>JAPTHN010000001.1:107209948-109709948 GCA_026936325.1 Platynereis dumerilii | reverse complement strand
CTTGATCACCAGCCAATTTGGCAATATGGTGATGCAGTGGTAGTGCTGGCAATGTCTGGTAATCGCCTGGCTCATTGCTATGAAGACCAAAGATGAGAATGCCAATGTTTGATTTAACTCTATGTAGGCCTACCCAAGGTACATGTCCAGACAGATTCCTCTCCAGTCCTCATTGTCTCATCCGAGGATCTCATCCGAGGATCTCATCCGAGGATCTCATCCGCCTCTGATGTCTCTGAAGGTTTTCCACAATTTTAGCATTGTCAGTATGGGAGAAGCTGTGGAAGAAGATAGACATGCCAAGGAGAGAAAAAGGATATGAGAGAAAAGAGGATGAAAAATGTGAAGAAATAAGACTGAAAAATAAAGAGGGTAAAGAATAAAAAGAAGATTGTCAATATTGCACATAGGTCTATTGATGCTACTGAGAGTCCTGTCTTTTGAAGCAGAGTCTTGCTTGTTGGACCTTTCTGCTATAGGCCGGTATTTTTCCAGTCAACTGAAGGGAGAGGCCTCCTAGTTCTACCAATTCTAGCATTAAGGTTTTCTGGAACTTTAGGTGGACTTCCGAAGACCCAAGTTTCTTCTTCAAAATTCCGAATATACAAAGTAGCAATTGATAATTTGAAGATAACTATCATGATATTGGGAAATTTTATGGAAGAACAGAGCGTCACACCCTTCCTTTGACATTTGCTCTGAGGCATATTTGTCGAAAACCAACTGTAGCCTGTGCGAAAAATTTCTTATGCCACTGCCTAAAAACCCCCACTGTGTCAATTTAAAAATTTGATGATATTTTACATTGGCCAAAAGAATAAGATTTACTTGCTATGAAACACCATGTAAAAGCGGTGTGTGCCGTTTCTTTTCATTCTTCTCCTCTGCAATTCCACCTTTGCGTGCCTGATATTGCATTGGTTTCTTGCGACTGGCCATACATGTGATGGGGAAACCTAGATATTGATTGAATGTGGAAAGCAGGGGCCTTGCGACCACTGACTTTATTGCTCTAAAAGGTTTCCTCTGCCTGTATTTCAAGGAGACTCGTGTGTCATCCGATTCATCCCTGAGGAAATTTTATAAGTGCTTTTAGGGTCTTGGTTCAGAATGGTCTTGAACTTTAGTCTTCTACTATGAGTTTTAGTGGTCAGATGTCCTACTATAAACCTTTTATAGTCACTGATGCTCCTTATGGTGGTCATTTCATAAATGATTTGCCACTGAGCCAAGTCAGTAGAGACCCCCAAGGCTGTGAAATATTGACCGCTTCTTGAACCAATTTTCTAATACTTGACCCGAGTTTGGCGAGCTGTGAACATCAATAGTGATAAATCAAAATATTTGAAATCTCAGAAATTACTACGATAAATGTAGTCCCCTTGAAGACCTTTATCAACTAAGCTTCAGCAGCAAGATAGATTATAAACTGCTGTTGCATGCAACTCTGAACAGCTTACATTTGCATTACCAGCCTTGTATAATAGGCCGACAAGGTGACCTGCTTTTACAAACTGACTTTATATTGATTGCAATGTCAATGGTCTTTATGCCCATTTATATATAAGGTGAAATGTTTTAAATGGTGTCACATTGGTGATATACTAGAGCATTTAGCAAAATTGTCATGATTATGTGCATTGAGTTCTGAAGTTCAGAAAAAATTTACCTCCATTGTAATGGATGGTGAAGGTGATCTGTTTTTCTGACAGTTAATTAAATTGTCTCCTATACACGGTAGTAGTAATGAATCTTAGGATAAGATGTATAGAAATCTTGAAGATATAATCAATTAATTTCCTAATGGTGCTTTCTATTTTCGTCTCATTTATTGCTTGGGTAAACTTAGCCTCTCAACAACAGCATCTGAATCAGCATGATCAGGCCCAAGTCCTGTGTAGCCAGCGATGTTTTGTCACTGCCACACTGTGCTGAGCTTACTTGACACCTGTTCTTATTGCTTTGGGCAGGTAATTAAACCTGAGTAATGATTCAATGTCACCCCATACCTCTCTGTTGTGTAACTTTGTGCTCTCTTGTGGCACAGCTCAGCTAATGAGAATTGCTGCTTTGGTACCCAACTTTTGGCAAGTTGTTGTGACATCTAAGATTAGAGCTCCATACTAGATACTGTACATTTGAACTATTTTTAGCTTGTCGGTTTTTAGCCTGGCTCGCCAGGCTAATTCAGGAGTAATGGTCTGAAAATATTGTCTGTCAACTCTACTGTTCAATAACTATAGGCTCAATATATCAGTTTTTGTGTTTTATTGGTTTGTTAGGGTAGCTAGATGTATGGAAATTACTTTTTTTTTTCAATTTCAAAAATTTTTTTTTTCCCAAAATTTTTTTTTCCAAGATTTGAAAAAAAAAAAAAAAAAAAATTTTTTTTTTTCAAAAAGAGGAAATCGGGCAACTTCTGTTTTTCAAATTTAAACATTTTTTGCTCAAAGATTTACTTTTTTTTTTCCTAAATTAAAAAAAAAGAAAAAAATAGTTTTTTCGCCAATTTTTTCAAAGGAGGAAATTGGGCGACTTCAAGATTTGGAAAAATCGTACACATTCTTTTCGTGGTTATTACAATAACAACACTTCACTTGCCGCAATTCAGAACCACCTTTCTCTGCCATTTCCAAATCATAAAGTAGACTTAACTATTTCACCAGCATTGCTACATATTTTGCCGTCATCACTGCCACTTGAGCCAGGCTTTGAATCCGCGGATTCTTGTCTTTGAAAACAAAAAAGCTATCACTTTATCCTCTTCGTTAAGTTAGTTTGTCATTTGCGTTGTCGTCATTTTCGTCCCGGTTAAGTTTTGTATTGTAAGTGTCCATTTATTGTATAGATATTTACTTTGACTTAAGAAATAAGATAAAGGTATTGGCCCGTGGGTGTGCTTCAGAAACATGTTTAGAAATATGACTGCCAAAATGGCCACCACAAAATGGCATTGTTCTGTTCTTGAATTGTCCAGCTTGACCTTATTGTTTCACTTCCTGTGTGGGTTGCCTCTAAATAACCCACACCGGTGCTGATGGGGCGTAAAACACAAACTCACTCACTCACTCACTTCCTGTGTGGAATTTTGTCCTTCTTTGTCTGCCGTCTAGTAAACATGTCTAAACTGTGTAACACTAAATGATTCTGGAGGAAGTTTGCTTGTCGATGCTTTTCCTAAATTGACAATTTGATTTTGGTAATAGTCTCATTTCTCTGGATCAATATTGTGTTTATAGCATTGAAATGGCATAGGAGTTGGGCTTGCCTTGTAATCGTTTTTAATCTCTTTAGAGACTTTCGCTTCCTGATGCTGCGAGACTGCTGAAGTAGATTGGTCGTTTTCCGCATTCTAAAAGGAATTGGATCTGCGGAAAGGCTCAGAGCTCCTCTGCCGGTTACTCGGTTACATTGGTAATGCAGCAACTGAAGGCTTCTTCTGTGAAAAATATGTGCTGCCCACAGCTCACTCTGACAGCTGTATTGGATGCCATGATCATATGATTAAGCTTCACTGAAAGTCAGAACATTTTAGGTTCAAATTGAATAAATGCTTCAACATAATGGCAAACTTATGACTTTTTTCACCGACATGTCCGGGCAGAAATTTGCCTTTTCTCAATTAGTGTTACATCCTTATAATAATATGAAGTTTAAAATTAATTTAAGTAACATTATTTTTTGCATGAATTGGTACTTCTGTGTTCTGCCGAATGTTTTAAAACTGTGCTTTAATAAAAAAAAGATTTTAGTTTTCTCTGCATAGTTTGAAAGCAATAATTTGGTTTTGAAGCACTTCCACCGCCTCGGACACTACATATATCTGTGTTAACGTTTTGAACCCTTCTATTTCTTTATGCTCAAAAGACTCAAAGGTATATAAAATTCTCTACTATGTAATACTTGATATATCAATGTCAGTCATGTGCACTTGGTGCAGGCGACATATTAAGCTTCTTCTGCTTATTTGATGCCAGGATATTGCATGTAGGATTGCTTCATGTTTGCAATCTACATATTCGAGACTTGTGGGTCATCTTTGATCAGCTGATTGATGGCATCCTTGACATGCACAGATTGCATCCCTTTCTGGAAACCTAGGTACTATTTCTACTGGTATCTCCAGATGGAATATTGTGTGCGTTTGTGATTTGTTCTTTATTTGGCTTGTATTCATTTGCATATTTAGTTCAAGACATCTTGCCTTCTTTCTTTGTCTGGAATCTTTAGTACAGATTCTTGATGAATGTTGACTCACTTCCTGATCAGCCGATGTAGATTTGAAAATCGAAAATGTGTGATACGCTTGCGTCAAGTTGCAAAAATGTTTTTCTCTCCCCCCCCCCCCCAACCCAAACACAGGTTTCATTTAATCCAAAATTCGATGAAAAATATTGTCCTTCTGCCATTCCTTTCGTGTTGTGCGTTATATGATTTCTTCTCTTTTCCTTCCGATTTTCTCTTACATCTCTCTTCTTTACAGTACATCTTAAGTTTTTGTGTTGCAGACTTGCTGTAATGTACTGGATCCTAGACCTCTATTAATTAGCAATGCCATTAACTCCACCAATGTCCACCATTTACCTGAGTGATTACATCTTTAACGGCCAGTGTGGTGCCTCTGAAGTCATAAGAAATGGTCTTCCTGGTTTCCAATTAATTGTTTAGTGCACTGTAAGGCAAGTCAGGCAACTGCACCTAGAATGTGTTTGTCTCTCTGGAATTACAGGGGGGAGGGTTGGTCTAGTGGTAATGTGCTGGACTGCCAATCGCTGGGTCCAGGGTTCGAATCCAGCTCTTGCTTTAATTTCTTGTTTCAAGATATCTGAGCAGGAAGACATAATATGGTCTAAGGATCTGATCGGAGTTGTTGACCTCCCTGGAACTGTTTAAAGAACGAAGAGTGCTTATTCTCAGAAATTCAGAATACTCACTTGTAATTTATTATGTCTGCAATATTTTCAACTCTGTCATACTAAGACAGATTTTCGAAGGAGAAAATGGAGAACCCAAGCTGAATTATCTAGATTTTCAGGGTATTCCCCCTGGCTTTCTTATTAGAGGCTTGTTAAGATGATTGGCAGATTGCCTCATGAGTTCATCAGCGCTGATCATGTCATGTCATTCATCTCATAATCTAGTGTTTCTTGTCAACAGCCCAAATTGAGAGTCAGATATTAGATTTCTCAGACCCTGTAATTGAAGTGTTTCTCTGTGGCTGTTCTTGGAAGCAGTGTGTAGACCTGATGCATTATCTAAAACTGGCTTGGCTGCCTGGCCAGGAGACTAATTATTTTGTCAACTTTCAGCAGTGCTCAGGTAAATGGCACAAGATTAAGGTTGTGTAAGCTGGTTGTACAAATAAGCAAATTGCATCCATTGGTGTTATTTTGGGCTAGTTCATGACTTTGCAACATCAATTAGATCTGGGCTTGCCCTTGATGCCATACTTCCTGATGTCAGGATGCAGAGCCACAAAGCCTGGAGCCTACTTGAAAAATGGTAAGCCATCTGAAGTTGGTAATCAAATTTTAGTTGGTGACATATCTGGCCATACCAGTCTTGAAATGCTTTTGTAAATACTGACTTAAGATAAAATTTACTTGACTTGCATTAGCCATCAAAGCAGTAATTTGGAGGCATTCACTAAATGGTGTATCTTGATATATGTTGAATCTTTGATCCTATTCTCAATTTCTGACCTTTGGAATTGGGTAACTCTCCAAGGCCAACCTCCTGAGTCCAAAGTCCCCATACACATATATCAATGTGTAATCGAATTGATCTATTTAAATTCATGACGTGGTCTTCAGATATTTTGAAATTTGTGTATTAAACATATATGTAACAATGTATAACACTGATAATAACAGTGCTGATTATTGTCACCGCCATGATAATATCTTGGGAAATTTGTCCTCATACCAGTCATGTTGTCTTGTCTTCAGTCAAACTGAAAATTTATCTGGCATAAATGTAGCTGTGCTTTTTACTTGTAACCAAAATTATCTTCTTTTTGAATTCATGTTTCAATTGCTTGTTTTCATTTAAAGAGATCTCTTACCACTTACCTTAAAGGTTAAATTGTTATTTGTGGTTTCCAGAAAAGGTGATGCTCTCACGATGTCATCAGCTTCCTACTTAAGTTCTTGGTGTTTTTCTTCCGCAGTAATTGAAATTGCAAGTGAAAAATGTTCAGAATAATAGGCTCACTGTTTTTATGATAAATTGTGTCTGTTACATTGTCAATGTCTAATGCCATCATGGCATGCTGTCAGTCGCGTCACTATCCCAATTAGACAAAAATAAGTGAATCTTTTATAAATTTGCTTAACGGAGGTTCATCTTATCAGCTTATGTATGGTGTCTTTAAAGTTCCCCGGTGGCCTAATGGTCAAGACTGCTTGTCCACTGGCTGTGAGGGCGTGGGTTCAAATCTAACCCCGGGAACTCACTTTAGTCCGAGCCCATGGGACATTAAATGGAGGCGGGTTGTATCCAGTATTCTATGCTGGGGCAACTGAAAGACCCTGGGCATCCCTGAATTAATAGGGTATGTTCCAGACTCACAGTCTTCTCATCTCATCATCATACGGCGATCGCCTGCCTTAATATAGCCCACTAAGGTGCTGCAGAGGCGTAAAACACAAACAAACAAAATGGTGTCTTTAAAGTACTACTATGATATTAATTGACCTATATTAAATTTTGAGATATTGTCAATTTTGAAATGGTGTTTGTCACTTTGACCTAAAGTTTTGAGAAGTTATTCATTCACTTTGTTGGTTCAGCTGGATGGAATTGATGATGAATAGATTGCTAATACTGGCAACTTGGCCTGCTTGAAAATTAATTTAACTTTTGAAATATTTGTTTTAATGGCATATTTCATGTAATCAAATATCAATGTGCAAAAATTGTGCATCAATTAAGAGTCTCTGTTTTTTCATATTGTCAGACTGATACATATATTTTCAGTTATGAAACTGTTTTAAAACTTCACCAGCTCATGCATATATATATTTGTTTTCCCCAGATTTTCATATAGGCATATTGTCCAAAAATCCTCCCTGGTTTGACAAGAAAACAAACCTGAATCAAAGTGATCTGCTTTTTTGGCTGCCAACTTGGGTTGAGGTCAATGAGGGTTAATTGGCTTGATTTGCTGTAGTATGTATTTCTTCTGTCTTTTTCTTATTTGGGCTACAGATAATGTAATTTTGGACTTTACAGAGTCTGCCAGTGTTGCATTCCGGGCCATTCCTTGTACATACAGAAATAGTGGAGAAGAAGTCTTCAGTCAAGAATCTTGTTGGTGCAAGATGTCATACAAGTGACAGCCACATCCAGGTCACATGACCCGAGCTGTCACGTGACTAGCAATGAGATCAGGTGGAGGAAGGACTTTGTGGCATTCCTTGAATACTCACAATATCTAGTGGCCTGAACCAGGCCTGATGGTTACCATGGGAACATTGCTCTAGATAGAATGGCATTTTATATTTGAAATACCTTTTGTGACAGTCATTGGAACATGTTTTAAGTTAAATTTTAGCCTGGACCCTGGCCAGGCTATTGTGAAGAGTAGCCAAAAAGTCAACATTTCCTGACTTAAGATTTAAATTTCAGGCAAAGTAGCAAAGTAAATGCGTGTAATTGCATATGAGTTGGTTGGTATGTGCCTCAGGTAGGTTGCTTCGCTGCAACAGTCATAAGTTACACAGATGAGTTGCTTGTCAGACGGTGCTGAATTTTCCTGCCAAAAGATTTTTTAGCTTGTCTGTTTTCTTTGAAAACGAAGAGCCATTGTCGTCACTCAATCGTCATGTCATAACTCGATTGTTGTTGTCGTTGGAAGGCTTTCAACCCAACTTCTTTTTATTTTACAGTTACTTGTAAATTCCAGTTTAATATCTATCTGCATAATGCGATAAGGAAGCTCCTCTACCTCAGCAGGGTTTTTTTTTGACGGCTGGAACGTGTTGCAATAACCTTCAGCGTCTCAATTTTAATGAAAACACTGCCAAAATCCATAGTTTGAAAATTCCCCCGCAGTTAATCCAAATACCATGATCTGCTCATTAGCCTGAGTATATGTCTTGAATGTTGGAGATTCAAGGCTCCGAAAAATGAGGCTGAATTCCTAGGGGTTTTGAGTCTTTGACCTCGTTCTCTTCACTGCTGTCTGGTTCATGAAACTTTCATCGATTGCTAATCAACTGGAGC
This sequence comes from Platynereis dumerilii, assembly GCA_026936325.1. Classification (NCBI taxonomy): domain Eukaryota; kingdom Metazoa; phylum Annelida; class Polychaeta; order Phyllodocida; family Nereididae; genus Platynereis; species Platynereis dumerilii. The sequence goes on along the minus strand of JAPTHN010000001.1, from coordinate 109,701,722 downwards.
ATCTCCTACATAATGTATGGGTAATTGAGTATCCACGTGTAAAGTGGTCGGAAAAGGACATTCTGAGGCAGTCCTGTGGTACATTGAATATATCGAAGGTCCTCGGATCGATTTAGATGAGGAAATTATTTTCAGTGTTGCTGGGCAGAATCCCAAATTGGCACTCAATGTTACTACGTGACTCATGAGGTTATAAATTTCTTGTCCGTACCATATATATATAGTATATTTTTTCGTGCCAAAGTAAAGATTTCAGTAATAATACCATGAATGTGCCATGTTATGAATGTGCCATGTTATCGGTTATGAATGTGCTTGTGGATGTAAATGATTGTGTACTCCTCTTCCTCCTAGTTCCTCCGTGGCCTAATGGTTAAGAGTGCTTGTTTGCACAACCTCTGGCTCTGAGGGCGTGGGTTCGAATCGCACCCCGGAACTCAATTTAGTCCGAGCCCATGGGACATTAAATGGAGGCGGGTTGTATCCAGTGTTCTATGCTGGGGCAACTGAAAGACCCTGGGCATCCCTGAATTAATAGGGTATGTACCATTGTACCAGACTCACAGTCTTCTCATCTCATCATCATACGGCGATCGCCTGCCTTGATATAGCCCACTAAGGTGCTGCAGAGGCGTAAAACACAAACAAACAAACAAACTCCTCTTCCTCCCTGTGTTGACCTCTTATCATCTTGGCAATCAACCTGTCACGGTGTCACCTGGGTAGCAAGACCTTGCCATGGAGAACCCAATTTGCAGTACTATTTCTTATCAACAATCACCAGGTTTTTGATTCGATAGTAATGTACCAAAAAATGGCAAGTGCTCTCCTGTAGTGGGGAGTTTTATGGACCTTCATAAGCAATGAGTTTCTCTCACGTATAGGCCTCGGTAGCCCTTTGGTGGAAAAGGCTGAATCATAAAAAGATGATAACCTACACCGGGATGTATGTTATTGAAATAACAGTGACTTGTTACCACTATTACATCCATGAGTGAATAAATAGACAATAGACAATTTTTATTTCTTTTCGGTTTTACAAACATATAAACTTTAGCCTTAGGCTAGTGTCACCGAAGGAATAAATGTTGATATAGTTGATTGTGAGTACATTTCCATTTCGAATAGTCGGTCTGCTCACTGTAAATGCACTTCATGATTATTCCTGTTCCCAAATGTGGGGTCTTTAGACTGTTGTGAGTTGTGCTGGATAACAAAATCAAATGGTTTGCTCCACTTTGATGATTGATTTACCACAAATTAGTCAATGGGTTATTTATAGATAATGTATATCACACAACATCTGGAGTGGTTCTATTTTTGTACAGCGGCATACCTGTTGTTAGCTTGGGGGCTAATAGCTAATGCACAATGCTTAGTTGTATTGCAACTAAACTCTGCCAGTCTTACTTGCTTAGCCACAATGGCTTGGGGTGGCTCAGATTTTGGCCAAATGTTGCATCGTTGCGGGCATGTATGTAGAGGTTGGATGTGTCTCATATGGTGTCCGTGCAAGAGTTGCAGCTGTGAGGGTCACATTGCTGCTATTGCATGGGGAGAGCTTTATGCTTCCCACATCTGTAACATTCAAAGGTCGGGTTTCCCTCTGAACTTCTGGAGGTGTGGGTCTCCAAATGCCTTGGTACATCATGTAGGCTACATGCATCTCATGTAAATAAGCTATATTACAACTGGCTGATTACAATTTAATACATGCATGATTATGTAGATATGGACTGGATTGTCTGGTAAGACATCACCTGAACACTGCCACAACTAAAGACTGGTAGAGTTCCTTTACTTATGTCTGGTGTCTCTTATTTACACACCAGGAGTAAAATGTTCTACACAGGCCTAATGGACTCCCATCATTCTGAAAGTTAACAAATGGTGTCCCTTCTGCTTAGTTTTGTTGAACCCTATTGCTCAACTTCAGAAGATCATTCTACTATGCATGCTTCTACAGATGAGAGGTTGTATCTTCAACATTGTTAGCAGTACAGACTCTTAGACAGTATGTTCTTTGTGAACCATCAATCGTACATAAAAGAACTATTCATCCCACATAGCCTTCCACAAGCTGCAATATATTAGCCACCCCCTTGTTACCCAGCTGCACTGTACACTTGAGCTATTCTCCAGTAATCACAAAGAATTGGTTCATCTTTACACATGTATCTGAAGCTGTCATCAAACGTTTATTGGTGTCTTTTGAGCCAAGGTGAATGTTGTTATCTGATGCATTTCCTGGAGTCCTTGTACACTTCCTATTCCCACTTCTGCTCTACTTGGAGTGCATGTTGAGATGTGCTAGTTGCTTGCAAGGTCTGAGTTTTATATCTTCTTATTTTTGTACACTCTTTTGATTTTGGAATGCAACTTGAGGACTTCTCTGTGTATTGTAGGTGGTCTTGAAATGGCAGAAAGAAAAAGATTGTGAATTGACTCAATTGAGTGCATTAGGCCTACTACTGTAAATTTGGTCTCAGGTGAAGCCTGGGGACCTACTATTCTATGTTATTAGATGCTATTGTTAGCCTATTGTTGTTGTAATGGCATAAAACCTGCATACAATATGACATATACAAATACACACTGCCATTTTATCAATTCACTCTATTGCCTAAATCATCAGTAAATGACTTGCCCTTTACCTTACAATATCTGCATTATACAAGCCTGTGCACCCTGAGGGTCCTTGTCCTGTTTCCTATTTGGGAGAGGATGATGGACCATCTGCTTTCAGCTGCTGAGGCTGCAACGATGCTGGAGATAACTGTCTTTACAATGCCCTTAAGCACATGCCAGCAACTTTGTCTACCTCATCCTGGAAAATTGGTCATTCTGAACCAGTTCTCAACCAGTTCTGGACCAGTTGTGAGTCACTCTCTGACCTATTGGTCTTCCCTGACTTTGTGGTATAACTGGACCCTGTAGACTATTGCTGCTAAGTGTATTGCTACTAACTCTATCACTGTAACAGGGCAGCACTACTGAAGGCTATTGGCAGTGGTATTGCTACTTCAACTGGGACTACATTGCCAGTAGACTTGGTTCCAGTAGTGCCAGTTGTGGTCATAGGCGGCTGGCTCCATTAGACAAGCAGGCCCTTGAGATATGCAGTGGAAGACCTCCGACGTTTGATGCTCATTTGTGAGCTTTATTCCTCTGTAGTATTACTATATTCCACGATATAACAACACACAATAGCCCCAGATGTGTGCATTGTCTGTGCTATAAACCTGGCCAAGGTCTTTAGATGGCCCTTTGTTGTTGGACTGATGAATCCAGTTCCCCTGTTGGTAATGATTCCATGGGAGATTAAACATGAACTGGCCATCTGATGTGCCCTGTGTAAATTTCCTTCAATGAAACAATAAAAGACACAACAGACGTCTGAAAAAACTCAAAAGTCAGCAGATTTAACGTACATATTCCCAGTCCTGTCTCAAAAGATCTCCTGAATATAAAGGAACTGTGACCTAACAGAATCTGATACTGAGATAGATGCAATCTGTGACTTTATGCTTTCGGAATGATACTCATATCGTTTTCATTAAAGCCGTGAGATGTGAGTTGCAGTTATTGCTTTGATGGTAGTTTGTAAAGAGGAATTGTTGTTCCCATTTAAAATTTGAAACCCCTGTCAAAACCTAATTCTGTTTTATTTGCTTAGAACTGCTACTTTACCGTATGATAAGCCAGTTGCACCTGCAATGAGCAGTCAAGGAAATTACCATCTGCTCATGACAACCAATGTCTTCAGCCCCACATGACACTCACCCCAGCACTGTCATCTCTCTCCCATGACCTTCTCAAAGTGTCATGGCCCAGCCATGACTTAAGCAGTGCTCAAAATCATCTTTCACGGACTATTTAAAAATAACTGCTGCTACTATCACTTCCAAACATGGCATAAAGTTGTATCACAGTGTCAACTAACTCAAGAAATTTCAGCCGGCATATCCATTACATAATGAGGAAAAGAACCCGAAGGCTCCAGAAAAATTAGGGAACTGTCATCAGCTGCTGATGACTTTGCGGTAACTCGCAAAATGGGATAGAATATGTCCTGCTACTGTCATGCTGCTGTGTGATGAGGATGGGTGCACAGAGATCAGACTTCTTTTTGATACCCAACACGCTCAATCATCCTGTCAGGGCGAGGGCTCAGCGGCAATTGCAATTGTCATCACGTGATGGTAATTTCCCAGACTGATGAGACATTTTAAAACTCAGCATGTGACTCCGCTGTGCTATTCTGTGGAAAAAGTCTTCTCTCTGTCCGCAGGTATTGTACCTTAACGTCCAACATAAAGACCTAGTGCTGGTCATAAGAGAGGCATAAAAGAGAACTTCAGCACTTCTCACTTGTGGTAAATTGCTCTTGGTCCTAGCAATATTCTGATATTGGAGAGCCAGTAGTCCGATTTAATTTGGCGGTACTTAACCATTCTTGACAAGTTGTGCTGGATTTAAACACCAGCTTCTCAATTGCATCTCTTTTACTAATGTTTCTTAATATTAATAGCAGGGAGATCTAGTTTGGTCTTTCCAACTGTTATCCAGATATATATTTTCAGGTAGCAATTTTAAACTAATGCTGCTTCCAAATTACTTTTGTGGTTAGAATAATCTACTGAATTGATGTTTATCTGGTTTATTGAAGTCTGACATTTCGTTGTGTGTACTTAAATTTTTAGAAATAACCTTTCTAAAATAATCATCATGTGTATATCAGGGATTCACAATGCATTGACTGCTCGATGGTTTCTCTGAATACTTGTCTTTCTGATTTGACAGTAATTTGCACTTTTCATCTTTTCCCATATTGGTTATATCCGTTATAACCTTCTGAGAACCCATGGTAATTACTTTCGGAATAAGGAAGAAGTAGAACACTTTCATGACTCGAAAGAGATTGTCTCCGATTGAGTCTCAGATTGAGTCTCGAAGGTCTCGAGAATGGCTGAACCCCTGCAGGTCTCGAGAATGTGTGTTGCGCTGCTAGACTCACTAGTCGCTGGTCTAATAAGACTCCCTACTTTCCAGACTGATTTTACAAATGCAGCACCATGGCAAAAATTGTGATGTTGTTGACAATTTCATGATTGAAGCTACAAGTTCTGAATATTTTTCAGCCGAAGTGAAATATGTCTCTCTGCGTTGCTGTTATTTTGAGCTCCGTGAGTTGTCGAGTGTCTGGTCGTCTTGGTTTATATTTTACCTGAGCATTGTCAGATTTAGGAGCAATGATTTGATTTGCACGACTCTTAAGACCCATGCTGTGATGCACTGATGATGTGTTTGGTAATGCAGATGGACAGACACTGCACTGAATGAGATAGATGCTATAGATGGAAAGATACTCCTAAATAGATAAAAATGCACTAAGGTAGATGCTGTACTGCACTGAATAAGATAGATACTTTAAATGGAAACATACTCATAAGTAGATGGACAGTTACTGCACTGAATAAGATAGATGCTATAGGTGGAGAGATGCTCCAAAATAGACGGACATACACTGCAGTGACTGTACTGAATAAGATAGATCATAAATAGATGCTATAGTTGGAAATATACTCCCTAAATAGATGGACAGATACTGCACACTGAATAAGGTAGATGCAATGGATGCTATAGATATAAAGATATTCCTAAATAGATGGACAGGTGCTGCACCGAATAAGATAGATGCTATAGATGTTATGGATGGAAAGATACTCCTAAATAGATGGATACAGATAGAAAATTACACATGATACTATCTGATTAAGATACAATTGAAACCTGGTTGAATGCGTACTGGGAAATACAGGTGAAACCTGTGTTAAATTACATCCAACAAATGTCACAATGAAATTGGTAGCTATTGGTGCTCTGACGTGAGTGACAGGAAAGAGTCAATTAAAAGCGTTACAGTGGAAATAAGTACTACTTTTATCAGAAAACGGTCCTGCAAAAACATTTTCCGGACTGATAACTGGTGTTGTCCGACATTTGGTTCAAGAGTACTTGTGTTGACTTTCTTTTTGCTCTTGATGTGACATGCTAGCACCTTTGATATCATTATTGCTGACAGGCATTTTACTTCACCTGATTAAAATGTTCAGAATAGCTCATTTTTCTAATCACTAAATCGGCAATCTTGTCTTTTCTTTTTCTTAATTTTCGCAGCATTTTTTTTTTTCGGCCGCTCTTTGTTAAAACGAAAAGTGACGATTAGGAGATTTTCAACAGTGCTGACTCCATAGTAATCCGAAACAGAAAAGAAATCTTGACAACGTTAGTTCCACCATTCTATTTATATACAATTATACATGTTACAAAATGCAAGTTCAGCAAGTCACTGGACTTGACGACAGGTTTCTTTCTTGTTTTTAGATTCCAAGGATATCATGACTCATGTGCACTTGTTAGTTCAACTTGGTTGTTACATGTGCAGGGATATTGTTTCATGTACATGTTGTGGCTTCTCCTTGGCCCCAACTCCTTGTGGCATTGTCCTGCTTTTCAGACTTGAACCTGCCATTGATGGTGTTGCTTGAGTGTTCTTGGATTGTGAAGGATTACTGTAAATAGGAAATAAATCTCAGTGCTGTTCTTGAAAGACCAGAATGAGGATTGTCCATGCTTGTGGCTCTAAGCCTGTGACTGAAGACTGCCATAAATTCCGGGGAATATCCGAGAATATCCGAGCCCCAGCCTCCAAGGCCTTTTGCCGGCTCCTGTCTTTCCTCTGTGGCCACCTGCTATTTCACGGCTACAAAAGAAAATCAATAAAAGGGGAAATTCTGTCAGTTTGCAGCTCTTCAAACTTCTCCTCGCGTGTCCTTGGCCTCCAGATTGTGGTCAATGGTCATCAAATGAGCTCCAGGCTGAGACCGGGGTCAGAAATGCCTCTGTAGTGATGGGCTTAACCATCTCTACTGTAAGGTGTAATCGTATTGGTAATGCCCAATATAATTGCTTTCAGGACAGAACTTATTGACAGTATCATATTGACTGTGTACCTAAAGGCCTATGTATGCATGTTTTGATTTCCTGATGGTTGATCTTTATCCTCTTAAAAACAGCTACATGTGGCAGAACTCTCTGCACAGACTGCTGACAGGCAATAGTTGGATAGATGTGACAACCTCAACTGTAAACGGTGGAGGGATACATAAATTCTCTTTCATAAAAGCCGGGTTATTTGATAAGGCAACAACTGAGAGAGTGATATTTTTCTATTGGTTGCCATAATGCTATCAGATAAGTTCTACCTCCAAGGGATCTCGCGTGTCATATAAGTTGATTTTGTTGCTATGCCTGTACTCGCCCTTTACTGTGAGTAAAAAATATAATATATTAGATCAATGTTATTTGAAGAATTACTGTCTGCGGATTATGGTTCAAATCATAAGACATAGCTATCCCCTACCTCTGACCACTAGAGGATATAGATTTTAGGATGCTGATAAAGGCAAGGCCCCTTCCCTCATGAGACATTAGTGTTCATGAATACTAACTGGTGACCTTGGTTCCTAGGCTACAGTATATCATCTGCTTAAGCTGATTCTGCTGAAATTTTCAACAGTTCTTCATGTTCTAAGGTAGGGAGGGGCAGGGCAAAGTGAGACGGCAGACACAGTGAGACAAAGCCCGTAGCATCTAACTGGTACTGTTTACTGATCAATCCTCTTTTGTACTGTACAAACAGTAAGTAAGTGGGAGACTGTCCTATATCCTGAATGCCTACACTGCATATAGAGAGTTGAATTTCAATATTTTGGTTTTGAGCTAGTAAAAGTAAATAATTATCTGGACGGAGCCATTTAACGCGCAAAATGCGTACCAGCGCAAGTGGATTTGTATGGTGTGCTAGGATGGTGCATGGTATGCTGTTGGGTTTGCCATGGTTGTCCTGAGTTGTGATTACAACAATTAAATCATATAAAGGATAATTGTGTGTAACCAAATACAGTTAATGAATTATGGTTATCTCATTATTGTCATAAATGTAGCTTTATTGAGATCGATGGAAACCCGGGGGGAGTCACCTCGGGGGGTCACCTCGGGGGGGTCACCTCGGGGGTCACCTCGGGGGGTCACCTCGGGGGGTCACCTCGGGGGGTCACCTGATAAGTGCAATATATCTGTTTGCTTAGAGATTTGACTTGTTTTGTCAATAATATACACTCATGTGCCATTGCAAAAAATGCATCATGATATTACGCTATATAAGCCAGTATTAACACGACTTGTCACCCTACAAACTTTCATCTCTCCCAATTCAACATAAGTATCAATCAAAACACTTTTGTGCGTTGCCGCATGTCTAGCAAAATATGCATTTCTCCCTCTCAAGGCCACTTAGGGCTAATGCCCTCATAAAATGGGACCCCTGCTACTATAATTCAGCATACCAAACGACTAGCCCTAGCTTGTTTTACAATGGTCAGGTCGATTATCACCGTCCAGATAAGCAAATTCCATTTGCCTTCTAGTTTTGCTAAATGACTTTTTGTTATAATTCCCAAGAAAAATGGTATAATGCCAATCAATTGCCGGGGATTCAAACCTTGCTTATTTGTCGTAGTTTAGTGAGATGACTACCACAAAGCAGACATCCGGTCCGCAGGATTCAAAAATTTTATAAAGAGAGCTGCATGGGGCACAGTGAGACAGTTTGAGGCGGGGCACAGTGAGACATCACAAAATACACTCGAAACGATTTCTCTAAACCTGTAAAAGGTATGAACCTGAAACTACTGGACAATATACCCAACGTCATTATCTATAATGTGGACCTGATCTCATTTAACTCGTTACTGCCAACGTTTTGGAACACTTGAAAATAAAAAAAGTGTCTCACTGTGCCCCGCTCTCCCCTACACTGTATATGCTATGGCTGCCTTTAAAAAGACACAGAATAGATAAGTTAGTATTACAGTATTAGTTTTGTGACACATATATTCAGTTTGTGCTGCGCACGAAAACTTCAGATGTTGGCATGAATATTTTGATTCTCCTTCTTGGATTTTCAGCAGTTTGAATAATTTGGTAATTGTAATAATGATGCATTCATATTATATTGCATGATCATGCACATAATTTACATGCATGAGCAAATGACTTGTCATTCTGGACAATAATTGTTATATTATGCATCTGATACCTCTGAAAATTGGAGTTTGTTTTTTAAAAAGGCTGACATATTTTCTTTTTCTAAGTTATGGAGCTGCAAGATTTGATATGAAGAAAGATATTATCAGGCAATTGTATTTGCGATGTACAATATGTCTGTACTGCATGTCTGACCGTGAAGATATGAGGAAGTAATAATGGTATTACCATCTCGCATGTCTGGTTTCTTGCTTTGAGCTTGAGCATGTTGCTGTTGTGTACGACTGCCTTTGATGTTAGTGTATCAAGAAGAAGAACTTTCTTATGCAGCTGTGGAGATATTTGGAAATAATATTATAAGGCATCGTCATTTTGCATCGGGTAACGTGGTGGTGAGCCTAACGGTAAACGGTTACAAGTAAGTTTAAGGCGGTATAATGCCATAATCACTTTCAAAAGGACCTGAGAACTCACCTTACTAAATGATTTTAGAATGTATTAGTCACTAACTTTTTCCCCTAACTCTTGCTTCAGAGATCTTCTGAAGACTTCAGCTCTTGCTTGAGTGGGGTTGAGCTGGTGTTTGGGTGTGCCTGATGGGATCTGTGCAAATTAGCTCTGTCAGCCCCCGGTAGCTGCTGATGTGCTGACTTTGGGCTGCAATAACATCACTATTGATTATTTGCTCACCACAGTTAATTCCACCCTCTGCCAAGTGAAAATCTTTTCTTTTTGGGGACTGAGAGCACTCGGCTGGACAAAACCAGTGTTGCTTAAGCTGTCAACTGGTGTGATAAACATTTTCAATTTGTTTTGAGCAAACGCTTAAATATTTAATGGTTTCGTATTTGCCGTATTCACTAAAACAATTTTAAAAATGCCTTACAGATCTTCATCAGTCAGGGAAATTATCACCAGCTGATGACAATCAATGTCCTCAGCCCCACATGACAATCACCCTAGCACTGTCATCACCCTCCCATGACACTCTCACAGTGTCATGGCCCAGCCATGACTTTGGCAGTGCTCAAAATCATCTTTGACTGGCTATTTAAAAAGAACTACTGCTACTATCACTTCCAAACTTGGTATAAAGTTGTATCACAGTGTCAACTAACTCTATGTATTTTGGCAGACCTATCTATTACATAATGAGGAAAAGAACCCGAAGGCTCCAGAGAAATTAGGAAATTGTCATCAGCTGCTGATGACTTTGCAGTATTTCGTGAAATTGGATAGAATTAAGTCCCCCAACTGACATGCTGCTGTGTGGTGAGGATGGCTGCAAAGAGATCAGACTTTCTTCTGAGACCCAACTGATCAACCCCACACACTCAATCATCCTGTCAGGGCCAGGACTTGACTGGAATTGCAATTGTCCTCATATGCTGGTAATTTCCCTGACTGTTCATTGAGAGAGCCCATACCTTCCTTTAGAACAGTGTATATAATGTATGATCATGAACAATTCATTTCCAAACGGTGGATCACCCTTCATGGACCTCCAAGGCATCCAAACAAAGGGACTTCGGCTTTTCCTTTTTCTCTGCAAATAGGAGTTTTATATGTGTATATTTGCAGTGAAAGAGAATGTTTGAGTTGTCTGTTTTATGCCATATATAGAATATATATAGATCTGAATATTTGCTTGACAGGTGTACCGACATTGGCACCCGGCACTAGCTGTCGTTGCAAGGCCGCAAAATCTAGCCTCCTTGTGAAGGTAGAATTTTTGAAGGTCTGGATTTGCCTCACTTATATGTATGTGGAGGACACATCATGAATAAGTAAGGTTTCTTTTCACTGATTCAATAAACAACTTCTGCATCCTGATGCTAGTGAATCTTTGGGATGCCGAAGGTCGATTACTTAGAATCTGACCTCCAACTCTACTCCGAAGTCTCACATTCTCCTCACTGATTTCTGTTAAACTTTCTGTTCTACACATGAATCATGGAGTGATATCTTAGACATCAATTTTACAGCCAGTTGTTTGTTATTTACCAGATGAAGACTTCGGAAACGAGTGACACTCGTAAATAATCCCAGATTTATTTTCCTGTAATCTTATTAATTATTATTATTATGATGGGGTTGTTTTGAAAGTGATGAGCTAAATGTAATATTAGAGTCCATTACAAGTCTGGTATTGATACAAATGAATCGGTTTGATATTGTCACAGACTCACAGTATATATTTATTTTTTTATTTTTTTTAATTGGGAATTGCAGTTCCGGGGGCTGTCTGACGTTGAAGCTGTCAACATTTTTGTCTAAAAACCCTTCCACTCGTCAATGTCTCCAGTTGCCTAATGGTGTGGAATCTGGCAGGCAATACTGCAGTGAAAGTGAAGACTTACATCACAAGTGCTCAATATTTGGAAATGTGAACTTTTTTTTTTTAACTTTCACCTGACGTAGATTTTGCAGGAGAACCTGTGGTAATATATGATATTGAGGTTTCTGCCTTTGTTGAAATAGTCCACGAGTCAATCTGGTAAACAACTTAGTATTCCAACCATGTTAGCACCAGCAATGGTAATTGAATGTGACATTGCCAGCTGTCTTCCAGAAGTCATTTTATTCTTGGGTGTCCTATTTCATTCAATCAATCCATGGCTGTTTCTTTGGCACATGTGAAGTGAGTTCTTACCTGCTGTCTTTTCAAAGGTACAGTGTCGCCAAAAAGTAAGTGAAACCAGTGATGTTTTACATTGGGATCAATGCTAAACTTCTTCAACCAGACTACTTATGAGTCAATATGGGAGCATGTATTGTCATCCGGTCATCGATCATGCTGATCAGATGAAATATATCACAACATGATATACGGTATAGGAGGCGTATGTGAATTATATGGCATAAGTGGTTTGGTCGGGGATGTCCATGGCACTTCATGCCGATTGCGTGACGATACATTACCATTTTCATTAACTTAAACTTTGTAGTTGCACTTATAGATAATCATAATAATGCAAATGGTAAATTTTGCAAATAATGAAGTGTGAAAGATGCATATATTAAGGCTGTTGTTGTTGCAATAGCAATGTTTCAGAAAGGATTCTTTACCTCCATATTGTGTTTCAGTATTTGGTCACATGTTGGTCATCATAATCATCATCATCACCTGCATTCCAAATTTCCCATAATCATGATTATGTAATGTGTAAGGCACATCAATTCCTGGGAAATTGTTGGGGTGTGTTTCATAATTGGGGAATGGCACATTTGACACTGCATTTGCTGCATTAACACCATTAATTCCCACATTTAAGGATGGGTGTGACCGCTGCATGTGGAGATCAGAAAGAGACACTTTCAGCCACTGCCGATGCAGGAAGTAATAGGAACGCAATGGACTCTGCTGCTAATGGTGTGAATTTGTGCAAAATGAGCAATCCGTTACGACATTATGGCACACCGAGTTGTGTGTGAGCATTGAGCACATTGAGTGGGATGATGTCAGGACAAGGTATGTGGACATAGTGGTTGTGCACTTGGTCTATTAAAGTGCATGTCTGCTTCCTATGAGGTCCTTGCTATGCAAAGTTTCAAGTCTGGTGGATTGCATATGTCACACTCTCTTAAATGTGGCCTGTCGAAGCCCTGTCGAAGCCCTGTCGAAGCCCTGTCGAAGCCCGTCGAAGCCCTGTCGAAGCCCTGTCGAAGCCCTGTCGAGCCCTGTCGAAGCCCTGTCGAAGCCCTGTTGAAGCCCGTCGAAGCCCTGTCGAAGCCCTGTCGAAGCCCTGTTGAGCCCTGTCGAAGCCCTGTTGAAGCCCTGTTGAAGCCCTGTTCAGTTGCTGTTTGGCCAATGCATCATGGTTGCTGAGCGCGAGAGAAGTTTCAGATCATGGAATCACTTCAGGCACAATCGCAATTACGTTGAATTTATTTGACGTTGCAGATTTTGATGCTTGCTTGACTGAACAAACCCAGCATAAGATTGATAGCCAGAGATTAAGATGATAAGATCGCAGGGACAAATTGCTTCAAGGGACTGTTTTAGTGGCATATCAACTGGAGATTGCCATCACGAATGAAGGATAATCATCGCTTATATGGCAGCTTCTTCTTTTTGTCTTAAAACTTTTCCTTTCGGTAGCTTCTTCATACTCTCCTTCAACCCCCCCCCCCCTTCCGTACTTCTCCACATCTAGGATTTTCTTGCAGTGCTCCATATTCCCACTTGACTTTATTGCAATGTGCCGCATTTAGAGACGAGTACTTCACCAGAAAAAGTTTGCAATATATAGACATTTTTTGCCTGAATTGGACCATGGCATGAAATATAGGAAGTTGGAAAGGACTTAAAAGTCCTTGCTTAGCTGTGTAGACTCCGAAATTTATTTCATGGGATCAATATAAACTCTGCCATAGTCGTGTCAGAGAGCTCTACAAAATGCCTTGAAGTCTGAATACGTACAAAAATATACATGAGACAAGCAGTAAAATGGACAAAATTGGAGTTTTGTGTGTTTTGCCAAGTATTTGCATCTCATATTATGTTGTAACATATACTGTAGCGTTTGTGCATTTCTTGTCGCAAAATACTTTATACCACTGCGCTGTTCTTTCTTTGCACACAAAGGCGAATAGATAATATTATAAAAGTGAAATTGTGTTGTGGAGTATCTTGACAACGTTTTTGTTTCACAGAAAGTAATCACGTTTGTCTGTGATAACATCCACTTTTCCTGTGATGATATCAGATGGACTTGTGTAGTTTCAGTAAAACAATTCTTGCAAGCTCCGTTAACTGTGTTTTCATGGAAGATCTACTTTCATTCATGTTCATTTTTGGATTACAAGGCATGGACGCCAGACATGGCTCTTACATTGCTTTGATGGTTATATGATTCGGCACATAAAAAACCACCCAGACGGAAGTGCCGAAACAATATTACACAGACCAGATGGCTTATACATGCCAAGGAGAATGAATATCACAATACAAGATGTGCATCCTGTGCCAAAATCGCCTTTCGGCATGTACATGATTTATAGCCGTTGGGCGACAAACTCAAATGTTTCACTTTTAAGTCGACCGAACACAAAAATGAATGAATTGTCTCGTCATTACATCTGCCTTTTCAACAGATGGAAACAAGCGACTTCTACAATGTTCGAACTTGAAACAAGACTGGAAGGAATTGGGATGATGGTATCGTGATATGCCAACATTTATGATTGGACTACTATAAATTTCATAACTGAAAAAAGAAAGATATTATCAGGCAATTGTATTTGCGATGTACAATATGTCTGTACTGCATGTCTGACCGTGAAGATATGAGGAAGTAATAATGGTATTACCATCTCGCATGTCTGGTTTCTTGCTTTGAGCTTGAGCATGTTGCTGTTGTGTACGACTGCCTTTGATGTTAGTGTATCAAGAAGATCTTTTTATGCAGTTATTTGGAAATAATATTATAAGGCATCTACAGTTTGCATAGGGTAACGTGGTGGTCACTCAGGGAAATATACTGTAAAGAATAACATATTTTCATAATCCATGGGAAAATTTGAAATCAACACATTTTGATTGGATGGCCTGTAATCAGTAACTTTTGAGACATTACCACGGGAGGAGTTATTCCTGAACAAAAGAACCCACTGGCTTAGGAGAAACAACTGGGCAGTCACAGAGTCTCAAAGACCAGCCTCTTTGTTTTCTAATTGCCATACTCGGCAACTTGCTTGCATCTGATTGGTCTAGGACATGGCCATTCTCAACATAATTGATAAGGTCTTTTGTTATAAGGTGGTGGTGGTGAGCCTCACAGTAAATGGTTACAAGTAACTTTAAAGCGGTAATATCGCTAATAAAAACCCAGGGAACTCACTTACGAGGGGTTTTCCATAAGTTCTGTCCAACTAGTCATAACTTTTGCTAGATTTGATGCAGAAGAATGCTATTTGGGTCAGATGATATTGACGTAATTGGCAAATAACTCCCAAAAAATCAGATCATAAAATTAAAAATAAATTCTTAATCTGTTGCCATGGAAACCACAAGTCATGAAATGCGGCCCAGACTTTGAAGTGCTCACTTAAAACGAAATGAACACTTGCTTGCATTATCTGTGTCTTGACATATTGAATTCATAATTTTTTTCATGAAATATAATCAGTTAATTGTAAAATCATTTATAACAATGGAAACTAGTATTTTTGTTACATCTCAGTTACTTTACCATCACTCATGTAGTTTCTCGGTTTTTTTACGAGATGAGCAATTTTTTTGGATATGGATGACATCATATATACCTGTTACATTTTTTCATTTTAATTGGATAAAACTAGCAGAGAGAGTAAGAACCTTTTATCATACATACAAGGAAGACATTGTGAGTGACAGAACTAAATAAAGATTGCACAAACTTTTTCTGAATGAAGAGAAGACACATTGGAAAACCTTCGAAAAGAAGACTGGAAAATGCCAAAACTGACCTTAACATGAAGACAGATATATCATACTTAGAGATGGATAGAAAGCATGAGAAAACGTATTTACAAGGTCCCAGTCATTATTTTTGGAATTTGTGAAATGACTATGAATGTTTTGAAAAAATTCTGTTCTATATCTCTTGTAATAATTACATATTTTACACAATATGTCAAGTATGTGTCTGTTAACAAGCTCTCGGTCGCATTTCATGACTTTTGGTTTCCATAGCAACAAATCAACAATTTATTTTTACCTCTATGATCTGATTTTTTGGGGATCATTTGCAAATTATCTCAATA
The DNA here is from genome assembly GCA_026936325.1 of Platynereis dumerilii. NCBI lineage: Eukaryota > Metazoa > Annelida > Polychaeta > Phyllodocida > Nereididae > Platynereis > Platynereis dumerilii. The sequence goes on along the minus strand of JAPTHN010000001.1, from coordinate 109,685,864 downwards.
TCAACTGACCCAAATATAATTTTTCTGTTTAAAATCTAGCAAAAGTTATGACAGGTTGGACAGAACTTATGGAAAACCCATCGTAAAGAACAAAAAGTCTGTGAAACACCAACTGTGATCTTAATATAAGGACTGTGAGGCATTGACTATTTGTTGGATATAAGGTTATAGGAAATGTACTCAGTGTAAAGTTCATGATTACAAGGATTTGTGAAATGTTAGGGATTATTTTTAATAGGTTTTTTGTCCTGCAACCCTGATAAAAATTAATATTTTTGACAAGATATAATGCATCTGTGTCTCTAAAAGTGCCCTGGGCCGCATTCCATGACTTTGGGTTTCCATGGCAACAAATTAACTATTTATTTTTGTTTCTATGATCTGATTTTTTCAAGATCATTTGCAAACTACTTCAATATTATCTGACCCAAATTTCATGTTTCTGTATTAAATATTGCAAAAGTCATGGCAAGTTGGACAGAACTTTTGGAAAACCCCTCGTACTAAATGATCTTGATAGAATGTTCTTAGAATATATTAGTCAGTAGCTTTTTCCCCTAACTCTTGCTTCAGAGATCTTCTGAAGACTTCAGCTCTTGCTTGAGTGGGGTTGAGCTGGTGTTTGGGTGTGCCTGATGGGATCTGTGCAAATTAGCTCTGTCAGCCCCCGGTAGCTGCTGATGTGCTGACTTTGGGCTGCAATAACATCACTATTGATTATTTGCTCACCACAGTTAATTCCACCCTCTGCCAAGTGAAAATCTTTTCTTTTTGGGGATTGAGAGCACTCGGCTGGACAAAACCAGTGTTGCTTAAGCTGTCAACTGGTGTGATAAACATTTTCAATTTGTTTTGAGCGAATGCTTAAATATTTAATGGTTTCGTATTTGCCATATTCACTAAAATAATTTTAAAAATGCCTTACAGATCTTCAGTGAGAGGAGCCCATACCTTCCTTTAGAACAGTGTATATAATGTATAATCATGAAGAATTCATTTTCAAACAGAGGATCACCCTTCATGGACCTCCAAGGCATCCAAACAAAGGGACTTGGTTGCTTCCTTTTTCTCCGCAAAATAGGATTTTTATATGTGTATATTTGCAGTGAAAGAGAATGTTTGAGTTGTCTGTTTTATGCCATATATAGAATATATATAGATCTGAATATTTGCTTGACAGGTGTACCGACATTGGCACCCGGCACTAGCTGTCGTTGCAAGGCCGCAAAATCTAGCCTCCTTGTGAAGGTAGAATTTTTGAAGGTCTGGATTTGCCTCACTTATATGTATGTGGAGGACACATCATGAATAAGTAAGGTTTCTTTTCACTGATTCAATAAACAACTTCTGCATCCTGATGCTAGTGAATCTTTGGGATGCCGAAGGTCGATTACTTAGAATCCGACCTCCAACTCCACTCCGAAGTCTCTCATTCTCCTTACTGATTTCTGTTCTACTTTCTGTGCTACACATGAATCATGGGGCGATATCTTAAGACATCAATTTTACGGTCAGTTGTTTGTTATTTACCAGTTGAAGACTTTGGGAAACGTTGAAAGATATAGATTCGTCAATAATCCCAGATTAGTTTTCCAGTATGATGGGTTGTTTTAGAGATGATAAACTAAATATTAAGAGTCCATTACAAGTCTGGTATTGATACAAATGAATCGGTTTGATATTGTCTCTTTGACAGTATATATATATACTGTATATTTTTTTTAATTGGGAATTGCAGTTCCGGGGGCTGTCTGATGTTGAAGCTGTCAACATTTTTGTCTAAAAACCCTTCCACTCGTCAATGTCTCCAGTTCCCTAATGGTGTGGAATCTGGCTGGCAATACTGCAGTGAAAGTGAAGACTTACATCACAAGTGCTCAATATTTGGAAATGTGAACTTTTTTCACCTGACGTAGATTTTGCCGGAGAACCTGTGGTAATATATGATATTGAGGTTTCTGCCTTTGCTGAAATAGTCCACGAGTCAATCTGGTAAACAACTTAGTATGCCAACCATGTTAGCACCAGCAATGGTAATTGAATGTGACATTGCCAGCTGTCTTCCAGAAGTCATTTTATTCTTGGGTGTCCTATTTCATTCAATCAATCCATGGCTGTTTCTTTGTCACATGTGAAGGGAGTTCTTACCTGCTGTCTTTTCAAAAAGTAAGTGAAACCAGTGATGTTTTACATTGGGATCAATGCTAAACTTCTTCAACCAGACTACTTATGGGTCAATATGGGAGCATGTATTGTCATCCGGTCATCGATCATGCTGATCAGATGAAATATATCACAACATGATATACGATATCGGAGGCGTATGTGAATTATATGGTATAAGTGGTTTGGTTGGGGATGTTCATGGCACTTCATGCTGATTGCGTGACAATACGTTATCAGTTTCATTAACTTTAACTTTGTAGTTGCACAAGAGACAATCATGATAATGCAAAAGGTAAATTTTGAAAATAATGAAGTGTGAAAGATGCTGTTGTTGCAATAGCACTGTTTCAGAAAGGATTCTTTACCTCCATATTGTGTTTTACTGTTTGGTCAAATGTTGGTCATCATAATCATCATCATCACCTGCATTCCCAATTTCCCATAATCATGATTATGTAATGTGTAACACACATCAATTCCTGGGAAATTGTTGGGGTGTGTTTCATAATTGGGGAATGGCACATTTGACACTGCATTTGCTGCATTAACACCATTAATTCCCACATTTAAGGATGGGTGTGACCGCTGCATGTGGAGATCAGAAAGAGACACTTTCAGCCACTGCCGATGCAGGAAGTAATAGGAACGCAATGGACTCTGCTGCTAATGGTGTGAATTTGTGCAAAATGAGCAATCCGTTACGACATTATGGCACACCGAGTTGTGTGGGAGCACATTGAGTGAGATGATGTTTGGACAAGGTATGTGGACATTGTGGACGTGGTTGTGCACTTGTGCTAAGTGCATGTCTGCTTCCTCTGAGGTCCTTGCTATGCAAAGTTTTAAATCTGGTGGATTGCATGAATGCTGATTCTACTGATAGCCCCATATTAGCCCCATATGTCACATACTCTCTTAAATGTGGCCTGTTGAAGCCCTGTTGAAGCCCTGTTGAAGCCCTGTTGAAGCCCTGTTGAAGCCCTGTTCAATTGCTGCTTGGCAGATGCATCATGGTTGCTGAGCGCGAGAGAAGTTTCAGATCATGGAATCACTTCAGGCACAATCGCAATTACGTTGAATTTATTTGACGTTGCAGATTTTGATGCTTGCTTGACTGAACAAACCCAGCATAAGATTGATAGCCAGAGATTAAGATGATAAGATCGCAGGGACAAATTACTTCAAGGGACTGTTTTAGTGGCATATCAACTGGAGATTGCCGTCACAGATGAACATGATGAAGGATAATCGTTGCTTATATGGCGCGTCTTCTTTTTGTCTTACAACTTTTCCTTGCAGTAGCTTCTTCATACTCTCCTTCACCCCCCTCCCTTCGGGCCCTTCCGTACTTCCCCCACATCTACGATTTTCTTGCAGTGCTCCATATTCCCACTTGACTTTATTGCAATGTGCCGCATTTAGAAACGAGTACTTCACCAGAAAAAGTTTGCAATATATAGACATTTTTTGCCTGAATTGGACCATGGCATGAAATATAGGAAGTTGGAAAGGACTTAAAAGTCCTTGCTTAGCTGTGTAGACTCCGAAATGTATTTCATGGGATCAATATAAACTCTGCCATAGTCGTGTCAGAGAGCTCTACAAAATGCCTTGAAGTCTGATTACGTACAAAAATATACATGAGACAAGCAGTAAAATGGACAAAATTGGAATTTTGTGTGTTTTGCCAAGTATTTGCATCTCATATTATGTTGTAACATATACTGTAGAATTCAGGGTTCCCACGGTCTTGAGAAGTAGGGAAAAAGTAGGGAATTTCCAAAAGTCATTTTCCAGACCTGGAAAGTAGGGATAAAGTAGGGAATTTTGATTTGTAGTAGGGAATTTTGGTTTGCTGAAGCATTTCGCCGATTATTTTAAACATCGATAAGCCGCGATATGATAAAATAAAGTGTATAGTAACTCAAAGATCTGTCCTGGGTAGAAACTTGTCCTATTGGTCTCAGATTTTTCTTTACTTGAGAGTTTTGCTTATTCAGCCTGATGCGTGAAGAATGCACTTAATTCATAAACAGATAGTACTGCGCTTGGACAATCTGTTTTAAGAGTTGTGAAGGCAGGAAATATGAGCTAGTTGATGGTCTGGGAAAATTACGCATCAGTCTTGAAAAGTCTTGAAAAAGTTGGGAATTTCCATGAGAGAAAATTGTGGGAACCCTGGTAGATTCTTTTGTACATTTTTTGTCGCAAAATACTTTAAACCACTGGGCTGTTCTTTCCTTGCACACAAAGGCGAATAGATAATATTATAAAAGTGAAATTGCGTTGTGGAGAATCTTGACGTTTTTGTTTCACAGAAAGTAATCACCTTTGTCTGTGATAACATCCACTTGTCCTGTGATGATATCAGATGGACTTGTGTAGTTTCGGTAAAACAATTCTTGCAAGCTCCGTTAACTGTGTTTTCATGGAAGATCTACTTTCATTCATGTTCATTTTTGGATTACAAGGCATGGACGGGATTGGACGCCAGACATGGCTCTTACATTGCTTTGATGGTTATGTGATTCGGCACATAAAAAACCACCCAGACGGAAGTGCCGAAACAATATTACACAGACCAGATGGCTTATACATGCCAAGGAGAATGAATATCACAATACAAGATGTGCATTCTGTGCCAAAATCACCTTTCGGCATGTACATGATTTATAGCCGTTGGGCGACAAACTCAAATGTTTCACTTTTAAGTCGACCGAACACAAAAATGAATGAATTGTCTCGTCATTACATCTGCCTTTTCAACAGATGGAAACAAGCGACTTCTACAATGTTCGAACTTGAAACAAGACTGGAAGGAATTGGGATGATGGTATCGTGATATGATGCCAACATTTATGATTGGACTAATATAAATTTCATAACTGAAAAAATGCCCAAGTCATAAAGAAGCTGCATTCAAATTGCTTTTAGCTATTGAGCCTGCCTTGAATCTGGTGGGCATGTATAGACTGATGTAGACTGGTAGGAGTTGCTTTTAGGATGTTCATTAGCAGGAGTCTGTTGTGCAAATATGTCAGTTGCAATTCTTATTGATTGCGCCATGACTTGTCCACGTTTGCTCATTGTCACAGCAGCACAAATCATTGCCACCAATGACCACAAATAAGATAGATCTATATCCAATAAGATCTATATTATGAGGTTATATCATGGGTGGGGGCAGTATATCCCTAGTATAGTCACCCGAGACTCAGTATATCCCGAGACCCAAAGGTTCGAGGGATATACTGGGTCAAGGGTGACTATACTGGGATATACTGCCCCCACCCATGATGTAACCTTTTTATCCCATGTCTTTTTTTTTTTTAATTAAATACTTTTTATTTTATAACAATGTAATACATTTTACTTAATGTGAATGCAGTTGTGTTACAACAAAAGTCAAAATCTTAATTGGCAGTACTTAATTACCTTAAATCATAACAATCGAACAAGATGCTGGCTTGTTATGCTAATAAGCATGGTATACAGAGGGTCATAAACAACGTCTTTTTGTTGATTCTGGCATGCAAATGAGGCAATGCTGTTTTCTGATTTGACCGTTTCAGTATATCCCTGCCATCTAATGAATAAATTAGTATATCCCTGTTAGCTAATTTATTGAAGAGCTCTGATTGGGTGTACTGATATTTGTCCCTCTCAATGCCAACATATTTCCCTCTCTGATTTGGTATTTACCTGGGAAAAACAGTGTATCAGGGAAAAAATGTGCCAAGACATGGGATAACAAATAAGATAGATTTATATCAAATACAACTGCCGGTTTACTGGAGACTGATGTGGTATGATGTCTGCGTATTTGTCCAAGTGCAGCTTGGGTGATATGTGATGGCTTCACACAGATGGGCTACTAGAATATATATATGGGAGATAGGATGACTCATGAGTCATGGCTATGTATATGACTGATCAGTTGCTGAATCTGAGGCTTTTAGAGCCAGTAATACCATTACATGGTCAAATGTCTCGCTACCTAGACTGGGTTGAAAGCTGAGGCTCTGTGATAATAGATTTTGCTATCGATATGATCATGTTTAAATCCCAGTGCGGGCACATTTTATGTGAAACGTGTCAGAAGTAGTCAGTAGAATGCCTGTATGGTAGTCAAAAAGTGACTCGAGTCAATGTCATCTGTGGTCTCGCTGTTTCGTAGTGGCTGGCCATATTCAGTCTGACTACCTGTGATGACCAGTGTGAGTGATCTCAAATAGGGCTGCATGATAATAGGCTGAGATGCGATAACTATGTCTCATATCGCGATGTCGATAAATTGTGCGATAAATTCACAAGCAAGACATTTACCCTTTTCACTCGCAAACTGCAGTAAAAAGTTTGAATTTTGTGAGAATAAATTTCAATTTTTGAGCAAAAATACAGGAACATTTTTTAATTTATTTATCACCTCTTTATGCAATAACATTATCGCCCTACTTGATATCGTGATAACGATAATTTGCTATTAATCGTGCAGCCCTAATCTCAAAGCCTCCACGCTTCAGAATAGGGTGTACTGTGATGACTACTTGTATGTGAGAATTATGAGATACCCTGTTCCCATGTCTGAATTCTTTGTGTTGCTCTGGTTTCTGATTGAATATGCTGAATAAGCTGACCAGTAGGCTGAGCATCAGTGTTTCTCTGAATCTTCTCTCCTCAACTTTCTGCACGCTGCTCTCTTGGTTTGCGTCTTGACAGCCGCTTTGAATCATTGATTACACGCGCATGAAATTACAAGAGATAGGATGAAATGCGAAATGTGAGAACGGCCGAGAACTGTGATTACCGTGATTACCGTGGTGTGTTGAGAATTTGCTCAGAGTTGCGGGAGAGTGATGGAGAAGCAAAGAGAGAATTGCAGAGCCACTTGACCAAGATTGCAGTTGACGGATGTAATTGATGGTGACAGAGAGAGATTACCCAACTCCTGCAGTCTGACGACGAGCGATTGTTGAATGTTCACAATGACAGAGTAAATACGATTGTCATCCGCAAATCGTCTCGCGAGTTATTTTGAGTTAATTAGCAAATCTGACAGCTGCTGTCTCGAAATAGTAAGTTCAGCTGAAACAGATTTTAGCAAAATGTCAATTGAAAATCTGGCACTGCCTGCTCCACTTCCACAATGATTTAATATTACGAATTTGAGCTAATTTGCACATGCTCACCAACTTGTTTTGCAAATAATTTCTAATCTGTTAAGTTATAAGAGTTTTCAATTTCTTAATAGACATGTCTGGCTGAAATCTTGGGAGTTTCCAAATCTGCTATCTGACAAGTCACAAGAATACAATTTTAACCGTTGCTGATGCTTTGGTTGTAATTGTTGTGCATTCTCTGCCTTAGTCTTTCATTGATCAGGATTTGAAGAGATACCGATGATCAACAAAAGCATCTTGGTAATGAATGGTGCTTGAAGTACTGTACAAGGCTATTAACTCATTGTGTTGTACCGTATACATATAGTGACTAGTCATGGTATAAACATAATATATGACAATGCATACTCATGTAAAATTTTCATTAGTACTATCACTCATTGTCTCAGCATTATATTTGTAGAGATTCTTATAAATGATTAAAATCTGATGCTTTCCCTTTTGCGTATTGTGTCACATCCAATGATCACAAATGAGATAGATTAATAGATATTGAATAGTTAAATAAATAGATATTGAATAGGTAAGATCTACATCAAATGTAATTGCCAATTTGCAGGAAACTAATGTTGTATGGTGTCTTTTAATTCAGAAGTACTAAGTACTAAATTGGGCTGTGTAGTGTAGCATTTTGTAGCTTCACACAGATGGGTCCACTATAAGATCTTTGTTTCTAGGTTTTCGTATGAGTCAACTTCTTAGATCATGGAAATGTACTATCATAATGTATCATTTCTGTTATTATCTGCACGACCATGAACGTCATACGTTAACGTGATTCATGACTAATGACAGCAATTTAATTGTCATGATGTAGTGATTAATTTTAATGACACTAATTGCAATGTTTTCGAAGTTAATTGGACTTGAGCCTTCTGAACTCAGACTGAAGGTTTAAGTATCAATCTTACCTTAAAATAATTATTCAGTGATACTAAGTGTATGTACTATCTGTAATTATAATTAATTATTTCTCTCTTCTACTTTCAGGTAATATTTCTTCATGGTCTCGGTGATACTGGGTAAGTACCTTAATAATATATTATAACTTTTCTGAAATTGTTTTGAAAATCATCTGCTTAGTGTTAATTTTGCTGTCATTACTGCTATTTCTACAATTTATACTCGTTATGTTGTTTGAGTGTATAATAATCATGATAATGTATCATTTATTTAAATATAATTTGTGTTTCAGTCATGGCTGGGCAAGTGCATTTGGGATGATTAAGCAACCTCACATTAAATACATCTGCCCTACAGCGTGAGTATAATCTGATACAAAATACTATTTGATTTAAATGAATTGTATTTGAACAAATATACCATTGAAAGCATATAAAACAGTATTTAGACACAAAGGCCACCGCATGGTTTGAGGTCTGCTGGTCTACACAGCAACTAGGCCTCAATTTTGTACATTTGAATGGCGATTTTAAAGGGATAAGATTTTGATTTGCTGTGTGTCGATTATATGACCCTGTGTGGTCCTGCTATGGACATTCTAAACTGCTGAAATGTATGGAGGACTATCAAATCTATAGAGACATAATCAGCTGAAGTGAGGCCTTGAAACAGGTGTCGATATGTTTCATGTATGTACTGCTGAAAACTGAATGCTTTTTACAGCTTGGCCTTCAATGTTACAAACTTGTTTTGTGATGAACAGGCCAACAATTATGAAATGTCTGGCCTCTAAGCAGATTAGTATGTTAAATTTGCATTGCATATGTATTATGTATGTAACTTATATAGCAGATTATACTTAACACTTAATATCCAAATAAACATGTAACAAAAACGGGATGACACACATGTATATTTCATATGAACTCCTTTTGGGACCGGGAAGAGGGACAGAATTATATACGGACTCCTTGTTCTTGTCCACCATTGATTCTATTTTAAAATTCCATCTGTATTGTGTTGAATAATAAAGGACCAATAGTTTAATCTATACAAAGCCTTAAATACGTAATTTTGAAGATTGCAAATGCAGCAAATGCACAGAAATCTACAGCTTTTCATATAAATAAATAAAATATTCAGTACTCAAATATTCCAATTTTATCCATGTTAAAAAATAAGCCACTGGAGGGCATGTATATATATTTTATGCCTATGTTATTCATTACAGAATTCTGACTTAATTCTGGCAATCCAATATCCAAATGGCCTTGTCAAGAAGTTGCCTAATTAGTTTCAGACCACTCAGCAACTGACTACTGCAGTATTTAACATATATTCAGGAAGTCCAGTTATACCTCCAAGGTTTATATTTTATTGATGACATAAAAATTCAAATTATATCATACCAGCTAATATTGATATTACTATCTATTTTAAAATTAAAGTTGCTTGGAAAGCAGTTGAGTATTAAATGGTCAAAAAGATCATGTAGTAAGCAAAATAATGTGATCTCCATTCAATAGGGTAGAGGATTACAAACCCACATTGTTGCTAATGCACCATTGTACGTTGTGTATCTGTATCAAATTTATCTTCAGAAAGGTATTGCAAAATTTTTGTATGATGAATGACATTGAATGTGTATTTTCATTGTTGTTGTTTCGTAATTTGTCTGCAATATTTCCCCTTTTAATCATCATCTAAGCAGGGGGCATTGAACTGCTACATGTATTAAATATGGCATTTAATCTTTTTGATTGCAGGAACACAATGCCCGTATCATTAAATGCTGGTTTCAGGATGCCATCATGGTAAGCTTCATATATCATATGTATTTTTATATCATATCAATAAATATTGTTTTGCCCAAAGCAGCCCAATAACATTGTAAATTTATGCTAAATGGATGATATTTGCACCACATAATAAATGTACACCATCACTACATTATGCTGTGTCATACTGGAGGCACAAAAAGTTCTGCAACATTTTAGAATCAATATTGACTCAGTCTCGTTCATGCTGCTGTTTTAAATATGTTCCTGTAGACCTACATGATGTACTTACACCCCATGACAATCATGATGGTGCTGAAGCACCTTTGGTAACTGATCGTGCTGATAAACTGAGAAAATAATTGTGCATTGGCTTTTATATCCTTCAATAATGGCAACATGTATTTGCTTGGCCAAGAGATCAATTAAATGAATTAATACAAATATTTTTGTGTGCTGGGGTTATTCATGGAAATGCCTGGAAAGAGCTAGAGCCTTAGGCCACACATAATTGATCTTTAGCTTCTCGGAAACTCTCAAGGCACTTTTTATAGGGTCGGTCGGTAGGACAAAAATTTTTTTTATAATGTAAAAACAAAATTTATTATTATTTTTTCCATCAGCAGGAAATCTAATGTGTCGGTGGGTCCGCGAAGCTAAGAATCAATTATGTATGGCCTTACTGCCCACTGTCTGTATACGATCTATTTACCTATGTTGAAAAGGAAAAAAACATCAAACCCTCTGCATAGTTATTGAGGTTTCAACCATTAAACCAAGACTATGCTGGTTGATGGATAACTCCAATCCTTATCTCTTGGTTGCACACATGCTATGAACTGCATAGTCAATTTGAAATTACTCTCAATCTCAGTCATGCACTGCAACGCAGGCACGAAATTCATGATGAGCCCTATGTTGGACGGCTGTTTCAATCATCCTTCGCCTCATTGCCGTGTCCTCCCCCTGTCCTAATTAGCCTACCAAGTGCATAAATACAGGACGTAAAGCCCCAATCATCCATCATGATGAGCCTTCCACAATGATACAGCTCAGGGCATCCATAGAATGGCACCCATGGGCAGAGACGAGAGGAACATTGCCCAAGGTTCCCATACAATGTACCTGTAAAATTTAATCACTATAACCATGTCATTGCAGGTTTGACATTAAAGGACTATCACCTGACAGTGATGAAGATGAGCAAGGAATCAGACAAGCTGCTGACTTATGTAAGTACTATCCCAATTAGTGTCATCATTATAAAATACTATAATAATATTATAATAATATAATTGTCCTGAATTTCCAAAATTACCAACTTGTTATCGCCCACATACTGAGATTAAATTAGATCACACACACACCTTGTTCAAAACAGGTTCTCAAATCAAGGTGTACACCTATAAAGATTTGTTACGAAAAAACTAAATGAAAAAAATATTAAAATTATGTATATTCCTTTTAAGATTATCAAAATAAAGCTGGCAATTTGTTTTGCATGTGTATCTTGGCTTTTTCCTGACACACAGACCAGGAGTTCATACACATGGATGGCTGGCTTTATCGTTTTATCCTTTAATTAGTGAATTCATGATGTTTGCCTTTCCCTTCCAGTACAACAGCTGATAGCCAGTGAAGAAAGCAAAGGAATTCCCCGCAACAGAATAATGGTTGGTGGGTTTTCCCAAGGAGGTGCTGTAGCCCTTTACTCTGCCTTGACAAGCCCCAAAGGACCATTAGCTGGCATCATAGGATTGTCTACATGGCTCCCCCTCCACAAGTCTTTCCCTCAGGTTAGTCTTCAACGTTTAAAGGGACATTTTGAACAGAGATTGTATCTGAAATCTTCCAAATTGGAACAGAATTTGAATAAGATTACTTATTTAATTGAAAAAAGAAAAATGTGGACTTTTAAAAAAAAAGGCCAGTAAATGTTCCGACTGTCACTTTAATAATATGCAGTGCTCTCCCTGACTCACTGGGCAAAAGAGCTATTCAGCAGCAAATTGTATTTTAAAAACTGATCATCAAACAGCACCGCTTCAAGACATCTTGTGCCCGACGGCTAGTGCCGTTAATATTTACCAATATGAGTTTGGCCTTTGTCCATTTCCATCCAAAAATTTATAGATTTAAGGTTTTTGTTTTATTAATTAATAAGATATTTTGAGAACATTTTCCGCTGCCTATTAGAATCCAGTGTTTGTAATTTGACATCATACAGTTATAATATAAATGGACAAATACTTTATCAACTTGTCGGGCTAAATAAGATTAACTTTCTTTGGTTTCCGTTCATAGAATTGACAATTGACACACATTTTATTTGCAGGCATGCAAGGCCAACCAGAACACACCTATCTTGCAGTGTCACGGGGAAGCAGACCCCCTAGTCAATTTTGCATTCGGAGAAATGACAGGTCAACTAATCAAGTCATTGAATTCTAAACATGCATTTAACAAGTACCCTGGCCTTGGTCACAGCTCTAATGAGAAGGTAAGGTATAATTTATGGATGAAAAGAGGTAACAGTTAAAGCAGCTGTGCCATGAGAGTCATGCTCGCTTGCATTAGATTGATTTAACATGTTCAAGCAGCCAGTTCAAGGAGATCATCATACTTAATTGTGTGTAGGTCTATGCAGTGAAACAACACTATTGAATTTAAACAGGTGTAAATAGGACAAAATATTTGTTGAACAAACTAAGGGCTATTCCATTTAAAACTCTGGGGGGGGGTGGTCGGGTTGATTTTTTTTTCGTAAGATGGATGGGGGGGTCGGCGAAAATTCACTTTAGATGCATGGAGGGATGCCAAAGAAATCGATATAGATGCAGGGGGGGTACCCGAAAAATTCGATTTAGATGCATGTAGGGGGGCCTCTGAACCCCTCCTACACCTAATAAATAAATAATTGCCACATACATGCTACAAGAAATTAAATAAACCATCATTTCAGACGAAATTTGACAGGTCACCGCATTGTCAAAATTCGCGAGCGCCGAAATTGGCCTAACTTCGGGGCTTCTGCTGCCCTGAAATGGACATGAAACCACTAAAAAACTATCTAGAAATGTGCACAAACACTTTAATAAGTAATTTTCGGTACCTGTCAGTCATTATTAAGCTTATTATTCCAAAATCCAGCTATAAAAGTCTTCATCAAAAAAGAAATAAACATTCAGACGGCCATGACCCTTCTTCTTCTTCTTCTTCTTGAGATTGATTCCCACCTCTGTCTAGGGCGAACCCAGTGGTCGAAATAGCCCATGTCTTTTGGGGGGGGGGGGGGGGGTCTGTCACTGGCAAAGGCCCAAAGGGTTGAAGCTTTCGGAAACCCCCCAGAGGCTGAGGGGTTTTAGAAGGGACTATATGCACTCTAAAATGAATTCTCAGTGTCTTAAGTGATGAAAAATTACTAGAAAATTACTTTTGAAAACTCATTTTGGATTAAATCTTGCACATTTAGTATTTGAGGGGGTTTTTTCAGGACCCCCCCTGGGTCCCTGTAAAAAATGTATTTAAGGGGGTCCTTATGGCATTTGGGGGGGTCAAGACCCCCTTGACCCCCCCTTATTTCGAACACTGGGTCTGGGCGAACCTCACTTGGAGAGTAATGTTATACATCCTCTTCAGTATGTTAGGAGTTATTTTGTAAGACATGATTTGATTTGATTTAAATTTATTCACTGTACTTAAAAATGAAACAGTAGGATTACACAATAAAGATTACTCTTATTTCCATTGTGGTCCTTTTGATGGGAGTCTCCAGAGAGTTCATTGACAGTGATTAATTAAATAAAATTAAATATATATCTTGACAGTTCTGGTGGGGTCAGCTCTGAATCTTGAGCCAGATCTTAGGAGGCAATATATATTATAATTTAATGGATGCTTCACATCTGAATTCTGCCTCAAGACAAGTTACAGTAATACAGAAAATGCTAAAAATTGAATAAAATGACTTTTGCTTGAGAGAATCATCAATTGGATCAAGGGAACACCCTGGAATCATTTGAAACAAAATTGGAAATTTTGACTATCTTGTGAAATTTAACATTCTTCTCTGATGCCTCCATCATTATCAGGGAGATGCCTCTGTCATATATCAGGGAGAGGCCCCTGTCCTATCACGGAGAGGCCTCCTCCTCCGCACGGAGAAGCCTCTGCCTCAGTATGGAGTCGTCAAGACACTAGAAAATATTGCCCAAGAAAAATGGAATAATTAAGTCCCTTCCAAAAATAAATATTAATTTCAAGAATTTTGGAGGATTTGGCTTCCTCCTGCATCATGTCACCGAGAACTGCCTCCACCTCCATCATATATCTGAGAGCTGGTTGGAAAATAAGAAATAAATTCAAGAATTTTGGAAAGTCTGGCTGGCTTCACCCCCATCATATTACGGAGAACAGTTAACCTTGCGGAAGTCAGACAAAAATAGATTGCACTATTCTGTCCAAGTTAAGAGAATATCCAGGGCCGCAGGCTGGGCTGAATCCTGGGGGGGGGGGGTGAAAGTCCAAGTTAAGAGAATATCCAGGGCCGCAGGCTGGGCTGAATCCTGGGGGGGGGGATATCTGAATATCTGAAATTTTTACATATATCATTGTAATGCACCTTTACTGGCCAAATTCTAGGGGGGGGGGCAGCCTTGCCCCTTTGCAGGCAACGGCCCTGATATCAGACAAAGAACTCTTAGTCAGAAATATGAAGCAACTTTTCCGATGAAAATTGTCTGAGATAGGCAGAGATCCATTAACTTTAATGCAAATCCGACTTTCGAGGTTTACTGTTTGCATTTAATAGCCACAGAAGATTAAGACAATTACTTGCAGTTCATGAAGGCAATTCCAACTTGGAAGTTAAAAGGTAATAAAGTGCAGCCAAAGACCACATTTATTGGATTGCGAAATGGAAAGTTTGGCGTTTGCAATCGAACCAGCAAATTAAATTTTTGATGGTGAAAATTTTAAAAAAATTATATGCATGTAGGGTTGAGATTTTTTTTGGGGGGGAGGGGGTCAAAAGATGTTTGTCGTGGGGGGGGGGCGAAAAAAATTTGGATTTGATGCATGTAGGGTGGGTAAAAAATTCGCATTTAATGCATGTAGGGTCCCCAAAAATATCGAAGTTGACGCATGGAGGGGTCGAACTTAATTCACTTTAGATGCATGGGGGGGGTCAAAAATGTAACCTGACCACCCCCCCCCCCCAGATTTTTAAATGGAATAGCCCTAACCTTTACAACCTAAATATAAATTTTCCCACATCCTGTTGTAATATTTTGTGAATAATTAAGGTTTGATACACTTTGCATATATATATATATCTTTTGAATATACATGATATATAATAATTCCGGTCGAAATTTTGATTATCCAAGCAAAGAGAAAAACAAATTTGGTGAAACTATATAAATATTGTAATGAATTATGTCACTTTAATTGCAGGAAATGTTGGATGTCAAGGAATTCATAGTATCTAATTTACCACCGGTGTGAACATAGGCAGCAAAAACCTCCTTCACTCACCCGGGACGATGCGTTTTGACTTGTACATAGATGCATACAGTTGATTGAGGGAATTCGATATTAAAGACGAATGAAAAATGCTACAATGTTAAGATTTCCCTCCAGCGCTTCGATCATCACTATAATTGCCACTAATAACGGACCACGCTCTTTTAGGAGCTTCGCTCTCTCGTCGTATAAATTTGTACACTCTACTGTTGCTGAACATATCTGCGAAGTGCAACGTTCAATCATTGTTGGACAACAAATAAGTTCTTCACTCTATATTCTTCCTAAGCAAGGGTCATTTTACTAAAGTTGTACATACCCATATTATCAACTTGTCATGTAATGTTAACAATGCTGTGCCCAATAGTATGTATAACTGTCAAAATAATTGGTAATGTGTAGCATGTTTAAAAGCTGTAATTGTGATGTTAATCAGTGCGCGTGGTTATCAAGTTATTTGGTCATTAATTAAGTAACTACTCATAGGTGATACAGCTTGCTAGTGCAACTGAATTGTAACGACTGCATATATGAATTTTGCTAATATCAATGTGTCGCATATTGTTACTAGAGATTATTTGGCCGCCAGTAATGCATGTGCTTTTGATCTCTAGGTTTGTTGGTTGAATGTTTAGATGTGACGGAGGCAAATCTGAACTGATTTGTTCAAAGTCATGCCGTTTCCTCGATCATTTGTTTGTGATGTCTTCTAATAGAATGTCTGTTTTAAAGCACAAATCTGGTACTGTCAGTCTTGTCACAGGTACTTTGCTACACATTTTGAAATCTCTTGTATATCCATAAATTCCATATCTAATATCATGCACAATTTTGACTGTGACAGGTAGCAAACTAATGTTACAACTAAGTATCACAGACTGTTTCATTCTATATCGACATCAATTTGTGAAACAATATTTCCATGTAACAAAGAAGTTTCAAGGTCATGCAAATTGTGAGTTAAGACTGCGTTCAATGACATCTGTCAAGTTTAATATCTTTGTCAAATTCTAACAAAACATGTGCAACTCCCAGCAGTGTTTTTCTGTCAATTTTGATTATATTGTCGCTCATGGTGCATATTAATTGAATTTGAGAACAAGTTACCATCATGTATGTGGATGAATTTAAACAGTGTTGTTACAATATGGGAATTTTTCTTGTATTAAAAGCCAGTTGTTGATTAATTATTAATCTCGCTGAATACTCCCATTGTCAAATGTGTGTGCCACTGTGTGGCAGGTTGAGAATGCACCTTTTGCTTTAAACATAGCCTCCTTATTTCAGTAGAACTTAGATTTAAATACTTGATGGAGGTAAATAGTGCTTTTTACGTATACCAAACTAAAGTGGTCATTGTTAACTATATACAAAATGTAATTGTATCTGTGGTCAGTTTGTCCGTCAAGTCTTTCCTTTCAGCTGCCCATTGTGTAACTGTATAAACATGAGTGAGCATTAAAAGATTTATAATTACAACTGAAATGATGTATTCCATCCATAATTGTTGGATTCACAATTATTCACTAAGGGCTATTCCATTTAAAAACCTGGGGGTGGGATGGTCGGGTTACACTTTTGTCCCCCTCCATGCATCTTAAGTGAATTATTTTTTACCCCCCCCCCCCCCCCATGCATTAAATGCAAATTTTGTACCCACCCCACATGCATCAATTAAAAATTTTATTATTACAATGCGTAAGCCTTCATGGAGCTATAATGCCCCCCCCCCGTACATCTAAAGCGATTTCTTTTGCATCGGTCCGTACATCTGAAGCGAATTTGCGTCGATCCCTACATCCATCTTACGAAAAATAAATCAACCTGACCACCCCCCTCCCAGGTTTTTAAATGGAAAAGCCCTAAACAAAATTTTGACATTCATTATCATTCAAAAGGTTAAACTTGTCAAGTTCTTATCAGTTCGCACATGAAAAATAAACATTTCATTGATTGAAAGTAACCCTTAAGTTTATTTTGATTTAGTTCATTAAGTTAACACTCAAATAAGCAAATCGATATTGCAAGGAATGTGGTTCTCTCACGAGCACAACAGTTTGTTTGTTGTGAGCAGTTTCTTTGAGAAGTTTGTTCAGTCCGTTTCCCGCCACATAACCCATTCCAGCACCTTTACCAGAACTAAGGCAGAAACCACCTTGACTGACGTAGCCAATGATTTCACGATCGCAGGAATTTCTGACTACCTGAACAGTAAAGTCAACAGTTCTGTCCTTTTTCTGCTTGGTCTTTGACTTCTTCTCTGATTTGTCCTTAGATTTGTCTTTCACTTCTTTCGGTATTTTGTGCAACTTCTCAAGAGGACCACCTGACGATTTGTCGTCCCGCAACAGTTGGTAATCCTCGGCCGACGGGAGACAAATCATAGAGAAATTATGAGGAGTGCCTCTTGTTAGATCGATCACTTGTACAGGAATAAGTGCATTCACCGATTCCGGGGAATTTAACTCTCTTGCATTTGTATCCGACTGTGGAAGACAAAGTTTATGCAAACTTCTTAACTGTTTCTTGTTTCTGAGCACATGGACTTGGTGCAATTCTTCAGATGTCGGATTACTCCATTCTTGTAGAAGTTTGGTCCATGGACAGTGGAATGGGGCAACCGTACCCAGTTTAGTGAAGTTGGCACGTTTGGCAGGAGGCATTCTGTTATATTTCTCTTCAAGTTCTTTCCGTTTTTCTGCTTCGTATTGTTGTCCCACTGCAGTATCGGGGAAATCCTGGGGGAAACATGGAATTCCCATTTCTTGGGATAGCTGACCCTCTTCTCGTAATCCAGCAGTACGAGCGCCACGGTACACCAATCCAACCCAAAAGGGCATGGCCCATCCTGACGGCAAGACAACATCCCATCCGCTGCCCCAACCAGGACCATTGCGAATCCCAGTCTCTGCCGATTCCTGCACCATTTCATTTGTGGGGTGGTAACCAGGTCTTTGTATCAGAATGACTGGTATACGTGACTCTTCATCCCCTAGATTCAGATCCGTCCCTGCAAAGTAAAATAATAATATATGATGTATGGAAAATGACATTCTGAGAAACTTTTGAATCATATTCATAGTCTTAAATGTGGAGACGGCTTTTAATTTGTTACATTTTCGATTAACTTGTTTAATGTTTATCTCTTTTTAAACAACCTCATTTTGCTTGTTTTACTAGTCAGTGAAAATAAGAGGCCATTTCTCATGTAGAATATTACCTGGAACTAATTGTTTGGACCGCAAGTTGTTGAGAGCAGCATCAGGCATTTTAGAAGTTTTCACCTCATCTCGAATGTCCTTGTCCCAAAGGGGTGACACACTTGCACTTGGTGGCCACTTTTTGCACACGTCTGGCAAGCTCTCTGCCACAGCTGGAAAGATAGAAATACTTCAATGAACATTTGACCTGACACCAAGTATTATTATAGAGCTTCTTCAGTTTGCCAAGCGAATATTTTGCTGAAATGCTTGATGTGAGAGACAATGCAAAAGGACTTTGGCATTACCAGTAACGCTACTCACCATCTGTTTCTTGCGCAACTTTGGTCTTCACTCGGGGCAGAAGCAGTCTGGGATCTCTTACTGTTAAGCCAAGAACGCAATTTGCTGGCAGTTCTCCGGGAGCTTGGACGGTGCTGATCTGTTGCCAAACGTTACCTTGCTCATTGTGTGTGTCAAGTGCACCTTCGTTGTTGCCATATTTACTCCACCATTTCTTCTCACTGTCTTCTAACTTAGGAGTAACTTTTGCGTGTTTTAGGAGGTCTGTGAGAACAACATTGCTCAATGGTCCTGTCAGCTTAAACCGTACCAAATTGTCTTTCAAGCTTATGATCTCTGTATTGCCATGCTTGTAATGAGCCACTAATGGCAAGGTCACTGTTCTTGGGTCAACGCTTGGCGTTTCAACCTTTTGTCTTTTTGATTTCTTTCCAGCTGATTCTGCTTTTCGTTTTGTCCCTTTTCCACTCTGATCATTGGAGCCATCAGCTGGTTTGGCCGTCTCTTTGTGATTCTGGTTGTTATCACCAGAGACCTCCACCTCCGGCCCATTGATGGTGGTGCCCTCTGGTGCAACACTACAATCATCTGGGAATGCCATGGCCTTCCGAAGCTGAAGCAGGACATTGTCATGGCAACTGGGGTGAACCCATAACCAGAGCTTCCTTTGTCTCTCTGGATTCTCCTTCAGCTGTTGAGATGTCATCGCTTGTCCGTCACTGATCACCGGACACCAGAGATAGCGAGCTGGACCGATAGTTCTTGAAGGATAACAGTCCACTTCAAAGAGAGTGACTTGTCCTTCCCGTGCTCCACCCAAACAAGCAGCGGCTTCCACCGAAGGACCTGTAAACAAGAATGTCAAACTCTGAAATTCCTGTCAAGATGGAGATTCTACTGACATAGTTTTAAAATTTGGATTTAAAGTTAGGACTAGAATATGCGTAATATGTGGAATTATTTTCAAATCAAATGAACAATTCACCATTTGGTCATTTATTTGTTTCATTCCTTCAGACTAACCGACAATTTAATTTCAGTACTTTACTGCTAGTGGGACATCAGGCAAACTTACCAACTTCTTTTGAAGTCATCTTATTCAAAGCAGCTACAATTGCCTCCTGTGACCCGTCTACTTCAATGCAGCACCAGTAGGAGATATCCTGAATTTTCAAATTAAACAATTATTCTACAAGTTTTGCAGAAATGTGAAGGTCCTAATTGTAATTAATTGACATATAGTTCACAAAATTATTGTAATCTGACACAAATGCAAAATGTTTTGCTATGCAATTATGAAAATAAATGTGTTTGTCATAATTTAAAATAGTCAATATATGGGCAATTCCATAGATACATCAACCAATGAGTGAAAATTTCAAAATTGATATTCTTATATGTCAGGGGTGTCATGATGTGCCAGAATAAGTCTATTTTCAGTTGCAAAAGAAATCAATTGATTATCTTGTTTCGTTTTTTAGATATCTGCATTAAAGTAATGTAACATTTGGCGATACCAAATAAATTAATTTTTCTCTTCTATAATATTAGGAGCCACTGCCAACACAAAAATAGGTTATTTGATTCCATTTTGTCACTAGATGCAGTCTATAACACAACATTTTCATTTTATGTTACGATTTTTTGACTGAGCTCCTCAGAACTCAGACAGGCAATGATATCGAGGAATTAAAAGGTTAAATGTACGTCCGTAACCGAAAAACACTAAATTGTTACGCTGCTTACATAGTTCTGATGTAAAACTTAGGAAACTCCTAATACAAAGCACATTCATGTCCAAGAATAGTATCATAATGACTTCCATCATTTCAACTGAATACAGTTGCCAAGGAGAGCTCTTCAAAGTGTGTACGTCCGTAACCGTACATACATGTACGTCCGTAACCATATTTATGATAGTGCATATAAAAAGAGGTAATGGTACAAAAACTGGGAGACAGACTTGGCCTTGCCAAAACACCTCAATACCTGTCTTTTGGGCTTAATTTCAAAACTGTACTAACTATAAGACCGAAAATACATGGTATCCCCCGAATTTGGTCATTTTTAACCTAATTTTCTGTCATTAAATAGCCTGAATGATGAGTATAGTTCGATAGCAACATGTCCAAATGGCAGAAAATTGTACAACAAGATAAACCTGCCATTACACATTAAGAAACTGAGAATTTTAATTGCATCTGCAGGTTTTCTAAAAAAAATTGGAGCTGTATCACTCTTGATTTGGTGCCAAAAGCGAACCTAAAAATAGTTCCGAGAATGATTGATTTTCCCTAATATTTCATCTATTTTTGCCAAAGGCCTGCTAAATCTTATTTGTCATGCTTTTGGGCAACCTCTATTAACAGGATATGTGTCATTACACTGAAGTATTGAGGTAGAACTTGTGATTTTCACTCCTTTAAATGCCCGAAAAAGTGTGAATTTAAGGACCAAAAATGTGGATATTATGGTAGCATGTTACAAGCATGAAAACAGGCAAAAATATTCTGTACTGAAGTTATTTCGTGATCAATATTTATTGGAAAAGACTTCTTGTTTGCATAAAAGAAGAAATTTGTATAATTAGTGCATCAGTCTTGCACCCAGGGTGGCCTTTAACCCTCCAATTCACACACGTACGTCCGTAACCGAAAAAGTGTACGTCCGTAACCAAAAATAAATGGCCACAGTTTTGTAATAAATCGCCAAATTGCTATGAAACTTACCAGGCTGATATTTTTAAATAGTTTTCTTGACAATGGAGTTCATAGAATTAATTTGCCTGCACATAAATCACAGAGTTTTGAGAGAGAAGTCATCAAGTCAGAAAAGTGCCTTCGTCTGCGTACGTCCGTAACCATGCTATTTTGCCTTGTAGCTCCGCTCTTATGACACCTAGGGCTTTGGTTGATAGCCCGTTTGAAAGACCTAGCACTGTACCTCACGCCAGTGGGATAATGAAATTTCCAACTTATAATGGTAGTGCTACCTAAGCTATTAAAGTGTCTGAAATGTACGTCCGTAACCGTGGAATTGCCCATATGTCAGTCTGAGGAAAATTTTTCTTCCAGAAATTTTGAGAGTTCAATGGAAAGAGTATTGTTGACTTGGCAAGTTGGTGTAAAATTGGCAAATATAGTTGCTGTGACTTACCTGCATAATGCAGAATTTGTTGTTCGCCCTGTAAGAGGCCCGGGCACTCTTGTCATTTGGATGTAAGGGAATTTTGTAACCCCACTTCTCTGTCATATGGAAACGCTTAGCGTGCCAAATGTGGGTTTCTAACCAGACGCATCTTTTTTGCCTCCTCACATAGTCTGCCAATAAATTGCTCGGTTTCCTTCGATGTTTTCTAGAGGGTCTTTTTGTTTTGGTGGGTACTCCTAAACCAGACATCTGCAAGAATAAATAAATTGTAGACCTACTTGGAATAAATGTGAAAAGACTATAGTCTGTTTCCCATGAGATGAGAGCGCAAAAATGCACAAACTGCCACACAAGCCTACCCTATTCCTCACCTTTAACACCAACAACTGCACTATCTTGAGCTAATGCATCCGCTTCTCATAAAGCGTCAGATCTGGTCCTGCTTCATCAGTGTCCATGGGCATATCTGGTAACTTTTTAGGGGTTTTCAACAGAGGTAAAACCCCTTATATGTGCACCCTTTATTGAATATCTACACCTCTGACACCACTCCCAGTGTCACCAGGACCTCTGTCCTTTCCAGAGTGATAAACAGGTCATGGTTCATCGATGCTGTTGACATCTGCAGTTCAGGAACTGTTTGAAGCACCGCTCTCAACTCAGGGGAAACAGACTATAACACAGTGTAGCATGTAGGATTGTAGAGCCTAGTAGATGGTCATACCTCACATACTTGCCTACTGCATGACTTTGCGCCATACCTCAACATAATGGAAGTCTCATTCAACAACTTACTTCATTGACAGCATGTTGTCTAACCCTCCTTGGGAGTCGTTTCATGTTGTGACTTGCTGCTCGACGCCTCATGTGCCTTGGCAAGTTCTGCATTGTGTTTTTAGTGCTGGTCGTGCTCTTGTACCTTTTGACCATGAACATCACCTCTCTGGCTCGACTCTCCACATACTGATCAATGGTCACGGCTGTAATATAATTAAGGACTGGTCAGGCATATTGGACAAATTTTGTCAACCTCAACTTTGACATTTAATACAGAGCTGCAATATAGCAGATTGAAATTTTAAAAATATAATTATCCAATAACTTGGTATAGGCCCTGTTAGTCAGAACATTAGAAATATCACTTACAGGTCGGTGCATAATCCAGCAAAGATTTTTCTTCGCCGTTCTTGCCTCCTTTATCAGTTGCACCACCGCCATCTTTGGGCTTAGCCATCCTTGCTTGATGATCGTACTGCAATTATCAATTAGTTTTATTAGGTCTACAAATAGTACAATGCATCCCTGCAACATACAAAGTTAAATATTACTGATGTCGTGATGAAATATTTTCATTGCGTACAAACCATAGGGCTACATATGATAAATCACGATAAGAGTATGGGCAGGAGCTAACCAGGTCGAATCGCACCCGCAGATCGAAGTACGTACTTAAAACAAAGTATGTACCTCCTTTGAAGTATGCCTGTACTTCGATTGAAGTATGATTCACTTTCAGAAAGCTCCAGACGAAAACATGGTTTTCTCCATGACAAGGCCTATGCCACTTGTGCCAACTTTTTGTAGGTCAAGAATGTTTTCATTAGTGTCACACGGAATATTAGATTTGGCCCCTAAATGTTTTTTTCATGGAAATTCGGCGGGATGAAAATTTGGCACTGCACAAAGTGGATTATCAAATACATTGCCTGGATATATTATATCACAGATTTGGAGAAAATATATCTCTTTAGCAGGTGAGCGACTATTTTTTGCTGTTCTATGTGGGCATTTCCATGCAAATTGCATTTAATGAAGCAACATCAATGCATACTTCGTTTGAAGGATGGCCATACTTCGTTCGAAGTATATACACGTTTTTAGGTCAAATCTGATGACATCATTCTTGTTTATGAGGCATCCTTCCTTCGAAGTATGGGCATACTTAAAACGAAGTACACATTCAAACTGACTGACTTTAAAAGCAAATAGCTTCATTAGCCCACATAGAATTGAGAATATTTTGCTAATGCACTTTCCTGAGATGTTTTTCCACAAATCCCATGTGTCAAAAAGACTGGCAATGTCTTCAATTGGCTAAAATCGCTGTTTATTTGCATCGAAATTTCCAACGGTCATTTTCGGACGCTCTGGAATTAATGTTGGGGATGTTTTGTTTTCCAAGGTGTATTCAGCTTGAAATCAATCCTAGTATTGTTATCTGTCAGTTCATGCAGGAGGTATTCAAAGGCAAGCAAGTCAATTCTAAATAGAAGCAGTTTGCTGCAGGGTCTCATTTTCACCGATGCATACTTCGATCGAGGTACATACTTCGTTCGAGGTACGTACTTCGTTCGAGGTACGTACTTCGTTCGAGGTACGTACTTCGTTCGAGGTACGTACTTCGATCTGCGGGGGCGCTTCGTACGTACTTCGTTCGACGTACACGTACGTACTTCGAACTGCGGGGGCGCTTCGACCTGCTAAAAAACCATAGTGCTACATATATCATAAAGTGTGTAAAATAACACAGTATACAAGCTCTTCTTTAGCCAAAATTAATTTTTTTTTGTAACACGTGTTCCAATTGTCAGGGGTACTTCTTCAGTCGCCAAATATAATTTAGTGTTTTGACTACACATCCACATATTATCACTCAGGGAACCTCATGAAGGAATGCTTGTAACGTCATTACCTTTGATAGAATAAGCAATTTTACTAATGAATACTGAAAAAGTAATTCAAATTAACCACTGGTACGTTTAAACATCATTCGTTATACCTAGATGACAGTCTTTCAACTATTTCAAGAAGTGAATCCCCACTTCTCAAAATGACAGCTGACATGTGCTTTTGCACTCATAAACCACCAGAGGGACGAAACAAATTGAACAGCAGTGCCACCATGCTCTCATGCTGGTTTCAGTCCATGAGGTTCAGTTAAAACTGTATGAGTAGTCACTGGTCAGTATCTTGGTTGTTCTTGCTCTAATTTATGTCCAAACTATTCACATATCTGTCTGAATGAAATTTACTGATGCCAAATATTGCTCAGCCTTAATTGTCTGCTGTCAGCTGGTCAGTGGCTGTCCTCAAAAGGCAAAGCTGTCACTCTACCCAGGTCCCAGGGCTGGTCCCAGGTAGTAGGTCAACACTGATAGGTAACAGGTCATTATCTGAGTTACTTTTCTAAGACCAAGCAAGCTTATGTCAACATCCATTTGAACACTCCACGTGGTTGCAGAAGTACAAGTTTCTACATTTCTGGTAGGCCTATGATATTTAATTAAGCAATCTTAATATTCTTTGGGAATTGTGATTTTTAAAGCTTTTTAAAAAATTAAAATTTGTGTGAAAGTTCTGTTGTATAGTCAATGTAGGCTAGCAGTAGCACAGGTTTGTTTGTGTTATTGGCTCAATTGTAAAGGCCAAGTCTGTCTGTATAGGCTATGTATCTCAGTAATTTTCACGTATCCGCCCTTGTGTCGTGTCGAGACCACAAATTGGCCCTCGGGTTAACGAATCAGCCCTCCTTCTGACTTCCAGCGATATCTGACTCTATGGCTGCAATACAGGGCCTATACGTCACGTGACATGCCATGTTGTATAGAAGGCCTGTGTGTGAAATGCCTTGTGGTAACATCAATACTACCTAGTAACATTTATAAGTCCATGGGCTATATCGCATGGCATTTCGCGGCCAGTGATGGAAATGGGGGGGGGGAGCTCGGGGGAGCTGAGCTCCCTTGACCAAAAAACAGGGGGAGCTGTACCCTGCTACAGCTCCCCCAATGATCAGTGGGGAAATTACAATTATCATGTTACTTTTTCATTCCTCATGGTATTTTCGGCCAAAATTATGCTCTGGTTGAAGAATTCTTTCCATTAAAAAAATTTGGAATGGCGAGCCGCTGCCGCACGAGCCGAGAGATCCACCGACGAAAATTTTCCATTTCCATCACTGATTTCGCCTATATTGCTGTTCAATCCTATTTCTTGCAGCTGGTGCTAATTACGAGCCCTGAAGGTCACATATATATATTGGAATGAAAGTAGGGCCATTACGAGATCCTGAGTGCCAATACATGGTCACAACTCTCGTGTCATCACATATTTTCTTATCACCATGGTGTCAATGAATTTCTACTCATTTTTTATTGAAGCATCATTCCTTACCCTATGAAAAATTGATTTTACCAACAACATAAATTTGTGACATTTATAAGCCCATGCTTTGAATCCTTTGATTCAAGTTAATTTATTCATTGGCCGCTGTGCTATATAAATCAGATAATACAACTGTATAGCTTATAATTGTTAATTATATATTGGTCAATAATGACTCAAAAATGTTTTTTTGGAGGGCATTACTAGTGATTAACTGGGCCCGAGCAAGTTCGCTTTATTGTGCACACTTACGCCCAACGTGTTAGTCTTGATTTTTCGCTCCTGACTGAGATTATTTTACAAAAGGTAAAAATTCATTGTTTTGTTTCTCACAGAAGTTTCTGTCCTGTCTGGAGATCCTGCGAATCCAAGTCAATGGCACTGTGATCTACTCACAGAAATACTGTACTCGAAATTTGATGTTGTCTCTCTCTACTTCCAGAAAAGGTTCATTCTTCCTTGAAGCATGGCATTGAAGATCTATTTCGCTGGAAGTATCAGGGGTGGCCGGGAAGATGCTGAGTTGTACTTCAGATTGGTGGAAATCCTCAAGGGGTATGGGACAGTCCTGACGGAGCATGTGGCTAACCAGGGTATGCTGGATTCAGGTAATGGTGCATTTCTTCTGTGGTCTCTTATAAATCTTACATATAAACAGTTTTTAGAAAAGTCCCCCTTTAACCCTTGTAGCCGCAATGAGGTCCTCGTAGGCACCCCTGGGACTTTACGCTTTAACATCTCACACACTATTTGGTCAATTGCCATCAGATTTCATCTAATCCTATATAATAGTCCAACAAACTAAAACAACATCCAAAGGTGTTAATTGATTGAGATTGAACATGGTCACTGACAAGAGTTTTTTGCGTTTTTCCGACCCAAAGCCCCCACCCTTGTGCAATGTGCATGTCATACAAGTTGTTGAAAAATACTGCACCTCTGCTACCACTGATGACAGATCAATATCAGTCACATTTGCAGGTTTGGAGAGCCGACATTTTGCCTGTCAGCTCATTTCAACTCAATTAAAATGAAATTGTATTTTCGAGTAAAATTCAGATGAAATTATCTAAAATCAGGCAACATTGACCTTTCATTGATCTGAAAACTACTAAAATTGATTCAGCATCATCAAATACTGCCACAGTGATGACCTGATAAAATGTAGCTGGTGTGATAGACAATCCTTCTTGTGCCCCAAAATTCCCAGGTAAAAACTGGCCCGAAATTAACCCCCAAAGGAATGGACCTTTTATATACAATTTTCGAATCATTGCCTATTTGAGAGTCGAGAAAGAAGGGAGGCCCTCATTGCAGCTTTGCGTACCCAAAATTGCGGCTACAAGGGTTTTAAATAAGCTTCAATACCTCAAAGATTCCTTCTCAGATTTTTAGGACAGATGTCTGAATTATAGGCCTATATATCGACCCTAAATTTGTGAATTTGTAGCTTAGTGGGACTACATGGCTTTTCCTTTGGATATGACCCATTGCACCATATTGGCCAGGCCTATGGGGGGGGGCACCAGCTGGACAAACTTCATCAAGTGACTGGAGAAAATTGGTTTTTCAATCATATTCATCAGAAAACTGAGGACTTCTTTTGTCCCTTTCAGTCCCCTTTACACGAAGAAAAATGTTAGCTGATAGAAAATTTAGCATAGCTGAACCCAAATGGGGGAATTCCCTCCCAATAAATATCAAGCAGTCGCCAAATGCAGAGACTTTAAAAAAGTTTTAAAGACATTTCTTTTGATAAATTTTAAAGTGCTTGTGTATGTTCGCCATGTTTTCGAACAAAAGGAATTGTACTCTGGTTCTGGAAAGCCCATATATATTTTATTCACAGTGATGGAGCGATCTATTACATATAAAATTACAAAGTGTTGGGATCCCAGAATCTGACCAGGCAAAGGGAAGAGGAAGTACACCAAAACCAACCAGAGTCAGGTGTAAGGAGGTGTGAGACTACATCACACGTCGCCCAAACTGAGAATTTTACATTTTATTACTTTTAAGCGAGGGGATAACATTTCATCAGTTGTTGATGTGCATTCATTTTGTGCTTCGTTTTTGACCTTTCAGAGAAGGACATAAGTGATAAGTCCATCCACGACAGAGATTTGTCTTGGCTGGAAGACTGTGATGGTGAGTGGGCTGATGATATGCATTAGTTTTCTTATTTGACAAATCACAGAAGTCCATTTCATTGCATTGTACTCACTAAGTATCTTTATTTTCCTTTTTTCACAGCATTGGTGGCTGAAGTTACTCAGACTTCACTAGGGGTTGGATATGAGATCGGCCGTGCAGTGCCAATGGGCAAAAAGATTCTGTGTCTTTATCGACCAACTCCAGGAAAAAGTGAGCCGGATTTCCATCATTCTATATTTATGTGGAAAGCGACTCGTAATTTTACACATCGTTACCGTGTATTTTTCAGAAATTTATTAACAAGTCAATGTTTCAATCATCCTTTGCCTCATTGCCATGTCTTCCTCCTGTCCTAATTAGCCTACCAAGTGCATAAATTTTCAGTGCTTTTCCTAGCCATTAGCCATATTAGCATTGGCTAATGCAGTAATGCATATTCCATGTGGCAAATGGAAATTTCATATATTTGCATGTAAATTAGCCACACATTAGGGTGCATCAGAATTTCAAAACTTTGAAAAGCAATCTTCTGTAGTCATGAATTTGTTCTAGTATATATAAAAAAAAATTCTGTGTAAATTTCACATCAATCGGACTATGGTCTGATATGCCACCACGGCTTTGAAAATTGTATATTGATTTTCTTACGAAAATGTCGTTTTTTCCAAATAACTAAAAAAATAAGCCCCATAAGTGTACAATTACTATTGAAAGTGAATATAAATGTGGGGTTTCTGATCATTTTGAGCCTATTTGCAAGTCTCTAAGTCGATTGGTTATTGAGATATAGATTTTTCACAATTTTTTAAACATTCTGTTCAATTGTGTATGTCCTCGACATACAAAAAGCAGATCAAACCATAGTTTTTGATCTTCTGATTGGAAGCCTATATGTTTATTTAGACTGAATGCAATATATGTGTAATTCTACTGTCCTTTATGAAAACTGACACAGTGTGAACCATGGAAACTTGGCACTAAATCATCTCAATTTTGCGGAGGGCTTATTTTCAGGCAGCATAAAATTATTTCTTAATTTTTATGTTAAGCTTGTGAATGACTGAAGATCTTGAGATTATGGCAAGACTAAAGTCTGGGTACCAAAGCCAGAAAAGCCTCATTGGTGGACTCAATAAAGGATTAAAAGATCATAGACGAGCTAGATTCTAGGGCAAAGGCCAAAGAAGCCACAACAAAACCCGTAAGTCAAAGTTGCCAACAGATAGATTTTGTGATGGGCCTGATATCACTGGAAAGGTGACATTGGTACAGACAACAGCCTTCCTGGCAAAATGCATGTTCTGAGGTGCATGCTATTTCACATCAAGGACAGTTCTTCTGAGAAGCGTAAAAATAGTTTTGCATCAGATAGAACCATTTTACGTGATGGAAAATCTACCAATAGTGTCAGAATGGCACGCTTGTCAAAGGCCTGTTAATTTAGTAACTGACATTAAGAAGTTAACAGACATCCCTGTAAAGAGAAGGTGTACTCCATCTGTTATATGCAAAGTTCAGGAAGCCAAAAAATACATTTAGACTTAGGCCTGAAAATGCTGAAGAACTTGTCAAGAATGAGCATCACAGAAGGTTTCTGCAATCAATGAAGACTGACAGAGTGGCAACATTTGGTTGTTTTGAGCTTGCTAATACATTGCAGAAATAAGCAGAAAGATGAGAGAAAAAGAGAAGGATAACTTTGAGAAAATTGTTTCATGCTCAAACACTACAGACGGTGACTCTGATGCAGAAAGTGTCACCATTTTAGAAGATGTTGGCCATGCTGGAAACAAGGTTGTCAATAAAAGCAAGACTGGTACATCCGCACTTGTCCCGCACAACATCTTGCAAACTGAACGTTGGGTGAGCCTGGTGACAAGAATGAAGATGACGCCTTCACAACAGGCTACCTAAAAGGAGGCATTAATTGATATTGGTGGAGAATTATCCAAAGTGTGCCTTCCATATATGCTTATAAATGCATATGGCAGGCGGAGAGTATCTACCTGCATGATTAAGATTTGTCTCATGGACGATCATATCAACAAACTACCATGCGGAGCTATCATGGCCAAGCATCAAGTTCAGAAAATCTGTGACATGACAACATTACTAACTCTAGTGTACATCCAGTGGTGGCTTTCTTGTGAGGTCACAGCTGATGCACCTTACAATGACCCCCAGCTGATCAAACAACTGATTCTATATGAATCAATAAACCCCATTATCTTCAAAAGTGCCTTAAAAAATCCAAGCGACACCTACAGTACCTGGTAGGGCAGATTATTCCCTTGGCCCTCTTCAGCAGTGTAGTTTCTGATGAACAGAGTCTTCAAGCACAGAAGCTCTGCTATCAATCAAACCAAAAGATGCTTCTCTGCCAAAAGCAAGGTTCGGTTTGGGGCATACATAGTAAACCCATCTTCCCTAACAACATAAATGTTATTTCAGACTTGCATGACAGATTTTGTCACATCTGATTCTTGGAAATCCTAAAACTGGATCCAGAGTTCCTGTATAAAGAAGTCTAGGATTGGCAATCTTTTAAGCACTTTCAAGGTCTCCCAATTAAGGAAATATATTATCTGTTCACTAAATGTGGTGAATGACTGTGCAGAAAGAGGTGTGAAGCTACATTTCGGACTTCCAGCATTCAGTCCGGAAGAAAACCGACTTCCAGGACATCTGGCAGGTGGTCGAGAAGGACCGTAGTGGCTTGCCTAGCCTCAGAAAAAGGAAAGCATGTGGCATAAATTAAATGGCACTAAATTGTCTATGTGCAACTCTGATTGCCACTGTTGTCGACCAATTTCGTCCAGTAATTCAGCTGTACATTGAAAGCAGGACATTTCTGTCTATTTCCACAGCTTAAGAAATTGAAATATTTATGATAAAGTAAAATTATCTTATGAATAAAATTTAGGAACAATGGAATTGTTTACGGGATATTAACATTTTGGAATAATTACAAAATTTGGACCCAAGCATAACAATAATTCACACTTTATATCGATATTTTTCAAGAAAAATCAATGAAAAAGTCATGAAAAGTCTGTTATTCAAGAACCAGGTCACCTAGAGACTTCTAAATAGTCTCATATTGTGCAGAAACCCCAATTCCATATTCAACTTCCATAGGGATTGCATGTCTATTGGCCATAGTTTTGTAGTTATATTGAAAAAAAAACATATTTTCGATTAAAATATGATATGAAATTTTCAAAGCGATGGTGGCATGACTAGCCATAGTCCAATTATTGTAAAATTTACACACAATGTGTCTAAGGAGTGGTAGAACAAACTTATGACTACAGAGAATTGAATTTCACACTTTTGAAAAAGCCATGTTATTCTGATGCACCCTACCACACATCCATTCATTTCACTGAAAATTGGCCTTTGTGGCTAATTGACTTTTGGTGCCAGGAAAAGCACTGCGTAAATACAGGACGTAAAGTCCCAATCATCTATCCATCCATTACCACAACAACAAATAGAGAGCTGCAAATTAATACTGGACAGACTACAAAAAGACGACAATACCTTATTAAATACTAACTTTTGAATTTTAAATTGTTTGCAACAGTTCTTATTATATCACAAATACAATCTTTCATCAGTCATTATTAGCATTTGTATCATAGCATTTGTATCTTATTTTGCAGGATTGTCAGCGATGATCAGGGGAGCTCATGATGGCAAGAAGTTCGTTGTTAAGGAATACAAAGAAGAAGAGGCAGCTGGTATCCTTAAGGAATTTTTCGCTGATATGAAATAACTTCTGTATGATGTAGATCTATAGTTCATACCTATGGCATTTATTTTACTCCATGTTGTACATCCAAAAGTGCTTGAAATCTTTGTTGACATTTCATAGATTCTATTTTCCAATAAAAGAACAATTTTTGTAATGTTGCATTATAGGTTTATATTATGAAAATGTTTTTGGTTTTTTGCCACAGGTACCAAAAGCATGTGAATTTCATTAAAGCCAGCATGGCGTAAAGGCCTCTTTATGGTGCCCGGGTTGCTGTTATAACACACTATATTGAAAAAGGCCAGTATTGAGCATAGAAATACATAGAAGGGACATGAGGCTCTGGCAGATGAAGCAACCAAATCCACCATCTTGGAACTGCCCTGAATACTGACACAATGGACCGTGACGTCACCAATAACTGTGATGTCACTTATAACAATGGCATGACGTCACATCATAATCAGTCTATTGTGACGTCATGACTCAGGGCAGTTCCAATATGGCGGATTTGGTGACCTCATCTTGAGGTGACATCATACAGCCTCATGTCCGTTCTATGTATTTCTATGGTATTGAGTTACATCCCGCAATTGCGAGTGAACACCATGAAAAAACCATTGAGTTCACACCATTGAGTTCATCCTAGTGAACTCAATGACATAAATTATCTGACGTTGTTATGCAAACAATGGGCAGCGATTGTTTATGTCATGACGTCACAATGGGCAGCTGGTGACGTCACAAGAGATTGCTGCTCCTAACTTGGGAGAATTTGAAGTTATCAGACAAAAATTTAGTAAAAACCACAGATAAAATCATTGCGGGATATAAATAAAACCCCATGACAGTGTAGTTCACAGCTCTGAACATCATTCGTGTCAGGTCTGCCCTCTCGTGTTAATTCAGAGCAGACCTGACACTCATGATGTTCATAGCTGTGAACTACACTGTCATGGGGTTTTATTATAATATTCATTACTTTGTATGGCAGACTGTAGGCAGTTCAGGACTTGGTGACAATAGTGAGGAAGTTTGAGGTTTCAAGCTTCTATGGTGAGAAAGCTGTAAATTCTATAATTTCTGAAATCAAGAATTGAAGGGTAGAAAACTGAGAGGTTTCTTGGTGAGAAACGTCAGATGTTACTGGGCTAAAATTTTTCCACCTTTCGGCATTTTTCGTTTCGACAATCGTCTTGGATTATATCTTTGAATTTGATTATGCTAATTACTCCAGCACTATAGTAATATAATCTAAGAGAAAGTTTTCACAACTGCACCTGGCCTCCAAACTTCGTTAGTATAGGTTTTCGGGAAGTTCTCTGAAAATGGCTGATGTTTCTTGGCGCCTCTCATAGTGCTCAGTGCTTTTGAGTTGTTCTCAATTTCTTTAATAGCTCTTGGACAAGGATCAGATCTAAAATTCCAGGTAATCCACAGGATGTTGGCAAAAGTATTCTTGTTCTGCGCTATGACTTTCGCTGCACTAGGAATTGTGTGAAACCTGAGTGAGATTGCCTGCCTAAGTTCAGCCTCTGGTCTGAAAAGCACATTTTTCAAGTGTACACCTATGCTCGGCTCAGTAGGCCCATAATGTAAATCCCCATTGGCGAGACCTGAAAAAACGTGGGAGGGCACTTCAGAACAGGCGTCCATTTTGCTATAACATATATTGTTTGGCCACTATGAGGAGCTAAAATCTCGAAATTTTGGCGTTTTTGAGTCCTTTTCGTCATATTCAGCTTATATTGGACATCACATTGTGCAGAGATGAAGAGTGGAAAATGCATATTATGGTGGTTATGAACTGCCCTCCAAAAACCCTCCCCCATAGTCTTTGAATGGTCGAAAAATATTTATTCTAAGTCTTATTTTTGGAAAATCATGCTTTTTTCAGATTTTTTCAGGTCTCGCCAATGGGGATTTACATTATAAACTTTAAGTGAAATGTGCTGCCTCTGAATATAAATAGAATGAGCTGAAATTTTACACACATGCTCTCATATGCCAACCTCACTTGCAAAAAAAAGTCAGGTTTGATCCGCTAACATTTGGGCGCCAGTCCCACCCTAATACGTATCAGAAAAAGTTTTGAGTACCCCCGCCCCTCAGGGTTATCACTTGAACAGTGGACTCTCAACCAAGCATCTGGAATCAGTGTGTAACAGATTTCTAAGATGCTTGGCTGAAGGCGCAATCTTGTTGAAGTTTCCTCCTTTCAGCTCAGTATAGCACCCTAGCTTGCTTTGGTTAGTGGGGTATATAATTCTGTCTTGCAGGATTGCAGTGCTATGGTTGCTGAGTCTGTGGCATAAGTCAGAGTTAATGGCATTGGCTAATTCACTTTCCTCTCCTGTGTTCGGTTCATCTAGGATTTCGGCACAAAATACAACTTTTAAAAATAATGGCCGTAATAATTTCCACATCTTAGAAGAGCATCAATGGTGTCATGGGCACATCAATGCATGGAAATACTTAGAGGATGGTTTTATCATACTCCCTTACCCTGAAAACCTTGGTCTTGATACTTCGTTTGGTCTGTAATGTGAAAAAATTTCTAAAGATAAGGAAGAAAATACAACTTAAATTCATGGCCATCATAATTTGCATGTCTTATGTGAGCATCAAGGGTGTCATGGGCACACCAATGCATGGAAATACTTGGAGGATGGTTTTATCATACTCCGTGACCCTGAAAACCTAGGTCTAGATACTTTGGTCTTTAATGTGAAAAATTTCTAAAGATCAGGCATAAAATACAACTTAAAGTAATGGCCATAAAAATTTGCACAGCTTACATGGTGGTCAAGAAAAAACTTTACACTCTTTCCGTGGCATAGTTCCAGAAATTGTCTGTAATTACTATTCAATTTTTTCTAATGTAAAGATGATAGTCATGGCAATATACACTCACCAGCAAAAGAAACGCAACACTTGATTTTGGCTTATATTTTTGCAAAGAAATTTTTTTGGACAAAACAAATTATATGGTATTGATCCTTAGATCAACTAGTGTCTTTGTGCCAAAAATCATTCAGCTGTGACCATTTCCTGTCTGCCTTTTCACTTGTTTATCACATTTCAGTTTTTGTAATAAAATATGACCTTACCAACAAGTTACACCAAAAATAAAGGTGCCATTTTGAATAATGCCCAAACAGATGTTAAAAGCCAAAAAATTAGCGCAGCAACACTATTTATGAATTTTACAGGACAATTTGAAAATTGAAGTTTTGCACATTTCAAAATGTAGCAGACAAAATCTCTGTGATTCGGACCCTTAGAATTGAGCTTTTTTAATAAAATTTTCAGACAATTTCACTATGTTGTCTAAGAATTGCCACAATTTTTTCAGGCCAAAATTCTCAGCTGAATGATTTTTGGCACAAAGACACTAGTTGATCTAAGGATCAATACCATATAATTTGTTTTGTCCAAAAAAATTTCTTTGCAAAAATATAAGCCAAAATCAAGTGTTGCGTTTCTTTTGCTGGTGAGTGTATTATCTGTAGTTTGTTTCCCTGGGACATAATATGTGAACTTGAGCTCTGATTTTGCAGAAATAAAAAAGGCCATTTTCACACATTTTGCTCTCCAAAATGCAAGGCATTGCCTAAATTCAAATATTGTACCATTGTTTTCATATTCTTACAGTAACTTAAGAGTTCTTAAGAGGAGTGTGGTCTCCGGATTTCAGCTCTCTTCAATCGAACTCAATTCTGTGGGGAGCTTGAAAGAGAAAAAGGTTGATAGAAATCGCACGCTGCCACAGTTTTTCAAAATGTGCCTCCTGTCGTAATGCCTTATTTTAAGTAGATCCAAGAGTAGAAACATAATACTGAGATCCCTACCTGAACTTCATGCAAGAATGAGACTGATTGGATAAGAATTCACTGACTTGTGCCTCATGAGCCAAAGACTAAAGTTTTTTCTTCATCACCCTGTAGGTGAGCATCAAGGGTGTCATGGGCACACCAATGCATGGAAACACTTAGAGGATGGTTTTATCATACTTCCTGACCCTGAAAACCTGGGTATAGATATTTTGTTTGGTCTTTCATATGAAAAATTTCCAAAGATAAGTATAGGTTATTCACCACAGGAGAGGTGTGATAAACACATATTCCTGATCCCATGGTGAATAACTGGCTTATACTGTGAGACAATCACTCAAATACTCAAACATGAGAGGATAACTGGACAACAAAGAATATGGGAATTATTTCCCTTTAATACTGGCGTTTGATTGGCTGACAGAGGTGTCGAATGGTATAAGGCACAAAATACAACTTAACGTAATGGTCGTCATAATTTGCATGTCTTTGGTAAGCATCAAAGGTGTCATGGCCACACCAATGCATGGAAACATTTAGAGGATGGTTAGTACTCCCTGAAAACCTAGGTATAGAAACCTTATTTGGTCCTCTATGTGCAGATGTCCCAGAGTTTCAGAATAAAGAAGAAATAACAATAATGGCCACCCTAATTTGCATATTCTGAGAGGCGTACTGCATTGCAATGAAGCTAAGTGACTGAAAATGGTCAAAGGTGTCCAAAAGAGTTCATATCCACCAAAAACACCTTTCTTAAGGAAATTCTTTATTCTAATAGCCCGTGGAATATGATTAATTAGCTAATTAGGTCAATTATGCTTATTAGCTAATTAAATATGCAAAACACAACTTTTCCCGAAGCAAAAATGGATTCTGCAGAAAAAACTAATCCAGGATGAGTTGAGAAAAGTTTAAAGTTTTTTCTTCATCACCCTGTAGGTGAGCATCAAGCGTGTCATGGGCACACCAATGCATGGAAACACTTAGAGGATGGTTTTATCATAATTCCTGACCCTGAAAACCTGGGTATAGATATTTTGTTTGGTCTTTCATATGAAAAATTTCCAAAGATAAGTATAGGTTATTCACCACAGGAGAGGTGTGATAAACACATATTCCTGATCCCATGGTGAATAACTGGCTTATACTGTGAGACAATCACTCAAATACTCAAACATGAGAGGATAACTGGACAACAAAGAATATGGGAATTATTTCCCTTTAATACTGGCGTTTGATTGGCTGACAGAGGTGTCGAATGGTATAAGGCACAAAATACAACTTAACGTAATGGTCGTCATAATTTGCATGTCTTTGGTAAGCATCAAAGGTGTCATGGCCACACCAATGCATGGAAACATTTAGAGGATGGTTAGTACTCCCTGAAAATCTAGGTATAGAAACCTTATTTGGTCCTCTATGTGCAGATGTCCCAGAGTTTCAGAATAAAGAAGAAATAACAATAATGGCCACCCTAATTTGCATATTCTGAGAGGCGTACTGCATTGCAATGAAGCTAAGTGACTGAAAATGGTCAAAGGTGTCCAAAAGAGTTCATATTCACCAAAAACACCTTTCTTAAGGAAATTCTTTATTCTAATAGCCCGTGGAATATGATTAATTGGCTAATTAGGTCAATTATGCTTATTAGCTAATTAAATATGCAAAACACAACTTTTCCCGAAGCAAAAATGGATTCTGCAGAAAAAACTAATCCAGGATCAGTTGAGAAAAGTTTGGTAGTGACCGTTATCGGATTGTTACAACTGTCATGCTAATACACATTAGTCTGCAAGGTGGATTATATCAGAAATAACATGATAAAATGCTTGATCCAGTTCAAAAGTTGACTAGAGTAGCGCGGGGCATGCAGCCCCCCTTAACTTCGAGGTGCAATTTGACCTACTTTTTATGGTCGATTATTTGAATGCTTAATTATGCTGTCATGAAGGGATCACTTGACTCTACTTATAACTAGTGAAACAAATGTCTACCAATTTTAATAAAGGAGTTATGGCCATTTTTGTAAAAAAAATTGAAAATGGCCTTCTTACCCCGCCCATCGGCCAAGAAGCCGCCACACTATAATCCTATGGCAATTTTGTTGAGAGCGCATTTAGCTTGAAAGTTATTTCTTTGGTTCTTCTATCTTTTTTAAGGCATTCTATTTACTTTTTCTGAATTTTCAGAATTTTTCTGTTCATACATTATTTATTTTTTGCCCTGTTTCAATTTCGGCCAATTTAAAAAAAAAATTAATTAGCTATTCAATCTATTAAGATTTAAGGTAAACTACACATTTTTAAATTGTTCCTTAAGCAGCTTCGCGGCCCCAGTGAAGGGGGCCTCATGCCCATACCATGTGGGGCATCTCGCCCCAAACCGACATATTTTAATTTGACCTCTATATTTTGAACTAAAAATGCAAAAAACATGATCCAAATCATATTTATGTGATGGTCATAAAGTGAAGCAATGCAGATTTTTGGTGATCACTGTATGATTTGTATTTTTGATATTTCGAATGGAATTGATTATGAAATTTGTCATTATGTATATCATATTGGTTTTTTTTCACAACCTGTCCACAACACCTGCATCAACACTTATGATGTACAATTTATCATTTAAAATGCAAACAAGCAAAGCAGTCTGCTCTGTCATTTACATTTGTCAATAAGAACTGTAACACATATTTCCAACATAATGATTTCCATAATGTTAGGCCTACCACAGTAAGAAAGTTAAATCATTTGTAACTTCCATGGGGATTATAAAAAATATCGCTTCTAGCACTTTGCCAAAAGGACTAAAATGTAATTACAACCAGGTCACCAAATGTGCTGTTCTTTGGACAGCGTTGGTACTGTCAGGACTCTTTGTTACCTTCAGTGTAGGGAAATTTGTTACTTTCAATGGAGGGAAAGTATGTTTCCGTTGTGAGAGTCTTATGAAAACAGCGTATGATGAAAGCGAAACGACTTTGAATAATGTTTTAAATTACTTCTATGATAATTTTGAAGCTTTGGAACAACATCGTCAAGAAATAATTCTAGATCATCAAAAGGGTTTCACCCATACTGAAATACTTGAAAAATCAGAAGAGGTTCTGCCAGGAGAAAATTACTTTAATAAATTGGATCGATACAAAGGGATCAGAACTGTGAACTTCACTGCCACTTTAGGACTTATCAACAACCTTTTTCCTCATAAGTTCTTTCTCCCTGGACTAAGCAAACGAATTCACTATGGAAAACACATATTGCCTGAACTGTTTCACGAGGTTTTGACTTGGAAGAATGCTGTCAAGTCTACTCCCGGATCTGCTGAAGTTTTCCAAACGCGACACATCAATTGTGAAGCGGAGGATTCCAACATTCTTCTGTCCTATATTCACATTATCAATTATGGTATGATCTCTGAGAATGGAATTGTAGCACACAAAGATGTTCATATTATTCCAAGAGCATGTCATTATCAGTTTTTAAAAATTTCCAAAACAGATGGTTTGGCTGTTTATGGTGAAGTTTTTATCATCACTCAATTTTGGGGAGAAGGATTTTTTCATCTGACCACTGAAAATATCCCGCGATTAGCACTGTTCATTGAGTTCCTGAATCGACATCCATCAGTATTAATACACACGAGGACAAATAATACATTTACTTTAGATTTTATAAAGCAATTGGGATTATCGAACAGACTTATCACTGGAAATGTAAAGGCTGAGATCATATACATGCCTGCCAGCATTCCTTGTGGCAATGCAGCAACGTTTGTAAGTATTCTTTTGAACCTACGACTACGGAAGTCTGTTAAAGTAAAACCCGAGAAGAGAAAGACTGTTGTTGTCATCAAGAGGACCTCAAGAAGATGGTTTGGTCACCATGATAGTATCTGGAACATGCTTGAAAAACATCAGCATACATATGGATTCAAAATCGAACTATTTCCAGATGATCCCTTGCCCTCATTCAATGCCTCCATGCAAATGTTCAATAGGGCTCTCATGGTCGTTGCACCACATGGAGCTGGATTGTCGAATATATTTTTTAGCCAACCAGGGACAGTAATAATTGAAGGACTATGCCAAGAGATTAATCTTTGTTATAGCCGGTTAGCTTTTGTCCTGGGCGATATTTATTATGGCATTGTTCCAAAAACAGACTGCAAAAACACCACATCAGGAGAAATTGAGGCAGCCACATTGCCTTTCCTTGACTGGCTCAAGTTTACAAAGCAGTTGTAATCCTTAGTTTTTATGCGACTGCAAAATAAACCAGGAAATGTTGACATAACAGGAAAGTGTGATATTTAATGTGATAATGTGTTAAGCGTGATAATTGAGGCCCCATCGCAAATCGTGCATTTGTCACTTATTTCATCCATGTGACCAATTGCTGCGCTTCAAAATTGTGGAATTCTTCAGCTCCAGCCTATAGTGTCACTCTGTCACAGTGCACATCCACTATATATTCCAGGAATGATGAATTAACAAAGTATGAAATAAAAGGTTTGTCACCTGATTGTATTTGTTGAGAAGATGCTGTGCAATGTTGATAATTTATGATAATTTAATTGGAGCATTAAAAGTGATAATAGTAGTATTGAAACCTGGAAGAAAATGAGTCTGATATCCATAGAAGATATCAAGTTATGACCACAATCTATTAGCACATTATACTTCAACTTATTTTCTGACATTTAAACTAACTTTTCATTTTTCATCACATTCAAGTTTGGCATGCCGAGCCTCCAAATAAAGCAATCCAATCCTGGCAACTGTCCTCCAGGTAATTGATGGTCACTTCTATAGACCTCAGCCAGTAATAATTATTTACCTCTTGATAACGCCTTGATTACTAAATTGTTTAGATTTCAAAGATTTCTTTGAGAATGCTAATGATATTGGTATGCTAATGCTAATGATACTGTCTTACTACTAACCATGTTATTATTACATACATTACATAGGTTAATATATATGTTTAGTATTAATATCTTTATGCATAAACAGACTCCCTTAACAGATGTGAATTCCCTATGTTCAATTAACGCTGCTGTTTTGACTTTTGTAGCAGAGATTCTAGCATGTGAAATTGAAATATACAATGAATGTTTAAAAATAACGAGTTCCTATGATTGAAGATTTGATTGTTAATAGCAATAATTTTATTGATTTATTGGAGGGTAGTGGACTGGACCGCAGTGAAGATGCTGGTGACCCATCTATTTTTCAGCATTCTCCTTACTATGAAGAAACAGATTTCAAAGAAATTCTAAAAAAGAGTGGTAATACATTTAAAATGTTGAGTTTGAATTGTCAATCGCTTAATGCAAAATTAGAACAACTTAAAATATACATTGAAAAATACAGAAATGAAACATGTATTGATATTATATGCTTGCAGGAGACATGGCTTACAGCAGGAAGCGATACATCTCAACTGCAAATTTCTGGATACAACCTCATTACCTCAAGTAAGTCTTGTACCACTCATGCAGGAGTTGCTATTTATTTACGTGAGCAGTTTAAATATAAAGTATTAAATTTGAATTCTTCCGATATTTGAGATGGACAATTTCTAGAGATAATTGTAGAAAATGACTTAAATGAAAGTAAAACATTAATTGTGGGAAATATATATCGCCCTCCAAGGCAAACTGTTGATAATTTGGTAATGTTTACAAATGAAATTAATAATTTACTTGATCAATTTAGAAACAAAAAACATGTTGTACTAACTGGGGACTTCAACATTAACTTATTAAAATTTAGAGAAAATAGTCACATCAATAATTTTCTGGAAACTCTAATATCAAGTGGTTACATTCCTAAAATCACAGTACCTACTAGACTTAGTGAGCTAAGTGCCACATTAATTGATAATGTTTTTGTTAAATTGTCTGATAGTTTTTCATCTACAACGGCGGGTGTACTTGTACATCAAATATCTGATCATTTGCCTTGCTTTCTCACTCTAGACTATCTTACGTATGCAAAACCAAAAAGTAAATTTGTAAAAATTATCACCTCTGAAAGAAATTCTTATTCAAATTTTAAACAAGACCTGCAGAGTAAAATAATTATGGACGAATTGAATGAAATAGCTGATAAAAATACAAATTATGGTTATGAGAAATTAAATGAAATTCTCGAGAAACTTACTAATAAGCACTTTCCTGTCAAGTATGTCAGATTAAAAAAATACAGGCATAAAAGATGCAAATGGATAACTTATGGTATTTTAAAATCCATTTCGTATCGTGATAAGTTGTATAAAAAACTGAAACTTATTTCAGCCGGTGATCCCGCATATAATGTAAACAAGTGTAATCTTAAAACCTATAATGCTATATTAAAGAAATGTATACGACAAGCAAAAATAGATTTTTACCAGAAATGTTTCAAGAATTTTAGAAGTGATATCAAGAAAACTTGGCAACTCATCAATCAAATAATAAATAAAACCAACAAAAAACAGGACCTACCGAAATCATTCTTAGTTAATGGAAATAAAATAGCTTGCAAACTCGAAATTGCTAATGAATTCAACAAATATTTTATAAACATTGGTCCTGAACTGGCAGGAAAGATAAATATTTCTACACAAAAGACATTCAACAGTTATTTAGATGAAGAATTTCAATGCATATTTAAATTTGAAAAAGTAGACAAAGAAACAGTCTCCAAGGTCATCAATGGTTTGAAACTTAAAGTGAGTACTGGAAATGATAGAATCTCAAACAAATTATTAAAGTATATCAGGGATGAATTGTCTGATCCTTTAAGCAAAATAATAAATCAAAGTTTAGAAACTGGTAATTTCCCAGATCAATTAAAAATTGCCAAAGTCACCCCAATTTATAAAAAAGATAAAGCTGATGAGTTCAGCAATTATAGACCCGTTTCTGTTCTTCCCAGCATATCGAAGGTCTTTGAGAGAATCATGCACAATCAAATATATGAATATTTTACCAAGCAGAGCCTACTTTTCAATAGCCAATATGGCTTTCGTAAAAATCACTCGACGGAATTGGCTGCTCTCGAATTGGTTGACAAAATTACTCGTGACATGGATGAAAACAAACTTCCTGTTAATATATATTTAGATCTCTCAAAGGCCTTCGATACGCTAGATCATGACATACTAATACATAAATTACACTATTATGGCTTTCGAGGAAAAGCACTTGAGCTTATAACTAGTTATTTAACAAATAGGAGGCAATATGTGGTCTTTGATGGTGTTGATTCTGATTTGTTAGAGATCAAATGTGGAGTTCCCCAGCGTTCAATTCTGGGACCCCTCCTTTTCATAATATATATAAATGACATTAACAAAGCTACTACTCTATTTGATACAATAATATATGCTGATGATACTGCCCTCTCGACAACTCTGAAAACGACGAATGCCAACTTTGAAACTGAACTCAATAGAGAACTCAAATCTGTTACTGAATGGCTCAAATTAAATAAACTCTCTCTTAATATTTCCAAAACAAAAGCTATATTGTTCCATACACCTCAAAGGATAGTTACATATCCAAATTTAGTAATAGATAACCACCAAATAGAATTTGTTAAAGACTTTAATTATCTTGGCATAAGAATAGATGAACATATTAAATGGAATGTACACAGTAAAGCTCTCTCAAAAAAGATCTCTAAGACACTTGGAATTTTAAATAAATTAAAATGTTTTCTTCCAAGAGAAATTTTATTAAACATCTACAACTCACTTGTTCTCTCTTATATAAATTACGGAATAATGATATGGGGTGGGCAGCTAAGTAAAATTTATAAATTACAAAAGAGGGCAGTGCGCTTGATTACTAATAATGCTCACACAGATCCATTATTTAAACAATTGAAATTACTGAAAGCAACTGATATTCTCGTGGTACAAGACTCCAAATTTTGCTATAAGCATGAAAATGGCTTACTACCAAATCATTTTTATAATAGTTTTGAAAGAAATTACGATTTCCATCACCATCAGACAAGACAACATGCAGATTATCGTCTTCCTGCTGTGAGGCATGACTTCGCAAGGCATTCTATCAGGTACAGGTTTCCTGCTTGTTTCAATAAAATGAAAGTAAGTATCAAAAACAAAATTTATACGCATAGTCTAGATGGCTTTAAGCTATACATTAAAAATGATCTTAT
Organism: Platynereis dumerilii; assembly: GCA_026936325.1. Taxonomy (NCBI): domain Eukaryota; kingdom Metazoa; phylum Annelida; class Polychaeta; order Phyllodocida; family Nereididae; genus Platynereis; species Platynereis dumerilii. The sequence continues at coordinate 109,641,577 of JAPTHN010000001.1, read as the reverse complement.
TAATTCATATCAAACAGAATGCACAATTCAAAATTGTTATATTTGCGGTCACTAGTGTCTTTGTGCGGTTCTTCTCCCTTATTCTTAACACCTTCAACTACACTTAATGTCATTTCTTCAAATATATGCTGGTGACTCTCTCAATTGGTCAACTGTATTGTAAAGCTGTTTAGTTTAACATTATTATTTATTTATTGTTTTTTTTTCTCCCTTTGGCGCGATATTGGCGAATCCTATTTTATATATTCAATTTGGTTGTAATGTGTCTTAGGGTGGCCTCTCTGCAGCGATATTAATCTCTGAGAGGTCTCCTTGGCCCCTATTTCTATAATGATATCAATGTATAATTTCGATATTTATCTTCAAAAGTGGGAAAATAAACGATTTCTGAGTCTGAGTCTGAGTCTGGTATATATGAAAATATGAAAGAAATGGAAATGCAGGTCAAATCATTCAACAATCAACATTATGCAGATCATTCCAGTGTTTTGAAAATACTCTTGATGACAAAAACATAGACACTTCTGGATTGGATTTTTAAACAATCTTGATCTGTTAATATCACCTAGCAAAATTCCTTGGCAGAAAACAAGAAAATCCCCGAGATTCAGTGTGCTCCATGGGCCTGGGCCAATATGCCTCTGTTCCTCCTATAATTAGTATTTTTGGTACACTGCAATAGATGATACGTTTATCATTGTCATTTTATATTATTCACCAGCAGTTCACAACACCTGCATCAACACTTATAATTTACAAATTGTCATTTAAAATCCAAACATGCATAGCATGTCATTTCTATTTGTCGATAAGAATTACACATGGATGGTATTTCCGACATTGCCAGAAAATAAAGCTAACTACTGTGAAATGATTAAAAATATCATCTGTTGTATTTTCCATTGGGATCATAAAAACTACCACTTATATCATTTTGCCCAAACTACTGAACTTCAATAACAGGGTTTCCCAAATATGCTGTCCTTTAGACAATATTAATTATCGGTTGTACTTTTTGTTAGTATCAATGTTGAAAAATTTCCATGATGAGAAACTTACAAGTGAAAACATCGCATGATGAAATCAAAACAACTTTGAATAATGTTTTAGATTAGATGATAATTTTGAAGCTTTGGAAAAATATCGCCGTGAAATTATCTAAAGTCATCAAAAAAGTTTTGCCTATTCCAAAATACCTGAAAAATGATAACGGGTTCTGCCAGGAGAAAATTTATTTAATAAATTGAATCGATACAAAGGGATTGCAACTGTGAACTTTACTGTCACACTAGGACTTATCAACAAACTATTTCCTCATAATTTTTTTTGTACCTGGACTGAGCAAACAAATTCCATATGGAAAACATATATTGCCGGAACAGTTTGACGAGGTTTTGACTTGGAAGAATGCTGTTAAATCTGCTCCTTGATCTGCTGAAGTTTTCTAGACGTGACACATTGATTGCGAAAGGGAAGATTCGACATTCTTCTCTCCTATATTCACAATATCAATTATGATGTGATCTCCGAGGAAGGAGTTGTGGCACACAGCGATGTCCAAGTTATCCCAGGCGCGTGTAATTATCGTTTTTAAGAATTTCCCCAACAAATGGATTAACCAACAGACTTATCACAGGGAAATATAAAGGCTGAGAACATATACATGCCTGCAATTAATTTCTTGCAGCTACGCAGCAACATTTGAAGGCATCCTTTTAAATTCAAAACTACGAAAGCTTGTTGAAGTAAGACCCAAGAAGAGATACTCTGTTGTCGTCATAAAGAGGACCTCAAGAAGATGTTTTGGTCAACATGATGGTATCTGGAACATGCTGGAAAAACATCAGCATACATATGGATTCAAAATCGAACTATTTCCAGAGGATCCCTTGCCATCCAATGCCTCCATGCAGATAGTTGATAGGGCTCTTTGTTTCGGGTGATATTTATTAAACATTATTAAACCGCAGTGCCTTTCCTCGATTGCCTCAATTCACAAATGCACTTATAATCTTTGATTATAAGGTGACTACAAAACAAAACAGAAAATTTTAGAATAACAGGAAACATTTTCTGATGATTTTTTCGGAATATGAGCCCTGATGAAAGGTTGCCATGGACAGACAAAAAACTTGACGTTAACTGTGGAATACACCGCCCGGAATCGGAAGCATCAAAGTTTTCTTTGTCACAAGACCAAACTAGCCTGCATATTTTTTGTCAAATATCCAAGATATCAAGGCTTGGCTCTTAATTGGACTACAATCTCATGAGAGACATAGAGTAAACCTTTGAGGTAGCGTACTCTCTTTCCCTTTAATATTACTTTTATAATGGCATGTGGAATTCACACGCGAATCTTATGAAATGTAAAATTTTGCAACTGATGTGATGTGGTCCACTATCATACCTATTTTGAGGGGCAGTACATCATAGTAATTTGTGTGAAAGGACAACACCGACCACAATATTGGAAATTAAAATGTTTTAATTATTAATTATTAATATTAATACAAAAATTAGAATGTTTCATAACACTCCAGAACATACAATTGTGAAAAAATCCATCGGAAATTAATCATATGGAAATATAAATGTTCATGATTGGGTATAGTGTAGATGAATATTCCATGAGAATTCCAGGGGATGCGATCCGAGTCTTCTTGGCGAGAACGAAGAGAGCACCCTGGATGAAAGAAATTTAAAGTACCAAGAGTTGCAGCTTTCCGCTGTCAACCGCCGAATTTTAGGCAGAGGCCAAGTCTTAAGGAAAGGTGGATGCATGGGGCTGGATGGTGGGTCACTCTTCATCAAACGTCACAAGCGGAATGACTGTCCACCAGGGTGCAGGAAAGTGGCGCTTGCGGCGCCACCTCGTGTCGTCTTCCGTCCTTGCACACAAATCCGTTTCGCTTTGCTGAAACGGTCCTTTGTGTGAAAGGACAACACCGACCACAATATTGGAAATTAAAATGTTTTAATTATTAATTATTAATATTAATACAAAAATTAGAATGTTTCATAACACTCCAGAACATACAATTGTGAAAAAATCCATCGGAAATTAATCATATGGAAATATAAATGTTCATGATTGGGTATAGTGTAGATGAATATTCCATGAGAATTCCAGGGGATGCGATCCGAGTCTTCTTGGCGAGAACGAAGAGAGCACCCAAACAACCAAGTAAGGTCGAGACCGGCTTGGTTGCGCCAAGAAGACGGAGAGGGAGGAGAAGGACAGAGTAGTGACACTGCTCTGGGGAAAAGACCCTGGTCAGTAGAACGATGTTAAGGTGGCCGGACCTCGGTTGCGACTTTCCGCCGTCAACCAAGGTGGACTAGGCCAAATTGGCTTGACAGTAGGAATTGAGTATGTTACTCCCAGGTAAGGTAAGGCATGGTTTGGACTGGAAGCTGTTCGCAGATCGTTTATTCTCATGCCATCCTGCAGCCATGGTCCAAGAGAGTGAAAACCAAGATTTCCGGTTAATCCCAATCCGAAATTTTTGAGAGTCGTGGATCCTGATGTCTTCTAACTTTATGAGCAAGTAAGGTCACGGATTGTCGAGGGATAGTCACCCATTTATATGATTGTGAAGAAAGGAGATGATGTTGGAGATCCTGTCTGGTATTTTGAACTGACTGGTGGTATATGCCCCCAAGCCTTCGGGATAGTCAAAACGGCTTGTGAAATTTTGAGTGATGGGAATGTTGACTCACTGGATGCGATGAGGGTCTCGTCCCGTTTGATAGTAGTAGGCTGGAAGTGCGACATTCCGTCGCCCCGTCGAGTGTCGTGAGGCAGTAACTGGTGTGGCACTGGAGGAAACATTATGAGCTCTTAAACTGGTTTGGAGTTGATTAGAGTATTGGATGGGCTATAGAACAGCAAATATCCGCCGGCCCTCCCCCACTGTGACTTTCCGCCATCAGCTGGGCTCGCCATGACATCACTTCTAGGCCCATTTGTCCAGCACCTTTGCATGGGGTTCTGTTCCCCACACTGGTCCTATCCTTGTCCCTGCTGGCACACCAGTCTTGTACTTGGGATGATGGCCCTTACCGGCAGGGCAAAGCACTTGACAAAACACAGATGGTCGTCTCGCAACACTAATCTGGGGTGTGATAGCTGAACAGGACCCCGATTCAAGATTCTCGCTGAAGGCTTTCTCAGTCATTTAACCATGGTCCTGTGTCGTGGTATCTGGAAAGACAATTGAGTATAAAAATTGTGATTTTTAATTTGTTATAGCCTACCGGGAGTTGAGGCATGGGAATGAATTTAAGAAATTGGTTTCGGGAAGGTAGTCTTGGCACTACTGATAGAGTTATATTAAGGAGGAGGATAGGTTTAAACATGAAGGTGAGGACGAATTAACAGAAAGATTTAGTCCAAAAATCCACAAATGTGTGGCAACAGTAAGAGGAAAAAATTATTGAGACAATCTGAATATGATGGGAGAACAGCTACGAAGGTATTGCAGCAAGAAATTTAAGGGAGTAGTGGAGGAGAAATGTCAATGGCACGAATGGTACACGCATACGTTTTTTTTTTTTTTTTTAATTTTTTTTTTTAAAATTTTTTTTTTTTAATTTAATCTATATATATACGATTTTACGAAGGTGTGGTGGGATAAGAAAGAGAACCATAAAGGTCTAGTGGCACCAATTTAATGGGATGAAGGTGCTGTGGCAAGACATTTAAGGGAGGGAAGTGTGGCAGAAAGAAGAATAATGCCACGAAGATGAGGTGGCAGAAAAATAAAATGTTTTATCTGTTATTTGTTAATTTTATCTTAAAATTGTTAATTTGAAGACCACGAGGTGGTGGCAGAAAGATAATACCACAATGGTGTGGTAGGAAATAATAAGTTCTATCTTTGACTGTTAATTAGAAGAGCACAACCTTGGTGATGGTGGAACAAGATAATGCCACGAAGGTGTGGTGGCAAGAAAATAAATTATTGTTTTATTTTTATATATATGTAAAATTAGAATGCCACGAAGGAGTGGTGGCAGAACAACTGACTGCCACGAAGGTGTGGTGGCAGAAAAAGAATGCCACGAAGGTGTGGTGGCAAGAGAATAAATTATTGTTTTATTTTTATTTTTATATATGTTTAATTAGAATGCCACAAAGTTGTGGTGGCAGAAGGGGTGACCGCCACAAAGTTGTGGTGGCAGAAATAGAATGCCACGAAGGTGTGGTGGCAAGAGAATAAATTATTGTTTTATTTTTATATATGTTAAATTAGAATGCCACGAAGGTGTGGTGGCCGAACAACTGACTGCCACGAAGGTGTGGTGGCAGCAATAGAAAGCCACGAAGGTGTGGTGGCCGAACAACTGACTGCCACGAAGGTGTGGTGGCAGAGAAAGAATGCCACGAAGGTGTGGTGGCTAGAGAATAAATTATTTATTTTTATTTTTTATTTATTTATTTTTATATATATGTTAAATTAGAATGCCCTGAAGGTGTGGTGGCAGAAGAACTGACTGCCACGAAGGTGTGGTGGCAGAAATAGAAAGCCACGAAGGTGTGGTGGCAAGAGAATAAATTATTGTTTTATTTTTATATATGTTAAATTAGAATGCCACGAAGGTGTGGTGGCCGAAGAACTGACTGCCACGAAGGTGTGGTGGCAGAGAAAGAATGCCACGAAGGTGTGGTGGCTAGAGAATAAATTATTTATTTATTTATTTTTATTTTATATATATGTTAAATTAGAATGCCACGAAGGTGTGGTGGCAGAAGAACTGACAGCCACGAAGGTGTGGTGCCAAAAATAGAATGCCACGAAGAAGTGGTGGCAAGAGAATAAATTATTATTATTATTTTTTTTTTTTTTTATATATGTTAAATTAGAATGCCACGAAGGGGTGGTGGCAGAAGAACTGACTGCCACGAAGGTTTGGTGGCAGAAAAAGAATGCCACGAAGCTGTGGTGGCAAGAGAATAAATTATTTTTTTATTTTTATATATGTTAAATTAGAATGCCACGAAGGTGTGGTGGCAGAAGTGAAAGGCCCGAAAAAAGAATTGCACGATGGGCCATGGCGTAGCGTAGTGGCAGAAAAAAATAATTGTTGGTTTATCTTTATTTGTTAAATTAGAATGCCACGAAGGAGTGGTGGCAGAAAAAATTTAAGACGAAGGTAAGGGGGAACATTAATTGTTTTAGTTTGATTTGTCAAATTAGAATGCCACGAAGGTGTGGTGGCAAGAAATTTAAGAAAGAGAAAAATGTGGAGCAGAAGGATTAAGCCACAAATGTGTGCGGCAAGAAGATAAATTATTGTTTATTTGTTAAATTAGGAGGCCACAAGGGTGTGGCAAAAGAAAGGGGATGCCCATGAGGCAGGAAATAAGAATCAGTATATAATACCTAATATATAATTATTTATTTAGTTATTTTTTGGTTTAAAATGTGATTATGTAAGATAATTGTAAGATAAATATATGGAAAAAAGTTGTGATCATGTATGATCTATTTATTGGAGTTGGTCACCAAAGTGTGGTGATGGTGAATTATATCGTAGGGCTATTAATGTAATGGTCAGTAAAACCTTTTGAATGTGTATGTATTGATTATGTATGTAAGGTGGTAGGGGTGAAATAAAAATGAGGTGTTTGTGTATGAAAGTAATTATGGTGAGCACTAAAATGTGCATGGTGTCACATTGGTGACCATGTAATATTACTAGTGATAAAGTAAGAAAGTGGTGAAAAGTGATGATCAGAATAATTAATGTTGATTGTGCGCTAAAATGTGAGGTATTATATATATAGTTCCAAGGAACAGAATACATATTAACTTAGATTAAGCATGTGAAGTTGGAATAAAAAGTGAATGAAAATTGAAAAGAATACATCCCTGCAGAATCAAAATATGATGGATTGTGCTGTCAGCGTCTTGGCCCATTGATGACAGGTAGGGGAAGCTTGAGGTCACTGAGTGCAAATCTATGATTGGTTGGCATGGATACCAACTTCATTTTCAACAGGCTCAATAATGAGTGATTCCACGTTGTGAGTATGAGAAGTGTGATCACAAAGTTCAAACTAATATTGGTTGCCATGGCTGCCATCTTCTGGTGAGCTGTGCACTGTGCATCAGCCTGGATGAGTCAGCAGAATTCCACATGGTCTTGCATTGAGTGCAAATCTATGTGGAGTTGTAATCAGCTGTCATGATGGTAAGTGTGGTCCCGAATAAGGCCTGAGATCTTCTGGGACTGGTGTGAGCTTCACTTTGACGGGTAAGCCTGCATACAAGCAGTAAAAGCTGAAAATCTTGACAGAAATTGCTGGCAGCTGCACTCTTCATCAAACGTCACAAGCGGAATGACTGTCCACCAGGGTGCAGGAAAGTGGCGCTTGCGGCGCCACCTCGTGTCGTCTTCCGTCCTTGCACACAAATCCGTTTCGCTTTGCTGAAACGGTCCTTATTTTGCTAATGTGAGTCTCGCGCCAAATTTGTCCTCTCTTTTTCCACGTCTATTCTCAATTTGTAAACCTTCCACACTCCACAGCAGGGTCAGTCACTGGGCTGGATTAATATGTTGCTCCTAAGCACTTGGCTTGGGGGCCAAACCTTTAGCTCAAATGGTTTGATAGCGGACCTTTAAGGGGAAAGTATTATATGGTGCATCGGCCTGAGGCTTACTCAGAGGTAGCTGATTCGAATCCCGGTCATGGTGGCAGATGGCATTGAGGTGAGATTGTTGACTGGAGTGTGTCAAAATCTCAGGGAAGTTTGGGATATTATAGTATAGTGGGTTGGGTATAATAGGTTCACCGTTGATCCTAAGCAGTTGGCTTGGGGGCCGGCCCTTTAACTCAACTTATTTGAAAACTTTGTGGACTTTTAAGGGGTAAGTAGTATAAGTACTATGTCACTTTTGTCTACATGTTTGTCACTGTGAATACAACAAAAGCTAACAAAAGTATATCATGTTGTTATTTTATCTTTGTGGAGCACACAAACTCACACTGACTGCAAACTGGTCTGCACCTGTGTCTGCTTGGTCATGTGACCGACCCAGTTTTGCAGGCAAGCATTGAGGCCTGATTGTGCTCTAGTTATTTGTTGTGAAACAGCTACAAGGGCAACATGGCCAGCAAAGTCATCCGTAAAATCATATCTACAACAAAAGCTGCCCAGCCTGTTGGGCCTTACAAGTAAGCTTTTTAAAATTACCAGTTCTGAAAATATATTGCTAAGTCTGTTTGCCATGTGTATTGTCTTTGCTTGTTGTGAACAGATGATTGGCTATTTTGGGGGTGTGTCCTCCACGTGGTTTAACTGGTATTGCAGCTGATATACATGTGTTGTTTCAAACAACCTGGTTAGAATTTGGGGGCGACAATTTTACATCCCAGTGGGATAGATGGATAGATAGATAGACACTAGACAGATAGGTAGATAGATAGATAATTATACTAAGTGCAACCCTCTAAGCCCAGTTCGCAGTGCTCGCGAGGGTTGATGGATGAGATGAAAGACAGATCAGGAGTCCTCAATATGTTACGCATTTACCCCATGTGGATCTTTGCTTGCCCTGCACAGACATTGATACATGGGGCTGCCAATTTAACATCTCATCCCAACGACATCCAGCTGGGTTTTTGCTCATGAAGGTCGGCTATAAATTTTGGGTTCCCCAACTGGGGTTCGAACCCATGCAGGCAAAGACTTTTTTTCTCCAGGAATTTGAATTAGTTAAAGGAATCGCAGTAAGGGGGATGACAGAAACTGCAATTACACAATGGGCTGTCAACATATTCACTCTTTAGTGTGGAGTTGGATCATTATATATAAAACATAAAAATTGAATGAAACAAGAAAAATACTACGAACTGCAAACTTTGGTATAGGATTAGGATATGCAATTGCTTAGAATAATATTGCATTTAAGCAGCATTTTAATGCATTATTGATGTTAATCATTGTTTGACTTTGAACCAGGTCATTGGACTATTAATATTTCACACAGATAATTGGTGGTTTTTCGTCATTTTTATTTTTTTAATTTTTTTTCAGCCAGGCTATAGTGGCAGATAGAACTGTTTATGTGGCTGGTCAGGTTGGCATTGATCCATCTTCTGGGAAACTGGTAGAAGGTGGAATTGAAGCTGAATTGACTCAGGTGAGTGGCAGAAAATGAAAAGCACATTCCTTAGTATCCTCCCCCTTGGATTACACTCTAAAAAATGTCGGGACAAAATTGTTTTTTTTTAGATTCAAAATGGTTTTTTGAAAAACCAAATTTCAATGCAAAACCAACATGGATTTTAAAAAAAATCCATGTTGGTTTAAAAAAAAATCCATGGTGGTTTTTTGCATTGAAATTTGTTTTTTCAAAAACCATTTTTAGTTGGATATCGGAAGGTTGCCCCTTAATTTATGAAATGTAGTGATGTAGGTTATTATTGGGTTTAGCACGAGTAATACAGTGTATGGCACTGCATTGGGTCAATAACATGGTGATTAGCAATGAAGTGTGGCTACCAAAATTGATATATGGAGAATACATTTATTTCCCTGAAAGACAAAACATTTCAGACTTTCAGCAGTTATTATTGTATGTCATCTGTGATTTATGAAAAATCTATTAGGTCTGCAGCTGGTCCACTTTTATGAGGAGAGAAAATCATAAATATTTTTCCCATACGTATATTTGAAGTCACAGCCTTCTCATGCGTAATGGCATTTAGTTCACATTCATGGTGAATTTGTAGGGATATGTTTGGGCTGAAATGTTTTTCTATTCAAGAATCAAGAGAGCATGTCAGGGATGTATATTTGTGCATTTCTACATGTAATCTGATGACTGCACTCTAAAAAATTCCAGACAAAATTGGTTTTTTAGATTCAAAATGGTTTTTTGAAAAACCAAATTTCAATGCAAAAAACCAAAATGGATTTTTTTAAAAATCCATGTTGGTTTTTTGCATTGAAATTTGGTTTTTCAAAAAACCATTTTGAATCTAAAAAACCAATTTTGTTTGAAATTTTTTAGAGTGAATGCTACATGTAATCTGATGACTGGCATTGGAATGCTGCATTCGTGACTGTCAATATTCTGCAATCTTAATAAAGCTTAGAATTCAAAAGGATCCTTTCACCAATCATCATAATATTTGCCAATACATGCATTTGAGAAAGTGTTAATTATGGTCCCTTACAATTGGCTTTTTAACAGATCTCTCTGTATAGGCCTGCAATGTACATGTATGTGGGAGTATTATTCTCCCCCAATTCAGATCGAATTTAAAATAAGCTCATTGACATAATATGAATTTATCATGTCATATTGTCGCGAAAACCTGACATGTAGTCAATAAAGTTAGTGGATAATAATTGTGATATATGTTCATTTTTTCAGGCTCTAACAAATTTGAAGAATGTGTTAGAAGCTGCAGGCAGTGGCCTTGACAAAGGTTTGTTAAATAAATTGATTTTATTTTAGATTGAAATCCTTTGTTCAATATCTGTCACTTACAAATTTACAAAAACTACATTGTTGAATTAAATTAACTCCCCAGTCATCAATGCACTTCCCATGTTGCTGTTTTCTTTTCAGTTGTGAAAACCACAGTTCTTCTTAGTGATATCAAGGATATGGTCACAGTCAACAAAATATATCCTCAATGTAAGGTTGTTTTTATAATATATGGTTGATACACCTCTGAAATTTGCATTGGTAATCCAAATTTTTAAAAAGCAACGGCTCAGTGCACAAAATAGTGTAGTTTTGCACCTTCGGATGCCATTCCAATAATTGTATGTATGTATGTCATTTTATTTTGGTATCAGAGGATCCAACTATTTAAGCCTAATCCTGACCTTTTGAAGTTCATTGTATGTTGAACTCATGGCCCAAAGGTCTGTTTTAATGATTCACCAAGAGCTTTTGCCCAACTCCCATGGACTTCTTCAGCTGTCTGACGTGGCTCAGTGGGTCACATGACTTCCCAGGGTCAAGTCATGTGACAGTAGGCTGCAGAAAATTGGGGAGGTCCCATTCTTGGTCTCTGTTGAGGGCTTGCCCCCCTGTCCAGCCTCATGTTATATGACTTGACCCTGGGCAGCTGAAGAGGACCATGGGAGATGGACGAAAGCTCCTGGTGAGTGATAAAAACCACTTTTGTGCCGTGATTTCAATGCAAAATTATATAGGTTGCTTTTTTAAATTTTATTTTCAATATGGTGTAAGAACTTTGTTTGATTTATCATATCAGATCAATAATTGTATTAGTGAAAATGTGTTCGTTTTTTACGTTTATAGTTTTCACGACCAAACACCCGGTCAGGACTGCCTACCAAGCTGGAGCTTTACCTGTGGTAAGTTGTTTATATTTCTTAAATGTAAACACAGGCAAGAGGCCCTGTAAGTTGTGTCACATACTCAAATTACAGTCTATTTCACCACTTCAAACCTATCAATGAGGCTCTGGATGGGGTTTTGTGTCCCTTGGTTATTTTGCTTTTAAAATTCCCTATCCCTTTGCAACTTTTCTAAATGAATTTTAAGTTTATGTCTCTCATAACTGGACGGAGTTACGTTTCCTATGTTCCTTGGCCATTTTAGTTTTGAATTCCCTGTCCCACCTACCCCCCATCCAGATACTTCTGATATCTTAAAATTTTATCAAAAAAATTGTTGCGTTACTATATCTTCCTCTTTTTTCCCCAGGGAGCAGTGGTGGAAATAGAAGCTTTTGGAATCGTTGGAGAAATAGAGGACCAATAGCGAATAGAGCATTTATAGCAGATATTTTACAAGGAGCACCAAATACAAAAGCATTTTTATCAAGAATCTATGTTGCAGTAAATGTCAAATGTCATGTGGTTGCATTAAATGTACCAAATAAATCTGATGTTGATGTGTTTGTTTGATAAATTGAGAAAGCTTTATTGAAGTCCAGGTAAAACTGAACATAAATTCATGACTGATGTCCATATAGCTAGCCTGTACTCAAAAACTTATAAAAGGTATAAAACAAAGATCTATGATATTTTTAGGAAAAGAGAAATTCACTAAATCGGCTGAACTTCAGATACTCAGTGAATATATTGATCTATAGAGTTTCTCTGTTGCTGGTCTGTTGTGGCAGTATGTGGCTGTGGATGAAAGTGGGACAAATAATCAAAACTTTGACCTCAAGAATCAAAACAAAAACATCCATTGTTTGACCTATAATTCATTGGTTGCATTAGCTCTTGTTTTGTATTATTGGAGTTGTTCAAGTCGAGGATCATTTTGTTGAGCTGTACTCTCTTGACCTCATAATTCATGGAGAAAATGTCAAATTGTAATATCTCATTTAAAAAAAGTATGTCTCCAACACTTGAGAACTGATACAATGTAATACATGTATGCAAGCCTTTGTATAGCACATTTTTGTATACACACATGATACACACCTAGGAAAGATGTTGCCATTGTGCATGTGGAATTTGGCTATCTCAACTTATACGTGAAGGTCAATTACTCACCAATTAACAAGTGTAAGCCTTGCCTAACAAATATGTAAGCCTCAATGTTTTTTTTAACTCTGGGGTTAAAAACTGATTAGGAATACACTCTCCAGCAAAAGAAACGCAACTCTTGAATTTTGCTCATATTTTTTCAAATGCATTCATTTTTTTTGCCGTAATCCAAATTAATGGCATTGATTCTATGATCGACAAGCATAATCGTACCAAAAATCATTCAACTACGACCATTACCTATCTTTCCCTGGTCTGTTAACAAATTTGAGATTTTACAAAAAAGGAGACCTTACCATCAACTTACAACCAAAAGGATGATGTCATTTGAAAGCCTGCCTCAATTTTCCAATTAAATTTGCAAATCATTTATTGGCTCCTGATACATTTTAAATTGCAATATACAGGATTCTAAATAAAAAATGTAGGCCCTAATGGAGTTGAGAGACCTCTCTTAGGTGCAATGAAGAACCGCTATTGAGAGGCAACCCAGTGCCTCATAGACGATAGACGACTAAAAGCCAAAATCACTTCAACACCTTCATTTTTAATGGAGATGTGTACACATCTCCATTTATGCAGTCACAGTGACAAAATGGACAGTTTTGGCGGGAAATTTGAAATTTGAGCATTTTCAGAATGTCTTTTGGGCCCTGTCTTGGCTATTTTGTTTGGAGATGTTTGGGTCAAGAGATGTGGATAACTTGACTATAGAGCATGCATCTGGCATAGGAATGAATACCAGGCATGTTGTAATTATGACGTGTTTTCCTTTTTTGTGTGAAGCGAGAACTCCGACAAGGAAAGGTTGTTAAAATATTTATTAAATGTAACAATACTAACTTCATAACAACGCATGAACATGATAACTTCCCACATGAACGGGCCTGCGTCATTCCGCCGTCAGGTCCGCAATGGGTAATAAGCACCTTTGAATTAATACTGAACGTCTTGGGTATAGAGTTAATATAACCAGTCTTGAGTATAGAGCACATGCACTGGAGAAAAATGTCCGTTTTTGACCTCATCAATTGTACGTGATCTCTCCCGTCTTGGTGGGAACACAGAGACCCGCCAAACAACCCATCGCATGGGTTGCGCCAAGACAGGGAGAGAGCAGGAGGGGAGAAGGCAACCAACAAAGAACCCTGTCACACCTGTGACATTCCGCCAACAGGCTACGAGTTTAAAGGACCACAATTGATCTGATATATTTCAGGTAGGCATTCGACGACCAGCGGCCAACATGTCGTATGTAGGCATAACTGACTCCACCCCGTACTACTAGGTCCGTTGTCCGGCCAATCCGGAAACTGTGAGTGTTCACTCTCTTGTCAGAGAAAGATGACCTTCCAACCAACTGCCGTAATACTGACATTACAAATGAACGAGTGACTGGGACTCCGTTTTCATCACAAAAGAAAGTTATCCCCGCCCTTTTCGTCTTGCTGTACTCCCACAGCAGACGGACAGGACACACCCGGCTGTCCTTAATCTGCCTTACTTGAATTGTTTGAGGGGCTTTGGAGTGTTTGAATGTCGTCAGCGTGAGTGTGATCTTGTGGGGATAGAGACTAGGTGGCTTATGGGAAAAGGACACCTGCGACGAGCGAAGGGCGTGGTCTGCCTTGCCGGAGTGTCCCACCTCACTGATTCGTAAGCAAGCGTGGTACATGAGTGACATAATTGCTCTAATGAGGGTCTGTATATATGCCGACACTCTCAAGTCATCTACGCGATGGACTAACTCTTTTAACATGTGGAACGTAATGGGCTGTAGTTTGTCGTTAGCATCTGGATAAGATCCTTTTTTGATTCCCGCTAGCAACTTCGCAAATAAGAAAGTAGAGGTCGGATCTGTCAGACCCCGTACTTTATGAGCAAATCCAATTGCCGATACATAAGCTAATATGGTGGAGTGTTTCTTGCCAGACTCGTGTAATGACGTGATAAATGCCATGATGTCGAAAGCACTTATCGGGTACGTACTTGGCAGGGCCCGATCCGAAAGAAAGGTCTGGAGCGCCGCGATGTGATGGTTGTAATTGGCCCGTGTTGCTGGGGCTAAGGAACGGTTCAGGAGAGATCTTACTCGCTGTCGGTAATCATCTGCTCCGGCTGTAGATGGAGGGGCACCGGCGTTGATGAGGGCTTCATCCCATAGCGAGTCAACAATTCTGCATCCTCCTGAAAACGAGAAATGGCGTCTGCTAAGATGTTATTAAGCATGAGATTCAGGACCAGTGGTCTCAAGAGCAACATGATGTTTTTGTTCTTCGAGGTCTGTTTGTTTATACACGCTACAATGGCTTGATTGTCTCATTGGAATACAATGGATTGGTTGCCGGCAGAGGTGACCAAACATGCTAATCAGCACTACTATTGGGTATAACTCCCTGACAGCGATATTTAAGCTACGCCACTTTTTGTTCCAACTGCCTTGAATCCAACTAGAACCATACGTTCCACCATAACCTGCATCCGATGCATCTGTAAAGAGGTTGATGGAGTCATCCTTGCATTGCTTATATGAGGTTATGACAGAGACCCCATTATAGCTCTGCAGGAGTATTTGCCACATTTTGACATCCGCTCTCATGTCCTGGGTAATGACTATTTTCGCGTTGACACATCTACCCATTGTTGAGTCAATCAAACGTCTGAGAAATGGTTTGCCAATGGGAATGACCGTCGTAGCAAATTGGAGTTTCCCAATCAGGCTCTGTAACTCTCGAAGCGAGGTGGATGACTGCAGCAGGAAATTGCTTGCATCCTGACTGTACCTGTCCAGCTTGTCCTTTGGTAGCTTAGCCACCATGTTCTTGTGTTAATTTCGACTCCCAGGAAGACAATCTGTTGCGATGATTCCACTGATGTTTTCGACGCCACCAGTGGGATGCCGAGGCGATCACACATGAATTTGAATTTATTGATAGCCACATCACATTCGGACTTCGTTGAGGCTAACAACAAGAAGTCATCCAGGACTTTTACAATATTTGTAATTCCAACGCCTTTCATAATATGCACAATTGAATCTGATATCATCTCAAATATCGAACATGACTCAGCCATTCCCATTGGTAAATATTTGTCATAATAGTAATGGCCTCGCCATTTGAATCCTAACAGGTGGTACTGTGACGGGTGAATAGGCACAATTCTGTAGGCAGATTCTATGTCCGCTTTAGCCATGAAGCAACCCCTGCCCAGATTGTTGATTGTACGTATTGCCGTCTGAATAGAAGCATATTTCACCGTCTTGTGTTTTTGATCTATCCCTCCGTTCACCGATGTATTGTCATAGGGGTAAGATAAATTGTGTAGCAGACGATATGCTCCTGGCTCACTTTTTGGGCGCAATGACAAAGGGCTAGCCTTGAAGTTACTGAAAGGTGGTAACTTTAGCGGACCAGCAATCCTGCCACAATTAATCTCCTTTGCCAGTTTTGTGTCCACAGCAGCCGGATTGGTATTAGCTTCTAGTGAATTCCTTGACCGGATGTCGCATTCTAATCCCGTAAAATGGAATTTAAACCCATTGGTGAATCCCTCTATTACTACGTCTGCCATCTCAAAACCATTAAGGAGTTTCCTTAGCAAGCTAACATTCACTGGGGACACCACTGTTTTCAACATTCCCTGCGGCATTCCGCCGTTAGGGGTTCTACCAAGATTTTCGGATTTACCAACTTTTCCACACTTTTCATTGATAGAATGATTTTGTGTAAGTATCGACATAGATCCATCCTGCGACATTCCGCCGACAGGGACCCTAGGTAGCGCTGTAGAATAGTTTTCACCCTGCGTCATTCCGCCGTCAGAGTTAACACACCATTTAGACACATCAGTAATCTCAGATAGCCGCCTATTACCGGCTCCCTGCAGCATTCCGCTGACAGGAGCTGCTCCTGTAACATCAACTCTGCTTTCAGCTCGCTCAGCGCTTAGAGGCTTTTTCTTCCCGCTTCTCTGCCTCTTTCGGCTGGGCCTTCGAGCGGGATTGATAGCATAAGTACTGGGGGTGTCTTCCGCCGCAGTGTGGGCACTTGTGGGCAAACTGACATGACTGGAGGTCGCAGCGTTGGCCAGGGGAGTGGAATCTGAAACAGGTTCCCATTTGTAGGCCAGCGGTTGACTTGCGGGACTGGGGTTGTTGGGTTTGACGAAAGGGATGCCCTTTATTTGTGACTGCCCGCGTGTAGAGCTCAACCCTGGTGTGCGCGTATGTGTACCCAGCATTCACTCGCTGCCTTCTGAACTCTATATCGTAGGCCTCCCACTGGTGCCTTTCTTGCGCTAAGGACAGAACGTTGTCCATGTGAACGATCATCTCTTGCGGGTCTACTTTCGCAACATCCAACGACACCGACATTAAGCGCAGGAATGCCCTTGACCAAGCGGTGATACAACGAAGCTTCTGGTCTGGCCGCTTTGAATCTCCCATTCGGGATGGGCTTAATTGTGGCAAGTCGATGTACTCTCCTCTCTCTACTTTGCTTCTCATTTCCTGCTCTACAGATGCATGGAGTGGGAGTGCGTATGACAAGATGACATACTCACCCTGCCTTGAACTTTGTCCGGCAGTACCTCTGACCGGGCTGCCCAGCGAGGTTTCCAGCTCGGCTATCCGCTGTTCTAGACGACGGATGGTTCTACTTTCATCCCTTTGTCCCCCTGGGGACGATGCTCTTGGCGTTACTTGCCACGCCGACCCCGGCGTTGCCTGCCATGCCGTTGGGGAAGGTTCTGACGGTGTGAATCTCACCGGTGGACGGCTCTGCCGCTGGTTAGTGCCACGTTTTGGGTGTTTCGGCATCTGCAATATCAAATAAATTTTAACCAGAACCGGCGAGCAGGCGATTGTGAAGAGTATGATGGCCACCAAGTATCAGTAAACTGTAAACCATATTTGGTCACAAATATTGGAGATCGAACCACTTGAGTAATATTTAGGTACAAAAATAGTGGTGATTGTGATTATGGAATATTTAGTCAAAAGTAGTGGAGATTGGAATTAGAATATATATATGGTCACTAAATAGTGGTGGCCGGAATAAATTCAACATTAGTCACAAAAATAGTGGTGACTGGAATTATTACAATATATGGTCACAAAATAGTGGTGACCGGAATCAGCCATGTGTTGGCCACAAAACAATAGTGGCCTGAATCAACATATTTAGTCACAAAATAGTGGTGACTGGAATTAATACAACATATGGTCACAAAATAGTGGTGACCGGAATCAACCATGTGTTGGCCACAAAACAGTGGTGGCCGGAATCAACTTAATATTTAGTCACAAAATAGTGGTGACTGGAATTAATAAAAATGCATGTTCTCAAACTATTGGTAACCGGAATCAGATTTGCTCTGGCCACAAATTAGTGGTGGCCGTGATCCAGTATATATGTAAACATAATTTTTTTGTAGGCCTGTGATTCTTATGCCCGCCGCATTCCGCAGTCGGGCAACTTCAGTTTATTCACAACGAGAACTTAATTCGCATGACATTTGGCACTCTTCTCACAATACTTTTTAGACGAACACAAGTGATATGATTAAAAGAAATAACGTGTATAGCAAAGAGCCTTTGGCTTGCCCCAATCCACACTCTGACCAGATCTATTTCCTTAATATTACAAACACAATGTCTCAAAACTTTATTCCTGACTCTCCGCATTCCGCAGTAGAGCCACCTGTATCAGTAAAAGTCACTCATTTATTATTTGTATTAAAGGACTTGATTAATTTGTGGAGGGCCGAAGTGATTGCTTTCTTGTATTTCCTGATGCCTATCACTGAGTCCGGGTGGGTTCCGTCCCTTGACCAGTCATTTGTGTTCCAGAACCCACTGTGGCGGTGGAAGTAGATCCGCACATTTTTTGCCACTAATTCTTCCGTAAGCAGGTTGACATCTAAGGCCTTTGCTCTGAAGGATCTACCATCCATGGTCCTTGGGTTGTCCCTTGGAAGAACCGTTGAGATACCCACAGCTCTCACATCATAACGGGAAATGATCTCTTCGGCTAGTGCCACTTTTGATTGAGCAATATCTTCTATAGAAGCTGTGGAATCCACGTCATTCCCGCCTATCTCGAGCAATACAAATTTAGGGTTGGCTCTCAATATCTTCTCCTCAGGGAGGACAAAGGGCTTACTCGCACCCGATGTGCATCCTGCCCCGGGAACACCATAGAAATGGATAAACCTCACTTCCTTCGGGGCCTTTAACAGGTCCCAAGCAGCCTCCCTGATACACATCTCCTCCGCATCTGGCCCACGTGCGTGCTCGAGCGCCAATGCATTCTCCAGTCTGGACACAAAACTATCACCTACGATCATCACATTGGCCGTTCGCCATGTGCACCCGGCCCAAGTGCAGGCCATTCTCCAACAAAATTAAGGTACCTTTCGCTACAGAAAATGAGGAAAACCAGCAAAAACCCACGACTTTTATCCCACTTTCGAAATGCGTGTCCCTCGTGCTTTTTGAAGCGGAAGAGAAGGAAGCGAGAGCGCGCATGCGCCCAGTGTTTGATTGCGTCGTATGACGCCGTGCATCAACCTCCGTTCATGGCTTCCACAAACGCGTTGCGCTGGTGCTGAAACGCTGATATATCCTGCTTGGATCCACTGCCGGCAGCTACACACATTGTGTTTTGGCCACTGTGCTTAAACCATTGCACTTGTATATATAGTATTTGGCACATGAATAAGTCTTACAGCATATATTTACATTTTTTTGGTCATATTTAAGCAATTGGCAGCGATTTTTGTTTAATATTGAAAATTTTAAAAAAATAAAAAATTTTTCCAAAGCAAAACTCTGAAACTGTTTTACCTGTGGGCATGAAATTCTACCTTCGTATGCATTAAATACCCTTAATGTTCCTTTTGGGGGTCTAAATTTATGCTCTTACAAAAATTAATAACGGTAAATTCAGCGAAAATGTGAAAAATTTTTATTTTTTCGATGCTCCATATGATTCCGTGAATTTTGGAGTTGCACTGCGGAAATGATGCATTAGATGTCTAAATTATACCTCTTTAAATGACTAAACTCAATTGGAGGGCCAATCTTCTGAAATTTTCATAGAAACGAAAAAAACTGGGAAAAAATTTGGATTTCTGATATTTTTCTTAAATTAATGGTAAACAATAAATTGGTAAACTTCAACAAATATTTACTTAATCATATTAGGAAGTTTTTTTGTAGCCGTATATCTATATAGTTTAGTGTAAAATTTTGTGTTGGAGCTCCCGTTTTGTCAGAGCCCATTGGATTTTCATGGTTGTCAGTAACTGTTGTATTAGTCATGTAATAGCTTTATAGCTAATGTTGTTTTTTGTCTTTTGAATCATGACGGTAAATAAATATTATTCTTATTCTTATTCTTATTTTTATTCTTATCCAGTGTTTCACGTTGAGATAACTCCAAGAAACTGGCCTGCCTTGGGTATGCCTCCTTGGCCAAAGCAGTCAGTTCTGGCTTATACTGAGACAACTAATTCTATTAGTGGATTAGACTATGCCTAAGATTCCCAGTCTTCTCATCTAATTTTCATATGATAATCACCAAAATGAATGTGCACTTCCACTAAAAGGATGTTGAGCTACCTGACAGATCACACCCGTTTCCATGCATCATTTTAAAGCTCTTTCAAAGTTCATTAATGAAAATGTATTCTTTTTTCCATATCACCTATGCCACATTTTGCGGCTTGAAATGCATTATTTTTAAAATCCTGAAATTTAGCACACAATATAAACTCACCTGGTTCTGGCCACTCAGGGAAAATCTTTTTCAGGGGATATGAAGTAAGACACTACACCATCTCCATTTTGAACCCCTGGGTTCTTGTTAAATTTTACTAGAAACTTTGAAAATTTGTGTTTCACCAATTTGAAACACAGTGTTGAAGATGGTTGATTTTCATACCTTTTTTTCAAATTTTCCGTAAATGTTTCTAACATATCTCAGAGGTGCAAGAAAAAAAATCAAGGCAAAATACAGATTCGAAAAAATCTTTTATTGCATCGAAGGCCAAATTTTAAAAGTGAAAATTTCAGTAAATACATACATTAAACCCCCCCCCCCCCAAAAAAAAGAGCAAAAATCAAGTGTTGCGTTTCTTTTGCTGGGGAGTATATATTCTTCAAATACCCATGCATGCACACATATAGGACATGTCAACTTAGATGTCCATATCAATAGATGTGAGATAGCAGAAATTATCATTTGTAAATACTGTAAAAGTATTCCTGTTGTATGCTATATTCGTTTCAGACACAGACTCACCCATGACATTTATAATATTGTCCACTGTATGGACAAGTAACTGACCCCATTTAGTAGGGAAGCAGTGAAGATCTTGAGCTTATGCTCTATTATATTTCTTTGTTGAGGAGCTGCAACAAGGGAAACATGGCCAGCAAAGTCGTTCGAAAAATAATATCTACAACAAAAGCTGCCCTTCCCAGTGGGCCTTACAGGTAAGCAACTGTCACAGGGTAGGCCTACACGAAAACCAAATAATAAGCTATTACTGGTGATCTGGTTTGAACTGGTAATTATTAATTTTATTTCAGCTGACCATCATAAATATTGTTACAAAGAGGTCAACCAGGATAACACTTTGATATGCTTTGAAATTTCAGTCAGTCCTTCATGTAATTCAATTGTTTATGAAAACCTGTGCATAACTCTGTTTTATTTTATTTTGTATTTCAAATATGTTTCCAAAGGATGACCAGTCGAGTCTCGACTGTTTAACAGCTGGGTGTCTTTAACAGTTAACCAAAATTAGATCAATGTAAAATCATTGACATTATGTCTTTTGAACGCCCAAACGGTTTCAAAATTAACTTTCAACGTGGTCGGGTGATGCCACTGGCTTAAAAATGTTTTGCTTGTGTCAGTCATGGTTAATCAGTTGATTCAGTGCTTATCATATCTTGCAGCATAGGTAACAATAAATAAACTAATTAAATGACTTAAGGTACAACATGAAATAAGAAGATTAGGAGACCAACAGAAAACTGTCGATGATATGGCAAAGCCAGTTTGCAAATTGAAAGTAAGAAAATTAATTTAAAACCAAATTGATGGCAAAGATGATAAAAATATGATCGAAAGGCATAACAGTACAAAAAATTAATCAAATGTGAGTCTGTGACGATAACCTGTTTTGGTCTGTTTTAACATTTCGAGATTTAGTAAAAGATGACCTTCTCCACCTTACAATGTTTTAGCTATGTAGTGATTGTCACCTTCACTTTAAAAATTTGGTTTTCAATGCAATGACACATTTTTACTAATTTTTTTCCTGCACGTCTGAGGAATGTTTTGCCATGATTTTTTCCTCTCTGAGACATGTTGTACATATGCATCTTGAGAAAATTTTATCTAAAGGAACAATTCAAGAGGCATATAAAACTAAATGAATTTCTTCACAAATATTCAAGGTTTTGTGTAAAATTATTTTTTAAAGTTGCTGAAGCAATTTTTCGGCATTTGGTTATCCTGGGGAAATTAATTCAGTGCAGGATATATGTTGGTCAACAATTTTTGGACAAACCTGAATTTAATTTTTTTTAACAGACAACATGACAGTTACCAGGTATGCACAGTGATGCACTTGCACTGATGTGAGGGTCTGCCAAGTCATTCATGCATCAAGCAATCAAGCTACAGAACTGGTAAACCTTCATGAAAATCAGAGAAGTCGTTCAGGTTTTTTACAGAGAGGACTTAGAATTAGATGGATTGAACCCTTTATTATTTTCAGCCAAGCTGTTGTGGCAGATAGAACTGTTTATGTGGCCGGCCAGGTTGGCATTGATCCATCTACTGGGAAACTGGCGGAGGGCGGAATTGAAGCTGAGTTTATTCAGGTGAGCAAAAAAGCGGAGTTACCCTACTATCATGAAGTCTTTATTATGTTTATTGCATTTATACAGGAAACCACGAAGGAGCGCGTAGCTGAGACACCCCAAAAATGCAAGATTGCAGTTTAGTGGGTGGGGAGCGGGGCACAGTAAATCAGAAAAGTTTAATTTTGGTTTATTTTTGGTTTATTTTTGACGATCAGTTTTATCCAGAAAAGCCATTTGAGGTGGGTTGTGCGGTTTTGATTGGGTAGGGTTGTGCCTATGGTATGAGTAGGGATGATGTTGTGAAATAACTTCTACAAGTTTAGAAGAAAATATGTTAAAAGTGCTATACCACCATCTAAACAATAAATATTTCTAGTTTTTGCAGCTGTTTGAAATGTTTTGCGTAAAATGGCTTATAAATGTTTGATAAGTTTCATGTAACATATCAGTCATATATGCTAAACACATGATACAAATTATCTAACTGAAGAAACAAGTGAAATACAAGGTATTTTCGGAATTAACTAGGCGGAACAACTTGCCCCTTCATGTGGCACAACTTGCCCCAGTACCAGGGCAAGTTGTGCCACTTGACCTACTTTCTTCAAATGCCTACCACAATTCTGTAGGCAGATTCTATGTCCGCTTTAGCCATGAAGCAACCCCTGCCCAGATTGTTGATTGTACGTATTGCCGTCTGAATAGAAGCATATTTCACCGTCTTGTGTTTTTGATCTATCCCTCCGTTCACCGATGTATTGTCATAGGGGTAAGATAAATTGTGTAGCAGACGATATGCTCCTGGCTCACTTTTTGGGCGCAATGACAAAGGGCTAGCCTTGAAGTTACTGAAAGGTGGTAACTTTAGCGGACCAGCAATCCTGCCACAATTAATCTCCTTTGCCAGTTTTGTGTCCACAGCAGCCGGATTGGTATTAGCTTCTAGTGAATTCCTTGACCGGATGTCGCATTCTAATCCCGTAAAATGGAATTTAAACCCATTGGTGAATCCCTCTATTACTACGTCTGCCATCTCAAAACCATTAAGGAGTTTCCTTAGCAAGCTAACATTCACTGGGGACACCACTGTTTTCAACATTCCCTGCGGCATTCCGCCGTTAGGGGTTCTACCAAGATTTTCGGATTTACCAACTTTTCCACACTTTTCATTGATAGAATGATTTTGTGTAAGTATCGACATAGATCCATCCTGCGACATTCCTCCGACAGGGACCCTAGGTAGCGCTGTAGAATAGTTTTCACCCTGCGTCATTCCGAGTTAACACACCATTTAGACACATCAGTAATCTCAGATAGCCGCCTATTACCGGCTCCCTGCAGCATTCCGCTGACAGGAGCTGCTCCTGTAACATCAACTCTGCTTTCAGCTTGCTCAGCGCTTAGAGGCTTTTTCTTCCCGCTTCTCTGCCTCTTTCGGCTGGGCCTTCGAGCGGGATTGATAGCATAAGTACTGGGGGTGTCTTCCGCCGCAGTGTGGGCACTTGTGGGCAAACTGACATGACTGGAGGTCGCAGCGTTGGCCAGGGGAGTGGAATCTGAAACAGGTTCCCATTTGTAGGCCAGCGGTTGACTTGCGGGACTGGGGTTGTTGGGTTTGACGAAAGGGATGCCCTTTATTTGTGACTGCCCGCGTGTAGAGCTCAACCCTGGTGTGCGCGTATGTGTACCCAGCATTCACTCGCTGCCTTCTGAACTCTATATCGTAGGCCTCCCACTGGTGCCTTTCTTGCGCTAAGGACAGAACGTTGTCCATGTGAACGATCATCTCTTGCGGGTCTACTTTCGCAACATCCAACGACACCGACATTAAGCGCAGGAATGCCCTTGACCAAGCGGTGATACAACGAAGCTTCTGGTCTGGCCGCTTTGAATCTCCCATTCGGGATGGGCTTAATTGTGGCAAGTCGATGTACTCTCCTCTCTCTACTTTGCTTCTCATTTCCTGCTCTACAGATGCATGGAGTGGGAGTGCGTATGACGAGATGACATACTCACCCTGCCTTGAACTTTGTCCGGCAGTACCTCTGACCGGGCTGCCCAGCGAGGTTTCCAGCTCGGCTATCCGCTGTTCTAGACGACGGATGGTTCTACTTTCATCCCTTTGTCCCCCTGGGGACGATGCTCTTGGCGTTACTTGCCACGCCGACCCCGGCGTTGCCTGCCATGCCGGTGGGGAAGGTTCTGACGGTGTGAATCTCACCGGTGGACGGCTCTGCCGCTGGTTAGTGCCACGTTTTGGGTGTTTCGGCATC
Source organism: Platynereis dumerilii (assembly GCA_026936325.1). Lineage (NCBI taxonomy): Eukaryota > Metazoa > Annelida > Polychaeta > Phyllodocida > Nereididae > Platynereis > Platynereis dumerilii. The sequence goes on along the minus strand of JAPTHN010000001.1, from coordinate 109,616,921 downwards.
TGCAATATCAAATAAATTTTAACCAGAACCGGCGAGCAGGCGATTGTGAAGAGTATGATGGCCACCAAGTATCAGTAAACTGTAAACCATATTTGGTCACAAATATTGGAGATCGAACCACTTGAGTAATATTTAGGTACAAAAATAGTGGTGATTGTGATTATGGAATATTTAGTCAAAAGTAGTGGAGATTGGAATTAGAATATATATATGGTCACTAAATAGTGGTGGCCGGAATAAATTCAACATTAGTCACAAAAATAGTGGTGACTGGAATTATTACAATATATGGTCACAAAATAGTGGTGACCGGAATCAGCCATGTGTTGGCCACAAAACAATAGTGGCCTGAATCAACATATTTAGTCACAAAATAGTGGTGACTGGAATTAATACAACATATGGTCACAAAATAGTGGTGACCGGAATCAACCATGTGTTGGCCACAAAACAGTGGTGGCCGGAATCAACTTAATATTTAGTCACAAAATAGTGGTGACTGGAATTAATAAAAATGCATGTTCTCAAACTATTGGTAACCGGAATCAGATTTGCTCTGGCCACAAATTAGTGGTGGCCGTGATCCAGTATATATGTAAACATAATTTTTTTGTAGGCCTGTGATTCTTATGCCCGCCGCATTCCGCAGTCGGGCAACTTCAGTTTATTCACAACGAGAACTTAATTCGCATGACATTTGGCACTCTTCTCACAATACTTTTTAGACGAACACAAGTGATATGATTAAAAGAAATAACGTGTATAGCAAAGAGCCTTTGGCTTGCCCCAATCCACACTCTGACCAGATCTATTTCCTTAATATTACAAACACAATGTCTCAAAACTTTATTCCTGACTCTCCGCATTCCGCAGTAGAGCCACCTGTATCAGTAAAAGTCACTCATTTATTATTTGTATTAAAGGACTTGATTAATTTGTGGAGGGCCGAAGTGATTGCTTTCTTGTATTTCCTGATGCCTATCACTGAGTCCGGGTGGGTTCCGTCCCTTGACCAGTCATTTGTGTTCCAGAACCCACTGTGGCGGTGGAAGTAGATCCGCACATTTTTTGCCACTAATTCTTCCGTAAGCAGGTTGACATCTAAGGCCTTTGCTCTGAAGGATCTACCATCCATGGTCCTTGGGTTGTCCCTTGGAAGAACCGTTGAGATACCCACAGCTCTCACATCATAACGGGAAATGATCTCTTCGGCTAGTGCCACTTTTGATTGAGCAATATCTTCTATAGAAGCTGTGGAATCCACGTCATTCCCGCCTATCTCGAGCAATACAAATTTAGGGTTGGCTCTCAATATCTTCTCCTCAGGGAGGACAAAGGGCTTACTCGCACCCGATGTGCATCCTGCCCCGGGAACACCATAGAAATGGATAAACCTCACTTCCTTCGGGGCCTTTAACAGGTCCCAAGCAGCCTCCCTGATACACATCTCCTCCGCATCTGGCCCACGTGCGTGCTCGAGCGCCAATGCATTCTCCAGTCTGGACACAAAACTATCACCTACGATCATCACATTGGCCGTTCGCCATGTGCACCCGGCCCAAGTGCAGGCCATTCTCCAACAAAATTAAGGTACCTTTCGCTACAGAAAATGAGGAAAACCAGCAAAAACCCACGACTTTTATCCCACTTTCGAAATGCGTGTCCCTCGTGCTTTTTGAAGCGGAAGAGAAGGAAGCGAGAGCGCGCATGCGCCCAGTGTTTGATTGCGTCGTATGACGCCGTGCATCAACCTCCGTTCATGGCTTCCACAAACGCGTTGCGCTGGTGCTGAAACGCTGATATATCCTGCTTGGATCCACTGCCGGCAGCTACACACATTGTGTTTTGGCCACTGTGCTTAAACCATTGCACTTGTATATATAGTATTTGGCACATGAATAAGTCTTACAGCATATATTTACATTTTTTTGGTCATATTTAAGCAATTGGCAGCGATTTTTGTTTAATATTGAAAATTAAAAAAAAATAAAAAATTTTTCCAAAGCAAAACTCTGAAACTGTTTTACCTGTGGGCATGAAATTCTACCTTCGTATGCATTAAATACCCTTAATGTTCCTTTTGGGGGTCTAAATTTATGCTCTTACAAAAATTAATAACGGTAAATTCAGCGAAAATGTGAAAAATTTTTATTTTTTCGATGCTCCATATGATTCCGTGAATTTTGGAGTTGCACTGCGGAAATGATGCATTAGATGTCTAAATTATACCTCTTTAAATGACTAAACTCAATTGGAGGGCCAATCTTCTGAAATTTTCATAGAAACGAAAAAAACTGGGAAAAAATTTGGATTTCTGATATTTTTCTTAAATTAATGGTAAACAATAAATTGGTAAACTTCAACAAATATTTACTTAATCATATTAGGAAGTTTTTTTGTAGCCGTATATCTATATAGTTTAGTGTAAAATTTTGTGTTGGAGCTCCCGTTTTGTCAGAGCCCATTGGATTTTCATGGTTGTCAGTAACTGTTGTATTAGTCATGTAATAGCTTTATAGCTAATGTTGTTTTTTGTCTTTTGAATCATGACGGTAAATAAATATTATTCTTATTCTTATTCTTATTTTTATTCTTATCCAGTGTTTCACGTTGAGATAACTCCAAGAAACTGGCCTGCCTTGGGTATGCCTCCTTGGCCAAAGCAGTCAATTCTGGCTTATACTGAGACAACTAATTCTATTAGTGGATTAGACTATGCCTAAGATTCCCAGTCTTCTCATCTAATTTTCATATGATAATCACCAAAATGAATGTGCACTTCCACTAAAAGGATGTTGAGCTACCTGACAGATCACACCCGTTTCCATGCATCATTTTAAAGCTCTTTCAAAGTTCATTAATGAAAATGTATTCTTTTTTCCATATCACCTATGCCACATTTTGCGGCTTGAAATGCATTATTTTTAAAATCCTGAAATTTAGCACACAATATAAACTCACCTGGTTCTGGCCACTCAGGGAAAATCTTTTTCAGGGGATATGAAGTAAGACACTACACCATCTCCATTTTGAACCCCTGGGTTCTTGTTAAATTTTACTAGAAACTTTGAAAATTTGTGTTTCACCAATTTGAAACACAGTGTTGAAGATGGTTGATTTTCATACCTTTTTTTCAAATTTTCCGTAAATGTTTCTAACATATCTCAGAGGTGCAAGAAAAAAAATCAAGGCAAAATACAGATTCGAAAAAATCTTTTATTGCATCGAAGGCCAAATTTTAAAAGTGAAAATTTCAGTAAATACATACATTAAACCCCCCCCCCCAAAAAAAAGAGCAAAAATCAAGTGTTGCGTTTCTTTTGCTGGGGAGTATATATTCTTCAAATACCCATGCATGCACACATATAGGACATGTCAACTTAGATGTCCATATCAATAGATGTGAGATAGCAGAAATTATCATTTGTAAATACTGTAAAAGTATTCCTGTTGTATGCTATATTCGTTTCAGACACAGACTCACCCATGACATTTATAATATTGTCCACTGTATGGACAAGTAACTGACCCCATTTAGTAGGGAAGCAGTGAAGATCTTGAGCTTATGCTCTATTATATTTCTTTGTTGAGGAGCTGCAACAAGGGAAACATGGCCAGCAAAGTCGTTCGAAAAATAATATCTACAACAAAAGCTGCCCTTCCCAGTGGGCCTTACAGGTAAGCAACTGTCACAGGGTAGGCCTACACGAAAACCAAATAATAAGCTATTACTGGTGATCTGGTTTGAACTGGTAATTATTAATTTTATTTCAGCTGACCATCATAAATATTGTTACAAAGAGGTCAACCAGGATAACACTTTGATATGCTTTGAAATTTCAGTCAGTCCTTCATGTAATTCAATTGTTTATGAAAACCTGTGCATAACTCTGTTTTATTTTATTTTGTATTTCAAATATGTTTCCAAAGGATGACCAGTCGAGTCTCGACTGTTTAACAGCTGGGTGTCTTTAACAGTTAACCAAAATTAGATCAATGTAAAATCATTGACATTATGTCTTTTGAACGCCCAAACGGTTTCAAAATTAACTTTCAACGTGGTCGGGTGATGCCACTGGCTTAAAAATGTTTTGCTTGTGTCAGTCATGGTTAATCAGTTGATTCAGTGCTTATCATATCTTGCAGCATAGGTAACAATAAATAAACTAATTAAATGACTTAAGGTACAACATGAAATAAGAAGATTAGGAGACCAACAGAAAACTGTCGATGATATGGCAAAGCCAGTTTGCAAATTGAAAGTAAGAAAATTAATTTAAAACCAAATTGATGGCAAAGATGATAAAAATATGATCGAAAGGCATAACAGTACAAAAAATTAATCAAATGTGAGTCTGTGACGATAACCTGTTTTGGTCTGTTTTAACATTTCGAGATTTAGTAAAAGATGACCTTCTCCACCTTACAATGTTTTAGCTATGTAGTGATTGTCACCTTCACTTTAAAAATTTGGTTTTCAATGCAATGACACATTTTTACTAATTTTTTTCCTGCACGTCTGAGGAATGTTTTGCCATGATTTTTTCCTCTCTGAGACATGTTGTACATATGCATCTTGAGAAAATTTTATCTAAAGGAACAATTCAAGAGGCATATAAAACTAAATGAATTTCTTCACAAATATTCAAGGTTTTGTGTAAAATTATTTTTTAAAGTTGCTGAAGCAATTTTTCGGCATTTGGTTATCCTGGGGAAATTAATTCAGTGCAGGATATATGTTGGTCAACAATTTTTGGACAAACCTGAATTTAATTTTTTTTAACAGACAACATGACAGTTACCAGGTATGCACAGTGATGCACTTGCACTGATGTGAGGGTCTGCCAAGTCATTCATGCATCAAGCAATCAAGCTACAGAACTGGTAAACCTTCATGAAAATCAGAGAAGTCGTTCAGGTTTTTTACAGAGAGGACTTAGAATTAGATGGATTGAACCCTTTATTATTTTCAGCCAAGCTGTTGTGGCAGATAGAACTGTTTATGTGGCCGGCCAGGTTGGCATTGATCCATCTACAGGGAAACTGGCAGAGGGCGGAATTGAAGCTGAGTTTATTCAGGTGAGCAAAAAAGATGAGTAACCCTATACTATACTTAGTATACTATCATGAAGTCGTTATTATGTTTTTAGCATTTATACAGAAACCATGAAGGAGCGATTAGCTGAGACACCCCAAAAGTGTAAAGGTGCGGTTTAGTAGATGGGGAGCGGGGCACAGTGAATCAGAAAAGTTTAATTTTTATTTATTTTTGAGGATCAGTTTTATCCAGAAGAGCGATTTGAGGTAGTTGTGCTGTTTTGATTAGGGTGAGTTGTGCCAATGGTATGAGTAAAGATGATGTTGTGAAAAAACTACTGAGAAGAAGATGTGTTAAAAGTGCTATACCACCATCTAAACAAAAAATATTTCTAGTTTTTGCAGCTGTTTGAATTTTTTGCATAAAATAGCTTATAAATGTTTGATAAGTTTCACGTAACATATCGGCCATATGCTAAACACATGATAAAAATTATAGTTATCTGTATAGATCTGAAGAAACAAGTGAAATACAAGGTATTTTCGAAATTAACTAAGCGGAACAACTGGCCCCTTCATGCGGCACAACTTATCTCAGTATCAGGGCAAGTTGTGCCACTTGACCTACTTTTTTCAAATGCCTACCATGATTGTCCCAGTGGTCCGGTTGCCATGAAACTTGGCTCGATTCTGGCCAATGTATATTATACATGCATTTTGATATCTGATTTTCAGATTACATGATGAAGCTTTGGTTTTTTGGAAAATCACCCTGAAGCAAAAAATGGCACAACTTACCCCGGTCTGCTGCTTGGAAAAGAAGATGATCATCTATATTAAAACAGAGTGATTTTTTTTGTCTTTTCAGGCTCTGACTAATTTGAAGCATATACTGGAAGCAGCAGGCAGTGGTCTTGACAAAGGTTGGTTTTTAAAACGATTACCACAGATCGAAATTGCTTCACCTAACCCTATTGTTTTGATGATCTAATTATGAACCAAATGCACATGAGTATATTGAATCCAAAGTTTTCCAGTATTTTTTTTAAAATTTATTTTCAGTTGTGAAAACCACAGTGCTTCTGAATGATATCAAGGATATGGTTACAGTCAACAAAATCTATCCACAATGTAAGGCTATATTGCATAGTTTGGCTCATGCCTTTTTGCAATTTTCATGGCGTACAAAATCTTGCATCCATGGGTCCTGTGTGTCTTGTTTCTAGTCATTTGTACACTCACCAGCAAAAGAAATGCAACATTTGATTTTAGCTCATATTTTTCCCTTTATTTTTTTTTGCCAAAACTAATTGATGGTATTGATTCTATGGTAAACAACCAAAATCATTCAATTAATTTTTTTTTTGCAAAAAAAAAGACCTTCGAATCCTTTAATCTCACCACCAAAAGGAAGCTGACAAGCTGTCATTTGAAAGCCTGCCTAATAGACAACCATAAACTGAAAAATTACTTCTGCGACTTAATTTGTATTTCACCAATTTTAATTTCTTTTTATGTCGCACCTCTGAGACATGTTGGATACATCTTTGGAAGATTCAGTTCACAAAAATAGCACATTTCAATAGGCATGAAAACTGGAAAAAATTCTTGTTTACCTGTCAGAGCTTTTTTTCTAATTTTGTAGTTTTCACCTCCAAGCACCCAGTCAGGACTGCTTTCCAAGTTGGGAAATTGCCTGTGGTAATTTTTTCTTTCTTTCTTAAAAGCGCTACTCGTCTTCCAACCCAGCTGACAAAAACTGGTGGTTAACTGAGAGTTATCACATGAAATTGCCCCTCAGTTATCACGTGGAAAACTGATAGGTTATTGCAAACGTTAACCACGTGATTTTCTCACCAGTTAACCACGTGATTTTCTGGGGGCAATCTTCACCAGTTAACCATGTGATTTTCTGTTGAATATCTTCACCAGTTAACCACGTGATTTTCTGGGGGGCAATCTTCACCAGTTAACCACATGATTTTCTGGGGGCAATCTTCACCAGTTAACCATGTGATTTTCTGGTGAATATCTTCACCAGTTAACCACGTGATTTTTTTGGGGGGCAATCTTCAACAGTTAGAATTATTTGAGAAGAGGCAAAATCTCCCACCAGTTAACTTAGCTCCTCATCAAGCCAGTCAACTTAGACTGTTTCAAGCATTATCTTGGCCTTTCAATAGCTGTGGGGCTGAAGTGAAAGCCACAAGAACTTGCTGAAAATTTGTCACAACCAGTGTGATGCAGTGAGGCTCTTTTCAGTCTTCTTAAGGGTTACCAGAATCAAGGATTGTAGTCATACTTGATTCACATTTTGGATGACTAGTCTTTAGTGATAATATCCAATATGTGCTCCTTTTTCCGCTAATAAGCATCATTCCACCATATACCTTGTATTAATCCAGATTTAGAAATCATAATCATTTGTTTAATTAGTTTAAACTCAGTTAAAGTAAACTTACTGCGGAACTCGGTGCACAGCTGTGTTTCTAGTACGGGTGGCTCCGTCTATATTTCTTGGGGGCAATCTTCACCAGTTAACCACGTGAAGAAAAACATGTGATAACTCTCAGTTATGTCATGAAGATGGTCAAGCGTTAATCTGGTGACATTCATCACGTGGTTATCCCGTGAAAATGTTGGGGATAAACCCCGAAGTCGACTCTATAAAGTCGACTAGTGAAGTCATAGTTGGGTTCCCAAGCAGCAAGTTAATGTTCAGTCTGGTCAAGTCAGACTTGAGTCAGCTAAAGTCAAGCCATAGTTGCATAACTTAGCCAATTTTCATCTCACAGAAATGGTTTTGGTACCATTCAAAGGGGCATAAAGAGCACAAGTATTTCTAACTATTATAGTACTTTTGTAAAGTCTGTAAAACATAAAAACTCCCTAAAAATTGACGCATTTCTGTATTACACAATAATCCTTGTCTGAAAATTGTGAAATTTCCGAAGTTAAAAGTACTGTTGAAAAATATTTAACAGATGGGCCCTGGGATATTGCACAAAGTCAGCTGAAGTTTGTTGAAGTCAAGTGAAGTCAGGGTTCAACAACTTGGCTAACTAGTCAGTAGAAGTTCTTGTAAAGCAAGTCAGAGTTTTAACTCTGACTGACTTCGGGGTCTATTTGGGGAGTTTTTTCACGTGAAGAAAAACACGTGATAGCTCTCAGTTATGTGGTGAAGATGGTCAAGCGTTAATCTGGTGACATTCATCACGTGGTTATCCCGTGAAAATGTGGGAGTTTTTCTCACGTGAACAAAAACACGTGATAACTCTCAGTTATGTCATGTTCACCAGTTTCCCCCGTGTTTATCACGTGAAGTTCACGTGCATTGTCAGCTGGGAAATATTTAAAACTGTGAAACTGTTATATATTAAGACTAACTACATTTATATTCCTTTTTTTCAGGGAGCAGTGGTAGAAATAGAAGCTATCGGAATTATTGGAGACGTAGAAGAACAATAATAAGATATAATTTTAGCAGATATTTTTTAGAAGGAGAACCAGTATAAAAGAATTCTATAGAAATTTTGAACTTTACTAAATGTTAAGTACCACATGGTTGGATTGTAAGTATTAGACCTATACTTAGTAAATAAGTACTCAGCACTTATTTACTAAGTAGGTCTACAAAATAAATGATTACATTGATATATACCTATATATAATCTGCTTGTGTCTTTGAAAAACTGTGCAATCAGGGAAGCCTGCACCCAAAACCAAGACATCCTATATTAAATTTGAAGGTTTTGCCCGCACCTCATTTCTTTATGCACATCGCCAATTCTCCATGGATTTGGCCATGCTATACATCAATCTTCATCTTTTCAAAATCTCTACAAATTTTTATCTTGACAGAACTGTCTGTTACCTTGAACACCATATCCACACATTTATGCTATCCCCCCATGTCTTTTCATGTTGTAGCATTAATAATAGTAGTATAGGTTCTCCCTGGGTTCCGAAAGACAGACATGAATAAATGCAAGAGTGTCTGAAGCTATGCCACATTCATGAGACGTGGGTTGGACGGCTGTTTCAATCATCCTCCACGTGTCCTCCTGCTGTCCTAATTAGCCTACCAAGTGCAAAAATACAGGACGTAAAACCCCAATCATCCATCCATCCTGAGAAGGGGCTTGCAGTTTTTCGAAATAATTTCTTCCTCACTTTTGGTAAAATAACAAATTCTTCATGGCCAGTCTTGCAATAAATAACTTCTGCTTTGGGTTTTTCTGAAGAACCTTATTGTTGATATGCACTTACACACGTATGGGATGGCCATTCCCTAGGGGGAGGATGCAGTTGCTATTTTTATCACATTTTTACATGATACAAATACATGTCGCCCTCCCAGTACATTTTCCCTCATTTGCCATTACCTCTGAAATATGTGTCATGAATGGGAAGTTCTAGTGGTACAAAATCATGATAAAGAGTAACGGTTGGTTAATGGTTATGGTAAGCAGGACTACCGCAGGAAGGGGTCATTTTTGAGTCTCCATTCACAGTGAGGATTTCATACAGACGAATTGCAAGAAACAAGTCTCTAAAATAATGGAGTCTCCTTGGTTGCGAGTCGAAGTCTCCACAGTCCCTTGGAACTGAGAACTTCACGCTGTTGCCACCAGCCACATAGCTGGCACAAATTTAGTTAAAAATTGTATGCTGCTCCAAGAACCAGTTCATTGCACATTCACAAAGCTTCTGTTCAATATCTTGGCCAACACAAGCAAGACTACAAAATCATGTTCTCTCAGAAAGAAGACTAAGGCCATCGGCATACTCTTCTTCTTCTTCTTCGTGTATGAACGCTCTGAAGGTCAATTGTTGCAGTGTTTTCTGCTCTGACCACTCTGGAGTGTGGCGATCGCCATATAAACTGAACCAAATAAAAAATGCAAAACTATTGCCAGGGCTTTATTTGTCTCTATAAGATTCAGATGGGCTGGTGAGTGTATGCATATGTGTAATCAGGTGCCAAAGAACTCATCGGCATAAAATCACTAAAGTGCGTCAATTTTTTGACCGACTGACAAGTCGAGTCTATGTAATCGGATGGTCATATATACGATTTGCGTTACGTAATGTCACGCAATTCGTGAAAAATCGTCTGAATCTCGTGCTTTTCTGGGTCGCATGCACATGGATTATGCACTTTAACGGTGCGTTTTTTAATCATGAGGTTGACATTCGTCGCAATGATGGTTTTGGCGTATAAATACCATGTTAGAAATCCGTTATTTCGTCGTGTTTTCCATTCAAAATCTGGATTTTCAACATTTTACATTAATGACGACCGGAAGTTGTGACCGACGCAGTGCGCATGCGCGAACACGAAGTTGTAAGTGGAATGGTTTCGTGTCATTTCGCGACGCAGGACAGTAGAATTGTTCAAATAAAGTCTTTTTTTAGGTTGTTTGCACTCTATATCTTCGTAATTAATTGAAAAATGAATAATCATATCGATTTCGGGCGTCTGGTCGGATTTTTCCGTAACCGGAAGTCGGCGCATGCGCGCATAAATTTTCACGCGAGTGAAGAAGACGGCCGCCATTGTTGATTTTGGTGACAGACGAGTGGAAAAAACTGGAATACAACGTGTTGGGACGACCGTTGAAGTTTTTTTTAGCAAGGTAGGCTTACGAACGTTATGTAAAGTCTAAAGAATACCCGATGACACAAGCTAAGTGTAACTTGCTGTGCTTCTGCAGTGTCTGTCACATTCAGTGACAAGACTGTCAAGAGTCCATAATTGCATAAATAATTGTAAATTGAGTCAATTTGCGCGGTAAATAAGCGCATACGTCTGTTCATTATTGTGAAGTGATAATATTGGACTTGTGATGTTTTGACTGTCTGTTCGACAGTTGTGTATCTTGAATATGTAATTTTTGACAGTTCATGCATCTGTCACTTTAATTTTCAGCTTTGACTCTAAAGTTTTCAGGTCAAGTTTCAGCACTTGCAGTGTTCTGTCATTCATTTGCTACTTGCTGACATTATTTGTATTTCTTGTGATATTGTCTTACTTGGCATTTTTTAGTGGCATTATAGGACATTACTTCCTTTGTTTTGAATTATGAATGAATGGATTGATCTGTTATTGTCAAATAGTATTGTGTGAAAATTGTTCAAACTTGTCATGTAATAATTACTTGCTGGGTGGTTCTGGCTTTTACCCATGTCAGTTAATCTGGATGATTTCTGTCATTGTCAGTTAGTTATATGGATATGTTTGTTAACTGTCATGTAATATTGTGGCCAATAATAGTTGTTCATTGACAGTTGCTGCCAGTGTCAGTTTAACTTGTTAGTCAAACATAAACCCATGCAAAACTGTTTCATTCATACATTGCGAAACTGCTTTAGATTTTGTCCCATTTTGCAATTTGTAGTTGACATAAGTGATTTTTTGTCATTGTGAGTTTGGCTATCACTTAAATGCGTTAGTATTGTTATTAGTTACTTTTGTAATATATTACACTTTAAATTTAGGTGATTTGTATTATTGACTGTGTTGGACTGTCTGATAGTGTGTAAATGTATGAGAACTAAAGTGGCAATTTTGAAAAGCTAAGATACAGAAAAGTTGCAGACTGGCTTTTGATGTGCAATTTAAAGTGATTGAAAGGTGCGGACTTGCCTTTGAAGTCCTATTTATCTATATTGAAAGGTGCGGACTTGCCTTTGAAGTCCAAAAAGGTGCGGACTTGCCTTTGAAGTCCAAAAAGGTGCGGACTTGCCTTTGAAGTCCAAAAAGGTTCGGACTTGCCTTTGAAGTCCAAAGAAAGGTGCGGGCTTGCCTCTGAAGTCCAATGTGAAAGTGCGGTGGACTGCCAAATAGTGTCCAAATCTGTGAGCATTTAAAGGTGCGGGCTTGCCTCTGAAGTCCAATGTGAAAGTGCGGTGGACTGCCAAATAGTGTCCAAATCTGTGAGCATTTAAAGGTGCGGGCTTGCCTCTGAAGTCCAAAGTGAAAGTGCGGTGGACTGCCAAATAGTGTCCAAATCTGTGAGCATTTAAAGGTGCGGGCTTGCCTCTGAAGTCCAATGTGAAAGTGCGGTGGACTGCCAAATAGTGTCCAAATCTGTGAGCATTTAAAGGTGCGGGCTTGCCTCTGAAGTCCAAAGTGAAAGTGCGGTGGACTGCCAAATAGTGTCCAAATCTGTGAGCATTTAAAGGTGCGGGCTTGCCTCTGAAGTCCAATGTGAAAGTGCGGTGGACTGCCAAATAGTGTCCAAATCTGTGAGCATTTAAAGGTGCGGGCTTGCCTCTGAAGTCCAATGTGAAAGTGCGGTGGACTGCCAAATAGTGTCCAAATCTATGAGCATAAATATATTTAAAGTTGTGGGCTTGTTGCTGAATGCAGAATTGAAAGTGCGGTGGACTGCCAAATAGTGTCCAAATCAATTGAAACTTTGACAAACTATTTAGATATAAAATTTCAATTTGGAAACTGATGGTTTATTGCTATTTCATGCTTGATATTGGATCTCTCAGGCAATGTTTTCATATCTGGCAACTACAATGAATGACTAATTTATATTTTGTGTGTTGAAATTTGAAAAATTAATGACCATTGATGATTTAATGCGAAAATTTGAATATCACTTAATCGAGTTGATTCATGTTTTACACCTGACATTTGGTATCGTAAATCCTTGAAGTCATTGTATATTTCATATTGCTTGTTTATATTAAGTGCCTTCTATTGTGTTGAGTCTGTTGATTATTGCATTATAAGGCTGTCTCACCATCATAATGGCTCAAAGGAATAGTGGCATTGTTCCGGTTTATAGCACTCATGTTATCTGTGGATCTTTCCACCAAGGAGCACATTTCTTCTCAGATGTTAGTAAAGGCAAGCAATGCACCTGCAATGCACTAATTGCTCTCTGTGTATTGCCAAATCATGAAGGCAACATCTGTCCAAATTCCTTAGATAACATTTTGTATGAAGGAAACAATCTGTACTTGCAAATTTCACAAAAGGCAGATGAAAATGGTTATCTGTCATTCACTGACTTGCCAAATGAACTTGCCATTCAACAGAATACATACCACGTCACAAATATAGGTCAGCCATATTATGGTTTCATTGATGCACAGACTGCGCAGGCAAACAATTTCCAAGATTTGGAAGACAATTTTGCAGCAGCGTTCAATGCTAGTAATAATGCTTTATTGATGTTGGGCACTTCAGCCATGTGCGTGTTCAGAAATGAAAATGATGATTTCTATGTGTTTGACTCTCACAGTCGAAACAATGTTGGTTACATGACTCCCAATGGTACAAGTGTTTTGTTACATTTTGCATCTATACCTGACATTGCATCATATGTGCGTACTTTATCACTCAGTATGTCTCAATTTATTTTGCCGTATGAATTGCAAAGTGTACATGTGACATCAAATGTTTCAAATGACATACATGACACCAATGTAACACCTTCACATTCAAGCAATATGTCTGCTGACTTACTTGACAGTTACTTCAATGACCAACGTGAAAGGAATCAATTACATAGCACATCTTCAAAGGCAAAGATAAGTACAAATATGCCTGCAAAGTTGACCAAGAAACCGATAAAAAAGAAAACTGCAAGTAAAAGGGGAAAGGGAAAAAACAAGCATGCCAAGCTTGACATTAAACTAAGCAAGACAAGTAAAGCTGACAAACTGAAAGAGTATAACAGACAATATAAGGAAATGAGAAAAGCGCAAAAGGCTGCACAATCTGCTCATGCTGAGACAGCACAATCGGTGCATCCAATTAATAGTGTCAATCATAAAACAAATGACAAAGTAATTGAATCACTTTCTCCGTCAGATACAGGTCGATCTGGAACAACTGCAAGGCAACACTCACCAGTAACTGAGCATCCAATTACTTGCACTGACAGTCACAGCAACATGACCATTGAAGATGACGAAACTGGCCAAGCGCAAAGCATAAGCACACAAGAATTTCTAGCTAACTCCAATTATAACCAGTTAGACCAGACAGAAAGTGTGATTGAGTCTAACAATGACCGTGTTAATTTACCTGCTGCCATTAATAAGTTTCTTCGAAATGTCAGTGAGGGTCCCAGGTATGTCTGTGCATGTTGTCAGCAGATGTGGTTCAAGACCAGTGTTGTAGCATTACACACACAAATTATCAATATTCCTGAACATCTATTGGAGTTTTGTTTCACCAAAGACATGTTGGATGCGAATGACTTATGGTTATGTAATACATGCAAGTCCAGTCTGAAAGACAACAGGGTGCCTAAATTGTCTACTGCAAATGGTATGTCTTTTCCCGTAAAACCTGCTGTTCTGAATGTTCATCCTCTTGAAGAGCGTCTCATCGCACCACGATTACCATTCATGCAAATTCGGGAGCTTGGACGTGGACGACAGTTTTCATTGCATGGTAGTGTTGTGAATGTGCCCAATGTCATTGAAACAGCTGTATGTGCTTTACCACGATGCATGAATGAAACTGACACTATTGCTGTAAAGTTGAAAAGACGTTTGCAGTATTCGCATGCTGTATACACAGAAAATGTACGACCTGTTGCTGTGCTATCTGCATTACATTGGTTAATGCAAAACAGTGCATTATGGCAAAATAGTGGTATCAACATAAACAATGACTGGCTCAATGAATGGCAGCACTCTGTCAACAACTTCAATGCCGAAGCGTCTGATGAACTTCCTTCTGACGAACTTTCAAATGTCAACACACAACATGCGGAAGAAATTGGTGACTCTTCTGTGACCCAGACTGACAATGGCAATGATGGCAATGTCAATACAGATACTTTTGATGAAATTGATCTCAGTAACATGCCTGGCACAAACAATACAATGCTTGAAGGCTTGTCTGACAGTGTTTTGAGCGTAGCTCCTGGAGAAAATCAGCAGCCACTTGGTCTGTTCTTGGACACCGACGCCGAATATCTTGCATTTCCTACTATCTATTGTGGTGACAAGCCTGTCAGTAATGATGTCCGACAAGTACGTGTGCATTACAGTGACATTTGTAAATGGGAGTTGCGTGCTGCAGATCGGAGGGTTGCAAACAGTGTACCAAACATCTTCTTCAAAATGAAAAAAACATCTATAAAACATGTAATAGATAGAGCAGGATTTGCTATTCGCAGGTGCAAAACACAGGGCCAGACATTCACCGCACACGATTTGTTGAATGATGCAGTGAGAGAACATCTTGCTAGGCTTGATGATGGCTACAAAATATTCCGAACATTACGAAATTCACCCAGTTACATGCAACGCCGCAAAAAAGATCTTTTTGCAATGATTAGACAATTAGGCCTGCCAACTTGGTTTATTTCACTGTCTGCTGCAGACATGCACTGGCTTCCTTTGTTGAAGGTACTGTATGAATTCAAACATGGCATTGTATTGTCAGATGAAGATCTTACAAACCTGACTTGGACTGAGAAATGCGACCTGGTACAAAGTGATCCTGTAACATGCTCACGATTCTTTGATTATCGCTTGCAGCAATTCATGTTAACTGTATTGGGCAAATCTGGTAATGCGCTTGGCAAGATACGCGACACCTTCTACAGAACTGAATTTCAGTTTCGAGGCAGCCCACACTGTCACATGCTTGTCTGGGTTGAGGATGCTCCTGTGTACGGTAGAGATGATGAATCAAGCATTGCCAAATTCATTGATGAACATGCATCTGTTTCCCTCACAGCAGGAGATGATGTAACAAATCTTCAAAAACATCAACATTCCCGAACATGCCGCAAAAATGGTCACCCAGTCTGTCGCTTTGGCTTTCCTCAATTTCCAATGAATGAAACAATCATATTGTCACCCTTTGAAAATGAATCAGAAGATCTGACCATGCACAAAGACAATCTGCAAAAAATCAAGAGTTACCTTGTTGACCTCGGCATGGGTACTGAAATACCGCTGTCACAAATGTTGCATGAATTGGAATTGACGCAAACAGGCTACATTGACGCAATACGCTCCTCCCTGAAAAGTCCACAGGTGTTCTTGAAACGCAATCTTTCAGAAATTAGAGTAAATCCCTATATGGTCAAAGCAGCAGCAGCATGGCAAGCGAATCAGGACATTCAGCTGTGCCTCGATAGCTGGGCCGTAGCCTCGTATGTGGTCGGTTACATAAATAAATCGGACAAAGGAATGAGTTCTCTCATGGATGAAGCTTGCAAAGAAGCACGACAGGGAAACAAAACTTTGCGTGAACAGGTTCGTCACATTGGAAATAAATTTGTCAATGCAGTTGAAGTGTCCGCTCAAGAGGCAACATATTTGCTTTTGCAAATGCCATTTACCAAAGCATCTCGAGAAGTTGTATTTATAAACACTTCACCTCCCGATGAACGCGTTTTCGTCCTGAAGAGCAAAGAACAACTTGAACAAATGCCTCCGAGTTCTCAAGATGTTGAAGCAAACACCATCCTGAAGTGTTACAGCAGACGTCCAGCTGCACTCTCTTCCATGTGTCTTGCAGACTTTGCCTCCTTGATATTAGTCACCTTCCCAGCTGACATGCCACTTTCAATCCGATTTGAATGTTTGAATGATGATGAAATTGAGGAAACAACAAATTCAGACTTTGCCGGACCAAAATGCGTCACTCTATCTAATGGAATTGTCTTCCGTTACAGAAAAAACCCACGAGTCATCCGCTTTGTTCAGTACAACGTAAATGTCGACCCTGACAATTTCTACCGAGAACAAATCATGCTGTATATGCCTTGGCGCAAAGAGAATGCTGATCTTTTAGCAGGGTATTCCTCATACATGGCACACTACCAAGACAAGCAAGATTCCATTAATGAAATTGCCAATAAATACCAACAACTGTCAGAGTCTGTTGAAGCTGCCATTGCTGCTGCTTGTGAATATGAACGCGATGATATTGCTCCAAATGCTCAACACATGGATGCAGAAGACATGGAAGTTGAACCCACAACAAGTGACACATACTCATTCTATGTACCGAATGCAAATTCCCAACACAGTGAATATGACATCAGTGCAGACATTGGCTTGGCCCCAATGAGTAGTGAGCAGATTCTGTTGCCAAATCGCATTGCAAATTCTGAATTCTATCAACAAATCAGAAATCTGAACCATGAACAATTTCAGTTCTTCTATCATGTCATAAACTGGATCAAAACACGTACAGAGCCTTTACGAGTATTCCTTTCAGGTCCTGGAGGTGTTGGAAAAAGTGTCACAGTAAGAGTGTTGTACCAAGGTCTGATCAGATGGTACGGACGAGAGGCAGGTACAAATCCTGAAGCCACAACAGTTATGATATGTGCACCAACAGGCAAAGCTGCATTTCTGGTTAATGGATCCACTTTGCATTCCGCATTTCGCATTCCACCCAATCGCAATGCCACCTACCAGCCTCTCGGTGCAGATGCCTTGAATACATTGCGTGTCAAATACAGCCAGCTCAGTGTCCTGATGATTGATGAAATTTCGATGGTTGGCTCCAGAATGCTCAATATTGTCAATTGTCGATTGCAAGAAATCAAGAACAACAATGATTTATTTGGTGGTATCCATGTTATCACAATAGGTGACCTATTTCAATTACAGCCAGTTATGGATCGCTGGATCTTTCAAGAGGCCAACACCACATATGGAAGCCTGGCAACCAACATTTGGCGTGATCATTTCACCATGTATGAATTAGTCACCATCATGCGTCAGAGGGACGACAGAGCCTTTGCAGAACTACTCAACAGGTTGCGAGAAGCAAAACATACTGCACAGGACATAGCTACTTTGCAATCCACAGTGCTTCCACCCAACTCTGTCACTGACCATGCAATCCCACACCTCTTTCCTACAAATGCCCTCGTTGACAGCTTCAACAATGCAGTGTACCAAAAAGCCACAACTGAAAAGGCCACTATCCAAGCCAAAGATGTAGTGCATGGTGACTTCAGCAATGCTGTAAAACAAGCTACATTAGCACGCCTCCCAGATTGCTCCTCCGCTACAGGCAACATTCCAAGATATCTCTATGTTGCAATTGGCCTAAGATATGATATCACTTCCAACATACTTATAGAAGATGGTCTGGTAAATGGAACATCATGCATAGTCAAACATTTGACATACCTGACACCCACGCCATTGCCAAGCATCATATGGGTTGTATTTGATGAAGATCGAATTGGTCAATCTACACGTAATAAATATCAGCATTATTACACCAACTCCATTGAACATGCATGGACCCCAATATTTGCAACCACAATCCATTTCTCATTTGGCCGTGATGCAAAACGCATTTCTCGTACCCAGTTCCCATTACGAGCCGCGACAGCAAAAACAATACACAAAGCACAAGGATCTACCATGGAACGTGTAGTTGTTCAATTCAGCGAACGCAAGAACAATCACTCACATTATGTTGCACTCAGCCGTGTTACAAACATTAACAACCTGCAAGTCCTCTCCCTCAACGCCCACAAAATCAGTGTAGATGAAAAGGTTGTAGAGGAAATGGAACGGATGCGTACCTCAGCCCAACTGCAATTCACATTTACACCATTGTTCCATTTGCCTTCAAACACTTACTCTATCACCTATCACAATGTGCGTTCTCTCCACAATCACATCCAGGATGTAAAACATGACCACAATTTAACTTGCTCACAGGTCCTTGCACTTGCTGAATCTCGTCTGCAAAGTACTGACAACAATGATGCTTTTCAAATACCTGGCTATAATATGACAAGATGTGATGACCATTCAGTATCAGGACGACCACATCATGGCCTTGTCATGTACATCAAGAACCATTTGCATGCCACCCAAATCACAACTTATTCCACTGCATCCTTTGAAAGTATGTCCATGTGGCTACATGACATCAATGTTGCATTATACGTATGCTACAAAAAGCCCTCAACACCCCTCACAGCCCTGCAAAACCATTTCACAACTGCAGTTCTGAACCACTTGTCAAACACCCATTTCATCATAATTGGCGACTTCAACCTGCCACTGGGAACAACACAATATGAAACCTTCACTTCATGGCTCACCACAAAATCCCCATGTGCTCAATTTGTCCAGGGTGCCACTACAGACTATGGATCTTGTCTGGACTTGGTATACTCCAATATACCAAATATTCGAACAACGGTCCTTGAAAGTATATGGTCAGATCACAAACCCATATCCGTGCAATTATGTACCTAGCCTACACAACATAGCCACTTTACAATATCACAACCCGTATTAACAACCATATCTTTTTAATGTGTCTTGTAACAACTTGAGTTGTACAAACTTATATATTTTCCAAATGCACTTCTCTTTCCAGACTAAAACAACTTCAAACAAATATCCATCCAACAAGTCGCAACTTCCCAGGCTTCTCAACTGCCCAACCCGTACCTCTTCCATCGCCACAGTAAGTATCATTGCTTCACAATAACGCTTTCAATCTAACAAAACCTAATATTCAATACAACAGAACATTTCTGTACTTCTCAAACTGCGTTCACTTTCCAAAAATTGAAACTCCAGAGAAAAAACTTCTCCCCTGCACTTGTTGCAATATTATTGTTTATTTATCTGTGCTGTATTCCAGACTGACACAAGAACATGTCGAAACCCACGCACAAGTCAACCAAAGGCCAAAACCAAATGCGAACCAAGTCCTGATAAAAAGCTGTAAGTTCCCTGAAGTACTCTTCTAAAATATTTGTTAACTTTGCATAACTTTTGTCACAATGTTTTGTCCTTTATACATGATTGATATATTAGTACATATGTTGTTCACCATTTTCCACCACCATTCACCCCATTCCTTCACTGTGCCTAAACTGACCTCCACCTCCCACCAACCCTCAGCCTTTTCCATTACAGCCAGCCACCCAAAAAGTAAAAACCAATGGACAGTTAAACTCCTCTTAACCTCCTCCTTGCCCTGTCCCTCTCCCTACCAAGTGCATAAATACAGGACATAAAGCCCCCATCATCCATCCATCCATGCCCTGTCACTCTTCTCTGCATCACCCAACTGACTTGAAATAACACATAACGCCTCATCCATCCTGGCAAGATTTCAGTTTATATATTCACACATTTTTACTCACTTTCATTTCCATATTCAGATGCCTGCACTATATTGACATCTCAACAACAACAACTGTGAAGAACCAACCAATAATTACCAAGTCCACCAGAAGTACAAATGCCACCTTCCCGTTCTCATATCTGACCCTGGATAAAGAACATTCCACCAGGACCCTGAACAAAACCTTATCCAGTAAGTGTTCAAGTTCACCTGCAAATTACAGTCTTCAATGCAACAACATTACAATTACATGTTTCAGTTTTACCTCAAATGTCAAAAATAGCTTCATTAATTAACATTAGTTTGTTGAATGCAAACCACAAGCCTCAACAATGATAATAATTTGCAACTTCTTTCTACCTATTTCCACATTATACACGTCATTTTCTCAAAGACCAATTTCACTTCCTTGTTCCTCACATTAACGATCCTTCACTTCATTTCCTTGTCCTCCTCCTCTCCTAAGTAGCATACCAACCACATAAATACCGGCAAAAAGCTCAACTCATCCATCCATCAATCCTGACATTTACAATCCCCCAAAATTCCCATTTTGTACCTTTAACTCATTCTTCATCTGATCTCATTCCAGGTATCACAATTCTCCATTGTCTCACAACAGCTCATCACCATCGTATTCCGCGTCGACAATCCTTTCTACATATCCAGACCAAACCACGACACCTCAAACGCTCGCAAAACCACTTGGTCAATGCACCTTCAAGACTTCACCATACAATTGTCTCGTCAACCACAAATGCCATCAAATCACAGAAACTGTCATTCCATGATTCACAAACTCTTATCAAACAGTCATTGTTCAAGTGTTTCCTCACTTACCGCTGGCAAATACAAACGCTACATCACTGCAATGCAATCAACCCTGAAAGATGATACTTGTAAAACATATAATTCACAACTTAAGATATTCAAATAAATTCAATAAATCCTCCAAATCAATATGTCTGCTCTTCCTTGTAACCTTCAAATACCTCATTGCCATGTGCATTGCATAATGTCCAAATAAACAAACTACTGTGCCGCTCTTTCCTTTGAAACTTTACTCTTGCTTCCATTCCCATTAACCTCAGTGGCCCAATGGTAAAGGGCACTACATTTAACATCGTCAGTCGGTTTTGAATCCGCGGATTCTTGTTGCTTGTTTGTGGCCAAGTTTATCACATTAGGGTCTGGCCAGTGGGCCGATATGTTACACACCCTAGAGAGCAAATTAATGATTTCATGTTAAAGTTTGAAGGAAATGATGAAAAAGGCCATAGAATTGACTTCAGTTGGTGCCACTTAACTTGCTAAAAATTTAGGTTTTTGAGAAGTCAGGTCAGAGTTTGTCACACACAATGCTATTCCAATGCATAAATGCGACTATGGAAAGAAGTCGTTGAACGGCCTATTCGATAACTGTGGAATGGAAAAGGCTCACGGTCCATCAGAAAGACCTTACGCTATCTTTGTAACAGCTGCAGAGGTAAAAATCATTATTGTCAGTGCTATCCTTGTGCTGTTCTCACAACTTCACATCTACTCCAGTAGGAAAAGCACGAGGAAGGCACACATGGCACTGCTGTGTGTCCAAGCTTGCTATACAGATTGTTTTGGGTCCTTTTAATAAACGCTAAGCCTTTTCACTCTGTTACATTTGTACAGGCCAATCAAGGACCATTTTCCATAGTCGTATTTTTGCATTCAAATAGCATTGTGTGTGACAAACTCTGACATGACTTTGCAAGAAAACAAAATTTTAACAAGTTTCGTGGCACCAATTGAAATGGATTTTGTGGCCTTTTGCATCATTTTCTTCAAGCTTTCACATGAAATCATTTAATTCACTCTATTGGGTGCCTGACATCTCAGTCCATTGGTCATACCCCAATGTGATAAACTAGGCCAAAGATGTGCAAACAAAGGTCAGAATTGAGTGATTTTATGGAACTCAGTCCTTTGACACCTAATTACACATATGGATAAGCTAAACAGCCCATCTCAATCATATACAGAAAAATAAAGCCCTGACAATAGTTTTGCGTTTTTATTTTGGTTCAGTTTACATGAGATGGTAAGGCTGGGAGTCTGCCACATAACTACCCTCTTAATTCAGGGATGTGCAGGGTCTTTCAGTTGCCCCAGCATAGAACACTGGATACAACCCCCTCCGTTTTTGCACAGGTCTCACGGTACAGACCTAGTCAGGAACTTTTTATAGGTGGGAGCTCAAGGCAACATATGTTCTGCCAGGCTGGAAAAAGCACTGGCAATGAAAATAGTAGTCAGCTTGTAGACAGTGTCAACAAAGCCTCAATTTGAGAAAACCCTGAAACCGTCAATAAAGTCTTCAAATATTTTCATTTAGAATCAGTGGCACTCAAGTGTCTACAGCTCGCACAGTAGGCCTACTATATTTTTGTGATAAAGTATCAAAAAACAAAAAGGGATTTTTTTACCCAAAACGTCCAAATTTCTATTCCACATTGATGTATACCAGAGTCAGACTCGGCAATCACATTCTCTAAGGAAGTAGACAAGGCCATCAGCACACTCAGAAAGAGCCCCGGTTTCTTCCAGAAAAAATTGTACGAGTTCTTCAGACTGAAATGATGTGGACCGTTCACAGGAGCTCGCGGAATAGACACTAGTCACTAGGTGGCAACACATGACAGTGCTCATATATGTTCTGATCTGCCAAGGCCAGAACAAGAAAATCTTTTTGAAAAAAAAGATATATGCTGGCTGTAGTGATTATGATTTCAAAATTTACAATAAGAGTATGTTTTGCCAAAAGAATTTTGAAATATGGTATAAGAGAAACTACAGATGAACCCATGATATGGTATAAGAAGCTATAAGAGGAATTATAGATGAACCCATGATAGATCTATCTATCTATCTGTCTATCTCTCACCCTCTCTATCTCTTCATCCCAAGGGGGCATGCGATACTCCGGAGACACCAACTATACTTTTTCTATATCTCTCACTAACTAGGTCTGGAATACACATATATCATGGGTTCATCTATAAATCGTCTTATAGCTTCTTATACCTGCTCTGCTGATCTACACTAACTTGTGTATTGTATTGACTGTTATTTTTATTCCTGTGACAGTTTAGCTGGAGTTGGCAAGTTCATATGGGAGAGCATAGGTTCAATATGACTCACTTTTAATTAGTGAGTCACTATATATGACTGTCAATCCCTAACTGTTAATCAGGCATCCCTTACTGTTGTTCATCAGTTAGTCACTACCTGTTAGTCATTAAGTCCGTTGTTTTGGTAGTTACTATTTGTTAGTCACTAAATATGTTATTTAGTCACAAACTGTTAGTCAAAAACTATTAGTCAAAAACTGTTAGTTAGTCAAAACTGTTAGTTAGTCAAAAACTGTTAGTGAGAAAGTGTTATTTAGTCAAAACTGTTAGTAGTCAAAACTGTTAGTCAGTAAAACTGTTAATTAGTCAAAAACTGTTAGTCAGTCAAAGACAACTAGTTAGTCAAAAACTGTTAGTTAGTCTAAAACTGTTTGTAGTCAAAAACTGCTAGTAGTCAAAAATTTTAAGTCAAAATGGTTAGTTAGTCAAAACTGTTAGTAGTCAAAAACTGTTATTCAATCAAAAACTGCAAGTTAGTCAAAAACTGTTAGTTAGTCAAACTATTTGTAGTCAAAAACTGTTAGTAGTCAAAAACTGTTAGTCAAAATGGTTAGTTAGTCAAAAACTGTTAGTAGACAAATTTGTCAGTAAAAAAATGTTATTTAGTCAAAAACTGTTAGTTAGTCAAAAACTG
The DNA here is from genome assembly GCA_026936325.1 of Platynereis dumerilii. Classification (NCBI taxonomy): domain Eukaryota; kingdom Metazoa; phylum Annelida; class Polychaeta; order Phyllodocida; family Nereididae; genus Platynereis; species Platynereis dumerilii. The sequence continues at coordinate 109,592,971 of JAPTHN010000001.1, read as the reverse complement.
TTAGTTAGTCAAAAACTATTTGTAGTCAAAACTGTTGGTAGTCAAAAACTGAGTCAAAAATGGTTAGTTAAAAACTGTTAGCCAAAAACTGTTAGTTAGTCAAAAACGGTTAGTTAGTCTAAAACTGTTAATTAGTCACTAATTGTCACTAACTGTTAGTCACTAACTGTTAGTCACTAACTGTTAGTCACTAACTGTTAGTCAGTCACCAACTGTTGGTCAGTCACCAACTGTTAGTCAGTCACTAACTGTTAGTTAGTCATGTAAGTCAGCTAGTCCTTAACTGTTAGCAAGTAACTGTTAGTAAGTTACTAACTGCTAATCCCTGACTATTAGTCAGTTTGTCCCTAACTGTTGTTCATCAGTTGGTCACTACTGTTAGTAAGTCACTGTTGTTAGTCACTTACTGTTAGTAAGCACTAACTGTTGTTGATTCACTAACTGTTTGTTAGTCTTTAACTGCCAGTAAGTCACTAACAGTCTGTTAATCATCCCAAGGATGTGCCACCCAGAAATTGGACCTATAAATAGAACAAACTGCTCTCATTACTATTCACCCCCAATTGTTACAACTCACCCCCATTTATTTCAGGTCCTGAAACAATTGTATCTGCACCAATTGGTCAATTAATGAGTGGAAGGTGTACTCATACATCAATGCAACAATATTAAGTATTTGTGATCATAAGATATTTTGTAATGCTCTAGCTGATATTACTAAATGGTGGGGACCAAACCGGTTGACACTTTTCAGTATGGGGCAACCAGTATAGTATGCTGGCTGCAGAGCCAATCCTGTACTATAACAAATCTTGTCCTAAAGTTCTAGAAGCCAGCATAAAAAGAAGTGGCAGTGTAACAGCGGTCCACTTGTAGACAGCCAAAACGTATTATGATCAGTTCATGATGACGATTCAGAAATATTCGTCCAGCATGTGGTGTCAGGTGTGAAGCATTTAGCTCCATCTTGTGGCAAGAAGGAAAAATATATTGAATGCAGACTGAATCATTTATTTCCAATATAATGCATTTTGTACGATTTCATCAAAATCATTTTTTATTTAATTGCTTGTCTGAGATACTAAGGCACATGCAAGAATAGTTATTCTTTCATTTAATGAAGCCATTTTGTTAATTCTCTTCCAGTTCTTGACAGATACATGTACCTTGGAAGCTGCACGATTCTAATCATCAGTAACAACACTTTTACGCTTTTGTAATAAATATTTGTACATTTTCTTTTAACTTTATACAGCAGCTAACTAGAAAATATTTACTAGAAAATACGTACTAAGTTAAACAACGCTGCATTCCAAAAATGTATGCAGTTAAATAATACCTACACTTCTTTACAATATCACAGCGTATTTATAAATGACAGTAACAAATTAATGTAGCAGATACATACGTACATTATATATACATATTTATTAACAACGGTTCTTTATGCAGTAACAAAATATAAAATTTAGAAATTAGATGGAATGAATGGAGTCCTCCAGAGTGATCTCTTAATCTTCAAGGTCAAGGTCAGAGATGAAGGTCGATGAAGGTCAAAGTTTCAAAGTTCGTAGAAAGTAGGTCAACAGAACTCCAAGGATGAGATTCAGGCGAGCGAAGTTCGGTTAAGACTTTTGCAAAACTCTGAAATATGCCAAAAAAGGTGTATCATTAATTGCCAATTAGTATGCATCCTTTAGTGAAAGATCTTCGATATTATTGAGCTAAATCTGATGGCTAGGGATGGGTACTGTTGCTAAAAATTGGATCCGGTCAGATACCGATACTTTTAAAAATGATACGGTCCGGGTTTTGATACCAGAAACGATACAAAACAGAGAAAAGCAATAACTCGCGATGCAAACATTAGAACAAGAATCCGCGGATTCAAAGCTAGCCAATTGATATTATATTAAAGGGGCAGTAATTAACATTGAATGTGTTGATAGCGATGTTGACCTAATCTATAGTATATCCATACTAAAGACACGTAAATAACAATTTGAAGAATGTGAATAATATCATGAAATCCCCAAAATAAAAAGGAACTAGCAAGCTGCTTGTAAATTGGAGGCATAAGAATAGAATACAGTGAAATAAAGACAGATAGATAAATAGTAAGATAGATAGGCAGATGGACTTGAAAGGGAGGAATGCTCATGACAAATTGGAAGATCAGGCATTGAGTATACGTTGTGATGCACTTTATCATTTTAATGCAAGTGAAGTGCATTTAAAGAAATAGACCCATTTCACTGCTGAGTGGCCTGAACATTGGCCCCAACCGACTTTTCGTTAATTCAGTGATTCTTAATTAGCTTTCACATGAAGTCGACATACATATATAAACTGCTCACACTTAAAAACGCACACTTTTAAAAAGGTTAAAAATAGTACTTTCTCTTAAAGTATCAAGATGAAAGTTTGTACACTTCTAGTAGTTGCCATCAGGTAGATTCATGAAAATTTACAAATCTCTTAATGCAGTACTTTTGAGTTAAATTAAATCGTCATTGTAACTGTCGAAAATGCAAGTCACAAACTGCACTTCAACACAAAATGCACCAATGGAAATATTGGTTTTGTGGCATACTGGATAGGATTAATCTTATGAAATTTTCACATGACAGGCACAGGACATCCAAAAGCAGCCCCACGGAATTTTAAAAAAAAGTTAATGATAAAGCAGATTTTGAATTGAAAACACAAAATGTACGACTCAGCATCTGGAAATGAAGCATGCGAACCAAAACTGTTAAATTATGGGGCTTTTTCCTTACCCAGGGTAGAAACCGATACATAGACAATCATTCCATATCAATACTCTCAAAAATTTGAATAAAACATCTTTTTTTGAAGATTTTGACAAAAGTCTCCTGTAGGGGGCGGGTCAACATTGACACTTAAATTTTATTAATTTCATCCCCTTTAAAGTTGATTCCCACAGAATACAGCTACTCCACCTATTGTAGTCCACAGTTCAACAAAAATACCCCAGCTGGTGGCTCCCCCGCTTGGTAAAATTGTTCATATGCATTGGAAAAGCCACAGATTTTTGAAGACAGAGGTAGGCTCACTCGAAGGCTGCTGGCTCAGCCAGGAATAATGGCACTAAACTATAAATGCACACATTTTGGGTCGATATATAGGCCTATAATCCAATCCAACTTTCATAAAAATCGGAGAAGGAATCTTTGAGATATTCAAGTTTATTTTAAGGGGGACTTATTTTTGTTGAACTGTTTTGCATAATTTTCTCATATTGTACACCACGTAACTCTCAAAAATCATCGGTAACCCCCCTTCAAACAATTGTTTTTCAATTAAGTGTATGTTCAGCTATATTCCTTTAATTTTTTATAAATATCTCATGGATATTGTTCGAGTGATGCTGCTTTTCGTTATAAATCCCAAACGTTTTAGTATTTTACTGTATGTTTGAATGTAATGACATAATGACATAAGATTTTGAAAAGATCATAGTTCGAAAATTATGTTGGATAGCCCGCCTTTTTTTTTTTACGTTGGAAAGCTTTCTTTTTGAAGAAATTTTTGGCAAAGTTTCATGAATATCTCATGGATTTTAGATTTCTTGCCAAGTGTGGGATTCAACTTTAATTGTGGTTTGGTCAAATATCCCTTTTCCCCAACCCATCAAGCAAGTAAAAATGTAAACTTTCCTGGCTTATCAAAATAAATTGTGGAAAGAACAGCTTAGTTGTTGAAATTAATGATCATAGGATATTGAAATTTTGTGACTTGCATTTTCGACAGTAGCCACGACGAATTAATTTGACACAAAAGTACTGCACTTAGGGATTTGTGAATATACCTGATGGCAACTTCTGGACGTGTGCAAACTTTCACGTAGATACTTTAAGAGGAAGTACTATTTTTAACCTTTTTGGAAGTGTGCGTTTTTAATTGTGAGCAGTTTATATACACTTTAATTCCGAAAACACTACTTTCAAAATTTAACCTGAAGGAATATGGCCAAGTCATGAAGCCTTAAAAAGTTACATTGAAATGCACTAAACTTATTCAAGATTGGTGTCTCTTGCCTGGACCAATCAGGGCGGGAAATATATCAGCCAATGTGATTTAAGGATTCAGAAACCAAGTACCACTTTTCTCCTGGTATTAACAGAATTTCCAGGCTCTGAGGGCGTGAGTTCGAATCCTACCCCGGAACTCAATTTAGTCCGAGCCCATGGGACATTAAATTGAGGCGGGTTGCATCCAGTGTTCTATGCTGGGGCAACTTAAAGACCCTGGGCATCCCTGAATTAATAGGGTATGTACCAGACTCACAGTCTTCTCATCTCATCATCATACGGCGATCGCCTGCCTCGATATGGCCCACTAAGGTGCTGCTGAGGCGTAAAACACAAACAAACAAACAAAAACAAATTAACAGAATTTCCATAAAGTTGATCTATTGAATGTAGAGCGATTTTGATTACATAGGCCTATATGTAGTTCACAAATGAATAACAATGAACCTGTCTATGTAGTTTTCTCCAGGATTTAATGTCGAATCTTTACCAGAGTTACTAAAAGGAAATGACTTGATTATTGCTGAACTTTACTTAAAAATATAGAAGATTCCAGAACTGTAAATATCTATTTATCTAAACTGTATATTGCAAATTTGTGATGGTAATTTGTCTATATTTTGTTATATTGGTAGTGTAATTATAATTTGAACGGATGTACATGTATGTATGTTTACACATATTAGTGGACACATTCTGAAAATAAAATACTACTACTACTGTATTAGTGACATCAGAAAGATCTCTTGTCTGATTGACATTTACCTGCTGCTTCAAGCATCTCTTGCATCACAAAATGTTCATAAGTGCACATCCAAATAACCAGATGATAGAGTAAGTTGTGATACAGTTAAATTTGTTTCTGTCAGTGCAGATTCCTCATAACTCTCTAAAATTAAAGAGCCACTAGGCACTAGCCATGAATCTACAGCTGTTCTTTTGTTTAAATAAGCACTATATCATCAATTCATTCATTTAAACAAAGTGATATATATATAGTGATAGGTGGTGACCATTTAGTGCATGTGTGACAGCATTAACATGCATTAGGCAAATTGGTAATTCTGCTTGGACACTACCTGATTCACACTATACACAAGAGGGCAGCACCTGCAAGCAAGCACTATTGTTTACATGTTTACATGTTTATGTTTTGTGGTTTATGGTTTCAGCTTGTCCCATAACCCTCCAAGACCCACTGTATAAGCTGCCTGTGGCTAGCTAAAAATCGTCTGCTGCAAGTTGATGCATTAACACAAGAGGGGCCACGAGGTCAAATCTCACCCAAGACGTGATTTCAATTTGGAAGATGGGCAAGATGGCGATTTGCAAGTGCCGTGATTGTGATGCAGCAACATTTTGGACAGAAATATGGTGTTAACTGGCTTGTCATGCACCAAAAGTACCGTTTCAGGTACCGAATTTTATTTTGTTTTTGGTACTACACTGACCGTTAATGTTGGACTGGTACTTCGGTTTTACCGACGATCGGTACCCATCCCTACTGATGGCCATAATTGTTTTCTAACAGCCAAGTAACAGGGAAAGTAATTCCAAAGTACGTCAGATTGAGATCATGAGCCAGCCATATATCAAGAATTTTAAAACATCACTTCATTTTCCCTAATTAATGGAGTGAGCTGTGCCACTTCACTTTTATGCCTACTTTTTTCCTTCAGTTAACAAAGTTCGAAGAAGTGAAATTTTGCCAAGATGAGTCCAATATGTTTCAGACGTGTGAGAAAAGAAATCAAGGGTTTCTCTTTAAAATTGTTTGTTCAATGCAATGAAACATTTTTTCTCATCAATGTTTTGCCTCGATTTTTTCTCACACCTCTGAGACATATTGGACACTAGACCGAGGTCACGGTCTTGCTGTGGGCAACGTAGACAGAGGACATACCAATTGCTGAGAACTCGTGAAAATATTTCAAGCAATATTTGATAAATACAAATAATCAAACAGAAATTGGTTGTCCGTTTTGTGTAAAATCTAAAAATAAAGTTTTTTTCATCAATTAGGCAGCTTTCAAATCACATCTTTCTTTTGGTTGTAAGGCGTAAGAAAGGTCTTTTTGTGGAAAATCTCAAATTTGATACAGCGGTCCAAAGACAGGCAGGAAAAGGTTGCAGTCTAATATTTTTTGGTACAATTATGCTTGTCGGCAATAGAATAAATTCCGTATATACGGTCTTGGCAAAAAAAGTTATTTGCAAAAATAGGAGGTAAAATCACGTGTTGCGTCTCTTTTGTTGGCGAGTGTAGGCCATAGGGAAGAAAAATTTTCAGTGTTGGCTTCTGTGAGTCGGCCAAGATAAAGGCATACATAGAGTTACCTCATTTTATGGCGGAATTTCATTACCCTGGCAAGTCGCAATTTTTAAAATCGTTGTTCCAACCATATTTTTGTTTTATGGAAATCGTTTTAGAACTGATTTTATTAGTAACAACCTCTCTGATCTGATAAGCTTAACAACTATTCATGAGTCCGTTTTATGTTTTACACCATTAGCTTAAAGTGTCAATATTATGGTAAGTTTGCTGGTTGTCAGCCAAGTTTTTTTTCTTGTTTATCCATCAATCAGAGATGCTCAAACATTGCACATTTTGCCACATCAGCCTACTCAGGGAAATATAAGATGCATCAGCCTTGTGTGAACAGAGGATATAAAATTGACTAAGTAGATTGTTAAGCTTAGTGCATCTAATTGTCAACTGAACTTGTTTGATATGTCTGGCTGCATGGTTTTAATTATTAATTAGTTTAGTTCCTGGTGACTTTATTGAAATTGAACAGACTGACAATGGGATTGGGATACACTTTGTATGCCCTCAGAGTACATTTACTTTACAGGGGTACATCTTATCCTATATTTCTATATTATACTATAGTTCTACATTACTTCTTAAAATTAAATACTAACAAATGTAGATGAAAGTAGAATTGAACTTACCAGTCTGCAGCTGCAAATATGAAAAAAAAGGAGAAAAGAAAATAAGTATTTGATGACGTCAAATATGCATTGATAAATTGACAGCAGTAAATTATTCAACAAAATCAATATTGCTGTTACAAACACTATATTTATATATATAAACAGTAACGTACATAGAGCATTGTACTTTATCATTGTTACATGAAATTCAATAGTGTCTGTTGTTGCCAGTCTCATTAGTGCAAAACAGTGTGAGGATCTTTACAGTGCAGAGAAGTGAACATATTCATTTGTGTAAATTCTTTGCAAACTGTCGATAGACTACCATATGTCTGATTGTCTGAATGTGACCCTTATCTCTAATATTATCTAATAATCTATATAATATGATGAATTATGTATTGGTAATGACTGCTGATGTTGATTTGTGGTAGCTGAATTTTGGTGATGTCAACTCATCCTGACCAATCCATATTTTGAGGCAATTAAGAGTTTATTTTTTTTGGTCATTCGTCAGTGGACAGTCCATACAACTGAAAGCTATCAACTAGCACACTTTGCAAAGAATTTACACTCCCAGCACCAAGTGAGGAACTTAGCCCAAACCAAAGGGTTGGTTCCTAACAAAGGCATGCAAAATACATACTAAACCCATGCAAACTAGAGGATAAAATCACTCAAAAGCCACACAAGAACATGCAAAACAGTAAAAACACCAGCTCCTTAGCATCATCTACATCCAAGCACCAGTGATCTAAAGGCAATGAATCTAAGGGTAAGGTTCTATTGAACAGTGAGGTTGGGTCAAAGGTCACATTATGCCACCTTGTGGGGGTTCTGTTTGCTCCTGTCCTGATTCTGGGGGCTGCTCAGAAGTCTGTTCAGAAGGCTGTTCAGAAGGCTGGCTGTTTTCACTGGGTTCTGCTGTAGCAGCTGGTTCTGTTGATGGTTCTGTGGCCTGTGACTGTTCTGTCTCTTGTGGTTGTTCTGTGGCTGATTGTTCTGTAGTCTTCGTTGTGTCCTCCCTAGGGCTTTGTGATTGTGCTGTTTGGCCTCCCTCTACCGTCGTTGCTGTGGTTGCAATTTCTGTGAGCATACAGTTACTAAAGCATTGAGCGACAGGCGTAATATCATGAAAAACAGTCACAAAGAAAAACACAGACCAAAAAAGTATCATACATCAGATTTAAAAAAGAGAACACATCATAAAATGCAAATGCAGCATGCAAGTGCTGATGGATGTGGAAATACATTTGAAACAACTTGTAAATTGAAGTAAACATTTGTTCTGCCTTAGATTTCAAAAAGCGTCATTTGCCAGAAGACGAACTATTAATGGTATTTTGCTGAGTCTGCTATTTTTAGGCGACAGTCCTTATCCTGTATCCAGCAGTGGCAGCAATCCAGTCCCATAGCTACATGTAAATATTTTGTGTGGAGGGAGTTGCCAAGCTAGCCAGACTGCAGAGGAATATGCTGATCAGGGGACCTTGGATCAATGCAATAAATTCGAGGGGGTGGCAAACCCACTGGAGGGGGGGGGGGTGTGCTTGATAATGCTTATGAGGGTTCCAATTTAACCTGGATGCATCCCATCGCATATCTGCCCTATAAGTAGATGAGAGAACAATCCGGGCTGCATCCAGCTGTATATAGATCATCCCTCCACGCCTGATTGATTTCTCCCAATCAATTATCGATCTCTTGCTTGTTATTGGCAATTAAGGGCTGGACCCCTCCGTTCACACATCACTGCAGTGGACAAAAAAATCACTGCCCGCTCCTGTTACAAATGTTTACGGAGTGTGCAAACCAAATATGATGAGCCGAAATCTCCTCTAAAGGAATGCACAAGGCCAATCACAGATAATATTGACAAAAAAGCCAGGAGTCCCCCCAAACCATCACAAACAATTGACAGCAAGGTGAGGAGAGAGTCAATCCTGAGTTGGTACCATCCGTAATGCCATTCATCAATGATGCATAATGACAGTTTTAAGACTTTTTCTTTGATAGACTCTTTCTCTCATGGAAGATCAAGGTTGAAAGACAACAAAATAACATTTCAGTCTGGCAGGAAGTTGTTCATTATTAACTATTAAATCTCATTGCTCCATGCAGATCGTTGTTTGTCTTACTAAAACATCCCAATTTTGTTACCGACCCCCACCACTTGATTAGATTCAGTGATGGTAATGGATTCTTTTTTGTGAAGGGAGCTCTTGGCTGGTGTGCACATGGCACTGTCGCGCCATTCCAAATTTTTAAAAGGGAAAAAATTATGCCACCAGGGCATATTTTTGGATAAAAATATCATGAGGACTAAAAAAGTAACATGTTAATTATAATTTCAGCACTGATCATTGGGGGAGCTGTACCAGGGGACTGTTCCCCAGTTGTTTTTACCAAGAGGCCCAGCTCCCTCAAGCCCCCCCCCCCCCTCCATTTCCATCACTGACTAGATTTCAAATAACCAAAACTTCAAATTACTCAAGATTAGCATTTAACGGTACAATAGTCATCTCCGAAAATATGAGTATATGAAATTCAACAATTCACCATTTAATGTGGCATCAATTTACAGAACTATCCAAAATACCAGATCTGAAAAAGCAAACATTCATTGAGCTTTTTGGGTTTACTTGATTCTCACAATTAATACGGTGGCGGTTTCTATTAGATTCAATGGATTACTACATCACTTTGTCATACCTCAATTTGAATGAACATCTTCACTGCCAGACTAAATTGACATTTCAACAATTGATTGCATCTTATCAATAATTCATTTTAATATTATTATATGAAAAAAGCTAACAGCTAGATTATATTGATACTCTACCTACAATAGGCACTATATTAGATTATTGTGAAGAAACAATTGCAATGGGAAATTGGAAAATAAAACCACCATTGTAATTACTACCTATCTATGGAACTGGGGAAACTACATAATTAGGTATATATTGCTCTACATTTTACTACCAGGGAAGCTTGGAGAAGTTGAGTCACACAGTCATGTGACAGAAGTATCTCTTTTCTAATAGAGACTGGGAGAAAACATGCTAAAAAGAATTGGTACTGAAAGCTTCATAAGAAAGGGGTTGAGGAAGAGTTCAGAGATGAATTGCTTCAGATGGACTTTGCAAATCTATCATGTAAAACTGTTGTCTTATCAGCAGCATAAAATGGCAAAAAATCACCTCATCATGGGTAGCAATCATGCTATCTTAGATTAAAGTGCATCAACAGAGTGTATCATCATCACTCCAAATTTCTGCATTAAGTTTCAGAGTCAATGATGCACTGAAGGTAAACTTAGAAATGTTTATCTTTCATGTGGACATATTTTGTTTCGAACTCCGAAAGGCATTACAGTTCTCTTCAGATGATTTAGGTTATAACCTGAACTGAGAGAATATTTATCCTTTTCCATTGGAGGAGATGCAAAGAACAAACACATCTACAACGTACAAGTATTTAGTGGTTAATCTATTTCCCATCTAATAAGAGTAAAAGGTGCAGACATTCAGTTGTGGTAGTTTCGCCATGCATAAAAACTTTCAGAATGAAAACTACATGATAATAAACCAAACATGCATTTTGTGGTTATAACTACATTGCACTGCACTACATCTAATTTATTGCCATTGATTACCTGAACCTATTTTCTTAGCAGAATTTTTCACCGAACTGGCTGTGTCAGAGACAGACTCCTTCGCGGAGTTGTATGTTGACCCTGCTGAGTCTTTTGCCGAGTCAAATTTGTCCCCAGCCGTATCTTTGGCCGAGTTATATTTTGATTCTGCGCTATCTTTAGCCGAATTGAATTTATCCTCTGCAGTATCCTTAGCGGAATTATATTTGTCTGTTGCGGTATCCTTGGCGGAATTATATTTATCCTCCGCCGTATCCTTGGCGGAGTTGTATTTGTCTTCGGCAGTGTCTTTGGCAGACTCATATTTGTCCTTAATTTGGTCACCGACTCCTTCGCCATCGTCGGAGCCTCCCATGCCTATCTTTTCTTGCACCTTCTCTTTAATCACTCTCTTTGGTGACTCTTTCAACTCTTTCAGGTCCTCTTGAGTATCTTTACTCACATGTTTGTCAACCAAATTTCCAACTCCTGCCTTAAACATACCACCAAATCCTGGCCAGCCAAGCAAGGGAAGAAAACCAGCATAACAGTTAATTGGATTGTGGAAACTGATATATGTTAAGACCACCTATATCATTATTGTCAATATATATGTCTTTAACCTACTGATAAACATAAACTGAAGTATAGAGGGGTTGTCAATATTCAATGTTAAATATTTGTATAAAGCGTAAATGATTACTTCTTGTTTATGAATCAAACTGCAATGCAAGTTAATAGCGTATATCACAGATTAAATTAGGCAGATATGTACAAATTGATATATTGTTATGCTATTGTTACCGAAGCATTTTCTAGATGGCATATATGCATTGCTTTAGTGGCTGCAGCATTAATATTCTGGTTAATATCAATCGAGATTTACATGTTAATGATTTAGAAACTGAAGTCATCCTTACCTCCTGAATCTTGATCTTGACCTGTTGAAAAGGAAATATCAAAATTAGTCTTTGAAAACTTTGAGATGCATTTATTGGAAGTATGTTAGGGGAATATTCATGGAAGGGTCATTTTAAGCTTTTACCATTCAACACCGCTGTCAGCCAATTACAAGCCTGTATTTCACTGTGATAAATCTGTTAGAATCCCATATTCATTGTTGCCCACTTATCGTCTCGTGTTTGACTTTTTGAGTGTTTGACTGTTGAGTGTTTGTCTCATGGTATAAGCTGGTTATTCATCATGGGATCGTGAAAATGGGTTTATCACACCTCGGGCTAAAGCCCTCATGTGATAAATCACATATTCCCTCTCCCTAGGTGAATAGCCTATACACTCCGGCCGAAAGGCACATCTTTTCTGTGGTGAAAGCATTAATTTTTATTTAATGATGGCACGACAAGAAAGTTCTTTAAATGTATCTAAACTTTACCAGGCCTGATGCAATCATATAAAAGTTTCACACTTTTTAACTAAGAAAATTTTTCAGTTGTGTATTCAAACGTATAGATAAGGTAAGAATAATCTGGGGAGGATCATCACCAGTATACACAGTTTTGTCCTTTTTTGAGGAAGATATTCATGTCTAATTAAATAAAGTAGGGAGTTGCAGAAGCTATTTTTGAAGCAATTACAAAATGGAAGTCATTCTTTATTGAAATGAACTGTTGTTATTTCCACCCTGATGCCTCTGTGCATTTTCCCTATCAAAATGTTGGTGTGACATTGCAAGATTCCAATATTACATGATTCAAAATCAATAAACTTATGCAAGCTGAATGTCAGCATTAGTGTAATTGTCCATAATATGCACAAATCCTATTGACAAGTGCATGGCCCCTGTGCACCCATATCAAATGTTCATAAAATCAATGATGGTCTTATACAAGACCGATCAACTGAGACTTCCAATGAAGATGAAGCATATAGGGAACTATGAGCTTAAATTTGATTGGAAAAAAACCGAACAAATTGGTTAAGTTTGAAATTATTGTAAAATGTAAAATAAAGCAAATCCAAGCAAAAAGAGAACTTACCAGCAGGGGAATTTTCTGCTGGTGCTTCTTCAGGACCTGTGGGGTAGGGTTGAGAGAATGACAAAAATCAAATAAACAGAAATAAATCGAAATGAATCAGAGAGAAATAAAAATGATGAGTGTTTGAATGGAAGATTCAGCTATGGCAGGTAAAACAAAGGAAAAATAAGACATTGGGGAAAATGTTCATGCAAATGTGAAAAGGTGGAATAACAAATATACGAGAGAAAAACAACAACAAGAACTTGGGAACAAAATAAAACCTGGTAACCCTAGAAAGTTGTTTACAGTTGATGTGCATTAAAAACCCCTTTTATGCCCCAATGTTGTAACTGGGCTAATGGACCTGAGACGAGCCAATTGTATTCTGATAGAAAATCGAACTGATCAATTTGTGCCTGCCCATCAGAAGTATAGAGTTGTGTGTGAGTATTTCTACCATGTATAATCTCCATTAATACCTAGCTTAAATGAATATGGCTGATTAATTATGATGTTTAAATGAGATTTGGGAGGAATATAAATTTATATCAAGCATGAAATTTTCTCAGATTGCTGCTATGACAACTGATGACGTATACTCATGCCAATTTTCAGGCTGTGCTCAGAAATAAAAGCTATCAATAAATATCGATTTCTCTCAGAATATTTCTGCACAAAGCCTCAAGAGATGTTTTTTTACCAGCCAACTAAACGTGACTCTGGAAACCACATATCACAAGTGCATCAATAAATCGATGGGACAAAAACATCTTGTTTAAAAATACTGCATTGTGGTTGCAGGGCCCAGTGCAGGAGATTTTCATTAAATTTTCTACCAAGACCATCAAAGGACCAGCAACACCTTTTCTATTTGTGTTTTTATCTCTGCCCTACCAAGAACTATATAAAATATTAACACGTCCTTTGAAATCGATAACATTGCATCTAATGAATTCCATGTTGCTATGTTATTGTTTTGTACATGTCAACCTGAAGCAGTCTAATCCACCTGTACTGTATACAACATGTATTGCCTAAGCCTACTTTGAAGGCAACTTTACCCAGATTAACGCATTCATGGATAATGTTACAATCAGAACTGGCACACTGTCACTGTTTATAGGCCCTGGAGTGGACTTTTGTGGTGCCAAATCGGTAGTGAATTTACTACTGTTTATTTGTTATGGTGGAGTAAACTTTACCAGAACGAATTGCCCCACTACTGGTATTTACCACAGCCTGGATATCATATTCAGAACAAAGGTGATCTGAACACGACCTAGGAAACGATTTCTAAACTATTATTAAAATTCTAATTGCCCTCGTGTATAAAATATAAGTTGGCCAGGGAATGGTCTATAGGTAAAGACTATAATTCTGTTGGACCTTTTGGAAAGTTCTTTTCGATTTGACAAGCCTATAATGGCCCTAATAAATACAATAAATATAAAAGTTTGTGTAGTTAAATATATATCTCCTTTATAGTAGTTAGCACTTTTTTTTTTTCAAAGAATTATTGGATAGGGTCAATGGATGGGGTTGAAAGTGAATGTAAAATCGACTTACCTCCCTCTGCCTTGTTGTCAGGGGGGCTCTGGTTCTCAGTCCCATCACTCTTGCTGTTATTGCAACCCATTATGATGCCCTCTTTGGTATATCTCTGGCTCCTCCTTAACGAGTGGCTTAACCGGTTCACTTGACTAGTTAGACTGTGACACAATATAGCCTCCAACCAAATAAATGGCTTAACTTTGTTGTCGAAAAACTAGGCGCTGTTAGCAACACTGGGTTAGTTACCAGCCTGCTCACAGACCATGTCAACGTATCCACAATATCCTGATTGTTTGTGCCTTAAATGACGCTGGCTCCATGGCAACGGCCGGGATCCAATGGATTCAACAGTTTGGTCACTGCTATGTGGGGCTCAAGTGTGATCACGAATTTGTAAGCCCTCCACCATGATTGATTGACAGCGACCATTGCTCCTTTTTGGCACTCGGTTGTGTTAATTGGCAACATTTGCAAACTCATAACTTCAAGTTAAAACGTATGCATGGGAGATCTCAGCATGCCATGCATGGTGGCTAATAGTGAGTTCTGGATTAACATGCTCATGAATGCATTTGAGGTACCCATGAGCAGCACACTGTGAGAACTGAAAGTGAAAGGTTATTTGGTTATTTGGGCTCTGGATGCAGATTGAATCATTGAAGAGACCAGGATAGCTAGGCCATTAAATTACTAACGGAAAAGGATTATTCTGATGCCAAATAAAGTCGGTACTTGTACTGAAGTTGTACGTCTATTGTCTGATTTAGTGCCACACCAGGCTATCAAACTGGTGTCTTGCAAAAATTGGAATAAATCGATAAAATTATCCAATAATTAATATAATCAAAAAATCAAAGTGAACTCAAAATAGCACCAACTGAACAAAAGGAAGTACAGGGCACGTCATTACATGTATTATGCAAATGTTAACATTGTTGTTTGTTTGGTTTTTATTGTCATATTGACAATTGATCCAGGATTGTCCTCTAAAAAAAGTGAATTTGTGAATGCATGGTTGACTTCTGACATGAAAAACCTTCAGAACCGCCCTTGTCAGACGTCGTTTCGTTTTAAGTAAAATTTGCTGCATAATTAGTTTCTCTTTGTCCCTCACACAAAGATGGAAATATTTGAAATATGAAATAAAAGTGCATGTAGGCCTATATCTAACCAGGTTGGACTGGTTTAAACAAGTGCCAAAATGCAAGACTTAGTGACAAGTGAGATTCATATTAAAGGACACACACAGTGAACAGAAAGCTAGCACATGTGCCTGCGGATGACATCAAACATGTGGCATGAAAGACAAACTTCACACTCGGACGGATGTTGATTTTTCCATGATCCTCATATATGTATCTTGGCCCCTCTTTATTTTGGATTAAATGCCCATAGGCCTAAGCCTAAATGTTGCCCCTACCAACGGATAAGAAGACCTGAACTTACAAAATTCTAATTGACTAAATGATGCACAGCGAGCTTGAACAAACTTTGGGGTTAAAAAAATTGACCAAGAAAACGATTAGCGCAATGATGTAGAGGAAGGTCAGACGGACATTTTGATGTGTCAAACGAAAAAATCTGTTGGGAATTTTTTGAGATATTTGAGGTTTAGATTTTTTATTTATCACACCCTATTCTTAGCATGTAATCTCCATGAAAAAAAGATCCAAACCGTCCATTTTTCCTGTTAGGTAATATCTAAGATAAAAGTCATTATTCAGAAGTAAAAATATGCAGTCATTGTCTCTGCAGAAAGTATGTACCATTTCATCCAGACTGACAGGGTGTGATAAACCTATAACAGTAAAAAATTCTGGCTAAAGGCCTGAGAAAATGTTTTTAATACCAGGTTGTGTTAGTTACATAATTATGGTAAATAATTTTGGCAAATTTGGTCTGATCATCTCATTGTAACAGGCTTTGTTGAGTTTTTTGTGCATTTTATCACAAATTTTGCCACCGTGAAACAAGCATTTCATAACAATGTGAAAGGATAGACAAAGTTGAGTAAATCATCAGACAATGCATGCATAGAATGTTTGAAGTATCTGCTTCACTATGAAGTTGAATCCCCTGCTATTACATGAAAAATCTTTGCAATTGGACAAAAAGACAAAAATAAGATTAAAAGCTATAAATAAACAGTAATATTCATACTTGATGTATTTTGAGTACTTAAAATGGATGTTGGTTGTTTCATGTTGATGTAGGTTATCTGGCATCCAAAATCAACCAATCTTTAATTGTATAGAACAAAAAAAACGGCATAAATTCAGCAAATTATGTGAAAATGTAGTTAATACAAACATGTGCAACTATTGCACATTAAGACTGAAATGTCAAAGTATTTTACTCCATGCTTAATAAATGCTTCCAAACATTCTATTTATGCGTTTTCTGATGATTCACTCGACATTGGCTACACTTTACATGGTTGCAAAAGTACTTGTTTATCAGTGGTAAAATTTCTTTAAAAACACATAAAAACACCAATAATACACCATAGAGTTCAAAAGTGAGGTAGATTCTACTACAATTATTCACCAGAATGATGAAACTCAGGACAAACTGGAAAATAAACATATTTTATAAATTTTCTGAGAAATTTTTACTGTTATAGGTTTATCACACCCTGTCAGTCTGCATGAAGTGGTACATACTTTCTGCGGAGACAACGACTGCATATTTTTACTTCTGAATAATGATTTTTATCTTAGATATTACCTAACGGGAAAAATGGGCTGTTTTGATCTTTTTAGATGGAGATTCCATGCTAACAATAGGGTGTGATAAATAAAAGTTTAAAACTCAAATATCTAAAAAAATTCCCAAGAGATTTTTTCGTTTGATATATCAAAATGTTCGTCTGACCTTCCTCTACATCACTGCGCTAATCCTTTTTTTGGTCAATTTTTTTAACCCCAAAGTTTGTTCAAGCTCGCTGTGGATGTATCATTAACACAAAGGAACAGTTTGCCATTCAGTTTCATGACCAAATATGTAATAAGGTATAGCTGAAATATTCAAGTGTAGTAAATTTCTGAACAACTCAATATTTGAGCTAAGAAGTACACAGTTCTGCCTCTTTCCCTACCCTATATCCGAATCTGAACCATACTCTTGCTCCTTGCAAAATATAGTCAACTTTGTTAAAACATTTTGGCAATGTTTGTTGGGCGACAATTCTGGGGATGTTTGTCACATTTTCAGCGATGTTTATCACATTTTTGGCAATGTTTATCACACTTTTGGCAATGTTCGTAATTAGGGAATCCTCATGAATGATGTCACAGCACATGGACCACCCTTGGTGCATGCGCATGTTAATGCCTAGGAAGACAATTTCACTGTGCAAATTTTGGAGTCGTTTGCTACTCAAATACCCCCTCCTGAAGGGGGGGGGGCGAAACCTGGCCCTTGTTTTTAAGCTGGTCTTAGATATTGTAAGTAACCTGTCTACATGTACAAGTTGACCGCTATTTGCTTCCACCTAGGGTGCAAAATTCGCGAGCTCCTGTGAGCGGTCAACAGAATTTCATAGTCTGGAAGAAACCAGGACAGTGTCTGGAAGAAACCACGACAGTTCCATCATTTAGTGATGGTCTAGTTTATTTCCAAAAACTCTATGTCTAATCTGACTTTGGTTGGCTTCAATTTTAAGCAGACAGCTTATATATATACCAAATTAAGTTGGAACTATTTTTTATCATGGAGGATGTATACATTGTTGCCGACATACAATGCCAGTATAGAGGGTGCCACTTGTGGCATAGACAAGACATTTTGTTGAGTGTTACACAGCTTTTATGAAATTGTAAATTATATTGTTGTCCTAGTTAATTAATCTCCATAAAGTAACAGAATAAATACAAATGAGTATTTTTGATATCACAAATCAAAAACATTGGCTTTGTATAAACATGTGAATAAGTGAGAGAGCATTCTTTTTGGACACTTTTTGACCACAATTTAACATGCATAAATGGCATAAGTCGATTGAATACCATCAAACTGCTTCACAAAATCATCCCCTTCACAGGCAAAAGTTTATGCTAAAGTTTCAAAACTTCTTTTGTCTCATGATTTCCAACAAAAAAATCATTCAAAGCAGTGTACTGGATCTTTGCCAGAAACCATGTTTTGTGAAAGTAGTTTGGTGTAGTAATATGGGCAGCTGTTATGCGACCTGATCTTGTGATCTGTCCAAAACAGATCAAATTAATGTTGACCCGATTTGATTTTCCAGGGACTGTCAGCATTCTGCTGCCACTTGTCAGTCCCGAACAGAGACAGGTAAGTAACCATAATTTGAACAGAACATTTTGGTAAATACTATGGCCCTAAAGGCCTGCAATTCCACTGCCAGAGATGTCTGCTGTTGACATGTTTACCTCATTCACAATGACCTCATGGATAAAATCAATAGATATCCAATTTTAGTGCTAACAGTGCACCAACTGTATACATTTTTTTCTTTCTTTTCTTTTAAGAACAAGACGACTACTGAAGCAGATCTATCCTGCCTGGCTGATGATAAGTGTATATTTAATTCAGTACCATTGATTGTCAGACTTCTAAGGCTAGCAGATGCTGTGAAATATCTTCAAGAAGATATTATACTAAGATCAATTTCAGCATCATTCAATTGTTGATTTTTCTACCACCTTTTTCAGTGATAATTTCTCAAGATAAAAAGGTGACGTTGTCTTGGCAGCAAGCAAGCAAAGCACTGCAGTTGCCATGATGAAGATTAACTTCATTCTTTCTGGTAGGCCTATGTTATATTCACTGATCAATAGGTTTTTTTTTCCATCAGTAATTAAATGACATTGAATTCGGGCAATATTTGAAAATTGCCGTCATTGAGAGGCTCTTATGGGGTCTTGAAATTCAAAAGTAAAAATGACCAATTTAAGTCGTTTTTGGTCTGGGCCTTCATATCATGAGTGTAGTTTTTTGGTTTTCATCAAACTTTCATAAATTGCCCCTTCTATACGCCATGTTTCTGCTGCTGTAATTTACCCAGGTATATATATCATAAAGTTAAACTATTTTGTTGACCTTGAAAAATTCTATACATCTGAATGTTGCCAAACCTGTCGGCACTGCACATTTATGTATGTATATTGTATAACACACATTTTAATGTCTTTTAAAAGCGATCATATTGTCAACGTTTGCAATGGCAACATTGTAGGTAGTCATAATAGGAAATATATTTAACATTCACAGTCTGTCAAGGGTCATGGTGTTCTTTTACACAAAATATTGATTATACCATGCAATAGCATGTGCATTGTCAGAAAAGTTTTAATTCAAAAGGTCTTAGCCCATAGTGTGTGAGAAATTAGAACGATAACATAATAGGCCTACATGTATATGAGTTTACACAAAGCTTGCTATACATAAAAAAAAAAAAATCAAAAAAATACAAAACTATAAAACGTGTAGCCATATTTGAAGATCAGGGAAAATAAATGTTTAGGCTCATACAGTGCCCAATGTTATTATGTAAAAGTTGGACATCTTGTCAACAAGGTATGTTTCGGCAAGCTTGCATTCAGCCAGGAAATCAAAAATGGTGCGATTATCAAATCTGTGTCTGAGTAATCTTTGTTTGGAGTGCTATTTATAACATCGGGAGTCAACCAGGGCGCCATCTACATCCTTGCCTGTTTCTCAGTTGACAATGTGATAGTCAATCATTGCGTCACAATTTGTAGCTGGGAATGGTGGCGCATTCCTGTAATCCTCGCGACTGGGAAGCTGGGGTGAGGGGAGGCTGGAGTGGCCCATCCTAGACAGGGTGAGGGCTGGTGTCTTCCAAATTGCTGGATCAGCCAGTCCGAGACGACCGCGACCTAGACGGACGCAGGCGACCTCCTCCTGGCCAGAGTGTGTGTCCCCACCTTGAGTCTGAAGGGACGCACAGCCAGAACTTCACCCCAAAATTCTTTAAACCTGTCAAATTTGGTAGGCCTAGTCTTCTCTAGTTATTTTGCAATTAGCTAACGGAAGTTGTTAATTTGTGTTGATGACTTGATGTGAAAAAATATGTCAACTGAGTTAACAGCTATTAATTTT
The DNA here is from genome assembly GCA_026936325.1 of Platynereis dumerilii. Taxonomy (NCBI): domain Eukaryota; kingdom Metazoa; phylum Annelida; class Polychaeta; order Phyllodocida; family Nereididae; genus Platynereis; species Platynereis dumerilii. The sequence continues at coordinate 109,572,725 of JAPTHN010000001.1, read as the reverse complement.
TCAACTTCGTTATTAACTGATTAACGAGTTACTGCTGGCACTGGGTCTAGGCCTATGTAAATAAAGTTACTTTGAGAAAATTATTAACATAATATACTGTCTAATAAAATTACTATAGAATCATAGAAATATCTCTGAAGTGCCAATCTCTAAATAATCAAAAATACAAAAAAAGACTTGATGACTGGGGGGGGGGGGGGGTCATGACCATTTTCTAATTTTTGGTTAGCTTGGCATTTCATGCTCTACCTTGCTTGTTGGTTTACCAGAACTTTATATAAATTCAAAGCAGCAGAGCAGAGCTCAGTAGGCCTATCCAGGCCCGTAGCCAGGATTTTTGTGGGGGGGGTGTGTGGTAAGCAATCAAGGGGGAACTGAGGCCCGTAGGGCCGAAACTTTGCGGCGGGGGGCCTGGGGGCCGCTTAAGGCCCCCAGAAGCCTACGGATTTTCGACACTCTGAGACACATTCTGAGTATTCCAGAGGGTTAAATTTGATGGAAAATTGACAAAACGTTCAATATTGTAACATCTTAAATGCCAAAGAAGACAGCCCTTGTGAATTTTGACCTTTTCTTATTGCCTGGTCTATATTGATAACTGTCTCATATTGCAGAGAAATTTCATGTAATAATAGTATATATTAAAAACCAAGTGTTTTGCAAATAATTTTTCAAATACAGGGTTTTATATTGTAATGAAATTTCTCTGCGATTTGAGAAAATCATCCATTTTGAAGTTGAAGTTATGATTTTAACATTATGAACCACTTATGGAGAATTTTTACAATTTAGTATAACGCATAGACATATGGAGCTATTTTCTGGGAAATTGGAGAGGCATTGACTCATGCTATGGCGGGGGCATTGAGGGTCCTGTAAGAGGCCGGGGGCCATAGAATGAAAAACGGGTCATTCCATGTCAATTCAACAAATGCCTCCCACTCGACCACATCAGATTTGTCTGAAAAAATTCTAAAATAAACCTATAATAGTTTAAAGGATGTGTGCCAAATTTTAGCTCATTATCTTGAATAGTTTTTCTTAGAAAAAATATTAAAGGAGACAAGGTTGAGGCCGTTTTAGCACTTATTTTAGGAGTGTCAAATGAAAACCATTTTTCTAATATAAATATCTTGAGATTCGGGAAAGATACAATCTTTATTTTAACCAGAAATCATATCTATGCTCGTTGAAGTGGATTAAAGCTATCTTTAGGAATATCCTATATCTGACATTCTTTCTAAAGGCATTCAAAATGGCCTCAAATCTGGATGAAAATGCAATAATCTTGATTTTCAAAGCTCAATCGCCAAAATATGACACCAGTTACCAATGTCAAACCATTTTGAATGCCTTTAAAAATAATGTCAAATATAGGATATTCCTAAAAATAGCTTTAATCCACTTTTATGAACCTAGATTAGATGTCGGGTTAAAAATTAAAATCAGGGCTTTGGAGTCGGGTAGTAAAGCCCCTTTCCCACTGGATGCATACGTTTTATTGCATAATGGTAGAATTCTGAAAACAAGTCAATATGCAGAATGGAGCACGTTTCTTATAGGCCTGGAAATTCATGTTAATTGGTGAAATGCATAGCAGTTGTATAGTTATGCATATCTTTGCAACGGGTGTGCAATCACTGTGCATAGGCCTGCATGTTCTCCACAATAGGGCTGCATACACATACATATTGGCACATAGAGTAGCGCGGGGCATGCAGCCCCCCTTAACTTCGAGGAGCGATTTGACCTACTTTTTGTGGTCGATTATTTGAATGCTTATGCTGTCAGGAAGGGATCACTTAACTCTACTTATAACTAGTGAAACGAATGTCTACCAGTTTTAATAAAGGAGTTACGGCCCTTTTTGTAAAAAAATTAAAATGGCCTTCTTACCCCACCCATCGGGCAAGAAGCCCCCCTATTATAATCCTATGGAAATTTTTTTTGCGAGCGCATTCAGCTTGAAAGTTATTTCTTGGGGTTCTTCTATCATTTTTAAGGAATTCTATTCACTTTTTCTGAATTTCAGAATTTTTCTGTTCATACATTTATTTTTTATTATTTTTTTGCCCTGTTTTAATTTCGGCCAAAATTTTTCCTTTTCAATTAGCTATTCTATCAAGATTAAGGTAAAGTATACATTATTAAATGGTTCCTGAAGCAGCTTCGAGGCCTCAGTGAAGGGGGCCCCATGCCCTATGCCATGTGGGGCCTCTCGCCCCAAACCCAAATATTTTAATTTGACGTCTATATTTTGAGCTAAAATGCAAAAACCATGATCCAAATCATATTTATGTGAGGGTCATAAAGTGAAGCAATGCAGATATCCATTATACTTTTCAAAATTTCCGAAGTTATTTCTGACAACCACTTTCAAAGAATTAATCAAAGTTACAAAAACCATGTACCTTTTTTTGTTTCTTTAATTACGACTATGGTTTGGTCCTGAATGCCTTGAAAATTTGTGACGTCACCTAAAAAGCCTCTAGCTTCAATCCTATCAATAAGAAAAAGCACCAAAAATGTAAGTTTAGAAATAACCCTGGGGGGGCTTCTCACCTAACCCGGGCTTCTTGCCCCGACCCACTCTATGACTGCATAATCAGTCTTTTGTTCTGCCAAATCCCCTCTTACATCATCTAAAATTCAACAAATTAGTATTGAAATTCCAGTTTACTTGCATATCAATGCATATCAATACATATTGACACATACGAGTACTTATTGATGCAGAGGCATCACATATCATTGCAACATGACTGCATTCCATGACATAGGCTTGCAAATTGGCTTGCATTGCATTGCATACAAGAACAAAACGCAGCCCCAATGCGTTCAAATTAAACATGTTTCATTTTTAGACACTGCTGGCACCTATGTACACGTTTCGCTGCATTGTATTGCCTTGTGTTGTATTACATTGCATTGCATAGCATAGCTTTGCAAAACCCCTTGCCTATCTGCTGCATTTTCTCCAAAGGTGTTGAAACGCATCCATATGTGCTCAGTGGGAAAGGGGCTTAAGTGAACCGACTCCGACTCCTGACTCCCTCGGCTTCCTGAAAAGCGACTCCGACTACGACTCCAACTCCTTAGGTCTCCTAAATTCTGTCTCCGACTCCGACTCCGACTCCCGACTCCGCTTATCGGCATTATTTCACACAAATATGACACACTTAATAGGGGGCAAAAAGTACTTCCACAAATTTTCCATTGGCTTTTGTTCTTGAATACTTGTTAAGGAAGTTTTGCTTAAAATTCAAGATACATTTCACGTTGTTGTAACTGGGTTTTTGTGAATTATATTAATTATTTTTAAGGAGTCAGGAGTCACCAAATTAATTTTCGACTCCGACTCCGACTCCGACTCCGACTCCACCTGAAAATCAAAGTTCGACTCCGACTCCGACTCCACCCAAAAACCCCCGACTCCACGACTCCGACTCCGACTCCAAAGCCCTGGTTAAAATAAAGATTGTAACTTTCTTAAATCTCAAGATATTCACATGTGAAAAATGGTTTTCATTTGACTCTCCTAAAATTAGTGCAAAAACTGGGTTGAGGCAGAAAGGGATAATGCAGGGAGGGGAGAGTCAGAGATAGCTAGAATGAGAGTAACTGGAGAGGTAGGAGGATACCATGGATGAAGGAATGGCTAGGGAAGAGATGCATGGAAAAGGAGAAACCCAGAGAGAGAGAAAGGAAGAGTGGAAGGAGGCATTAGCGAGGGAGGAGGCAGCAAGGGATGTCTAGAGAGGAAAGTGACTGAAGAAGGAGGAGGCACACAGGGAGGAGAGAATCATTGTGCCCCCTCCTAAAATATTCCAATTTAAGGGCCGGATTTTAAAACACTTTCTTTTGTTTCCCTTTTTCTTCACTTTCCCTTTTTAGAAATTTGTGTAAGTTCTGGTAGATATGGGGCAGTGCAAACACAACCATCACACCCCATGGCCATAATTTTATTTTGGAATTTCATATTTGGAGTAGGCCTAGAGCCTGAGCCACATGGACCTTATGTTTAACATCAAAACAACTTTGCTCTGTCCCTGAAGACCATTCAGGGTTTCTTTGTGAGGGGAGGTCTCATGACAGCTAGGATACACCCTCTGCCCCCTTCTCTTATTCCCGGAATATCAGTTATCCCCCATTTTGCCCGCTCTTCCCCCTTCTACCCCCCTCTTTCCCCTGTTGCCCCCGCTTCCCTCGATTTACCCCCCTCTTCCCAGTTCCCCACTCTTGCTCCTGTTTCCCCCACATAACCTCCTCATTTCCCCCAATTTCCCTGCCTTTCCCCCTCACTGCCTCTAATTAAATGTTCTTATCTTAGCATTATCCCATGGGAGGGGGGGGGGGTGTGGTGTTTCTTCTCAATATTACTGCCTACTCCAATTTTAGATGTAAATTAAGTTTCTTTCACCTCATTGCCGACGCCCAGTGCCCATCAATATAAAAACACCTCCCAGATATGGATGAGTCACAGCGTGTAATTCTTTTTCTTGAAAAACTATACATAAAAGCTCTTGAAATCAAAGAAGAATATACCCGTCTTCTAAAATACTGCAACCTAGGCCTATTAAAAGAAATTCTGAATGGTCCCTCAATGGTTGTTGTGTTTCTTGAGCAATGCATACTTTTATTTTTGTTTGGAAATAAATCCAATCAAAAAGTATTGCAACCGCGTGAATCGACATTAGCGGATTCTCGCAAAAACGCGTAAGATCATTGTGAATTCAAGGGGGAGGTTGGGCTGTGGGGGGGTGTGTACACACCCTACACACCCCCCCTGGCTACGGGCCTGCTATCCATCGAATCTTTTCTTGTGCGAAGTTTTGGCTCAGTACGACAATTCTTTCTATGTGAAAAGTGCGTCCGAAGCACTCAAGGTTGATGTCCGAAGTTTTGTTTAGGCCTATATGTTATGTTTCCTGTCACTTCTCCGTAAATCAGGCCGATAAAAATATTTCAACTATTCAATGGGTTTCCTAAAGGCAAAAGGATTTTTTTTAAAAAGATTTTTCAAAGCCATACATCACCCCTAAATCATGCCCGAAAGATTCTGTCATTTCACCCAAGAAAACATGGCGACGGCCCAGACCTGTGGGATGCGGACCACTATTGATATAAGCGGCTTGCACAGTGTAAAATAGTACGTAAGAAAAAAAAAGATTGCGCGTCTTCTGATTGTCTTTACAGACAGCCAATGAGCTGGAAACAGTATTTAGGCTACTGAATAAATAATTTTAGATTGTCTGGACTTGATTAAGACCACAATTTAGCCATTATCTTGAGGTTGGGAGAGGGACTATTTTTTTTAAATCTGGGGAGGGTGTGAGCTGGTTACTCCAGGATTCTTGGCAAAACAGGGAGGTTTCAGTTTCGGAGGCGCATAGCAAAAAATCTAGATGGCTAACAATGTATACCCTGCATGCCTACATGTTTGTAAGAGATGATACTTTCATGGAAAAATAGGCCTATATTTTTCAGTAAATTAGGGGAGGAGCAAATGACTGAAGTGTTACATTAAAAATGTACAGTAAATAAATAGTGGTCCGCTCCCTATTAGCAGGGACCCGAAAAGTGGCAAAAGGGCCAGCGGAGCATGGTGGACCCTGCAAATGGCAATGTTTTTGACTTTCTTCAGATTTTGAATTGTTTTCAATAATTTTGAGCACTTTCAAGCAAGTTTTAGGCAGTAATTTAGTCATTTTTGCCATTTTCCATAAAAATATGTGGAATATGGGTAATTTTTCACCTGGAAACTCCCAATTTCTCGTTAAGACGATCATTAATTAACTAATTAATTAAGGGAAGAATATCGTTATGGTAAGGACAGATTCCCATGTTTGTACTCTACATAAATCAGTTGCATTTTCCTGGTTATCTCCAATTGCCTTGATTTGGTGGCCAATCAACCTTCCTGCCTCGGAAAGCTAAAATGAAGCAAAATGCACCTCCGGAGACGGCACCTCCGAGGGTATCCAACAAAGCTTGGAAATGGCGGTCAGTGGGTTTAATGGTGAAAATTTTTGCTGTGCTTCAATCAGAAATCTGGTGTAGTTTTCAAAAATATGAAAATTTAACAACTTTTGGGGGAAAGGTTTCTTTATTAGCAGGGACCCGAAAAGTGGCAAAAGGGCCAGCGGAGCATGGTGGACCCTGCAAATGGCAATGTTTTTGACTTTCTTCAGATTTTGAATTGTTTTCAATAATTTTGAGCACTTTCAAGCAAGTTTTAGGCAGTAATTTAGTCATTTTTGCCATTTTCCATAAAAATATGTGGAATATGGGTAATTTTTCACCTGGAAACTCCCAATTTCTCGTTAAGACGATCATTAATTAACTAATTAATTAAGGGAAGAATATCGTTATGGTAAGGACAGATTCCCATGTTTGTACTCTACATAAATCAGTTGCATTTTCCTGGTTATCTCCAATTGCCTTGATTTGGTGGCCAATCAACCTTCCTGCCTCGGAAAGCTAAAATGAAGCAAAATGCACCTCCGGAGACGGCACCTCCGAGGGTATCCAACAAAGCTTGGAAATGGCGGTCAGTGGGTTTAATGGTGAAAATTTTTGCTGTGCTTCAATCAGAAATCTGGTGTAGTTTTCAAAAATATGAAAATTTAACAACTTTTGGGGGAAAGGTTTCTTTATTAGGATGCGGACCACTATTGATATAAGCGGCTTGCACAGTGTAAAATAGTACGTAAGAAAAAAAAAAGATTGCGCGTCTTCTGATTGTCTTTACAGACAGCCAATGAGCTGGAAACAGTATTTAGGCCACAGGCACTCTCCTGGACTGACTGTACAGTCTGTTAGAAATAACAGAAGGTGACTGACTCTGCAGAAAACCCGCTCATCCAAGCTGGCAGTGATGTCATAAGGCAGAGCCAATCAGCTTTGGTATTACAAAATTTCTAGTTCTGCAATATCCAAGAGAGGGCTCTGTTAATATATGAGGCACCATGTGGGAGCCTCATGGAAGATTAAAGTCTGAAAATTTGGGCAAAATAACCAAATGTAAAGTTACAAACTACTTCTATTTGTTGAAATATAATATTTCCAAGGATCTATGACAAAATCCTTCTCATATTTACAGTTTTTCAGTGAAAGGACTTGTGGTGTAATACCCCATAGGTACCTCTCCTGCCAGCTTGGGTGAGCGAACTTGCAGTTGTTCATTAAGCTAAAAATCTGCAAGGAATTCCCTTAATTACAGGTAAATTAGCTATAATTTGATAGAGTTGAGGTGTGGAATTCAGAGTTAACTTATCTGGCAAGGGATTTGACAAAAATTGTGGCTGTGACACAATGTTAGATGCTCGAAATTAGACCCAGAAAACGAAGCTGTTATTTGCCTCAGTTTTGAAGTCATGCACCTTGATGATATTTATACTGAGTATCAATTGACTAATACAGGAGTGTGCCTGTGTTTAGGCTACTGAATAAATAATTTTAGATTGTCTGGACTTGATTAAGACCACAATTTAGCCATTATCTTGAGGTTGGGAGAGGGACTATTTTTTTTAAATCTGGGGAGGGTGTGAGCTGGTTACTCTAGGATTCTTGGCAAAACAGGGAGGTTTCAGTTTCGGAGGCGCATAGCAAAAAATCTAGATGGCTAACAATGTATACCCTGCATGCCTACATGTTTGTAAGAGATGATACTTTCATGGAAAAATAGGCCTATATTTTTCAGTAAATTAGGGGAGGAGCAAATGACTGAAGTGTTACATTAAAAATGTACAGTAAATAAATAGTGGTCCGCTCCCGTGTGTTCTATACCTACCAGTTATGATGATGTCCACTAGGAGTCGTTGACAGGACTTGTATATGGCTTATGGCGCCCCCTTGCCTGACATTCAAGTTGCCAAGAATTGTGGTGAATCAATCTGAAGAAGATCAATTTTTATGGCAAGTTTGACAACTTATTTGAGAAGAAAGATTAAGTGACAGCTTTCAGGAAAATGTCATATTATATACATCAGCTCATTCAGCTGGAACTTCCATGGGACTTAATGTAATTATGGATGCTTTCAACAGAATGCACTTTTCTCAAGTATAGGCCTAAAAAAGTTTGAAGTTCTAAGCATTTAGGCCCAACTAGATCTAAAAAAGGTAAGCCTGAATTGTATGTGTTTTGCATAAATTGTATTCCAAAAGAGGCCTACTTCAAATCAGAATGGTTTAGCTCTGCTCACACACATGGACACATCTTATATAGAGCTCTTTGCAGATTCGCGGTCCACTGGAATAATTAATTTTCTTATTGTCATTTGCAAACTGGCTTTTCCACATCATTGACAGTTTTCTGTTGGTCTCCTAATCTTCTTATTTGATGAAGTATTTCAAGTTATTTAATTAGTTTGTTTATTTTCACCTGTGCAGCTGGGCTACTAGATATGCTAAGCACTAAATCAACTGATAAACCATGACTGATACAAACAAAACATTTTTAAGCCAGTGACATCACATGACAAAGTGAAAAGTTAATTTTGAAACTGTTTGGACCGCTAATCCCCAAACAACTATAAGTATTCCAAAGGTTGTCTGAATGTTTGAATGTTTGTCTTAGAACTTCAGGAAAGAGCCAACTTAGTCAAGATCTGTACTTTGACTTTCAGCCAGTCTGAGCCTGAAGCATCCTGAGTTGACCTACCACACGTTTGCTTTGGAGGAGTGTTCAACTATTTTGAGAGGATGTTGTTGTACGGGTGTGACTTCATCACATATTGTACCAGATGCAATTGAAAAAGCCAGCTTAAAGGCACATTCTCCTGGGAGGCAGTTGCAGGCAGAGTGATGCAGATGTTGTCTGTTTAGGGTCTGTCAGTGGCAAAAAGGAAAGGGGGGGGGGTTGTCCTTGACTCCTTGCAATGGCACACAGACTCACAGACTCACAGACTCACAGACTCACAGACTCACAGACTCACAGACTCACAGACTCACAGACTCACAGACTCACAGACTCACAGACTCACAGAGACGAACTGAAGCTCACACAGAGTGAAAGGGCAATTGGACAGTTGTGTCCTCTTTCTCTGCCAGGTTAACTCTGAATAATTGTGGGATTAAGGAGTGCTTTGAAAATCAATTGGATTCCGGGGGCATGAAGAAGGGAGGGTGTTCAGGGGACTAAGCAGTGCCACAAAGCCAAGAGGAGGACATTAGAGGTGGCAGGAGGGCAGGGGTGGCACAAGGACCTGTCTCAATGGACTACTGCTCACCCTGGACGGATTCAACATTGGGCGACATGTCCTTTTGATCCGATTGTAAATGTCCAACTTTATCAACCAATGCTGACCCACTGTATAGGAGAAAGGGACATCCTCATGCTGTTTGCAGAAAAGAGTTATCATATAATTATTACACTCTACAAAATCTACACATTGTGCTAGTGGTGGCTTTTACCGATTTTAAAATTTTTTTATAGCCGACGAGGAAATACGAGTGATTAAATTATTGATAAGAAGCTGGTCCCATTTGAACTAATTTTGTACTTGGGACACTTGGTGTTGAGACTATCAATGCACAGTTTTTCGATATCACTTCTTGTGATAAGTTTGCTTGTGAAACGGCCTTCGGCTGTTTCGCTGCACAAATATTAGGCACGGAAAGTACTGTATATGTACCGCTCAAGACTGCATGAAGATATGCCATCTTAATAACTAGAGACTTGCCACGAAGGCCCAGATTATCTAAATTTGATTCTAAGGAGATATCGCCTAACATTAGTAGCCTGTGATAAGGCCCCACCATTAACCCCTGTGCTCACCCTGCTCTTTCAATAGGGGTTATCTTCTAACATTTGGGAGCTCCCTCCAAATGTATCCCTGGGGGTCATTATTCTTCCAGCTACATCACAGTAATCAAGAGTGATCCCAGTATTGTGATGTCATTGTGGGTCAGTCAGGAAAATGAGCCAAGCGATCCAGAAAATCCAATATGCCATCCGTATTTCATTCCAAACAGTTTCCAGAACTTTCCACCCACTTTTCAATCTTAAAAAATATATATGTATATATATATATAAAACTAGAGAAGCCCATCAGGGCACATGCACTGTTATATAGGTCTATATATACATGTACGTTCATGAAAACTCAGGGGGCAGAGCAAAGAAATATTGAAAATGATTCAGTTCAAAAACATTGATGCAAAGAGACAAAATTGCAGCTAAAATAGGTTTTATTAACCCAAACACTATTACTATTTTCTACTGCAGTGATCACATGACCATGACGTCATCACCCGTAACAGAGCATCTCTATGATGCTCACTGTAGGCAGGACTTCTGGATGATTGAAACTGATGGAAAAGTGTGGAAACAGCAAATTTGCCCCTTGAACCACCAAAAGTAGCTCTGTCTCCCCTGCGTGACAATGTAAGTACCCTGTGCGAATTTGGCGGTCGTGGGCCACCCAGATTCCTCAATCCTAAAGGTGAAAGAAATAGCTCAAGATTATGAATTTTATAAAGTAAGATTTGTCCACGTTTGAAATAATTGCGTACCCAGGCAGAATTGCACAGACGACATCTGTAAGTTGAAGTGTATGGAGTGTATTACCATAGGTTATTCACCATGTGAGAGGGAATATGTGATTTATCACCAAGGGTTTTAGCCCGAGGTGTGATAAACACATATTCCCGATCACATTGTGAATAACCAGCTTATACCATGAGACAAAAACTCAAAATAGTCAAACATGAGACGATAAGTGGAAAACAAGAATATGGGATTTATTAAAGTGAAATACACAGGCTTGTGATTCGCTGACAGAGCGGTTGAATGGTATAAGCTGTAAAACTTTGATGACATTGGTGCAAGACGTTGAGCTTTGTATATCACAGATTGAAATTAATGGAATATCTGTGATTGTTTGTGAAAAAAAGTTAAAGGATGATACATTGATACAAGGTGATAACGCATTAATGATGCATCAAATCATACCATGATATTTAGTCTATATTTGACCTTGGTATTATTTTTGCTTATCATGTGTAGGCAAGATGACATAGCCTGACATGGAATGCTTTGCTTAATGGTGGATGCTTTTATGGCCTCAGGGATTGATTGGGTTTCTGATAAGCGAAGATCAGATGCTGTCGAGGGAGAAGAATCCGTTCCCAGGACATATCCAAATCATGACATGGAAATAAGCGAAAGGGAGGTTGTTGGTCATCCTTGTCATCCACAGCAAATCCCTCTCAAATCCCTCTTGGAAATCCCTCTCAGAAATCCCTCTCAGTTGTTGAAATGCAAAGCGATCACACTAGATATTGGATGCTGGATAGAAGTGGAATCTACTATTGCTGGCGTGACCACAGGAGGATTTGTCAAGAGGCAAGATGGGGGACCCCGAGAACCCCTGCACTCATAGCATGTCCTTCATTGTCTGATCGCTGGTGTCATGCGCTGAAAGAGAGAAAGCCATGTTAACCTGATATCATTGGTCAATATGATGTGGGAATTGCCATGGATGATATTGGCATGGGAAATAGCATGATTTGACCACTTGACCTCTAAACATGCATGCTGCTGGGAGTTGTGTTCTCCTACACAAAAGCTCTTGTTTTCATTTAGGTTTTCATTTTGTTCAGTTTTGTTTCATTTAGCTTTGTTTTGTTTAGTATCATAGTATCATTGGTATCCATTTTTCTTTCATTTTCATAGTGTCCTTCATACTACCTCGTTAATGCATTTATGCACAGGCCGTATTGGTGGGCAGCGTCATGTCCGTCTTTGGTTTACGTGCTCATTTTCCACATATTTGAGCAATTTAGAGTGATTGACGCTTCCTAAGTAGTGATTGTTGGTTCCTCTTGTTTGTTTTTATAATTTTATAAATGAAGTATTTTATTGATTTGTTTAATATAATCTTTATATTTGTGTATATTTTAAGAGTTATATGATGTTTGAAAGGCAACTTGAAGTAACACATTGTCAAACTAGTCAACAAGAAACCTATGAAGCATTGGCACTCCAATGCTTTGTGTCATCTAATTAACAAGATACTTTCTTGAAAGTGTTATCTAAATCTGATTCTAAGGAGATATTGACTAACATTAGTAGCCTATGATAAGGGCCCATCATTAACCAGACCTTTTCAGTAGGGGTTATCTTCTAACATTTAGGAACTCCCTCAAGGAAGACCCCTGTCATTAGTTTGCTAACCAGTGTATTATATGCCACAGTAATCAAGGGTGATCCTAGTATTGTGATGTTATTGTGGGTTATCAGGATATCTGCCATATGATTAGGTATATCCAAAATGCCAGGGGTTTGCTCCAAGCAATCATTATTCATTCCTCCATTCAAGACTGTCATATGGTCATGTTTTATCTCAAGGGCTGAAGCTTTCAATGTGGTCTCAACCATAGTAAATAAATTCAATAAGACTTAGTATGCATTGGATCAATGATAAACGCACAAGTGTCTCCCACCCTTTTCCAAATATTTACTGCAAGGTTGCCCCCATCGAATGACTTGCAAAAGTGACGAAACTCACATTTTTTCTGTTTCTCAAAGTACACCGAAACGTTCACAGAACGAATGTAGTATGACATTTAGAATGCCACATCAAACCTTCAGGACTGTGGATTAAGCCATGCAGGCAACCTGAGGGAATTTGGCACAGGTGGCAAAATTTGAGAAAGGTCCATTGCAGAAGTGTTGTCAGTCTTTTGGACTCACATATTCACAATTTTTCTCATTGGTTTGTTTGCATATTTATTAGCTGTGTCTGCAGAAGTACCCTACATGTATACACCAATGACACTGTGATGTTTTGCAAGTACTTCAAAAAGAAATGTTTTGCAAAAACCCTTGTACTCAGAATGACAAAAATATCTACCAAATGGTGTCACATTCATTCACGATTAGCAGCTGGAAGTTTCAAATTACTGTGTGTTTTGGGGGATAAAAGAGAAGGGCTTGCAAAGGAGCGAATTGCAACCTGAGACATCTTCTTGGCCATTCCTGTTGAGTGTCAGGTGCATTGCAAAATGGTTGTCAGGCAGGGGAATGTTCTTGTGACAGGATCAAACAGCATTCAAGTTATTCACAGACGTGCAAAAGATATCATTGTGTAATTATGTACAGTTCACATAATAATTATAATGTTTGTTAATTTTTGAATGAATATCTGATCATTCGATCTATAATGTTCACAATACAATATATGCTTTGATTTGAAATGATCATGTTCAATTTATTGCTAGGTGTCGCTTATCATTGCCTGGGACAGCCAAATCGCGACCAATCAGTGTGGGAGAGGTCATAGTTTTGCTGCTTAACCACGACAAATCCTTGTGAAAATCAGTTTTGGAAATAGTTCTCACTTGTAACTCAGATTTGCTCTGGAATATACTTTCATTGCTATGTAGGCCCAGTGCTTCCGGAGTAAGACCTATGGGTAATGGAGACTTGAGAGAGTGATTATTGATGTTAAGAGGCAGGGAAAAATTACCTGGGCAATGATCTCTCTTCCCTTGCCATTCAGTTGATTTCTGTTTTATTGCAAAACCTATACCTCAAAGTTTGTGCTTTTCCCAGGTGTTCTTCATATTTCCATCGAAAATATCAATAGCTAATTAAATGTCACTTGCCTGCTTCACATTATCACTGATTACAGACGGAGATGGTGAATGTTGAGAAAAAGAAATTCCACGTGGTAATGCTGTCTCATTTCATTAACCTTTCAATTCATCACCTCTGGCTATTTTCAATAAATTGCTCTTCCAAGCTGAAATATCAGCAATTGCAGTTAAAAAGAAAAAATATATTTTCTAATTTATGTAATGCTACATTATTTAGAGTCATTTTAACTGTCTTAGTATTTCAAAAAGATCACTACAATGGTTTGGTAACCACTGCTTGATGTCTTCTTGCAAACCAACTTGCCTTGGAGGTCTGAATTATCAAAATTTGATTCTAAAGAGAAATTGGCTATTATTGGTAGGCAGCCAATGAAGGGGCATCACCATTAACCCCACCCTCTCAATAGGGGTTATCTTCTAACATTAAATAACTCCCTGCGGCATTGTCCCTGAGGTCATCATTATCCCAACTACATCACAGTAATCGCGGTTGATTCAAGTAGTATGATATTATTATGGGTTATCAGGAAAACAAGCTCAGTGAGCTTGTCATCGCAATATGCCATTTGTGATTTCAAAACTCAATCATTCATAATTACATTTCACAAAAAAGTAATCCCTTTTAATGAGGGAGAGCATTTTGAGACAACAAAAATTAAATTTGAAGTTTGATGTTTCTCATTTAAGTTTTCCAATATCTTATAAAATTTAAACTTCTTTAACTACATCTAGAATAGATCTTTTTGACAGTTTTTGTGTACTTGCAAATACCACAATAAAACCTGAAAAACAACACAATAGAAGTTGTACCATGCACTATAGCTCAGTAGGTTTCTGCCTTTTGGTGTATCAATGATCTATTTTCAGTGACAAAACATGTATTTTCTAAATAGTGTTGGACCTGTTGGTTATCACAAACATTTTCTTATTTGTGAAAAGTAATCTTCCCTTAACATGCTTAACCAATGCAAGATTGGTTGTCTGCTGACCAATCTATTTGCAATGACAAACATATTCTTATTTGTGGAAAGCAATCTTCCCTTAACATGCTTAACCGATGCAAGATTGGTTGTCTGCTGACCAATCTATTTGCAATGACAAACATATTCTTATTTGTGATAACCAATCTTCCCTTAACATGCTTAACCGATGCAAGATTGGTTGTCTGCTGACCAATCTATTTGCAATGACAAACATATTCGTATTTGTGATAACCAATCTTCCCTTAACATGCTTAACCGATGCAAGATTGGTTGTCTGCTGACCAATCTATTTGCAATGACAAACATATTCGCTTAATAGTAGATGTCACGTTTATGCATATATATGCAACGGGTTTCAAATTACTGTGTAGTTTGGAGAAGGGTTATCAGAAAGAAGTGAATTCCAACCTGAGATTCTCAGCCACTCCTGCATGTCAAGTGTCAGGTGCATGCATGACATATATTGAAAATAGGAGTTTTAGGATGCGTGAGATTTTCATGACACAATAAAACAATTCTAGCTAATTGAATCATTTTGGTAGAATACCTTGAACATTTTTTATTGGAATATCTGTTATAGTACAATACGAAATAAAGTATGGCTACCCCAGCAGGAAAGAGATATCAGCCACTACTTTATACCATTCACACCTTTGTATAGGCCACCCAAAAATCACTTCCTTCCTACATTAAACTACCTTTTTAAATTACATTAGATTCACATATAGCCGACACCAATTGAAACCCCATCACAGCCATTGTCTTTGATTTTGTTAGTGTTGGGCCCGTTTCTAGGATAGGATATACTTATTTTCGCAACATATGTACATACAGCATATAAACATAAATGTTACAATTTGATAACAATTTCAATAAATGTGGCGTTGCAATAACATTGTCAACTTTCTTAAAACGGTTGGAGTTGTGGTGAGGTATCAAAGGTAGGCTAGTTGCAAGGAGATTTGGGCTGCTGCAGAGAAAGAAGGGAAAGTAGGTAAACCTGCAGAGGACTTCTGACAGAAAAATGTCTTACTTTATTTTGATGTGTCCTGTAAGTCCATGCCATTGCAGAGCTATCTGAAATATCTCGCCATATCGTAAATTCTGTTTTTGAATTTTAATGTTTAATTTAGTAATTGTCATTTTCATATTTAAAAAAAAAAGGCCTTCAATGCAATACTTGATTTTTCTGACCCATGTTTCACAAAAATAGCACAATTAAAAAGGCATAAAACTCAATTAGTTTGCTGGTGAGTGTACATACTAGAGCCCTGCGCGGTCACCCAAAAGCACGACCGCCCCGCCCCGCAATGGACTAAGCTTGACCGCGACCGCACCGCCCCGCACTGCTGAAAAGCTGACCGTGACCGCGACCGCCCCACATGCTTGAGGCCTGACCGCGACCGCCCCGCACCGCATGCGGACATGGTATGCTTGACCGCGACCGCCCCGCTTGACCGCATTATGACCGCAGATGTCCGCAGTTCAAAATATTTTGTGACTCGGGTCCTTTGTTCTTAGAATATATACAGTAGCGGACAAAAGTTTAGGCCACGTCAATTTTTTGGCAATATTATTTCCACAATTCTGCAAAAATGCAAAATGTTGATTTTTCTAACTTTGTTATACTTATGACTGAGAACAGATGAAGGTCCAATAACTTTGGATGTTAATTTTCAAAAAGAATAACAAATTTCATTTACTAATAAGCCTACACATATCATTGATGTTACATAAACCTATATCTTCAAGTTTAGGAATTATGTAAAATATGCAAATTACTGAATGTCATCTATATCACTATATTTTCCCTATTAAAATTAAAAAATATATACCTATGTAACAGAAAATACTGACAGATTCTGAAGTTTGCGGTCATTTGCGGTCATATTCTGACCGCATGGATTGCCCGCCCCGCCCCGTGACCGCTTGGCCAAAAGTATGACCATGACCGCCCCGCCCCGCAAAGGTCTCAACCTGACCGCGACCACCCCGCACCGCATGCGGTCAAGGAAACTGTGACCGCACCGCCCCGCGGGCTGCGGTCCTTGCGGGCAACCGCATTGCGGTCTGACCGCGCAGGGCTCTAGTACATACTGATGACTTGAACAACCATATTTCACATTCTCCCATGGCAGGGTTCGTTTACACTTACCCTCCCAACAAGCACTATAAAATGACGGAGTTTTATGAATATGCTAAGCTTTTTACAGCTTTTTTCCGGCGTTTTTCTACAAAGAAAATACTTAAAACAAAAAACAAGACAACAGTGACAACATTCATTCAGTTGCTTTTAACAATGTCAAACTGTGAATTATATTTTTCACGCCGGAGCCTTGTTAATCTTTTAATGACTACTTCACTAAAACACTGCTCATGTGGTCAGGGTAGACTCACACAGTCACTGTGGCAAAACTGGACGAGGGTAACTCAGTTACCCTCGTCCAGTTTTGCCACAGTGACAGTCTAACCTGAGAGGTGAGGATGATATTTCATGTACTCAAGGACTTTTCTTTTATTCATCAGATCCCATAGAACTTGCAACTTCTGTTTGAGACTACTCCGTTCTGGTTGTCCCATTTCCTTTACCTGGAGTTGCTTTGTGATTTCCCAATTAAATTAATGTTAGATGGTAAATTTGATGATCAATATCTAAATGGGCCTTATGTGACTGATGTTCTCGTGAGGACCAAGTAATTTTAAAGAATTGGAATTTCGGATTTCAAGTATATAAATTATTGCTTGATGCATCCCTATCCATTTATCTTTCTTGTTGCTTTTATTTCATATAAGACCGTAGATGTTGTATTAATTTCTAAGAACTGCATGAGTATGAAATGGCATGCAAATATGCCTGCAGGACAGCTCTCTTCATATATATGTCCAAACATATAAAGTGCATAATTGCCCAGCCAGTATGCTGACGACGTCTGACATGTGTGCTCTTTTAGTATAGCAGCAGACATTTTAATATTACCGAGAAGCTGTGTACTACATCATTACAATTTCTGTTTCATGTAAATCCCTGAGTGTGATATCATCAAGAAAGTTGTCTGTTTACAGATATCCAGAGTCTGAATTTTTTTTGAAATCTAAAAATCATAATAGTACTGTGGAGTTCAAAATACTCTCTTCCAATTATCCAGGGCTTTCTCAAGACAGTGATGAATATCTGGAAATGGAAATGCTATGTCAATGATGGAGAGGCCTGAGGGAGTCTTGCCACATTATCATCTTCATTTTTCAAGTCATCACCTCAGGCTTTTTACACCAGACCTACATGATCAGATGATTGAATTCAGTGATTACATTTCTTGGAAAAAAAAATGATTTAGATTTGAGTACTTGAATCATTGGGCCATAGATAAGGAGCAATTTTCTAAGATTTATTGGTCATGAACATACCATTTGTCTGGGTAATTTGTTCTCATACAACAGGAGACCAACTAGTAGATGCTTTTTCAAAAACAGAGTGAAACTGTTAAATATGCTTATCTTAATTTTTGCAGAAGGTATGCAAACTGCACAAGTGAGCCTGTGATGAGCTGGAAATGTATTATTTTATACATAAATTTGGTTTGACTGAACTGTTATATTAGAGTCATGTTAAGTAGGGGGAACCGGCGTGGCACAGGGGGGGGGGCATATTGGGACATCAATTAGAAAATCATTTTAACACTCCATGTGCAATAGATATCATAATAGTGCGTAAGACAATATACAGTGCATTAACACCTTGTAGTGACAATAGTTCATAACTTTAAACAGTTTTAAACATTTAACATAAACTGTCCTGGGTGCGGACATCTATGTAAGTAACACACAGTGCTTTGCGACAAATTTGTTCAGAGAGCATGGTAATCCACTATACCTCTATTCACTGTGGCCTGAACACCTGTTGTGTGCTGTCCCAGGTCATTCAGTTGCCTTGGACACTTAAATTCTGCCATATTAAGTGCGTCCCAATGTGCCCCGAATTCACTGTCCCTATGAGCCCCGATATGACTTTTACACCAAAATGCTAATTTCTCGGACACCAGTGAGTGTGTTTATCACAACAGCAATTCATAACTGTTCATTACGATATATAAAATTCATACTAGCACTGAGAAAGCCTCATTGTTCATGGTTTGTCCACAGAATGGTTCGAATTGAACCCGTCCATATTTACTTTTGTAGTAGGAAAACAAACTTTTGCTCACCATACTTCTGCATGTGGCTGTAATTTGTCTATAAAACCATGGAAACATCAGGATGTGAAATTACAAGATATGATGGCACTACCATATCATATACCTTGCCAGGATCCAAGAAAACCCCACAGTCCCACAGTGCCCAGCGTCCCAATGTGCCCCCGTTCCCCCTACTCTGTACTTATACTTGAGCATGGCTATCATGCATGTTATTGGAGTCAGACTGTTTAGCTAATGGGGATAGACCATTAATGCTACATTGTCTTTCATGATCAAAGAAATTTGCCACCTTGCTGTGGCTCCTGACGTGAAGGAAATTCCATCAAGCAGCAGAAATGCCATGAGCTTGACACCCCAACCTTATGGCCTCATAGCTCTATAATGCATTGCACACTTCACTTTAGAATCATTGCATGAATCATTTTTGCTTTTACTTTCATTTGGGTCTTTGCTATGAGATTGATGGCTTCTGGCTGCTCATAATTTTCATTCTGGAAGTGATGACAAAACCTCTGAAAGAAAAGGTAGAAGTGCTCACGGAAAAGCACTGGCTGGCAACTATTATTCTGTAATCTATGAGATCATGAGATGTGACTGAATAGTTCCTCTTTAGTTTATATTATTTGCTCCAAATCAGTGTACAATTTGCCTACAGGCTATTATACTTATCTGCAAGAATTGCGATAGGTTTTCGAAGTTCTGAACAGAATTATGAGATTTATACACTCGTACTGCTAAAACAAGTGCCCTTTGGGTGTTGGAAAATAATAATAATATTGCTAAAAAATGAATATAGTAAATACCAGCATGCAGTCAAATCATTCATTAGTATTTAGAAGTATGTGTCAGCTGCACAGCTGCAGATGACCGGATTAAAGGATTCGCGCGTAAAGAGGATGGCCATTAACCAGGTTTAAAGCAAGATTTTTGAAGAAATGCGAACAACAGCATGACACTTTCCAACTTTTCATGGCTCTGAAAGACACCTTATCTTGCAAACTTCTATGCCGTCCTTGAAGCATTGTAAATAAAAATCATCTGTTATTCTTTATTAGGCATGGCACCATCTCCAAACATTCTTGAGTGCCTAATGGGAATTTCCTTTTGTCACAAGAAAGCATCTGTGGGTTTATTATCTTAAATAATCTTAAATAACTTCACTTGCTTCCAAATTCATCCTGATTTCGTGTCTTGTCAGATGCATTGAATTAATGATATTTATATAATGTATATTTAATAATGCCATTATTTTGATGCACAAACAGAAGGCAAATAAGTACCACAGTCAGCAACCAATCCTTCAATCTTGGAAAATTGTATCGCAATACGAATACTAATTCTAAAACACAATGATATTGAATATTAGAATAAGAATAAGTCTTTTTTGAGAGGTAGTTTTCTTCCAAAAAGAATACGAGTGTTACAAATTCTTATCAAAATGCCTGCAGAGAAATTTCTACACAATGTTATATGTGTACTATAATCAGACATTGCCCAGGATTCCTTAATTTATACATTGGCCATTATGAGATTTATGTGGCATTGCTGCATGACTAGCCAATTACACCGATCAATGGTTTCATTGTTTTAAAGGCATTTGCATTCTGCCTTGATTGGCATGCAGAATTACTCACTACTTATTTTAAGTTTCCTTACCAAGTGAAACTGCCAACGATAGGCCAACAAAATCCTAATTAAAGTTGAATCCCACACTTGGCAAGAAATCTAAAATCCATGAGATATTCATGAAACTTTGCCAAAAAGTCCTTCAAAAAGAAAGCTTTCCAATGAAAAAAAAAATTGGTGGGCTATCCAACATAATTTTCGAACTATGATCTTTTCAAAATCTATGTCGTTACATTAAAGTGCGGGATTTTTACCGAAAAGCAGTGTCACTCGAACAATATCCATGAGATATTTATGAAAAATTAAAGGAATATAGCTGAAAATACACTTTATTGAAAAATAAGTCTTTGAAGGGGGGTTACCGATGTTTTTTGAGAGTTACATGGTGTACAATATGAGAAAATTATGAAAAAAAGTTCAACAAAAATAAGTCCCCCTTAAAATAAACTTGAATATCTCAAAGATTCCTTCTCCGATTTTTATGAAAGATGGATTGGATTATAGGCCTGTATATCGACCCAAAATGTGTGCATTTATAGTTCAATGCCATTATTCCTGGCTAAGCCAGCAGCCTTCGAGTGAGCCTACCCCTGTTTTCAGAATCTGTGGCTTTTCCAATGCATATGAACAATTTTACCTAGCGGGGGAGCCACCAGCTGGGACATTTTTGTTGAACTGTGGAGTACAATAGGTGGAGCAGCTGTATTCTGTGGGATTCAACTTTAATCAAAAGAAAATATCTTCACACCCCATGTAACTGCTGAATGCGCTTCTGCTTGGCTGTTTAAGAATATTGAAGTGATATCCTTACAATACGATTCACTTTTCAAAGAATAAAATACAGGGTGCGGCTTAAAAACTTGCACCAGCAATAGCCTACCTGTGAATTATAATTGTTATATATCTAACTATTGCTTCAATAAGTGTCAAAGTGAGACATATACATTTATACCATACCTATGACCCATCAGCCAATCAGAAGCCTGTATTTGGCTGGTATATATCCTATATTCTTTGTTGTTCACTTATACGGCCGTGGGAGTATATAAAGTCTCACTGTTTAACAAATCTCACAACACAAACTGCAAAACTGCACCAAACAGAATTGCCAACAACAAAACAAAAATAAACAAAAGTATTATAAAACCTAACGCTTTTGACAAATCCATAAATCCTTTAATTTCAGCCCAATCTGGATATTTAATGCAAATATCATGACTATTTAAGAGTAAGGGTTCAACCATATTAGATATCCGGGAGGGGGAGAAAGCTTCCAGTTTATTTTAAATAACATTATATCACTTTTGAGCAATGTTAAAATGAATAATTGCTGGTGGTGGGGATATTTCATAACATGGTTTTGTTTGATAAAAACACACTCGAAATAAATAGGTCTTCTTAAAGTTGAATCCCACAGAATACAGCTGCTCCACCTATTGTACTCCACAGTTCAACAAAAATGTCCCAGCTGGTGGCTCCCCCGCTTGGTAAAATTGTTCATATGCATTGGAAAAGCCACAGATTTTTGAAAACAGGGGTAGGCTCACTCGAAGGCTGCTGGCTCAGCCAGGAATAATGGCACTGAACTATAAATGCACACATTTTGGCCTATAATCCAATCCATCTTTCATAAAAATCAGAGAAAGAATCTTTGAGATATTCAAGTTTATTTTAAGGGGGACTTATTTTTGTTGAACTGTTTTTCATAATTTTCTCATATTGTACACCACGTAACTCTCAAAAAACATCGGTAACCCCCCTTCAAAGACTTATTTTTCAATAAAGTGTATTTTCAGCTATATTCCTTTAATTTTTCATAAATATCTCACGGATATTGTTCGAGTGACACTGCTTTTCGGTATAAATCCCACACTTTTTTAGTATTTTAATGTAATGACATAAGATTTTGAAAAGATCATAGTTCGAAAATTATGTTGGATAGCCCGCCAATTTTTTTTTACATTGGAAAGCTTTCTTTTTGAAGAACTTTTTGGCAAAGTTTCATGAATATCTCATGGATTTTAGATTTCTTGCCAAGTGTGGGATTCAACTTTAATTACTGTTACCATGAATTTAAAACTCCATATATATATATAGAATTTTATTGACATGTAAAAGCATCAAAAAGATATATATGTCATAAAATAATATAAAATAAAATATGGATATACAGCATAGAAATAAGCAACTACAATCTAATGGGATTAGGCTATACATTCATAAACATATATTTATATACACAATTCAATTTCATTAATACTGAACATTTGTTATAAAATATAGAGTGTAAGGATTATTGTTGTGAGCAATTATAAGTTAGAACAGCTTAATTTAAGTTGGTGTGAGAGCTCCGAGGCACCGAGCCAGCGGTAACCGCTATAAGGCCGGACCAAGGAACTCTCACATTCTACTTTCATTGTCCATAAATGTCCATACATAAGCACATAAAAATATATACACAGAATGTCAATTTGAGCACCATAGACAAGTAGCGCACCTTTAAATTAGCACCCAATTATGCACCAATAAAGTATATACAGCCTGGAAAGTAAGTTAATAGCAGAGTATACAATAACAGTAAAATTTACAACATGTACATACGGAGGATTAAAACAGCAAATTTTCAGTAGCACCACACCCTGAGGCCAAATAACGAATACAAAATCAATATGATACATGCATTGATAAGAACAGTACCAATAATTTGCCAATTGTCACCAAGAAGAGCGAAGGTCATGTCAAATGAGGAGGTCTATGCACTATCATCATTTAGTGAATAATACAGTAATTGTCCACGGGCTATATTTATTTCAGAAATTTTAATTTTTGCAATCGCTAAGAGCTGCTGATACCTACTAGAAACTAAAAAGCCTGAAATATGTTTCACCACAATTTTCACTAATTTGAGACGTTGGCATGTCCATATATATGTACATTCTCCTGATTTGAGGAGGTCTACGCACTATCATCATTTAGTGAATAATACAGTAATTGTCCACGGGCTATATTTATTTCAGAAATTTTAATTTTTGCAATCGCTAAGAGTTGCTGATACCTACTAGAAACTAAAAAGCCTGAAATATGTTTCACCACAATTTTCACTAATTTGAGACGTTGGCATGTCCATATATATGTACATTCTCCTGATTTTTTAACTATTTTTTTTTCTCATTCTTTTTTCTTTTGCTTATTTCCACTCATATTTTTGTTTCCCCATGCAAATTCTAAACCTCTCAAATGCTGCTTATCAACATCATTAGATACTTGATTTATTTCATTATTGAATTTATTATATTTTTTTTACAGTAGGTGGATTTTGTGATATTTTCCATCCACAAAAGTTACACAAATAGGGTAAAACAATGCAAAATGTTAAAAACCAATCAGAGATTAATGTTTTATACCATAATTTTACTTCTTCAGGTCAAAACAACACGGTTATCAATAAAGAACATCACAACTTACAAGGGGGGTGTATACTTTTGCAACACCCGTTTTCACTGATTTAATTTTTTCTACTTTACCATGACTTTCCATCCAGCATTTTATGGTGTATATAGGTTGTAAGAGAGGTCAGTATGACCATGTAGCGACATGAGAATGATGGTTCTTTTCAGAAGAAAGATATGTCAGGAAATGAAAGACCACTCTAAGGGGGTGTATACTTCTGCAACCCATTGTAGGCAGCGATGGCAATCGTAGAGTGACTTATTAGCATTGTAGTGCCTTAAACGGCTGCCTGGCTGCATACTCCCCGGCGAGTGGAGAAAGGCTCATGCTTGAACAGGCCTGCCATGGCCGGGACTCGAACTACAACATCTCAGTAACCAGGCGAGCATCTTATCCACTAGACCACGGCATATGCATATTGCCCACTGTGAAGTTGAAATTACTCTCTTCCAATTATCCGGGCTTTCTCACGACAGTGATGAATATCTGGAAATGGAAATGCTATGTCAATGATGGAGAGGCCTGAGGGAGTCTTGCCACATTATCATCTTCATTTTTCAAGTCATCACCTTAGGCTTTTTACACCAGACCTACATGATCAGATGATTGAATTTAGTGATTACATTTCTAGGAAAAAAAGTGATTTGGATTTGAGTGCTTGAATAATTTGGCTATTGATATGTTTTTATTGTCAAGGTGCAATTATATGAGATTTATGGTTCACAAACATTCCACTCATCAGGACAATTTGTTATCATATGACAGGAGACCAACTAAATTGAGCAGATTTATGCTTTTTTTAATAACTGAGTGAAATTGTTGAATGTGCTTATCTTAATTGTTGCAGAATGTATACATGAGCTAGTCATGAGCTGAAAACATATTTATTTATTCATAAAGTTCGTTTGATTGAACACTCACATGAAAGTCGCATTATACACTGTACTTATGTAGCACATACACTCAAGCATGGCTATCATGTTTTTGGAGTTAGACTGTTTAGCTAATGGGGATAGACCATTAATGCTACATTGTCTGTGATGATCAAAGAAATTTGCCACTGTGCTGTGGTACTCAGCACGAAGGGAATTCTATCAAGAAGCAGTAATGCCATGAGCCTGACACCCCAACTTTACGGGCTCATGGCTCTATAAAGTATTGCACATTTCACTTAAGAATCATTGCATGAATCATTTTGCTTTTACTTTCACTTGGCACTTCAATAAAGATTGATGGCTTCTAGCTGCCTATATTTTTGATCTGGAAGTGATGACAGCACCTCCGAAAGAAAAGGTAGAAGTGCTTATCAAAAAGCACTGGCTGGCAACTATATATCTGATATAATATCATTCTGTAAACTTAATTTTTGAGATGTGACTGAACAGCTCCTCTTCAGTGATATTATTTTCTCCAAATCAGTGCACAATTCGCTGACAGGTTTATATTCATCTGTTAGTACTGTGACAGGTTTTTGAAGTTCTCAATGGAATTATGAGATTTATACATTTGCACTGCTAAAACAATGCCTGTTGGATGTTGGCAAACAATAATATTTCCAAAAAATTAGTTCAGGAAATATGCAAAAATTGATAGTTTATATTTTAATTTCAGTCATGTAAGAAATACAATGATGTCAAGTATAGAAAAAATTGTTTGTAAATACAAGTATGCGCTTACGTCAGTTATTTATTAGCATTTAGAAGTACCTATGAGCTGCACTGCTGCAGACGATCAAATTAAGGATTCACATGAAAAAAGGATGAACATTCACCAGGTTTAAAGCAAGGTTTTAAAGAAATGTGAACAGCAGCATGATGCTTTCCAACTTTTCATGGCTATGAGTGACACCTTATCTGCATTTTGGGCATGATCTTTTATGCCGTCCTTGAAGCATTGTCAATAAATCATCTGTTATTCTTTGTAGACACATCTCAGATCATTCTTCGCTACATGAGTGGCTAATGTGAATTTTCTTTTTTCAAGAAGACATCTGCAGGTTTATGATCAACCTGCTTCAAAATCCATCCTGATTTCTTGTCCTCCTCAGATGCATTGAACGATGTACATTCCCATTATTATTTTGCGCAAACCGAAGGCAAATTAATAGGCCTACCATAGTCAGCATAAAATCCTTCAATCTTAGAAAATTGTACCAAAATGGAATATTTCTGCACAACATTATGAAAAATGGCTGTGTCTATCACATCATGAGAAACACTCTATTTTTGCTCAAGATCAATTCGCTTTTCAACAGAAAATGTTGAGCTAAACTGTAATATTAGTACCAAATATAGTAACAGGCTTTTAAAATACCATTTCAAATAAATGTTGGCACTGTTGTTTAAATCAAGAAGAAAAGAAAAGATGAAGACCATAAGAAAATTATGAGGATATGAACTAAGATAAACAAGATTAAGAGACAAATTAGGAGCAGGAAAACATGGAAGAGACATTTATTGCAGGGCACACTGCCTTGACAAGATTTAATAGTTAGGAAATTTGAAGAAATTGGTGGTGAAATACACGCATTTGAGAGGCAGACATTAATATCTGAAAATGTGTTTGATGAATAACGATGATACATGTCGAACCGTGAACTCGGAGACAAGTGTTGACTATAGTTGAGTTTCTGCTGTGGATATCAATCACTTGGTTTTCTGAATAATTAAAATGATGCTACATGTGAAATCTTAAAAGCTTTACTGATTCGTAAAGAGCAGATATCTCCAGTTCTTCAATCAGGGTTATGGGAGATACGACTGCGTAGTTCATTCCCATTTCTTTCTTGCTTCGTACTTACAACAGTCAAATGGTTTGTATTTCTGAAGATGAAGATGACATACAGGATAAAAAAAGAACAAGAGCAGATCAGTTGCCGGTAAAGAAGAAATTAATTGTCTGAAAAATGGTATCAACAGTTTTTTCCTCTGAGAAAGCAGTAATGAATTCATTCAAATTGTCTTTGCATTCCTTAACATGAATTGAAATCCCTCTGTTTGCTCATTGAAGAATTCATCACTGCAGATCCCACCCTCATTTCTTTATTCCATTCTTTTATTCATGATCAAGTAACACTGGACTTGTGCAGTGCACCTATTCATTTTACTCATCTGCGAAAATTGTCTTCTTGTATTCATTGCAGAAATGACGAATTGGTTATATTTCTGTTTATTGACAAAGCCTTAAATAGAACCTCTGCTGACTGATACATGCATGTCCAATTGAAAATTGTTTGTCAATGAATTAAAGTCAAATGCAATTGTTACAATCTTGGCAGACACAATCTTGAAAGTATTGACATTGCGAAATACCCTATTTATTTGCGATGCTCTGCATTGGTTTTTGTTTGGCTGTGAATTCATTGAAATCTCAAAATAGAAAAGTGCTTCATTTGTAACGCTATAGTTATGGTGACTTAACACACAATGAAAGTTTAATATTAGAATAAGAATTAGCCGTTTATGATAGGTAGTTTTCTTCAAAGAATAATCTGAAATTTACAAATACCTATCAAAATGCTTGCAGAGGAATTTCTACTATCTACACAATATTGGGTTTCAATTCATTATGCGTGGTATCATCAGACATTGCATCTCCTGGATTCCTAAATTTATACTTGGGCTATTACCTGATTTATGTGCCACTTCTGAATGGCTAGCCAATTACACTTTTTTTTTTTTTTCTCTACTAACCCACTGAGCCTGTAATTGAGCCCTTGGCTCGTTGGTAAAGTGACTAATAAATATGTTTAAACCAACTGTTTCATTGTCAAGGGATTTGTATTCTGCCTTGATTTGCTTGCAGAATCACTCAATACTTTTATTAGTTTCCTTACCAAATGAAGGTGCCAACCACTGGCCAACCAAAATCCTAACTAATCCAAAGAAAACATATTGATGCTCCAATAAATTACTCCAATTAATTGCTGAACATGCTTCTGTTTGACCTTGTAAGAATGAGCCAAAACGACCCTGCACAATATGATTAACATATCAAAAAGTTGATTTTATCTGTGAATGCTCTGCAAAAGCATATACTCCTCAATGCAGCTGACCTTACCACTTAGGACATTTTGCTAATATCATCATTCAAATCATTTACATTCAACAGGCACTGTATAATAGCTTATAATATGAATGAAAGGCTATTTTTTGTTGCAGATGAAGGTTAAGAAATGGAATTGTTATGTCAAAGATGAAAGGCCTGAGGGACCAAGACACTTCAAAAGTAGCACATTTCAAATGAGGATTTGAATCAGACCTTATAATGTGTTGTGTAAATGCTTTAAAAGTCGAAAAATTGTGAATGAATTTCTGAGCAGAGTCATGAGCTAAGTTTGGCTAATTCTCAGTCACATATTTTGTGGCCTATACTTACACTTGTTGTATTGCATGTACTCAAGCATGGCTAACATGCTTGGGAGAGGCTGTTCAGCTAATGGGGGTAGACCACTAATGCTTCTTTGTCTGTTGTGATCAAAGACATTTGCCACCCTGCTATGGCCCTCTATATGAAGGGAATTCCACCAAGCAGCAGTAATGCCATGAGCTTGACACCGCTACATTGCGCCAGTCCTGACTCGAGAGCATTGCACATTTCACTTAAACACCATTGCATGACTACTTCTGCTTTTTCCTCTCATTTTTTGGTAGACACATTCCACTACATCACTTTTATAGCATCAGATTAAAAGCCTCCAGCTATACATTCTGAAATGATGGCAGCACTTAAAATTCAAGAGAAGTCAACAGACTGTATATCTGAAATAGTCATGGCAGGGCATCTGTTGGGTACAATATGAAGAGCCCTCTTTAACTTACAGAGAAGTTGCTGATCATTCCTCTTTATTTCACGCACTTTCAAAAAGATAAATATCTGTAATTTTTTTTTTTTTTTTTTTGAAATATATTTATTCAGGATAAAAGTTTCAGAGTACAACTGTTTTTCAAACTAGTCCTGATTGTAAATAACAATTAAAAAACAATTATAATCAAAAAATAAAAAATAATTAAAAAAATTCAAAAAAATATGTATGTACATAAAACATGGGTATAGTAAAACATAAACACATTATAAAAACATCATGTAGACTTGATAAAAGCTTTGAGTTTACATTTAAAAACATCAATTGACATAGATGACTTAAGTTGACCAGGCAATTTGTTCCATAACACAGCACCATGATAAGTGAATGAGTTTTTAAAAGCAGAATTACAAGGAAATGGCATTAAAACATCGTATGAAGCACTAGATCGTAGAGCAAAATTACTATTTACTTCACTACAAAGTGTAACATTATTTGTCAAGTAAACTGGAGCAGCACCATGTATACATTTAAAGTATTGTAACAATGTAAAATAATCACGACGTTGAACAACGTTCATCCATCCTAGCGTCTTAACAAGGTCAGCTCCCCTAACATTAATATAATCAAAATTGCCTGTTATTACACGTGCGGCATAATGTTGCAAACGTTGAACTTTTTGAATATTTGAGGAAGTAGTATAAGCCCATGAACATATAGCATAATCAATAACATTTTGTATAGAAGAAATATAAATTTTGTTAAGTACATTAACTGGGGTTATTGGTTTAAGACGTGCTAATCTATTTATCTTGTAACCAAGAGATCTACAAATTTTCTTCACTTGAACATCCCATGTAAGATGATTGTTGAGTCTCACACCCAAATACTCAGCAGTGTCAGTCTGCTGGAGCAGCTGATTGTCTATTGTTACATTAATATTTGTATTATCAACATTTGAATATTTACTAGAAATAAGCATGACATTACTTTTTTCTATATTTAAACATAGACGATTTGATTTGTACCATGAGCTTACAGAATCAATACTATTTTGAAGGGTAGAGCTAACTTGTGTTACATCGGAACCATTACAGTAAATTAAAGTATCATCTGCGTATAAGTTACATGAGGATAGCCCTACAAACTGAGAAATGTCATTGACAAATATCGTAAACAACAGTGGTGCTAAAACTGTTCCTTGAGGAACCCCAATATTAACCATATTTTTAGAAGATAATTTGTTATTTACTGAAACAATTTGTGATCTATTTAGCAGATAATTGTCAAACCATGAAAGTTCATTATCAATTATACCGTAATAACTCAGTTTCTTCTTAAGTATTTTGTGATCAATTGTGTCGAAACACTTCTTGATGTCAAGCAGGCATACACCACTGAGAAGCTTGTCACACATGTTGTCAATGATGTCATCAGTAACTCTGAGGATGGAGGTTTGCGTGCTGTGATGTTCACGGTATGCAGACTGGTCGATATTGATGTAGTTATTGCCGACCATGTATTGCATAAGCTGTTGTTGAACATTTCTCTCAAATATCTTGGCAATGTGTGCTATAATAGCAATTGGTCTGTAATTGTTATGATCTTGTAAACTGCCCTTGCCTTTATACAAGGGTGTCACGCGAGCCAACTTCCAGTCCTCCGGAAGATCACATGTATAAAGCGACAAATTAAACATCCTTGTGAGACATGGTGAGATTATGTGATGCGCGATCGACAGAAGTTTGGCATCAAACCCCAGGACATCTGTAGAGCTCTCATTTCCCATTTTGCGCAACATCTTTTCAACCTTGTCAGCTGTAATTTCACGGAATGTAAAACGCGACTCCGGTTCAGGATTTGACCAAACAGTATCACATGATGTATCTCCAAGAGAATTCACAGTTACTTCACCAATTGAACAAAAATATTTGTTGAAACCATCTGCAGTCAGTTCTTGGGAGGACTGAGGTCATTGACCTTGTTGGTGAGTTTGTTGATGGTGTTCCACATCTTACGAGGATTATTTGCACTCTCTTGAAACTCACTGTGAAAATAGTTTTTCTTGGACTGCTTGATTTCAGATGTGACTTTGTTTCTCAGAAGTCTGTACTGCTGCCAGAGGTCATTGACCCCATCACGCACTGCCACCTTGTGAGCATGATCTCTGGCATACATCAGCTTGACAATATCAGCTGTGATCCAGGGGCAATACCTCTGCTTCAATCTTCTGGTCCTAAAAGGGGCATGTTTATTGCACACATTTAGGAAATCCTTTTTAAAATAATTCCAATAGTCTGTCAGATTATTGCATAACATTGTAAAGCTGGGACAAGTTCGAAGATGAATATGATATATATGTAAATACTTTGATCTGAACAGAATTGCAAGATTATTTTTGAAACAAATGCTGAGTTGGCATCACCAGGAAATCTGTGGAAATTGACATATTTATGTAGCACAATAAATTCATAGGCCTAGACAGCCTAGATGTAGCTGTCAGTATTCAGAGAAAGGATTGCAAACCTCTGATTTGACCAAAATTTTAAATAAGAAGAGATGTAGTTCCTAGATAAAATTTGGTTCAAACAGTAATGGTATCATTGACAACATGTATTTAAAAGTAATATATTGTTTATTTTAATCAAACAGCCTTATGAAGACTTGCACGTGTGTTCATACTTACTGACCTAGCTAGTATGATAAGAGAAACACAATCAAAATTTAGCTTCTAGATATATTTTAATTGCTAACTTTTGGTTTTTCAACTTTTAGTGACCTTGAATGATGTTGTATCTGTATTTAGGCTCATTTAAAGTTGAATCCCACAGAGTACAGCTGCTCCACCTATTGTACTCCACATAACTAAAGGTTCAACAATAATACCCCAGCTGGTGGCTTCCCCGCTTGGTCAAGTTGTTCACATGCATTAGAAAAGCCACAGATTTTTAAAAACAGGGGTAGGCTCACTCGAAGGTTGCTGGCTCAGCCATGAATAATGGCACTAAACTATAAATACTAACATTTTGGGTCAATATACAGGCCTATATAATCCAATCCAACTTTCATAAAAATCGTTGGAAAGCTTTCTTTTTGAAGAACTTCTTGGCAAAATTTCAGAAATATCTCATGGATTTTAGATTTCTTGCCAAGTGTGGGATTCAACTTTAAGTGATATCTTTCATGAAACATTGTTGATTAATCGCCTTTTCTTTTTTAAAAGGCATGATACGATTATCTGGGGAGTTGCGAAAGAGGAGTTTTGTTTGTGTCAAGAAAGCATCGGTCATTATGACACCCATTATTAAGCTGATTCGAAATTCATAATGATTTCTTGTCATGTTGATTGAATGCAATGTGTATGCCTTAATTTCGCAGACTAGAGCACATTTGAGATCTAGGGGGAAGATTAGATGGCATCTTGGCAATGGAATGTCAAATATTTTGGATACACACAAAACTTTTTTTTTTTCGATATGAAAAAAGTTGACACGTTATAATGACGATTTGTTCAGGTCGTAGTTATAATTATGCTTCCGTATCACATAGCATTGTTACTGATAAAAAATAAATTTTATTGCATACACATAAAATAGTCCATTAGCGTTGTAACACTCTCAAGTATTCAATGGCATTTCAAACTTTATATACAATCATTTTTTGAAAGTTGTTGCAACACAAACATTTGGAATAGTTGAAATACTTCAATTTAGTTGGATAATTACAGTCTACCAGAGAAGGCCTTGCAAAGGAGTGAATTGCAACCTGAGACATATTCTTGGCCTTTCCTGTTGAGTGTCAGGTGCATGCAAAATGGTTGTCAGGCAGGGGAATGTTCTTGTAACAGGATCAAGCAGAATTCAGCTAATTCATAGACTTGCACAAGATTACAATGTGCAATTATGTACTGTACAGTTTACATGATAATAATTGTATTTTTTTTAGTTTTTGAGTGATAATGAAAATATCTGATCACTTGTTGATCTTCCATAGGGAGGCCAAATTGTGCCACAGGGTAATTTAGGCTTCCCGCTGTTGGGGTGAAATGATGAACCAAGTAAAGAAGGCAGGTATATCTCACAATTTGGATGCGGGGATATACTACATTTACTCGATAACGCTTGTAACAGGCAATATACGATACTTAAAAAATCATAGCTGTTGTGTACTACTTGATCCACATTTTGCTTGAATCAATTCAGACATGACTACACAAATTTACTGCTGTAACAAGAAATTGAGGTAGAATAAATCAAGGACAAAAGGAAGAAACCATGTGAAAAACAAAGAAATGAAGGCATAAAGAAGATAGAGAGACAAATTGAAAACACTGAAGAGGAGGAAAAGAGATGTTAGTTGCAGAGCAAACTGCTTGAACTGCATTTAATAGTTAGGAAATTTGCCAAAATTGGTGATGAAATAAAGTTGAAACCAGATATTAATATCAGAAAACAGGAATGTGTTTGATGAAAAACATTGAAACCTGCTGAGCCGAAAACCTTTGAAATTCAAATCCACTCATAAACATGGTAATGCCGTTAATTATTGAAATTTCAGCTGTGGATATCAATCACTCTGCTTCATGAATTTAAAAGAGATGCACCATATCTTAATAGATTTTCTGATTCATAATGAGCAGATATCTTAAGTTCATCAGCCATTGTATATCACAAGTATGGCTGTGCAGTTCATCGCACTTCTTTCTTGATAAGCGCAATAATATAAGTGCCATTGTGCTGGATTGCAACCAAATGTGAATATTGCTCCATTAGGAACATCATAGGAATCCAGCAACTCAGTGGACATGCTCCCCCAACAACCCAGTCAGATTTATCATTATTAAGTATTGGATTGGGAATTACTGACCTGCCAAGAACAATGCTGATGCAGCCGTCTCCAATTATCTGACAACAATCAAGTGGTGTGTCTTTCTGGAACCAAGACAATCAGTGCTCCGAGGAAGAGGAACAGCAACAGTCGGAGAAGAGCAGCAAAGATGAGACAATGAAACGGGTAAAGAACAGGAAAGAGGAGAGTTGCAAATAAACAAATAGGTTTAATGGAAGGCAGAGGAATGAAAAAGAAGAGAAGTGAGGTAGAAGACTTAGAAGAGCAGAATGAGAAATTTGAGAAGCAATTTTTCAGCAAGTAAAGAAAAGACAAAGAGTACTTCCAAAAAGAGTATGAACCAAATATGCATGAGAAATGTAGGCCCTACAGCGGAGGCAGAAGATGGTGTAGGTTTGATAATATGAGTAGTTGAAGGCAGGAACATCGAGCAGGAGAAGCAATCACTCAGGTCATTCTAAGACAAAAAGATCCAGAATGAATTGCAAGCGTAGAGGACAAAATTGAAGAACAGATGCTATTTTCCTTCCCATTCACATGATATTTAAAAAAGTTATATCTGCTAAATAATAATATCATTCCAAGCTAAATGATCCTCAAATACCTATTTTATTTTGATGATAAAATGCAACCTATAAATCAATCAGCTTTCTGAGACCATTTGTCAGCTCTGAAATTGCATTTACCATTTTGCTCGCAGTAAAATTCATATCTTCGCATATATTGAGAGTTATTCACTTTATTTATGGTATACCATTTGTGGATTTCCAGTTCTCTATCTCTTCCAACCTTGCTTGTTTGATTGCGTAAGATGATGAACGGGGTTTTGTTTATTGACAAAACATTAAATGAAATTGAGACACATCAATGTTCAGCTGTGAGAGGCATGCATCCCATTTACAGTTTGATTGTCAATGTATTAAAGTCAACTGCAATGGCTACAATCTTAGCAAACACAATCTCAAAAGTCTATTGACATTCTGAAACATCCTATTTAGTTGCCATGCTCTCCAGCTATTGATGTTTGTTGAGCGTGGGGTGGTGGATTTTTAATTTGAAGTTCTTCTGTGGTCCTTATTTATGACTATATTTGAATACACAATGAATAATTAATTTATTATAATTTATTTTAATTTATTTTATTTACAGGCCATTTTCCTGAAATTCTATATTTTGAACAAATAGTTCAAATGATTTTCCCAAAATTACTAACAATAATTTAAATTATGATGCCGGATAAGCAAGAAAGTGGCTGAAATGGGATAAGCTAAATTTACATCTCAGGAAAATGTGGTGAGTGATTCAGCAGGCCTATCTCATACATTTACTGAAATACTATGAAAGATGGGATGCCCATTGACCTTATTGAAGCGTGAAATGCTAAATCACAACCATGATGCAATATTTCAATTTGAAGCATTTCATTTTCCAACTTTTAGTGACCCTGAATTACATTGTGTGTGCATTTGAGGTGCAATGTTTCATGCAAAATGGCTTGCCAATAATTCATCTTTTCTTCTTTATTAGGAATGGTGCCATTATCTGCTGAGTGCCTGATGGGAAATCCAGTTGTTTAATGTGAGCATGGGTGTATTATGAACACTCATTTGACCTAATTCAAAATTCATCACAATTTCTTGTCACGCAATCTGTTGAGACTTGGGACTTCAAAAAATGCACAGATCCAGAGAAAAGTGGAAGAGTCCAAAGAGAAGGACTTCTCTAAAAATGCAAGATTGAAGCATAAATTCCAATAAGCTTTATAAATTCCAATAAGCTTTATCATGTTTAGCAATCTTTCATAATGAGAAATAAAAACGCAACACTGTCAAACAACAAAATTTTCTTAGATCCTGTTGCTCAATAATTATCAAATTTCGCACAGACCTCATGTGTGGTCTTAAAAGCATTTTTGGAAAAAAATTGTGAAAAATGATTGACACACTTCTCATTCTAGTGAGATCTGTTTGAAATATGAGAACATTGACGGCACTTCACTGGAAAAAGAAGGCAAAAATACTGCATGTCTACGAACTTACTCTTTTTTTTTTTCATTTTAGTATATCGACTGAGTCTGGCTGTATAGTTTTGCTCCTACATCCCAGACAGCACGGTGACTCCTGCCTACAAAAATTTCCATCTTCCCTGGCCTCAGCCAGCTAAATTGAGTTCCCGGATCAAGATTCAAACCTACGTCCTCAAGTTCCTGTGAATTTGCAGACCTTCTCACTACAATGTATTAATATCGCTTGGTTACGTTTGGGTGGCTGCAACACTTCAAGCTGTTTATTGTGTCAAAAATGTGGCTCTCTGATTGGTCAGAATGCAGGAAGTCCGCCGTTTCATTATGTTGGCGGCGACTGTCACGATTTTAGTTTATACCAAAAATTTGCAAAAAAAAAGAAAAATTTAGATGTCAGTCAAAATCGTGACATTCGTCGGCACCTTATTATCATCCTTATATCCATAGTGCTTCACTAGAACCATAAACTTGGCTATGTTAAACTATGCAGACTATAATGAAGTAGGTACAATGTATGTACTTACTTACAATGTAGCATAATATTATAGTTTTTTTGCAATGGCAATATATTTGTTGAGATATGGAAATGTTGTCAAAGATGGCAGGGATGCCAGAGGATATATTAAAACATTATCATCTCCATTTTTCACAAGTCATACCCCAAGGCTTTTTGACTCCCAATTATTTTTGTTTTTCCGTGTACTGTGCAAATTCAAAGGAGTGATCACATTACTTTGAAAAAAAGAAGAAGCTGGATTTGATTACTTCCTGTCAAAATGCATAGACATTATTTCCAACACATTGTTATTAGTGGCATGAAACACATGTTGGGGCCAGTGCAACCGAGTATATGAATATTACCAATACTCGACAACAGAAAGATACTGCCTGAAACCAGCAGATTACATGTTCATCCAGTTTGACTTGCAGTAATTAAAAAATCACCACATCATGTACCATGGCTGAAAGAAACAATATAGTGGTTGACTCAACGGTATGCAACGAAAAACAAAAATATTGCATTCGGCCTTCGATCAACTAGTGTCTTGGTGTTGCAAAACATTCAGCTGTGACCATTCTTGTTTACATTAGGTCAAGATATCAATTCTGCAATAAGATATGACCTTACCCATAAGTTGCAGCAATGATAGTGGTGGCATTTTGTAGATTTTCTGAGTCCAAAAATTAATTTTGGTAAAAAATTGAAAAAAGTGACATGTATCAGGAAAAGCTATTGCTACGGGTGTTGCATGCGCATGTATATGGAAACCTCCAAGATATTTAGTTACACACTTTGTCTTCACGTAGCACTATTGCAATTGCAAACATTGTAATTATCTATTGTTTTGCATAGGAGTAATAAGAGCTGCCATTTCTCATACAAATGTTGTGTTTGTAAAGCATACACCTAATGGATTCTGCCATTACAGAACTTACTCTTCCTGGGATTGTCAGTAAATGATTTGGCTGGCCTTCAATATGCCTCCTGCTCTATATCCCTTGCAATATATGTGTCTGGAGTCAAACTGTGATACAGCACAGATTGAGGTATATTACATGGCTGTTGTTGAACAAGGACATCCTGCTAAATATAGCTCTATTCAAAGTCTGTAACTCTCATCATTAGGATGACTAACAGCTTCATCAGTATTTAAAAAATTCTGGGACTAAGTGCAATAATATCTAGTCTTCCTCAATTTCCTTATTCAAAAAGACGAGATCTGAGAGGCAGAAAAGATGTGAAATGAAACAAAGGGTTCTATGGTAATAAATGGTGATAAGGAAATAGTCATTTATTGTCAAGTTTGTCAATAATTAAATGGCAGTTACATGCAGGACATGACAGTTCACTGCATTATTTCTTCCTATGCATTTAAAACATCTTACATTCTGTGCAGTTGTGCTGGATTGCAACTGGATGTAAATATTGCTCTATTAGGAACATCATAGAAAGCCAGGAACTCAGCTGACATGCTCCTCCAACAACCCCACCTGGTTTATCATGATTAAGTATCGGCAGGGGAATTACTAACCTGCCATGAAAACTGCTGATGCAGCCGTCTCTCATTATCCGACAACAATCGAGTGGTGTGTCTTTCTGGAACTAAGACAATCAGTCCTCCAAGGAAGAGGAACAGCAGCAGCAGGAGAAGAGGAGAAGCAGATGAGACAATGAGACAGGTGAAGAACAGAGAAGAGGAGATTTGCAGATGAAGAACGAACAGGACAAATAGTGGAAAAGGGAGGTGGAAAAGTTGAAAGCACTTATAGAAATCCATGCATCCAAACAAAAATGTTTTGTGTTATTTTGCTTTCAATAAAATCTTACTTTTTTTATTTCATTGAGCACTGATCCTGAACATATACATTTACGTTTCTCTTCCAACATCTGGCTATAGGTCATGAATTCGGCTTATTTATTGAAAATACATTGAAGCACAGCAATTCTCAGCAGTAAGTGGCATGTCTGCCTCTTTTAGAGTTTGATGTTCAATTTATAAAAATCAACTGCAAAAGTTATAATCTTAGGAAACACAAATGTCAAAAGTCTTTGTATAAACATTCTGAAATGCCCTATTCAGCCACTATGCCCTCAGTCGCTGGGTGGTTGTTGTTAGTTTGTTAGTGGATGTCCATGGATTTCTTATAGATGTTTTCAAAATTGACTTTCAACTTTGTCGTTTGATGTCACTGACTTAAAAATGTTTTGTTTGCATCAGTTATGCCTAGATCACACGAGCGTAGTTAAGTGACGGCGAAGTTGTAGAGGTGCCAGGAAGTCAAGTTTCGCCCACTTTCGGCGTTTCAAGCCATTTTTGGACAATTATATAATCAATTAGAGGTTCTAAATCGTCGTTGATGGTTCCTATTACGACGAGGCTCTCGTTTTTTACGCCGAATCGCTCGTAATTACGGACGAGGCAAGAAGAGACTTGTGTCGGCGAGTTGTCAGGAGCCTCGACGCAGTTCCATTGCTTCAATGTTATACTAGATTCGCCCAAGGAGTCTCTTTCTTCGCCCTAGCATGCTCTTTCTTCGCCCTAGCATCCTCTTACTTCGTCCTAATGTTCAATTACGCCCAAGCAAATACCTGTTACGGCCAAGCAAGTAGCTGTTTCGGCGTTTCAACAGCCTGTTTGTGTCGGCGAGTTGTTGTCTTTTTTCGCCGAAGTTCCATTGACTCAATGATAAGTAGCCTCGCCCAACCTGTCTCTAACTTCGCCCAACCTGCCTCTAACTTCGCCCAAGCTGTCTCTAACTTCGCCCAATCATTTTGGGGGTCTTTCAGGTCTTTTGCATCGTGGCTTCTTCCTTCGTAAAGATTCAACAGGTTGAATCTTTCGTGAAGCAAGTTCTTGCTTCACTATAAGGTCATGTGACTTCTAGGAACTTTTGGCGAGGAAGTTTAAGAAGCGCCGTAGACGAAAATATCGTCGCCGAATTGTTGAATGTAGGTAAAAAACCTCCCTCTTTCCTGGAAAAGCAAGAAGCGACGCGACAAGAACCCTCTGTTACGTCTCCGTGAGAACTAGCCATAATGGTTAAGCAGTTGATTCAGTGTGATCATATCTAGCAGCATAGGTGACAATTTAAGCAAACTAATTAAATGACTTTAGGTACTTCATCATAAAAGAAGATTAGGAGACCAACAGAGAACTGCCAATGACATGGCAAAGCCAGTTTGCAAACTGAAAATAACAAAATTAATTTTTCCAGTGGACAGCCAATCTGCAAAGAGCTCTAATTAAAAAATTCTTCATTGATAGTCCATTCTGGCTGAGGACTAAATTACAAGTCACATTGTATATTAAAGGCACACCGTACTGCAATTTTTTTTTTGTTGAGAGCTTCAAATGTACTATTTACAGAAACATCACAGTGATTCTATTGAATTTATCCCAAAATAAACCCATGAAAAAAATGATTGAAGTTACTGATTTTGGCAAGTATTTTGGCACAACAAAAAGCGACTCCTGTTGGAAGAAACTGAGCAAGTCACATAGGACTGGGTAATAATATAATGAATGAGTAAAGGTTATTCACCACGGGAGAGGGAATATGTGATTTATCACCCGAGGCCTTTAGGCCGAGGTGTGATAAGTTTTTACACATATTCCTGATCCCATGGTGAATAACCGGCTTATACCATAAGACAAAACTGAAACTTGTCATTTGTTGCTGTGGTTTTTTCACAGCTTCACATATTATTCTCCCATGGGAGGATAATTGGACAACAAAGAATATAGGTTTTATTTCAGTGAAACACTGGCTCATGATTGGCTGACAGAGGTGTCGAATGGTATAAACAAGTAAATGACTTGTTATGACCTCTTGAAGCATGAAAGAACTGTGAGAACTAGCTCTGAAATGGTTTAGGAACAAAGAGATGAAGCTTAAAAAGGCGACTATATTAATTTGAGACAAGCGGAAACTGTGGAAAATCTTGCAGATGCTTGTGACAAGTGCCAACTGTCAATCATAATAAAATTAGATATAATCTGGTGTGCTGGTTGGTTGCTTCTTATGACTGCATTTGACATTGGTTAATTTGTCCATATTTGCCAAGTCCAGACTAGTGTTTCCAATGAGTCTCGATCGACACCTCTCGAGAATGACATGGTCTAGTGCACGAGAATCGAGAATTTCTCGAGAAATCTAGGACACTGTCCTGCCATTGGCACAATGATAAAACAAGAGAGATTTAATCTTGCAATGGATCACATTTTTTGGCTTTTATGATATCCTTTATAGTTTTAATGTTAATCTGTGTGTTTTGTTTCCGATAAATCACAGCTAAACATCCAGATATTATACAATTTTAAAACATTTGTACAAGTTCAACTTCAGCATTTATCAGGTATACAATGGGGATTATCATCAACAGATATTTAAATTGATCAATGGAGCAAATACACAATAACAATAACATCAAGCAAAACAAAACAACATCCCAATGGTTTGTAACTGTTATAAACATTAAACACATGAACACCATGTTAAACAATGATCAACATTTCAATTCTCGAGACTCGCTCGGCGAGACGAGAAAATGCTGAGTCATTGCTGATCTCGAGACTTCTCGAGAACTCTCGCTCTCATTGGAAACTCTAGTCCAGACCACATATTGTGATGGCAGCAACTAATAATTTTAGATATAACATGTATAAAATTTTGTCAATCTTGACAATCTGTCTAAGTGTAAACGTTTCATATTGGTTATGACCTCCTAAATGTTACTTGGGTATAAATTTATTATAAAGCTGAGATAGCTAGATCAGTTGATCAATAATTAGATATACACTAGCAGAGTACCCGTCTAAAGACGGGTAGAAGGGGCATTGACATGGTACTGTTGATTTACCCAATCAGAAGTTATGTGCATAAGTCAACATGATGTTTGTAATACTTGTTTATGTTAATTGAAACGAAAGTGCTTCTTCTGAAACCCCCCCCTCCCCTCCCCTCCCTCTTTATGTTGGACAGCAGTTTGACGTGTCAATGCTTTGTCGCATTTGGGTGTTGTCCTTGGTACGTAAAGCAAAGAAAATAAATAAAAATCTATATATGTAATCGACCTTTCTGTCTGTCTTTATGGAGTATTGATCTACTGGAGATGCATTTCAGTAACAGATAAGATCTCCCTCTATCTATATTATATATATATTTATCTATCTGGCTATCTATCTATCCATCTATGTCTCTATGTATGTGCCGAACTGCCCATTAATATATCTGTCTATCTATCTATCTCTCTATCTGTCTTTGTGTATCTCAAGCTATCCATGTATCTATCGATGTATCTATCGATTTATCTATCGATTTATCTATTCTTTAAGAGGGGCTTGTAGACAGACTATCTACCTACCGATGTGCCTGTCTGTCTATCTATAAGGATGTGTTGAGTTACCTATAGATAGAGATCTATCTACATGTAGCAATGTGGCTGTTGGTCTATCTATCTATCTATCTATCTATCTATCTATCTATCTATCTATCTATCTATCTATCTATCTATCTATCTATCTATCTATCTATCTATATGTCTATATGTCTATCTATCTGTCTGTCTATCTGTCTGTCTGTCTGTCTATCTATCTATCTATCTATCTATCTAGCCATCTATATCTTTCTATATCTATCCATGTGTCTTCGGTCTGTTCTTACAGTCTCTTTCCTCCCTTAATCCCTTCTTTAAGTCTTTCCTTAATTCCTTCCTTTAAATTGCTGGATTGCTTGATACACATTCCTTCTTTCCTTCTTTGTTTCTTTCTTTCCTTCTCTCTGTCTTTCCTTCCTTCCTTCCTTCCTTCCTTCCTTCCCCTCCCCTTTCGTCTAGGGTATCTTTAAAGATCGTAGCAAAAGTGAAACCACTGGCTATGAGTGGGTGCTGCTGTTGCTGCTGGAATATTTAACCTGTTTTTCCTCGCTATAATCAACAATTCGTAAGTTACGATGCATTTAAAGCATTAAGAACACACCTTGGACATAACAGGAGACAGTGGCTAAATATTATGACTGTCTGTAAAGCAATGTCAGAGAAGACCCGTTACAAAGGAATAGGGAGAGGGTGAATTTTATATATGTATATAGATATAGACAGATAGACAGCTAGAGATACATAGATACGTAGGTAGGTAGGTAGATAGGTAGATAGGTAGATAGGCAGATAGACATGTATGATGTACTTTACATTCATGAAAACTGCATGGGGGAGGGGGTTGGAGGTTGCTTCACCGTTATATTATACATTTAATTGTAATTGTGGGGCCGGGTCTTGCAAATTGTGGTCCAAATCAGTCCCTGCCCACTTTCACAACCTTCAGAAAATCAACCAATCAGATATAGTGCATGGTCGAATGATTGGAACTTGTAAACTGTTATTTTCTGTTTGCTTTTAGCAGTTATTGTCATTTT
This sequence comes from Platynereis dumerilii, assembly GCA_026936325.1. Classification (NCBI taxonomy): domain Eukaryota; kingdom Metazoa; phylum Annelida; class Polychaeta; order Phyllodocida; family Nereididae; genus Platynereis; species Platynereis dumerilii. The sequence goes on along the minus strand of JAPTHN010000001.1, from coordinate 109,530,281 downwards.
CACAAATAAAAGCTTCACCTGAGTGTTGTCAGATCACAGCTAGTATTATATCAAACAATGCATCTGATAATAACCTGTTGTTTATCACAGGAATGTTAGGTGGACAAAATTGCAGAAGTGTGTTTCTCAAATGTATTCATTTTATTGGAGGAGAGGGGGAGGTCCACCCTACCCTACGTCACTCATCAGATGGCTGAACATACTGTGCGGACACAAAATATTGTCCAAATCCCAATTTCATACATTTTTCCTGATCTAAGGTTAAAACCTATTTTTTCAACGTTGACAGGATGCACTTGCAATAGCCCATTTTTTCATATGATAAAAAATGGGCAAAAGTGTCATTTTGATGATTGTGGCCCTTTAAGACAGTTTTTATTAATTGAAAGGTACCCGAAAGAAATAAACTATGAACCTCTACAATGTTACAGATGATTTCATATTTGTAGACCAAAGGACGAAATGTGAATTTTTTTCCTAGGAAATGGTATTTTGTCAAAATGGCTTCTTTGACATGAAGCATTACCCAATAAATACCAGTTCCCAGAGCTGCCCAATTTTAGCTCAACCCAAGCCCTAGCTAATCCTCAGCAAAGACCTTGACACTCGATGTAATTGCTTGAGGCCTGTGAGAATAATACCCTTACTTTTACTGTAATTAACTTTCAAGTAATTTTTGCATGTCTGTGACTGCTCTACTAAAACATTATTTATAAAAGTGTCTTTTATGTCTATTGATGTATTGGTTATATATCAATCTGTCATGCCTTTTTCGACTCCTTTTTAAATGGAAATTGACCAGGTTTGAATCTAGATCTTCTCATGAAATAAAAACATTATTTACATGTACCATCAGCAACATCAAACAATTTCATTCTCTAAGATTACCCAACTTTGAGTGGCCTTGAATGACCCCTTCTGCATTTGAGGAGCAATCAGTATGACATTTTCATAAAGTTGATGATAATTAATATTTATATCTTGCATTTTGATGGGCGTTGTGATGTAATATAGTTGTTGGGCTGTTTGCTGACAAGGTATTGGGCTATCATTCTTGAATTTGCAGAAGTGAAAAAAAGACACTTCCTTTGTCAAATGACAAAACAATAGTAGCATGAAAACCAGACATGATAATTATTGGAAAACGTCAGAGTGGTCGTACAAAATTTGTTTCAAAGTAAACGCATTCATATTGAAACAAATTAATGTTTTGTGCCTCAAAAAATAGGTTAAATCATGAGCTGTGGAAGGCATTAATCCCACTCCGGTTTGATTCTTATCAAGTATGAGGGATGATATTTTGATGATTAAATATGGCAAATGAAACTGAATTTGATATAATGAATTAAGCAATGTGTCGATTGCTTTAAATTAATCACACTGGAATTGCAACATTCATGTTGAAAGGGATGGCTTTGACCAGATTTGATACAGATAATCTGAAAACAAAACCAAAATGCAACTTTCAAAGTTTTAATCATGTTGAAATATTTCAGAACTTCTCATGGCTCCAGATGACATCTTATCTGCATTTTGGGTGTAGTCTTTCATTCTGTCCTTGATTTGATAAATGAACAATGTTGCTTGATCGCAGCATTAGTAGTGATAAAGTCATGATGGTTTTTACATGTACATTGCTTGTCCAATTCCGGACACTATAAAATAGTGTCAGTGTCCCCAATAGGATCATTTGGAAGAAACAGGACTTTTGTCCAAGATATGAAGTTATGACAATAGCTTAAGCACACTACAGACTACACTTTAATACACTTTAACTATATATATTTGAATTGTTCAATTAAGTTTTCGTTTCCCATCAAGAAGTATGAGTTGCCTTTGCAACTTGCTATGTAGTTTCTAAGCTCCATCTAATTGGCTGATGACCAGTCAAGGACCAATCAGGGGCAGTTAAATGCTACGTAGCAAGTGGCTTTGCAACTCATACTAATTGAAATTGCAGTAATCAGATATCAGATGAAGTTAAAATGCTATGTAGCAAGGGCCGGCGGCCACTCATTCTTATTAAAAAGTTTGAAATTGCTGTAAGATAAATGAGGAGGCAACCATTTCATAATCATGGGGGGCTTTAAGTTTTCGTTGGCAGGAAATTATTTATTTCACAGTAACGTTGGTTGTAATTATTCTTTTCAAGCACGAAATTATTCATTAAAATAAAAATTCCAGCCACTCTGGATATCAAATGGTCACCCCTTAAGTTAAATCCACATTTCACTTGTTTACATAGAATTGCCATATTTTTGTAAATGTGAAAGACAAAAACGTCTTTAAGTTATGTACCAGATTGAGGTAATAGAAAGCCATTGCATCAGTCTGCCATACAACACTCGCTCGGAAGTCTGTTTAACTCCTGGCATCAGGATGGCACTGCATTTATCACTCTGACAGCTGTCCTTTAAATATATTTTGGGACTAAGAACAATTGCTTCTTCAAGCTCCAGACCAAAAATTACAAGAATTGAGAATGGATAATTAAGGGACAATGGGAATTTGAAATTTGAAAGAGAGAGTCACTGGCATTATGCACCATGAAAAATGCAATAGACAGTCTGAGATGGAAGCCTTCAGCACTTCTGAGATTCATTCAAAATTGAAAATTTTCTTGCTGTCTATTTCTCAACATTACATGACCACAGAGAAAAACTGACTGACATCATCATATATATGCAGTACCGTGTACTTGCTTTGCTTGATCAATCACAGCAATTTAATTTTTGATATGACACACAATTTAATCTGGGAGTGATAGAGCAAATATATTATCGCCAAATACAATATTTAAGTGAGATAAATCAAGGACAATGAGAAAAAAATTCAAGAAAATCATGTGAAAATAAAATTAGTGTGGAGAGGAAACTGACAAGATTGAGAGATAAAATTGGGTATTAGGAAAAAGCAGAGATGAAACTTTTATAACTGAGGAAACTGCCTGGACAGGATTTAATAGAAAGGAAATTTGAGGAAATTGGAGGTGAAATACAGTTGAGAAGCAGATATTATTAGAAAAAAAAAGAATGTGTTGGATGAGATCATTGAAACCTGCTGAGCCATAAACATTTAAATTCAAATCAACTCATAAACATGAGACAACTGTTAATTACTGGAATTTCAGTTGTGGATATCAATCATGTTGCTTCATGAATTTTAAAGGGATGCAACATATCTTAATAGCTTTGCTGATTTGTAATGAGCTGATATCTTAAGTTCATCTATCATGGGATGGCAGATAGAGCTTAGCAGTTCATTGCACTTCTTACTTGCTTCGCAAAAATGTCTGTGCAATTGTGCTGGATTGCAACTGGATGCGAATATTGCTCCATTAGCAACATCATAGGAAGCCAGCAACATGCTCCCCTAACAACCCGGTCAGATTTATCATGATTAAGTATCGGATGGGGAATTACTGACCTGCCAAGAACACTGCTGATGCAGCCGTCTCCCATTATCTGACAACAATCGAGTGGTGTGTCTTTCTGGAACCAAGACAATCAGTGCCCCAACGAAGAGGAACAACAGCAGTCGTAGAGAAAAAGAGGTAGGATGAGGCCATGATTTAGGTTGAGAACAGAGAAGAAGAGAGCTGCAGATGAACAAATAGGTGGAAAGGGCTGACAGAGGAATGAAAGAGAAGTGAAGCATATAACAAAAATATAGGAAGAGGAGAATAAGAAATTGGAGGAGCAATTGTGGTAGAAAGAACAAGAAAAAGAGGAACAGGGACAAGAGCATGAACAAAAGCTGCACAAGAGAAACAGTGGAAGAAGACAATGGCGTATATTTCCTAATAAGAGTGTAGCAAAAGAAAGAGCATTCAGCAGGAGGAGAAATCACTCAGATCATTGAAAGACAAAAATATCAAGAAGAATTTCAAGAAGAGAAGACAAAATTGAAGAAAATATGCAATTTTTCTTCCCATTATTTTCCTTCCCGTTAACATATTTTATTATCCGCTGAATAATTTCATTCCAAACTAAATGATAGTCAAATACTTAGGTAGACCTCTTTTATTTTGATAAAATGCAACCAATATAAAATAAACTTTCTAAGAACATTCTTCAGCTCTAAAAATTGCATTTACCATGTAGTGAATTTAATAATTTTGCTTGGTTGTTTGATTGCGAGAGATGGTGAATGGGGTTTTGTTTATTGACAAAACATTAAATGAAATTGAGACACAAAAATGCAGCAGTGAGAGGCATGCACCTCATTTACAGTTTGATTGTCAATGTATTAAAGTCAACTGCAATGGCTACAATCTTGGCAAACACAATCTCAAAAGTCTGTTGACATTCTCAAATATCCTATTTAGCTGACATGCTCTCCAGTTATTGTTATTTGTTGAGCAGGAGGTGGCTGTTTTCTTAATTTGAACTTATTCTATGGTCCTGGTTTATGACTATATTTTAAAACACAACGAATACTTAGAGAGTTTCTTGTCATTAATTTTACTAACTGTCCATTTCATAAATTCGATTTATTGACAAATAGTTTGTCAATGGTTTTTTAAGCCGAAAAACACACAAACAATTATTCAAATCAAGTGTTTATCATGCTGGATAATGCCAGAAAGTGGTGGAAATGGGATAAGCTAAAATTAACATCTCAGGAAAATGAGATGAGTGTTTTAGCAGGAATGTCTCATGAACATCTACTGAATTACACTCACACTACATTGGCCTAATCAAAGCGTGAAATAGTTAAATCACAACCATGATGCAATATTTCAATTTAAACATTTCAATTTCCAACTTTTATTGACCCTGGATTACATTGCATCTGCATTTGAGGTGCAATGTTTCATGCAAAATTGCTTGCCAATAATTCATCTTTTCTTCTTTATTAGGAATGGTGCCATTATCTGCTGAGTGCCTGATGGGAAATCCATTTGTTTAATGTGAGCATGGGTGTATTATGAACACTCATTTGACCTAATTCAAAATTCATCACAATTTCTTGTCACGCAATCTGTTGAGAAATGCACAGATCCAGAGAAAAGTGGAAGAGTCCAAAGAGAAGGACTTCTCTAAAAATGCAAGATTGAAGCATAAATTCCAATAAGCTTTATCATGTTTAGCAATCTTTCATAATGAGAAATAAAAATAAAAATATCGTCAAACAACAAAATTTTCTTAAATCCTGTTGCTCAATAATTATCAAATTTCGCACAGACCTTATGTGTGGTCTTAAAAGCATTTTTGGAATAAAATCGTGAAAAATGATTGACACACTTCTCATTCTAGTGAGATCTGTTTGAAATATAAGAACATTGACGGCACTTCACTGGAAAAAGAAGGCAAAAATACTGCATGTCTGCAAACTTACTTTTTTTTTTCCATTTTAGTTTATCGACTCACCTGGCTGTATTTTGCTCCTACATCCCAGACAGGACGGCGACTCCTGCCTACAAAAATTTCCATCTTCCCTGGCCTCAGCCACCTAAATTGAGTTCCAGGATCAAGATTCAAACCTATATCCTCAAGTTCCCGTGAATTTGCAGACCTTAACACTATGAATATCGCTTGGTTACGTTTGGGTCACTGCAACACTTCAAGCAGTTTAAAATGTGGGTTTCTGATTGGTCAGATTACAGGAAGTCCGCCGTTTCATTATGTTGGCGGCGACTGTCACGATTTTAGTTTATACCAAAAATTTGCAAAAAAAAGGAGTCAAAATCGTGACATTCGTCGGCACCTTATTATCGTCCTTATATTCATAGTGCTTCACTAGAACCATAAACTTGGCTATGTTAAACTATGTTGACTATACTGAAGTAGGTACAATGTATGTACTTACTTACAATGTAGCATAATATTATAGTTTTTACAATGGCAATATATTTGTTGAGATATGGAAATGTTGTCAAAGATGGCAGGGATGCCAGAGGATATATTAAAACATTATCATCTCCATTTTTCACAAGTCATACCCCAAGGCTTTTTGATTCCCAATTATTTTTGTTTTTTCAGTGTACTGTGCAAATTCAAAGGAGTGATCACATTACTTTGAGAAAAAGAAGAAGAAGCAGGATTTGATTACTTCCTGTCAAGACGCATCGACATTATTTCCAACACATTGTTATTAGTGGCATGAAACACATGTTGGGGCCAGTGCAAGCGAGCATATGAATATTACCAATACTCGACAACAGAAAGATACTGCCTGAAACCAGCAGATTACATGTTCATCCAGTTTGACTTGCAGTAATTAAAACAGCAGCAAACCTTCAGCGAAAGACATCTTTAAAAGTCATAAAAGTGATGTTGACAAAATTGGTATAATGCAATTGTGGCCAAATGTTGGCTTGAAATTATCTATATACCTGCTGCCGTACTATCTGCCCGCCTGCCTGCCAGGGTATGTAAAACCATGGAAAGGCTGAACTAGACAAATTTACACATATTATGGTGCAGTTTCATACATGTACAATAAATAGGTTATGAGCTGTGGGTCGAAAACCAAGAAGTATACTATTTTATATTTTTCAAATTTTTTCTAAATATTCAAAAAGTGTTAAAAGTACCTATCAATGACACCAGTGAAAGATCTTTATAGGCAATATGCGGATGAATTTTTATCCAGGTACATGCAAGAGAGGCTAAGTTTTGGGCCAGAAACAAAAAATTATAATTTGCAATATTTCAAAAAGTATAGAATGACCATGAATGACACCATCAAAAGGCACAACAGCATCATATAGGTGATATGTGTATGAAATGTCATCCATGTACATGCAATACTGGGCAAGTTTTGGGCCAGAAAAAAAAAGTTTTTATTTTTTTTTCTCAATATTTCAAAAACTATAGAATTCCAATCAATCAGACCATCAAAAGACACAATTGGACCATATAGGCTATATGTGTACCAAATTTCATCCATGTACATGCAATAGTGACCCAGTCTTGATCCAGAAACGAAAAAAATATTTTTTTTATCTTTTTGTTCAATATTTCAAAAAGTATGGATTATCCACCAATCAGACCTTCAAAAGGCACAACTAGACCATATGGGCTATATGTGTACCAAATTTCATCTATGTACATGCAATAGGGCCCGAGTTCTGGCCCGGAAACTATCTATCCCCCGCCGCCCAACCGCACGGACGCCGACCGTCCGCCCGGCGGACGGACAACATTTTACCAAAGTGATAACAATACCTTCTTCTAACTTCGTTCGCTGAAGGTAAAAATCACCACATCATGTGCCATGGCTGAAAGAAACAATATAGTGGTTGACTCATTGGTAAAAGACACGCAACAATAAACAAAATATATTGCATTCGGCCTTTGATCAACTAGTGTCTTGGTGTTGCAAAACATTCAGCTGTGACCATTCTTGTTTACATTAGGTCAAGATTGTTTATCACATATCAATTTATGCAATAAGATATGACCTTACACATAAGTTGCAGCAATGATAGTGGTGGCATTTTGTAGATTTTCTGAGTCCAAAAATTAATTTTGGTAAAAAATTGATAAAAGTTATCAGGAAAAGCTATTGCTACGGGTGTTGCATGCGCATGTATATGGAAAACCTCCAAGATATTTAGTTACTCACACTCTGTCTTCACGTAGCACTATTGAAATTGCAAACATTATCATTATCTATTGTTTTGCATAGGAGTAATGTGAGCTGTAATTTTACGTACAAATGTTGCGCTTGTAAAGCATACACCTAATGGATTCTGCAATTACAGAACATGAGTAACTCTTCCTGGGATTGTCAGTAAATGATTTGGTTGGCCTTCAATCAGCCTCCTGCTCTATATCCCTTGCGATGTATGTGTCTGGAGTCAAACTGTGATACAGCACAGATTGCATGGCTGTTGTTGAACAAGGACATCCTGCTAAATATAGCTCTCTTCAAAGTCTGTAACTCTCATCATTAGGATGACTTACAGCTTCATCGTTTTTAAAAAAATTCCGGGACTTAGTGCAATAATATCTAGTCTTCCTTGATTTCCTTATTTAAAAAGACAAGATCTGAGAGGCAGAAAAGATGTGAAATGAAACAAAGGGTCCTTTGGTAATAAATGAGGATAAGCAAATAGCCATTTACATTTGTCAATAATTAAATGGCAGTTACATGTAGGACATGACAGTTCACTGCATTATTTCTTCCTATGCATTAATGTCTTACATTTCCGAGCAGTTGTGCTGGATTGCGTCTATTAGGAACATCATAGAAAGCCAGGAACTCAGCTGACATGCTCCTCCAACAACCCCACCTGGTTTATCATGATTAAGTATTGGCAGGGGAATTACTAACCTGCCATGAACACTGCTGATGCAGGAGTCTCTCATTATCTGACAACAATCGAATGGTGTGTCTTTCTGGAACCATGAAAATCCGTCCTCCAAGGAAGAGGAACAACAGCAGCAGGAGAAGAGGAGAAGCAGATGAGACAGGTGAAGAACAGAGAAGAGGAGATTTGCAGATGAAGAACGAACAGGACAAATAGTGGAAAAGGGAGGTGGAAAAGTTGAAAGCACTTATAGAAATCCATACATCCAAACAAAAATGTTTTGTGTTATTTTGCCTTCAATAAAATCTTTTTTATTTCATTGAGCACTGATCCTGAACATATACATTGATGTTTCTCTTCCAACATTGCTTTTCTTGCTATAGATCATGAATTGGGCTTATTTATTGATAATATATTGAAGCACAGCAATTCTCAGCAGTAAGTGGCATGTCTGCCTCTTTTAGAGTTTGATGTTTGATTTATAAAAATCAACTGCAAAAGTTATAATCTTAGGAAATGTCAAAAGTCTTTGTATAAACATTCTGAAATGCCCTATTCAGCCACTATGCCCTCAGTCGCTGGGTGGTTGTTGTTAGTTTGTTAGTGGATGTCCATGGATTTCTTATAGATGTTTTCAAAATTGACTTTCAACTTTGTCGTTTGATGTCACTGACTTAAAAATGTTTTGTTTGCATCAGTAATGGTTAAGCAGTTGATTCAGTGTGATCATATCTAGCAGCATAGGTGACAATTTAAGCAAACTAATTAAATGACTTTAGGTACTTCATCATAAAAGAAGATTAGGGCCCGTTTTCACCAACATGGTACTAAGAGTTAAGCCAGGTCTTAGCTAAGACCTGGTCTGGCTAAGCCAATCACTCAAGCGGAGCAGGATCAAGGAATTTCAGTTCAATGAAAGTAACACATAATATGTGAACAGCTCAACTGCTACAAACACAATGTCTCAATTTCTCAAACGCAGCCAAAGGATATGCCAATATAGAAGGGGAGGGGTGGTTGACTGGGATATTTTTAAATATGTATATAAATAATAAATGATAATAACTGCTTGCCCAGTTTTGGCCAAAAAAAGAAAGACTTTGGCACATCCACCTTTCCATCAACCAACCCACATGTACCAACTCACCAACCAACAAACCTATCTACATGTATCAACTTAGATATAATTTGAGACAAATTGACTATTTTCAATTCAATAGGCCTATTTTGAATATTTTAGAATGTTACTATGACATTTTTCATAGTTTTCAAAATATCTTGTAATGACTGATTCTCACAGTATCATATTCTTTCACACAAGCACCAAAGTTCTGTAATATGTTAAATTGTTTTTGTCTTACTGAAGCCCAATATCATTGTATTGGACATCCTCAACAACATTGGTGTACCTTGCGCAATTTAACATTATGGTAGGCCCCTCCCCAAGCTAAAGTTGGAAACAAGCTCTTTTTTCTATTTTGATGTGCTGAACAAACTTTTTGTTTCAATGTCATGTGTTGAACAAACTTTGGTTTCATTGAAAGTCCAGAGCCTCCCTCCCCTCTCCTTTCCAAGTATTATCTGGTCAGCCCTTCAAATTTACACTATAACAGTTTGAGATCACTGATCTGTAAGTTAGTAAAAAATGTTTGAGACTCAGTGATCCTTGACTAGTCTAAAGACTAAAGCACAGTTGGTGAAAGGGAATTAGTTACACCAGGTTTAAAGAAGTTAATACCAGGACTAACTGTTAAAACTATGTTGGTGAAAACGGCCCTAGGAGACCAACAGAGAACTGCCAATGACATGGCAAAGCCAGTTTGCAAACTGAAAATAACAAAATTAATTATTCCAGTGGACAGCCAATCTTGCAAAGAGCTCTAATTAAAAAATTCTTCATTGATAGTCCATTCTGGTTGAGGACTAAATTACAAGTCACATTGTATATTAAGACAGTTTTTATTAATTGAAAGGTAGTTTGAAACATACATACTGTTCAACATACCCGAAAGAAATAAACTATGAACCTCTACAATGTTACAGATGATTTCATATTTGTAGACCAAAGGACGAAATGTGAATTTTTTTTCTAGGAAATGGTATCCTATGGGGAAAAGTGATGTCTTAAGTTTTCTGATGTCATTTTCCCTATAGAATCGTGTCCCAGAAAAAAATTCACATTCAGTCCCTATGTCTACAAATATGAAATCATCTGTAAGCAATTTGACCGAGCATTGTGTGGGAATTTTGTCAAAATGGCTTGTTTGACATGAAGTATTACCCAATAAATACCAGTTCCCAGAGCTTCCCAATTTTAGCTCGACTCAAGCCCTAGCTAATCCTCAGCAAAGACCTTGACACTTGATGTAATTGCTCCAGGCCTGTGAGAATAAAACCCTTACTTTTACTGTAATTAACTTTCAAGTAATTTTTGCATTTCTGTGACTGCTCTACTAAAACATTATTTATAAAAGTGTCTTTTATGTCTATTGATGTATTGGTTATATATCAATCTGTCATGTCTTTTTCGACTCCTTTTTAAATGGAAATTGACCAGGTTTGAATCTAGATCTTCTCATGAAATCAAAACATTATTTACCATCAACAACAATCAAACATTTTCATTCTCTAAGATTACTCAACTTTGAGTGGCCCAGAATGACCCCCGTCTGCATTTGAGGAGCAATCAGTATGACATTGTCTTAAAGTTGATAATAATTAATAATTATATCTTGCATTTTGATGGGCCTTCTGATGTAATATAGTTGTTGGGATGTTTGCTGACAAGGTATTGGGCTGTCATTCTTGAATTTGCAGAAGTGAAAGAATGACACTTCCTTTGTCAAATGACAAAACTGTAGTAGTATGAAAAGCAGATATGATAATTATTGGAAAACGTCAGTCTGGTCATACAAAATTTGTTACAAAGTAAACGCATTCATATTGAAACAAATTAATGTTTTGTGGCTCAAAAAATAGGTTAAATCATGAGCTGTGGAAGGCATAAATCCCACTCCAGTTTGATTCTTATCAAGTATGAGGGATGATATTTTGATGATTAAATATGGCAAATGAAACTGAATTTGATATAATGAATTATGCTATGTGTTGTCTGCTTAAAATAAATCAAACTGGAATTGCAGCATTTATGTGGAAAGGGATGGTTTCGGCCAGATTTGAAACAGATAACCTGAAAACAAAACCAAAAAGCAACTTTCAAAGTTTTGGTTAGGTTTTAATCATGTTGAAATATTTCAGAACTTCTCATGGCTCCAGATGACATCTTATCTGAATTTTTGGTGTAGTCTTTCATTATGACCTTGATTTGATAAATGAACAATGTTGCTTGATCGCAGCATTATAGTAGTGATAAAGTCATAATGGTTTTGTGCAGTTGTCCAATTCAGGTACATTAATTGCTTGTCCCATTCCGGACACTATAAAATAGTGTCTGTGTCCCCAATAGAATCATTTGGAAGAAACAGGTCTTTTGTCCAAGACATGAAGTTATGACAACAGCTTAAAAGCACACTACAAACTACACTTTAACTATATATATTTGAACTGTTCAATTAAGTTTTTGTCTCCCATCATGTGTCAGTTTGGTACAAAGAGTCAAAAGTAAGATGGTTCAATCCAAGCAACTCTCACCTAACTTTTCCTTGAACTACCAAAATAAATTGAGCAATAGGAAATCTACAACTAATGCAATAATGCCATTTTTTCTTCCTAGGGAATCTCAAATCCCGACTCTATCATGAAATTGAGAAAAGAATTTCTCCAATATGGACAACTTCATCTACATAAAAGGCATCTTAAGTTGTTTACCGCAGTTTTAATATGAATGAGTTTTTCTGCTACTTGCACGTAGTATTTTAGCTTACTGCAATTTCAAGAAGTATGAGTTGCCTGTGCAACTTACTATGTAGTTTCTAAGCTCCATCTAATTGGCTGATGACCAATCAAGGACCAATCAGGGGCAGTTAAAATGCTACGCAGCTAGTGGCTTTGCAACTCATACTAATTGAAATTGCAGTTATCAGATGTCAGATGAAGTTAAAATGCTATGTAGCAAGAGCCGGCGGCCACTCATTCTTATTGAAAAGTTTGAAATTGTTGTAAGATACATGAGGAGGCATCCATTTCATAATCATGGGGGGGGGGGGGCTTTAAGTTTTTGTTGGCAGGAAATTATTTATTTCACAGCCGGTTGTAATTATTCTTTTCAAGCACGAAATTATTCATTAAAATAAAAATTCCGGCCACTCTGGATATCAAATGGTCACCCCTTAAGTTAAATCCACATTTCACTGGTTTACATCGAATTGCCATATTTTTGTAAATGTGAAAGACAAAAACGTCTTTAAGTTATGTACCGTAATATGGGGTGAATCGGGACAGAATTGGCAGTTTTTCTGTGATAACATGGACAAAAATCAACTCAGAAATCGAAACATGGTGTCAAATTGTGTCTGAGCAGAAGGCCTAACTTTCCATAGGAGCTTGAAGTGCTATCTTTAATTGCCGAGACTCAGGGCCCAAAAAAGCACTGTCCCAATTCACCCCACAGTTTGGGGTGAATCGGGACACTCCATCATTTCTACAATCAATACTTCCTGGCTTCTTTGAGTGATTGCTTATTATGAGTAAACATTAGAAAACATCTTCAATTTGCAAAGTATTTATTTTGAGGAAAATCTGAAATCAATTTCATTGAAAATATTCAAATCATGAAAAATGTGCTAAATGAGAGAAAAGTATCAAAAACCGTAGTTATCTGCAAATTTTTTAGGTGATTAATAATTCTGGACTAAATCCATATTGAATGATGCCAAGTTCAATAATATTAATCAAAAAGCCATGCGAGTACATTCAAATTAAAATTGGTAGAGTTTATTTTAATTATTCCCGAAACTTTGCCATTGACCTGGATCTTAACCCACGATCAAACATACATAGTCCTATATCTACACAACTATCCTGAATCCCTGATACCATTCTATATTGAAAAAAAGTTTCCTGCATGTTTGATAGCTCTGGTGTTTATATTTTTTGAGGAATATGCAAAGTTTTTCCAGAATGTCAAAATTCAAATTATGCAGGGCCATGTTTAAGGTGTTGCAGCTCCTCACTGCCTGCAGTTAGAAGTATGAAATTATATCACAATATGCGTGTATATCATACTATATGTGTACTATACATGTGCCAAAAATGATTTCCCCAGCTTTATTGAAAGTAGTAGATCTTTGAAGATATAATACACAACCCTGTTCTGTCCCGATTCACCCCAGTGTCCCGATTCACCCCATATTACGGTACCAGATTGAGGTAATAGAAAGCCATTGCATCAGTCTGCCATACAACAATCGCTTGGAAGTCTGTTTAACTCCTGGCATCAGGATGGCACTGCATTTATCACTCTGACAGCTGTCCTTTAAATATATTTTGGGACTAAGAACAATTGCTTCTTCAAGCTCCAGACCAAAAATTACAAGAATTGAGAATGGATAATTAAGGGACAATGGGAATTTGAAATTTGAAAGAGAGAGTCACTGGCATTATGCACCATGAAAAATGCAATAGATAGTCTGAGAAGGTAGGATGGAAGCCTTCAGCACTTGCTGTCTATTTCTCAACATTACATGACCACAGAGAAAAACTGACTGACATCATCATATATATGCAGTACTGTGTACTTGCTTTGCTTGATCAATCACAGCAATTTAATTTTTGATATGACACACAATTTAAACTGGGAGTGATAGAGCAAATATATTATCGCCAAATACAATATTTAAGTGAGATAAATCAAGGACAATGAGAAAAAAATTCAAGAAAATCATGTGAAAATAAAATTAGTGTGGAGAGCAAACTGACAAGATTGAGAGATAAAATTGGGTATTAGGAAAAAGCAGAGATGAAACTTTTATAACTGAGGAAACTGCCTGGACAGGATTTAATAGAAAGGAAATTTGAGGAAATTGGAGGTGAAATACAGATGAGAAGCAGATATTATCAAAAAAGAAAGAATGTGTTGGATGAGATCATTGAAACCTGCTGAGCCATAAACATTTAAATTCTAATCAACTCATAAACATGAGACAACTGTTAATTACTGGAATTTCAGTTGTGGATATCAATCATGTTGCTTCATGAATTTTAAAGGGATGCAACATATCTTAATAGCTTTGCTGATTTGTAATGAGCTGATATCTTAAGTTCATCTATCATGGGATGGCAGATAGAGCTTAGCAGTTCATTGCACTTCTTTCTTGCTTCGCAAAAATGTCTGTGCAATTGTGCTGGATTGCAACTGGATGCGAATATTGCTCCATTAGCAACATCATATAGGAATCCAGCAACTCAGTGGACATGCTCCCCTAACAACCCCACTAGGTCTATCATGATTAAGTATTGGATGGGGAATTACTGACCTGCCAAGAACACTGCTAATGCAGCCGTCTCCAATTATCTGACAACAATCGAATGGTGTGTCTTTCTGGAACCAAGACAATCAGTGCCCCAACGAAGAGGAACAACAGCAGTCGTAGAGAAAAAGAGGTAGGATGAGGCCATGATTTAGGTTGAGAACAGAGAAGAAGAGAGCTGCAGATGAACAAATAGGTGGAAAGGGCTGACAGAGGAATGAAAGGGAAGTGAAGCATATACACTCTAAACATTTGGTTGTCAATGTGACTAGTTTATGATTAGTTTATGACTACTTTAGCGTAGTAAGGGATGAAAATATTGGTTGCGACTTCTTGGAAAATCATTTTGACTCTTTTATTGTAATCAAAATAACTATGTTGACTCTGCAAGTGACCCAAAGGTAGTCAAATTGATCTCCATCTGGTAGCCTTGATTACCCTCGTGGTACATTTTATTTATCCAATATCAGTGACATTGACTACCTTTTAGTATTTTTGACTCAAAGAGTTGTCGGTTTAGGCACCAGGAATTACCACTCTAAAGTTGTCATTTTGACCACCCTGTGTTTAGAGTGTATTACAAAAATATAGGAAGAGGAGAATAAGAAATTGGAGGAGCAATTGTGGTAGAAAGAACAAGAAAAAGAGGAACAGGGACAAGAGCATGAACAAAAGCTGCACAAGAGAAACAGTGGAAGAAGACAATGGCGTATATTTCCTAATAAGAGTGTAGCAAAAGAAAGAGCATTCAGCAGGAGGAGAAATCACTCAGATCATTGAAAGACAAAAATATCAAGAAGAATTGCAAGAAGAGAAGACAAAATTGAAGAAAATATGCAATTTTTCTTCCCATTATTTTCCTTCCCGTTAACATATTTTATTATCCGCTGAATAATTTCATTCCAAACTAAATGATAGTCAAATACTTAGGTAGACCTCTTTTATTTTGATAATAAAATGCAACCAATATAAAATAAGCTTTCTAATAACATTCTTCAGCTCTAAAAATTGCAATTACCATGTAGTGAATTTAATAATTTTGCTTGGTTGTTTGATTGCGAGAGATGGTGAATGGGGTTTTGTTTATTGACAAAACATTAAATGAAATTGAGACACAAAAATGTAGCAGTGAGAGGCATGCACCTCATTTACAGTTTGATTGTCAATGTATTAAAGTCAACTGCAATGGCTACAATCTTGGCAAACACAATCTCAAAAGTCTGTTGACATTCTCAAATATCCTATTTAGCTGACATGCTCTCCAGTTATTGTTATTTGTTGAGCAGGAGGTGGCTGTTTTCTTAATTTGAACTTATTCTATGGTCCTGGTTTATGACTATATTTTAAAACACAACGAATACTTAGAGAGTTTCTTGTAATTAATTTTACTAACTGTCCATTTCATAAATTCGATTTATTGACAAATAGTTTGTCAATGGTTTTTTAAACCGAAAAACACACAAACAATTATTCAAATCAAGTGTTTATCATGCTGGAAAAAGCCAGAAAGTGGCGGAATTGGGATAAGCTAAAATTAACATCTTAGGAAAATGAGGTGAGTGTTTTAGCAGGCATGTCTTAACTGAATTACACTCACATTACATTGGCCTAATCAAAGCGTGAAATAGTTAAATCACAACCATGATGCAATATTTCAATTTAAACATTTCAATTTCCAACTTTTATTGACCCTGAATTACATTGCATCTGCATTTTAGGTGCAATGTTTCATGCAAGATTGCTTGCCAATAATTCATTGTTTCTTCTTTATTAGGAATGGTGCCATTATCTGCTGAGTGGCTGATGGGAAATCCATTTATCTAATGTGAGTATTGGTCGCGATGGGTGTATTGTGAACACTCATTTGACCTAATTCAAAATTTGTCACAATTTCTTGTCAAGAAATGCAAAGATCCAGAGAAAAGTGGAAGAGTCCGAAGAGAAGAACTTGAAGCATAAATTCCATTAAGTTTCTTTTTTCATGCTTAGCAATCCTTCATTATGAGAAATTGTATCCTTGTACTACACTGAGCGCCATTAAAAACGCAACATCGTTAAACAATTTTCTTACTTCCTATTGCTCAATAATTATCAAATTTCGCACAGACCTCATGACATTGTGTGGTCTTAAAAGCATTTTTGGAAAATATGGTGAAAAATGATTGACACACTTCTCATTATAGTGAGATCTGTTTGAAACATCAGAACATTGACGGTGCTTTATTGGAAAAGTAGGCAATTTAATACTCCATGTCTACAAAATTACTCTTTTTTTTCATTTTAGTATATCGACTGAGTCTGGCTGTATAGTTTTGCTCCTACAGTACAAATTTATAAAAAGTGGCTCGTCATTTAAAATCTAGCCTTAGCTATCTATCCATAGCCATTCCAAGCTAAACTAAGCTACACTTATCCACAGCTAACCATAGCTATCCACAATTACTATTGTTTAAACAAGGGGTAAAGAGATTCCAGTGTATACAAAAGAATACAAATGGATAGCTATGGATAGATATGGATAAGACTAGTAATGAATAGCTACAGACAGCTAGGTTGAGCCACATTTAGAAATTTGTACTGTACATCCCAGACAGGACGGTGACTCCTGCCTACAAAAATTGTCATCTTCCCTGGCCTCAGCCACCTAAATTGAGCTCCAGGATCAAGACTCGAACCTACGTCCTCAAGTTCCAGTGAATTTGCAGACCTTCACATTAATATCGCTTGGTTACCGTTTGGGTCGTTGCAACACTTCAAGCAGTTTATTGTGTCAAAAATATGGCTCTCTGATTGGTCAGATTACAGGAAGTTGGCCGTTTCACTATGTTGGCGATGACTGTGATGATTTTAACTCATACCAAGAATTTGCAAAAAAAAAGAGAAAAATTTAGATGTCAGTCAAAATCGTGACATTCGTCGGCACCTTCACTCTAAAAACAAGTGTTGTTATTTTAACACCAAAATAAACACTTTTTGGTTACACTTTTTAAACATGTTGAAGTGTTTATATTCATAAAGATAAACATGTTGAGGTGTTTATGAATTATAAACACGACAACACCTTAATGAGCTTGTTACACTTTTTAAACACTTCAACATGTCTTTGACTCTAGAAGTGTTTTAAAATAAACACTAGGTGTTTATCTTTATGAAGGGAGAAGAAGCGTTGATCTGAAACAGTCATTGAGATCAGTCGGATTAGAAACACCAAACAGTTGTATACAAACACACAGTAATCACCACAAGCAATCTCTGCTAATCAGGTCTAATTATACTGCATCTAGTTTGTGAAAAATAGCATATATACATAGTATGATTGTATCTGTTTTGCCCCAAGTAAATGCACTCAAAAATTCAAATAGATAATAAAGAAATTTAAAATGGCATATTTGTTCAATTTATAATAGTATTATTTTGCTAACTTCCAAGCAGAGTGAGGGTATTGTTTGCATGTGACTGTCTGTCTGTCTGTCTGAAGGATTGTCTGTCAGTCTATCGAGGGCATTTCCTTAGGGCAAAAATACTCCTGGAAAAATATTGCCCCACAAAGGTGAAGTACAGTAAGAGCAGATTTTACTTGCCTTTGTATGCCTTTGCAGCAAAGAGGGGGGCCTCTGAAATGAAGTAATAAAACGCCGAAAATACAGTTATGTTCAAAAGTCTCGAGCTACATCCAAATTTTTAATGCTTGATTTCCAAACTACGTTTTGAGTTCAAATGATGTTGTATTCTTATTAGTATAGTGTTCAGGAATGTTTCTCCAATATCCATTTTAAAAAACATTTATGAGTACTTGTATGGAGATACTTACGAAGGGAAACATGGAGAGGAGGATCATGTGTGCTCAAAGGGAATGTAAAACAAAGAAAAATTGTGGGTTACCTCAACACTTTTGCACAGCACTGTAAAAAAACCTCCTTCAATCAAATTTTGGTATTTTGTGTTCCCACTTTTGCTTAAGCAGGTTAAAAAGGTAAAGTACATAATCTGACTTACTTTACTGGGAAGGGGATCTCAGCTCAGTTGGTAGTGCTCTGGACTTCAATGCAATTACCGGTTCCTGGGTCTTATTCCAGCTCTGGCCATGTCACCACCGGGTATACTATGTTGGACAACAGTTTCGATCAACCTTCTCATCATTGCTGTGCCCTGCTCCTGTCCTAATTACAATAGCCTGTCAAAATGCATGAATACATGAAGTAAAGCCTTAATCCTTTATCCAGGTTGATAGAATTTCAACAAGGTTCAACGATTGACGAAAAGCAAAACTAAATTATTGTTTATAGCTTGAAAATGAAAATTAGTACATTGATCCCAGAGTCAATGACATTGTGTTTCATACAGTAAAACACATGCCATAAAGCAAGTATGACAATTTCTTGTTGATGTCTGACTTTTTTATCACCTGTTGGGGTTTTTGCCAAATATGGTTGTATTAAAACCACACACCCAAACTCAGATTTTCATTCTAAAGCTTGCCCTATTGGTAATGAAAACCAGGAAATAAGCACTGCAGCTTTATTAATACCTGACATTAATATTATTTTTGTAGAACTATGTGCTCTTTATAGAAAATATGAATGCTTCATATGACACTGTCTTCTAAGAGTTCTATATTGAACACTCATTTTAAGCATTGCAGAAAAAAAAACTTTAAAAGTGAAAGTGACCAGCCTCGCATGCATCATCAAGTTAAGCAGAACTGCCACTAGTTTTGCTTTCAGAGAATTATTGGAAGCTTCAGATCTGCATCCCAGGAAAGTCTAGATGCAATGCATCATTGAAGCATTGAGAAACAGGTCAAGCTGTGCAACTACTTGTTTGAAGCTCATCTTCATAGAAAATCAACAAAAGGTGTCAGTAATTTCACAATTTAATAATTCCAATTTTTCATTAGTGAAATATTACAAGGATGCGTCAGACTCTGTAGCAACAAAGAGAATCTTTTTAAGTAGGCATGCAAAATATATGTTTCTACTGGTTCAACTCATCATAAAATAAATGTAATTTGCAAAACTGTAGGAGAATATGTAGGACATTTGTCAGTCCTACTTTTAGATGGCACTTCGCCACAAAACTACCGCTTGCAAATAATACAATTTTACATTTCAAAATTATGTAAGCAACCCAAATTTGTTCAGTGTAACAACAGTGAATGTATATTTTTTACAACAACAATTGAATGTTAGTTCCTCCGATGAAAACCTGGCATAAAAGTAATTAGATCGTATTTTTTACTTCATATATTGATATGCGCTCAAATGTTTATAAGAATAATATGCATAACACAGGACAAATCAGAGCATTGAATTTTTTTTGTGGATAAGGTTCAAGGTGTCTTTGTCAAATTGTCACAGAAGTAAAAATAAAGAAATGTTCCATTAAGTCAGTATCGCTTATTTGCATCGAAGAAGGCAGATCTGCGCACCGATGAGTATTTTATCTCAAGTAATAAAAACACCATAATCACGACCAGAAACGTCAAGATGACGACATAGATGATGCAGATGACCCGTAAGATACCAATGATGCATAGAACCTGTAATGATAGAAAAGAAATTATTCAAACAGATGGTTGGTAATTATTTTTTTTAGAAAGAAATAAAAGTTAAAAGTTCTGTCCATTTGTACGGCAGTATTGAAAATTGCCGTTATTATTAAAGTTTACCTGAGCAATAAAAGAGAGATACATGGGAGCCTTTAATGTGTTATGCATTTATCCAATGATTGGCAAATTGTGCTTAAGGGTTGAATTTTGTGAGAAAACATCCAGTTAGTGTGGTATTCCTAATGTGCACTAAGTAATTATGCAACAACAGGACTTAGTAGGAACCAGTCAATCCCTGATTATGAAGTGTTCATTATAATTATGACAAAGGGACCTAAAAATAACTTTAAAAATTAAATAAATGTTTACCTTCTATATTGGAGAGGTGGGGAGTGATGTTTCTTGTTTTTCCCTTTTTTTTTTACATGTCATCCATAATCTGTAACAATTAGCAGTCATGTCACATTGTGCAATTTTGAATTTGTAAATGTGGGGGAGACCGGGGTATGTTGTGCCACAGGGTAAGTTGTGCCCCCACCCCCACTATTGGGGTAAAAATTAAGAACTGGGTAAAAAAGCAATAGGTCAACATCATTATGCACCTAGAAAAAAACTGTCAACTGTAAAGCTATGGAAAGCTACACTCATAAATTAAATTTTTCTTGAAAACCTGATGTAACGAGGACCGACATTCTTGTTTCTCAGTCATTTGGTATTTGTAATAAGATGAAGTGTTTCGGGTAGGATGGAGTTAGAAGGTATATCTAGACATTGTTTTGAAAGATTTAATCTTGCATGGTTGATTTATTTTTGACAACCGATTTTCTCCAGAAATCAATACGGGCTAATTTGTGCCGTTTGGATTGGAGTGAGTTTGTGCCTATGAGGCTATGATATAACATAGGATTTAATTGTCATTAATCGATTTCTGTTTACAAGTAAGTTAGAAAGTGTTATACCCCCTTCTAAACTAAAAACATTCGAGTTTTTGCATAACTTTGAATTTTTGCGTAAGATGGCTATTAAGTGTTTGATTAGTTTCATGTAGCATATCAGCCATATGCTAAAGCCAGATACAAATGATCTATCTGAAGAAACAGGTGAAATACAGGGATACTGGAAGGAAATGCGGGCAGCAGGGGCGATCGGATGAAAAAGGGTATATTCATGTCAATTTTGCATAACAACATTTAAAAAGACTGTCAATAATAATTTTGATAATAAAATTATTATAATGTTTTTTAATAAGATCAAAAGGACACACCGTGCCCCCCTGCCCCCCTTGGACAAGGGCAGGAGGGGCAATTGCCCCCTCCACCCCCTTGTTCTGGCACCCTTGGTGAAATACAAGGTTCTTCTGGAATAAACCTCAGGAACAACTCGCCCATCATGCAGCAAAACTTACCCGAGCATCGGGCCAAGCTGTGCCACTTGACCTAATTTTTTTAAATGCTTACTATGATCTTCCCAATGGTGATGACATGATAAAAGTCATTCCAACCAGATTTTAGAAATAATTACCTTTTTGTG
The DNA here is from genome assembly GCA_026936325.1 of Platynereis dumerilii. Taxonomy (NCBI): domain Eukaryota; kingdom Metazoa; phylum Annelida; class Polychaeta; order Phyllodocida; family Nereididae; genus Platynereis; species Platynereis dumerilii. Next base: position 109,508,515 of record JAPTHN010000001.1, on the reverse strand, counting down.
ACAATTCTCTATGATTTCCAATCACAATTTCTTCATCCAGTGAAAATACCTCCATAGTTTAAAAAGGAACATTTTCTTCCTGAAAAACATGAGATACATAATGAATCTGCATCATATATTGTTTGTTTGTGTTTTACGCCTCTGCAGCACCTTAGTGGGCTATATCGAGGCAGGCGATCACCGTATGATGATGAGATGAGAAGGCTGTGAGTCTGCCAATACCCTATTAATTCAGGGATGCCCAGGGTCTTTCAGTTGCCCCAGCATAGAATACTGGATACAACCCGCCTCAATTTAATGTCCAATGGGCTCAGACTAAAGTGAGTTCCCGGGGTGAGATTTGAACCCACACCCTCAAAGCAAGTTGACAAGCGCACTTACCAATCAGGTCACGGGGGAACTCTATCTGCATCATATAGCATTTGACCTTACTTCAATGTTTTAAAAATATTATATCATCAGAAACAACCTACATTAGTAAACCTGCGGGTTCTTGTTCAGGTTAAATTTTGATTACACAGTAGACATCTCTCCAACTGGATTTATCAGAAGAAGCCGCCAATATTATATTAAGCAAGCCAGGGATTCCCCAATTTACTTTTGGTGACATATTAGACACCTTTCTAACCAGATTTTAGATATAATCACCTTTTTGTGGCAGTTTTCCATGGGCTGCAATTACAATTCATCCAGTGAAAAAACCTCCACAGTTTGAAAACAGACATTTTCTTCCTGAAAAAACATAATATTATACATTTAATGAATCCGCATCATTTAGCATTAGACCATACTTAAAAGTTAAATCATCTACATCAGGCAAGCCGTGGGTTCCTGTTCAGGTTCAATTTTGACAACACTTTACATTGATTGATGGTTGATTGGGCTTTACGTACTGTATTAATGCAATTGGTAAGCTAATTAGGGTAGGAGGAGGACAAGGCAATGAGGTGAAGGATGATTGAAACAGCCTTCCAACTTAGGCCAAGGTGACCCAACAAGAGCTGGATTCAACCCCTGGACCTAGCGATTGGCAGCCCAGCACGGTACCACTAGACCAACCCCCCCCCCTCCCGTTGACATATAAGACATCTCTCCAACTATATTTATTAGAAGAAACACCTGTCTTAGGTAACCCGGAGGCTCTTGTTTAGGTTAAATTTTGACAAAATATTAAAAACCTTTCCACCCAGACTTTAGAAATAATTACCTTTTGTGACAGTTTTCCAAGTATTACAATACTTCATCCAGTGAAAATACCTCCAGAGTTGAAAAACAAACATTTTCTTCCTTAAAAACATGAGATACATAATGAATCTGCATCATATAGCTATTGACCTTGCTTAAAACGTAAATATTATATCAGCAGCAACAACCTACATTAGGCAACCCACTGGTTCTTGTTCAGGTTAAATTTCCATGACACAGTAGACATCTCTCTTACTGGATTTATCAGAAGAAGCCGCCTACATTAGGCAACTCTGAGATTCTTGCCTGGATTAAATTTTTAGAGACATTAGACACCTTTCTGACCAGATTTTACATATAATGTTAACGATAATGATATACTTTATTATAGCCTCAAAAAGAGAAACTCTTTTTGGTTTTTACAGTGCAAGTTAACAAGTGTAAAACATAAAACATACAAAACAATAATGAAATAATCACCATTTTATGGCAGTTTTCCATGGTTTGAACTTTCAATTTCTTAAACCGGTGAAAAACCTCCAGAGTGTAAAAACTGACATTTCCTGCCTGAAAAAACACAAGATACATAATGAATCTGCATCATTTAGCATTTGACCATACTTAAAAGTTAATCATTTTAATAGAAAACACCTAGATCAGGCAAGCCGTGGGTTCCAGTTCAGGTTAAATTTTGACAACACGTTAGATTGGCGGATTGATGATTGGGGCTTTATGTCCTGTATTAACGCACTCGGTAGGCTAATTATGGCAGGAGGAGGACATGGCAATGAGATGAAGGATGAATGAAACAGCCATCAAACATAGGCCAAGGTGACCCAACTAGAGCTGGATTCCAACCCTGGACTGAGCGATTGGAAGCCCTGCACGCTACCACTAGACCAACCCTCACTCTCCCCGGACATGTAAGACGTCTCTCCGACTATATTTATCACAAGAAGCCACCTGCATTAGGCAACCCAGAGCTTCTTGTTTAGGTTAAATTTTTTTTGACATATTAGAAACATTTCTAACCAGACTTTAAAAATAATCACCTTTTTGTGACAGTACTCCATGATTCACAATTACGATTTCTTCATCCAGTGAAAATATACCTCCAGACTTTGAAAACTGGAATCTTCTTCCTGAAAAACATTAGGTACAAAATGAATCTGAATTCATTTTGCATCATAAACCACCTGAATTAGGCAACCCACGGGTTCTTGTTCAAGAAAAATTCATATTAAACACCCTTTCAACCAGATTTTAGAAATAATCACCTTTTAGTGGAAGTTCACTTTGACTTGCAATTCCAATTTCTTCATCCAATGAAAAAAAATCCTGAATTTGGAAACTGGCATTTTCTTTCTGAAAAACATATCTTAGAGTACATAAAGAATCTGCACCATTTAGCATTTGGCCTTACTTAAATCCCACATCAGTAGAAACCACGGGCAACCTGGGGGTTCTTGTTCAGGTTGAATCTTGGTGACACCTTTTCAACCCCATTTAAAAATAATCACCTTTTATTTCTGTAGCTGTTCTTCATTATTTCGAATTACTATTTGTTCATTCAGTGAACTTAAAACTTCACAGTTTGAAGAAAAACATTTCCTTTCTGAAACACGTAAGAGACACAATGAGTTCAGACCCAGACCCCCTGGACTCGCCCCCCCCCCTTCCCCCTCGCCGCTGGACCTCCCCCTTTCAAATTTCCTGGACCAACCCTTGTGAAAGAATCCTTCACAAAACAATATTTGACATAGGCACCTGACATTCACAAAGTATATATAGATAGTTTTTACAAAGATTTACATTGCATATTTAAAAGATTCTGTAATTAGTGTCAATGAAAACTGTTTTAAGAGTATTTATATTTGAAAATAAATATTATCTTTCTAACATTTCAATATGACAGCTTTACAACACTGAGCACAGTTGTCTTGATTAATAAAATAAGGATATTTGCTTATTTTAAGAACTTACCTTGTCAAAACTTTGGTTATAAGACTTCTTATGGGTCCCACATAGCTCAAACAATCAAACATTGAACAGAATCAACAGCTTTTTGAAAGTGGCTAACATTCACCTTCATGGCTGAGTGAACGTTTCTGTTGATAAATGCATTAAGTTTGAAGCTTAAGTGCTTGATTATGTGTTTATGATTAGACACATCATAAACACTAGTGTTTATGAAACTTAGAATTTTTTTTTCAACTTGGACTTTTTACATTATAAAAGCACACAAAATTCGTGCTGGTTGGCAAAAATGCCTGATTCTATATTCTGACAATATATGTATATGAAAAAATTGATTTTGTCTTAATTTCCTTCACATAGTAATATACCTTCCCAACTGGCTTAAAATTTTCTAAGTCCCATTAACACTTCAGCTTGTCCTGCATAAACACCATAGTGTTTTTCTTTTAACACTATGGTGTCTATTTTCAATCACCTAAGTGAATATAAACACTATAACATGTTTATGACCCAACACTATTTTTTAGAGTGTTGTTATCATCCTTATATTCATAGTGCTTCACTAGAACCATAAACTTGGCTATGTTAAACTATGTTACAATGAAGTAGGTACATGTAGGCCTACTTACTTACAATGTTACACAATACTATAGTTTTTGCAACAGTGATATTTGTTGAGATATGGAAATGTTGTCAAAGATGGAAGGGATGCCAGGGGATATATTGAAACATTATCATCTCAATTTTTCACGAGTCATACCCAAGGCTTTTTGACTCCCAATTATTACTGTTTTTCCACACACTGTGCAAATTCAAAGGAGTGATCACATTACTTTGAAAAAAAAATCTGGATTTGATTACTTCCTGTCAAAATGCATAGACATCTATATCCAACACATTGTTTATTAGTGGCACCACTGGCATGAAACACATGTTGCGGGAATTGCAACAGAGTATTATGAATATTATCAATATTCGACAACAGAAGAATACTGCCTGAAACTAGCAGATTACATGTACATCCAGTTTGACTTGCAGCAATTAAAAAAATCACCACATCATGTGCCATGGCTGAAAGAAACAATATAGTGGTTGACTCACCAGTAAAAAATATGTGACAATAAACAAAATATATTGCATTCGGCCTTTGATCGATATGAACTAGCGTCTTGTTGTTGCAAAACATTCAGCTGTGACCATTTCTTGTTTACATTTGGTCAAGATTGTTTATCACATGTCAATTTTTCCAATAAGATATGACCTTACCCATAAGTTGCAGCAGTGATAATGGTGGCATTCTGTAGATTTTCTGAGTCCAAAAATTAATTTTGGTAAAAAAACTGATAAAAGTTATCAGGAAAAGCTATTGCTATTGATGTTGTATGCATATATATATTGAAAACCTCCAAGATATTTAGTTACACACTTTGTCTTCACGTAGCACTATTGCAATTGCAAACATTGTAATTATCTATTGTTTTGCATAGGAGTAATGTGAGCTGCCATTTCTCATACAAATGTTGTGTTTGTAAAGCATACACCTAATGGATTCTGCCATTACAGAACATGACTTACTCTTCCTGGGATTGTCAGTAAATGATTTGGCTGGCCTTCAATCTGCCTCCTGCTCTATATCCCTTGCAATGTATGTGTCTGGAGTCAAACTGTGATACAGCACAGATTGAGGTATATTACATGGCTGTTGTTGAACAAGGACATCCTGCTAAATATCGCTCTATTCAAAGTCTGTAACTTCTATCATTAGGATGAATTATAATCCAGGAGCCAAGGAGAAAAAGTGGGCGGTTGGCTCAACCCGAGAGAGGGATGGACAATCTATACATCGTTGGAATCGCATGATTCTGTAGATTATGGAACTTGGGGATGCAGTTAAGAAAAGTGGTGCAATTTTTCATAAATTGGTTACCATGGCAACCAAGTCGTAATTTTTTTAAACTCATCATTACACTAGTAAAATGCATTTTTTAGGGATTTAGTCCATAGCTACACTTCATCAAGCCAACCTGGCATGTACTACTTAAATAAATAATTTTGATGGTCATGTGACCTTTTTGGTCACATGACCATACTGACCACCATTTGAGGTCAAACCTCGGGAAATAGCATTTTTTCAAGAGTTCTTGCAGTATTTTTAACCTCTGTAGCTACAATAGTGCCAGTATGTGGAGGAATTTAGTCTCATTGGAAAGCCCTTGTTATAAGCTTCAGTCTCACATAAAATTTATATACAAATCCATGGAAACTGGTTGCCATGGCAACAAAGTTCAAAATTACACAAATTTGACTTGAAAACTGGAAAATTCATTTTTTAGGGATTTAGTCCTCAACCAGACTTCATTCAAACATCCAGACATGTACAACCATATTTAGCCATTTTATTGGTCATGTGATCTTCTGGGTCACATGACCAAGGTGACCACTAATCAAGGTCAAACCTGAGAAATTCACATTTTTAAAAATTTCATACAACATTTTCTTCCACTGAAGCTACGACAATCGTGCAATTTGTACACACGTGGTCTTCTTGGAAAGCCCATTTTATAGGGTTTCATTGCACATATAATGTGTTTAAGTAAGTATCCATGGAAACTGGTTGCCATGGAGACAAAGTTAGAAATTACACAAATTTGACGTGAAACTTGAAAATTCAGTTTTGGGGACTTACTCCACAGCCCGACTTCATTCAACCATCCAGGCATGTATAACCATAATTGGGCGTGTTATTGGTCATGTGACCTTCTGGGTCACATGACCAAGGTGACCTCTATTCTAGGTCAAACCTAAGAAATTAAACTTTTTAAAAGATTTCATACGACATTTTCCAACACTGTAGCTACAATAATTCCACAATGTGTACAAATGTGGTCTGGATAGCCCATTTTATAGGGTTTCATTGCACATGTAATGTGTATCAGTATCCATGGAAACTGGTTGCCATGGAAACAATTAAAGCTAAAAAAAGTGTGACTTGAAACTGGAAAAATTATATTTAGGGACCTACTCCACAACCAGACTTCAAATAAACCAACTTAGCTTACACAACCACAGTTACATATTTTATTGGCCATGTGGCATTGTGACCACTATTCAAGGTAAAGCCATATGGAGATATGCATTTTTTGAAAATTTCATTCAACAACATTAGCTGTTGTAGAAGCAGTGTTGGTGCTATAATTATGCACCAATGTGGTCTTGTTGGAAAGGCCTTCTTTTCATAGCAATGCCTCCTGATAGTGTAACTACTCAAGACCATATCCAAGGAATAACAAGGTAAACTAAACAGCAAAATGAAGTTGTCAGATCCTTCTCTGACTATTGAGGCCTCCCAGACCACAGGCAACAAAAGAGAAAATGCCTTTATTTGGTTCAACAATGTTTGAACAACTAAGCACAGCCAAGAACAGGTGCAACAACAAACAAAATCTGATGACTAGGGGTAGAAGTGAAAGTAACAAAAAAAAACAACTAACAGACAATATCAGAGAACAAAATGACTCAAGCCGCGAGTGTGCATTTCTCAATAATGTAGTGACCCCCAGAGCATGGACACAAGCCTGACACCCACTGCATATGCTCTACATCAGTCAGCAGACGCAGTCCTGTAGTAGTGCGGTATGGTATTCCATTTCTCCATGCAGCAAGGTTTGAATGGGGTGTGTCATCGGGTTATGGTTGGCCTTCTTTCAGCCATCCTTTCTGACGAGGTTATTCCAAAGATGCTTGAATGGGTTTTTGTTTGGGGTGGTAAACTTCGGTCTTCCTGGCTTCTTTTGTGCATATAGCACCAACACTGTTGATTCAACAGCTAATGTTATTGAAAAAAATGTTCAAAACACAGAAGCACTGCAGGAAACCTTCAGAGAATAACACCTTCATAAGATTACAATTACACCATAAAATTGGTTTGTTTACCAAATTGCAGATAGGTATGCAATAGTGGCCGAGTAGTGGTCTTCAATTATCTTTATTTGCCCGATGCCCTGCCATCTGCCCATCTGCTAAGGTTTATTTTCAATCTAGAACTATGAATTTTCACAAGATAAACTTCAGCATATTTGGAATAGATTTCCAAAATTTTGGACAATTGTGACATTGTAAAGTCATCCAGTGGTTGCCATGGAAACTTAAAGTTCCGCTAGTTGGGACAGGTAATATTGAAACCAAGAAAGCCAATAAATTGTGACTGTGAGAGACTTCTCTCTGTCACTTGCATTTGTGAGATTGACAATATTTGTCACAAGAAATATGATATCAGCTTCTAAATATTCTATCAAGCACACCAAATGTGTGTGATCTTAAACTGAAACCATGTAGGAAAGTACTCCTGCATGCCTGATTTTGCAAGGGAAATTCAGACAGCATGGGCGTGTTTCCCTGACAACATAAGGACAAATAGTTTGTAAAAGCACGGATTCACTGGTATGAACAAGAAGCCCAAATGGACACTGGACAGCATTATCCATCCCAGCTATTCCTGTGACATGTTGCTTTACATAAGTCCTGGTTTCCCCTTACTTTAGCCACTGGGGGCTATACTTTCAGGCATCAGAGGAGAAAAGGCATTGGATGGCCGAAATGCTTTCACAGAACTTTGTTTGGAGGGCTTCGAGGAACATTTACTTCAATGGGTCAGGTGTATGAATTAATGCTTTTGGTGAGCTTGGGAGTATTTTCAAAGGCTAATATTATATTTCTTGTGTCAAGTATTGTCAAACTCACCATTACAAGTGACAGAGTGAGGTCTCTCACTGCCAAAATTCATCGGCTCTCTTGGTTTCAGTATTACCTGCCCAACTTGCTGAACTTTAAGTTTCCATGGCAACCACAGAATGACTATAGGATGTCCAAATTGTCAAAGATTTTGAAAATCTATTCCAGATATGCTGAATTTTATCCTGTGAAAAATTCATAGTTCTAGATTGAAAATTAGTGTCCATATGAAAAAAAAGCCTCGAACTTTCTGAACGCCCCTCTCAGGAGCCCAAGTATGAGGGATAATATTTTGATGATTAAATATGGCAAATGAAACTGAATTGGATATAATGAATTAAGCAATGTGTTGTCTGTTCAAATTAATCAGAATGTCATTGCAACATTCATGGGGAAAAGGAAGGTTTTGACCAGATTTGAAGCGAACAATCCGAAAACAAAACCAAAAATTTGATGTTGTCGAAATGAAATTAAGACACTTTCTGTGTCAAATGATGAAACTGTCGTAGTATGAATAGCAGATATGATAATCATTCATATGTCAGTCTGGCCATGGATGCCAATTTGTTACAATTGAAACACATTCACATTGAATCAAATTAATGTTTTATGCCTTGGAAATGAGTTTAAATCATGAGCTGTGGAAGGCATAAATTCCACTCCAATTTGATTCTTCTCAAATATGAGGGATAATATTTTGATGATTAGGCAAATGAAACTGAATTTGATATAATGAATTAAGCAATGTGTTGTCTGTTTAAATTAATCAGAATGGCATTGCAACATTCATGGGGAAAAGGAAGGTTTTGACCAGATTTGAAGCGAATAATCTGAAAAAAAAACCAAAAAGCAACTTTCAAAGTTTCGGTTAGGTTTTAATCATGTTGAAATATTTCAGAATTTCTCATGGCTCCAGAAGGCATCTTATCTGCAATTTGGGTGTGATGTTTCATTCCGTCCTTGAACTGATAAATAAACATGTTGCTTGATGGGAGCATCAGTAGTGATAAAAGATATTGCCGCCTCTGGACCGGACTTCAACCAAGACAAATAAAAAGGGCGACATCACCTGCCTGCTGCCTCGAACTCCTTGATTCGGTCTCGAGACTTGGCATGCAGTCCCTGGTCATGCGACTGACACCTCCCAGCTGACCCAACACCTCATTTAGGCTGAAGAAGTGAACGTGGAAGGGTCACAAAAGCTCCAGGTGAGCAATACTTTCTGTTGAGTGATCCTGTTAAAATTCATATTTCAATCAAGACATAATGGTTTTGTGCAGTTGTCTGATTCAGGTACATTGCATGTCCAATTTAGGACATTGCTGAATAGTGTGAATGTCACTAATCAGGGTCGGGTTCAAATACAAATTTATTTGTATTTGCATTTGTAAATAATGCATTTGTATTTGCATTTAAATGCTTTTTTGGAAATTTGAAGGAGAGTGTCCTTGGCATTGAGCACCATGGCAAATGCAAGAGACAGTCTGCAATTTGCAGGATGGAAGCAGTCATTACCTTCTGAGATTAATCCAAAATAAAACATTTTGGCTGGTGGTAATAACTCGGTCAATTTCTCAACATTTCATGACCACAAACATAAACTGACTGACATCATCATATATATTTAATACTTGCTTTACTTGATCAAACATAGAATTTTACTTTTTTATGTCGTATCAGATGCAATTTAATGTGGGAGTGTCAAGCAAAAATAATATTGGCCCAATACAAAATTAAAGTAGGATACATGTAAATCAAGGACAATGACAAGAAATCATGTCGAAAATGAAGGAGTGTGGGGAGGAAGACAAACAAGATTGGGAGACAAATTAAGAACAGGGAAAAGCTGTGATGAAACTTCTCAAACTGAGCAAACTGCCTGGACAGGATTTAATAGTTAGGAAATTCGAGGAAATTGGTGATAAAATGCAGTTGAGAAGCAGATATTAAACATCAGAAAACAAAAATGTGTCTGATGACATCATTGAAACCTGCTGAGTGGGAAACCTTTAAAATTCAAATCCACTCATTAACATGGAACGAATGTTAATTATTGGAATTTCAGCTTTGGATATCAACGACTTCCTTCATGAATTTTAAAGGGATGCAACATATCTTAATAGCTTTGCTGATTTGTAATGAGCAGATATCTTAAGTTAATCAATCATGGGTTGACAGATAGGGTTAGCAGATCATTGCACTTCTTTCTTACTAAGTGCCACTGTCTGTGCAATTGTGCTGGATTGCGACTGGATGTGAACATTGCTCCATTAGCAACATCATAGGAACCCAGCTACGCAGTGGACATGCTCCCCTAACAACCCGGTCAGATTTATCATGATCAAATATTGGATAAGTAAGGTACTATGGGACAGTATGGGTATTATATGAAATTTGAAAGAGAGGGTCTCTGGCAAAGTGATTGATATCCACAGCTTAGCAGTTCATTGCACTTCTTTCTTGCTTCGCAAAAATGTCTGTGCAATTGTGCTGGATTGCAACTGGATGCGAATATTGCTCCATTAGGAACATCATAGGAAGCCAGCAACTCAGTGGACATGCTCCCCTAACAACCCAGTCAGATTTATCATGATTAAGTATTGGATAAGTATGTAAGGTACTATGGGTATTAGGTCATTCGGAAATTTGAAAGAGAGGGTCTCTGGCAATATGCACCAAAGAAAACACAGTAGATGGTCTGAAATTGCAGGATAGAAGCCTTCAGCTCCTTTGAGATTATTCTAAAGGTGAATTTTTTCTTACTGTCAACTTCTCAACATTTCATGACCACAACTGTGAACTGACTGACATCATCATGTGCATGGAGTTCTGTGTACTTGCTTTGCTTGATCAATTACAGAATTTTTACATTTTGATATCATATTACACGCAATTTAATCTAGGAGTGATTGAGTAAATATAATATTGGCCCAATAGAAAATTAAAGTTGGATAAATCAAGGACAATGACAACGAAATCATGTAGAAAATTGAGGAGTGGGGAGAGGCAAACAAAAAGATAAGGAAATAAATTAAGAGCAGGGAAAAGCTGCTATGACACCAAGCAAACTGCCTGGACAGGATTTAATAGTTAGGAAATTTGAGGAAATTGGTGGTGAAATACAGTTGAGAAGTAGATATTAAACATCAGAAAACAAGAATGAGTTTGATGAGCATTGAAACCTGCTGAGCCGTAAACCTTAGATTCAAATCAACTCATAAACATGAGACAAGTGTTAATTATTGAAATTTCTGTTGGGGATATCAATCATGTAGCTTCATGAATTGTAAAGGGATGCACCATATCTTAATAGCTTTGCTGATTCATAATGAGCAGATATCTTTAGTTCATCTATCACGGGATAGCAGATGGGGCTTAGCAGTTCATTGCACTTAATTCTTTCTTTCTTAGTGCGAATGTCTGAGCAATTGTGCTGGATTGCGAGTGGATGTGAATATTGCTCCAATAGGAACATCATAGGAATCCAGCAACTCAGTGGACATGCTCCCCCAACAACCCAGTCAGATTTATCATTATTAACTATCGGATGGCGAATTACTGACCTGCCAGGAACCCTGCTAATGCAGCCGTCTCCCAATATCTGACATTATTATATACTTGGCCATGAATTAAGTAGGCCGTTAACTGGATTTTTCAGGGCCTTCATATGCCATAATGTATGGAGGGCCATAATCTGGTTAACACATGGGGGCCATAATCTGATTAACACATGGGCAGGTGGTGCCCTCTGGTGTACTTTACGCTTTGTGACGTCACCAGATGTGACGTCATGGTGACGTTGTGGACTTGAGGAATACAATTCGGCATGAAAAATTGTCCGATTTGGAAAATTCAAAAGCCTAAGACTATTGTAGCGCACTACAGATCTCAGAAATGAGGTTCGATTTGCTCTATCTTCAAAAATAACGACGCCAGAAGGCAAAACGCGACGGCCGTCATGAGTAAGATAAATCAAAATTCAAAGTGTATTGTGAAATTGTGAAGGTAAAAAGTATATAATAATGATAATAACATTTTATTTGTCGGTCATTATGGGGTATTAATCAGTTATGGCCCTCGGGCAGAAATCATTTAATGCCCTCGCCTGGCGGCTCGTGCATTAAGTTAATGATTTCTGCCCTCTGGCCATAACTGATTAATACCCCATAATGCCCTCCAAAAAAATGTTATTGTATAAACAATGGAGTGGTGCGTCTTTCTCGAACCAAGACAATCAGTGCTCAACTCCGCTCTGAGAAAGCAGAACAACATCAGCATGAGAATGTTGATAAACAATGCAGGGTCCATTAGTTTTCCATGGGCTATTTAAACTATTAAGTTGGAGAGTTGAGTACATACATGTACACACTACACAGTCATGCTTACTCTTTAAATGTGCATTAAAATCAGTTTCAGAGCAGTTTTACTTTTCTTATATTGGTAAAATGAATGTTATTTTTAAAAAACCGAATGACGAAATTGAATGAAATATGTTGAACTAAACTTTTTTAACAAAGTTTACATAACTCACTTCAAATTAGCGGGCACTGACTATCCTACAGCATTTTTGGCTTTTGGGAAATGGAAATGTTATGTCAATGGTTGAAGTGCCCCGGGCGATTTTGCGACATCTTCACTTTCTATTCAATACCCTGGGCCTTTTTGTCATCACATTATTGCTTCAGTGATTACATTTGGAAAGGGGAAAATGGTAATTGAGACTGTAGTAGTGTAGTACAATTGTAATTCAAATGTTACTGATACACTCAAAATAAAATTTGAAGAAAATGTTTCGCCATAGTACATGTAGCTTGTGAATTGCATCTGAATCAGATGTTGGCGTTTTCAATTATTACGTAGTTTCATCATCAGATTTTCTTTGCAATGTTAAGAACCTTACTACCTCTAGTTTTGCCAGGTGTATTTCTCTCTGACTTTTCTGAGAATGTGATATACTATGATGGAATCTAATGCATTTCAGTGAGCTTGTCAATTTGTTGACTGTACATAAATGGACAGTCAAATATGTCTGGCTGTGTATACAACTATACATGAACTTGTCCAGTTTTATTTTGGTATTTCAATTTTTTTTAAATTCATATTCTTGATGTCAACGAAAGAAAATTGCATTGTTGTAAAGTTTAGCACTTAATCATTGTGTAAATTTTGTTTAAATGCATGAACGTCTTACTTCAAGGATACTGTATTGTATTGTATATACAATCAGTTATGCAGTGCGATGCAGCCACAAAATTTGTGGCGATCCTTCCACAATGATACAGCTAAGGGCAGCCATAGTACAGCGCCCATGGGCAGAGACAAGGGAAACATTGCCCAAGGTTCCCATGCTGCAGCATTCGCCAGTGTTGGTGACCACCGTGTGGTGATGACTGACGAGAAGACTTTGAGTCTGGCACATAACCTATTAATTCAGGGATGTCCTGGGTCTTTCAGTTGCCCTAGCACTGAACGGGATACAACCCGTCTCCATTTAATGTCCCATGGGCTTGGACCAAATTAAGTTCCGGTAGAGGGAATCGAACCCACGACCTCACAGCCAGACTGGTAGCACAAACAAGCAACTTTATCCATTAGGCCATGGAGAACTCCTTTGAAATGTACTTGGTTCATTGACATGGCATGATTTATATCGCATAATTTCATTAGTATTTTGTATTCCTCCTGTCTAAAGCCCTATTAAATTAATCAGGGATCTGATATAATTATTACACTCGATTTCATTGACAATTAATTAATATCTCAATCATGCCACCTACTCACTTTTAAATACGATATTCACATATTCTATTCACATATTCACAATGAAAAGGTGTATGAATAAATCATGTATTTAGATTCAGAAATGGAAAAATCTAAAAATGTTACCTGCTTAATGGAAATTTCATTTGTTTTATGATGACTAAGAGTTTTTTTCGTAGCACCTATCCCAAAAAGGGCTACTCAACCAATATTCAGTTGTACAGCTGAGTTTTGCGCCACCTGGAGTTTATTTATCAAGCGTTTCGACGAACCATAGAGCAATCCATTGAATAGCAGATATGATAATTATTCATATATGTACTTCAGTCTGATCATACAAATTTGTTACAATTGAAACACATTCTTATTGAAATTATGCCTTGAAAATAAGTTTGAATCAAGAGCTGTTGAAGACATAAATTCCACTAAAATTTGATTCTTATCAAGGATGAGGTACAGTATTTTGTTGATTATTATCGTTTTCATAGCTACGTGTTTTTTTGAAAACTTCGTTTTGCAGTCAAACCGTGACATCATCGGGTATCTGTGAATGTGATTGGTCTAATCTTTAATCTGTGACATATCAGTTTAAAGTTTGACATCACGGTTTATGACAAAGGAAATTAAAACTGCCAGGCAATGTTATGTTTGTGTAAAACCACAACAAACAACTTCTGTCTGAGCCGTTTGTTACACCTTGCCAGAAGAGTCTCTGTTTTAAAGTTTCCCAAACAAAGCCTCTTTTATTGTTTTTCACAAGACTCTCGCCATCACAATCTCAAAACACTTCATCATATTAGCTCATATTTGTTGCTAGTCATTGTACACTGCGGGCCAAAAGTTTGGAAACAAGAGTTTTGTTTGCCGTTGGAGCAGTGTTACAGAAATTTGCTTGTGGGTGTATGGATTCTTATCTGATCCGAAGAAAATGTTATAATAGGAAGATGGATTGTATGGGTAGTTTCCAGTGTGTATATGAATGGCATGCAGTTTCTTTTGTTGCTTTCAAAATGCTGATGGCCCGAAACAAGTGGCCAGGCTTATCAATGAAATGGCAATGGCCAATGATTACTCACTTTGACACATCCCCATTTTGAGAGCAACCTTTGAAATTTAATGTTGTATTCACCAATTTGATCAAGTAAGAATCCAAACAACCAGATACCGTTTTGTGCAACACTGACGCAATGGTGAACAGTGATCATTTCCAAACTTTTGGCCAACAGTGTACTATGGCAGTCACAACAATTTCAGGAATTAACCCTCCTTTGAAGATAGGTGGTCTGTTTGGTTCAGTTACATTTCATTGAAGGATCTATCAATCAGTGCAGGTATCAAAGCCAAACAAGCTAAACAAACATAATCCATGTGTCGATGCATTTAGTCAGTTATTTGAAATTGTGCTTGTAAAATACAAAGTTATGCAACTAAATCTGTGACATCACAGTTTGGGATAAAGTGATGTACAAACTGGAAAAACACGTATCTATGAAAACGATAATAAATATATCAAATGAAACTGAATTTGATATGTAATAGATAACGCCCTCGTTTGTGACAATATGCAATATATCTGAGGGCTTTAGCCCGAGGATTATTGCATATTGTCACAAACAAGGGTGTTATCTAACTTATACCACTAAGTACAAAACAAATTAATTTAAATCCCTTTGTTTTTCTTCAATCCTTCTTGTTTGACAACATTACATTGTATTTGTTGCACATTCCTGTTCCTCAGTTCATTTGAAGGTTGGCAGCCCTGAAGGCAACAGGTCAGAATTCTTTCTTCTCAGGAAATAATACAATACATTAATTTTGTAGATAGAAAGATAGATGGAAAGATAGATAGAAAGATAGATAGATAGATAGAAATAACACAATACTTTAATTTCATAGATCAATTTTATAGATAGATAGATAGAAATAACACAATACTTTAATTTCATAGATCAATTTTATAGATAGATAGATAGACGGATAGATAGATGGGTAGGTCGATAGTGCAGCCCTCTCAGCCAAGGTCTCTTTGGTGAGGCTGATTATTACAATCGCTGAGAAAATTTAAATTTGAAGTTAAGAAATAGATTAAAAAAAGAATAGAAATAAATGAGCAGGGGTTCGGGGGCGGCAGCCCCCGAAATAAGAAGAAGCAGGGGTTCGGGGGCGGCAGCCCCCGAATTAAGAAGAAAAAAAATTCTTTGAGCTTGCCAAATGGGGCCAAAATTGTTAGTCTGCTGCTCCGCTATTTTTTGTTGCGGCTTGCCTATCCAAAATGAAATATTTTATCAAGTGACCTTAATTTTGATCATTATTTCAGATATTGATATAAAAAGAGTGAATACAGCCTTTTTATTGAGACCAGTTACACTTGATACAATCTTCCTCCTTGTTTACTGTCTGTGTTGTTCAGTTTTAATCCTTTGTTGGTCAGTTTTGTTTCAGTGTTTCCTTCAATTTTGTCAACTTGTAGTCAGCCAAGCATGCAATATCATGGTCAGGTGTGTGAGCTGTGATATGCATTATATCAGAGTGAAATCCTGCCTTCTGATTGGCTAGAAAAAGCAAACAGTGGTATAAAACGAATTAAGCAATGTGTTGTCTGCTTTAAATTAATCAGAATGCCATAACAACATTCATATGGAAAGGGATGTTTTTTGTCAGCTTTGAAGCAAATAATCTGAAAACAAAACCAAAAAGCAACTTTCAAAGTTTCGGTTAGGTTTTAATCATGTTGAAATATTTCAGGCTGTGGATGACGTCTTATCAGCATTTTGGGTGTAATGTTTCATTCCGTCCTTGAATTGATAAAATAAACCTATTATCTGGTCGGATCGTTTGTGTTGATAAAAAATCATAATTGTTTTGTGCAATTGCCCAATTGAGGGTACATTGCTTATCCAATTCTGAATAATATAAAATAGTGTGAGTGTCCTCAATAGGAATATTTGGACGAAAATAAGTCTATTGTCCATAGCTATGAAGTTATGACAACAGTATGAAAGCACACTGCAGACTACACTTTAACCAAATGTTTAACTGTTCAGTGTTCAACAAAGTTTTCATTTCAAAATATGTGCCTGTTTAGCACAACGAGCCTCCTAAGTTAGAGGGTTCAATCCCTGCAACACTATACCTAACTTTTCATTGAACTAACAAAATAATAATTTCTCCAATATATGGACAACTTCATCCATATAGTCTTAGCTTGCTTACTGCATTTTTAATAAGAATGAGTTTCTTGACTACTTACACACAGTATTTTAGCTGAATGTGATATAAGATGTAGTTAAAATGCAATGTAGCAAGGGGCAGCAGCATCTCATTCTTACACTTTTCAGTTATTTACATAGCACTGCCATATTTTTTGTATAAATGTAAATTTTGTAAAAAAGGTCCAAAGAAGAAATTGACCTGTAAGTTATGTACTATCCAGGGTGGAACTGTCATACAGCACCAGATTGAGGTAATAGAAGGCCATGCAACAGCCTGCCAGGCTGCCAAATAAAACTCTCTCAGAAGTCTGTTTAACTCCTGCCATCAGGATGACACTTCATTTATCACTCTGACAGCTGTCCTTTAAATATATTTTGGGACTAAGAAAAATTGCTTCTTCAAGCTCCAGACCAAAAATGACAAAAATTGCGAATGGATAATTAAGGACAATGGGAATTTGAAATTTGAAAGAGAGAGACGCTGGCATTATGCACCATGAAAAATTCAATAGATAGTCTGCGAGTGTAGGATGGAAGCCTTCAGCACTTCTGAGATTAATTGAAAATTGAAAATTTTCTTGCTGTCTATTTCTCAACATTTCATGACCACAGAGAAAAACTGACTGACATCATATATATATGGAGTACTGTGTACTTGCTTTACTTGATCAATCACAGCATTTTCGTTTTGATACGACACACAATTTAATCTAGGAGTGATAGAGCAAATATATTATCGCCAAATACAATATTAAAGTGAGATAAATCAAGGAGAATGAGAAGAAAATTTTGTGGAAATAAAATTAGTTTGGAGAGGAAACTAACAAGATTGAGAGATAAAATTGGGTGTTGGGAAAAAGAAGAGATGAAACTTTTATAACTGAGCAAACTGCCTTGACAGGATTTAATAGAAAGGACATTTGAGGAAATTGGTGGTGAAATACAGTTGAGAAGCAGATATTAAATATCAGAAAACAAGAATGTGTTGGATGAGATCATTGAAACCTGCTGAGCCATAAACATTTAAATTCAAATCAACTCATAAACATGAGACAACTGTTAATTACTGAAATTTCAGTTGTGGATATCAATCATGTTGCTTCATGAATTTTAAAGGGATGCAACATATCTTAATAACTTTTCTGATTCGTAATGAGCTGATGTCTTAAGTTCATCTATCATGGGATTGCAGATAGGACTAAGCAGTTCATTTCACTTCTTTCTTTCTCAGTACGAATATCTTTGCAAATGTGCTGGATTGTGACTGGATGCGAATATTGCTCCATTAGGAACATCATAGAATGCTAGCAAATCAGTGGACATGCTCCCCTAACAACCCCAGTAGGTTATCTTGATTAAGTATCGGATTGGGAATTACTAACCTGCCAAGAACACTGTTGATGCAGCTGTCTCTCATTATCTGACAACAATCGAGTGGTGTGTCTTTCTGGAACCAACACAGTCAGTGCTCAACTCTTCTTCGAGAAAGCATAACAACAGCAGCCTGAGAAATTTTACAAACAATGTGGAGATCTTTAAGCTTCATCACTGTGTCTATTAGTTTTCCATGGGTTATTACACTAGAATGTGGGAGAGTTTAGTACATTCACAGTCATATTTACTCTTTAAATATCTAATAAAAGTCAGTTTCAGAGCAGTTTTACTTTTATTAGTGTTGGTTAAATTGGTTTTTTAAAAATCAAATGACGAAGTTGAATATGTCAAACTGAACATTTTTAACTTAAGTTGATATAACTCACTTCAAATTAGCGGGTACTGACTATCCTACAGCATTCATGGATTTTGGGAAATGGAAATGTTATGTCAATGGTGAAAGTGCCCCGGGAGATTTTGCAACATCTTCACTTTCAATTCAATACCCTAGGCCTTCTTGCATTACATTATTGCTCCAGTGATTATATTTGGAAGAAGGAAAAGAGTAATTGAGTTGTAATTCAAATGGTACTTAAATACAGTACACTGAAAAAAAAAGAGGAAAATGTGTGAATTTGCATCTGAATGAGATGTTTGCATTTTCAGTTATTAGTTTCACCATCAGATTTGCTTTGCAATATTTTGGACCTCTGGTTTTCCTGCTGTGTGCATTCTCTCCGATGATTCTAAAAATGTGATATATATGATGGAATCCAGTGCATTTCTGTGAGCTTGTTAATTTGTTGACTCTAAATGGATTGTCAAATATTCAGTTATTTCAGTTTTAACTTATGTAACCTGGTTTGACCTGAGTCAAACATGTCTGGCAGTACATACTATTCATGAATTTCTCCAGCTTTTCTGGTGTATCTAGATTTTCTATCTTTATTCATAAACTCGATGTCGACTTAAGAAAAATTGAGTTTTTGTAAAGTTTACCACTTACTCATTGCACCAGACATTTGTCAGTTTTATAGATGCATGAACATCTTACTTCAAGGATACTGTTGAAACGTTCTTAGTTGATTGGCATGGCATGATTTAGATAGCATCATTTCATTAGTATTTTGTATTCCTCCTACCTAAAGCCCTATCAAATTAATCAGGGATCAGATATAATTATTACACTCGATTCCATTGACAATTAATTAATACCTCAATCATGCCACCTACTCACTTTTAAATACGATATTCACATATTCTTCCACTACTTTAGAGCTTCCCAAACTTGACAAAGGACTTCGTTTTCAGTGAATGCTTCCCTGCACATTTTTGCTGTCTGCCATACCTTGGATAGGAAGGGGGTGGCCGGTTTTTCCTTTCCGTCATCTTTCCTACGTTCCCCTGTCTCATGGGAAATTCTAGTGTAACTTATTAGAATATGTTTGTCTGTTCATATTTGATGAAGCTTAAACACATTTGATTTTCTATTGTAACAAATAATACTCCAATTTAGTTGATTAAATATGCCTAATGAAACTGAGTTTGACATAATGGATTAATGTGTTGCTTGCTTTATATAAATCAAAATTGCATTGCAACATTCATGTGGCAGGGGATGGTCATTGTCCAGATTTAAAGCAAATAATGTGAAAACCAAAACCAAAAAGCAGCTTTCCAAGTTTCAGCAAGGTTTAATTGTGTTGAAATATTTCACAACTTCTCATGGCTCCATCTTATCTGCGTTCTGAGTGTAATATTTCATTCTGTCCTTGAATAAATCATACATTTGGATTCAGAAATGGAAAAATCTTTGAATGTTACCTGCTTAATGGGAAATTTCATTTGTTTAATTACAACCAAGCTCGTTCTGCCCTTCCCCAAGAGGGCTATTCAACCAATGTTTTTCATGGGGACTTGTTTCCTTGATTAGCCCAGTAAGTGAGCAATTGAATACTTCAGCACCAGCCTACCCGCGAACATTTCTTTCTCTACTTTTCTTCAAATATAATACTTTTTTTCCTTCCTTGTTTACATTCTACACCTAATTTTGTGTTGCGGTCTTCTAATTTTCCTGCTGCTGTTGTTCTTCTTCCTATGGGTTGAGCATGTTGAGCACTGATTGTCTTGGTTCCAGAAAGACACACCACTTGATTGTGGTCAGATAATAGGAGACGGCTGCTGATCAGTGTTCTTGGCAGGTCACCAATTCCCCATTTGATACTTAATCATCATAAATCTGACTAGGTTGTTAGGGGAGCATGTCCACAGAGTTGCTGGCTTCCTATGATGTACCTGATGGAGCAATATTTGTGTGGATGTCGTGGCCTAGTGCATAAGGCGTTTGACTGCTACGCGCATGGTCGCGGGTTCAAACCACAGTCACGGCATGGAGGAACTGAGCAGATCCTCCTTAAACCACTGCTTCACTCGACCCAGGTGTAAATGGGTACTTGGCTATAGGCAGAGATGGCAATTGTGGAATGCTTAACTGAGGAGCGCGTGAAATTCGCTGCACACTGGTGTATGCTCCCCAGGGAGCTGAGAAAGATTCAAGCTTGATCAGGCCTGTCAAGGATGTAATTGTACAGTCGACCGAGCTCACAGACGTTAAACCTGTTACATTTACATTTACAGTATTAACACCCAGTCACAATCCAGCACAATTGCACAGACAGTTGTATAAGGAAAGAAGTGCAGTGAACTGCTAAGCCCTATTTGCCATCCCATGATTGATTAACTTAAGATATCAGCTCATTACAAATCAGCAAAGCTATTAAGATATGCTGCATCCCTTTAAAATTCATGAAGGAAGTGATTGATATCCACAGCTGAAATTCCAATAATTAACACTTGTTTCATGTTTATGAGTGGATTTGAATTTAAAGGTTTCAGCTCAGCTGGTTTCAGTATCTTTCATCAGAAACATTGCTGTTTGCTGATATTTAATATCTGCCTCTCAATTGTATTTCACCACCAATTTCCTCAAATTTCCCAATCATTAGATCTTGTCCAGGCAATTTGCTCAGTTATAAAGGTTCATCTCTGTTTTTCCCTGCTCTCAATTTGTCTCTCAATCTTGTTTATATCCCCCTCCACACATGTTTATTTTCTAGATGATTATCTTGTCATTGTCCTTGATTTATGCCTCTTTAATTTTGTATTTGGCCAATATATACATGTATTTGCCTGATCCAGATTTAATTGTGTGTAATATGATATCAAAAAGTAAAATACTCCAATTGATCAAGCAAAGCAAGTATGCAGTACTCCATATATGATGATGCCAATCATTTAATGTGGTCATGAAATGTTGAGAAGTTGACAGTGAGAACATTTTCACTTTTGGATTAATCTCAGAAAGTGCTGAAGGCTTCCATCCCACAATCTCAGACAGTCTATTGTATTTTCCATGGAGCATAATGCCAGGGACACTCTCTTTCAATTTTCATGCCCTTAGTCCCTTACTTATCCATTCTCGGTCTGGGGCTGGAGGAAGCAATTGTTCTTAGTCCCTGAATACTTCTAAAAGACAGCTGTCAGAGTGATAAATGCAGTGTCATCCCAATACTAAGAGTCAAACAGACTGCGTTGGGAGTTTTATATGGCAGACCGCTGCAATGGCTTTCACTTACCACATTCTGGTGCTGTATGGCAGTTTAACTTGGGAACATATCTCAGGTTTATTTTCTTCCAATATTCACATATCCTTTCACAAATTCACTGACACCTTCCTTTTCAGTGAATGCTTCCCCGCACATTTTTGTTGTCTGCCTTGCCTTGGACAGGAAGGGTGGTGGCCGGTCTTCATTTCTGTAATCTTTTCTACTTCACCCTGTCTCATGGGAAATTCAAGTAAATACCATTATGTTTGTCTGGTCATATTTGATGAATTGAATTTTAAACACATTTCTATTGAAACAAATAAATATTTTTTGATTGGACAGTGAGTTAAGAGTATGAGCTGTGGAAAACAAATTCCACTCCAATTTGATTTTTATCAAGAAAAATGAAGAATATTTTGTTGATGAAATATGACAAATGAAACCAAATTTGATATAATGGATTAATGTGTTGCTTGCTTTAAATAAATCAAAATTGCATTGCAACATTCATGTGGCAAGGGATGGTCATTGACCAGATTTAAAGCAAACAATGTGAAACCAAAACCAAAAAGCAGCTTTCAAAGTTTCAGCAAGATTTTAATCATGTTGAAATATTTCACAACTTCTCATGGCTCTGTCTTATCTGCATTTTGAGCGTAATATTTTATTCTGTCCTTGAATAAATCATGTATTTGGATTCGAAAATGGAATAATGTTAAAATGTTACCTGCTTAAAGGGACATTTCATTTGGTCTATGATGACCAATGGTTTTTTCGTTGCACCTATCCCCAAAAGGGCTACTCAACCAATATTTTGTGGGCTGTGGTCAATCCAGGGAACATTGTTGGTCCAATTGCAGGCCAATGGTTAAAAACAGCTTTGCTGTGATTGATGATCCAATTGATCCATGTATCTGAGAAGGTGCATTGCTCAAGTGCCCACTGGTGAATTATCCTAAATGAAAATGTCTGTGATTATCCATTTATTGGTCGTCTCACAGTCCATTTTGAAATTTATTATTATTTTTTCGAATTAATACATATAGTAGTATCATTTAGGCATGCCTGTTGTCATTTGCATTCATTAATTTTAGTTCAAATTGACATTTGTACAAGTGTGCAGAGATTTCAACTCAGTCCTCAACAAAGCCCCTTGACGGTCAATCATAGAACAAGAAGTGAGGATATCCCTTTTGACTGTTATGATCTGGCCCAGTCACCACTTGGAATATTACTACACACATCAGATGATGTTAAACACCAATGGCGCTTTAACAATCCGCCCTCGCCCTCTAAATATTAAGTACAGAGCTGTGGACATTGTGAATGTGCATTGACAATTGAACCATTTGGAAGGTGGTTTATGCCTCTGCAGCACCTTAGTGGGCTATATCGAGAACCATGGGTCTAGTGTCTGCAGATATTAAGTTATGACTACAGTATAAAAGCACATTACACCTTAACTTATTTGTAACTGTTGAACTTACTTTCATTTCCTACCATTTGTCAGTTTGGCATACTGATGTGCAAAGTTAGGGCCTGTTCAATGTGTTCAATCCTGGCAACTCTCCTCTAAATTTTCATTTAACTTACAAAAACAGTTTTCAAATCTATAAAGGTTCCAAAATCTGCTGCACAGTTGGACTACACCCATTTGGAAGAAGAGGAGATATTAAAACGATTATCTATAAGAATAACAGTATACATTCAGTAATGAATCAGTAGCTATTAATAATAGGTAGAGTAAATGATTAAAAGGGTGCATGTTATCAATTTTCACAATGGCTTAGAGTAGGTCGGGGCATGCAGCCCCCCTTAACTTCAAGGCGCGATTTGACCTACTTTTAGCGTCGATTATTTGAATGCTTATGCTGTCTACTTATAACTAGTGAAACAAATGTCTACCAATTTTAATAATGGAGTAACGGCCATTTTAGTAAAAAAATTAAAATGGCCTTCTTGCCCCACCCATCGGGCAAGAAGCCCCCCTATGATAATCCTATGGATATTTTTTTTGCGAGCGCATTCCGCTTGAAAGTTATTTCTTGGGGTTCTTCTATCATTTTTAAGGCATTCTATTCACTTTTTCTGAATTTCAGAATTTTTCTGTTCATACATTTATTTTTAAATATTTTTCACCCTTTTTCAATTTCGGCCAAATTTTTTTCTATTTCAATTAGCTATTCTATCAAGATTTAAGGTAAAGTACATATTATTAAATGGTTCCTGAAGCAGCTTTGAGGCCCCAGTGAAGGGGGCTTCGTGCCCCATGCCATACGGGCCTCTCGCCCCAAAACCACACATTTTAATTTGACCTCTATATTTTGAACTAAAAATAAAAAAGCGTGGTCAAAATCATATTTATGTGACGGTCACAAAGTGAAGCAATACACATATCCATTATACCCTTAAAAATTTTCGAAGTTATTTCTGACAACCCTTTTCAAAAAATTTATCAAAGTTACAAAAACCACGCACGTTTTTTTGTTTCTTTAATTTCTACTATGGTTTGGTGCTTTTTGCCCTCAAAATTTGTGACGTCACCTAAAAAGCCTCTAGCTTCAATGCTATCAATAAGAAAACGCACCAAAAATGTAAGTTTAGATATAAACCTGGGGGGGCCTCTCACCTAACCCGGGCTTCTTGCCCCGACCTACTCTAATATGATTTTAAGCAAAAACAATTAAACTTTTACCACACCAAAAAAGGATTATAACTGTCAAACCTAATTTAAGAAAGAAGTTACAGGGCAATTACCAGGTGACCACGGTGACACCAATGACCACAGACCTAATTCAGTTTCTTCATATCTCTTATTTGTCCACTTCAGATACTGTTCATCTTCCTCTCGTCTCTCTGTTTCTTGCACCCTTTCCCAAACCATTAGAAATTTGCTATCTTTCTATCTCTATTTTTCTCCTTACATAATAGTTTTTTTCCTTCCTTGTTTACATTCTACACCTACGTTTGTGTTGCTGCTACCATCCCAATTCTCCTCTTTTTCCTGCTGCTGTTGTTCTTCTTCCTAGGGATGGAGCATGTTGAGCACTGATTGTCTTGGTTCCAGAAAGACGCACCACTCCATTGGTGTCAGATAATTGGAGACGGCTGCATCAGCAGTGTTCTTGGCAGGTCAGTAATTCCCCATCCAATACTTAATCATGATAAATCTGACTGGGTTGTTAGGGGAGCATGTCCACTGAGTTGCTGGATTCCTATGATGTTCCTAATGGAGCAATATTCACATCCAGTCGCAATCCAGCACAATTGCAAAGACATTCGCACTAAGTAAGAAAGAAGTGCAATGATCTGCTAAACCCTATCTGCTATCCCGTGATAGATGAACTTAAGATATCTGCTCATTATGAATCAGCAAAGCTATTAATATATGCAGCATCCCTTTAAATTTCATGAAGGAAGTGATTGATATCCACAGCTGAAATTTCAATAATTTTAAAACACTCGACCCGGATTTATGAGTGGATTTGAATTTAAGGGTTTTTGGCTCAAATGGTATCAGTATCTTTCATCAAATACATTGCTGTTTACTGATATTTAATATCTTGTCAACTGTATTTCACCACCAATTTCCTCAAATTTCCTTACTATTAAATCCTGTCCAGGAAGTTTGTTCTGTTATAAAAGTTTCATCTCAGTTTTTCCCTGTTCCCAATTTTGTCTCTTAATCTTGTTTATCTTCCTCTCCACACTGCTTTATTTTGTACATGATTTGATTTTCTTGTCATTGTCCTTGATTTATTGTACTTTAATTTTGTGTTGGGCCAACATATATTTACTCGATCACTTCCAAATTTAATTGTGTATAATACGATATCAAAATCCAAAATACTGTGATTGATCAAGTAAAGCAAGGTAGGCCTACACGGTACTCCATATATATGATGATATCAATCATGTAATCAGGTCATGAAATGTTGAGAAGTTGACAGTAAGAGAATGTTCACTTTTAGATTAATCTCAGAAAGTGATAAGTGTTTCCATCCTTCAATCTCAGATGCTCTATGGTATTCTCCATGGCGCACTATGCAAGGGACACTCTCTTTCTCATTTCATGTCCTTAGCCCTTAATTATCCATTCTCATTTCCTGTCATTTTCATATTTTTTCAGTCTGGAACTGGAAGAAGCGATTGTTCTTAGTCCCAGAATATATCTAAAAGACAGCTGTCAGAGTGATTAATGCAGTGTCATCCTAATGATAGGAGTGAAACTGACTTCTAAGAGAGTTTTACTACAGTGGTCCCTGCGTTATAAGACTGCACCTTCTGCAATTATGAAGCGATCTCTCATGGGAGTGCGGTCTCTCATCATGGTGCTGTGGAAAACAAATTCCACTCCAATTTGATTTTATCAAGAAAAAGGAAGAATACTTTGTTGATGAAATATGACAAATGAAACCGAATTTGATACAACTGATTAATGTGTTGCTTGCTTTAAATAAATCAAAATTGCATTGCAACATTCATGTGGCAAGGGATGGTCATTGACCAGATTTAAAGCAAACAATGTGAAACCAAAACCAAAAAGCAGCTTTCAAAGTTTCAGCAAGATTTTAATCATGTTGAAATATTTCACAACTTCTCATGGCTCTGTCTTATCTGCATTTCGAGCGTAATATTTTATACTGTCCTTGAATAAATCATGTATTTGGATTCGAAAATGGAATAATGTTAAAATTTCATCTGCTTAAAGGGACATTTCATTTGGTCTATGACGACCAATGGTTTTTTCTTTGCACCTATTCCCAAAAGGGCTAGTCGAACCAATATTTTGTGGGCTGTGGTCAATCCAGGGAACATTGTTGGTCCAATTGCAGGCCAATGGTTAAAAATAGCTTTGCTGTGATTGATGATCCAATTGATCCATGTATCTGAGAAGGTGCATTGCTCAAGTGCCCACTGGTGAATTATCGTTAATGAAAATGTGTGTGTCAATATACATTTATTGGTCGTCTCACAGTCCATTTTGAAATTTATTATTATTTTTTCGAATTAATACATATAGTAGTACCATTTAGGCATACCTGTTGTTATTTGCATTCATTAATTTTAGTTCAAAACTGATATTTGTACAAGTGTGCAGAGATTTCAACTAATCCTCTTGAGAGCCAATCACAGAACAAGAAATGAGGATATCCCTTATGACTGTTATGCCCCAGTCTGACCCATGACAGCAAGTGTAATAGCGACCACTTGGAATATTACCACACACATCAGATGATGTTAAACGCAAGTGCACAGAGATTTCAACTCAGTCCTCAACAAAGCCCCTTGACAGCCAATCACAGAACAAGAAATGAGGATATCCCTTTTGACTGTTATGATCTGGCCCAGTCACCACTTGGAATATTACCACACACATCAGATGATGTTAAACACCAATGGCGCTTTAACAATCCACCTTCACTAAACATTAAGTTCTGAGCTGTGGACATAGTGAATGAGCATTCACAATTGAACCATTTGGAAAAAAATGGGTCTGGTGTCTGTAGATATGAAGTTATGACTAGAATTTAAAAGCCTAATACACTTTAACTTATTTGTAACTGTTCGACTTACTTTTCATCTCCCATCATGGGCAGTTTGGCACAATGAGCCTCCAAAGCTAGGGCCCATTCAATCCTGGCAACTCTCCTCTTACCTTTCATTTTACAAAAAAAAAAACACATTTAGTAGAAATTAATCTATAATAATGGTTCCAAAATACGCTACACAGATGAACTGAACCTATAAAGAAGAAGAATGATTATCAAAGGTTATCTAATAGCATATCATTATACTCAGTCAGCAGTTGTTTTAGATTAAATTATCAAAATGATATATTACACGTGACCAATATTCATAGAGATACATGTATCAGTTTTAGTAAAAAAGAAGCTTATTGTTTACCCCAAGAAGTATTATGAACGTCAAATTTGACAAGGAAAAAGTTCTAGGCTACTTGTGTATACCAATTACCTGATGACCATGATGACAAAAAACGACCAAAGACATATCACCCAGCTTCTTAATATCCTGTCTTATTCCTCCTCTTCAGATACTATTTAATGTATTCATCTTCCCCTTGTCTGTCACTTTGATATAGAAATAGAGTGGGCTGATGTACTGTAAAAATGGCACTTTGTGTGTCATCATACTGATGATTTGTCATGATCATACCCACTACTTTCAATGTTAATTTGATTTAAGGAGGCATATTCCACTTGTTGGTGACGGCCAAAACGAAATGATTATGCATCTGATTTTCAGTCTAAAATCAATTAGGACAAGTCAGATGGCCTTTTCTTGATCATGACTAACCAAACAGCCTCTATGTTTCCCAAGGCGAAAGTAGAGAAGATGACAGTTCATGGGCTATCATGAGTCACAAAGAGCATTTTTTACCCAGTGACCTGGTCCTCCTTTCGTCTATATCAAAGTGACAGACTGTAGTATACTTATCTTATCATAAATCGGGCCGACCAGACGATAGTTGGGGGGGCTATGGACTTTACCCCCGGGACGAACTTTTTTTTTCGTTCGCAGTGCGTCGTCAAACAATTTTTTCGCATGCGCACTCGCGACAAACTTTTTTATTGGAATTTTAACATTACAGTACCCTAGCTACAGGTAGAAATAAACTTTTTTTTTAGTTCCATGTGCTAAACAAACTTTTTTTTTCAGTGTCAAGTGGGAAACAATTTTTTTTTTTCACCAAATATCCATAGCCCCCCCCCCCAAAGGTCATTTGGTCGGCCCCTTAGTGTACTTATCTTATCATATTCCTCCACTTCAGATACAGTTCATCTTCCTCTCTCCTCTTTGCTTCTGGTGCCCTTTTCCCCAATTGTCAGAGCTTCGCTTGGTATACCCAAATCTTCCTATATCGCTTTTCTTTCAATATATAGTTTTTTTAACCTCCCTTCTTCACATTTTACAGAATCTACACCTAATTCTGTTTTGCTGTCTCCTCTTATTCCTGCTGCTGTTGTTCTTCTTCCTATGGGTTGACCATGTTGAGCACTGATTGTCTTGGTTCCAGAAAGACACACCACTCGATTGTTGTCAGATAATGGGAGACGGCTGCATCAGCAGTGTTCTTGGCAGGTCAGTAATTCCCCATCCGATACTTAATCATGATAAATCTGACTGGGTTGTTAGGGGAGCATGTCCACTGAGTTGCTGGATTCCTATGATGTTCCTAATGGAGCAATATTCACATCCAGTCGCAATCCAGCACAATTGCAAAGACATTCGCACTAAGTAAGAAAGAAGTGCAATGATCTGCTAAACCCCATCTTCTATCCTATGATAGATGAACTTAAGATATCTGCTCATTATGAATCAGCAAAGCTTTTAAGACATGCTGTATCCCTTTAAAATTCATGAAGGAAGTGAATGATATCCACAGCTGAAATTTCAATAATTAACACTCGACCCGGGTTTATGAGTGGATTTGAATTTAAGGGTTTTTGGCTCAAACGGTATCAGTATCTTTCATCAAATACATTGCTGTTTACTGATATCTAATATCTTGTCAACTGTATTTCACCACCAATTTCCTCAAATTTCCTTACTATTAAATCCTGTCCAGGAAGTTTGTTCTGTTATAAAAGTTTCATCTCAGTTTTTCCCTGCTCCCAATTTTGTCTCTTAATCTTGTTTATCTTCCTCTCCACACTGCTTTATTTTCTACATGATTTGATTTTCTCGTCATTGGCCTTGATTTATTGTACTTTAATTTTGTATTGGGCAAATATATATTTACTCGATCACTTCCAAATTTAATTGTGTATAATACAATATCAAAAACCAAAATACAGCGATTGATTAAGTAAAGCAAGGTAGGCCTACACGGTACTCCATATATATGATGATATCAATCATGTAATCAGGTCATGAAATGTTGAGAAGTTGACAGTAAGAGAATGTTCACTTTTAGATTAATCTCAGAAAGTGATAAGTGTTTCCATCCTTCAATCTCAGATTCTCTATGGTATTTTCCATGGCGCACAATGCAAGGGACACTCTCTTTCTCATTTCATGTCCTTAGCCCTTAATTATCCCTTCTCATTTCCTGTCATTTTCATATTTTTTCAGTCTGGAACTGGTAGAAACGATTGTTCTTAGTCCCAGAATATATCTAAAAGACAGCTGTCAGAGTGATTAATGCAGTGTCATCCTAATGACAGGAGTGAAACTGACTTATAAGAGAGTTTTACTACATGGGTCCCTGCTTTACAAGACTTGCCCTTCTGCTATTATGAAGAAATCTCTCACGGGAGTGCGGTCTCTCATCATGGTGCTGTGGAAAAGAAATTCCACTCCAATTTGATTTTATCAAGAAAAAGGAAGAATACTTTGTTGATGAAATATGACAAATGAAACCGAATTTGATACAACTGATTAATGTGTTGCTTGCTTTAAATAAATCAAAATTGCGTTGCAACATACATGTGGCAAGGGATGGTCATTGACCAGATTTAAAGCAAACATTGTGAAAACCAAAACCAAAAAGCAGCTTTCATGTAGTTGGATTGGGAAATGGAATAATATTAGAATGTTATCTGCTTAAAGGGAAATTTCATTTGGTTTATGATGACCAAAGGTTGTTTTGTTGCACCTATCCCGAGAAGGGCGCTACTCAATCAATATTTTGCTTTGATTGATGATCCAATTGATCAATGTATCTGAGAAGGTGCATTGCTCAAGTGCCCCCTGGTGAATTATCCTAAATGAGAATGTGTGTGATTGTCCATTTATTGGTTGTCTCATAGTCCATTTGAAATTTATTCCTATTTTTTCGAATAAACAAATATAGTACTACCATTTAGGCACATCTGTTGTTATTTACATTCATTAATTTTAGTTCAAAACTGATATATGTACAAATGCATAGAGATTTCAACTCAGTCCTCAACAAAGCCCCTTGACGGTCAATCACAGAACAAGAAGTGAGGATATCCCTTTTGACTGTTATGATCTGGCCCAGCCACCACTTGGAATATTACCACACACATCAGATGAAGTAAAACATCAATGGCGCTTTAATAATCCACCCTCACTAAACATATAAGTACAGAGCTGTGGACATTGTGAATGTGTGCTCACAATTGAACCATTTGGAAGAAAATGGGTCTGTTGTCTTTAGTTATGAACTGATACTACAGTATAAAAGCACATTACACCTTAACTTATTTGTAACTGTTGAACTTACTTTCATTTCCTACCATTTGTCAGTTTGGCATACTGATGTGCAAAGTTAGGGCCTGTTCATTGTGTTCAATCCTGGCAACTCTCCTCTAACTTTTCATTTAACTTACACAAACAGTTTTCAAATCTATAAAGGTTCCAAAATCTGCTACACAGTTGGACTGAACCCATTTGGAAGAAGAGGAGATATTAAAACGATTATTTATAAGAATAATAGTATACATTCAGTAATGAATCAGTAGCTATTAATAATAGGTAGAGTAAATGATTAAAAGGATGTATGTTATCAATTTTCACAAAGACTTGATAATATGATTTTAAGCAAAAACAATTAAACTTTTACCACACCAAAAAAGGATTATAACTGTCAAACCTCATTTAAGAAAGAAGTTACAGGACAATTACCTGGTGACCATGGTGACACCAATGACCACAGACCTAATTCATATCTCCTATTTGTCCACTTCAGATACTGTTCATCTTCCTATCTTCTCACTGTTTCTGGCAGCCTTTCCACAACCATTAGAAATTTGCTAACTTTCTATCTCTGTTTTTCTCCTTATATAATAGTTTTTTTCCTACCTTATTTACACTCTACACCTTATTTTGTGTTGCTGTTGCGATCCCAATTCTCCTCTTTTTCCTGCTGCTACTGCTGTTCTTCTTCCTATGGGTTGACCATGTTGAGCACTGATTGTCTTGGTTGCAGAAAGACACACCACTCGATTGTTGTCAGATAATGGGAGACGGCTGCATCAGCAGTGTTCTTGGCAGGTCAGTAATTCCCCATCTGATACTTAATCTTGATAAATCTGACTGGGTTGTTAGGGGAGGATGTCCGCTGAGTTGCTGGATTCCTATGATGTTCCTAATAGAGCAATATTCACATCCAGTCGCAATCCACCACAATTGCAAAGACATTCGCACTAAGTAAGAAGAGAAGTGCAATGATCTGTTAACCCTATCTGTCATCCCATGATTGATTAACTTAAGATATCTGCTCATTATGAATCAGCAAACCTATTAAGATATGCTGCATCCCTTTAAAATTCATGAAGGAAGTGATTGATATCCACAGCTGAAATTTCAATAATTAACACTCGACCTGGGTTTATGAGTTGATTTGAATTTAAAGGTTTACGGCTCAGCTGGTTTCAGTATCTTTCATCAAATACATTGCTGTTTACTGATATTTAATATCTGCCTCTCAATTTTATTTCACCACCAATTTCCTCAAATTTCCTAACTATTAAATCCTGTCCAGGAAGTTTGCTCTGATATGAAAGTGCATCCCAGTTTTTCCCTGTTCTTAATATGTCTCCCAATCTTGCCTCTCTACACTGCTTTATTTTCCGAATGATTTTCTTGTCATTGTCCTTGATTTATGCCACTTTCATTTTGTATTGGGCAAATATATATTTACTCCATTACTTCCAGATTTAATTGTGTGTGATATGATATCAAAATCCAAAATACTGTGATTGATCAAGTAAAGCAAGGTAGGCCTACACAGTACTCCATATATACGATGACATCAATCATATAATCAGGTCATGAAATGTTGAGAAGTTGACAGTAAGAGAATGTTCACTTTTAGATTAATCTCAGAAAGTGTTTCCATCCTTCAATCTCAGATGCTCTATGCCATTTTCCATGGCGCACAATGCAAGAGACACTCTTTTTCCCATTTCATGTCCTTAGCCCTTAATTATCCCTTCTCATTTCCTGTCATTTTCATATTTTTTCAGTCTGGAACTGGGAGAAACGATTGTTCTTAGTCCCAGAATATATCTAAAAGACAGCTGTCAGAGTGATTAATGCAGTGTCATCCTAATGACAGGAGTGAAACTGACTTATAAGAGAGTTTTACTACATGGGTCCCTGCTTTACAAGACTGCCCCTTCTACAATTATGAAGCAATCTCTCATGGGTGTGCGGTCTCTCATCATGGTGCTGTGGAAAGCAAATTCCACTCCAATTTGATTCTATCAAGAAAAAGGAAGAATACTTTGTTGATGAAATATGACAAATGAAACCGAATTTGATATAATGGATTAATGTGTTGCTTGCTTTAAATAGATCAAAATGGCATTACAACATTCATGCGCAAAGGGATGGTCATTGACCAGATTTAAAGCAAACATTGTGAAACCAAAACCAAAAAGCAGCTTTCAAAGTTTCAGCAAGATTTTAATCATGTTGAAATATTTCACAACTTCTCATGGCTCTGTCTTATCTGCATTTCGAGCGTGATATTTTATTCTGTTCTTGAATAAATCATGTATTTGGATTCAAAAATGGAATAATGTAAAAATGTTACCTGCTTAAAGGGACATTTCATTTGGTCTATGACGACCAATGGCTTTTTCATTGCACCTATCCCCAAAAGGGCTACTCAACCAATATTTTGTGGGCTGTGGTCAATCTAGGGAACATTGCTGGTCCAATTGCAGGCCAATGGTTAAAAATAGCTTTGCTGTGATTGATGATCCAATTGATCCATGTCTCTGAGAAGGTGCATTGCTCAAGTGCCCCCTGGTGAATTATCGTTAATGAAAATATGTGTGTCAATATACATTTATTGGTCGTCTCATAGTCCATTGTGAAATTTATTACTATTTTTTCGAATTAATGCATATAGTAGTACCATTTAGGCAAACTGATATTTGTACAAGTGCACAGAGATTTCAACTCAGTCCTCAACAAAGCCCCTTGACAGCCAATCACAGAACAAGAAATGAGGATATCCCTTTTTACTGTTATGATCTGGCCCAGTCACCACTTGCAATATTACCACACACATCAGATGATGTTAAACACCAATGGCGCTTTAACAATCTACCTTCACTAAACATTAAGTTCGGAGCTGTGGACATAGTGAATGAACATTCACAATTGAACCATTTGGAAAAAAAAAAGGGTCTGGTGTCTGTAGATATGAAGTTATGACTAGAGCTTAAAAGCCTAATACACTTTAACTTATTTGTAACTGTTCGACTTACTTTTCATCTACCATCATGTGCAGTTTGGCACAATGAGCCTCCAAAGCTAGGGCCCATTCAATCCTGGCAACTCTCCTCTTAACTTTCATTTTACAAAAAAAAAACAGATTTAAGTAGAAAGTAATCTATAATAATGGTTCCAAAATACGCTACACAGGTGAACTGAATCTATAACGAAGAAGAATGATTATCAAAGGTTATCTATCAGCATATCATTACTCAGTCAGCAGTTGTTTGTAGAGTAAATTATCAAAATGATATATTACACTTGACCAATATTCAGAGAAGCTCAACAATATATGTATCAGTTTTAGGCAAAAAAAAGCTTATTGTTTACCCCAAAAAGAATTATGAACGTCAAATTTGACAAGGAAAAAGTTCCAGGCTACTTGTGTATACCAATTACCTGAAGACCACGATGATACAAACGACCAAAGACATATCACCCAGCTTCTTAATATCCTGTCTTATTCCTCCTCTACAGATACTATTCAAAATACTCATCTTGCCCTTGTCTGTCACTTTGATATAGAAATAGAGTGGGCTGTTGCACTGTAAAAATGGCACTTTGTGTGTCATCATACTGATGATTTGTCATGATCATACCCAATATTTTCAATGTTAATTTGATTTAAGGAGACTTATCCCACTTGTTGGTGACAGCCAAAACGAAAGGTTTATGCATCTGATTTTCAGTCTAAAATCAGTTATGACAAGTCAGATGGCCTTCTCTTGATCATGACTCACCAAACAGCCTCTATGTTTCCCATGTTGAAAGTAGAGAAGATGACAGTTCATGGGCTATCATGAGTCACAAAGCGTATTTTTCACAGTGAACTGGTCCTCCTTTCGTCTATATCAAAGTGACAGACTGTAGTGTACTTATCTTATCATATTCCTCCACCTCAGATACTGTTCATCTTCCTCTCTCCTCTTTGTTTCTGGTGCCCTTTTCCCCAATTGTCAGAGCTTCGCTTGGTATACCCAAATCTTCCTATATCGCTTTTCTTTCAATATATAGTTTTTTTAACCTCCCTTCTTCCTATGGGTTGACCATGTTGAGAACTGATTGTCTTGGTTGCAGAAAGACACACCACTCGATTGTTGTCAGATAATGGGAGACGGCTGCATCAGCAGTGTTCTTGGCAGGTCAGTAATTCCCCATCTGATACTTAATCTTGATAAATCTGACTGGGTTGTTAGGGGAGCACCACTGAGTTGCTGGATTCCTATGATGTTCCTAATGGAGCAATATTCATGTCCAGTCGCAATCCAGCACAATTGCAAAGACATTCGCAATAAGTAAGAAAGAAGTGCAATGATCTGCTAAACCCTATCTTCCATCCTATGATAGATGAACTTAAGATATCTGCTCATTATGAATCAGCAAAGCTATTAAGATATGCTGCATCCCTTTAAAATTCATGAAGGAAGTGATTGATATCCACAGCTGAAATTTAAATAATTAACACTCGACCCGGGTTTATGAGTGGATTTGAATTTAAGGGTTTTTGGCTCAAATGGTATCAGTATCTTTCATCAAATACATTGCTGTTTACTGATATCTAATATCTTGTCAACTGTATTTCACCACCAATTTCCTCAAATTTACTTACTATTAAATCCTGTCCAGGAAGTTTGTTCTGTTATAAAAGTTTCATCTCAGTTTTTCCCTGCTCCCAATTTTGTCTCTTAATCTTGTTTATCTTCCTCTCCACACTGCTTTATTTTCTACATGATTTGATTTTCTTGTCATTGTCCTTGATTTATTGTACTTTAATTTTGTGTTGGGCCAACATATATTTACTCGATCACTTCCAAATTTAATTGTGTATAATACGATATCAAAAACCAAAATACAGCGATTGATTAAGTAAAGCAAGGTAGGCCTATATATATATAGACTTTTATTTGACAACGGAATATCACATTGATACATGTGTCATAAATCAAAATTAAATAAATCATATAAGGAAATGAATATGTACAAAAGAGGAATACAACATCAACAAAAATACATACAATACCCATCCATAAACACAAATTTCTTGTTCTGTAATCAATCATTTTAAAGACTATGAAATAGTATGGAAATGCTAACAACTTAACTAAAAATATAACATCAATAATTCACATTAGATCAATTGTAATTCTTTTTTTCATGCAATCATGAACATATTTACCTATGACACCTATGACCACGCCATCACTATTCATCATAATTAATCTAAACCTTTCTGCTGTTCCTAAACTGTCCAAATTAGGTATGGTATCTCTAATTTTTTGCAACATAATTGTTCTCTCTGTTTCATAAAGTCTACAATTTAGCAAGAAATGTTTCTCATCTTCAATTTCACCCGAATCACAGTACACACATTTTCTGTTTTCCACTGGAGTTTTTGGTCTAGTAAATCTCCCTGTTTCAATCGCAAGGTTATGTGAACTGATTCTAAATTTTATGAGACTTAACTGATGACTAACGTTAAAATCCTGTCTTAAATAATTTTCAAGTTTAAATTCAGTTTTGAATAATTTGTACGTTCTAAGT
The DNA here is from genome assembly GCA_026936325.1 of Platynereis dumerilii. NCBI lineage: Eukaryota > Metazoa > Annelida > Polychaeta > Phyllodocida > Nereididae > Platynereis > Platynereis dumerilii. Next base: position 109,471,911 of record JAPTHN010000001.1, on the reverse strand, counting down.
TTGGGATTTCTAACACTATCCTGAATTTCCATCATACACTTTTGCATAAAGTTGTTATGTATTTTCTCTTTGAATGTTAACAGATGCTTTTTAGAAAAGTTTTGTTGAACCCAACATTCATCTAAATTAACCTCACTCAGGATTTCTTTTATTGTAGTGCACCAATTTGGTCTACCTGAGTCTAATGACAACACTAGTGAATTATAAGCTTGTTTTACTAAACTGTTATCATCATATGACAATATTTTTTGCCAATAACTAATCAATCTTACTTTCATTTTTAACAATAATGGAAACCTCCCTGTCTCACTATACAGCGCTACAGTAGATGTAGACTGTTTCACTCTCAATGTCCTTTTCATATAGCTGAGATGAATTTTCTCGAATTCAGCTAATTCTTTGTTGTTAAACCAAACTTCAGAGCCATACTCCAAGATAGGAGATATTTGAACATCAAACATTTTAAATGCTAGTACAGGTTGCAAGTATCCAACGGAACATTTCACTTGTGTACTAAGTGCAAATTCTGCATTTCTGGCCTTTTCATTTAAATGTGAAACATTATTCTTAAACATTGCCTACACAGTACTCCATATATATGATGATATCAATCATGTACTCAGGTCATGAAATGTTGAGAAGTTGACAGTAAGAGAATGTTCACTTGTAGATTAATCTCAGAAAGTGTTTCCATCCTTCAATCTCAGATGCTCTATGCCATTTTCCATGGCGCACAATGCAAGGGACACTCTTTTTCCCATTTCATGTCCTTAGCCCTTAATTATCCCTTCTCATTTCCTGTCATTTTCATATTTTTTCAGTCTGGAACTGGGAGAAACGATTGTTCTTAGTCCCAGAATATATCTAAAAGACAGCTGTCAGAGTGATTAATGCAGTGTCATCCTAATGACAGCAGTGAAACTGACTTATAAGAGAGTTTTACTACATGGGTCCCTGCTTTACAAGACTTGCCCTTCTACAATTATGAAGCGATCTCTCACGGGAGTGCGGTCTCTCATCATGGTGCTGTGGAAAGCAAATTCCACTCCAATTTGATTCTATCAAGAAAAAGGAAGAATACTTTGTTGATGAAATATGACAAATGAAACCGAATTTGATATAATGGATTAATGTGTTGCTTGCTTTAAATAGATCAAAATGGCATTACAACATTCATGCGCAAAGGGATGGTCATTGACCAGATTTAAAGCAAACATTGTGAAAACCAAAACCAAAAAGCAGCTTTCATGTAGTTGGATTCGAAAATGGAATAATGTAGAATGTTACCTGCTTAAAGGGAAATTTCATTTGGTTTATGACGACCAAAAGTTTTTTTGTTGCACCTATCTCTAGAAGGGCGCTACTCAACCAATATTTTGCTGTGATTGATGATCCATGCAGGTCTGAGAAGGTGCATTGCTCAAGTGCCCCCTGGTGAATTATCCTAAATGAAAATGTGTGTGATTATCCATTTATTGGTCGTCTCACAGTCCATTTTGAAATTTATTATTATTTTTTCGAATTAATACATATAGTAGTACCATTTAGGCATACTGTTGTTATTTGCATTCATTAATTTTAGTTCAAAACTGATATTTGTACAAGTGCACAGAGATTTCAACTCAGTCCTCAACAAAGCCCCTTGACAGCCAATCACAGAACAAGAAATGAGGATATCCCTTTTGACTGTAATGATCTGGCCCAGTCACCACTTGGAATATTACCACACACATCAGATGATGTTAAACACCAATGGCGCTTTAACAATCCACCCTCACTAAACATATAAGTACAGAGCTGTGGACATAGTGAATGTGCGTTCACAATTGAACCATTTGGAAGAAAATGGGTCTGGTGTCTGTAGATATGAAGTTCCGACTACAGTATAAAAGCACAATACACTTTAACTTATTTGTAACTGTTCAACTTTCTTTTCATTCCCCACCATGTGTCAGTTTGGCACACTGATGTCCAAAGTTAGGGCCTGTTCAATCCTGGCAACTCTCCTCTAACTTTTCATTAAACTGACACAAACATTTTCTAAATTTATAATGGTTCCAATATATGCTACACAGGTGGACTGAAACTATTTGGAAGAAAAAGAAGTATTGAAAAGGTTATCTATAAGAATAGCAGTATACATTCAGTATTAATAATAGGTAGAGTAAATGATTAAAAGGATGTATGTTATCAATTTTCACAAAGACTTGATAATATGATTTTAAGCAAAAACAATTAAACTTTTACCACACCAAAAAAGGATTATAACTGTCAAACCTAATTTAAGAAAGAAGTTACAGGACAATTACCTGGTGACCATGGTGACACCAATGACCACAGACCTAATTCATATCTCCTATTTGTCCACTTCAGATACTAAACCTTCCTCTCTTCTCTCTGTTTCTGGCTCCCTTTCCCCAACCATTAGAAATTTGCTAACTTTCTATCACTGTTTTTATCCTTTTATAATAGTCTTTTTCCTTCCTTGTTTACGTTCTATACCTACTTCTGTGTTGCTGCTCCATCCCAATTCTCCTCTTTTTCCTGCTGCTACTGCTGTTCTTCTTCCTATGGGTTGACCATGTTGAGCACTGATTGTCTTGGTTCCAGAAAGACACACCACTCGATTGTTGTCAGATAATGGGAGACGGCTGCATCAGCAGTGTTCTTGGCAGGTCAGTAATTCCCCATCCGATACTTTTAAAATCATGATAAATCTGACTGGGTTGTTGGGGGAGCATGTTCACTGAGTTGCTGGATTCCTATGATGTTCCTATTGGAGCAATATTCACATCCAGTCGCAATCCAGCACAATTGCAAAGACATTCCAGCTGAGCAAGAAAGAAGTGCATTGAACTGATTAGCCCTACCTGCCATCCCATGATAGATGAACTTAAGATATCTGCTCATTATGAATCAGCAAAGCTATTAAGATATGCTGCATCCCTTTAAAATTCATGAAGAAAGTGATTGATATCCACAGCTGAAATTTCAATAATTAACACTCGACCCGGGTTTATGAGTGGATTTGAATTTAAGGGTTTTTGGCCCAATGGTATCAATATCTTTCATCAAATACATTGCTGTTAACTGATGTAATATCTTGTCAACTGTATTTCACCACCAATTTCCTCAAATTTCCTTACTATTAAATCCTGTCCAGGAAGTTTGTTCTGTTATAAAAGTTTCATCTCTGTTTTTCCCTGCTCCCAATTTTGTCTCTTAATCTTGTTTATCTTCCTCTCCACACATCTTTATTTTCTACACGATTTTCTTGTCATTGTCCTTGATTTATTGTACTTTAATTTTGTATTGGGCAAATATATATTTACTCGATCACTTCCAAATTTAATTGTGTATAATACAATATCAAAAACCAAAATACTGTGATTGATCAAGTAAAGCAAGGCCTACACAGTACTCCAAATATACGATGACATCAATCATATAATCAGGTCATGAAATGTTGAGTGGTCGACAACAAGAAAATGTTCACTTTTAGATTTATCTCTGAAATTGATACATATATAAGTGTTTCCATCCTTCAATCTCGGATTCTCTAATGTATTTTCCATGGCGCGCAATGCAAGGGACACTTTGTCCCATTTCATGTCCTCAGCCCTTAATTATCCATTCTCATTTCCTGTCATTTTTATATGTTTTCAGTCTGGAGCTGGAAGAAGCGATTGTTCTTAGTCCCAGAATATATCTAAAAGACAGCTGTCAGAGTGATTAATGCAGTGTCATCCTAATGATAGGAGTTAAAAACATGAGCGGATGTACCAGTCATTGATAGATATGGTATATCAGGGCTTGTAGATCGATTTAATCCATCCATATAATGGCATATGACCAGTCCAAGAAATTCCCTGGAGATTTGTGTTTTGATATATTTGTCACAGGTTCTATCAAATTTGACAGTTGATTATGAAAATCTTTTTCTCAAAATTCACAGTTATTGTTAAGTGTTGTTAGTTCTTTGAGTTGCAGATTCTTATAAGTTTTATGCCATGTCTAACTGCTAAAAGCACACATAGTAACAAACAATGTATAACAGTTTGTGGTCACTGCCATGGTTGAATTGTAATGGGAATTTGTCATGTGACTTTGACATAGGCTCCCACTAGTTTTTTATTTCTTCAAAATATGCAAATACTATAAAAGAGAAAATATTTTGCATGGCAGAACATTATCAAAATAAGTGAGATGTACAAGGTCAACTATTGCATTTGCACCATATCTGTGTGTTATTTGCAAAATGGCTCTTCTTCTGCAATCCCCCAATTCGATTTTCATACGCTGGTTTTGTCTTATGGGGTATTATTGGTATACATGCGCGTGGTTAAAAAGACTTCCAAGAGAGTTTTACCGCAGTGGTCCCTGCGTTAAAAGACTGCCCCTTCTGCGGACATGAAGTGATCACTCGTGGGTTGCGGTCTCTTATCAGGACGCAAAATGCACTACAAATAATGCCTTGTGCAGGAGGAGGGCAGTTACATAAGGCAAGTCGGTCTTACAACAGGGGGTCTTATAATACAGGTATCACTGTATATGGCAGGCTGTTGCAATGGTCTTTTTATACACTAACTCTGGTAATGTATGAGACTTTGGAAATATACATTACAGGTTAACTTTCTTAAAACCTTTTTTTACTTCAACATTCACAAAAATATGGCAATTTTGAGTAAATAACTCAAAGGTGGGTATTTACCTTACCTAACAGCAATTTCATTATACATTTCAACTTCATCTGATTGGCTGATAAGAGTTCACGAACCAATCAGATTAAACTACGAGGGGTGTCCCAAAAGTTCTGACCAATTTTTTTGGCAGACCTTTCTATTTGAAGTAGCTGTATGAAATTTTCACAGAATCAATTTCAGGTTTTTCACTATCTCTTTTGAAAATATGGTACCTGTTCGAACATTTTAAATAACTTTTCTGTTGCCATGGAAACAGAAGGTCAGTGCACCCAGCGCAGCTCAATTTTTTAGGCCAAAGCCAGGTGTCTAGGCTTGTAAATAACCAAGGAATTTACTGTAAATATGCAATGGATGATCATGAAAAATATTATTTGGAAACCTAACAGTATCTCAAAGTTTTTTATTTACACTTAAAGTCACTGTGAATCAGTTTAACCCATGTGCTGAGGCGATGAAATGGGTCCTCCAAACTGGGCTGTTCCTAAATAGTGGAATTTCAGTGTATGTGGCGACTGCTTCATTTCTCGTTATGACTATTATTTCTTCAATTTTTGAACTGGTATATATATTTTAGTATCACGCAAAGTTACAGAAGGCCGAATACGGTAATTAAAGCAGATGAGATTGGGTTTTGAACCTAAGGTTCTGGAGCAATGCCTCTTGACAGCAGATTGTTTCAGCCAAACCGTCTGAAGCGCTCTCAGGCAACTGCTGGAAAAAGCCTTTGGTAATTTCCTCAGCTGATCAGGTCAAAATATAAGTACATGTTTATAATCTGATGGAAGCTATCTTGAAAGACTGCAAGCTTATCGGGAAAAACATTTTCATGCAACCTTTTCTTTTTTGCTGTAAATTCTCTGACTTATAACACAGCTAATTTGCTGAATTTCGTCTGAGAAATTGAGCTGCGCTGGGTGCACTGACCTCATGTAACCATGGTAACAGAACAGTAACTGAAACACTTCTAACAGTCTTGATTTTTTCAAAACAGAACTTTTGGGACACCCCTCGTATACTATGTGCTGGTAGACCAGAAACCCATACTTATCAAAACCGCAGTAAAAAGTTTAATAAAGATATCTTTTATGTGGATAAAGTCGTCAATAATGGAGATATCCTCTTCCCAACGTCCTGATAGAGAGTGTCCTTGAGGTTCACTTCTGGAGAAAAAAATAACAGGTTTGTATCAGCTCAACTTCAAAGTATACGCATTTCTTCTGTAAGCTGCATTGAAGTTTTGATTAATTCTAATAATTGTTCATCATAGTTATGTTTCCAACGAGTCCCGCTCATCACTCTCGAGAATGGTCATGGTCTAGTGCATGAGATCATAGAATTTCTGGAGAAATCTAGGACACTGTCCTTCCATTGGCACATTGATATAACAAGAGAGATTCAATCATGCAATGGATCAAATTATTTGGCTTTTATGATATCTTTTGTACTTTTAATGCTAATCTGTGTATTTTGTTTCCTATAAATCACAGCTAAACATCCAGATATTATAAAATTTTAAAACATTTGTACAAGTTCAACTTCAGCATTTATCAGGTATACAATGGGGATTATCATCAACATAAATTTAAATTGAACCATGGAGCAAGTAAACAATAACAATAATATCAAGCTCAGCAAGACGAGAAAATGCTGAGTCATTAAAATCTCGAGAATTCTCGCTCTCATTGGAAACACCAAATTCATAATTCTGCATGAAATCACTTAGTGCATGTTGTTCCAGCTCCAGTTTTAACTCCGGCATGTGAGCTGTTTGTACAATTGGCCAAAGCAGCAGGTCACATCGGGCTAATGCCGTTCATTTGAAATGCTACCCAAGACATGTTGTGACAAACAATGAGAAGGTCTTCGGGATTCATCAATTTACACTTGGGTTGTAATGTGATTTATGGGCCAGCCCTGGTTAACCAATTTCACTGAGCAACGGTTTCATTGTATGGGGATTTTGTCGGAATGGCTTGATTGACGTGCGGCATTACTCAATACTTATTCTATTTCCCTAACAGATGGAGCTGCCAATGACAGCTCAACCCAAACCCCAACTAATCCTAAGCAAATACCTTGACACTCTGTGTAATTGCTCCACGTGCCTGTGAGAATATCGAAACATACCGCTATTTTCTCTTCGCTTTGTATAACAAGTTCAAACCTTCCGGACTCTGTAGCATCCTATAGTTGAGAGTTTGATGTCAAGTTTTTCCATGCAAAAAATAGTACTAGATTCGAATGACAATGAGAAGAGTGGCAGTAGCAGCAGCATGCACTGTCACCAGAACTTGATATGAATATCATAAAAGCAAATGCCGTTTTGAACAGCAATGACCAAACACTGGAATTCTGAATTAAAATCTAAAGTACACACATCAGGCTTGCTCCAACTTTTCGATACACCATGACATTTGTATTCTGTCATTGATTCATTTATGGATCCCAATTCTGATCTTACTCATGGCAGCTGGGACTGAAGGACAGCCAATTGTAAGGACATCCAATTGGGGCCCCAGTCACTGCTGTGGCACTGGTTCCCATCTAGCAGCTGGTCACTGCAACCAAGTCAGTCACTGCAACCAAGTCAGCTACTTACCTTGAACCATTTCCACAGGCTTATCAGTGTGCTGGATTGAATTGACACTCCCTCCACAGGAGTCCTCACCATCCTGTTGTGTTTGATTTACTGGAGTAACGTAAAAAATCGAAAATAAAAATCCATGGGAGGATGAGAGGTGATACTGGATAACCCTGGCTTTAACTCAGGCTGCCACGAACTGTTGGAGCAGAAAACTCAGTGTGTAGGAATTCCAATTAGATTTCTCGGCTTACTGGTCAGCCAGATTATCTCTCTTTGTGAATAATTGATCGCTGGTCTCCTCTGGATTAATCCTAGCTTAAACCCAACACTTCTAACAGCACTACTATTTCTTTTGTTTCTCCCTTGCTCCTGTGTGCTACTGCTGGCGGGGGCTGCTAAAAATAAACCCTTTGAAGCTGGTCTGATCACAGCTAATCATCAGGCCCGGCAGGAAGGATGCTATTGAAGGCTGACATGTATGGGAGCCTTACACAGCTTGATGGAGGGTGCCTGATAATTTGACAGTTGTTCCGACAAGCCCAATACATAGGAAGACCAGGCAGAGCTATAGGAACTAGAGGAAGCAAGTCTTGCTGTGTCTGTGACAACCCTCAGCCTTCCTCTGCCTATCGATAGCAGCCAGCTTACTGTTTAATGCTCTTATGAAGTGAGATGGCCCCATGTCATATATCCCTCCTAATGGTCGACAGTCGTCAGTCGGACTGTAATGCCAGGAGAAATCCCAGGGCCACCATAGTAAATGATTCCGCAGTGGGCTATACTATTCTGGAGTCTCTGTGGAACATCATGATTAATACATGGTGCATCCCTCCATGAAAAGTTCTTGTTGTTTAATTCACAGGATGAGAGGGAGGGGACCATGCACTATGAATATTTTATAATTGCATCTGGGATCTTTTATTTACTCCTGCCTATTCAAGTACTTGAAATTAACCCTGCATGTACATGACCACGGCAGGGGATTGCCAACTATCACTTTACGTCAATGGCCATTCGGGCTAAAGCTACGTCTTACGATGTACAATGAAAACGTCGGTCTTCTTTATATTAAAATGACATTTAAAAAAGTCTACAATGACCATCATTTGGTCGAAAATGACGCAGCTGGTCTAATATAGTTTTTTGAAAGGCCTACCGGACCTAAATTGGGTGAATGCCACAGATTTGAAGGATGCTAAAAATGTTTTCATATATAGTATCATTTTGAAAATCAATAGTTTCCAAAATCTGTCCTTTGAAATTTTATAAAATCGGGATCAAAAAGTTAGGTAGCAGTAGGCAAACATCTATGCGCAGTGCGTTTTAAAAATTACGAAAAATCTCCAAATTTTTTTTATAATCAAAAGAACTGAGATAAGACTGATGAATACCCAGTAATAATTGCAACATCAGGAACCTTCCAGATCTTCGTGTTAATTTCAGTCACTCTTGTTTTTTTTCTGGCATTTGTCCAGGTGAAGCGATGGGTCCATTAATCTTTTAATACTCCTGGCTTAATGAGATTAGGTGTATTGTTGTTCACCTAATTCAGTATTGCTCAGAAGAAACTGGGTTGGAAAAATCAAGAAGGACCATCCTCCGTTTAAATACCAGTGGCGTCCCTATGGGGGGGGGCACAGGGGGCACGTGCCCCCCATATTGGACCTGTGCCCCCCAGATGCCCCCCATATGAACTTTCCAACTCTGGCTAAAATATACAATTAGTATAGTGGTTGCCCCCCACCACAGAATCGCGTGCCCCCCATGTGCCCCCCCCCCCGCTCGAGACCCCCCAGTTACGCCCCTGGTAAATACGAGCAAAATTGCACATTATCATAGGGTTTTGGAGTATAGAAAATGCAATTTAATGTCTTAATGCTTCGCTATGATCTTGGGTTTCAATTTGAGAATTCCGCATTAAATTCATGAAAATTTTGAATTTTTCCCTCATTTTGCTGCCTGTAACAGATTAATTTGTATAATGATTACAAATTCCTAATATGATCAAGAGAAACTGTGATTAGAACCGATACTTTAAAAATGTGACACCATAATTAGCAACTTCTAATTTCCTTCGTCCCCTGCTTGGCTGTGTGATTAATTAGAAAAAGTTGCTTTAGGCTCCGAGGAAATTAATTACCTTTTACTCATGAAAGAGCTATGGCACGGCTTAAGTATCTTGTGCAGCGCAGTTTTATGGAGCTATTTCCTGCATGGCTGAACAGGATCATTACTTAAGTGAAAGCGTACGTGAGAATGGGTATAGCATTACAAAATTGCTGGCAGTAGATTCTGCAGGCAAGTCAAGACCAAGGAGTAAGTCAGGGCGGTTGGCTGTAACCTGTGCATTATGGTCTTGCTCACCAGTGGAGCGAGACGAAGCAGTGGCTGGAATCTGATCATGAATAATGTAAAGCAAGCCCCTTGCTTATGAGGCAGGCTATGCCAGGCAGTGCCAGGAATGCTGCCATGCTCTGTCTAAGCTCTGACCATGCCAGCTGTTATCCGCTGCGCTCCCCTGCAAAGCCAGTTCTCGCTGAGCCAGCGCCAGGCATACAGCTCTGTGTCTCTCGGTGGAGCATCCACACCACACTGCAAGCTGAACACAGGAACAGGGCGAAAGAGTAGTGCAACCGAATAACAACAGCTGACAACAGCCAGCAAAGAGGAGACTTTACATTGCAAGAGAAGGAGCATGTGATGATCGATAGGCCAAATGGACTGCAGGATGCAAAAGGGCCGCAGGTAATGAAGCGTCCGTCCCAGGTCGACACATCAAAGGAACAGCATCCTCTAATCTTGGGGCGTCGTGAAAACATTCACAGGTGACCCATCAGATGCCAGCCGCCACAAAAGCCAACCAGGGTTCGTGTGCATAGAATTACATACACAGGACTGGATCCTTTCAAGTCGACATCACAGGTGACCACCTCAAGTCAGGAACCTTTGCCTTTGCGGATTGTAACTTATTGCTTCACACCGAACTGTGTGTGCTCAGGACCACGTGGTGTTTTGGGAACTGATCATTGACTGGCGCAAGTGCGTTCCAAGTGTGTGCAGTGTGGCCTATACCTGTGCACCAAGAGCAACTCCGTAGCTAAAGACCTGTAAATAGAGGAGGGAGCAGGTCGCAACAAGTAAACAAGCCTTCTGACAAGTGCGGGCCAGAACAAACTGTTTGTGTCGGGAGGGCAGCCAGCCACTTTGCCATTGTAAGTCGAAAGACTCGCGTCTCAGCTGCATTAGAGCCTAATACTATTGATCAAAGGCCAGTGCAAGGTGCAAAAGTGTGGAGGAAAGGGATTACTCAGCCCACTGGGTTTGTCTGTTAAGTGAGCCACCAGGTTTTCAATCAAACTAGCTGCAGGCTTATTCCACCTCACTCCATTGCAGCATCATCGGCTTCTTCGCTGGGTGGATTCACTGGAGGGTGCATAGATATTGCTGTCAAGATGCTCCCCAGGGCCCGGCCCGGTACATATAAGCATTAATATCAGATTGGAGAGAGACAGCCTGGCAGCAGGCAATGTTAATGCTCTTATAATTAGGCAGAGCAGGAGACTTACAGCAAATGCCTGGCAAAATGGCCCTGCTGAAGAAACCTGGAGTCTTGGAGATAATGACACTCTTGATGTCAATAGGAGCCCCTCTAACAACAGGTACGTGCATCTCTGCCTTTCTACTCTTTTTACTCTAGTGCAAGTCAGTGATCCTGAAGTAACGAGCGCAAGTAGAAGTCGTTTTTGGGAAAGTCAAGATGCTCATTCGGGGTGGTTATTATTTCTGCTTACTCAGCAGAAAAGTTGCTTCAGTTTCTCTATTGTTGTGGTATTGCAGAAAAACAAAAAATTTCGTGTGATGGCAAGGGACTTTCATCTCCCTTGTGGAAGTTGTTACTTATCTGTAAATTCACTATACTTTTGGAATTCTTGAACCTTCACACAGCAAAATTTCAGTCAATATCTTCCTAATATTCTCCCTTATTCAGATTATCAGATGAAATTCCTCACCTTTAATTACTGACAACTATTAACATGAAAGGTACCAATTATTTCTCTTTTCTGAAGTTTTAGGGATCTGTGATCTCTTTGTAGTTAACATGATCCCAGCTAACTGTTACGTGAGAGCCAAAACTGCACCTAGAAACCCAATGAAGTGTAAAGAGAATCAAGATTCAAGAATCCTAAACTTTTCATGTTCTTTAAATAGAATTCCATCGATTTTGGTTGAGAAGCTGCTTTGAAAATGTTCTGGCACCGAATCTAGGACATGACTTTTTAATGTGCTCTTCCAGGTTAAGTGAAGCAAATGTATTCTTAGGCTCAATTGCATGGTTGCATGGTCAGTGGTGTGTACATTTATAAACAACAAGTTGTTTCTTAAACTGGTCAGAAAAACTGTGCATCCCCTGTGCTGATGAATAAACAAAGGATGCAGTTCACAAATACATGCATGGTAGATTTTACATTGTTGCAGACGGATCCGAGCAATTGTAGCGGTTTACAAAAAATTATCAAGCATATAACTTGGGCAAGAACACCTCCTTGTAATACATTGTCGTTCTTGTGTGTCATGTTTTCTTTTCACTGTTTGCCATGGAATCTGACTTTGTGGTGCTGCTAGCTCATGGATTCGACCTGGAAGAATCTGTAATATTTGCATTGCCTTACTTACACTTGAGCGGATTATGGGTTGGCGGTTATTGAGTGCAAAATTGGTTGCTGTGCTGAACCCGGCCTACTTAGGAGACTTAAGCTCCTATTGGGTTCCTTTTAGTTTTACACACCATCACTTGATGCTCTGAAGCTCCTCTGCTAATTGTGTGATCAACCAATGGAATGCACCCTCCCTCCCCTTTAAGACACCAGTCTGTTTCATTTATAGATTCCCCAACCACAGATCTGCTATGTTGTGTTTCCTTGGCTTGTCGGAGCATCCGGGGGCCAGAGGAAATCTAATTTCGTAGAATAAACCCATGCATAGAAAATCATGGAGCTGTAGCACTGTGTAACAGAGTGAATTTGCAGCCGTGCCAAAGGTTCCATTAAAAACAGCCGGTCCGTGTTGGTCTCCAGAGAGGGGAGGGCCCCTGCTTGGCTCCCCATTGATTTCTCTTTATTTCATTTGCCTCCCTGATCACTCGATTCATAGGTCTCCTCATCTGTTTATGTAACTTTAGGCAAGTCCTAGCAGTGCTGTCTAAATCCATCTTGAGGATAACAAGCCAGCCACAAGAGCTATGATCATAATGATGATGATAAAAATGACAATCTTGTTTCAAGTTGGTTCTTATTGATGTGACTTCCTAAAACGTCTGTAAGGCTCCTTAAACCTACATTGTCATTTTATGGTCTCGGAGATATGATTTGAATCACTTTGCTACGAAGGTTACCCAAAGCAAGAAGGTTATTCTAAATCAAGTCTCAATGGGTAGTTACAGATCATTAGTTGTGCCTTATCATTTCATTACTTTTGCAGTGGTCACTTTCCTGTGTGAATGCAAATTTCTCTTTGTAAATATACTGCAATTGCTCTTTCTTTTTCATTTGATACTAAACATAATTAAGGAGTCACTCACAAAGCTCTCAATATATTATGCACAAGTAAGAGCTCTATGTATATATACATACAGATGTAAGCTATAGGAAGGGAACAGCAATCAGTTGATGATGTTTTGCAAGAAAACTGACTTCTTTCAGGCAATTTAGCTGAGTTGCCTTGAACAGCATTGGAGTTGTGTAATCACCTCAGACAGAAAGTATCTGTCTCGACTTTCCTTAAGCAGCTGTAAGCCAGGCCAACTGCCACGCCAGGGTTTTGCCAGACTACTGTAGCAAATCCACACACCCCAGCTCTTAATTCAAGGGGTGGTTTGGCTGCAATTGAGTTAATTTCCAAGGCAAACAACTGCAGGTTTCTGCAATCAGAAAGTGCCTTCGAAATGGCCTGTTTGCTGACAGTGATGCGCAGCTGTTTTAGACACCCAGTCCTGTGCAAATAGTTTGAGAAAAAAGATTGCTGATCAATGTCATAATACATCAGCGTTATAGGGCGTTAAGGCAATGAGGCTGTGGTTGCATTGCTAAAACACCAGGCGCTGATCAGGGGCAGGGGAATCCCCCAGGAAGTGTCAAGTCAGTTATGATAAACTAGGGCAGATTTCATGAAAAGTGCTCTTAAAAGGTACCTTAAACTTTCAAACTCTTTTGTTATCTCTCTGTTCGTTCCTGAAGCAAGTAAACCTATTACTAAGTATATCTGTGAGGTAATGAATAAATATCAGTAAAATATTCCTCAAATATGTAGCTTTTTCCTCTTAAAAACATTTTTTTTAATGCGTCATGAGGACAATTTTGGACGACCAAACTTACTGGTGATCAGACATGCTTACTTTGGCACTCTGTGGAATCTACTAAAACCAATTCAGGAAAATGTAATGGTATGTGATTGATATAAAACATCTTGAAAATTATTTCGGAACCATTTTTAATTGTCTTGGTCATTATAAAACTTGAAAAAAATGAAAAATAAAAAAAGATTGCTAATGTAACTCGATTCCGTCTCAAGACACTGAGGTTACATTAGCAACTTTTACATGGAAATTTTTCTGTGTTCTCGCTACTTATGCCAATTTCAAACATGAAATTATAATATTTTATTGAAAAACGTGCCTTATTTGCCTAATTACATCACCAAAAACATAAACAACTGGGTGTGGTACCTGTTTCTTTATTGCTAATGTAACTGCAATTTTGCATCCGTCCATTTCATAGTGTTACATTAGCAAAATATGTACATAAAAATTACGTTAAAAAACACATGATTAGATCTCAAATTTTTTCTGAACTGAAAGCCAGGTCTCCCAAGAGCAGGCCAGGGGTGGTACCCTGCTGGTGACTTCATTTATATTGCAGTAGGATCAGCATAAAAAATTCCGTCCTACGTCATTCATCGTTGTTACATTAGCACAAGGCCATATTTTTAGCTACTCTGACCTACCAATCCAACAGAAAAGATTGTTTACCCATGATTTTATTTAATGGATTGACACAATAAAAGATTTAGATTTCAGCTTTTTTTTGTCCTGCCAGCTAGCCTCAGAAGAACCACCCTTAGAAAATCTGAGAATCTACGAATCGATTATGTCTGGCCTTATCAGTATTGTGCTAATGTAACTTGTGGACAAGTTGTGGTAAGTCATTTTGCAGCTTTTTCGTGAAATCTGCCCTAAGCTCTGTGGCTGAGGCATTGGGCAGCAGTAAACCAGAAAATCACCTAATAGGCAATTCCTGCTCTGATCTATTGCCTTTATGGTGGTATAATTTTCATTGACGTGTATAATACTGTAAATCCTATGTGTTGGCTGAACCGTGGACCCTAATTGTGGAGTCATAGCTAATCCTTTGTTTTCACAATTAGTTTCATTGTTTGCTGATACCAGATACTTGGAAATTTGCTGACGTCAGCAGGAAAACCAAATTAGTTGTTTGAGGTGCAAAACTTGCTCAATTGGATTAATTTGTTTCTTTAGGTGTTTGGAGGATTCAGGCTACATGAAGCTACTTTAATTTTCGGTACTTCGTTGTTTTCTCATGTTACCTTTATGAAAATGATTGCAAAATCATAGGTACCACTAATGTCACGAAATATTTTTGTATACTGTGGCAGACGTTGAATCTGAGGACGTATATGTTACTGAAGATGTCTCCGCTAAATAGCGAAACTGCATTTATGATGCTCTTTCGATAGATAGATTCCTTTTTTGTTTTCGCAGAACAGTGAATGTTATGTTGTCTGTTCGCTCTGCTATGCAGAGTTTTTAGTAGAGTATTTCTTAAGAAGTCCATCCCAAAAGGAGAGCGAAGGCAACAAGGCAGCTTACTTGAGGGAAGGTATTTGGGGATATCTGATACACTCATAATCTCACCTCGACATTCGACTCTCGGGAGACAGGATTTGAAAGATAACTCGGGTTACAGAGCTCATATCAGCTTAGCCGAGTAAATGTGTAGTTAGAATATGCAGTATATATATGTTATTTCGCGTTATATGTTATTTCTGGACTGGTATTAATGAAATAAGAGCAAACGAGGTTTTATTACAAAGAATCGTGTTTCGCTTTTTCATGACCGAAGAGAAAGGGATTTTTTGCAAACCATTGAGTTGATATTTGCAGTATCTTTGAGATAAAAATACCAAGAAAAGAAAACTTGGAAAACAGTGAAAACATACAAAAAACCTCTGTAAATCACCATCTCTTTGAGCTATTTTTAGCAGCAAAGCACTGGCCTACCATCCAACTGTCCAGAGGTTGACACTAAGCATGGTCTCTTATTTCAGGCTGGAAATAGGGGTCTTGCCATTGCTTGCCACCGACATCCTGTGTATCACTTAGCTGAAATAAAAATAGACCATTAAATGATATACCCGCTTTTAGCTATCTGCGTGTGAAATTTTTACAGTCGACGAATGTCAAGCGCTTGCAGAATTGGACTGAAATGTTCCTTGTGAGGGTCATATGCCTATCCACGCCATGTAAATTCTCTATGACTAATATTAAGCAACTTGTGAGGCCATAGCATATACTTTCAATTCTATCAAAACGACCACAAACTGAGTATCAAGGAGGTCACAAGTTACTCAATGACAAATTCATAGTTCAATGCAGCTGAATGTAAGTAGGCCTACTTGCCATTCGTCGACTGGAAGTCTCTTAGGTTTTGTCCCTTGTGTGAGGTACAGACATTTGTCTGACATGCAAGATAACTAAAAGATTGCCACATTTTGATTCATGAAATATCCAAAATTTCCAAATTCTGAAATCGAATACAGAACCTTGGAAGTGCCTATACCAATGCAGAATGAAACAAATGCTGATTCTCCCATAACTCAGGAATAATAATCCAATCCGTCTCGGGATAAATATTTGATATTATCGCCCTTCACATTATCCACAACTTCATAGATTATGCAGCCTTGATGAGGAAATCGCATGCTTTCCATTACGGCCATGTTATGCTTAGTAAAAGTTTAAGATGAATTTCGAACCCCGATGATATCATGTATCATAATTTCAATCCCGTTGACGTTATGAATCATTTGTCTAATAACAATGTAATACAAGTAGAAATTAACAATTCCAACAACAGTTGTTCCAGGCAGTGTGGTTTGTTGGAATAACTCTTCAGCCTTTTGAAATGGTCCAACTTTACCAAATTGCGATAAGGAACTTAGTTGAATTTTGGTCTCGTGTGATGTGTATATCACGCCATGATTACAGCGAAACACTTTGATATAGAATTACAGCGAAACACATTGATATAGAATTAAAGTGGACTGTGGCACTGTGAAAATGGCACTTCGTGTGTCATCATGCTGACGATTTGTCATGATCAAACCCAATACTTTCAATGTTAATTTGATTGAAGGAGGCTTATCCTACTTGTTGGTGACAGACAAACAAAAGGATTATCCATCTGATTTTCACTCTAAAATTTGTTATGAGAAGTCAAATGGCTTACTCTTGATCATGACTAATCAAACACCCGCTATGTTTCCCATGTTCAAAGTAGAGAAGATGACACTTCATCGACTATCATGAGTCACGAAGTGCCGTTTTCACAGTGCCACAGACTACATTAACTCTATATCAAAGTGTTTCGCTGTAATTGATCGTTTTTACCATGAACATGATAAAGGTTTTTGCAGATGTATATGTCGAGAAACATAACAAAGCACTGTGACATGCTGACAATAGTATACCCGGGGCATATCATTACTTTTCCCAGTGCCAATGAATTGGCCCAATTAATCGTCTTATGATATATAATAGAAGATTTCCCTTTCATAACAGGCGCCCAAGAATCTTACAGTAGACAGAAAAGTTAATTGTGTAAATACATTTCAGGTGTGACAGTCTTGTTGTTATAGAAAGTAAAGCTGACATGTAAACTGTTGAATTGATGTTATTATGTTCTGGGTTGTGTGTCCACTGATTATGGTTGGGAATCCCATAGGTGAATCCTCCTAAATTTGCTTATGGTGCCAGTGCTATATAAGATATCATATGGGTTGAACTGCTCCGAAAATGCTGACAATGATAAAAACATTTCACAGTTGTTTGGTAAGAAGAATGTCGTTTCTTGACTCACATTATCTATTTATTTATGGTGCCACATTCATGGCATGACATCCACATCACACATGACCAACTCATGCAAAAAATATGCCAATTTTTCACACAACTTAACTTCAGAAAGACCAAAATCCCCCACACATTACACACAAATGTGCTATTTTGTTTGCAGCCCCTCTGATGCTTTATTCACACAACGTAGCTTCTGAAACCCGAGCTACAATCGAAAAAGACAGAATATGAAATGCACACAACTCTGTATGAGCTGCATATTTTCGTGATACGATTATTGGCATGACAATGTGTAATCTCCACTTGAAGCATAGGTAAATGTAGTATATCACAATTATAGAAACTTGAATAGCCATTATATTAAATATAAATATCATGCTGTAACTTTTTTTTATTTGATGCAACTGAGACAAGTTGTTGTGACAAATAGATCTGCCAATTTATGTCATCTGCATAATCATGTTCATAGTTGCATGTATAACCATCAAGAATGTCATTCAGGCTATTCGTTTTTAAAATCAATTTTATTATTATTTCTGGGCTGCCTCTTGGATTGATTGGCTATTGATATCCATTGACATATGAAATGAAGGAAGCCACTTGACATCTAGATAAATGTCAATGTGATGCATTCAGTTTCTACAAGAAAGTTATCACATATGTGCACGCTTATATATTGCCTTCTTCCTTAAATGATGAAATAAGTGTGATATATCGTCATTCTACTAGTATTTTAAATTACTGATGTACCTTGTATTAAGTTGTGAGGTACCTTTCATGTGACCGACTGATATGTCTGTCTGTGTTTATGTGCGAATTGCTGCAAAATTAAGAGGTCGATATAGCCCATTAAGGTGCTGCAGAGGCGTAAAACACAAAACACAAACTGCAAAATTAAGAAATTACTGATGCACTATTGCTTCTGCAGTTACTGCAGGTGTTTTCAAAACTGTCAATTTGGGGTCTTCCAAAGTAATTTTCAAGAGAGTTGTGGAAACAGCCACTGTTACATTTATGGTATACAATTACTATACATGCCATTTTATCATATTAGCCCAATTCAAAATGTGCATGATGGTTTGAAAGGATTTACCATATTCCAAGTATTGCTGAAGTAGAGCAATTAGCTCCACAGTCTTCATGGACATGGTATGGAGAGCTTTATTACATGTTTTGAACTTGTTGCTTGGATGTTTTTCTCACAAAATATTATATGGATTAAACAAAAACATAAATCAGGGCAATAACAGAAAAAAATATCAGAAAAATGAAGACATATTATGGCATCACTGACAAGACTTTTTTAAAGTAGATAAAATGATAGATTGGGCCCCACAGGACTGCACCAGTACACTGTTGCTACAGCAATGCAATCAAGCAGCACATGCATTTGAAGGCATGGCTGGAGATGAATTGAGATAGACAGACAGATTGAACACTGTTGATTTGTTTGACCTTTGTGGGAAGCCCATGCAGTGCATTGTTGCCTTAGTATTATTGATATATATCGCCACACAATGACTGCATTGGCTATTGTATATTTATGGTGACTTGATTCTTAGATTACTTGCAATTATTGACACCTCCTTTCATCTGATCCCACACCTCTCCATAATGAATAGGCCTACTCAGTAGGACTCCTAACAGTCTCCTTATTGATGCTGTCACTTGCAGGGGGTTGCACAGGGGTTGCAGGCACTACATGTATCTGGAGGACACTTCTACAAGTTCTGCAAAGGTTGTCTTATCACTAGGACCTAACAGTGTTTCATGGGTCACGCGGTTTCTGATCAGCCTAATGCTTTCTATTTTTGGCACCTTTTAAAAGGACCAAACATGCTTAGAATTCTGATTTGATTTATTTGTTACCAGACTGCACAACAGTTCTCAGCATTCTGTAGAATGATAATCCAATTTGTAAGATTTGAAATATCTGACACACATGCAAGGCATGCATTCTATTTATGTATAGTAATAGAATAAAGGATAGTGTCTGTAAAACGTCAGCACACGTATATGATTTTATGCTGCTCAGTTAAGATAATTAATGGTGTGGCTAAGAAAGACAGAGCCAATTAAATACAATAAAAATCAGAGTCTGTATTGTACCATGATTCATGGCACACCATGATTTTGAAGAAGTCCCTTGTATTTGCTTCCATACTGTGGCAAATTAAGGCTTATTCAACATGTAAGCCTGTGAGAAATATCAATTTTTGATTTTCACTCAGCCTCCAATAGACCTCATCAATAGCATGGATCGATTTTTGAGTGATGCACGTTTAATTAGATGTAGCCTTGTTTTAAGTGCACTGTAACCTAGAAGTTTTTTCACGAGTTATAATTTTAAGAGCTTTTGCAGAACGTGCTGGCTGCTGATGTGTAATTGTGAAAATTACTGGAGGGGGCCACTTTGTATTAGAAAAAGGCTTTCTCCAACAGAGGCAGTTTATGAAAGAAGCCAAGCGTAAAGCATTAATTATTCAAGAGGAGCACATCTTGCCTAATTGAGATCTTGGCAAAACCCTGAGTTCCCTGGGAAATGTAATCAAATTATGACTCACAGGCTGGCCAACCAACAGATGCAGGGTTACTGAAACCAACTCAGATAAATTGGATTAGAATAAAGAGAAGGCAACAGGTTGCTACAGGTTGGCTACAGGTTGCCTACAGGTTGAATTGTCAGCAATGTTGCATATGTAAGCCATTACAAGGAGATAATAGATTGCTTACAAATTGCATACAAATTATATTATAATAGAATACAATGCATTATAATAGAATACAATACAATGTATATGTACAATACATGCACATGGGACATATATTTGGGAGCAGTGTTCCATGTGATTCTAAATTTGCCACCGATCGATCGCATCTATGCATAATAAATACATCGTTACCGTCAATCCATATGTATAGCGTTTACGTTTCAATAAATCTTGAATAGTAGCTCCGCCATCCACAAATTTGCCTGACAACTAATTGCTAGATTGATGCAAATTGTCAGTGCTGTGATTATGTGTATGTAGTGGTCTGCCCTGGGGCTCAATGGTAATGTAACACACCTGTAATAATTATGTGTTGATGTTTGGTGTCTACAGTCCTGGGGTCATGACCAACCACTGATGAAAATGCACTGACTTACAATTGGACCTTGTATCATGTTGCTGTTGCACTAAACTGTTTTACTTTTTTATTTGCATTTTATTTTACAGCGTCTGAAGCCATCTGCCTCTGATAGAAAAGGGGAGATGGCACCGCTTTGAGGTACACTATACTCTCCAGTGTGAGAGCTCTGCAAAGAGGGGAATTTTGACTACACATCTATATAGGCCTATACATGCATGTAGAGGATGATAGAATTTAGAGTTCTAGATGTTTTGTATCTAGTCGTCTGCATAGCCATAGGATTTGTACTTAGAATAAAATGATGAACAAGACCAGCTAAAAAATAAGATAGTTTCTAAATTGTTAAATTTTAATCTTAGCTAAAATTGTTAAGCTGCAGTGTAAAAGACTAAGATAGTTAAATTGTTAATCTGAGAATTTAAAACCAAAGATGGACAATGAAGCTGAGAAAGAGTTGTTATTCTCATAAACAGGATATGGAGGAAGAGAAGCTAACTCACCTGATATGGATTTCTTATACATTTCTTTTTTGGTGCTGCAATCAATATTGCAATGTCATCTTAAAAAAATAGGCTGTCAAATATCTGTCAGAGGCTTTTAAACACTAGCATAATCAGGACTGAAGGTCAAGAGCTTGATTGGTTTTGGCTGATAGGAAAACAATCAAGGAACTCCATTAGCAGACAGACTTACGCAACTGTCTGGATTAACATTATTATGCATGTGGGTGGAGCCGATAAATATATTCATCTGCAATTATCGACGTTGACGATGTCTAATTAATAACCTATAGCTTTGTTAATTTACGGATCCAGACAGGGTAGTTTAAGGGAGGGGCCGGACGTCATTTCTGCATTTGTGGGCCCATGTAGGCGTCGTTACGACATTTGCGGATCCGCGCGGGTATTGTTTCGGCATTCCCGGGCCTGCCTTATGCTCAATGTTTTTTTTCAGAATATCATTTCAATTTCAGTGCCCTTTGGGGGGGGGGGGGGTCTGCATCCGCCACTGATAAATGGGATAAGTTTCAAGCCTATATTAGAGCAAGTAAAATATAAATATCTATCTATCTATGTATCTATCTATATCTATTTGTGGATCAGTAGTAAACATTTATATAATATCCCCAGCATCGTTTTAAAGGCCGTCTGAACAAGATCAAAGTTCAGTGGGACCATGAGAGGCTGCAAGGCTGCCACTGGGCTCAGAGTGATGCATTGATGCCATTCTTTATCAAATTCTTCCAATGTGAGAAATCACCCTCAGCTTTTTATCTCCGCTTCAAGATTTGAGAACTGTGTTTACAGAAGTTTGCGCGTGATAAGCCAATGGGCTGTCAACACAGTTTTGTCTTTTTGTGAAGTGTGTGATTTGGGGAGATTTGCTTTTTTCTTTTAAATTTCATTTGGAACTGGAAGGGTGGAAGCCACTGGAAGGAGGAGGAGGCAGAAAGACAGAAAAAGACATGAGAGGCGATTAGGATTGAGAGTTATCTTAAGAAAACTGATTCTAACATATACATATATAGGCTTTGAGTTTCCTTAAAGATTGAACCTATTATCTTCTTGCATGCCTTCTCTTCATTCAGTTTTATGGTTAATGCCTATTGGTTTTTAGGTAACCTAACTTTTTTCTTTTATTTGCCCACAGTAGCTGGGTTTGTTGGGTTGCTTGTTAATGGTGGGGTTGGCTTTTTAGCTTTCAGTGGCAGCATTCACTTTCTACCATTTACAATCTACCCTTTACATTCTATTGCTGGTAGATTTTTTCCTGTCTCCCCTTTTTCTATAGAAAGTAGAATAAAAGGCCCATGCTCCCTTGCCTCCCAGGAACCCCGGTCTGTTTTGGTGGCCTGATTATTGGTGACTATTGCGACTGGGCCCTGGCCTCGGAAATGGCGTGATGGCAAAAGGGCAAGGCTGCCTCCCCGAAATAGTATCCCGCTATCATTAAAGCCAGCGGACGGTGTCTCAGCCTTGCTAGTAACATCAGATGGACTCCAGCCAGCCAATACAGTACAACCCAAAAAATTTTCCTAAATCCCATGCCCTCAGGAAGATGCCCTCACTCCCAACCACTCACATCTCTGCTGAGGCACTCACTTGCTCTCACTTCCATGCCCTTCTGGGGAAACCCCCTACACTCCTGTCATCTGGTGCTAATCACACACAACATGTTCCATAAAATAAAAGAATATTATCAAAACGAATTATAATAGGCCTAAATAATCCACACAGTAATTTGTAAACAATGTAAGAAATGTGAAAAGAAAAAAAGAGATATATACATGCAGTTAGATGAATTGGCTGCATACAGATGATTGAATAGATCTAAAGATAGATAGATAGATAGATAGATAGATAGATAGATAGATAGATAGATAGATAGATAGATTTCGGCAATTGAATTCATATCCTCACAGCGTAATACGCCGACATGCTTATTTGCGAACTTAATGCTGCAGGTAGAGCAAAATTAATAAGTGCAATGAATTAGGAGGAGTTTATTTGATACATGCAAGTTTTTAAATTTTGAAAATCGGACATGTATTAAGGTCTGTAGCCCAATTTCACATTGATACGAAAATGTAATGTAACAATCCTGCATTGATGATATTAACAGATTTGTCTTTTATGTGTTCTCAGATCTGTTATAAATATATTTTAAATTGATATTAGTACAAGCATTCAATTTGAGCAATTGATAGGCCACAAACGTTTTTTTTAAATATAAATTGATGTTGATCATTCATATCATAGGCTATGTCTAATTCAGTTCATTAGTATTTTGTAATTCAGGTAACATAACCCAGTTCTTTTGTTGTAGGACAATTGAATGCATTCACACTTTCACAGTCCAATGCTCACCAAAATCCCTTCAAGGCATTGCTTTTGCAAAAGGCATTTTGGCTCTGCTTTCTGTCAGTTTTAACTATGCAAAGTTTTGTCTTTCTCTTTCTCAATGCAGAGTCTAATTCTTAAAACAATGTTGAATTTTCGTTTTCGGCTTTAACTTTGATTTATTCAGTAGTCTATCAGAACTTCTATCAGAACGGATTCTGGTTATATTAACGACTATAAGATCTACATATTCTATGTAAAATTCACTTGAAGGTCAAAAGCTGATACATTTAAAGTACTGTACTTTTTTTTGCATAAAGAATGGCATTTTGCTAATGGATTGCAATTAACCAAACTGACATTATTGGAACCACCCACTGCTGTTGAATCAGGTAATTGCATCATATTGCAATAGATGGAGACACCAGCCAGTTGCATGCTTGTTTGTTTGCTCAGGTGTGCAAAGGCATGCAAGTGAGTGCAAAGTAGTGGATGTGCTGGGGTGTCTAAGTGAGTGCAAATGAGAGCATCAGCTCGGAAAATTTATTGGGTTGTACTGTATCACCACCTACCTATTTGGCCATCCTCTGTCAGTGCAGTGAAACCAGAGCTTTCATTCAAGAACCCTGCAATCCTGATACTTGTCTGCAATGTGACACACACGTATATGCACACCATGATCCATCAAGTCCATGGATGCATTTAAATCAAGTCCTGTCCAGTTAATTGTCTTCCATCTCAAGATTTATGCAAATTATGCATGTCAGCCTCATGATTTAAAGATGGCCTCTTTGCAAAAGATACTGAGACATCCGGATGTCTATATTTATCCGAACAACCATCAATGATGCACATTTCTATGTAGCAGATATATATATAACCAGGATCAATTGCTATTTAAAATTGCTAACTTAGCATTTAGCCTGCCATTGGTGCTTAATTGATATCGATATGTCATTTGCCATAATAAGTTGCCAATGAATTCCCACACAGACTATTGTCTGTGGCTTTGATAGATCCTTCAGGATAACTATAGAATATACGTGCAGGATTAATGATTTTGTGTCAGTGTGTTAGTTTTTATGTCGTCATTATCCTTTAATAATATTTTTCTTGCTATATACAAAGGCCATCAAACTGCCATGCTTGGGCGAAGTTAGAAGAGACTGGGCCGCAGTCAAGGAAGGAAGCAGCCACAGGCTTTGGTGGGCAATAACTTAATGTCTCACATACATCAAAGATATTTCTGGGATCAATACAGTCTAATGCATTGATGTCAGAGCATAGACCTTAACTGCCTGGGTGCCACTGGGTGCCACTGGGTGCCACTGGGTGCCTTGGTCTGTTGGTGTGGCTGCCCAGGACCAGCCAACCTGCACACTCTAAAAAAATTCAGACAAAATTGGTTTTTTAGATTCAAAATGGTTTTTTGAAAAACCAAATTTCAATGCAAAAAACCAAAATGGATTTTTTTAAAATCCATTTTGGTTTTGCATTGAAATTTGGTTTTTCAAAAAACCATTTTGAATCTAAAAAACCAATTTTGTCCCGACATTTTAAGAGTGCACATGCAGAGCAGAGCCCTGACACCACCTGCCTGGTATGCCTTCATTTCCTCCCAACACAGACCTTTCCTGAACCACTTTAGCTGCACCTGCTGTTTGTTACACTGAGAATATTTTATTCAGGAAGTAAACCTAGTGACTATAGGAGAGTGGATCCCGGGGCAATTATTGTAAATTGTTTTGGGGAACTCGAGTAAAATGTCAAAGTTGACATGATTAAAAACAATTATGGAAATGGACTTCCTTCAACAGGTGCTTCCACATATCCAGTAATCGTGTTTTTGTCCATTTGTAAAGCACCAGGCTGGCTGATCCCTGATGGAATGGGAAACACCCAATAGTTAAAATCTGCACAAAATCTGGTTACAAAAGTTTAAAAGAGAAGATATTTTCCCAGAGAGATTGTAAACCAAGGAACTTTCATACAACTTCACGTCTGATCATTATGGATATCTCCTCAAACGTGTACACAAGTACTGTGTAAAATACAGTCACAGACAAAAATATTCATACAGCTGAGTATTCTGCACATACCTGGTATTTACTCTTGATTCAGGGATGTGAGGAGAAAAATTTCACTTTTAAGTCATTGCCCTAATCAACCACCCTGTAGTGCTGGTATCATTTTACCATTAAATGTATACGAAACTTCTGCAAAGATGCACTAAGCCAAGCTAAATGCTCACACACAGTAACATTTGGTTTCGTGGCTTGTTTTAATCATTAGTGCAAACTCTCATTTGGACTTAAATTAACTTGTGGCATGCAGGTGATGATTTGCACATGATGCAAAAGACCTAGGATACAAAGTGGCCAAGGCCCAGTGCTATTGCAATGGGCAAAACTTTCAAGACTTCGCTAGACATTTGGTACCCATGTCTAAATCTTGTAAAACCAAATGCATCTTCTTGTAGTTTACATCAGGCACAGCCTATGTCATGAAGAAAACTATGATGGACAATTTGAAGAAATGAGGTTATTCTTCATGGACTTATTGCCATCTTTTGAGAAATGTCATATACATTTAATGGTAAAATGATACCAGCGCTATAGGGTGGTATGGGTCTACCAAAACAGATAAAAACACCCAAAAAAGCATTCAGAACTTCTAACGAGGTTATTCAAAGAAGCCACAGAAACTTACAAATTATTTGGAACAGAAATTCAAGCTTTTGATGCACTTTATACCCAGCGTGTTCGAGCTGTATGAGTACTTTTGTCATGTTGAAATTTTACATTTTTGTGCCCCCTGAGCTTGAAAACAGAGATATGCTTAAGTTTGCAGCGCTTGACAATGACAATTGATTAGGGCAATTACTTAAAAGTGAAAATTTTCTCCTCACATCCCTGTAAATACCAGTTATGTGCAGCATACTCAGCTGTATGAATATTTTTGTCCGCAACTGTATCCAACTTTTCCAGATTATCAAAATGAACTTTGATATGTCATGTTATAAAGTTAAGTTAAATTCCCTCCTGGGAAAAGGGTCGCCTTTATATTGATGTCTTGTAGAAGAAAGGCCTAGATGTGGCCTATCCCTGTAGCTTCCTGTGCCACCTTGCTCAAAAGCAATAAATGTGCCTTAGCATTCATGATATTCAGCTTTGAACTCCTGCCTTGCATTCTGCTTATGCTTCAATCCATTATGCTGAGTGTGTACGTCTTTTGTATAATTCATGTGAAATGTTAACTCACCTATTTTAGTCTGGAATACATGATATTGCCCATTACATGAGATAATTCATTGATGAGAACATTTTTATTATGCATGTGTCCAAGATTTATCGTTATGAACTCAAGTGTACAATTATTAAAATTAATGCACTCTTTACTTGAGTCTTTTTTCTGGATAGAAGGAATAATAAGCTGCACTGTAAAATTTTAAATTTTGTGTCACTTATATGATTGAGTGAAATGGTTGCACAATTCCTTTGAACTAACATAGCTTGTTGTTTTCAGCTAAGATCGCAGACAGATTATCATAACTTAAAACAACAAGCTGTGTTAACTCATAGGAACTGTGCAACCATCTCGTCAATCTTTAAAGCAGACTCAAAATTCAAATTTTACGGTGCATGACTTAAGAACTCAAGAACTGGGCCCTTAGTGCTGCACTATGTCAATTTACTCGTTATTGACCCGAACAGAAGCCTGGTCCCAGAAGAAACAACGTCAGTAACCCAGTATTGGCTGTACAACACTTTGAAGGCATCGATTTCTCGCCTTCTATTGATTGATACTTTTCTTGTCCCAGTTGTGCATCTAGTGGTCATACAGGTCAAGATTGTAAGATACAGCAGGATATATGTATAAGCAGCGATAAAGGCACAGTGATACACAGTAAATATAGTTTATGAAACATTAGGGCTTCTCAATATTTATGAGCATTAGACTTGCTCGTAGGAGATTCCGATGGGTGGATGCCACATGGTTATAGGCCCAAAATGGAAGAAATGCCTTTCGGAGATCAACCGAGCCACAGCCGCATGGATGCCAGGCCAGCAAGATGTATAAGATGTTGGCATAACTGCATCCTAGCCGCCCTCTTTTTGCAGCAGATTTATGTCTTGTTTTGTCCCATGCTGTCCATCCCCTGAACCCCGGGCCCTTGTTGGCCAATCTGGGCCCTTTTATTGTTCTAGGCCAGTCGCAAGTGCATCAGCAGATGACCCGGCTTTGATGGAAACCAATGACAAAGGATACATCGATAAGTTGCTATGACTCTGGCCTGTCCCTCCTATGGTTATCGTGGCTGCCGGGTGATACATCAAATTCTATCGAATTACAAATGATAGAGAATGACTGACTGGCTCTAATGGGGGACAGAGGTGTTGTCTGTATTGAGGCAAAACATGCTGGCCGAATGAACCCCGGGAAGATCAGACTAAGATGCTCTAGCCAAGAGCCCTCCCCATAGAACCGCCCAACAGGCCAGCTGCCATGTCTGCAGCCTGTCACACCCTCTCATGCATGTATCTACATATCTTATGCCACATATAATCTGCCTGCTTCAGCTCACATCATCTCCTCACTTACATCACTTGTTTCTGGAAAGGCTCTATTAACATCCGCCGGGGAGTTCACCAAGTCAACAGGATGCATTCTAGAAAGCACCCTGCCTAAAATATGATCTGGCATGATCCCCAAATTAGGCATGTCAGCATCCATAATGAAGAATATATCAAATGTTATCCTGTGTGCAGCCATGCACAGACACTGTCAGACAGCCTAGATGTCTATAAGATGTGCACATGTAAGATGTTAGGTTCTGGTGTATCTCAATTAACCATATCTCCATTTATGTGGAGGCTGCAAGGCAGTACCCTGACAGCATACTTCTAGTGGGCTCTTCTGAATTCCTTCTTGGATGAACATACACATCATAACCCAATAGCTTTCCTTGATACCTCATCAAGTTAGTGAGAAGAAATCTGCTACGACACTACGACAGGGACATGCATTACTTGGAATTAGACTGTAAATTGGGCCCATAAGCCAGAGGCTCTTGTGCATTATGCATACTATAATCCTTTGGAAATAATGGAGTGGCATTAAAAGAAAACAAAAGTGGTGAAACAAAGTTGGTGCAGTAATTGTTATGCTTAAATATGCACTTAAATAAGCTGGAGTTTATTTTAATCAATAATCAGGCGGTGTGTGTGCCGAGAAGGTTAATTAGTTATGGAAATCAATGTCATTTGGCTAATTAGTTTAAGCTTATTTAACTGGTGCATAAAATTCTAATGGTGCATTATTAGCTTAAGGCAACAAAAACCATGCAGACATAAGTCTGCGGCGCAGAAGTGTTGAAATCCATGCCAAGCAAGAATGTGGTGTAGTAAGTTGCTATGATTTCCAATTTATATCGTATAGAAAAACTTGTTTTTACCTAATTCGAAAATGCACAAGATCGTAGCAACCGTGCTTAAGGAGAATTTATTGGACATTTTCGCCCCCTAGTCTCACATAATTCCTGTTATAATTGAGAACATAATGTATTTGATCGTTAATAATTTGTGTGTGGAGAGGCACTAAGTGTCAAATTGGACCTCTTAGCCATCTGGGTCCTTTGCTACCTTATCCAATGATTTAACACCTCCTCGGTTGCTATGCATGCTTAAACGAGTAGGACTTAGTCTCTGGCCCTTGATAGTGGAATTTATTTGCAGAGCAACGCATGGGAATCAGTTATAAATATTTCATGAGATGATTTACGATTATACGGAGGCAGAGCACTCTTGTAAGATGGAAATAAGGTGGAAATAAGGAATATCTGGAGTTCAAAAGAACAAGCTCAGCTAAACATCTACGTAGTGAGGCCATGCTAATCTAATAGATCTATCCACCTGCCCTTTGAAGTGCCATTCAGCTCTGTATGTATCTCTCTTATGATACATGTGATCTACTCACAAAGACTGACAAGATGAGGCTGCTTTGAGACTGCTTTTTGTCTGTAATGCTCACTACTGATGGCATATAATGACAGTTCCTTACAAAAGGTGATTACTACAGACCTGCAATTATTTGCCTGTCATAAGGCATCCCATTTTTCTGCCCCATTATTATTTGCATTCACCTTAGTTACTTATATGGCAATCGTTGATGCAGCCTGTAATCTCCTGGAAGGCTAAAAAGGCAACTATGGCTGAGATGATAGCTCACTGCCAGTCATCTGGCAATGCCGAAGCATTATTCTGTGACAATTATCGTTACAAGTATAGCTGAGTCAATGGATGTTCAGCTGCTTTCATTGTGAGCCAGGACACTGCCAGGACACTGCCAGGACAGTAAATGCATGTTCTCCACAAAGTACTGTCTGTGATGCCATAATGATCGCAAATGAATTCTTTGTGTCCCTACAGAGCTCCATAGTGCTCCACAGATCTAGTGCTTCTTAGGCCTGGGAGAAAGAAAGACCCAATTTGGTCTCTTTTGGGCCTTCATTATGACGTCACGCATGTGTGTGGTCCTAAGAGACAGGCGCTAATTAACGCGGACAAAGCCTAATGAAGCGCGGGATCGATACGGACTCCCTTGTAGCAGTTAATCACAGTTTACCAACCACGGCTCGGCCACCGTCGATACGGATACTCACTGGATAGGAGCATTCTGTTACAATCATGGCCATATCATTAAGGTGATCCATTATCCTGCAGTGTCCTCAAGTAGGCCACATTGACTGCATCCTGCTCCATGGACCTGATTTATTTGATTTCTCTCTGGTTCCATCAATCCAGCCCTCCCTTTCTCTGTTCTATTCTGACAAACTGCCTCCATTTTCCTACCATTATTAATTTATCCATTGCCTGTTAGGGCCACAAAACTGATTGTTGTGTAAGAGCCTCTCCACCAATATTTCCACTACACAGCAATCTGACCAAGAACCTAATTAGTCACAACTAAAACGAGGAACACAACTTCATCATCTCAGTAATGAGCACACCCGAGTGCTGACGGATTGTTCGACTTGCCAAAAAAAAGTTCCAACTTGGGAGTGGAATAATTTGTAGCATTGCAATTCATTTCATTGCACACACTGCGGCTGAATAGTGCATGAAACTCAAATTAGATTTCCTTCACTAAATATTCCACTTTCTAATGAATTACAACAGCAAACAGAGAGTGTGCCCTGGCATATTGGAGTGGAATTATTGTTAGAAATATCTTCCTGCCAAATAAGGTCTGCGTCTCTCTGTTGGTCGCTCGATACTGGCATTTCGTCTACCAATAACATCGCTTGTTACCAAGTATTTTTTCTCCTGAAAACTTCTTCTGTGTCTTTCGTCTTTCTCCTTTTTCTTATTTCTCTTATTCAAGTTCTTTTTTGTTCTTCTGTGTGTTTCTTGGTAATTCAGGATGCGAGAAGAACGTTTGAACAAACCAAGAACACACTGCTAAGTTGTGGAAGGCGCTTATCAGGTTAGGGGCAAAAGGTGGAATTTGTGATGTAAATGGCCAGAGTAGGATGATTGTTCCAAGTGTTGGGAAGTTTCAAGATTCTTTGGTGATCAGGAATTCGTGTTGTGGTCAATTGAGGCAAGAACACTGGTTGGGCAGGCTGACCAAACATGTCCATTTTGGAGTGGGCAGGCTAGGGCCCTCCAGTGACTGGCCCCTCTGGTCAAGCAGTGGTCCAAGCAGTGGTCCAAGGAGTGACCAGCAGTGGTCCAAGCAGTGGTCAAGCAGAGCCAGGCAATGGCTGCCTTGTCCTTGTGGAGGCCACTTAATCCCACGTGTCTGCAACTGTCACCAGGCAATCAGGCAGGCACTTAGCCCACAGTTGGTCGACTACATCAAAAAGATAGATGACTGCTGCCTTCCTGCCCTGTTTCGTGTAGCACTGTGGTAGCACTATGGCCAGACTGGAGGGGGTCCTCAGATGGCCCAATTAATCTTCCCTTAAAAGGCCCTGGCTACTGAAAATACACCCATTTGCTCCAATGAGACAGTATTCATCATCTAAAATTTCTTCACTGACTTTTGGGAGCAAACTAAAGTTACAAATTGCTCGGGAGCACATGAAATTAATTTCACCCAGACTGCAATGCTGCTAAATTTAGCCGGGGGTGAGCATGCCACTCAAGAGAATGTAACACTAGACGAACAGTGCTCCTTAATGTAAGGCTGTCTGTCTACCTGCTCTGGTATCCCTGCAGCTTTTAAAGGTGATGGCTTCTGCCATTCTCAGGGGCGTTTATTGCCTGGTGATCCATTTGGTTCACCTGAGAGTAAAAGCAAGATAGACAATAAAGAGGAAAGGATGAGGCCCATTGGCCCTGCTCCAACTGTGCACATAACCTTAGTTTTGGCCATATAAATGCACATAATTTATGAAGCAATTGCTCTGGCGTTGGAAAAATAGATGGAGCACAGCGGAGAGCATTGCATTCCTGGGGGAGAAAAAAGAAAAATAAAGAAACGATCCGAAAGGAAGCGAGAAATGGAGGCTGACCTTTTTCTTCTCTTGATATGCCTTCTCTGAAATGTTTTCATTGAGCACTGCCTAACTAGATTGCTCACGTACCCAGTGCTGCCCTGGCCTTTTTAACTGGTGTATGCAATTCGGGAGATCTCCAGGCCGGTCTCGAATGTTTGACGACACAGCGACTCATTAATTTGCCAATCAAGCAGCCATGTAACGGCTTGAACGGCTTCCCCTGCTCGACCGAGCTAATATTAGGCCTGTCTGTGTGCAGTAGGAGCTTAAGTTGTCAAGAAGTCAGGCCTTGTCGTTCCATCATTCAAATAATGCCCGTTCTATGCAAATCATTAGTCGCACGGGTCTGTCCACCCCCTTGAGCCTTTCTTTGCAAGCTCAGCAGCATTTCCACAATCTGGCGTCTTCCCTTCCAAAATTCCTTTGATTATTCTGGAATTTCAGCAGAAAACCAACTCAACAATTTTTAATCTTCTTTGGCATAAGGAAACACAGAGCCAAAAAGAAACCAACATGCAGCTAACAGCATAATTGATTTGGCAACATTTTCTTACAGAGCCACCTTCTCTGCTTTCATAAATAATATCTTACCTTGAACTATTTAGGAGGATTGGTAATTCATAGGCAATAGACAGGTCTATCAATACATCTTTAGAACACGATTGAACTGGTAAAAGGTCTTAGGATTTTGTCACACTGAATAAATTGTCAGGAAAAATGTTCAAAGTACTGAGTGAAATCATATCTATAGACATGTTTCATTCCTGTTGTTTCTAATCATTATTTAACATTTCCATAATATATTATCTTGTTGGGATCAAAGGAATACATCAACAAAGTGTAATTATAAACAACATAGCTGTGATAAACACTATAACTTTGCTATTCAGCAAATGGATTTAAGGCGGTCAATGTTCGAGAAACAGCCAGACGTTAAGGCAGTGTCTACTCTAAAAGCAAGCACATGAAGTTGATTAGCTTCATCAAGTGCACGCTTGTTAGAGTGCGAAGCCCATCCATAACTTTGAGTAATGTAAGTATTTACTACAAAGGTATTCTTTTTGAACTTCCTGTGAGTTTTGTGAAGGTTCTTAAGCTTATAGTAAAATGCTGACTTTGTCAATGTCATACAGTAGATATGTTGCAAGATGCATATGGCAGAAAGACCAGAAAAAACGAAGAAAGTCAGTACAGGGATATAAATATACAGATGAGGCATGTGCCATCTGCTGAATCCCCTAAATGAATTCCTTGAGCTGAGGCTTAAAACAGTTTGTGGTCTATGTATCCCAGTGGCCCTGACACAGTCAGTTTTGACAGATCTTCAATATCTTGGTGTCAGTTTGATGGATGAAAATGCTGGAGCTATATTTAACTTTAGCATAGCTATATATATTATGAGCAAACATGATCGATTTCCTAATAGCAGTCAATATATATCATCAGTCAACTATCTAAGTAGACTAGACGACTGAAACTTACACAGACTCTAATGGAAACCCGGTGTTGTAAGTATGGGGGAAAAAGTGAGCATATGACAGCCAGGTCCTCACTGACAGTTCGAGGGCTACCAAGTGTTTGATATCTATTGACAAGGCAATCCCAACAGTTGGCACAGCTCAGACAGATCACAGACTGGAAGCTAGCTCAGCAATGAACCAAAACAGCTGCTGGTCGATTCTTAGAATATTGTTTTCGGATGACAAAAGGAGTCTTGGGAAATGCGGGGTATTGGGGAACACTTAAGTAAACGGTGGCCATTGATAGTCAGGAGGAAGTGGCAGTTTGGCAGACTGGAGGGTTTGGTTTATCCAAGATGATTGATCACAGGACTTCCTTCGATCAGACCAACGCGTCTCATAGAAACCTCTATATCTTGCCCCGTTTCCATGGAAACCTGTAGGGGTAAACAAACAAAAGGAACCTTGATGAATATTTCAGGATCTCGTGCTCCTCTGGCAAAGGGAGGGGCTGGTGGTGGTTGGTGGTTGGGGCTGGATCCCTCCCCCTGTGGCCGAGAACAACAAGCCCAATGGCACATGCTCACGACCCTCCCCACTCTACCTAGATTGCCCGGGAAATTCGGCTAATTCCACCATGACGGCTCATCCGTGGTGAGTCACGATCTTTGCCGAAGTGAGCCGAGCAGCCCAGAATGGAATCAGAATGCCTCAGCGACGGCATCAGAATGGAATCAGGCCATAAAGCAATCTTGCTGATACCAGCAAAAGCCTGGCTCTCAACGTGATGCACTTTACAAAACTTGGGCGCAAGGTTTGCTTTCCAACACACTTTTCCTACAATGTAAACTGTATCCAAGGCATATTTTTCTTGACATTTGGAAAGAGACATCAGAGCTTGCTTATACCCCAACATTTGCAGAGGCCCTTTCATCTCAGCTTCTGTGCTTACAAACGATCAAATTGCCCGGGACTTGCACAGCGAGAGTGTGGCGTATCTTAATCCCGTTGTTGGTGTTTACTCACAGGAGTTGCCAAACAGAAATGCTGCACCACTTACACCTTCAGATATATATTGAACATTACTTTACATCTCGAAAAATGTTTCAGTCAGTCTTTCGATGTATAAAAAGGTATATTCATAATTCAGGACTAACGCTTTTGGAACATCTTATCAGGTGAAACTACTGATAGATGTATTTATCTATCTACGCTAAGATGCAAAGCGTAACGTATAGTCTCTTTATCGCTAAGTTGTGAGGAAGAAATATAAAACTGCAATGTGGACACATTATACCACAAAAAAAAGCTGCAGAGAAAAGGTGACGTATGGCGATACATTTAGCTGTCGCTTGACACATCACCTCTGCCTTCGGAGTCGGATACATTCTCATATCTGTCCTTAATCCACAAATCTGGAGTTATTTCCATGCATCAGCCCAACAAAATATGGCAATTTGAGCTGCCAACTCCCAGAGAAATGGCCATTTTTCAAGGGGTTGGGCCGGTTGGCCACTGCACGACATTGCATCCAGCTTGGTGATCCAGGACATTACAATGCTCAACGCTGCCTGCATTTATATGATGTAGATCCAGGGAGCCAACCTCGGAGCCAACCTCTGTGCCGCAGACACACAGAAGACAAAGTCGTACATGGCAGGACTGATCGTGGACTGTGATTTTCATAAGGCAAATAATAAGATCTGTAAGATTTCTGCCTGGCCAATGCATATGAATTCATCTGAATGGTGTACTCATATCTTGCTGACTCAGCAGAAGGCCTAAAGGAGAAATGTGTCCCCCTTTCACTTCAGTTTGCGATTGCATGTGAAGTGTTCATCTGTTTCATCTGCCTTGGTGACTCCTGAAAAAAGGAATGTGCTCCCCCCTGAAGGTTTTTGTAAATTCAGTAAATTTCTCGCAATGATTTGTGTCATGATATGTATCAAGGCAAAGACCCTGAGGAAAAATGTCCTCATCCACTTAGTGAAGGTCTTTGTCCACATGCTAAATTCTTCCGCGTCATGAACCACAAAAGGCAGGTCAGCCGATCTATAGACGGTATCCTATACGATTACTGACAGCAATTGTATCATATTTTATCATATGTTTTGCATTGTATTGTGTTGTATCCAGTCCCATCTTATTCTGAACCATCTTTCCCAGTTTCAGTTCAGGAATTAGTATTATAATATTGCACCCTGTTGTATTGGGAAGTGCCATCATGGAGCTGGCTGGGCCTGTGGTGAATCCTAGTCAAACAGACTTGAAGGCCTGGTTGCTCCTGACTGCTGCTAGTGTTGGATGGGGCTGCATGATTGCCACAACTATATTTGGGGGTGAAACCCCAACGCCAAGGGGTGCTTATCTCGCTCCACGATGATACCCCAGATACACACCAAGAATAACAGTGATGTGTGGAGCTGTCGACTTACACATAACGATGCGTAAGGCTTTTTTGGGGTGCCGCAGAGCGAGCCAATGATGTCGGCCAATGATGCCTTGACGGGGCATCGAGCAACATTTGGAGTAAGAGCGGCTTCCTCTGACAACCTATTTATGCCCAATAGGTTCTCGCCGGGAATAAAAAATAACACCACCGCAAGATTTATATGGAAGCGGGCTGTTAGCTGGCGATATTAAAAGTATGCACAGCAAGTGCCCAAAATAGAAGTGGCAGAGAGAGAGATATTCGTATCATGATTCCATCAAGTCCTCCTGAACTGCCCAATTTCATTATGATTGATATTTTGGGGGTAACCACAGCGATTCATAGCTTGTGCTGTTATTTGTACACTGACAAGAGGCCTTTGTGGGAAGATGGATGGGTGTAGTGATGCACTAAAGGAACTATAGATAGATGAGAAAATAGAAATTCTGAACAGACAACGAGACTTAGTGTAAAGATGCAGTTTTTGACATTTTAAGGACAGGCCATATATCAAAGTGGAGGTCAGCCATAAACAACAGACGAAAGAAAGAGATGTAGAGTTCTTTGACTGCTGGACAGAGAGACAGACCTGAAGGCATCAGATGGAAGAGACACACTGTCTGAATGTATATGTAAGAATGGAAGAGACAAAACTCTGAAGTGGAAAGAAAAACTATTGAGGAAAACTCCGTGTACTAATAGATAAATGTCTCTAGCACAGCCAGTGATTCACATATAGCAACATAGCAAATAACATAAGCAGATTTATACAGATCTTTCAAATATCTTAAAAAGATATCAGAAACTTTAGATACAATATTCTTTGTTTGCTTTGTGGTAGTGATTCAGTCTTTACTCCAATGTGCAATCTATGAAGGAAGTGGACCACAGTGGTGTAAATGGCAGATGATGTTGAATTGTTGATTGAAGTTAAAATATGTGGCGATCTATCACTGCAATGAGTATAGGATTCTCTGTTATGTGGTGAAGTGACAGTCTTTGTAACACGACAATGTTCTAAACAATTCAACAAAAATAAGTCCCCCTTTGGATAAACTTGAATATCACAAAGATTCCTTCGCTGATATTTATGACAGTCGGCTAAATTATAGCCCCATATATCGACTTTAAAAGTGTGTATTTATAGCTCAGTGGCATTATTCTTTACTGAGCCAGCAGCCTTCGAGTGAGCCTACCCCTGTTTTCAAAAATCCATGGCTTTTCCAATGGATATGAACAATTTCACCATGCGAGGGAGCCACCAGCTTGATAAACCTCATCATGTTTCTGGATAAAATTTGTTTCTCAATCGTGTTTAGAAGATAACTAAGGGCTTCTTTTGTAACAGTTTTACAGTTTAGGTTCCTTGGATGCAATAACAAGTAATTTGAGTGGAGTTTAAACACCTTTTGGTAATTTTTTTTGTGGAAAAACCAAAACTTAGGATTTTTGAAAAGAGGGGTACGTGCACTCGGGGTCTGCTGGCGCAGACAAAAATTTAGCAATAAAGCTACAAATACACACGCAGACTGTCAATATACAGGCCTACAAACTGGCCAACTTTCACCAAAATCGAAGAAGAGGCCTTTGAGATATTCACGTTTTCGTAAAGGGGGACTTATTTTTGTTGAACTGTTTATATATTCATGAACAAAGTGGACCCCATCTATGTAAGTGGCAGACAATAATGAGTCACTTGAGTGAAGTTATAATGCATACAATAATCTGTTATTGTCAATACACCGTAAAACAATGTAGTTGTGTGCGTGTATCCGTGCGCTCTGTCATAAAAAATTTGCAATTTTGGGAAATTTCTGTCTGGCAGACATACAAGACTTCTATGTAATTTCTTGACTTGGTGGTCCCTCTGATTGTTGTTTCATGAATTAAAAAAAAGGTATTATATGAAAGATTGACATGTCAGATGAATAGATGCCATCACCTTCCATCCCTCTTCAAGAGACCTAGCTCCATTGAAGCCACTTAGCTAAGAGCCAGCAGCATGCATGCATGAGGCTTTGCAGAGGCCCTGTTGTTATCCCTAGGATTCCCTGCAGGGTGTTTGTTAAGGGTTGGCTATTTCCCTGAGCTGGAAATTTGGCAGGCAATTGCCCCCCTTTGGACCAATGGCAACCCATGGCATCCAAAGGCATCCGATGGCATCCAATGGCAATGGCGACGACACCCCTGGCAGTTGACACATAAAGAGTCGACACACAAAGTCCACCCAGAAGTGACCTGTATCCAGCTGTTGGTTAATCGATATGGTGATAAAGAAAGGCCCTTGCTTTGTAGCCAAGCCAGCTTCCATGGTAGGTTTCATATCTCAAGCCGCTCGAACTGGCTGCGGCCTAGGCCTCTGGTATAGTCTCCTATAGCATTGTGATAAGGAAGTTTCACGTGGCGCTCATGAGTGCCAGGGATCGCCTTGCAAAGAGAGTTGCTCCATAAATCTTATTAGGGCAGACCTTGTGGTTAGAGCATTTGTCAAGCTGCTGGGAGGTCTTATGTTAAATCCCTGGTCATTCCAAAATCTCATTATGTATGTGGAGTCTGTAGGGTAAGGACAAGGGATTTAAGATGCCTTATGCCTGTGTCTCACGAGAGTGGTTAAGTGACGGCGAAGTTGTAGAGGTTCCAGGAAGTCAAGTTTCGCCCAATTTCGGCGTTTCAAGCCATTTTTGGACAATTATATAATCAATTAGAGGTTCTAAATCGTCGTTGATGGTTCCTATTACGACGAGGCTCTCGTTTTTTACGCCGAATCGCTCGTAATTACGGACGAGGCAAGAAGAGACTTGTGTCGGCGAGTTGTCAGGAGCCTCGACGCAGTTCCATTGCTTCAATGTTAAACTAGATTCGCCCAAGGAGTCTCTTTCTTCGCCCTAGCATGCTGTTGCTTCGCCCTAGCATCCTCTTACTTCATCATAATCTTCAATTACGCCCAAGCAAATACATTTTACGGTGAAGCAAGTGCCTGTTTCGGCGTTTAAACAGCCTGTTTGCGTCGGCGAGTTGTTCTCTTTTTTCGCCGAATTTCCATTGACTCAATGATAAGTAGCCTCGCCCAACCTGCCTCTAACTTAGCCCAACCTGTCTCTAACTTCGCCCAAGCTGTCTCTAACTTCGCCCAATCATTTTGGGGGTCTTTCTGGTCTTTTGCATCGTGGCTTCTTCCTTCGCAAAGATTCAACCGGTTGAATCTTTGGTGAAGCAACTTCTTGCCTCACCATAGGGTCATGTGACTTCTAGGAACTTTTGGCGAGGAAGTTTAAGAAGCGCCGTAGACGAAAATATCGTCGCCGAATTGTTGAATCTAGCTTAAGAACCTCCCACTTTCCTGGAAAAGCAAGAAGCGCCGCAACAGGAACCCTCTGTTACGTCTCCGTGAGAACTAGCCATTAGTGTCTTTGCTTACATTAACTCTCTTGCTTCAAGTGAAGTAAGCCAATTTCAAGAAAAATCTCATTTACCCACTCCATAGTTCTGCGTAGTTTACTCATCTCTGTCAGGACTCTATTCCTTATACTTGTGACTGGTGGTGGTGGTTTTCCTTTACCACATGCATTGAATGAGTTCAGCTGAACATCACCGTTACTGGGGACAACAACGTCAGGAAAAGACAGCAGCTCCATAGTGTATTGACTCCATCATAATTGGGGTTGAAGGAACCCCACACTTGAGCAATTTGATAACTGTACTCAATGGTGTGTAAAGGGCTTTACAGAAGTGCCACACCAAATCAATTGTCTTTCACTTTGGGGTACATTTCAAAGACACGCTGTGGAGGAATCTACCTAACATCAAAAGATGGATGGACTCCATTTGGGGCTGAAAAGAGCGTCTTTGGTTTTTGGCAATTAGTGCAAGTACCCATCCATAAAATTTACAGCAAATCCATGAGATGTCTGGAATTACAGTGACTCAAAGAAGACTTAATTGCACATGTGCTGAAAAATCATTAAGATGTGCTGAGACATTCAATTCCTAATGGAAATTCTGTACAACTTCTTTGGCACAACTGTTGTGATGGGGTGTTTTTGCTTAATTCCATGAAAGTGCCTCAGACAATGCCATCCTATAACATAATTGAGTCTTAGATGTATTTTTTGTTTTGCAGCCAGTGTTGGTACAGTTCTAACCATAACATAAAGCCATCTTGAATGAGTCCACAACAAGCAACTTGCAAAAAGATTGTCATGAAGACATGCAAGACTCTCTGGCAATATACTGATTGCTATCTGTCTCGTGTTTGTGACAGGCCTGCTAGACATATCCCCGTCTTGGCTTGACAAGACTTGTGTTGTTCACTGATAGACTATGTAGCCCTTCACGACAGCCAAGACACGCTCTGAGATCACAAGGAGGCTGTGGGTCACGTGGTGTATGACGTCAACAGCCATTGTTTCGCGTCATCATGATTAGGGATGGGTGGTGATCGACTCATTGGTTCGTTTCGGAGCTGATTGTGGAAGCAAAGGGCCAGGGTGCAGTGAGCCAGAGTAATTGGCCCATTTTGTGGGACAGCAGCAATGGTGCACTAGGCAGGGATAAGATGGGATAGGATAGCAGAGTCAGCCAATAGCTGGCTCAGGGTCGTTTCCTAGATAATCTGCTGTCTGCAATAGGATAAATCACTGGCAAGCACTGCACAAATCAAAGCCAACTATGTTTCATGCTTCTTAACCATCCAAGATTGCAGCAAGTGTATCCCTACACGTAATTTTCGATAGTACAGTCATAGAAATGATATCTGCAGTCTTTCCTTTGTCAGACAAAGGAAGACTTATTTGTGCAATGCTTTAGATCAACCACTGAATGAAGCCTGAGTCTTACTTAAAATAGTTCCTTGCAACAAACATCTGGATTGAGCAGTAGTCATTCGGCATTCTATATCTGAATTTCTGGAATGATGCAGTGCATAGTTCTTCCACCTTTAGAATAAATGGCTCGGCAGTCATAAAGGAGAGAGCACAATGTAATCCGAAATAACTACCCTCAGTTAACGAGAGACAGACATCAATCAGTATACACTCTAAAAAATTTCAGACAAAATTGGTTTTTTAGATTCAAAATGGTTTTTTGAAAAACCAAATTTCAATGCAAAAAATCCATGTTGGTTTTGCATTGAAATTTGGTTTTTCAAAAAACCATTTTGAATCTAAAAAACCGATTTTGTCCCGACATTTTTTAGAGTGTATTGCCAGCGCATATTGCGTAATCGTCTAAATATAACTGTCATTGTGAAAGATGCAGGTCTTGCAGCACTTACTGAAGATGGCTTTATTTATTGGCTCTGCTATATTTGTTCCACCACAGAGCAACAAAAGTACAAAAGACAACTCAATTATCTGGCAGTCTTGGCATCACCTGGGTCTGTTTTTGTTTAGGCACAAAACCAGAACATTTGTGCCAAGAAACTTGTACAGAACTCCCTCTGGACAGCAAAACCGAAATTGAACTCTGCAAAAATCTTAATGATTTACCAGGATGTGTGCAATTAAGTTTTCTTTGAGTTGCTGTAATTCCAGACATGGCATGGATTTGCTTTAAAGTTTATGGATGGGTACTTCCACTAATTGCCAAAAACCAAAGATGTTTTGTTCAGCCCTAAATGCGGTCTATCATCACTTAATTTCATGTAGATTCCTCCTCAATGTCTAATTGAAGTTTACTCCAAAATGAAGGACAATTGATTTGGTGTGTCACTTCGGTAAAGTCCTTTATTACACACTATTGAGTACAGTTAGTAAATGACTCAAGTGTGGGGTTTCGTCAATCCACCTAATGTGAGGTATAAATTATGAGGGTGCGCTCTTTAAAACACTATTACTGACGCACTATTTTACAATAATTTAGGTTTAAGTGAGCACAAAAATAAGGTTAATAGATAGTCCTGTAGGTTTTTGGCAAAATATCTGGATTGATACAGGCCAAGTGCTTATCTGAAGCCATTGATGGGACGTTTGCCTGATGTAGAGTGACATGCGGAGAACTGATCTGGAGAACGCTATGCATGGATTGAATTAGGGAGCCATAAGCAGATAGTTATACAAGACACTTATTGGATCTGATACCTTTGCCATGATCTAGTTACTGGTTACAGCACATCCAGAGTCAGCTGCAGGACTCGCTATGCATCTATTTATTTTGGCCTATCATGACCTATATTTCCATATCAGCCAATATGTCCTTCCCTGGTTTGCTTTGGGTTATCGTATTGCTGTCTTTATCTGAATGGCTCTGTCTTCATGGCTACGATCTCGAGAGTAATGTTTCTTCCCTGCATTTCTTCAAGAGGAATTATGAAGAACTATAGATATTGCACTGTATTTATAATGTTATCTGTATTAAACATAAAAAATGTATTTATAAATGAGAAACAAAGTTGTTGCATTACATGGTTGCAAGCCATTGCAAGTATACATACATTGACAAAATAATAAATATTTAGCTAATTTAAAATCTCACCTCTTAATAAAGAAATTGTAGGAATGGAAATGATCAACCTATTTACATATTAATAGGAAATGAATGTATTTAATATCCAGTACAATATAAGGCAGTTTGGTCTGGGGCTAATGATGTGCCTAAAGCCTGGCTATTTAGCCCAATTTGGTCCAGGAGTGATCTGGGTTTATTGGACATAAATTGCAGGCTAATAGACAGTTTGGCATAATATTCACCCCACCATCATCCAGATTCCGTGAGGCAAATCTCAAGTGATGGAGTTATTAATGGGATGGTCAGATACCATGGTGACTGCCGCTGTTGGACACAAACTTTATTGGCAATCAAATCAACTTCCTCAAATGGCTTCCAGTCTAATGACCTTTAACGCCCCACAAGAATAATTTACAACCAATATGTATGTTAAGTAAATTCCCGTGGAATTCACCTGAATATCCAAATTAAGGTCTGCCCCATGTAACAGCCCATAAGGTACAGCCACAATATCAATACGGTGCGATAAATAATGTGATATGGCCAATACATACACCATATGGGGCCATATTTCAAGAGAAAATCTATTGCAATTGGTAGGGGGCTAGGGAATTAACAATTTATCTTTTTTGAAAGATCGTTTTCGACTTTTTGGTTTTTTGTCCTGAAATATCGCCAAACTCTCTATGGAACGTGGAATTAATGACTAAGCAACTAAAACCACCGTATTGGCATCCCCAGGAAGAACTCCCTTTTTGGAGTCTTCCTTAATTAGTA
The DNA here is from genome assembly GCA_026936325.1 of Platynereis dumerilii. Classification (NCBI taxonomy): domain Eukaryota; kingdom Metazoa; phylum Annelida; class Polychaeta; order Phyllodocida; family Nereididae; genus Platynereis; species Platynereis dumerilii. The sequence goes on along the minus strand of JAPTHN010000001.1, from coordinate 109,428,890 downwards.
TAATTCCTTCTTAAGAAAAAGAAAAATGTCATGGAATACAAGACGTATACGGTATGTGGCAAGATACACTGTTGCTGTATATTCTCCACATGAGTCATGCGTGTTCACTTGCCCTTGGCTGACCTTGGTCCATCTTCTGTGAATATGGGGCACATGTCAAGATGAGCATCTAATCAGGAATTCTGGGGATTCCTGGGTGGTGGCCAGTAGTATTGGTCAAATATACTGAGGACCATCAATCTCCCTTGATCACCAAGTGTCAGAGTCAAGTGCAAGGAGCAAGTGACTGCGAGTCAAAAGAAGGGGCTGTCTTGTCCAGGACACAGCAAGTCAATCTGGACAAAACATGGTGAGCAGGACAAACATGCCACAAGGACTTGTTCCATTGAAATGTCCTTCCTGCATTTGGCGGGTCTGCTGACACACTAATCGAGGCAATCTGTTAATGTCACATCAAATAACCAGTCGATTCTTCCCTCATAACCAATATGTAAGATGACATCCTCCGACCCATGTGGCTATTCGCCATTGCAATTCGCCATTGCAATTCATGCGGCTCATGTAATATGTCATTCCAAGATTGATGGTTGCTTATAACTACCTTGGATAAAATGATAGTTGCATCAATAAGATCTTGGCTTATATGATATATGGGTCTGTTGATGACATCATGCCATGTCAGATGGTGATGCACAGGCCAAGGAGCAGGTGTGTATCATATTTTCTTTTTCCCATCATCAACCTTTATTTTTAGACACACACAAATATATATGTTATGTTATGTTATGAAAATTACAATTTTTGTGTCTATATTGGACATTGCCATAATTGGCACATCTAGTTTTACAGTGTGTCTAAGTATCTGCTGATCGTGGACTTCACCGTTGAAGAGACATTCCTAATTTATTGTAAATACTTGATGGTCTAAGGCCAAAAATTGGCAATTTATTTCTGTCAATAATGGTCCTTGTCATGAGTGACTTATCCGGTTTTGCAGCGTTACTGGGTACATGCATACTGAACCTTCAGACGATGTGTCTGTTAGAATCATTGTCCTAAGTGCACATCTGGTTTCATATATATAGTTTAACTTTGGTTCCTGCATACAGAACCTGCAGACAATGCGTCTGTAAGGATCATTGTCATAAGAGACACATCTGGTTTCATAGTTTATCTTGGGTCCTGCATATACTGTACCTGCAGACATGTGTCTGTAAGGATCACTGTCACAGGCAACTCATCTGGTTTCACAGCAGCATGGTCCTTGGTACCTGCGTACTGTACCTGCAGACAGTGTGTCTGCAATGAACACTGTCATAAGCAGCACATCTGGTTTCACAGTGTATATGAAGAGATTGGGTAAATAACCTAAGACCATGACTTCCCAATTGAAAAGGCATTCCAAATTTATTGCCAGTCATTGAGTGTACAATAGACAGTAATTTATCTGAAGGACAGTGAGGAACACTTTACTTTACATTAAAATAAGCCCATGCAGAGAGCACGAAGCTTCACAAATTGGGTATTGGTCTTGTCCTGTGGGCCTGTGGAAGATCAAGGTTAGAAAAGGAAAATGTGAGGCTTTTCCTTGCAGCTATGTAATATCCTGTAGGACAAAATAGGCCTTTGAAGTCACATAGAACAAAGCTCTTTGTGCTAGTTAAATCTCCTTCCTGATCGTAGAAAATAATCGAATTAATTTGCGAGATTATGAATGTTGGCAAAACCTTTGAGGAACGGAATTACCTTGACCTTTTTATGGCTTTCGGGCCAGTTCTGTCTTGGTAATGGCCCCAGGCATGCGGGATGGGATGCGGTGTGTAATCTACAGAAAATGTGCATTATTGGTTGACCTTACACAAACTTAGCCGCTCTGAATGACACAGACTCTATTATGAGTGATCATTACTGCAGAATAACATCTAGATTCCACCCAGCCTAAATGGCATAAAACATGCAGGTTGTCATAACATCCGAGTCTTCTGTTGTTTGCTGTAAAAATACCCTGCAAATACCTTGCAAAACAGCCGACGCCGTCCCAGCAGTGGCAAACCAAACGGCATGGGCAAAGACAAGCAAGGTTGATGAAAGCCAGCATAGTAGATATAACTGACCTTTGGTTGACCCAAATTAGAGATGAAAGATGGCGGAGGTCACACATGGTCATCCCTGGAAAGGTCACGGCTGGTTTTACAAAGGTCGTATTCATGGTAAGATGATCATAAACGATGTTACTAATTAATCTTACTATGATGTGTATCCTCTCATGGTCTATTTTTAGGATGGGGTCAAGGAGGCAATGTCATACGAGAGATGTTGTATTGGCTCGCGCCTTGTGATCTCTGCCGCTTTGACTCCTCTGAGTCCTTTGTTCACCATTGGGCTGGTTTGCCACATGCGTCATGTTTTGGGACGATGATAGAGCCGAGCATGCTGCAAAATGATGGTGAATTATGGCTCATGATGGATTTTGTATGGCGCGAGCTGGATCTACTCTGGGCTAATGTTATCAGGATCAGCCTAAATGCCTTATGAGAACATCATACATGCTCAATGTTCAATATCCATGAATACGCTGAAGTATATTCAATATTTGTCGATATACTGTGCCATGTTCAATATTCTTAATACGTGCTATCAGACCAGGTATTGATGTCTGTTAGAATCTCCATTGACATTAACCCCCAAAAGAATACCACCATCATCCTAATAACCGGCACTTAGACCTCATCTTTGTCCTTTCATAAGGCATCCTCTTGTGTTGTGAGCTGCTAAAAATACTTTGGAACAACAGGGGGCACTTACATCTGAAGGGAACAGGGATGTCATTCTGCCAAACAGACATCCAATCATACTGGACAGGCTAAGATCTCAACTTGATCAAGAGGACAGGGAAATTTGTCATGGCAGTGTGATTCCATGTCTGGCTCCAAGACTTCTAACACCATTATCAGGCTTTTGTGATGTTATGTACTGCCACAATAAACAACACTGTCAAACAACATTAAGGGGACAAAGGGGACACTTCTTTGAAGAGTTGGTTTTTGCCAGGAGAAGGTTGCCTTTTGTTCTGATTTAATGAGCTGGTAGCATGCTGATTGCTTCTTTTGAAGGTGTAAAATGATTGCCCTGGATGTTCCACAATTCTTGCCTTTAGAAGTATGTGAAGAGGATTTCCAGTTGAGCCTTGCTCTTGTGCTGTTAATACTGCACAGGGTTCAATTGAACCAAATTGACGTTCTATTTCTGCCAGAGGCGCATTTTACACAACCACAAAACTATGCTAGAACATCGCTGTGGAGGCGTAAATATTAAGACCGCATGATCCTGATCTTTGGTATAAGATACCCAGTCTGAAAATAGAAACCCAAGACCTTCTGAAATATTCATCAATGTTCTTATAAGGAATGCCTTTTTATCTGATTTGATCTTTTAAATGGTTTATATATGCTTGAAATGGAAGATGTCTTCTTTCAGGTTGTTTTCAAAAGTGCTTTTCATGCAGGAAGTTGCATCAGCTGCACTCACGCAAACCTTCCAAAAGCCCGGTATATACAGTGCACTCTAAAAAATGTCGGGACAAAATTGGTTTTTTAGATTCAAAATGGTTTTTTGAAAAACCAAATTTCAATGCAAAACCAAAATGGATTTTTAAAAAAATCCATTTTGGTTTTTTGCATTGAAATTTGGTTTTCAAAAAACCATTTTGAATCTAAAAAACCAATTTTGTCTGAAATTTTTTAGAGTGTGAGCTACCTGTTCCATGAAACTAATTCAGTTTCCAGGCGAACTCGGTGTCAGTTTGTAATGTTTATTCATGGAATATGGTTTATCAACTGGAACCCCGTGTCTATCATCCAGGCCATGGCTTGCTCATCGATTGTTTTTGTCACGGTGGCTGATTGTGGTCATGTCCCCATCATGTGATCCAGTCAGTTGTCAGTATTCAAGGGGTATTAGCACTTTTGGCGGAACTAATTCGAGACCCCATGCGCCATTTAAGCCTGTCCCTGCCGAATTAGTGTGGATCCAAGGCAATGTAATGGACTTTGTTGGCAGACTGCCTTTTGAATAGATGTATGGAGTGATGGGAGCATCGGGTGCATGCTATATCTGGCCCAGAAGGGTACAGGGGACGGTTAGGCGACTGAGCCATCCATGTCCTGATCAGTCCTTAATCCATCTAGGGACCTGGGCATCGTCAGTTTAAAGCCCATGACACAGGACGGCAGCAGGGATTGCAGTGTATAGGGAGCAGCGACTCGCTGCCATTAAACCAATAAGGGCATTGGGGCTGCATTGGATGGCATTGGGCAGCACAGGGCCAACGTTGCTTTTCCCTGGACACCTTTAGTTGATGTTGTGGCCAGTCGCGTCAAACAGAGCGTCAATCGCGCTGCTGCAGCCCACGGGGGATATTCGGCGAGAAATTTGCTCTTGATGAAATTTGCCCCAGGAGTTGTGCAAACGCGTTTAGCACGTCCTGCGGCGCACATGTGCCGAGCATATCAAGTCAGTGGCAATGGCGTATCATGGCCATTCATTGGTGTATTATATGGAGGCACAAGCCTTTCCTTCTATATGCGTTATTGGACTACTGTGTATTGGCACGGCCGCCATGCGTGGACAGGGCTATTTGTCAGTCCCCCTCAGAACCCTTTTATCTTCCCGCTGCCAAACAGGCGTCAGGGCTGCAGTCATGGGTTGTGCCCTTAGACCCACCCCCGTCATACGTTTTGTTGAGCAGCAATAGACTACAGCCGACCACTTGGCCAGAGCAGCAAAGTAGCAACTAGCCACTCAACTGGGCCTCATGCAATAGCCATGCAATAGTCTGCAACACTGTTTGGACCTCTCTGGCTCTCTGTCCACTTCTGGTATAGCTTATCAACACCCTGCCCTGGTCCACTCCATCCATCAAACTGGACCATGCTCAGTGGACAGATATGTTAAAGCTTTTAACGCCTCTTTCAAAAGGGGGCGATTTTGCCTATATCTAAATCGCCAGAAAGAGAGAGAATGGTCGCTATAAAATACTTTTAAGAAATTGTTCGAAAGAAGACGTAAGTGAAAACAACGTCATAAGCGACCTTTCATTTCTGTCATTTCTCGTCATATATATATACATATGTAGATCTCACTGAATTGTGAGATGTCAGGAGCTTACAGAACGGAAACGAAAAACATCAACATGGAAATAAGAAGCACAATCATTTGCTTGACATTCTCTGCGTATGTCTCCTCCAGCGGGGAGGGTTGGTAGGCGCATGAAAGAATGATTAATCCCACAGAGTAGAGTGACGGGCTGCTCAGGAATGACAGGTCTGCGAGTTGCAGGAAGCAGTGGTTGCAGCCTGATCCAGTTGATCCAAAGCAGAGGTTGCCAGCTCTGCAACTTCTCTGCAAAGACTCTTACTAGGCAGTATGGTGGAGAACACATTTGGAACAGAACCTTAGCACCCCCAGTTCACCCTGAACGGGCCTGTATTTATGACTAGCCTTAGACCCCATAAGCCCCCTACATTACAGCCGTCTTAGCTAGGCTGATATTAATATAGTCAGACCAGAAATCTTGACTCCTGTAGGCAAGAATGCTGTTGATTTATACTTATCCAGAGCTTAAGAGAAGTACATTTAATGCAGCATTAGGGGACGAGGATCAGGCAAGAAAACAACATAAGCTACCAACCATGCGTCAGCAACCAACACTATCCAAGGCTATAATACATGCATGGTATATTCTCTTTAAGTACGGCGGGGTATCTTCTCTTTAAGCACTTTGTCAGGATATCAACATGTCGTATAATCCACATAATTGTGGGGTGCTCACTTGTATGGCAAATTCGACGCTATTAGTGTCAATAAAAAGTTTTTATGAGGAGTTTTCATCCACCATTTACAGCCTGTGGCCAGGTGAAGTTTGCTTTCTCTTGTTTATTTGGCTATCGTCTGCTGCTTATGGCCTAAGGACACTTTTATTGGTGTAATTCAAACACGCTTAATGTTGTTTTTAGACATATCCGGCTTAAGTTCTAGTTGTTATGCACCATGAAATATAGTTAGGATTGCCCGCTTCAGCCATCCCAATCCATTACTCTGAAACAGGCTGTTGAGCATAATGGACTAGTCCCAGGTTTGAATCGAAATCCCAAAAATGTTACAAAGGGAATCCAATATGATTTGAACCAGTGGCTAGACTCAGCATGATCAAAGCCAACTCTCCTCAGAAGTCTGTCTCCAACATGAGCAGGTTGTCAACATTGCGGTTTTCATTAATCAAAGGCCCCACTCACTTTTTCTTCCTTTCAAAAACATTGCCTTTTGGCCTGCCTGTCCAAACCAGTGCCTTTTGAACTACAATCCCACAATAAAAAGAGAAACTGTAAACAGAGAAGTGTGCGATCACTTTCTAGGTGTTCCTTTGAGTTTGACAGCCTCCTGTAAATATCAATGTATCCCTTTGAATCAATCTGGAATCAGTGGAGGACAGAATTGAAAAGGCGGTGATGATAATGGAATCATTATAACAACACGCGTTTCAGATTAATGAAGTTTCCCTAGTTGAATTTCGGGGTGATTCAAGTAGCTTTTAAAGGCATTAGTGGAATATTGAGCTTTGGTTCAGGACATAAAGAACTTTTCAAATGATGTGCTTTGAAGACTGAGAATTCCTGGTCGAATATAATGAAAGGCTTTCTTTGTTAACTGCAGGCTTGGTGTGAGTTTGAAACAAGGTTCTTATGGCTCGCAGTGCCTTGCACCTCTCCCTCTGATAAGCCTGCTTGGCACTGAACAAGCCCCTGGCTTTTCTGTAACAAAGCTGTGAAGTGGGACGATAATCCGCTCTGAGCTCCTCAGACGCGTCCAAGGCACGAGATGAAACATCCCAATGAAACATCCTGATGAAACATCCTGCTTCTTCTCTCATCTTTGGGCCTCATCTTCCCACCACATCCTGTCTTCGCCTCACCCTGCAGCGGCTACGACAAAAGCTGCAGCACTAGTGGCTGTGTTATAAGGAGACTTTTACCTAAAAACAAGTTATAAAAGACCTGCATGTTTCAGCATTACCGAGCTGCAACACCGGAAGCTATGTACATTGAACGGCTTCATCGGTGGCGTCACTGTCCCCCGTATTTAATAAGTTACAAAAGAACTTTAAGGAACTTTCCAATCTTTGCATCACATCACCTACAGCATAATGATAACAACCATATAACATGATCATATCGTGTGACTTTATTTAGTGTCCACAAGAGATAACGTCCTCTCACTTGTGGTCGGCATTGGGGTCCTCAGCTCAGGCAGAGCGGCGTCCGACAGGACATCCTTTCCGCTGATGATCATTAATGCGTAGTTTGTAAAAACATCCCTGAACCTCAAATTGAAATGGCTAAAATAACTTCAGGTTGAATAGGAAATTGTCCAATTGCTCAGATGCCACAACAGAAATGAACATTGATGTTCATATGAAATTGATTGAGCTGAAAGAGTTCAAAGGACATGCCCCTCGGGTATGCCACAAATTTGCTTTTAAGTTTCATTGACTTATTGACACAGCTCTGGCCAAGGTACAAATTAGTGGAGTGCAAGGTATTCCTACAATCTACAAGGGCCAAGACAGCTGCATTTAGCAAGGATACATTTGTAGCAAAATGTTTCATCTTTTCTATCATCATTTTTCATATATCTGACAGACCACAGAGAGCTTCTTTCAGATACAAAATAGCTTCCGGACTCTCTTGGAAGCTCCTTTTGGTAATTGCGGACAAATTGGGCAATGTGATTTCCTTTGGTAATCGTTGACAATTTCGCTCCATTTTACAATTGCTGAAAAGTTGGCTTTTCTTGCGATGGGCTATAATGGCCTCCAGTCTTTTTGGGACAATGTTCTCTCCTTTCAGATGTAGTCTGATGTACCAAAATGACTATCTGTATTATATACCAAAATGGCGTCAGTTCTCTTGTGTTATACAATACCTAGTCTGAGACTATTTTGAGCCCAAGTGCTGTCCTGAAAGAAGTACTTATCATGACAAGACAGCGTTCCCTTCAGTTTATGGGAGACTCTTCCTAGGTCTCTTCTCTTGCAACTAGTGAAATTCCACGTAATGGCTAAGCTCCTTGTTCGGAGCACCTGGGAGCAGCTGTACCTGTCACGGAAACATCTCTTCCAGGCAAAGACATTAGATCTGGAGCAATGATTCCGCTGCACTTTCTTCCAACTTAGCCGACTCCTCTTGGCTGCTTGGGTTGTATGACTCTACTAGGAGTACAACATTTGAAATGCTTCAAATAGACAATATGCCGTATATGTCTTCGGAGTTGCAAAGGAGGCATTTTGAGAAGGCAGGAAGCACGACTGCTTGAAATGCGACACTCTCAGCAGTTGGAAGTTTCGCATCAGAGTATCAGGTGTTACACCTGTGAAATGGCTTTTGTAAGTTTTCCTTTGTCTTATCCACTGCGGCTCGCAAGATCGCCGTTGTTCAGAGTTCCGAGAAGCGACACACGAAACTCTTTCCTTAAAGAGCGGTCTATTAGTTGTATACCTTTGCAACTTCCAAAGTGTTCTATAGTGCTTTGCACTTTGTGGAGGAGACATCCACTAAGCAATGTATACTCTGAGTCTGTGAACTCTTCTGTATATAATGAGAACACTGTCCTGACAGTCATGAAAGATTCTCCCTCTTCCACAAATAGCTTGGTTTGGAAGCCATAATGGAAAGACAGAACAAAGAAAGATCAGTGATTGGTTGAAAAAAATAGTGCAGAAGGAACATGCCGATGACAGGTGGGGAACGTCTTTCATTGGTTGAGGAATTTACACCAAAAAAGTTCAGGTCATAAATCTGGAGCAAGAGAAAACAAAATGTTGTGGACTTTTCATCATTGGGCTTTTTCTGTCTGTCATCTGCGGGTATGTGGTGTGTCCTGATAGGTTTGACGACCAGTATTCTTGCACTCAAGAACTTGATGTCACACGTTTTTGGCTAGTCCAGAAATCAAACCAGGGTCCCAGAGGTTAGTGGCAAGTGTGCTACCTCTGCATCATCCTCAACCAGATGAACACAAGATACAAGATTAAATATTCAAACTCGTTTTTAGATATGCCAGAAATCAAAATGTAGATATGTCTTCTTGATTCTGTATGATTCTGTATGATTCTCTGTCATCTCCTGAAAGGATAAAATATCCAGCAGCAGCTGACGCGTCTTGACTGGCAATGTTTCTTGTTGATGCAAGGTTAACAAATTTACAGTCCGGGTCGAGGCTTACATGGCCTTCTTATAAATTATTCCGGTCTGCCAAAGGTCCCTTAATAAGCAAGGACCCATACATCCTGTACTTTATATATTTCATGACAATCTTCCCCTTTCTGGGGAATCAAATTAGGCAATATATCATCCTTTACAAGACATCAATTAAAAAACAAAGGGCTTGCATTGTTGTTTGGGGTGCCATTAATTTAAGCATGCATAACAAGCTGTGCATGATGATCACACAGGCTGCTGTTTTATGATAACGTTTAAGTAAAAAGGCCTGCTCTCGATTCTGTAGCTTATTGACCTCATTCCGAGGTTATTTCTCAAACAACGCTTACAAGTTATGCAATACCTACTTAGTAATTGATTGTATTCCATCAGCACACTTTGAGTGCAACCTAACTGACCCATGGAGCCAAAACTTAATAGGCAATTAAAAGTGTCGTAAATCCTTAAATTTTGTCTGGCAGTCTATTTTGCACTTGGCTGAAGTCCTGTAGTGTGAAACAAAATCCTCAATATCCATGTTGTTCATTCTGTCTTTAATAAGATGGTGAGTACAGAGTATGATGATTGGCAATGTAAGGAATATAGGGAATTTTCTATATGAGAACATGAACATCTATTTCTTCCAAGAGTCTGTTAGATTGAGCTCATTTCATTGACTGACTCTTAATGAGCTGTCTCTGAGAAAATCAGGCGGATAGCCATATATGTGTCCGGATGGCCCGACTCGGATTTTAATGAAATTTTCACCAAATGACCTTCAAATAGATTAACGAGGACTGGTGAAGTCCGTTTTGTCATCCGATAAATTTTTCCATGCTATTGGGCCTATTCAAAAATAGATGTCAAAACTGCCTAAAATATATTTAAATTAAAATATATAGTAAAAATGCCCAACTTTGACGATGTAATTCTCAAATCCGGGCGCGTCGTTTGAAAAAGTGACCATGGGGCATCTTCAGGTATGCCTTGAACCTCTAAAAACCAATGTCCGCCCGGTGGAACTTTTCCGTATATTTTTGTAATTGACACAATAAAAAACGCAAAATGGACAATTTTGAGGCAAAATGACGGAACCACAAAATACAAAATTTTTCATATCTCAGCTAATAATACCTCTATTTCAACAAATAAAGTGTCAATTCCTATGTTTTTAGACATGGGGAACTGATTTATGGGGTTATTTTGATCATCAAAGGTCAAGGTCACCACGAAATGTCAAGGTCAAACACCCAAAAATCATAAAATTGCAGTTTTTGGGCATCTAACACCCTCCAAAATACTCGAATCATGTAATATTGCCAATAATATGATGCATAACTATAGGATAGGTTATATTCATCAAGTAAAAAAAGGAATTATCCTTAAATATTATGCATACACAGCACAGCTCCTGTCAAAATACGGATAATTCCGAATTCTGACGACAACAAAAATCATGAATCGATGACGTAGATCAGGTCCTGATGTATATATTAATTGTATCTGTTCATTCATATATTTTGAGAAAGCTTAAACACCAAGGAATCTAAAAACTGGTTTTCCATATATTATTATATGGGCTATGGCGGCCATCTTGGAGTTTCCCAAAATGGCCATCCGAAACACTTTTTTGCTCATATCATCAGATCTATTTGAGCTAGAGTGATGATTTTTGGGTCAAATTGTTTGTATTCAGGGCAGGGATATTCAGTACTTTTTCCCCTTACACTGCTAGTGGACTATTATCCACAAATTGACATAACCACTTTAATTTGCTTGGGAAAATATTGTCAAATGAAAAAGTCATTTGAGGATACATTCTGTGTTCCTGATGTACCAAAAGGAATTCAGAGCTTTTGAAATCAATGTAATGTGTGCTGCTCTGCTTGTATTAAGATAGCTTTGTTAGCCATATAGTATTATTGGTGTTATGTAACATAATTGGATGGTAAGGAGGACAGAATGATTTATGTTTTTAAGAAACTGAGCCAATTATAATAACAAATTGATGATAATTGTGTAAATTGAAGTTCAACAACGCGCAATGAAGCTTCATCAACTGTCTTTTTTTCCTGTGCCATATTACTGAGTGTCAGTGATGTACCTGGTGTCTTTCAGGCAGGCTACAGTGACTTGCACATCACTGACACTATTTTTGGAAGATTTTTCAACTCATACTTAGTACAGATTATTAATTACAACCTGCTTTTTAAATGGTAGGTCGGATATATTAGGGACTCCTTACATAATACGATGGAGCTATTGAACTTTTCTGAATATAAGTGGATAGATAGATATATATAGACAGATAGATAGATAGATAGATAGATAGATAGATAGATAGATAGATAGATAGATAGATAGATAGATAGATATGGTAAGTGCAACCTTCTAAGCCCTGTTCTTGGCACTCAGGCATGTTGATTGATGAGATGGGAGAGAGCGGGAGTCCTCAAATGCTACACATTTAGATATCCAGTGTGAGGGATCTTTCACTTACTAGACACTGATACAAGGACGGCCAATTTAACCTCTCATCCTGACAACATCCAGTTCTGCTGGGATTTTGGTCATGAAGATCCACAGAAAATGTTCGGTTCCCCACCCGGGGCTCGAACCCATACAGGCAAAGACCTTCATTAGAGCACTCGGCCACTCGATCAACTGCCTGGCAGTGACAAACTGCAAAACTTTCTTTTTATAAAGAGATCATCACACAATCTTCTGTAAAGTGAATATGATATATGCGTTTTTGCAATAATTATGGCTTAGTTTAAAACTAAGAGCGATTGAGTGACCCTGGCCAGTGCTATTCTCCATCGTCTATTCTTCATTCTAGTTTCTATTCACTTCAGACTCGTGTTGCTGCCACGTTTTCTGACTTTCTTGTTTGTAGCTGTTTAGCATTCACACCTACCTCGTTTAAATCTTCTCCCTAAAATACACAGTGCGCCAATCTAGTGCGTCACATTTATTAAACAGGTTATTTTAATCCTTCATACCCAATTTTATTAAAAGTCAAATATTTAGAATCACAAAAAACAACAACAGAAAACCCGACATCATAATCGAACTGAACAGGTGTGACACCAACAGGTAACTTGACATGTTTTCAACTGTTATTATTGTACTTATGTTCATATTTGAAGTATGAAGAATATCTGATTTCATATAAAAAAATTAATTGAACAGCAAATTTTCAAATTTCTCATGAGTTGTACATTTACCAACATTTATGGTAATTAAACACATGTATATTAAGTGTTTGAAATTGATCAGATTGTTGGTTAAAATTGTAATAAATGTATTCCATCATGTCCGCATATTAAGTTGAATTATTTATAAATTAATTTAGGAAAAATTTGCCTTTGGTGTCTTTTTTCATAAACATATAAATACACAAAACTGTAAAGGAGCTGCGTGTAAGTTGAACAGGTGGCTGAATGGTAAAATTCCTCATCCACACCATTTTCTGGATGCATGAATTCTCATCTGATGAGATGTAAATATATTGGATTATAAGGGCAATTCTTGAGGCACGTGGGATTGGATGCAAATAGCTGACAATTTTTTCATCATTGACGAGGGCAGTTCACTTATTTATCAAAGATTTTGAGTTTTTGACCCATATGTAACTGTTGGTAGAGCAAAGAAAATAGGCAGCCATTTGTATCCACTTGCCTCAAATATGATCCTTTTTAAAAGGCCCCCGAATATTTTCTCATTGGATGAGCACCCTTGTTTTTACATGTAGTTTGGTTGAGGATGTTTAGCGTTGTCCCAATGGCAAATAATAACCTGTTCACTTGGGCTACTTACAGACAGCACTGTAACCTTTTATACTCATATAGATTTCTTTGGAAAAGACAGTCAAAGGCAAATAATCCAAATAAAGAACTACGACTTTATATATGTCCACACAAGGTGCATTGATGGCAATCAACTTATATTTTTGTGTTTAAGAAACATGTATTGCTGATGAGAAATGTAAAAAATTTGTTTTTCATCGGTTTAAAAAAAAAGAAAGTAATAGAATCATGTTTTACTCTTAATATGAACAGAATTATGAAAATGTTAATAAATCAAATACAGATTTCATTAAAACCAAAAAATTAAGAAAATATGTAAAATACTTTTTGGTGTCATACATGTTCCTTTCGATATGATATTAGTTTTTCTGGTTTTGTTTATTTGTGTATATAAAAATTTGATTTTTAATTAAAGTTGGAAATTTGGGTATTAAGGATAAATGAATAAAAGCATTAATTCTATTGATATGGCCATTAAGTTAAAAGGAGATATTGTGTTGACCAATACATAAACAAAAGGTTTTAGCAATTTTATCATTGCCACTTATATTCGAAGTAGTTGAATAGCAAAATATGCGTTGAAATATATTCTAAAAAAAGTGTGAGTGATGTACAAGTCAGTATCCTAAAGGAAACACTGCCACTAAGTATTACGCCACAGGAAAAAAAGACAGTTGATGAAGCTTCATTGTGCATTGTTGAACTTCAGTTTACAATTTGTTATTATAATTGGCTCAGTTTCTTAAAAACATAAATCAATTCTGTCCTCCTTACCAACCATTACTGTTACATAACACCAATAATACTATATGGCTAATGAAGCTATCATATTACAAGCAGAGCAGCACACATTGCATTGATTTCAAAAGCTCTGAATTCCTTTTGGTACATCAGGAACGCGGAATGTATCTTAAAACGACTATTTCATTTGACAATATTTTCCCAAGCAAATTAAAGTGCTTATGTTAATTTGTGGATAATAGTCCACTAGCAGTGTAAGGGGAAAAAGTACTGAATATCCCTGCCCTGAATACAAACAATTTGACCCAAAAATCATCACTCTAGCTCAAATAGATCTGATGATATGAGCAAAAAAGTGTTTCGGATGGCCATTTTGGGAAACTCAAAGATGGCCGCCATAGCCCATATAATAATATATGGAAATACCAGTTTTTAGAATCCTTGGTGTTTAAGCTTTCTCAAAATGTATGGATGAACAGATACAATTAATATACATCAGGACCTGATTTACGTCATCGATTCATGATTTTTGTTGTCGTCCGAATTCGGAATTATCCGTATTTTGACAGGAGCTGTGCTGTGTATCCATAATATTTAAGGATAATTCCTTTTTCTACTTGATGAATATAGCCTATCCTATAGTTATGCATCATATTATTGGAAATATTACATGATTCGGGTATTTTGGAGGGTGTTAGATGCCCAAAAACTGCAATTTTTTGATTTTTTGGTGTTTGACCTTGACATTTCGTGGTGACCTTGACCTTTGATGATCAAAATAACCCCATAAATCAGTTCCCCATGTCTAAAAACATAGGAATTGACACTTTATTTGTTGAAATAGAGGTATTATTAGCTGAGATATGAAAAATTTTGTATTTTGTGGTTCCGTCATTTTGCCTCAAAATTGTCCGTTTTTGCGTTTTTTATTGTGTCAATTACAAAAATATACGGAAAAGTTCCACCGGGCGGACATTGGTTTTTGAAGGTTCAAGGCATACCTGAAGATGCCCCATGGTCACTTTTTCAAACGACGCGCCCGGATTTGAGAATTACATCGTCAAAGTTGGGCATTTTTACTATATATTTTAATTTAAATATATTTTAGGCAGTTTCGACATCTATTTTTGAATAGGCCCAATAGCATGGAAAAATTTGTCCGATGACAAAACAGACTTCACCAGTCCTCGTTAATCTATTTGAAGGTCATTTGGTGAAAATTTCATCAAAATCCGAGTCGGGCCATCCGGACACCCCCGCCTGATTTTCTCAGAGACAGCTCATTAAGTAACATTTCTTGTCTTTACTTTCAGCCACTATCAAGTTCTTCGATGAGCCCTACAAGCCTCGGGTGTACAGAGGGGCTCCTGCCGACACCGCTGTTCTCACTGTCAATGCCTGTCGTTACGTAAGCCAAGGGTGCACCCCGGACCCCGTGACCTACACCCTGGGGGGAGGGTCAGATGCCAGCCTCTTCAGAGTGGACTCCCAGACGGCCCTCATCCAGACTGCTGACGTCGTGGTCCAGCCTTTAGGCCACATATTCCGTCTGCTGATTTATGCGGCTTACTCCTCCGATGGCCAGAACGTCGTGGAAAGCAGACAGGTAATTTGTGGACGATTTGTGAATGATTTGTGGCTGATTTGTAGTCCCATATTCGGAGCCTTGCAGATCTTGATTTAGATGAGTGTTTGAAAACAGCAGCAATCTCCTGTCGATATGTAGATGCCCGGGCTTGTTGTATATGATTTTCACAGGCACCACGAGGCAGCTCCATGGCAGCCGGTCTTCGCTACAGGAGATATGCATGCCAAACGCAGCTCCCCTTGGCGCCTCAGAGCCTGTTCCGGGCACATTTTTTACTCCTGATTATCCAGAGCGGTCCACACAGACTCATGCATTCTCCTTGTAAGACCTTGTGTTCCTTGCGATAAATCTATTCAGAGCAGAAACTGAGTCTAAACGTCTGCTTCACATCTCCCCAGTAATGTGAATTAGACACTTTATCCCGAAAAGATGAAATGCCGTGATAAATTCTCATAAATGAGCATCAGAGTGCCGGGGCACAGAACAAGCCCTGTGTATCTGATTACATTTACGAGCGAGCAAGTCTCTCCCTTCCTTCTTCTACATGTGGCGTGCAGTTTAATGGATTTGCAAATTGTTATTCTATGTAATGTTTTATTTATGACTCATAATCAATGTAGCACCAGCATGTCGTAAGCTTAAGTAATTACATCTCAGGAAAAAAGGAGACAAAGCTGCTTGAAATAGCTTTCCATCAGCTCTTCTGAGGTTCCGGGAGTTGCTCCTCCGTTCTGCTTTACTCATTCATGCTGCTTTATGCCGCACTTCTGAAGGGCGAATCTTCAAACTGTGAATTTCAGATCAACAGGTTTTCAATCAACCATGATACGTTGCATTTATGGAGCTCTGTCTGTCCTTCCACATTGTATTCCCCTTTGAAAAGAATTTAGTTTTGCACCAAGAAACGATTCATCTACAATTTAAGAATAGGATCCTTTAAGCCATTATATGTTGCTGTTCTATGCCCAACAAACCATCCAAGGAAACATGAAGCTTCTTCGAAACAAAGTCTTGGTTGTTTGTAACAATTTTGCCCCAAATTTATCTTTATTTCGGTCTATCCTATCTTCCATGTGCAGCTGCACATACTTAGAGGAAAATAATTGTTTACACAGGTCCTGTATGTTTATATTATTACAGTTACGAAACTGGTAAAATATCTGGTCATCAGTTTGTATCAGCAAACAAATTACTATCGTATGATGTTGACCTTATATAAGGCAACCTAAAAGAGATATCACATATCAAGATATGATGATGTGTCAAAGAAACATGTCACTGTGACATCAAAGTAAGGTCACGTTTGCTCTGGCACAATATGAGACCTCGATGGACCTTATATCTGTCCTTGGGGTATATTAGCAAGACCTTAACAAGCATATCTAGCTTCAGGTATATAGCATGTTTTAGTTTGTGGAAAGAAAAGTTAACATTTCTTGTACCGTATGAAGCGAGTCATTACAAAATTAAATTTTGGACTTCCTGAAATTTCAAAGGGGTTGTCATCAGAACGTTTCACTATAAATTGCTTTGTATGGGATGCTTACGATATCCGATATTCACAGTTTCATGATTTTGAAATATAACCTGGCTGAATGGCTTATCTGAATCTTCAGCAGGAAAAGCTTTTGTGTAGATCTGTGTTGCTTACACGTTGTTAATTTTAGCTTTCAAGTAACTTGATCATGTTCAGAATAGTTCATTATTATATTGCTGTCAATTATTACAGTTGCGTCTCTTGTTCTAACACGTCCTTACACATCTTAACAACTTCATTACCCTATTTCCCGCAGGTTCTTGTGGAGGTGAGTGAGGAGAACCGATTTGGACCGATCTTCGAGGAGGACCTTTACACTCTATGGGCATTCCGCTACTGGCCCCCAGGCACCGTGGCCGGCCAAGTGAGTGCCAAAGACGCTGACACCCAGATCTACAACCGCCAGATTACCTACTCCATGACCACAAGCACCGGCAACTCCCAGGTCTGTACCTAATCCGAAAGGCTGTATCATATGAGTTTCAAGCTAAAGATATGTATATATTTATGTATCCATTGAATGTTGTTTTCTTTGGTCCAATTGATTTTGAACTACAGTAGGCATTAAGTGTTTCTACAGTGTGGTGTGTGGCATATAGGCCTAATGTTTAGAGTTAAAATGGTTACATTTTTTTTCTAACCAAGAAACTGAACCCCCCTTGACAGTAACTTAATCATGGGATATGAATTACTTGACATGTGTGTTCAGCTTATCCCCCTTCCATTGCCAGATAGGTTAAATTGTATCTTGTCCAGGTTTTCATTCCATGGTCTGGTCAATGCCAAGTCAAACAATTTGTATCTCGAGTTATGACGTAGGTTTCCAGCTTAAGTCATGCTTAGAACACTGATTTCAGTGGAAAACATATATGTAATGATAAACTGGATAGCAAAACTCCTACCTGAATAGCGTTGTGATCGAACCGCAGTCCCAAGAAATTCTTTTGAACTGTCCCTATGCATACGCTGTAAATTAATGCATGGGTTTAGTCCCTCAGGGTCTTACCACACAGAGTGAGAACGACACGACAAAAAAAAGCATATTAGCTTTTATTGCTCGTGTATCATGAAAGTTAGAAATGATTGCTGATCCAACAACTTCGCTGTCCAGTGTGTGAATCAACGAAATCTGCCCTTACTACTTCTTTTCAGTGATTTAGCTTTATGGCACTAACAGCAATGAAATTTGAAAATAAAAGGATTGACTGTGTTACTGTACATGATACCTGACATATAGCACAGCCAGTTGCAGACAGATTTTGCTCTGGGATTCTTCCCTTTTGAGTGTGTTGGACACACTCTAAAAAATGTCGGGACAAAATTGGTTTTTTAGATTCAAAATGGTTTTTTGAAAAACTAAATTTCAATGCAAAACAAAATGGATTTTTAAAAAAATCCATGTTGGTTTTTTGCATTGAAATTTGGTTTTTCAAAAAACCATTTTGAATCTAAAAAACCAATTTTGTCTGAAATTTTTTAGAGTGCAATATTCCTACTCATCTTCACATACCCTCTTCTGAATTGCAAAGGTCATGAATCAGATGAATATGGATTCATGAAGTTTATAGCAAATGGCACTGTCTCACGCCTCACCCAACCCTGTCACAGCCAGTTACTCTGACTAGGTCTTAGCTTCTCTCATCTCTAAATTTGGCCAGTTTCTTGGATGGCTTCATAAGGCACGATTGGTGGGCCTCTCTGTCCATCTCCCTGGTATAGCCAACAATTGCTCGTGCTTGGAATGGGGAAGCATGCAGTAGACATGGGAAAGGACTGGTTTGCTGCTTGTGCTTATTGGTTTTTATCGTAATGTTTCAAATTTCTAAAGAGGGAGGGGTCGCATATATTTCAACTAATCTTAAATCAAAACTTGGTCATTCAACTGTTTATCATAGTGACAAACTGGCAATAAACAGACTACTTCATTCAGACACACAGTCACACATTGATGGGAATGTATAGCAAATAGGTCATATTTTGTTTATTTTGATCTCAAGAAAATTTTTGTTTATTGATTTTTCATCTATTTTTAAAGCAGTCAATCATTGACTTGCATGGGGCTGATCGTTATTGATTGGAAAATATGACTGCTTTTTTTTTAATATGAGAGCTGTCTAAAAATGCATATGACTCTGTTCAGTTTAGTTTGTCCACTAGATGAACTGGGCCAGAGCAGGATTAATCTTGTACAGGCCATGCAACATACATGCCACATACACCATGCAAGCAGAAGTAACTTATTGGATACTGTGGTTTTGAAATCAAGTGAACCAGAAAACGTTTCCTCATTTTAGAGTTATCAATTTTGGCAGATGCATAATAAAAATCAAGAGGTATTTGGCACTTGGAGTTAATCATGTCATTCGTATGAAGGTTCTTTCATCATTTCACACCCTGATTATTTTGGATTTGCAAAAATATCTTTTGATGTCATTTTAGTCTATACCTGTCAAAAAGATTAGAGTGTTCGACTGTGGAATTAAAGCATTGTTCCTTTTTAAGCGCATTAATTTTAGCGTTGGTTTGTGAAATGTGGATGGTGAAGTCTTTCGCTCTATAAACCTATAAACATCTCAGAAGGCATACACAATTCTCAGCTACAGATATCGAACCATTCGAACTTAAGATTTAAATTCACCTGATAATATAGACTTGCAACAGTGTAACTATACGTTTGATGGTATATGTACATTTGCTTAGGACATGAATAATTGAAGAGGAGGCTGAAAGAGATTTCGGCATAGAAGTGAAATAGGAGTTCACACAATTTGCAATTCAGTGAAGCACAGGCTTCCAAGGCATCAGCTGCTCAATAACACTTGCTAAGCCATAAACTGAGCTAAACTGGCGGCTGCTGGGATTGGGTGATGGAGTCTTTAAATGTTAAGCCTTTCAAAGATTGGCCCAGATATCCAGGTGACTGTAATTGCCTCAGTTGGGTCTATGTCAATAGTGGGGAGTGATTTTACGCTGGGACTAATAGGCCTGAAGATGACACTTGTTCAATCGATGGGCTTGGCATATTTTTAGAAGGAGGATCTAAGGGCTTTTAGTGACTGCCTCTTCCTAATGGCGTTTTGAGAAACTGTGTTAGGTGAACCAGCACTGCCAAGTCATGATAATTGAGAACAAGCACACTAGTGTAGATGACACTTTCACAAACCAACCTCTGGAGCAAGTCCAACTGCACTCTAAAAAATTTCAGACAAAATTGGTTTTTTAGATTCAAAATGGTTTTTTGAAAAACCAAATTTCAATGCAAAAAACCAAAATGGATTTTTTTAAAAATCCATTTTGGTTTTGCATTGAAATTTGGTTTTTCAAAAAACCATTTTGAATCTAAAAAACCAATTTTGTCCCGACATTTTTTAGAGTGTGCATCTTTAAGTGCTATCGATTTTAGTCAAATGTTGTTTTTACTTCCACTTTACTTCCTGGGCCTGTAAGATAATCTCTTCAAATTACTCCAATTTACTTCAAAGATAACCAAACATTGATAGCATGGCTTTCCTTACGACTTGTTATCATGAAAGGGTTTTGGTTGTTTATCTAGTTTTTTCAGTAGGTCTCAACACCGAATTTTCATATTTACCTAATTAAATGCCTGCCTGAGTAGAAGATATATAATGAATGCCTTTGAACTGAAAGCAACAAAGTACCCATAGCCCCACTGGTATCCCACTGGTATCCATTACATGTTGAGCAAAGTGAATGACTGTACTGTTGCCTTTATTCCTCATGCACCAGCTTTTAGAGGAAAATAAAGAAATAGGTCGTAGAGGCAATGTAATTCCATCAGGACTTATCTTCTTACACATCCCAAAGCCCTAATCTTCATCTTACATCATGAAAAAATAATCATGAAAACGTGACAGCAAAAAAGGAAGCTACTTTGGCTTTTATGTATTCTTTGTGTGATCACATTTTCAAGTCTCTTGTGGCTTTCTTAGCTTCACTTACGATATTGCAATCTGCTGGTGAATTCTTAGTGAATTGTCTGCTCGCTGCATGAGGAGGCTTGCTTGGAGGCCTTGCTTGGGGAGGCTTGTTGTGGATGCCTGGCTGGGGAGGGAGGGAGGCAGAGGTCTGGGAGGAGAAGGGAGGGCTCTGGCTTGCTCCTAAGCAGTTTCTTAAGTCTGACTAATGAGGATTTTTTCTTGCAGTTTCTCTTTCTCAACCCGGACACCGGAGAGATCAGCGTGGCTTACCCTCTCCCTGACCCAAGGCTGACCCCTGTTGTCCAACTGGCCGTGGCTGCCACCAATGTTAAGAGTTCCCCTGTAAGGTCTGCCATCACCAAGGTGGATGTCCGCATCTCCAGGCTAGATGGTGAGTACACTTTTACTATACTTTATTAACCGGGCATGTCAAATTTTGGAGTACAATGAGTAATGTCAGTACAGCGGTCCCTGCATTATAAGACCATCCCTTCTGCGGTCATGAAGCGGTCTCTCGTGGGTGGGGGTGGTCTCTTGTCGGGATTCAAAATGCATTAAAAATACGACTTAGTATTGGAGGAAGGAGTCTTACAACAGGGGGTCTTATGACGCAGGTACCACTGAATATAGTATATACCCAAGGGGCACACAAAGTAAAGGCAATGTTGCTAATTGGTAAAAGGCTCCTCTGTTTCTCATGGAGAAACATGTTGCGACAACATTGTGAAACTTTGCCACAACATTACATGCTAACTTCATGTCTTTGATGTTGCTTCACAACATTGTGATAACATAATTTCTCTTTAATTTTACTTTCTAACACAATTCTACATAATTTTCACTAACATCGCGATGTTATTACAATGTTGTTGCAACATGGATGTCCTCTTTGGCTTGTTTGTTCAATGATTATAAGATTTTAACTAGATTTTGATTTGCATTAAAACAAATTGTCTCCAATGACTGGACTCTCCATGAGAATAAATTGATCCAACCCAGCTATAGCCATCCATAGAATATTAAACATAATATGCTTACTTTCCTTCATTAAATTTGCTCTCTAAATCATATTTCTAAATCACATTTCTTAAATTTACGAAGGACTGTGTCTTGTAAATTTAGATCCTAATCATTAGTGAGCTCTATTGTTGTTGTGATATAATGTTACTGCTCAATTAAGAACCAATTAAGCTATATAAAGGAGATTGTGTTTTACCTTATACGTCCATATTGTAGTTGTGATATTGCAATGACATATATATGATAATGGCATAATTGAATAAGAGATGAATTTAGATACTTTCAAAACACTATGATTTTCCCAAACATGATTCCTCAACTTAGCTTCAATTTGTCTCTGCCATTGTGTAAATTCAAAACAATTTCACATTTTTATCGACCCAGAACCATGATACAGAGTGGAGACTGGGGAACCATAATGATATGAAGGATTGGTCTTGTTGACAGTGAACTACATTATAAAGTTGGCAGACTGATGGAGTCTGTGATAGACTGTGACAAATAGTGTTTATCTGAAGATAGACTGCTGAAAAATATCACCAGAATAATGTAAATATGAAGAGATTGATAGCTAAATGATTGCAGTGACACTCTTTGCAACTGACATTTTTATCACTGTTGTTTCAATATTGGCTTTGTTGGAGCAAAAAAAATTAACATAGTTACATCATTTTGTCATAATATTTCACATTCTCAATAAGAGCAATCTGTATAAAACTCAATTTTGTCCTGCGTCTACTAACTGTAGATTTAGATTCTGAGTTAGTTTGCTGAAGGTTTTATTATGAAAGTCATGCATAAGTATGTGTCGATGGGACATTGATCTTTAAGGATGATATAATTTTATATGTTTGAATAAGACATTGTCATATATTGTGCATTACTTACTTTCTTGGTGTGTATGACTGTCATATAGATATCATAGACATTTAACCATGAAATGAGTATTTGCTGCTCTGCTAGTAAGCCAAGAATGCATGAAGCTCTGTCAAGAAATGACAATAACTGAGAGAGCTTGAAATTGATTGTGGGAAGATACTGCCATGGATATTCTACATGAGATTGATGGACATATAACAGGCCATGAGGAGGCATTCTTGCTGCCTTACAACAAGTAATACTAGCTCAACTACTTGTAGTGTGGCCTGGCTGCCTACCACTGTTACAACTCTTGTTACAACAGCATAATGATCTAGATTTCTGCCACACCAGGACCAGCTAGCAACAAATATCTCTGCTGGTCTCAGTCAGTCTCAGTGATCACCAAAAGAAGCATGATCTGGCAAAGACCCGCATCGAGACCAGAATTGGCTCAGCTAGTCATGCCCTTTGTCTGCCAATAACTTGGAGAAATATCCGGCAAATGGGCATAGAGGGGAAACCCCAATCTTTAGTAGCATTGCTAATATTAGTTCTGTGTATGGAAAAGCTGGGTAAAAAGAGCACTTTACTTACAACTCTTTGAACTATCTGTACTCAGGAATTGAGGGGAATCATAAATTTGACTACTTATCTATTTGTTGAAGCTTCTTTTGACTCTTATTGCAAATTTTATTTTAATAATTTCTCCTTCAGGTTGGAATTGACCGACATGTCATGTGAATGTATACATGAAATATTGACACTGTTGGTGTTAGATTAGTAAATTGATATTTTTCTGTTTGTCATGGCTCTGACCTCATGCGACATGTTGATGTACACATTGCGGCTTATTGACAAATCTTGATAATTATATTAGCCTCATTGATACATGATGATAATCGCTACTGTATTGATCATGTGATGTGGATGTCATAGCATGATAATATCAACAAAAGAAGCTAAGCAATCACAAGTGAACCAGCTAATACAGTGGTCCCTCTATTATAAGGCCACACATAAAGTGGATGTTCTTGGGGGCATGGTTTCTTGTCGAGGTGTAAAATGCACTTGCAATACAATTTAGTGCAGGAGGACTGGAGGAAGATTGTCACATCAGGCAAATTGGTCTTATAACTGGAGGTCTTCTGCTGGGACCATGAACAGCATCTTTCTGTCATACGATATATACTGAAATTAGCAAATTTAACTTGTAAAGCAATAGTAATCCATAACAATAGAAGCACACTGCATCAAGTCAACAAATGGAATTCAAATTCATTCCTCCATACCATGCACGATACAAAGTACTTTTATATTACTTTTAAGGTACATTTCACAATGCAGGCGCTTAGTTAATAGTTAGGCAACTAAGGAAGTGTCTGGTGATACTCTACATGAGATGGATTTCATCACTCATCTGCTTTGAAACTGGAGCCTCCCAAAGCTCGTTAATTACTCAGACCTGGCACTCATTATATGTAAACTTCAAACTTGCTTTGGAAGCAAAGTGTATATAGATTGGTATAAGTAACATCATTGAAGCTGTACAGTGTACATGGACTGCACTCTACTTGGTCTGACTGCAAGAACTGCAGGAGGATTTTGTGCAATATCTTATATATGTTCTTTATAAAGCTTTGTTGTAATGTTACTTTTTTAAAATGTTCAGATACATTCACCAAGCGATGTACAAAAATCAGATGGAGGCTCCAATTCCAACCAAGTATCTTTCTCTGAATATTCTTACTTTCCATCTTTAATTTTACTTTCTAAATCACATTTCTAAATATTTAAAGGACTGTTTCTGGTAAATTTGGATTCTATCATTAGTGAGCTCTTTTGTTGTGTGTGATATAATGTTACTTCTCAATTAAGAACCAATTTAGCTGTATAAAGTAGATCGTGTATTACCTTACAAGTCCATATTTGTAGTTGTGATATTGCAATGACATATATATGACAATGGCTTAATTGAATAATATATGAATTTAGATACTTTCAAAACACTATGATTTTTTAAAACATAATTCTTCAGCTGAGCTTTAATTTGTCTATGCCATTGTGTAAACTCAAAGCAAACTCCCATATTTATCGACCCAGAACCATAATGCAGAGCGGACAACCATGATGTTATGAATGATTGGTCTTGTTGACAATGGACTACATTATAAAATTGGCAGACTGATGGAGTTTGTCATAGACTGTGACAAATAGTGTTTATCAGAAGATAGACTGTTGAAAAATATCGCCAGAACAATGTAAATATAAAGAAACTGATAGCTAAATGATTGCACTGACACACTTTACAAATGACATTTTTATCACTGTTGTTTCAATATTGGCTTTGTTGGAGCAAAAAAAAGTAACACTGTTGCATTATTGTGTCATAATATTTCACATTTGCAATAAAAACAATCTGTATTAAAGTCAATATTGACCTGTGCACATGTATACTTTAAAATTAGATTTTGAGTTAGTTAGCTGAATATTTCATTATGCTAGTCATGCATAGGAATGTGCTGAGTGGACATTGATCTTTATGGAAGAAATGCTTTAATAGAGTTTGAATAAGACATTGTCTTAATGTAGATATGTCTTGCTGTCTTATAGTGTGCATGCCAGGCATATAGATATCATAGACATTTGACCATGAAATGAGTATTTGCTGCTCTGTTAGTAAGCCGAGAATGCATGAAGCTCTGTCAGGAAATGACAATAACTGAGAGAGCTTGAAATTGATTGTGGGAAGATGCTGCCAGGGACATTCTACATGAGATTGATGGGCATATAACAGGCCATGAGGAGGCATCCTTGCTGCCTTACAACAAGTACTACTAGCTCAACTACTTGTAGTGTGACCTGGCTGCCTACCACTGTTACAACTCTTGTTGCAACAGCACAATGATCTATATATCTGCCGCACCAGGACCAGCTAGCAACAAATATCTCTGCTGGTCTCAGCCAGTCTCAGTGATCACCAAAAGAAGCATGATCCGGCAAAGGCCTGAATCGAGACTAGAATTGGCTCAGCTAGTCATGCCCTTTTTTTTTTGCTTATTGTCTGCCAATAACTTGGGGAAATATCTGGCAAATGGGCTAAGGGGGGAAAACCCAATCTTGAGTAGCAATGCTAATAAGTTCTGTCTATGAAAGAACTGGGTAAAAGGAGCACTTTATTTAGCTCTCTTTAAACTATCCGCACTCAGGCATTGCTCAAGGTAAATCAGATATTTGACAACTTATCTATTTGTAGAGGCTTCTTTCGGCTCTCATGTACAATTTGTACATTGAATTGTTTCCGATTGTGGCCGAGATAGACCTATAAGTAAAGTGACATTGTTAGTGTTTGATCAGTAAATAAAAATTTTTTCTTTCTCATGACTCTGACCTCACGCTACATGTTGATGTACACATTGCGGTTTGTTGATAAATCTTGATAATTATAATAGCCTCATTGATACATGATGATAATCGCTACTGTATTGATCATGTGATGTGGATGTCATAGCATGATAGTATCAACAAAAGAAGCTAAGCAATCATAAGTGAACCAGCCAATACAGAAGTCCCTCTGTCACAAGTCCATACATGAAGTGGATTTTCTTGGGGGTGGGGTTTCTTGTCTTGGTTTAAATGCACTTACAATACAATTTAGTGCAGGAGGACTGGAGGAAGGTTGTCACATCAGGCAAATTGGTCTTATAACTGGAGGTCTTATGCTGAGACCACTAACAGCATCTTTCTGTTATACAGTATATACTGAAATGAGCAAATTTAACTTGTAAAGCAAAAGTAATCCATAACAATAGAAGCACACTACATCAAGTCAATGAGTGAAATTCAAATTCATTCCTCCATACCATGCATGATATAAAGTATGTTTATATTACTTTTAAGGCACTTTTCACTATGCAGGCGCTTAGTTAATAGTTAGGCAACTGAGGAAGTGTCTGGTGATACTCTACATGAGATAGATTTCATCACTCATTTGCTTTGAAACTGGAGCCTCCCAAAGCTCGTTAATTACTCAGACCAGGCACTCATTATATGTAAACTTCAAACTTGCTTTGGAAGCAAAGTGTATGTAGATTGGTATAAGTAACATCATTGAAGCTGTACTGGAGTGCACTCTACTTGGTCTGACTGCAAGAACTGCAGGAGGATTTTGTGCAATATCTTATATATGTTCTTTATAAAGCTTTGTTGTAATGTTACTTTTTTAAAATGTTCAGAGAACTAGGTCACCAAGACCGGTGAGTTGTTATAAATATAGAACAAGTGATACATTCACCAAGCGATGTACAAAAATCAGATGGAGGCTCCAATTCCAACCAAGTATCTTTCTCTGAATATTCTTACTTTCCATCTTTAATTTTCCTTTCTAAATCACATTTCTAAATATATAAAGGACTGTTCCTGGTAAATTTGGATTCTATCATTATTGAGCTCTTTTGTTGTGTGTGATATAATGTTACTTCTCAATTAAGAACCAATTTAGCTATATAAAGTAGATTGTGTATTACCTTATAAGTCCATATTTGTAGTTGTGATATTGCAATGACATATATATGATAATGGCTTAATTGAATAATATATGAATTTAGATACTTTCAAAACACTATGATTTTTCAAAACATAATTCGTCAGCTGAGCTTTAATTTGTCTATGCCATTGTGTAAACTCAAAGCAAACTCCCATATTTATCGACCCAGAACCATAATGCAGAGCGGACAACCATGATGTTATGAATGATTGGTCTTGTTGACAATGGACTACATTATAAAATTGGCAGACTGACGGAGTTTGTGATAGACTGTGACAAATAGTGTTTATCAGAAGATAGACTGCTGAAAAATATCGCCAGAACAATGTAAATATAAAGAAACTGATAGCTAAATGATTGCACTGACACACTTTACAAATGACATTTTTATCAAGTAATTAATATCACATTGTACAGTATTGAATTTGAATTGAATTCAATACATTCGCTTGACATAACGCATACATACACCCCCGGAACTTTACAATTTAAAATTGGTCATTTCAGTATATAGGCCTACTGTACAACAGAAAGATACTGCTAGTGGTCTTAGCATTACAAGAGTTTTTTTTTTACTCCTCTGCAGCACCTTAGTGGGCTATATCGATAGAATTATAAGAACCCTTGTTTTATGATCAACTTGCCTTGTGTACATGTAACTGCCTTCCTCTGCACTAAGTACTGGTAGTATTTTTAATAAATTTTTTACCCCAAGATGAGACCACACCCCCAACAGACAACATCATGACTGTGGAAGAGGCAGTCTTACATCAGAGGTAAACTGCTATAGCTGATTCACTTAAGATCGCTTTTCTGCTATTGTTGTTATTATCATGTTATGACATCCACATCCTATGATCAATACCATAGCGATTATAACCCATGTATCAACGAGGCTAATATGACTATCAAGATTTGTCAATAAGCTGCAATATGTACATCAACATGTAGTGTGAGGTCAGAGAAAAATATCAATTTACTGATCTAACACCAACAATGTCACTTTACATTATAGTTCAATAGATCTCAACCTGACAGAGAAACAATTTAATACCCATAGGAGCCAAAAGAAGTCTCTACAAATAGAATTTCTGATTTACATCAATTCGTGAGTGCAGATATTTTAAAGAGAGCTAAATAAAGTGCTTCTTATACCCAGCTCTTCCATAGGCAGAACTTATCAGCATTGCTACTGAAGATTGAGAATTCCCAGTTAGCCCATTTGCCGGATATTTCCCCAAGTTATTGGCAGACAAAGGGCATGACTAGCTGAGCCAATTCTAGTCTCGATTCGGGTCTTTGCCAGATCATGCTTCTTTTGGTGATCACTGAGACTGGCTGAGACCAGCAGAGATATTTGTTGCTAGCTGGTCCTGGCGCGGCAGAAATATAGATCATTGTGCTGTTGTAACAAGAGTTGTAACAGTGGTAGGCAGCCAGGTCACACTACAAGTGGTTGAGCTAGTATTACTTGTTGTAAGGCAGCAAGAATGCCTCCTCATGGCCTGTTATATGCCCATCAATCTCGTGTAGAATGTCCCTGGCAGCATCTTCCCACAATCAATTTCAAGCTCTCTCAGTTATTGTCATTTCCTGACAGAGCTTCATGCATTCTCGTCTTACTAACAGAGCAGCAAATACTCATTTCATGGTCAAATGTCTATGACATCTATATGCCTGGCATGCACACTATAACACAGCAAGACATAACTACATTAAGACAATGTCTTATTTAAACTCTATTAAAGCATTTCTTCCATAAAGATCAATGTCCACTCAGCACATCCCTATGCATGACTAGAGTTTACAAGTTTAAAGTTTATTTTGGAATCCAAATTCAGCATAAGCTGTTTAGGCTTGGAGCCACACTAACAATAAATACACGGTAGCATAATGAAATATTCAGCTAACTAACTCAAAATCTAATTTTAAAGTATACATGTGCACAGGTCAATATTGACTTTAATACAGATTGTTTTTATTGCAAATGTGAAATATTATGACACAATAATGCAACAGTGTTACTTTTTTTTTGCTCCAACAAAGCCAATATTGAAACAACAGTGCACTCGAGACTTTGTCAAGGTATCTTAGAAAAAACACAAGTGGAGGGTAATGTGTGACTCCATTGCGCGCTACTCTACACGAAATTTCATGATCAAATTTCAAGACACTTATCAGTTATGAGCAAAATACAAAAAAAATTTCCGGCGCAGGTTTCTGAGAACCTAAGCATAACAGGTATTTACTTAATAGTTAGGCAAGTTAGGTAATATCTAGTGATATTCTACACGAAAGATGGATTTCATCACTCATCTGCTTTGAAACTGGAGCCTCCCAAAGCACGTTAATTACTCAGACCTGACACTCATTATATGTAAACTTTGTACTTGCTTTGGAAGCAAAATGTATATAGAGTGCGACAAGTAGCATCATTTAAGCTACAATTCACATTACATACAATTATTTCAGTCAGGTCAAGTATCATATAATATATAGTGCAGTTTTTGTTTACACTGTAAATTTTGAATTTTGAGTTAGCTTAATTGATTGAGTGAGATGGTTGCACAATTCCTTTGAGCCAAGATAGCTTGTTGTTTTCAAGTTATAACAACATAAAGATTATCATAACTCAAAAAAACGGCAAGCTATCATGGCTCAAACAAATTGTGCAACCATCTCACTCAATCATTTGAGCTAACTCGAAATTTCAAATTTTACAGTGTAGGCTACACAAGAAGTACACTATATATAAAATACTTGGCCTGAATGCAATAATTGTATGTGGATTTTGTGCAATGTCTCTTATACCATTCGACACCTCTGTCAGCCAATCACATGCAAGTATTTCAGGGAAATAATTCCCATATTCTTTGTAGTCCAGTTATCCTCTCATATATATGTTTGACTGTTTGAGTGTTTGTCTCATAGTATAAGCCAGATATTAACCATGGGATCAGGAATGTGTGTTTATCACGCCCCGGGCTAAAACCCTCAGGTGATAAATCACATATTCCCTCTCCCATGGTGAATAACCTATACACATACATAGGGCTTTGGTCTAATACCAGAATGTTTCGTAAAATGGAATATTCAGAAAAATTAGTCACCAAGACACTAAATTATAAATATTGAATGAGTGACACTTTTACCAAGCTATGTACAAAAATCGCAGCCAAAAATCTATGTGGCCTACTGCAAAAGCTGTTATGTGGAACAACGCCACAACATGCATCTGTGTACATGCATTTCCATCACAAGCATCTAACACAATGCACATGCCCGGAATGTAAGATTGGAGGCTATTGTTGTTTCTAGGGGAGCGGGGGGGATGGTAGTGCGTGCATCTTAACAGCAAGGCTAAGGCAGCAGAAGCCTATTAACAGACTGACATGAAGGACAGATTGCCCTGGATCATATTGCAATGGTCCCAAGCCGCAGCAATTGCACGTAAGTTGTACTCTAACTGCGGCTTGTTCCACACTCACAAGGTCTTCTGTCCCCTTAGGAAGACGATGCCTCCCTTCACCTTTGGCAAGTATTTCTTTCTGTGAGTTCCTGTGATTTTGTATATGATGATTTCCATGTCGTCTCTGAAAGAAACACTTCTTTGATCTCCGGCAAATGGGCTGCATGGCTTTTTGTTACACGTTTCCAGAAAAAGATTAAAAAAAGAAGAGGAGAAGATACAACCTACATGTCTTTTCCATCAATGAAATGATTCCAGATCAAAACGAATGCTATGTAGAACTGAACTTACACTGCATTACCCACTACATGCCTCCTCTACTCTTGGCTTCTCAATTTCCCAAACTTTCTGTGAAGAAATCGAAGTGGAAGCCAAGTTGTTTTGCCTTTCATTGCTGCACGTCTCTTGTATCTTTCTCTCTGCTTTATTTTTCCCAGTACCTGCTCACTTCACTTTGATTCCAGGGCCTGATTTTGGTGTCACGCACTTTGATCCCTGATCAAACCTTCAGAAAAAGAAGCCCCAGATGTGAGCCTGCAGACAATTAGTCACCTGAACGGCCTTTGAGGCACAGCTCGCTCTGTGGGCAGTCTGTGCAGTGTTATGCTAAGGACAAATTCCATTCTAAAGGTGGCCCAATAAAAAATCACCAAAGTGAAAGAGAGCCACAAAAATCGCCTCTGCACTATTCATACCTTTTGATGTCAAAGGACAAAGTAGCCAGTCCGGTCAACTTGCATTACATTGTGCGGACATGTAGAGATGCATTAGGACATTTCCTTTGAGGAGTGTGGACCAGAAGGTTGATATTGCCGACAAAGAGAAATCTGCCATATACATGGTACTGGTTGATGAAGTGAAGACTGACAATACCTCTCCCATCATTCCAACCTATAAAAAATTAAAAACTTTTTTTAAACCAACAACAAAAACTGTGATCCATCGTCAGTTTACCCCAGTATTCTCCAAAAGACAAGCCCAAAAGGATGAAGAATGCCTCAATTTATCAAGTTGCTGAATTTCAGATCTGTGAGACACTTTTGTGACTCCTTTTCTTCTCTTGATCTTTCCTCCAGATCTTCCTTTGCAGGTTTTGGAAGAAGACAAAGTGGGCAATTAACTCACAAAGCTTTGTTCCAATTTTACATGTCCGTTGACTGATGAATTGGATTCTATTCGAAATAGACAGGATTCTTTCCAGCACCGTATGTTGCTGTGTGAACTGGAGCTTTAGGTTTTAAAGTAAACTGCACTTGCAAGATAGGATGTATTGTGCAGTATTGCTATATATGTATGTCATCGTTTTTGAAGTGGCAGAAAAGAGAGTACTGTGTAATAGTGAATCAGAAACTGGAGCTTTAGCTTTTTTAAAAGTAATTCTTATCTGCAACATGTATTGTATTGTGTAGTATGTATCACCATACTTGAAGTAACACAAAACAGAGAGTACAGTGTAAAACTGTAACAGCATAAATCAGAGCTGTGGTGTATACATTCAGAGAGGCTTGCCTGTGTCCTTATATTGGGAGTGTTTGGGTAAACAACTCCATCTTCATTGGGTCTATGCAAGTGCCATGATGTGGGGATTGCAGTATGGAATATCTGGCTTGTTTTGCAGGCCACCCATACTGTTAGCCTGTGTGCTGCTATTTGGAGCTTGCAAGAAGATGGAACAGGCATTTTCAGGTTGCTCAACGTCTTGAGCAAGGATTTTTAAAGCACTCAGAGCAAAGAGTTTCTTACTCTTGATTACAATGTCCATCTTACACTCAACAGTTTCAGAAATTATAGCCTTGACTGGAGATAAAGGGCTGAGCTGGTGTGCACGGATGTTCCATTATTCAAAGCCAGTCCTTTGTCCCCCTCAGACCCCAGAGGAGCTAGCTGACAGCCTGCAACCCATTTGTGAGCCTTTGATCTGCGACATTAGTGCCTCTCTGTTCGCACCGAATAAAGCAGGGGATCGATATGTGGCCACCTTCAGCTATTCTTATTAGCCCAGGAGCCAGGGGAATGGAGGGATTAGCCCTTGTCCCTGGCCTACTAGTGGCCTAGGGATATATTTCGCCTCTTTATGTCTAATCACATTTAAAGTTTAGGCCCAACCCCGTGGATAGAGTGACACACAGACCCAGTGGTTTAAGCTGATTTGAAGATAAAGAAGAGAGCACAGGAGATATACTTAGAGACAAATGGAAGGGACTGAGACTCAGGCTAAGAAGGCTCTGTGTGGAGCTGTGACAGCCTGACTGTCACATGCCAAGGGCTAAGAAATTAGTTACAGAGTCACGGAATCCCTGAGTGACAGGACTCCAGTTGCCGACTTATACTAAGTCAAGAATTAATATAGCTGCAAATGCATAGTCTGGGACTGTCTCTCTGTCAAGCTTGGTATTAGGTGGAAGTCACACAATCCAAGGTGTTAGTTGGGAGTGGGGACAAATCCGGCTAATAATGTCCACTTCTCTCGCTAAGTATAGGCTGAAGCTCCCACTTTTGCCAGCTTTATCTTTATAGAAGTCCGGTTCTCTTTGTTCTTGAAACTCGTAAAGGTTTACTGGGAGAACTTCCCCCTGTGTTACACCTTTGCCCTTTTATTTGTTATCCCGCGTTACCTCTCATTTTAAATCTTGAAAGGCTCACATTTTTTGTTCTGATGTAATTTATACATACATGTATCATTGAGTGTTGGATGAGACAATTTATAATGTGTGGATTTTCCCCTTTTGCAGCGTTCATTTCTTATTTGGTGTTTTGTTATATAACTGCGAAGAATAGAGAAACTTCTGGCATAGTTGTAAGACAGTATCAGTCTCTGTGAGTTAAATCCTTAATGTGGATTGTTTAGGATTATTTGTCTTCCGTGTGAAGCGGACTGTCTAGGCGAGGGATCCCGGTGCAGATTCTAGAGTGTTTGGAATTCTTGGGAGATGTTGATCTGGGGTCTGCCCTGCCATTGACAACTATTGACAGTGGCAGTTTAAAATCGTGACAAGAAAAGGGCTTGAAAAAAAAGGAGAAAACAGGAGAATGAGACTTGAGAGGCATTCCCTTTTTCCTGTCTGCCTCATGATGGCTGAGACGGCTGAGAAGGCTAGCTGTCATGCATCACCATTAACAACATCAGGTAAATAAAGATGACAAATGGCATTGCAGGACGAAATTCAAGATGCATAACAGAATCATTGCCATAACTGTGCAGATGATGAGGCTGACAAAGAAATATTGGAGGCGATCATCTTTGGACAAGCTGCCTCTCCTCAGACCCCTCCGCCTCAGCCAATCATGTTATGTGAGGCAGCAAGCCCTCTGGTCAGATGGGCCAGATTTCGTGGCTGACCAGATTTCATTACATGAATTTCGTCTTGTATCAAACGGATGAAAGGACAGGGGGAGAAAATGGTACTTATAATAAGGCGCCATGGCAGGTTGATCGTCCCCATTGAAGGCGGGCCCTTCTTGGGCAGACATGCGGAAAGGTCCTTTTGGCCAGACCATTATACGACACTGGCCTCTCCATTTGTCTTCATGACTTACAATTGCTCTAAGGAAGTCCAAAGGGGCTGAGGCAGCAGTGAGGCTTGGCTGGGAAGTTCTCTTGACACAAGAACTAAACAATCTCACACTGCCAGGAAAAAACTCAAGGCCCTTAGGAATAAGTTAGGATGGCTAGTGTAAGACAACTATTCTATTCTATTATAAGACATTTGTAGACAAACACATTCTTTAAGAATGTATATATTATACATTGATTCATTCTATTGGTCGCATTTCCAACTTACGCTATAATATTATTTGTAGCATAATTGGGTTGATTCTGCGTACACCAGTGTGATAATGTAAAAACCAAGGTCCATGGTGTGGTAAATCAAACATAGCAAGTTGTAGAAGAGACTTGAAGCGCCACATATTTTATAACTTCTTTTAAGCTTTAAGGTGAATCCCCAACATAAGTGACACATTCTTCTGTGACATTTCTGTTCCAAGTCGAAATATTGAAAATGGCAAGCAAGTAAAAATGCAACGGAGACACAAATATTTCTGTCAAATTGTTATCATGTGTATATGGACAGTCAAATAAGTGAGAATTTGCCATAAAATGTCACATTTTGGTATTTGGAAATCTCTGAGAAAAACATTCCTGTTCTTTCTGATTACAATTGTAATGTGCCTTGTTTTCCTCGGTGATAGCTTCATAGTATGCATGCCGTATATGAAATTGCAAAGAAAAAGGGAACTGTCATTATGATTTTGACACAATTTCGGCATTCCGCAGTACTTAACGTAAAAAAACATATACCAGGGCAATGTCAGAATTATAGTCAGCCAGGCAGTATCCATCAAAGCAATGCAATAGGCTTGATGATTAGAGGCTCACCACAAAATGTGATTTTCTAATCCCATTAGGTGAAGTAGTTACACAACATAAATTCTTGTAAAAAAATATTGGCGTAATTGCGACAAAAATGATGAAATCCTCTTGAAAAGAGCAAATCACTAAATATAGCCTTTTGGGGGCAATGATGTGATTAAAAGCTCTCCTCTGATATAGCTAAAAGCTCTCCTGCTAATCTCCAAACATTTTTCAAATCTCATCACTCTCTTTGTTAAGATTATGGAGAAAACTTTGTTTATAGAGACCTTTGTTTTTTTTAAGAATATACTGTTGGATGTCTTTTAGTAATCCTCTCTGCTGGAAATAACTCACTCTGGCCTTGCAGATGCATTTGGAAAGTTTAACTCATAGTCACAGAAAGGCTGTTTCGAGTCTAGAAGAAGTCTTGTCTTTCTTAATCATCACTCAACCTAATGTAAACCAACATCACTTATGTATGAAACAGTATACATCAGAATCTACAAGAATTTTTTCAGTTACATTTCATGAGACATGTTTTAGAACCGAGATGACTGCTAATGGATTACTAATAGCAAAAACAGCCTGAGGGATGACGTGCATTTCAACCATGATGAGCAAAGCTTATACATGTATCAGAAATCAGACATTTTGTAGCAAGCTAAATACAATTATGCAGAAACGGAATTGAAACAGCTGTTATCTTGTTCTCTGTACACTTCATGAACCAGTGTGATCAAGGAGATGCCATAAATTAAAGGTCCAATGGTTCATGTGTGATCGAGATAAAATGCTACGTATAGCAAGTTGCAGAAGAAACTTATATGGAATAACGTGCTTTTAAATTTTGTTGTAAATGTGAATCACAAACACAATTGACACATTCGCTGTGACAAGAGCTACTCATCATTTCCTATTTCTTGAAGTGCTCATGTAAATGGAGCACCTTGTGTGATATTTCAGTTCTTAGTTGAAATTATAAAGATGGCTTGTCCAAAGATGATTGCCTACAATATTTCATGCAAGTATAATGGAGACACAAGCATCTTGGTCACATTGTTATCAGACATATACTACCAGTCAGGTGCAATAATGTAATTTTGAATGTGTCAATGAATGCCAGTTTGGAATTTTGAAATATGTTATAAAAACAACTGAAAGAAACAATTGTATGTTCAAATAGAACAATTTCGACATACACACTTTTGTTTACGAATTGTCATGTTCATTATGAACACAATCATGTACCACATATTCAAAGAATATAGTTACACTTTTCATATGTAGGGGATGGAATTAAAAAGCAACAATTGAACTGTTTTATGATTTATAGAATGTTACTACATTCTACAACTGTGTTGAGGTAAATTCCACATCAATCAGTCATAAATACCAGTGCAATGTCAGGATGATGGTCTGCCTGGCAGTATCCATCAGAGCAATGCAATAGGCTATTGGGCTTGATGATTAAAGGCTCACCACAAAATGTGATTATCTAATCCAATTAGGTGAAGTAGTTACACAACATAAATTCTTGTAAAAAAATATTGGCGTAATTGCGACAAAAATGATGAAATCCTCTTGAAAAGAGCAAATCACTAAATATAGCCTTTGGGGGCAATGATGTGATTAAAAGCTCTCCTCTGATATAGCTAAAAGCTCTCCTGCTAATCTCCAAACATTTTTCAAATCTCGTCTCACTGTTTGTTAAGATTGTAGAGACCGACTTTGTAGATGGAGGCCTTCGTTTCTCAAGAATATACTGTTATAGCCTGTTACTGATCCTCTTTGTTAGAAATAACTCATTGTGGCCTTGTAGATGCATTTGGAAAGTTTAACTTATAGTCACAAAAAGGCAGTCTGGAGTCTGGAAGGTATCTTCTTCCTTGTATATACCGCTTAACTTGATGTATACTATGGTCAAAATAGCCAAGGAAAACCTTTATGTATCATTATCCCTGAATTTCTTCATAGTTTTATAAGAAAGTAGTCAGAAGACATGCTAAAATGCTAAGGTTATTGCAAAGCACTATTCGATTACAGTAATGGATTACTAATAGCAACTAACAGCCTGAGGGATGGCGAGTATTTCAACTACGACGAGCAAAGCTTGCATGTATCGGAAGTCAGACATTTTGTAGCCAGCTAAATATTTGCTGAAACCACTGCTATTGGAATCTGTAGCCAGGAGGCAGCGCACACAGACTTATTGGCTTGAGTCTGATAATCAGGGATGAGCCTCATCACCTCCAGCATCATCCCTGCCTCATCAGCTCATCATCGACACAGACTGCATGATGTTGCTGCTGCCCGGAGCCATTCGTAGGGGGGGGGGGGTGGTACGGTGGAGCCAGATCTGGTCCAACAACTCAACGACCAACAGAAAAGACCTGCTACCAGCACCATGGGCCCCAGGCCTGCGGGGTTTCATCATCGTGCGCTCAATGTGCAAAAACTCTGACACATTGACTGGCCATGTCCGTAATGATCAATCGATATGCAATCACTGCCTCAAAGTTCCTCCGACTGCAGCAATGGTCAATTGCCCATCCCTCTGCTCTTCTCTGCTCTTGCTGTCTGCCTCCCAATCCCTATCTCAATGTTTTTGCAAGCTGTTCACAAATATGCATCTCTTGCTCCATACTCTTTCAACTCCTATCAGCAAGCGATTGAATGTAGGCTTGCAAACGTTTGCTTAATGGTCGAGAATTTGGAAAAAATGCCAACCGCCAAAGCGATATATGAACGTTGTGGCGCGAAGGATTTCCTGCATGTTGCTGGTTAGGTATCGTGATTATAATGATGCATCGTAAGGACTTCCTATGTGTGATCAACATCCAGTTGTCCCTATGATGAGCAACCTCCCTTGAGCAACATGCCTGAAACATACCATCTACCTTCTTCCCATCTCATCAATCAACCCTCGTGAGCGCCCAGAACTAGGCTTAGAGGGCTGCACTTACCATATCTATCTATCTATCTATCTATCTATCTATCTATCTATCTATCTATCTATCTATCTATCTATCTATCTATCTATCTATCTATCTATCCCATATCCCACGTTAAGCAATATTTACATAAGTTCTCTCTGACGAGCTCTGATATACTTCACAGCAATCTCTCCTTGTCCGCTGGAAAAAAATTGCTCGCCACAAGGACTACTGCATACATCTTTCTCTTCTGTAAAGATTCAGAGGATTCCAGGTTGTCACAATAACCATCATTTGGGACATTTCCTCATTCGCCAGGAAGTGCAGCACACAGACCTCCTGAAATGGCCCCTTTGTGTTCTGCAAACCCTTGCAAGCTTGGATGAGTCTAATTTCAATTAGTCCTTGGAAAGTTCAACAAGTCTGGAAATCAATTTTTGGACCAGGGAGCTTTTAAGCCTTTAATTGCAAGCTTGTTATCCACTTGCAAGACCAGGCAGCCCACTGACCGTGCTTAATTAGCCCTAATGACCATTCACCAGCTGTCATTCACAGGCCCCTTTTGGGAGAAGCCTGAATAAAATTGACAGAAAGGAGAAAAATAAGTTGTTTGAAAAGAAACTGTTGTCTCTTTCAAGTGAAAGCCAGCATTTATTGACGGAAATTGAAGAAAAAAACACACTGTGTAAAAGAAATACTGTTGTCTTCTTAACAGCAAAGTCAAAATGAGTTTTTTAACAAACTTGGGGCAAAAGTATATGTTTACCCATATCCTTCAAGGAAGCTGTAGTTTCAATCAGTTAAAAGCCAAGCTAATGGGAAGCAAAAATGTTCAAAGAAAATAACATGGTTAAGAAAAACTGTTGTATCTTTTAGAGAAGATTAAAAATGGCAAGATGGAAAGGGATACAAAGTAGATAATAAAAAGACTTCTTGCTCTCTTGCAAACCAACAAAAAATGCAATGTTACTCCAGTCATTGGGCAATAACTCAATATCTCAAAGACACAGGTCTCATAACACAAATCTTTATTAAATATCGCGTAATGGATTTTTGGAAACAAAACATGCATAGTACCACATTAACCATACAATACTGGAACATTTGGTAATGGTACAATGGCGTGCTATTTAATGGAAAAGTAAGAAACGACTGCAGAAGGTCAAAAAGAATGAACATTGGTCTTTCATTGGATGTGATTTGTGCCATAAATGTTGCTATATTATGTAACTAATGACAGTCTTCTTGTCTCTAGAGGCTATATTGCACCAAACCCAATCCACAGTGAAAATGATATCTTTTTGAAATAAATTATTGTATGGTTATAGCAATTATACCAATTAATATTTAATCATTCAAGATACCTTCAAATATATAGGCTGTATTATAATATTATCTAATACAATTTTTTAAAATCTAACCGAGTGGCACATGACAAAGACATACAACATACATGTACAATACTAATAATTACCAATCATAATTAGAACCATATTGCAAAATCAGTAAGAAAAAACCATACAAACCAAGACTCGACAAAGAATGATTTTCTTATACTTGAGTTCTACCATTTTATCTGAGAGTAATTTTAACTGTACATAGAACATCTCAAGAGGCCTCAATGTTTGAGAACTGTTCATGACCCTACTTATCATAAATCTGGATAAAGGGGTCTTCACAGTTGTTTTTGATTGCTCATTGGGTACACGTCATAATCCATTACAGGCATACACTGTACCAGTAATGCTACTTTCCTCCCACTCAACTTACATCAGCTTTGGGATGACCTCAGCAAAGCAGGATAAGAGATGAAGTGAGGATTACACTGCAAAGTTCATACTCTCCAAGGAAGTTCTCATATCTGGTAATCTGATCATTGCTGTTGAAAGGCTGCTTAGCAGGGTTGCACCTTGATAAGGAGAGCTATGATTAGAACTTCCTTCCTTAGCCGTGTCTTCAAACAGTTGTGTATCTCTAGCTATTACACAAAAGCTTTATTGAGGAGGTCCTGTCTCGTTATGATGTAAGGATGCAGCCCCTAGCCTGGATGATATGAATCGTGATGTCAAGGTGAACTGGCAAATATTTGGGCCAAGACTCGAGGGACTGATGTATCTAGAGCATGTCTCTTTCGTAGAACCCTTTAATTCCTTGTACACTGCAGGAGGCTTCTTCCATTTACTGTGCATGTTATCAAAATCTTTGTAATAAGGCATTTATCTACAGCCGAAGAATTATGTATATTCAGCTGCCAGTGGACAGCAATGATGTCCCAACAAGCTCATAATAAGTTGTGCTTTCCTTCAGTGACTCTTTGGACTGAGATTCTGACTTAACCAGAGTATGGGCTATACCAATAGCAAATTATTCACAAGTGACTGAGGCGATGTTGGACTGTGTAACTTAATGGGGAAGGTGTCTTGCTGAGTTGCACTTACATTGTATATGTTTGGGATTGTTTCAGATGATACTGTCCATTTCACCAATGAAACAACAAAACGCTTCCATTGATGTTTGTCGTTCAATGTCATATTTTCTTTGAAAGGACGCTTGAACTTTGACTTGAGCGAAACACCTTGATTTGTCCTTGGAGTGCCTTATTTATAGATACGAGAAAGGATGAGGTTGCGTGTCGAAGGAAAGTTGCTCTTCGGGGAAGTATACTCATCACAGAGACCGCTATACTTAGTAAGGAGGTGTGCAGAGGGGGGAGGGGGTGTCCTGTCCTGCCTTTTCTTGTAGCTCGATAAGGATACTGCTGCCTTGCTACCTCCTAGTGACTGGGGCTGGTGAGCCGGAAAGTCACATCAGTCGCTCAAAGGACGCGAGCGAGACCAGTGCACTTGGGCAGCTCCTCATTCTGCGTCTTGGCATCTTTTTGCCGCTCCGTCTCTTCTGCCAACCTTCCGTGATAATGACGTCCCCCAGAACCTTCCTTTGTCCAGACCTGTTGCAGCAAACCTCTGAGTATATACCAGCATACATGCCAGCATACAAGCCAACATACAAGCCAACATACAAGCCAACATACAAGCCAACATACAAGCCAACATACAAGCCAACATGCCAACGTACAAGCCAGAAAAACAGTCTTTTGCAATGAATGGGCACTCTTGATGTCCCACTATATCCTATGAATGAAGTATAAGCTCAAATATGGCTTAGGTTTTGTACACACTGCACACTGCCATAATATGGTCTTTGAAGAAACACCCAGAAAAGGGGATGAATGCAGGCAGTTTACCCATGTGCACCTTGTGACAAGTCAGGTCTTAATTTTTGATGATGGTGGAATTTCATGAGGCCATTGCTATAAGTTAAATTGAATGTGGCATAAGTCAATCGAGTAACGAGCAATGACAATGAAAACACTGAAAATGTATGTGACATACGCTGAATACGTGGTACGTTGCTACAGTACACTCTAAAAACGGTGTTTAGAGTCTAAACACAATCCTAAACACATTTCTTGTCCCACTTTTTTCACACGTTTAGACCTTAAACATGTGATCAATTAAAGTGTTTAGATCATGATGTGTTTAGAAATCTATACATGTTTAGCCTGAGAACACCATTTACATGTTTAAGCTTGGAACACATTTCAGTCACGTTCATATTTATTTGGTGTTTAGGTTTGGGGTTTAGGTTTGCCATTTAGGGTTTTGGGGTTCAGTTTTGGGGTTTAGGGCTTTGTGTTTAGGTTACTGGGAATTGCATTGGGGGTCTGATGAAGTTTTATTGAAACAATCCAAAACATATTACAACAAATCAGTAAGAAAGCAGCATATTAATTGGTAAAATGCATCATTAAATAAAATCACTCTTTAAATCATTTTTTTTAACAAAGTGTTAAAAATGAAAACGAAATGTTAAATAATTATATAACAAGAGATTTTGGATCCTCCTGGCCTCGGCAGCAATATAAGCCTCCACTTGTGTCTTGGACTGTCTTCTGCAGCTCTTTGAGTCTTCAGGTTTGTTGATAGGTCTCCAGATCCACCATCTGCAAATGCAAAGAATCAATGTAAAATCTATTGGAAAAAAATTAAAAGCTCAGAAGATTAAAATCCAAATAACACTTGCAATTACATTTTCAAAATTAGCTTCTTTAACATACAGATTGATATGATAGGCCTATATGTTTACCTGCCAGCATTTCTTTCTAGTGAATCTGAAAAGACATAAAGTAAATCCATTAGTTCATGTGATATTGCGTTACCTAAATTAAGATGGAGATAGAGAATCTGACAGAGTCAATCGATATAGATTGGGAGATAAAGAAGAGAGACAGATAGATAGATAGATAGATTGATAGATTGATAGATAGATAGATAGATTGATAGACAGATTGATAGACAGATTGATAGATTGATAGATAGATATATAGATAGATAGATAGATAGATAGATAGATGGATAGACAGATAGATGGATAGACAGATAGATGGATAGACATATAGATAGACAGACATATAGATAGATAGATAGATAGATAGATAGATAGATAGATAGATAGATAGATAGAGTAAGTAGTAAGAAAAGCAAATAGATAATATAGTAAGTAGACAGATAGACAAGTAAACAGATAGGTAAGGCGATAAACAAAGATAGCAATAAAGCTAGATACACAACTAGATAGATGGCTATAGATATAGCCATATAGATAGCTACATAGAAAGCAAGAGAAGAAGAATGATAGATCAGAACGTAAAATTGTAGATAGATAGACAAAAAGATAAAACGTTGGAGAGACAGGAAGAGAGCCAGATAGATAGATGGATAGATAGATAGATAGATAGCCATATAGATAGCTACATAGAAAGCAAGAGAAGAAGAATGATAGATCAGAACGTAAAATTGTAGATAGATAGACAAAAAGATAAAACGTTGGAGAGACAGGAAGAGAGCCAGATAGATAGCTAGGTAGATAGATAGATAGATAGCCATATAGATAGCTACATAGAAAGTAAGAGAAGAAGAATGATAGATTGGAAGGTAAAATGGTAGATAGATAGACAAAAAGGTAAAACGGAGAAACAGGAAGAGAGCTAGATAGATAGATAGCTAGATAGCTAGATAGATATATATAGATAGATAGACGAATAGATAGATAGATAGATAGATAGCCATATAGATAGCTACATAGAAAGCAAGAGAAGAAGAATGATCGATCGTAAGGTAAAATGGTAGCTAGATAGACAAAAAGGTAAAACATTGGAGAGACAGGAAGAGAGCTAGATAGATAGATAGATAGATAGCTAGATAGCCATATAGATAGCTACTTAGCAAGCAAGAGAAGAACAATGATAGATCGGAAGGTAAAATGGTAGATAGATATACAAAAAGATAAAATGTTGGAGAGACAGGAAGAGAGCTAGATAGACAGATAGAATACGATAGATAGATAGATA
Source organism: Platynereis dumerilii (assembly GCA_026936325.1). Taxonomy (NCBI): domain Eukaryota; kingdom Metazoa; phylum Annelida; class Polychaeta; order Phyllodocida; family Nereididae; genus Platynereis; species Platynereis dumerilii. Next base: position 109,385,433 of record JAPTHN010000001.1, on the reverse strand, counting down.
GATAGATAGATAGATAGCCATATAGATAGCTACTTAGCAAGCAAGAGAAGAACAATGATAGATCGGAAGGTAAAATGGTAGATAGATAGACAAAAAGATTGAACGTTGGAGAGACAGGAAGAGAGCTAGATAGACAGATAGATAGATAGATAGATAGATAGATAGATAGATAGATAGACAGATAGATAGCCATATAGATAGCCATATAGATAGCCATATAGATAGCCATATAGATAGCCATATAGATAGCCATATAGATAGCTAAATAGAAAGCAAGAGAAGAAGAATGATAGATAAGAAGGTAAAATGGTAGATAGATAGACAAAAAGATAGAACATTAGGAAGATATTCAAGACAGCAATAGAGCTAGCTAGATAGATAGATAGATAGATAGATAGATAGATAGATAGATAAGTAGGCAGATAAGCAAGTAGTTAAATATAGTAAGTAGACGAATAGACAAGTAGACAGTATAAGATGATGACAGATTGATGGACAGGAAGATAGATAGATTTGTAGCACGATAGCTAACTAGATAGTTATAGATAGGTAACTACATAGTAAGTGATTTGGATTTTTTTTTTTCAAATCAAGCTATTTCATAATGATTAAAAAACGATTTAAATCAAAACATCATTTTTTGATAATGGTTTAAATTTTGCTTGTTATTGCCTTTACATGAATCCACCAACCCTGGTGAGATAGATAGATAGATAGATGGATAGATGGATAGATAGATAGATAGAAAGATAGAATAGATAAATACCTGTTGCCATTTCACTCCTTTGCTGCATTTCTTTCTTGTGAATCTGAAAAGATATGAAGTAAATTCATCAGTTTAGGTAATATTGTGTTACTTAAATTCAGAATTAAATGCGTAATTTGTTTGAAATACTGAAAAAAATGAACTCACAGCTACAAACGTGTCTTCCTCACACTTCAAGATTCCAATCCAAAATGATAGAATTGTATGAAATCTTCAAGCCTGACCACTCAACCATGGGGTTTTAATTAACCCTTAATTGATGCATGCATAAATTCTGACTTAATGAGGGTATATTGAGAGCTATTCAATTATGTAATTGACTCTAAATTTCAATCTGCAAATTATATTGCTATATAAATACTTGTACATTTAATTTGATGGCATGTGTACATAAATTAGCATTACATTTGTATAGAATTGGCCATGATATAGGCCATTATAGGGCTATATATAAAAATTTGATTCAATGAAAATCACTTGAGTTTTTTAAAAACATAAGGCCTATTATGTGTTATTCTGTTATTAAATTTTTATTTAAGTATGAAAATAATTATTATAAAAAACCAGTATGCAGAATTTAAAAAATTGATAGTACAGAGGTAGTTTTAATTAGCTTCTATCTATCTATCTATCTATCTATCTATCTATCTATCTATCTATTTATCTATTTATCTATTTATCTATCTATATTAACTGTTCATCTCTTCGTTAAAGTTCAATTTGCAGGTCTGCTTCAGTCCTGTCAGGCATGGAGATATTCATAGAGGAATAAGATCCAGTTTCTATAAGTATGAAAAGTTGAAAAATAATTCTTAAAATGACAATTCGGCAATATAGCTCAAAAAAGACAATTTAAAATGTTCCAAGAAGCTTGCAAACTATAAAATAGCCTACATTTTCCGTGTTTTCCCCTATGTTATATCTCTTTACTAATTTATTCGTTTGTCCATCTGTGCAATATACTCTTTTTATCAAAATCAGTATAAAAAGCATGTTTAATCACTAATCTTAACAATCTTCTTTAATCAAAGGTCAAACTCTAAATCTAGTGCCAATTGAATTACTCGGCATTTATCAAATTTAACAGTTGCATGCTTTTGAACATTGTTATCATTAGTAGATATTGCTTCCACTAAATTAACATGCGCTACTGAATTAAAAATAAAACGTATTATCTAATAATCAGGGAGAATGGCAATCTTTTATCTCATTTGTTGATATAAGAAACTACCCGCCTTTGACGTTCTCATTATCTGTAACAAATAAGTTAAGTTATGGGAAATAATTGATTTTGAAATTTTTAGAGGAAAATTAATGTTTCTTTGTCATTAAGTCAATCCGTATATTATACACTGTGAGAAAATTTGTTATCTTATAGGAATAATAATGCACTCAGTAATAAAAATTTAAAGTTATGACATGAAGCTAGCGACTACAACAATGCAATTTGTCTATCAATCCATCAGTAAATCAATCAATCAGTCTATATATATCTATCAATCAATCCAACCACAACTATCCATCTATCTATCCATCTGGCTGTCCATCTGGCTGTTCATCTGCCCCTCCATCTGGCTTTCTTTTAAAATTTGGTCTAGTAATTTTTTTATTTCCTGGACTATCTATCTATCTATATATCTATCTATCTAGCTATCTGCCTATCCATCCTGGGGCATATCCAGAAATGGCCTGCGGCAGGGGGGGGCATTACATGGGGTGAATACGCTGCTCTATCTATCTAGCTTTCTATCTATCTAGCTCTCTTCCTGTTTCTCCAACGTTTAATCTTTTGTCTATCTATCTATCATTCTTCTTCCCTTGCTTGCTAAGTAGCTATCTATATGGCTATCTATCTATCTATCTATCTATCTATCTATCTATCTATCTATCTATCTATCTATCTATCTATCTATCTTTCTATCTATCTATCTATCTATCTATCTAGCTAATTTCTTGTTCTCCTTCCTTTTGTTTATCTATCTACCATTTTACCTTCAGATCTATCATTATTCTTCTCTTGCTAGATCTAGGTATCTATATGGCTATCTATCTAGCTCTCTTCCCGTCTCTCCAACGTTTAATATTTTTGTCTATCTATCTGCCATTTTACCGTCTTATTTATCATTCTTCCTCTCTTGCTTGCTAAGTAGCTATCTATATGGCTATCTAGCTATCTATCTATCTATCTATCTATCTAGCTCTCTTCCTGTTCTCCCTCGTTTTTATCTTTTTGTCTATCTACCATTTTACATACCGATCTATCATTCTTTTTCTCTTGCTTTCTATGTAGATATCTATGTGGATATCTAGCTGTCTATCCAGTTATCTATCTAGCTGCTTTGCTGTCTTTGTTTCTAACTTTTTGTGTACCTGTCTACCGTTCTTCTTGCTATTCATATATAGTTATACTGCTTATTATCTAGCTATCTAGCTAACTATCAAGCTATCTGTCTTGCTAGCCGTGTCCTCCTCCTGTCCTAATTCGCCTACCCAGTGCATAAATACAGGACGTAAAGCCCCAATCATCCATCCATCTGTCTAGCTATTTTGCTCTCCTTCTTTCTATCTTTTTGTCTATTTATCTACCTTCCTATCTATCTACCTTACTTTCTATCTATCTAGCTATCTTGTCATATGTCGTTCTATCTTTCTGTTTATCAATCCACTTACCTACATACCAATTTACTTACCTATGGGCTATATCTATCTATCTCTATCTATCAATTTATTTGGGGTCTTATTATATATAATTTGACTTCCAAAAAGGGAGAAAAAGATACACATCATATAGAATAAAAATATATATCAAAATAAAGCTAGCGCTCATTAGCAGTTTCACAACAAATACATCTACATGTATCTATCTGTGATCTAAAATCACAAGGAAATTTGGTTTCTTTTCAAATCAATTTTCTAAGCACATTGAATAATTATAAGATGTTCAAGTAACCAAGGACAATCCGTGAAACTGTATAATCAGATAAATACCACATGATAAGCATGATATAATTTTCCAGAGAAAACCTTCTAATTATCCGTAACAAATTAAATTTGCCATGTTATGCTAAATTATTGAATAATATTTATGCAACTGCTCAGCATGCCCACTTGATATTTAACATATTACATAATTATGCATTGTATACACAATGCTACGGTTCAATTAAAATGGTAGCCCTATAGAGACAATTTAATTGAATGGAAGCTTGAATTAAGAATTATTTAAATAATATCACTTCGTTTAAACTTATCTAGCATCATTCTAATAATAAATGATTAAATAAGTAAATTGGTGATTATAAAATGATTTTGACACCCCTATTTCAAAAATGCAACCTTATATAGTTGATTTTAATTAAATGAAAGCTTCTTAAATTATTTATCAAAAATAAATAATAGATCCAACCTTTCTTTATTGTTTATCTATAGGCCTGTATGTTGAAGCCTGATCATGTTCAGAAACTAAACATGTTGACCCCATTGAAGGCATTATTCTAAACATGTCTAGGAATAGCACACAATGCTTGACATATAAAGCATCTGAACACATTGAGTTTTCTACATGTCGAGGAAATAAACACAAACTGAAACATGTTTAGTGCATGTACATGTTTACATGTGTTTACAACCTAAACACTGTTTTTACAGTGTATTTTTCATTGTCTTTTTGACGTCTTGTCACAGTTTTAATGAATGTGTCTGCAAGAGCTGAGATGGTAAGATAACCACATCTGCCAGATAGGGAGCATCAATTATGCAGCTGCATATATGCCAGAATGTAGTGATTGCAGATTAAATGTATATATACATAATATGTATAATGTATCAATTAGACCTATCATGCAGCATTCATGCTACATGTATACCATTTGGATAAAATTTTGAATGGAAGAACAAAAGACAATCGAACAACGGTGTCCACTGGATAATTTTAAAGGCCTCTTCTTCAATATGGATAGCAATCATATACATGTTCATGTAGAATTCTGATACTACTTAAAACGAGCCTTGTAACATGTGTAGGCTTGTTGGTAAGTGGTCTTCCATTTGTATTCTATCCGTGTCTCCCCTGGTGATGCTCCTTCAGTCACATGCCATTAAAGTATCGTGTTCTTCACCATAAAAAAGCTACTAATGCAACAGGTTAACAAAAAAAAGAAGAAGAAGAGGTGATGTTTGACTCTACTTCAAATCTGATGCAGTATTTCTTATCTTTAATACACAATGTGTGAGCTATGTTACAAATACATGTGTATATATGGGTCTATATGTTTTCTATTGTTGTAAAGTGATAAAAACGCCTTTACAAGATAGAGACATGAATGTAAATTTGAGTGGAAACAAAATGAGCGAACGTCAAGAAACACCAAAACACTCATGATGTCCAAAACCTGTCCTCAAGAACTTGTTACAGAAAGGTGGCTTATGTAGAACACTTCAAAATTACTGGTACAAGCTAACTTACAAGAACTAATTAGGTCCTTGAAGGATGGAGCAAATGGAATAACAGGTGTGTGTACGTGTAGTTCCAACCACTCCGCCACTCAGGCCTCCTTAAAGGACAAAGTAAACAAAGGCAAATGAGAAGAGGATGTCTGAGGTACCACTCCTGTGTCTTCCCATGGCCTCTGGCTACTTCTTGGTTTTTCTGCTTCACTGTCCTTCACATCTTGGAAATCAGATCTAAAGGAGAAACTTGAAGCCTCCCAGCTGTCACAGTTACTACTCCGGTACTACATACACTGAGACAGCTACTAAGAAGTGGAAGAAGAAGTAGTTCCAGTTACTTCCCAAGGTCTAGTCTGACATCTTTTGAGAAAATAAAAATAAGCAGGTTACAGCTTAACCGCTCACCTATGTCATAATCTTATGACGCGTATGTTTATAATTTTGTTCTTTATTAAGGAGGACAGAGTGGCAGTTATTGGTAACCATCTCCTTGCAGTTACGACCCAATGTCAACCCACTGACCAATTAAAATTCATTATTGATGACATTGCAGTTATTTTTCTGGGAATAAATATTTGTTAGTTTAAAGCAACTGTAGTGTATTGTATGTTGTTGCCACACACGTGGATGCTCTTAGTGATTTTACTCTGTTGGATCCTAGCCAACCAATAGATTTATAACTCCTTCAAAAAATTACACAACTTGCATAATTATGCTGTACGAAGTGGAAGTGCTGAATTTCCAGTTTCCTACGCTTGATGGTGAAGCTTGTTGTGCTGATGTACATTTGATATATTCCAAACTTAAAGCCAAGCAACTGCTGTTCAGCTGACTTGTCAAACTATGTGATTAAAAAGTGACTAATCAAAGGCAGCGATCCATCTTTCCTGCGGTTTTATTGCCCGAGTGACGTTATAAACGTCGATTCGTCTTTTTTAATCATAATAAAATGGTCTGCAGTGCATGGCAAAGGACTTGGCGTATTAATGTACGGATCTATGAATTATCGGCCAATCTATCACCTGCCATCAATACATTAGCCTGGCCTTTCAGACTTGCATTCAAAGCCACTCACAGCATGTCTGGTGACTGGTGATGTCAGCAGTGACTGCAGTGCTTCTGCAATTGAGGTTAGCACAGCCATTCTGTGCCATTCAGCCTGTTGTGACCAAGGGTCCCTGTGCTATCCCTGTTGGCTGCAGACCTGACCCAACCTCTTCCTGTAGCCCCAGTCTGAGGAAGGGGCTGGTCACCAAAGCAAATGTGGTAAAAAATGAAAAGAAAAAAGGGTTGAGTGATAGCCACATCTCATGTTTACTGCAATGTCACGTACACCGGCCTTTGTATGTCTCCTGTCTTGCCACTAAGTGACTCTTTTCCATTCAACAGCAGACAATAGAGTCACTATATACAAACCAGTAAAAGCTTGAGTGACACAAAATATTCGTCATGAAATATGAATGCAAATGTGTTTAGCTTTACCCTCCTGTTTGGCTGAAGACAGGTCTGTTGGGCCCAATGTGTGCATGAAAAATGGTTATATCAGGTGGTCTGGCACTGATACCACTATCAAGAGATTTATGTGAAAGGAATGTTGCCGTTTGTTTCCGGACTAGTTTATAAATGGGATTTAACAGAGTGTTTCGTGGGAGTCGCGGTGCAAAATATGGACGATTTATTGTTGTGGAGGATAGAAACTAGTCTCAAAACCCTAATGAACTTACAAAAGTTAATAGAACTAATAAATCTTCCTATCTAATAAGGACTCCAAACGTAAGGATTTTCTAAATTTGTAAGAATTTAAAAAGATTAGTGAAATCCACGAGATATTGAGTAGGACAAAGAGAGGAAGTTTTTTGGATAACAAAAATGTTTGCCAATTAGATTCCTTCAGGGAGAATTCCATGAGACATAACAAAGGCTTATCTCACTTTGATGTCTTATTAGGGGAAACCACATATCTCTTTCAGATGTAGGTATTGATATTCACCTTTTAAAAATATTACTGAGGTCTGGTACATAGACCTCAGTCACCCCATAGACACCGTTATTTGGTGGGGCATGGCAACCTGCCACAATTCCAGAAAATACGATCTGTCAGAGGCTGCTTTTGAAGGACTTCACAGGTTTAATTGCAGCGATATTTCAAGCTGACAACATTGGCAGGTCATTATAGCCTCACATATATTCATGCCACCGATGAGGAATAGAGAAAATCTCCCATTTATTCCCTCTTTGTCATATATTTTCCCTGTCATTTCCCGGCGGTTTTTTAAGGCGGAAAAAAGAAAAGGCTTAACGTCGAAGCGACCTTTATCCCGGGCCAGATTCAGATGGATTTCGCGGAGTCACTAGAACATTACTGGAAACATTCATCAAACCGTCCTCTATCGGCTTCCTATTTGCTGTCAGGCCACTCCCAGGCCATCTTTTACTCTGACGCTTGGCATATCATAAATTTGAGAAATTGGGACATCGTCAAAAGCACCTATGATTGCTTATATCGTTTTATTGCTTATCAACATGCAGCTACCATGGCAAAAGGGATCTAGCATCTATAACAGTCATCCAGATCCCAGTGAAACTGTCAGTCTCAGTGCTCAGATGGATCTATTGCTTCAAAATTTAATGAGATGGAGCTGGCTTGTCGTTGTGATATGGAGTACACGAGACACCATGTGATGCAGAAATCACTTGGCGAGGACTCTATATACTCCTGCTTGTAGTAATCCAGATGACTGTTTCAATCGCTCCATACTCACTGCCTCTTACTCGACGGCAAGACCAGCGAACACCATTTTAAAAAAGCACCATGTTCCTTTAATCCAAGTGCTGTACAGTTGGACTTGAAACGTTGACCATCAGATTTTGTCGACTTCATTCTAAATTGATTCGTTATGATATATCATCATTATCCTCTCTCCTGCAATTTATTTCACCAACACAAGGCTCCAAACCCACAACGCAAATTCCAGAGCCTGCAATTGGTCGAAGGACCTAAAAATCTCTGCGACATCGGCCGAATGGTCATTGTGGGTTTTCTATTGGCCAAACCTCATATGACCTCACCAAAAGAAGCCATATCCATCTTCATATCCAAGGCAACCAGTCCATTAGCCAATGAACCTCCCACCCCGGATGAAAAGACCTCAACCAACACCCCGGGCTGTCTAATGGCTCATATACATGTAGACCATTTATATACGAAATCATATAAATGTGGGTTGCTTTTATCTATGTACAGTATGTGTAGCCATTGCTGATGTATACGTGTATCTGTCTATTTTCTAATATCTATTTATTTGTCTATTTTCTAATATCTATCTATCTATCTATCTCTCTATCTATCTATCTATCTCTTTTTTCTTTGCTTGCCATAATATATCCATCTTATGCAATCAGACACTGTTTGCTTTGAGGTCTGTTCAGATAGCGTCCAGCAATGCAGATGAATTTTTTTCAAATATCCTTTTTCTGCAAGGCTTACATTATGCTGTTGGACTTTTTGTCTTTGTGAATGGACGCCTTGAGGTCTGCCTCTTTGGCCAGCAGTACAAAGAACTACAGGTCTCTCCATCTTACTTGTTGTTTTTGCTGGACCTTCTCCTTGATGTATGGCCTGTCCTTAAATGTCAGGAACTACATCTTTATATAAGGTATATAATATATTAAATGTATATGAATCCATCATTTATAGCTGCAATGCTGCATCAGTGACTACCTAGACTATCTATTTACCTATCTCTGTCTGGCGGTGTCTGTTGATGTCCTTTGTTATGGAAGCAGGATGCATATCAATGGCATGTATACGCGTAACAAAACCTCTTCTTGTTGCTAATCTATATGGCATCGGCTCCATGAATATATTGTATATATGTTACTACAAATGGGTTGGGAAGTCTTTGTCCTTTGTTTGAAGGTAGATCTGCCTTTGAAAGTGCAGGAAACATGTCTGAAAGTGAAATGTCACCTGCAGAACCAAAAAGCATTCTTGTCTACAGTGCTATCAATAGCAAAGGTGAGAAGCCTGTCAGGTGGCAAAGGGCTGATAGGCCATTATCTGGCAATGCCATTTCAAAGGTTTCCTGATGCTAAACAAGTCGAGCTTAAACAGGAGACTTCATCTGGTGACTCTCATCTGTAAAAGTTCGGATTGTTCACTCTCTACATGTGTGACCTGGTTTTTGACATGCAGAGTAAAGTTCTCTTCGTGATATAAAGTTCTTGCCGCAACCATGCACATGACACATGTCTGTGGCACTAACTTTTGAGGACACGACCTGCAGAAAATAAAGGTGCATTGGATGTTGAACATCCCTCAGATTTTTAGTTTTAGAGGTTAAATTTACCTCTTTGAATTGAATGAAAGTGTCTGATTGTGTAACAAGTTGATACAATTGTATCGGTTATTGCTCTCAGAACCCATTGCAATAGACAATTATATCTTCATGACGTCTTGATAATATGTTTCCTTCTTGAAATGCAAGACAAATTATGTATGTCCACTGGAACACAATGCATTATTCGTGGCTGTATAGCATGTCATGGTGACAATTTGTAACTTTATCTTTTCATATCAAATGATAATTTAAGGTGGCTGAAGCTATAACACAATGTCACAGAGCAATACTACACTCTAAAAATATTCAGACAATTTTTTTTTAAAATCCATGTTGGTTTTGCATTGAAATTTGGTTTTTCAAAAAACCATTTTGAATCTAAAAAACCAATTTTGTCCCGACATTTTTTAGAGTGAACCAAACGCTATAAGGAAAAAGAGTTGCTTGAAGCAGATAATATGTGCAGGAACTAGGAAGCTTGTCTCTTAGCCACATTGATTACTTATTTATGGGAAAACAAGGGGCTGACTGAGAGACGATTACACTGAATTGTCTGTGAGTGACAGTGTTAAATAATGTCTTGACATCTTTACCCAGAACAACTCCAGGGGTAGCCAAGGTTAATTCTTTGTCATATCAAATAAGGCGATGTGTTAGGAAAGACATCAGAAGTATATCTGCCTGATATCAAGAGACAATAGGACTCTTACAGCACTACACAACGATGAAAAAAATGTTTTAGAAGTGAATATTATTATGAAAATATGCTTCGTGAGTCCACTCTTCAGTCATGTTGGTTAATTACTGTCTTATTTTGTCACAAGTGAGGTGAAAATAAGGAAAGTCCTATACTATAGCTTATAATGTCCACTGTCAATTTAGTCCAGTCTAGTTAATAGCGCATGATGGCAACAGTACGTGTTCAAAGTTTCTATGAAAACACAAAACCCCAATGGTCAGAGCCATTACCAACTTAACCAAGAGCTTGTAGAAGTTGTCAAACATTGCTTCGTAGGAAATAGATATATGTCTAACAGCTGCTGATTTGGTCTTTTCTGTTGTTTGCAGCACCTGCCTGGTTGTATGCCCAAGAAGTCACTGCAACATCGGTCTACCTTTGCTGGGAGCGAGTACAAGAGCCCGGAGTGACCACCATCGGCTACAACATCACCTGGACTGACCTCAGCTCTGCCCTGACCTCTGTCATCACCGTCTACATCCGGGGAGCCCACAGTGACCCCATGTGTGGCCAGGTGAGATTGCCTTATTTGGGTAATTACTGGCCAAACCGGATTACCCGGCGTGCCTGCTTAGCTGGAGCCATAAGCTTGTAGCCATGTCCTGTTTTACCAACTGCTATAGGTTGTCAGAATGTTAGAGTGACATGGCTATCATGAGAGCATATCCTGTAAAGGTATATAGCCAATCATGCTAGCCTATTCCGGGGTATAATTGTGAGGATAGCTACATGGCCGTGACGTCACACCAACCTGTCACAACACATGCATAACTACATTGGTCCCACATTAGCTTGGACACCCAGTGTTAGGTCCCTGGTGAATATGTAGTGTTCTTGTAGTAGAAGAGACGTACCGCACTAGAATATCTGAATCGTCACTAATATGAGAATGATGAGTAATCTACCTTTTCTCTCTTGAATATCAGGAGTGGAATTGACTCTTGGTCAGAAGACGTCCAGATACAAAACTAATTTAGAATCTAACAAGATATACTTTAAAAAAATGCTGATTACTGTTACTGTAGGAGCCATAAGCATAGACTCAGAAATGTCTGAGCATGTCATGCTTTACCTGCATCACACTGTGCAGCATGGTGACGTCCTACACTGTAAAATTTGAATTTTGAGTTAGCTTAATTGATTGAGTGAGATGGTTGCACAATTCCTTTGAGCCAAGATAGCTTGTTGTTTGTAAGTTATAACAGCATAAAGATTATCATAACTCAAAACAACAAGCTATCCAGTGGCGGATCCAGACACGATAGTCTAGGGGGGGCTCGGACGTGTTTCGGCAGGCGCGGACCCACGTTATCGCAATTTTTCTTCAAAACGCTACTACAGTGGTCCCTGCATTATGAGACCGACCCTTCTGCAGGAGTGAGGCGGTCTCTCGTGGGGGTGCGGTCTCTCCTCGGGGTACAGTCTTGTCTCTTGGTACGAGAGAGAGAGACCGCCTCACTCCTGTAGGGGGGAGGCATCATAATGCAGGGACCAATGTGAATGTAAGTCATCGCTACAACGTAATCTCTAATTAGATTGAACTTTAAAAAAATTATGTTTCTTAAATGACTAAATATAATAATACAAAACAATTTACTACTGTATTAATCTTGGCGGGCCCCCTAGGCCCCCTCCTGTATCCGCCACTGCTATCATCGCTCAAACAAATTGTGCAACCATCTCACTCAATCATTTGAGCTAACTCAAAATTTCAAATTTTACAGTGTAAACAACTTCTGAATATATGCTTAAGTGGCTCCTTAAGTACGGAATAATTCGAACTTGGCATGCTGACTATACAGCCTGACAACAACACATTTCGTATATTCGAAGAAATTTACCAGGTGCCTATATTGTATCTTTCACTTCACTTTTCATGTGGTCACCATTGATTCGTGTTGTGTGATCCGGGTGCACTTAAAAGTTATCGGCAACTTAGAGGTTTTCTGGATGAAGGTTCAAGAATGAAATCAGGCAAATAACTTTTGAGGCGTTTGAAGCGAACGTTTGAGATGACGGTTGACTTGTAATCTAGACATTTGTGAAAGACGGCCAGGTGTAGGGTGGGTGCAGTGTGAAGGAATGGACTTTGTGGCAGGTCTTTGTGAGGAGCTGTCAGTCAGTGTCCAGTGGGAGTCAAGAGATCTCCTTTGAAGCCACACTCTAAAAAATTTCAGACAAAATTGGTTTTTTAGATTCAAAATGGTTTTTTGAAAAACCAAATTTCAATGCAAAAAACCAAAATGGATTTTTTTAAAAATCCATTTTGGTTTTGCATTGAAATTTGGTTTTTCAAAAAACCATTTTGAATCTAAAAAACCAATTTTGTCCCGACATTTTTTAGAGTGCAGTCCACTGATTACGCAACCAAAGACGACCAGGACTAATCCTTTCCAGGGGCATCTTATGATGTCAGTGCCTTTTGAGTCTGGTGCAAGCTTAAGTTGTTGAAAACAGCCCAGTCTTGAACAGGTTTTGTGGGGAATAACGTCGTTGAAACGTAGAAAAAGTCAATACTGCTGTTGTACGCCATGTGCGTCAGAGCATTCATTATAAGATAGAAGATCAATGATTCTGGTTGAACACTTCTGGTGAACACACTTATGTGCTCTTGGATAAAGCTTTACATTAATGTCACATGTATTGAGAGGCCCATTCTCATCAATATTTTAAAGAGTGGCCATGTTTGGTGCCAGGCTGTGCTAATGATGTTGGGACCAAACCAGGTGTTCTCAAAAGCATGTCTCCTCCAACAATTGATATAGAGCACAAACATGTCCCACATACTTGGCAGGAGGAGGCAGCATTCTGAGCAAACAGAGTGTGGAAAGAGGATACAATAAGCAACACTCCACTTTGCTTTGCATGCCCTGCGGATACAGCATGTGTGTAGAATTACAAATATACGGTGTATGGGAGTGTGTGTGTTCCTTGTATACAATGTGTATGATGCATTCCAACAACATGTTCTGCTATCGAGACGTTCTAGTCTCCAGAAACTTTATTCAAATTGGCAATCACAGTCTCCATAAACATTTTGCTAATGAAGCACATGTGCTAAATCTTAATTCACTAATTACCGACCAAACTGAAAATCCAGTAATTGGCAGTAATTGACAGTAATTGACTTATTCCATCACAGCTGCTTGCTGGTGATTCCTTGATTTGAATTATCCTTCAGCAGGTTGGCCAACCAATTTGACTAACTCCAGTTAACTGGCAAATTAGCATCAAAATTAGCATCAAAACTGCCATCAAAACCTCCATCAAAACCTCCATCAAAATGAGCACCTCCACATTGGCTAAGGTCTGACCTGTGTCCATAAAACATTCATCAAAGCTGCACTCTGTGGTTGCCATACTTTATGACACTTTGCAGTAATGCATGGCCAGCATGGCACATTACCACACTGCATACAGCATTTATGGTGCATGCATGCACTTTGCAATGACCTGTCATGCAATACCCTGCCCTGAGAGCATTATACCAGAGGAAAGGCATTGTTTGTCAGTAGGGAGTGGGGCATAGGTATTTTGGATACAACATCTGCATGATAGTCAATGAAGTTTTCCCCCATTGCTCAATATACTACTGTTATACATTTTATAAGTACACGTAATGCACTTTTTTGAAGGTTCTTGAGAAATCCCTGTCTTTCGGGAAATGTATCCGAAATAATATTGTTCAGTATCCCCGACTCTCTCCCATCCTCCCAACTAGAGACTGTCCACGGACTCCATATCTATGCTAGCGGCACATGGATGTGGGACGTTTGGAGACCCATTTTCGTAATGGATGCCTGGGTAGATGACCAGCGATTGCTAGCTGGTGCCACATAATACATTCATGCACATGGACATGCAGGACATGGATGAAACCTAAGCCGCTGCAGCAATCAGCTTCGATCTCTGATCGCTGAATTATGTGCCGTCTCGGATGCTCTTCGATCAGCGGTTTCATCTGCTCGGTCAGCCTCCGAAGCGTCTTCCGATCACCGTCAGTAATCAATGAAGATGTTTGCATTCTCGCCTCCTCTTACAATCAATGGCATTTGGCCATAGCCATCCTAATCTCCCTTATTATTCACGCTGTTTGGTGGCACTCAGGCCTGCAGACTTATCCCATCCTCCTACATAATGCAGCTGCAGCAAGCCTCTTTATAGAGCTCTTCAGCAAAGTGCTCATGACCATACACTCCATGCATACACTTCAGCCCAAATCAAGGCAGAGTGTAAGGCATCTCTGTGGTTTACACAATGGCTCCCAGTGGACGATTCTTCAAACCAAAATACAGACTGCTGGTCAGAGTGATGTGACTCCCTATCATAAAGATTCTACCTCAGAATTCTGGTCAAATGCTATTTTTTGGCAATGATATTCAGAATGTATCTACTCTTTTTGTGTTATATAAACAGACAAACAGGCCCTCAAGCAAAAATACATTTTTTTAGAATAAAATAGTCAAATCTAAGCACCTCCTGAGACCTTGCCATATATGTATACTCTTTTTGTGTTATAGATGGATAGATAGATAGATAGATAGATTATATAGGATAAGATCTACAGATATTGTTTATTGTTGTTTATTGTTATATCACTTATATAGCGCTACCGTCACACTGGTGGGCATTCTGGTGCACTTTACAATGAAATTTACAGTTGTTGAACAGCTCAGTCTTCAGTAGAGGCCTCTTGAATCAGGGCCTGTTGCCATCCATTCTTGTTTGGCGCCTTTGCTGTCCATGCAGCCTTGTGGAGTCTGGCAGGAAGTGTTGTTGCTCACACCAGACAGGAAGGTGAACCTCCTGCCAACACAAGTGGCCACCCTCCCTGGCCACAGCCACAACCAACTCACTCCAATTGAGTTCCAGGACCGGGAGTCGAACCCAGGTCCTCTCAGGCCAGTGGATTCAAAAGCAACTGCTATAACCATTAGGCCACGGGGAACTAAAACTTTAGGTAGACATGAGCTGGTAAGATAGATAGATATAGATAGTCATTGCATTGTATATGACCCTTTTACATTCCTTCACTTCCCTTCACATCCTCTGAAACAATGTGACCCACATCGCTAATGCAATCTGTTTGACAGCCCTGACACATACCACTTGCCTACTTTGACAGGAAGGATAGAAGCTCTATGGCTTAGATGTTCCATTTCAATAACCTTAGCGATGAATCCTGTGAAGTCTTAATTTTGTCTTCTGATTCTGTCTTTTAAATTTAGGACCCATTTGAAGTCCACATATATGACATTCCCATCAAGTTTATTTCTTGGCTCTTTCTGGAAAAAGATTCTGGGAACTATCTGTCTTGCTTAATTCATCTTTCAATATGCTTTATGTGTTCCTTTCTTTATCATGTAAAATTGTATTTTCGACTCAGATAACATATTGAGCAATAGACAATTCTGTTAACCTCCATAGAAACTAATGTTTGGGAAATGTTACAGAAACGTATACCATGTTTACCAATGTTCGCAGTCACTAAGTCATTTTATGAACATCAAGAATCAGACTTGTCTACTCCTGTCACTTTTGATGAATGTTCAATGAATGTTTGGTTCCTGAGTAGGCTGTCCACAGTTCTTGCCTTCCAAATTTCAAAGTTTTGCTTCGCTTTTGGAATTGTTGAGGTTTGCAACACCCTTCGCTTTCCGTCTGTCCAAAAATTTGTGATAACATCATGGAAAACAATCATGCTGATCATCGCTGTCTGCAGCTTGGTGTCAAAATTGGATACTTGAGGCGCACCACTTGATGAAATTTGACCTGCTGCATTGGACGGGTTGCCCCAATGGCTCGCAATTTCATCCTCGCTTATTTTTGGCTCCCAGGTTGACAAAACATGGAGCAATAAAATGCACTGATGCTGGGAGAATTTGAGAATGCGATAATTATTTTTCCCCGGTGGCTGCCCAGAATTCACAGGCCGGCCTGGCGCTGGATGCAGGGTGCAAGCGTTAATTGAATTGATTTCCTGCTGGCTCCGAGTAATCATGCCTGGCCGACCTTGTACAAATAGCGGGTCATTCCAATTTGAAAATTTGGATTAAATTCTGACAGCTTGTTTTCCAGCCCTCGCCCCAGGAAAATAGAGATATGGCCGAGGCAAATTATCTCGCAGCCTGCCACTGTTTTTCCTGTCATATGTGTGGTTTCCACAAATCCATCACCCGCAGCCGCAACACAAATTGTCAGTGTACCCATCAGCATAAAAAGCCAAATCGAAGCTAAACGCTTTGCGTGTCTAATACTCCACACTGAACACACAAAGCAATTAAAGCACAGGCTAACCGGATTAAAAGAAAAAAATCGTTTTATGTAAAACCAATGTATGCTTTTTGTTGTAATGACATAAAACAGAGCTATAAATCTGGCTTTAATGCAGACCAGGACAGAAAAGAAAAACACCAAAAAGCCTGCATTTATCTGCATAGCAAACTGTTGTAACACATCATAATGGCAAATTTCACAGAAGTGTGATGAAAACAGTTATTTGCATCTAAGCCAGCGAATTCATTTTAAGAGGTCGACTTCATTGACTCAGAGCATCAATTTCCCCAATTTTGTTTGGCACTTTTTAGACGCATCTTTGCTATTGCCAGGAATATGTTTTGTAGTAGAGTGAAAAGAACAATTCATATAGATCTGCACACCTGCTGCAGTGTATGATTATCATCAATAGCATATGAATAGGCAACAAAAGCATTCTCCACAGCAGCTGACACTTGCACAGTGCACTGGCTTCTAGGCCAACATCAAAACATTTGCTAAATGGAGCGAACATTGACAGGCCTAAAGCCAAAAAGAAAAAGAGAGCAAAGAACTTACTTGGGTTTCCATATCCATGCACCTGAAAGGCACAGGTGTGACCTTAGTTGCCAAAATTAAACATCTTCTTGCACTGGAAATGCTTTGTAAAATGTGTTACATGACATTTCGATTTGTACGCTGTGGGTACCAGAAACTCCCTTGACACAATAGGTCTGTCTCCATTTGTAGTTCTGAATTTATGTACAGGTGGTGTCTCCAAGCAATAGGAGCTCTGATGGAATCCCCTTTGCCTTTCAACAAGGTCATTGGTGTTGTTGACCAAGCCAAGAAGTCTAACTTAATGAGTGTGTTTGTTGAATTGTTTGGGTCAGCTACACTGTATTAATTATGTTCTCAAAACAGCAGTTCAACAGAAAAGTTGGTTGATAATATCATCCAGATTGGGGGATTACAACGTGTTAACAACCAGGTTATTATTAATTGTTGGTCACAGGATTTCATTTAATCTGCGAACAAACCAGATAATATGTCATCGGTGGGCTTCCCCAAGACAAAATATTCCCCCCTTATCGCAGTGCCGCCTATTGATAATACCTGGCGTAATCCCCATATGGAGACAGACCTATTCTGGACGTGGAACCAGTTTTCCAAAAATATGGAACACATCCATTGTAGGAACTTGATTTTCATAGAACTGCGTCAGATAATTAGGCCTATCTTAAATGATGACTGGGATCAATGACTCGCCATGAGTTATTACAACAATTAAGTATAACTTAACTGGGTCAATTGCCACTTAATTAAGTCAACACTCGTTCAGTTATAGGCAATTAACATATTGCATAACAATTTAGAAAGTTGAATGCCCTATAGGCCTAACTGGGTGCGATTTTGAAATTGTATATATGTAGAGATTTATATACTCTTGAATGATTTTCATCTGTACGAAAATATAAATACAAAAACAATTGTGTGACATAAAAAAACACCGTATCAAAGATAACCCAACTTTCTTGACCATTGCAGTTATTCAAGGAAAAAAGTCACTAAAGCTAAGTTTGCTGACATTTCATTGCCTCCTTTTTTTCTTAAATAGAATAATGTCAGGAAAAGATGATTTCAGGCCATTCCACACATATAGAAAAGAGAAAGAAGCTTCAAGGTTTCTTTTGAAGGCCTGTTGGATACTAGAGGCCTAGTGGAGGGGAAGTAACAGATCAGAAAGGCATTGGTGATGAGGAGAAACAAAGCATGAGAAGTCAGGGAGTTAAAGACTTTCATTATTGATAAAAGAGCTTCTCAACTGACCTGAATGGTTTCCTGTCAAGCAAAAATTGCACAGTGACATGCAGGGAAACTGTTTGCTGCAACTGATATCCAGGGAAGATAAAGTCATGAGATGAAAAAAAATCGATGGCATTGACTTTGAGATCACATAACCAGGAATTTAGATCTTCCGAAGTGGTTGCCCCAGTTCTTGCCAGCGTGGATCTTTTTGCTGTTCTATTTCTGTCGACTGAGATGGTATCTGAAGGACCTGGCTTGCAAAATATATTGCTATTGATATTGTAAACTTTTAAAACCATCTCAAACATCATCGACTTAATTTATTTAAAAGATCATGTTGTGTATGGCTACATATAATATGTAATTTGTACGTTTTTACAAACCTGATTGTTTGGTAATATATACATGTATTTGATAATTATCAACTATATGTTGGAAGTCCGTTATATTTTGATGTGAGTTTATGATATATGTTAATACAATTTATCTTTTTTTTCTGTATACAAATATCTTTTTCAGTGACACTTCAATAAAAGTCTTTCTGTATTTGTATTTCAGATCAGTGCTCTGAAAACTTGGAACAACTACACAGCAGTGGTCCATGCTTGGAACAATAAAGAACGAGGCCCTGAAAGTCCAAGGCTGAACTTCACTCCTTCTCTGGATGGTATGTATCACTGACAAGACCTCTTGCTCCTTCTGTGTTTTATATCCTTAATTGCATTGTGCATCTTTTGTGATGTGTTTGAATGTAAAAAGGAGAGTGAGCTTGGTGTATGATCGGGAAGCATTATCCATACGATTAATTAAAGTGACACATGAATTAAATCTCATGATAAATTTAATCAAAGTAATTTAAGTAAATTTGATGTGAGCAAAAATAACTGCATACGATCAAATTCATTGGCAAGCACATGAATGTGTTGAGAATTAGATCAAAAATGTTTAATAAGGACACAACCGTGCTCTAAGAACGTAAAATGAGTTCACCCAGCAGAAACCAGTACATTGCGAAGGAAGACAAGCGTTCAAAATTGGGTCGTTCATCTTGTCCCAAGGCTTTTAAGCATTAATAGCAAAATGCAGCCCTTGAAAGGAAAACTTTTATGAGCGAATTAAGGAATTATTGCATAACAAGGGAAGTGGCCATTCGTTCTGCTGCTTGATAACAGCGGAAGCCGATTGTTAAAGGTCGAGCGCACATCCGGTGATAGGAATTGTCTTCCTTTCTTCGTTCCTTAGGCAGCTTACATTAAACTTTGACAAGGAGATCGGTAATCCCATAAATTCTCATTAACAATGAAGCATGAATGTGATTTCAGGGTTCTTTTGCTCTTTCCATAAGATTCTTTTGGATTTCCTTTGCATTTTCCTTTGGATTAAGCTTCCAAAAATGTTTTTTTTCATTGCAGGCTGTGTCCCTGGACTGTGCACTGCAGGAGCTTGTGAGAGACAGGCCAGTCCTCCCGGATACCGTTGTGTCTGTCCTCCGGGCTACTCCGGCCCCAGGTGCGAGTCGTTCAACCCTTGTGATACCAGACCTTGCCAAAATCTAGGGGCTTGCACTTACAAACCAACAAACGACTACACCTGCAGCTGCGTATTGGGATATTACGGCAAGAACTGTTCATATTTAAACCGGTGCTCATTAGACCCATGTAAAAACGGAGCAATTTGTGTTAATACGTCTGTCATCGGGGACATCAGATGCGACTGTTCGATTGGCTTCTCTGGAGGCTTGTGTGAAATTAACGAACCGTGTCAAACTGAACCTTGCCGGAATGGGGGCACGTGTTACATCGACAACAGTCCAGCCAACTCTCGGGGTTTTGTGTGCAGTTGTGTTGCTGGCTACCACGGCCAGGACTGTGAGACCTTCAACCCATGTACGAGTTCTCCATGTGCAGATGGTGGAAGCTGCCGGGCCTTGAATGATACAGACTACGAGTGTTTATGTCGACCAGGCTTCTACGGTCCCAGGTGCCAAAGTCTCAATCCTTGCATCTCCAATCCTTGCCAACATGGGGCAGAGTGCAGAAACTTCTCAGAATCTTTCTTTTGCGAATGTGGCCAAGGTCAGTATATCGAGTATACCAAAGTCATCATATATGAATCAAATATATCAAACATTATACCAACATATCATATATAATATCATATATATCAAATACAGTGAATCAAACAAGTGCATCAAATGAACCAATACTCCTTACACAATGTCATATCAACAGAAATACAGATGCCAATTATAGAGTCCATCATTTAGCCTTTCCCCAGGACCAGTCTTACTTCTGCATCTTACTACAGTTTTACCTGCAAACTTCAGTAAGTGCCTTGTCTAAAAACAACATTATTATTAAAAGCATTTGATTTCCTTTATTGCAAAAATGGAAAGGCCTGGTTTAGGGACATAAGCTCTATTCGGCTAGATGTATTCACATGCAAACTCTAAATTATGAATCTTTTAGAATGAATATAAAAGAAACTTATTGAGTAAATGTATTGAGTAATTCTGTCTTATCTTTGGTAGTTGAACATGAAACTCGACTATCTTCTAAACAAAGACTTGGTACTGGTCCATTTATGAATCTCGAAAGACTAAACATCAAATTCTGGAATCTCATCAAGAGTTAATCCATGAAACATGATAGAGATATTTCATATTTGGCCATGAGGGAATTTAATTTCTTGCAATGCAGATAAGACATTAATTGAACTGGAAGAAATTCCTTTCGAACCAGTGCAGTCCATATGTTGTGCCTCGGTGACATATTCCACATGTTTTATTCAAACACGAGTCCCTGGATCTTGTATGTGGTGAATATTTCTTATGTTTTATGTATGACATTATCATGAGGGGAGTTTTTTCAGTCGTTTTGACAAGCTTTATGAGCTTTTAATCTTTCATAGAGTGTTCCGTGTCCATGTATACGATGCAATTCCTACAGCTATTAAGCCCGGTAGTCGCATGGGACGCCAAATATTTCGTGGGGAATTTGCTAACGGTGCTATTTGATGAGTGATCCTGATTTTTGTTGCCATTTGGCAACATTTCCGATTGATACAGTAAACTACTAGGCTACATTACCGGTTTGCAACGAGACCTTTGCATGACGCTGATCCCTGAAAGCGGCGAGCAGTCGCCTTTTCCTGGTGAACTGATGTAAATAGTTGTTAGCATCGATTAAACCTTAATGACAGGTCACATGGCACACAAGTGGACTACCACCCCAAATGCCCTATCATATTTGACAGGACAATACACTAACTTTTCCTGAAGTTTTGACAGCAAACGATGACTTTGCGTGATGATTTGGCAGACCAGTCATACAAAAATCTATCTGCAGTCAACACATGCAGTATAGGTAAACCAAAAGGAAATCCTATCAGTCATACCTCATGGCAGATATTTATTGGCCATAAAACAAAATTGGTATACCTTTTTGAAGCAATTCCGATACCATAAGATGGGGAAAACTTTGACACCAACTGGACTGACTTCATGAAAAATTACTTGTATTATTTTTAGGACCCCCCATCATTTGATATTTATACGTCCTTGTTTGTGAGAAATTGAGTCGGGAGCATTTTCAAGCTAACAGAAAGAAAGCCCGGGCTGAACAAAGAAGGAGAAATACTAAGCAGCAGGAAGTCCTCTGTGGCCTCCGCCTTCCTTTAACTGGCCTTAGGACCGCTGTATGCTCACTCGTCCCCTTTCAGCGAAGTTCTTTCAGGGAAATTAGGTGCGGAGCTTGTTTGGACAAAACCACAGGCTGCAGTGCACTGGGTTTAGCACAACACACTGTGGTTACTGTAAACTCCTGGGTTTACCTAATTTGCTTAATTAATCAGGGTGCATTGGAAATTCACCTGGCCATCAACTTCAAAGTGGTCCAAGTAAACATGGACCCTGCCCAATTAGCATTCAAGACGTAGCGGTTTTCTCCGCATGAAGAATGTTAAGCGTAAAGGTGTTTTCAAATGAAATATAGCAGCCTCCATTGCTTCCAATCCTATTCCAAACATCAAAGGTCTGAACAAAAACAAAATCCATATCAATTCAAAGACGTTATGCTGAAGTTTAGCTGTGATGTTATATTCAAAATGCCACAATGATAACCAAAAGAGGAGAAAGAAAATTGATTAGAGCCTTTTGCTACCATTTCATTGAGCCTCGTGTATTCTAGGTCTCCTCTGTTGAATTTGAAGAAATACTCTTTGATTTTTTCCTTTGTTAGTTATATATACCCACTCAAAAATTTATATTTCTTCATCAAAAAAGGTTACACAGGAGAACTTTGTGAGGAGGAGAATAAGTGTGAATCTGGCTCCCCATGTCGCAATGGCGAGTGCACTCCAGCGTCAATTTTAGGGCAGTATAATTGTCGCTGTTCAACCGGCTGGACAGGCAGGAATTGTGATGTTTTCAATGGTTGTTCTTTGTCGCCATGTAGAAATGGCGGCAACTGTAATTTCTTAGGCCATTTGAAGTTCGAATGTGATTGTCGCCCAGGTTATTTCGGCATCCGATGTGAGAGGTATAACCCATGTTACAGATTACCATTACCTTGCGGGGCCCCAGAAAAAGGTCGGTGTTTAAATAATACCGATGGGACGTATCGCTGTCAATGTGTTTATGGATATACAGGGCCAGAGTGTCAGTATCAAGATGTCTGTCTGAGTTCCCCTTGTGCTAACGGCCACTGTGAGGTCAGCGGAAATAACGAGGTCATTTGCAAATGTCCTTCCGGTTATTCAGGCACGCGTTGCCAGCATTTCCAGGCTTGCCGACTCGACCCATGCATCCATGGCCAGTGCATGAGTTCTGCTAATGCATCTTCCTTTTATTGTTCTTGTGATGCAGGATATTACGGAGCACGATGCCAGTTCTACGACCCTTGTGCAGTCACTCCATGCCGCAATGCAGCCACATGCTCCAGCAACGGACAAACGTCATTCACCTGCACATGCAGGGAGGGCTACTATGGCAGCACATGTCAGAACTACAACCCTTGCATCTCATCTCCCTGTGCCAATGGAGCACTCTGCACACCACTTAACAACATCACCTTCCGCTGTCAATGCCCTGCTGGCTTCTATGACCCCTTCTGCAACAGTTTCGACCCTTGCTCTTCCAGTCCTTGCCTCAATTATGGCTCATGTCAAAATAACTCCCAGTCCACTTACACGTGCACCTGTGCCCTCGGCTACTATGGTCTCAACTGCCAAAATTTCAATCCCTGTGAATTGCCGAATATTTGCCTGAATGGAGGGAACTGCATCCCCATAGGCAACTTCTCTTACAGGTGTGACTGCAACGAAGGCTTTTACGGCACTCAGTGTGAATTCAGCAACCCCTGCGTTGTTGACAGACCCTGCCAGTTTTTCGGTCAGTGTGTAAATACTACAAGTGGTCAATATGAATGCCTCTGTAGTAATGGGTTTCTCGGATCAAACTGTGAAAGTTACGATCCATGTTCAGTCAATCCCTGCCTTAATGGGGCAGCGTGCTTTCGCATTAATGACACAGCCTTCTCTTGTCAGTGCCCAAGAGATCTATTTGGAATTAATTGCCACAACTATGACTATTGTTCGGCAAACCCCTGCCAGAACCAAGCTGAATGTGCACTAATAAACGTAAAGAGGTCAGTTGACTATAGAAATTTGCGAGCAAGGAGTGAGGCCAGGGGCTATAATGTGTCCAATTCGTTTCTATGTGGATGCCGGGCTGGCTACACAGGCACATACTGCGACGTTGAGGTGAATGAATGCTCCAGCCTTCCTTGCCAAAATGGGGGCTTGTGTTCAGACCGAGTCAATGGCTTTGTTTGCATTTGTCGTGCAGGGTACACAGGCCTCCTTTGTGAGGTGGACATCCGGGAGTGTGAGTCGCAGCCCTGCCGTAATGAAGGAATCTGCATAGAGGACGCCCTAGACAGCTACCGATGTGTGTGTTTGGCAGGCTACAGTGGGGCCAACTGCGAGTTTGAGGTTGATGAGTGTTTCTCAAACCCGTGTGAAAATGGCGCAACCTGTTTTAATGACATTAATCGTTATAGGTGTTCTTGTAGGCCAGGGTTCTCAGGAAGCACCTGTAATGAGGACATTGATGAGTGCGCCTCCGACCCGTGCGCCAATGGGGCTTCATGCATTGATCTGGTTAATGGATTTCGCTGTAACTGCCTTGCAGGCTTTTTTGGTCAGACCTGCCAAAATGATGCCAATGAGTGTCTCTCTAACCCATGTTTAAATGGGGCTGATTGCCTGGACCTTGTGAATCGCTATCTCTGTCGCTGTCGGCGGGGCTTCATTGGCGACCAGTGTGAAATTAACGTGAATGACTGTGCCTCAGACCCATGTGCCAATGGGGCCACATGTGAAGACCTTGCTAATGCTTACCGCTGTCGATGCCGACCTGGTTACGTTGGCATTAATTGTCAGACTGACGTAAATGAGTGTTTCTCCAGCCCTTGTTTAAATGGGGCAGCTTGTTGGGACTTGGAGAATGGCTATGAATGTCGATGCGTTCCTGGCTTCACAGGCCGACTTTGTCAAATAGACATAAATGAATGCCTCTCAAACCCCTGTTTAAATGGGGCCACCTGCCTTGACCTCATGGCTTTTTACCGCTGTGAATGTTTGTCTGGCTTTACAGGCCAGCGATGTGAGACTGACTTAGATGAATGTCAGTCCAGACCATGCTTGAACGGGGCCGTGTGTCTTGATGGCAGGTCCCAGTTCTCTTGCCTCTGTCCAGCTGGTTTCTCTGGCACCTTCTGCCAAATTGACGTTGACGAGTGTGCTTCCAACCCATGCCGCAATGGAGCCACATGCACTGACCTGGTTGGGGACTATCGCTGTGACTGTCCTCGCGGCTTCCAAGGTAAGGACTGTGGGAATGATGTGGATGAATGCTCACCTTCACCGTGCATGAACAATGCCACTTGTCTAGATATCAGGGCTGGTTTCTTTTGTATCTGTCCCGAAGGATTTACAGGACTTGTGTGTCAAACCAACATAAACGAATGCATTTCACAGCCATGTCTGAATGGAGCTGTGTGTGTGGATGCTGTCAGCTCTTTCTCATGTGTATGCCGGCCTGGTTTCCAAGGGCGCTTATGCGAAACAGAAGTCAGTGAATGTCTGTCCAACCCCTGTGCAAATGGCGCCACTTGCCAAGACCTTATCAATGGCTTTAGATGCTCTTGTTTGACCGGCTACTCAGGTGCACTATGTCAAGAGGAAATAAATGAATGCGCCTCATCCCCATGCATAAATCAAGGTCGTTGCACTGATGCGCTTGGCAGCTATCAATGCAATTGCCTTGCAGGCTATTCAGGAGAAAATTGCCAAATTGAAACAGACGAATGTGCCTCAAATCCCTGTTTGAATTCTGCCACTTGTGTTGACAGACTGGATGGTTATTCCTGTATTTGTCCTGCAGGGTTCTCAGGCACTTCATGCGAGACAAATATAGACGACTGTGTCTCTAGCCCTTGTGGGGTTAATGGGCAATGTGTGGACTTGGTGCAGGCTTACTCGTGCTCTTGTTTGGCTGGCTACACAGGTGCCTCATGTGAAGAGGAAATTAATGAATGTGCTTCAAATCCTTGCAGAAATGGGGCCAACTGCCTTGACTTGTTCAACCTTTATGTATGCACATGCAGAGCAGGCTACCAGGGCATCAACTGTGAAATCAACATTGATGAATGCTCTTCCAATCCATGCACAAACAACGGGATATGCGTGGACGGAATCAATCAGTACAATTGCATATGCCCCGAGGGATTCCTGGGAGGGGAATGCAGCACTAATGCCAACGAGTGCTTTTCCAACCCTTGCAGGAATGGGGCTACATGTTTAGACCTTGAGGGTTCTTTCTCTTGCCTTTGCCAGCAGGGTTACCGCGGGAGTGTATGTGAGAGCGAGGTGAATGAGTGCGTTTCCAATCCGTGCAGTAATGACGCTGTGTGTTTAGATGAGATTGGTGGCTATACTTGTCAGTGCTTACCTGGCTTTACTGGTCCACAATGTCAAACCAACTCTAACGAATGCCAGTCGCAGCCATGCCGTAACTTGGGCACGTGCGTGGACCTCATTAACAGCTACCGGTGCCTGTGTCGACCAGGCTATGGCGGAGAAAACTGCCAGGAGGAGATCAACGAGTGCGAATCACAACCGTGTCGCAACGGAGCCACCTGCCAGGATGTCATCAATGCCTACCGCTGCCAATGCCCCCAAGGCTTCCAGGGAGAGCAATGTCAAATCAACGTTGATGACTGCGAGGGGCTGCCCTGCCGGAATGGTGCTGTCTGCATTGACGGCGTGGATGACTTCACTTGCTCGTGTATGGCTGGCTTTTCTGGGAGATTATGCGAGACTAACGTCAATGCCTGCGCCTCCAATCCTTGCCAGAATGGAGCGTCCTGTGTGGACCTTTTGGATTCATTCGTCTGTTTGTGTTTAGTGGGGTTCGAAGGTAACTTGTCACCTCGGTCGAGTCACTCTCAGAGAAGAACTAGGAGATACAAGCGATTCAACTCTCTGTTTGTCTGTGCGTTACTTGCTGAATTTGTAAAATGAGATAAATTCCATGCATTCGGGTTGATGCGATATTTGTAATTCAAGAAGTTCCATTTGCCTTAAAAGTCAGAACATGACCCATTTCTATAGACCTACATCAGGCAAATATCGGATAGAAAGACACTTAAAAAGCTAAATCTGGAATAATGGATTTACACAGTCCATGGATAGACCGATAGACATTATACAGAAAGTTGAATCTGCAAAATTGTCTTCTATTTGGGTCACATCATCATTTTGTATCCATTTTATACTTGAGAATCTACCTTGGTAATCACGTACAGTTCTTTAATTAAGCATGGAGCGTCATGTACATCAGCTCTCCGGGTTCTCCTCGGCATGATCGTTGGTTAAATCATCTCAGAATCAAGCAGTTTGGCACATTTTTCTTCTGGCCCATTAGCCTCCTGTGATCACCAAAGCATGAACATAGAGGCCAACCACCTCTCACTTCACAGAACCATGATCACATAACCAGCATGATAAGAGAGTGAGGTTGGCACATCCAAGGCCACTATCATAAAACGTCAGGAGTCCTACAGAGCTAGGTCAGATAGCCCAGATAAGACAAGTGCTATCCTCCCAGGTAGCAACCTTCCTCTCTCCAGGGAGACATCAGTCTTAAGTCTGGGTTCCAATGATAGTGAAACTGGCAACACTCTATTCAACATCAATATCACTTTCCTATACCCTTTTTCACAGCAGCAGCTCTGACAACTGCTAGCCAGTCACTCAAATGTTACCCATTGTCACTTGACTCACTTATATCACGAATTTTATGTTGTTGAAAATATTTTCATACATTTGGTGATGGGTTCTTATAATTTGAAATTAAGTCACATTGTTAACCATCATTTAAATATAAAAGCATGGTGTGATGATTGATAAAAAGTTATTTAAATAAATTTATATATTACAATGTATAATTATATATTACAATTGCTGCACTTAATAATGCAAAGCAAATGAAGCAACAAGCATCATTAAATATAGTTATTGCAGTTACTGTATATGTGCATTTTAGCACTGTGATAATGTGATATGCTTAATTTAAGCTGTTCTGTTCATTTCAGTATGGAAGTGATGTTCACAAATTTCTAACTTTGTATAGTAAAATGTAACACAAAAGAACAACACAATTTAGTCTGAAATGTGATAGAGCAATATTGCTACCCTGCACCACTGCCTAAGCTTGCCATACAACTTGCTATTTCTCCCTGCAGGTCCAACGTGTTCCACAGTAACTAACGAGTGTGTCTCAGATCCATGTGAAAATGGCGGAAATTGCCGAGATCTGCCGAGCGGATTTGCCTGTGATTGTCAGGCGGGCTTTTTTGGGCCTCTGTGTGCTACAGTGGGTGAGTACTCCGAGTTTCATATTGGGCAAACACTGGAACAGGATCTCTAGGTCTGCCTCTGTCTAACATGCAAGGCTAATATAACGGCTGATGATTTGGTAGATACAAATGTTTTTGAAATGTATGTGGAATCAGCTTAAATGATTGAGTGATATGGTTGCACAATTCCTTTGAGCTGACACAGCTTGTTGTTTTTAGTTATGATAACGGAGAGATTATCATAACTTAAAGCAACAAGCGATGTTAGCTCAGTGGAGCTGTGCAACCATATCACTCAATCATTTAAGCTGACTAAACATTTTAAGCTTTACTTAGTAAAAGATAGAATTTTTTTTTTTAACTGTTTGTCACCAGTGACTGTAATCATGATCAATTGACTGTAGCTCTAGCTGGAAAATGGAAGAACGTCGTGACTGCTTAAGCTACTTTCAAAGTCGCTTGCTGGATTTCAAAAACCGATATTACCTGACAAAATGTTTTTGCATTTAATCTCACTTCAGCTCCCCTGACCTCGGCTAATGACAGCAACAGGAATTGAAATATCCTAACGAGGGTTATTACTTTCATGACAGCTTACTGAGCTCAGGTCTTGACAAAAAAATTGACATTCACAACCACAGAGGCTGCAGAAATATGAGCCTGGCAATTGGCCTTGTTTGGAAAGCTTCTATAACAGTCTAAAAATAAATCATGTACAAGGGGCGACATCACTCTGCCCCGAGGCACTCGAAGTTTAATCTCAACCTTGTAATATATTTTTTTCAAGAAGTGGGTCACCTCAATTATTTACAGTGTTTCGTAAGAGGATTGACCTTTGACGCGAACTGGCTATGTCGTAAACAAGTTAAAACAAGGTGGCTTTGAAAGATTGTTTCAGTTTCCAGGGCATGTAATTCCAGAAGTCCAGGGACCATCCATACCAACCGGCATCCGTTTAATCCAGATGTTTTTCTTGTTACAGGGTCGTGTCCGGACGAGACAGTGCAGGACCCTGACTACGGTCAGTTTGTATGGGAGACGGTAGGCCACTCAACCACAGCCAGACTGCCTTGCCCCCTGGGTCCTCTGAATGCCCAGGCCACTAGGCCCTGTCGTCTGGATGCCCTCACTAACACTGTGGCCTGGTTGCCTCCGGATTTCTCCGCATGTCGAAGGGTTAGTGTCATTCCTCTTTTTTTTCCTGTAGGCTTTGTGTAACTCAGGGCAAGTTGAACCCAGAAAGAGGCAATTGATCTGGCCACCATCCCATGGATTCCCCAAACATCCCTCAACCACCAAAGTTTCACCATTGTCTGGAACAGGCAGACAGCCCCCTGAAGGCCTGTTAAAGCTATCTCCTTAGGTAAACTAGACTATCTAAGCTTTTGCTGGAGATAAGGAGAAGTTACTATGTCACACTGAAGCACAGATGAGGTGTATTCATAAAGTACAAGACTCCGTGATAACCCAGAGTATATTAAAGCTATCTATGGAGAATCTATGATCTTATCTGTGGTGTCCTGTACATCACTCTGGAGAAGCTGTTGCAAAAGAGCTACCATCATGCTAGTTCATGCTTTTACTTGAACTTGAATCGGATGCACATGATTGTCAATTCTCCAGTGATCTATTGCACTGAAAATTGTTACAAGGCAACATGTGGTTCAGGCATCAATCATTTTCATTTTGCTTCAATTAATGTTTTACTTTCTGATATTAATGTATAGCTGGTAAAAAGCCAATACAGCCCATGTCAAATTACAGGCCCAATTTGCATGAAACAGTATCACCACACATTTGATATCAGAATCGATCTTATCATGAAAGTAACTTATAGGAATGTTTTCTTTTTGGAATTTAATGCCACCCAACTAATTTTCCCAATGCTACCTCCTATATTACTAAGCCATGAATAGTGGTTAGCCAAACTTAATTAGAAATTTTAACTTCATATCATTTAAAATGCTTTCAAGCAATTCCTAAGAGACTTAACAAATATTAGCCTAATCCAGTTTTACCAATTTTGTCGATATGGCAAGTTATGCTGAGGGAATATTCAAAAGCAAACAGGGTATTATTTTAAAATGCATGGGGAATTATTTTGGTATTTCTAAAGTTACCTCACTGGCTGTTGAAGCCAACCACTTCTCACCATTTCCAATTTTCCATGCTTCACAAACAGACTGCAGTTCTCTTTCAATGAGCAGAATCCTTTGCTCTTGCAGGTTTCTCCAATTTAGCAGGGTTCTATAAATTTCTCCATTCCGCCCTTCAACTGGTGTCTCCATAGGATCTAACATGCCAATTTGGCGTGCTGCTTTCCTTACAATTATTGTGGAAAATCCATCAAATTGGCCTGATGGGAATCGAGGGACTAAAACAGGTGGAAAAAGTACATGCTGATCCATTTGTTGGTCCCAGTCAGTTAATTGTATCTCAGTGGGACTTTGCATGTGGGGACATGGATCGTTAGATTTCTTAATTCACCTTGAAACAACCCAGGGAATTACTGTCCAATCTTAGTTCTAATCAAAACGGTTTCCTCCACTGCATGACCTCCACATGGTCCCAATATAGCTGCTTCACATATATTGAACTGCTCCTTAAAATCACCAGTTTTAGAATGGCCTTTTTCATCTGAAGTAAAATGTTATGAGAATATCAGGAATATGAATATAGTTCACTGCAAAAACCGAAGGTCACAGAAGATCTAGATCTCAGGAATCATCATCTGGCTTGAAGGATTTTTCCTATGAGAAACTGAAAAAATATATATGCAGACATATATCTTTAAGTTTCAAGCCATCAAATGCATCACAACTTTCATATTTCAGAAATATGAGCCATTTAATTTGTAATCATTAGATGATTGTGAAATGTTTTGCAGAAATCAGGATGTATCGCATATCATTCACGACACGCTTGTTAATCGTTGAAGGTATAGCAGGAGTTACAGCCCTGTTCAGATGGGTTTATGTGGCAAAAAGACAAAATTCTGTTTCATAAATTGGCACTCGGTGTAAAAAGATCCACTGATGCATAATCTTAAAAAATATTATTCAAAGTACCAACACTATAGCTTCATAATTTATTTTGCTTAGGCTTGGACCTTTGATGATGTTAGATTTTGTTAGTAAAATGTCCATTTTCTTTCAGATTGGCAGAGTGAGGGCAGAGAGGTTGGCCGCTGAGATGGAATCCTTGACCAACGAGCAGGAGAACCTGGATCCAACCAACCTGGCTTCTGTGGCTGACGCCTTGGAGCAGATAGTCCAGTACACAAGGAAGGATGATCAGGTCATTAGTCATTTGTTCAAAATCTGTTTAGCTTTTGAGAATGTGCTGAAGCCTGAAGGCCTACATATGTGCATTCAATATGTACCAGGAATTTTCTTACCAGCCAGGCATTTGTTCCAATGAAATTGTGGCAAAATGACCATTGCTTAACCGTGCACTCATAGGGTCCTATTGTTGACCATTATACAATAAGATCTTGCTTCAAGATAAATTGTATACATAATTGTCTCCACCAAAGAAGGTCAACTGTAGATTTATTTGCAAAGTAACCATATCAAAAATAACATGCATGGTTGGTCACATGTATATATCTTCAATCCTGGATCTATAAAACCATAATATACTTCTTACACATGCATGAGAACTTGCAATGAGGTGACTGACAACATATATATATGCTTGCTGAGCCAGTACACTGCTTCTATCTTTCATGACTGTGTAAAGTGTGGATTGAATCGATACTTCACTATCGATGTTTACAAGTCTCTCTTGTGGGACTGAGGATGTTCTTTTTCAATACAGGTTTGAACTTTCAGTAAACAGAAAAACTGTGTAATGTGATAAGTGGAACAACCACAAAGAAAACACAAGCTGGTCTATCATTGATTTCGACCTTTTATGGACAAAGGCTACCAGAAGAATGGACCCTTAATATGCCAAAATTAGACCTATTAGCTGGATGTGTGTTCAATAACCTTTTCTGTGATTCTTTCAAGTGGCAGAATCTGTTTCTTTTCATAACCTCGTTTTATGGTAGGCCTAGTATATTGAGGTGATGGCAGATGTTGGACGATGGCAATCAATTTGGTAGTTGTAAAAAAGTTGGTCTATGTGGTCTATGATACCTATTTATAATGGACTTGTGTTTATTTTGCAGTTGGTGGGCAGTGCTGTGAGGATCCTGAGCAACACTATGGCTGCCAACGACACTGCCATGATGACCAGCAACAAACAGAACCAGACTGCCAGGAGGTCAGTTTGCAATACATGGTCAATTGTGGCAGAGAGCCTCACTTATGAAGAAATTATATCAGACTATGTGGGACCTCAAAATTATTCATCATGTCTTAAAATATCATCCATAGGGCCTATGTTTGCAATTAAGCAAAAAATCTGGCTTTTGTCAGCACAGGTACATGTTAGTGTACCTGTATGGTGTATATATGCCACACAGGTACATGTCAGCAAGACAGCAACTTAATGAAAGGACACAGTCACACAGGGTAATTCAATATACTGGGTCCTATGCCATATCATGTACATGTACTTGTGGGCCAGTCAGGTTGTTGTGACATTGCATGTGAAAAGGAATGACATTAAGTTCCATTTGGCTTGCAGGTTGGTGAAAGTGGTGGACCGCCTCCTGACTAATGTTGCGGTGTCCAGCAACCAGGATCTCAGCCTGACCACCCCTAATCTGGCTCTAAAAATAGTGGCTCTGCAGAATGAGTCCAGTGGCCAACCTGTGGTCATCCCCACTTCTGAGCAAGATGTGGTAAGTGTTGCTAAACAATAATTAAGAAATGGCAGTTAGATGCATGGCACATTCTTTAGAGTAACTTATCAATTGCATGGCAATTACCCAAATCGATGATCTCCTCATTCTTCTTATTCTGTGTGATGTTTCCTTCCAGTCTGTCACAGTCTCTTTACCTGGTTCAGAGATATTCCGCAAGGTTTCTCCTAGTGAGCAGAGAGCTCCCCCTCGTGCCCAGTTTGCTGTCTATTCCAAGGATGTGTTCTTCCTCCAAGAGGGTGGTGCGGCCAAAGAGAAGCGTACAGTTGTAGCCGCAACTGTGACCCAGACAGAACTCAGGGATCTGAGGGATCCAGTGGTTATTGCCATACCCCGCAGCCAATTAAGGGTATGATTCACTTCCAACAACAGCTACATCATTAAGAGATTGTCTGTGTTAAAAATATTTCCTTTAAAGTTACACAGGTCCAGATGTCGAAAAAGAAGTCATTCAGGAAGAGAATGACGACAATATGAAAATTGCAATTGAACGATTCAGTTCGAACTTCCAACTCTCAATTGCAATCAAGGATAGCAAAGGACCAGGATATCATTTTTAATGCAATATAAAGAAGGCCTTTGGACTGATATCAACCTCTTTTTGCAAATTTATTCCGTTTCCAAAGTAGTCAATATCAAAATCATCAATGCACTTTGAAGCCACAGAAGAAAACCTGGACCATAGGAGAATTTTTCTTCATATATCGAAGAGCTCTCACAAAATTACTTTTATATCATGTAAACTAAAAACACCATTAGACAAAATGACTGATTTCCAATTGCTTTGCAGGGTTCAGATGAAGAGCAGTGTGCTTATTGGAATGTGACCAGTGAGTTAATTTTAAATATTTGTGATTCCTCGATGACTCTTCATTTTGAATACATGTATAATATGGTACTTAATAATTTTGTAAAATCAAATCAAATTATTTATTTAGAATAAATTGTCTTTGCAGCTGGCAGATGGGCTCTGAATGGAGTATTCAAGAACGAGGAGGCCAGTTCCAACAGCCAGACTGTTTGTCTTGCTTACCACCTTACCAGTTTTGCTTTAGTCACTGTAAGTAATCATTATCATGGACTGCTTTGTTTTGTATGATAATCGAGGTTATTTATTAGATCTCCTTGATAATCAGGAGAACAACTATACAAAATTAATAAAGCCATTTTGGAGCTATCCCCTGTGTCTTATTAGCCTTGCACTTTTGTGGTTGTCATCTGCTCTGCAGTGAAATTATAAGACATGGAATATAGTGCATGATAAAATGATAGAAATGATTATTCATAATGATCAGATTACTATGGAAAATATATAACAAATCTTGAGCTGTTGCAAAAATGTAGTTCTGTGATATATGATGATAAAATAAGATTAATACTTTCACAGAACTGTGTCATAACTTTGTGAGTATGTTGCAAATACTTGTATGCAGATTACAATTGTGATCGTATTAAAAAATAGTTGTAATTGCAATATTTTGTTAATTGTGAAAATTTTGAAAAATTTGATATTTCAGGA
This sequence comes from Platynereis dumerilii, assembly GCA_026936325.1. Classification (NCBI taxonomy): domain Eukaryota; kingdom Metazoa; phylum Annelida; class Polychaeta; order Phyllodocida; family Nereididae; genus Platynereis; species Platynereis dumerilii. Next base: position 109,350,823 of record JAPTHN010000001.1, on the reverse strand, counting down.
TGCGGATGTTTTGTCGGCTGAAGTACGAAGAGAAATTTTACTGACTTCCCCATCTTACATCGGTTGTGCAGTTGCCATATTTTTCAGCTTTTTGACATTATTTACCTATGTCTTGTTCAGGTAATTGTTTTGATTATTGAACACTTGGACAGTATTTCAATCTGCAGAATGGCCAACCCTGGGATGGAAGTATTATGCAACATTCATATATTGCACACCACATTTCTCTGATGATTGTGCTGCGACATCATATATATCCATCTGAAAAATTATATAGCAATTTCACATTATTCGTTTGAACTAATATGCATCTGTCAACAATTTATATTCTTTGTGGTCCATAAGTATACTTCTAGCTTTGGGTCACTAGCTTAAGATATAACCACCATTGTGATCATTGAACTGTAAGTTTTTGGACTCTCAAGCATAGTAAGTTATTGTGCATAATACAAATGATAGAAAAATGTACCCTCTATTAGATTTTATTTCTTCCTCTGTCAATCCATTAATTATTTTGTTCCAGAAGTGTGAGATCTGATCGTTCAGGCAAGGTGGTCATCCAATTAACCGTCAGCTTACTTCTTTTAAACATCCTCTTTGTGTTGGTCAGCATGCCAGGAGTGCATGCATCTGCTGCAGCTTGTGTTGGAGCTATGTTCTTCATGCAGGCCTTCGTCCTCACAGCATTCACTTGGCTCCTTCTGGATGCACACAACTTGTACCACATCCTCCTCACTGTATTCATTTCTTACGATTCCAAGTTCATGCTCAAGAGGATTGCTGTAGCTTGGGGTAAGTATTTTCATGGGTCAAGTTTCTCTTGTCCACAACCTTAGTGAATAATGAAATTCATTATATTGTATTGAATATTTTTAAAATAAAAGTTGGAAAATATCTCCTACCATATGCCTTACACCACAAAGTTACAGTTACTTCTCTTCATTTCAGGTGTACCATTACTTTATGTCGGTTTTCTTGTTATATTGGATTTAACCACTTATGAGAGGGGTGAAGATTAGTAAGTATATCTGATATTCAGACTTATCTTGAAGTCCTGTTCCCCATGTTCCCTGCATGCATGGTTTTATATCTAAATTAATGCACAGCATTATCCAAACCAATAATAAACAGAATTTTTTTATGTCCAGTTTCAATTATCCATTTTGCAGTATTGAAAGAATTTGCTCTGCCTGATGAATTTGGTCATGGACCATACCTGCTTCATATATATAATAATTTGAATTTGATATATTCGTTTCAGTTGCTATGCTCCCAAGCAGAACAGCATGGTGTACTACGTGGGGGTTATGGCCTTGATGATTCTCCTGTGGGTGATTACAGTTCTCATGTGGATGGTCGTAGCCCGGGTGTCCCAGAGACCTTTTGCGGGTGACAAGCCTCTTGCGGGTGACCCGCGTTTAAAGCAAGGCCAGATCCAGGCCAGTGGCGCCATCGTTCTGTTGATGTTGCTGACCTGGCTCTTCGGTCTTCTCGCCTTGCGCTCCAGGATGCTTCCATTAGAGATCATCTTCTGTCTGGCCAACATCTGTCTCAGTGTCCTTCTTTTTATTTCTAAGTGTGTGACATACTCTGAAGCCAAAGCATCTTGGATACAATTGGTCCGAGATGGGACCCTTCGTCGGTCGAGGGGATCTCCAGCGTCTGTCGCCTCCGAGGATTCGGGCGAGAGTGAGAGTCCTATTGTTTTAGGAAGGGGCTTGGGACGAACTGGTTCTCGCTTTGGTGATGTGTTCGCCTCTAACTCTATTATCACCCAAAACAATGTGTGGAGTACAGGGTCACAAGGGAAGCCCCTGTCTCCTCCCCAACAAAGCAGAACGTCTGGTTCCAAGAAGTACAATTCTCTCAGGTACGGACGAACGAACGTCCACTTTGCGGACTTCTTGGAGCAACAACAGCAAGATGAGGATGTCCAAAGAACTTACGTTACCCCTCCAACGCGGAGACTGGGTGACAATCATGTCACAGAATTGTAGCATTTCCTACTAACAAATCCTTGATAACTATTTTTATATGGATATTCCTTCTTATGCATGTATTATATACCATACACATAGAATAAGTATCTCAACTTTGATGCTAAGGTTGATCATTTCCTCAAATTATCCTCACAAAAGGTTATTACTGTATTTGTGATAAAGCATTGATATTTGTTGATGATTATGAATATTATCTTCTGTACAAAGTCATCAAGATTATAAAATTAATCTCATTTTGTCGACCGATAGGTGTATCACCATAGATTTATGGTATTATGATTAGTCTGAGGAAAATCCCTTCGATGGCACGTTTCATTAGTGGAAAAACAAAAGCTTGCATTAAAAAGTAGATATCAGTGGTTCAACAATTAAATTTAAACTAATTCAAAATTTGTTAACTCAGCATAAATTGAACTAAAGAAGCTTTCATGCTCTATCCAGTAGCATTTCATCAGATATCAGTGGCTTTTTTAAAATACCAGTTGATATTGTTTTGGTCCTGATGATCTAATGTAAGAATCGGAAAAGAAAAATTATGGAAAAGTTACGAAAATAATCAGCAACATGTCTATCTGACAGATGAAAGCTTACTAAGTCTAAGATGGGAGGGGATTCACATCTTGCACTCAAAACTACCATCTGGACACAAGTTTGGAAATGTAAATGATGAAAGACCTATGAGTGTTACTATTTCATCACCTTGATCTTGAAGTTTTCACAACTTAAACTCTGAAAGAACAGTTGGTCTACTGTTGGACAATAAAATTTCATTACCTGATTTATGACTTCAATTTGATCTCATTCTGCGAAACGTCATACAAATGTATATATATGCTTGATTGGTATTGTTGGTTATGTTATTTGTTTTATATTATATTTCTTGTATGTAATTAAAGCACGCTTAAAGATATATTGTTATCGTGAACTTGATGCTTTCCCCGAAGAACATATGCACGAGCTGTTATTTATAAAACACGTAACTTTACTGTTAAAAGTTATTTATTGTGCATGTGACATAAACTGATTGTATCACATTTCCGAGGCCAAATGTTGGCTTACCACACCAATAAAGAGCCATTTATCAAATTTGATTCTTTGTGCGAATTATATTATCCACTCTCTGATTGGCGGCTGAGGGAGTTCTGAGGGCAAAGAGAAAGAAGTCGCGAAGTACCGAGTGCAATATCAGTTTTTATGGCACCAAGGTTACTTATAATATTGCGCTTCGACCATCCATGTCTGTCCATGTCACACTCTAAAACATTTCAGACAAAATTGGTTTTTTAGATTCAAAATGGTTTTTTGAAAAACCAAATTTCAATGCAAAAAACCAAAATGGATTTTTTTAAAAATCCATGTTGGTTTTGCATTGAAATTTGGTTTTTCAAAAAACCATTTTGAATCTAAAAAACTAATTTTGTCCTGACATTTTTAGAGTGCAGGGCAGATCTAAAACATATTGCCATAACGTATACAGGGGCATATCCAGTAACGGCCGGAGGGAGGCATTACATGGGGTGAATATGCGGCGCCCGGCTGCGTTTCCTATCTCTTGCATGTTAGTTTTGGGCCTGAGTGGGGAAGGGGGTCATGGCCCAATAGGCCCCCTAAATGCGCCGCTGAATGTATATTATAATAAATTCAGTTTTTCGTATTTTAATGTTTTATGTAGTGATTGCAACTTTCTCTTTTAATATGTTGGCCTTCTTTCTTGCACCTCTGACATTCGTTGGACACGTCTTTTGGGAAAGTTTCACCAAAATAGCCCAATTCAAAAGGCATACAACCAAATAACTTTCTTCACTTTGTTTCGATATTGTTGAAATGCAAATTTTCATAATTTTGTGTAGACATGACACCAATCAAATCATCATTTTGGTTGTAGGTTTACAAGTTTTTAAGTGCTTTTTTTTTTTGCTCACAAAAATTTAAAAATTGACCAAATAAAAAGAAAGACCGGAAGTGGTCCAAGCTGAATGATTTTTGGTAACATTGTGCTTGTCTACACTCTAAAAAATTTCAGACAAAATTGGTTTTTTAGATTCAAAATGGTTTTTTGAAAAACCAAATTTCAATGCATTGAAATTTGGTTTTTCAAAAACCAATTTTGTCCCGACATTTTTTAGAGTGTACCATAGAATGAATAATTTCTGTTTTGGAAAAAATAAATTATTTGCAAAGACATGGGCTACATGAGAATCTTCTGCTAATCACATGGTGCAACAACGTGGCAGCACATTATATGGTTTTCTGTTTGATCAAACATTGGCTTGGAGAAAGCATATGTTTCAGAAAAAGTCAATTCATATAAAATCAAACTGCTGTCAGCAATAGAAAACTGTGGACCAAACCTATGCAAAGTACAACGTTGAAACATCTTTGATATTTGATTGACTGCCTCCACAGTTTCAATGTCAGTTGGCAAAAACTTCTGTGTCGACAAGTGTGTCCTCTGAGTTGTCCTGTTAGTCATTCCATGAATGATATAGTGGCCAAAACTGTCACCACCAGAACACCCCGCCCCTCCCCACCCTGAGCATCACAATTAATTGATTATAGTGAAATTCTTGAGGTGAAAAGACATGGAAGCCTTGCATTGCCCTCACAAATAACTGGTACTCTATACTAACACTGGTAACACTGGTCTGCCAGCTTCATATCATCAAAGATACAAAGAAAATCAAAACGATTTGTAGATCTTGTAACTATAGATTGTTTTATTCAATACATGTGGTAAGCTCACAAATTAGTGAAATATGATAATGCAAAAGAGTAAATTTCTGTTTTAAATGTTAGTCCTGTTCTAAACATTATACAAGGGAAGATTGCAAGATAGCAAAGTTGACAATATTTACCATGACACTCCCAGTGACCTAATTAAGGATTTTTTTGTTTAAATTTTGCTAGTTCTCACACATATAGAGCAAACAACAAACTTCGCTAAATACCAATATATGCTGTCTTACAGTACCAGTTATACACATGCGAAATTTGGAATCAATCATTTAAGTTTTCTATATTAGGCGGTTTTAGTAAATTTCAGTGCATTTTTCACTGGAATCACCAAATCTTTTGACTGCTAAATATTTAAAACTTGGAATTTCACGTCATGATGTCTAATGGCTAAACACAGCATACTGGCTATACTATGTTGTAATTGAATTGATTTCTTTTCCAAAATTTAAGATTTTATGATTAACTAGGTCGCTTCGCATAGAGCAAACGGTACACAGTGATGATATTACCAGACAAAAATTGGATCCTCGTGAGGCGAAGTGAACCAACGCCGTCATTTCCATGTTCCCATGGTTTTGGGCATAAAAGTGTCCTCTCTCTGATTGTTAGGTTATCTATTTGTAAAAATAGTTAATTCCAAAAGTCCCAATCAGGTTGTTACAATTGTAAAATATGTAACTTAAATACCTTCAGACACATGAGCATTACAAATTTGGTCAAGACCGTTTTTGAGTTTCAGGGTTGGCAATGGTTCACTTTGCCTCCCGGAGATCCAATTATCTAATTTTCGACAGGCGACAGCAATATGTCCAATATACAGACCACTGTTCCTCCAAATTGCCTATATCATGCGGAGTACCCCAAGGCTCAATACTAGGAACATTACTATTTATTCTATACATAAATGGCATTCCTGATCCCACCAACTCCAATATTCTACTTTTTGACGCTAACCTGATTTTGCATACCAATGATTTACAAACATTAACCAACATAACAAATGAAACTCTTCGAACTATCTCAATTTGGTTTCAAACAAATAAACTCTCACTTAATACCAACAAGACTTAGTATATCCTCTTTCACAAACCAAGAAAGCAAGTTAATGATGGCAATATAGAAATTCACAATCGATAAGAACCACATAGAACAAGTTAAAGAAATAAAATTCCTATAGGGACTCACATACAGTACATTGTCATGGAAAACACACTTTTACAAAAAAGCACACTCTAAAAAATGTCGGGACAAAATTGGTTTTTTAGATTCAAAATGGTTTTTTGAAAAACCAAATTTCAATGCAAAACCAAAATGGATTTTTAAAATGGAAATTTCGTTAGTAATTATCTTTACAAGGAGAGATTGGTAGCACATAATGACCAATCAAGTTCTCACATCTCAATTTCATGAGCTACAATTTCAGAGTAAGACATTAGCAATTCATTCTTAAGGAACAAGGCATTTGTTAGGCCTCCATACTTTATTATTAGACGCTTTTTGAAAATTTGATGAAAATATCACGATTCAAAAGGTATGAAAATCAATCGTTTTCAACACTGTGTTCCAAAATTGGTGAAATGCAAATTTTCAAAGTTTCGTGTAAAATGTAAAAATAGTCGTCTATGAGGCAGGCTTTCAAATGGCATCATCCTTTTGGTTATATTTTGAAGGTAAGGTCTCTTTTTTTTCAAATCTCAAATTTCATAAAACGGACCAGGGAAAGACAGGAAATGGTGGTAGTTGAATGATTTTTGGTACGATTATGCTTGTAGACCATAGAATCAATGCCATCAATTTGGTTTTGGCCAAAAAAATTCATTTGGAAAAATATGAGCATTTTGCTGGTGAGTGTAGATCTGTATATATATCTAATCTGCTGAATCTCATGAAAAATTGCAATGATATAGCATATGCCATAAACTCATTAAGTAGTAAGTCCGCCGATTCTATGTAAAATTTAACTTGTTGTTATAGATCATAAAATCGATAGATTGAAAGTAGTATATATTTCCAATCAAAAGAATTGCGTGTTTTCTACAAATTCTACAATTAAGTCAGTTTAATTGACTGTAAAGCCTTAAATTACTTAAGGAGAGCCCTGCATTGCTTGAAATGTAAACAAAGCAGGGCTTTTTCACGGCATGAAAAACTATTTGTTCACATTTTTTAAGGAAATAAAATTCTTATACTGTCAATAGAACAGCAATTTGGTCAATTTTTCAACTGGAATGTGTTGAATATGACTGAAATCTTTCCATAAACAGTCTATTAAAAATGCGGACTTACTACCTTTAAATATAAATACAAAATACAAATTTATGGAATACATCACGCTGAAAAAATGTATCCAGTTGTTCCATTGTCTTCGTACAATTTGCATCTGTGCCAGATTGTATGATCGCTTAACGCAGGTCATCCTAAAGTGGTTAACTCCTGTAGCTCCTCTTCTAACTGGGTTTGTGGCAAAAGATTTGTCATGTGAACATGAGTTCAGTTAATAAACATTTAGTTACCTAACTCGTGTTCAGCATTGATACAATATCAGTAGAATGACTTAACCACCTTGGGATAACCCGTGTTAAGCGTTGATACAATCTTGCACTGTTGTGAGTCAAAGTTAGTTTTTTCACTACTCAAGTAAATTCGATGTGGTTCAATTCGAACCATTCTCTGGATAGTGCAGCAGATAAGTGCAAATATCCATAACAATCTTCCAAATTGGTATGCAAGCATGAAATTTGGCACAGGTGCTCTTTAAGATCAATTCTACCCAAAAAGATCGATAGCCAAACTTAATTTCAAAATGGTGGCCATTTTTCAAGATGGCGCCAAGTATATGGTTTTTCTTTCAAATAAGGCCAGAACCAGACTAGAACTTCTCCTATTTTGGTCCAAATGCAGGTTTTTGGGACATACATTTCGTTAACAATGAAAAATTAGACACCGTATTGATCAGTTATATACCGTAAAACCAGCTCCCTTTACTTTTACGGCAGTTACCGTTAAAACAACGATACCTGGCTGCCACAAAAAAAATGGTTTTCTAGCGTTAAATGGCAATTTTTTGTCTTCGGTATGGTACCTGCCATCATGCAAAGAGATGCAGCTGGTTTTACACTGCACCGACATGAAATACTGGTTGCAACTCATGTGCACCATGGTTGACAGGAGCAACTTGAATGATGCTTCCTGATGAGTGGGGATTACAGCAAAGAAGTCTTTTGAATGCCTCTCGGAAATCCTTGCTGAGTTTAGCATAAATGAAAGGATTTACAAAGTTGTTCAAATGAAGAAGAAACAGAGTGAATTCCTGGGCCAGCCTTGCACCGAGGGGTTCCATCAAGTTGTCCTTGTGGTCGAGGGTCAACCAGATGATCCATGGCAACCAGCAAATCACCATGGCAGCAAGGACTACAACCATCATTCTAGTAGTAGATCGTATCTTCTGGTTGATTGTGGCTGACAACGAATCGTGGATCTGTGTTTTTCTTTGCAGTCGATAAATGATGCGGCTGTATAGGAAGAGTGTGACACACAAAAATGCAATAGTTTGTGCATTGAAGATAATGCGGACCCATGGAGGCGTGATTAACGCTATGCGAAACTCATACCTCAAGTACAGAGAATCCGTCTTGGCGATGTAATAGCACAACACTGAAATTATTATCGACGAGTAAACCCAGATTGCAGCGACACTTGAAACAGCCCGAGAGCGACGAGTGCCAATATGAATAGATCGGTAGTGCAATGGGTTGAGGACTGCCGAATATCTGTCGAATGCAGAGACAAAGTGGGACAACAGGGAAAGTCCCAATGACATGGAATGCAGTGACTGGGTTATAGTGAAGATTACTTTGAACACAGAGTCATCCTTGATATAATGAAGGAAGGGTCGAAATATCAACTTGGGGAATCCTATCAAATCAGCTATGCAGAGACTGCTAATGTATACAGACACAGCTGTTGATTTCAGAGAGTTAGAGTGCATGATTGCAGCAAGAGTAAGCAAGTTTGAAACAAGAGTTAAAACACCAAAAATGAAAAAGTAAGTTGATCTGAAATTTTCCAAAACAAGTTGATCCCAAGATTCATTTTTCACATAGAATTGTTCAATGGTATCATTGTAAAAAGCACCTGTCACGTTGTATTCACTGGTATCTCCTGTGACACTGAATTCAACTGTTTCTGTTGTGGTTGACAAGTCCTCTGTCGCATTGATTGCATTCATCTCGGAAACTCACATGCAGTAGTATGCAAAGTTTCTGAAACAAAAAGCATCATATTAACAACTCTTGATTAATACAGCCGGGAAATTACCTATAGTGCTTGGGGAGGTGACCACTTAATAACCAGTGCGGGGGGCTCGGAGGTTTCGTCGGGGGAGTAACTACTAATTTCATGGTAACAGCGGCAGTAATCTATTTCATGCGCGCCAAGTCCCTGAATATTCATTCCGCAATCAAGCAACACCTTAATGTAACAAATACTGAGCCACAAATTATTTACTTCCAAAAAACTCCCCTACCTCTAGATATTAAATGCCCCCACCCCTTTGTTTTCAGTTGTTGGAAAGCAGTATTATAAATGTCACCTCTATTTTTTGGTGTAACTCATAAGGGTAAGTCATATTTTATTGCAAAAACTAGGATGGGATAAACTGGACAGATGGTGCACAAGAAATGGTCGAAGCTGAATGATTTTTGGCACCAATATATTTTTTGACCTAGAAATACTACTCTATATTTTGTTTTGTGAAAAATTATTAGCCAAAATAAAGTGTTACGTGTCTTTTGCTGGTGAGTGTATATGAAACTGTTCTACTTCCAATTGTGCGAAGGTGTCTGTGGATGAAAATTGGACTTCAATTTAATGAGAAGACAAGAAGTAGAACACCATGGAGGACTGTCAGGGGGCCGTCTTATAACTCAAGTGAAAAATAAATCTGATGCTTTTCCTTCATTATTGTAATGATGCAGCTTTGTGCATTCACTCTAAAAAATTTCAGACAAAATTGGTTTTTTAGATTCAAAATGGTTTTTTGCAAAACCAAATTTCAATGCAAAAAACCAACATGGATTTTTTTTAAAAATGTCGGGACAAAATTGGTTTTTTAGATTCAAAATTGTTTTATGAAAAACCAAATTTCAATGCAAAACCAACATAGATTTAAAAAAAAAAAAAGCAAAACCAACATGGATTTAAAAAAAATCCATGTTGGTTTTTTGCATTGAAATTTGGTTTTTCAAAAAACCATTTTGAATCTAAAAAACCAATTTTGTCTCGACATTTTTTAGAGTGTTGCCTAATGTAGATGCACTGCTTGGTCGATTCAGTGAGGGATGTAACTGTGAGCCAATTAAAGCTATCGAAACATTTGAGATTTTAACTGCCAAGTCAGCCAAGATCAAGTTTGTTACCTTATTTTTACCTGTTAGGCCTATTCCAAAGTCCATGATATCCACAGAAAAGATTTACACTAGATAATATGAAGGCAATCCAGAAAACAGAGAATCTCATTTTCTTCAATATTTCGGTCTTTATATTTGATGGTACTCATTATATTCCTGATGATTGTCAAATAATGTGGTCGCCGCAATATTGAAGAAAATGAGATTCTCTGTTTCTGGAATTACCTCCATATTATTTTACCTGTTAGGCACATGCTTATTAGCTTATATACGTTAAATATATTTTTTTCACCACCAAATTAGATACTGTAAGCTGTGGTCGTTGAACTTTTTTCAGCAATACCACTTTACCTTAAGAAGGAGACATCCACAGTGTTATCGCTTATTTCTTTTGACACTGATTTACTTTCCGGATATTAAGTTGATTTAAAAAGCCCCTTCAGAGTCCTGCAGCTCCCACGTAATACTTTTTAATCTGTATATTTAAGTTTTTTAAAGCCTGTGTCAGGAAATGCTTTGATCTGATATTTGATAGAGGACACATTTCCCCGTGTACGAATGGACGTCAAGCCTATTTGAGCAAAAACCATTTTAAATAGTCGGGGCTGAATCACCTATAACATGGTCTTCAAGGGGAGACCCAGAATTAATTGGTAATGAATTAATAACAACCTGGTTCAGTGAGGTCCCTACACCAACACGCGTTAAGAGCTCCGTAGAAAATATTGGGCTTAAAGAGATGAGCCTTAAACGGGTCTGGACATATACCGTATGACACTATATATACATCTATACACAATAGTACAAACATTAAGGATATAAAATGAAATTTTTTTCTTCTAAATCTAGTTCGTCTCACCAGAATACGAGGTTATGATGTGAACTTACTTGATCTTGGCTGTGAAAAATCCTAAATGATTTGATGGTTTTAATTGGCTTACAGTTACATGCGTCACTGAACCAGCCCCAGAGTGCATCTATATTATATCCTCTATATCTACACAAATCACCAGGCCAAATCACTACAATAACAAAGGAGAAGCATCAGATTTATTTTTTGGTTGTCCTATAAGATGTTCACCTGAACGACCTCTATGCATTTTCCCACTTGCAAAGTTAACTTGAGTAATGAAAGAAAAAGAAAGACAGAAAGAGATCGTGACATGACCTCCCAAGGAACATTTTAGTCCACTTCTGCAAGCACTAGTTTTCAGTGGTTGGAAAGCAGTATTTTAAGAGTCACCTCTATTTTTTGGTGTGAATCATATAATAAGGGTAAGTCATATTTTATTACAAAAACTAATGCCCCAGTCTCACGGCACGTTACGGAGCACTTTAGGCGTCGGCGATATGGTATTTCTTGGTAATTTGGATGAATTTGGGTGATCCGCCGTCGACTTTTCACATCCCCCCAGGGGCAGTTTTTGTTCCCCTCAGGGGTTCCTAGAAATGGAAAAACTGCGCCGTGGATGTCAAAAAAGATTCAACAGGTTCAAACTTTTTCCAGCGGGATATTAGGACATCTCCTGCCCCTGAGGGGACCTCTCCTGCCCCTGCGGGGACCTCTCTTGCCCCTGGGGGGACATTTGCAGCCTCGCCGGCAGTTTTTGACATCCCGCCGACGGTCTTTTGACATCCCGCCGACGATCTTTTGACATCCCGCCGACGATCTTTTGACATCCCGCCGACGATCTTTGACATCCCGCCGACGATCTTTGACATCCCGCCGACGATCTTTGACATCCCACAGGCATTTAGATCTTGCCCCCCAGGCATTTAGATCTTTCCCGCAGGGATATGATGTTATCTCGCCGATTTACTATCTTATCCCGCCGTGATATGCTTTTAATTAATTATATAATGGTTTTATAAGCATTGTATGTCGCCGGGATGGTCATTTTTTTCCTAGAATTCTACTCAAGCTACCCCTCAGTGGTAAAAAAGTTCTCCGTAATGTGCCGTGAGAACTGGGCATAAGACGGGATAAACTGGACAGAAGGTACAAAGGAAATGGTCGCAGATGATTGATTTTCGACACAAAGATATTCGTTGACCCAAGGATTAATACTTCATAGTTCGTTTTGTAAAAAATTGCAGGCCAAAATAAAGTGTTTGCGTTTCACTTGCTGTTGAGTGTAAACTGCGCACACTTAAAGGCACACAATAGTGCAATTTTTTTATTAGTTGAGAGCTTCAAATGTACCATTTACAGAAACATGACAGTGATCCTTTTGAATTTCTCCTAAAATAAACCCATGAAAAAAATTCTTTTAGTTACTGCTTTTGGCCAAATTTTTGGCACAAGCAAAAGCGACTCCTGTAGGGAGAAACTGTGCAAGTCACATAGGACTGGGTAATGAATAAACAAATAGATGACCTTTTATGACCTCTGGAGGTATGAAAGAATGGTGAGGCCTAGCTGTGAAATGTTTTATGAACAAAGAGATGAAGCTTAAGAAACTGACAATGTAAATCTGAGACAAGCTGAAACTGTAAAATATTTTAAACGCTTGTGATAATGTCTATTGTACTGCCAACTACAATGATTGTAAGTTGTAAATTGTTTTATTCTGTTTTTTTTAACACCTATTGTCATTTGCACAAATGAGCCTCTTCCCAAGTGTAGCAAATTCACAACTAGAATTATCATATCAAGTCATATTTCTCAATACCTTGACAGTTTGTTACATGCATATCAGGTGGACACCTCAATTTTTTTCAATTAATTGGAGAGGGGGGAGGTCCACCCTACCCTACGTCACTCATCAGCTGACTGAACATGCTTTGGGGACACAAAATATTGCTCAAATCCCAAGTTCATATATTTTTCTTGATCTGTGCTTAAAACCAATTTTTTTAAGGTTGACAGGATGCACTTGCAGTAGCCCATTCTTTTATAAGGAAAAAAATGAATGAAACTGTCATTTTGATGAGTGTGGCCCTTTAAAAACGCACACTTCAAAAAATGTTAAAAATAGTACTTCCTCTTAAAGTGCCAAGATGAAAGTTTGCACACTTCTAGAAGTTGCCAAATCTCTAAGTGCAGAACTTTTGTGTTAAATTAAATCGTCGTGGTTACTGTCAAAAACGCAAGTCACAAATTTCAATATCCTCTGATCATTAATTTCAACAAGCTGTTCCTTCCACAATATTTTTTGATAAGCCAGGAAAGTTTACATTTTTACTTGCTTGATGGATTGGGGAAAAGGGATATTTGACCAAACCACAATTAAAGAGGATGAAATTAATAAAATTTAAGTGTCAATGCTGACACGCCCCCTACAGGAGACTTTTGTCAAAATCTTCAAAAAAATATTTTTTATTCAGATTTTTGGGAGTATTGATATGGAATGATTGTCTATGAATGTGTTTCTACCCTGGGTAAGCAAAAAGCCCCATAATTTAACAATTTTGGTTCACATTCTTCATTTCCAGATGCTGAGTCGTACATTTTGAGTTTTCAATTCAAAATCTGCTTTATCATTAATTTTTTTTTCAAAAACTTCCATGGGGCAGTTTTTGGATGTCCTGTGCCTGTCATGTGAAAATTTCATAAGATAAATCCTATCCAGTATGCCACAAAACCAATATTTCCATTGGTGCATTTTGTGTTGAAGTAGATAGATAGATAGATAGATAGATAGATAGATAGATAGATAGATAGATAGATAGATAGATAGATAGATAGATAGATAGATATGGTAAGTGCAGCCCTCTAAGCCCAGTTCTGGGCGCTCACGAGGGTTGATTGATGAGATGAGAGAGAGAGCAGGAGTCCTCAACATGTTACACATTTACCCCATGCGAGGGATCTTTTACTTGCCCAGCACAGACACTGATACAAGGGGCCGCCAATTTAACGTCTCATCCGAACGACATCCAACTGGGATTTTGCTCATAAAGGTGCACTGAAAATTTCGGGTTCCCCAACCGGGAGTCGAACCCATGCAGGCAAAGACCTTCAGCGGAGCCGGCGGGAACCTTAACCACTACACCACCCAGCTGCCTATAGTGCAGTTTGTGACTTGCATTTTCGACAGTAACCACGACAATTTAATTTAACACAAAAGTACTGCACTTAGAGATTTGCAAATTTTCATGAATCTAACTGATGGCAACTACTAGAAGTGTTCAAACTTTCATCTTGATACTTTAAAGTTGAATCCCACACTTGGCAATAAATCTCAAATCCATGAGATATTCATGAAACTTTGCCAAAAAGTTCTTCAAAAAGAAAGCTTTCCAATGTAAAAAAAAATTGACGGGCTATCCAACATAATTTTCGAACTATGATCTTTTCAAAATCTTATGTCATTACATTAAAATACTAAAAAAGTGTGGGATTTATACCGAAAAGCAGTGTCACTCGAACAATATCCATGAGATATTTATGAAAAATTAAAGGAATATAGCTGAAAATACACTTTATTGAAAAATAAGTCTTTGAAGGGGGGTTACCGATGTTTTTTGAGAGTTACGTGGTGTACAATATGAGAAAATTATGAAAAACACTTCAACAAAAATAAGTCCCCCTTAAAATAAACTTGAGTATCTCAAAGATTCCTTCTCCAATTTTTATGAAAGATGGATTGGATTATAGGCCTGTATATCGACCCAAAATGTGTGCATTTATAGTTCAGTGCCATTATTCCTGGCTGAGCCAGCAGCCTTCGAGTGAGCCTACCCCTGTTTTCAAAAATCTGTGGCTTTTCCAATGCATATGAAGAATTTTACTGAGCGGGGGAGCCACCAGCTGGGACATTTTTGTTGAACTGTGGAGTACAATAGGTGGAGCAGCTGTATTCTGTGGGATTCAACTTTAAGAGGAAGTACCATTTTTAGCCTTTTTGGAAGTGTGCGTTTTTAAGTGTGAGCAGTTTAGATAAAACTGTTCTACTTCCAATGCAGCACACATGTATCTCTGGGTGCAACTTGGGACTACAATTTAATTTAAAAAAGATAAGTAGAATACCAAAGAGGACTGTCAGGGGGCCATCTTACAATGCAGATGCACTCCGCAGTTGGTTCAGTGAGGGATGTAACTGTAAGCCAATTAAAACCATCAAATCATTTGAGATTTAACTCGTGAGGCCCTATATATGCTATAGCCTACTCTGTCAATTAAATGGATAATCCAGCCCTGTCCAGATATCTTTGTCCAAACATGGACAGAGCAGACTTCCCAAAAAAAAATTCCAAGTTGGTATTTCCCAGTGAAGTTTTTTTTCTGTGAGAATTTAAGTGTCATTCTGAAAACACGTGTGCTATGTACACAGTACACTTGTACAGTTGCTCTAGAAAGTAAGTACATCCTATATACTATTTTTCAAAGTTATATCTCTCAAGGCTACAAATTATTATATATTCACAAACTAACAATAAAATAGTGTCAACCTAATACATGAGCAAACAATTATAATTCAGTCTCTAATTGAATTATTGCGGTTACTTTTGGAAAAAACAGTCATGGCAAAAATAAGTACACCGGCCCTTCCAATTTTAGACAGTCAATACCTTGTGATTATTGTATTTGGCTCATTAATTAAAATGGGGTCATGATTATTATCTCAATTTTGCTATGAAGTGAATCTCTTTGCAATCATACATATTATGTAATTTGGACTATGTCCTTAAGGTTTGTACACTTGTGTAGTTTCATGTGGTATAGGTCCCGTTTGAGGCTCATCTTTTTAAGCCCAATATTTTCTCAGGCGCACTATACACGTATTAGTGAAAGGGACCTCACTGAACCAGCTTGTTATCCCTTACTGGCTCTTAATAATTAAGTCTGAGTCTCCCCATGAAGACTATCAATATGCTACATTCTCACGGCGGCTCCCGGAGAACTATTTAAATCGGCGTCGAAGTATTTCCTGGTAATTTGGATGAATTTGGGTGATCCGCCGTCGACTTTTCACATCCCCCCAGGGGAAGTTTTTGTTCCCCTCAGGGGTTCCTAGAAATGGAAAAACTGCGCCGTGGATGTCAAAAAAGATTCAACAGGTACAAAGTTTTTTTTCATGACGGCGGAACAGAGCCCAAAATTTTCTTGATTTTTGGATGTCCGGCGTGGATTTTTTCAGTGAGAACGCCTCAAAAACATCTCCGGCGGGATATTAGGACATCCCCTGCCCCTGAGGGGACCTCTCCTGCCCCCGCGGGGACCTTTCCTGCCCCCGCGGGGACCTTTCCTGCCCCCGCGGGGACCTTTCCTGCCCCCGCGGGGACCTTTCCTGCCCCTGGGAGGACATTTGAAGCCTCGCCGGCAGTTTTTGACATCCCGCCGCGGTGAAATAGTTTCCCTGAGGGGCAGTTATAGGTTCCCTGAGGGGTACTTTTTATATCTCGGGGCGATATAAAAGTATCCCTCAGGAGGAGGAAATTCCTTTCCCCAGGCGAACTTTTGGGGACGGCGTACAACTTTTCTTCCCTGCAGTGAACAAAAAGATCCCCGCCGTGATATGCTTTTAATTAATAATGTAATTGTTTTATAATCATTGTATGTCGCCGGGATGGTCATTTTTTTCCTAGAATTCAACTCAAGCTACCCCTCAGTTGTAAAAAAGTTCTCCGTAACGTGCCGTGAGACTGGGGCATATGTTGTCGAAATCGAGTTTTCAAAGAGGTTTTGTTTTTAAAATAGGCTTGATGTATCTGGGGGAACTGTCCTCTTTCAAATGTAAGATCAAAGTTTTTCCCACCGCACAGGTTTAAAAAAGTTTAAAAATATGGATTTAAAAGTATTATGTGGGAGCTACTGGTCTCTGTAGGGAATTTTCAATTTAATATCCGGAAATTAGGCCTACATGAGTGTTGAAAGAAAGAAGCTATAACACTGTGGATGTCTTGAGTATAAGTAAAGTGATATTGCTGAAAAATATCAAAACGTCCACAGCTTATAAGTGGTATCTACTTTGGTGGTGAAAAAAATATATTATAAAAACCCAGATATAAGCTAACAAGCATGTGCCTAACAGGTAAAAAGTAAACAAACCTGATAGTGAAAATCCCAAATGATTTGATGGTTCTTATTGCCTTACAGCTTCATCCTTCATTGAACCAACTCCAGAGTGCATAGATCTATATATTATATTAGGCCTACAAATTTCACAAATCCGCACCATTCTACAGTATCGAAGTAAAAACGTCAGATTTATTTTTCATTTGTCCTATGAAATGTTCACAGGACCTCGTCTATAGTCCAGAAGCCAAACCCAGAAATGTGACATCCAGTAAACACCCCTGAGCAGATTTAGTTTGACACTTGATGATGTTAGGGTACCCCAGCCTGCATATGGCCAGGGTGGGTTTACTCATCTGCTGTGGTGCATAACCCGGTAATGAGGCCATACGTCCAGTTAGGGACAAAATTTATTGAAAATTCCAAATATTGAGTTTTGAGGGCCTAATAGTGACTGAATCAAACTGAAATTGGTTCAGATATATGCAGAATAATTGGTTGCATGTTACTAAATGGAAAAATGTTACATAGTTTCTTTATATGGTGATTTATAAGGAATTTATAGTCATTTTTCATGGAAAATTCACTTCATTTTCAGCCGGGCATAATTACAAATCTCTCCAGAACTTCAGTTCTAATGCAGATATCAACATGGTGTAAACTGCAAAAACTGCCCCTTATTCTCAGCTTGCCAATGGTGTCACATTCATGGCCCTGAGATTGATACTTTTTCTGCTATTAGACTTTAAAGTGATAAAAGTTACCCTACCCCCCTTATTTTCGAATTTATCACATATTCGTAGATTAGCAGAAAATTTGATCCTCAGCTTCTTTGTAACAAATGAATGGCCTAGGTATGTAAATGCCCTGTTTACAGAGACTACAGGTGAACACAGTGACTATGTATATATTGTTAATTAATAAGATATCATGTTTTTATGGCCATTTTTATACCAATTTCCTTTGTTTTACGAACGGATTTGAATATCATGTCAATGAAATTAATAAAATTTAAGATATCACCACAATTTCAATATCAGATTGGTCAACAAATGTTAAAAAATCTGTACACACATTTATATGGTATCTGATAGGTATTAAGTTCTACAAATCACAATTATCTTTTGAAAGCTTGCAAACGTCTCACGCAAAGGTGAGAGGGGCACATTTACTTGACTTTCTGAGAGCTTGTCTACCTGTGTATTTGGTAATCTTCAGATCAACATTACCTTTACCTCCCCAAGGTCTTCAGCATTCATAAAAGCCAAGTTGGCCTATAGTGTTTTTTTTTTCATAGCTCAAAGATGGGATATAACATGTTTTCTCTAAATTTTGTATTTCAGTAAATTTTGTATTTCAGTACAAGTTGATCAGGTTGAAGATACATGTTGCAAACTTGTGTATATGTTTTGACTTCAGGTTTTCTTTATTATAAATATGAGTCAAAATATTTTATATAATAATTGGTTACATATCAATGTATTTACAGGAAGGTTCTTTAGCGGCTGCACCTACTTTCAAACTTTGCTTTGGTAGATAATTAACTGTCCAACCCAATGCCCCAATATTTGTTACTTAAGTTACGCCATCTTTCAGTGTTGAACATCTAATTTGATGCCATGTAATCTATGACCCATAGACCCTGCAAGATATCTATTTAAAAATGTCTAGTATCCAGGTATGGCTGTGATAAACTTGACCAAAGAGCACACAATGTTTTTCAAAGAAATAAACTGAGTATATATACAGTGTATCGTACATGTCTCTTAAATTACTTTAAATCATATCTCAGGGAGACATACAGGCCCATAGTGTATATTGAAAAACCAGTACATTGCCTAATTGTTCTGATGATCACTAAACAAAAATGACAACATTACACATGCAAAGTCATGCATGGCCAGATATTTGTGTTATAAACTTTACTAGAAAATTACTTCATGGTCACAGTGACGACAGAAAATACATTCTTCAGAAGACAACACAAATAAGAGCAAATGCTGAGGTTAATTTGGCTGTGGAAAATGCAGAAATGCAAAAATAATTGACAAAAAACCAAGATTGAACATCATCAATTAATATTCCTCAGAGTAACAGTGGCTGTTGCCGTTATCGCTCTGTTACAAAAATGTATTGGTTAGTCGTAATTGTTTAGGCAGTTGTATGCCTCTAGCCAAAAAAGATCATGCTTTCTGCTGTTACAATTCTTCAGTTCAGTTGGTGGAGCATCCACATCTGATAAAAGCAAGCAATTCACTTGGTGCAGCTTCAGCAGTTAGTTATAAGTCAAGGAACAAGGGTGTCAAAAGTCCCATTCTCATGCAAACATCCTTTGACAACTGGACTATAGTCAAATCAAATCATATTTAATTAAGTTCAGTAGGACAAAATTAGAACATCGGCATATTACCGAGTTCCCGTGCAAAGGTTGTTAAACCTTTTTCGTTAAATAGGAATGGAAATGTGTATTATTTTTAAGCTGCATCTTTCATCTGGGGCAGCATGTCATTTCTGGCTTGCTCTTGACTAAAGAGATGATGACAAAAATTGTATTTATGTCTTTGACAGGCTATCTTAAGGTGCAGTCATAAATGTGCAATTGCATCAATCATGTGTAGAGTTACTTCTCCATTGTCCCACAAGTGACCTAGACCACCATGCCTGTTTGGATCACCAGCTATGTAACTTATGACTCAATGTTACTGGCTCTGCAGCTATTTCAGCTGATATTAGCTTCTGTCAGAGGCAGACGTTATGATGAAATAAGGCTGTCAGACCATATCAAAAATGAAATAAGGCTGTCAGACCATATCAATGTACTAGCATTCCCTTTATATTCACCAGCTACTTTCAAATAAACAAGTTCTGAGTTCTGAGTTCTGAGTTCAATTCAAACCGCTGTCACTGTTGAATTATTTCAGTGGATTAACTGGTGATATCAGCTTATAATGCATCTACCTCTGTCCTTGACACCAATCTTCACTCTTCAGCCACAATTCTGATTTCAGGGCCTGCATGGCATTATCAGAACATCAACTTTCAGCATCTTTGACCACAAACTTTTGCGACAAATAACATTTTGTTTCATTAATTTTTATGCTTTGACAGATTTCAAGCAAAGCTGTCCATAAAATCACATAAATATGCCAGAATAAACCCAACCCCAATACTGGCCCTGAAATCATGATTGCAAACAACAACACCCATTGCCCAAACAGCAGGAAAATCATGTCGAAGTCAAGAAACAAGTCTGACCTATACAGCTTCGTGTGCAACAATTGGATTTCAGTGGTATTGTGAGTTCAATAATGCATCAAATTGTAGAATGTCAGGTCACCCAACAGTTGAAGACCCTGAAGATCCTCTGTCGCCCCATGAAGAGGCTTACCCCTGCTTTTTATTGCATGCCCATGTGCACCAAGAACAATAGAGAAGTTTATACAATATCTTCTCCAGCACAAAATCAGATTTGTAGCTGAAGACTGAAGTCTTGGGCACAGGTAGATACAAAAATATCAGCCCCATTTCACGAAAGCTGGGCAGCACCCCAGTCCATATGTACAGTACAACCCCAAAATAAAGTAAGAAAATTTTCTGTCAGAAGTCCTCTGTTAACCAGTTGTGACCTCCTTTCTCCTCTCAACCCCAAATCTCCTTACAAAGTTCTGTCTTTGACTCCTTACAACAACCTTAGCCAACATATTAAAAACTCTATTAAGACAGCTACCAATGCAATTGCAATTAGCAAAGGGCCACAATATCAAAGAAATCAAACACAATGGGATTGGTAGATTTGGAATATGTGTTGCTTAAATTAGATTTCAATGTAATTTTAAAGGGTAGTTTCAAGTAGGTAAAGATAGGAAGTGATTCAGGGGTAGCCAAAAGGTGTTAATTCTAAATACGACTGACGCCATGGAAACTTTTATGACAGCACTTCAAGGCAGTAAATCCACAACAGACATCAACCAATTTTCTTCATAAAGCTGAAATCAAATCAATTTCAAAAGAACCACAGGCCTACTGTGTTCATGAAACCATATTTTAGAAATAGCCTATATAATTCTGATGACCAGCTGTACTAAAACAAGGAATGACATGAGTTTTGCAAATGCAGAGCCATGACATTGTAGTGGTCATAGGTCATCCTTCCTGGCTTGCTCTTCTCTGTAAGTTATTATTAGGCCCAAAGGTGATCCATTGATTTCTTAATCAAAATGTTCCATTCTTAATCTTGAAGAGCTATATGCAAAATTATGTTAGTTCTTGACCTTCTTTATCATGAAAAATGCTTTGACATCGCAAGTCGTTTATTTCTCAGATATAAGAGTTTTAAGACTTTTGTGAAGTTTCAAAGTTTTAGTAAGAGTGACTTGTTGAACTTCATCAGATAGGCCTACCATATACATATATAAATGTGGGCATATATTTTTAACAGTTGTGGACCAATATAATGTAGAAATTGTGGTGATAGCTTGCATTGCACTAATTTCTTCGACTAATACTTAAATTCGTCCGTAAAACAAAGGAAATTGGTATAAAAATGGCCATAAAAACATGATATCTTATTAATTAACAATATATACATGGTCACTGTGTTCACCTGTAGTCTCTGTAAACAGGGCATTTACATACCTAGGCCATTCATTTGTTACAAAGAAGCTGGATTTTATGAATGCTCAAGACCTTGGGGAGGTAAAGGTAATGTTGATCTGAAGATTACCAAATACACAGGTAGACAAGCTCTCAGAAAGTCAAGTAAATGTGCCCCTCTCACCTGGTTGCGTGAGACGTTTGCAAGCTTTCAAAAGATAATTGTGATTTGTAGAACTTACTACCTATCAGATACCATATAAATGTGTGTACAGATTTTTTAACATTTGTTGACCAATCTGATATTGAAATTGTGGTGATATCTTAAATTTTATTAATTCCATTGACATGATATTCAAATCCGTTCGTAAAACAAAGGAAATTGGTATAAAAATCGCCATAAAAACATGATATCTTATTAATTAACAATATATACATAGTCACTGTGTTCACCTGTAGTCTCTGTAAACAGGGCATTTACATACCTAGGCCATTCATTTGTTACAAAGAAGCTGAGGATCAAATTTTCTGCTAATCTACGAATATGTGATAAATTCGAAAATAAGGGGGTAGGGTAACTTTTATCACTTTAAAGTCTAATAGCAGAAAAAGTATCAATCACAGGGCCATGAATGTGACACCATTGGCAAGCTGAGAATAAGGGGCAGTTTTTGCAGTTTACACCATGTTGATATCTGCATTAGAACTGAAGTTCTGGAGAGATTTGTAATTATGCCCGGCTGAAAATGAAGTGAATTTTCCATGAAAAATGACTATAAATTCCTTATAAATCACCATATAAAGAAACTATGTAACATTTTTCAGTTTAGTAACATGCAACTAATTATTCTGCATATATCTGAACCAATTTCAGTTTGATTCAGTCACTATTAGGCCCTCAAAACTCAATATTTGGAATTTTCAATAAATTTTGTCCGTAACTGGACGTATGGCCTCATTACCGGGTTATGCACCACAGCAGATGAGTAAACCCACCCTGGCCACATGTAGGCTGGGGTACCCTAACATCATCAAGTGTCAAACTAAATCTGCTCAGGGGTGTTTACTGAAACTTTTTCTAAGCCTCTTTTGAGAATTGGCTCCTGGACTAATGGTGTTCAATTGAAGTTTTATTCAGAGACACATGTCACTGTGCACTAACGAGGGGGGTACCCTCACCATCTGGGTGGCCATTACATCTCTCACTTCGTGATTTCAAAGTGAAATTACAAAAAATGTAAGGGGTGTGAGGTCTTCAAATTGTTAAGACAGGTTAAATGGCTTGTGGAATGAATCAGTGCCAAGTGCCATAGTCAAACATGCAAGGTGAAGAAAGATATTAATGAAATTCAAATTCACTCGAGGTGAGGGTACCACAAAAAACGGAAAATGGCAGGGCGAGGGTACCAGCATTTTGGCGAGGGTACCAACATAAAATGGCGAGGGTACCAACCTAAATGGCGAGGGTACCAGCGCCGGAAGTGGCGAGGGTACTGTAAGATTTGGGCGAGGGTAACTTCCGGTTGGCGAGGGTAACCACCAAAGTAAATGGCGAGGGTAAAGTAAGATGTGTTGCCTTTGCAATCCCAGTAGATAGTCTAGTAGAAACGACAATGAATCAGCTTAATTGATAACAAAATGTGCAGACACATGATGACACCTCTGAAGTCAAGAATTGGAATTCCCAACAAGAACATAATTTAATTGCAATACCTTATCAATAGAGGAAAATCTACAAATTAATTGACTACCATTGAAGTAACAACTGCCAAATAATGGTCATACTCTGTACTGTCCCACAGTGGAAATCTGCTAATTCTAGGTTTTACTAAATACACTTGTCTATAAAAACATGTTAGTGAAATAAATTTAAATACACTGTTATATAGGCCTTCATAAAAAGTTTGGAAGTAAGATATTTATCTTTGCAATTCTGTGTTAGATCATTAATGAAGACTGCCAGCAGCAGGCCTTCTGTGACGAGCCAGATCCTGTTGTTGTGACTCTGTGCATGAGATCCTGTTAAAAACCATGTATTGTATGAATCTGTCTCTTTGCAGTATACTTACTGTGGGTCATTGAGGCCCTTTTCGATTTTGGCTGGTCTCCGTGACTTATTTGGTGATTTAATTGAAAATATACCTCTACCATGCTGCATAGTGACCATTTTTGCGCCAATATCCTGCTGCTCTCATAGCAGTACTAGCAATATGTGGTGAGTGTTTACAGATTTATTAAAGAAAGGAAAGAAAGATGGAAGGAGAAGATATGAAAGAGAAGAAAGGAAGGAGAAGCAAGGAAGGAAAAGAAAGGAAGGAAGGAAGGAAGGAAGGAAGAGCAGAAGATACAAAGATATAGGACAGAAGATACAGCAAAAGATAGATGGATATATTCTGACTCAATAAATAGATAAATATAGAAAGATAGATAGATAGATAGATAGATAGATATATAGATAGATCTATGGACAGATGTAAACAGAAACGAACATAGGTAGGTGATTAAATATAGGCTTAGGGCATAGGCCTATATATTATGGCAGGCTGGCAGTCCTATGTACATGCACTCTGAGTGGTCGTTCTTGTTATTTATATATTGTAGGGTTGAAGGCAGAGCTGAATCTATATTTATATCTATCTGCTTACCTTACCAAGAATACACTATTGTACACAATATGGACTTTTTTTCCTGTTCATATGAAAGATTCTGAGGACGGAAACGAATTTAAAAAGAAGCTGAACTTAATTGGGAAATGTTTACAGGAAAGTTGTAAATAAATACAATTCTTATCACACGTGGGTGTTCTTGCTAGTCCATCATGCTTTTATCATGTTTTTAGTATGCTAATCCCAGGTTTCTGGGCATGCTGTCTCGAAGATGCATCGTTTGATGCAATCAAATAGTTATTGTCTTATTGATATCTAGTACTATAGCTCAAACTTGACCACCAGTAAGAAAAGGTTTGTCTGAACCATAAATTGAAGTACCATCCACAGTGAAACTTTCTTTAATTCTGGTTGTTTCCTTGTGCTGGCATGTATTTTCCAATTTTTTTTTCTGTGACAATAACACGTTCGTTATGAAATAAATACCATCCCCAGATATCACAAACTACAGACTTTTTCAAAGTCATGTACATGTAATCATTAGGAAGACATGTACACTGTCATAAATATGGCGTGGTAATGATATATTCAACCACTTCTGATTCTGCATGTGCTTATGGCTTCTGCAGTAACTAATCAATGAAAGAATTTGATGACAACTTAATTTGACATTTTTTCTGTATTGATACTAATTATTGACGCATATATGGACAGCTTGTACTGTCTGTACATAAACTATTTCTGTCTCTCTATTATCTTTCTTAGATAGATGATGTATTGACTAAGTAGATAAATTGCTAGATAGATATATACAGACATATTCCTACAGACATATGGACATTGGACAGGTAGAGAAACAGGCAGATAGACAGTTAGATAGGCAGGTAAATAAACTGGTAGACAAACAGGGTAGAAAGGCTAAGCTTTTGTCTATCTGTCTATCTATTTTATGTAATCTATCTGGTAAATCTAATAACTTCACCCTTGCTGTTTTTATCACACCGTAACAACTGCTGAGCTGCAAAAAAAGAAACATCCCATAACAGTCATTATAGGTGGTACCCTCACCATGACAATATTTGAAAATGGTGTTACCCTCGAGAAGCTTTTGTGGTTACCCTCGCCCCTACCCTATATTTCAAATGCAAAATCTGGTAATTTTGTGAATAATCGCATGTAGAAGGGGTGTCCTGGGGTTAGTTTAACATCTGAACTACATGCTTGACGAATTTAAGCTTTGGTTTTGAAGAAATAGGCTCAGAATGATAAAAAATCACTTTGAATCGAGATTTGTAATGGCTGCTCTGATGGCGAGGGTACCCCCTTCGTTAGTGCACAGTGCATGTGAACTGCATGGGAAGTAGGACAGTTTAGTACTCACCAGCAAAAGAAACATAACACTTGATTTTGGTTACTAATTTTGCAAATACATTATCTTTGACAAAACAAAAGATACAATTTTAGTCCTTGGGTCATCAATTGTCTTGGTACTGAAAATCATTCCTGTGCACCTACTGTCCACTGTGTCCAGTGTATATCACATCTAAGTCTTTGCAATAAAATATATGACCTAATAGCCAAAAGTACTTAAAAAATCTTTTTGAAAAAAAAAGATATATGCTGGCTGTAGTAATTACGATTTCAAAATTTACAATAACAGTATGTTTTGCCAAAAGAATTTTAAAATATGGTATAAGAGAAACTACAGATGAACCCATGATATGGTATAAGAAGCTATTAATTAGTAAGTCACTATATATGACTGTCAATCCCTAACTGTTAATCAGGCATCCCTTACTGTTGTTCATCAGTTAGTCACTACCTGTTAGTCATTAAGTCCGTTGTTTTGAGAGTTACTATTTGTTAGTCACTAAATAGGTTATTTAGTCACAAACTGTTAGGTAGTCAAAAACTGTTAGTCAAAAACTGTTAGTTAGTCAAAACTGTTAGTTAGTGAGAAAGTGTTATTTAGTCAAAACTGTTAGTAGTCAAAACTGTTTGTAAGTCTAAATGGTTAGTTATTCAAAACTGTTAGTAGTCAAAAACTGTTATTCAATCAAAAACTGTTAGTTAGTCAAAAACTGTTAGTTAGTCAAACTATTGTAGTCAAAAACTGTTAGTAGTCAAAAACTGTTTGTAAGTCAAAATGGTTAGTTATTCAAAACTGTTAGTAGTCAAAAACTGTTATTCAATCAAAAACTGTTAGTTAGTCAAAAACTGTTAGTTAGTCAAACTATTGTAGTCAAAAACTGTTAGTAGTCAAAAACTGTAAGTCAAAATGGTTAGTTAGTCAAAAACTGTTAGTCGTCAAAAACTGTTTGTCAGTCAAAAACTGTTATTTTGTCAAAAACTGTTAGTTAGTCAAACTATTTGTAGTCAAAACTGTTGGTAGTCAAAAACTTAGTCGAAACTGTTAGTTAGTCAAAAACTGTTAGTTAGTCAAAAACTGTTAGTTAGTCAAAAACTGTTAGTTAGTTAAAACTGTTAGTCAAAAAAACTTTTAGTTAGTTAAAACGGTTAGTCAAAAACTGTTAGTCAAAAACTGTTAGTCAAAAAACTACTAGTTAGTTAGTCAAAAACTGTTAGTTAGTCAAAAACTGTTAGTCACTAACTGTTAGTCACTAACTGTTAGTCACTAACTGTTAGTCACTAACTGTTAGTCAGTCACCAATCACTAACTGTTATTGGTCACTAACTGTTAGTCAGTCACTAACTGTTAGTTATGGCTAGTTCTCACGACGGCGATTTGAGAGCGACGCATCAAGAGAAGTCATTTCTTGGAAGGTTGTGGCGTAGAACGTTGGTTTTGGCACATTACGTAATCAATTAGTGTCATGTGCGACGCTTAAAGTTAGTAGCCGCGGTGAGTCTTGAGGTGTCCGCGGCGCTTCTTAAGCTTTCTTCGCCGCGTTACGCCTCTCTTTCCTCAGCGCAGTTCCAAACAGACGCGTCGCACTTTGTTTTGGAATTCGGCGAGGCTGCTTTTACTTCGCCCAATGTTGTTTCCTCTTACGCCGCTGATGGTTGTGAGGCAGCTACGTCTGAAATTGGCGACCTGCGACGCATCAGGAAACCTTCGGCGTACACCCGAGGTAAGATGCGTCGCTGAAAATGACAGCCTCGCCGAAGACTGTAAGGATGCAACGCCGCATTTAGGGACTTGTTACTGCGTAACTTGATGGTTCATCGTCGCACATGCATTCATAAAGCGCCGAGGACATTACAGGCGCGTCGATGCTGACCTTCTTCGTCGTCCTTGCCTTAAGCAGCGACGAAGGTCTCTTAAGCATCGACGAACGTCTGTTGTTGCAGCGCTGCGGCAAAGTGTGTTGCGCTGCTGCAGGAGTCACTTTTGGTCATTATAAAAAGGGACACAGAGGACCTCCTTGCTTCATTTGCTGATTGCCCTTCAATGAGAACACAACGACTGCCTACTGAACATATGCATGATGAATGAAGAAGAAATTATTGTTGTGGCTGGTGCTGCTGCTGTTGCTATCGGAGCTGTCTATTTGAGACAGAGGAGGAGGAGGGCCAGGAGACAGAAAAGGTGGTGGATTCGCAACTGGTTGCTGCAGAGGGAACAACATGGTCACTTCCATCAACTGCTGCCTGAACTGCAAGTGCGTGACGTGTCCGGCTACTACAACTACACTAGAATGCCCCCTGCCATCTTTGCTGAAATCCTGGAAGCTGTTGGACCACTCATCGCTAAGCAAGACACCAACATGAGGAGGGCTTTGGAACCTGGTCTGAAGTTGGCTATCACCCTGCGGTACATGGCAACAGGAAACAGCTACAAGTCCCTAGCTTATGCTTTCCGTGTGGCACCCAACACCATCTGCAACTTCATCCCTGAGGTCTGCCTTGCCATCGTTCATGCCTTCGAAAGACAGCTGGCACTACCCACACAGCCTGAAAGATGGAAGGAGATAGCCAAGGCTTTTGAGAGGAAATGGAACTTGCCCAACTGCATTGGAGCTCTGGATGGCAAGCACGTCGCAATCCGATGTCCCAAGGCTGCAGGCTCCTTGTTCTACAACTACAAGGGATTTCACTCCATTGTCCTGATGGCCCTCGTTGATGCCAACTACAAGTTCATCTATGTGCAGGCTGGCTGTCAAGGAAGTGCATCTGATGGCGGCGTCTTCAGGGACACAGTACTTCGACAACTCCTGGACGAGGAAGATCTAGGCCTACCACCTCCAGAACCTCTACCTGGCACAGAAGACAATCCTTTCCCATATTACATCGTGGGTGACGAGGCATTTCCCCTGAAGACATGGCTGCTCAAACCAGTGCCAAGAAAGAACCTTGACATTCCTTCCAGAGTCTACAATTACAGGATTTCAAGAGCCAGGAGAGTGGTGGAGAATGCCTTCGGTCTGCTGTCAAACAGGTTCAGATGCTTCCTGACCACCATGCCCCAACGACCTACAAGAGTGACATACATCACAATGGCTGCTTGTGTTCTACACAACATTTTGCGAGACAGAGTAGGCGTCCACCATGCCCGTGACAATGAAGTGATGGACAGAGAAGATCCACAGACACATGACGTCACTGAAGGAGTTTGGAGGGGAGACCGTCAATTAGGAGACCTAGGAGAACCACTTCGACACGGAAATGCCTCCAGAGATGCCAAGGCTGCTCGAGACTACCTACGTGACTGGGTCAACAGTCCGGCAGGAAGTGTCCCTTGGCAGTTGGAGAAAATCTGAAGAAGATGCATTCAAAACAACAAACCCCAGGTCCTTTTAAGGGCCACCAAATCCTCCCAATTGAGCTGGCCATGTACACATCCTATGTTGACAAAACAAGCCCAAAAATCAATCAATCAATCAATCCCTCCATCCATCTATCTATCTATCTATCTATCTATCTATCTATCTATCTATCTATCTATCTATCTATCCAAGTCCAATCCCTGCAAAGTGACGACAACTGCTTTTCTTTTGCTGCAGTGTATATATGTAACGAGCATTGTGTTCCATCTATCAAGCTATCTATCTAGCTATCTATCTATCTAGCTATCTATCTAGCTATCTATCAAGCTATCTATCTATCTATCCAAGTCCAATCCCTGCAAAGTGACGACAACTGCTTTTCTTTTGCTGCAGTGTATATATGTAACGAGCATTGTGTTCCATCTATCAAGCTATCTATCTATCTATCTATCTAGCTATCTATTTAGCTATCTATCAAGCTATCTATCTATCTATCCAAGTCCAATCCCTGCAAAGTGACGACAACTGCTTTTCTTTTGCTGCAGTGTATATATGTAACGAGCATTGTGTTCCATCTATCAAGCTATCTATCTAGCTATCTATCTAGCTATCTATCTTTCTATCTATCTAGCTAGCTATCTAGCTATCTACCTGCCACTTGAGCTAGACAAGTGAAATTACAAAGTGATGCACTTGTACTAGTGCAACCAACCAACACAATTTTTAAAAGCAAAGCACTTGTACTAGTGCATTACATTTTAATTAAGAAATTCATGCACTTGTACTAGTGCAATAAAAATATGTTTATACCAAAGAATGCAGCACTTGTACTAGTGCTGCACTTGGTATGTTTTGGGGCAAAGAAAGGGGGAACTAGCACCTTGCTTTTATGAAGGTGATTACTTTTAATGAAGGCCAGGACCGGACTTTTGTTTTGGGGGACTTTTTTTTTGGGGGATTTTTTTTTTGGGGATTGTCAACGTTTTTTTTGCTCTTTTTTGGCTCTTTTCGGTCAACACAAGCTCTTTTTTTTTGTCAACATAAGATGTGTACGTGGCCTGCCCTTTTGGGAGGATTTGGTGGCCCTTAAAAGGGCCAAGGTTTTTTGTTGTCTTTGCTGCATCTGGTCTTCTACTTTCGTGGAGAAAGGAGACCTGAAGTCCAACTGGGCGAAGGGGAAGGCTGGTGCTGGTGATGGGCGGCCGGTTGACCAAAGCTGGGTCCAGGGGGGTAGCCGTACTTCTCGGGGCTCTCCTGTGCATCCATCATCAGTGTCATGGTGGAGTGGCTGGGCTGCATCGGGGTGTAGCTGGGAGTCTGCCTGGAGGATCCTCCTTCCCTGGGCTGGTGCTGCTGGTAGTGATGGCTGCTGCTGGAAGCCTGGGGATGGTGCTGGTGGTGTGATGGCACATACGTCGAAGAAGGAGGAGGATGAGGAGGAGGTGGCATCTGCAGGCGCTGAGGAGGATGAGGAGGCTGGAAGGTGTGCTCCTGATGCTGTCTTGACTGGCGGCTGACCTCATCATCCCAGTAGAGGGCGGCCTCTGCAATGGTCCTGACCATCTGCCTCCTGATTTCAGGGCTGGCGTGCACTCCCACGTGGTAGAGGTCCTGGCACTTCATCCTCCAGTACTCCTGGTCGGGTGTCAACTCCTGGTGGTCGGGGCACATCTTGCAGCCAGAGCCTTTCAGGATTTTCTTGGCGGAGGACATGGCTTGCATGCTGCCTGCGATGACGTGCATGGCGGAGTGCATGGCTTCATCTCCTGGGGCCTTCCTCTTGGTTCCCTTGGCAGCGGCTCCAGGCTTTGGTGCTCCAGGGAAGACTTGGGACTGCTGGCTGTCAGGTCTGTCCTGTGCTGGCTGTTCAGGTGGCAGGTCCGGCATGTCATAGGAAGCTGGCAGGGAATCCTCAGGGTTGTAGCTTTCATCATCGGAGTCTGAGGCTGGCCGGTTGGCAGACAGTTGAGAGATGGCGGACAGCTCCTTCCCTGGCTTGTGGACGATGGAGTCCTTCAGGAACCGACAGTTGTTCAGGATGTACTCGTCCCTCTCTGTGAGCGTCTCCTTCCTGGCGGCTCCTGAAGCTTCAGGCCTGACGAGTCTGGAGAAGTGAGTGCGCACTGTCTTCCTCCAGTTGAAGATGTCGTGGGAGGTGTACTTGGGGCCCAGCTCCTTTGCTTTTTCTGAGTCCAGCAGCAGCTTCTCGTTCCCCTTGTAGCCTCTGGTCCCCTTCATGTACAGCACAGGATGCTCCTTGTACCAGTTGATGAGGTCATCTTCTTGTTCAACTGTGATGCCCAGGTTGTTGCGGATGTTTTTCTTGGGGGCCTTCCCTTTGCCCTTCTTGCCCTTGGACTTGGCTTCAGCAGCTGCAGGGGTGTCATCAGCAGAGTCTTCTTCCTCCTCGAAGGTGTCCTCATGGATGGCCACTCTGTCTAGAGCAAGAACAGGCTGGCTCTCTGCTGTTTTCTTGGGAGTCTGCTTCTTCGGAGTCTGCTTCTTTGGAGTCTGCTTCTTTGGAGTCTGCTTCTTTGGAGTCTGCTTCTTTGGAGTAGACCTGGCAGTAGGCTCTGGAAGACCCGTGGAAGACTTGGCAGCAGGCTTGTCAGCAGGCTTGGCAGCAGGCTTGGCAGCAGGCTTGGCAGCAGGCTTGGCAGCAGGCTTGGCAGCAGGCTTGGCAGGCTTGTCAGCAGGCTTGGCAGCAGGCTTGGCAGCAGGCTTGGCAGGCTTGTCAGCAGGCTTGTCTCCTTCCTCTTCAAAGAGTTCAACTGAAGAATCTTCTTCTGTTGTGTTGTCTTCTGGCCGGCCCTCGAAGATGGTCTCGCTGACGACAGTGGCTTTGGTGGTTGAAGTGGTGGTCTTCGTCTGGCTGCCAGCTGTAGTGGAGGTGTAGAGCCCAGGTAGAGAGAGGTCTGCCATGGCTGTAGTAAAGAAGGCAGTCACTGCAGCATCTGAAGGTTCATGGAGAGGAGTTGCAGCTGGAGTTGTAGCTGGAGTTGTCACTGGAGTGCTCCCAGGAGTGTGGAGTGTTGACCTGGTGCTGAGCTTGGTTGGTGCCCTGGTGACGACGGTGCCCTTTCTCCTCTTTGGTCCCATGTTGTAGCAGCAATTTGAAGTACAATTGTAGCAACAAAAGTAGCAGCAAATGTAGCAGTTGATAATAGTGTCGTGGATTCTAGGTGTGTTCTGGTCGAAGGTCTGAGTGGGTATGGTGCTCTAAACTGGCCTCCTCTATATATATGCAGGGTGCGGACCGCCTCTTTCCCCCTCCTTCGCCCCCCCTGCTTCGCTGCTGCTGCCCCAGCCGCTGCGCAAAAAGAGGGTGACACGCAGACAAAGGGTTGATGCTAAAAATAGAACAACGCATGCACTCAGGCGCCACTCTGTCTGCTGCATTGGGGGTCCAAAAGACGCGGCGCGCACCCTCTCACGTGCGTCGAACATGTGTCTTTCTGCGACGCGTGTCTGAAACATGTGACATGAAGCAAGAGCTTTCTGCTACACTGCTGTTTCTGCGTCGAAGCTCTTCTTTGTGCGCCGCATCTTAAAAAATCTGCGGCGCGCACTGATTTCTTTTTACGCTTGTTCTTGCTTCACCACTTCTTTCCTCGCAAAGATTCAACCGGTTGAATCTTTTTTTCCTGCATCGTCAAATTTCTAGGAATTGCGTAGAAAGACCTCTTAAAACGACGCATGCTGTTCCTGTTGCGCCGTAAAGCCAAAATTGACGGCGAACATGCTCAAATCTTTGCCCTTTCCTGGAAATATAAGAAACGCCGTCACTTAAACCCTCTGATACGTCTCCGTGAGAACTAGCCATTAGTCATGTAAGTCAGCTAGTTAAAACTGTTAGCAAGTAACTGTTAGTAAGTTACTAACTGCTAGTCCCTGACTGTTAGTCATTTTGTCCCTAACTGTTGTTCATCAGTTGGTCACTACTGTTAGTAAGTCACTGTTGTTAGTCACTTACTGTTAGTAAGCACTAACTGTTGTTGATTCACTAACTGTTTGTTAGTCTTTAACTGCCAGTTAGTCACTAACTGTAAGTCACTAACAGTATGTTAATCACCCCAAGGATGTGCCACCCAGAAATTGGACCTTTAAATAGCACAAACTGCTCTCATTACTATTCACCCCCAATTGTTACAACTCACCCCCAATTATTTCAGGTCCTGCAACAATTGTATCTGCACCAATTGGTCGATTAATGAGTGGCAGGTGTACTTTTACATCAATGCAACAATATTAAGTATTTGTGATCATAAGATATTTTGTAATGCTCTAGCTGATATTACTAAATGATGGGGACCAAACCGGTTGACACTTTTCCGTATGGGGCAATCAGTATAGTATGCTGGCTGCAGAGCCAATACTGTACTATAACAAATCTTGTCCTAAAGTTCAAGAAGCCAGCATAAAAATATAGGTGGCATTTTACATCTTAGTCGTTGCAATTAAATATGACCTAAAAGCCACACTGAAAATCTTTTCGATTAACTACCCTAGTCAAAATGTCTAATTAGGTTAGTCAATTGATGGTGCCTTAAATTCTTAGTCAAGCTAGTCAAGTGACTAACTTAATTTGTCATTTGACTAAGTAAATTACTACACAGAGAGCCATTTGAAAAAAAGAGTTCCTTGTGAGGCTTGAACAATCAACTTTTAACTCAGGTTCAAAGCTGCAAGACTTTACTATAGAGACACAGCACATTACCACTGTGCCACGGAGACCAACTGCTGGAGAAGGTGTTGAACTTAATATAAGACAACACTAGACCTATAAATAGAATGTGGCTCTTTAGCGCCACCAAAACATCTAAAAAAAATTCCAAGTCCATGACCAAGTAAATTAGTCAGATCAACACTTAAATTAAGTAAATGGCCAATAAAATTAGTCAAATTGACCAAGTAAATTAGTCAATACGACTAATTGACTGAGTGAAATGACTAACTTACAAAGTGCAAAGATGAACTAAATTAGTCAAAATGGGCTCAAGTTAAGATTCCAACAAGTAGTGACCTCCCCCAACTGAATAAGCGGCAGGATTGGTAGAAAAGGTGTGAACAACTGTGAGTACGCCAATCCAGTTGCTCATTCAATCCAGGGAGGTCACTAACAGTTGGATACTTAACTTGAGCCGGTGGTATGACCTATAATAGTCAAAAATAGAGGTGGTATTTTACATCTTAGTCTTTGCAATAAAATATGACCTGATAGCCAAAAGTTTCTTAAAAAATATAGGTGGCATTTTAGATAATGCCCAATCAGACACTAAAAGCTCAGAAATTAGCGCAGCTGGCCTATTTTTGATTTCACAGGAAAATTTGAAGATGTACCTGACAAAATGATTAACATTCGGGCCCTTATAATAGAGCAATTCTGATAACATTTGCAAGGAACGTCACTATGTTGACTAAGGATTGCTCAATTTTTTTTCTAACCAAAATTCATGGTTTCACGCCTTGCTTAACCCTTGTAGCCACAACCAATTTCGGGTACAAAAAGCTGCAATGGGGGCCTCAAGCCCCCTCCCTTTCTCAACTCACAACGGTTTAAAAATTTGAGGTTAAAATAGTATTAGTATATTATATCAATTAAAAAATGGAGGATAGTGGCAGTGAAATTGGAGACAAATGCAATGGCGCCCCTGTGGGGGGGGCACGGGGGGGCACGTGCCCCCCATATTGGACCTGTGCCCCCAAAGGTGCCCCTATGAACTTTCCAACTCTGGCTAAAATATACAATTAGTATTGTGGGTGCCCCCCCCGGGAGGATCGCGTGCCCCCAAGGTGCCCCCCCCCTGCTCGAGACCCCCCAGTTACGCCACTTGACAAATGAAATCATATTGCTAACAATGTTCCATCCAAATTCGCAATTTTGCGCAAATTTGATTCATTTTTGGAATATTTTGTGTTTTCAAGTTATTTAAAGGCACACAATAGCGCAATTTTTTTATTAGTTGAGAGCTTCAAATGTACCATTTACAGAAACATGACAGTGATCCTTTTGAATTTCTCCTAAAATAAACCCATGAAAAAAATTCTTTTAGTTACTGCTTTTGGCCAAATTTTTGGCACAAGCAAAAGCGACTCCTGTAGGGAGAAACTGTGCAAGTCACATAGGACTGGGTAATGAATAAACAAATAGATGACCTTTTATGACCTCTGGAGGTATGAAAGAATGGTGAGGCCTAGCTGTGAAATGTTTTATGAACAAAGAGATGAAGCTTAAAAAGCTGACAATGTAAATCTGAGACAAGCTGAAACTGTAAAATATTTTAAACGCTTGTGATAATGTCTATTGTACTGCCAACTACAATGATTGTAAGTTGCAAGTTGTTTTATTCTGTTTTTTTTAAGCAGCTATTCTCATTTGCACAAATAACAGCCTCTTCCCAAGTGTAGCAAATTCACAGCTAGAATTATCATATCAAGTCATATTTCTCAATACCTTGACAGTTTGTTACATGCATATCAGGTGGACACCTCAAATTTATTCAATTAATTGGAGAGGGGGGAGGTCCACCCTACCCTACGTCACTCATCAGCTGATAGTCCAGGCAATCTGTGAGAAAAAGGGGGTGGACCCACCACAAATTCCTTTAGTTTTGACCCATACCTTTTTGGAAAGCTTAGACTCCAAGGAATAACATATTAAAAATCTTCCACCAAAATTTCCCGGGAACCCCCTTTTTTCAGCCAAAAACAAAATGGCCGCCAAATATATTTAAAAATTGGAATTTGCTTAGTGTCCCAGGTAGACACAAGTTGGTTTGAAGGTTATTGCATACTTTTGGATTCCTTACACACCTACACACACTATCCATGAGTAAAACTTTTCCAATCGACCACTTAATCTATGTTATTCAACAAGGCGCCCTAGATGGCATCCAAGATGGCCGCCATGCACTCGTC
This sequence comes from Platynereis dumerilii, assembly GCA_026936325.1. Taxonomy (NCBI): domain Eukaryota; kingdom Metazoa; phylum Annelida; class Polychaeta; order Phyllodocida; family Nereididae; genus Platynereis; species Platynereis dumerilii. The sequence goes on along the minus strand of JAPTHN010000001.1, from coordinate 109,314,874 downwards.
CTTAAATGACACAGGCAATTTTTCTCAAATGATTTTATGTGACACATCAAATTTGGGGTTTTCCTGGTGGTCAAGGAATCTGAATTTCATGGTTTCAGGGTCATTGGAGATGATTTATGGCTACTACTAGGCCCTTATATTGTGAAGAATTGGAATATGACATAAATATGGCACAATACAAGCGTATTTTTCACATCTGACCATATAGTGGGGCAGCTTAATGTAACATCTTAGGAGAATCGTGCATTTTGTGATGGACCTACCAAATTTAGCACAGAGGTAGAAATCAACTAAAGAAGCAAAATCAGCTATGGTGTCATACTTGATTTTGGCTTACATCTCCATGGCTACGGTTTCCATAGCAATCATAAATTTTTTTGTAAATATTTATAACATAGCGTATATCTCACAAAATATGGCAACAGTGTTAAATTTAATGATGGATATATGTTGCTGAGAAGTATGTGCTGCTTTACTGTGGTTGCCATGGTTACCAATTTGTTTATTTTCAAGCAATCATGGATGTTTCATGGTAACTTCACTATACTTGTAAGTTCAACACTATGTGAATTCAACTGCACAAAAATATGTTCCCAATGAGCAAGCAAGTTAACCATATTGTTTGTTATGGTCTTGGCTATGCAATGGTTCATGGTTTTACTCCCACTACCCTAGATACTTAACCTAAAGCAGCTATTTTATGGCAATGAAGACTCAAACTTTGGTGGGCGTAAATGTCATATCAAATAATGTTGGTTTGTGATTCAGACAATTATACTGTACATGATAGGAAGTTTCTTACCAAATTCAGCTCTCTGTGTCTTTTAAAATCAAATTAGTATATTTCAATGCTCATCTGAGAATTACATGAGTCTTTAATTTTAATTGGACGACAATTGCTAATTATTCCTGAAAACAGAAATGTCTTTTTCCCTACAAAATCTTAACCAAATAACCTACTGGGCGACGTCAGGGACGATTTAGGCATTCGCATCAATCTGGGGCACTTCGGGCCCCATCTAAGCCACCAGTCTCAGAATCCCTCAAGTGAAGTTAATCTAGTATGGTATGAAACTAATGAAAGGTATAAATCATATATATGTATTGGTCTTCTCTTTTCCAATTTGGATGGTAAAACCTGTGGGAGTATGGTTAGGAAATTTTACTATGTGATACAATGAGGCCCTCAGTTTTTCATGCTGCTGTGGCTGGATATCTCACAAATGAATAGTTATACTGTCCCACACTAGGCAGGGGCCGAGCAAAACCTAAAGGTTCATAATATTTTGTGTGGGGCCAGCAATTTTTTGTTTTATGGGCCCCCCCCCTCTTAGCCTGGCATTCACAAATGAATGTTCATACCTCCGTGCATGGGGCAGCGGCCTGGCACACTTTCAAAATTATACTGCATGTCATGTAGAGGCCCTCAATTATTCATTCTTTGTGTCCCCTGTAGTCTGTATGTATATAGAAAATTTTGAATTTTACATCGTCATACTTGAGGCACGGCTGTAAAATATGATTGCGTGTTATTTAGGGGCCGATAATTATTAGGATTGTCCAAAAACACATTGCTCTAAATTTCTCTGATTTGAATCTTTCAATGTGATCTTATAATATAGACAGGTGTTGTGTGAACATCTCAGCAAAATCAATTAATATTTAGAGGTGGCACAAAGCCGCTGAAGTTTAACATGTGATTGCTCTTCAGCAGACCTCAAAATAATCGGTATTTGCAAATCTTGCAATAACGGCCAATTATTTTTATCAAATAACCCTTTTTTTAGTATGTCCAGGATGCCCGATCCAGTCCTGATGTTATTTTTGACTTACAAAGTTTCACAGCAGTGCAGCATAGATATACATAGGTTAATTATCAAGCATTTTTTCATAAAAAATAGGCACATATTTCACTTGATATGAACAATAAATCAAAAATAACCCTCAAATATTACTTTGCCTTGCCAACTTTATCATACACTAAGAAATGCAAAAGGATATTCACTTCTAAGAAAAATCTGGGAAATTGACCAATTTTTCAGTTGCATGAATGAGGAATTATAAACTTCAAAGGCTTTGTGCCACCTCTAAATATCAACCGAATTGGTTGAACTTTTGGGTGCGTTTGTTTTACCCATGTGGTCATCAATTTCTACGTTCAAATTGGGGGTTTTTAGGCGATTTGATTTTTCCCACTGAAATATAAACCACCCTCATAATTATTCTTTTATTGTGCCTTCTGCATGGCTGGTTATAGCCCTGTTTTCATTGAGAGTGCAAGTGCATAGTTAATCGAAATAATATTGTATGATGGGGGCCCAATTGATTGACTACCTCTGGATTTTGCATTGCAGTTTGATTCTACAACGTTCCGCGCGACTTCTTTTTTTAAATTTCCGGGCCCCCCCCCCTCCATTGCTCTGGGCCCAGGAAATTGCCCAAGTTGTCCATACGTAAACCCAGCCCCAGAACTTGTATGTTATTTCAAAAACGTTTTCATGTAATTCCTATCCATGTAAAAGAATGCATGCTGATTACCTAAGACTAGATACACAAGAAAAGTACCCTTACCATGCACCTGAGGGCATGTGGCATGTAATAAAAGGCTTCAGTAGGCCTATCTAAAAGTATGCATTCCTATGAAATAAATGCCCACAAAAAAATTCCAAACCCCGTCCGCTTGTTTCATGAAAATCTCACACAACCAAGGATGTGTCAAACTTATTATTATTTATTATATATTTTTGGTCACTGAGATTTGGCAGCTTTTTTTTTTTTTTCAACCCTAACCCTAACCCTTACCCTCCTTACCCTTAACTCTGGTTTGTTTTGGTTTCCTTCCTCTGCCCTTTGCCAGGTCAAGGTTCTGGGATCTCAACACTCTGTAATGCAGACAATTTGTTATATTTTTTCTCTTGTAATTTTATATGTAATAAACCAGAACAGTTGACAGTGGCAAGGAGGACTAAGTGGCTTGCCAAAAGCCACAGACAGAAGATGCTGTAGAGCAGACTCAAACCTGGTCCCTCTGGTTCAGTAGTGAAGCTCTAACAGCTACAAAGGTGATGTTTATGAAGTGTCACCATATATTTCACCTGCTTTGATGCATCACCCAGCTATGAGAAATGGCAGGTGATCCAACTTAAGGACTGGTCAAATTTGGTATCTTAATGTTCATGGACATTGTGTGACAAAAGAATCTGTAAAAAGTTTCCTTAATTGCATTGCAATTTGTGTACTAAGAGGCCGTAATTAATTTATGTGTGGAATTTGTGGATGTCCCCTCGTCCACTCAAGTTAAGAATTTCTGTTGTCATGGAGATGGATAGTGCAGGATTCATTTTGGTTGTTGGGGTGAAACAAAATACCAATATTTATGAGTGTATATATCCCAAACTATGGCCAACAATTTGGCATATGACTTGCTTGTTCATTATGAAAGTATTGGAGGGAAGTTCAAGAATTCAAGTGGTGTGAAACTTACAAATACGGACAAACTTATCTTGAAATATCCATGATTCTTTTAGATTTGTTTGTTTGTGTTTTACGCCTCTGCAACACCTTAGTGGGCTATTATCGAGGCGGGCGATCACCGTATGATGATGAGATGAGAAGACTGTGAGTCTGGCACATACCCTATTAATTCAGGAATGCCCGGGGTCTTTCAGTTGCCCCAGCATAGAACACTGGATACAACCCGTTCCATTTAATGTCCCATGGAATGGACTAAAGGGAGTTCCCGGGGTGAGATTTGAACCCACACCCTCAAAGTCTTTGAGAATAAATAAATTGTTAACCATGGCAACAATAATAATATAGCACAACTTCTCAGCTACACGTATATCCACAATCAAATTTAACCTTGATGACATTTTTTTCTGGTTGCTATGGGAATGGTTGCTATGGAAATTGAAGATGCTAGTTTTGCTTCTTTTTTTGTTTGTTTTTACCCTTGTGCTTAATTTGGTGAGAAACTTCCCATCATGTACAGTATAATTGTCTGAATCACACACCAACATTAATTGATATGACGTTTATGCCCACCAAAGTCTGCAAAGTTTGAGACTTCATTGCCATAAAATAGCTGCTTTAGGGTAAGTATCTAGGGCAATAGGAGTAAAATCAGGAACCATTGCATAGCCAAAACCATAACAAACAATATGGTATGTAACTTACGAAAGAATTAGAAAACAAGATCGATTTGCAATAACGAATATTTTTGAGAACATGTCTAGGAATTACAAAGATGGATAAAATTTCGAACGAAGAATTATACAAGCGAACAAATACAAGACCGTGGAGCAACATCATTAAAGAGAGACGACTGAGATTCCTGGGACACGTACTGAGACTAGACCCACAAACACCTGCCAGAAGAGCTCTAGAAGAACATTCAAAACCTGCCAAAAAAGATCCTGTAAGACCTAAAACGACCTGGTGGAAGACAATATCAACAGACCTAGGCATGCCCATTAATATGATGCAAAGTAACATTGAACATTTAATTGACATTGCAGAAGACAGAAATAGCTGGAGTGCATTGGTGAAGAGCGCCGTGTCTCACTGAGACGGACAAGCGTTACAGAAGAAGAAGAAGTGTTAAACTTACAAATATAGTGAAGCTCCCATGAAACATCCATGATTGCGTGAAAATAAACAAATTGGTAACCTTGGCGACCACAGTAAAGCAGCACATACTTCTCAGCAACACATATCCATCATTACATTTAACACTGATGCCATATTTTGTGAGATATATGCTATATTATAAATATTTACAAAAAAAATTAATGGTTGCTATGGAAACCGTTGCCATGGAGATGTAAGCCAAAATCAAGAATGACACCATAGCTAATTTTGCTTCTTTAGTTGATTTCTACCTCTGTGCTAAATTTGGTAGGTCCATCACAAAATGCACGATTCTCCTAAGATGTTACATTAAGCTGCCCCGCTATATGGTCAGATGTGAAAAATACGCTTGTATTGTGTCATATTTTTGTCATATTCCAATTCTTCACAATATAAGGGCCTAGTAGCAGCCATAAATCTTCTCCAATGACCCTGAAACCATGAAATTCAGATTCCTGGACAAGGAAAACCCCAAATTTGATGTATCACATGAAATCATTGGAGAAAAATTGCCTGTGTCATTTAAGGACGAGTGCATGGCGGCCATCTTGGATGCTATCTAGAACGCCATGTTGAATAACATAGATTAAGTGGTCGATTGGAAAGTTTTACTCATGGATAGTGTGTGTAGGTGTGTAAGGAATCCAAAAGTATGCAATAACCTTCAAACCAACTTGTGTCTGCCTGGGACACTAAGAAAATTCCAATTTTTAAATATATTTGGCGGCCATTTTGTTTTTGGCTGAAAAAAGGGGGTTCCCGGGAAATTTTGGCGGAAGACTTTTAATATGTTATTCCTTGGAGTCTAAGCTTTCCGAAAATGTATGGGTCAAAACTAAAGGAATTTGTGGTGGGTCAATATCTAATTTGCCTGGACTATGACTGAACATGCTTTGGGGACACAAAATATTGCTCAAATTCCAAGTTCATATATTTTTCTTGATCTCTGCTTAAAACCAATTTTTTTAAGGTTGACAGGATGCACTTGCAGTAGCCCATTCTTTTATAAGGAAAAAAATGAATGAAACTGTCATTTTGATGAGTGTGGCCCTTTAAAATGAAACGGTTCTGTTCAATATTGGAATTGTCTTCTGATTTCATTACAAACCATTTTGTGCCCTAAAAATTGCAAGAGGTGAAAATATCAGCACCGAAAATTGCCATTTTGGACCTTGCCCTGCAAGATCCATTCCTTCACGGGTCCATTTCCAATTTTTTTTCTGAAAATAAAAAGGTCCTGCACTTCTACAATACCAGCTACATTTGCAAAATCATCACTTAAGGGGGTTTTTAATGATGCTGAATCGAATTTTGTAGGTGTCATATCACTAAAAGGACAATGTTGTTTAATTTTAGGTAAATCCATCTGAATTTTACTTGAAATTCAAATAAATATAATTTTAATTGTTAAGAAATGTATATCAACTCTCCAAACATACAAAAGTGACTGTATGGACCATAATTTGATCTGTCATACGTGGCAGCACAGGTGCAGTTTTTTTCAACAACTCATATATAACATGCACAAGGGTGGGGGCCTATGAGGCCCCCATTGTGGCTTTATGTTGGAAAAATGCACAAATTCTTGCCAGTGATCACGTTCAATATCAATATAAATTCACAACTTTTGGATGTTGTTTTAGATTAGTTGGACTAGGACTACATGAAATCTGAATGTGATGGACATAATGTTGTGTGAGATTTTAACGTGGAAAGTCCCAGGGGGGGGGGGGGGCTCCGAGGCCCCCATTGTAGCTACAAGGGTTAATTGTGATGAAGGCCATTTTGCTAAAATCACCCTATCCCCAAAAACTAAAATGCTTCAAAACAAGAGATGTTCCAGATATCTTTGTTCAAACATGTACTGAGCAGACTTCCAGTTAAAAAGTTTCATGTTGATATTTCCAAGTGAAGTTTTTTTTTTACAGCCAGGAAATTTGATATGCAAAAAGAGAGGACTGTCACACAGTGAAAATGGCACTTTGTGACTCATGATAGCTGATGAAGTGTCATCTTCTCTACATTCAACATGGGAAACATAGAGGCTGTTTGATTAGTCATAATCAAGAGAAGGCCATTTGATTTGTCATAACCGATTTTAGAGTAAAAATCAGATGCATAATCCTTTTTCAAATTAACATTGAAAGTATTGGGTATGATCATGACTAATCATCAGCATGATGACACAGGAAGTGCCATTTTCACAGTGCAGCAATTCACTCTTTTTGCATATCAAATTTCCTGGCTGTAATCAGAATTAAAGTGTGAATATATGCTTGTAGTTATGTGAACATTTGATAATAGCACCTTTTAAATGGTTGTATTCATCTACTGTTAATCATCATCAATTTGGTCACTTCGGTAAAAAATCATCATGCTCCTAGTTTTGTGTCAAATCTAAAAATAAAGTCGATGAAGTGATTTTTTGGCTTTCGGTGGCCGATAAGGCAGGCTTTCATATGACACCATCCTTTTGGTTGCAAATTGAAGGTAAGGTCCCTTTTTTTTGCAAAATCCCAAATTTGATAAAACTGACCAGAGCAGTGGCGTCATTTTCAAAATAAAGTGGTGGGGTATTGACAATTTTTTTTTTTGCATGGGCACAGCAGAGTTACAGAAGCTCTGAATTTTTTTTACCCTTTTTTGGCAAAAAAGGGTTGGGGCATCTGCCCCACCAGCCCCATAGGAACTGATGCTACTGGACCAGAGAAAGACAGGAAATGCTCGCAGTTGTTACAGCCGATAGTTCTACATGCAAATCGGGCTGCCTTTTGCATGCCAGACACTAAAATAGGTTTTTGTCAGAATATCTACTCCCCTGACCATGCTTTGCCAATATCCCTAACAAAATATCCAAAAAAAGCAACCAAGCCAAATTTTCTACTGATCTTTTCCAAAAGTTCTAATGTGCTATGTTAGAAACTTTGTCACAATATATTTGACAGCCATCTCTTCTACATCAAATAGTCACCAAATAGTGTCTCATGGTTAGGAACTATTTGGGACACTATTTCGTTTGATCTTTGGGCTGTCATGGACTGCCATCTCTTCTACGACACAAGAGGGGATTGAAAATCGCGATCTTTTACGCTTATAGAAACGGCCTTTTTGACTGCTTAAAAAAAATTGTAGATGAATTCTGAAAAGCAGATGAGAAAATTAAAGTGTTGACTGAGGTATCTCCCAACTTTCATAATTTTCCTATACAGCGTTTTTGAGTTTCAGGCATCTGAACATTGCATGTTTTGCAAAAAAGTTAGCAGCATGACGCAAATGAAAATCGCGATCTTTTATGTTTATAGAAACGGCCTTTTTGACTGCTTAAAAATCGTAGATGCATTCTGAAAAACAGGTGATAATATTCAAGTGTTGACTAAAATATCTCCCAACTTTCGTAATTTTTCTATACATAGTATTTGAGTGTCAGGCCTCTGAACATTGCATGTTTTGAAAAAAGTTAGCAGCAGGACACTAATGAAAATCGCGATCTTTTATGTTTATAGAAACGGCCTTATTGACTGCCTAAAAAAATCGTAGATGAATCCTGAAAATCATTTGATAAAATTCAGGTGTTGAATGAAATATTTCCCAACTTTCATAATTTTCCTGTTCATAGTATTTGAGTGTCAGGTCTCTGAACATTGCATGTTTTGCAAAAAAGTTAGCAGCATGACGCACATGAAAATAGCGATCTTTTATGTTTAAAGAAATGGCCCTAATGACTGCTACAAAAACCGTAGATAAATTATGAAAATCAGGTGATAAAATTCAGGTATTTACTAAAATATTTGCCAACTTTTGTAATTTTCTTATTCATGGTATTTGAGTTTCAGGTCTCTGAACATTGCATGTTTTGCAAAAAAGTTAGCAGCATGACGCAAATGAAAATCGCGATCTTTTATGTTTAAAGAAATGGCCTTATTGACTGCTAAAAAATTCTGAAAATCAGGTGATAAAATTCAGGTATTTACTGAAATATTTTCCAACTTTCATAATTTTTCGGCTCATGGTATTTGAGTGTCAGGTTTTTGAACATTGTATGTTTTGCAAAAAAGTTAGCAGCATGACGCACGTGAAAATCGCGATCTTTTATGTTTAAAAAAATGGCCTTATTGACTCCTAAAAAAATCGTAGATGAATTCTGAAAATCAGGTGAGAAAATTCAGGTATTGACTGACATATCTCCAAAGTTTCATAATTTTCCTGCTAGTCATAAACGAGTGTCAGGGCTGCAAACATCGCACGTTTTTCCTGAAAAAGAACAGCAACTCTACTGCATAGCATGGTAACGTCACAATAGGACCCAGAGAATAATTGGCAGCAGCAGCCAAAGTACCATACGGTCAGCCAAAGCTTCAGATGGTAAGGCAAAGCATCTGATGGAATATCATCTGATGAAAAAGGGTCTGATGAAATATCCAAATAGCATCTTTGGGGATATTTGATCTTTTCAAATATCCTCATAGTGCTATTTGGAATATCCAAAGTCTTTTGAAAAGTACTTTTTGCTATTAGACACAATGGCAGTAGAGACATTGTCACAAGCAGCAGTTGAATCATTTTTGGTAAGATTATACTTGTCGACGATAGAATCAATGCCATCAACTTGGTTTTGGTCAAAATAAATTGTTTGCAAACATATCACCTAAAAACCCGAGTTACATTTCTTCTGCCGGTGAGTAGGATAGATATGGCTGTTGGTTGAACAAAAAGTAGTCAGAAATGATCTGTCAAATAGTCATGTCTTACCTCTAGTATGCAATCTAATCTACCAAAATAATCAACATGATCTGTACCATTGCCATAGACACTCTTCACTTACCTTGAGACAGCTTCGTAACTATAGCATCAACTGATATGGGTAAGTTTTTTGTGCTTTTAAAGGATGTCACAGGGATAGGGCCATAGGCCACACCTTTGCAATAAGATATATAATTTGCAGGGAGGCTACTCTCAAGATTTCGTTTATCGTTTATAAATAACAAAACACAATAATCATAAGTTCATTCACAAAGACTGTCAGGCTATTGACATTGTTGAGGCTTGTTTTTATATTATAGTCCAGCGGCTAAAAGACAATTTTTGGTCATTTTGTGCACTTTTTGTTACAAGTATGAAACTTTGCACAATGTTTCTCTAAGGCATAACAAGTGTTTTTGGATATGGAGCCATTTTCAAATATGGCCATATTCAATATGGCAGCTGTTCCAATATGACTACTCAAAAACTTAGCAAACCGACGCTGGAAATTTCCGTTTGTTTAGACATATATTGATTGCTATCATTCTGCTGAAAGAATAGCTCCACATTAATGTTTGACCCACCAAATTAAAGCTTACATTCTCTTCTTTCATTCCAAACAACATTTCAGTGTGATTGATGTTTCATTATTGTGTTAAAATATTTTGAATGAGATCAACTTTTATACCACAAACATTGTCACATAATTTCACAAAATCATTAAGTAGAGTTTACCACAACCTGTATATATACACCAAATCTCCCAAATTAGTAATATAGTGAAAAGTATATGAAACAAGGGATCATTTGATATCAAAATTGTCCATCTAGGTCCAGTAGAAGTCAAGTTATAAGGCTTATGGTCAAGCCGGTAAAGTCAGATTTTTTTTTTTTCGTTCTGCTCATGACATTACATGTACTATTGTCATTAATTTTATCAAAGGTGACAAAAGATAAAGAATCCATGTTCAAACATGACTACAAGCCTGATAGGTAAAGAAGATGAACAAGGGATAACCAAAGAAGACAAATGCCTTTTCAGTGATAGTCCCATTCAGTTTCAATTCTGTGCACTTCAGTGCAACCTTAATCACTTGCATCAGCAACAACAGCTTTTTTTTGCTACCACAAGGCTCAAGTTCGATACATGTGGATGAAGCATCATCCTCCATTGTCCACAAAGACTTCGAATAATGGGCTTGGTTTTGCTTCCAACACCAGTGTCCAGCATCAGGATTATCAGAAGTAATGAATATACCTCTCCACTGTGTGTCCAGCTTGGTATGCAGCTCAATGAATGTTCTAAGTCAAAGCAGTTGATAGCACCAAGATTTGGAGGAATGGACTTGATGAATCCATTTTTACCTCATACAACAGGACTGAAGCACTGTAAAATTTCAGTGTCAGATGATGTCTGTTGGACATTCCAGGAGGTGGAAATATTCTGTGCAAATCTCAAACGCAATCCATAATTAATTCATCGTCTTGAAGAATTGTTGCTTTGGACACTGAAAACATAACTACAACTGTGTCAATCATGACAGTCAACTTTATGCAGCTTCATTTGTTTGCATTAAAATTGTGCAAAAATAGTCTGGTATATGCTTCTTCATGTATTGCCATTTTGATATCCTATATTCTAGACTTTTAGCACATGTCAAGTAATATAAGATATTTGAGCCTTTAGTTATAACCAAATGCTTGTGGTAGAACGTTGACATATCATCTGCTGTTTTTATTTGCTTAAATTTACAGGAACCCATTTTATTTAAAAACATACTTCTTCGGTAATCCTGACAATTTGCAGGTTCTTACTTCTTAGTGGTACTATAATATTATGGACAATTGCTCCTCCATCAATAGTCAGTGCATCAACTATTGGCATATCTGCTTGTATTTGAGTCTTAAATGCATGGAAAGAGTTGAAATTTATGATAAATTTGAAGATTACCAATATAATAGAGTGCATGGGGATAAGATTCATTTTCACGGGGAAAAATATGCATATTCCTCAGATTTACTTCCGATGTAGTTGAGAAAATTGATAGTGGTCTTGCCTCAGCACACTAATTTGGAAAGCAGATTGATGACAGGGATTGACAGTAATTACAGTTTATGATGGTTTCATTCATTCAGTTACTTGGTCAGGGATCAAATCTGCTGCATGTTGTTCAGTTCTTCCATAGTGATAATGCTAGGAGTCCAAAGACTATTTTAACATTATATATGCCATAGTGTACAAATTCAGCGTATTTATGTGGTCTTCTTGATTCAATTGACTGGATGCCTTCTGTTATTGCAGAATTAATTTTTTTGTTTTTCTTTGGAAATACAACCTGATCCTGGGTATGCTAAAGAAAGCAATTGCCGAACAAGCAAATTTGGTTACGAAGGGCCAATACATCTTTCAGGAATGCAGACTGGATGAGAATTGTTTGTATGGTACAGTTTTGCTGCTTGTCCAATTTATCATAATTGCTCGAGGGATGATTCAAAATATTGAAAAGCATGGGCAGTACTTCAGGACAGGCAACTGGCCATGTATTTATAAATTTTATATATGCTTTTACTTGTACATGTATATCATAGTATATTGTAGTTGTATTACCTAGTATATTGTACTTGCTAGATTTATGCTTTTCCATATTCGTATATATTTATTTATTTTTCTTTTCTTTTCTGATGACATATGTATCTGTTTGATGCTTTTTTATGTCAATAAAATTCTATATATATATAAACAGTTCAACAAAAATAAGTCCCCCTTTGGATAAACTTGAATATCTCAAAGATTCCATCGCTGATTTTTATGACAGTTGGCTGAATTATAGCAGCGCATATCGACCTTACATGTGTGTATTTGTAGCTCAGTGGCATTATTCCTGGCTAAGCCAGCAGCCTTCGAGTGAGCCTACCCCTGTTTTCAAAAATCCCAGGCTTTTCCAATGGATATGAACAATTTCACCAAGTGAGGGAGCCACCAGCTGGATAAACTTCATCATGAGTCTGGAGAAAATTTCTTTCTCAATCGTATTTAGAGGACAACTAAGGACTTCTTTTGTAACAGTTTTACAGTTTAGGTTCCTTAGATGCAATAATGAATCATTTGAGCGGACTTTAAACACCTTTTGGAAATTTTTTTTTTCGAAAAGCCAAAACTTTGTATTTTTGAAAAGAGGGGTACGTGCACTCAGGGTCTGCTGGCTCAAACAAAAATTAAGCAAAAAAGCTACAAATACACACACACACTGTCAATATGCAGGCCTACAAACTGGGCAACTTTCAAAGAAATCAGGGTAGTGGTCTTTTAGATATTCACGTTTTCGTAAAGGGGGACTTATTTTTGTTGAACTGTTTATATATCCAAATACGCAGGGTTTTGCCGATAGCCCAAACATCTTTCTTATTTTGTTCTTGGGCACCATCCAATGGAAGGGCTGAAAAGTTCCCAGAGTCTTTTTCATAATGAAGTTTCCTTTGAGGTACTTTTTTTTTAGTTTATACCACTAGGAGTAACTACATGCATATTTAACACTATCTTCCAGCATTGAAAAGTTGGAAACTTAGACATTTGTTGCACACACCATTTGCTGATTGTAAGCACACTCTCAACATTTTAAGGTATAATAGTATGCCTTGTAAGTCTCCTGAAGGAGTATGTATAGGGATCCCTGAAGGAGTGTGTAGAGACTTTAAGGAAGGACTCTCCTCAACTACATTGTATGTAAGGCAAGGTCAGCATCGATGAGACTTTTTACCCATCTGCTTCCTTCTAGCAGCCAATGGCCTGAAGCTTTCTACACATGCATACTTTTTCAGTTTGATAATAAATTAAGATTCCTCATATGATTCAAGGAATGGCCACTGAATCTGTTCAGGAGATTTATAATACTCAGGGGAAAGGTTGTTGGTTTGCTGCCAGCACAGGAACCTGCATGGCCGGGATTTTCCAATTCTGTTGATCACTTTTTCAAACTCATTCCATGCACAATCGAGACAGCTTGTTTATAGTCATCTGGAAACAGTAGTAGGAAGGAGAGGATGGCAAATGTTTTTTTTTGGGCACTTCGGGAGGCATGGTATACACCTTAGCAGATGTCAGAAACTGGCAAACTGCTTCTTCAGAGCCACTACACACAGTCAACTGACGCTTCTTGAGCCACCCGCAATAAAAAAATTAAGCTCATGGCATGAGGTAAAGAGTTCAGAAGAAAATTAAAGAAACTGGTAGAAAAGCTTTGTATAACCTGGGCCTCATCAAACTTGAATGCCTTCTCGAAGTGATGTGCTTCAGATTGGGCATGTGGTGAAATAGCTGATGACATTGTGTTTGATATAACAGGCTAGAGAAGAATTCTTGGATGTAAAGAAAACTTTGAGGACCTTGTGCAGGTATGATGTAGTGTTTGGTAAGCCCAGTCACTCAGCTGTATTGGTTTGCAATTCTTGACAGTCTGTGGGATGCTGAAAAACTTATATTCCTGTCCCGTGAAAATGAGCTACACATACTGGCACCAATGGACAAGGGGTCTGAAAAATATTGTCAGTCACTGATGAGACACCATCACACAATTTTTGCTGGAACTATGGCACCAGTGATTCAAATCAAGCACATGCTTAATTGATTACCTCTGTTGATATATATATGATGAATTTTGTCATACTACATTGATATTCCCAAGAGAGATAAGCTATCAATAACATAAAAACGTGGCTGTTGTGCTGCTATGACAGAGCATGCAACATGATATTCCAAGAAATCTTCCACCATACAGCATCTGCAAAATGCCACCAATGCAAAGCAAATGCAACATTTTGCCAGACATTAGCTTGGTTTAAAAAATCCAATGGCAAATGACTTGCACAAGAGTGTCAATTTAACACATCGAACAAACCTACAGGGTGACACACACATTTTATGCATCAAGGACAGTTCAATGTCCTTTACTTGCAGTTATTTACTTGTCATGTCCCTCTCTCTGCTCCACTGTTTCTTCCTTATAGCTCGCAGGAGAAACACACCATTAGATATTTGTTACTTTGCATTGATAATGATTTATCCTTGTCCTTATCATTAAACAGCAGATTCATTTGGGCATCGTTTCATACACAGTTTCCAATGATTAGCAAGCTGGAACTACTCCTATCTCAGTTAAATGATGAGTTATCAACAAAATGACTACAGAAATGGGTTTTGCTGATACAAAAACCCCAAAATTGATGTGCTGCATGATGTGGTAGAGCTGAAGGATAGCACATTATCATTAACACGATAAAATCCAAGATGGCTGCCAACCGCCATTTTGAATTACATCAGATACATGTGTCTGCCTTTGTAATGTTATCACTTGATGTTTTTGACCATATTATGCCACATATGTGACTTCTCAGTTATCATATGGCATGTAATTCACAGTTAATTGAAATTTCATGGTCGCCATTTTGAAATGGCGGCCATTTTGAATTTAGAGATTTTTCAGAATGGCTCCATATCCAATTTTTTAGAGTACATTCAGAAGATCATCTGTGCCAAATTTCATGCTTGTAACACGAAGTGCACAATGGTTTCAGCTATCTGCTGGACTATTAGGCCTACCTGTAGAAAAGAACTGGCTGATTTTCATGGTTGAGTAATACTGATGATGGTATAGAGTAGGTCGGGGCAAGAAGCCCGGGTTAGGTGAGAGGCCCCCCCAGGTTTATATCTAAACTTACATTTTTGGTGCGTTTTCGTATTGCTAGGATTGAAGCTAGAGGCTTTTTAGGTGACGTCACAAATTTTCAAGGCGAACAGCACCAAACCATAGTAGAAATTAAAGAAACAAAAAAAGGTGCATGGTTTTTGTAACTTTGACTAATTCTTTGAAAGTGGTTGTCAGAAAATACCATGGAAATTTTGATAAGTATAATGCATATCTGCATTGCTTCACTTTAAGACCATCACATAATTATGATTTTGATCATGTTTTTTGCATTTTAGTTTGAAATATAGAGGTCAAATTAAAATATGTGGGTTTGGGGCGAGAGGCCCCACTTGGCATGGGGCATGAGGCCCCCTACACTGGTTCCTCAAAGCTGCTTCAGGAACCATTTAATAATGTGTACTTTACCTTGAATCTTGATAGAATAGCTAATTAAAATAGAAAAAATTGGCCTAAATTGAAACAGGGCAAAAAATTTGAAAAAAAATAAATGTATGAACAGAAAAATTCTGAAATTCAGAAAAAGTGAAAATAATGCCTTAAAAATGATAGAAGAACCTCTAGAAATAACTTTCAAGCCAACTGCACTCGCAAAAAAAATTGCCATGGGATTATAATAGGGGGGCTTCTTGCCCAATGGGTGGAGTAAGAAGGCCATATTAATTTTTTTACAAAAATGGCCGTAACTCCTTTATTAAAATTGGCAGACATTTGTTTCGCTAGTTATAAATA
Source organism: Platynereis dumerilii (assembly GCA_026936325.1). Classification (NCBI taxonomy): domain Eukaryota; kingdom Metazoa; phylum Annelida; class Polychaeta; order Phyllodocida; family Nereididae; genus Platynereis; species Platynereis dumerilii. The sequence goes on along the minus strand of JAPTHN010000001.1, from coordinate 109,299,071 downwards.
GAGTCAAGTGGTCCCTTCCTGACAGCATAAACATTCAAAGAACTGACCATAAAAAGCAAGTCAAATTGCACCTCGGAGTTAAGGGGGGCTGCATGCCCCGACCTACTCTATATCACTGAAAATATAAATAGTTCCAACAAAAATAAGTCCCTCCCTCGACATAGACTTGAAGATCGGAATGACTCCTTCTCTGCATGATTTTTATAATTGTTGGCTGAATTATAGACATGCATATCAAATCAAAATATGTGTATTTGAAGCTCACTGGCAGTATTCCTGGTTGAGCCAACGACCTTCGAGTGAGCCTACCCCTGTTTTAATAAAACAATTATTTTAAAAAAGAATTGTAGACAGCATTGGTATATAAAAAAATGTTTTCATTGAATTTTTCATGCATGAAGTATTGCATTGTATAGTACTCAGCGCATCATGAACAACACAAATTTGAATTTGATTTCAGTAGCTCGTCAGAATCAGTATTAGATGGGGCTTTCTAAAATGCTACTTTTGGAAAAATGGCCACAATTCAAAATCTTTCCCTCTTGGGGTCTGAATTTTTTTTGATAGACATATGAACCCAACTGCAATGCATCTTTTGCCGCCATCTCCAGGCTTCTAACCAGTTTCACAAGGATATTAGAATATTTCATAGAAAAATTTAAAAAAGGAGGTTTTATCGATTTTTTGAATTACAAAATGCATTGACTTGGCCGTTCTTCTTGTGAGTGATTGCTCTGTTGGTCCTCTTTCCTAATGTAGTGAAACATTTACCTCAGAATCTCCATGTCGATTTTCGCCACTAGGCTCTTCAACATACCACATTTAAAACTCAGTAACTATTATAGCTAAAATTTCCAAATCTGACAGAGGCAACATGACACATTTGAAGTCTATTCTGACCTATTTTCGTCAAAATCCCTGCTGCTTTTTTTAAATTATTGAAGAAATTGCGAAATGCACGTTTTTCACTCTTTTCCTCGTAGCGTCGCAGTCGATTATAGCGGAAAAAGTGCAGATATGCTCTGTTTGCAATGAACATTTATGTTCAGGTAGTTTTTAAATTCCAAATAAAGTTTAAAATTTTTCTACCCCTCATTTTTGACATTTTTTGGGTGGCAAAATGCATAAGTAGGGGAATCGTTCAAGTTTCGCAAACCATTTTTTTTTTCACCTAGTCGTTTCGTTTTGGGACCAGGCTCATGCAATATCAAAGGGCTTTCTTTAAAACTGTATTGCCCTTTGAGATATTTGCAAAATGTATGGCACAAAAAGATGGAGAAATAAAGTGTCATAGTAGTGGTTAAAAGCAGATGCTGATATCTCGTCTATTTTATGAGATATCGGTGTTTTCGTGGAAAATTTTTGCAAAAAGTGTTTTTTTTTAAACAAAAAGATAGTTCTATCTATTGCTGTGTTATATGCAAACACCCAAAAAAGCATTCAGAACTTCCAAGGAGATTATTCAAAGAAGCCACAGAAAAGTAACAAATCATTTGGAATAGAAATTCAAGCTTTTGATGCACTTTATACCCAGCGTGTTCGAGCTGTATGAATACTTTTGTCATGCTGAAATTTTCGTTTGTGCGCCCCCTGAGCTTGAAAACAGAGATATGCTTAAGTTTGCAGTGCTTGACAATGACAATTGATTAGGGAAATGACTTAAAAGTGAAATTTTTCTCCTCGCATCCCTGTAAATACCAGTTTAAGCAGAATACTCAGCTGTATGAATATTTTTGTCCACAATTGTATGTCAGCCATTGGCTTTGAATATTTACTTTAATGTCCATAAACCTGATTAATTCAGTAAAATTTAATTTGACTGTGTAGCAGGGGCCTTGTTTTGTTCCAAATCATGGGGGGGGGGCAACTCAAATAGGTGCTTGATCCAGAAGAGACGAGACGCATAATTTTTCATTGCATCTCATGAATATGAAAATGTTTGAGAACCTATTTGTTTTTAGGCTGAGACCACAATACAAATCAAAGCATTCAATAATGCTCTAATTCTTTGTGAATCTTCAATGAATACCTAGATGATCTTACATTTAAGTCTTTTATTATGATTTTTGCTTGAAAGTTTAATTTTGAATCAGATAATCGAAGATTGTCACCAGGCTATGATAGCCTGCTGTAGTTGCAAGCGTTAGCGAGCAGGCTACAAAATTTCACTGGGGGTGCTGCCAGTCAGATCAGTGCAAACATGCATCTGTTCTACTTGTTTGTTTGTTTGTGTTTTACGCCTCTGCAGCACCTTATTTGGCTATATAGAGGCAGGCGATCGCAGTATGATGATGAGATGAGAAGAATGTGAGTCTGGCACATACTCTCTTAATTCAGGGATGCCCAGGGTCTTTCAGTTGCCCCAGCATAGAACACTGGATACAACCCGCCTCCATTTAATGTCCCATGGGCTCGGACTAAAGTGAGTTGCCGGGGTGAGATTTGAACCCACGCCCTCAAAGCCCGTTGACAAGCGCACTTACCAGTTAGGCCACAGGGGAACTCCGCATCTGTTCTACTGAGTTCTGCTGAGCACAGACCTGGTAGACAACTGCCCCAGTGACCTTGAAACCAATTTTATACCTATTTTAACTTGAATTTCATCAGTCTGCAGCCTCGCTGCGTTCAGCTGCCTCTACATCAGACTGTTGTCAGTCAGGATTGTCACACTATCAAAATTAAGAACTTTCTAGATTTTGAGGTGATATTGTTAATTTGTTTTTGGAATTATGAAATTTAATAAAACAAAAATAATATGTTATCAGTCTTTCTATAACTTAACTATAATTTAAGTTCTACCAAAAATGAATAACAAACACCCAAGCAACAGTCATGACATGTCGAGAGTCATAGTCGTATTTTACGGCGGGGTTGGGGGGCTGCAACCCCCCCTGGCATCAGGGCAAGTGGCAAATCTTGCCAAATCAGGGCAAATCCTGGCCAATATCAGGGCAGATTCACTGCCCCTGTCACATCCGTAACATTTTAAAACTTCAGGGCAAATAGCTGCTGCTCAACGCGAAACGGATGTCCCATACGCCTATGTCTAGATTCACCAAATCCATGTTTAAGCGAAATAAATAGGATTGCAATAATTCAGCAAAATTATGGCCAGAAAAATGACATTTTTCACAGGTCAGCTATGGCCAATGGCAATTTGGTATAATATGATATTCATGAAATAGCTAAAAAATAAGAGTGGAAAGTACAGGTAAAGGATTATTTCCAAGGACAGTAGCAATTGAAGAGGATTACTATTACTTAGCCAATTTGTGGCCAGAGGCGTGAACGCCTTCTCTGCACATAACTTATGTAGGTAACAAAGTGACTAATACTGTTAGTTTCTAGTGACTGTTGATCATACAGCGCATAGCTTGAAGCTAAATCATAGTTCGTTTGTAACTGACACAAATAGTGTTTTGCTTTGTTGGTACGTTTTCCCCCCTAATTAATACAGTCATATTTATTTAATTGGCAATATGGCACTTAATTGATATATTTTGATGATCAAAGGCATGATGATTCATTTCAAGTACTACCTCACTACTATGGATGCTTTGTAGGCCAGAGCATGTTTGTAGAGTCATGCTTTTATATATGCAGAAATGACATGGAAAGTTTGGAAACAAATGAAACCGTTGCATTGCCTTCAGAAAAAAGATTCAATAAATACGAAGGAGTTCAGACACATCCGTAGCAGCACTAATGGTTTATAAATGAGCTTGCAAGGCCATAGTAAAAAAATGTTTAACCCTAGTTCTTTGACAAAAAATCAAAATCAAATCAAATCATTTTATTTTGAGTCAGTTTGCACAAAGTAAACGCTAGCTAGATCAGCTAATATCACCAACTATATGTGACAACAGAGTAAATTCAAACTTAACATCTAAATATAAAAGTGCTAACTCTCTTGGCTCCATGTCTCAAGCATAACTCTGTCACAATTCTCTGGACAGCTATCAAACTTTGCATGTGTCACATCACTGACATTTACTTTGTTTTGCAATAGTCACTGTACTTCAACAATTCCTACTTCCTTTGAAATGCACCTTCATTTAACACCTTCTTAACCAATGTTTCACCTATGTGCATAAATGGGTCACAGGCTTTCTGGCAAGCTCCCCAGGTGGCAACATAGGGCAGCCATTCCAGACAACACATGCAGGTGCTGCCACCACAGCATGCTCATGAATACAAATTCTTCTCCACACCAAATTTGCATGAACAAAATCGACTGTGTTTTCAAATTTATCAATTTCTTTAGAATATATTACTCAAAGACCACAATTGTTTACACATGTAATATTGTCACCCTTTATGATTATCAGCTGCATGTCCTCATATTGCTATTTCCACAGGCACACAACCCAGTCTAAGTGCTCAAATACCCGCTTGCAACGGGTTTTCTAGTCTAAATATAAAAGTGCTAACTCTCTTGGCTCCATGTCTCAAGCATAACTCTGTCACAATTCTCTGCACACCTATCAAACTTTGCATGTGTCACATCATTGACATTTACTTTGTTTTGCAATAGTCAGTGTACTTCAACAATTCTTACTTGCTTTGAAATCCATCTTCATTTAACACCTTCTGCACCAATATTTCACCAATGTGGGTCATAGGCTTTCTGCCAAGCTCCCCAGGTGGCAACATAGGGCAGCCATTCCAGACAACACATGCAGGTGCTGCCACCACAGCATGCCCATGAATACAAATTGTTCTCCACACCAACTTTCATGAACAATTATCAGTTACTCAAAGGCCACAACTGTTTAGATAGTACTGTCACCCTTTATGATTGTCAGCAGCATGCCCTCATATTGCTATTTCCACATCCACACAACCCAGTTTATGGCTCAAATACCCGCTTGCAACGGGTTTTCTAGTGTAAATAGATAAAATCACAGTCACATTTAAATATAAAATCAAATTGCAAGTTAGCCAGTCCAAGAGTTCAACCACGTTTTAAAATTTGCCAAGTCCTTAGTATTAATTTCATCAAGAATTGCGTTACATAATTTGGCACCATAGTCTTTGAAGGTGTTAAGACCATAGAGATTTGTCCTACTGACGTCTCTAGTCAGTTGTTTGTTTTTCCTTAAATTATACTTGGAGTCTTACACAATAAATATATCCCAAAGAAAGTTGAGAGACAGATGGTTTACACTTTTGTAGACTTCAAGTAGAATTGCCCTTTTCCTAGACAATTCAAGTGTGCACACATTTGCCCTTTTCAGTATACCTTCATAGCTGTAGTTTCTATCTTGAAACACAGATTTCAGGGCTCGATACTGGAGACGTTCAAGTTTCGCAGTACCTATTGACGCTTCCACAGAAATGCCATACTAGATGACAGTAATTGAAGTGTGATCTGATGACAGTCTTGATTAAGATCAAGGAACCTGTTTTGTCTCTGAAGTGCACTGAGCTGCAGCCCTTCGGCATATCTCAGTAACATGTGGAGTGAATGTGAGCCGTTTATCTATGGTCACGCCAAGGAGGATGACAGTGTCACAGGAGGGGATCGAAGTCCCGTCGATGTAAATACAGTTTGATGTTGGCTCATTCAATATGACAGCTTGAAATTTCGAGGCATTTGCCTCCATGTAGTTCTCTTGGAACCGTTTAATTGCCACCTCCGATTCAGATGTGAACAGTTGAGTTACAGGCTGTTTGGTCTCGCTGGCCGCAGACAAGGTGTTATCGTTAGCATAGTTTATGAGAGTACATTTGGTGATGGTGGCGTAAAGGTCGTTCACGAAGACATTAAACATCACGGGGCCCATCACTGAGCCCTGTGGCACTCCCTTGACCATGTCATACCTCAACCCCTCTTTTGAGGTATTTCATTCTTGAACCATATTTAAGAAGGCATGGACCTGCAGACCCATATTCTTTTAATTTATAGAATATTGGAAGTTTGCTCAAATACGTTTGATGACACAGCTAAACAGAATTTAATGTCAGTCATCCTGAAAGTTAGATTTTCACAAGTGTAGTCATGATTTTTCATAATTTTGTATTATGTTTGGTAAACTGCATACATCAAATAAAAGACTTGGGAAACCATGACACTTTAGTTAATGCAAAGAGGCACAATAAAATATAAGAAAAAAATGCTGAGCAGCTAGCCTTCAGGTTCATGCAGGTACCCATGCAGTCAAACTCAGCCAGAAGTCAGGTCACCTGGACTACAGGTTACCGTCCATGGGTGCTGGAACAGGAGGCGAGTGTGACCTTTTGATCTTAAAGAAAAAATCATTATTTTGCGCTTAATTGGAAAAATTTATAAGTACAGTTAGTATACGTCCCACAATTACATGTATTATTAATGCTACATTCAATTTTTGCTGCACGGATTTTAATTCGATTTGCCCTTAGTATTATTAATGCTACTTTCAATTTCTGCTGCACGAATTTTAATTAGATTTGCCCTTAGTAGTCTGCTTAACCAGACTAAATTTGTTTTATTTTTGCATATATATATTTCCCACAGAACTTTGCATGTAAAACATGGGGGACAAAAGGCACTTTGTCCCCCCCTCTCTGAAACATGGGGGGGGGACATAAACAAGCCCCATGCTGTGTAGTGATTTTTATAAATTTTACTGCATTTATGACATGATAAAATCTTTGTATGTACACCGAGCATTATTAAAAAATAACGTGCACAAGGCACTTTAAAGGGCGCTCCTATAACTCATGACACTGCAAGTTCCTGAAAACCAAAGAAACTACTAACCATCTAATCCATTTCACTGTTTCATTGTTTTCCTTCTTTCTCTATGTCAAGCTGTCAGGCATGCTGTGTTTCTAGCTGTGCTTCTAGTACCCATCTATCTATCTATCTATCTATCTATCTATCTATCCATCTATCTATCTATCTATCTATCTATCTATCTTTCTTTCTTTCCACATATCTTTCCATCTAACTTACTACAGTATGTTAACTTTATTATTTGTCCATAACCATCTTTCATTCATAGTTTATGTCTACTCATGGATTTCCCAAGTTTCACCTGTAAGCCCACATCTTACATGTTTTATCAATTGCCTCTCCAATCTTGTGGTATTGTTGCCCTTTAGAATGGTAGTTAAAGTAAGTTTGTGCCTCTGTAAAGTTTAAAGGCCATTCTGCACACCATCTAACTGCTGATCTGAAGTCTCGGTCATCTTGTTTTTAAACTGTTGCTACTACATAACATATCATACAAAGGTAGCAACACATTGATGAAGCATGCAGAGGGGTTTTGTCCCAATTGTTGACCTCTTGTTGTTTTGACAAATTCTTAGTGATCTGGTGTGGGGAAACCCTCTGAATGACATCACAGGACTCCCTCTTTCCAGTTTTTCTGGGATGGTTTTCCTGGGTCTCTAAAATGGTATTTAAACTATATGCATGTCCCTGTAAAGTTGATCAATCCATTCTTGGCTGATATGATGCAATGTGTGAAGTTTTGAAGTCAATTGGAGCTGTAATTTGCCCATAAATCGACCCACAAGATTCTTCAGGATTTCAATGACAACAGGGAGCTCTATTAGCAGAGAGCGCCCTAAAAACGCAACATTGCAAAATGGCTTAAAATGGCGTCCACTTAAAGTATCAAAATGAAAGTTTGCACACGCCCAGTACTTGCTATCAGGTATATTCATGATAATTTTCATATCTCTAAGTGCATTACTTTTGTGTCATATTGAATCGTCGTGACTACTGTCGAAAATGCTAGTCAAAAAATTTCAAGATCCCATGATCATTAATTTCAATAACCTTACTGTTCTTTTGACAATATTTGTTGATAAGTCAGGAAGTTTACCATTTACCCTCGGCTATTTATACATGCCGACGGGTATTGCAGTTACTTTGGGACAATTTTTCCCTCTGGCGGGTGGGTGGGTGGGCTTCCGGATAACGGGTGTCCCACTTATGTATTGGGAGTAATGCCAAAACTATGGGATGTTCACTTTTTATTATTATTGTATCTGTTATCCTAGTCGTACCTTTTAGGGGTTTAATCCGCATGAGATTAATACTTTTCTCACAATTATTGAAAAATGTGAAAAAATATTTTTTTGTGTATTGATTGTCAGGCCAAATCTATGGCATGTATATTTATCATTTTTAGGTAAATATAGTATCTTTTATCCTAGTTGAGCCGTTTATAGGTCTAATCCCCATTAGATAAATACTTTTCTCACAATCATTGAAAAACGCGAAAAGTTGTTGTTTTTTTTTTTTCTTGGACAGAACTAAAATACACTGTACTTTTGACACTGAAATTTGCATATTGTATGCATTAAATACCCAAGATGTGTTTTTTGTGGGTCTAAATGCTCTGCGAAAGTTGAATGGAAGACAATTTACCAAAAAATATTAAAAAATACTATTATCTTAAACCTGTATATTAAACCTGTGTTGGAGTTAAATCTATGAAATGTTCCAATTAGGTTTCTAACTTATGCCTCTTTAAACATCTCAACTCAGTTGGAATGTTGGTCCTATGAATTTTTACAAAAACCCAAAAATTAGAAAAAATCCCAATTTTCCAACATTTCTGCGTAAAAAGCGAAAATGGTAATGGGTAAATTATTTAAGTTTAAAGCTTATTGTAGTTAGACGCACTATGGACTAATATTCACAGCCATTGCATGAGTTATTGCAAATTTTTCTATTGAAATTTATGATTTAAAATGCAAAAAATTGTTAAAATGTCTATTTACTCTCCATTTCATTCTGATGTCATACCAGTCGTTGACATTTTTTGTCGAAATAAACCTGACATGTTTCACGTCATCATCATGCTAATTTTGAACAATATGGAAATTTTTATTCACAGCAGAGGTCAATATTAACAAAATTAGATAAACATGAAGGATTTTCAGATAGTCATATATCAGTAAATATTTGGCCCCAGTCAATCAAATTTGCCACAATAATGTCTAAATTTGACTTTTTGTACCACAAATATTATCAATAGGAAATATATAAATTATATATATGTGGACTTTCAAAGTATCAATTAAGTATATTAAAAAAGATGCATTTGTTTGTTAATATTTTAAAATGTCGCACATCTAGAAGGTGATCTGTAGCTGTCAAAAATAAAGCAGAAGTGCCAATTTTTTTCGTTTTTCTATGGCTCTATGTCACACTCTTCGAAAAGGCACCCCAAATTTTTGGTGAGATGTGAGACATTGTGGGTATGGGGCCATTTAAAAAAAATACCCAAATGTGATAAACAAGGTCAAAGGTAAACAGGAAATTGTCACACTTGAATAATTTTTGGCACATTGATACTTGTTTATAATAGGATCAATGCTGTTTAACTAGTTTTGGCCAGAAAAAAATATCTTACAAATTATAAGCAAGAAATGAAGGGGGACGTTTCTTTTTTTGTTGAGTGTAGTTCCACTGGTTCATATTCTACTGAACAAAAAAAAGGAAAAAAAGCTTGGAAGTTAAGAACAAAAATGCAAACTCTTTTCGGACGACATACCGCATCACACCACAGAGCCTTGATGATTATGAATGCAGACCACATTCATCATATTTATTCTTAATGTGTGATAAGGCCCACCTCAGATAGAGGCCCTGGTTGGACACTTTTCCCAATAAAAGGGGGCCTCCTTCAAAATGGAGGCCCCTTGAGTCCACCATCAAGGAAATTTGCCCTCAGTGCAAGAGAGTATTGCCAATTACATATCAAGATTGTTTAATTTTTTTTTTGTATCCTGAATAAATCGTGCCCCCCCCCCAGAGGAAAAAGAAGTATAAAAGTAGTACATTCCCTCGGTGAAGAAGTACAAAAGCAGTACGTGGTCCCATGCTGAAAATGTACTCCTATATTAATTATACTGATTTTTTGCTTCTTTGCAAATTGTGTACTGATTTTATACTTCTACTTCTAGCGACAGAATTTGAATAATCATATACTGCATATGTACTCTAGGTACTACGCCTCTAACTTCTAAATTTTATTTGAACATTTTGTGTACTGAATTTATACTTCTATATGACTTAGGCTGCTTAGACGCAGTCACATGTGGGTCATGTTCACTTCCAGAACTCGGAAAATGCGCAGCTGTGAGCTGTGATATATCATTAATATCTCATATTTTGATCCCAATCCCATTTTGAGAATGACCACTGGGCTGAGAGCCCATCTGTAATATTTACCAAGAACCTTCAAGAGGGTAAGCTGCAACACACACTATAAAAAATAAATAAAATTCTCACGAGGTGGAGCTTATTTCATTGCTGAACGTTGTGCCATCTGGTGTAAAAGTTTAATACGCATGCGTCATTCTTGTTACTCATCTCAACGTGACAGTGACAGGAAAATATTTACATCCAGAAATTCACCAGAAACGTACGATTATTCCTGGTAAAGGCACTTGAGATGGAGGCCCGTGAAAGACCTGGACACAGGGAATCGGGGGACAGACCCAGCCAGGGCAGTTCGATGCTGTCACAGGTGAAAAACCTTCATGATGAGGCATTTCTGTACATTGACCAGGGGCTTAACTGTGATGAGCAGGGGCAGAAGGACCAAGCAGTGACTCTCTACTTCAAAGGGATCAGCTGCATTGACTCAGCTGTTGACGTGTCTCAAGACCTGTCCCCAACAGAGCAGAGGTCAGTCAGAGAAATGCTAACCAAGATGACAAACGCCAAGGCCCAGACCAAAATGCAGATAGACCACATACTGTCATCGGATGAGCAGACAGTCAGAGCATTGGAGGACCCTCCGCCTTCTTACGAGGTTGCCACATCCCCTACTCAGTCCATGGAAATGGTCTACCCTGACAGCCTGCTTTCCGATGCTGTAGACAGTCAGAATGGTATCGTCGAACACACCAATGCTTCAAAATTGTTCTCCATCCAAGAAGGTGTGCAGATATTTTTCATCTCGCCCGAAGGAAATGTTAGCGCTCCATCCTACCCCAGTGATCTCGCAGTCATGGCGCTGGAGAAAGAAGCCCAATCTGACAGTGCGGTACACCTACCTCCAGCTTTCCTGCGAGTGGGTAACTGGACATACCCGCTAGTTCCAGGAGCATCACCTGTCCTTCGTGCCGATTGGGGTGCTTATATCTTCCCCGATGTGAGTTCACAAACACCTGGTGCATCTGTTGGTGTGATTGTGCCTGACTTCCTTCCCGTTGAAGAAAGACAATATTTAGAGGAAATTTTTGCGAACCTGACTGAATTTAGGCACCAGGATGAACGCACCAAAGGAGCTATGGCTGCCGAAGTACCCGAGCTGCCGATGGAAGGAGACTTCGAGATGCCTTCAGTTGAGGAGCAGGAGGAGGAAGAAAGACCCCAACCCCGTCCAGCTGTTCCAGATGATCGCACCAGCGCAAAGATATCCAAAGGAATTGTGACTGGGGCTGAATGGCTTGCTTGGGGCCTGCAGAAGGGAGCCGAGAAGACAGGACAACTGCTGCAGATTGGATCTGAGAAGTTGCGTGAAAAAATTCAACCGGACGCCAAACAGGCAAAGATCGATCCGCGGTACCACACAGGGGTGAAATACGCTAAGACGGCTGCAGGGGTTGCTTGCTCCGTGAGCTCTTATATTGTGGAGGCTGTTGGGAAGGGCACGGTTGCTCTTGGAAATACTCTCGCTCCGCATGTCAGAAAACACAGCGAGAAAATACTGCCTGATAGTGTGAAAGGCAAAGATGCCGGTGGACGTTCAAAGTTGGATGACATAGTGGAGGTTGCGGCAGGTGGGTTGAAGGGCTTTGGTACGGTGTACGTTGGTCTTGAGGGGGCCGCGCTCGCTTTGGCAAAGAGCATTACAAATGAGACTGTTCATGTTGTGAACCACAAATACGGACAAGATGCTGGTAAATTAACTGAGAATACTCTGTATGCCGTTGGTGGTGCTGGAATGACCGCTTACAATATGAGCAATTTGGGGGTGAAGGCCATTGCAAAGAGAACTGTCAAAGATGCTGCTAAGTGCGCTGTCGAACAACATCACCGAGAGAGAAATCTTGCTGAAAATTCAAATGGGGTTGTTGATAAGACTTTGCCTCCAGATGACGAGGATCATACTCCACCAAAAAGACCTCCACCACCGAGGAAAGATCCTTGAATATCATATTGAGAAGTGCGGACTAGCGGTGTTATGAAGAATGACTGTGATTTGACTTTTTTGGCTTTTCTACCTTGCAACAATCAAACTTTGTCATTATCATTATATTATGTCTTCTTGTGTATCATGTATATTTTTCAAGCTTTATATAGCTCCTTAGTTAAATTTAACAAAAGTATCAAATGATTTACAAATATCTATAACATTCTGAAGATTTAGTCATATTAACAGTTAATGGTACCACTGAATCAAAAACCTCCGACCGTGTAAATCATACATGTTCATCCATCAAGACACTATTCAATGCTATTGAAATCAAATTTTCTCGTCATTTTACAAATTTGTTGAAACTTTTTTGAGGGCTGTGAATGTGTCAGTGTTTTTTTGGCACTTTATCATTCTCTTTGGACAATCACTTTATCTTTTTGATAATTATTACTTGTTGGTTACTCAATTGGCGTGAATTGGAATCCATTTAGAATGTAAAATAATACATTGCATAACTCCAAACAGGTGCTGTTTGTACTTTGTAGGTCAGTGAATGAATCTCATGTTGAAGCTTGAGCTTTGTACTTTAACTAAGTTTGTAGGGACCGAAATTACAGAATTTTATGGGTCTGAAAATATTATACTCTATAATTAGGCATTCAGCGATATAATTTATAGACATTTGAATGGAAAATGCTTTGAGTAAATTAGCTTATAAATATACTGCAGATTCAAATGTATATACTCTTTGTAATACTCTACACATAAAAGATTGCATTAAGCATGATTAGGTTATAGGATGTGCTTGTTTGCAAAAGTGCATTTTATGCTCTGTGTAATTAGTAACTTATATACATAGAGACAGCTGTTATTAATAATAGTACATTGAAACAGAAGTTGATTCTGACACTGACTGCCTGTGTTGACTGTTTAAACCAATTTACTTAAAATAACATTTTAAGACAAAAAAAAAATTGATATATATATATACTTGAGCAAATACGAGGCCTGTGCTTTCAAGACTTTCTGCAGTTCAATTCGATTTATAATTGTTATTTCTGGTTTAGATTACTGAATAAATAACTCATTGTTTTTACAAATGTTGGTCACGTGTTTCTGATTAAAAAAAATAGTAATGAAGCCACCTAACTTTTGCAGCAGTCTTTTCAAAAGAGGAAAGGCCTAATAAAGATTCCATTGAATTTGATATGGTCCTTGAGAATATACTTGCTAAACTATGAATAATGGTGATGTATTATAATTTTACCATCATTGTTTTCCACTGATACTTCCAAGTATTCAGAGAGTGGAGAGGGATGTGTAGATCTAGAAATTGCCTCGGATGGGGGGGGGGAAGCATAAAATTTCAATTTTGGCCTTAATATGCCTATACTACTGCGTGCAAACTCCTCTTATTTTGTAAATTTGTAAATTATCTTTTAATTTTTTGGTATTTATGATTAATGATGTGTTTAAGCATTGCAACTTTGATTTTTTGGTTTCTGTATAAAATAGAAACGGGGTCCTGTTGGCTATTTTTGATAGCCTATATGAATTCAGAAAAATGTAATGGCATTTCTGAGATATATCTGGTGACCTTCCAATAAAGTCCATCCCGCCTGTGGCCGCAGTCTGGCGTATCCTCGGATCATACGAACATTCAAATATCACAAGTCAGAATGCAGTAAAATTAGCCAATTGCGTCATTTTCAAAATGAAGTGGTGGGGCACTGACAACTTTTTATAAATTTTTGCATGGGCACAGCAGAGTTATGAAAGCTCTGAATTTTTTTTACCCTTTCTTTGGCAAAAAAGTGGTGGGGCATCTGCCCCACCGGCCCCATCGGAACTGACGCCACTGAAATAAGCTAATCATTTCCATCGCTGTGTTTCAAAATGTGCAAATCCCACATCTTGAAAGTGCTCTGTAGGCCTATCAGTGGCGGATCCAGACACGATTGTCTAGGGGGGGGGCCCAAGCGTGGTTCGGCATTCGCGGGCTCGCGTTATCGCAATTTTTCTTCAAAATGCTATTATTAATCTTGGTGGTCTAGGGGGGCCCGAGCGCCCTAGGCCCCCCCCCCTTGTATCCTCCGCTGCCTATAGGTTTCACAAATAAAGGTGGACCGAGTCACGACTGACAATTATATAAGGCTTTTAGGGCTCTATGTCACACATATTGAAATGAAATCCGGTTTTATTGTTGGAAATGCCTTGTTATTTTTCCAAAAACCCAATTGTGATAAACAAGGCCAAAAGTAAACAGGAAATGTTCATACTTGAATGATTTTCGATGAAGTAAATGATCAATGCTTGTTTGAGATAGGATTAATTTATTCTATAATTCGTCTTGAAAAATTATACAAACAAGTGTGAACGTTGCATTTCTTTTGCTGGTGAGTGTCAGTGGCAGATCCGGGGGGGGGGGGGACCACTGAGATGGAAATATAATTTTGAGGAAAATATGGAGCAACGCCAAAATAATCTGTATGACATAGTCAACACGCCTCTTCGAAGTTTAGCATAATTTGATTTCTGACATTTTTATTAAAAATTGCAATTTTTTAATGCAAAATAGCCCCTAAGAGCGAAAATTAGCCTGGTGACCCCATTCTTTCATTTCATAAAATAATTTACCAACATCTGAAAAAGACCTTGCATAAAATCCAAAAGTCTTAGAAAAAAAGCAGTGAAAGCTGATGAAGCAGATTTGATTTTTTTCCCATTGTGAAAACGTGTGTGTGTGTTTTAAGTATTTTCTTATGATTTCTTTGTTAAATCGGCCCAAATAGTGTTTCCAACAGAGAGTGGCCCCAGAGGTGTCAGTTTCATTTTAAAGTGGTGGGGCAAATAGTGGTCACACCTTCGTGGAAGATGTCAGGGGAATTTTTTTTTTTTTTTATTCAGAAACATGTCTACTTTGGCCAAAAAGTGGTGGGCAAATGCCCCACCAGCCCCACCTACACTGACGCCACTGAGTGGCCCCCCAGACTGCACTTGCTCTTTTGACCAATTAATTAGAAGAGCCTGAAGAGATCTGTTCCCCTCAATTAATTAATTAAAAAGAAATCACTTCTCTCTTTAAAAAACAAAATTGAGGTGTACCTATCACAAGACTTGTAAGTGTATTAACAGAGCTGTCAATAGCAAATTTTGTCTGTTTTCATCTGGTCTGCTTGATATTGCCAATGATACCAAGTATTACCAACAAAGAAGAGCTAAGAAGAGAATATTCAGTTCTGCCAAAGGTTGTCTTTAAAATCTCATGATTAACGATCATGTCCCAGGCCTCTTGGTGTGTGTAGTCTCTCTCTTTGGGGTGCTCATATATGATCATGTCAATGATGCATTCAAAATATACTGGTAGCTGACACAAGACAAGTCTGTCTTTAAAAAGTAATAGACACCTTCCCAAACTGTCGGAAGTTCTTAATTTTGCAGGGACTGTACATCGAACTCTTGAATGACATCCATTGCATCCCTGTTTGTGAGTTGTCATATTATGAGTATAATGTTAATTTCATTACTTTTACAGTTCAAATCTTTCAACATTTAAAAAAATCATAAATATCATTTTCACAACTTTAATTATGAACAATCTGAATATTAAAATAATACAAATAGAGCATTTTTCACATAAGTAGGGCACACTTTTACATGAAATTCAGACATTTAATGAGGTACCAGTATAGGCCTACACATTAATATGGATGTAGGTGTACATACATGTATCAATGAAATATATATATGTAAACATATAAATTCATGCGTATCCAGAATTAATAATTTTTCAAACATCTTGACTAATATGTTTGAAATGCTGCCAATGTCTATTCTAGAACAAGAACGAATGTCAAATATTTCATTCAGAGATGAGAATGCCATTTTTGTACAGGCGTCGGTGATGGTAGGTCCTTGTCTCGGTGTTGTAATGCTCCTGCCAGGCGTAGTCGTATTTTGTGGCCAGGATGTGGCGCAATTCAGCAACAGCGATGTTGATTTCGTCAGGACTGTCGGCCGTGACAGGAGCGGAACGAACGTACAAACGACAGTCTCGGTTCAACACACAATCGAGCTGTTTTTGCAGATGAGATTGAGCGAGGAACTTGTTCTCCCATGATTGGCCGCTGAATCCCTTGGTGACACTGGCATACACTGCGTACTTGCTGTCACTCGCTGGTGTGGCGATGGCAAATTCATAGACCGCTGGGACATCCGAATCTTTAACCAAAGCTTCATATCGCACTCCTTTGCGGTCTCCCGGACGGGGTGACCATGCGTTCGAGTGAGCTGATTCGCTGTCGTTGATCATAGCCAAGGTCCAAGGGGTCCACTCCAACGTATCAAGAAATTGTTTGTTCGCAATTGCTTCACGGTTGATCTTCTGCTGAACAACTTTAGGAACTGGAGATTTGGTATATTTCTTGGTAACTCTGCCATTTAACACTCCTTGGTGACCAGCTGGACGTTTACGAAGGCTCATCTGGTGGGTTGTGGAGCGTCTTGACATCCTGTGTGTGGACCTGGGAGTGGTGGAGCTCCTGCCAGAACTGGAACTGGAGTCACTGTCGACGGAACCTCGTCTCAGCCCAGCGCTGGTGACCAAATTGCAGACTGGAGTAGGAATCATTTTGAAGCTGTTTAGTTATGGAGAAGAAGATGCTTGACAACTGCAACTCAATTTTCAGAATGCCAGACACCAGCTTGGCGCGCTTATATAGCAGCAGGAGATTCCCGCGCTGGTCTATTTTTAGCCATATTTGTCATGCAAGTTCAGACAGACGTAGAAATCTGGGTCATGGATGTCGCAAATACTCGAATCGAAAGTTTAATCACGCATATTTAAAAATATCTACTTCAAGAAACTTGCTGTTCACAATGTCTAAGTAATGTTTAAGCCCATTCGAAATCATAAAAGCTCTTATTTAACGTAATAATGCTAAAGCGAAAGGATGCACGACATTAATATTTAGTTTAGGAAATCCCCAGCAGATGGCTAAACCCATACATGTTTGGGCAAGCAGGAGGCACCAAACGGGTCACACAGTTTCGCACAATATACCAGGGGTACTGAAAGGTTTTCAGCTGGCTGTGCTTCTTGAATAATCATTGTCAGTAGTTTTGGCTCAGATTTTTCTCGAAACTGAAATTGATTTTAGTGTTCAAGAATTCGATTTATTTTATTCTGTGCATGGAACATATAATATATTTAATGAAGTAGTGCAACCATCACATCACAATCAATAATAAACAAGAGAGAATAACTACAACGAGTAGGACACAACATATATATTGTTCATACAAACTATAATTATTGCTGGCCCCTAATTATAAACATCGAATTATGCAAAAAAATGAAGATTGGAAGAAAAAAAATGAAAATTAATGTACATGGAATTCATAGGTGTGGGAGGTCAATATTTTTTTCTTTTTGGAGGAGCCCAAAAAGATAATGCCCAAATTGCCACTAAAATCATTCAAAACGTTCTGACGAACTCTATGAAAATTACTTTCCAAAATTTTTATGGGGGGGGGGGGCGCCAACAGCCCTCCAGCATCATCATTACGAAACGATCAATTATATATGACTCATAATAATGACTGGTTAGCAGCACAGCTGCTCTTACCCAAAGAATTTCATGCAATCACAGGAGCTCACTGTCTTTCACAAATGTCTCATTCAAATTTACTCTAGATACATCTCTGTAGATTTTTTTTACTTTCGACCAGTCACTTTTGGTGCCTTCTGTGATGGAAAAAATTATAAAGAAACTAAAATGGACTGGCTTCCATTGGTCAAAGGTCAACCATGCTTTCTTCTTCTTCTTCTCCTTAGTATATCCGTCACCGGAGTGCATGCGTTGGAACCATGCACTGTCTGTGCTGCTTAAAGTGCTTGCACGTTATTTTTTTAAGTTTAAAATTATGATCAAAAATCAAGTGTAGCATTTCTGTCGCTGGTGAGTGTAACTTGGCAAATATTAAGAATAGCTAGGTGTCTTATTTTAAGTGGGGATTTCTTAAACAACCACAGTTAATCACAAAGTCAAGTTCAGATATTCAACTGATATTAATAGAGAGGTTTTGCTACACGTTTCCGTGTGATGTGTACGTGGGAGTTGCCATGATAGCACTTGTACACGTATACGTCACATGTTATATAGGCCTAGAATATATCGTAGATTATGAAGTTCTGGCCATAGTACTTGTCGCAAGTGCCTGTTGTGATCGTGTTGCCATCTATTGCCAAACATTCACTGTCTGAAATAAAAGAGGAAATAACATCAAACTCACTGATATCAAATACCCTATTTTACGAAGTTAACGTTCCAGACCACAGTATCTCAGAAAAGCATTTTAATTAACAAAGGCTCACTTCCAATGCAGTCTGGCATAAGCAGGGGTGTGGCAGAGAACCTGAAACTTGGAGGAATATTCCAAATATCACCCGACTGCCATTGGGGTCCTCCAACCTGTGAATACATGTTCGCATAGTTTAGAAATATACAGATCCAAATTATTCAACAAAACAACATAAATAAGGGCCACTTTACACCAAGGATCTCTTCTGTGATTTTTATGAAAGTTGACAAGTTTCTAGGCATACATACTTTACGCTATACTATGCCTGTGTATTAGTACATTAGTTTGATTGCTTATTTTTATCCTTATATATTTATGTTCATTGTAATATAGGCCTACTATGGAATTATAATTACAGTTTATAAAATTGTACATAATTATATGAGCTACAAATAAATAATCTGAATCTGAATCTATCTGAGCCAAAAGGTGTTCAAACTGCAAAGAAATGAAAAAAAAAAAATATTTTTCTCAATATTTCAAAAAATACAGAATACCCATCAATCAGACCATCAAAAGGCACAATTGGACCATATAGGCTATACTTGTACCAAATTCCATGCATGCACATGAAATAGTGAACGAGACTTGATCCGGAAACGAGAAAAAAATGTTGTTTTTTTTTCAATATTTCAAAATATTTCAATATTTCAGACCATCAAAAGGCACAATTTGACTGAAGGCATAAAGTTCAAAAACCATAAATTGCTGTAACAATGTCCCTGGCTCTCTCTAACCTTTTACCTTTTTTCATCAAAGTCAAGTTCAAGGTTTTAAAAAAGTAATTGAAGTAAAACAAAAGTAACAAAATGATAATGTCCCTGTTGTTAGCCTTACCTGGCATTCTGCATCGGACCCAAGCTGGATGTGCTGATTGTTAAATGGGCACTTGAAGAAGTCAATCAGGCCTGGTTCAAAGCTATTAGGAAAATCGAAGCAGGTCTGCTTCTCAAAGTAACAAGCTAAAACATAAATACCATAAAATGAATTTTTTAAAACATTTCACAGGATATGTCACCACAGACCATCTGATGAAGTCTGAGAAGTTTTAGCAAAATTGGTATAACTGGAAAGAATCTGCAAACACACTTCCAACCACTATATCTCTGGCCGAAATATTGCTCTCAAAACTGATGAGAGGCCTGTCTCTGGAAAAGTTTAATAAAATTGTGCAAACTGCTCCAAATATATTTCAAACACGTCTTGACAAGACCTGTAGTTAACCCTCCTTCATCAGACAGGAAAAAAAGTAACATTTGTCAATTTCTGTGCGGGGTTGAACTTTTTGTCAAAATAAGTTGAACACCTCTTGCACTGAAAGTAAGCAATTTTTTTTCTTTGTAACCTTCCAAGTATGCTCATTACCTGCTTGGCCAGAGATATGGAAAGTTTGAAGAAAATCCATTGGTTTTCTTTCCAAAGCTCAATTTTGTATGGTTGTTTCAAATTTGGTATTTGCAAAGTTGAATGAGGCTGTAATGTGGAGAATACCACCACATCCACATGTTAATGATTTCAAATTGTCAACAAAGAAGAGCAACAAAATTGCATAGCAAAAAATGGTTACATTGGGGGTAATTATACAAGTGAGTGGCACAACATTTTTGAAGAAGATGTGACAAACAAAATGTGAAAAACACCAATTTGGGCTAAAATCAATCCGAAACCAACGAAATCCAGTGAAAATGCTTGAAGGGGTCAAGGGAACCACTTTCATTACCTGTGAACTCGAAAAATTGGACTCTCATGGACTTAAATTGAAAAATGTTTTCTGTCTTGATTTGCATTGGTTGTGAATTGGGTTTTTGAAGCAGTTTCACAAAATGCACACAGGGAAATAAAATACAAAATGTGGTCTGATTCAGCCAACTCTCAACGTTTTTGGTGAGACTTTCCAGATCCTAGGCCAGGATATTCAGCCAAATCAGTGCAACATTTCATGGTAATACCTTAATTTTAAATTAGTTTTTAAGCAGTGTCAATAGGTGTGCGTTTTTAAGTGTGAGTAGTTTATGTGAATTATTGTTAAACACTGGAATATTGTGATTAAACAATTTTGAATTTCCTGCATAGCCTGAACGTTGCACACTATTTCGCTATAGGTGGTTAAAAAATTAACAAGAATTTTTACATTTTTGCACAAAGTGAACCCCAAACGAAGACCTTGTTAATTACCTGAGCCCGGAGAAGCGGTCACCATCAGGGAGTTGTCATATTCCTGTTTCAGGTACTTGGTAAAACCATGTTGCTGGATCATGGTCAGCTCCCACAGTTCTGGGTAGCATAGTGTCACCGGTGTGTCTGGTCAGCAAAGTAAAAGAGTGGCAGGGTTAATAAACAAATATAGTACTCAGAGATGTTGCAATGAAAGTTCTATTTGTCTAATTAGCTAATCGGTATGCATTTTGGATGCCAGGCACTGAAAAAGGTCTTTGTCAGAATATCGACTCCCTTAACCATACTTTGCCAATACATCCCCTCAAAATATAAAAAAGTGCAGCTATATCACATCATCTAAATGTTTGTTTGTTTGTGTTTCACGCCTCTGCAGCACCTTAGTGGGCTATATTGAGGCAGGCTGTATGATGATGAGATGAGAAGACAGTGAGTCTGGAACATACCCTATTATAGTGAGCGGACAAAAATATTCATACAGCTGAGTATTCTGAACATACCTGGTATACTCTTGATCCAGGGATGCGAGGAGAAAAATTTCACTTTTAAGTCATTGCCCTAATCAATTATCATTGTCAAGCACTGTAAACTTAGGCATACTGTATCTCTGTTTTCAAGCTCAGGGAGCAATCAAAAGTAAAATTTCAACATGACAAAAGTATTCATACAGCTCGAACACGCTGGATATAAAGTGCATCAAAAGCTTGAATTTCTATTCCAAATAATTTGTAACTTTCTATGGCTTCTTTGGATATCCTCCTTAGACGTCCTGAGTGCTTTTTTGGGTATTTTTATCTGTTTTGGTTGACCCATACCACCCTATAGCGCTGGTATCATTTTACCATTAAATGTATATGAAACTTCTGCAAAGATGCTCACTAAGCCAAGCTAAATGCTCACACACAGTAAAATTTGGTTTCATGGCTTGCATCAATTATTAGTGCAAACTCGCATTTGGACTAAAATTAACTTAAATGCAGGTGATGATTTGCACATGATGCAAAAGACCTAGGATAAAAATTGGCCACGGCCCAATGCTATTTCAATGGGCAAAACTTTCAAGACTTCGCTAGACATTTGGTACCCATGTCTATATCTTGTAAAACCAAATGCAACTTCTTGTAGTTTACATCAGGCACAACCTATAGATGACATAAAGAAAACTATGATGAACCATTTAAAGAAATGTGATTATTCTTCATGGACTTAATGCCATCTTTTGAGAAATGTCACATACATTTAATGGTAAAATGATACCAGCGATATTGGGTGGTATGGGTCACACAACATCGATAAAAACAGCCAAAAAAGCATTCAGAACTTCTAAGGAGGTTATCTAAAGAAGCCACAGAAAGTTACAAATTATTTGGAACAGAAATTCAAGCTTTTGATGCACTTTATACCCAGCGTGTTCGAGCTGTATGAATACTTTTGTCATGCTGAAATTTTCGTTTGTGTGCTCCCTGAGCTTGAAAACAGAGATATGCTTGGAGTGCTTGACAATGACAATTGATTAGGGCAATGACTTAAAAGTGAACTTTTTCTCCTCGCATCCCTGTAAATACCAGTTATGTGCAGAATACTCAGCTGTATGAATATTTTTGTCCGCAACTGTAATTCAGGGATGCCCGGGGTCTTTCAGTTGCCCCAGCATTAGGGTGTCCTAAAAAAGGTGAAAGTCTGAAATTCATTGGGGCTAACCTCTAAATGTGTTCTATAGCCCCTCTCTGACTCCCATGTAAAATTTCAGTTCATTTGAAGGTGTTTTAGGTGTTGCTCAAGAGCTCCAAAGATAGATGGGGGTTTAACATTGAATTTTCATGCGAAAATGGCTATTTCAACTAATAGCTCATAGATTATCAGTTTCAGGGGCTATAGAACACATATAGAGGTTAGCCCCAATGAACTTCAGACTTTCAGTTTTTTTGGGACACCCTACCCAGCATAGAATACTGGATACAACCCGCCTCCATTAAATTTAATGTCCCATGGGCTCGGACTAAAGTGAGTTCCCGGGGTGAGATTTGAACCCACGCCCTCAAAGCCAGTGGACAAGCAGTCTTGACCATTAGGCCACAGGGGAACCCATCATCATCTAAATGTACTTTTCCAAAAGTTCATATGTGTTATGTAAACTTTTTCATACTTTGTGCGACAAGTTACTGAGAACCAAAAGTTCTACAATAAATAGTGTCTCATGGTTAGATACTATATATTGTTGGGTTTGAACATTTGCTTGTGACGAAGTCTCTCATGCCATAGTCCCTAATAGGAAAAAGTACATTTCAATAGACCAAATAGCATTACATAATACCATCTCGATTTTCCAAACAGCACTATTCGGTTACTTGGATACTTGGAAAAGGGTAAAAAATATCCAACCCGCAACATGGATGTAGAGTTGAACAATTCTTAACATAACTTTTTTCCTCAAGGATCAAACAATTAATAAATCTGAATATTGACCAAATGAAAATCTTTGTAAACACCCAGGAATTTCACTGCTGAGATGGAGGGATCGTTGCCTGAGTCATTTCACTGGTTGAGGTATATTTTTTATCCAAATTTAACACATCCACACATGCTATACAGTGAGTCGTGGATGTGCAAGATTTGACTGGTCTTCCTCAGGGGTGTCAAAAGGAAACAAGAGTGGAAGGGGCGATCAGAGATAAAAAGGGCAAATCCAATCCAATTCGCAAGACATGGTAAATTCTTATTGTCTTGCGTATTATTCATCCAATTCTCCTAACAACATTTTTTTCTCCGATTTTCATACTTTGTAACCACTTTTTGTGATTTAAACTTATATTAATTCTTTTGACCCAGAAATTGGGTTTTCAAAAACTAGTTTCTGACATAAAACGCTCAGAATTTATTTCAGAATATCTCAAACCGTTTGGATCTAAAGCATCTTGCCCTCTGCACATTAAATAAACGAACACACAAATAAATATAAAGTTGCCCTGAATGCCCTCCCTATTCTGGCCCCCGTGCCATGTATTCCTGAAGTTTATACATCTGCATGTGCACAGTGGTTAGGGCCTATCTCTTAATTTTTTGAAAGTACAATAAATTAGGCCTACTCATCAAATTGACTAACAACATTATTGGCGAATGGCGTATTTAGGGGGGGGGGAGGCAATGGGCCATGGCCCCTCCCCCCTTAGACCAAAAATTAACATGGAAGAGATATGAAAAGCCCCTGCAAGAATAAGGTAGGTTGTTCTTGCAAAGACTTTTGAATTTCAATTTTGGACATATTGGGATAGTGAGATTTTCATTTCAAAAGGAAATATCCAAAATTTTACGTCTTCAACTCTAATAGTTTTTTGAGGAAATCCATTGGATTTTTTTTAGACATTTTTCGCTTTGGTCACCGATCCGCATATTAAATAACTCAGTCAGTTTAAGCTCTAAATAAGACAATGAAACTGGTATGGTTGGACAGAGCTCAAATAGATCTTCATTTTGAAAACCAACATCAATGGTTTGGAGAAGCGCAGGGCATGCAGCCCTCCTTAACTTTGAGGTGTGATTTGACCTACTTATTATGGTCGATTATTTGAATGCTTATACTGTCAGGAAGGGATCACTTGACTCTACTTATAACTAGTAAAACAAATGTCTACCAATTTTAATAAAGGAGTTACAGCCATTTTTGTAAAAAAAATTGCAAATGGCCTTCTTACCCCACCCATCGGGCAAGAAGCCCCCCTATTATAATCCTATGGCAATTTTTTTTGCGAGCACATTCAGCTTGAAAGTTCTTTCTTGGGGTTCTTCTATCATTTTTAAGGCATTCTATTTACTTTTTCGGAATTTAAGAATTTTTCTGTTCATACCTTTATTTTTTAATATTTTTTGCCCTTTTTCAATTTTGGCCAAATTTTTTCTATTTGAATAAGCTATTCTAGCAAGATTTAAGGTAAAGTACACATTATTAGGTGGTTCCTGAAGCAACTTCGAGGCCCCAGTAAAGGGGGCCTCATGCCCCATACCATTGTGGAGCCTCTCAACACCAAACACACATATTTTCATTTGACCTCTATATTTTGAACTAAAATGCATGATCTAAATCATATTTATATGATGGTCATAAAGTGAAGCAATGCAGATATCCATTATACTTTTTGAATATTTCCAAAGTTATTTCTGACAATCCCTTTCAAAGAATTACTCAAAGTTACAAAAACCATGCATATTTTTTTGTTTCTTTAATTTCTGCTATGGTTTGGTGCTGTTTGCCTCGAAAATTTGTGACATCACCTAAAAAGCCTCTAGCTTCAATCCTATCAATAAGAAAATGCACCAAAAATGTGCCTCTCACCTAACCCGGGCTTCTTGCCCCGACCTACTCTAAGCCAAATTTGGCACAGTAAATTCACAATGAGGTACTTTTAATTTTTTGCTTTACTTGCAAATCAAAGTATGACATCATCAGTGCACATGTAACTCTGTTGGCACTTGAGACATCTGGCATTATTAGCAATCTTAGGGAAAGCACACAGAACTTTAATACAGTAACCATTGTCAATTCAGTAATTGCCACAGATATCCTGAATAGAACCACAGAAATGAAAAACTTGTAAAAACATTAATTGAACACAGGCAATAGGTTATTAGATTTGGCAATGAGTCATTTCATGATCAGGTTCAGTATTACAATGTACTGATAAATAGTATAGAAATGGAATCCAGGGCATCGTTCAAACCAAGAAAGAAGTTCAAATAGAATTAACTACCTGATTGGAAATTGCTTTCATACGTCTATACCAGTTGGTGTGTGGAAGTTGTAAAATAACACTTCCTAGCTTTACAACAATCACCCGGTAAGTATACTAAATTTATAAAAAATATGTTTACACTTGTTTTATGATTGAACAAAGGTGTTATAGGGAGTTGTGGATATATTATTAGGCAGCTCTTTGTGTCATCACTGGAGCTTTAAGGAAAATATATTTAGCTTTTATGTGTTCAGTGCAATATAGATGCTGGCTGTGAACTTGTTTGCATCAAAACCTCATAAAATTTTTTTCTGATCTTTGATTTGTTTTAGAATTAAGCTGTGTATACTTACGTAGCTGAAAATGGTATTAAAACTCCGCCATATTTCATAGGTTTACCAAATGAAACTGTTACTCTCCCATACCTCCAGTATGGCTCATTGTATGACCTACAATGCTTTTATAAAGTGTTATTCAATAAACTTACATAGTTTTGAATTATAAGCTGGACTGGTCAAAGACTTTTTTCAAGTTCTTTGCTGGTTCGCATCATCAGATATGACTTACTGTCTAATAATCGTGAAATTTTATGTAAAGTCCAGATGAAAAATTATCCGAAACCCATCATGTTGGTATTTCAATTGTAGGTCTTTTTGTGACCTTTTCAAATATGCAGGTTGATTTTCGCGAGTTAGCGAAACAACCGAAAAATGTTCAAAATGTCAAAAAATCAAAGTTATTTCCTCAAAAAACTTTTCAAGTTAGTTTCCTGAAATTTTTGATATAGCCTTTTGATATGAAAATCTCACTATCCCAATTGTGAAGTTCCGAAATTAACCTAACCTACTGCAAGAATCCCAGACCACTGGGATGAAATACAGTATGTCATTTTCAGAAAATAAACTGATTTTGGCAAAAGAATGGCGAAACACACCCATCCCTCTACGCCTTTATATACATAGTAAACTAACTGTCTGGATCCACCATGATAGAATTATTTTTGCTCAGGAGAGTGATTTAAAAAAAATTTCTTTCTATACTATTTCAATACAAGTAATAATGGCACAATATTTAAAGTTTAAACACTTACCGTATGTTATGTGATTGAAGATGACGACATCCCCAGCCTGTCTCTTCCCTCTAGAGCGAGGGATCCTCCAACGACCTCCAAATGGGACTGTAATATTTGCAGACACAGGTGTACGGGACCACCTTGTTGCGTTGGTCCTCCAACGACCTCCAAATGGGACTGTAATATTTGCAGACACAGGTGTACGGGACCACCTTGTCGCGTTGGTCCTCCAACGACCTCCAAATGGGACTGTAATATTTGCAGACACAGGTGTACGGGACCACCTTGTCGCGTTGGTCCTCCAACGACCTCCAAATGGGACTGTAATATTTGCAGACACAGGTGTACGGGACCACCTTGTTGCGTTGGTCCTCCAACGACCTCCAAATGGGACTGTAATATTTGCAGACACAGGTGTACGGGACCACCTTGTCGATGGGGTGCTGTCGCCAGTGGTCGAAATAGGCCATGTCATTTGAGAGGATCTCTGAGTTGTGAGGCTCGAAGGGTGGGAGCCCTTGTGGCTTGGGCTCTGAGGGTACGTCGGTGGTGTCGTGAAGCCAACGTTCAGATGATCTGAAAATGAATTCTGGGCTTCAGGCGTAGAGAAGGTGGGTGTGTTTTGCCATTCAAATACATCTATGTCTGCAGAAAAAAAGGTTATAAGCCTACATCAAGAATCATTTCATGAGGAATGCCTTTTTTTTCACCTTTGCCTATAGAATACAATGTCATGTCGCAGAAAAAAAATCACATTCAATCTCAGTGTTGACCTAAATTTACGAAATCATCTGAAAGTTTTTTGTAACATTAATTCATCTGGCACCAATACTCCAAAGGTTTTTGAAAATTTGTATTTGTAATGAAAACTTGTTCTCACGAAAAAAAAAAAAAAGTATTGGAGCTCTTTGCAGATTGGCGGTCCACTGGAAAAATGTATTTTCTTATTTTTATCTTTCAAACTGGCTTTGCCACATCATTGAGAGTTTTCTGTTGTTCTCCAAATCTTCTTATTTGATCAGTTACCTTAAGTCATTTAATTAGTTTGTTTTTTGTCACCTATGCTGATAGATATGATATGCAATGAATCAACTGATTAACCATAACTGACACAAACAAAACATTTTTAAGCCTGTGACACAACGCGAGTAACTTGAAAGTTGATTTTGTAACTTTTTGGACCGCTAATACGCAAACAGCTCTAATTAGCATTTGTACAAAGCAAGGATATTCACAATGATATCACGAGTGCGTATATGAACGAAACTTTATCCTATCTAATATTTCTTCTGTAGGTATCTGTCAGAGAAAAAGCCACAACAGGGAAAAAAATAATGTGGAAATTCCAACTTTGCTTTATAAAAATGTATATATAGGGGCCTACAATAATGCGCCATAATATTGACTTAAATTCAGTTAATGAACTTTCAATATTTAGTTTAATGTATTCTACTAAACAGATCAACAAATATATGTCCCCCTTTACGAAAACTTGAATATCTCAAAGACCCCTTTTCCATTTTTTTTTTGTAGGCATGCATAATTGCGTATTGACATTATACTTGTGTATTTGTAGCTTGATTGCTCCATTTCTGTCTGATCCAGCAGACCCTGAGTGATGCATGTACAAGTTTTGACTTTTCCAAAAAAATTTTTCTAAAAGGCACTCAAATTCCACTCAAATTATTTTTAAGGTCGCCAAGGATCCTAAACTGTGAAAATTTTACAAAATATGCCTTCCATTGTCCACTAAATATGATTGAGAAATACATTCTATCCAGTATCATGATGAAGTATGCCCCAGCTGCAATATGGTGGCTCCCCCACTTGGTCAAATTTTTCGCACAGCGCTCCTGAAGAAACATTGAAGTTAAAAAATGAACCGAAAATGGGACCTATACCGCCTGAAACTACACAATCATACGAACATTTTAAGACAAAAACGAAAAAAATCTGTTGGGAATTTTTTGAGAAATTCAAATTTTTAAAAATCTTGTTTATCTCATCACCTGAATACATGTAAAATGGCTTAAAATACAATAAACAAGCTTGAAAACACAATGAAACTTGTTAGTTTAGCTCTCTTAAGAGTTTCAAACATGTTGCAACAATGAAATGAACAAATTTCTTGACTTTATTGAAATAAATGTGACATATTGTTTATCACACACTTTGAAAATTCAAAAACACTGAAAGTAACCCATTTCTTAACCTTTTTCACTCTTTATTGTCAAGAAGTTTCAAACCTTGCTTGACATGTATAAGGAAAGCTTTAAATGTGAAAATTGGATCTAAAAATTATGTTTGCTGAAGCGGACTGCAGGAGATTGTCAACTTTCAAACATTATTATGCAGGCAGCAGTAACCACAAATACACAAAATTTCAAGACTCAGTTAAAGGAGAATGGTACTGCCTTCCTTCTCCCTTATCTAAATGGTTACTATAAATATATTTCACAGTGAGCTGTTACAGCTCTTTCCAAATCCAAATGACTGACTTAACAAAGCAGGTTCACATATTGTGAATGAGAAAATTAGCAGGTAAACCTCTGATGGAATTAATTTATCCAGTAACTGATCTAGAGTACCTCTCGAGCCTTGATAATATTATGCAGTGCAGAATATGTTGCCCAAAAAACTTAGGACCTATTATAGCTGTTGCATTCTACGATTCTGTGCATGCAAGCGTGCATTGGTAGCTCCCTAAATCTGTTCTATTCAAAGAGATTCTCAGATTAAGAAGTCCATTCAAGTAAAGGTGCAGGATATATATTCAAACAACCACCATAGTCACTTAGTGTTCACTACAGTAGGGCATGTGCAAGGTACCTGAAAAAGTGTAGCAAACATCAAGCCCAATTTCCACACACAGCCGAGAACAGCCATGCCTAGTTTCATAGCCTATATTATGTCTAAGGATTTGAGGATATTCCATTCAATATTAAATAGTACTTAATTTTGAACTATATTTATCCTAATTTAGGCCTCCAATGCAGATGCAGAAGAAAAATGTCAGCTGCTTTCACAAACCTATGTTAGAAAATTAAATTGTGACATGTTTACTTTAGGCTCAGATATCACTCTAAATATTACTGTCAAATACTTCAGCCTGCATCACCTTTGCTCTATTTGAAGTATTGTATTTAGATAGTATCATATAAACTAAATGGGCCAGTGAGAAACCCATCTGAAATAATAATGATCGGTGCTGTGAGAAGATTCTTACCTGTCATGTTTATATCAGTTTTAGATGCGTTTTCACTTTTTAAAAGCTCTTTGAAGCTTTTCATATCCAGATAAAGAATAAAAAATTTGTTTAATAACACCCAAAGACCGTTTTCAGAATTTTTGCATTTATACAGTGTGTGATAAACAATGCATCACATTAAATTTTAAAAAGTCACTAAATATTTTTGTTTCATTGTTTTAACGTTATTGAAATTCCTTAGAGAGCTAAGCTAACAGGTTTTATTACGTTTTCAAGCATGTTTATTGAATTATGAGCCATTTTACATGTATTCAAGTGATGAGATAAACAAGATTTTTAAAAACTTGAATTTCTCAAAAAATTCCCAACAGATTTTTTTCGTTTTTGTCTTAAAATGTTTGTATGATTGTGTAGTTTCAGGCGGTATAGGTCCCGTTTTCGGTTCATTTTTTTAACCCCAATGTTTCTTCAGTAGCGCTGTGTTCGTATCCACTGGAAAAGCAACAGATTTTTTAAAAAAAGGGGTAGGCGAGACCGGGGTAAGTTGTGCCGCGGGCTAAGTTGTGCCACCCACTGTTGGGGTTAAATGAAGAACTGGGCAAAGAAGGCAATGCCACCCATATATACCCACTTGGTCAACATCATCAGGCACCAAGTAAAAAACAACCAAATATAATGGTATGAAAAGCTACACTAATAAATTCAATTTTGTTGCTGAAAACTTGAAGTGCCGATTTAAGACTGACATTCTGGTTTCTCAGTCATTTGGTATTTGTAATAAGATGATGTCCCTCTGGTAGGATGGAGTTAAGAGGTATATCTAGACATTTCTGTTGTTAGATTTCATTTTGCATTGTTTGTTTATTTTTTACAACCAGTTTCATCCAGAAAATCAATTTGTGGTAAGTTGTGCCGTTTTGATTGGGGTGAGTTGTGCCAATGGTACGACAATAAAAGTCGGAGGAAGAATCTTTGAGATATTCAAGTTTATTTAAAGGGGGAATTATTTTTGTTAAACTGTTTAGTACTACTATTGGAATGTAACTTATTTACTACCTTTGGAATGTAACTTACTTGAAACTGTTGGTTTTCTTCTCTGCAATATCTGTGCTCTCTTGAAAGAAATAGTCTTTAACTTTTCTGAAGTAAACTGAAAAAAGAAGGGAACCTGTTCACAATCTTTAGAGTCATTGACCTGCCATTACAATTTAACGCAACAGTTATCTATCTTACAAGTTATTTTTGATTATTAAGAATATAAAATTGTTTTGTTGATAAAGAACATGAAAGTGTTAAGTCTAATGCTATATTCTCACGGCAGTGGTTAAGTGTCGGCGAAGCTGTCTAGGTGCCAGGAAGCCACATTTCGGCAATTCAAGCCATTTTTGAAGCCTTATATAATCAATTAGAGGTTAAAGGTCGTCGTGGGTGGCTCTAAGGACGACGAGGCTCTCATTTTCTGCGCCGAATCGCTCGTTGTGGCAGGAGCTTCGGTGAAGTGCCATTGCTTCAATGTTAAAGTAGCATCGCCTAAGCAGGCTCTAGCATCGCCCAAGCAGGCTCTAGCATCGCCCAAGCACCTCACAAATAATAAATTACGCCCAAGCAAACAGCTGTTTCGGTGAGGCAAAGAGCTGTTTCGGCGTTTCATCAGAATCTTTGCGTCAGCGAGTTGTGCAGTTGCATTGCCGAAGTTGTATTGACTCAATGATAAAGTAGCCTCGCCCAAGCTCTCTCTAGCCTCGCCCAAGCAGTCTGTAGCTTTGCCCAAGCACTTTGGGGGTCTTTCGGGTCTTTCGCATCATGAGTCTTTGCTTTGTAAAGATTCAACAGGTTGAATCTTTGGTGAAGCAAATTCTTGCTTCACCAACCTGTCACGTGATTTCTAGGAACTTTAGGTGAGGAAGTTTAAGATGCGCCGTAGACGAAATTATCGTCGCCGAATTGTTGAAAGTAGTTTAATCATCTCCTACTTTCCTGGAAAAGTAAGAATCGCCGTGGCAAGAAACCCCTGATACGTCTCCGTGTGAACTAGGCATAAGAGAAGCCGTGGGTTAGTGTTTAAGGTGCTTTCTTGCTAACCGAGACGTTGTAGGTTCGACTCCCAGCAATGGCACGAGGGAACAGCTAGAGAAAATCCTCCAGAACTCTTTGCTCCCTTCCAGGCTTGAGCAGGCCTGTTGAAGATGTAAGCTGTTTTGTAAAATCTACTGAGACTCTCTGTGTATTTATCTCTAAAAACTAAAAAAACAACAACTAACTGACAATTTTTTTGTGTGCTAACTTCCCCCAAAACTGATTCACTCTGATTCGGAATTGTTCCATGTGCTATTTATATAGGTCAGGATGAGTCCTGGTTGATTGTTGCTTGACACACATGTAGCCTACTCGGCACAGCCAAGATATTCATTAGTAATTTAGTATCATGCATACGGCACCCCAAAAAATGAATGTCTGAAATTCATTGGGGTTAATGCCTAAATATGTTCCATAGCCGCTCTCTGACCCCCATGTAAAATTTTAGTTCAGCCCTTTTAATATGGTGATGGTTATTGCAGTTATAGGTCTTTTATTTTATTGGTTGGCTTCAATTTTAAGCAGACAGCTTATAAATACCAAAATTAGTTGGAACTATTTTTTATCAGGGAGGATATACGTTGTAGCTCACATATAATGTCAGTATAGAGGGGGCCAGTGCCACTTGTGGCATGGACAAGACTTTGTTGAGTATTACACAGCTTTTATGAAATTGTAAATTATAAGCTATTATATTGTTGTCCTAGTTAACAAATCTCCATAAAATAACAGAATAAATACAAATGAGCATTTTTGATATGTATCACAAAGCAAAAACATTGGCTTTGTATGGACACATGAATAAGTGAGAGAGCGTTCTTTTTGAGCACTTTTCTGACCACAATTAACATGCACTAAATGGCATAAGTAGATGTAATACCACCAAACTTCTGATGAGTAAAATCATCCCTTTCACAGGCAAAGTTTATATTATTATGCTAAAGTTTCAAAACTTTCTTTTTGTCTCATGATTTCCAAACATTTTCATTCAAAGCAGTGGACTGGATCTTTGCCAGCAACCATGCTTTGAGGAGAGTATAATTTCTTTCTGCAGTTCTGCAGTTCTGCAGCAAATTCTGCAGTTCTGTAAGAAGCTGCAGAATTCTGCAGTTCTGCAGCAAATTCTGCAGTTCTGTAAGAAGCTGCAGAATTCTACAGTTCTGCAGCAAATTCTGCAGTTCTGTAAGAAGCTGCAGAATTCTGCAGTTCTGCAGCAAATTCTGCAGTTCTGTAGGAAGCTGCAGAATTCTGCAGTTCTGTGGCAAATTCTGCAGTTCTGTAAGAAGCTGCAGAATTCTGCAGTTCTGCAGCTCCCAGCAGGATTTTTGAAGCTTTGTTACTTGATTCAGCTTATTGCAATGCATCTGCAAGGTTCAGACCTCTTTCACAAGGTGTTGCCGCTACCCAGGAAACGTTGGATTGGGGGCGTAGCGGTTTAGGGGTCGGTGGGGGGGGGGGGTTGGGGGATTTGGTGCTCGTCAGGTTCAGCAGCGTTTCTGAAAAAATTCTGCAGCAGAATATGTAATTCTGTAGGAGTTATGCAGCTTGGGAGGTTTTATGCATTTATGCAGCCAGCTGCAGAATTCTGCAGGAAGCTACAGAATTCTGTAGGAAGCTGCAGAATTTCACAAATTCTGCAGCCACTTGCAGAATTTCACCAATTCTGCAGCTACCTGCAGAATTCTGCAGTTCTGCAGCAAATTCTGCAGTTCTGTAGGAAGCTGCAGAATTCTGCAGTTCTGCAGCTCCCTGCAGGATTTCTGAACCTCTGTTACTTCCTCCAGCTTATTGCAAGGCATCTGCAAAGTTCAGGCCTCTTTGACAAGTATGTTGCCGCTACCCAGGAAACGTTGGTGGGGGTTCGGGGGTTTGGGTGGTCATCTGTCTCAGCAGCGTTTTTGAGAAGTTTCTGCAGCAAAATCTGTAATTCTGTAGGAGTTATGCAGCTTGGGAGGTTTTATGCACTGCTGCAGAATTCTGTAAGAAGCTGCAGAATTCTGCAGGAAGCTGCAGAATTCTGTAGGAACCTGCAGAATTTCACAAATTCTGCAGCCACCTGCAGAATTTCACCAATTCTGCAGCTACCTGCAGAATTCTGCAGTTCTGCAGCAAATTCTGCAGTTCTGTAGGAAGCTGCAGAATTCTGCAGTTCTGCAGCTCCCTGCAGGGTTTTTGAAGCTCTGTTACTTCATTCAGCCCATTGTAATGCATAGATCTGCAAAGTTCAGGCCTCTTTGACAAGGTCTTACCGCTACCCAGGAAACGTTGGTTTGGGGGCGTAGCCGTTTGGGGGTCGGGTGGGGGGGTTGGGGGTTTTTTGTGTGCTTGTCTGGCCTAGCAGCGTTTCTGAAGAAATTCTGCAGCAGAATATTAAATTCTGTAGGAGTTATGCAGCTTGGGAGGTTTTATGCACTGCTGCAGAATTCTGTAAGAAGCTGCAGAATTCTGCAGGAAGCTGCAGAATTTTGTAAGAAGCTGCAAAATTCTGTAGGAAGCTGCAGAATTTCACAAATTCTGCAGCCACCTGCAGAATTTCACAAATTCTGCAGCCACCTGCAGAATTCTGCAGTTTCTTAAAAAATTCTGCAGGAAGCTGCAGAATTCTGCAGCTCCCTGCAGGATTTCTGAACCTCTGTTACTTGCTCCAGCTTATTGCAATGCATCTGCATAGTTCAGACCTCTTTGACAAGGGTCTTAACACTACCCAGGAAATGTTGGTTTGGGGGGTCGGGGTTTGGGGGTCGGGTCACGGGGTCGGGGGGTTTTGGTGCTCATCCGTCCCTGCAGCACTTCTGAAAAGTTTCTGCAGCAAAATCTGTAATTCTGTAGGAGTTATGCAGCTTGGGAGGTTTTATGCACTTATGCAGCTAGCTGCAGAATTCTGCAGGAAGCTGCAGAATTCTGTTAGAAGCTGCAGAATTCTGTAGGAAGCTGCAGAATTTCACAAATTCTGCAGCCACCTGCAGAATTTTACCAATTCTGCAGCTGCCTGCAGAATTCTGCAGTTTCTTAAAAAATTCTGCAGGAAGCTGCAGAATTCTGCAGTTCTGCAGCTCCCTGCAGGATTTCTGAACCTCTGTTACTTGCTCCAGCTTATTGCAATGCATCTGCATAGTTCAGACCTCTTTGACAAGGGTCTTAACACTACCCAGGAAATGTTGGTTTGGGGGGTCGGGGTTTGGGGGTCGGGTCACGGGGTCGGGGGGTTTTGGTGCTCATCCGTCCCTGCAGCATTTCTGAAAAGTTTCTGCAGCAAAATCTGTAATTCTGTAGGAGTTATGCAGCTTGGGAGGTTTTATGCACTTATGCAGCTAGCTGCAGAATTCTGCAGGAAGCTGCAGAATTCTGTTAGAAGCTGCAGAATTCTGTAGGAAGCTGCAGAATTTCACAAATTCTGCAGCCACCTGCAGAATTTTACCAATTCTGCAGCTGCCTGCAGAATTCTGCAGTTTCTTAAAAAATTCTGCAGGAAGCTGCAGAATTCTGCAGTTCTGCAGCTCCCTGCAGGATTTCTGAACCTCTGTTACTTGCTCCAGCTTATTGCAATGCATCTGCATAGTTCAGACCTCTTTGACAAGGGTCTTAACACTACCCAGGAAATGTTGGTTTGGGGGGTCGGGGATTGGGGGTCGGGTGACGGGGTCGGGGGTTTTGGTGTTCATTCGTCCCTGCAGCATTTTTGAAAAGTTTCTGCAGCAAAATCTGTAATTCTGTAGGAGTTATGCAGCTTGGGAGGTTTTATGCATTTATGCAGCCAGCTGCAGAATTCTGCAGGAAGCTACAGAATTCTGTAGGAAGCTGCAGAATTTCACAAATTCTGCAGCCACCTGCAGAATTTCACCAATTCTGCAGCTACCTGCAGAATTCTGCAGTTCTGCAGCAAATTCTGCAGTTCTGTAGGAAGCTGCAGAATTCTGCAGTTCTACAGCTCCCTGCAGGGTTTTTGAAGCTCTGTTACTTCATTCAGCCCATTGTAATGCATAGATCTGCAAAGTTCAGGCCTCTTTGACAAGGTCTTACCGCTACCCGGGAAATGTTGGTTTGGGGGCGTAGCCGTTTGGGGGTCGGCTGGGGGTTTTTTGTGTGCTTGTCTGGCCTAGCAGCGTTTCTGAAGAAATCTGCAGCAGAATATTAAATTCTGTAGGAGTTATGCAGCTTGGGAGGTTTTATGCACTGCTGCAGAATTCTGTAAGAAGCTGCAGAATTCTGCAGGAAGCTGCAGAATTCTGTAAGAAGCTGCAAAATTCTGTAGGAAGCTGCAGAATTTCACAAATTCTGCAGCCACCTGCAGAATTTTACCAATTCTGCAGCTGCCTGCAGAATTCTGCAGTTTCTTAAAAAATTCTGCAGGAAGCTGCAGAATTCTGCAGCTCCCTGCAGGATTTCTGAACCTCTGTTACTTGCTCCAGCTTATTGCAATGCATCTGCATAGTTCAGACCTCTTTGACAAGGGTCTTAACACTACCCAGGAAATGTTGGTTTGGGGGGTCGGGGTTTGGGGGTCGGGTCACGGGGTCGGGGGGTTTTGGTGCTCATCCGTCCCTGCAGCACTTCTGAAAAGTTTCTGCAGCAAAATCTGTAATTCTGTAGGAGTTATGCAGCTTGGGAGGTTTTATGCACTTATGCAGCTAGCTGCAGAATTCTGCAGGAAGCTGCAGAATTCTGTTAGAAGCTGCAGAATTCTGTAGGAAGCTGCAGAATTTCACAAATTCTGCAGCCACCTGCAGAATTTTACCAATTCTGCAGCTGCCTGCAGAATTCTGCAGTTTCTTAAAAAATTCTGCAGGAAGCTGCAGAATTCTGCAGTTCTGCAGCTCCCTGCAGGATTTCTGAACCTCTGTTACTTGCTCCAGCTTATTGCAATGCATCTGCATAGTTCAGACCTCTTTGACAAGGGTCTTAACACTACCCAGGAAATGTTGGTTTGGGGGGTCGGGGTTTGGGGGTCGGGTCACGGGGTCGGGGGTTTTGGTGCTCATCCGTCCCTGCAGCATTTCTGAAAAGTTTCTGCAGCAAAATCTGTAATTCTGTAGGAGTTATGCAGCTTGGGAGGTTTTATGCACTTATGCAGCTAGCTGCAGAATTCTGCAGGAAGCTGCAGAATTCTGTTAGAAGCTGCAGAATTCTGTAGGAAGCTGCAGAATTTCACAAATTCTGCAGCCACCTGCAGAATTTTACCAATTCTGCAGCTGCATGCAGAATTCTGCAGTTTCCTAAAAAAATCTGCAGAATTCTGCAGTTCTATAGCTCCCTGCAGGATTTCTGAACCTCTGTTACTTGCTCCAGCTTATTGCAATGCATCTGCAAAGTTCAGACCTCTTTGACATCCATGGGGTTAATTAGCCCTTGTAGAGGGATAGCATACCAGTGGGATACCCCAACCCCAAGGGAGCAGTTCTTTTTATTCTGGGTGGACATTTCAGTGTTGGTTGGAAGCATGTTTGTTTTGATTTTGCTCACAAACTTCAAACGGCCAGTGCAACATTATTTACCCACACATCCCTCTAAAACTTTGGATTTAGACACTATGAAACCTAAGTTTTTGATTGAGGAATGATACAACTCTGTATCTTGATTAAAAGTTGCCGAAAAACGTAATATTATCTCGATCTGACAATCGCGCCAGGCCAAGCCTATGAATTGTTAGGCCAAGCCTATGAATTGTTGGGACTACCTAAAAGGCCTAGAAAGACAACTATTTGGCGTACAGAAATGGCAGACCCCTTTTTAGAAAGCTGAGACGATTATCTGTTGATATGGGCTATTTAAAAAACCTTGACAGTCTTTCTAGCATTTAAACATGACAATATTTCATAAAATTACATCAAACAATATTTTACAAAACTGTAGAAACACAACATTTTAAACATCAAATTTGACTCATTTCCCATATTTCTTCTATTGGGTAACCCACTGGTACAGGGGTATCCCTCTGGCCTCTGGGTGTCCTCTTGGTCCTCTTTCTTGTTTGTGTATGTTGGGGTATCCCACTGTAGAGAGCCAGTATCGAACTGATATCCTCACTGTCGACTAAGAAAATAAATGAGCGATAATACTTACTTTCTGTTACCGAAATTGGTCGTGGTAGTGACTGGTATCAACATTTTTCTAATTTTATTTTTCTGAATTTTTGGTGGTGTTCAGAGTCGTAACATTAACATTTTTCTAATTTTATTTTTCTGAATTTTTGGTGGTGTTCAGAGTCGTAACATTAACACGGCAAAAAGCCATACTTCCTGTCTATTGACCAATCAGAGGGGGTTATTCTGGCAGGAAGCAGTAAGAAAATAGACACAAAAAACGCCACAAAGTGTTGCAATGGCCGAAATGGAACATTAACTTTTCATAGTGATGTCCTCATTCTTGTGTGGGCATCCCAGTACAGGGTATCTCAATGGGAGGTCATCTTTCTTGTACGCTCTTGTATAGGTATGCTGGGGTATCCCACTGGTACAGGGGTATCCCACTGGTTTCCTCACTGTCCTCCTCAGTCTTGTATAGGTATTCCACTGATGCAGGGGTATCCCACTCATAGATTTACGTTTATATGCCTACGATCCCACTGGTATCCTCGCTGTCCTCATTCTTGTGTGGGTATCCCACTAGTATGGGGGTATCCCACCTGGTGTCCTCTAGGTCCTCATACTTATGTAGGCATGCCGGGTATCCAACTGGTGCAGGGGTATCCCACTGGTTTCCTTACTGTCCTAATTTTGAAAAAAAAAACTGCTCCCTCAGGGGTATCTAACTGGAACATACCAGTGGGATGCCGGGATCCCACTGGTGCGGCCCTCGCTACCTCAAGAATAGCACTGCTCATAAAACCTCCCAAGCCGCATAACTCCTACAGAACTGCTGCAGAAACTTACAGAAACGCTGCTGAGCCAGACGAGCACCAAAACCTGGGTAGCGGCAACATGCTGGTCAAAGAGGTCTGAACATTGCAGATACATTGCAATAAGCTGAATGAAGTAACAGAGCTTCAAAAATCCTGCAGGGAGCTGCAGAACTGCAGCTTCCTGCAGAATTTTTTAAGAAACTGCAGAATTCTGCAGGCAGCTGCAGAATTGGTGAAATTCTGCAGGTGGCTGCATAATTTGTAAAATTCTGCAGCTTCCTACAGAATTCTGCAGCTTCCTGCAGAATTCTGCAGCTAGCTGCAGAATTGCATAAAATCTCCCAAGCTGCATAACTCCTACAGAATTACAGATTTTGCTGCAGGGACATTTCAGAAATGCTACAGTGACAGAGGACCAAAATTGCAGAACTGCAGAATTCTGCAGCTTCCAGCAGAACTGCAGAATTTTATGCAGAATTCTGCAGGTGCAGGAAGAAATTTAAGTGTACTGCATGCTTTGTGAAAGTAGTTTGGCGTAGTAATATGGATAGCTGTCGTGTGACCTGATCTTGTGATCTGTCCAAACCAGATCAAATTATTGTTGACCCAATTCGATTTTCCAGGGACTGTCAGCATTCTGCTGCCACTTGTCAGTCCCGAACAGAGACAGAAATTGTCTGTAAAATCTAAAAGTAGAGCTGCTGCAGTAATTTCTTGGCCTTTGGTGTCTGTTTCGGCATTCTTTAAAGTTCCATCTGTATCTTTGGTGTTGTTACAGTTGTGGGCAACGTCATATTATAGTAAACCCAGTATATGAAGGAGACAAAACTTAAACAGGAAATGTTCACAGTTGATCGATTTTTGGCACCAGGACACTTGTTAACCCGAAAATCAATATTTTACTTTTATTATATAGGCTATATGTTGTTTTGTCAAAAAAATCAATTTGCAAAATAATTAGCCAAAATCAAGTGCTGTGTATCCTTTGCTGTTGAGTGTAGGTAAAATAACGCACAAAAATCCCGTGTGTAAGTAAAAACATCTTACCAGTGCAAATGTGACTTTTTCCTCCAGCCTCCTAAAAGCTCTGGAGAGCTGGTTTTGGTCCATTTTTGACAAAAGGTGTGTGCTGTTGATAGACGCAATTGATTTCGTCCAGTTCAGAGCCAAGACGAGCAGTCTGTGTCCAGTTCTGCAAGATGCACAAGTAAGTATTTTTAGAGG
Organism: Platynereis dumerilii; assembly: GCA_026936325.1. NCBI lineage: Eukaryota > Metazoa > Annelida > Polychaeta > Phyllodocida > Nereididae > Platynereis > Platynereis dumerilii. Next base: position 109,259,296 of record JAPTHN010000001.1, on the reverse strand, counting down.
CAAGGTATGGCAAGATTCATAATTTTTTGTTAGGGTGCGATCATTTATTTTCCATGAGGGCTTTTTTGCATTCTTTGAATGGATTGAAAACTTGCAACTTTCAACTTTGATGGACCTTGATATAGACACGGGACATGCAAGATTTTTTCTATGACCAAATTCAATGCATTAGCGAATCCAGTTCTTTGCTATCAAAAACACAGCCTGTGTTTTTTGACACTTATATTACTAACATCTTAAAATCAAACAAACATGTTAAATAAACATCTTTAAGTAAATCACTCTGTGTTTTCGACACTAATGTTGATGACACCTTAAACCAAGCACACAACATTTTATGAAGAACGCTTGTATTGAGTATCTTTTCAACTGCCACTGAGAATGCTCGCTAATCAACTGGGGCAGATGCTTTCTCATTCTGTTGATTGTTGAATGATATTGATATTTTTCTACTGTCTTCATGATCTAATTTGGGTCTTGCAACATCAAAGTGTGTTGTCGAAAGCAGTTAAGACTTTGTGAACGTTTTCTGCTAATATTTGTGACAATTGAAGGCACTGGAACAAGAGAAATTCAAGAATCAGAGGAGGCCTTTTTCTGGCTCTTAGCAACGAATGCCCTTTTGGATTTCGAAAGCGCAGACTCATATTTTTCACAAGACATCAACTTTCAAGCAGCCTCACAGTAGAAAAAACAGCTGAAAACTATTGAAGCCAGCGACGTTGGGTGACTCCTCGCTTTTTCAAAAAGGTCATGGTTCATATGAACCGCGCAATGTTCTGAAAAGGATGGAAGAGCGTTACAGAAGAAGAAGAAGAAGAATGCGAATTCTGGCAGAGTCTTCATGCCATACGGCACTCAGATGTAGGTCGACGAATTAGCTATTATGCATCCAGAGGACGCCTTGTTACAGTGACCATATATTTTAACAGCTTGAGTAAATGATCATACGGACCTGCATAGATATATGACGTGCTAAAGAATTTTGACAAGCACAATAAATTGGGTGGAACAATAAATTAAGACTCTTTAACCTCCCAGGCAGTAACGAAATCCAACCTTTCGCTACGTAATTATTTTGGTTAGAAACAAATTTTGGCCAAACATCTCCTGACAAAGGTAGGTCAAAGGTAATTTTCAAACCTGGAATCAGATGTAGCCGAACGTTGGTCGCAACCTTGGTAAGAGGTTGGCAGGTAGTTTGTTATGAGGTTTGGCCTAACGTCTGAGGTAAGTCATACCTTTGGTTGAGAGGTTTGAAGGCCTAGTGGATAAGGTGCTCGCCTTGTAACTGAGACATTGCAGGTTCGACTCCCAACCATGGCATTGAGGAACTGAGCAGATCGTCCATAACTCTTTGCTTCACTTCACCCAGGTGTAAATGGGTACTTGGCTATAGGCAGTGATGGCGATTGTAGAGTGACTTAGCATTGTGTGCGCTGGAAACTGCTGCCTGCAGCTGCCTGGCTGTATACTCCCGGGGAGTTGAGAAAGGCTCATGCTTGAACAGGCCTGCCAAGGGTGTAATTGTAAAGTCTGTTGAGACTGACTTCATTGGTGTAATGGACTATAAAAAATCTTACATTTACATTTACATTTACTTCGGTTGTAATGTTCGGCCAAATGTTTGAGTCATACAATATACGTTTGTTAGGGTGGCCCAAAAAATAAAATTTTTGATTTTCTATTCGCATACCCCCTCATTTTAGGAGAAATAATGAAAAAAGCACCCTGTAAAAATTTCAAGAGAATCGGTGAAGTCTTAGTGGTCTCTCAAGGCCCCTCCATTCTTGGCAAAAAGGAAAATTTCAACCATTTTCGCCAATACGCGGTTCCGCATAACTTTGTCAATTTGTACAGTACTGCATTTTAATTGCCATGGTTGAAAAGGTCTCAACAAGAGCTTCAATTTGCATACCAACATTATTGGTCTAAGATAATATCTCAACTCTCATGGTCTCTTCAGTTTACACTTTTCATGAATGAAATTGTTGCTGAACAACCGATCCTGATAGAAGCCAGGCTTTTATTTTTTTCGCTGTAAATTGCTGTGATTCTTATTTTCCCAGTTCCAGAATGACCAAATATAAAAAAAAAGAAGATTTTTGACCATGGGAATGCCCGGTTTATGAGTGATGGAATTTTATGTTGAAGTTTGTCGCAAACTCATAAAATAGCAGGGGGGGATTGTAGTATTTCAAATTCATATCTCATCCAAATTTATTACAGGGCAACATAATGGGTACCACTTGAAAGACAATATTCTTATGTTTCACATGATATAAATTATGTTGTCTTATATTTAACTCTTAGGAAGTTAAACTATGAAATGCAACAGCCCCTCTGTGATGTTTTCAGCACTTTAGACAAAATCTAACATTAAAACTTTACAGCTCATAAAGTGGGTTTTTCCATGGTAAAAAAAAAAAATTATGTTTTATCAAGTCATCCTTCCTTTTGGGGAATAAGAACATGTTACTTGACAGTGAAATTTAATGGAAATCTTTTCTTGAACAGATTTAGTCATTCAGAAACTTTTTCGCACATAAGCACTGTTAGCTGAAAAGTCCATGGGAGTTAAGATATCATCCTAGACCATTAATATTGGTATGCAAATTGAAGCTAATTTTGAGACCTTTCCAACCATGGCAATTAGAATGTTTTTCATAAAAAATTGACAAAGTTGCGCCAAACCGCGTATTGGCGAAAATGGTTGAAATGTTTCTTTTTCGTGAGAATTGAGCGGCCTTGAGAGACCACTTAGACTTGACTGATTTTCATGAAATTTTAACGTGGTGCTTTTTTCACCATTTCTCCTAAAATGAGGGGGTGTGCGATGTGAATTTCAGAAAAAAATATTTTCCTGTACATTTTTAGGCCACCCTAACGTATGTCGTACCTTTGGTTGAGGGGTTTGAAGAACATTTGAATATTATGTATCACCATGCTTTTGATTCATATGTTTGTTTGTCAAACATTCATTAGAGAGGTTTTTACAACCTCAGACTATCACGTATGACCATACCTTTGAATCATACGTCTATCAAAGGTATGGCCACACTTTTGGCATTACGTAAGTTCAAATGTTTCTCCAACATTTCTTTGGTTTGTATCGACAACGCTTGAATCGAACATATAGTTCCTACGTTTGATCGAATGTATCTGTCAAAGGTTGTTGAAAGTTAGGCCTAGTACAAAGTTGGAGAACCTAGGATTCTGAGCCTCAGTGAGCCTTCCAGTGTCATCTATTGCGAACCTATTCCATTCTATCTGGTAACTTAGAAATTATAAAAACTCTAAAAGGATGTTTGCTGGTGATGATTGAATGAAGCCATAAAGAAATAGTTGATACACCAGTTACAAAATCCAAATAAATACACTTACCAGCAAAAGAACCGCAACACTTGGTTTTTGCTCCTATTTTAAGTTTTAGGTCAATATTTTTATTTAAAATTTTTATTTCATAATGCAAGTCTCATTCCAGAGGCGTATAACGACCATTGCTTCAACGTGTGAGCTACATAATCAAGAAAGGAGAAATATGCATTATTTATAATATTTATGAACGTAATATAATACTAATCTAGCAACGTTTGAGCTAAATGTGGATTAGAGGTTTATTGCATCCTCAGACCAACGTTCCTCAAAGGAAATTGTCCCCAAGGGCATGCATTGTTACGGCTTGGTGCTTTGAAAGGAATAGCGCAAAACCAGGAAGTTTACTTCGGGATTATGTGTGAGCAAGCTGTGCAAACACTGTGGAGGGTGGAGGCAGCGGAGCATACAATTTCATGTCAGCGGCACGGGGACTTTAAGACTCATTCTCTGACGTTTTCTTTAAAAAAAGTGGTAATAAATTATGTATTAATTTGCAACAAAAGTTTAGTTTACCCACTGCACACTTATCCACAAATCTGAGAAGAAGGAGAGAGATGCAACATAGGCTACATGCCTGTCTTTAATCTTGAGCTGCAGAAGAAGAAGGTATGACGGGAAAAACAAGGAAATGTTTTAATTATCTGACTCATTGTCAGGTTGTGACACGCATGATTGCATAAAACCCATGAAAACCCCATGCTCATTGGCTTGTGAATAACTTTGAACACTTTTGGCTAAAAAAAATTAGAAAAACACACTCACGAGCAAAAGAAATGCAACACTTTTTTCCCATATTTTTTCAAATTATACACTGTCCTGCAAAAGAAACGCAACATTTGATTTTGGCTTATATTTTTGCAAAGACTTTTTTTTTTTTTGACAAAACAAATTATAGGGTATTGATCGTAAGATCAATTAATAGTATGCAGTTTTAGTGCCAAAAACCATTCAGCTGTGACCATGTCCTGTCTGCCTTTTCACTTCAAAATGGCACCTTTATTTTTGGTTTAACTTGTTGGCAGGTCATATTTTATTACAAATATTGAAATGTGATAAACAAGTGAAAAGGCAGACAGGAAATGGTCTCAGCTAAATGATTTTTGGCACAAAGACACTCGTTGATCTAAGGATCAATAACATAATTTTTTTGTCTAAAAAAATTTCTTTGCAAAAATATAAGCCAAAATCAAGTGTTGCGTTTCTTTTGCTGGTGAGTGTACATTTTTTTGGCCAATTTAACAAAATTGATGGCACTGATTCTATGGTTGACAAGCATAATCGTAACAAAAATCATTCAACTATGACCATATCCTGTCTTTCCCAAAAAAACTAATTTGAAAACATATGAGCAACAAAAACCTAATCTTCATAATAACTCTAAAGGGGTGCAATTTATTAATAATTTATTTCACGGGAACACTGCATTATTGTTGGTTGTTTCTTTTTGGCTTTTTTTATAGTGTAGCTTTAGTTTCTTACTTGGCCAAAGTATCTTGCGACTGATTGAAGATCACTTTTGAAAAAAAAAAAAAGTCTATAGTCACATTACAAATCTCCTGTTGGAGTGAGAGTGAGAGATATAGAGAGAGTGAATGGATATATTTACCTCAAACCCAGTTGATCAGAAATACTGCCGTATTGCACACTAGTGATGGTATGTGTGAAGAGGGTTTTACTAGAATTAGCTCCTTGCCCCCTGAAGAGCACCCTCCTGCTGCAGATGGACGTGCCGAAGTTTTCCCCATTTCTACCAATGGTAAGTTCCCTCTGTAAGAAAAATTCATTTGTTATAAAGAATAATTAATCTATATAAAAATATAATAACAATAATAGTAACTTAATATAATTCAATTCTTTTTTTCAATGTGTTTATTGTGCTCAACTTTGCGAGCAAACAAAGTTTTGGGGCTGAGTATGGGAAAGCTCTGTCCTCACTCATTTTTGTTGCATGAGATAGGTCCTGCTAATGGGTGTCTATGGTTGCCTCTCAGATTGTTTTTTTTTGGGTTTGGCTTCAATCAGTTCTTGAATGTACATTGGAGCATGATAATTCATTGCCTTCCATGTAATCATCATCAGTTAGCATAGATCTATGACTATGAGACTTCAAAAAGTGTATAACAAGAGTTTTTCGTGTACACACAGTAAACACTCACACTTACCATGCTGCAGCACCAGAAACACAACACTTGCTTTTGGTCAACAATTTTGCTAATTATTACATTTTTACAAAACACTATATATGTAGTATTACTTCTTGGGTCAACTTATGTCTAGTCACCGATAATCATTTAGTTGTTACCATTTTATGTGTACCTTGATTTGGTCTTGTTTATCACATTTCATCTTCAGCAATAAAATATGACCTTATCAACAAGTAACACCAAAAAAAATTAATGCAGATGCTCACCAGGTGTTTAAGAATGCCCAAACAGACGCCAAAAGTTGAGAAAGTAGATTTTGCAGGTCAATTTTAAAATTTGAACGACCTGTTGGAAATTTTAAAAGGGACACTGTAGTTCTGAATGGAAAATACTACTGGAAGTTTTTAACTGGGAAGTCTGCTCAATCGGTATTTTGACTAACCACAGGTAGTGTTCACATGCTTTGCCCTTTTCTGTTATATTATACCTCTCTATCTCTAGAACTGCTAAGCCATTGTAATCATTCCGCCTGTGGACTAACTAAGGTATCTGGATTATCTCTCCCTTTTGTGAATTTTGGTTTTTTTACCTTAAAATGAGTGATGTTAATGTGATTTTAGAAAAAAAGCCTATATCGCAGTAAAACAAGTTGCTATTGCACTCTGAAGTTTACCTTTAAATGAATAAAGATTCGGGCAATTCTCAGGCAACATGCCATGTCATCCATAGTAAAGTTGTTAGCAAATCTTAAAAATAGCTCAATTCTAAGGGCCCAAACATTAATAATTTTGTCTGGACCAGTACATAACCTGAATCTGCAAAATGAAAATTTTCAGATTTTCCTGTGAAATCTAAAAATTGAAACGCTGCGCTGATTTCTCAACTTTTACTGTCTGTTCGGCATTATTTAAAATTTATGCCACTTCTATACTATTTTTGGTATAAAAGGAGCTGCTGCCAGAATTTCTCAGTGTGTCGTATGTTTATTGCAAAAACAGAAAAGTGATAAACAAGACAAATGGTACATAGAAAATCGTTATAGCTGAATAATTTTCAGCACCAGGGCACCTGTTGCTCCAAGGATCAATAGGCATACGTACATATACTGTATATTTTGTTTTGTCCAAAAATATTTTTTCTACAAAATTATTAGCCAAAATCAAGTGTCTTTTGCCGGTGAGTGCATAATTTTGCAACAATGTAGCCAATCTATAATATATTTATACATATAAATAATTTATCATATATATCATGGGACAGATAAGCATCATAATAAATAATATTATACCCAAAGGCTAATTTAAGTTTATTTTTTGGGTCACAATGAGCCTTTTGCCTAAAGCCTTGGCAAAGTGCCTCGTTTGCTCACAATCATAGAACAGAAAATAGCATATTCATAACCCACTCTTTCGCTGCATTACAGTGGAAACAGGGGGAGCATGGCTGCATTGGGGAGCTAAGCTCCCTCAATGAAAAAAACTGGGGGAGCTCCACCCTGCTACAGGTCCCCAAATGATCAGTGGTGAATGTGCATTTATCCAACTCACTTTTTCAGTCTTCCACATATTTTCAGCCAAATTTACACTCTGTTAGCGGATTTTTTTCCCATTGAAAAATTTGGAAAGGCTCGCACCGCTGTCGCACCAACCAAGAGTAGGGTGGCCTAAAAATGTACAGGAAAATATTTTTTTCTGAAATTCACATCGCACACCCCCTCATTTTAGGAGAAATGGTGAAAAAAGCACCACGTTAAAATTTCATGAAAATCAGTCAAGTCTAAGTGGTCTCTCAAGGCCGCTCAATTCTCACGAAAAAGAAACATTTCAACCATTTTCGCCAATACGCGGTTTGGCGCAACTTTGTCAATTTTTTATGAAAAACATTCTAATTGCCATGGTTGGAAAGGTCTCAAAATTAGCTTCAATTTGCATACCAATATTAATGGTCTAGGATGATATCTTAACTCCCATGGACTTTTCAGCTAACAGTGCTTATGTGCGAAAAAGTTTCTGAATGACTAAATCTGTTCAAGAAAAGATTTCCATTAAATTTCACTGTCAAGTAACATGTTCTTATTCCCCAAAAGGAAGGATGACTTGATAAAACATAATTTTTTTTTTTTACCATGGAAAAACCCACTTTATGAGCTGTAAAGTTTTAATGTTAGATTTTGTCTAAAGTGCTGAAAACATCACAGAGGGGCTGTTGCATTTCATAGTTTAACTTCCTAAGAGTTAAATATAAGACAACATAATTTATATCATGTGAAACATAAGAATATTGTCTTTCAAGTGGTACCCATTATGTTGCCCTGTAATAAATTTGGATGAGATATGAATTTGAAATACTACAATCCCCCCCTGCTATTTTATGAGTTTGCGACAAACTTCAACATAAAATTCCATCACTCATAAACCGGGCATTCCCATGGTCAAAAATCTTCTTTTTTTTTATATTTGGTCATTCTGGAACTGGGAAAATAAGAATCACAGCAATTTACAGCGAAAAAAATAAAAGCCTGGCTTCTATCAGGATCGGTTGTTCAGCAACAATTTCATTCATGAAAAGTGTAAACTGAAGAGACCATGAGAGTTGAGATATTATCTTAGACCAATAATGTTGGTATGCAAATTGAAGCTCTTGTTGAGACCTTTTCAACCATGGCAATTAAAATGCAGTACTGTACAAATTGACAAAGTTATGCGGAACCGCGTATTGGCGAAAATGGTTGAAATTTTCCTTTTTGCCAAGAATGGAGGGGCCTTGAGAGACCACTAAGACTTCACCGATTCTCTTGAAATTTTTACAGGGTGCTTTTTTCATTATTTCTCCTAAAATGAGGGGGTATGCGAATAGAAAATCAAAAATTTTATTTTTTGGGCCACCCTAACCAAGAGGTCCCCCAACGAAAATGTTCCATTTCCATCACAGCTGCATTAACATGTTTCAAGCACAAATGTCTGGTAAATTGAACTATTTGTCAAGACTATTAAAATCTTACTGTTTGCTGTTGACATATTTTAGCCGCTTGAGTGGAGTGAGTGATGACCAAAACTAAAGCAACGATCAGGAAACTGTGTGTCTGCATGAACTTCATGTTGAAGACTCTTGTTATTCTTGTTGGTCAAGGCTAAATAAATAAACAACCGTCACTGAGATCACACATTTGTATGCTTCAGTGAGCAGGCAAACGTCATATGTGCCACATACAGTACAACTCATTACATTTTCCTGGCACATGCTCACACTTCCATGCTCCAATACTTTTAGGCATTTCCATGTCATTGCACTCCCCAAGTACTCCCTTCAGTACTCTTGTTGGGGCGGGGGTCAGTTCTCAATGATTAATATATAAGAAAGGGGGTATACTATACACTAATTATACTATATATATAGATGGCGCTTTTTACCCCCAGCAATGTACACTCACCAGCAAAAAAAACGGCAACACTTGATTTTGGCTTACAATTTTGCAAAGACGTTTTTTGGACAAAACAAGTTATATGGTATTGATCCCCAGATCAACTACTTTCTTTGTGCCAAAATTCATTCAGCTGTGGCGATTTCCTGTCTGCCTTTTGACTTGTTTATCACATTTCAGTTTTTGTAATAAAATATGACCTTACCAACAAGTTAGACCAAAAATAACGGCGCCATTTTAAATAATGGCTAAACAGATGATATAAACTGAAAAATTAGCGCAGCCACACTGTTTTAGAATTTTACAGGACAATTTGAAAATTGGAGTTTTGCACATTTCAAAATGTAGCAGACAAGATATCTATGGTTCGGGCCCTTAGAATTGAACTTTTTTTAAACAATTTTGCTTTGTTGTTTAAATATTGCCACAAGTTTTTTCAGAGCAATATTCAGATTTTACACATTTTTTTTAGACGACGAAGACAATATTCTTAAAATCCCTTTAAAATGACTTGCACGCAATTTTAAAATAAAAAAACAATATGGATCAAAGCACGAGATGTTCCAGATTATTGAGTCCAGACACGGACTAAACAGATACGCCAGTAAAAAAGTTCCAGGTCCATAGTTCCAAGTAAAGTTTCTCATTTCAGAATTGAAGTGTCATTCTGAAAAGTTCCTACAGGGGGTGCTGTAGTCTAGGACTCCAATAATTCCAGCAATTTTGCCACTATCATTTCTTTCTGTGTAAAAAAGTTTTTAGGCAACTAAATAGGGAGAAAACAATTGGTTTTTTTTTCTGGAAGTATCAATGTGATTATGAGTGATCAATGCTGTTTTAATCCTTCGCAATTTTCTAAACCCACTTGAGCAATGACAACACAGGTCTCATAAGTGCAATAGAAAAAGTTAAATGACTTAATGATGCAATAGCTGTTACAGTAAAAGTGACCGGACATATCAGGGAAAATGACAAGGTTTGACAATAACCAATAATAGTCTCCAGGATGCAGTATGCCCACCAGTGCCACCACTGACATCAATACAAACAGTGATTCTGTTTTCAAGTGAATCTATTGCTCTTATGGGGTCTCTGTTTTCATTTCCCAATTGGGTTTATTTTAATTTTTTCTGCCTGTTTTGGTTGGCTGCGACATGTTTGGCCTATTTTGGCTGGCTGATAACATTTTTATGCAGAAAGAATAAGAATTGCACAATTGCTGGAATTATTGGAGTCCTAGAATACAGCACACCCTGTAGGAACTTTTCAGAATGACACTTCAATTCTGAAATGAGAAACTATCCTTCGAACTACATATGGACCTGGATTTTTTTTTACTGGAGTATCTGTTTAGTCCGTATCTGGACTCAATAATCTGGAACATCTCAAGCTTTTATCCATATTGTTTTTTTTTTTTTTGAAAAATGTATGCAAATCATGTTAATGTAATTTTATGAATAATGCCTTTGTCTTCGCAAAAAGTTGTTTTAATCTCTGAATTTTGCTCTGAAAAAAGTTATAGCAATTCTTAAACAACAAAGCAAAATTGTCTGAAAATTTTATTAAAAAAGCTCAATTCTAAGGGCCCGAACCATAGAGATTTTGTCTGCTACATTTTGAAATGTGCAAAACTCCAATTTTCAAATTGTCCTGTAAAATTAAAAATAGTGTTGCTGTGCTAATTTTTCGGCTTTTATCATCTGTTTGGCCATTATTTAAAACAGTGCCATTATTTTTGGTGTAACTTGTTGGTAAGGTCATATTTTATTACAAAAACTGAAATGTGATAAACAAGGAAAAAGGCAGACAGGAAATAGTCAAAGCTGAATGATTTTTTGGTCTAAGTATCAATACTATATAACTTGTTTTGTCCAAAAAAATTTCTTTGCAAAATTATAAGCCAAAATCAAGTGTTGCGTTTCTGTTGCTGGTGAGTGTATATTGTCGATGGGTACTGTAGATACTTAGGAAAATTCGTCTGGCTTGTACCTATATGTACCACACGGGTGTCCACTGTTAGGCGAAAAGTAAAAAAAATTCAAAAATCACTGCTAAAAGTAAATTTGTGCTCAAAACTTACATGTTTTTTTAATCTCACTATAAGTGAGAGATGATTCAAAGTAACTTACATGTAGTACAAGAGGTGTTCAACTTATTTTGACAAAAAGTTCATCCTAACACAGAATTTGACAAAAGTTACTTTTTTCCTGGCTGATGATAAAAACTGTTAACTATAGGTCTTGTCAATGTAAGACAAAAGTTTGAAATGTTTTGGAAGAGTTTGTGCAATTTTATTAAACTTTTCCTCAGATAGGCCCTCCCGTCACTTTTGAAAGCAATATTTCACCCAGTGATAGTGGTAACAAGTGTATCTGCAGATTCTTTTCAGCTACACCAATTTTGCTAAAACTTCTAGGATTTCATCAGAGGGTCTTTGGTGACTTGTCCACAAATTTACAGGAGTTATGCTTGGTTTTTATTAGATATTTAGCGTGATTTTGGTACTGTGGTCCCAAATGATCTTCTAAATTGAATACTATCACTTTTTCTCTCTGTGGAAAGAAATTAGGAATGCTCTTTCTGTGGTAGATTTCGAATTTGAGCTAACCAGGTATTGGGCTATCATATTAGAATTTCTGGAGGTGGAAGTGTGACTTTTGCTGATTTAAATCACAAACCAATCAAAGCATGAATTTCGTACAGAAATTGCTTAACATTTCAAGCTTCTAACTTTTAAGTGCTCTGTACATTTATTTAATGATAAAAATCACTCATTGATTGATTTAGTCTTGTGGATGAAGCTAAGTTTTATTCAGTGCAAGCATTGTTTTGGTCCTAGGTTTATAAGTCACAGCTGGAGCATACATCTAATGTTCCTTGTTTTCACACACTTTCTTAAAAAAATGTGTTACATTTAGCTTTATTTTTGTAACTTGCAACTTTAGAAGTTATGTATAAAGTTGTATCCACCTCCTTTATTGTTAATGGAATGCTATGTGATCTTTGTAAGAATTAATAGATCAGATAATTTGGTCAATGATCTAATTTTGTTTATCATCCCCGATTTGGCCACGAACCATATCCAGGGAAATTCAGTTTTGAATCGGTTTATGAGGGAGACATCCACTTTTTACTTTGTGCAGTAGTTCACAATGAACATTTAGCTTAAAGGAATACAAAAATCATCTTCCATAACACCAGACAGAATGTTTGAGGCAGTGAAACCCCTCCTCAAAAGGTGTTTTATCACACCTTTCAAACAACATGCAATTAATTACAGTTGCAATACTTTTGAGTTATAAAAGTGATATAGCATGCAAGATGAACAGCATATGGATCAGTCACAGCAATTTCAGCTCAAAGCAGCAATAATTGTCGATTTGGTGGCTTTTTTATTTTTTGTCAAAATAAGTTGAACACCTCTTGTAGTAGTAGTATTTTATTGACATGTGTCCACTAATATGTGTAAACACACATCCGTTCAAATTACACAACCAACATAACTATAGACAATTTACTGTTATACAAATTCACAATATACAGTTTAAATAAATACATTTTATAGTCGTGGAATATTCAATATTTTAGTAAAGTCAGCAATAATCAAGTCATTTCTTTTTACCAACTCTGGTAAAGTGTCAGCATTAACTCCCAGTTCATCCCTGGCCTTTCTTGTTAAAGGACAACTCAGTAGTAGATGCGACTCATCCTGGATATTTCTACAAGAGCACATTCGTTGATCTGAAGGTATTCTTGACCAGCGACCCATTTCAAATTTTAATTCATGGGAGCTTATTTGTAATCTGCTAAAAGCTATTCTCTTGGCTTCTTGTATGTCATTCTGGTAAACCATACTGAGAGATAGATTCAGGTTCAACTTCAGATAATCCTTCCTTCGCGAACTTTGAGATGACAAAATGTCACGTTGAAGTTCCTGAATGTTTTTTGCAATTTGACTGCGACATCGCAGAGATTCCGAAATAATCCACTTAATGTAGCTACCATCATAGGCTAATGAGTTTTTTCAAGAATCGAACTTTGCGTTCTCTCACAAAGGCAACTGCTCCTGCTTCTCCAGTTTCCAACAAAACAAGATCATTGCAGCATTTGACACGGACACCAAGTAAGCCTTTCAGAGAGGTCATATACGCCTTCTCAGTACATTCAATGATTGCAGGTCTTTCGTCAGCCAAGTCTCACATGACTAAAAGGTGGAGCTACATAATGCACTGTTCCACACATGTTTTTTCACTCTGAATGGAGCTTCACGATTTCGCTTCAAGAAAAAGAAAAATTTAAAGACCTGATTTGTCTTTTCAGCCATGTGTACTTTATGGAGTCAAATGAAATAGGCATTCCTAGGTCCATCAGAGCCCAATTTTTCGAGTTCACAGACAATGAAAGTGGTTACCTTGACCACTTCAAGCTTTTTTACTGCATTTTGTAGGTTTTGGGTGGAATTTTAGTCAAAATTGCTCTTTTTCACATTTTGTTTGTTCCATCCTCTTCAAAAATGCTAGAGTCAATGATGGTAAATCCGTCCAGGAAGGTAAATCCGTCCGCCCCATCCTGTATGCATATGAATATATTTATTACAATTTTGTGAGTTTTAAAAGCAAGGGAAAGTCTTTTTCAACTAATTTTGTCGTGTTTCTCGTGTTCAGAGCTTTTTTCAATCATATTTCAGGCCCATTTAACAACAAAGGACAAAAAACAATCAAATTCTGTGACGTCATCAGAGCCATTTTTGATAATTACATGAGTGGGATAAGATAATATTATTGGCCTATTCCTGTCAACAAACAAACATGTGCATTTATGAGATAAAAATCTTTGAATAAGATGCAAATTAGATTATTCTTGCAGGATTTGTAAAATTGTGACACCATGAAATGAAATACAATAGAAATAAAGGTGGACGGAATTACCATCAATATTTTGAAAGTGGCTTGATAGGAGGTTTGTAAATCCGTCCACCCACATAAAATTAACTTTTACTGCACTTTTATACTTTAAATAATAATAAATGGCATTCTTCTGATTACAGAAATTAGATAGGAACAGATATTCCACTTTGGTTGGAAAAGGTTACTTAATTGTAATTGGGGCGGTCAATTGAAATTATTGCAAGTTAACTTAACATCTATTATCTAATTCTTCTATTATAAGTGTAATCAGTGAATCATATTTCTAGAATCGACACAAAAACCATTGTAAGACTTATTTAATTGCAAAACTTGAAAAAATAAAGAGATATAATAGTTGAGAGCTGTACTATGCCCAGTGGACGGATTTACCATCCTTGCTGGACGGATTTAGCAGCAAGGTGGACGGATTTAGATGCCCTGACCTCTAATCTTTGTTGCCATGGTTTCAACTAAAATTATTTGAAAATTTAACTTTTTTGAATGTTGATGATGAAACGGAATATTCCCCTTCCAATGGACTGATTTTTATTTTTGTAACTGTTACCATTTCCCTGGAAATATAGTTTCATCCAAAAGTGGACGGATTTACCATCCTTGACTCTAATATAGATGATGAAGTAGTGCACCCATCATATCACAGTCAATAATAAACGAGAATAACTACAACAATTAATTAAGTAGGACACAGCATAGTTTATACAAACTGTAATTATTGCTGGCCCCTAATTATACACATTGAATTATGCAAAAAATGAAAATTGAAAGAAAAAAATTGAAAATTAATATACATGGAATTCATAGGTGTGGGAGATCAATAATTTTTCTTTTCGGAAGAGCCCGAAAAAATAATGCCCAAATTGCCACTAAAATCATTCAAAATGTTCTGTCGAACTCTATGTAAATTGCTTTCCAAAATTTTTAGGGGGGAGGGGCGTCAACAGCCCTCCAGCACCATCATTACGCTGTTACCCCAAGAATTTTATGCAATCTTGTTAGCACTCTGGAGCTCACTGTCTTTCACCAATCTCATTCAAATTTACTCTACATTCTCTGTAGGTTTTTTTTACTTTCGACCAGTCACTTTTGGTGCCTTCTGTGATGGAAAAAATTATAAAGAAACTAAAATTAATGGACTGGCTTCCATGGGTCGAAGGTCAACCATGTTTTCTTCTTCTTCTTCTCCTTAGTATATCCGCCACCGGTGTGCTTGTGTTGGGAATTTCTTAAGACAACCACAGTTACGCACAAAGTCAAGTTCAGATATTCAACTGATATTATATGTTATATAGGCCTATTATACATTATTAAAGTTCAGATTATATAAAGGTACTCGTCAGGGAGGACTAACCTCTCCCTTCCTATTTAATTTGTTATATCAGGACTTAGTAAGTGGATTGTCTGATCTACCTGGTGGTATGAAAATTGGTAATTATTCTTATAATGTATTCTGTTACGCAGATGATTTGCTTCTTACTAGTGCTACAGCCTCCGGCTTACAGACTCTAATTGATTTTGCAAATAATTATGTGTCTGCTCATGGATTATCTTTTAATGCAAAAAAATCGAACACTATAATTTTCGGAAAATGTCACCTGCAGCCTTGTCCTTCGTGGTATGTAAATAATTGTAAAATTAGTAATGTTACTGCAGATTCAGTAAGTATGAGTTTCAATAGCCAGTTTTCTCACTGTCTACGTAGTATTTTCAGATTGTCTGATTGGTCAATAAGCAGTAAAACGTCCTCCAAATCTGTATGTTGAACGTAGGAAGCAATGAAGAACGTGATATTCTGCTTCAGTGAGCAGCTTTGTTTGGAAAGAAAATAAGAGTAGCAGGGAAACACTGACAGTCAAAACCACTGACAGACACGTCAGTGGCTGTAATACACGTTTTTGAGTTATAAATTAAAATTAGACTTATGCTATGTAATTCAGTGCCTCAACCAATCACAAATGCATTTGCTACGTTTTGCCATCATTTTGAAGAAACTCATACTTATTGAAATTGCAGTAACGAAATAGACTATCTTGGTGCAGTTCTTAGTAATGATAGCAAAAATCATGTGTATAGAAGATTGAGAAAATGTAGACAAGCGTTCTACTCTTTGCAAGGTGCCGGTATGTGCAACAATGGAGTTAAACCAACTGTTATCTCACACCTATGGCAGACAGCCCTACAGACCATAATGCTCTACTCTGATGAATGTTTCAGCTTGAGTCGTTCATCAATAACAGACATGGATAAATTACAAGCGAAGCTGATTAAGGCTTCTCTCGGCTTAAGTAAATATCTCAGGTCCTCACCATTGCTGTCTGCCCTAGGTGTGAGAAAAATTGACTGTTTAGTTCAATGTCAGTCTTTAAATTTATTCAACTCAATAATGTTAAGTAATAGTGGAGCGTTTCATCTGTATAATTATTCATGTAGAAAAAATAACAGTACCGGTCTAATAGATAGAGTCAAAGCCATTTGTTTAAATAATCAATTTTCCTTTGTTAAAATCTGCTCAGACAGGTTATATTGCAAAAGAGTATGCTCAGAACTTAAAAGAATTCCACGCAATAATGGAGTAATTGATAGTTGTCGTTCTCTTTTAAACAATTATAATGAAGAAAACAAAGAGTTGCTGAAGCTTTTATTAAGGGCATTTTAATGCTCCTATCTGTTTTTATATGATGGTGCTTTTATTTTGTTATCTATACATCTTTATTTCTTTGTAATCTCATGTCCAATGAGGCTAATAAAATCTTATGTCTATGTCTTATTATTATAGATTATGAAGTTCTGGCAATAGTACTTGTCGCAAGTGCCTGTTGTGATCGTGTTGCCATCTATTGCCAAACATTGACTGTCTGAAATAAAAGAGGAAACAACATCAAATTCATATCAAATACCCTATTTTACTATGTTAACTTCTTCTTTTGTGTACTTTCTCACATCTGGTGGGTTACGTTTCAGTCCACAATATCTCAGAAAAATTCATAATGATACTTAATTGAAGCAACTTAATTAACAAAGGCTCACTTCCAATGCAGTCTGGCATATTCAGGGGTGTGGCAGAGAACCTGAAACTTGGAGGAACATTCCAACTATTACGATCTTGCCTATGGGGTCCTCCATCCTGTGAATGCATGTTCGCATAGTTTAGAAATATACAGATCCAAATATTCAACAAAACAACACAAGTAAGTCCCACTTTAGGGACCAAGGATCTCTTCTTTGATTTTTATGAAAGTTGACAAGTTTCTAGGCATACATACTTTACGCTATACTATGCCTGTGTATTAGTACATTAGTTTGATTGCTTCGTTTTTATCTGAGCCAAAAGGTGTTCAAACTACAAAGAAATGAAAAAAAAATTAAATATTTTTCTCAATATTTCAAAAAATACAGAATACCCATCCATCAGACCATCAAAAGGCACAATTGGACCATATAGGCTATACGTGTACCAAAGTCCATGCATGCACATGAAATAGTGAACGAGTCTTGATCCGGAAAAGAGAGAAAAATATTTTTTCAGTATTTCAAAATATTTCAATATTTCAAAAGTATCAATATCAAACCATCAAGAGGCACAATTGGACTGAAGGTAAAAAGTTCAAAAACCATATCAATTGCTGTAACAATGTCCCTGGTTCTCTCTAACTTCTTACCTTTTTTCATCAAAGTCAAATTCAAGGTTTTAAAAAAGTAATTGAAGTAAAACAAAAGTAACAAAATGATAATTTCCTTGTTGTTAGCCTTACCTGGCATTCTGCATTGGACCCAAGCTGGATGTGCTTATTGTTAAATGGGCACTTGAAGAAGTCAACCAGGCCTGGATCTAAGCTATTAGGAAAATCTTCGCAGGTCTGCTTCTCAAAGTCACCAGCTAAAACATAAATACCATAAAATGAATTTCAAAATTATCACAGGATATGTCACCACAGACCATCTGATGTAGTCTAAGAAGTTTTAGCAAAATTGGTGTAGCTGGAAAGAATCAGCAAATGCACTTCCAACAACTATCACTGGCCGAAATATTGCTCTCAAACTGATGAGAGCTCTGTCTCAGGAAAAGTTTAATAAAATTGTGCAAACTGCTCTGAAATATGTCAAACATATGTCTAAATATTATATTGAAAAGACCTGTAGTTAACCCTCCCTTCATCAGACAGGAAAAAAGTATCATTTGTCAGTTTCTGTGCGTCGTTGAACTTTTTGTCAAAATAAGTTCAACACCTCTTGTACTGAAAGTAATAGGCCAGTAAAAAGTGGGGTTGACCCTGGACCTCTTCATAACAGTACAAATTTGGTATCGAATGAATCCTTGAAATCTCTAGTTTCACCAAAAAAAATTCCCCAGAATTCCCATTCGGAGGATTTTTTTTATTCAAGTTTCCATGGCAACACTCTTGAAAAAAGAAGAACCCACAAATGAACAACATTTTATTGAATAACTTTCCTTCTGCTTTGAGGAACAATTTCAATATTGGCACACAGTACCTTCATGACCAACTCTCTCAGATGCATGCAAAAATTGTTGTTTACATTGTGCTTGTGTGTTGCTATGGTAACAGCAATATAAAAAATCATCAATTTCTTAAAAGACAGTCTTAAAATGTTTGATCTAGAGAGAAAAAATAAACATACAAGCAAAAATATGGTTATGATATTAATAGAGCATCTCTTTGTAGACAATCGTAAACAAAAATATTGGAAATATCTCATATAATATAGTCGCTATAGAGACTGATTTAATGTTTGTTTAAAATTACTTTTATAAACCTGAAGCTAAGGAGGGGCATGTTCCCATGTTTTCTTCAAATTCATTTGATTAATGGACTTAATTTTGATATGAATTCATCTCTGAATGCAATTAACAATTTAAAAGTTTACTGTTGCCATGGAAACACTGCTGTATACAGTTCCATAGCAACAAACCTCAAATGCATCTTTCTGCTCAAATGCATAGCCTATGGTTTTTGCAATTTAATCATTCATCTACCCAACCCTATTAGTTATATCAGTAAACTAGTTTTACAACTTTTAAACAGGTTGTTTGTTTTGTTTCTATGGTAACAAATGCCTCCAAACATCATCAATTTCTAAGATAGGGCAAAAAATAGGCAGTTTCAACAGTTTGCAGTCATGTAATAATGTTTCCAATGTAATTGTGGTTTTGAAAAGGCATTTGAACCTCAGTATTTTGTCACAGAACACCCTTAACCTAGAAAGTGACAAAGGGTTGCCATGGAAACCACAATAATATACCATAAACTGTCAATAATAATCCAACTATTGATTGAAAAAAATTCTAAATTTTAAATTTTTTAATTGTACAAAATATAGTTGACCGATTTTCACGTATCATGCATCAAAAGATAGCTGGTAATGGCTTCTATTTTTAAAATTTTAAATTATTGTTGCCATGGCAACCAGTTATCAGTTATGTTCAGTTTCAACCAATTTTTAAAAACTTCATAAAATAGGTATTTGCCATATTAAATCATTAATATCCATGATAAATAGGATATAATTCATTTATTTCATATCACCTTTTAAATTCTGAGATATTTTTGTATAAATTTGATTGGAATAAAGTTTATGATGGCAAGAAATTTGGCAATATGATGATTCATAACATTGAAGTCAAGGAGATTTTCTTTGAGACATTATGAGCAAAAATGGAATTTCTAAGGTTTGAAAGGAGATATCTTATCATATGATACATCATTTTAAAGCTTGAGTAAAGATCTATCTTTTGCAATGAAATTACTTGTAACCATGGCAATAGAAAGGGTGTATCAGGCAAATCAGTCCTGTTTTTTTTTGTCAGTTATGTTCCCGAGTTTCTAATTTTTTTATGTAATAAGTGCAAAAATTAGCATGATCTTTACGTCTCATCAGCACCTTGTTGGGCTATTTAGAGGCAAAAATTTGCATGAAGATTAGTCCAAAACCATACAATGGTATACATTATCTATTTAGGATACTTATTAGTTTACAACTTAGTTGCCATAGCAACTAGAGATTAATTAACAGGACAAAATGTGAGCTTAATTTTAAAAACCAATTTGGATAGACTGTGAGGTTTTTCAGCCAAGCTGTCTAACTTTAGTGATTCAATTCAAAATCTCAAGATTTTTCTTGACAGCAAGATATTGGACCTAAAAGCAATAAGCCTAAAATACACATCAGGCATATCATCATAATCAGTGGTGTACCATTTGACACTACTGTCAGCCAATGACATGCTAGTATTTCAGGTCGATAATTCACATATTCTTTGTTGTCCTCTTATCGTTTCATGTTTGACTGCTTGTGTTTGTCTCATTTTATAACTATAAGCCGGTTATTCACCACGAGATCAGGAATATGTGTTTATCACATGTGTTTATCACACCTCGGCTAAAGCCCTCAGTTGATAAATCACATATTCCCTCTCCCGTGGTGAATAACCTATAATTATCACTGATTTTCAAGTTAATTCCTCAATGTTTGTTGGTTTGGAATTGCAGGGTAAGTTTCCTTGAGTTGGATACTTAGAGATTTAGGTAACCTTGAGTCGGACACTATTAGTGGGGCTGACTTGGCTAATTAAGATCTTCTATACCACCTTGTTTGGTACCAACCTGTAGCCAAAGACGTCCTTATGCCTTTCCAAAAGTATGAGCATGATATGAACACATTTAGTGGTTTCTTCATGGCTATAAAGAAGGGGTAAAAACCCTGTTTTTCTCATGATTCTGCCATGAATTTGTGCATTTTAGTGAATTTTTGTCAGATTTGAAGGATCCTTTGCTGGCCTAATTGTATTGATTTAACTTCAATTTGTAAACATAGTTAGGAAACATAGTTAGGAAGGATGTCGCAACATTTTCTACTCAAATTTGGCTTTTCAAGGGACTGGATGGATGGATGATTTGGGCTTCACGTCCAGTATTTATGCACTTGGTATTCTAATTAGGACAGGGAGAGGACATGGCTATGAGGCAAAGGATGATTGAAACAGCAGTCCAACATACACCCCGGTGACCCGGCGAAAGCTGGATTTGAGCAATTGGCAGCCCAGCAATTGGCAGCCCAGCAAGCTTTACCACTTGACCAACCCTCCCCCCTTTTCAAGGGCTGAAAAGTTATTTTGCAGCTATATATTTAAATGTCATGTTTTTGGGACACAACTGTCTGACTCAAGGATACCTCCTTCCTTTTTCTGTTTCAGGGAATTCACCCAATATTCAGTGTTCTTACCATGCCAACTTACATACTATTAGTGTTAATGAAAACATTTAATTTGAGGCTCTGGTTGATGAAACACAACCCATACAACCCATAGGCCAGGCAGCATTTCTGAAATACTGCTTGGCCTATGGGTTGTATGGGTTGTATTATACTATTTCACATTTTTTAAATGTCAAGAATCCAGGTGTCCGGCTCAATGAACATCACCCTAAACATCAGAGATTTGTATAGAATCAGAATTTGTATTTTCTGGCTAATCTGTCTGCATTATTATTAGCACAGTTTTTTCAAAGAAATAATCAACGAACACAGACAGGCATCTTTAAAAGAAACTTAATTTTCAGTTTATATTGGCGTCTCAATAATAGATATAGTTATGAGAGAGTTGCTAAATGCATAATCATAATTGGGTTGTGATATAGTTAGTACAGCCACAAAAATCAAGCAATGCAAGATACTAATTTCAGTGTTTAAGGTGAAACCCATCTTTCATGTTCTTTGTTGTGCCAGATGATTTCATGAAAGTCATCTTGATTTGGGACTTTTCTGACTATTTTTCAAATTAGTCTTGCCGTAAAACACATATAATTGTACCATTTCTTTTAAAAGTTTATGATATCATATCATTTTTTGGTAAAGTGCTGTCCTAGAGGTCAAAATACATAGCTTAGTCATAGCATACCCGAAGCTTTGTACTGCTGGTACAGTGTGCATCAAAAAATAAGTTTAAACTACTGCTGTACTTTGAAAATTGTCACAAATCATGGTTCTAGTTAGGAGTGACACGCAGCCAAAATCTAACTAATCCTAATGATCCAAGCAATTACTACAAGCAACATGTTGATTTATTTGCAGACTTTGTATGCACCTACAAGCAGTGCAGCACAAAAGAAATGTTTAGGACCATTGCTTTTCATATTCAGATTGAAAGTCATTTTCATCCTCCCATGAAAGTATTTGAAGGGAGGGCTAAAAATTGGAATTGCTCGCTTACAATATCATGAAAATCGTTTCCGATCATAAATCACATTGCAATTGTTCAGGAAAATCAACCAAACATTACGTCCTTCAGCAAATTTTCAAAGATTTACATGTAAGACAGCCACCTCTGAAAATGGAGCAACTAGTATTTGATTTTCCTCAGTGTCATTTCTGTGTAATAATAACTGGCATTGCGTATTCATTATTTTTCAGTTGCCCTGGCAACCATGGCATTAACTGCTAAGTATCAAATATAATTATATTATGTGCGGTTTTGAACTGATCTTCATGATAATTTTTGCACTTCTTACATAAAAATGTTAGAATCTCAGGTCCTAAAATTGACTGATTTGCCTGATAGACCATTTCTGTTGCCATGGTTACCAGAAATTTTCATTGCAAAAGATAGATATTTACTCAAGCTTTAAAATGATGTATCATACGATAAAATATCTCCGTTCAAACCTTAGAAACTCCATTTTTGCTCATAATGTCTCAAAGAAAGTCTCCTTGACGTCCATATTATGAATCATCATATTGCCAAATTTCTTGCCATCATAAACTTTATTCCAATCAAATTTATACAAAAATATCTCAGAATTTATAATTGATTAGAAATAAATGAGTTATATCCTATTTGTCATGGATATTAATGATTTAATATGGCAAATACTTATTTTATGAAGTTTTTCAAAATTGGTTGAAACTGAACATAGCTGATAACTGGTTGCCATGGCAACAATAATTTAAAATTTAAATAATAGAAGCCATTACCAGCTATCTTTTGATGCATGATACGTGTAAATCGGTCAACTATATTTTGTACAATTACAGAATTTATGAATTTGTTTCAATCATTAGTTGAATTATCATTGACAGTTTATGGTATATTATTGTGGTTTCCATGGCAACCCTTTGTCATTTTGTAAGTTAAGGGTGTTCTGTTACAAAATACTGAGGTTCAAATGCCTTTTCAGAACCACAATTACATTGGAAACATTATTACATGACTGCAAACTGTTGAAACTGCCTATTTTTTGCCCTATCTTAGAAATTGATGATGTTTGGAGGCATTTGTTACCATAGAAACAAAACAAACAACTTGTTTTAAGTTGTAAAACTAATTTACTGATATAGCTAATAGGGTTGGGTAGATGTATGATTAAATTGTAAAACCATTGGCTATGGATTTGATCAGAAAGATGAATTTGCGGTTTGTTGCTATGGAACAGGCTACAGCAATGTTTCCATGGCAACGGTAAACTTTTAAATTGTTAATTGTATTCAGAGATGAATATTATATCAAAATTAAGTCCATTCATCAAATGAATTTGAAGAAAACATGGGAACATGCCCCTCCTTAGCTTCAGGTTTATAAAAGTAATTTTAAACAAACATTAAATCAGTCTCCATAGCGACTATATTATATGAGATATTTCCAATATTTTTGTTTAAGATTGTCCACAAAGAGATGCTCTATTAATATCATAACCAAATTTTTGCTGGTATATTTATTATTCTCTCCACATCAAACATTTTAAGACCGTCTTTTAAAAAATTGATGATTTTTTATATTTCTGTTACCATAGCAACACACACGCACAATGTAAAACACAATTTTTGCATGCATCTGAGAGAGTTTGTTGTGGAGGTACTGTGTGCCAAAATTGAAATTGTTCCTCAGAGCAGAAAGAAAGTTATTCAATAAAATGTTGTTCATTTGTGGGTTATACTTTTTTTGAGAGTGTTGCCATGGAAACTTGAATAAAAAAAAACCTCCGAATGGGAATTCTGGGGAATTTTTTTTGGTGAAACTAGAAATTTCAAGGATTCATTCGATACCAAATTTGTACTGTTATGAAGAGGTCCAGGGTATGGCTGATATTGGGCCTTTTTCTACTGGCCTATAAGCAAATTTCCTGAATTCTCAAACAAAAAACCTTTAACAAGTTATAGGTGGCACCAACTGAATTGAATTGCATATGACCCTTTTCATAATTTTCTTCAAGCCTTCACACGAAATCATTAGATTTGCTCAATGGGGTGCCTGATATTGCATGTTACAGCAAAACACTTTGATATAGAATTAAAGTGGACTGTGGCACTGTGAAATGGCACTTCGTGTGTCATCATGCTGATGATTTGTCATGATCAAACCCAATACTTTCAATGTTAATTTGATTGAAGAAGACTTATCCCACTTGTTGGTGACAGCCATATGAAAGGATTGTGCATCTGATTTTCACTCTAAAATTTGTCATGAGAAGTCAAAGGGCCAACTCTTGATCATGACTAATCAAACAGCCTCTATGTTTCCCATGTTGAAAGTAGAGAAGATGACACTTCATCAGCTGTCATGAGTCACGAAGTTTTCACAGTGCCACAGTCCACTTTAATTCTATATCAAAGTGTTTCGCTGTAATGCTCATGTTTGTGCGTTTACTACCATGCGTGAATGTGTCATATTGTGATAAAAATAGATGTGAACAGCCTCTATGTTTCCCATGTTCATAGGCATAATACGGCAAGCGGATTTTTTGGGAGGGCGAGCGACATTTGGCCGAACTTCATAATCCAAATTTCATGGAATTTTATCATAAAATGCCTTTGGAACTATTGATTTTCAACAAGTTTAGATTGATCTTCTGCCTGAATATTAAGCCTGCTTGCCCGAATTTCCAGCGTATCCCTAACTTTTGTCCGATACGCCTATGCCCATGTTGGAGATAATGAGATATTACACAAAGAGTGCAAAAGATCTGTATGAACCAACACTCATTTTCTGTATATCATGTTTACCTGCTGTAGGCCTAATATCATCATAATAATAAACATGTATACGTACGCAATAGTTTGAGGCAGTTACAAAAATACAATATTTATGAGTTTTTATGATGTCAAACGACTGACTCTGGCTAATCAGCATGGCTCTTTTAGAGTAGTCATGTTATAAAATAATTTATGATTACCGTTTTGCAATTAAGCCCGGCAGGAACCATCTTATGTAAACTGCTCACATTTAAAACTTACACCTATATTAAAACAGGCAGAACTTGTAAACTACTCAAGCTAATTCTTTGTGACCTTCCAAGCATGTTCATTATCTGCTTGGCCAGAGATATGGAAAGTTTGAAGAAAATCCATTGGTTTTCCGAAGAGCCAGGCATAATTTTGTATGGTTGTTTCAAATTTGATATTTGCAAAGTTGAATGAGGCTGTAATGTGAAGAGTAGGCACCACATCCAATGTTAATGATTTCAAATGGTCAACTAACATGTCTGCTAAGATTGCATTGCAAAACATTGTCACATTGGGGGTAATTATACAAGTGAGTGATACAACATTTTTTGAAGAAGATGTGACAAACAAAATGCATGTGAAAAACACCAATTTGGGCTAAAATCAATCCAAAACCATCAAAATCCAGTGAAAAGGCTTGAAGGGGTCAAGGGAACCACTTTCATTACCTGTGAACTCCAAAAATTGGACTCTCATGGACTTAAATGCAAAAATGTTTTGCATTGGTTGTGAATTAATTATTGGGTTTTTGAAGCAGTCTCACAAAATGCACTCAGGGAATTAGAATACAAAATGTGGTCTGATTCAGGCAATTCTCAACGTTTTTCAGTGAGACTTTCCAAATCCTATATAGGTCAGGATATTCAGCCACATCAGTGCAACATTTCATGGTCATACCTTAATTTGAAATTAGTTTTTAAGCTGCGTCAATAGGTGTGCGTTTTTAAGTTTGAGTAGTTTATGTGAATTATTGTTAAACACTGGAATATTATGATTAAACAATTTTGAATTGCCTGCATAGCCTGAACGTTGCACACTACTCGCTATAGGTGGTTAAAAAATTAACAAGAATTTTGAAATTTTTTCACAAGGTGAACCCCAGATGAAAACCTTAAAATTACCTGAGCCTGTAGAAGCCGTCACCATCAGAGAGTTGTCATATTTCTGTTTCAGGTACCTGATAAAACCATGTTGCTGGATCTTGGTCCGCTTCCGCATTTCTGGGTAGCATAGTGTCACCGGTGTGTCTAGTCAGCAAAGTAAAAGAGTAACAGGTTAATAAACAAAATTAACACAGTGCAGAGATGTGGCAACGAAAGTTCTAGTATTTGTCTGATTAGTTAATCGAGTGTGCATTTTGGATGCCAGACACTCAGTAAGTCTTTGTCAGAATATCGACTCCCTTAACCATACTTTGCCAATACATCCCCTCAAAATATAAAAAAGTGCAACTATATCACATCATCTAAATGTACTTTTCCAAAAGTTTGTACATGTGTTATGTTAGAAACTTTTTCATACTTTGTGTAACAAGCACTGATGGTTCAACCAAAATTTCCACAATAAATAATGTCTCATGGTTAGATCTACATGCAGTCTGGTGAAACTGAGAACTGCATGCTGCTGCCACCTGGCACAAAAGTTGATTTTATGTGCTACGGCATTGCTGTCCCAAGAAATAGTTCCAAATACATTGCACATTCACAAAATTTCTATCCAACATTGATGTATACCAGAGTCAGACTCGGCAATCACATTCTCTAAGGAAGTAGACAAGGCCATCAGCACACTCAGAAACAGCCCCGGTGTCTTCCAGACAAAATTGTGTGTGTTCCTCTGGTCGAAAGTAGGTGGACGCTCGCAGGAGCTCGCTGAATAGCACACTAGTCACTAGGTGGCAACACAAGACAGCATATGTTCTGATCTGTGGCAATGCAAGAGCAGTCCACTTGTAGACAGTACTACATGTATACATTGTTTGGTTTGACCATTTGCTTGTGACGAAGTATCTCATGCCACAGTTCCTAGTAGGAAAAAGTACATTTCAATAGACCAAATAGCATTACATAATACCATCTCAATTTTCCAAACGGCACATTGTGGTTACTAGGATACTTGGAAAAGGGTAAAAAATATCCAACCCGTAACATGGGTGGAGAGTTGAACAATTCTTAACATAACTTTTTCTCAAGGATCAAACTAGTTTTAAAATAAATCTGAATATTAATCAAATGAAAATCTTTGTAAACACCCAGGAATTTCACTGCTGAGATGGAGGGATCGTTGCCTGAATCATTTCACTGGTTGAGGTATATTTTTTCTCCAAATTTAACACATCCACGCATGCAATACAGTGATCGAGTCGTGGATGTGCAAGATTTGACTGGTTTTCCTCAGGGGTGCCAAAAGGAAACAAGAGTGGAAGGGGCGATCAGAGATAAAAGGGGCAAATCCAATCCGATTTGACAAAATTTTAGTACAGTATGTGCCCGTAATAATTAAGAATTTACTATTATAAAAAATTATGGTAAATCCTTGTTGTCTAGATAGTGTATTATTCGTCCAATTCTCCTAACAATTTTTTTTTTTCTCCGATTTTCATACAACCACTTTTTGCGATTTAAACTTAATTCTTTTGACCCAGAAATTTGGTTTTCAAAAACTAGTTTTCTGACATAAAACGCTCAGAATATATTTCAGAATATCTCAAACCGTTTTGATCTAAAGTAAGCATCTTGCCCTCTGCACATTAAATGAATGAACAAACAAACAAATAAAAAAGTTGCCCTCCCTATTCTGGCCCCCGTGCCATGTATTCCTGAAGTTTACAGTTGTTAAGGTCTATCTTTTAATTTTTTGGAAGTACAACAAATTAGGCCTACTCATCAAATTGGCTAACAACATTATTGGCGAACGGCAGATCCACGGGGAGGCAAGTCCCATCCCCCCCCCCCCCACTAACTTGAAACTAGTGGCGTATTTAGGGGGGCAATGAGCCATGGCCCCTCCCGCCTCAGCCTAAAAATTAAAATGAAAGAGATATGAAAAGCCGTGAAGCGCCCCGTATTCACCCCATGCCCTCCCCTCAGGACATTTCTAGATACGCCCCTGCAAGAATAAGATAGGCTGATCTTGCAAAAACTTTTGAATTTCAATTTTGGACATATTGGCATAGTGAGATTTTCATTTCAAAAGGACCTACCAAAAGTCTTTAACTCTAATACTTTTTTGAGGAAATCCATTGGAAATTTGTTTAGACATTTTTCGCTTTGGTCGCCGATCCGCGTATTAAATAACTTAGTCAATTTAAGAGATAAGACAATGAAACTGGTATGGTTGGACAAGACTCAAATAGATCTTCATTTTGAACATCAATGGTTTAAGCCCAATTTGGCACAGTAAATTCACAATGAGGTACTTTTGATTTTTTGCTTGACTTGCAAATCAAAGTACGTACATGCACTGTATGACATTATCGTGCACAATGCACATGTAACTCTGTTGGCATTATTAGCAAATTTAGGGAAAGCACACAGAACTTTAATAAAGTTACCATGGTCAATTCAATAATTGACACAGGTATCCTGAATAGAACCAAAGAAATGAAAAAATATGAATTGACCATAGGCAATAGGTTGTTAAATTTGGCGATCAGGTTCAGTATTATAACTTAGGGGGGGGTGAAAACTCCAAAATGTTTGTGTGCGCACTTTTTTGTGTGACCTGGACCTAGTTGGGAAACACAGTTGCCTCCGTTCGTCAATATAAGCCGAAAACCCATATGGACGGAGCCTTTGAAGTTTGACGTGAAGAAATAATATCGAAAATAACCCAAACAAAATCACATATCTCGGGAACTATTGGTCTTAGAGACTTGTGATTAGGCTCAAATTAATTAGAATACCAACTTTCATATCAGTGTTGCATAGTAACTATAGGCCTGAGTGCAATATATTTTTAGTAATTGGACAAAAACAGTTTTTTCAGGCGTTTCCGTCAGTATACAAGCATTTAAACTCGCATTGTGGACCATTAGAGCCTAAATAATTGCAAAAATTGGTCAATATTTGTTTACATTATTATATGCATTTGACAGTTCTACTCCATATCATTGACACTGAATCAAACTATACCAAGTTGTGGTGTATCATGTATAGATTATGCCTAAATTGATTTGATCAGCGAGATACTTTATTTACTCATTACTGTAACATTAATATTTAGTTTCATTTCACTCCATGGAACTCTGTGTGTATTAATTTATGTAGCTTTCTTAAAAGTCTATAGGTTTACATACAAGTTATTTGACAAGCTTATAAAACAAGTAACATTCACATCACCATAATGATTCAATCTTCACTTGTGAGACAGCAGTAACGACATGATATAAGCTTGACGAGTAATATGTAAATGGCACTGCCATGAAATTCGCACAGCACTTCAAAGTTTTAGGACTCACAGTGTTACCATAACTTCATTTTTATGTCATATCCAAGATATAAAGGCAATTATGTAACTGTTTCAAAAATTAGGAGGACATATGTTGAAAGACAGATAAATGTAGAATAATAGAGAGATAAAATATATAATACATAGTACATACAATGTAGATAGATAGATAGATAGATAGATAGATAGATAGATAGCAGCCCATTCTCCACCCCAGAATGAAATACGTACTTTATGGACTTTTTGCACCAGACTATTAACACCGGTCTTCATTCTGAAGGAACAAGAAGGACGTCCTTCATTCTCATATATAGATCACACAACTGTTGAGAATGAACACCATTCTTTATTTCTACACAATTCTACAAAATAAAAGCTGGTCTTCATTCTCTAAAATCAGGATGAAAATGAAAGATGGTCTTCATTGCAAATGCAAATTAAACACTGTATTTCATTATTTGACCCATTGAAGGACAGTCTTCATATCCAGTCAAATGATATTACTCCAGACCATTGGATGAATGAATGTCACTCTTAACTGAACTTCGTTCATTCTTGCATAAATGAAAGATCAACCTTATCTTTGTAAATAAAGATTGGGCTTTATTTTTCAGTGTAAATCAAATTTGTAGGCCTATCCTACAGCTCCTATTTCCAAAATTGTGGTCAATCCAGGGGTGGATCCAGGAATTTTCATCATTGGGGGGGGGGGGGCATATATTAAGCTTCTTTTTTTTTTAACCAAATAGAAGTATGAAGGTTATATCACATTTTAGGGGGGGGGGTAGTTGTGTCCCTATGCCCTCCTGTATCTGCCACTGTTGTCCCATATATTAAAACTCAATATTTTACTCATTGATCAGATTACTTCTTTTAATAACCCCCCCCCCCTCACTTTTTTGGCAGCTTTCCTACTTCGTGCCGGGTCACTTTGGCCTATGTTGGATGGCTGTATAAATAATCATTGCCATGTCCTTCTCCTGTCTTAAGTAGCCTATGGAGTGCATGAATACAGGACATTAAGCCCCAATCATCCATCCATCCATACTGCATATGCCTGCTTTTTCAGGTGGGGGTAGGGGAGTTCACTTTATCCATAAATGTTATATCTAAAATTGAAGTTCTAAAAATTTATTACAGTGGCTTTTCTGAATATCTTTATCTTTGCTTATAAAAAATAACATGTTTTATTTTTCTAACATAGTGCATTATTTAAACACTAAATTGAGTAAATCCACTGAAACAGTATTTGAATTTACCCTTTACTGATTATCTAACCCTAGTGATATCCATTGAATGCATCATTGCTCAGGTCATTATAGGGGTGAAGTCTTATCTCATTGTCATTTCTTGCACCCCTTCCATTGTAATACATGTATAATAGCATTTATTATATAAGAATAGCTGACCTAGTTACATATAAATTTGTAAGTTATATTCAAAATTAATATTTAGTGTGTTCTTATAACTATTTCAGAATTGTACTGAGAATAGTTAATTTTCCCATATTCTAATTATTATCAAACCAGCCATAATTCACCAAATTTGGTTTTACTTTTTTAGATGTTCAGATTAACCATACCACAATAATGATAACTTTACCACTTTGTAAAGATAAAATGCTTTTAAAATGATAAACTTTGTTATTAGTGCATATAAATTCTTTATCTTCATGATGATAATAATGGGATATTTAGATCTATTCCCAAATTGGATTTCATGGGGATAGGCCTATATTTTTCCTCACTTAAAGATATATGAGCATGCCTATTTATTGATAGCTTTCAATCATGTTTGACATGCTATGACTGTCAAATTAACTAAATTCTGTTCTGTAATAGGTAGGCAGTATTTCTTCACAAATGTATTTTGCAAGATTGAATAGTTCTTAATGCCTTCAGCTGCATTCTTTTTAGAAAGCAAAAAATGTTAGGCTTTCCTGGAGTAATATGTTCAAATAACCCCCCCCCCCCTCCCAGAATAAATGCCCTGGATACCAGGTAGCCGTCTTGAGTAAGCCCCCCCCCACCTCGAATATAGGCCCTTAAATAGAGGCCTGGTGATCTCTCAGACCTCTCAGACTGCTTGAAGGTCTTCTGGAAAGATGTGAAGGGGGCATCTTATCTGGTAATTCGGTATATTTTTGTTATGGAGGAGGGAGGGATCAGTGAAAGTAGAAAGGGAGAAGGGAGTAGGGAGGAGAGGAGAACGAAGGAGGGGAGAACGGAGGAGGGGAGAACGGAGGAGGGGAGAATGGAGGAGAGGAGAATGGAGGAGAGGAGAAGGGAGGAGAAGAGAAGGGAGGAAGAATAATTCAGTCACTAAAATTTTATAACAAGTAGAAATTACATCTCAGAATAAATTGTATCTATAAGTGGCCTTAGGTGATAAAAATGGGAGAATGCGGGATGATTTGAGGCTTTTCTTATCTTTCCCATGTGCATTTTGTTACTACCCCCAAAATGTACGCCATTGAAAGTGTATTAAATTACTTGAACCTCGACATGAATCTGCTGACATTTTAGCTATAATCATTATTAAAGCCTTAGCATTTCATAAATACAATGTTACCTGATTGCACGATGTGTATGGGGAAAATTAGGATCAAAGAGGCCAATTCAGCAGAAAAGCAGGTCCATTTTTGGCATTTAACCGTACTACAGACATATCTATATCAGAAAATGAATAACATTCTTCATCTTGTAGATGTACCTTCAGAATTAAATACATCCTTCATATTCAGATGACAAAAGTCCATAAAGTACGTATTTCATTTTATGTGGAGAATGTGTTGATAGATAGATAGATAGATAGATAGATAGATAGATAGATAGATAGATAGATAGAAATATTAAATAGATAAATAGGCCTAATATTGATAGATTGATCAATAATCATCCAAATGGTAGAAGGCAGACAATACTGAAGGCTGCAAAATTTAAGTCTAGGTTAGATTGTTGACATTACATAATAGCATAGCATAATAGTAATAAAAAATAATAACATGATTTGCATGTATAGATTAATTGCTCACTGTTACATAATCATCAATTTATGATGATTATGTAACTGTAATTGTGTTATGTTTTCTTGTTGTCTGTTTGTTGATAATTAAATTTAGCTTGTCAAGGCTAATAATTAATTTTTCCATTAAAAATTACAGATACAGGGAATATTACTGGAGAAAATTGAATTTTTAAGACACTTTTGAAGGCGAAAATGTTACTTTTTTATATATGAAACTAAATCATTGATAAGAAGCTGGGCCCACTTGACCTAATTTCCAACTGTGGACTGTTGATGTTGAGACCATCACTGCACAGATTTTTGAGTCCTCTCCTGTGCTCAATTAGGCTTCACGAAACGGCCTGTGGCCGTTTCGCTGCGCGAATATAAATATATAGTCCTTGTTCAATTTCTAGATAGATTACTCTGTTAATACAAACAGTTCAATGCTGGAAAAAGATGTCCCTGATGAACAAGTAACTCTCAAATTGAGTATTGATCATATCCCTTTGTTTGCTGTGCTCCGTTTTTAGTAATGATATATCATTGGCCTAACGTCAAAGAAGAAAATAGAGGATTTTTCAAGAAGAGAAACAAGGAGATGAGACAGGATCTAATAATTTTTTGTAATATGACAGAACAAAACAATTTACAATGTATTGACTGTGTCTGACATCTTAATGCACAAAATTTGTATCATCAATATTGGTAGATTACCTAAAAAAACAGGTTTGCATATAGCTTGGAAAATAAAGTAAGCTGTTTCTCTGGGGGGAGAATAATTAAGCTGAAACATCTACCTCTGCCAAGTGACCTTGCACCATGGGACTTCTTACAAAATACAGTTTTTCCCCAACACTTTCTTTCTTTCCTTCGCCAACACCCCTTGCTCAATTGTGTGGTGCATGCCTTTGGTGCATCTTTTTGAACTGCTGTGTTGTTAGCATTGTTCATTTGACTTACATGTAACCAACTGACTTCAATCATGTAGATTAAGAACAGTTAACCCAAGAAAAGCACAAGTAACACCGACAATAAGTGACAAATGATGACCAGGAATAGTCGTACTTGAGAGAACAGGTCATTCAATATTTTGTTCAGAAACAATTTCAGGCATGCAACTGAAATGCTGAGAGACTTTCTTCTCTTAAAAGTTATCAATGCCAGTCAAGACATGGATATGTCCAAATCTCAATTCTCTAACCGGAGGCTTTCTCCTACTAAAAGAGAATATATCAATTGGGTTTAAGGAAACTGTCTCTGAAGATTAGAGTGAAATGGCCTTGATGCTGAAAGGTCTGTGTGCTCCATCAATGATCAGCAGGACAGAGAGGCAAATTATCAAATTTGAGGATTTGCAAAAAAGGAGACCTTACCTTCAACTTATAACCAAAAGGATGAGGTCATTTGAAAGCCTGCCTTATAGACGATTAGTAAAAGGCAAAAATCCACTTCAGCACCTTCAGTTTTAAATTTTACACAAAACTTTGAAAATTTGCATTTCACCAATTTTGAAACACAGTGATGAAAACGATTGATTTTCATACCTTTTGAATTGTGCTATTTTTGTCATGTTTTTCCTTAATGTTTCCAACATGTCTCAGGGGTGCAAGAAAAAAATTCAAGGCAAAATACCGATTAGAAAAAATATTTTATTGTATTGAAGGTCAAATTTTAAAAGTGAAAATGTCAGTCACTACATGAAGCATTAAAAACCCAATTTAACTGAATTTACAATATCTCAAGATGTTTTAGATAACTCTGCCCTGACATGGACTTAACTGATATTCTAACAAAAAAGTTCCAGGTCCATATTTTTATTAAATTTTTTCATTTCAGAATGCAAGTCTCATTCCAGAAATATCCATCAGGTGGGGCCTCAACTCCAGTCTACATAAATCAACCTGTGTTATGCCCACAATGGTTAAGTCATTAATTGGTCTGGCCTGAAGCTCCGTCTGTAGGAAATGTCTGGAGTGAGACTGATGCTCAGTAATTCAAGAAATTCATTTCAAAATAACAACCTGGAACTTTTTTTATTGGAATATCAATTAAGTCTATGTCAGAGCAGAGCCATCTGAAACATCTCCCGACATCATAAATTCAGTTTTGGGATTTTAATGTTTTATGTAGTGATTGTCACTTTCACTTTTAAAATTTGGCCTTCAATGCAATAAAAGATTTTTTCTGATAATTATTTTTTCTTGCACCTCGGAGACACGTTGGAAAAAATTGGGGAAAATTTGATAAAAATAGCATTATTCAAAAGCTATGAAAATCAATTGTTTTCAACACTTTGTTTCAAAATTGGTGAAACGCAAATTTTCAAAGTTTTGTGTAAAATTTTAAAATGAAGGTACTGAAGTGATTTTTCGGCTTTAAGTTGTGTAGGAGGCAGGCTTTCAAATGACATCATCCTTTTGGTTATAAGTTGAAGGTAAGGTCTCCTTTTTTGCAAAATCTCAAATTTGATAAAACGGACCAGGGAAAGACAGGAAATTGTCGTAGTTGAATGATTTTTGGTAAGATTATGCTTGTCGACCATAGAATCAATGACATCAATTTGGTTTTGGCCAAAAAAATTATTTGAAAAAAATATGAGCAAAAAATCAAGTGTTGCGTTCCTTTTGCTGGTGAGTGTATTATTAGGCAGCTCTTTATGTCATCACTGAAGCCTCACTGAATACATCATGCCTTCTGGATTAAGAATAGATATTACATTTCAAAAATAATACAATGCTCAAAGATAGAGAGAGAAAATATATTTAGCTTTTATGTGTTCAGTGCAATATAGATGCTGGCTGTGAACTTGTTTGCATCAAAACCTCATTAAAATTTTTTTATGATCTTTGACTTGCTTTTAAAATTAAGCTGTATATACTCGCATAGATGAAAATGATATTAAAACTCTGCCACGTGAAACTGTTACTCTCCCATACTTCCAATACGAGGGGTGTCCCAAAAGTTCTGACCAATTTTTTTGGCAGACCTTTCCATTTGAAATAGCTAAATGAAATTTTCACAGAATAAATTTCAGGTATTTGACCATCTATTTTGAAAAAATCAAGACTGTAAGAAGTGTTTAAGTTACTGTTCTGTTACCATGGTTACGAGAGGTCAGTGGACCCAGCGCAGCTCAATTTCTCTGATGAAATTCAGCAAATTAGCTGTGTTAAAAGTCAGAGAATATATAGTCAAAAAGCAAATGATTGCAAGAAAATGTATTTCCTTATAAGCTTGCAGTTTTTCAAGATATCTTCCAATAGATTAAAAACATTCATTTAAATTTCAACCTGATCAGCTGAGGCAATTACCAAAGGCTTTTTCTAGCAGTTGCCTAACAGCGCCTGAGACGGTTTGGCTGAAACAATCTGCTGTCAAGAGGCAGT
This sequence comes from Platynereis dumerilii, assembly GCA_026936325.1. Classification (NCBI taxonomy): domain Eukaryota; kingdom Metazoa; phylum Annelida; class Polychaeta; order Phyllodocida; family Nereididae; genus Platynereis; species Platynereis dumerilii. Next base: position 109,223,574 of record JAPTHN010000001.1, on the reverse strand, counting down.
GCTCAAGAACCGTAGGTTCAAAATCCAATCTCATCTGCTTTAATTACCAGATTTGGCCTTCTGTAACATTGCGTGATACTAAAATATATATACCAGTTCAAAAATTAAAGAAATAATAGTCATAACGAGAAATGAAGCAGTCGCCAAATACACTGAAATTCCACAATTTAGGAACAGCCCAGTTCGGAGGACCCAGGTGATCGCCTAAGCACATTGGTTAAACTGATTCACAGTAAATTTAAATGAAAAACTTTGAGATACTGTTAGGTTTCCAAATAATATTTTTCATGATCATCCATTGCATATTTACAGTAAATTCCCTGGTTATTTACAAGCCTAGACACTTGGATTTGGCCTAAAAAATTGAGTTGCGCTGGGTGCACTGACCTTCTGTTTCCATGGCAACAGAAAAGTTATTTAAAATGTTCGAACAGTTACCATATTTTCAAACTGGATAGTGAAATACCTGAAATTGATTCTGTGAAAATTTCATACTGCTACTTCAAATAGAAAGGCCTGCCAAAAAAATTGGTCAGAACTTTTGGGACACCCCTCGTATGGCTCATTACAAGACCTCCAATGCTTTGACAAAGTGTTATTCAGTAAACTGACATAGTTTTGAATATTAGCTGGACTGATAAAAGAATTTTTTCAAGTTCTTTGCTGGTTTGCATCATCAGATATAACATACTGTCTAATAATCGTGAAATTTTATGTAAAGTCCAGGTGAAAAATTATCTGAAACCCATCATGTTGGTATTTCAATTGTAGGACTTTTTGTGACCTTTTCGAATATACAGGTTGATTTTCGCGAGTTAGCGAAACAACCGAAAAATGTTCAAAATGTCAAAAAATCGATGTCATTTCCTCAAAAAACTTTTCAAGTTAGTTACCTGAAATTTTTGATATAGCCTTTTGATATTAAAATCTCACATTCCCAATTTGTCCAATGGTGAAGTTCCGAAATCAACCTACCCTACTGCAAGAATCCCATACCACTGAGATGAAATACAGTATGTCATTTTCATAAAAATAAACAGTGATTTGGGCAAAAGAATGGCAAAACATATCCACCCCCTATGTACGCCTTTAAAAATACATTACAAACTAACTGTCAGGATCCGCCATAATAGATTTTTTTGCTCAGGACAGTGATTTATTTAAAATTTCTTTCTATATATTAATTTATTAATTTATATATATTCACTATTTAAATACAAGTAATAATGGCAAAATGTTTTAATATTTACCGTATTTTATGTGATTGAACTTGACATCCCAAGCCTGTCTCTTCACTCTATAGTGAGGGAACCTCCAAAGACCTCCATATGGGCCTGTAATATTTGCCGACATATGTGTACTGAACCACCTTGTCGCGGGGTTCCTGTGGCCAGTGGTCGAAATAGGCCTTGTCATTTGAGAGCGTCTCTGAGTTGTGAGGCCCGAAGAGTTGGAGCCCTTGGGGCTCGGGCTCTGGGGGTAGGCCCCTGACCCCCCGCCAAAAACGTCTATGTCTGCAGAAATAAAGGTAAAAACTTACATCAAGAATCGTTTCATGTGGAATGCTTTTTTTTAACCCTCCTCTATGGTAATAGCAAAAATGTCATTTCTTGTAAGAATCTTTAATCTGTAGGACATAAACCGATATTTACCACACAATTGGACATGGCATAGCTTCTGATGTCGATAAGAACCTACTGATTTTGCAAGAAACACTTGGTATTCCTTCTTTAAATGCAAGAAAGGCAACACTGATTATTCTGTTCAATGTTTTGAGTATATCCAACAGTTACTAATTCAAGTTAATGCATGGATTTTGTGTATTTTTCTGCTATCAGTTTTAGCACTTTCACAACAGAACTAATTCATTCACTCTCACATTCATTTGTTGGTCTGAGAGGTAATCATGTTCTGCTCTGTCTTGACAAAAATATATAATCAGGGACCCTTCAGAATTAAGACCTGGAGTTTTGCTTGAGAGCGTACTTATCACTGATTTCGAATAATGTTTATTTGATGATTGACCCAAATTTTTAACCTCCTTGTGTGGCCTTTCCCAAATTTTTGGGGAGCAACTACCTCCCTTCCCTCCCCCATTCATGTCCTCTGGTATGCCCATGCTACAAAACCAAGTTCACTTCCAAATAATCTCCCCACCATCTCCCCCTCCCCCAGTCATAAATTCTGAACTATTTCTTAGGCCCAGATCTCACCAAAAAGGCTGAAAAGCCACAAGGTGCTGCCCTCAAGGAGAAATTTCACGTCAAACAACACCATGATGGATCAAGCAAGTGGCTCAAACATATCAGTTTCACCTCTCCAACTGAATCCAAACAGCCATACCAATGAATGCAGATTGATCAATTGTTATTCACACTTTTACAGCCCATAAGCCTGATTTGTTGGTGGCAGTTGGGAATCAACACTTAAGCTTGGAGTGCCGATAGTGATATCAGTATTGGAATACTGCCATCATCTCTGCATATATTCACATGGAACATGACACACTAATATGAGATCTGTAATAACACCGGGTGCTACATCACAATGTCGTAACCTATTGTTATAGAACCAGGTCATGTTTATGTCAACACATTGTGCTGCAAAACGTGACACAATTAGCAGATTGACAGGTGGTGAAGGTGAGTTTTCGTTATTTATGCCTAATTCCTGTCACTGAAGACAATGTACAACAAGCCTAATGACTAGTTATATACCTGAACAAAATACCTGCAATGAATTTTATCTGCAAAAAGGTATCTGTTGGGAGAAGATAGCATTATAAGGGGTGACCTCAATACAAGCTGGCATGTGTGTATGGTTATTATGCTTGTAAATGTAGTATACAGTTTCCATAAAATAGCAACAGTCACTTGGATGCCTTCTAAATAACATAATAGTAGTGCTTCTAGGATCTTATTTGCAGAAATGCAGAATTATTTTGTTTAGAGTCCAAAACAGCATCTGTAGCAACATTGTGAGAACTGTAGCAACATTGTGTCACAGTTTAAGTTGAGTTACATTATTATAAGGTCTCTCCAAAGCCCTATTTCCTAGGATATTTATGGCATTTTTAGAAGTAACCCCATTAAATAGTATATTTTTATATTTTAGATTTCTTCCTTGGCCAAGAAGATGCTCAACAGCAGGATGTGCAGAATAATTCAACAGTGCCTCATGCAGAAGGGAATCAGCTGGGAAAGACTTTTCTTAAATATTTTTGTATTTCATGCTGACTAGTAACTGATGAGTAAGGTTATTTGCCTTAGTTTTGAGTCTGGTAATGCTAAACAACAAAAAGATCAGTTTTATTTCCTTCAGCTACATCTACACACCACATCCATCAATAACAATTTTTGTGAGGTTTCTTAAACATATATGTTGATTTACTTGAATGCTTTTTTCGACTTGTTTGAATAATGAAGATGCATACAGGTCACTTGTAGTCATGCATTTATTGTCATTATAAACACTCATATTGTAGATTGAAAATATTGTCCTTTTCAGTTGTGGTCATGATTTTAATCTGTTATTTCTTATGAAAGAAGCTGAAATGTGAAGGATTCTTGCAATAAATCATAGGCTTACTGCACGTAAATTTTGGAGGGGTGGGGGTAATGACATTTGGCCAAATTCAATAACTTGGTAGCTATTATTTCCAATGATATTTTAAGATGTGAAAGCGAATTGTCGCTTGTCATATTATAAGGGGAATAAACCTGTTTCCTGTCACTTTTTGAGGCCGGAAAAATGTTGTGTCCATTAGGATATAAGGAGCTCTGTGCTGCAATGTCATTTTTTTAAGAGGCATGTGTTGCTGTGTTGACTTGTACCCATAAACCCCAACAGTGCCCCATCACTGTGTGCGTCTGTCTCCTTTTTAATTCTTTAACTTCGTGCATGTGTCAAACTTCCATCATACAGAGTCCAAATCCATCGAGGCTTTGTGAACTAGAAGATCCTGATTACACAAAATGTCTTGACAGGCAGCACAATCTTGCTACAAAAACTTGTTACGCATGTTGAGAGCTTATTACAGCATCAAATACTTTTCATTGTGTAAAGATGTCTTTTTATAAGTATATAGTCTGTAAATAATAAATAGTTTGCATTGAAATGTACTTCAATGAGATTTAACAGCATTTAAAAGTGGCCTAACAGAAAATTCTTTGGCCTTGCACAACTTATAGAGCTATCTCCTGAAATGAGACTTTGTTTTAGTCATTTGCAACCTTTTTGTACAAATAACTTCGATTAAATTGTCATACAACAAGATTTTCTTACCTGTAATACCATTTCGGGGTCAAATCATAGCCACAATTTGTTGACATAAACATGACCTGGTTCTATAACAATAGGTTACGACATTGTGATGCAGCACCCGGTGTTAATATTATTAGAGATCTTTGCAGATTAGCGGTCCACACAGTTTCAAAATGAACATTCAACTTGCTCTTTAGATGTCACTGGCTTAAACATGTTTTAATGATTTTGTTTGTGTTAGTTTTAATCGTTTCAGTTCATTCAGCATATATCACATCAGCCAGCATAGGTGTGGATAAACTAATTAACTGGTTTATAATATAGTGTATGTACCTAATCAGAAGATCAGGAAACAAGCAGGTAACTGTTAATGAAATGACAAAGCCAGTTTGCAAATTGAAAAGAAGAAAATACATTTTTCCAACGGACCGCCAATCTGCAAATAGCTCTAAGTGTCACTTACAGTGATTTATATAACCATGAGCAAGTGAGATTGATGATTACATAATTATATACAACTGAGACTGAATGTGAATCTTATTCTAGGGTATGTTTTCTGACGTCACCTTTACCTATAGAATACAATGTCATGTCGCAGAAAAAAAAACATCACGTTCAATCTCAGTGTCTACATTTATGAAATCATCTGTAAGTATTAGAGCTCTTTGCAGATTGGCGGTCCACTGGAAAAATTAATTTTCTTATTTCTAACTTTCTAACTGGCCTTGCCACATCATTTACAGTGTTCTGTTGGTCTTCTAATCTTCTTATTTGATGAGGTACCTTAAGTCATTTAATTAGTCTATGTATTGTCACCTATGCTGTTAGATATGATAAGCACTGAATCAACTGATTAACCTTAACTGACACACACAAAGCATTTTAAGCCTGTGACATCACGCGACCAACTTGAAAGTTGATTTTGTAACTGTTTGGACCGCTAATCCGCAAACAGCTCTAATCAGCATTCGCACGAAGCAAGGATATTCACAATGATATCACGAGTGCGTATGTGAACTAGGCATTATCCTATCTGCTATTCCTTCTGTAGGTATCTGTCAGAGAAAAAGCCATGATAGGGAAAAAAATAACCTTGACATTTCAACTTTGCTTTATATAAATGTATATAGGGGTCTAAAATAATGTGACATGATATTGACTTAAATTCAGTTAATGAACTTTTAATATTTAGTTAAATGTTGTATACTACTAAACAGTTCTATAAGTCCTCCTTTAAGGAAACTTCAATATCTCAAAGACCCCTTTTCCATTTTATTTTTTTTGTAGGCATACATATTGACATTATACATGTACTTATGTATTTGTAGCTTGATTGCTTCATTTTTGTCTGAGTGCACGAACAAGTTTTGACTTTTCCATAAAAAAATTTCCAAAAGGCACTCAAATTATTTTAAAGGTCACCCAATACAAGGAACCTAAACTGTGAAAAGTTTTACAAAATATGTCCTCCATTGTCCACTAAATATGATTGAGAAACACATTTTTTCCAGTATCATGAAAAAGGGTACATGTAGGTTTACTCAAAGGCTGGTGGCTCAGCCAGGAATAATGCCACTAAGCTGCATATACACACAATTAGGGTCTATATACAGGCCTATAATTCGGCCAACTTCAATAAAAGTCAGAAGGAATCTTTTGAGATATTCAAGTTTATTTAAAGTGGGAATTATTTTTGTTGAACTATTTAGCACTACTATTGGACCAGTATTGGTATGTAACTTTCTTACTACTTTTGGAATGTAACTTACTTGCCACTGTTGGTTTTCTTCTCCACGATATCTGTGCTCTCTTGTAAGAAACAGTGTGGAACTCTTCTGAAGTAAACTGAAAAAAGAAGGGAACCTGTTCACAATCTTTAGAGTCGTAGATCTGCCATTACAATAATCTATCTAACAGGTTATTTTTGATTATTAAGAATATAAAATTGTTTTGTTGATAAAGAACATGAAAGAGTTAAGTATGCCTAAAAGATGCTGAGGGTTAATGTTTAAGGTGCTTTCTTGCTAACCGAGACGTTGTAGGTTACTCTCCCAGCAATGGCACGAGGGAACGCCAGAACAGCTATAGAGAAAATCCTCCAGAACTCTTTGCTCCCTTCCAGGCTGGAGCAGGCCTGTTGAAGATGTAAGCTGTTTTTTTAAATCTACTGAGACTCTCTGTGTAGTGGTCTCTCAAAATTAAAAAAACAAACTAACTGACAATTTTTTTGTATGCTAACTTCCCCCAAACTGATTCACTCTTATTTGGAATTGTTTCAAGTGCTATTTATATCATAGGTCAGGATGAGTCCTGGATGATTGTTGCTTGACACACATGTAGCCTACTCTTCACAGCCAAGGTAGTTATTAGTATCATTCATACGGCGTCCCAAAAAAATGAATTTCTGAAATTCATTGGGGTTAATGCCTAAATATGTTCCATAGCCGCTCTCTGACTCCCATGTAAAATTTTAGTTCAACCCCCTTAATGTGGTGATGGTTATTGCAGTTATAGGTCTTTTATTTCTGGTATAGTGGTTTTGCAAGATTGCCAAATAAATTCTAGACCCACAAAGACTTCAAACCGCCTTTTCAATGGTTATCTTCATGATAAAAGATACATCGTATATAACAGTTCAACAAAAATAAGTCTGCCTTCATCATGTTCTTCCAGTGGCGTAACTGGGCGGTCTCGAATGGGGGGGTACCTGGGGGGGCACGCGATTCTCTGGGAGGGCACCCACTATACTAATTGTATATTTTAGCCAGAGTTGGAAAGTTCATATGGGGGGGCACCTGGGGGGCACAGGTCCAATATGGGGGGCACGTGCCCCCCATGCCCCCCCATAGGGACGCCACTGTGTTCTTCTTCTATAATTAGTTTCCGCCTCTTGTTCAGACGAACCTCCATTTCGAATAATATAAAATCATTATAAAATCCTTTGGAGTAATAAAAGTTGCAGTTAAAAACTGTTTTGTAATAATCCGTTTGGATAATTGGCTACAACTAAGATATTGGCTACAGCTACGGCTAGGCTAAGAACTAATATAGAATAAAATAATAAAATCTGTACAAGAGTCTGACGATTTTATTCTTAATTGTGACGTTTCCGGGCTAGTGAAGGGACTACAGGATCTCTGTACGGCATGGTCATTCCTGGGCTGCTCGGGCTACCCGGGTGTGATTCAAACCGCAAAGAGTCTGTAGTTATTCCACAACGGCAGTTCCTTGAAGACGTTAGTCCCGTTCTCTCACAAGGTTGAGGCATATTAGATTACAAATTTTATTGATGTGGCTTCTTTCCCTCGGAGGAATTTTTACAACATTCAGTCCAGTTCCGTGAGTGCCTATGTAACAGTCCCCATTCAGGATCGCTGAACATATTTCCTCGTCCTCCATTGGTGGTCTCCTTCCCGCTTCCTTATAGCAATCTTTCACTCTGGTTATGCTCCTCCTTCTACACTCCTCCAGGGCTTGACATTTAACTAATATGTGAACTATATCTTCTTCTTCCTTGCCACAGATGTTACATGTTGTGTTGAACCTAATTGTGGAGAATTCTGCCTTCAACTTTTCTGTCTTGAAGCATCCGCTGAGCTATCTAGCTCTGCAAGTGTCTGCCTCCACCATTCTTGGTTTGCCCTTGCAAGGATCCCATAGTCCATGGGAGGTGAGTCCATTGCTTGTGATGAACCAGCTGAGTGTACTCCTCTCGCTTGCATCGCTGATGAGCTTAGCTTCCCAGTGGTTTCTTATGGTCGTTTTGACGAATTGCTTCCATTCTAGTTTTGCTTTTGGTGACCTAAGATTTTTATAGACGTCTATGGAATATGTGTCCCCTATCATACAGACCAACGCAAACCAGCTGTGCCTGTTTGTCGTACAAATGGCCAATTGCCTCTCAGCCAATCGATAAAATTTATGATTCCTTGGCAACCGATAGATATTTCCGTTCAATGCAAGGATCTTCTGGTATAGTTGTCCCTCCTAGGAGATGACGCGACTCAGGAGATGTATGAATTCGATTGCAATGCTTTGAGGAAGGCCTTGTATCTGACGTAGCATTTTTCTATATGTTAGACTCAATGAATTTAGATCTATTTTTCTTAGCACTGTTGCTTCTAGACCATGAAGCAGCTTAGGTGTAACGTAGCATTGGATTATCTTAATTGCTGCAGGCGGGTCGAGTCCATTAACTCCATGGAGCCCTGTCTTCAGCAGGGAATAAGCCATGCGCCTGGCCTTTTTGATATTGAATGTCACGTCCACCCTCCCGCTACCGCCATTCTACTTGAGTCCAAGGTGGACAAGTGAGTCGTCAATTGTTACTGTAGTACTGCTGATTGTCCATCACCGATTCTCCAGTGGTTCGGTTTTCTTCTTAGGAGTGACAAAGTCCGTGACGATTGTCTTCTTGGGATGCAGACTATATTTATGGTTATTCACGTAGTCTGTGGTGCAGTTCAAGAGTGCCTGAACTTGCTCTTAGTGGAACGTCATCAGGACCACGTCATCGGCACAGGCAGGGCTGCCTGTGAAGAGGCCTCCGATTTCTGTTCCCAGACCACTGAACTCTATTTGTTTAAGGAGGTCATTGATATAAAGTTTGTAAAGTAAGGAGAATTGATACTTCCCTGTTTCACTCCATGGGTGACTTCATACACGCCTGAGTCGATTCCAGTCCATCGGACACTCTCACTAGTTCCAACGTATAGGTCATCAAGTAAGCCCTACCATTTTCCTTATATTGGTTGTTCAAACAGCTTACTTTTGAGGCGATGGTGGTTGACAACATCAAAAGCTTTCCTTGCGTCTAAAGACGCAACATACAGGGGCTGTTTCTTGTCTTTTGCTTCCGCAGCAGTCTCTGTTATTAGCAGGCTTGCCATGGACGGGGATCGTTGCGGCGTAAATCCCACTTGAAGATCTGAGATGTCCTCCTGAATGGCATCCTGGAGTTCATCGTTCATGCAGATTATCTCCAGAACTTTTAACAGTATTGGTACCACCGTAATCCCTCTGTAGTTGTCCATGTCTCGTTTGTCCTTGCCAGGCTTCGGGATCATTAGTTTATATGAAGATTTCAAAGAGGGAGGAATCTTTCCTTCGCTTAATATCACATTTACTGTTGAGCTAAGTGCATCTTTAGTGGTTTCTGGGAGCGCCAGGATATGCTCCGCCCGGAGATTGTGAAAGTCCGCCGCCTTCCTCTTCTTTAGCTTTCTCAGAGCATCATCCAGTTTACTCCTATTTATTGAGATGGGTCGAGCTTTCCTACTTGCCAGTTTCCTCATACATGATAGCAACATCTCTTCTTCTTCATTTGTGAGTGCTAGATTTCCACAGTACTCAGCCCAGGCTTCCCTGATGGTGTCATCATTGGTAGTAAGCTGCCCGTTCCTGATTGCTGTGCTATGCATATCTTGTGTCCTCTGTTTCTTGATGAGTTTGTGAGCCAAGGCCTGGTCACCTTCCATTGCCTGACTAATATCTTGTAGAAGTTGAGTTCTATCTTGGGCTGCCTGCTGTCTTTGGACTCTTCTGACTGATTTAGTCGCCTCCTTCCTTTTGACTCCATTCAGGGGTATATCCATGTCAACGCTACTTATGGTAAACATAACCTTTATCTAGCCTTTCCACCTAGTTTTGCACTAAAAGCAATACTAAAAACTACTTTTAAAAGCTATTTTAACCATAACCTAAAATTTTCGCTGCTTCTCCCGTTTCACTGCTTCTCCCGTTTATGAAAACTTAAATATATATCAAAGACCTCTTTTTCAATTTCTATTAAAGTTATCACATTTGTAGGCCTGCATATTAACATCATGCTTGTGTATTGTAGCACGATTGATTCATTTTTGTCTGAGCCAGCAGACCCTGAGTGTACATACACATCTTTTTTAAAAATAGAAGTTTTGACTAATCTAAAAAATTAAAATTCCAAAGGGTGCTCATACACCACTCAAATTATTTCTAGTGCTACCCAGGGAACCTAAACTGTAAAAATGTTACAAATGAAGTCCTAAATTGTCCACTAAATATGATTGAGAAACAAATTTTCTCCAGTATCATGATGAAGTACAGTCCTGGATATAAGTTCTGTTGCTATCACATGTCACAGACACAATTGTCAATAATTTTACTTCTGCTGAACAGATTTTAGTGAGACATGACTTATATGAAAGCTAACTTGCTTATATAGCGAAAATTGAGTGTGTCTCACTGTGAATATTCTACAAATTATTATTAAAAGTATATCCATAATGTACTTGGACAAAAGATATGTCGCATGCCAGAGGGAATGCTGAAAAACTGTCTGAATTAATTGTGAAACTACTATTTAAAATGGTGCAAAAATATTACAGTATTTAGTCATGGTGTAGCAGAATGAAAAAACTAATTTGGTTCTACTTAATTATCTTATCCATGGGGTTCCACAAGGACTCATGTGAAAGATCAATGCGATACTAATAAAATCATCGAGAAGGATATATAATGCAGAACAACACTTTCTTAAATTCAATAATACTCTTCAGAATTGTCTTTCCTGCCTTGTTTTATTCTAGTGAACACTGAATCAATAAAATTCAGATTATTACATTCCTGGTGCCAGAGCAGGTATAACTGGATATGCCACATTGGCAAGAAAAATGTAATTGGAGGCCATGCTGTTTGGCTTCAAAATCTCACCATGACAGTGGTTTACTATATAATTTAGGACACATATTTATTCTTATTTAAGGTTGCTGTTAAATCGAATGCCTCAGCCTTCTTGATCAATTTCTTGCCCCGAGACATTATTTTTCGTTTCGCATTATCTTGGTAAATTTCAGTAGAGTCCGGATAAACCATATCCATGTTAGCTTTAACAAACCATTTGCTTTTGTGCAGTTATAATGTTGTTTTGGCAAAGAAAATTTGAAAAATGAATTACTGAGCGCCTTGGCCTGGTGCCACCAATAGATACAACCCATGTTCACAAAGTACAAATACCCGATTTATCCCTAATAAAATACATAGAAATGTTCCACAAGTCCTTATGGAACCCCATGGATACTGTCTTCTAGATCATGAATTAATGAAAGGTGGCATTTTTTCATCAAGTTGCACCATGCAACAGAACTTCTGTCCAACCATATTTGTGACAGATACTTATTTTTATTTTGTAGAATATTCAGACTGAGATGAAGCTACGTTTTTGCAATATAAGTAAGGTGTAGTTGACGGTAGGTCGTAAAACATGGAGGGGTTGCCGGCGGACTGTCCGCAGACAGTCGAGGATTGTGGATTTCAAGCTGCCGGGAAAACCGGGAATGTGTGAAAGGGACATATTATAGTGAACCTGGAATATGAAGAAGACAAAACTTAAACAGGAAATGTTCACATTTGACCTATCTTTAGCACCAAGACAATTGTTAACCTGAGAACCAATATTATACAATACTTCTATTATATAGGCTGTATGTTGTCTTGTCAAAAAAATCTATTTGCAAAATAATTATAGCCAATATCAAGTGCTGTGTATCCTTTGCTATTGAGTGTAGGTAATAACGCACAACAAATCCTATGAGTAAGTAAAGACACCTTACCAGTGCAAATGGGACGTTTTCCTCCAGCCTCCTGAAAGCTCCGGAGAGCTGGTTTTGGTCCATTTTTGACAAAATATGTGTGCTGTTGATAGACCAATTTGATTTCGTCCAGTTCAGAGCCAAGACGAGCAGTCTGTGTCCAGTTCTGCAATGCAAGATGCATAAGTGAGTCTTTTTCCAGGCAAGGTATGGCAAGATTTAGGCCTAAAATGTTTTTTTTTGTTTGGGGGCGACCATTTATTTTATTTCATTAGTGAAATAGATATAATAATGCATTCTTCACGAAGTGATCTCAAAAATAGCAAGTTCGAAGCTAACTAAAAATAAAAGTCTAGTTCTGAACGACGCTCTATCACGTGACCACTTCTCGTTTTTGCTCGACATGGCAGACGAGATCGGGGGCGACCCCATACTAAATTTCAATTTTCTAATGGTATGCGTCGAGAAACCCTGGATGAACCAGGTGGTAGGGTCCGGCAGGAACCCAAGACCATATCTAACCAGGCGCCGGAAGGCAGCCGTCCAGATAAATCGGACAATGTCCGACCGAATGCAGCGTCTGCAGACGCCCAAGATCAAGATCTGGAGCAGACGACGCTTCGATCCCCGGAGGCGGGAACTTCTGAGCAAGATCAAGGCTGTGGCCTTGACAGTCAACATGGTCAAGCCAAAACAAGACCGATTGGCAAGGGTACACAATACCCAGGAAAGTTGCAAGGAAACCAGCAGTAGCAGGTTTTTCAGGCGAGTCAGAGAGCGAGGAAGACCTCGACGAGTCCGATTCGGACTGGACAGACGAAGACTCGGACGATTCTCAGTCACGGAGGAAGCGTAAGCGGCCCAAACATAGCCAGGGAGCTACAGTTTCAGGCAAGTCTAAATTTAAGAACAGTGCTAAGCTTACTGACTCTACGATTTTTGATCCCTTTGAGGATGTGGTTGAAGATCATTTGTCACCAGGAGAAAACGAATTTCTATACAAATATGTTTGTGACCCGCTATGGAATCCGAAAGAGTTGGATAGTATCGCAGACAAATTTCCTGTGGCCACGCTAGTTTCTGAAGCTGTCAGGAAACCTTTGGATCCGGAAATTTTTGACATGTTGCCAGGAAAGATTGCATCCAACGTCAAGGACACGGACAAGGGGTTTTTGTCCATCGCCACCGGCCTTGGAACGGCGTTCGGCCCCCTCACTAAAGTCTGGTCAGACTTACGGTCGGCCAGGGACCGGGACACCCCGATTAACTTAAAGAAGATGTGCACTGAGTTGGAGAAGGGGATGTTTGCCCTGGGTCAAGGCCACGACGCTGTGCTTTTTGCAAGGAGGAAAGCCCATTTGGATACCTTTCTCCGTGACAATAAGGCGGCCGAGGTTGTCAAGCACAACCAGCATGTATTTGAGGCTGATGGTGATTACCTCTTTGGTGCAGACTTTCATGACTCGCTGCACAAAAAGGCCAAGGGAACCAAGCGCCTACGTGAGGCTCAATGGGAATTGTCCCGGCGGAAGAGGAAGCCTAGAGCCAAACAGCAACACGGACATGGGAAGCACAGGTACAACTCGTATAACAACAACCAATCTGACCAGAATCGCAAGGACTCCGGGAATGCTTCGGTGGCAACCAGAAGCCCTTTCGAGGCCGACCCCTCCCAAGCAAAGGACGGGGAGGTGGTCGCGGAGGAAAACCTCAAAACAGGTATGTCCTTTCAAAATCCTTTAATGCTATGTCACAAAACAGAGCCTTGCGTGCATACTGGGCAATTAAACGCAGGCGATCTAGAGTATATCACTGAAATTCACTAATGGGGATCAATTGAGGGTTGTGGGGTGACCAAAAATAAAAGTTCTACAATGATGATGAAAAGTAAACCAAATAATTGTGTGTATATGATGTGTGTGTAGCTGTAATTTCAACTGCACCAGTCGATCGGTTTTCAAGATACAGCAATGAAATTTTGGTGGCTGAAATGCTATGTGAAGGTTTTTCTCTCCAAGTGAAAATTAATTTTATGTCTACAATGCCATAAATGGGATGCCACATATAATATGTTCTGATTTTTTTCCCTTCAAAGATTATTCCGTGAGTGATAATTGCCACATAACCTTCAAGATAACAGATGTCCACTTTAAAGAAATTTTCATCAGAAATCGACCTTTTTTAGCATGTTTATTGTTTAGACAGAAGTTACTTGTGCAAGAAATAACCTGAATAGTCATAAAAAGCGTTTCAGAGTGGGAGATAGACACAAATAATTATGATCATGCAAAATTTGTGTTTATTTGTTTCTTATCAAGACTGCTGTTATCCTGAGAACAATCCAGTGAATGGTAACGTATGTATCAATGATATAATTAAAAGTCCTGCATTTTTCACGAAAGAGCAAGCTATCAGAAAAGTTTCTCTGTGTTATAAAACTATGACTCGAAACAGATTGAATAGAAATCACTATTATCAGGCCTTCAACTCTGGTTTTGATACATGTAATTTACTACATATATGTGTTTGACATAGTGGGTCATCCAGAATCTACCAAAATCAGAATTATAAGTGTGTGCTGAAGGAAAGCATTAGCTTGTGGTTCTAATGTCCTTGTCACAACTGAAAAACTTTGGATTTTGCCCATGATTTTTCATGGATCTGTAACTGCTTTGGGTAGTAAGTTTTCACAAGACATTTGACGGATACATAATTAACGATCTGGCTTACAAATCCAATGGCTTTTTTCAATGTCATGAAGTTGAACTTGATAAAATTTTCTCCATAGTTAGGCCTATACCCATGCAGGCCTTTATGTGCTAAATATGTTAAACCTTTTCCTATGTGCCAGGAATTATCAGACACTACAGTGACCAAAAGAGGCTCCAACTACAAAGTAGCAAGTTGCATTGACAACACTGTGAAAATATTTATTTGTAGTTGATCAACAACCTTAGTGGGTTCATTCTGTTTATGAACTTTCGGGTATTTGTTTTAAAAATTGTTAATTTTCTTCTCTACCCTGACTGACAACATAGCTGCTAGGACCTAGCTCTGTAACTTTGTCTCAATGTCTCTGCTCTTTCATTAGTGTTAGTCAACTTTCACCTTTGTTATTCTAAATCGGCATTGTGCTTTTATGCTTAGCCTAAACAGGAAAGGAAAAAGAACTTTAATTGAGGTAACGTAGGTATCCATACATATTTTACCAATTGACGTACAGTATTTCTAAAAACACTGCTTGTTTCTAAAATTTATCATGTAGTTGAAATTGCTGATTTGGGGTTTTATTGGGATGCTAAGACAGGTCTTATAAAAATCAAGGGAATTACATAATGATACATGCTATCCACAGCCTCAATGATTCACTTTGCTTTTGAACTTCTTTGAAGTTTTTCTTTAACCCGAGGGAAGTAACCGATCTTTATACAACTGTAAACAAAAAACTTTGTGGCTTTAATTCAATTTTAGACTCCTAGTTGTGTTTTATATACAACTCAGTATATCAAAAGTAAATATTTTATGTCGCACTGAGAGTTTTCGGGGACAATTCTGTGTAAACATGCAAAATTTTATGCCTGGTTCTAATTGTTGGTAATGTATGTATCGGTAACATGTGTATTTTAAGGATATTTCATGACTTACATCCATAACTGAGTTAGGTGATACACTTGAGTCATACCATGCATCTAAAGAATGTACAATAATAAGCATTTTGACTTGAATTATTTCTGTTGATTTGCATGATTTATTGATGGAAGGATCACTGACAACCTTAGATCATATTCTAATGAATTCTTGCATACTGCTCACTTACACATTTGTGTCTGAAGGCTATTTTCTGTACTCTCATTGATTTTTTTTCCCTAAGATAGCAGTTCAATTCTGAATAAGACAGATGATAATTTACAAACTACGGTTTCACCAAATTGAAGCTTTTCCTATCTTCTCCATGTTAATTTTGGGCCTGAGGGTTGAGGCCATGGCCAAACACCACCCCCACTAAATATGAGACTGGGAGGTCTCTAAAGAAAGCACCCTAAAAATTTCCAACTAGCTCCATAGTCCCATGTTTATGAACCTTGAAAAACACAAAAGAAACATATACCTTCTGTCTGAAATAGCCTTGTTGTGGAAGCAAGCATCTGAATTAATGAAAATAGATTACTTCTGGTTATTCCAATTGCTTAGTCTTGAGACTAATGTAGTGTGAGGCCAAATACTTCCGAAAATGCTAAATTATGTGTTACCATAGCAACCGTAACCATAGTAACTTAAAATTTCAACAGGGGTCCTACTTTTGTACCCTTGATACCTGTGTAAAGTTTCCTAGCTCTATCTTCATCAGTTTCTGCTGGACAGCATGAACCCTTAATTTGTGGTAACGTATGTATCGGTAACGTATGTATCGTCAAGGATATATTTTGACATATAACCACAATTGACTTCGATGTTGCAGTTATATGTAAGCTATGCATCAAATCAAGTGACAAGAAACATTTTATGTGTGACTTACTTTAGATGTTGTGTGCACTTCTTTGGCTCCTATATGTATGGTAACGTATGTATCAACAGATATATAACTGCTGATTTTTAACCATTTCATCATTAATTAAACCTGGGGATCAAAACTTAAGAAAAAAAGCATTTTCGCTTTCAAGTAGTAGCAAAATATATGATTGATTTCAAAGCCTGAATATATGAAATTTCAGTTCAGGAAACTGTGACAAGCTAGTGAACTTTGTGGTAACGTATGTATCAGGATGTGGGAGACAAAGGTTCCTTTGGCTGCCATCAGTAAGAAATTAGCAATAATCGAGTATCCCTAGAATATTTGGGGGCTGTCATGATACGGCATCAGGGGAAAATAAAATAATACAACTCCATAAAGTTGCCAATCCGGGTGACGAAGATGTGTGTCTTAAGTCAGGGTTGGAGACGGTAACGTATGTATCATTTTTGATGATTGATGCGAAATCATTCACCCTTAATCCACACGCAGCCTCCAAAATTTTTTTTGCAAGCAAAATTACAAAGAACTTAACATGATGGGACAATTGCAAACTAAATTGAAGCATACTCTGGCCCTGGAGATCTGGGAGACATGAATTGATCCCCATTAGTGAATTTCAGTGATATAGCAATAGACAAAACAGTCTTGCACCTGCGCTTAGTCGACCCCGTAAAGGGTCCCGTGGGCGGCAGTTTGACAAGGAATTATGCAAACTGGACCAGAATCACGTCCGATTCGTGGGTATTGCGAACAGTAAAAGGCTGCGAGATACCTTGGTCGGGAACGCCGTTTCAGTCGAGAGAACCGAATCTACCGTGGTTTTCCCAAGGTCAAACCCAGATATTGACAGAGGAAATAAACAAAATGCTGGAGAAAGAAAGCATAGAAGAGACAGACGAACAAATAGACCAGTTCGTCAGCTTCCTCTTTCTCAGACCCAAGAAGGACGGCTCATGGAGGCCGGTGTTCAATCTGAAAGCCTTGAATGCCAATGTCCTTTACCAGCACTTCAAGATGGAAGGGCTACACATGGCACTGGACATGATCGAGAGGGACGAGTATTTCATAAAGATAGACCTCAAGGATGCCTACTTCTCGGTAAGTATGGCGGAACAGGAGAGGAAGTTCTTGAAATTCAGATGGGGAAATCGGATCTTACAGTTCAAGTCTTGCCCTTTCGGGCTGGCATCAGCCCCTTGGACGTTCACAAAGTTGTTGAAGCCGGCAGCAGCCATTTTGCGGAAAATCGGCATAAAAATGGGGATTTATCTGGACAACATGTTGCTAATGCACCACAATCCAGACCAACTGCAACAACAAATGGCAACTACAGTGTGGCTACTGGAGAGACTGGGTTTTCTCATAAATTGGGAGAAATCCGAATTGAACCCAACCAGACAGATAGAATTCCTGGGTTTCCAAGTGGATTCTACCAAGATGACGGTGAGCCTACCAGACGACAAGTTGAGGAAAATCCAAATAGACTGTCCAGACATCTTACAGAAGGACAAGATCACAGTCAGGGAACTGTCAAAGTTTGTCGGGAAAATGACAGCAGCTGCGAAAGCCATTTTACCGGGACCACTGCACACTAAGAAAATGCAAATGCAAAAATTGTTAGGCTTATTGCAAGGCCAACAGAATTACGAGACTGTGATCACACTGAACCAAGAAGCTCGCAAAGAGATCCTTTGGTGGATAGAGGAAGTGAACAATTGGAACGGTCGCACCTTTGTCCAACCTTGTCCGGACATGACGCTGAAGATGAAGACGGACGCATCCAAGAAAAGTAGGGTGCCATGTGCAATGGCAAACACACTCAAGGTCTGTGGTCACCAGCAGAACAAGCTTTGCACATCAATGTGTTGGAAATAAAGGCAGGGCGTTTGCAGTTCAGACGTTTACGAAAGGCCTGTCACAGCGACATATTCATGTCCAAGTCGACAATACAACATCAACAAGATGGGCAGCACACGGTCGAGAGACATGTTAGAATCCACGATTCAATTGTGGGAGTTCTGTTTCAAGAACAGGATCACGATTACTGCCGAATACCTTCCAGGAGTGTTGAATGTGGAAGCCGATCGGGAATCAAGGACCTATCGAGACTTCAGCAACTGGAAACTGAACCCGGAGATTTGTCAAGGGATATTTCAGAAATGGGGTTCATGTCAGATAGATCTATTTGCAGATCGCCTGAACCGACAGCTCCAACGTTTCGTGAGCTGGAAACCGGATCCGGAGGCGGAGACGACGGATGCATTCACTTTGACCTGGACACAGGACTTAATGTATGCGTTTCCACCTTTTTGCCTGATCAGCAGAGTGTTAGCGAAAGTACAGTTCGACAAATCCGAACTGGTATTGATCACTCCTCTTTGCAAGCGTAACCGTGGTATGCCAAAATATTGTCAGTGATGATATACAATCCAATCCTGTTGCCGCCACATCGTCAATTACTAGTAGGCCCGAATCACGAAGCACATCCGTGGACTCTAGAAGGGAAAATGCAGCTAGTGGCATGGCGAATCTCCGGGAAAACTGGAAAGAACAAGGGTTTTCTACAGAAACTATTGAGATCTTGCAGCAGTCAAGACGAATGGGTACCCAATCAGCTTACAACAGCGCCTGGAATAAATGGAGTAGCTGGTGTGATCAACGACACAGTGATCCATTTCGGAGCTCTTTGGTAGAGATACTACAATTTCTCACAGAAAGCGCTGAATCGGGGTTAGAATACGCCACAATTAATGGTTACCGATCTGCCTTATCGGCTTATCACCCTGATATCGAAGGTTTTAAAGTAGGGCAAGATCCTACAGTACGATGTTTCATGGCTGGAACATTCAATAAGAATCCACCGAAACCGCGATATTCTGAGACATGGGATGTAGATAAAGTCCTTGATTATATCGGAAGAATGGGAGATAATGCTGATTTGTCGGACAAGAAACTCTCACAAAAGTTGACTATGTTATTGACCCTTAGTAATGCGAGTAGAGCGCATGAAATCAAGAGTCTGAACCCGCAATTCATGGAAGATTTTGGAGACAAGATCATTTGGCCTATTACAAAGCTGACGAAAACCAAGAGGCCGAGCAAGCCAGACTTCTCCATTAAGCTTTTTTCTTATGACGAGGAGAAGTTAGATGTCATCAGATGTCTACGTACATATCTTAGAAGGACTGCAGAATGGCGAACAACGGAAGACCAAAAGTCACAATTGCTACTTGCCATGGTTAACCCACACAAACCAGTGTCAACGAGTACAGTTAGTCGTTGGTTGAAAGATTTAATGTTCGATGCGGGCATTGATACAAATAAATTCAAAGCCCACTCAGTCCGAGCAGCGTAAACATCGAAAGTGGCCTCTTCAGGACTCTCAGTCCAACAGATCATAGAGAAAGTTTTACAACAGGGAACACATCTGGAAAGATGATTATCAAGAAACTCTTTTGCATACAAAGCGTTAAACATGCATTATTATATCTATTTCACTAATGAAATAAAATTTGAAATTTTAATTCATAAAATTGCAATTTCATTGCATTCATTTCATTCATTTATAAAATTTCAAATTTTCCATGGGGGCTTTTTTTCAAAATCTCAAATTTTGATAAAACGGACCAGAGAAAGACAGGATATTGTGGTAGTTGAATGATCTTTGTTATGATTATGCTTGTGGAAGATAGAATCAATGTCACCAATTTGATTTTGGCCAAAAAAGTTACTTGAGAAAATATGAGCATAAACTGGGGATACTATCATCAATAGTGATGTTGGGCTGAAGAAATGACAAGAATTTCATTTAGGCAATGATAGGCCTACATGTATTTAAATGTCAGCTTTGTGGGCATTCACAGTAGAAAACTGTTATAATCCTCAAAGAATGGATGAAAACTTGCAACTTACAACTTTCAACTTTGATGGACCTTGATACAGACACTGGACATGCAAGATTTGACACATACACGTGTGTGGGTTATATATTTTTCTTATTTTTATTTCAAAAAGCAGAGATATTCTGATGAATGCCAAGGGTTTGCTGCATTGCAGTCTACTATTTTTTATACACTCACCAGCAAAAGAAACGCAACACTTGATTTTGGCTTATATTTTTGCAAAGAAATTTTTTTGGACAAAACAAATTATATGGTATTGATCCTCAGATCAACTAGTGTCTTTGTGCCGAAAATCATTCAGCTGTGACCATTTCCTGTCTGCCTTTTCACTTGTTTATCACATTTCAGTTTTTGTAATAAAATATGACCTACCAACAAGTTACACCAAAAATAAAGGTGCCATTTTGAATAATGCCCAAACAGATGTTAAAAGCCGAAAAATTAGCACAGCAACACTATTTTTGAATTTTACAGGACAATTTGAAAAGTGGAGTTTTGCACATTTCAAAAGGTAGCAGACAAATTCTCTATGGTTTGGAACCTTTGAATTGAGCTTTTTAGATAAATTTTTCAGACAATTTCACTATGTTGTCTAAGAAATGCCACAATTTTTTTCAGAGCAAAATTCTCGGTTTAACACAATTTTTTTGCGACGACGAAGGCAATATTCTTAAAATCACATTAACATGACTTGTACACAATTCTAAAATAAAAAAACAAAATGGATCAAAGCGCAAGATGTTCCAGATTATTGAGTCCAGACACGGACTAAACAGATATGCCAGTAAAAAAGTTCCAGGTCCATAGTTCCAAGTAAAATTTCTCATTTCAGAATTGAAGTGTCATTCTAAAAAGTTTCTACAGGAGGTGCTGTAGTCTAGGACTCCAATACTTCCAGCACTTTTGTCACTATCATGAAATGATGTGGACGCTCGCAGGAATAGCACACTAATCACTAGGTGGCAACACAAGACAGCATATGTTCTGATCTGCCAAGGCTGGAAAAAGAAGTGGCAATGCAAGAGCAGTCCACTTGTAGACAGTGTATAAATGTTATTAGCCAACCAAAATAGGTAGAAAACAATTGTTTTGTTTTTTTCTGGAAGTATCAATGTGATTATGAGTAACGCTGTTTTAACCCTGACAATTTTTTAAACCCACTTGAGCAATGACAACAGAGGTCTTGCAATAGAAAAAGTTAAATGACTGAATGATGCAATAACAGTAAAAATGAGCAAACATGTCAGAGAAGATCACAAGCTTGACAATAACCAATAACAGTCTCCAGGATGCAGTGTGCCCACAATTGGCATCATAAAAGCAATGATTTTGTTTTCAAGTGAATCGATTGCCCTATTTTGATTGCCCAATAGGGTTTATGTAATTATCCCCCATGCTATGCTATGGGGGATTTTACTTTTAGTCTCCATCACATTAGCTCAGATGGCATCCATCAAATATCTCAAACACCATTCAATGCACAATGCTCATTCTTTCGCAACATTCAAAGACCCCCCTAAACTTGTCAAATGTTACCATAAATCAATAAATATCATAACCACTTCCACATCCCAAATACTTTTTTCAGCTGGGTTGCTGTTGCTTTTGGCCTGCAGCCATGTTTATTTTGAAAAGCAAAAAAACACTAGGTGTCTCCACTTCCTAATATGCACAATTATGCCCCTGGTGGAAATATTTGGCATAACTCAAATTGAGATTCTGGTGGGTATAGGTAGATGTGTAGGGCATGGGGGATATGGAGGCAGTATACCTGCTCTTGTTTTTTTTCTGCCTATTTTGGTTGGCTTACAACATGTTCTGCCTGTAATGCTTAGTTAATAACATTATAACACAGGAAGAAATAAGAGTGGCAAAATTGCTGAAATAATTTGAGTCATGGACTAAAGCACACCCTGTAGGAACTTTTCAGAATGACACTTCAATTCTGAAATGAAAATTTTTATTTGGAACTGTGGACCTGGAACTTTTTTACTGGTGTATCTGTCTAGTCAGCGTCTGGACTCAATGATCTGGAACCTCTTGCACTATGATCCATTTTGTTTTTTCATTTTAGAATTGTGTACAAGTCATGTTAATGTGATTTTAAGAATATTGCCTTCGTCGTCGCAAAAAAATTGTGTTAAACTGTGAATTTTGTCTGAAAAAAATTGTGGCATTTCTTAGACAACATAGTGAAATTGCCTGAAAATTTTATTAAAAAAGCTCAATTCAAAGGGTCCGAACCAGAGAGATTTTGTGTGCTACATTTTGAAATGTGCAAAACTCCACTTTTCAAATTGTCCTGTTAAATTCAAAAATAGGGTTGCTGCGCTAATTTTTCGGTTTTAACATCTGTTTGGGCATTATTCAAAATGGCACCTTTACTTTTGGTGTGACTTGCTGGTAGGTCATATTTCATTACAAAAACTGAAATGTGATAAACAAGTGAAAAGGCAGACAGGAAATTGTCCCAGCTGAATGATTTTTGCAACAAAGACACTAGTTGATCTAAGGATCATTACCATATAATTTGTTTTGTCCAAAAAATGCCTTTGCAAAAATATAAGCCAAAATCAAGTGTTGCGTTTATTTTGCTGTTGAAGTGTATTATAATTCTCGCTCAACACTGAATCAACAGTTTTTAAGAGTGTGGATGGTTCATGTTATACCTCCAGACTGACACAGTCTCTCTTTGTCGGACAGGTTTAGCTGGAGGAGACTGATGGTTTTCAATGACAAAATTCCACGCACTACACTGTGTACCGTTTGCTCTATGCGAAGCGACCCAGTTAAGGCTTGGGTTTGGCTTCAGTCAACACTTTAGACAGTCTGACAGATGTTTTTTGTGCCTTAAGGTGGCTCGCTACCCATGAAATGACGTCACCTGCACATGTTTCCGCGCAGCCAGGCAGGCCCTATCTATGGTAACGTCACCACTCTGCTGTCACTGCTTCAAGATCTTTTTTTAATTCTGAGAATTTCATGCGTCAGCCGCTTCGTTTGCAATTTGTGCCAATTCTATTAGGGATAGAGACTTCTCGTTTGGAGCATAAGATTTGCCATGAAAAGTACTATATACAGCCGGAGATTCAACTTGATACTCAAAACAGAACATTTTTACAGGCGATTTTTGGCAAGCAGGTCTAATTTCTCTGAAATGACTTTGTGATATAAATAAATGTTTATATCAATTTGAAGTGTGGTAGGAAGGCCTGTCTATATCATCATGTTGTTCCCAACTATTTTTGGAAATAAATGACAAAGAAATGAAAAATTCTATCCCGTCAATTTTTTTTAGCGCCATGTTTTATAAAAAAAGTAAAAATTGTCAAAATCGAAACTTATATTCCAAGCCCCTTGGAAAGTCCTTTAAACTAAATATATCTCTTTGAAATTGTAATCACCTTTTCCATGAAAGTGTCTTCTTTAATTTCATGCTTCATTGCATAATATGGGATGAATGACCACTGAATGGCAGAACAAACTTCACAGTAGGAAAAATAAGAAAAAAATTTAGTTTTTCAGGTTTGCGTGGACTGACTTTCTGGTACATAACCCCAAATATATTTTTTAAAAGGCTGGTAGCAACCACTTTTGTTTACATATCCTTGCTATAAACTATATTTTGGATCATTCTAATCACGAGCGCCCTCACTTCTCCGTATAAGCTTGTTAAGCTTGCCTTGACCAGTGACCACAACATACATTATTTGTGAAGTTGTAACAAAAAGATTAACTCTGCTTTGGTGTGATAGACATAATTAACTGTTTCAGATCTCTCAAAGCATTTGAATGAATGCTTTTTGTGTTTCATTGTTGTCTGTTTGTTGTTTTAATTGGTTTCTTTGGAGAAAACCATAGACTATCATTTAAATCATGCTGGAGAAAGCTGTTACGTAAAGGATTTGAAATCTTAAGAATTTCATGGTACTCATTGGCAGTGCATGTTCACTCAATGATCATTTAACATTGTTGATTATAATTTGTTTATGTCTTACTGGCAGCTCAGCTGTGCGTATGAGCACAAGTGATGAGGTCCCTCTACCTGGACATGCCCTGACCTACTTGAATATTAATAAATGTGTCAGCTGGAGGTCATCCGATTTCTGGCAGACTCTCCAGCTGCGCTGTTCGTTTAGAGTCTGTGAGCTACTGAAACATAGTGTTTTAGTTTAGGTTTGCCTTAGAACTTACGGGTTTGGCTTTTTTGAACGCAGGTGTTGTAAATATGCAGGGATTTTTTAAGTTTCTAATTTTTTGGTTTGGCATTTCAATAGTAACTGACCTCTTTTTTTACATTTAGCAATATGTACAAATGCAGAATAGCTAGATGCGGCCAACATTTTCATCATGGGCAGGATGGATGGACATGAAAGAGGAAAAGCCCATGGAAATGCAGCTGAACATCAGTGCAGAGTTTGTGGACTAAAATTTTACACAAAGACAGCAAGTACAACAAAAATGTGCACAAAACGGAATTTTTCAGTTTTTCCTGTACCTCAACATAAAATTTGCTACAGTCAACCCTTTTACCTTTACCAATTAACGCAGTTTCCACCACATACCCTGGCCTATACGGTAAACTTATCATGTAAAATTTGGAAATTACAATGTCAATGCTGTATCACTTCACAGTTGAAACATGTTTTACTATATCACAAGATACCTTGGGATAAGAGAGCTTAATGACATGGTTAATTCATGTGCCTTAATATCAGCACAAATACCAACAAATAAATAAATTTATTAATGCCAATAAGCATTGAACATAACTAGTCATCATCTTAAATTAAAGGTATCACGTCCGCTGATTCTATGTAACATTAAACTTGCATTTACTAATCATAAACTGATAGATTTACAGGAATTCGTGTTGAAGTAGACTAGTTCAAGTAGTTGGACTTCAGAACCTATCAGTGTTGCCCTACGTGATGTATGGTAGAAAGCCGCTCAAGTATGACTGATCTCCAATCAGTTTTGTGCACACGCAAAACATGTGAGGTTCAAATCCATTTCGTCAGTTTATTTCAGTTCATTGCAAACCTCAATAAACTTATAGAGTGTGAAATTTGGTATGTGATTGTCTTATAATCCCGTTTCAACCATCAGCAGTATGATTGCGTGATTGGTCAGCAATTATTGGTGGGCGTTCATATCCTGTATGATCACTGATCCACTAGTCCCATGTAGCATGTTTGACCATATCAGACCGCATTCCATAGATTAAGAATAGATAGATAGTTGATTGATTGATTGATGGATTGACAGATAAATCGATTGATAAATACGTAGATAGATAACAATACAATAAAATAAACACAAAATGTAGGCCTACTATCCCCTTGGCTTGGTTGACACTGGTCCCTGACAGTGTCAATCAATCAACTATCTATCGATCTATCTATCTAGTATCTATCTATCTGTCTATCTATCTACCTATCTATCTATCTACCTATCTATCTATCTACCTATCGGGGGAGGATTGGTCTAGTGGTAGCGTGCTGGGCTGCCAATTGCTGGGTCCAGGGTTCGAATCCGGCTCTTGCCAGGTCACCTGGGCCTATGTTGGACGGCTGTTTCAATCATCCTTCACCTCATTGCCGTGTCCTAGCATACTCCTCCTGTTCTAATTAGCCTACCAAGTGCATAAATACAGGACGTAAAGCCCCAATCATCCATCCATCCATCCATCTATCTACACATATCTACCTATCTATCTATCTATCTATCTATCTATCTATCTATCTATCTATCTATCTATCTATCTATCTATCTATCTATCTATCTATGTAACTATCCATCTATCTATCTATAAATCTTTCTATCTTTCTATCTATCTATCTATCTATCTATCTATCTGTCTATCTATCTGTCTATCTATCTGTCTATCTATCTGTCTATCTAGCTTTATATCTAGATGGCTATTTTGGGCCTCAAGGAGCCGGCTATTTACCTATCTTTACAAAAATGCGGTTTGAGTTGGTCAGATCACGGCTATGTAATTGATGCATGAATATTTTCTATGGTGTGATGAATCCTAGCCAATCACTAATCATAGAAGGCAATCAACAACGAGATGGCATTGAGAGATGATTTGAAAAAGCAGTCAAACTTGTGAATTACGGCATTTTTCACAGTTTGGTTTATTTTAGTTTTGTCACTTATACCATTCGACACCTCTGTCAGCCAATCATGAGCCAGTATTTCACTGCAATAAAACCCATATTCTTTGTTGTCCAGTTATCCTCCCATGGGAGAATAATAAGTGAAGCTGTGAAAAACCACAGCAACAAATGACAAGTTTCAGTTTTGTCTTATGGTATAAGCCAGTTATTCACTGCGGGATCGGCAATATGTGTTTATCACAACTCGGGCTAACGCCCTCGCTGGATTAATCACATATTGCCTCTCCCTAGGTGAATAACCTATACTAATCAGTGTGCTTCACAGGCTTCCATTGCAAACATAAGCCTACCATACGTCATGTACAGTACCACACGTCACATTCAATAATATATTTCTTAATTATGACTTTATTATCCATTTTACAACACATTTCATGGTTGGGATAGGTTCCAAGTTTAAATGCCGTCCTTTTGTATGCAAAATAGTACAAGTTTATCTGTCTCATTAAGTATAAATGACCAAAAGCAAATTTAGCCAAAAACTCTCATCTGTAAAACCAAGAAGTCTACTTCAGCGCGAATTCCTGTAAAATACAGTATACACTTCCAATCAACAGAATTGCACGTTTTCCATAATTAAGTGAGTTCAGTTGATTGTGAAGCCTTAAACTACTTAAGGGGAGCCCTGAATTTTTTGATTTGAAAACAAAACAATACTTTTTTACCGCATGAAAAACTGCTTGTGTACATTTTAAAAAGAATTTATCTTCATACATGTAGCTTTAATGACAGTTAAGTAAACTTGTTTGTATGGATAGGTTTAATATGACTCTTATCTTTCTTTTTGACAGCATTTTATTCGGGCGACATGCAAGCTTAAAAGTAACTGCAACTTTACATCTGCAATCTGCATGTCATTTCACAAGCGATAAGTATTACAAAATACAATATTTCAATTAAGTGATATTATCATAATAATTTAATCAAATTTTTCAAGCAATACCTGCTGTACTGTTGTCATTAGCTTTCAAAAAATTGTGAAAGAATCATTCAAAGATAACAGAGAAGCATGACCCACAAGAATATCTATGCAAAGTGTGTGGCTCCAAGTTCTCAAGCCAGCGCCTTCTGACATTTCATTCAAGAAGGCACATAGAAAGATGCAGTTGGAGTTTCAAGCCTAACTGGATTCCATTTTCTTGAAAATGTTGGCCGTATCTAGCTATTCTGCACCTTACATCATATTACAGCTGAGCCACGGGACCACATGTTCACCACTGACAGATTTTAATTTTGTCTGAGACAATGGTCTGACACCTTCTGATCATTTAATGTTGATTTTTTAACTTTTTATCTAAATACAAACAACATGCACTGTCTTCTGGACATCTTTCTATTAATATTTCCTCTTCCATCCAGCTCTCTTTCCCATTGTGGTTGCCATCCCATAATAGTCCTACATTTATTTACTATCCTACCGCAGCCAAATTCCAGACCAATGCACGTGGCTATATTGCCATCTTGGATCAACAGGAAACACATAGCCTTGCTGCTCTAACAGCAATTGAAGGTGTCAATAATTAGTCTACAGACAAGTTGCTTTTTCATTTTCAATTGTGTATACCTATCAAAGCTATCTCAATTGCTCTTTACCTTTTAAATACAATCCACATTCACAATTCTGTCTCAACTCTCAACCAATTTTGGCAGGCCTAATCAGTTTATTACTTCAGTCATTATATTAGTACAATATGTTACATTATATGTATACATGCACAGACTAGGTTTACCTTGCTTACTTCATACAAACTTTTATTATTGCAGGCAATTTCCATTCCTCTTTAATTATCAGCTTCTGTGCTTTCAATGTGCTTCATTACTATTGACATGCCAAACCAATAAATCATAAGTATAAAACCCCTACATATTTACAACACCTGCGTTCAATAAAGCCAAACCCGTAAGTTCTAAGCCAAACCTAAACTAAAACACTATGTTTCAGTAGATTTTTTTCATAGAAAGCTTTAAGATACGTTACAAGTATATCTATACCAGCATAGTGAAGCACATTGGAGAATATTTCGGTCTCAAACACAAATAAGTACCCAATTTTATAAAAAAATGAACAAAATAGTCAAGTTGTTCCAAAGACCCTCTTATTAGAATCATGTAATCTTTGACAACAAAAAATATTTTGATATATAAAAATATGTTCTGTATACTTGAGAATATAATTTAGCATACTGGCTATATTGAGATTTGATTGAATTTGCCTGAAAGATGTAATTTAACTTAAGGCACAAAAAAAATCCGTCAGACTGTCTTAAGCGTTGACTGAAGCCAAATCCAAGCCTAAACTTGGTCGCTTCGCATTGAGCAAACGGTACACAGTGATTAACAAATCCAGTTCTTTGCTATCAAAAACACGGCCTATGTTTTTGACACTTATATTACTAACAGCTAAAAATCAAACATACAATGTTAAATAAAAGTCTTTAAGTAAATCACTCTGTGTTTTCGACACTAATGTTAATGACGCCTTAAACCAAGCACACAACGTTTTATAAACAACCCTTGAGTATCTGTTTCAACTGCCGCTGAGAATGCTTGCTAATCGACTGGGGCAGTTGCCTTCTCATTCTTATCTGTTGCTTGTTGAATGAAAATTCTTGCAGAGTCTTCATGCCATGCGGCACTCAGAAGTAGGTCAACCAATTAGCTATTATGCACCCAGTGGACGCCAGGTTACAGTGATATATATTTTAACAGCTTGAGTAAATGATCATACGGACCTGCATAGATATATGACGTGCCAAAGAATTTAAACAAGCACAATAAATTGGGTGGACCAATAAATTAAGACTCTTTAACGTCCTAGGCAACAACGTAAATCCAACCTTTCGCTACGTAATTATTTTGGTTAGAATCGAACGTTGAGCCAAACAACGTCTGAAAAAGGTACACTGTAAAATTTGAAATTTTGAGTCAGCTCAAATGATTGAGTGAGATGGTTGCACAATTTGTTTGAGCTAACATAGCTTGTTGTTTTGAGTGATAATCTTTCTGTTGTCATAGCTTTCAACAACAAACTATGTTAGCTCGAAGGAGTTGTACAACCATCTCACTCAATCATTTGAGCTGACTCAAAATTCAAATTTTACAGTGTAGGTCTGACCTGGTTGCAACTTTAGTAAGAGGTTGGCAGATAGTTTGTTATGAAGTTTGGCCTAACGTTTGAGGTAAGTCATACCTTTGGTTGAGAGGTTTGACGAACCTTTGGTTGTAATGTTCATCCAAATGTTTGAGTCATATTTAAGTCATACCTTTGGTTAAGAAGTTTGAAGAACATTTGAATATTACGAATGACCATACCTTTGATTCATATGTTTGTCAAACATTCATTAGAGAGGTTTTTACAACCTTAGAAGGTTTGTAAAAGGATCCTGAGTCTCAGTGAGCCTTGTAGCATCATCTATTGCGAACCTATTCCATTCTATCTGGTAACTTTGAAATCTTAAAAACTCTAAAAGGATGTTTGCTGGTGATGATTGAATGAAGCCATAAAGAAATAGTTGATACACCAGTTACAAAATCCAAATAAATACACTTACCAGCAAAAGAACCGCAACACTTGGTTTTAGGTCAATATTTTTATTTAAAATTTTTATTTCATAATGCAAGTCTCATTCCAGAAATATCCATAAGGTGGTGCTCAACTCCAGTCTGCATAAATCAACCTGCAGTATGCCCATAATGGTTAAGTCATTAATGGGTCTGGCCTGAAGCTCCGTCTGTAGGAAATGTCTGGAGTGAGACTGATGCTCAGTAATTCAGGAAATTCATTTCAAAATGACAACCCAGAACTTTTTTATTGGAATATCAATTAAGTCTATGTCAGAGCAGAGCCATCTTAAACATCTCCCGACATTATAAAGTCAGTTTGGGGATTTAATGTTTTATGCTGTGATTGACACTTTCACTTTTAAGATTTGCCTTCAATGCAATAAACAATCTTTTTCTAATCCATATTTTGCCTTGAATTTTTTTCTTGCACCTCTGAGACATGTTGGAAACATTTAGGGAAAATCTGATAAAAATAGCACAATTCAAAAGGTATGAAAATCAATCGTTTTCAACACTGTGTTTCAAAATTGGTGAAATGCAAATTTTCATGTAAAATTTTAAAATGAAGGTGCTGAAGTGATTTTTCGGCTTTTAGTCGTGTATGAGGCAGGCTTTCAAATGACATCATCCTTTTCGATGTAAGTTGAAGGTATGGTCTCTTTTATGCAAAATCTCAAATTTGATAAAACGGACCCAGAGGCGTATAACGACCATTGCTTCAACATGTGGGCTACGGAATCAAGAAAGGTAAGAGAAACATGCATTATTGGGGTATATGAACATAATAATTTCAAAATCATCTGTCGTCATACTAATCTAGTAAAGTTTGAGCTAAATCTGGATTGGAGGTTTATTGCTTGTTAGACAAACGTTCCTCAAAGGAAATTGTCCCCAAGGGTATGCAGTGTTGCGCCTCGGTGCTTTGAAAGGAAAAGCATTAAACCAGGAAGTTTATTTTTGGATTATTTGTGAGTAAGCTTTGCAAACACTGTGGTGGGTGGAGGCAGCGGAGCACACAATTTCATGTCAGCGGCGCGGGGACCCTCAAAAGACTTAGTTGTTTGTCTTGTAGATATCATAAGAATGTGAAGACTCATTCTCTGTTGACATTTTCTTTAAATAAAGTGGTAATAAATTATATATTAACTTGCAACAAAATTTTTGTTTACCCACTGCACACTTATCCACGAATCTGAGAAGAAGGAGAGAGGTGCAGCATACATGTAGGTACATGTCTGTCTGTAATTTTGCGGCTGCAGAAGAATGAAGGTATGAGGGGGAAAACAAGGAAGTGTTTTGATTGTCTGACTCATTGTCAGGTTGTGAAACACATTATTGCATAATACCCCGGAAAATCCCATGCTCCTTCGCAAATGAATAACTTTGAACACTTTAGTTTAAAAAATTATAGAAAATACACTCACCAGCAAGAGAAACGCAACATCTTATTTTTGCTCATATTTTTTCAAATACATCTTTACCAAATTGATGGCAGTGATTCTATGGTTGACAAGCATAATTGTAACAAAAACATTTTTCAACTATGACCATATCCTGTCTTTCCCAAAAAAACTTAAAAATATATGAGCAAAAATCGAGTGTTGCGTGTATTTTGCTGGTGTATTTTGCTGGTGAGTGTTGTCAGTGTACAACAAAAAGCTAATCTGCATTTATAACTCTAAAGGGGGTGCAATTTATTGATAATTACGGCCATAGCATGGCCGGTCATGCAGTGATATCCATCAAGTGTGAGTCACGAGCCTCCTGGCCAAACCAGACCATTCCAAGGGTTTATTGGGAGAGCTCTCGCTCCCCCTTAATGATCGCAGCTGAGTTCTACAAGTTGTGTTGTCCGCAATTAACCTTGCACTACGTACCTGTTTGGAATATCGAACTGCTGTCAATTTAGGCGACAAGGATCTTGCCTAGCCAATGGTTGCATTTCTATGTCGTTATTGTAGATGTGGCATGTGTAATGACAGCCTGTTCACTGGTCACTTTTCTTGTCAAAGAAAAGTTTTTCGGACATTGCAAATAAGAGTAGTAGTTAATGGTTCTCCCTCAGCTCTCGTACAGGAGGGATGGGCCACTCGACGTGCGAGAGCTCTCCCTTTGCATCGGTCCCGATCGAAACTCTAGTTTTATATGTATTTCCCATTTATGACGTCGTAGATTGTCCAAATTGTGTCGTTTTTTAGTTAAATGCAATATTGTTAGAGTTACAATAATCCCTTGTAATATGTAAATGGCACAGCCATGAAAATCGCGCAGCTCTTAAAAAGTTTTTTTAGGACTTATGGTTTTACCATAACTTTCATTAAATTTATTTCATATTCAATATGTGAAAGGCAGTTATGTTACTATTTCAAAGAAACTGAAAGACGGTTAAATATAGAAAAATGGAGAGAAAGTTAGACGAGAAACTACTAGAAAGATAAAATAGATCTAAAATAGAATAGATAGATAGATAGATAGATAGATAGATAGATAGATAGATAGATAGATAGATAGATAGATAGGATAGGATAGCAAATAAATAGGATCAAGAACGAATATAATTGATAGATAATCAGTTAAAGAGTAAAAAGGAAGACAACACTGAAATCTGCCAAATTTAAGTCTATGCTAGATTGTTGATATTACATAATAGTGATAACAAAAGCAATAACCTGATCTGCATGAAGATTAATTGCTCACTGTTACATAATCATCAGTTGACAAAGATTATGCAACCTTAATTTTGTATGTTTTCTTGTCTGTTTTGAAATGAAATGAATCACATGTTAATAATTTAATTTAGCTTGTCAAGGCTTATAATTAACTATTCCATAAACATAATAGATACAGGGAGTATCAATGGAGAAAATTGAATTTTTAAGACACTTTTGAATATGAATATGTCATGTTTTGTTAAATTCGAAACTAAATCATTGATAAGAAGCTGGTCCCACTTGACCTAATTTCCTGTCGTCTACCATTGATGTTGAGACCATCACTGCAAAGATTTTTGAAACCTTTCTTGTGCTCAATTTGCTGCCCGAATAATAGGGGAAGCTTGGGAGAGTTGGGCCACTTTTTACATTCTGGCACCTCCTGTTGACAGTAATGATTATATAAACATGCTTAAAGCATGTATTTTATCTTGACATATTTCAGAAAAATATCTTTAGGTTTGCATTGATATTTGCCCAAGAACATATGAGCTACAGCCCTATGAATATTGGAAAAAATTTGGCCCAACTCTCCCCATCAAGTGGGAGACTTGGGTCATTCAGGGGGGAGACTTGGGCCATTGCAATATATCAGGTTCGGTAAAGCTGTACTTGAGGCAATAATATTTTTAACCTGTAGTGTGGTGGTCATAGAAGTCATTAATCCTGAATTGAGGCCTCTTGCAACTCTAGTTTGCTGTCAGACTTAAGCCTCAGCCTGATGGCCCAACTCTCCCCATCTAGATTTCCTGATATCTAATTTTATTTGACCATGAATAATTATTAAGGCTTAAAAATATTAAATCTCTGTTGAAAACTGCTCTAGACAAGTTCTTCTGTCTTAATAAAAATAAAACTGGGAAAATGCACACATGTGGGGAGAGTATTGGCACTGTCCCAACTCTCCCTCATTCGACCATTTTTCTCTAAATCCCAATTATGACAAAACCGGTTGTCTGATAATTTTCCAAAATATGTTAATAACAACTGAATAGTCAAGCCCACCAAGCATGTCATAGAAGATTTTCTCAGTCCTTGTTGTCTGGCAGACAATAAAAAACTCATAATATGGCTCAGTTTTTCCGCTTTTCATCCGAATTTGAATTTTCTTCTCTCTAAAGATCGTGACAAGCAAATTAACCGGAAAGTTACATCCATTGAATGATTTTTATTTTTATTAAATTTTGGTGGCTGCAGCTTTCTCAAAAAATTTTTAGTTTCCTCAAAAATAAGGTTGGCCCAACCCTCCCTGCAGCCCAACTCTCCCAAGCTTCCCCTACCCAGCCTGGGTCAGTCAGGCTGATTTTGCGATGCCATTTTCTTGTGTATTGGGGCTGTCACTGCACTGCGTGCTCTGTAGGAAATTGAGATGTGCAGTACAGAGTGTTGATATCTTTTTATTCTAATTGTTCCATTTAAATTAATATATTGCTGTGAATTGCTCTCCACTGTTTAGGCCTAAAGTGCAATTCACTTTCACACCTCCATGTCATCTGTCAGCTTAATTGTACCCAATATTTTCAATCAGCTTCATACTTATTTAATTCCAATTTAGACATCATGCACCAAGATACTTATACCATTAGATAAACTGACATTAGACTCCATGCATAAAATAATATCATTATTTCGAAACATAAAAGTACTGACATATCTTACAAAATAAACATCATTTCAAGAACAAGACTGTGAATATTTAATGTGCATGGAATATTACAACAATTTTGTACCTGAACTGGGAGGCAAAATGAAAAGAAACAGTTTTATGAGCAATTCATTTAAATATATTATTTGTTGGACCAGTATTACACTGCACTGACTGCAGTACACATGAACAAACAAGAATGGATAGCAAATAAACAGTTCAACAAAAATAAGTCCCCCTTTAAATAAACTTGGATATCTCAAAGATTCCTTCTCCGATTTTTATGAATATTGCATTGAATTATAGGTCTGTATTTCGACCCTAAATGTGTGTATTTGTAGGTTAGTGGCATTATTCCTGGCTGAACCAGCAGCCTTCAAGTGAGCCTACCCCTGTTTTCAAAAATCTGTGGCTTTTCCAATGGATATGTACAATTTTACCAAGCGGGGGAGCCACCAGCTGGGGCATACTTTATCATGATACTGGAGAAAATTTGTTTCTCAATCATGTTTAGTGGACAATTGAGGATTTCTTTTGTAACCTTTTCACAGTTCAGGTTCATTGGGTGACATTAGAAATAATTTGAGTGGAGTTTGAGCACCCTTCTTGGAAATTTTATTTTTGGAAAAGTCTGAACTTCAAATTTTTGAAAAGAGGGGTATGTGCACTCAGGGTTGGCTGGCTCAAACAAAAATGAAGCTATCGAGCTACAATTAAACAGACAAAATGTCAATATGCAGGCCTATAAATACGAAAGCTTTAAAAGAAACCGGGAAAGAGGTCTTTGAGATATTCAAGTTTTCGTAAAGGGGGAACCGTTTAGAATGGTTGTTTGACACCTACCGGTGTATTTCTAGTATTACGCCTAATTGAAAATACACCCACGTCCACCAGGTAATGGAAAAATCAAAACAAATTAATCATATAAATTTTATTTTTCCCATCCATCATATATGTATATTGATCATATCGACTCCACTGATAAAGCATGTGCAGCATGGCCGGTGCTGTGCTCTAAGAGTGCTTGTTTAGTATGAGTGAAAGAGAGAGAAGAGTTAATGGATAAATTTACCTCAAACCCAGTTGATCAGAAATACTGCCGTTTTGCACACTAGTGATGGTATGTATGAAAAGGGTTTTGTTAGAGTATTGCCTCCTGAACCAAGAAAGGGGCAACCCCCAGCTGCAGATGGACGCGCCGAAGGTTTTCCCATTAGCAATGGTAAGTTCCCTCTGTAAGAGAAAAATGCATTTATCATAAAGAATAAATTAATCTATAATATGTAATCTGCCAAAGCAGGAGAGAGCAGTAAATAGGTCTGGATGGCCTACAACGCTGTTGTATTGCTGTTAGTCTGCACTCTGCTGATCTATTTTATTGCCTACATCGATAGTGGTAGGTGAGAATACCAATATTGAGTTTTATGAGCCGAAGCAGTACAATTTAATATTGGTCGAAGCGGTAGGCCGAGACTAGTACACCTGTTGTGGCCAATAAAACGATATCGGTCGACTCGACTTGCGATATTATTCACCACAATTTTCAGTTAAAACTTTCTGAGGACAAAAGTAAGAAATAGTAAAAAAAAAAAGGAAAACTTTGTAATTTAATTTTGGAAATTTTTTGTTTGTGAATTTTCTTTAAAATTACCTTCATTGTGAAAATTTTGCCATTTTCAATTTTTTTTTTTTTTGAGGAAATGTTCTTTTTTGGAAATGTATTTCTTTTTTGGAAACATTTCTTCTCCAAAATTTTCGGGAATTTTAGAAAATGTTCGTTTTGGGATTTTTTTTTCATTTTTGGAAAAATTGATTTGATCTTTTTTTGGAAATTTTTTTTTTCCCGAAATTTTGGTTTCGTTTTTTTTTTTGGGGAAATTACTAGTATTGATTCTGAGGACAACATATGTCTATTCACCGAAAATCATTTAGCTGTCACCATATTATGTGCACCTTGATTTGGTCTTGCTCATCGCTTTTCAATTTAAACGATAAAATATGACCTTTTGAACAAGTTACACTAAAAAAAGCAGGTGCTCACCAGGTGTTTAAAGAATGCTCAAACTGACAACAAAAGTTGAGAAAGTAGATTTTACAGGACAATTTTTAAATTTGCACTACCCGTTGAAACTTTTAAAAGGACACTTTAATTCTGAATGAAAAATGGCATTATCCTGGATTAGCCCCCTTGAGGGTTTAAACATTTTATAGGTATTTCCATTGATATTGATCAACAAAAACTGAAACTGAAAAATAAGTCAAATATGTTTCCAGTCTGTATACCACAGAATAAATACTGTAAAAGTGTGAAGGGAGATCATTATCAAGAATACTCACAGTTATATGTTTCTTAAAACATTCAAACTGAAGTGTGATATATTGCAAAATACTGTCTTATATATACTCCCACTTTAGCCCCCTTTTTCATTAACAGTACCATTGAAAAGGGGGCTAAAGCAGGAGTATATAGACAGTTGGATATAGCAAAACTGTCCTATTATACTCCTGCTTTAACCCCCTTCTCCATTGACAGTACCATTGAAAAAGGGGACAAAGCAGGAGTATATATAACACAGTATAGGATATATAAAAATACTGTCTTATATTATACTCGTGCTTTAGCCCCTTTTTCCATTGAAATCACCATTGAAAAGGGGGCTAGAGCAGGAGTATTTATATAATACAGTATTAAGCTGAGTATTTTGATATTTTGGTGAAAAATATTGTCTTATATATACTCCTGCTATAGCCCCTTTTTCCATTTACAGTTCCATTGAAAAAGGGCTAAAGCAGGAGTATATATAACAGCTCAATTCTAAGGGCCCAAACATTAATAATTTTGTCTGGACCAGTACATATCCTGAATCTGCACAATGCAAATTTTCAAATTGTCCTGTGAAATCTAAAAATAGAGCCACTGCACTAATTTCTCAGCTTTAAATGTCTGTTTGGCATTATCTCAAATTCATGCCACCTCTATTTTTGGTCGAAAAGGAGCTTCTGCTGCAATTTCTCAACGCTTATATTTAAAGCAAAAACTGAAAAGTGATAAACAAGACAAATGGTATACAGAAAATCGTAATAGCTGAATGATTTTCAGCACCAAGACACCTGTTGATCTAAGGATCAATGGGCCTAAAATATATTTTGTTTTGTCCAAAAATATATATTTTACAAAATTATTAGCCAAAATCCAGTGTTGGGTTCTTTTGCCGGTGAGTGCATATTTTTTACAATGTAGGGTGCGAAAGTTTGGGCACCCTTTGAGTGGGGTCACATTTTTTCAAATTTCAGACAAACCATTTGCAGAATCTTTCCAATTGATGTGAATTGTGTGAGTGAAGGATGCCCATGCACTCAATTTTAGCCAGAACGAACAATGAAATCAAAAAAAAATTTAAAAACATAGGTCTTTTTGTTGTATTCTACATGTGCAAAAGTTTGGGCATCCCTACAGATTCTGGTCTTGATCTTTCTATAACTCTACATTAAAGCAATATAAAAGCTCTAAAACACATTGGATAATAATGTAGGCATCCCAGAACTTCATTTCTTGTGCATTCTTTATTGTTCTCCCCAATAGAGAGACTCAAAACGTTGCATCTTTGTGGTACCTATGGCATCAATTTGCACATGTCCAGTTATACCAAGAGTTTTGAAAATTTCTTGGCCAGGAGACCTGGTTAGCCTCTCCTTTACCTAAAATTAAAATTCTATCCAAAATAACCAAATATTTTTAGGATATCCATTATTTATTTAGGTTACTATACGCAAAATTGAAAATATTAGTGTGCAGTTCAACTTTGTGTTGCCAGCCAGGGACTATTTTTTGCTGAAACAATTTCAATTTGGGGTTAATTTTGCTTCTATTAAGTCAATTTTGCTATTTCGTAACAATTAGATATTATATTTCAACCTCATAGACCTCCACAGGTATGACACTGAATGTGGTCTTCAGGTGCATCATTCTGCCGTCAGCATGCAGATGTGAAAAGCCAAGCTATACAAGGTATCACAATTACATAGCTTAATCTGACTGTCTGAGTCATGCCAAAGGACCCACCTAGCTATTTGGAAGCATTCTGGGCCAGTCATTGTGGTGTTTGAGCCCAGGGAGTAAAAAAATGCATTGAAATGGAATCACTCCGATACACCAGAATGTGATAAACAAGTTTGCCCCTCCAAGGGCAAGAATAGGCAGGCCAAAAATAATGGATGACAGCTGTATTAATTCCGAAATTGTCTTTTTACACAACACAACTCAAAAATAGCAGGTTTCAGAAATATTTTAGCAAGAAAAGTCAAGGTACTCTGACATAGATGCCAGGAAAGTTTAACTTTTGTGGAATTTGGGGTATTTTAGTTGGATATAGGTCTGAGCTGCTCCAAAATTTCGTCAAAGATTAATCTGTCATGTTTAGGTAATGAAAAATAAACATGATAAATCAACTTTTTCAGCTCCTGGACTAAAAATAATAGAAATTTTATAAAATAATCTGAAGTACCTCGGGTACCCCCAATCTGCCAACTTTGGAGTCATTCTGTTGGGGACTAAAATTAAAAATTCACATAAAATTAAGTCCTAGGATGTTTAAGTTTGTATCCAAAGCGTTTTAGAGCTTTTATATTGCTTTAATGTAGAGTTACACAAAAATCATGATCAGAATCTGTAGGGGTGCCCAAACTTTTGCACATGTAAAATCTAACAAAAATACCCATATTGTTTTACATTTTTATATTTCCATTGTTCTTTCTGGCTAAAATTGAGTGCATGGGTATCCTTCACTCACACAATTCACGTTGGAAAGATTCTGCAAATGGTTTGTCTGAAATTTGAAAAAATGTGACCCCACTGCAAGGGTGCCCAAACTTTTGCACCCCACTGTATATAATGTAAAATTTTCATATATCATGGGACAGATATGCTTATTCATCATAACAAATAATACTATACCCAAAGGCCTATTTACGTTTATTTTTTGGGTTACAATGAGTCTTTTGCCTTAAGCCTTGGCAAAGTGCCTCGTCTGCATATAACATATCTATTCATAATCCACTCTTTTGCTGCATTACAGTGGAAATCAGGAAATGGGGGGGGGGGGGCATGGCTGCATGGGGAGCTAAGCTCCCTCAATAAAAAAAAAACTGGGGGAGCTCTGCCCTGCTACAAGTCCCAAAATGATTAGTGGTGAGAGTGCAATTATCCTGCTCACTTTTTCAGTCTTCCAGGTACTTTTTAGCCAAAATTATACTTATTTTTTCCCCTTTGAAAAATTTGGAAAGGCTCACACTGCTGTCGCTCCAACCAAGAGCTCCCCTAACGAAAATGTTCCATTTCCATCACTCCTGCATTAACACTGTGTACCGTTTGTTGTATGCCAAAATACCTAGTTAGGACTGAAATCATTAATTTGGACATGAAACCAATTTAATTACAATATAACACAGTACGTCATGACTAATATTCTGGTTCTCGTGTTAAAGTATGATCATGACACTATCGTGACTCCAAAAGGACATGTTTCTTCCTCACTTTTCCATTAAAAAAAACGCAGCTTCTCCTACAGATCTGCCAATTTAAGCACCTGTATTTCATGCCCAAATGTCAAATAAATTAAAATATTTGTTAAAAATAAGTATTAAAATCTTACTGTCTGCTGGCGACATGTTACGGCCCCTTGGGCAGAGTGAGTGATGACCAAAACGAAAGCAACGATCAGGAAACTGTGTGTCTGCAAGAACTTCATGTTGAAGACTGTTGTTATTTTTGTTGGTCAAGGCTAAATAAATAAACAACCGTCACGAACTGCGTGACTGTCTGGCAGATCACTGAGATCACACATTAGTATGCTTCAGTGAGCAGGCAAACGTCATATGTGCCACATACAGTACAACTCATTACATTTTCCTGGCACATGCTCACACTTCCATGCTCCAATACTTTTAGGCATTTCCATGTCATTGCACTCCCCAAGTACTCCCTTCAGTACCCTTTTTTGGGGGGGGGGGGGGGTTGGTTTTCACTGATTAATATAAGAAAGGGTGTACATGTACACTCACCAGCAAAAGAAACGCAACACTTGATTTTGGCTTATAATTTTGAAAATAATTTTTTTTCGGCAAAACAAATTATATGGTACTAGCAGTGTACCCGTCTTACGACGGGTAGAGTTTTAATACAATCTAGGACGAGTTTGTCCTAGAATACAATGAAAAAGTAACTATCATTATTAATTGTTTCTTACCTCGGTCTTTGGTTATTGTAATTTTTTTTTAAATATCAGGATGAGTATGGCCCTTTATTGCCCGCATCATCTTGACTCATTAATTTCGCCCCTCAAAACGTGTGCCCTTCATGGAACCTCTTCTAGCCTCCATAATAAATCTCCTCAATCTCGACCCTATCTTGTCCCTCTTGTTTACTCCCCTCATCTTGGTCTCTGATCATTTGAAAATCATAATCTGCCTCTTTTTATGTCCTTTCTAACATTGTCCAGCGGCCCATGTTTTTTAAATGTCACTTGGCCACTGGGCAGTGGTCAACAAATATATTATACAAAGATAAGTCTCATATGTGCCTTAATGGGCATTTCTAGTTTGACTGTCACAGTGCATTGGAAATGTGCAATGCCTCTTATTAGACAAACTCTGTCCACAGAGCCTACTGATTCACTGTGCTGATTGTGGTGCTGCAGCTGTTGCCTAAGTTGCAGCCAAGTGATCCCAGACCTGTGCTTCTTTATGTTATGAGGTACTGAGTATACTTATTAGTAGAGCAGCCAGGTACCTGCATGTAGCTTAATTGCCAATAGTATTTCTGACTGCAAGTTCAGTAGATTTAGAGAAAATCTTTATTACACAGAACACCACAAACACAGGTCTTCACTCAATGGTGTCTTGCACCCGACTGATGAGTATTGGACTTTGAACCACTTTCATAGTGTATTACGCAATGCCACTGGCTTACCATATTTGCTTGATAAATATAAGCCCACTCTAAATATCTCAGTGGCATATTGATGTGTTGCTTGCTTGTTTTCTGTTGTTGCTGTCACTATTACATGATTTGAATGTTTTCTTTTGTATATTTGCAGTCACAATCTATACACTGCATGTAGCTACAGTCATGTGTCACAGGGAATTTTGTGTTTCTCAGCAATTTTAGGTTTAGTTTAATGGGAAACTTTCCTTTGAAGATAAGAACTATACAGCCACCTTTACCCAATGGTGCCTTGCACCCAACTGAAGAGTATTTGACCTTGAGCCAATTCATAAGAGGTATTGCGCAATGACCTTGGATTCCCGTATTTGCTTGATATATATATATGGGCTCTGTAATTTTCTAAATGGCTGAAGCTAAAAAAATATAAATTCACATTTTATGCATCCAAATAGCCCTATATAAGTCTAGATTTAGGAACATGTGGAAATTTACCCCTCTAGTGACAGTACCATAATAACACTATGCCATTCCCATGGTAGTGTTCACAGTTTATCCATTAATTCCATTTGATGACGTGACGTCTCCATGGAGCGGGGTCTATTCTCAAAGTGAGGTTGAATGGAGCAATAGGTCAATTGTTTTTCCGGCTGGGTTCACTTATTTTATAAAAAGTGTCGTTAAAGGAGAGAATACAGTCACATCACGCTTATGAGGTGGCAAAACACAGATCAAACATATTTAGAATGTCTGGCAGAGTTTCAGGCAAGTCAGGTAAGCAACAGCTGAGATCCTGCGTTACAAAGCACAGGCCTGCACAAATATATGGTTATAAAGATTGATCCTTAGATCAACTAGTGTCTCTGTGCCAAAAATCATTCATCTGTGACCATTTCCCGTTGGCTTTTAGACTTGTTTATCACATTTCAGTTTTTATAAAAAATATGACCTTATCAACAAATTACACCAAAAATAAAGGCACCATTTTAAATAATGGCCAAACAGACATCAATAGCTGAAAAATTAGAATAGCAACTCTATTTTTTAATTTTACAGGACAATTTGAAACTTGGAGTT
Source organism: Platynereis dumerilii (assembly GCA_026936325.1). NCBI lineage: Eukaryota > Metazoa > Annelida > Polychaeta > Phyllodocida > Nereididae > Platynereis > Platynereis dumerilii. The sequence continues at coordinate 109,181,206 of JAPTHN010000001.1, read as the reverse complement.
CTGCACATTTCAAAATGTAGCTGACAAAATCACTATGGTTCGGGCCCTTAGAATTGAGCTTTTTTAATAAAATTTTCAGAAAATTTTACTTTGTTGTCTAAGAATTGCCACAATTTTTTTCAGAGCAAAATTCACAGTTCAACACATTTTTTTACGACGACAAAGGTGATTTTCTTAAAATCACGTTAACATGACTTGCACACAATTTTAAAATAAAAAAACTACATGGATCAAAGCGCGAAGATGTTCCAGATTATTGAGTCCAGACACGGACTAAACATATATGCCAGTAAAAAAGTTCTAGGTCCATGGTTCCGAGTAAAGTGTCTCATTTCAGAATTGAAGTGTCATTCTGAAAAGTTCCTATAGGAGGTGCTGTAGTCTAGGACTCCAATAATTCTAGTAATTTTGCCACTATCATTTTTTTCTGTGCATAAATGTTATCAGCCAATCAAAATATGCAGAAAACAATTGTTGTTTTTTTTCTGGAAGTATCAATATGATTATGGGTGCTGCTGTTTTAACCCTCACAATTTTCTAAACCCACTTGAGCAATGACAACAGAGGTCTCATAAGAACAATAGAAAAGGTTAAATGACTGAATGATGCAATAACACTAAAAATGACCAAACATATCATATATAAGAGTGCCACAAAGAAATCAATTTCAATTGTGGCCATCTACACTCTAAAAAATTTCAGACAAAATTGCTTTTTTAGATTCAAAATGGTTTTTTGAAAAACCAAATTTCAATGCAAAAAACCAACATAGATTTTTTTAAAAATCCATGTTGGTTTTGCATTGAAATTTGGTTTTTCAAAAAACTATTTTGAATCTAAAAAACCAATTTTTTCCCGCCATTTTTTAGAGTGTATATAGCATTGAAAATGGCACTAGAACTTTGGAGATTGGTAACTGGTGTCATATTTTGGCAACTGAGCTTTGAAAATCAAGATAATTGCATTTTCGTCCAGCTTTGAGGCCAGTTTTCTAGGGAACAAGCAGCTTTTTGAAGGACAACAACAAAAAAAGGGAACTATGGGATTGATGTGACTTCTTTTGGCCGTACTCTCTTACAGTACTGTACCACATTACAAAATCTAAGATTTGAGGATTCTAGGTACTATAGTTTATTAGGAGAACGGACTGATTAGAAAATGCTGGCATGCACAAAAATGTTCGCCAAATGGGTTGGCCATTTTGAATGCCTTTAGAAAGAATGTCAGATGTAGAATATTCCTAAAATGGCTCTAATCCGCTTTAATGACCGTAGATACGATTTTTGGGGACAAAAAATGGTAACTTTCACGAATCTCAAGATATTTACATTAGAAAAGTGGTTTTCATTTGACGCTCCCAAAATTAGTACAAAAACTACCTCAACCTTGTCTCCTATAATATTTTTTTCTAAGAAAAACTATACAAGATAATGAGCTAAAATTTGGCACACATCCTTTAAACTATATTAGATTTGTCTCAGAATTTTTTCAGAAAAATCTGAGGGGGTCGAGTGGGAAGATTTCTGGAAATTTGTTGAATTGACATGGAATGACCCTAATGGTCAGACAGACGTCAGGGGAACGTAAAGACGTCATCATGATGTCTGTCTGACGTCAGGTGAGGTTAGATGTCAAGTTGTCAACTGGGTGGTGGCAATATACAAAACTACAAAACACTTGCAATGCATGCACAGGGTCCTTGGTCCACTTCAAAAATGCACAGGGCGTACATGATCAATTGTTCACCAACACTACAAAGAATTATAAAATATAAATACATCAAGCTGTGTTACAATGTAGCTCAAACAATTTGTGCAACCATCTCAATCATTTGAGCTGACTAAAAATTTCAAATTTTACAGCGTTGTCTGATTGTTGCTTGTTTGTTCTTTCCTTTTCTGATTATGTGTTGTATGATCCTAGTTGTAAATTCCTACCATGCATATTCTTCTCATATATTTTTGTCAAAATATACCTTGTCTGGATTTTCCTTGTCTGATTAAATTAGGGAAGAGGCAGGTTAGTTGATATGCAAGGTTAATTGATACGCCCCTCCTCCTGGCGATATAAATGATCATTTGTGAAAGTGTTGCCATTTGTAAGAAGCAGAATAAAAAATAAGTCTTCTCATACAGGTCAATGCAGAATTAAAATCAAGATTTAGGATAAAAGTAAAAAAAAAAAAGAAGCAAAAATCACTGTTCCAAGTACATTTGTGCTCAAAACTTACATGTTTTTTTCTCTCACTATAATATTGTGTGAGAGATGATTTAAAGTAACTTAGTATATGGACAAGGTATTAATATGCCATTAAAGATGACCTAGTTTAAGCTGTGATCCAGATGACCTAGTTAAATTGTAAACCAGAAAACTGCTGTATTCTGAAATAATCGAGTAGATGGGTTTGTTGATACAGGAGATGGGTTAGGTTTTGTTGGCTGCCCTGGTCAAAATAACCCTGACCATTATAGTACAATCATAATGTTTAGTGTTTCTCAGGAATTTACATGAAATATAGCGCTATAGATGAATCTCAAGTGGAACTCGTCATGAGATCTCTTCCTCCCAACAGCTGGACCGTCAGATCTGACTCTCAATGGAAGCAAACTGCTCACACTGACTTAAACACGTACATCCATTAAAACAGCTAAAAACTAACTTTTAATTGAGGTATAACAATGACATTTTGCATTGATGTGGCTGAATATCCAAGCCTAGAGTCTGGAATGTTTCACATAAAAAAATTAAGAAACAGCTGCATTAGACCACGTTTTGCGAGACTGTTTCAAAAACTGAAATCACAACGAATGCAAATCGAGGCAGAAACAGTTTTGCATTAAGCCCGAGTTCAATTTTTCGAGTTCACACATAATGAAAGCGGCTACCTTGCAGAGAATTTTTTAAGGATTTTCGACTGGGAGACCAACAGAACAATCTCGAATCGTTATTTTTAACGCGGCGATGCCTATATATTTATGATTATTGCTCCTAATAGGCTTGCAGTGCTCTGTTGAGGTTACTGCCAGTTTATATGAATTGATTCATATTTGTGCCAAAACAAGACAGACAAATTTTGATTTCGCATCAGAAAGATAAAATAAGCAGACATGTATTATAACGAGAGCGAAGAATGTCGTTGATATGGAAAGAAAATACAGCTGCTTCAAATGCTCAAATTAATGAACTTCAAATTAAGACAACCAAAAGTGTAATTTATGAGACCTTCTCTCTCTCGAAAATTTGGTCTCCCAGTGATACTAATTTGGCCATGACTGGGAGACCAAATCTGTCCACTGGGAGACCATTTGGTCTCCCAGTTACTATGTTTAAAAAATGCACTGCTACCTTGACCCCTTCAAGAATTTTTGCTGCGTTTTGTAGGTTTTGGGTGGGATTTTAGCCCAAATTGGTGTTTTTCACATTTTGTTTGTCCCATCCTCTTCAAAAATGCCCTGCAATAAGCCAGGTCAATTACCCCAATGTGACAATTTTTGCAATGTAATCTTGTTAGACTTCTTTGTTGACAATTTGAAATCATTTACATGTGTATGTGGTGGGTATTCTTGACATTACAGCCTCATTCAACTTTGCAAATCCCAAATTTGAAACAACAATACAAAATTGTGTCTAGCTCTTTGAAAAACCAACAGATTTTCTGTTCGAACTTTCTACATCTGTGGCAAAGCAATTAATTGACAGGCTTGGAAAGTTACAAAGAATTATCATGAGCAGTTTACAAGTTCTGCTACCTTTAAGACATGTGTATTTTTAAGTGTGAGCAGTTTAGATATGTATACACTCACAAGCAAAAGAAACGCAACACTTAATGTTTGCTAATATTTGTTCAAATAAATTTTTTTGGCCAACACCAAAGTGATGGCATTGATTCTATGGGAGACAAGTATATTCGTACCAAAAATCATTCAACTACGACCATTTCCTTTATTTCTCTGGTCTATTATATAAAATTTGAGATTTTGCAAAAAAGGAGACCTTACCTTCAACTTAACCAAAAGAATTATATGATATCATTTGAAAGCCTGCCTCATAGAAGACCAAAAATTGAAAAATTACTTCGGCACCTTCCTTTTAAAATTTTACACGAAACTTTGAAAAATATTCATTTCAACAATTTAGAAACAGTGTTGATTTCCATACCTTTTGAATTGTGCTATTTTTATCAAATTTTCCCTAAATGTTTCCAACATATCCCATGGTTGCAAAAAAAAATATTCAAGGCGAAATATGGATTTGAGAAAATATTTTATTGCATTGCAGGCCTACTAATAAAGGGAACTATGGGAAGTGACAATCGCTACATAAAACATTAAAATCCCAAACTGACTTTATAATGTCGGGAGATGTTTAAGATGGCTCTGCTCTGACATAGACTTGATTTATGCAGAATGGTTTTTGAGCCCCGTCTGATGGATATTTCTGGAATGAGACTTGCATTCTGAACTAAACATTTTTAATAAAAATATGGACCTGGAACTTCTTTGCCAGAATATCAATCTTCCCTTGTCTGGCCTTCTCTTGTCTGATCTTTCCTTGCCTGATTGTTGAGTTATCTCAGACATCGTGTGATATCATAAATTCAGTTTTTTGGTTTTTTTATCTTTTATGTAGTGACTGACATTGTCACTTTTAAAAATTGGCCTGCAATACAATAAAAGATTTTTTCCAGTGCATATTTGGCCTTAAATTTTTTTCTTGCACCTGGTGAAACACAAATTTTCAAAGTGTCGTGTCAAATATTAAAATGAAGGTGCTGAAGAATTTTTTCGGCTTTTAGTCATCTGTGTGGCAGGCTATCAATGACATCATTCTTTTGGTTGTAAGTTGAAGGTAAGGTCCCCTTTTTTGCAAAATCTCAAATTTTATATAATAGACCAGGGAAAGAAAGGAAACTGTCGTAGTTGAATGATTTTTGGTACGAATATACTTGTCTCCCATAGAATCAATGCCATCACTTTGGTGTTGGCCAAAAAAATGGTCGTAGTTGAATGATATTTGGTACCATTATGCTTGTGTCAGCCATAGAATCAATACCATCAATTTGGTTCCGGCCAAAAAAATGTATTCGAAAAAATATGAGCACAAATTAAGTGTCGCGTTTCTTTTGCTGTTGAGCGTACATCCATTGGAACAGAACGTGCCTTGGTGAAGGCTTGTGCCTTTATAGCATCCTACCAAGGCCAAGTCATGTGACTGTTTCTTTACATTGGTGACCAGGGTTTTGTGCATGTATCAACTAACCTGCCCGGGTGTATCAACTAACCTTACCAAGTGGGTTAGTTGATACATTTGACATGACCTTGTTTGCTGCCATCTGGAGTGAAAACTATCCAACAAAGAAAGTCGAGTTTCTCCGTATATTTGAACAATTTATTTCCCCATGCACATGGCTATTCATCATTCCAATATCATCCTCCATTTTGCTTGGAAACAAGTTTTTCTGAAAAAGTCTCAAACTAACCTGCCTCTCCCCTACTTGTCTGATTTTTTCTGTTTCTGTTCTCTTGTCTGGTATTCCTAGTCTGATTGTGGCTAGTCTGATATTTCCTTGTCTGATTATTCCTTGTCAGATAATTTTTTCTCATATATATCCTTGTCTGATTAATACTTGTCTAATTACTACTGATCTTACATTTCCTTGTCTGGTTATTGCCAGACTGATAGTTCCTTTTCTGATCACCTCTTGTCTGATCTTTCCATGTCTGATTATTGCTTGTCTGATCTTCTCTTGTGTTATCTTTCCTTGTCTAATTATTACTTGTCGAATCTTCTCCTGTCAGATTTTTCTTGTCTGAAAAATTGCTTTATGATCTTCTCTTGTCTGATCCTTCTTTGTTTGTATATTGTTAGTCTACTCTGTTCTTGTTTTTTCTTATCTGTTCTTCACTTGTGTGATCCTTGTCAGTAGAAAAAGTGTATAAATGCTTTGGAATACAATATTGATGAGAAATGAGTCCACTATTTTTGGTTCATAGGTAAGAATAAAGTGTTTTTGAGGATGTCACGCTAAAATTGTGCATTTCAGCAAATTTTCGTGAACATTTCGCATGATATCTCACCTAATGATCATCCGATTTGGCTGAAATTTGATCTGCTTATAGACTACAATGTGTCAAACAGATTATTATACACGAATGTTCTTCAAATGAAGATAGAAAACCACAGCGTCCATCGTTTAGTTGGCTTCAAAAATAAAGGTCACAAGGTGCACCAGGCCTAATGAAATATATGAATGCCAGAAGTGTTTGACATTAAAAATTGTTTAAAATGGCATCGCCTTAGTTTATCAGATATATAGCTTCGTGGTATTGATTTTGAAGGAAATTTTCCAGAGAATCCAAATATGTTATCCCTATTCTTCTATCTTTCATAGGCCCGGAGATATCGCAAACCGCGACTTTGCGGAAGCATAATATATCCTGAAAACATTCAAGGCCTATGTCAAGGGTGGTACCGGCGCTCCAATTTTGAAAAAAAAAAATTTATGTTCACAACTCACCTAATGGCACATTTTGGGCCGGTATACATACACAAGTAGGATTGAGTCCCCCCCCTAGATCTGGGTCGTGTAAAATTTAAAAATGAAGGTGCTGAAGTGATTTTTCGGCATCTAGTCGTCTATGAGGCAGGCTTAAAAATTACATCATTCCTTTTGTTGTAAGTTGAAGGTAAGGTCTCTTTTATTTTGGCAAAATTTCAAATTTGATAAAATGGACCAGGGAAAGACAGCAAATGGTCGTAGTTGAATGATTGTTGGTATGATTATGCTTGTTGACAATAGAATCAATGCCATCAATTTGGTTTGGACAAAAAAAAAAAATTGAAAAACTATGAGCAAAAATCAAGTGTTGTATTACTTTTGCTGGTGAGTGTAGTTAAATTTTGTTACATATTCTTACATTATTAAGTTTGTTAGTTATTGACATTCCGACCAACAGATTTAAAAGGTACAATTAATAGAAATTAATCATTGACTACCGCTCAAATGCACAATTAATATAGCGTAATTGAAACAAGTAAGTTAATTACAGGAGTCTATTTGAACAGTCACAAGCTATAGTCTGGGGTCCAACCAGGAAAAAGGTGCATATTTAAAAAGTTTTTGCCCCGATTTTTATATAAAGAAATTTGGTGTCGTTGGATAGGTAACAAGTGGAGCTTTCAGAATCTGCTAGGTGTCGCTCTGAGACCATTCGCATAAGGTTGCTATGGCAACCAAAACATAATAAAAGTGGTTATTTTAGTATTTCATCAATATTTTGCAAAATATCGAATAACAGGACAACTTTTAATGCTACATTCACCAAATTTTGGAAATATTTTCAGATTTGGGAGTTTTTTTATGACTACTTGGTTGTTTTGACAATAAATTTTAAAAACCTTCCATTTTTGGGTGAAGTTAACCTTCAAATACCCCTTTTTCCACTATATGCTATATTTCAAACTTTGCAGTTCAACCATATATCATTATATATTCAATTTTTGTTGTGCATTAGAATGCCCTGGAAGTGGGCTACACATTTGCCATATAATAGCCGAGCCAAGCCTTTGCATTTCTGTTGCCATGGCAACATAACATTATAATTCAAAATTCAAAATGTCCAACTCGAAAGCATGAAATGTGACATAACTCAAAGACTAGGGCGTCTATCCTCATGAAATTTGACAAATTTATGTAATAATCAATTGTCCATCAGGTAATGTAACAATCTGAAAACTTTATTTTTAAAACGTTCCATTTTTAGGTGAAACAAACCCGTAAATAGCCATTTTTTCCACAATTTACAATATTTCCAACACTGCCAATCAAACAAATTTTGATTTTATATTAAATTTTTATTGTGCATTAGAATGCCCTGAGACAAGGCTGAACATCTGATATATAATGGCCAAGCCAAGCTGTTGCATTTCTGTTGCCAAGGCAACATAACATTATAATTCAGAATTCATAGAGTTCAACTCTAAAGTACAAAATGTGACATAACACGAAGACCAGAGTATACATCCTCATGAAATTTGGCAAAAGTGTGTAATAATGAATAGTCCTTCCGTCGATGCAACATTCAGGTGACTGTTATTTAAAAAACATTCTATTTTGGGGTAAATATTACCCATTGATACCCTTTTTGAAAGAACATCTCATATTTCGAACCCTGTTGTTCAGCTACTGTATCATGTATATCAAATCTATTTTAAGATACACATTGCCCTGAAAGTGGGCTATATATTTGACATATATTTGTAGGAGCAAAGAAATTGCATTTCTGTTGCCATGGCAACAAAACAATATATTTGAAAGTTCAAAATTTCAAACTATTAAGCATCAAATATGGCATAACTCAAAAGCTGTTTCATGGATCTTCACGAGATTTGGCGTATACGTAAAAATTAATAATTCAACAGTTTATACACAATTTCTATAACTGTCACATAAAAACATTCCATTATTGTGTGAATTAGACCCAAAAATAAAATTTTTTATAATGACATCTGACATTGCAAACTCTTCCAATCAACCATATTTCATATTATATCAAATTTGTTTTTAGAATCGGAATGCCTGAAAGTTGGCTATAAATTTGACATTTAAGAGTCAAGCAAATCCAGTATGTTGCCATAGCAACCAAATACATTTCAAAATAAACAATTGTTGTTAAACAGAAGCTTGCCATAACTCAAAGACTTCAGCAAATATCCACTTGAAATTTGGCATGAATATAATTAACCATTACAATCATGTAGAGCTAACAAATCAGTAACTAAACATTTGGATATTTTTCATTAGATTAGCAAAAACATAATATTTTGGGGTGAATGAGACACATAAATATCGTAAAGTATAAACAATTATAAATGTGGAAGAGGCCTGGATCCTCATATTAATGTTCAGTCAACATTGCAGAACCTTTCCTATAAAGCTGGTAACTGCTTCCATGTTCTGGTAGCTGCTTCCATGTTCTGGTAGCTGCTTCCATGTTCTGGTAACTGCTTCGATATTTTACAGAGATTTCAGATTTCTGGCACAATTTAATAAAAATAAAAATTATGTTAATTGTGCTTGGGTTTTACCAATGCAGCTTGTTGTATGTGCCTTTTTCATTATGCTTGAACTTCTGACTTTGTAGGATGTGTCTGAAAGACATGTACATGATTTTCAAATTGATCTCTAAAATCCATAAGATAGCATTCTGTTAGTCCTGGCCAAGTTGCATTAATATGACTTTTGCTTTTGAAAATATTTTCACATTTACAGGTGATTTCATTACCATGCGATTCTTGTCATTCACACTTGGCTGTGAGGAATCAATGCTAAAACAGTACTTACTACTTGTGATAAATCAAATGTGTGACGTTCTATTGTCTCTAAACCAATCAGATTAATTGAAAATGTCATGTATTTGGTGGGTCTAGAACCTAAGAATCACCTACTAATGAAATCACCTGTAAGTTTGGTGCAGATGTTGAGGTCGCATCCGTCTTTGTCCAGCCAGATCTCTATGCGCTAAAAGCGGTTGCAACAAGTTGAAACAAATATAAGAGCTCTCAATAACCAAGGAAACACAATCTGATAAGGAAGCTTCTTATTTGGACCTTCTCATTACAATCTAGGATAACCAATTCCACACTAAATTATATGACAAAAGGGATGACTTCAATTTCAAGATTGTCAGCTATCCATATCCTGTTGCATCTAATATTACAGAAAAGCCAGCTTATGCTGTCTATGCTTCTCGCATCATCAATTTTGCCAGGGCTTGTGATCATTACAGTGATTTCTCAGTGAGGTACATTTCATTATGTGATTCTCGCCTCAGTGAGGGATATAAATATAAGTTTTTATGCAAACAACTTTGCAGCTTTTACAAAAAATACGAAACATTGTTTATAAAATACGCAAAGTCCATCGAAGAGATTAAAGATCAAATTCCTCTTCTGGTGATGGCATGTCGTACTGGTTTTGTGACATTCAGGTCTCTATCCAGAAGCTCTAGTTCTTAGATTTCCATTTCAGGGTCTTGTGTGGGAGGAGATGGAAGGTTGGACGTCCTTAAAGGCCTTAACATCACATGTGAGTCCTTAGTCTCACACCTCCTTACACCTGACTCTGGTTTGTTTTGGTTTACTTCCTCTGCCCTTTGCCAGGTCAGGTTCTGTGATCTCAACACTTTGTAATGCACCAGACAATTTGTTATCTTTTCTCTTGTAACTTAATATGCAATATAACTTACACCTCAGGGACCACTGTACTTCTTATTGAAAATCCTAATGACAAGGTCATGCATATCTAGGAGTCTTGAGTGTGGGGGAGGTGGAGAAAGGCATTGGGAGCACAAGAGTGGTACTTGGGATTCATGCAATTTTGGGGAGGGGGGGGGCGGAGGGGCATGCAGATATATTTAGTACTGTGTGTGTTGACATATTACACTTTTTTCTTGGGTGCACCTGACAGATTGGGTGGCATATGCCCCTCTTTGTTATGCCGCTGTTGTGTTACATGTTAATGGGGTCTAAATGGTTCAAGGAAAAAGTATGTCCACCAAACCAGCTTTGAACCAAGATGCAATGCTGACTACTCTCTGCAATAATCTTTTCTTACCAAATTAACTATTGCTCAACAAGTGATATCATCTGTCACTTGAGCTGGATAATGACTTCAAAGAAAGCCATTGGACATGGCTGAAAGCTTTGGTGAGCAAATATTTCCATTGCCCATTTTAAAAGTGTATTGCTGTATCAATTACTTAAGATTATTATAAAAGAAAGGGATAGGGTCCCTCCACCCATAAGGTGAAGTCACTCTTGACCACAAGCACAGACTCCATGAGTCCCTCCATAAGCCGATGACACAAAGTGTCAGAGGGACTCCTTGAATTGGATTGTTTTTATTCACCAAAAATGTTAACTGATTGGTTACACAATGTTTTTATAAACACTGGTCTTTACAAAATACCTCTAACTGACTGGTTAGGTAACTTTTCATAAACATTAATTTTTGTTTATATCTCTGGTGACTAATTATCAATACTGATTATGTCAATTTGTTCTGTTCCTCCCATTGTTGCTGAATACCTTGCCGAGGAGCTAATAACTTAAAGTATAAACATTAATTTTGTTATCCAATGTTATTGTTATTAATCTAAGATTCCCACAGTATGAAAGATAACAATTTTGTTCTGCCAAATCGTGCTCATTTGCGTCAATTGCATGCTGCTTTTGGCTGTTTACTTGGCCAGTTCCAGCAAACTGCCATAAGCAATAAACAGACTGACAACATGTATGAAAACAAGGGAAATTTGCAAAGAGAAGGTTGGCTCAACACTGTTGTTGAGAAGTGGCTCGATTCTTGAAGCACCAGCTTAATTGGAAAAGATCTACAAAGTGGCTTGAAATATAATATGAGGACCCAAGCTTCCGATTGTTTATACATTATGTCATTTATGTGTCTCATTCACCCCAAAACAGAATGTTTTTTGCCAATGACAGTCATTCAAATGTTTAATTATCTGATTGTTGGTCAGAATGATACCATGGATACCATTATGTAGGCCCTACTTGCAAAATTTCAAACAGATATTTCCTAAATTATGCCATGCTTCTGTTTAGCACTTATTAATTATGAAATATATTGGGTTGCCATGGAAACAGACCGGGTTTGCTTGACTCTTGAATGTCAAATTTACAGCCAACTTTCAAGCATTCTTATTCTGAAAACAAAATTGATATGATATGAAGTGTGGTTAATTGGAAGAGCTTGCAATGTCTTATAAGATATATTAGGTCATTATATAAAATATTTGATTTTTTTTGGCCTAATTCTCCCGGTTATGGAATGTTTTCATATGACAGTTATAGAAATTGTGTGTAAACTGTTGAATTATTCATTTTTACATACATATATTGTATTCTTGTCAAATCGCATGAAGATCCATGAACCAGATTTTGAGTTATGCCATATTTGATGCTTAATAGTTTGAAGTTTTGAATTTTCAAATATATTGTTTGGCTACCATGGCAACAGAAATACAATTTGTTTGCTCAACTAATATATATATATAGCCCACTTTCAGGGCAATGTGTATCTCAAAATAGATTTGATATACATGATACAATAGCTGAACAACAGGGTTTGAAATATAAAATGTTATTTCAAAAAGGTTATCAATGGGTAATATTTACCCCAAAATAGCATGTTTTTTAAATGACAGTCACCTGTATGTTGTACCCATGGAAGGACTATTCATTAATACACACTTTCGCAAAATTTCATGAGGATATATACACTGGTCTTCGTATTATGTCACATTTTGTACTTTAGAGTTGGACCTTTTGAATTCTGAATTATAATGTTATGTTGCCTTGGCAACAGAAATGCAACAGCTTGGCTTGACCATAATATATAAAATTTTCAGCCTTGTCTCAGGGCATCCTAATACACAATAAGAATTTAATATAAAATCAAAATTTGTTTGATTGGCAGTGTTGGAAATATAGTAAATTGTGGAAAAAAGAGGTATTTACGGGTTTATTTCACCTAAAAATGGAACGTTTTAAAAATAAAGTTTTCAGATTGTTATATTACCTGATGGACAATTGATTATTACATAAATTTGCCAAATTTCATGAGGATAGACCCCCTAGTCTTTGAGTTATGTCACATTTCATGCTTTCGAGTTGGACATTTTGAATTTTGAATTATAATGTTATGTTGCCGTGGCAACAGAAATGCAAAGGCTTGGCTTGGCTATTATATGGCAAATGTGTAGCCCACTTCCAGGGCATTCTAATGCACAACAAAAATTGAATATATAATAATATATGGTTGAGCTGCAAAGTTTGAAATATAGCAAATAGTGGAAAAAGGGGTATTTGAAGGTTATTTTCACCCAAAAATGGAAAGTTTTTGAAATTTATTGTCAAAACAACCAAGTAGTCATAAAAAACCCCCAAATCTGAAAATATTTCCAAAATTTGGTGAATGTAGCATTTAAAGTTGTCCTGTTATTCGATATTTTGCCAAATATTGATGAAATACTAAAATAAACACTTTTATTATGTTTCGGTTGCCATAGCAACCTTATGCGAATGATCTCAGAGCGACACCTAGCAGATTCTGAAAGCTTAACTTGTTACCTATCCAACGACACCAAATTTCTTTATATAAAAATCGGGGGCAAACTTTTTCCCAATTTGGGATGTGGACCCCAGACTACTAGGCCAGTAAAAAGTGGGGTTGACCCTGGACCTCTTCATAACAGTACAAATTTGGTACCGAATGAATCCTTGAAATCTCTAGTTTCACCAAAAAAAATTCCCCAGAATTCCCGTTCGGAGGATTTCTTTTATTCAAGTTTCCATGGCAACACTCTTGAAAAAATAAGAACCCACAAATGAACAACATTTTATTGAATAACTTTCCTTCTGCTTTGAGGAACAATTTCAATTTTGGCACACAGTACCTTCATGACCAACTCTCTCAGATGCATGCAAAAATTGTGGTTTACATTGTGCTTGTGTGTTGCTATGGTAACAGAAATATTAAAAATCATCAAATTTTTAAAAGACGGTCTTAAAATGTTTGATGTGGAGACAAAAAATAAATATACAAGTAAAAATGTGGTTATGAAATTGATCGAGCATCTCTTTGTGGACAATCTTAAACAAAAATATTGGAAATATCTTTTATAATATAGTCGCTATAGAGACTGATTTAATGTCTGTTTAAAATTACTTTTATAAACCTGAAGCTAAGGAGAGGCATGTTCCCATGTTTTCTTCAAATTCATTTGATGAATGGACTTAATTTTGATATAATATTCATCTCTGAATGCAATTAACAATTTAAAAGTTTACCGTTGCCATGGAAACACTGCTGTAGCCAGTTCCATAGCAACAAACCTCAAATGCATCTTTCTGATCAAATGCATTGCCAATGGTTTTTACAATTTAATCATACATCTACCCAACCCTACTAGCTATATCAGTAAATTAGTTTTACAACTTAAAACAAGTTGTTTGTTTTGTTTCTATGGTAACAAATGCCTCCAAACATCATCAATTTCTAAGATAGGGCAAAAAATAGGCAGTTTCTACAGTTTGCAGTCATGTAATAATGTTTCCAATGTAATTGTGGTTTTGAAAAGGCATTTGAACCTCAGTATTTAGTCACAGAACACCCTTAACCTAGAAAGTGACAAAGGGTTGCCATGGAAACCACAATAATATACCATAAACTGTCAATGATAATTCAACTAATGATTGAAACAAATTCATAAAATCTGTAATTGTACAAAATATAGTTGACCGATTTTCACGTATCATGCATCAAAAGATAGCTGGTAATGGCTTCTATTTTTTAAATTTAAATTATTGTTGCCATGGCAACCAGTTATCAGTTATATTCAGTTTCAACCAATTTTGAAAAACTTCATAAAATAAGTATTTGCCATATTAAATCATTAATATCCATGATAAATAGGATATTATTCATTTATTTCACATCACCTTTTAAATTCTGGGATATTTTTGTATAAATTTGATTGGAATAAAGTTTATGATTGCAAGAAATTTGGCAATATGATGATTCATAATATTGAAGTCAAGGAGATTTTCTTTGAGACATTATGAGCAAAAATTGAATTTCTAAGGTTTGAAAGCAGAATCGTATGATACATCATTTTAAAGCTTGAGTAAAGATCTATCTTTTGCAATGAAATTACTTGTAACCATGGCAATAGAAAGGGTGTATCAGGCAAATCAGTCCTGTTTTTTTTGTCAGTTATGTTCCCGAGTTTCTCATTTTTTTATGTAATAAGTGCAAAAATTAGCATGAAGATTAGTCCAAAACCATACAATGGTATACATTATCTATTTAGGATACTTATTAGTTTACAACTTAGTTGCCACGGCAACTAGAAATTAATTAACAGGACAAAATGTGAGCTTAATTTTAAAAGCCAATTTGGATAGACTGTGAGGTTTTTTCAGCCAAGCAATCTAACTTTAGTGATTCAATTCAAAATCTCAAGATCTTTCTCAACAGCAAGATATTGGACTTAAAGCAATATGCCTGAAATATATACCAGGCATATCATCATAATCAGTGGTGTACCATTTGACACTACTGTCAGCCAATCACATGCCAGTATATCAGGGTGATAATTCTGATATTCTTTGATGTCCACTTATCGTTTCATGTTTGACTGCTTGAGTGTTTGTCTCATGTTATAAGCCGGTTATTCACCACGAGATCAGGAATATGTGTTATCAGACCTCGGCTAAAGCCCTCAGTTGTTAAATCACATATTCTCTCTACCGTGGTGAATAACCTATAATTATCACTGATTTTCAAGTTAATTCCTCAATATTTGTTGGTTTGGAATTGTAAGGTAAGTTTCCTTGAGTTGGACACTTAGAGTTTAGGTAACCTTGAGTCGGACACTATTAGTGGGGCTGACCAGGCTAATTAAGATCTTCTATACCACCTTATTTGGTACCAACCTGTAGCCAAAGACGTCCTTATGCCTTTCCAAAAGTATGAGCATGATATGAACACATTTAGTGGTTTCTTCCTGGCTATAAAGAAGGGGTAAAAACCCTGTTTTTCTCATGATTCTGCCATGAATTTGTGCATTTTAGTGAATTTTGGTCACATTTGAAGGATCCTTTATTGGCCTATGGTATTGATTTTAATTTCAATTTGTTAAACATAGTTAGGAAACATAGTTAGGAAGGATGTCACGCCATTTTCTACTCAAATTTGGCTTTTCTGGTACTGGACGGATGGATGATTTGGGCTTCACGTCCAGTATTTATGCATTTGGTATTCTAATTAGGACAGGGAGAGGACATGGCTATGAGGCAAAGGATGATTGAAACAGCAGTCCAACATACACCCCGGTGACCCGGCAAAAGCTGGATTTGAACACTGGGCCCAGCAATTGGCAGCCCAGCAAGCTTTACCACTTGACCAACCCTCCCCCTTTTTCAAGGGACTGAAAAGTTATTTTGCAGCTATATATTTAAATGTCATGTTTTTGGGACACAACTGTCTGACTCAAGGATACCTCCTTCCTTTTTCTGTTTCAGGGAATTCACCCGATATTCAGTGTTCTTACCATGCCAACTTACATATATACTATTAGTGTTAATGAAAACATTTAATTTGAGGCTCTGGTTGATGAAATACAACCCATACAACGAACGTCACCCTAAACATCAGAGATTTGCATAAAATCAGAATTTGTATTTTCTGGCTAATCTGTCTGCATTATTATTAGCACAGTTTTTCCAAAGACATAATCAAGGAACACAGACAGGCATCTTTAAAAGAAACTTAATTTTCAGTATATATTGGCGTCTCAATAATAGATATAGTTATGAGAGAGTTGCTAAATGCATAATCATAATTGGGTTATGATATAGTTAGTACAGCCACAAAAATCAAGCAATGCAAGATACTAATCTCAGTGTTTAAGGTGAAACCCATCTTTCATGTTCTTTGTTGTGCCAGATAATTTCATGAAAGTCATCTTGATTTGGGACTATTCTGACTATTTTTCAAATTAGTCTTGCCAAAAAAATCTGCAGTAAAACGCATATAATTGTACCATTTCTTTTAAAAGTTTATGATATCATGACATTTTTGGTAAAGTGCTGTCCTAAGGTTTTCAAAATACATAGCTTAGTCATAGCGTACCCAAAGCTTTGTACTGCTGGTACAGTGTGCATCAAAAAATAAGTTTACACTGCTGCTGTACTTTGAAAATTGTCACAAAATCATGGTTCCAGTTTGGAGTGACACACAGTCAAAATCTAACTAACCCTAGTGATCCAACCAATTACTACAAGTGACATATTGATTTATTTGCAGACTTTGTATGTTTCTACAAGCATTGTATAATTTGTAGTACAAAAGAAATGTTAAGGACCATTGCTTTTCTTATTCATATTGAAAGTACTTTTCGTCCTCCCATAGAAGTATTTGAAGGGAGGGCTAAAAATTGGAATTGCTCGCTTATGAAATCATGAAAATCTTTTCCGATCATAAATCACATTGCAATTATTCAGGAAAATCAAGTAAACATTACATCCTTCAGCAAATTTTCAAATAAACCTTAAGATTTACATGTAAGACAGCCACTTCTGAAAAAGGAGCAACTAGTTATTTGATTTTCCTCAGTGTCTTTTCTCTGTAATGATAATTTGCATTACGTATTCATTATTTTTCAGTTGCCCAGACAACCATGTCATTAACTACTAAGTATCAAATTTAATTGTATTATGTATGGTTTTGAACTGATCTTCATGATAACTTTTGCACTTCTTACATAAAAAAATTAGAATCTCAGGCTCTAAAAATGACTGATCAGCCTGATATACCATTTTTGTTGCCATGGTTACCAGAAATTTTCATTGCAAAAGATAGATCTTTACTCAACCTTTAAAATGATGTATCATATGATAAAATATCTCCTTTCAAACCTTAGAAACTCCATTTTTGTTTATTATGTCTCAAAGAAAATCTCCTTGACGTCCATATTATGAATCATAATATTGCCAAATTTCTTGCCATCATAAACTTTATTCCAATCAAATTTATACAAAAATATCTCAGAATTTATAATATGATTAGAAATAAATGAATTATATCCTATTTGTCATGGATATTAATGATTTAATATGGCAAATACTTATTTTATGAAGTTTTTCAAAATTGGTTGAAACTGAACATAACTGATAACTGGTTGCCATGGCAACAATAATTTAAATTTAAAAAAATAGAAGCCATTACCAGCTATCTTTTGATGCATGATACGTGAAAATCGGTCAACTATATTTTGTACAATTACAGATTTTATGAATTCGTTTCAATCATTAGTTGAATTATCATTGACAGTTTATGGTATATTACTGTGGTTTCCATGGCAACCCTTTGTCATTTTGTAAGTTAAGGGTGTTCTGTTACAAAATACTGAGGTTAAAATGCCTTTCCAGAACCACAATTACATTGGAAACATTATTACATGACTGCAAACTGTAGAAACTGCCTATTTTTTGCCCTATCTTAGAAATTGATGATGTTTGGAGGCATTTGTTACCATAGAAACAAAACAAACAACTTGTTTTAAGTTGTAAAACTAATTTACTGATATAGCTAGTAGGGTTGGGTAGATGTATGATTAAATTGTAAAAACCATTGGCAATGCATTTGATCAGAAAGATGCATTTGAGGTTTGTTGCTATGGAACTGGCTACAGCAGTGTTTCCATGGCAACGGTAAACTTTTAAATTGTTAATTGCATTCAGAGATGAATATTATATCAAAATTAAGTCCATTCATCAAATGAATTTGAAGAAAACATGGGAACATGCCTCTCCTTAGCTTCAGGTTTATAAAAGTAATTTTAAACAGACATTAAATCAGTCTCTATAGCGACTATATTATAAAAGATATTTCCAATATTTTTGTTTAAGATTGTCCACAAAGAGATGCTCTATCAATTTCATAACCACATTTTTACTTGTATATTTATTTTTTCTCTCCACATCAAACATTTTAAGACCGTCTTTTAAAAAATTGATGATTTTTAATATTTCTGTTGCCATAGCAACACACACGCACAAAGTAAAACACAATTTTTGCATGCATCTGAGAGAGTTGGTTGTGGAGGTACTGTGTGCCAAAATTGAAATTGTTCCTCAAAGCAGAAAGAAAGTTATTCAATAAAATGTTGTTCATTTTTAGGTTATAATTTTTTTGAGAGTGTTGCCATGGAAACTTGAATAAAAAAAATCCTCCGAATGGGAATTCTGGGGAATTTTTTTTGGTGAAACTAGAAATTTCAAGGATCCGTTTGGTACCAAATTTGTACTGTTATGAAGAGGTCCAGGGTATGGCTGATATTGGGCCTTTTTCTACTGGCCTATACTATTAGTAAACAGGTTTTGTGACCTGGCGAGCTTTCTTTGTAACGCTATTATAGGTACTGTTACATATATAAAGCAAATATTGTTTAGCATATTTGCTAAAATCTTCGAAACTATGTATTGCAATTTGATTTTTGATATCAGCGAGAAGATTATTATATTGATTTGGAGGGTGCTATTATATTTATCTGAAGGGGGAACGGGGACACAGTGAGTCGCTGGACACAGTGAATCAGCGGCTAGAATGTGCTATCTACAGGGTGGCTATTTAGTCCAGCGTACTTATTCAAGCTTGACATCCAAAATTGCAAATGATGTACTGGAGTTCTGCGGTAAAATATGTTTTTGAGCACTAAATCCTGATATTTTGGATTAATATGAACATTTGTAATATAGTACAGATTATTCGGGATTAACTAGCATACTTATAATATATGTGAAAGGAACATGTAATGAAAGCAATGCATTGGTATTTCAGAAGCATGTGGTAGCAATAATCAAGATATAAACACTTGCCACAGTGAATCAGGGCTGCCACGGGGCACAGTGAATCACTGCATTCAGTGATTCAGTACAACCCAGGTTAGGATAATGAATAGTTTATAGCAGTAATCGTTTTTAAGCAGCAATAAACAACTGTATATAAATACCCGACTGTCAAATATGCAGAACAATAGACCTTACCCTTCTGTTGGTCAATTTATTTTAGGTGTTAACATTTTTACAGTAATGCTGTTTTGTTTTGGGGTAATAAGTTGGTTAATTGGTCAATAAGGTTTTTTTTTGGAGGGCATTATTCAGTTAAGGCCTGAGGGCAGAAATCATTAACTTACAGTCTGATTCATCTACGTCGTGAACAAGCCTGCACCGCTAGGGACACTGCAGTATATTGACGTGACGTCACAGCCAAGCACAAGTAATTCTGTGATGACGTCACGAATGAAATGGCTGGACCTGTCAGAAATTGTCAACAAAATGCGTCTGACATCGCCGAAAATCGGCGAAAAACATCGCGATTCATCACGAAAAAGGATATACGAATTTATAAACAGCTACCACAAGCATGTAAGTGAAGAAATTTTGTTCATAGGGCTTCTGGTTGCTGAGATATCAGCAAAAACGAGTGTTCGCGATGATTTTGATGATCACTGTAATTAAATGATTTCTGCGAAAGGGCCATAACTGATTAATACCCCATAATGCCTGACAAATAAATGTTATTATCATTATTATCATTTTTTAACACAATCCATATTCAAGAAGAAAGTTACCTTTTCTTTTGGATTCATTAATGCCCGCTCCGTTTTCGCTCTTGTTATTGAATATACATAGAGCAAAATCGATATATAACAGTGTTTTCCTCTTTGTGGAGATAATTTCAGGCTTAAAAATTTTTCAATTCGGACCATTTTTGGCCGTTTTAGCCCAAAAAAAATCAACAACATCACCATGACGTCACTTATGATGATGTCACAACTGGGCGTTAGTGGCCAGATAATGCCGTCTAAAATGATAATAATGGCTGTTAAACCTCAGGCAATGTTTGCTGGCAAAATTAACTTTGGTCAGAGACACTATCTAGTTTGTTTTATTTATTGTCTTTGCACTAGATTGTTATATTTATAACACTGATTCACTGTGCCCCGGGTGCTGATTCACTGTGTCCCCGTATGTTGCCACAGTGAATCAAAATTTTTTTTACAATTTTTGATTACAACAGAAAATGCTGAAGCTCTGCAAATTCTTTGATACCATAAGTGTATGGAGGGCACATTAAACTTTCATTTAAGCCTAACATCGAAAATGTGGATAAAACGCTTTTTGAGATATTAAGGAAATAAACATTGCTGATTCACTGTGTCCCCGTTCCCCAATCAATGCCATTAATTTGGTTCTAGCCAAAAAATTTATTTGCAAAGTTTTGACCAGATATCAAGTGCTGGTGAGTGTACGTGGCTTTTACCTAAACAAATATTTTTTAAAACATGCCCAACAATTGAGTGTTGCATTTCTCTTGCTAGTGGGTCAAACATCTTCAGAGTAGGTGTCTTTATTGCAAGTGTGGATCTACTAAAGGCAGCCACAGTTAATGATAAATTCAAATATTCAACCGATATTGAAGATATAAAAATGCTGATAGCAAGAGCCTGTGATGATTTTGCCTCTATTTACTGCAAAACATACACTGTCTGAAATAAAAGCAGAAAAAAACACCAAACTCATATAAAAATCACAAATGTTTCAGACCACTATATCTTGAAAAATGTCATTTTGATACTTAAAGCAATAGTTAGAAAAGTAAAGGGCTCACTTCCATTTCCAATGCAGGTTGCCATATTCAGGGGTGTGGCAGAGAACATGAAACTTGGAGGAACATTCCAACTATTACGCCCTTGCCATTGGGGTCCTCCAACCTGTGAATGCATGTATAGAAATAATTAAGCAGTGCAATTATAGATCTAAACAGTTCATCAAAACAACAACAACAACAATAAATATTTGAATATCTCAAAAGTCTCTTCTTTGATTTCTATGAAATCTGACCCTTTTGTAGGCCTGCATAATTATCGACACTGTGGCTGTGTAGTGTGTATTTATAGTGTGATTGTTCATTTCTGTTTTATAGCCAGCAGACCTTAAGTTCACACACCTCTCTTTCAGAAAGTTGGAAGTTTTGGCTTGTCTAAAAGGCGATTAAACTGCACTCAAATTATTTCTCATGTCACCCCAGGAACCCAAACAGTAAGGATGTTACAAAACAATTCCTCAGTTGTCCACTAAATTTGATCTTAAAACAAATTTTCACCAGTCTCTTGATAAAGTATGTTCAGTTGGTGACTTCCACACTTGGTTAAATTGGTCATACCCATTGGAAAAGCCACATATTTTTTGAAAAAAAGGGGTAGGCCCACTTGGGGGTTGCTGGTTCAGTGGGCCTCCCAAATTTCACAAAATTTTTTATAGGCAACCATGGCTAAGCTCCTAAGTGAGGAAGTGGGGTTTATGGATCAGAAAAACGACATTTCTTCCTAATCTGATAAGTACTGCGCTTAACTTTTAAAATTCCCAGGTATGGGATTTGCTAGTGATCCAGTATATAATGTTGTTCTTACTTTCTGCATGGTCTTTGACTAAGTTAATTACTACATAGACAGCCATTAAAAATATAATTCCAGTGAGATATAGGATGTGGCTCATTAGTGCCACCAAAACACCAAAAGTCCATGACTAACTAAATTATTCCCAAGACTAAAAAAGTTAGTCACATGATTAATTATATTGTTGCAGTGATTAACTTAATGTGTCAATATGACAAATTATATTAATGAAATAACTAACTTTCTCAGTCAAAAGACCAACAAAATCAGTTAATTTTGCTGACATCTCCGGTTGAATGTACAAAAGAAACGCAACACTTGATTTTGGCTTATATTTTTGCAAAGAAAAATGTTCTGGACAAAACAAATTATATGGCGTTGATCCTTAGGTAAACTAGTGTCTTTATGCCAAAAATCATTCAGCTGTGACCATTTGCTGTCTGCCTTTTCACTTGTTTGTCACATTTAAGTTTTTGTAATGAAATATGACCTACCAACAAGTTATCTAAATATAAAGGCGCCCTTTTGAATAATGACCAAACAGATGTTAAAAGCCGAAAAACTAGAGCAGCAACACTATTTTTGAATTTTACAGGACAATTTGAAAATTTGAGTTTTGCACATTTCAAAATCTAGCTGACAAAATCTCTATGGTTCGGACCCTTAGAATTGAGCTTTTTTAATAAAATTTTCAGACAATTTCGCTTTGTTGTCTAAGAATTGCCACAATTTTTTTCAGAGCAAAATTCTCAGTTTAACTTAATCTTTTGCAACGACGAAGGCAATATTCTTAAAATCACATTAACATGATGTGTACACATTTCTAAAATAAAAAAACAAAATGGATCGAAGTGTGAGACGTTCCAGATTATTGAGTCCGGACACGAACTAAACAGATACGCCAGTAAAAAAGTTCCAGGTCCATAGTTCCAAGTAAAATTTCTCATTTCAGAATTGAAGTTTCATTCTGAAAAGTTCCTACAGGGGGTGCTTTAGTCTAGGACTCCAATACTTCCAACACTTTTGTCACTATCATCTCTTTCTGTGTTATAAATGTTATTAGCCAACCAAAAGAGGTAGAAAACAACAGTTTTTTTTTTCTGGAAGAATCAATGTGATTATAAGTAACGCTGTTTTAACCCTGACAATTTTCTGAACCCACTTGAGCAATGACAACAAAGGTCTCATAAGATCGAGCAATAGAAAAAGTTAAATGACTGACTGATGCAATAACAGTAAAAATGACCAAAAATGTCAGAGAAGATCACAAGCTTTGAAATAACCAATAACAGTCTCCAGGATGCAGTATGCCCATTGCCCACAATTGGCATCATAAGTGATTCCGTTTTCAAGTAAATCTATTGCTCTATTGGCATTGCCCAATTGGGTTTATGTAATTTTTACAACATGTTCTGCCTATTTTGTTTAGTTAATGACATTATAACACAGAAAGAAATAAGAGTGGCAAAATTTCTGGAATAATTGAAGTCCTGAACTAAAGCACCCCCTGTAGGAACTTTCAGAATGACACTTCAATTCTGAAATGAGAAATTTTACTTGGAACTATGGACCTGGAACTTTTTTACTGGCGTATCTGTTTAGTCCGTGTCTGGACTCAATAATCTGGAACATCTTGCGCTTTGATCCATTTTGTTTTTTTACTTTAGAATTGTGTACAAGTCATGTTAATGTGATTTTAAGAATATTGCCTTCGTTGTCGCAAAAAATTGTGTTAAACTGAGAATTTTGCTCTGAAAAAAAATTGTGGCAATTCTTAGACAACATAGTGAAATTGTCTGAAAATTTTATTAAAAAAGCTCAATTCTAAGGGTCCGAACCATAGAGATTTTGTCTGCTACATTTTGAAATGTGCAAAACTCCAATTTTCAAATTGTCCTGTAAAATTCAAAAATAGTGTTGCTGCGCTAATTTTTCGGCTATTAATATCTGTTTGGGCATTATTCAAAATGGCACCTTTCTTTTTGGTGTAACTTGTTGGTAGGTCATATTTTATTACAAAACTGAAATGTGATAAACAAGTGAAAAGGCAGACAGGAAATGGTCACAGCTGATTGATTTTTGGCTCCAAGACACTAGTTGATCTAAGGATCAATACCATATAATTTGTTTTTTCCAAAAAGATTTCTTTGCCAAATTATAAGCCAAAATCAAGTGTTGCATTTCTTTTGCTGGTGAGTGTATTAACACAACACCACTTCTTCGCAAACTTAGTTGGCTCCCAGTAGAATTACGCATCACCTTCAAAATATGTATTCCAGTGTTTAAAAGCCTGAATGGAACAGCATACCTTGAAGACCTGGTACAACTATATAAATGTGACTAGAAAATACCCATTGAAAGTGAAACTGTGGAGATAAGGAAATAAAATATGTTTGAATGGTTGTCAGTCTGCCATATAGTTATTTAATTGTGGTGATGGAAAATGTAAATTTATAGCATTATATATATGTAAATCTGGTAAATAACTACTCAAAAATGTGTGAGTTTACCATCAGATTTGTCTTGAGCATAAAAGCTCATAAATGACAGACTGCAATGATACAGGTATTGCTGAGGACGCATTCCCCACTGTCATACAGGCCACCGTATGGTTACAGCCAGGTAATATATATATTCCACACACTAACTTCATGCTTCCATCACAAACATATTTTGGCTCATCTCCTCATGTCCTATAATTAGGCTTGCAAGGGCATAAATATAGGATGTAAAGCCATAATGATCAATCGAACCTGCATCGCAAAAGCAGTATCCAATATTAGGCCTACAGCGCTTGCAAATTTTAGATACTGTCTTTTGAACAACACATTTTCGGCAACTGCATGTTTGTCAATTGTTCTTTTTCAAGGGGCATTTCTTTAGTATATATACACTCACCAGCAAAAGAAACGCAACACTTGATTTTGGCTTATAATTTTGCAAAGAAATTTTTTTGGACAAAACAAATTATATGGTATTGATCCTAAGATCAACTGGTGTCTTTGTGCCAAAAATCATTCAGCTGTGACCATTTCCTCTCTGCCTTTTCACTTGTTTATCACATTTCAGTTTTTGTTGTAAAGCAAAACATTACCAACAAGTTACACCAAAAATAAAGGTGCCCTTAAAGTTGAATCCCACAGAGTACAGCTGCTCCACCTATTGTACTCCACGTAACTACAGGTTCAAAAATAATACCCCAGCTGGTGGCTCCCCTGCTTGGTCAAATTGTTCATATCCATTAGAAAAGCCACAGATTTTTGAAAATAGGGGTAGGCTCACTCGAAGGCTGCTGGCTCAGCCAGGAATAATGGCACTGAACTATAAATAAACACATTTTGGGTCGATATACAGGCCTATAATCCAATCCAACTTTCATGAAAATCGGAGAAGGAATCTTTGAGATATTCAAGTTTATTTTAAGGGGGACTTATTTTTGTTGAACTGTTTTTCATAATTTTCTCATATTGTACACCACGTAACTCTCAAAAAACATTGGTTACCCCCCTTCAAAGACTTGTTTTTCAACAAAGTGTATTTTCAGCTATATTCCTTTAATTTTTCATAATTATCTCTTGGATATTGTTCGAGTGACGCTGCTTTTCGTTGTAAATCCCACTTTTTTAGTATTTTACTGTATGTTTTAATGTATTGACGTAAGATTTTGAAAAGATCATACTTCGAAAATGATGTTGGATAGCCTGCCTATTTTTTTACGTTGGAAAGCTTTCTTTTTTAAATAAGAACTTTTTGGCAAAGTTTCCGGAATATCTCAAGGATTTTAGATTTCTTGCCAAGTGTGGGATTCAACTTTAATAAAAAATAATGCCCAAAGAGATGTTAAAAGCCAAAAAATTAGCACAGCAACACTATTTTTGAATTTTCCAGGACAATTTGAAAATAAGAGTTTTTCACATTTCAAAATGTAGCAGACAAAATCTCTATGGTTCGCACACTTATAGGGCCACAATCGTGCATATTTTTTATCAATTTAGAGCTTTAAGCATTATTTTTTTAGAAACACTATAGTGGTCCTTGCAAATTTGATCCAAAATAAACCCATTAAAAACTTACTTTTATTTTTCGATTTTGGCTATAACTTTGGCACAGTAAAAATGACACCTACTGGAAGGCAAGTATTCCAGTGACGTGAGACAGGGTTTTCAATAAACAAATGCATGTGAAATTTTATGAGCATTGGAATTGATAGGCAAAGCTGTGAAATATATGAAATGACACCTGCAAACAATCAAAACGATGTAAAACTGTGATGAATTGTGAGCTTAATTTTAATAATTCAGTTTTCCAAAAACACACATTGAGTATCTCAAGGTTAAAATGAACAGTTCCTACAGTTGGTTTTTACTTCTAAATTCCACTCTGTTACCACATTGTCCCCTCCGTTACAGGACATTTTTGCTATACCCTTTGTCCCGAAATTTGAGAATGGCCCATAAATGTTATTAGCCAACCAAAATAGGCAGAAAACTGTTGTATTTTTGTTTTTTCTGGAAGTATCAATTTTATTATGAGAAAAGCTGTTTTTACCCTGAAAATTTCTGAAACCACTTGAGCAATGACAACAGAGGTCTCATAAGAGCAATAGGAAAAGTTTAATGACTGAATGATGCAATAACAGTAAAAATGACAAAAAAATATCAGAGAAGATCACAAGCTTTGACCCAATAACCAATAACAGTCTCCAGGAAGCAGTATGCCCACCATTGGCATCATAAAAGCAGTGATTGTGTTTTCGAGTGAATTTATTGCTCTTATGGGGGTCTCTGTTGTCATTGCCCTATTGAGTTTATGTAATTTTTTTCCTGCCTATTTTGGTTGGCTCACAACATGTTCTGCATATTTTGTTTGGTTAACAACATTTTTACACAGAAAGAAATAAGAGTGGCAAAAATTGTTACAGTAATTTGAGTGCTAGACTAAAGCACCCCCTGTAGGAACTACTCAGAATGACACTTCAATTCTGAGATGACAAACTTTACTCGAATCTATGGACCTGGAACTTTTTTACTGGCGTATCTGTTAACTCCGTGTCTGGACTCAATAATGTGGAATATCTTGTGCTTTGAACCATATTGCTTTTTATTTTGAAATTGTGTACAAGTCATGTTAATGTGATTTTAAGAATATTGCCTTCATCGTCGCAAAAAATTGTGTTAAACTGTGTATTTTGCTCTGAAAAAAATTGTGTTCTTAGACAACATAGTGAAATTGTCTGAAAATTTCATTAAAAAAACTCAATTCTAAGGGCCCGAACAATAGTGATTTTGTCTGCTACATTTTGAAATGTGCAAAACTCTAATTTTCAAATTGTCCTGTAAAATTCAAAAATAGAGTTGCTGTGCTAATTTTTCGACTTTCATCTTCTGTTTGGGCATTATTCAAAATGGCGCCTTTATTTTTGGTGTAACTTGTTGGTAATGTCATATTTTATTACAAAAACGGAAATGTGATAAACAAGTGAAAAGGCAGAGAGGGAATGGTCACAGCTGAATGATTTTTGGCACAAAGACACTAGTTAATAGATCTAAGGATCAATACCATATAATTGGTTTTGTCTAAATAAATTTCTTTGTAAAATCATAAGCCAAAATCAAGTGTTGCTTTTCTTTTGCTGGTGATAGATAGATAGATAGATAGATAGATAGATAGATAGATAGATAGATAGATAGATAGATAGATAGATAGATAGATAGATAGATAGATAGATAGATAGATAGATAGATACACTCTTGATCAAAATGCTGGAATAATTAGGATTTTCAAGGTGTCAGGATTTCTAAGTTCTAAAATTGGTGGTTGAATGTGTGGAATTGCAAATACTTTTTCCTCAGACATTAGATTTATGTATAAATGATATCATTAACTATTTTAGTTGCTGAGGATTATTTGAAAACTTTCTTTGAGTGACCCGGAAAAATTGATCATTTTTACAAAAAAATCATCACAAATCGCATAGTGCTCTACAACACAGACATCTAATTTCGACATACGCAAAAAATCTCAACATAATCTTGATGTGTACAACCAATAAACATGACAATATCCTGTTGAATGTCACATTCGTGACCTCAGCCTTCACTTAACACTGAAGTGTTCTCTACACTGAGGTACCATTTCTTCTTCCGGCAAACTTTGATAGGAGACTGCCGGGACGTTTCTATACCACACTACCAGACACAAATTTCCATAATAATGGATGGCACACAAAACAAGCATTAAACCGCCACCCTGAGAGCTTGTGGCCATGAGGCAGTTTTCAGGCAGTATCTGGCCACCTTCCCATCACACAAAAATTTCTCCATAGGCTCTGTGAAACATGTGCTAGGACATATTGACTGAGATGGAAGTTACTTGAAAAATTCACAAAATATTCCAGCATTTTTGTGAAGAGTGTACACTTGTTGGAAGAGGAAATGACTACTCAGTGTGGAGAACACTTCAGTTGAGACATTTTATTCATTTATGGCAATGCTCAAGCTTGTAGGGCACCACAAATCCTTCTAAACCTTGAAAATTGAGAATTTGTCGTTATTGGCAACTGCACATGATATGAACTTTAATAACATTATAGGGACATCTTTGACCATCCTGCACGCAAGATGGAGGTCCAGCCAACTACTCTGGACCAGGTACAAGTGACTTTCACTGAAGAATGGCAATATCGGTCAAAAAGAAGCAAAAAACAGCTTGGCGGACTCCATGTCAAGTTAAGTGAAGGCTGAGGTCACGAATGTGACATTCAACATGATATTGCCATGTTTATTGGTTGTACACATCAAGATTAAGTTGAGATTTTTTGCGTATGTCAAAATTTATGTCTGTGTTGTTGAGCCACTATGCGATTTTTGATGATGATTTTTTAGTAAAAATGATCAATTTTTCAGAGTCACGCAAACAAAGTTTTCAATTAATTCTCAGAAACTAAAAATGGTTTATGATATCATTTATACATAAATCTAATGTCTGAGGAAAAAAACTTTGAAATTCCACACTTTCAATCACCAATTTTAGAACTTTGAAATCCTGACACCTTGAAAATCCAAATTATTCCAGCATTTTGATCAAGAGTGTAGATAGATAGACTAACTGACAGACAGATTGTTGTCTTTCTTTTGATTCGTGAGTCAGGCATTTTAACACTGTTGAAAAAATATATATGTAAAAACAGATAGTATAATTACGAGCCCTGTAGGCCTTGTATTAAACATTCTTGTTTGCATTACCTGGCATGTTACAGGGGTTCCACCGGTTCCAAGCTGGATATAGCGGTTGTTGTTCGATGGGCACTTGAAGAAGTCAACCAAGTCAAAATTCCAGCTGGATTGAAAATCGAAGCAGCTCTGCTTCTCAAAGTGACCAGCTAAAACGTGAATATAAATATTAATAAGAAAAAAAGTTTATCAGATGATTGTATAGATAATATTTGTAGTAAGACATATACAGGAATTTGTTCATTTGATATAAGAAAATGTTTTGACTCTATTGATCATGATCTTCTCCTGACAAAAGTGTAATTATATGGAATTACGGAATTGGAACATGAATGGTTGAGCTCATATTTAACTTGAAGAAACCAGATTGTTAAGTTCAATGGTAAAGTGTCTGATACACAAAAGATAACCATAGGGGTGCCTCAAGGTTCTATACTAGGACCATTGTTATTTGTGATTTTTGTTAATGACATCAGCCAACATGTTGGTACTGCCACAGCTAATCTGTATGCTGACGATACCTTAATTTACTGTAATGGAGATTCAGTGGCTGATGTCCAGGAGAGACTGCAAAGTTGTGTCGAGAATGTGTCGAAATGGTATCAAGGTAATAATATAGTAATCAACACTGATAAGTCGTGCACCATGATTATTAATACAAGACGAAATATGTCAAATTTTACCCTTGATATTACTATAAATGATTGTATGATAAAGCAAGTTGATGTTTTGAAATATCTAGGATTGGAAATAGACGAAGCCCTCAACTGGAATGCTTATGTAACTAAATTATGTAAAAAACTGTCTTTTAAAATTTCTAAATTATCAAGACTTAGCAAAGTCCTTCATAAGACAACCCTTATCAGAATATTATATAAATATTGGATGGGAAGGAGTCCAATATAGAGTATAATTGGATGAAGAAAAGTTATATTGGATGAGGCGCAGCCGAATCCAATATAACTTTTCTGAATCCAATTATACTCTATATTGGACGACTTACCATCCGATATCTAATATATTCTCCATCCAATAGAAGTTATATTTTCCTTTTAAGTTGACTTGCTGCCAAATGGTCAAAAAAATACTCGTTCAGATGTTTTAAATTTTCATGATATGCTGCTAAGAGAGTATTTTTCCACTCTTAATTGAAAAGAAAAAAAATTGCCAAATTTGGAAGGCAATTCAATACCACCCCAGGCTAATATTACAGGCAGCTGTAATTTTAGTGTTCAAACCATGAAAGAGCAGTCAATGGTGACGTCACCAAGTCCATTGTCAGTATGCTCTCATGACGTCATCAGTTGTGATGTCACAATGACAAGTTGACAATTATGACATCATCAGTGACGTCACAATTGAACAAGAAGTAGTGAGGTGATTGTTCTTCATTTAAAAACTGTCTCGGATCCAATATAACTTTTTTAGGATCCAATATAACTTTTCAGGATCCAATATAACTTTTCTCAGCATAATATAGCAAGGATATTATCCAAGAATACTCGCTTGTGATTGGCTGACACAATCCGAGTGGAGAATATTATATAGATAGTGGATGGTGAGGAGACCAATATTGAGTTTTATTGGCCGAAGCAGTAATATTGGTCGAGGCCGGAGGCCGAGACCAATATTACCTGCTGAGGCCAATAAAACTCAATATTGGTCGACTCAACATCTACTATTTGTTATATTCTGCACCAAAATTTCTTATACATGTTTTTGTAGGGACCATCTCAGATCTGTGTTATAAGCTCCAAATGAGGAAAGATTTGACAGTGGAGGTCCCTAACTAAAGGGGCAAAAATAATCAGCCAAGTGCTATTTGTCATCAATTTATGTGTACTGCAGTGGTGGAGCTTCTTGAGTTTCTGGAGGGGGCCACTAGGAAGTTGGCCTTGCAGATATACTTTCCCTATAGCAGGAGTACCCTCCAAATTTACCTCCAATATTAGAAGGATACTCATGCTACAGCAAAGGTAACTTTGACTACAATTTACAAATCAAGTATATATTTGCCCCTCTTTATGCTCAGTAGCTCCTTCACTGCATGACCTTGGGAGCTGTCATGGTTGAGTGATTGGGGACCATATCCAAAGCACACCTGCAGCATAATACATTGGGGACTATATCCAAAGCACACCTGGAGCATAATATTATCCCATAGAGATTTCCTTCAAAAAATTATATAGCCTAAGTGTATAAACATTTGAGACAACATAAGACAAGTGATAAAAGAAAACACTTTATGAGAACATTAGATATTCAACTTCTCACAAACTGGCCAGTCTAAAAGTGTAATAATCCAAATATTATGCAAGCCACAATTAGTTTGTTGTAATGGAAATAGAAATTTCATGTTCATGACAAAGAATTTAAAAGGGCTTCTCATTGCTTGGTTTGCTGTCTATGTTAATAACACCTGTAATTAGGCATGCCTAATCATGATGTAACATGTATTAGGTTTGTTATATCACACACTCACAGTGGTACATTGGAGGTATAGATGCAACTACACATACATAAAAGATTATTTGAACATTTGGAAAATAAAATATGTGTTTGAAGAAACCTCAGGCCCCTACAATTCTTTTTTTAAAGAATTTCTTGTTAAACAAAGGAGTTGGCTGTTCAATTTGAGATTCTTAAACAGTCGCTAATAAAAACCTGTTTAGCAAATTTTCTGTCTAGCTATCTAGCTAGCTGTCTAGCTATCTATCAAGCTATCTATCTATCTATCTATTTATCATAATGATTTTTTATCCTTTTAACTCTAAAAGCAATTTATTCCTTATTGTGAAAAAAAAATTGAATGAGTGTTCTATTAAAAACTAATTCGATTATATTATTTAAAATATTATTTAAATGCTTTTTTATCATTTTTTGGTTTATTTTTAAGTTTTACAAATTTTCAAATCTGTACATTTCTGTAAGCTGCTAATAGTTTTTCTTTGGAAGTGATACAAGTTTCAATTGGATTTGGTCAATTGTCTTTGATAGCAATTAACATCTTGATAATTGTTTCCTTCAATGACAATTGAGAAATAGATTGGAAAGATGTCAATACAATCAAACAGCAATTAAATCAAGATGACCTGGTTGCAATGCACTGAATACCAATTGCCTGCTGTACATGAATCTATTTGAACAAAGACTGCATTGACACACAGAGTACTGCATTAACTTAAGTGCTTGTGCACTGAGGACGCCAATATAGCCTTAAGGCGCCAATAACACTCTCAACACGCCAATATCGTTATTTATTGGCGTGGCACGTGATTGATCTCCTGCAAGATGATTGGCTAAACAATTTTGATGCAGAATATATATATATATATATATATATATATATATATATTCTGCATCAAAATTTGTAAGCCAATCAATCACGTGCCACGCCAATAAATAACGATATTGGCATGTGGAAAGTGTTATTGGCGCCTGAAGGCTATATTGGCGTCCTCAGTGCACATGCACTTGAGTTATTGCAGCACTGGGCAAATATAATCTCGATTGTCATTGAATAACTCCTCAAGGTGCTAATTGCGATCAAGGATAATTGACCAATTCCAATTGAAGTGTCTCATCCAAAGTCAAACTATTTGTAGTTTACAGAAATCAATCCAATCAAATGAACAAATAGCAATTAAAGCAAAGTGACCTAATTGCTTTACACTGAGTACAAACTTGCTGCTGCATAGATATCAAAATGCACAGTTTACCCATAAAAATGTTGAAAATAAATCTTAAAAATAATCTTATCATTAAAATATTATTTTAAGGTACTTTAAATCATTAATTTAAAAACTTTCCTACAACAAGGTATAAAAGACTCAAAGTGAATGATAGATAGATAAACAATTACTAAATAATAGATAGATAGATAGCTAGATAGCTAGACAGATAGCGAGATAGACAGCTAGATAGACAGCTAGATAGACAGCTAGATAGCTAGCTAGCACATTTTTTAGTTAACAATTTTTTGAGAATCTAAAATTGAAACAGGCAACTCTTTTATTAAAAACATGTGTAAGTCTGAAAATTTTGGTGCAGAATATAACAAATAGTAGATGTTGAGTCGACCAATATTGAGTTTTATTGGCCTCAGCAGGTAATATTGGTCTCGGCCGGCGGCCTCGACCAATATTACTGCTTCGGCCAATAAAACTCAATATTGGTCTCCTCACCATCCACTATCTATATAATATATATATATATATATATATATATATGCATTTGACAGTTCTATTCCATATTATTAATTACTGAATCATACTATACCAAGTTGTTGCATACCGTGCACAGATTATGCTTAAATTGATTTGATCAGCGAGATACTTGATTTACTTATGACAATAATGTTAACATTTAGTTTCATATAACTGCGTGGTATTCTGTGTGGAGGCTCAGTGGAGCTATCTTAAAAGTCTTGAGGTTCACTGACAAGATCTTTGACAAGCTTATAAAACAAGTGACATTAACAACACTATAATAATTATATTTCACATGTGAGACAGCAGTAATGCCAGTAATGGCATGAAATTAACTTGAAGAGGATAGCATAAATAATGAATCTATTAATACTAAAAGTCAAATACTGGAAAATGACATCCCTGATGGACAAGTAACTCTAAAATTGATTGTTAATCAGATTCATTTGTTTCCTATGGTCTTGCAGTAACAGGGGCATCAGTTTCATTTTAATGTGGTGGGGCAAGTAGCCGTCACATCTTCGTGGAAGATGTCAGAGGAAAAATTATAAATTTTTTTGACTCAGAAACATGTATACTTTGGTCAAAAAGTGGTGGGGCAAATGCCCCACCAGCCCCACCTACAATGATGCCACTGTGCAGCAATGATATATTATAAAAAGAAAATAGAGGATTTTTCAAGAAGTCTTAAGAGAAACAAGAAGATGAGACAGGATCTAATCATTTTTAACAGTAGTATGACTAAACAAAACAATTTACAATGTATTGACTGTGCCTGACATCTTAATGTACAAAATTTTTATCAGGAATATTGGTCCATACCCTCAAAGTTTGGGTTTGCATATAGCTCTGAAAATAGAGTAGGCTGTTTCTCTGATGAGAGAAAGATTAAGCTGAAACATCTACCTCAGCCAAGTGACCTTGTGCCAATCCCAGGGACTTCTTAAAAAATACAGTTCTTTCTCTAACACCCCCTTGCTTAATTCTGTGGTGAATGCCTTCAGTGACATTGAATTCTCCAGCATCTTGTGACTGAGCACTTTGTTTTTAGCACTCTTTATCTCGTTGAACCAACTGACTTTTGACCAATGAACATGTAACCAAAGAAAAGCAAAAGTTACACAGACAACATGTGACAAAAGATGACCAGGAAGTACTACTTGAGGAGAACAAGTCAATCAATTTCTTGTTCAGAAACAATTTCAGGCATGATACTGGGATGTTGAGAATCTTTCTTCTCTAACAAGTTAGCCATGCAAGTCAATAGAGATGTTGACAATCTCTGTAAAGTAGCAAAAACTAAAAATTAAAAAAAAAAAGTTTTATTCATCAGGTTAGGTTATTTATTTAGTCAAATCAAGTCTGTTTGAAAAATGGCTACACTGTAAAGTGGATGTGGCTTCACAGTAAAGAGAAAAATGTTACACATATGTATAGAATTATAGACAGATTGTAAAATTTGAGATACAACATGCCAAAAATACAAAATTTCCATTAACCCATCATCATAAACAACAAGTGCTTTGTGTATTTACGGTATGTTCATATCAGCTTAAAGTGCTGTTCAAAGTGTTGTGCTATTTTCCTCAATATTAGGATACACATGTATTACAGCCACTGAAAACCAGCAATTAAGGGGATCAGTGAATAGAAGTTATCACACCTACAATCATTTGCAACCCATGCAGACTGGGCCCCTATGTTCTGCTAATCTTGCAAACATACTATCACAGGAAGTGACTACAATAATTTTATAGAATTATTCCTAATGCTTTGTGCTGAAATTTCTGCCGCAAAGAAGTCAACAGAAGTAATTTGAAGAACTCATAGTGAATTTTATTGTGGCATTTGAAAGGTTTGAATCATGTTTGAAGCCCATTGAAATTTAAACAGAAGGCTAAAAAGGATTATTACTCTCTTATTAATGACATTCTAATCTGTAAACTGTGTTAGACTAGTCAAGTTGGTCTAATTCTATTTATTTGTTATGCAAGCAGTGGATGACACTTTGGTAAAATGTCAAAAAGTGACATTTTTGTGGAACCCTCCCACAAGCAGACAGCCATATTTTGCATGGACAGTGCTGCCACCTTTGCCCACTGTGTCATTTGTAACTTGCGCTGCTGCGACTGTCTGTCCTGCTACAACAGTAAAAACTCATTGCACTCTAGCCGTGCAATATGAATTTTTATGATGTCATCATCAGTGTGGTTGTTGCACATACAGTAGCCTTGTTAACAAATAATTTATGACAACCATTTAAAAATTAAGCCCAGCATGCGCCATCCTATTTGTGTGAATTATTATTAAATAGCTACTAGAATATCATGGTTATTACAGATCTCGTATAAGTGTGCCATGTTCTATGTGAATATATGCCCAGGTGATGTCAGTATTGCAATACTGACATCACTATTGGCACTCCAAGCTTGAGTGTTGATTCCAACTGCTACCAACAAGTCAGGCTTATGGGCTGTCTAAGTGTGAATGACAATTGATTCATCTGCATTCATTGGTATGGTTGTTTGATTCAGTTGGAGCAGGTGAAATTGATATGTTTGAGCCACTTGCTTGATCCATCATGGACATTCATGGTGTCCTGTTGTGAAATTTCTCATTGAGAGAAGCACCTTGTGGCTCTTCACCTTTTAGGTGAGATCTGCGCCAAAGAACTGTTCAGAATTGATGACTGGAATGGGGATGATGGGGAGATTTTTCGGAAGTGAATGTGGCGGTGTTGCATGGGCATACCAGAGGACGAGAAATGGGGGGGGGGGGTAGTTGCTCCCCAAAAATTTGTGAAAAGGCCAGACAAGGAGGCTAAGAATTCGATCATCAAATAAACATTATTGGAAATCCGTGATAAGGATGCCCCCAAGCAAAACTCCCCCCCCCCGAGGTCTTAAATTCTGAATGGATCCTGAGTATATTAATTTTGCCAATACAGAGCAGCACATGATAACCTCTCAGACCAACAAATGAATGTGAGAGCGAATGAATTTGTTTTGTTATAAAATTGCTAAAACTGATAGCAGTTATACACAAAATCCATGCATTATACATAGCTGGATATTGTAACTTTTGGATTTATTCAAAACATCAAACTGAATAATCAATGTTAAGCAACAATCTGACAGCTTATGTGTGAATTTGCAATGGTGTGAT
The DNA here is from genome assembly GCA_026936325.1 of Platynereis dumerilii. Lineage (NCBI taxonomy): Eukaryota > Metazoa > Annelida > Polychaeta > Phyllodocida > Nereididae > Platynereis > Platynereis dumerilii. Next base: position 109,144,558 of record JAPTHN010000001.1, on the reverse strand, counting down.
CAGTATGTGTTCCAAGTGACACAGCTGAAACTGCGAATATACCAACTGTGAAATCATTATGCTGATACTGATATCACAAGAGCACTGTGGCAGTTGAAAAGAACATGGCACACTAATACAAGATCAGTAATAACAAATTTTGAACGGTCTGCAAAGCCAGGATGTCTCACCATACTGCACTATATTATACGTGGTCAAAAAATTTACAAGAATTTTTACAATTTTGCACAAAGGGGACCCCAGAGGAAAATCTTGTTACCTGGGACAAGACCATCGGTCACCAAGGAGGCGCCTTGCTGTTTCAGGTGATTGTAACCATTTCGCTTGAATGTTATCGTCTTCTTCTGTTGTGAGCAACAAAGTGTCACTGGCGTGTCTGATAAGCGAAGTACAAGAATAGCAGTGTTAATAAACAAAATGATAAGGCCAATATACAAATAGTAAGGTCAATTAACAAATATAGGGCCAACATGATTACAATAATACCCATAACCTTTAAACTTTCATTGGTGGGGGGGGGGGGCACCTACCCGCAGGTGCCCCCCCCCCATATGAGCTTCAACCTTTAGGCCAAATATATAATTAGTATTGTGTATTATAAATCCCTGAAGTTTTTGGAAGCAAAAGAAATTACTCAACACATTGGCTGACAACATTATGGGCCAATGCCGGATCGAGGGGGAGGCAAGCCCCCACTAGAATACCAGACCACTGAGATTAAAATGCAGTATACATGCATGTCGTTTTCAAAAATAGACAGAGATGTGGCCAAAGAAAATCAAACACACCCTGCCCCTCTGCGTTCTAGATGATTTTACCTATATACGTCTGGATTGATCCTAGTAATATATCATTTTGGCTCATGTAGGCCCTGAGGACAGTGATATTTTTTTTTGTATTCCGTTAATATCAATACAAATAATTATGACACACTGCAATACATTAACACTTACTGTATGTTTCTCCCAAGAACATGGCAATACCTCTCTTCTGTCTGTGATGGATCCTCGAACGACCTCCAAATAGGGCTGTATAATATTCACAGAAAGTAAGTTAGGCCCACATCAAGAATCACTCCTTGTGGAATACTTTTTCAACCCTCCGCTGTCCGGTCATGGACGATTAGAGCATGAATAATAGACCATTTCTTTACACCCAGTTCCGCCAACATTTTACAGTTCCATTACCTCCACACATTCTAGGCGATCAAGTTTTATTTGAGTCGTCAAAGCTACATCTTATCAAATATTCATGTCGACGTTTATACTTTATAGGCCTGATAACCAATGAAAAAATGTCAATTTTTTTTTACTTGTTATTTCATTTGTGTGACATGAATGACTTTCAACAAAAGACGCAGTCATTAGAAGTATGCATAAAGGATGAACTTAAGTTAAAGTAGGCATAAAGGATAAACTTATATTTAGTTAGCTTCGCTTAGAAGCTTATATTGTGGTTCCTGCACTTCAGCATGTGAGTTAGTGTGTATGTGAGTTGCTTCCTGCAAAAACTATACTGGATGGATTTAGATTTCCTTTGGCATGATGTGTTCATTTGTACTACACAAGACCTGATAAAATTTTGGTGACTGTTTAAACTTTTTCCAACCAGAATTTCCGAAATTAGCATGCAATTGTAGATAATCGAACGAATGATGCTCCTTTTACATTCAAGCCTTCATATAAGTAGAAGTGTTAATCAACTTTCTAGGGGCCGACCAGATGATCTTTTTTTGGGGGGGGGGCTATGGCTTCTTGGTGAAAATAAAGTTTGATTCTCACTTGACAATGAAAAAAAAGAAAGTTCAGCACATGAAAAAGAAAAGTTTGTTTCCACCTGTAGCTATAGGGTACCACAATGTTAAACTTATGCAAAAAAAGTTTGTTGCATGTCCACTTGCAAGAAAAATTGTTCGTCGATGCTTCACGGACCAAAAAAAAGTTCGAAAGCCATAGCCCCCCAACTCAACTGGTCGGCCTCTTTTGTGCAGCATCTTCCAGTAGTCAAAGTCCAATTTTAAATGGACAGCGAAGCTATGTGCTCTCCGAGGGCCAGTTCTACACTCTAAAAAATGTCGGGACAAAATTGGTTTTTTAGATTCAAAATGGTTTTTTGAAAAACCAAATTTCAATGCAAAACCAACATGGATTTTTAAAAAAATCCTTGTTGGTTTTTTGCATTGAAATTTGGTTTTTCAAAAAACCATTTTGAATCTAAAAAACCAATTTTGTCTGATTTTTTTTAGAGTGTAGTTAATAAATGCCTTTCTATACAAGAAAAGCTTCACAGTGCCGGTCAAGAAAACCAGGGAAAGGCCTTATTAGACCTATTTGCACATATTATTTTATAGTTTCATGCATGTACAATAGGGTGATTCAAAAAGACTTTCTTTTGAATTTCTCTGATTTGAATCTTGCATTCTGATCTGATATGGATAGAAGGTATTGTGTTAAAATTTCAGCAAAATTAATTAATATTTAGAGGTGGCACAAAGCCGTTGAAGTTTAACATGCGATTGCCCATCAGCAGACCTCAAAATCATCGGCATTTGCAAATCTTGCACTAAAGGTTTTGATCAAGTAACCTTTTTTTAGTATGTCCAGGATGCCCTATCCAGTCCTGATATTCTGTCTGACTTACAAAGTTTCGTGGAAGATCAGCATAGATATTACATAGGTTAATTATCAAGCCTTTTTTTCATAAAAACAGGCAAATATTTCACTTATATGAATAATGAAATAAAAGATATACCCCAGATATTACTTTGGCATGGTAATTTTATCACATACTAAAAAATCAGGAAAAAATATTTAATCTGAGAAAGGTCTGGGAAATTGACCAATTTTTCAATTGCACGAATGAGGAATTACATTACAAACTTCTGGGGCTTTGTGCCACCTCCAAATATTAACCGATTTGGCTGAAATTTTGCATGTGTTTGTTTTACTAATATGGTCATCAATTTCCACTTTCAAATTGGGGGTTTTAGGAGATTTGATTTTTCCCATTGAAATGTGGACCAGCCTAATGTATGACGTACAAGTTATGAGTTGTTGGTTGGAAACCAAAAATATAACGCTGTTATATTTTTCTCAAGTTTTTCCTATCATTCAAAAAGTGTTTAATACATATTAAAAAGTAATGAGCACTGCATTTAGACCTCTTTGCAGTTTGGCGGTCCACTGGAAAATCAATCTTCTTCTTTTCAATTTTCAAACTGGATTCTCCACGCCATTGACAGTTTTCTATTTGTCTCCTAATCTTCTTCTTCTATGAAGTATCTTAAGCCATTTAATTAGTTTGTTTGTTGGCACCAGAGCTGCCAGATATGATAAGCACTGAATCAACTGATTAATAACCATAATTGACACAAACAAAACATTTTAAGCCTGTGCCATCACACAACCAATTTGAAATTTAATTTTGAAACTATAGGACATTCCTGGAGTGTTTGGACCATGGGCGGCCATACTAATCATTGAGAGACATGATGTATCAGTTTCAGTGCACATACATATACCATCCTCCCAACGCAAGCCCTGCTAAAATGGACAGGGCTTTCTGCTATTTCCAACTTCTTCTGTGATTGGCTGCTTATTTAGGTCATAAGCATTTTGCATGCAGATTTAGTTCGATTATGGACACTTAGAGGATTACTGGCAACTGAGAAAAACAGTGTAAAACAAGCAAACTTTCAAACAGTTTCATTTCAGAACTGTGAAAATACATAATTCAATGGAATTTTCGGAACTGTGATAGCACCTTTCAACAATACACAATTTCTCCATTTGTAACAGTGTGAAACAGAAGCAACAATTTCAAACTGTGATGCAGCTGAGCCAAAACTGGGTCAGTTAATTAAGTATTCATGAATTAGCAAAGGTTATGGGCCATTTTGTCATGGTATGACTTGGGATGATGACATATACTAGCATATGACAAATCAAAGAAATGCCCACGACATGTGTGTTTTGATATATTTGTCACAGATTCCATCCAATTTGACAGTTGATTATGAAAAACATTTTCTCAAAATTCACAGTTATTGTTGGGTGTTGTTGGTTCTCTGACTTATGGGTTCTCATCTGGTTCTATCTTATGTCTAAATGCTAAAAGCACTAATAGTAACAAACAATACATAACAGTTTGTGATCACTTCTTTTGATGTATGTTAATTAGAATTTGTCATGTGATTTTGGAATAGGCTCCCACTAGTTATGTTTTTCTTCAAAATGGGCAAATACTATAAAGGGAAAAATGGTTTGCATGCCACAACATTATCAAAATAAGTGAGATGTACAAAGTCAACTATTGCATTTGCACCATATCTGTATGTTATTTGCAAAATGACCCTGCTTCTGCAATCTCCAAATTCGAATTGCATACGCTTGTATTGTCTTATAGGTATTATTGGTATGCATGCAGTGCCATGCACGTGGTTTGGACCGTCAATCTGCAAACATTTATAAGCATCTGCATTAGGGTGCCAATGAAATGCATTGGAAAATGAAAATAGAGAAAAGTCAAGGTCTTACTCCCCTGAACTTTTTCCTTTTGATCTTAGGATCACCTGTGCCAAATCTCATGAAAATTAATTGATTTTTTAGAGGTTGCTCATTGGCATTGAAATTTATAATGTAAATCCAATTGGGGTTTGGAGTCAAAAATTCACTTACGATTTCAAGTAGATACACCAAAATGAAAATCTACTGGAATTAATGGTTTTGGGATCCTAATAGTGTCCTTTTATCAAAATGCCATTGTTATTCCATACTATGGCAGCCATTTTGAAAAATGGCTGCCAAAACCAATTGTTGTCTATGTTTTAGGCTCTAACTGGCCTTGGACTAATTAATTTTTTATTCAAAGGGACGAAGACAGATTAATTGTGGTTAATATACATACAAACATATTTTTATTAAAAAAATATGATGGTCTTATGACAATTTAAGTCAAAATTCTGGGCGAAAATGGGTCTTGGCAGACATTTTTCAAAATGTGTGCCATATAAACCCTAGTCATTATTGTTTTTGTGGAAACAAGATTGTTTTGATGAAAGAACACTATTAGGGTCCAAAACCAATAATTCCAATAGATTTTCACTTTGGTGTGTCTGCTGGGACTTGTGAATTTTTGACTCTGAACCCCATTGGATTTGCATTATAAACTTCAGTGCCCTTGAGCAACCTCTAAATATCAATTAATGTTCCAGAAATTTGGCGCAGTTTATCCCAAGACCAAAAGGAAAAAGTTCAGGGGGTAAGACCTCAACATTTCCAAAGTTGCATTTCATTGGTACCCTAATCTGCATAGATTAAATTTTGTATGATGCAAAAAGATTCACAATGATATCACGCATGTGTCAGCTACATATTTTATACTACCTGAGATTCCTTCTGTATCTCTCAGAGAAAATGTAGGGGAAGCTTGGGAGAGTTTGGCCGCAGGGAGGGTTGGGACACCCTGATTTTTACAGAAACCAACCATTATTGAGGAAGCTGAAGCCACCAGAGTTTAATAAAAATAAATATCCTTCAATGGATGTAACATACTTGCCTAATTTGCTTGTCACAATCTTGAGAAAGAGGAAAATTCAGATTTTGGTGAGAATCTGATGAGGAGAGTTGGGCCACCAGGCCGAGACTTCAATCAGACAGCCGTTCTGGAGTTGCAATTAAGTGACCTCAATTCTGGATTAATGACTTTTATTACTACTATACTATATATAGATCTATGTTAAAAAGATTGTGAGCCTCGACTACTGCAGCTTTACCAATCCAGTCATATGTAAATGACCCAGTCTCCTGTCTCCCCTTGTATGGCCCAAGTCTCCCACTTGATGGGAGAGTTGGGCCAAAATTTTCACAATTTTTATATTCGCGCAGCGAAACGGCCGAAGGCCGTTTTGCGAAGCGAAATTTAGCACAAGAAAGGTTTAAAAAATCTGTGCAGTGATGGTCTCAACATCAATGGTCGACAGCAGGAAATTGGGTCAAGTGGGACCAGCTTCTTATCAATGATTTAGTTTCGAATTTAACAAAACATGACATATTCATATTCAAAAGTGTCTTAAAAATTCAATTTTCTCCATTATATTCCCTGTATCTATTATTTTTATGGAATGGGTCATTATAAGCCTTGACAAGCTAAATTAAATTATTAACATGTGATCCATTTCATTTCAAAACAGACAACAAGAAAACATAACAAAATTAAAGCTACACAATCTCTATAAACTGATGATTATGTAACAGTGAGCAATTAATCTACATGCAGATCATGTTATTGTTTTTGTTATCACTATTATGTAATATCAACAGTCTAGCATAGACTTTAATATGGCAGCTTTCAGTGTAGTCTTCCTTTTTACTATTTAGCTGATTATCTATCAATTCTATTTATTCTTAATCCTATTTATTTGCTATCCTATCTATCTATCTATCTATCTATCTATCTATCGATATATTCTATTTTTGATCTATTTTTCTTATAGTTTCTAGTCTAAACTTCTCTCTATTTTTAGCTAGCCATAGGCGTAGCTATTGGAATGGGTGAGGAGTGTATGGGATTCTGAAACCATAAATGTGCAACCATGCAACCAGCAACCATGCAACCAGCAACCATGCAACCATGAACCAAAAACAAGCTAGGTGGCAGCACTGTATGCAAAATAGCCCTCTAGTGGATAAGGCTTGCAGTATCTTGAGTTCATTCCCTGACAGGTATAACAGCAATATAGCTCAATTACCTTTCAAGAGTTTAATTAGATACAACGCAATGCATTGGATTTCCTGTGTCAATATGGTCAAGGTGTGATCTTGAAATGCAATTAGCCAGCAATGGCCATTGACATGGTTTGATATCTATGTCAGCTGAATGTCAGTTGTAACTGGGCCAAGTACACAATGCCAATTTAAAACACTTGTATTCGACTGTGTAAACTTAATCCTGACCTTCAGAAGTTCATATTTATAGTCAATCATCACAAAAAGAGCTCCTTGGTGAGAAAAATATAGACCTTTGTGTGATGATTGACTATAGATACTTATGTTCAAATTTAACAACTCTGAATGTAACCATGATAACATAGGCCTACAGGTTTAATGGGTATTAGGCATACATATCACAATAAAGTGGTTTTGAAAATGATAATTAGTTCCCCTGTTTAATAGCAACTTAGGACACCCCTGTGGTGCATTGCAACAGCCAATAGCTAGCTTCATAAAACAAGATCAGGAAAGAGAGAGATAATAGTCTCAAGGTAGGCAAAGTTGGGCCTAATTCAATATAATTTGTATGAAATTATATTATTGTGAGTTAGTTTTAAATGCCTTGCCTCTAAATAGCCCACACCGGTGCTGATGGGGCGTAAAACACAAACTCACTCACTGGTTTTAAATGCCACCCAAAACTGTTCACGACTGAATGCCAGTATACGGAGTAAGGAAGAGCGAGTGAGGGAGGAAGGAATGGACAGAGGTTGGAAGGAAGGGGGGAGCCTTGGGGGCTATAGATAGATAGATAGATAGATCCTTACAGAAAATCAGATATGCACATAGGAAGTAGATAGATATTCTATCTAAAAAAGCACCTAGAGCCTGAAGTGCTCGCATGTTATTTATTGAACATGATGATATAGTCCCATGACTTTATTGATGAAAACATTAAAGTTATTAAAATCATCTTGATTTAAATTTTCCAAAATTTGGCCTAGTATTACACTTTAATCGTACAACCTTCTTTTCACTGTAAAATGTGAGTTCTGATTGTATGATATTTTTGACTTTAATGCATTTAGTTTCCTATTTTACCACATCAACAATTGATTTTGTGGCTAATTTGTGTAAAAAGAAGGGCCCCAAAGTTTTAACTTCATGGAAATTCTATCAGTTAACACCACGGGAAAAGTGGCGCTTTAATCCTTCAATCCCATTGGCTGATAGATTTCCCTGCCTTGCCTCTGGTTGAGACACAATCTGGAGTATGTTTATTGAATTTCAATGTAATATTAAGGCTTCACAACTTGGTCACTGCTTAAGGTTAAATTTTGAAAGTTGTGTTTTTGGAATTAAAGTGTTATGTCTGCTTCATGTGGAAAGCAAATTAAGAATCACTGTTTTACAAAAAGTTGTTTGGGGCCAATGTTCAGGCCACTCAGTGAAATGGGGTTATTCATTTCATTGTACTTCACTTGCATTAAAATTACAATGACAATGACAGAGTTCAAATCATCTCAACTCATAATTAATGCCTGATCTTCCAATTTTTCATGAGCATTCCTTCCTATTAAGGCCCTTTCAAGTCTATCCGCCTTCTATCTTACTATTTATCTATCTTTCTAATTTCATTGTATTTATTATTTTCCCTCCAATTTACAAGCAGCTTGCTAGTTGCCTTTTATTTTGAGGATTTCATGATATTATTCGTGCATTCTTCAAATTCTTATTTACATATCTTCAGTATGGATATACTATAGATTAGGTCAACATTGCTATCAACCCATTCCATGTAAATCACTGCCCCTTTAATGTAATAGCAAATGGCTAGCTTTGAATCCGCGGATTCTTGTTTCTATATATCCGTCTTTCAATTTCTTTGAAACAGTAACGTAACTGCCTTTCATACATCGAATATAAAATAAATTTAATGAGAGTTACATGGTAAAACCATAAGTCCTAAAAAAAACTTTTTAAGAGCTGTGCGAATTTCATGGCTGTGCCATTTACATATTATGGCTGTAGCTCATATGTCTATGCACATTATATCAATGCCTTCACCTATAGACACACAATGTATTCTTAACTATATTTCTAGATGCAATAAATGCATCAAGGATATTTGTACTGTATAATCATAATGGTCAGCTGGAGGCGCAAGAACGTAAAAAGAGGCCCGACTCTCCCTAGCTTCCCCTACTATAGGGAAGAAAATGAACCAAGACATTGGAACTTCGTGAAAAATATAAAATGATTCGCAACTGATATTTACTTGATAAACTTTTGATATTTAGTAAGATACTACTTTTGGAATGTAACTTACACATCGCCCTCCCTTGTCTTCTCAGCGATATCATTGCTCTCTTGTAAGTTACAGTATCTCTCATTTCTGAAGTAAACTGAAAAGAAAAAAGACGGGAACCAGATGTAGCTCTTTTTTGAGCGCACAGGCCCGCCAAATACAATCTAATGCAACAGTTATTTGTCTAAAATTTTGTTAATTCAATTCAAAACAGTGCTCATTTAATTCAGCAAGTTCTGCTTGAAACACCAGTTCACAGACTGCACTTCATGAGAAAATTCATCAATGGCGATATTGGTTTTGTGTAATGGAACAAATGATGTTTGTTACTGTTGCCTTTCCTGACAACGACGTATTATCTATCTTCAGTCCAAGATACTTCACCTCTTCGCTTGGTTTAATGGTGTGCTCCTTACACTTGATTGTGACATTATTCAACTGGACTTTTCTACGTTTTGAACAAAGAATCAAAGCTTCCGTTTTACCCATATGCATGGAAAGTTTGTTATTAACTAGTAGCCAGTGAAAACAATTTGATACCTCTTTGCTAAGTTGATCAGTTACAACATTGATGATTTTATCACTAAACAACTGAGTAGCATCATCTCGTACAATAATAATTTGCAGGATCGACCATTCTCATTACAATATACAAGATAGGCCCACAGCCCCAAAATGCTGCCCTGCGGCACACGTGATAATATTGTTTTAGCCAATGACTGACAATTACCCACAGATACGTGGGTATTGTATATCTTTTGATGATGAGTGTATACAGTGCCACAGTAAGTGAAATAATCTCAACTAAATTGCTTGAATTGAGTTAGGTATGGGTCAAAAAATTGAAACACACATAATGTTTCCAATGAAACTGAGATTTCTTTCAATCTAAGTCTCGAGATCAGCAATGACTCAGCATTTTCTCATATCTCGAGAAATATCACGAGAATTGTTGTTGATGATAATCCCCATTGTACATTTGTACATGTACAGTGTTGTACACTCGTGATCAAAATGCTGGAATAATTTGGATTTTCTGGGCGTCAGGACTTCAAAGTTCTCAAATTGGTCATTGAATAGGCTATGTATGTGGAATTGCAAAGATTTTTTCCGCAGACATTAGATTTATGTATAAATGATAGGTGACCCGGAAAAATTCATCATTTCAGTAAAAATATTGAAATCGCATCATGGCTCAACAACACAGACACCAATTTTCAACATATGCAAAAAATGTCATTAATCTTGATGTGTACAACCAAAAAACATAAGTAACAATATCATGATGAATGCCACTTGCATTGACCCCAGCCTTAACTTGACTTGACATGGATTGCGCCAACTGTTTTTTTTTTTTTGCTTCTTTTTTACCGATACGGCTATTCTTCAGTCAAAGTCATTTTCACATGAGTCAGGTCAGTTGGCTTAACCTCCTTGTGTGCAGAATGGTCAAAGATCTCCCTATAACGTTATTTAGGTTCATGTCGGGTGAAGTTGCCAATAACGGCAAATTCTCAATTTAAAGGTTTTGTTAGAGTTGCGGTGCCCAACAGGCTTCAGCATTGTCACAAATTAATAAGTCCTTCTAAACCTTGAGAATTGAGAATTTGCCATTATTGGCAACTTCACCAGTTATGAACCTAAATGACATTAACATTATAGGGACAACTTTGACCATTCGGCACACAAGATGGAGGTTCACCCAACTGATCTGAACCAATTGCGACTTTCACTGAAGAATTGCCATATTGATCAAAAAGAAGCAAAAAACAGGTCGGCGGAATCCATGTCAAGTCAAGTGATTGTTTTTTGTTTTTTTTTGTGTTTTACGCCTCTGCCGCACCTTAGTGGCCTATATCGAGGCAGACGATCGCCGTATGATGATGAGATGAGAAGACTGTGACTCTGGCACAAACCCTATTAATTCAGGGATGCCCAGGGTATTTCAGTTGCCCCAGCATAGAATACTGGATACAACCCGCCTCCATTTAATGTCCCATTGGCTCGGACTAAAGTGAGTTCCCAGGATGAGATTTGAACCCACGCTCTCAAAGCCAGTTGACAAGCGCACTTACCAATTAGGTGACGGGGGAACGTGTCAAGTCAAGTGAAGGCTGAGGTCAATGCATGGCATTCAAAATGAAATTGTGATGTTTTTTGGTTGTCCACATCAAGATTAATTTTATGATTAAGATTAAGTTTAAGGCAGCACTGTAATATAGCACAAGAAATGCCTTACCAGTGCAAATGGGACGTTTTCCTCCAGCCTCCTGAAAGCGCTGGAGAGCTCTTTTTGGTCCATTTTTGACAAAAGATGTGTGCTGTTGATAGACGAATTTGATTTCGTCCAGTTCAGACCCAAGACGAGCAGTCTATGTCCAATTCTGAAAGATCCACAGTTGAGTCACTTTCCAGGTAAGGTACGACAAGACGTGTGATTTGTATTACTTGTAAACACAGCTGCTGGGTTGATAATAGATGAAAAGCTAATTTTTTTAAATAGTTCTGTTTAAAAAAAAGCAACATATCCTCAGATAGACCTCACTTAAGGACCGTTCAGAATTTATGACCAGGAGGGAGTCGGAGTTTGTCAGAAGTTTGTGTCAAAAATTGATTTCAGTTAATTTTCAGTAGCCCCGTTTAGGATCGATGCAGATTTTAGTCCCCCCCCAGACATGCAAAGCAATGCACACACATATTGTTAAATATATGCACACTTTGGACATTTGCACTTACGATTCGCACTTTTCCTATATGTGCATGTCCTTTATGTTTTTTTCGCATGTTATAATTTCATAACCCCTTTAGATATGTTGTAAAACATTCATACCGCCTTCCTTGAAACAAGTGAAAAATTTGGAACCCCATCAGTCAAAACTCCCAGCCCCCTGTCGTAAATTCCTAATGGTCTCTATATCATAAAATTTTAGTGAGGTCATGCTAATGATTGAAAAAAATTGCCCAAGTTATAAATATAAGTAAACACAAGGTCTTGAGTTAACACTCGGTATATAAACTCTTCAACAAAAATAAGTACCCCTTTACAAAAACTTAAATATCTCAAAGACCTCTTTTCTGATTTCTATTGAAATTGTCACATATGTAGGCCTGCATATCAACATTATGCCTGTGTATTTTTAGCTCGATTGCTTTATTTGTGTCCGAGTCAGCAGACCCTGAGTGCTCATACCCCTCTTTTAAAAAAATTGAAGTTTGACTTTTCTAAAAAATAAATTTTCCAAATGGTGCTCAAACTCCACTCTGATTTCTAATATCACCCAAGGAACCTAATGTTACAAGAGAAGTCCTCAATTGTCCACTAAATATGATTGAGAAACCTATATTCTCCAGTATCATGATGAAGTAGACTATGCCCAACTGGCACTGTTGGCTCCCCTGCTTGGTCAAACTGTTCATATCCATTGGAAAAGCCACAGATTTTTGAAAACAGGGGTAGGCTCACTCGAAGGCTGCTGGTTCAGCCAGGAATAATGCCATTAAACTAAAAATACACACATTTAGGGTCAATATACAGACTTATAATTAATATAAGCAAACTTTCATAAAAATCGGAGCAGGAATCTTTGAGATATTCAAGTTTATTTAAAGGGAGACTTATTTTTGTTGCTGTGTTTATGTATTAAAAGTCTGTTTTTTTAATAGTTTTATAAAGGAAAGAAATAGACATCTTGACATAGATTTTTATCTGTCGAAACACCAATTTTGTAAGTTGCCACGTTATTTTGTGTCCGGTTGCTAGCTTATGCAATGTTCTCGTCGCAAAGTTTTATGTGCAACGAAGCAGTGACTGTTGGTTCCATGAAAAATGTGGCATAGATCTTGAAGCACCGCCAACCAAACCTGTGTCACTGCACTGGCTTTTTGAGCACACTGATGCTGGTTGTAGGTCGACACTCATGGTTTTTGATGATAGCACTGATTGCCTTGAAGCTGTAAGGTAATGAATACATTTTCTGACATGTGCAACATGAGCAGAGGCCTTGGCTCATGCATAAATGAAAAGGCGTTTCCGAAAAAGTCAGATGCGCAGATGTGCTGACCGAATGTGCCCACAGACACCTATTGTGGTGCAGTATGCAACATTGGTAGGTCATTTAACATATGTGTTAAGAAATGATTCACTACACTATTATAATCCGATGCTACTTTACTACAATGCAAAATTCCCATAAACAAGCATCTCACCAAAATATAATTCACATATTGGACGTAATTTTAAACCTAGATGTTAAATTTCCCTAGTTGTTCCTTCACAAAAACCAGTTTCTGCTGCAGTAGATATGTACAGCCTATTTTTACCCTCGGCAATATATATTGCCGTCGGGTATTGTAGTTACTACACTGTAAATTTTGAATTTTGAGTTAGCTTAATTGATTGAGTGAGATGGTTGCACAATTCCTTTGAGCCAAGATAGCCTGTTGTTTGCAAGTTATAACAACATAAAGATTATCATAACTCAAAACAGCAAGCTATCATGGCTCAAACAAATTGTGCAACCATCTCACTCAATCATTTGAGCTAACTAAAAATTTCAAAATTTACAGTGTATGGAAACTTTTGTCCGTCCGTTGGAGAGCAGCATCACACAATGAGTATGTTGGCCACTGTGCCAAAACTATTGCAGTTTACCATGGAGAGTGTTGTACATGTTTTCCATGCATACATTTGTCATGTATTACCTTTACAAGTTGAGATGCAAGTCATTGCAAGGCGCTATTGCTTGTTTACAAAACACACAGATTCACCTGGTGACAGAATAGCTGCTGAACGCCGAGGGTATGCAGCCGCGCAGCCTATGATTTTAACTTCTCTCATAACATTGGATCAACAGACCGTTTAGAGTCTGGATAGCTCATGTCACACCTCGATGTCTTGAAAGGAATGACTTAAGAACCCGGAAGTTTATTTTCGGATTATTCAAGAGTCGGTTGTGTAAGCACGCGCTGTGGAGGCAGTAGAGCATACAATACCATGGCAAGATATATATCAAATAATAAAAGTTTATATGTCCTTTTCCTTCACATGTGCAGCATTAGAGGGCCACCATTAGTGAAGGAGCTTGGAGCTTGTCGCTTGTCAGATAGGGCCTCAACTATAATTCATTCATTTCACAGAAGTATTCCACTGTTATTGTTGTTTTTTTTTGTGCTTTTGCAGGCAACATGTATCCTAAAAAATTGCTTTACTTCTAGTATTTCGTCTAAGAAAACTGGGAAAGGATGATTCACTTCAAGCCAACCATTCCAATGAGTCTGTATACATTCACCAGCAAAAGAAACACAACACTTGATTTTAGATCAATTTTGAAACACAGTGACGAAAATGATTTTTTTTTCATGCCTTTCAGATTTAGCTATTTTTGTGAAATGTTGCCAAGATGTGTCCAGTATGTCCCAGAGGTGTGAGAAAAAAATTAAGGCAAACCATTGATAAGAAAAAAAATCTTTCACTGCATTTGAGGCCAAATTTTAAATGTGAAAGTGACAATGATCACAGGGGGCGTAGCCAGAAACTAGGTAGGGGGGGGGGGTCGTTCAAGAAGGCCTTTGGGGGGCCGCTTGGATTCTGAGCAGTTCTGAGGCTACTATTCTTTCATGGAAGATCTGGTGTAAAAAGCTAAAAATGCAGTTTTTTTTTTCAAAACTTTCCTGTAAGTTATCATTATATATAAACTATTTTAGAACCCCCCCTTACTCTGCACCATGATCGGGATACGGAAAAAAGTGTCCAATAACTTTTTTTTTTTTAAGTACCGGTACTTTACATTGGATTGGAATATTTGTCAAGTTGCAAGGGAGTGTGTGAAACTCTAATTCTTGAGTTGTCAGCATAATCAGAGACAGCACTGGAGATTCCTATATGAATAGTATAAATGTCCATTATGCACCAGGCCCTATTCTAAATACATGTAAAATTTGCAAGAGAGTAATTTTCTAGAATCAAAATCCACTGATTTAAAAACTTTATCATAGACTTTTTGGTTTAAAATTACCAACATTCTCAAACGAGGAACCTGTTACAGTTTGTCTATTGGTAAAGCGAAGGAATGCAAAAATAGTCCATCAAAAGAAAACAACACAAATTTAAAAGAAAATTCTTTTGAATAAAAGTGACGTTTCTGAAGAACAATTCAGAGGCCCTGCAAGTCTTGATTTTCCGTATATTTACATCAAAGCCAACCAGCAGACATTCCAATGGTTAATATTCTTGACCCATTATTGTTGTTAAACTGGGCTCACCTGGTAAAATACACTTAATTACACTAAAATTGCAACAGATGGAACTTATGTTTGGAATAGGTATTATCTAAAACGAACGAGTCAAAGAAATATTTAAAAATTTTGTAAAATCCTCGCTCATTACCTAGTTATATGGGTCTGACGTCGCGGAAAACCCCAGGAACAAACTTTTGTGATGTCAAATATAGTATTTTCGCATCAAGTTCACATGATTTGGCATTTGTGAGGACTTACTTTTAAAAGTCTAGCAAGTGTGACTTAAGTTTTGGGCCAAGGGAGGGGGGTTCTGACCCCTATACCCCCCCCTGCTAATTTACGATATAATAGAGCGGTAAGCGAGAGCAATTTGTCGCCGAAGGAGGCAAATTGCGATCGCTTAGCGATCCTTCCCACACTAGTCATGTATGTATTGAAAAACCATGGTAGTTGAGGTCCTCTGCAGGAGCGTGTCATTTACATTGGTGCTTACGCCGCGGCGGGACTGCCGTAAATTGACGATGATGTAGTAAAAATTTTTTGTATAAAAAAATATTTTTCTAAACAAATAACAACCTGACATGCGGTTATAACAGACGGCTGTATATAAGAAAATCATCATTAAACATTTTAAAAGTGTATTTTAAAGAAGTTATTCCATGTTCAAATTTACGCCATGCTGCAAAATGGCCGTCGTCTGCATGAAGAAAACAGTCCTTTCTGGCCAGCAGGGAGAATATCATTATTTTCCTTGGTCAACGAAAGAAATGGCTTCAACAGTGTTGTCAGTCTATCCACCAGTTGCTTACCGCTCCCTTCTGACATGGCAGAATACATATTATTCCTGCAGCGAAACGGCGACAGGCCGTTTCGCTAAGCGAAATTTACCACAAGAAAGGTTTCAAAATCTGTGCAGTGATGGTCTCAACATCAATGGTCGACAGCAGGAAATTAGGTCGAGTGGGACCAGCTTCTTATCAATGATTTAGTTCAATATTCTCCAGTAATATTCCCTGCATCTATAATTTTTATGGAATAGTTAATTATAAGCCTTGAAAAGCTAAATTATATTATTAACATGTGATTCATTTCATTTCAAAACAGACAACAAGAAAACATAACAAAATTAAAGTTACACAATTTTTGTAAACTGATGATTATGTAACAGTGAGCATGTTATTGTTTTTGTTATCACTATTATGTAATATCAACAATCTAGCATAAACTTATAGTCAGGCAGCTAAGCAAATGGATGTGGACCTGCTGGACAAAAGCACCAAATTTTTTTTACAGACTGCCATATATGTCTACTTTCAATTTTTGGTAGGAACCACTTTCCCCTAATTGGTTATGGTGGCCATATTGGATTTCAAAATGGCCGCTCGCCAAAATTCATTTCTACCATATCTTGGCTCCTAATTCATCTAGAATCATGATCTTGGTGTCCAAATATACATTTTCAGGGTCAAGGAATGCATTAGTGCTATCATTAAAGGTGCCAGACAAAAACTTCATGTACAATAATTTAAGAAATTCATTAAATAGCTATTTTATTATCTGAGCCGTATGTTCATCTTTTTGCACTAACATTTAGGTTTTTCGACCATCATCAGTCATCATTTTAGTATAAAAAATACACTTATCTGATAAAACAATGAGAATTTATTTCTTTACCTGTATTTTAATACATTAAATAATTAATTGGTGAAGCTTAAAGGTAATTTATAGCATTTCAAAGGAATTCAACCACAGTGATACAGTAACGAACATCTCAGAATCACATTCACACTGTATCATATAATTACATGATACACCCAATTTATCTGACAACAAATATAAAAAAAGTTTATAAAATGTCTATAAGATTGCTGTCACAGTTTGTTGGCTTAATTCAGGCAGAAATTTGTGCAATTCCAGTGTGCTTTTTGGCACCCACAACGTGTGCCGCATTGACTCTTGCAACCACATTTCACTAATTCACTGCAGGCTTCTGAAGCAACAGGCAGGTCAGTCCAAACAGGTTCCCACAGCTGATGTATTTTGTTCAATGTCCATCCCCAGCTCTCTGGGGCAGGTAGATGTTGGCAACTCAGCTCACTATTATATATCAGGCTGGAATTTGGAGTACCAGTGAGCTGAGTTGCCAACATCTACCTGCCCCAGAGAGCTTGGGATGGACATTGAACAAAATAAATCAGCTGTGGGAACCTATTTGGACTGACCTGCCTGTTGCTTCAGAAGTCTGTAGTGAATTAGTGAAATGTGGTTGCAAGAGTCAATGCGGCACACGTTGTGGGTGCCAAAAAGCACACTGGAATTGCACAAAGTTATGCAGTTGTCACTGCCTGAATTAAGCCAACAAACTGTGACAGCTTCACCAATTAATTATTTAATGTATTAAAATACAGGTAAAGAAATAAATTCTCATTGTTTTATCAGATAAGTGTATTTTTTATACTAAAATGATGACTGATGATGGTTGAAAAACCTAAATATTAGTGCAAAAAGATGAACAAACCGCTCGGATAATAAAATAGCTATTTAATGAATTTCTTTAATTATTGTACATGAATTTTTGTCTGGCACCTTTAATGATAGCACTAATGCATTTCTTGACCCTGAAAATGTATATTTGGACACCAAGATCATGATTCTAGATGAATTAGGAGCCAAGACAGTGTTGTCAGTCTATCCACCAGTTGCTTAACAAAATTAAAGTTACATAATTTTTGTCAACTGATGATTATGTAACAGTCAACTAAGATCATGTCATTGTTTTTGTTATCACTATTATGTAATATCAACGATGTCGCATAGACTTAAATTTTGCCGCTTTCAGTGTTGTCTTCCTTTTTTTACTATTTAGCTGATTATCTATCAATTTTGTTTATCCTTAATCCTATTTATTTGATATCCTGTGTATGTATGTATGTATTTAGCTATCTGTCTATATATTCTTTTTTTTTAAATCTATTTTATCTTTCTAATAGTTTCTAGTATAGGTAAATTTCAGTCTACTTTTTAATATATCTGTCTTTCAATTTCTTTGAAACAGTAACATAACTGCCTTTCATACATTGAATATTAAATAAATTTAAGTCCTAAAAAAACTTTTTAAGTGCTGCGTGAATTTCATGTCTGTGCCATTTACAAATTAGACTTTTTTCCAGTCACTTAAGGACACTGGTCGAATTTCTATAGCACACAGGACATTCCCATTCACTTCCCCATCATTGTTATGTTGGGAAAATAATTAAATCAAAGTGGTTCAGCTCAGTTGGATTTGCATCCTCCATATTTGAAAGACGGGGAAACTGCAGTTGCATCCGTTTGGCCCTAGTGTTTGTAGTGATAGTCACTTTCACTTTAAAATGCTATGAAAGATTTTTTTCTTATCGATGTTTTGCCTTAAGTTTTATTTCTCACACTTCAGAGATATAGGCCTAATGGACACATTTTGGCAAAATTTCAGAAAAAATGGCACAATTCAAACGGCATGAAAGTTTTGTATAAAATCTAAAAACAGACTCAGACTCAGACAATATTTATTAAGACTCAATAAAAAGTTACAGAGCCCTAAAAGAGTTTAAAGAGACCCCTCAAAGGTTTAAAAAAAAAACGCTAGCAAGTTGCCACCTTTCTATAGATACGTATAATTCATATTATATATAAGTCAATCAAATTGCAATGTTAGATACATGCATATAAATTATTATACTGAAACAGCAACAAAGATCCTGAAGTAAGTTTTCAGCATTTTATCTTAAGCAGCTTTCACATGACATCTTCTTTTTGGTTGTAAAGTGTACGGAAGGTCTAGAGTTACGCTCGTATTATACTGGTAAGTGTATATGTTACAACATGATTTGAGTAGGCTACATGGAGACCGCAGCAAAGAGAATAATGCGAAATAAAGTTTAATCGAGCACAGATGATGTAAATGTAGCTTACGTTCTTACTTATTGCAAAAAAGTACTAAAGAGATGTGAAACATGCATAGGAGAGTTGCAGTAAGGGTGTTTCTTAATGAATGAAGTTTGAGCTCTGCTGACTGAAATAAATAGACATATTTCTGGTATCACTCTCACCTCAAATCCAGTTGATCAGAAATGCTTCCCTCTTCCACACTAGCAATGGTGTGTGTGTAAATTATTTTATTGAAGACAAATCCTTCCTCGCCTTTGGTCAAAATCCTGCTGCAAATGGACGCTCCGAAGTCGTTCCCACTTTCGCCGATGGTAAGTGCTCTCTGTAAGAACAATTAATTAATTTATTTAAATAAATCAGTGACTCTTAAATTTATACACTCACCAGCAAACGAAACGCAGCACTTGATTTTGGAATATATTTTTGCAAAGAATTTCTTTGGACAAAACAAATTATATGGTAATTATCCTTAATTATTGTCTCTGTGCCAAAAATCATTCAGCTGCGACTATTTCCTGTCTGGTCATGCGTCATGAACTGGTCCACTGAAAGGGTGGAGCCGTTACAAGAATTTTAAAAACAAAATTTTTAATAGAACATTGCTACTATTTCTAAAACGATATCTTTAATATATTTGATGTTAGTGGAAAGCAAATATTCTCTAGTTTACATAACCGTTGTCGGTTTCAAAAACACTTTACCCGTTAAAAAGTTATTCATGACAAAGTGGAAGCATGTCAGGAAGTTTCAGGGGTGGAGCCGGATTCGGATTGGCGATATTATGAAATGAAGAAATCAGCCTCTCTGCACTATTCTGCTCATATTTTATTTTGCCAGATAGCTATTTCAGTTCATCTGCACCATTCAGATATCTTATTTGGGAATTTGTGTGCACTTCCCACATAAAATTAAGCAAATTTTCCTCGCAAGTCCAGCATTGACGGAGCACATTGCAAAACTATGTGTTTGATATAACTAAACCATTTTAATCATGGTTAGGAGCAAAATCCCGGTTTGTGGTTAATCAGATGAGGTGTAAATTTGAGGCTCCCTGTATCAGAGTCTTTGTTGGGCAATTAAAAGATCCCTCACATGGAGGTAGATTTGCAACATGTTGCAGACTCCCATCCTCTCTCCTATCTCATCTAAAAAAAACTGTATGAGTGACCATAACAGGCCTTAGAAGGGCTGCACATATGAAATCTATCATCTGAATCTATACCTTACCATCTTATGAATACCAATCCCCAACCACTGTCACCAGTTGATCCACTGACTAGCTGTCTTCCAGAAGAATATACTTATGTCAAATGTGTGATGAGCTATTCATATTAGGATGTCCAAAACATGTTCAGGGTAAGGAAATGTATCTTTTCTTATATGTTTTTTGACGATTTTCACTCAGAAGCACAAGTAGCAGGTTAGATTAAAGTATTTTTTAAGTTAAAAAAGTGCAGTTTTGCAGTGAGAATTTCATGCAGACAAATTTAATATTTGCAATATATGTTGATTTGCCTGCTTAAAGCAACTTCTTATGAACATTTCGCAACAAACCTGATTGCAATTTGTTAAGTAATAAGAAAGTTACAGGTGTTTTGGTAAAAAGTCTCAATTTCGAGAAAAGCTCTTTCAAAAAACCAAAAATCTCCATATTTCAATGGGAGTGATCGCTACAATAGTGTCTATATCTCGGAAAGTTTTAAAGATAATGAAGTTTTGTTTGAAGCACTGAGTAGTGTTATGTTTGTGTGATAAAATATCACAAAAATTGGACATTTTTGACCCGTAACGCAAAATGGACCAGTTCATGACGCATGACCGTCTGCCTTTTGATTTGTTTATCACATTTCAATTTTCGTCATAAAATAATTTATGACCTTACCAATAAGTTACACAAAAAATAAAGGTGCTACTTTAAATAATGACCAAACAGACAATAAAGTCCAAAATATCAGCGCATCAACTCTATTTTTGAATTTTACAGGACAATTTTGGAGTTTTGCACATTTCAAAATGTAGATGACTAGATGACAAAATGATTATGGTTCGGGCCCTTAGAATTGAGCTTTTTAATCAGACAATTTCACTATGTTGTCTTAAGAATTGCCACGATGTTTTTTCAAAGTGAAATTCACGATTTAACACCATTTTTTGCAAAGACATATAAACACATAAACATGACTTGTATGCAATTATAAGATAAAAAATCAAAAATGGATCAAAACGGATGATGTTGAATGACTTTTGGTAAAATTATACAGTCAACCGTAGAATCTTTGCCATCAATTTGGTTTTGGCCAAAAAAAGAAATGAGCAAACTTCAAGTTTTCCGTTTCTTTTGCTGGTGTGTGTTGGCCTATATCACAAAAAATCCTTTATTGGGCCAGTTGGTGAGAACAAAAAGTTAATACAGTGTATACAGTCATACAAACAAAAAAACTTCTGTGATAGATCTGAAAGATTTTTTAAAAAGGCTGGTGTTTCTCACACAAACGTCATATCAATCAAATAAGCGTTTTTGTATAAACTTGTTAAAACTAAGTCAATCTTACCGTTTGCTGGGGACATTCTTCAGCCTCTTGAGCATGGCAAATGAAGACCAAAACTGAAGCCAGGATCAGGAAACTGCGCGTCTCTAAGAACTTCATGTTGAAGAATGCCACTGTTCTTGATGGTCTTGGCTAACAACCATCAAGAACTGCATGGCTGCATGGCAGATCACTGAGATCACACACTCGTACGCTTCAGTGAGCAGACAATGGTCAGATATGCCACATACATACTGTGAGGTTACATCATGGGTGGGGCAGTATATCCCTGGTATAGTCGCCTGAGACCCAGTATATCCCAAGATCCGAAGGGTTGAGGGATATACTGGGTCAAGAGTGACTGTATCACGGATATACTGCCCCCACCCATGATGTAACCTTTTTATCCCATGTCGTTTTTCTAAATACTTTTATTTTATATCAATGTAAAAACAGTTTGAAGCTCTTTTAAAATATGAATGCAGCTGTGTTACAAAAAAATCAATTATCTTTATTGACAGTACTTAATTGCCTTAAATCACAACAATCAGCAAATATGCTTGTATCTACATGCTAATAAGCATGATATACAGGGGTACTGTTGTCTTCTGACTGGTCAGTTCCAGTGTATCCCTGTTTATTGCATTATCTTTCAGTATATCCCTGCTGGATAATTATCCAAAGGAATTTGATTGGTTGAACTAAATATATCCCTGTTCCTCTCTGGTGTATTTCCCTCTCTTAATCAATATTGACCAGGGAAAATCTCTATCAGGGAAAAAAGTTGGCTAGACAAGGGATAAAGTACAATGCATACAATTTTCCTGGCAGATGCTCACACTTACTACATGTATACATTTCCATGACTTTGCACTTCCAAGTACAGTACAACTCAAAATAAAGTATGATTACCCCAGAAGGAAGGAAGAATCAGCCACTACTTTACCCTTTCACACCTTTGGGCTCCCTCCAAATCACTTCCTACCTTACCTACTTTAAACATCCTTTGAAAATTACGTAAAATTTACATTAAGCCAACCCCAATTCAAACTAGCCCGTTGCGTTTGATTTCTTTGATATTGTGTCCCCTTGCTAAGTGCAATTACATTATGTATGTATGTATATCCATTAAGACCAGAGAAGCAAGGCTTATCAAGCTGGCCTTTAAACAAAACAAATTTTACAAGTATTACAAAAGAACATCAGATGATTAGCAATGTAAATTGAGTACAAATAGTTATAAAATTGAACAAGGAACACTAGGTCAATGCTATTTCATAAAAATTTTACTTAAAAAAGAACAATTTATGTTAATTCCAATATATTTAAATAGCTACATGCGTATGTTTATATAATTTCATTGAATGCATATCTACAAATGTATATATGAATACTTTGAGCATAGTATATATATGTATATATACACATAAAGCCACAGTTAATCCCCATATACTCACTCAGAATTAACAACAATATTAACCGAAAAGCAAGTCTTGGTAAGACGTAACCCCAATGTATATATAAGTCCACAATCACTTGCAGTCATATTATCTAAAAACGTAGGTACATATCATTATCAATATAATAGAATGGTAATGCACTTTCAACAACCCCCCCCCCCCCAGTCCGGAGAAGAAACAAAGTAATATTAACAATAGTTAAACTTTTAAACAATACCAACACAGGTATAGAAAGGGTATAAAAAGCAAATTGGATCACAATAGATATGGAATTCTCCAGCAGACTCCCTGAGGAGCATAATAGCAAACAATTTCTGAATATAGACGTTTACATAGACAACTATTATGAACATTCATTATGATATTTGTCGAGATGGAATTTTTTGACTGCTTTTTTAAACTGATGTTGTGACATCTCTCTCAAGTCATGTCCCAAAGAGTCTGCCAGAGAATTCCATATCTTGGCCCCCTTTCTTTGAACAATATTGCAACCAATCTCTGATTTAGATCGCTGAACATACAATTTGAACTTGTTCCTTGTATTTGGATACCTATCATGGTCAGTTGCTGAGAAATAATTAGAAAACACATTATTGTTGTCACTTATGATCTGATTTTGAACAAATGTAGCTATTTTGACTGAATACAGATCCCTAACAGATAATATCTGATATTTATTATACAATTGAACAGATGGAGTCCGGGGGTCAAGATTGAATAATGCTTTAATTGCCCGATGTTGCAAAACCTCAATTTTTTTAATATACTTATACGCTGATGCCCCATATATCTCTAATCCATACTGCAACTTAGAATGAAAGTAAGCATAATATAATTTCATTTTTTCTCTTTTTGGCACCAGATGTTTAATAATTCTGAATGCAGATACTATTTTGATTAGGTCTTTACATAGGTGATCTGTGTGTCTGTGAAACTTAAGTTTGTCATCTAGTATAACACCAAGGTACTTACAGCTATCAGTTATAGTATTCCCATCGATTTCTATTCTGTCAAGCATATTAGGGACTTGTTTATTGGATGGCATAAAGATACTGAAGTTGGTTTAATAATAATCATAACAATAATATGGATTGATAAAGCGATAATTTAAGTAAACTGCTCATCGGCACTTTTTCAGATCAATCAATTGTATGAATTCTGAAACAAATGGGTTTTTAGATTCTTCTTGAAGCTTTCTAGTGTTTGTGCAGTTCTCACTCTATCAGGCAAAGCGTTCCAGAGTTTTGGTGCTGCATAGGAAAATGCTCGATCTTCAAACTTATTTTTGTTGCATGGAGCAGGTTCTGCTAACAGCAGTTTGTCGTTGCTTCTCAGGTTGTGTTCTCGTTGAGATTTCACTTGAATAAGTTCTTGGATGTATTGTGGTGCCTGGTTGTTCATTGCCTTCCACGTAGTTGTCATCAATTTGAACTGAATTCTTGCTGTGATTGGTAACCAGTGCAGTTGTTTCCTACTCTGGCTGACACTCTCGTGTTTTTTCAACCTTTCAATTAATCGAACTGCCGAGTTTTGAGCAACCTGAAGTTTATTTAACAACCGGGTAGCAGTGCCATACAACAGTCCATTTCCGTAATCTAAATGAGGAGTGACAAGTGCATTGACAGCAGTTTTAACTATTTCCTTGTCCAGGTTTTTTCGGAGTTTCGACAGGTTTCTTAAATTGAAATATGCGTTACGACACATTTTGTTGATCTGTTTCTCCATGGTCATATTTTTGTCAAAGAGCACTCCTAAATTGCGGACGTGGTTGTCAATTTTGATTTCAACATCGTCAACATTGATAGATGTCATTTGAAGTTTCTTCAGTTGGTTTGGTGCTCCAATCAGAAGAAGCTCAGTTTTATCTCCATTATTGCACAGCTTGTTGTCATGCAAGAAATTTCTGATTTCAGCAATACAATTCTCCATTTTCTGTTTTGCATGTTCTTCACCCAAAAAGGTTGGTTTAAACGACAGGATAAGTTGTTCATCATCAGCGTACT
The DNA here is from genome assembly GCA_026936325.1 of Platynereis dumerilii. Taxonomy (NCBI): domain Eukaryota; kingdom Metazoa; phylum Annelida; class Polychaeta; order Phyllodocida; family Nereididae; genus Platynereis; species Platynereis dumerilii. Next base: position 109,119,385 of record JAPTHN010000001.1, on the reverse strand, counting down.
TCTGATCGTGAACTTGATTTCTTCGAGCTACTTCACTGACTGGGGCAACATAGGAGTTAAATAAGATTGGTCCAAGTTTGGAACCTTGAGGAACTCCAAAATTGAGAGGAAGTTTGCTTGACGTGTTATCATTTATTATCACAGACTGTGATCTTTCAGAAATATAAGATTTGAACCATCTTAAGGCTGCACTTTGCACACTATACCTGGTACGCAGTCTTTCTAACAAAATGTCATGATCAATTGTGTCGAATGCAGCAGACAAGTCCAACAATACTAGCATTGTCACCTCCCCATTGCTCAGATTAAGCATAATATCATTATGGATTTTTGTTAAGAGGGTTTCTGTGCACTGTTTTACCTTCACTTAAGATTAACTTATTTGCTTTTAACCAATTAGTAACATCACTCAGGCATTTTTCTGCTTTTTGTTTTACAATACTTGGGTCCTTGTGGGAAATAAATATGTTTGTATCATCTGCAAATAAACGTAATTGGGCTTCAGTACAGTGCTGCATGTCATTAACAAAAATTAAAAAGAAAAGTGGTCCCAGCACTGAGCCCTGGGGCACACCACACCTTAGTGTCAGACTTGATCATTTCAACTTTAGTGTACTGCGGGCGTTCACTTAGATAAGATTTTATTAGTTCTATTGCTGGCCCCCTAACACCGTAAGTCTGCAGTTTTGTAATTAACATACTATGGTTAACAAGATCGAAAGCTTTAGTAAGATCTAAATATATTCCAATTGTGATATTTTTGTTCTCTATTTGTTCTCTTAGCCTATCTGTGATCTCTATTAGTGCCATCGTTGTGGAATAAGCATGTCTAAATCCAAACTGGTATTGATAAAGGATTTTAAATTTTTCAAAATATTCATAGAGCCTTTTATATAGAACTTTTTCTATTATTTTGTTAATAGTGCTGAGTAGGCTGATGGGTCTATAATTTGTAGGGTCCAACTTGTTGCCTTTTTTATATATGGGGATAACTTTCCCAAGTTTTAGTTTCTCTGGATACTTTCCAGTTTTAATTGCAATGTTAGCAATATGGGCAATTACCTTACTAAACAACATGGGACACGACTTCAGAATTTTGCCAGAAATTCCATCGTCACCAGGTGCTTTGTTATTGTCTAATTTTCTAATTAATGATAGAATTTCAGACGATTCAGTTGGGTAAAGGTACAAGCTAGTTGGCTGGTTGTATTTTAAATAATTCTTATAGCATTGGTTTGTCAGATAATTTTTTGTCAGCTGTGGCCCTATATTGACGAAATAGTCATTTAGGGCATTTGCAATATCCTTCTTATTTGTAAGAACGCTATTGTTGACCTCGATCTTATCTATTTTGTTGCTATGCTTACTTTTACTAGGATTGATGATTGGTCCATATATTTGCCAAAGTGCCCTTACATTCTTCTTTTTCATATCAATTTTTTCTAAGTAATAATTGGCCTCAGCATTTCTTAATTTTCTAGTTAAAGTGTTCTTGTATGCAATGTATGCCATCTTATTGTCAAGTATGGGATGATTTAGATATTTTCTGTATAATGCAGATTTGGTTCTTATCTCACTTTTTAGGTCTTTATTTAGCCATATTTTGTCCTTTGCCCGTTTTCTGGATAAGGTAGCTAAGGGAAAAGATTTTTCAAATTGAGAAGATAATGTGTCATAAAAGGTATTCACAAGGCCATTTACTTCAGTACAAGTAAAAAAGCCATCCCAGTCAATGTTGCTCATTCCATCTACAAATTTTGTGAAATTCTTTTCCCCAAACAGTCTGATTTTTGGTCGAGCTTCCTCTTTGCATTTTTTATACTTATCATTCATTATTACCGCAAAATTGGGTAGATGGTCCGATATGTCAGAATATATATTTCCTGACCGCACCATGTCATTCATATTTCCCTTATTAATTTTCATGAATATATTATCAATCAATGTCATGGTGGTGTCAGTTATTCTGGTGGGCAGGGTAATGGTTGGTAAAAAGTTATAAGTCAACAGGCAGTCAAAAAAGTTTTCTGTTTTCTTATCAGATTCAATTTTCAGCCCGTCAACATTAAAATCACCACAAATGTACGATTGGCAGCATTCTCTGTCAATTTTTTGGGCTGTTATTTCAAGGCTATCTTGAAAGATGTTTAAATTTGTGCCTGGATGACGATACACAGAACCAACAATTACTTTCTGGCCATTCATATCAGCTTCCACCCACACATCTTCTGCATCCTCGCACGATATTGAGAGGTCATTGCGTACATGATATTTAATATCTCTTTTCAGTAGAATGCAAGCACCACCACATTTTTTTGTTTTTGGCAGGATAAATTCACAATTATATTTGTCATTTAACATATTCACTCTATTTGGTATGTTTTTCCTGCCAATTTCTGTAAGAGTTTTAACATGAACATGATTATCAAGATTTGACAGTAAGACCAATAAATCACCAAAATGCTTGTCTAAACTTCTTATATTAAGGTTCAGTATTTTGAAAGCATCTGCATTATCTTTCAATAATTTGCTAAGTGATTCTTCGTGATGATAATTGCATTCTGACATCTCTGACATTTCATTTTGCACTGTATTACGGACATACCTTCCAAATCTGTTTTCATTCAACATCTTTTCAATTCTTTTGTTGGGCTTTTCAAGTAATTGTGCTAGTTCAAAATTGGTTAAATTATGGTATGGTAATATATTGTGCGACATTGAACTATTAAAGGGAGAGTTTTCAAGGTGGATACCGAGCGTATATTGTCACTTATGTCAGAGCTACACATTTTCATCACGAGCACACGTTGAAGCATGAAAAGTTTCGATTTCAAACATTCTGAAATTTTATAATGAAACATTTTCAACAATTGAATAGAAACAATGTTTTCACAGTGTTTTACATTTAGTCTAGTGACAGTTCTAATAGGCACCATTTTGTTATAATAATTGTTTGACAGTTATATGGAAGATATATCTATCTTTCAGTAATATCACATAGTTTGCATGCAAAGGGTTTGTATCAACAAATGACATTATGTACATGAATATTACATTTGTACTTTGCATAATACATTGATTGTTATTGTGCAGCAGCACAACTCCCCAGCAAATTTTCAAACTTATCAATTGGGTTACACAATAACTACAATTTGTGAGGTCATTATCATTGATATCGAGGAATTCCACAATACTTCCATCACATTTGAAATTATTTGACAGGTTTAAGAACAATTTCACATTCATACAATATATGTCTGTTTCACCAAATGCAAGTTGCAGTTGTAACAAAATTGTTATAACCATAGAATAAGCATAGCATCCAACACAGAAGCCAGTTTTCACCTCTGATATACTTGACCAATGTTGTGACATCAATTTTAGTTTACAAGTAAGATTTGCTGCAGAACATGTCAAGGAATAGCTAGTAACCCATTTAAGGGTTAGTTTAATTTGTATATAGTATAACTGGTCTTTGTTTCTGATCATTGAGCAAATATTGGTTTGGACTTCAAGAAGTTGTTTACTTTGACTTAACTTGCCATTGAGGATCACCCCTTGAATTAAAGAAGAGATCACTCAGTCCCCTTGATATGTTCCGCGCAACATTAACTAAACCATTTTGATTTAAATGAACACTGGTTTTGTCAGATTGAACATAAAAGGATGTATCAGGTTTGCCTCTTTTTGTTAACTGAGCATCATTGTCAATGAACTGAACATTGTCCTCTGTGCTTGCAAGAGCTCTCAGAGAGTCATTCAGGGCTACTATCTCAGCATTTATTGCACAGATGTGTGCTTCATTTGCACTTTGAGGAAGTCTTTGAGGGATACTTGACACCAGTAGTTCTGCTTGGGGGTATTTGGAGGCCGCACTGTTGAGAGCTTCAACAAAGTCTCGATAAATGGTGTCATTTGATGTGACAAAGTCAGTTTTATCTGAGGACCAGTTACAGGTTCCCAGTTGTATCAGGACAGCATCTACGTCATCAGGATTTTCATGACATTCTTCCATCAACTCTGAGATATCTTGGATTGTGGCACCAGCTCTGCAGATTTTGGTGATCTCATAGTCAGGGTTATCCACACTTAATCCCTTAGCATTTGAGTCACCAAAGATTATTGCACAATTCTTCTCAACATCAAGTATTGGGGACATTGTCATTGGTTCATGACCTGGGTTCAAATTCGCCATACCAGGTGTGCTTGATATCAAGGGATTTGCTGCATCGTGAGGTGCTTCATCACGCACTCCATGAAGCAACTTCATCTCACTCCTCACTTCCATGAGAGCTTTCCCCATGATGTTTTTGCCTTGCCAGCCTTTGTAATTCAGGATGTTGTTGTCACTGATGTGCATACCAACTCCGAAGTGAGAGTCAGTCGTCCCCTCACCTATAACTCGATCACCAGTGGATAACAGATAGTCTTGGAGGGCCTGGTGGTCATAGACCTTCCTTCGGACACACTCCATGATTATGTCTGAGGTATGCCGCTTCCATTCACTGTCCACAAAGCCCCTAATCCACCTGCCTATCCGCTTCATTTCTCTTGGATCATTTGATGCCATTATTTTGTCAACTGCTTGTTTGTCACCAAATAACTCAGCTTTCTGACTTTGGATGAATTGCTCATTGCAATTATATGAGACATCACGGACTTGGATGGGGTACTTCATGTTGAAGTTACTTAGGGGAGACTTTTCTGTCATGAAGCAGAATACTTCGTCATTGGATCGGGATCCATCATTATTGGGACAGTCCTTGAACTGATGGTCCCCTTGGCAGGAAAAGCACACTTTATTTGAGAAGCTGCATTTCATAGGATCGTGTGGACCACCACACTTATAGCATTTCTTCCTGTTTTCAAAAGGCCGTCTGTACCACACTGACACCGTCACTTCTTCATCAGTTGTAGTCAGTCTGTTCGGAATGACTTGGTCTATTTTGGTCATATACACATATCTCGTGCCTGTAACCCAGCTTGTTGGTTTACCATCAATGAAAATAAATTCATTCTCAACTTTCTTTATTTCTCCGAAAGGGCTGAGCAAATCTTTGACTTTGTTTTCACTCCATTCAATTAGAGCATCTTTCACGGTTACTCTGATAATATCTAAGGTTTCATCTCTCAGTTCAACATGGCTTCCATTAATGTTAATTCCTGCTACCAACAATGCTTCTTTGGTTGGTGGATCTTTTACGGATATTATCACTTTGCGTGGCCACTGAGCAGGATACACTTGGATGCCACTAACATCTTCTTTATTAACCACTTCCGTAATACTGGAATACATTTGTCTATAGAAGTCATTTTGCCCAATTTCCCCCAGTATTCCAAAGGGAAAGCTGACTGCAAGCTTCATGGTGATTGTCCCAAGCTGTTCTGGATGAGGAAGGTGACAACATGAGCAAACATTTTCACAGTTGTAGTCAATTTAATTGCTCTGTTGATATTTGTATATCACACCTTTGGACCAGAAGGTAAGAGAACTGTGATAGTCAAAATGGCCTAGTCCCCCAAATCCCCTCCAGTAGGTCAAGACCCAAGGGTTGGCCAAATCGAAAATACACAAAAAACTCTCTAAAAACACACCTTTTCAGTCCAGCAAACGATTCACAATATATCCATAAAAAGCACTATGCATTCATAAATAAGTCAATGTAAAAATATTCCAGCAGTGATATTTAGATCCACTCAATTTGTTCAAAATAATCAGAGCTCTCGTGTATGTGTATCTACCATGTTCAGTCAAGCGTCATTATCATGCAGCTGCATTAATACAGTTCTTAAAATGGGTTTTAAAAGGTGAGGAGTCGAAGGTAGTTGTAAGGAGATTTGAGGTGAAGAGGAGAAACGGGGGCAAAATAGGTAAACAGAGGAATTCTGACAGAAAATGTTCTTACTTTATTTTGGATTGTACTGTACACCCTTCAGTGCTCTGGGGGGTTCTCACTAAGAAAGGGTGTGTGTAGTCTGTGGAGGCAACTGGTACTGCTTTTTACCCTCGGCAATGTATAGGCCTATTGCCAAATGGCTTTGTGGTTACTTTTGGAAAATTTGTGTGTAGACTATCACACTGTTACAATACTAGACACTGTACAAAAATCACGCAGAGTATAGATGATCATAACTTTAGCTATACCAAAGACTGTTAGCGTCGAACAATTTACCAAACATTTTTAAAACTGTTGATAGTAAAGATTTATTTAAAGCCCAGATAAAACAATTCTTCAATGCAAAAGCACACTTAAATGAACATTACTTAGCATGGATAGCCTTTATTGCATCTTGACGTCATTTTGTAGCCAGGACCACAATGGAAATAAGTTTATAGCTATGTGTGCAATCCGAACGTCGTTAAAACTGTACTGCTTCTTTTTATGTCGGACTATAATATATGCCTGTACCCTCTTTTAATGTGGCAATATATCTATCTAAGAGGCTCAAGATTACGGAATTCACAGGAAGCTATTGGCATTCTGAAAATTTGTTTAGGACATTAGTTTGACCAGTTCTACTGACCAAACAGATGATACATGTACAAGTAATTTGAAAGTGTTTTACACAGTGATATGACCCTTTATCAATGATACCATGGTTATTTTTGCAAAGTTCTGCGTAACATTCACAACCTTTTCCTTGTTGCTTGTTATCTTTAGAAATTTATTAAGATTTGCAATGCTTCCACTACTTGTTAATGTTTAGTCTTTCACTTGAACAGATACAGGCATGCAGCCATTGATGACATGACAACAGCAAGTGATGCAGCGATGGATGTGGACCCGTTACAGCCATCCTCGTTACAGCAAGCAAGCCCGTTTCCATCGTTGTTTACCTCGACACACGCTGGGAGACATGAGCGAGTGATTACGTTGCCCGCTTTACCTTTCTGAAATTACACATAAACGCAAAATTTAAAATTATGCATTATGCCATGGATTATCTCTTGAAATAATCCATACATTATACAATACAGTTGAGGTTATAAAATAGCATGGAGGCGGACGCCAAATAGTTACAGATCTATAATTAATAGTCCCTTGCCTAAGTCTCAAAAGAGCCTTATTTTAGAAGTTGGCTGCACCCCATGTCAAACATTTCGACTCTGGTATCATTTTATAGCAAATATTCTCTAGTTTAAGAATCTGCCTGTTGCCAAGTTGGCAAATTTCCTGCAACAGCCTTAATTTTGCATAATATGAGACAAGGTTTGGGTGTCACAAATTGACACTTTCACTGGCGTCACAACGACTCTCTATGCTTAAACAGCCATTACTCAATTACATATTGTGCCATTGCATAAAATGATACACCAAAACAATGCCAACAAGTTGCTCTATCTTATGGTATCCATGTCATGTGTCTGGGTTGCTTGTGTTAGTTTTTAGGATGGCAGACATGAACCATTACTTAGTCTGTAAAATATACTTTTTCGAATCACAACTATCAAAATTTAGAAGTTTTTATGAAGGACACAATATTAAACCCAAGTCACTTGAATGAATTTTAATTGGTAGTCAATATTGTTAGCTTTCATTTGGCACCTTGATTTGTATGTTTATTACAATACTTAATCCATTAAAAATTCAACAAACGTTGCTTCCCATGCTCGGAAATTGCTGTGCGAGCTTAAAATCAGCACATATATATTCAATTTCAGCTGCTCACATCACCAGATTGACTGTTTTAAACAAACAAATTGAGTATGGATGGATAGGCCTGAGTCTTTGCTTTTATTTGACACCATGATTTCCATGTTGACTTGAATTTTAACCGTGGAAAAGAAGTTAAATATTGCTACTAAGGCTCGGAAACAAGCATTACAAGCATAGATTTGTCAAATATATATTCAATTTACAGTGCTTTCATCCCAAGTTGAACCATTATAGACCAACAAATTGATTATGAATAAATAGGCCTGAGGCTCAGCTTTCATTTAGCACCATGATTTGTATGCTTACTTGGATCATAATCATGGAAAAGAAGAAAAATGTTTCTGTTCAGGCTCGGAAATTGCAAAATTGAGCACAGAATTGCCACATATATATTGCACTTTCACTGATTTCATCAGTAGCTAACATTTCTAAACCAACAAATTGAATATGGATGGATGGCCTGAATCTCAGCTTTGATTTGACACCATGATTTGCATGTTCACTTGAATTTACAACCTTGAAAAAGAAAAAAGATGGTTCTGTTCGGCCTCGGAAATTGCATTTTGAGCATGAAATTGCCACATTTATATTGCATTTTCACTGCTTTCATCAGAAGTTAACCATTCTAGACCAACAAATTGAATATGGATGGATAACCCTGAATGATGGTTTTGATCTGGCAATATAATTTGCATGTTCACTAGGATTTATAACCATGGAAAAGAAGGAAAATATTTCTGTTCAGGCTCGGAAATAGCAAAATTGAGCATAAAATTACCACATGTATATTGCATTTCAACTGCTTTCATCGTTAGTTAACCATTCTAAACCAAAAAAAATTGAATATGGATGGATAGCCCTGAAAGTCAGCTTTGATTTGCCACTATGATTTTCATGTTCACTTGAATTTATAACCCTGAAGAAGAAGAAAACTGTTTCTGTTCAGGCTCGGAAATTGCGAAATTGGGCACAGAATTGTCACATATATACTGCACTTCCACTGCTTTTACCAGGAGTTAACATATATAAACCAACAAATTGAATATGTATGGATAGCCCTGAATGTAAGCTTTGATTTGGCACCATGATTTGCATGTTCACTTGAATTTATAACCATGAAGAAGAAGAAAACTGTTTCTGTTCAGGCTCCGAAACTGCAAAATAGAGCACAAAATTTCCACATACACTATATATATTGCATTTCCACTACTTTCATCAGTAGTTAACCATTCTAAACCAACAAATTGAATATGTATGGATACCCGTGAATGTAAGCTTTGATTTGGCACCATGATTTACATGTTCACTTGAATTTATAACCATGAAGAAGAAGAAAACTGTTTCTGTTCAGGCTCGGAAATAGCAAAATTGAGCATAAAATTACCACATGTTTATTGCATTCCAATAGTGATGCAGACCGGACCGCCTTGGACTGGTCTGGTCCGCGGTCCAGCCCTGGACCGCCAAAATACCGGACCACCTACAAAAAACCGGTCCAGTGTTGGAGCGGACCGGTCAAGTGCCGGTCCGGACTGGTCCAGTGATTTTTCATGTCATGAAGAGTATCGCATGAATTTTTTCATATTTAAACAATGAAATTTATGCCATATAGCTCATTTTCACCCTCATTTTATCATAATTTTTTTAATGCCGATGGACCGCTGCTGGACCGGTCCAGTAACAAAATCGGACCACCTCATCCTGGACCAGACCAGGACTTGACTACTTTTGTAAATACCGGACCACCCTCTAAAAGGTGGTCCGGTCTGCATCACTACATTCCAACTGCTTTCATCAGTAGTAAACCATTCTTAACCAACAAATTGAATATGTATGGATAGCCCTGAATGTCAGCTTAGATTGGGCACCATGATTTACATGTTCACTTGGATTTATAACCATGAAGAAGAAGAAAACTGTTTCTGTTCAGGCTTGGAAATTGCATTTTGAGCAAAAAATTGCCACATATATAAATTGCATTTCCACTTCTCTCATTACCATGTAAATTACAGTGTCAAACAAAAGCAGACATTCAAGGTTATCCATTCATAAGCAATTGATGTTGGTTTAGAGTGGTTGATGCAGGGATGAAAGCCAGTAAATTGAATACAAATTAGTTATACCATGAGTATACTATATGTGGTTTGGGGAGATATATACAGTCGAGGTGGTAAACATAACCTAAGGGTAATAAATTCAAGTGAACATGCAAATAATGGTGCCAAATAAAAGCTGAAATTCAAGGATATCAATCCATATTCAATTCATTGGTTTACAATGGTTCATCTTTGGATGAATGCACTTTAAAACATATGTGACAATTCTATGGCTCTAATGCGATTTCCGAGCCCAAGCAGCAATATTAGTCTTTTTTCATATTCATACATTCAAGTTGCCATTTAAATCCTGGTACCAAATCAAGGCTGACAGTCAGAGCTATCCATCTATATTCAAAATGCTGGTTTAGAATGGTTAACTACTGATGAAAGCGGTGGAAATGCAATATGTATACAGTGTATGTGGCAATTTTGGCCTCAATTTTGCTATTTCCGGGCCTGAACAGAAACATTTTTCTCCTTCTTCATGGTTATAAATTCAAGTGAACATGCAAATCATAGTGCCAAATCAAAGCTGACATTCAGGACTATCCATCCATATTCAATTGGTTGGTTTAGAATGGTTAACTACTGACGAAAGCAGAGGAAATGCACCATAAATGTGGCACTTTTATGCTCAAAATGCAATTTCCAAGCCTGAACAGATACATTTTTCTTCTCCTTCTGCATGGTTATAAATCCAAGTGAGCATGCAAATCATAGTGCCAAATCAAAGCTGACATTCAGGGCAATCCATCCATATTCAATTTGTTGGTTTAGAAATGTTAACTCCTGATAAAAGCAGTGGAAGTGCAATATATATGTGGCAATTCCATGCTCAATTTTGCAATTTCCGAGTCTTGACAGAAACATTATTCTTCTTTTCCATGGTTATGAATTCAAGTGAACATCCAAATCATGGTGCCAGAATAAAGCTAACATTATGGGCTATCCATCCATATTCAATTTGTCAGTTTAGAATGGTTGGCTACTTATGAAAATAGTGGAAATGCAATATACATGTGGCAATTTTATGTTCAAAATGCAATTTCCGAGCCTGAACAGAAACTGTTCCTGAACAGAAATAGTTTTCTTCTTCTTCATGGTTATAAATTCAAGTGAACATGAAAATCATGGTGCCAAATCAAAGCTGATATTCAGTGCTATCCATCCATATTCAATTTGTTGGTTTAGAAATGTTAGCTCCTGATGAAAGCAGTGAAAGTGCAATATATATGTGGCAATTCTGTGCTCAATTTTGCAATTTCCGAGCCTGAACAGAAACATCTTTCTTCCTTTCCGTGATTATGAATCCAAGTAAGCATACAAATCATGGTGCCAAATGAAAGCTGAGACTCGGGTCTATTCATTCATAATCAATTTGTTGGTCTATAATGGTTCAACTTGGGATGAAAGCACTGTAAATTGAATATATATTTGACAAATCTACGCTTGTAATGCTTGTTTCCGAGCCTTAGTAGCAATATTTAACTTCTTTTCCATGGTTAAAGTTCAAGTCAACATGGAAATCATGGTGTCAAATAAAAGCTGAGACTCAGGCCTATCCATCCATACTCCATTTGTTTGTTTGAAATAGTCTATCTGGTGATGAGAGCTGCTGAAATTGAATATATATGTGCTGATTTTAAGCTTGCACAGCAATTTCCGAGCATGGGAAGCAACGTTTGTTGAATTTTTAATGGATTAAGTATTGTAATAAACATACAAATCAAGGTGCCAAATGAAAGCTAACAATATTGACTACCAATTAAAATTCATTCAAGTGACTTGGGTTTAATATTGTGTCCTTCACAAAACTTTTTAATTTTGATAGGTGTGATTCGGAAAATTGTATTTTGCAGATCAAGCTATGGTTCATGTCTGTCATCATAAAAATCAACATAAGTACCCCAGACACATGACATGGATACCATAAGATAGAGCAACTTGTTGGCATTATTTTGGTGTATCATTTTAAGCAATGGTATAATATTTGATTGAGTAATGGCTGTTTAAGCATAGAGAGTCGTCGTGACGCCAGTGAAAGCGTCAATTTATGACACCGAAACCTTGTCTCATATTATGCAAAATTAAGGCTGTTGCAGGAAATTTGCGAACTTGGCAACAGGCAGATTCTTAAACTAGAGAATATTTGCTACAAAATGATACCAGAGTCAAAATGTTTGACATGGGGTGCAGCCAAATCTGAATTCCAGGTCCTCAGGCAAGGGACTATAAGAACAAACGGGTCTGCATATCTGGCACATTAATTTTGTGCCTTATTTCTTACATATTGGTCTTCTGCATTTGACTATTTATACCAAATCCCCTTAAGAAATATATAGCGTTACTCTGCAAATCATCCAAAGTTGAAGGGTCAGAAGTTTTCATACACTCCAGGACGAAGGTAGTAGGCCTAATATGTCATGTATTATGCCTCTAATTCATGAATCCTTGAGTGCAGTATCCTCTTTGAGATAAATTATCCTCAGAGTTCTCTTGTAAATTACAGTTGATGAAAGTCAAGTTGTTACAAAATGGGACTTAAATATTCCTTGTGAGATTATATGCCTAAAATCCGTGCCAAGTTATTCTTTATGACTCATAAGCAGTTTGTGAGGTCATAATGTATACTTTCAATGCTACCAAAGCAAGTCACCAACTGAGTAGCAATGAGGTCACACAATTGACAGTTCATTTCAATGCGATGGATAGGGCCTGTTGTGAGGTCATTGATGGCCATTAGTTAGTAGCTGTAAGACTCCCTGGACACAATCTTTAAAGTTCCCCGGGAATCACCATGTGTTAATCTCTGTCAAAAATCGTGAAAAAACCTTGCTGACAATTGTCACTATGGTCCAGAGCACACTGTCAAGCTACATGTAGGTTGCACTGGCTTCCGATGCCACATAGTATTCGTTATAAACTTCAAAGTGCTCAAGAACTTGTCCCCCGCATGCCTGACAGAATCACTCACTGTCTATGTGCCATCCCAGTCACTGCGGTCTGTTAATGGGTCAAAATTTGAAAACCTTGTAATTTCAGCTGAAAAAATTTTGAAAATTTTTTGTTCCAGAAATACCTTTTAAATTTTACGTTGGGTACATAGGTCAAACAATCAGCTATCACTGCACTTTCATGTCCAAGGGTCCCAATGCCCCGCTGATCTGTACTGAGGTGATAAACATAGCTGTAATGTTTTTGACTGTCATTAAAATCACACTTCTAACTAAAAAATCCTGACCACTTAGGGCTAAACAATCTATTGCCAATGATTAGGCAAGTTGCTTGCACATTTTGGGCCAAGTTCCAGGTCTCTAGTGCCAATTACTTTTGAGAAACTGCATTTGATCAATTAAAATACCAAATATGTGTGTCATTAGCATCATGCCTATAACTTGAAATCTGTACCACTTAGAGCTGAAGAATGTATTACCAACAAATAGGAAAGTGGCTTTTCTGCACACATTGAGCTATATTTCAGGTCTCTATGACCAATAGTCATTGAGATAGAACATGTCCTTGAACCAGAAATTTACAATAGGCCTATAACAAACAAAAATACTCTTTTCATCAATAGTTTGGATTCTGAATAATAAAGATGATCTCCACTACTTCCTCCAGTGCCCAATGTCTTTGCTAAACTATATTTCAGATGCTAGACAATGGTAAAATGTTACTGGCCCCCATATTTGGTTAATAGTTTCAGAGTAGCATCAAACTTCATACTTAGAATGTCAGATGCAAGGAAAATGCAAAAATGTTATGTAATAGTCTGTTGAAACATTTATTGATAATATATATTCAACTGATTTCAACTCCAGTCACCTGCAACAAAATTTTAGTGAGGTTAAGGCAATAAGCCATTTTTGACGTGATGCTAATGACAGCGTGATGATGATGATAATTACAGTAAAAATCTTTGCAGGGACCAGTGGAAAACTGGCAGTCTGGCAATATGTGCATGCAATGACCTTATGAACACCAGACACATGTTCACGGTGATTTTGGTCCAGAAATATGCAGTCAAAATAGAGTAGCAAGGCGTTTGCCAATGACAAATTGAGATAGAACAGCTGACATGCCAACAGAAATACTCTAATATGTTGGTTTATGTAAATGATACAGAGCTACAGACAGTTCAGTTATTTTCTAGGGTTCTCAGACAACATCAGACACAAGGTTTTCTCACAGAATGTGCGTCCCTTTAATTTTTTATTAAGAAACAGATCTGGCGTGATGCTAATGACGCAATATTGGAGACATCAACGCAGCAACCTCCTGCTCATATACAGAATATTATTTCAGCTATTGGTGACCAGATTTTAGAAGACCGACAGCTCCCTATTAGCGTGCCTTGGCGGCCCAACGTCGGCCCAAAGCCGGTCCAATGCTGCTGACATCGTACTGACGCCGGGCCGACGCCGGACCGCCGAGGCACGCTGACAGGGAGTCAAGTCTCCATGAATTGAAGAGTTTAATTGAATTAGGATCCTGTAATAGTTTTTGTGATACGACCTTTCAAAGAAATGTTGTTGGAGACAGGCCATTTTCAGGGGGGTAGGGCACTTCAATGCTATTTTGGACGGGATAAAAATATTCTGCCGCATATTTGTTGTGTTAAAAGTTTTGCTAATATCCTTGTCTGTGATAAATAACAACATGAGGTCCCCTATTGGTCTCCCTGCCATCATGAATTATTGTTAAACACCGGAGACAAGAATTTCAGACTTATCAAATTTTGACCATAATAGGAATCGCCTTGAAGTGCCATCTTACAAGCTGAAGAGATATGGCGGTAGATCTTTTCAGCATGCAGCATCAACAAAATGGAATACCCTCCCAACTGATCTCAGATGTTCCACTTGTTTCGCCAACTTTAAAGAAGGGCTGAATACATTTCCGTTCAATGATGCTTATGACTGCATTTTAATAGATTTTAATTTGTCTCATACTGTTTTTACATGATATAACCTGTATATTTGACCTTACACATTTTACATTTAATTTTTGTATATGATTTTATTTTGTCTTTACATGTACGTGACAGCACCACAGGGCAGGTTCTCTATATATGGTTGAGGTGTATTATAAATGTCTAAAAGAAATAAATAATAATAATAAAAATCACCTATTACATATAGGTCAGGCCATGGTGTGGCCAGCATAGAGTGAGAATTTGCCAAAAAACTGCATTTTTCCACATAAAATCTGCGAGCCCCATATATTTATCTAGGGCATTAAATCTGCAACTTAAGATAACTGTTAAAAGTGATACACAGCCATTAATATTCGCGCAGCGAAACGGCCGAAGGCCGTTGAGCGAAGCGAATTGAGTGCAAGAGAAGACTCAAAAATCTGTGCAGTGATGGTCTCAACATCAACAGTCCACAACTGGGAATTAGGTCAAGTGGGTCCAGCTTCTTATCAATGGTTCAGTTTCGTAAATAATAAAACATAATACATTCATTATCAAAAGTGTCTTAAAATTTCAATTTTCTCTAGTAATATATCCTGTACCAATAATTTTTACTAATTATTAGCATTGACAAGCTAAATCAAATTATTAACATGTGATTCATTTAATTTCAATCAGACAACAAGAAAACATAACAAAATTAAAGTTACTTAATCTTTATAAACTGATGATTATGTAACAGTGAACAGTTTTTTTAAAATCTACATGCAATGTTATTGTTTTTGTATTACTATATATTTATACTATTATGTAATATCAACAATCTAACATAGACATCACTTTGGCAGCTTTCAGTGCTGTCTGCCTTTTTACCATTTAGCTGATTGTCTATCAATCTTATTTTATCTATTTAATATATATCTATCTAATATATATCTATCTATCAATTTATCTATCTATCTGTCTGTCAATATATCTATCTATCTGTCTATCTATTTATCTCTCTATTTATCTATCTATTTATCTATTATATTCTTTGTCTAGTTTATCTTGCTATTCTACATTTTTCTCTGTCTTTCCATGTTATCTGTCTTTTATTTACTGAAACAGTTACAAAACTGCCTTTCATACATTGAATATGAAATAAACATGAAAGTTATGGTAACACTAGAGGTCCTACAAACACGTTCTAAAGTGCTGCGCGAATTTCATGGCAGTGCCATTTACATATTAAATTTTATAGCCCAGGGGATTTATGAAATGACCCAAAACAAATTGCAATAGTAATGTGCCATATACCAAATGAAAGCTGAAGTTTTTGACAGGATGATTATGAGTCAGAACAACTAAAACAATGCAATACCCTAATATAACTCTTTTTATTTAACATTGTCAGAGGAGGAGTAAGGGGTGTGGCTAATATTTGCCTTCAATTCTTCAATTGCTTTCTCAAAATTGCAATTTTTGCGGTCTGGACTTGTCAGTTGTGGACCAAGTCAATCTCTGTTTATTTATAACCAGCAACAACCAGCCAATCAGTGCATCTGGTAGTGCAGAAAATAGCAGGCGTCTTGCGTATTTCAATTGGAGGAGGAGGGGGTGGGACTTCCTCAGCACTTGCCTGATGCGCTAACATTATCTATTGACTGGATTTTACAGTTACCTCTGTCGTGTGCTACAATGACAACGTACCAGTTCAGTCTGGAAGAGCTCAACCAACCTCTCATACCTTTACTTATAGTAACTATAGGATTCCTATAGGAATCAGAGAGGCAGGCAGGAGAATGGTTAGTCGAGTGAAGCGTATAGCACATAGCAGATTGTTTTTGCCTGTGCAACACCCAACAATAACTGTGAATTTTGAGAAAATGTATTCTCATCTATACAGTCAACTCAAATTTGATAGAACCTGTGACAAATATATCAAAACACAAATGTCCAGAGAATTTCTTGGACTTGTCATATGCTAGTATATGGATGAATTAAATCGATCTACAAGTATAGGTTATTCACCTAGGGAGAGGCAATATGTGATTTATCCAGCGAGGGCGTTAGCCCGAGCTGTGATAAACACATATTGCCGATCCCGTGGTGAATAACCGGCTTATACCATGAGAGAAAACTGAAACAGGTAATCCACAAACAACAAATATCAAACAATGAAACAGTTAAACACTTTAAAAATCCCATGTGTGAGGAACAAGCCTGAGTTTATCACATGAATTGCATGTGTAAGCAGCATGAACATGTGAGTGATTCTTGGAATATTGATCAATTCATACTTATAATATGGAGATATTCCGTAACTGACCATGTAAAACCATCAAACAACAAAATAGCTGAAAAGGTGAGTGATACTGACATTTTTGTTTAGAAAAAAAAATTCAATAGAAAAGATGGTCAGTTGAGTTTTAAAACTTTGGATCTTATTATTTACTGAAATTTGACACCGATGTAGATTGTAGATGAATATCTTGTGATGGACCATATTCAATATTCCAAGGGGATTTCATTTGGTTAACCCTATAAATTGAAGGTACCTTGTATCAGTGACTATGCTGGGAAAAAAATATGGTTATTGGTGTGTGCCCACATTGATTGGCTTTTAAAATGTTTTATTGGGGAACAAAATGTCATACAGTATATAATTATAAGCGCTAACTTCTACATTCATGTACTTTGGGTTCTTCTGGTATTCCTTCTTTTAATTTTTCTAAATAGATACACTTTTTTTGGTGACATCAAAAATTGCTGAAGTTGCTTTACTTGGAATTTAGAAAAGCAGTGACAATTTGAAGATATGTGTCTTTGTTGATTGCTGAAGTGAGACATTGTGCTGATCATTGATAAGTTTTGTTTATTTATGTTGTGCATTCATTGGTGGCCAAAATTAAGACCTTTGTTGCAGTGCTGTTCTCACAGCTTCACTTATTATTCTCCCATGGGAGGATAACTGGACAACAAAGAATATGGGTTTTATTGCAGTGAAATATTGGCTTGTGATTGGCTGACAGAGGTGTCGAATGGTATAAGTATAGGTTATTCACCTAGGGAGAGGCAATATGTGATTTATCCAGCGAGGGCGTTAGCCCGAGCTGTGATAAACACATATTGCCGATCCCGCGGTGAATAACCGGCTTATACCATAAGACAAAGCTGAAAGTTGTCATTTGTTGTTGTGTTTTTTTCACAGCTTCACTTATTATTCTCCCATGGGAGGATAACTGGACAACAAAGAATATGGGTTTTATTGCAGTGAAATACTGGCTCGTGATTGGCTGACAGAGGTGTCGAGTGGTATAAGACCTGATAAACACTGTGTACCAACCAAGTGACCTAATTCAGAAATTTTTTGATTACATTTTGCTAGTTCTCATATATAGAGCAAACAACAAACTTTGCATTATAGCCAGTATGCTGTCTTATAGTACAAGTAATGCACATAAAAATTTTGGAATCAATCAGTTACTTTTTTTTTTTCAAATTTCACGTCAAGATGTCTGGTACATAAATACAGCATACTGGCTATGGTATATTGTAATTACATTGGTTTCTTGCCTACAATTTAAGATTTTATGATTAACTAGGTCGCTTCGCATAGAGTAAACGGTACACAGCGTATACCATGTCTATCAATGACTGGTACTTCTGCTCATGCCCATAGGCCAAGCAATATAGCTTTATTAATATGTCCGACTCAAAGAACCTTACCCTACGCTCGACAGCAAAAGAAAGGCAACACTTGACTTTGGCTCATATATTTTCAAAAACGTTTTTTGGCCTAAACCAAATTGAATGGCATTGATTCTATGGTCGACAAGCATAATCATACCAAACATCATTCAACTATGACAATTTCCTGTCTTTCCTGGTCCGTTTTATCAAATTTGTGATTTTGCAATAAAGGAGGCCTTACCTTCGATTTACAACCAAAAGGATAATGTCCGACATTTGAAAGACTGCCTCATAGACGACTAAAAGCCGAAAATTCACTTCAGCACCTTAATCTTTTTATTTTAAACGAAACTTTGAAGATTTGCATTTCACAAATTTTGAAACACAGTGTTGAAAACGGTTGATTTTCATACCTTTTGAATTGTGCTATTTTTATCAAATTTTCCATAAATGTTTCCAACATGTCTCAGAGACTAATCTCAGTCATTTTCGAAATAAAATCAGTCTGGTTTCTGTCTGTATTTGAATGGTGAAAACAATGTCTTACCCCGCAGAATGATGAAGGTCCAATGGCAGCAATGGCAGCAGCTGCTTGACATTCAGTTGGTTCCACTGCTCCCTTTACAAAAGGATCTCCACACTTCTTGTCAATTGTTGAAGAGCAGTGCACACATTTTAAACCTGGAAAATATAAATCAAGAAATCAGATAGCCCTAATTAAAAAAAGGAAGAGCAACTTAATGACATTGCAAAAATATATTAAGAGTCACAATATATTGAAATATTGCCAATTTTAAATTCTTATCTGTGAAAGTATAATATTTTTGGCTATAGAAAGGTAAAATCTATTAAATTTAAAAAACAGTTTTTAAATGAGTTGTACTTCCTAATATACAATGTAGTAGCCTATAGGCTAAAATAAAAATGCAGTTCTTATGTCAAAGCTGACACAAGACCAGATGAAGACAACATAGAATTGTAACAACCAGTGACAAACCTTCTGTTCCTGGTACCAAAATTGCCAAAAGTAACGCAATCGCAAGTACCTTCATGATTATTGATGATGTTATGATTCTACAAACTGAATTGTTATCCATTTGAGGGGCCTTATGTTTCCTCATTATTGGCTTGCCAAGAATCCTGGATTCCAATTGGCTGAGAACTTCTCTCCCCATATTATTATGTTATTCATATGTTATTCAGTGGGGCATGTACAATGTTTTTACTCCACCCATGTACAGGGGCCTTATCGTGGTTTGGGGGAGGGGGTGTTCATCCCTCAGGATTTGGACCAGAGGGGCATATCATAGGGTTCGGTCGTCTGCCCATGTTCCCCCCCTGCTCGCTATTTACAGTTTAGCTTTTGTCAAAAATTCAAAATTATATTCTAAAATGGCAGATGAGGCTTTTAAAGAGTAATTAGGGAAGGTAATTAGACCTTAAAAGTGGACCTTGCTCGTATTGAAACTCCAAAATGTTCAATTTTGTGTCTCCTTCTGTTCAGAAAAATAATATTCCATATTCGTTAGCAGGAGCGTACAGCGCATTCAAAAATTTAATTGCCCATTCTCATGGTCGTGAATCAGTCCCATTTTCTGGTGCTAAATGAGGATTTCAAGGAGTATCAGGTGGTATTTAATTGTAAATTTGAGATCTTGCATGCAGGCAGTGTCCATTGATTATGAAAAGATTAGTTATCATTTCAATCCTTCTTGAAACACCCACCTACTATTTTGAACACTCCATTGAAACCATATGCCATTGCTGTACATATATAAGGTTAATGATGTAACACGAGCCTGTTTGATAGACGATCAAAAGTTAGAAGACTTCAGCAACTTTATTTTTAGATTTTACCACAGACATGTGCCGTCACAGTTCAGCAATTTCAGAATTTATTAACAGTGATTTTTTTTAGTGGTATAATTATTTGCTTGGGTGGCAGTTCAGGTCCGAATTTCTTTATCCCTTTTTTTACTTTGTCACGGCTGGTCGAAATAGTGGTTTTCCAGCTTTCTAAACCGAGAAGTGTTTTTTAAAAAGCAAGAACAACAAATAGACAATTAGTTAGGGAACGAGCGGCAAAACGGACTGGCGGGGCAAAACTGGGCAAAAATTTTTCGGTTGGAAAATAAAATAGGACGCATGAAAAACTTTTTCTGAAAGTTTGTGGGTGAGAATGTTACAGGTATACAGCTATGTTAATTTGAGGTTTTTGATTGATTTTCTTTAAAAATTTGGAAATTCTGTAGTTCCCCCAATGACGTTGCCAGCAGAATAATTTATAGTCAGTGTTATAAGATGACTACTAAGCGTGCTTGGTAAGCAAATGAATGTAGTCTGCTGCTTAGTCATGTGTAAGTAGGTCATTATTTGTATGGTTGGGGCAAGATGGAGTCCTTCTGTGGGGGCAAAATGGGAAGCACAAAAAAGCAATCCCAGCCTTGAAGAAGTTGTGCTTGTGGGAATATAATTTGAGGAACAATCCATACAAGAGGAGCAATTTGGGTATGCATACGTAAACAAAGAATGTGTTATACAAAGTATTACACATCATGATTATTTGAAATATGCAAAAATGTTGCAAAAAGGTGAATTAGTTGCTCTTCACACCACTTTGTAGTTAAACATTTTGTTGAAATATATTTATAAATACTTGCAAAATAATGTACCTGGTGTGAGAAAATAAATAAATCTAAGGTTCAAGTTCAAGTTCAAGTTCTTTATTGGAAAATAATTATTTAGCAAAATACATAAATCATGTACAATTATAAACAATATAATTTTCCTTAGTCAAGATACAAAAAAATGTATATATTGACGTATAGTTAATAATACAAATAGTTTTTATGTTACATCAGTAAGAACTTCTAACAAACAAAATTATAATATATACTGAAAACAAAATAATAATACTCTTAATATACATTAAAAAATATATATATTTAAAAAATCAAGAAAAATAAAAAATTTATAATAATAAAATTACAAAGTGACAAAATCATTGTTGGTTATTACAAAAATCTACTCATTATAACGTCAGAAAGAAAATTCCACACAATGACTCCCTTATATCTCAAACATCTTTGACAAAAACTACTTCTAAAAATGGGCTAGTGTAACTTATCGCGTAATCTAGTATTATGAGCATGATACTGGGAATTAGAAAGAAACATGTCATTAAAAATGTCAGGGCTATCTCCTTTAAGCAATTTAAACATAAACAAGGCAACCTTGGGAACATCGATTTTGAAAATATCTAAAACTCCATATTTCAGGAAGAGGGGAATCGATGGCGTTCTAAGAGGTGAAAACAATATAATCCTTAAAGTTCTTTTTTGAAGTTTATGAATTGAAGCCAAGTTTGTAGCGGGCACTGAACCCCATACCTCAATGGCATAATTAAGGTATGGATAGACAAGAGAATTGTAAAGACTGAGCAATGAATGTGAATTGAGCTGATGTCTGGCCTTTAATATTATGCCTATGGCCTTAGCTATCTTCTTTCTTATAAAATTTATATGGTCAACCCAAGCAAGTTTCGAGTCAATAATAACACCAAGGAATTTAGTTGACTCAACATGACAAATTTCTTTGTTAGCAATCTTTATTTGGAAGTCACTAGAAACATTTTCCGACTGGATTTAAATAACATGCAATTTGTTTTATTTACATTGAGGGATAGTTTGTTAGCATCAACCCAATTATACACATGGCTTAATTCATCATTCAAGATATCTGTCATAACTGTAACATTTTTACCTTGAACAAATAAGCTGCTATCATCAGCAAACAAGATTGGCATAACGCTATTTGAAACTAAATAAATGTCATTAATGTATAATATAAATAATAGAGGGCCCAAAATTGATCCCTGGGGGACACCACAATTTATGGACATCTGTTCTGAGTAATTAAAATCTAAAGAGAATCCTTTACGAGGTTATGGTATTGCTTTTGACATCATTTTATATTCCCACAAGCACAATGTAGGGGAACGAGGGGCAAAACAGACCGTCTAACTTCGAAGACTCGCTGAACCAAGGTGGTATCTCATGCGAATGCCAAATAAGGTCTGATCCATGAAGAAGTACCAATACCTGTTGCTCAAAAACAGAAAAGTTCCTTTTTAAAGGTTCCAATTCTAATTTATCCCATTTTGCTAGGGGCAAAATGGAATTTCCCTGATGTGGGGCAAAATGGGAAGAAATAAAAACAGCTGTTTTTATAACAGTCTAACTAAAAAGCATGTTAACAAACAGAAATGCATTAATTAAGAATATTGCAGAATACCAAGGGTAAACATAGCAATAAACAATGAAATCAACATCTCAATACATAGCCGGGGAGTGATGCTGGAAATTTTACATTCTATGTACCGGTAATTATTTGACAAGGTACATAAACATTAGGTTACAAAAGAAACACAATTATGCGAAATTTTATGGAAATGTGAAATTTTTATGAGTATTCACATAACTCTGATTTCCAAGTTTTTCTTCATGATTTAACAATTTAAACTGGTATTGGATTTGACTATGTTTTTTGAAAGGTGGTTACATTCCATTCGTTTCAGTTTCAAAAATACATGGTTTTTCCTAAATCATCAAGGAATTATTGATGACATGGATTAGCTCCATAAACCTCTAGTGATTTATTCAATTTTTTGTCTGTTATATAGCCAGAAAATGTATCAAATGTCTCAAAGGTCATGTTTGAATTGAACCAATAGGAAGCTCCAACTTCTTCAAGGCTGGGATTGCTTTTTTGTGCTTCCCATTTTGCCCCCACAGGAGGACTCCATCTTGCCCCAACCATACAAATAATGACCTACTTACACATGACTAAGCAGCAGACTATATTTATTTGCTTAATAAGCAAGCTTAGTAGTCCTCTTATAACACTGACTATAAATTATTCTGCTGGCTACGTCATTGGAGGAACTACAGAATTTCCACATTTTTAAAGAAAATCGATCAAAAACTTCAAATTAACATAGCTGTATACCTGTAACATTCTCACCCACAAACTTTCAGAAAAAGTTTTTCATGAGTCCTATTTTATTATCCAACCGAAAAATGTTTGCCCTGTTTTGCCCCGCCAGTCCATTTTGCCACTCGTTCCCTAACTAATTGTCTATTTGTTGTTCTTGCTTTCTAAAACACACTTCTCGGTTTAAAAAGCTGGAAAACCACTATTTCGACCAGTCGTGACAAAATAAAAAAAGGGATAAAGAAATTCTGACCTGAATGCCACCCAAGAAAATAATTATACCACTAAAAAAATCACTGCTAATAAATTCTGAAATTGCTGAACTGTGACGGCACATGTCTGTGGTAAAATTAATCTTTCTTGATGTGAAAAAGTAACGGCGTTGGGTAATTGACTAATGAAGTTGTGAGCTTGTCTGGAGGTGTGAATCTGAATTGCACTTCAAGATGGGATAAGACTATGGCCTTTGTGCATTGACATTACAAAAGTTGATTGGTATCAATGGTGTGAAAACAATACTGCAATGTGCCAATGCGCTGCATCACCGCGCTGCGCGGCTGCGCTTTGCCAAATAGTCACAGCCCTTGATGGGATGGAAAAAAGTTAAATTTGATCAAACCACAATTAAATATGAAATTAATAGAATTTAAAAGTCAATGTTGGCCTGCTCCTTACAGGAGCTTTTTGTTTAAAAAATCTTCAAAAAGATGTTTTATAATATATATATATATATTCAGATTTTTTAGAGTTTTGTTATGGAATGTTTGTCTGTGTTTTTGTTTCTGTCTTGGGTATGCATAACAAGCCCATTATTCAGCAGTTTGGGTTCATATGATTCAATTCAATTCAATTCAATTTTCATTCCAGATGTAAATAGGATACATGTATTCAAACAAAAAAACAACAAATCAGATCAATTCATTTCCAGACATTGACCCCTATATTTTGAGTTTTTCATTCAAAATCTGCTTTATACTTAACATTGTTTTTTAAACTATTGTGGAACAGCTTTTTGAAGTCCTGTGCATGTTACATGAAAATTTCATAAGATTATTCCCATCCAACATGCCACAAATCCAGTATTTCCATTGCACATTTTCCTGAAGCACAGTCCGTGAACTGATGTTTCAGGCAGAGCTGACTAAAATTAGTACTAGTGTGTAGTGAAAAGTCAACCGTTTTTCAAAATTTTTTCCACAACAGCTCTTATAGCTCTTTGCGAATTAGCGGTCCACTGATAAAATTGATTTTCTTATTTTCAATTTGCAAACTGGCTTAGCCACATTATCAACAGTTTTTCTGTTGGTCTCCTAATCTTCTTATGTGATGAAGTACCAGAAGTCATTTAATAAGTTTGTTTATTGTCGCCTATGCTGCTGAATATGATAAGCACTGAATCATCTGATTAACCATAACTGAAAAAAAGCAAAACAGTTTTAAGCGAGTGACATCACACGACCAAGTTGAAAGTTAGTTTTGAAACTGTTTGGACCTCTAATCCGCAAACAGCTCTAAGATCATACACGAGGACAGTGCCAAATTTGATAGTTATTGAGTAAACAGAACTTAGAAACTTTTGTAGTTAAACAATGTTGCGTTTTTGGTGCTCAGTGTAGGAATGATATAATACGATGTCGCTTTATTTAGATATGCTTTCGTCTCAAACAACAACTGTGAAGGCACATGTCCGTTGTTTTACATGAATCTTTGAAAATTTGTGTTTCATAAATTTTGAAATATATATTGTTGCTCTGTTCAAGAGGCTTGAAGCTTAATCATAATTGATGAAATGCAAAATTTCAAAGTTGTGTGTAGAATCTAAAGATAAAGTTGCTGAAGTAATTTTTCAAAGAATCACTCAATCACTTTAGCTTTTAATTACGAATCCATCGCAAGCACATTCGATAACTACACTGAATCAAAAAAGAAACATCCTCCTTAAATTTTTGCTTATTTATTGTTAAGATTAATTTTTTTTGGCCAAAACCAATAGGTCTGTCTCCATATAGGGATTACAACAGTGATTATTGGTAGGTGGCATAAAGATAACTGGGTTGGCTATTTCTATCATTCAAGTACAACCATTTCCTAATTTCCTTTGGCCTTGTTTATCACATAAAAAAAAAAAAGACCTTACCTGCATCTCACAAAAAAAAAATATGAGGGCGCCATTTCGAAGTGTGTTACATAAAGCCGTAAAAAGCAAAAAATGGCAGAAAATGGGCTCTTAAGCTTTATTCTTGAAAGCTACGTACAAGCATGCGCACTCTCGCACTGAAGGAGGTTACTGAAAATTCAAGACCTCCGATATGCTAAGTCAAATATACGGACTGAACAGTTTTTAATTGGTGATGAAATTGACTCTTATCTTATTTCATCTATGCTGTGATTGATATTTTATACCGTTTATTGTCACACGTCAAATCATAAACGAAGTTCCCTACAAAAAGAAACATAGGCTGCGTAGCAGCAAACCTTCAGCGAAAAAACAACATTTAAAAAGGACACCATTACACCAAAAAAGTGATGTGAACCAAATTGCCTGTAGTATTTGCAATAGTGGCCCGATCTTGGTCTGAAATTATCTATACGCCCCGCTATATGCCCGCCTGCATGCCAAGGTATGTTGAACGATGGAAAGGCCTTACTAGACCAATGTACATATAATATGGACCAGTTTCATGCATAAACAAGGAATAAGTTGTGAGGTATGGGTCAGAATATTTGAAAAAGCATTTTAAAAGAATAATAATCAAGCAGACCAACAAAAGGCACTAAAATATTAGATAGGTGATGTATATAAAATTTCTTCTACATGCAATGATGGTCAAGTTTTGGCCTGGAAACAAAAAATAATAATTTTAATATTTTTTTGTCAATTTTCAAGATGTATAGAATATCCATGAATCATACCCACAAAAGAAACAAATTAATCGTATAGGTGACACGTGTAACGTATTTCATCCATGTAAATGCAATTGTGGCCAAGTTTTGGCCCGAAATGAAAAAAAAAACAATTTGAATACATTTTTCACAATATTCGAAAAAGTATGGAATATCAATCAATCAGGCCATGAAAAGGCACAGCTAGACTGTATAGGCTACATCTGTAAAAATATTTCATCCATGTACATGTATTAGGGGCTGGGTACTAACCTGGAAATGAAAAAAATAATTTTTTTACATTTTTCTCAATATTTGAAAAAGAAAAAAAATATTTATCCATGAGACCATCAAAAGGCACAATAAGACCATACAGGCTACATGTGTACCAAATTTCATCCATGTGCATGCAATAGGGGCTGAGTCCTAGCCCGGAAACGAAAAAAATTATTTTTTTATATTTTGCTCAATATTTCAAAAATTACAAATGTTCCATCAATCAAACCATCAAAAGGCACAACTAGACCATATAGGCTACATGTCTACCAAATTTCATCCATATACATTCAATAGGGGCTGAGTACTGGTCCGGAAACTATCTATCCGCCCGCCGCCCGAACGCCCGACCGCCCTACCGCCCGCCCAACGGACGGACAACTTTTGACGAAAGTGATAACAATACCTTCTTCTTCATCATGTCACACCTCGATGTAAAGGAACAACTTAAAAACCCGGAAGTTTATTTTCGGATTATTCAAGAGTCAGTTGTGTAAGCACGTACTGTGGAGGCAGTAGAGCATACGGTACCCTGGCAAGATATATATCGAATAATAAAAGTTTTTTTGTCCTTTTCCTTCACATGTGCAGCATTAGAGGGCCACCATTAGTGAAGGGGCTTGGAGCTTGTCAGATAGGGCCTCAACTATAATTCATTCGTTTCACAGAAGTATTCCACTGTTTTTGTTGTTGTTGTTTTTTTACCTTCAGCGAACGAAGTTCGAAGAAGGTATTGTAATCACTTGGGTAAAAATGTTGTCCGTCCGCCGGGCGGGCGGTCGGGCGGGCGGTCGGGCGGCGGGCGGATAGATCGTTTCCGGGCCAGCACTCGGCCTCTATTGAGTGTACATGGATGAAAGTTGGTACACATATAGCCTGTATGGTCTAGTTGTGCCTTTTGATGGTCTAATTGATAGATATTCAATACCTTTTGAAATAATTGAGAAAATATAAAAATTATTTTTGTTCGTTTCCGGGCCAAATCTCAGTCACTATTGCATGTGCACTTATGAAATTTGGTACAGATGTGGCCTATATGGTCTAGTTGTGCCTTTTGATGGTCTCATTGATGGATATTCTATACTTTTTGCAAAAATTTAGAAAATAGAAAAATATGTATTTTTTTAGTTTTTTGGGCTGAGACTCGGTCACTATTGCATGAAAATGGATAAGGTTTGGTACACACATGGCCTATAAGGTCTAGTTGTGCCCTTTGAAAGGTCTGGTGGAAAATATTAAATGCTATTTGAAATATTGAAAAAAAAAGAGAAAAAATATATTTTTTGTTTCTGGCCCAAGACTTGGTCACTATTGCATGTACACGGATAAAGTTTGGTACACATATGACTTATGTGGTTTAGTTGTGCCTTTTCATGGTCTGACTGATACATATTCTATACTTTTTGTCATATTGAGAAAAAATATTAAAAATACTTATTTTCTTATAGGAGCCAAAACGTGCCCACTATTGCATATACAGCAATGCCATTTCCTACACGTATCACTTATAAAATGTAGCAGTGCTTTTTGACTTGAATTTAACACTTTTTGAATGATCAGAAAAAAATTGGTGCATGCATAAAACCGTACCATAATATAAGTAAATTAGTATAATAAGGCCTTTCCCTGCTTTTACAAACCCTGGCAAGCACACAGGTAGATCGCAGGGCAGCAGGCAAATAACAGATAATAGAATGCCATTACTCGACCACTGTTGCATACCTATAATATACGGAATTTGGTAAACACACCAATTTTATGATGTAATTGTAATCTTCTAAATGTGTTATTCGCTGAAGGTTTGCTGCTGCGCAGCCTATGTTTGCTTTTGCAGGCAACATGTATCCTAAAGAATTGTTTCTAGTATTTCGTCAAAGAAAACTGGGAAAGGAATGATTCACTCCAAGCCACTTCAAGCCAACCATTCCAATGAGTCTGTATACATTCACCAGCAAAAGAAACACAACACTTGATTTTAGATCAATTTTGAAACACAGTGACGAAAATGATTTTTTTTTCATGCCTTTCAGATTTTGCTATTTTTGTGAAATGTTGCCAAGATGTGTCCAGTATGTCCCAGAGGTGTGAGAAAAAAATTAAGGCAAACCTTTGATAAAAACAAAATTTCACTGCATTTGAGGCCAAATTTTAAATGTGAAAGTGACAATGATCACAAGGGGCGTAGCCAGAAACTAGGTAGAGGGGGGGGGGGGTTGTTCAAGATGGCCTTGGGGGCCGCTTGGATTCTGAGCAGTTCTGAGGCTACTATTCTTTCATGGAAGATCTGGTGTAAAAAGCCAAAAATTCAGTTTTTTTTTTCAAAACTTTCCTGTAAGTTATCATTATATATAAACTATTTGAGAACCCCCCCCTTACTCAGCACCATGATCGGGATACGGAAAAAGTGTCCAATAACGTTTTTTTTTTTTAAGTACCGGTACTTTACATTGGATTGGAATATTTGTCAAGTTGCAAGGGAGTATGTGAAACTCTAATTCTTGAGTTGTCAGCATAATCAGAGACAGCACTGGAGATTCCTGTATGAATAGTGTAAATGTCCATTATGCACCAGGCCCTATTCTAAATAAATGTAAAATTTGCAAGAGAGTAATTTTCTAGAATCAAAATCCACTGATTTAAAAACTTTATCATAGACTTCTGGGTTCAAAATTACCAACATTCTCCAATTGGCAAACGAGGAACCTGTTACAGTTTGTCTATTGGTAAAGCGAAGGAATGCAAAAATAGTCCATCTAAAGAAAATAACACAAATTTAAAAGAAAATTCTTTTGAATAAAAGTGACGTTTCTGAAGAACAATTCAGAGGCCCTGCAAGTCTTGATTTTCCGTATATTTACATCAAAGCCAACCAGCAGACATTCCAATGGTTAATATTCTTGACCCATTATTGTTGTTAAACTGGGCTCACCTGGTAAAATACACTTAATTACACTAAAATTGCAACAGATGGAACTTATGTTTGGAATAGGTATTATCTAAAACGAACGAGTCAAAGAAATATTTTAAAATTTTGTAAAATCCTCGCTCATTACCCGGTTATATGGGTCTGACGTCAAATATAGTATTTTCGCATCAAGTTCACATGATTTGGCATTTGTGAGGACTTACTTTTAAAAGTCTAGCAAGTGTGACTTAAGTTTTGGGCCAAGGGGGGGGGGGGTTCTGACCCCTATACCCACACTAGTCATGTATGTATTGAAAAACCATGGTAGTTGAGGTCCTCTGCAGGAGCGTGTCATTTACATTGGTGCTTACGCCGCGGCGGGACTGCCGTAAATTGACGATGATGTAGTAAAAATTTTTTGTAAAAAAATATTTTTCTAAACAAATAACAACCTGACATACGGTTATAACAGACGGCTGTATATAAGAAAATCATCATTAAACATTTTAAAAGTGTATTTTAAAGAAGTTATTCCCCGTTCAAATTTACGCCATGCTGCAAAATGGCCGTCGTCTGCATGAAGAAAACAGTCCTTTCTGGCCAGCAGGGAGAATATCATTATTTACCTTGGTCAATGAAAGAATTGGCTTCAACAGTGTTGTCAGTCTATCCACCAGTTGCTTAACAAAATTAAAGTTACATAATTTTTGTCAACTGATGATTATGTAACAGTCAACTAAGATCATGTCATTGTTTTTGTTATCACTATTATGTAATATCAACGATGTCGCATAGACTTAAATTTTGCCGCTTTCATTGTTGTCTTCCTTTTTACTATTTAGCTGATTATCTATCAATTTTGTTTATCCTTAATCCTATTTATTTGATATCCTGTGTATGTATGTAAGTATTTAGCTATCTGTCTTTATATTCTTTTTTTTTAAATCTATTTTATCTTTCTAATAGTTTCTAGTATAGGTAAATTTCAGTCTACTTTTTAATATATCTGTCTTTCAATTTTTTTGAAACAGTAACATAACTGCCTTTCATACATTGAATATTAAATAAATTTAAGTCCTAAAAAAACTTTTTAAGTGCTGCGTGAATTTCATGTCTGTGCCATTTACAAATTAGACTTTTTTCCAGTCACTTAAGGACACTGGTCGAATTTCTATAGCACACAGGACATTCCCATTCACTTCCCCATCATTGTTATCTTGGGAAAATAATTAATTCAAAGTGGTTCAGCTCAGTTGGATTTGCATCCTCCATATTTGAAAGATGGGGAAACTGCAGTTGAATCCGTCTGGCCCTAGTGTTTGTAGTGATAGTCACTTTCACTTTAAAATGCTATGAAAGATTTTTTTCTTATCGATGTTTTGCCTTAAGTTTTATTTCTCGCACTTCTGAGATATAGGCCTAAAGCCCCTTTCCCACTGAACACATATGCCTGCGTTTGACCACATAAGTAAAAAAGGCAGTAGAAACGCAAGTGGTTATGCAGAGCTATGCAATGATATGCAATACAATGCAACACAAGGCAATACAATGCAATAAAACATGTACAAACGCACAAGAAGGGCTAAAAAATTAAAAATGTTTAATTTGAACGAAGTGGGGCTGCATATGGACATGATAGGCAAAGCAATGCAAGCCAGTTTGCAAGCCAATGTCAAGAAACGCAGTCTTGTTGCAAAGCTATGTGATGCCTATGCATTCATAAGCATCAATATGTATCAATATGCATTGATATGCATTGATATGCATTGATATGCAAGTAAAATTGAGTTTTTGATACTAATTTGTTGAGTTTTAAGTGATGTAAGAGGCTGTTTGGGAGAACAAAAGACTGTATTATGCAGTCATATGTACCAATATGTATATGTATGCAGACCTTTTGCAGAGCTATTGCATGCCTATGCCAAGGCATTGCAGAGTTATGCATCCTTCTGCACCTGCTACGCAATCTAGAGTCAAAGAAACGTGTGCAACCATTGCATTTGGACACTTTCTATGATATTTCTAATTATGTCATGAAACGTGGCTAAATGCATCCAGTGGGAAAGGGGCTTTATGGACACATTTTGGCAAAATTTCAGAAAAAATGGCACAATTCAAACGGCATGAAAGTTTTGTATAAAATCTAAAAACAGACTCAGACTCAGACAATATTTATTAAGACTCAATAAAAAGTTACAGAGCCCTAAAAGAGTTTAAAGAGACCCCTCAAAGGTTTAAAAAAAAACGCTAGCAAGTTGCCACCTTTCTATAGATACGTATAATTCATATTATATACTAGAATCGCAAGCGATGATAATATGACCGCGGGCACTGCTGGACGCCTTTTGCTGATCAAGTGCAATCAAGTGTGACTGTGTCGATCCATAAAAGATGAATAACAATTTGTGTTTTGAGTGCAGCTTGTTTGGACCTGGCTTAAAAAAGCTCAGTCGTATAATAATAATAATAAATAGATATATATTCGTTGTTGTCCATGGTGCAGTGGGGCCTCTATTTGACGGGGGGGTTTATTCGAGGGGCGTATATGTGTACATCCATTGTGCATGCCTGTGTATGGCCATCGTCAAGTGTACGCCCATCTGTAGCTCGTCTGGCATGCCCATCTGTGTGTGCACGCCAATTTGTGTGTACACACCCATCTGTGTACGCACCCATTTGCGTGGGCATGTCCACCTGAATGCCTATCTGTGTGGGCACGCCCACCTGTACACTCATCTATGTGTACGCCCACCTGTAGGCCTATGCCCATCTCTCGAGTGTATGCCCATCTGTGTTGGAACCCTCATCTGTGAGTGCATGCCTTCTTAGTGTGCACGCCCCCCTTTACACCTAGCTGGGAGTACGACCATCTGTGTGTGTATGCCAATTTGTGTGTGCACAGCCACCTTCGTGTGCACGCCCATTGATATGGCCATCTGTGTGCGCATGCCCATATGTACAGCCATCTGCATGTATACGCCCATATCAGCACGCCCGTCAGTGTGTGTAAGCCCATCTGTGCGTGCACGCCCATCTGTGTGTGCATGCCCATTTGTATGTGCATGGCCATCTGTATGCCCATCCCAGTGTGGATGCCCATGTGTGTGTGGACGCCCATGTGTGTCTGCAGGGCCACCTGTGTGTACACACACATCTGTCAGTGCAGGCCCATCTGTACGCCTAGCTGTGTGGGTATGCCCACCTGTACACTCATCTGTGTGTACGCCCATGTGTATGCCCATCTGTGTGTGTATGCCCATCGGTCAGTGTATGCCCATGGGTGTGTGTACTCCCATGGGTGAGTGTATGCCCATGGGTGTGTGTGGACCCATGGGTGTGTAAAACCATTGGTACAGTATATATACACCTTTTGATATATATATATGAACACCCTTTGGTATAGACTCGCCCATGTCAGTAAACTGTCATGAAAAGTAAGCCAACCGACCTGCCGCCTGACCTGTAATGTAATGTAGTGCTTTAATGCAGTGCTGTAATGCAGCGCTGTAATGCAGTGCTGTAATGCAGTGCTGTAATATAGTGCTGTAATACAGTGCTGTAATGCAGTGTTGTAGTGCAGTGCTTTAATGCAGAATACAGAAAGCAGTCCAATAACACGTTGCTGTAATGCAGCGCAATGATTCATTGTTGTAATTCTGTTGTAAAGTAATGCAGTGAGGCAGTGATGTAATGCAGTACAATAATGCAGTGTAATGCAGTGCTGTAATGCAGTGCTGTAATACAGTGATGCAAAGCATGCAGTAATGCAGTGCAGTTATGCAGTGCAGTTATGCAGTGTTGTAAGCAGTGCTGTGATGTGGTCTGTAATGCAGTGCAATTATGCAGTGCAAAAAAGCACTGTTGAAATACAGTGCAGTAATGAAGTGTTGTACTGCAGTGCTGTAATGCATTGCAGTAATGAGGTTCTGTGATGCAGTGCAGTAACACAGAGCTGCAATGCAGACTGCAGTGTTGTAATGCAAGGCAGTGATGCAGTGCAGTTATGTGTCCGCGGGGGCATGGCCCCGTGTCCGCGGGGGCATGTCCCCGTGTCCGTGGGGGCAAGTCCCCGTGTCCGCGGGGGCATGTTCCCGGGGGCATGTCCCCATGTCCCCGGGGCATGTCCCCGGGGGCATGTCCCCGGGGGCATGTCCCCGGGGGTATGTCCCCGGGGGTATGTCCCCGTGTTCCCGGGGCATGTCCCCATGGCCCTGGGGGTATGTCCCCGGGGGGCGTGTCCCCATGTCCCTGGGGGCATGTCCCCATGTCCCCGGGGGCATGTCCCCATGTCCCCGGGGACATGTCCCCATGTCCCCGGGGGCATGTCCCCATGTCCCTGGGGGCATGTCCCCATGTCCCTGGGGGCATGTCCCCATGTCCGCGGGGGCATGTCCCCATGTCCGCGGGGGCATGTCCCCATGTCCGCGGGGGCATGTCCCCATGTCCGCGGGGGTATGTCCCCATGTCTGCAGGGGGTTTAGTAGATATTAAATGGTTGCCCCCTTATTCTTAGTAATAATGGTCGCCCACTCTTTAGTATATATTAAATGGTCGCCCCCTTATCCTATCTATCTATCTATCTATCTATCTATGTATATCTATCATCATTGCTTAGTAGATATTAAATGGTTGCCCCCTTGGTTCATACATTCTTAGTAATAATGGTCGCCCCCTCCTTAGTAGATATTAAATGGTCGCCCCTTATCCTATCTATCTATCTATGTATCTATCTATGTATATCTATCATCATTGCTTAGTAGATATTAAATGGTTGCCCCCTTGGTTCATTCATGCATGTACTTTTGTTATCTTAGCACCTTAGTAGATAATAAATGGTTGCCCCCTTATTCTTAGGAGATATTAAATGGTCGCCCCCTTATCCTTAGTAGATACCTTATCTATCTATCTATCATCATCATCATTGATTGCCATCATTGATTGCCATCATTGATTGCCATCATTGACTGCCATCATTGACTGCCATCATTGACTGCCATCATTGACTGCCATCATTGACTGCCATCATTGACTGCCATCATTGACTGCCATCATTGACTGCCATCATTGACTGCCATCATTGACTGCCATCATTGACTGCCATCATTGACTGCCATCATTGATTACCTTTGTCTACGACTCCGCCACATAAATCCTCCGACACCCTCCGACACATGAAATCCCGCCATGTGACCGTGTAAAAACAGAGATCAGCCTAAAGGCGATCAATAAGAGTTTGGCTGCTTTTGAGACACCCCCCAGCAGTCAAGTGGTCCAAGCAGGTCTAATCTGGCACAGTGCCAAAAATCACGAAAACAACATTCACACAGCCAAAATAACAATAAGGTGGGGTGTTTCACTGAAAAATCATGAATCTCAGAAAGGTATGAAAGACCCCTTGGATCATCCTGGTCTTCACTTGTTGATTGTAGAATGTAAAGTTATGTTTATATAGCAACTTTCATGATTGTACATTGAGTGTAACTTGTTATATCCATCCCCAAAAATGTGAGTTAAATGGTACAATACGGGGGTAAAAGCAAAATGACCGCGCCAGCGGCTGGCCGCGGTCATAATAAGTCAATCAAATTGCAATATTAGATACCTGCATATAAATTATTATACTGAAACAGCAACAAAGATCCTGAAGTAAGTTTTCAGCATTTTATCTTAAGCAGCTTTCACATGACATCTTCTTTTTGGTTGTAAAGTGTACGGAAGGTCTAGAGTTACGCTCGTATTATACTGGTAAGTGTATATGTTACAACATGATTTGAGTAGGCTACATGGAGACCGCAGCAAAGAGAATAATGCTAAATAAAGTTTAATCGAGCACAGATGATGTAAATGTAGCTTACGTTCTTACTTATTGCAAAAAAGTACTAAAGAGATGTGAAACATGATAAGGAGAGTTGCAGTGGGTGTGTTTCTTAATGAATGAAGTTTGAGCTCTGCTGACTGAAATAAATAGACATATTTCTGGTATCACTCTCACCTCAAATCCAGTTGATCAGAAATGCTTCCCTCTTCCACACTAGCAATGGTGTGTGTGTAAATTATTTTATTGAAGACAAATCCTTCCTCGCCTTTGGTCAAAATCCTGCTGCAAATGGACGCTCCGAAGTCGTTCCCACTTTCGCCGATGGTAAGTGCTCTCTGTAAGAACAATTAATTAATTTATCTAAATAAATCAGTGACTCTTAAATTTATACACTCACCAGCAAACGAAACGCAGCACTTGATTTTTGAATATTTTTTTGCAAAGAATTTCTTTGGACAAAACAAATTATATGGTAATTATCCTTAATTATTGTCTCTGTGCCAAAAATCATTCAGCTGCGACTATTTCCTGCAGACCTGCCTTTTGATTTGTTTATCACATTTCAATTTTCGTCATAAATAATTTATGACCTTACCAATAAGTTACACAAAAAATAAAGGTGCTACTTTAAATAATGACCAAACAGACAATAAAGTCCAAAATATCAGCGCATCAACTCTATTTTTGAATTTTACAGGACAATTTTGGAGTTTTGCACATTTCAAAATGTAGATGACTAGATGACAAAATGATTATGGTTCGGGCCCTTAGAATTGAGCTTTTTAATCAGACAATTTCACTATGTTGTCTTAAGAATTGCCACGATGTTTTTTCAAAGTGAAATTCACGATTTAACACCATTTTTTGCAAAGACATATAAACACATAAACATGACTTGTATGCAATTATAAGATAAAACATCAAAAATGGATCAAAACGGATCATGTTCAATGACTTTTGGTAAAATTATGCAGTCAACCGTAGAATCTTTGCCATCAATTTGGTTTTGGCCAAAAAAAGAAATGAGCCAACTTCAAGTTTTGCGTTTCTTTTGCTGGTGAGTGTTGGCCTATATCATAGAAGAACCAGCAAAATTTAAACAAAAAAATCCTTTATTGGGCCAGTTGGTGAGAACAAAAAGTTAATACAGTGTATACAGTCATACAAACAAAAAAACTTCTGTGATAGATCTGAAAGATTTTTTAAAAAGGCTGGTGTTTCTCACACAAACGTCATATCAATCAAATAAGCGTTTTTGTATAAACTTGTTAAAACTAAGTCAATCTTACCGTTTGCTGGGGACATTCTTCAGCCTCTTGAGCATGGCAAATGAAGACCAAAACTGAAGCCAGGATCAGGAAACTGCGCGTCTCTAAGAACTTCATGTTGAAGAATGCCGCTGTTCTTGATGGTCTTGGCCAAGAACCATCAAGAACTGCATGGCTGCATGGCAGATCACTAAGATCACACACTCGTATGCTTCAGTGAGCAGACAATGGTCATTTATGCCACATACATACTATGAGGTTACATCATGGGTGGGGGCAGTATATCCCTGGTATAGTCGTCTGAGACCCAGTATATCCCAAGATCCGAAGGGCTGAGGGATATACTGGATCAAGATCGAGTGACTGTATCACGGATATACTGCCCCCACCCATGATGTAACCTTTTTATCCCATGTCGTTTTTCTAAATACTTTTATTTTATATCAATGTAAAACAGTTTGAAGCTCATTTAAAATATGAATGCAGCTGTGTTACAAAAAAAATCAATACTCTTTATTGACAGCACTTAATTGCCTTAAATCACAACAATCAGCAAATATGTTGGTATCTACATGCTAATAAGCATGATATACAGGGGCACTGTTGTCTTCTGACTGGTCAGTTCCAGTATATCCCTGTTTATTGCATTATCTTTCAGTATATCCCTGCTGGCTAATTATCCAAAGGAATTTGATTGGTTGAACTAAATATATCCCTGTTCCTCTCTAGTGTATTTCCCTCTCTTAATCAATATTGACCAGGGAAAATCTCTATCAGGGAAAAAAGTTGGCTAGACAAGGGATAAAGTACAATGCATAAAATTTTCCTGGCAGATGCTCACACTTACTAAATGTATACATTTCCATGACTTTGCACTCTAAAGTACAGTACAACTCAAAATAAAGTATGATTACGCCAGAAGGAAGAATCAGCCACTATTAATCCCTTTCACACCTTTGGGCTCCCTCCAAATCACTTTCTACCTTACCTACTTTAAACATCCTTTGAAAATTGCATAAAATTTACATTAAGCCAACCCCAATTCAAACTCGCCCATTAGGTATTATTTCTTTGATATTGTGCCCCCTTGCTAATTGCAATTACATTATCATGCAGCTGCATTAATACAGTTCTTAAAATTCCTAAAATGGGTTTTAAAAGGTTGTGGTGGGGAGCTGTCTCTGTTCGGCACTGTCAAGTGGCAGCAGAATGCTGACAGTCCCTGGAAAATCGAATTGGGTCAACAATAATTTGATCTGTTTAAATTTGGACGGATCACCAGATCAGGTCGCACAACAGCTGTCCATATTACTATGCAAAACTACTTTCACAAAGCATGGTTGCTGGCAAATATCCGGTCCACTGCTTTGAATGAAAAAGTTTGGAAATCATGAGACAAAAGAAAGTTTTGAAACTTTAGCATAAACTTTGCCTGTGAAATTGATGATTTTACTCATCACAAGTATGGTGGTATTCAATCCACTTATGCCATTTAGTGCATGTTAAATTGTGGTCAGAAAAGGGTCCAAAAAGAATGCATTCTCACTTATTCACGAGTCCATACAAAGCCAATGTTTTTGCTTTGTGATATCAAAAATGCTCAATTGTATTTATTCTGTTACTTTATGGAGATTTATTAACTAGGACAACGATATAATTCACAATTTCATAAAAGCTGTGTTACACTTAGCAAAATGTCTTGTCCAAGCCACAAGTGGCCCCATCTATACTGGCAATATATGTGAGCTACAATGTATACATCCTCCATGATAAAAATAGTTCCAACTTATTTTGGTATTTACAAGCTGTCTGCTTAAAATTGAAGCCAACCAAAGTCAGATTAGACACTTGCAGAGTTTTTGGAAATAAACTAAACCATCACTAAATGATGAAACTGTCCTGGTTTCTTCCACACTGTCCTGGTTTCTTCCAGGGATCGAAATTCTGTTGACCGCTCACAGGAGCTCGCGAATTTTGCACCCTAGGTGGCGGTAAATAGCGGTCAACTTGTAGACAGGGTGAGGAGTCAAAGGTAGCGGTAAAGAGATTTTGGGTGAAGAGGAGAAACGAGGGTAAAATAGGTAAACAGAGGCCTTCTGGCAGAAAATGTTCTTACTTTATTTTGGATGGTACTGTACACCCTTCAGTGCCCTGGGGGGTTCTCACTAAGAAAGGGTGTATGTAGTCTGTGGAGGCACCACAAGATGGTACTGCTTTTTCCCTCGGCAATGTATATGCCTATTGCCAAATGGCTTTGTGGTTACTTTTGGAACATTTGTGTGTAGACTATCACACTGTTACAATACTAGACACATGGAAAGTAATTTTTCTTACACTGTACAAAAATCACGCAGAGTATAGATGATCATAACTTTAGCTATACCAAAGACTGTTAGCGTCGAACAATTTACCAAACATTTTTAAAACTGTTGATAGTAAAGATTTATTTAAAGCCGAGATAAAACAATTCTTAAAAGCAAAAGCACACTTAAATGAACATTACTTAGCGTGGATAGCCTTTATTGCATCTTGACGTCATTTTGTAGCCAGGACCACAATGGAAATAAGTTTATAACTATGTGTGCAATCCGAACGTCGTTAAAACTGTACTGCTTCTTTTTATGTCGGACTATAATATATATGTCTGTACCCTCTTTTAATGTGGCAATATATCTATCTAAGAGGCTCAAGATTACGGAATTCACAGGAAGCTATTGGCATTCTGAAAATTTGTTTAGGACATTAGTTTGACCAGTTCTACTGACCAAACAGATGATACATGTACAAGTAATTTGAAAGTGTTTTACACAGTGATATGACCCTTTATCAATGATACCATGGTTATTTTTGCAAAGTTCTGCAAAACATTCACAACCTTTTCCTTGTTGCTTGTTATCTTTAGAAATTTATTAAGATTTGCAATGCTTCCACTACTAGTTAATGTTTAGTCTTTCACTTGAACAGATACAGGCATGCAGCCATTGATGACATGACAACAGCAAGTGATGCAGCGATGGATGTGGACCCGTTACAGCCATCCTCGTTACAGCAAGCAAGCCTGTTTCCATCGTTGTTTATGTCGACACACGCTGGGAGACATGAGCGAGTGATCACGTCGCCCGCATTAGCTTTCTGAAATTACACGAAAATGCAAAATTTAAAATTATGCATTATGCCATGGATTATCTCTCGAAATAATCCATACATTATACAATACAGTTGAGGTTATAAAATAGCATGGAGGCAGACGCCAAATAGTTACAGATCTATTATGTAAGTACAAACGGGTCTGCATATCTGGCACATTAATTTTGTGCCTTATTTCTTACATATTGGTCTTCTGCATTTGACTATTTATACCAAATCCCCTTAAAAAATATATAGCGTTACTCCGCAAATCATCCGAAGTTGAAGGGTCAGAAGTTTTCATACACTCCAGGACGAAGGTAGTAGGCCTAATATGTCATGTATTATGCCTCTAATTCATAAATCCTTGAGTGCAAAGTGCAATCTGGTTAATTTCACAAATTCTGGAGAGACATTATAATAAATTCCAAACAACAATTTGTGTAAAAATGACATATTTCCAATCACAATTAACAAAGTTATGGACAAAAAAGTGTTTGTAAGTATGATGTCCAAATTACCAAAACGGTTGCTATGGAAACCAAAATATCTAAAAATGCTCAAGGTTGAGAAAAATGAGAATATCAGATTTGGAATCACCATATTCCACTTATTCAAGAACGACAATAAAATAGCTGTACCCTCTTAGTAGTACGGTTACCCCCTATTTTGCCCAAGTTCTACTGGACTAAAAGCTGTGATACACTGCAACTTGTAGTGTTGGAGTCCTCGAGGCCAGCCTCGTCCTCGAGGTCGGCCTTGGAGCCACTTTTGAGGGCCTCGGCCTCGGTCTCAGATGACCAATCCTTGGCCTTGGCCTTGGCCTCAGACCCTCTGGCCTCGGATATTTGTCCGAGGCACGTCCGAGGCCAGCGCAATTAATAAAGTTCAATTTTCCTGGAACAGTCAATAAAATTTTCCTGTCAGCTAAGTATAATTATAATTATCTGTCAGTTTATTTAATACAAGGAACCTATAATCCTATATATTATTAGAATCTGATAGAATCATTTTCTGCTCGCCTTTTAAGACTGTCTATATCTATACTCATGTCTTATTTTAGGTTGAGTGCCAAGTTATAAGTGGTGCCTTTTTTTGTGATATATATGAAATTATAAATATACCGCCAGTATTTGAATATTTTTGAATTTGAATTTTCCTTCACTAATTAAAAATATAAATTTCGACCATAACGATTTGAGGTTTTAAAGTTTTTGTTTACATGTTGTGCAAGATGCGTTAGTACCTGATCATTAACTTCACACACCAGAGTGTCTGACTTAAAACACAACTCAACAAAATGGAATGCCCAGGCCAACATTTTTGACTGAATTTAATCCATGCCTCAAAAAATATTCCAAATAACTTTGATATAACACAAATTTGCCACTGCCTAATAAATTGGAACCCGGCAATTTAGAGTATGTATCTAGAGAGTGAATTTTGTAAAGCAGTTATAGTGAAAGCTCGTAATGAAAGTGATAAGCTGCCTCAGAATTTTTTTTAAAACTAAACAATTTTTTTCCAGTCATGGTGAAAAAGATTAATTAATTCTTTCCTGGCAGTCTTGAAATGAATTTCTGGTGGATGGGCTATCTCAGTCTGCAGGGTTTGATTTATAAGTAAATAATTAAATCTAATCTGTCATTCTTTCCACAAAAAAAAAATCCCAGTGAGATGAGTTCCATGCCCTGTTCTTTAAAAATGTAATTGTCGCTCCCTTTTTGTCTTCATTTCATTGTTTTTCTTGAGTCATTGAGTGATTCTTTAATTGTACTGTTATAGCCTTATTGTAAGCGATGGCTAAATGCCGTTAATATACCAAGCTAAAATAATTTGGCAGTGAACAATGATTTTGTCCAGCCAGCCTCGGTCTCGGTCTCGGATGCTCATGCCTCGGTCTCGGAGGGTCAATGTCTCAGTCTCGGTCTCGGATGCTCATCATGCCTCGGTCTCGGTCTCGGATGTCCTGGCCTCGACTCCAACACTGGGCCAACTTGTCACTTCATGTCGGCCTAGCTGTGAACTGACTATTGTGGGATGAAGCTTTTAGTTATAAATGAAAATGTAAACTGCTCATATCAATTTAAACAAGAAAATCTTTTTCAGAATAAAAGATTAGCTGGCTGTAGTAATAGCAGATTTAAAAATTTATAGCTGGTGGTTTTGTCATAAAAATATAATCTAAATTCTTCTTCTTCTTCTTCTGTTTGTGCTGGGGTACCCTGGGTCGGCAGGTAGCTCTACCTAGTGTTAGAACCAAGTCCTACCTCGAGGGAGCTGCACAGTGTTTTTGGTTCAGGTGAATTGTTATAGTTTTAGAAGTTTCTCTATATCTTTTATTTTCTGGGCTATTTTTGTCATAATGGTTTTACTTCTTGTATGTAGAAGATCCAGGTCAAAGGTCAGGCCATTTCTTTGTGTTATTGGGCATTTATTTAGTACATGCTCCTGGGATTCATAGTTCTCTTTGCATAGTTTGCATGTCATGACATTGTATTTATTTTTGTACTTATCTTTAATGTCTAGCATTCTGCGTGCACCTCGCTTTGAATATGGTACTTGTGTTCATTCTGTTTAGTTGGTTAGTGTAGGTTGCTTTTTCATTTGCTATATATCCTTTTTTAGGTATTCTACTTTGCTCTTGTTTTGTTTATTAAGGAAATGGAATAGGGAAATCACCTATGGCAACCTTTTGGTCTGTAATATACATCTATGTACGTGTCTATGCATCTACCAGTCTATCAAGCCATGGTTATGGTCACTAACTGTTGGCCACTAACTGTTGTTCAGATGGTCACTAGCTGTTGGTGCACTAACTGTTGTTCACTAACTGTAGGTCACTAACTGTTGGTCACTAACTGTTGGTCACTAACTGTTGGTCACTAACTGTTGGTCACTGACTGTTGGTCACTAACTGTTGGTCACTAACTGTTGGTCAGTTGATCACTAACTGTTGACCACTAACTGTTTGTCCATTTTTCATTAACTATTAGTCATTAACTGTTGTTCAGTTGGTCACTAACTGTGGTCACTAACTGTTAATCACTAACTGTTGATCACTAACTGTTGGTCAGTTGATCACTAACTGTTGGTCAGTTGATCATTAACTGTTTGTCAGTTGATCACTTACAGTTTGTCTTTAGCTGTTAATGAGTTTGTCACTCACTCTCAGTCACTAACTGTTGGTCACTAACTGTTGGCTGCTAACTGTTGGTCACTAACTGTTAGTTACCAACTGTTGTTCAGTTGGTCACTTACTGTTGGTTAGGGTGCATCGTCTGCCCCTATATCTTCAAAAAATCACGCACTTTTGCATGATTGTACCCTTGTATCATAGAAGAAGCCCTGCAAAATTTTAGGAAAAAATTCTAATGCCAAAGGGTGGCACAAAAGCCTTTGAATTTCCGTATTAGGTCATATTTTAGCGATTCGCGGTTATAAATAATATTGTCAATTTTAAATAAAATGATTTATTTCTGAATGGCATAGTTAGAT
The DNA here is from genome assembly GCA_026936325.1 of Platynereis dumerilii. Lineage (NCBI taxonomy): Eukaryota > Metazoa > Annelida > Polychaeta > Phyllodocida > Nereididae > Platynereis > Platynereis dumerilii. The sequence continues at coordinate 109,076,272 of JAPTHN010000001.1, read as the reverse complement.
TCTTAGAAAGAGAGCTTTAATTTGAATACCAACATCAATGGTTTCCATTCAGTAGAAGTCAAAATTGAGTGAAGATATTTTCTTTTTTTATTGGATAAATGTGATAAATCAAAAAAAAGGATTTTAATATGACTTTGGGAAGTCAAAGAAGTCTACAAAGTGGAAATATGGTCTACTACATCATCTGATAAAACCCACCCAGAGAATCTAGCTTTGCTGAAGTGATAAAACCTTGATTGCATTATGATGTAGTCAGAAGAAAAAGAGATGCAGAACAGTGTATCAACGAATTGTTGTATTTCTCATATTTACATGTAATTTATGAAAATTTGCACATTTGAATTTGATGAATAACTATCTAGAAAAATTTTTCAATTTCCTACCTTCTTCAGCAGAGTGTTCCTTATGTTTTATTCTAACGATTATATCAAAGTTAGACAGAAGTTGAGCTTTTAAGTTGATTTTTCTCAACATTTTGTCATAATAGTCAGACACGTTCGGCTTTCCAAAAAACTTAGGTATGAGAAATTTTCAGAAATATAGCTTTCTACCATTCAAATTACAGCTCTAGCAATTGCTCTGAAGAAATTGTCTTTTTTCATAGTGTGGACCTATGATGTCATAGCTTGAGACTCCATTGGAACCTATGCAACTCTGGTTCTAGCTACGATGTCATAGGTGAAACTGGCCTATAGCAGTTCATGTGAACAACTTCATCATAGCCCTGCAATTATGTCATGGCCAGATTAGCCAATAATACCACTGCAAAAACTCAGGTGTTAAGTTGGGGGAGGGGGGTTGTTTATTTGGTGACACTTTAAGTACCTGAAATTCAACCAAGCATGGTTAATAGGATAACTAACAATTAATCACAGTTGCCTACAAACATGCTTCTGGTCTCAATTGGATTTGATATGGACTGTTTGCAGTTCTGTTGGCTGTCTCTTTCAGTGTAAAACAAAAACTGCTTTAATCCTGTATTGCATTGTCGGTTACCACAGTACCTCGTGTGAGTATGCAATCATAAGGATAATTGACCGCGTTTGAGAAGAGTTCCACCTCCCTATGTGCAGTCCAACTTTGCACCTGAGTTGTTGTTGTGATATTATTGGCCAGTATAGCAATGATGTAACTGCAAGGCTATGATGAAACTGTGCACAATGAACTCTATTGGCCAGTTGGACCTATGGCATCATTGCTAGCACCAATTTTGCATATCTTCCAGTGCTGAGCAATGGAGCATCTGCCTATGACATCATAGGTCCACTCTGGCACTGGAAAAAAAAACTGATTTCTTCAGATCAATTGCTAGAGCTGTAAAGAAAATTTTCTTCTGAGAATAATGGTATATAAATTGAAATCATACAGCCAACCATAAGCTAGATATTTCTAACCGCGACTTTTCAAAGCATAATTTTTTGACAATTTTGGACTCAACTTTGACACAAAAGTGCCACCCTAAAGCCACATCGGATCTTATTGAAATTTTGCAGAATGTGTTTCTACAGGCACAGGTACAATATGGCAAAAGTGCAAATGAATATTTCAATTTTTTAGCAAGCCATAGGCGTAGCTATTGGAATGGGTGAGGAGTGTATGGGATTCTGAAACCATAAAATGCAACCAGCAACCATGCAACCAGCAACCGTGCAACCATGAACCATGCAACCATGAACCAAAAACAAGCTAGGTGGCAGCACTGTATGTATGCAAAATAGCCCTCTGGTGGAAAAGGCTTGCAGTATCTTGAGTTCATTCCCTGAAAGGTATAACAGCAATATAGCTCAATTACCTTTCAAGAGTGTAATTAGATACAATACAATGCATTGGATCGTAGTGTTTCCAATGAGTCTCGATCGACACCTCTCGAGAATGACATGGTCCAGTGCACGAGAATCGAGAATTTCTCGAGAAATCTAGGACACTGTCCTGCCATTGGCACAATGATAAAACAAGAGAGATTTAATCTTGCAATGGATCACATTTTTTGGCTTTTATGATATCCTTTATAGTTTTAATGTTAATCTTTGTGTTTAGTTTTCTATAAATCACAGCTAAACATCCAGATATTATACAATTTTAAAACATTTGTACAAGTTCAACTTCAGCATTTATCAGGTATACAATGGGGATTATCATCAACAGATATTTAAATTGAACAATGGAGCAATTACACAATAACAATAATATCAAGCAAAACAAAACAACATCCCAATGGTTTGTAACTGTTATAAACATCAAACACATGAACACCATGTTAAACAATGATCAACATTTCAATTCTCGAGACTCGCTCGGCGAGACGAGAAAATGCTGAGTCATTGCTGATCTCGAGACTTCTTGAGAACTCTCGCTCTCATTGGAAACTCTACTCCTGTGTCAATATGGCCAAGGTGTGAACTTGAAATGAAATTAGCCAGCAATGGCCATTGACATGGTTTGATGTCTATGTCACCTGAATGTCAGTGTTAACTGGGCCTAGTATACAATGCCAATTTAAAACACTTGTATTCAACTGTGTAAACTTAATCCTGGCCTTTGGAAGTTCATATTTATAGTCAAACATCACACAAAGAGCTCCTTGGTGAGAAAAATATAGACCTTTTTGTGTGATGATTGGACTATAAATTAAATATAAATAGGCACCATCTTTCCCATTAAAATGAACTGTCAATTTGTCACTGGCTAACTTTTGACCTCATTGGTGACTTGTCAGTGCAGCCTGAGTGATCAGACTCACTCACAGACTTTTCTGATAAATGAAAAGAATGGGATATGACCTCACGAGATTATGAGTAATTAGAAAAACATAGCAAGTACAGAGAAATGAGTCATTATGCCTTATATGGAAAATTTAGGGCATCTCTGTAAGCACATGTAATTCCACTGCTGTAAGTCACTGAAATCAGCTCAATCAGGTAATGAAACACTAAAGTCATGCTAAATTTCCAAGTCATGAAAGTCGTTCAAATCAAATCACCAAGCCAGTGTTCGAGATCTCGAGGCCGGCCTTTGATTTGATTTTGATGGCCTCGGCTCGGTCTCAGACGCCAAATCCTTGGCCTTGCCTCAGTCTCGGATGGCTTAGCTTCGACTATATCACCGCACCAAGCTCTCAAGTCAAGTCATGATGCCAGAACTCAGTGACATCAGTATGTAGGAGTCTTCAACGCACTCTGAGAAAGGTTCCGGGACTCCGATGGGGGGGGGGGCCCGGAGGGCCAAGAATGACGTGAATGCCCAGGGCCTCATCATATCTAAATCCGGCCCTGAAGTGGACTGCTCTTGCATTGCCACAGATCAGAACATACGCTGTCTTGTGTTGCCACATAGTGATTAGTGTGCTATTCCGCGAGCTCCTGCGAGCATCCACATCATTTCGATCTGAGGAACACACACAATTTTGTCCGGGGCTGTTTCTGAGTGTGCTGATGGCCTTTTCTGCTTCCTTAGAGAATGTGATTGCCGAGTCTGACTCTGGTATACATCAATGTTGAATAGAAATGTTGTGAATGTGCAATGAAATTGGAACTATTTGGGACAGCAATGATGTAGCATACAAAATCAACTTTTGTGCCAGGTGGCAGCAGCATGCAGTTCTCATTTTCACCAGAATGTTTTCTAATAGTAACTAGGAATCAGAGAGGCAGGCAGGAGAATGGTTAGTCGAGTGAAACGTATAGCACATAGCAGATTGTTTGTGCCTGTGGAACACCCAACAATAACTGTGAATTTTGAGAAAATGTATTACATAGTCAACTGTCAAATTTGATAGAACATTTGACAAATATATCAAAACACAAATGTCCAGGGAATTTCTTGGACTTGTCATATGCTAGTATACGGATGAATTAAATCGATCTACAAGACCTGATATACCATGTCTATCAATGACTGGTACTTTCGCTCATGCCCATAGGCCAAGCAAGATATACCTTTATTAAAATGTACAGAATTTAAGTGTACGACTCAAAGAACCTTACCCTACACTCAACAGCAAAAGAAAGGCAACACTTGATTTTTGCTCATATTTTTGCAAATACTTTTTTGGTTAAAACCAAATTGATGGCATTGATTCTATGGTTGGTCGACAAACATAATCATACCCAGCATCATTCAACTACAACAATTTCCTGTCTTTCCTGGTCCGTTTTATCAAATTCGTGATTTTGCAATTAAGGAGCCTTACCTTCGACTTACAACCAAAAGGATGATGTCCGACATTTGAAAGTATGCTTCATAGGCGACTAAAAGCCGAAAAATCACTTCAGCACCTTAATTTTTTAATTTTGCACGAAACTTTGAAAATTTACATTTCACAAATTTGGAAACACAGTGTTTTCATACCTTTTGAATTGTGCTATTTTTATCAAATTTTCCCTAAATGTTTCCAACATGTCTCAGAGACTAATCTCCATCCTCCCATAGCAGGGCTCGTTTACACTCACCCTGCAAATAAGTGCCATAAAATTCTGAAGTTTTCAAGTCATTTAACAGATTTTTTCCGGCGTGATTTAAGTGATTGTTTATAGTTTTCTACCAAGAAACTAATTGAAACAACAAACAGAAAACAATGAAACACTCAAGCATTCATTCAATTGCTTGGAGAGACCTGAAACTGTTAATAGCTGTTAATTAGGCCCTATGTCTGTCACACCGGAGGAGAGATAATCTTTTTGTTACAACTTCACCAAAAAGCATATCATGTGGTCAGGGTAAGCTTTACAAGCTTACACTGAGAAGTGAGGATGCTAATCTCAGTCATTTTCGAAATAAAATAAGTCTGGTTTCTGACTGTATTTGAATGGTGAATGCAAAGTCTTACCGCGCAGAAGAATGAAGGTACAATGGCAGCAATGGCAGCATCTACTTGACATTCAGTTGGTTCCACTGCTCCCTTTACAAAAGGATCTCCACACTTCTTGTCAATTGTTGAAGAGCAGTGCACACATTTTAAACCTGGAAAATATAAATCAAGAAATCAGATAGCCCTAATTAAAAAAAGGAAGAGCAACTTAAGGTGGCTCGATACTCATGAACTTTCCAAGATAGGATTTCTTAAAAATAGTTTAAAATGATCCAAAAAATAGTTTATAGCAAGGATATATAAAAGAAAGTGGTCGCTACCAGCCTTTCTTTCAAAATATTGGAGGTAATGTAAAAGAAAGTCAGTCCACACAAACCTAAAAAACTCAATTTTTTTGTGTGAATTTTTTGCAGTGAAGTTTTCCATGCCATTCAGTGGCCATTCATGCTATGTTAATAAATGAAGCATGGAATTAAAGAGGACAGTTTTATGGAAAAGATAATGACAGTTTCAGAAAGATATATTTAATTTAAAGGGATTTCCAAGGGGCTCGGAATAAAAGTTTTGATTTTGAAAATTTAAACTTTTTTATAAAACATAGTGCTAAAAAAAATTGACGAGATAGGATTTTGTATTTCTTTGTCATTTACTTCCAAAAATAGTGGGGAACAATATGATGATACAGACAAGCCTTCCTACCACACTTGAAATTGATATACAAATTTATTTTTATCACAAAGTCATTTTCGAGAAATTAGACCTGCTTTACGAAAATCATCTGTTAAAAAATTCTGTTATGAGTATCAAGCTGAAACTCCGGTTGTATGTAGTCCTCTTCATGGCGCATCTAATGCTCTAAACGAGAAGTCTCTAACCCCAATAGAAGTGGCGCAAATTGCAAACGAAGCGGCCGACGCACGAAATTCTCAGAAGTAAAAAAGATGCTGAAAAAGTGTCAGCAGAGCTCTGCTGCTGTGGTGACGTCACGACAGATAGGGCCTGCCTGGCTGCGCGTCAATGTGCGCTAACTACCATTCCACATGAGTAGCGAGCCACCTTAATGACATTGCAAAAATATATTAAGAGTCACAATATATTGAAATATTGCCAATTTTAAATTCTTATCTGTGAAAGTATAATATTTTTGGCTATAGAAAGGTAAAATTTATTAAATTTAAAAAAATGTTTTTAAATGAGTTGTACTTCCTAATATACAATGTAGTAGCCTATAGGCTAAAATAAAAATGCAGTTCTTATGTCAAAGCTGTCACAAGACCAGATGAAGACAACATAGAATTGTAACAACCAGTGACAAACCTTCTGTTCCTGGCACCAAAATTGCCAAAAGCAACGCAATCGCAAGTACCTTCATGATTATTAATGATGATGTAATTCTGCAAACTGAATTATTATCCATTTGAGGGGCCTTATGTATCCTCATCATTGGCTTGCAAAGAATCCTTGATTCCAATTGGTTGTGAACTTCCCTCCCATATTATGTTATTCAGTGGGGCATGTACAATATTTGTACTCCACCTATGTACGCTTAGTCACTCTAGACAATTGAAGTGTTCTGCATGTAAAAGATGTGTTCACCTCAAATGCTTAGGGGGAACAGGGACACAGTGAATCAGCAATGTTTATTTCCTTAATATCTCAAAAAGTTGTTTATCCACATTCTCGATGTTAGGCTTTAATGAAAGTTTAATGTGCCCTCTATACACCTATGGTATCAAAGTATTTGCAGATATGCATCATTTTCTGTTGTAATCCAAAATTGTACAAAAAAAGTTTGATTCACTGTGGCAACATACGGGGACACAGTGAAACAGCACCCAGGGCACAGTGAATCAGTGTTATAAATATAATGATCTAGCGCAAAGACAATAAATAAAACAAAGATGGTGTCTCTGACCAAAGTTTATTTTTCCAGTAACATATCCTGAGGTTTAACAGCCATTAGCCAATTTATTACTCCAAAACAAAACAGCATTGTCGTAAGATTCTTACCACTTGAAATCAAGCAACTAAAAGAAGGGTAAGGTCTAATTTTCGGCATATTTGACGGTAAGGTATTTATATACAGTTGTTTATTGTTGCTTAAAAACAATTACATCTATAAACTATTCATTATCCATGGCTGGGTTGCAGTTAATCACTGAATTCAGTGATTCACTGTGCCCCGGAGCAGCCCCGATTCACTGTGACAAGTGTAATTAAAGTTGATTCCCACAGAATACAGCTACTCCACCTATTGTAGTCCACAGTTCAACAAAAATACCCCAGCTGGTGGCTCCCCCGCTTGGTAAAATTGTTCATATGCATTGGAAAAGCCACAGATTTTTGAAGACAGAGGTAGGCTCACTCAAAGGCTGCTGGCTCAGCCAGGAATAATGGCACTAAACTATAAATGCACACATTTTGGGTCGATATATAGGCCTATAATCTAATCCAACTTTCATAAAAATCGGAGAAGGAATCTTTGAGATATTCAAGTTTATTTTAAGGGGGACTTATTTTTGTTGAACTGTTTTGCATAATTTTCTCATATTGTACACCACGTAACTCTCAAAAAACATCGGTAACCCCCCTTCAAAGACTTGTTTTTCTATAAAGTGTATGTTCAGCTATATTCCTGTAATTTTTCATAAATATCTCATGGATATTGTTTGAGTGATGCTGCTTTTCGTTATAAATCCCACATGTTCTAGTATTTTACTGTATGTTTGAATGTAATGACATACGATTTTGAAAAGATCATAGTTCGAAAATTATGTTGGATAGCCCGCCTTTTTTTTTTTTACGTTGGAAAGCTTTCTTTTTTAGGAACTTTTTGGCAAAGTTTCATGAATATCTCATGGATTTTAGATTTCTTGCCAAGTGTGGGATTCAACTTTAATTCAACTAAAATCTTCATATCTTGATAATTGCAACTATGTGCTTCTGAAATACCAATGCATTAGTAAAGGTTATTCACCACGGGAGAGGGAATATGTGATTTATCATCCGAGGCCTTTAGGCCGAGGTGTGATAAACACATATTCCTGATCCCATGGTGAATAACTGGCTTATACCATGAGACAAACACTCAAACAGTCAAACATGAGAGGATAACTGGACAACAAAGAATATGGGAATTATTCCCCTGCAATACTGGCATGTGATTGGATGACAGAGGTGTCGAATGGTATAACTTTAATTACATGTTCCTTTCACATATATCATAAGTACGCCAGTTACAAAGGTGACAAAATTAATTTTAGAGAAACTTAAACTGTGAAAAATTTTCCAGAAGAGTTCCATAAACATCGCTGTCAATCAATATTTTGCCTTTTGTACTGATTGGCTTGTTCTGGGATGGGTGGAGTCAGTTAATTTGACTGTGGTCAATTTAATATATTTGCTCCATATGAGACATGTCCAGATCGCATTTTTTGACTGAAATGTTATTCAACTACCTGATAGATACAAGTACATGGACAATCAGACAGATATAGATAGATAGATAGATAGATAGATAGATAGATAGATAGATAGATAGATAGATAGATAGATAGATAGATAGATAGAAAGAGAGATAAGCATGTTTTCTCATTTTGCGGTCTGACCTTGTCAATTCAGGTCCAGGCCAGTCACTGTTCATTTTAACCTTGAGATACTCAATGTGTGTTTTTGGAAAACTGAATTATTAAAATTAAGCTCACAATTCATCACAGTTTTACATCGTTTTGATTGTTTGCAGGTGTCATTTCATATATTTCACAGCTTTGCCTATCAATTCCAATGCTCATAAAATTTCACATGCATTTGTTTATTGAAAACCCTGTCTCACGTCACTGGAATACTTGCCTTCCAGTAGGTGTCATTTTTTACTGTGCCAAAGTTATAGCCAAAATCAAAAAATGAAAGTAAGTTTTTAATGAGTTTATTTTGGATCAAATTTGCAAGGACCACTATAGCGTTTCTAAAAAAATAATGCTTGAAGCTCTCAATTGATAAAAAATATGCACGATTGTGGCCCTTTAATTAAAAAAAAAACATGAAATTTAGGCGCTCGGAAGCAAATGAAAACGCCCAACTATAAAAAAATGACACCATGACCATAAATGCCTACACAATCATTTGAGAATTGCTTTCTTGTGTATATTTGAATTCTGGAGTGATATACTAACAAGTTCCAGTGGCAAAAAGATTACAGTATCAAATTATCACCATCTACAATAGCACAAAGTATGTAATGTCTATGAAAAAATACCGGCCTTTTTTATTCAAGAAAGTTTTGACGACAGCTTACACTTGAACTTCGTTTGAATGAGGGGGACTTAAATGAAACTTTTTTTTTTAATGTTTGCAAATTCTTAGTAATACTTAGTATGTTGACTTGGATAAATAGTGCAGGTACAATTTTGATATATCTTGGGTAATTTACCCTCATAATCAAGATTGAAAGGGGTGAATATTCATATTGAGTGTTTCTTTTGTTTCTAATGGTATATTTGGCATTTGCAAGTCTTGCCTTTACACTGTGGATGTAACTAGGTAGACATTTTCGTTTTTAGGTAATCGCCCCATGAAATTGGGTGAATGGCTGCAGGGCTAACTTGTGATTGACTTGGTTACCTTGACACTGTGGACATTTATCGATAAAAAAATTTGTTTTTTAGTAATTACCCCCCTCCCCAAAAAGAGGGCTGGGGTAAAGGACTATAATCATAGTAGGCCTATGAATTGGATGATTTACTCCAAAGTTTGCAAAAGAAAATAGGCCTGTCTTCTGGGAAATTTGCATTGTCACAGCAAAGAATGTATACATGCTAAAAAAAAACCCAAGTGCTTTTTTAGACTGGAAAAAAAATCAGCTCCATTGCTTTTCTGAAAACAAACTGCATAGTAATGATGTTTTATCAAGATTGATATAATTATGAATTTAAAAAGTTGGGTCCCCTCACTCATTTTTGCTCTATTGAGCAATTTTGCATGAAAGAATAGCCATTTTTGGAAAGAAATATCCCTAAAATCAAATTTTGCTTGACTTTGAATAGGTGTGTTGATTATGTCATAATGGATGGTTTTCGTTAAAAATAACTCTTTTAATCTACAAAAACCCTATGTTAAGAAATTCATTGATATTTTGGGCAATTTTATAGAACTTCAAAAAATGACCACCAGGTGTCAGTCTCCCTTGCCCTCAACTGGAAGCTGAGGTCCAGTCAAAAACTGGGTTGTGCTTGCACTCTATGGCCTCTAAAAAATCTGCAAAGGCTACTGAATGTTTCCTGAGAATATTGGCTTTCTTCAAATACCAAAATGATGCATGTCTTTTAAATATTTTATGTCCATTCTCACTTCCAAAGTTTTGAATTCAATTTTTTTAATGTAACAAATGAAAACACAATAACAAAATGGTGAAAAACAGCAAGCTAATATATCTTAGAAACAGATTCCATCAAATTTTGATAAATTCTAAACTGTTTTCAATGCAAAAAAGCCCGTAAAGTGAGGCAACTATGAAGTGAGATTTTAGGTGTCATTTTTTCTTCACAAGAAGCAAACCTGCGATCAGCTCCACCTAGCAGGTTTTGGCATCCCTATATGTACCAAGTTTCTAGTCTCTAGCACAAAACCTACAGGCCAAGAAAATAATAATAATAATAATAATAATAAAATCAAAGAAAACAATATGATTCTCCTGATAGGTCGAATCATAATTAAATAACCTTTTAATCCAACCAAAGTGGAATAACTGTTCCAATCTAATTTCTGTGATCAGAAGAATGCCATTTATTATTATTTAAAGTATAAAAGTGCTTTAAAAGTTAATTTTATGTGGGTGGACGGATTTACAAACCTGTTATCAAGCCACTTTCAAAATATTGATGGTAATTCCGTCCACCTTTATTTCCATTTTATTTCATTTCATGGTGTCACAATTTTACAAATCCTGCAAGAATAATTTAATTTTGCATCTTATTCAAAGATTTTATGTTTGTTTGTTGACAGGAATAGGCCAATAATATTATCTTATCCCACTCATGTAATTATCAAAAATGGCTGTGATGACGTCACAGAATTTGATTGTTTTTTGTCCTCTGTTGTTAAATGGACCTGAAATATGATTGAAAAAGCTCTGAACACGAGAAACACAGCAAAATTAGTTGAAAAAGACTTTCCCTTGCTTTTAAAACTCACACAATTGTTATAGATGTATTTATATGCATACAGGAGGGGGTGGACGGATTTACCCTAATGGACGGATTTACCATCATTGACTCTATTGGAGAAAACGATTCTTTATATTTAGATAGGGAATCTAACAGATGGCTATGTACCTTCTGTACTCAGTCAGTGTTTCCTTTTAATCATTTTACTGAGGATAGTGACTTTTTGAATCTGGGTCGTGGAGTAATCTAAACAATTTCAATTTTTCAAATATTGCACATTACTATTTCAACCCATTGGAATTAAATGATGATGGTTCAAATATACATGGGCCCCTTTATGAAACAGATCCTGACTTGCAATTTTACAATGACAGTACTTCTATTGATAATATGAATCACTGTGATTATTACCTGTCCAGAGGATTCATTTCTGAAGAAATGCAATCAACTGAAGATTACTGATGAATGTTACTCTGTCCTACATCTCAATATATGAAGTGTACTAAAAAACTTTTAAAAGTAAACTTGAAAAGTTCATTGAGAATCTTAACTTTAATTTTACTGCCATTGGCATTTCTGAGACGTGGCTGAATAATGACAATGCAGATTGTTATGGCCTCCCTGGTTACAGTCAGTACTATCTTTGCAGAGAAAATAACAGAGGGGGAGGAGTGTCCTTGTTTATTAATGGTAATTTCTCTTTGTTAAATCTAGAGATGATTTGAGAATGATGAATACTAATACTGAGGCACTTTTTGTGGAAATTTCAAAAGATGACTCTGGCCTTCAGAAAGACTTGGTACTTGGCATTGTTTACCATGTTTACAGGCCTCCGAACCAAGATTTGAATGTTTTCAATGGTAATATGACAAACATTCTTTCAAAATTAAAAGCAGAAAGAAAATTCATTCAAATAATGGGTGATTTCAATGTCAATATTCTCAATGTTCCAAGTTCTGAATTCCTAGATGTTATATACTCCAATTCACTGATTCCATTAATCACAAAACCAACACGAATTAGAAACAATGCTTCAACATTAATTGACAATATCCTTTTCAATGATGTCACTAACTTAAGAACCTTCAATGGCTTGTTCTATACAGATACAGGGTGAGGAAGCAAATTTTTCAAAATTTGGAATATTTCAAACTTCAGTCGAAATGAAAGGTTTTGCTAAGTCATAACAAATTCATATTTTCAGGCCTTGGAAACAAGACAAAAAGGATCCTTTTTGTGAAGTTTGACATGTATTATCTATAATCAAAAATTCAATATGGCTGTCTAAACTTGGTGATGTTTTGAAAAAAAGCGCCTTCATATTTTGAGGCCATGAGCCATGAAGACAGTAACGAGGATCGTGGTGACAGGTGTTCCTGGTGTTGTTGACCAACTATTCTAAGATGCCCCACAAGGAAAAGTAAGGGGAATTAAGGTCCGAGATCGAGAAGGGCCAGAAGTTGGCTGCCCAGAAGTCTCCAAAATTTCTTTAAGTGGAAATCCTGAATTTTCTTGGCCATAAGGCATGGGGAACCATCCTGAGTCTGCCTATAGTTGCCATTGGGGTAATTCACATCCAGCCATGGCAAAACATGACATCACTGGACCTAGTAGTATGCATCAGGTCCATCCCCCTTTACTCACATGAAAAAGAAATAAAGCATAATTTTTCTGTCTGAAGTCATGACTCCCGAAACCATTGCCGGAGCTGGATAATTTGCCCTGAATGTCCCATCAACATCTTCTATTGATTTTATATAGAATTTTGCCATTTCTTTCGTTGACAATAGAATCCGCAACCAAACGTTTATAGTTTGAAAAAAAAATTGAATATAGAGCCATGCTTCCTGATGTAGCCCATCATTTTTTCACCATTTCTATCTTCTGGCCTTCATGGAATAGGCCGAATGTCGCCTTTGGGGTCCTGACATATGATTTTAGGCCAAAATCATTTTGCATAGCCGCTCTGGCAGCCTTGAGGTCCACCTGAAGCTCTTCAACCACCTCTCTCTTGGAGGTTGCATGTACCTTGTCAGTTTTGTCGTCAGTGACTCCAGGAATGCTCCATTCCTCTCTTAATTCTCTCCACAAACTCCCAGACTTCCTTTCCCATCATTGATTGCCTTCATGATATTGTATTCCGATTGTGAGGTCACTCTGACTATGTCAGGGATTGTTTTTTAGTCCATTTGGCACTGAAGCAACTCTGACCACCTCTTCCTTTTTGTCTCCTGTGGAGTCATTTTTAACCACAGCTCATTCTAACCTTCCACAGGTATGGCTGATACCTTAATGATTATGCTGTATAGTTTTCACAATTTTCCTGTAGATGTGAGATGCTTTTTTAGCACAAGGAAGTTCATGGAAAATTTTGGTTTCCCACCCTGTATCTCTGACCATCTCCAAATATTTTCTATAAATTATGCAAACAAAAGAAATGATAGGGAGATGACATTCAAGACTAGAATGCTAAGTGAGAGAAACATTAGTAACTTCACCCAGAAACTGGGAGGTTGTAACTGGGATCCTATACTAGAAAGTTTTGATGGGCGAGAAACATTTGACAAGTTTTATGATAAATTCAAAAATATTTACAATGATTCATTTCCTGTTAAAACAATTACAATTAAGTATAGCAATAGAAAGCCATTGTTATCTTTGGGATTTAAGAACTCTATCAAATTGAAGAATCGTCTCTATGTAGAACAATTGAAGAGACCAAATATAGATAGCATCACACAGTACAAGAAGTACAAAAATCACCTGAATAAACTGATTAAGATTGCTGAAAGACAGCATTACAGTGATCTAATAGAACAGAATCGATAAAAATTGCAGATAAGTTTAACAATTATTTTAGTAGAATTGGGGCATTCCTTGCCCGTAATATACCCCAAACAAATATTAGCCCTTTATCTTATATTAATGAGAGCAATCCCAACTCTATATACTTAAAAGAGGTTGATTCTGGAGAAGTTGAGAAAATCATCAAACAGCTGAAAAATGCCAGTGCAGGTTTTGACGGAATTCACTCAAGAGTCATAAAGACCAGTTACAAACAGTACTTGTCTCCTCTGACACATGTTCTTAATCTGTCTATTCAAAAGGGCTTCTTTCCAGACTCTATGAAACTTGCAAAAGTCGCAGGTGATCCGATGGCTATTAGCAATTATCGTCCTATGCCAATTTTACCTTTGTTTCCTAAAATACTTGAACGTCTGATGTACAACAGAATGATATCTTTCATAAATGACAATCATCTTCTCTATAAATATCAGTTCGGGTTCCGAAAAGGTCACAGTACCAACATGGCACTTATAACACTCACTGATCAAATACTTTCTGCCATTGATAATGGGGAATCTGTAATTTGAGTGTTTCTTGACTTTAAAAAAGCATTTGACACTGTGAATCATGACATATTGGTTAGTAAATTGTACAAATATGGCATTAGAGGTGTAGCTTATGACTGGATCAATGACTATCTGTCCAACAGACAACAATATGTTTCTTTTAACTTTACAGACTCTAGCAAAAAGACAATAAGTGGTGGTGTCCCTCAGGGTTCCATTCTTGGACCTTTGCTCTTCCTGTTATATATTAATGACATTGTAAATATATCTGACAAAATACTCCAATTATCTTTGCAGATGACACAAATGTATTTATGACTGGAAAGTCAGTTCAAGAAATATCAGAACAAATGAATTTGGAACATAGTAAGACAGTTACTTGGCTGAATTCAAATAGACTATCCCTTAATGTTGCAAAAACCCACTTCATCTTATTTAAGTCCAAAAACTACAACAGGGGTGACCCACCTTTGATACGTATAAATGGAGAAGATATTTATTTTGTTAAAAAAACTAAATTCATTGGTGTCATTCTGGACTCTAACTTAAGATGGGATCATCATATAAATTATACGAAAACAAAGATAGCCAAAGGAATAGGCATTATCTGTAAAGCTAGAAAGTTACTCAGCAAGAATACATTAACTACACTTTACTACAGTATAGTGTATCCTTATCTGACATATTGTATAGAAGTTTGGGGAAACACTAGTCAAATCTACTTATCATCTCTGTTCAATCTACAGAAAAAAGTTCTGCGAATAATTTCATCTGCTGGGTACTATTCAGAAACAGGCCCGTTATTTAAGAAATTAAAGATACTGAAACTATCACAAATCTATATTGATTCAGTGGCAGTGCTGATGTTTAAATTTACAAAAGGGATGCTGCCAGCGATGTTTAACAACTTATTCACAAAGAACTGTGATGTGGTAACCCGTATTACACGTGATTCAAACAAGTTAATGATACCTCTTTGCAGAACTGAAATTTATAAGAAATCACTGAAGTTTCAAGGTCCCACAACTTGGAATAAGTGTGGAAGTGTCATTGATCACTACTGTAGTTTACATGCTTTTAAAAAGCGATTGAAGAATTATATACTGTTTGAATAGCATGTATGGAACATATACCTCACAGCTGTCACTGGATGGCCATGCTGGACTGTTAGGTCAGATTTCCCCATCTGCCCCACGGGGCGGTAAACGTGATTTGACAGTTCTGTAATGCATGCAGTCCAGTACAGCGTGACTTACTGGAGTAACTAGAAACAAGTATGTGAATATTGTAATATCTGATAATCCAATATGTCAATTGAAGCGCAGCAGGGAAGTATTAATAGTATGGTATTACATATCTCTGATGTAGCATACTTCATTGTACATGTATAGATATAACATATATCAAGTAACTGTGGATATATTTTAATACAAAGGTCAGTGTTTCACATCATTCGAAATAAATGTTACTCTGTGCAATGTATGCATAATATCCTGGGCAGCAATAGGATTAATTAAACTGTAATACTGGAAATTTATCAACATGTGTTTATTAACTTGTAAATAAGATATTATTGTTCTGGGTTTTTTTTTTTTGGTTTTTTTTCCCTCTCTCTTTTCTTACTCTATGTAGCTATATACGTTCTTTTTTTTTTTGCTTTTCTTTTGGATTTTTCCAATATGCAAATGATTATGTTTAATGTATTACAGACTCTATTGGTAAAGGCAAATACGTCAGTATTGGCGTCAGCCTACCATGATTAATGCTGAAATAGCATTTCTGTATGTTGATGTAAAATATTATTTTATAATGGTCAATAAACTATTCTATTCTATACAGGGGCCTTGTCGTGCATGGTTTAGGGGAGGGGGTCTTCCTCCCTCAGGATTTGTAACAGAGGGGGATATCATATGCTTCGATCGTCTGCCTCATTCACTATATCCAGTTTAGCTTTTGTCAAAAATTCAAAATTCTTTTCTAAAATGGCGGATGAGACTTTTAAAGAGTAATTAGGGAAGGTAACTAGACCTTAAAAGTGGACCTTGCTTGTATTGAAACTCCAATATGTTCAATTTTGTGTCTCTTTCTGTTCAGAAAAAATATATTCCACATTCGTTAGCAGGAACGCATAGCTCATGCAAAAATTTAATTGCCCATTTTGGTGCTAAATGAGGATTTCCAAGGAGTATCAGGTGGTATTTAATTGTAAATTTGAGATCTTGCATGCAGGCAGGCAGTGTCCATTGATTATGAAAATATTAGTTTCAATCCTTCTTGAAAGACCCATCTACTATTTTGAACACTTCCTTAAAACCATATGTCATTGCTGTAGATATAAGGTTAATGATGTAACACGAGCCTGTTTGATAGACGATCAAAAATAAAAAGACTTCGGCAACTTTATTTTTAGATTTTACCACAGACATGTGCCTTCACAGTTTTTTGTGTTAACAAGAGTAGTTCAAATAAACAACATCGGATTATTTCCTTCAAGTTTGACCCTAATTGAACTGACCCAATTCTCAGAGCTTTTCTGATTCGCTGAAAAGGTTGAGATGATGGCCTCAAAGGGTTGCACCAATCACAAATTCTCATTCATGCATAGTGACAATGTTTTCATATTATGTGCTGCTTTGGTGTAAATATTTATTATTTTCAGTTAAGAGGATTAGTTTGCATTCATTTGCAAATAAGCTCCAGCAAATGATGAAAGTCTCGTTTGTCAATTCAGAAATTCTGATAAATTCAGAAATTCTGGAAATGAAGCAACTGCTGAAACACTGGGCAAGAAAATTAACTTGAGAAATTAAGTGGAAACCAGACCCTTGTGTTCTTAAAGTGAAAGTCTTGTAAAATCCAGGAAGCTTTGCTAGCCTGTCTACAAGTTGACCGCTATTTGCTGCCACCTAGGGTGCAAAATTCGCGAGCTCCTGTGAGCAGTCAACAGAATTTCGATCACTGGAAGAAACCAGGACAGTCTGGAAGAAACCAGGACAGTTCCATCATTTAGTGATGGTCTAGTTTATTTCCAAAAACTCTGCAAGTGTCTAATCTGACTTTGGTTGGCTTCAATTGTAAGCAGACAGCTTGTAAATACCTAAATAAGTTGGAACTATTTTTGTATTGATGTCTTAACCTATAAAAAAACTTACATGTAAGTTATCTTAACAGTGAATCGATTCATCAAGGTAAGGAAAATCTACTGCGAAACTTTTTCCGTGTGAAACGTCACCAAAGATTGTGTACATCAATTTCAATGCAAAACTTGCCCTAAAATCCTTAATAAACATCCGATTTTCAAAATTTAAAAACCTGCAGTAGTAAACTCCTCCGAGTTCAATGCACTCATTCATTTTGCTCTATTTGATATATTAACTTCGCAAAAGGCTTTTCGGTGCATTACGCTGCAATGATGCAAAGTTCCAGTGACCAGAGCAAACCAGTGGCAGATTTTTGGGGTTTTTTGTGGGGGGGGGGTATTCTTCAGGCCTGACAATTAACGAACTAATATCCAAACAGGTGGTTTTACATAACAGTAGTTTTTTTTTACACATCCTTGGTTATGTAATATTTTCATGAAACAAGGGGAGGGGCTTTGGATTTTTTCTAAGGGTATTTAAGACATTAAAACCTTTTATTACATGCCACATCCCCTCAGGTTGATGGTAAGATCGATACAGTACCCTTTTTAAGGGTACTTTTCTTGTTTATCATGGAGGATGCATACATTGTAGCTCACATATACTGCCAGTATAGAGGGGGCCACTTGTGGCATGGACAAGACATTTTGCTGAGTGTAACACAGCTTTTATGAAATTGTGAATTATATCGTTGTCCTAGTTCATAAATCTCCATGAAGTAACAGAATAAATACAATTGAGCATTTTTGATATCACAAAGCAAAAACATCGGTTTTGTGTGGACACGTGAATAGAGAGAATGCATTCTTTTTGGACCCTTTTCTGACCACAATTTAACATGCACTAAATGGCATAAGTAGATTGAATACCATCAAACTTCTGATGAGTAAAATCATCCCTTTCACAGGCAAAGTATGCTAAAGTTTCAAAACTTTCTTTTTGTCTCATGATTTCCAAACATTTTCATTCAAGGCAGTGGACTGGATATTTGCCAGCAACCATGCTTTGTGAAAGTAGTTTGGCGTAGTAATATGGACAGCTGTTGTTCGACCTGATCTGGTGATCTGTCCAAAACAGATCAAATTATTGTTGACCCAATTCGATTTTCCAGGGACTGTCAGCATTCTGCTGCCACTTGACAGTCCCGAACAGAGACAGTTTGCTAGCAGTAGTGGCATCATTAGGTTGAACAGGGCCGGACGAAGGGTCTGGGAGGCCCTGGGCACAATCAGGCCCTGAGGCCCCCAACTTGCTATCTATTTATGAAGTAAAATTACAAATTATACATATTTGCTGCGTGCAAGAATTTGGGAATATATAATTTCCTAAGATCGCCAACTTTGACACATTTTTATGGTTATGAAAATATTCCACCCAGTAGGCTACACATAATCCAAAAACAATTATTGCCGATTAGACAAAAACCAAAATATAACACTCTTCAGGCTTATTTTCAGTGACTGTATTACAGATCAATTTTTGATAAATGGTTACAGACGCTGTTACAGATTACACAAGTGGGTTTCAAAGATGATTTTGTAATCTTTTTGTGTGAAAATTAAGCCAGAAAAATCACATGTGAAATCTAAACTGGCCTTTTAGAGAAATAGTTGACCACCAGCGGTGACTTTTTTTCTCTAAAATTTAAGCCTCAATATGTTTCACAAAATTTAATTTATTTAAACAATTAAGTGTATGTTTTTTGGATGACTACTGAGTTTAACATTATCCAAAAGGCCTGTTGAACACAGTTTTACACTGTATTTTCCCTTAAAAATGGGTGCAGTCCGAAAATATGAAAGAAAAAATTTAGTGAAACTTAAATTGTGAGTTTTTGTGGCCCAAACCATCTGCAAAAGATAAACTAAGAACCTCCATGAGAATAGAATATGAATACCATATTCACGTTGGCTTCTTAGGAGAGCCACAATTTGAGGTGGGTCTGTAGTGTCATTGAGATGGGCTGAGATTTACTTAGGATACAAAAAAATTAAACAATCTTGACATAACAGTGATATTCTCTTGGACTGAGTGCTAATTCCTTGATGGCTGGCTCAAAGGGGCCTCCTTTTTGAAGGAGGTCCCTATCCAGGGCCCCTATTTATTGGGAAAAGTGCCTAGCCAGGGCCTCTATCAGAGATGGGCCTCTATCACACATTAAGAATAATATGATGAATGTGGTCTACATTCATAATCATCAAGGCTTTGTGGTGTGATGTGGTATGTCGTCGGAAAAGTGTATGAATTTTTGTTTGTGACTTTCAAGCTTTTTTTCTCCTTTTTTGTGAGGCCCCCCTTGCAATGTGAGGCCCTGGGCACAGTGCCCACTGTGCCCTATTGGTGATCCGGCCCTGAGGTTGAATGCAGGAGAAACCTACCAGTCAACAGAAATGCCATGAAGCCATCACACCTGAGTCGGATCAGTAAGATCACATACAAATGTGTGACCATTGTCAAATTATCAGTAAATAATATTTTGCATGCGCATATTTATGGTTCAGTAGGTATGTTGTGCCAGTGCAATGCATGAAATGTAGAATTACAGCGACAAGAAAGTAGATCATCAGAAAAACTGAAACATCAATTTTAAACCAAAGCAAAGACGCTCTTGTGCATGAGAATGTCAAGTAAAATCACATTTGTTATTCTTTTGGTAATTTGGTTTCCACTGTGACTGTAGGTCCATCCAAGACCAACGTGTTTCATGTACATTAATGTTATCATATTGTGAAAACCAACAAACAGAAAGTAATTTATTGAATAATGGCAGCTATCAGAGTACCTACTACACTTACTCTAAAGCAGAGATGGAAGTGGGGGGAGGGGGAGCTAAGCTCCCATTATCAGAAAACTGTGGGAGCTCTTCCCTGCTACAGCACCCCCAATGATCAGTGGTGAAAATACAATTTTCTGTTCTCTTCTTCGGTCCTGGTACAATTAGGCAAAGTTATATTCTGATGGCAGCAATTTGTCCCTTTTAAAATTTGAAATGGCACGCCGCACCAGCCAAGAGATCCCCCGATGAAAATTTTCCATGTCCATAACTTCTCTGAATTTTGATTGTAAATTTGTGTAGATCCACTGAAACCTACAGGCCCTGCTCCCTTCTTCTTTGTCTTAACAAAGTCACATTTTCTTCATTTGAAAGGCCAGCAAATTTTCTGTTAGATGGATGTTTGATTCCCATTTTTTAAATTCTAAAACAATATGCACAACCTACCAGCCATCCTGATTTTCGGATGTTTGTCACACACCAACTAATTTTTCCCTTTTACAGATGAAATAGAAAGAAATTATGCCTCATATTTTACACCCTGTAAACTAACTTTATCTGATGCTCTCATATTTTAGCACCTCATATACCACATATTTATAATATGTAAATGGCACTGCCATGAAATTCGCACAGAACTTTAAAAAGTGTTTGTAGGACTAAAAGTGTTGCAATAAGTTCTTTTATTTTTATTTCATATTCAATGTGTGAAAGGCAGTTTTGTAACTGTTGTTTAGAAAAATTAGAAAGACAGATACATAGAAAGACAGATATAAATTTAGAATATTAGAAAGATAAAATAGACAAAAAATATAATAGACAGATAAATTGACAAATAAATAGATAGATAAATAGATAGACAAATAGATAGACAAATAGATAGATAGATTGACCCACAGATGGATAGATAAATTGATAGATATACACTCACCAGCAAAAGAAACGCAACACTTGATTTTGGCTTATATTTTTGCAAAGAAATTTTTTTGGACAAAACAAATTATATGGTATTGATCTTTAGATCAACTAGTGTCTTTTTGCCAAAAATCATTCAGCTGTGACCATTTCCTGTCTGCCTTTTGACTTGTTTATCAAATTTCATGTTAATGTGATTTTAAGAATATTGCCTTTGTCGTTGTTAAAAATTGTGTTAAACTGTGAATTTTGCTCTGAAAAATTGTGGCATTTCTTAGACAACATAGTGAAATTGTCTGAAACTTTTATTAAAAAAGCTCAATTCTAAGGGTCTGAACCATAGAGATTTTGTCTGCTACATTTTGAAATGTGCAAAACTTCAATTTTCAAATTGTCCTGTAAAATTCAAAAATAGAGTTGCTACGCTGATTTTTCGGCTTTTAACATCTGTTGGGGCATTATTCTAAATGGCACCTTTATTTTTGGTGTAACTTGTTGGTAAGGTCATATTTTATTACAAAAACTGAAATGTGATAAACAAGTCAAAAATTAGACAGGAAATGGCCACAGCTGAATGATTTTTAGCACAAAGACACTAGCTGATCTAAGGATCAATACGATATAATTTGTTTAGTCCAAAAAAAGTTTTTTGCAAAATTATAAGCCAAAATCAAGTGTTGCGTTTCTTTTGATGGTGAGTGTATGATTGAGAAACCTATATTCTCCAGTATCATGATGAAGTAGACTATGCCCAACTGGCGCTGTTGGCTCCCCTGCTTGGTCAAACTGTTCATATCCATTGGAAAAGCCACAGATTTTTGAAAACAGGGGTAGGCTCACTCGAAGGCTGCTGGTTCAGCCAGGAATAATGCCATTAAACTAAAAATACACACATTTAGGGTCAATATACAGACCTATAATTAATATAAGCAAACTTTCATAAAAATCGGAGCAGGAATCTTTGAGATATTCAAGTTTATTTAAAGGGAGACTTATTTTTGTTGCTGTGTTTATTTATTAACGAGCTGTCTCTGAGAAAACCAGGCGGGGGGTGGAGGATGGTCCGAGCCGGATCTGGATGAAATTTTCACCATGTGCCCTTCAAATACATTAATGAAGCACGGTGCAGTCCGTTTTTCCATAAATTAAAATTTTCCTTAATTTTAACCCCTTTTAAAAAAGCATGTCAAAAATGACTGAAATTCATTTAACATGGGCTTCAATGGGAAAACAGCCCAACTTCAGCTCACTAAAAACCCATTTGCCAGCGGATGGTAGAAAAGCTGTCGATTGGTGATGCTTATATATGACTTGAATGTCCGAAATCCACTTTCCGTTCGCTGGGCATTTTCCTTATGTGCCTGATATGAGCATTTTAAGATATTTAAGGGTGGCAGATTTCATGGATTTTGTAGGAAAATTCAAAAATAAGAAAAGTGCCATATCTCGGCTTAAAATGGACTTACTTTAACAATTTTGGTGTCCAAATATACATTTTTGCCAATTCCGCACTCATCTGAGTGGTTACTTTTATGATTAAAGGTCAAGGTCATTGTGAAATTTCAAGGTCAAATTCATTTTTCCGTATTTTTTGTCTGATTTTGTGATACATGCTATGTTTACAAGCACAAAAAGCAAATTTAGACACAACTTGATGGTACAGGGGGATGGGGAATTTTCTAAGCTACATTTTGGTACTTTATACAGTTCAAAAACTTGCAAATATGACCTCATTATGGGAATTTTTGTATTTACGGAAATTTATACATTTTGAAAATAAGAGTCAACATATTTTGTGCTGTTGTTTGCTGATGAGAGGAACACATTTTGAAACTGAACTTGATTTTTTAATGTGTCTTTGACAATAATAAGACATCTTTTGTGAAAAAAATTTGTCATTTCAAGAAATATTGTATTTTCGGCTGCCATTATTGAAAATTTGATTTTTTGGAATATCTTTGGAACTAAGGCTGATAATGGAAAAATTATTTCACCAATACCCACATTTTCAGGGTCAAGGGCTCTCATGAAGCCATTTGTGACATCATAGGTCATGTGACAATACTCTATTAGATGGTTTGAAAGGCACCCGTTATAGGAATTCAATGCTTTTTGGAACATCTCTGGAACTGAGACAGATAATGGAAAAAATATTTCACCCATTGCCTTATTTTCAGAGTCAAGTCTATTGTGATACCATTTTAGACATCACATCTCAAGTAAAAATAATATGCTATAACAGGCTTGAAATGTGGCATTTCCAAAATGCAAGACAGATTTTCTTTACAAATCTTGTATTTAGCAAAGCAAAGCCACTTTTTTAAAGATGTAAGCACTTGCTGTGCATGATGTCACATCAATGAACTGCAGTGCAACTCTGCAGTTACTGTACTGTGATGGTTACAATTGCTACAACCACTTGACAACTGATACATGGAAAAGCCTTGAGAGACCAATATTTCTTAAAACGATGTGAATTGGGCTGTGAAAACAATGTGAATCGGGCTGTGATTGACTGTTCAAAAATGCTCAGTGAGTCCATGAATTATTCTCAGGTCCAGCTCAGGGCATATAAGAAACCAAATTGGGACTATCTTAACTGCATTCAAATCACAACATATTTGTTTTTGTATTGAAAGCTTAAACTGTCTTCTAGAGCTTATGGAGCCTGTACAATGCAATACACTGACGTAAAAATTATGTGCTAACACACAATCTGTTAATTTCTGCGAAAAGTGCATCCTGAAAAATTCAGTGTGGGGTAAAAACATTCCTATTGGAGGATAAACTTCCACCTGTACCTTTGATTAGTCTAGGCACTGGAGTATTTGCAATGAATTTTTATATATCTTTAAATTTTAGAATATGCGACAATGTCCAGTTAATATTTTAACCTCTTGACTGACCCTCTATACACTGAAGGGGGGCGTTCCAGATTCGTAGGCAGAATTTAGCATTCTTCACTTCAACCAGGATGGCTAGTGAATTGTTTCATTGTGAAAATAAAGTGAATGGTCTTGCAAATGTTGATTTACCTTCCAAAAATCTGGATGTCTCTGGATAACTATTTGGGACCCCACTACAGGGTAATGAAAATTTTTAATCAACAGGTTGCATAATGATCATTTTGGAAGTATGACCACTGCTATAGGCCTAATCCAATTCAATTTGTTCACTAGAGTGAGACTGAACAATGTAGTCCCCTAATAATCGTGATGTAATCAGCAGCAAGGAGACATACATGTGCATTATGAAGCCATTATTGCATAAGGAATATTTTACTCCTTTTTTTTAAAATTAAATCGTCAGTAAGCTACAATACTGGTGATGTCATTATCATTGAGTATAATTAACACCAAGGTGGCAGTGTTGTGGTGTAGTCCTTTGTCTTTTACAAGCAGAAATTCAATGATGATATTTGATCTACTGAGGAGGCTGCAGACCATTGTCGACACATACTTTTCTGAACATTTTGTCATGTTTATAATTAATATCAAAAGTTAATTAAGGCACCTTAACTACTTTATGATTTAGCCTTAATTAAAATTCATTTTATCATAAAGGCCAGAATAGAATAAGACTTTAAAATACTGTGATCAAAATTGAAACTTGTAAGGTGATGCAAATTCCAGATTTTGAGATAGGATAACATCTTCGTTTCATGCGGCCCAAAAGCAGAGATATATTATTACACTGAATATAAAAAGAAAAGAAAGAAACATTCAACGAATTGAATTCACTGTATACATACATATGGAGAGACTGTGGTGGGTTGTGTCATGTGTTAAATTGTGCCTTAGTGTTGGGGTGAAATGAAGAACAATGTAAAGAAGGTAATGTCACCCATGTGTACAAATTGTGCCAACATCATTATTATATGCACCATGACCAGATATAATGCTGAGAAAAGCTGCACTGAGATATTCAATATTATTATTGAAAAAATGATGCATTATGGACTGACATTAGTACGTATTTCTCAATCTTTTATTGAGTGACCACGCTATTCTCGGAGTTGCCCTCAGGGAGAAATTATCTATTTCACTTTAAAAGCAAACATAGTTATTTGTTTTCAGTTTGCGGTTCCCCCAAATATTCAAGCAACACCATAAATTATTTGTTGCAAGACTGCTAAAGCTCAATTTATTTATTTCACCAAAACTTTGCGGGAAACTACTTTAAAAAACTCCCCCGCCCCCTGATATTATTGCCTCCATCATGTTGACTGTAAGATAATTTCCCTTTGGCTCACAGTGGTTGGCAGGGATATCTAATACTTGTGGTGTTAGATTTAATTTAGTATAGTTAATTGATTTTTGCGACCAATTTTCTTTGGCAAAATCATTTTGTGGCTGTGCCATTTGGATTGGGCTCAGTTGTGGCAAGGGTATGAAACAGGATTTTATTTTTCATTTAGAATAAATAATAAATATACAACTAGAACTCGGAAATGGCAGACAATAAATGAGAAACAGTTCTCAGCCAGCAGGTCATTTGCATATTTGGGGTCTGGTGGAGACAGAGGCAATAAACAGTGCTCAAAGGAAACATCAATTTGTGATGTCATCGAGGAAGAAAAGGGTGAAAGAAGGGTAGGTGAAGACTGTAGGGAAAGGGTAAGCCTGTGTAGGGAATTTTTAGCTGACAACTATCCTGTAACCTGGGGTGACCTCATTTGCATATCATTAGCATTAAGTTCAATGTTGTGGGGGATTATACATTCTTGTCAGCAGGGGCGGTGATTTTTCATTTTTGTAGGGGGGGTGATTTCGGCAAACGCGATCGTGAAACTTTGCGCGAAGCCTAGCATGCCAAATGTCTCTGCAGTAGATTTGGGGGCCACTTTAGTTTAGAAGCCAAAAGCCAATTTCTTTTAGATAACCAAAAGTATGTTCTGAGACTTGTATATATTCCACATGACATACAAGTGGTATCATGGAAAAAATAGCTAAACATAACTGATAATTGTCAGAACCAAGTAGTAATAATTTGAAATTCTTGGGAGGGGAGGAATAATCATATGATTGATCATCCCCCCATCCCCCTCAGTATTTTATGCCATTCCTGAAAAAAGAAGAAATTAATTAGATGTAAAGAACATATGTTTTATGCAACAATCCAAAAAGAAATAATTCAAGTTTTGTGGAATTTTTATTTTCTTCCTTAGTTATGTCATTAGCATTCAGTAAGTCCCATGTAAAGTATCTATCATAAACCAAAAACAGGAACACAAGACCTATCTGAAAAACAAGGTAAAATACAAGGTTTTTCTTGCAATAAACTAAGTGGAACAACTGTGATATAATTGACCTACTTTATTAAAAATATATGCTACCATGTTTCTAATAGTTCAGATTGCAATGAAACTTCGATTCTAGTCTATATATTGTATTTTGATATCTATCATAGTCAGATTGAGTGACAAAGCTATGATTTTTTAGGCCAATTGCCCTGAAGCAAAAAAAGTAGCACAACTTACCCTCCACTCAATTTTAGGGTGACACTGGCCAATCCTCTAATAAAATATGTGTGCATGGCAGAATTTGGAATGACCTTTGGAGGAGCAAAACTACGAATAACCTGTGTTTTGACACAAAACTTGTCATTCAAATGATAGTTTCCCTTAAAACACAATGACAGATTCAGCGAAACGGCCAAAGAAAACAGCGTTTTATCGTAACGAAAAATTGCACAGCATAATCTTTAAAAGACAAAGTGGGTTATTCTTTACATCCCCATTAGCACCAGCTTCGGCTATTGAGAGGCAATTAAAAACATAAGACATTATTTTAAAAGAAATCAGACAGAAAACACCATCCTGATTCTTCTGAATTTCAGGCCAAACCTTGTTTTGAATATTGATAGTTTGTCTTGCGTAAACCTACGAGTTTCGCTGCAGTTGATTGATGTGACATCATGCATAGCAAATGCGTGGCTACATCATGACAAAAGTGGCTTATCTAACTTATAATCTAAGTGAATGATTTGCAAACAAAAAATAAAAACAATTCTGGTATTTTTAGTAGGACAAAACAAGATGTTCTTTATGCTGCTTGTCAAACCTGTTATAGCATTGTTACTTCATATGTGATGTCTAAAATGTATTACAATAGTCCTTGACTCTGAAAATATGGTGAAGGGTGAAATACTTTTTCCATTATCTGTGTCAGTTTCAGAGATATTCCAAAAAAGCTTGAATTTCCGTAACCGGCATCTTTCAAACCCTCAACTAGAGTATTGTCACAAGACCTATGATGTCAAAAATGGCTTCATTAGAGTTCTTGACCCTGAAAATGTGGGTATTGGTGAAATGATTTCTCCATTATCAGCCTTAGTTCCAAAGATATTCCAAAAAATCAGATTTTCAATAATGGCAGCCGAAAATACAATATTTCCTGAAATGACAATTTTTTTTCACAAAAGTTGTCTTATTGTTGTCAAAGACACATTAACAAATCAAGTTCAGTTTCAGAATGTGTGCCTCTCATCAGCACACAACAGCACAAAATATGTTGACTCTTATTTTCAAAATGTATAAATTTCCGTTAATACAAAAATTCCCGTATTGAGGTCATATTTGCAAGTTTTTGAACTGCATAAAGTACCAAAATGTAGATTAGAAAATTCCCCATCCCCCTGTACCATCAAGTTGTGTCTAAATTTGCCTTTTGTGCTTGTAAACATAGCATGTATTACAAAATCAGACAGAAAATACGGAAAAAATGAATTTGACCTTGAAATTTCACAATGACCTTGACCTTTAATCATAAAAGTAACCACTCAGATGAGTGCGGAATTGGCAAAAATGTATATTTGGACACCAAAATTGTTAAAGTAAGTCCATTTTAAGCCGAGATATGGCACTTTTCATATTTTTGCATTTTCCTACAAAATCCATGAAATCTGCCACCCTTAAATATCTTAAAATGCTCATATCAGGCACATAAGGCCTAATTCAAAAATAATGAAGCCAAAGTGTGACATGACCATCAAAATTGTGGAATGTTTATAAGTATCAAATGACCGCATAATATTGTAACACACATGTCTAAGTTCCAGAAACTGTATTTACCATTTTGCTGAGGTTTGTGGAAATGACTGATAAAAGCCGAATATTACCACATTTTATTTATTTTTATTTCCATGGCAGTAAAAGAAAAGTAGACTAAATGGTAACTTATCTTCAAATCAAATCTAATTTTTTTGTTGGATGAAAAAACTCATATACTCTTAAGTCTCCATGGCTGTTTTCATCCAAATTAATCAAATATTTTATGAGGAAAACAGTATTTTTCTAAATTTTGTTGCAATATTTAAAAAAAACATGCAAATTTTCTCCCCAGATGCACATATTTTCCTCTAAAACGATTTCTCCTGTCCTGTGTTATGCGCCCAAAGGTGGGCTTCGAGTTGGTACCAAATAAGTGCCACCGAAATGAATACGGACAGAGCAAATGATGATAGAAGCGTGTTTTTTAGCCTATTTTTCCATGAAAAAAGCCAATTTTGGGTAATTGTGTGACACAAAAGTCAAAAAAGTGTTCTGGTTTTTACCCAAATCTATTTTATATGTATTATCAGTAATAACTGGATGAAGCGAAAGAGTAATTACAAAATTAAAGTGAAATTTGTACTGGTTATTGCCTATTTCGACAAATTGGCTCAAAATTTTGAGGAAAGCTTCACGAAGAGCAAAATTTTGATAATTAAACATTGAAACATACTCCAACTCCTGAAATATTGTGTTGATTATCACTACAAGTAATACTAGAATGATTGCTTTACTCCTTACAAGAAAACCATGAAAATATGATCAATATTTTCCATAGCGTTACGCTTGCGACAAAGCCCAATTTAAGAAATCTCTGTATTTTGCCACTGCGAACCTGGATTACTTGATTGTTTCTCAATAGTACACAGATTTTGCAATATTACAAGCCAAACCAGATTTAAAACGGAGCTTTTATTGCTCTGTGGCACTACAAAGTATTCTGGGCGTTACGCTTGCGACGGATTCACCTACCCTGCTATTCATTGGAATTTTTTAGTGAAATAAATTTTCCACAACCATAAGAAGCTCCAAAATGGGTAAGCAGATATAAGACTAGGTCTCAAGGGCCAAAAGATTCAACTGACACATGCAAAAGGGACACTAGAGCATCCCGGATCAGTAAGAGTCAAATTTGACTTAATTTTTGGAAGTCAACATTTGAACTCAAATAGCTCAATAATGTCAACACAGGCAAATATAAATACTTGATTTGATGGATTTATGAAGCCTGAGGATGTAGAGATTCAAAAAGGTGTTGGAAAATTGCCTTAGAATACGTCCAAATTTGTAAAACTGAAAGAATTCAAGTGGTCAAAAATGTTATGTCACGTTTTTTTGGTGAAAAAATGCTTGTTTTTCAATGTAATTCAACTCTATCTCAATAACTATGAGACAGAATGTCGTGAAATTTTCAGGAAGTTTGCACAAGAATGTACCTAAAGCAATTATGTACCATTAAGTTGTCACATACAGCCAATCTCATATTTTGAGACCCCTACAGAAAATATGCTGCTTGGCTTCATTATTTTTGAACTAGGCCATAAGGAAAATGCCCAGCGAATGGAAAGTGGATTTCGGACATTCAAGTCATATATAAGCATCACCAATCGACAGCTTTTCTAGCCACCCGCTGGCAAATGGGTTTTTAGTGAGCTGAAGTTGGGCTGTTTTCCCATTGAAGCCCATGTTAAATGAATTTCAGTCATTTTTGACATGCTTTTTTAAAAGGGGTTAGAATTAAGGAAAATTTCAATTTATGGAAAAACGTACTTCACCGTGCTTCATTAATGTATTTGAAGGGCACATGGTGAAAATTTCATCCGGATCCGGCTCGGACCATCCTCCAGTTACACAGCCATCCTGCCTGGTTTTCTCAGAGACAGCTCATTAAATGTCTGTTTTTTTTAATAGTTTTATAAAGGAAAGAAATAGACATCTTGACATAGATTTTTATCTGTCGAAACACCGATTTTGTAAGTTGCCACGTTATTTTGTGTCCGGTTGCTAACTTATGCAATGTTCTCGTCGCAAAGTTTTATGTGCAACGAAGCAGTGACTGTAAGTTCCATGAAAAATGTGGCATAGATCTTGAAGCACCGCCAACCAAACCTGTGTCACTGCACTGGCTTTTTGAGCACACTGATGCTGGTTGTAGGTCGACACTCATGGTTTTTGATGATAGCACTGATTGCCTTGAAGCTGTAAGGTAATGAATACATTTTCTGACATGTGCAACATGAGCAGAGGCCTTGGCGCATGCATAAATGAAAAGGCGTTTCCGAAAAAGTCAGATGCACTGATGTGCTGACCGAATGTATCCACAGACACCTATTGTGGTGCAGTATGCAACATTGGTAGGTCATTTAACATATGTGTTAAGAAATGATTCACTACACTATTATAAGACCAGTTATATAATCCGATGCTACTTGAAGCTTTACTACAATGCAAAATTCCCATAAACAAGCATCTCACCAAAATATAATTCACATATTGGACGTAATTTTAAACCTAGATGTTAAATTTCCCTAGTTGTTCCTTCACAAAAACCAGTTTCTGCTGCAGTAGATATGTACAGCCTATTTTTACCCTCGGCAATATATATTGCCGTCGGGTATTGTAGTTACTACACTGTGAATTTTGAATTTTGAGTTAGCTTAATTGATTGAGTGAGATGGTTGCACAATTCCTTTGAGCCAAGATAGCCTGTTGTTTGCAAGTTATAACAACATAAAGATTATCATAACTCAAAACAGCAAGCTATCATGGCTCAAACAAATTGTGCAACAATCTCACTCAATCATTTGAGCTAACTAAAAATTTCAAAATTTACAGTGTATGGAAACTTTTGTCCGTCCGTTGCCGAGCAGCATCACACAATGAGTATATTGGCCACCGTGCCAAAACTATTGCAGTTTACCATGGAGAGTGTTGTACATGTTTTCCATGCATACAGTTGTCATGTATTACCTTTACAAGTTGAGATGCAAGTCATTGCAAGGCGCTATTGCTTGTTTACAAAACACACAGATTCACCTGGTGACAGAATAGCTGCTGAACGCCGAGGGTATGCAGCCGCGCAGCCTATGATTTTAACTCCTCTCATAACATTGGATCAACAGACCGTTTAGAGTCTGGATAGCTCATGTCACACCTCGATGTCTTGAAAGGAACAACTTAAAAACCCGGAAGTTTATTTTCGGATTATTCAAGAGTCAGTTGTGTAAGCACGTACTGTGGAGGCAGTAGAGCATACAATACCATGGCAAGATATATATCAAATAATAAAAGTTTATATGTCCTTTTCCTTCACATGTGCAGCATTAGAGGGCCACCATTAGTGAAGGAGCTTGGAGCTTGTCGCTTGTCAGATAGGGCCTCAACTATAATTCATTCGTTTCACAGAAGCATTCCACTGTTTTTGTTGTTGTTGTCTTTTTGCTTTTGCAGGCAACATGTATCCTAAAGAATTGTTTCTAGTATTTCGTCAAAGAAAACTGGGAAAGGAATGATTCACTCCAAGCCACTTCAAGCCAACCATTCCAATGAGTCTGTATACATTCACCAGCAAAAGAAACACAACCCTTGATTTTAGATCAATTTTGAAACACAGTGACGAAAATGATTTTTTTTTCATGCCTTTCAGATTTTGCTATTTTTGTGAAATGTTGCCAAGATGTGTCCAGTATGTCCCAGAGGTGTGAGAAAAAAATTAAGGCAAACCTTTGATAAAAACAAAATTTCACTGCATTTGAGGCCAAATTTTAAATGTGAAAGTGACAATGATCACAAGGGGCGTAGCCAGAAACTAGGTAGGGGCGGGGTTGTTCAAGATGGCCTTGGGGGCCGCTTGGATTCTGAGCAGTTCTGAGGCTACTATTCTTTCATGGAAGATCTGGTGTAAAAAGCCAAAAATTCAGTTTTTTTTCAAAACTTTCCTGTAAGTTATCATTATATATAAACTTTTTGAGAACCCCCCCCCCCCCTTACTCAGCACCATGATCGGGATACGGGAAAAGTGTCCAATAACTTTTTTTTTTTTAAGTACCGGTACTTTACATTGGATTGGAATATTTGTCAAGTTGCAAGGGAGTGTGTGAAACTCTAATTCTTGAGTTGTCAGCATAATCAGAGACAGCACTGG
This sequence comes from Platynereis dumerilii, assembly GCA_026936325.1. Taxonomy (NCBI): domain Eukaryota; kingdom Metazoa; phylum Annelida; class Polychaeta; order Phyllodocida; family Nereididae; genus Platynereis; species Platynereis dumerilii. Next base: position 109,043,928 of record JAPTHN010000001.1, on the reverse strand, counting down.
AGATTCCTGTATGAATAGTGTAAATGTCCATTATGCACCAGGCCCTATTCTAAATACATGTAAAATTTGCAAGAGAGTAATTTTCTAGAATCAAAATCCACTGATTTAAAAACTTTATCATAGACTTCTGGGTTCAAAATTACCAACATTCTCGAATTGGCAAACGAGGAACCTGTTACAGTTTGTCTATTGGTAAAGCGAAGGAATGCAAAAATAGTCCATCAAAAGAAAACAACACAAATTTAAAAGAAAATTCTTTTGAATAAAAGTGACGTTTCTGAAGAACAATTCAGAGGCCCTGCAAGTCTTGATTTTCCGTATATTTACATCAAAGCCAACCAGCAGACATTCCAATGGTTAATATTCTTGACCCATTATTGTTGTTAAACTGGGCTCACCTGGTAAAATACACTTAATTACACTAAAATTGCAACAGATGGAACTTATGTTTGGAATAGGTATTATCTAAAACGAACGAGTCAAAGAAATATTTTAAAATTTTGTAAAATCCTCGCTCATTACCCGGTTATATGGGTCTGACGTCAAATATAGTATTTTCGCATCAAGTTCACATGATTTGGCATTTGTGAGGACTTACTTTTAAAAGTCTAGCAAGTGTGACTTAAGTTTTGGGCCAAGGGGGGGGGGGGTTCTGACCCCTATACCCACACTAGTCATGTATGTATTGAAAAACCATGGTAGTTGAGGTCCTCTGCAGGAGCGTGTCATTTACATTGGTGCTTACGCCGCGGCGGGACTGCCGTAAATTGACGATGATGTAGTAAAATTTTTTTGTAAAAAAATATTTTTCTAAACAAATAACAACCTGTCATACGGTTATAACAGACGGCTGTATATAAGAAAATCATCATTAAACATTTTAAAAGTGTATTTTAAAGAAGTTATTCCCCGTTCAAATTTACGCCATGCTGCAAAATGGCCGTCGTCTGCATGAAGAAAACAGTCCTTTCTGGCCAGCAGGGAGAATATCATTATTTTCCTTGGTCAACGAAAGAAATGGCTTCAACAGTGTTGTCAGTCTATCTACCAGTTGCTTACCGCTCCCTTCTGACAGGGCAAATTACATATTATTCCTGCAGCGAAACGGCGACAGGCCGTTTCGCTAAGCGAAATTTACCACAAGAAAGGTTTCAAAATCTGTGCAGTGATGATATCAACATCAATGGTCGACAGCAGGAAATTAGGTCAAGTGGGACCAGCTTCTTATCAATGATTTAGTTCAATATTCTCCAGTAATATTCCCTGCATCTATAATTTTTATGGAATAGTGAATTATAAGCCTTGAAAAGCTAAATTATATTATTAACATGTGATTCATTTCATTTCAAAACAGACAACAAGAAAACATAACAAAATTAAAGTTACATAATTTTTGTCAACTGATGATTATGTAACAGTCAACTAAGATCATGTCATTGTTTTTGTTATCACTATTATGTAATATCAACGATGTCGCATAGACTTAAATTTTGCCGCTTTCATTGTTGTCTTCCTTTTTACTATTTAGCTGATTATCTATCAATTTTGTTTATCCTTAATCCTATTTATTTGCCATCCTGTGTATGTATGTATGTATTTAGCTATCTGTCTGTATATTCTTTTTTTTAAATCTATTTTATCTTTCTAATAGTTTCTAGTATAGGTAAATTTCTGTCTATTTTTTAATATATCTGTCTTTCAATTTCTTTGAAACAGTAACATAACTGCCTTTCATACATTGAATATTGAATAAATTTAAGTCCTAAAAAAACTTTTTAAGTGCTGCGTGAATTTCATGTCTGTGCCATTTACAAATTAGACTTTTTTCCAGTCACTTAAGGACACTGGTCGAATTTCTATAGCACACAGGACATTCCCATTCACTTCCCCATCATTGTTATGTTGGGAAAATAATTAAATCAAAGTGGTTCAGCTCAGTTGGATTTGCACCCTCCATATTTGAAAGATGGGGAAACTGCAGTTGCATCCGTTTGGCCCTAGTGTTTGTAGTGATAGTCACTTTCACTTTAAAAAGCTATGAAAGGTTGTTTTTTTTTTCGATGTTTTGTTTTAAGTTTTATTTCTCACACTTCTGAGATATAGGCCTAATGGACACATTTTGGCAAAATTTCAGAAAAAATGGCACAGTTCAAATGGCATGAAAGTTTTGTATAAAATCTAAAAGCAGACTCAGACTCAGACAATATTTATTAAGACTCAATAAAAAGTTACAGAGCCCTAAAAGAGTTTAAAGAGACCCCTCAAAGGTTTAAAAAAAAACCCTAGCAAGTTGCCACCTTTCTATAGATACGTATAATTCATATTATATATAAGTCAATCAAATTGCAATATTAGATACATGCATATAAATTATTATACTGAAACAGCAACAAAGATCCTGAAGTAAGTTTTCAGCATTTTATCTTAAGCAGCTTTCACATGACATCTTCTTTTTGGTTGTAAAGTGTACGGAAGGTCTAGAGTTACGCTCGTATTATACTGGTAAGTGTATATGTTACAACATGATTTGAGTAGGCTACATGGAGACCGCAGCAAAGAGAATAATGTGAAATAAAGTTTAATCGAGCACAGATGATGTAAATGTAGCTTACGTTCTTACTTATTGCAAAAAAGTACTAAAGAGATGCGAAACATGCATAGGAGAGTTGCAGTAAGGGTGTTTCTTAATGAATGAAGTTTGAGCTCTGCTGACTGAAATAAATAGACATATTTCTGGTATCACTCTCACCTCAAATCCAGTTGATCAGAAATGCTTCCCTCTTCCACACTAGCAATGGTGTGTGTGTAAATTATTTTATTGAAGACAAATCCTTCCTCGCCTTTGGTCAAAATCCTGCTGCAAATGGACGCTCCGAAGTCGTTCCCACTTTCGCCAATGGTAAGTGCTCTCTGTAAGAACAATTAATTAATTAATTTAAATAAATCAGTGACTCTTAAATTTATACACTCACCAGAAAACGAAACGCAGCACTTGATTTTGGAATATATTTTTGTAAAGAATTTCTTTGGACAAAACAAATTATATGGTAATTATCCTTAATTATTGTCTCTGTGCCAAAAATCATTCAGCTGCGACTATTTCCTGTCTGGTCATGCATCATGAACTAGTCCACTGAAAGGGTGGAGCCGTTACAAGAATTTTAAAAACAAAATTTTTAATAGAACATTGCTACTATTTCTAAAACGATATCTTTAATATATTTGATGTTAGTGGAAAGCAAATATTCTCTAGTTTACATAACCGTTGTCGGTTTCAAAAAAACTTTACCCGTTAAAAAGTTATTCATGACAAAGTGGAAGCATGTCAGGAAGTTTCAGGGGTGGAGCCGGATTGGCGGAGTCGGATTGGCGATATTATGAAATGAAGAAATCAGCCTCTCTGCACTATTCTGCTCATATTTTATTTTGCCAGATAGCTATTTCAGTTCATGTGCACCATTCAGATATCTTATTTGGGGATTTGTGTGCACTTCCCAGTGGGAAGTTCCCACATAAAATTAAGCAAATTGTCCTCGCAAGTCCAGCATTGATCTAGACGGAGCACATTGCAAAACTATGTGTTTGATATAACTAAACCATTTTAATCATGGTTAGTAGCAAAATTTGAGGCTCCCTGTATCAGAGTCTTTGTTGGGCAATTAAAAGATCCCTCACATGGAGGTAGATTTGCAACATGTTGCAGACTCACATCCTCTCTCCTATCTCATCTAAAAAACTGTATGAGTGACCAGAACAGGCCTTAGAAGGGCTGCACATATGAAATCTATCATCTGAATCTATACCTTACCATCTTATGAATACCAATTCCCAACCACTGTCACCAGTTGATCCACTGACTAGCTGTCTTCCAGAAGAATATACTTATGTCAAATGTGTGATGAGCTATTCATATTAGGATGTCCAAAACATGTTCAGGGTAAGGAAATGTATCTTTTTATGTATGTTTTTTGACGATTTTCACTCAGAAGCACAAGTAGCAGGTTAGATTAAAGTATTTTTTAAGTTAAAAAAGTGCAGTTTTGCAGTGAGAATTTCATGCAGACAAATTTAATATTTGCAATATATGTTGATTTGCCTGCTTAAAGCAACTTCTTATGAACATTTCGCAACAAACCTGATTGCAATTTGTTAAGTAATAAGAAAGTTACAGGTGTTTTGGTAAAAAGTCTCAATTTCGAGAAAAGCTCTTTCAAAAAACCAAAAATCTCCATATTTCAATGGGAGTGATCGCTACAATAGTGTCTATATCTCGGAAAGTTTTAAAGATAATGAAGTTTTGTTTGAAGCACTGAGTAGTGTTATGTTTGTGTGATAAAATATCACAAAACTGAAAAATTGGACATTTTTGACCCGTAACGCAAAATGGACCAGTTCATGACGCATGACCGTCTGCCTTTTGATTTGTTTATCACATTTCAATTTTCGTCATAAAATAATTTATGACCTTACCAATAAGTTACACAAAAAATAAAGGTGCTACTTTAAATAATGACCAAACAGACAATAAAGTCCAAAATATCAGCGCATCAACTCTATTTTTGAATTTTACAGGACAATTTTGGAGTTTTGCACATTTCAAAATGTAGATGACTAGATGACAAAATGATTATAGTTCGGGCCCTTAGAATTGAGCTTTTTAATCAGACAATTTCACTATGTTGTCTTAAGAATTGCCACGATGTTTTTTCAAAGTGAAATTCACGATTTAACACCATTTTTTGCAAAGACATATAAACACATAAACATGACTTGTATGCAATTATAAGATAAAAAATCAAAAATGGATCAAAACGGATGATGTTGAATGACTTTTGGTAAAATTATGCGTGTCAACCGTAGAATCTTTGCCATCAATTTGGTTTTGGCCAAAAAAAGAAATGAGCAAACTTCAAGTTTTGCGTTTCTTTTGCTGGTGAGTGTTGGCCTATATCATAGAAGAACCAGCAAAATGTAAACAAAAAAATCCTTTATTGGGCCAGTTGGTGAGAACAAGAAGTTAATACAGTCATACAAACAATAAAACTTCTGTGATAGATCTGAAAGATTTTTTAAAAAGGCTGGTGTTTCTCACACAAACGTCATATCAATCAAATAAGTGTTTTTGTATAAACTTGTTAAAACTATGTCAATCTTACCGTTTGCTGGGGACATTCTTCAGCCTCTTTAGCATGGCAAATGAAGACCAAAACTGAAGCCAGGATCAGGAAACTGCGCGTCTCTAAGAACTTCATGTTGAAGAATGCCGCTGTTCTTGATGGTCTTGGCCAAGAACCATCAAGAACTGCATGGCTGCATGGCAGATCACTAAGATCACACACTCGTATGCTTCAGTGAGCAGACAATGGTCAAATATGCCACATACATACTATGAGGTTACATCATGGTCGGGGGCAGTATATCCCTGGTATAGTCGTCTGAGACTAAGTATATCCCAAGATCCGAAGGGTTGAGGGATATACTGGGTCAAGACCCTATCGGCGTGCCTCGGCGGCCCAACGTCGGCCCAACGTCGGCCCAAAGCCGGTCCGATGCTGCTGACATCGGACCGATGCTGGGCCGACGCCGGACCACCGAGGCACGCTGACAGGGGAGTGACTGTATCATGGATATACTGCCCCCACCCATGATGTAACCTTTTTATCCCATGTCGTTTTTCTAAATACTTTTATTTTATATGTAAAACAGTTTGAAGCTCATTTAAAATATGAATGCAGCTGTGTTACAAAAAAATCAATACTCTTTATTGACAGCACTTAATTGCCTTAAATGATCACAAATCAGCAAATATGCTGGTAACATTCTAAAAAGCATGATATACAGGATGTACAGAGGCGCTGTTGTCTTCTGATTGGTCAGTTCCAGTATATCCCTGTTTATTTAATTATCTTTCAGTATATCCCTGCTGGCTAATTAGCCAAAGGAATTTGATCAGTTGAACTAAATATATCCATGTTTCTTTCTGGAGTATTTCCTTCTCTTAATCAATATTGACCATGCAGGGAAAATCTCTATCAGGGAAAAGTTGGCTAGACAAGGGATAAAGTACAATGCGTTAAATTTTCCTGGCAGATGCTCACACTTACTACATGAATACATTTCCATGACTTTGCACTCTCAAGTACAGTACAACTCAAAATAAAGTATGATTACCCCAGAAGGAAGGAATAATCAGCCACTACTATTCCTTTTCACACCTTTGGCTCCCTCCAAATCACTTTCTACCGTACCTACTTTAAACATCCTTTGAAAATTACATAAAATTTACATTAAGCCAACCCCAATTCAAACTCCCCCATTGCATTTGATTTCTTTGATATTGTGCCCCCTTGCTATATATATAAATTGCAATTACATTATCATGCAGCTGCATTAATACAGTTCTTAAAATGGGTTTTAAAAGGTTATGGTGAGGAGTCAAAGGTAGCGGAAAGGAGATTTGGGGTGAAGAGGAGAAGCGAGGGCAAAATAGGTAAACAGAGGCCTTCTGACAGAAAATGTTCTTACTTTATTTTGGTTTGTCCTGTACACCCTTCAGTGCCCTGGGGGTTCTCACTAAAAAAGGGTGTATGTACTGGGGGTTCTCAATAAAAAAGGGTGTATGTACTATGTAGTCTGTGGAGGCACCACAAGATGGTACTGCATTTTCCCCTCGGCAATGTATAGGCCTGTTGCCAAATGGCTTTGTGGTTACTTTTGGAAAATTTGTGTGTAGACTATCACACTGTTACAATACTAGACACATGGAAAGTAATTTTTCTTACACTGTACAAAAATGACGCGGAATATAGATGATCATAACTTTAGCTATACCAAAGACTGTTAGCGTCGAACAATTTACCAAACATTTTTAAAACTGTTGATAGTAAAGATTTATTTAAAGCCGAGATAAAACAATTCTTAAAAGCAAAAGCACACTTAAATGAACATTACTTAGCGTGGATAGCCTTTATTGCATCTTGACGTCATTTTTTAGCCAGGACCACAATGGAAATAAGTTTATAACTATGTGTGCAATCCAAACGTCGTTAAAACTGTACTGCTTCTTTTTATGTCGGACTATAATATATGCCTGTACCCTCTTTTAATGTGGCAATATATCTATCTAAGAGGCTCAAGATTACGGAATTCACAGGAAGCTATTGGCATTCTGAAAATTTGTTTAGGACTTTAGTTTGACCAGTTCTACTGACCAAACAGATGATACATGTACAAGTAATTTGAAAGTGTTTTACACAGTGATATGACCCTTTATCAATGATACCATGGTTATTTTTGCAAAGTTCTGCGTAACATTCACAACCTTTTCCTTGTTGCTTGTTATCTTTAGAAATTTATTAAGATTTGCAATGCTTCCACTACTTGTTAATGTTTAGTCTTTCACTTGAACAGATACAGGCATGCAGCCATTGATGACATGACAACAGCAAGTGATGCAGCGATGGATGTGGACCCGTTACAGCCATCCTCGTTACAGCAAGCAAGCCCGTTTCCATCGTTGTTTACCTCGACACACGCTGGGAGACATGAGCGAGTGATCACGTCGCCCGCTTTAGCTTTCTGAAATTACACGAAAATGCAAAATTTAAAATTATGCATTATGCCATGGATTATCTCTCGAAATAATCCATACATTATACAATACAGTTGAGGTTATAAAATAGCATGGAGGCAGACGCCAAATAGTTACAGATCTATTATGTAAGTACAAACGGGTCTGCATATCTGGCACATTAATTTTGTGCCTTATTTCTTACATATTGGTCTTCTGCATTTGACTATTTATACCAAATCCCCTTAAAAAATATATAGCGTTACTCTGCAAATCATCCGAAGTTGAAGGGTCAGAAGTTTTCATACACTCCAGGACGAAGGTAGTAGGCCTAATATGTCATGTATTATGCCTCTAATTCATAAATCCTTGAGTGCAAAGTGCAATCTGGTTAATTTCACAAATTCTGGAGAGACATTATTCCAAACAACAATTTGTGTAAAAATGACATATTTCCAATCACAATTAACAAAGTTATGGACAAAAAAGTGTTTGTAAGTATGATGTCCAAATTACCAAAACGGTTGCTATGGAAACCAAAATATCTAAAAATGCTCAAGGTTGAGAAAAATGAGAATATCAGATTTGGAATCACCATATTCCACTTATTCAAGAACGACAATAAAATAGCTGTACCCTCTTAGTAGTACGGTTACCCCCTATTTTGCCCAAGTTCTACTGGACTAAAAGCTGTGATACACTGCAACTTGTAGTGTTGGAGTCCTCGAGGCCAACCTCGTCCTCGAGGCCGGCCTTGGAGCCACTTTTGAGGGCCTCGGCCTCGGTCTCAGATGACCAATCCTTGGCCTTGGCCTTGGCCTCAGACCCTCTGGCCTCGGATATTTGTCCGAGGCACGTCCGAGGCCAGCGCAATTAATAAAGTTCAATTTGCCTGGAACAGTCAAAAAAATTTTCCTGTCAGCTAAGTATAATTATAATTATCTGTTACAATACTAGACACATTTTATTTAATATAAGGAACCTATAATCCTATATATTATTAGAATCTGATAGAATCATTTTCTGCTCGCCTTTTAGGACTGTCTATATCTATACTCATGTCTTATTTTAGGTTGAGTGCCAAGTTATTATAGGTGGTGCCTTTTTTCTGATATATATGAAATTATAAATATACCGACAGTATTTGAATATTTTTGAATTTGAATTTTCCTTCACTAATTAAAAATATAAATTTCGACCATAACAATTTGAGGTTTTAAAGTTTTTGTTTACATGTTGTGCAAGATGCGTTAGTACCTGATCATTAACTTCACACACCAGAGTGTCTGACTTAAAACACAACTCAACAAAATGGAATGGGACAAAATTTGTGACTGAATCTCATCCATGCCTCAAAAAATATTCCAAATAACTTTGATATAACACAAATTTGCCACTGCCTAATAAATTAAAACCCGGCAATTTAGAGTATCTATCTACATGTATCTAGAGAGTGAATTTTGTAAAGCAGTTATAGTGAAAGCCCGTAATGAAAGTGATAAGCTGCCTCAGAATTTTTTTTAAAACTAAACAATTTCTTCCAGTCATGGTGAAAAAGATTAATTAATTCTTTCCTGGCAGTCTTGAAATGAATTTCTGGTGGATGGGCTATCTCAGTCTGCAGGGTTTGATTTATAAGTAAATAATTAAACATAATTGAGGTTGTCAGACACTCAAAACAAATCTCATCTGTCATTCTTTCCACAAAAAAAAAATCCCAGTGAGATGAGTTCCATGCCCTGTTCTTTAAAAATATAATTGTCGCCCCCTTTTTGTCTTCATTTCATTGTTTTGCTTGAGTCATTGAGTGAATCTTTAATTGTACTCTTATAGCCTTATTGTAAGCGATGGCCAAATGCCGATAATATACCAAGCTAAAATAATTTGGCAGTGAACAATGATTTTTGTCCAGCCAGCCCCGGTCTCGGTCTCGGATGCTCATGCCTCGGTCTTGGTCTCGGAGGGTCAATGTCTCGGTCTCGGTCTCGGATGCTCATCATGCCTCGGTCTCGGTCTCGGATGTCCTGGCCTCGACTCCAACACTGGCAACTTGTCACTTCATGTCGGCCTAGCTGTGAATTGACTATTGTGGGATGAAGCTTTTAGTTATAAATGAAAATGTAAACTGCTCATATCAATTTAAACAAGGAAAATCTTTTTCAGAATAAAAGATTAGCTGGCTGTAGTAATAGCAGATTTCAAAATTTATAGCTGGTGGTTTTGTCATAAAAATATAATCTAAATGCTTCTTCTTCTTCTGTTTGTGCTGGGGTACCCAAGAAGTTACTCTATATCTTTTATTTTCTGTGCTATTTTTGTCATAATAGTTTTACTTCTTGTATGTAGAAGTTCCAGGTCAAAGGTCAGGCCATTTCTCTGTGTTGTCGGGCATTTATTTAGTACCTGCTCCTGGGATTCATAGTTCTCTTTGCATAGTCTGCATGTCATGACATTGTATTTATTTTTGTAGTTATCTTTCATGTCTAGCATTCCGCACCCAGTCAACATTTGAGTCTGCACAGCACTCACTGTGAGATTACAAGAAACTCACATGGTGATGTCATAATGGAGGGTGTCATCAAGACATCACAGTGACCTCACACCTTGTGCCCTCATGCATTACTACCTCATGCAGAGCTCTCAGTTATCTCACATACTGAGGTCAAAATGTCGGCTCACCGCGATGTCACAGTGATCTCACAAATGATGGTATCACTATGATATCTCACAGAGAGGTCCCAAGGAACTCACATAGATATGTCACAGAGAGCTCACACTGTGACCTCATGCATTGCTGCCTCGCGGAGAGCTCTCAGAAATCTCACATACTGAGGTCAAAATGTGGGCTCACTGCAAACTCACAGTGATCTCACAAATGATGCCACTAAGAGATCTCACAGAGAGGTCACAAGGAGCTCACAGTGGCATAACTAAGGGTCAAAAAAATCTAATTGATTGGCTTAGATATAAAAATATATAGGGACCCATATGGATGGATACTTGGATAGACAGATAGAGAGATAGATAGATAGATATAAATACAGATAGATAGATAGATAGAAAGATAGATAAATAGATAGATAGATAGATAGATAGATAGATAGATAGATAGATAGATAGATAGATAGATAGATAGATAGATAGATAGATACTGGAACCAAAGCAGGAAAGCACATTTTAATTTAATTTATGCTTTTTTAAAAAAAATTTTCACAAGCGATGAACTACCACATATTCTGATATTTTTTACAAATGACATACAGAAATTTATACATGTTCACACCCACTTTTCGAAATCTTGACTGCTCTTTGTGTTTAAAACACCTCAGGACTGGCGACAAAACCAGATAACTCCTTATGTTGCTTTCTGTTTACAACTTTGCAGATTACAGTTTTGCGTTTGTATTCTTGTTTGATTGTTTGTTATTATCACTTATTGCTTGCAATGATTTTCAAGAGTGCTCAGCAAAGGTAATGTCCTCAGTCCACGTTGCCTACAGCAACGTGAAGACTGTGACCTCGGTCTATACTGAGTGGTCGAAAGAGTAGCTGGCTCTGAAGAATAGTTCTCTTATAACAGAGATATTCATACAGATTAATATGCCAGCTAAAAAAACAACGAACAATTGTTATTTTCATTCCAATCATTGGACCATGCACCCAAAGTCTGATTGGAGGGTGTCTCTTCGATACGATCAATTTCGTCCATATTTTACTTGTCCAGATCGCATTTTGTGATGGCAACTGAAACTGCACCAGGCAGATATAGATAGCTATAATACTGTAAAGCTTGCTGTAAAGCTTACTGTAAATCTGGAAAGAGATGTAGTGCGAATACTAGATAGATAGATAGATAGATGAGTAGATAGATAGACAGATAGATAGATAGATAGATAGATAGATAGATAGATAGATAGATAGATGAGTAGATAGATAGACATATAGATAGACATGTAGATAGATAGATAGATAGATAGATAGATAGATAGATAGATAGATAGATAGATAGATAGATAGATAGATAGATAGATATGTAGATAGATAGATAGATAGATAGATAGATAGATAGATAGATAGATAGATAGATAGACAGTTAGACAGTTAGATAGATAGATAGTCAGATATTCAGATAATTCAATTTGGAGATTGCACAAGAAGAGCCATTTTACAAATAACACACAGATATGATGCAAATGCAATAGTTGACCTTGTACATGTCACTTATTTTGATAATGTTCTGCCATGCCAGACATTTTCTCTTTTATAGTATTTGCATATTTTGAAGAAATGCAAAATAGTGGGAGCCTATGCCAAAGTCACATGACAAATTCCAATTAGAATACAACCATAGCAGTGATCACAAACTGTTACACATTGTTTGTTGCTATGTGTGCTTTTAGCAGTTAGACATGAGATAAAAACATATAAGAATTTGCAACTTATAGAACTAACAACACCCAACAATAACTGTGAATCTTGAGAAAATGTTTTTCATAGTCAACTGTCAAATGTGATAGAATATGTGATAAATATATCAAAACACCCATGTCCAGGGCATTTCTTGGACTTGTCATATGCTAGTATATGGATGAATTAAATCGATCTACAAGACCTGATATACCATGTCTATCAATGACGGGTACTTCCGCTCATGCCCATAGGCCAAGCAAGATATAGCTTTATTAAAATGTACAAAATTTTTGTGTCCGACTCAAAGAACCTTACCCTACATACACTCAACAACAAAAGAAAGGCAACACTTGATTTTTGCTCATATTTTTGCAAATACTTTTTAATCATACCAAACATCATTCAACTGCGACAATTTCCTGTCTTTCCTGGTCCGTTTTCTCAAATTTGTCATTTTGCAATAAGGGAGGCCTTACCTTCGATTTACAACCAGAAGGATGATGTCCGACATTTGAAAGTGTGCCTCATAGACGACTAAAAGCCGAAAAATCACTTCAGCACCTTAATTTTTTTATTTTACACGAAACTTTGAAAATTTGCATTTCACAGAGTTGAAAATGATTGATTTCCATACCTTTTTAATTGTGCTATTTTTATCAAATTTTCCCTAAATGTTTCCAACATGTCTCAGAGACTAATCTCAGTCATTCTCGAAATAAAATCAGTCTGGTTTCTGACTGTATTTGAATGGTGAAAACAATGTCTTACCCCGCAGAATGATGAAGGTCCAAGGGCAGCAATGGCAGCAGCTGCTTGACATTCAGTCGGTTCCACTGCTCCCTTTACAAAAGGATCTCCACACTTCTTGTCATTTGTTGAAACGCATTGCACACATTTTAAACCTTGAAAATATAAATCATGAAATCAGATAGCCCTAATTAAAAAAAGGAAGAGCAATTTAATGACATTGCACAAATATATTAAGAGTCACAATATATTGAATTACAGCTAATTTTAAAGTCTTATCTGTGAAAGTATAATATTTTTGGCTATAGAAAGTTAAAATGTATTAAATTTAAAAAATAGTTTTTAAATGAGTTTTACTTCCTAATATACAATGTAGTAGCCTATAGGCTAAAATAAAAATGCAGTTCTTATGTCAAAGCTGACACAAGACCAGGCAGATGAAGACAACATAGAATTGTAACAATCAGTGACAAACCTTCTGTTCCTGGCACCAAAATTGCCAAAAGTAACGCAATTGCAAGTACCTTCATGATTATTGATGATGTTATGATTCTGCAAACTGAATTATTATCCATTTGAGGGGCCTTATGCTTCCTCATTATTGGCTTGCCAAGAATCCTGGATTCCAATTGGCTGAGAACTTCTCTCCCCATATTATTATGTTATTCATATGTTATTCAGTGGGGCATGTACAATGTTTTTACTCCACCCATGTACAGGGGCCTTATCGTGGTTTGGGGGAGGGGGTGTTCATCCCTCAGGATTTGGACCAGAGGGGCATATCATAGGGTTGGGTCGTCTGCCCATGCCCCCCCCCCCCGCTCGCTATTTACAGTTTAGCTTTTGTCAAAAATTCAAAATTATTTTCTAAAATGGCAGATGAGGCTTTTAAAGAGTAATTAGGGAAGGTAATTAGACCATAAAAGTGGACCTTGCTCGTATTGAAACTCCAAAATGTTCAATTTTGTGTCTCTTTCTGTTCAAAAAAATATATTCCATATTCGTTAGCAGGAGCGCACAGCGCATTCAAAAATTTAATGGCTCATTCTCATGGTCGTGAACCAGTCCCATGTTTTGGTGCTAAATGAGGATTTCAAGGAGTATCAGGTGGTATTTAATTGTGAATTTGAGATCTTGCATGCAGGCAGTGTCCATTGATTATGAAAAGATTAGTTATCATTTCAATCCTTCTTGAAACACCCACCTACTATTTTGAACACTCCATTGAAACCATATATGCCATTGCTGTACATATATAAGGTTAATGATGTAACACGAGCCTGTTTGATAGACGATCAAAAGTTAGAAGACTTCAGCAACTTTATTTTTAGATTTTACCACAGACATGTGCCGTCACAGTTCAGCACTTTCAGAATTTATTAACAGTGATTTTTTTAGTGGTATAATTATTTGCTTGGGTGGCAATTCAGGTCAGAATTTCTTTATTCCTTTTTTAATTTACACGGCTGGTCGAATTAGTGTTTTTCCAGCTTTTTGAACCGAGAAGTGTGTTTTAAAGAGCAAGAACAACAAATAGACAATTAGTTAGGGAACGAGGGGCAAAACGGACTGGCGGGGCAAAACGGCTTTTTGCGTTTTCTAGGAAGGTGTTGACCTGCCTTCTAATTTTTCGGTTGGAAAATAAAACAGGACACATGACAAACCTTTTCTGAAAGTTTGAGGGTGAGAATGTTACAGGTATGCAGCTATGTTAATTTGATAGATTTTCTTAAAAAAATCATAATTTTTGGAAATGCTGTAGTTCCTCCAATGACGTTCCCAGCAGAATAATTTATAGTCAGTGTTATAAGAGGACTACTAAGCTTGCTTATTAAGCAAATAAATGTAGTCTGCTGCATAGTCATGTGTAAGTAGGTCATTATTTGTATGGTTGGGGCAAGATGGAGTCCTCCTGTGAGGGCAAAATGGGAAGCACAAAAAAGCAATCCCAGCCTTGAAGAAGTTGGAGCTGCCTATTGGTTCAATTCAACCATGACCTTTGATACATTTTCTGTCTATATAACAGATAAAAATTTGAAAAAATCACTAGAGATTTATGGAGCTAATCCATGTCATCAATGATCTCTTGAGGATTTAGGCTTAGTGGTAAAACCCTGTGTTTTTGAAACTGAAACGAATGGAATATAACTACCTTTCAAAAAACATAGTCAAATCCAATACCAGTTTAAATTGTTAAATTATGAAGAAAAACTTGGATATCAGAGTTATGTGAATACTCATAAAAATGTCACATTTCCATAAAATTGCGCATAATTGTGTTTCTTTTGTAACCTAATGTTAATGGTTAAATACCTTGTGAAATAATTACCAGTACATAGAATGTATAATTTCCAGCATCACTCCCCAGCTATGTATTGAGATGTTGATTTCATTGTTTATTGCTATGTTTACCCTTAGTATTCTGCAATATTCTTAATTAATGCATTTCTGTTTGTTAACATGCTTTTTAGTTAGACTGTTATAAAAACAGCTGATTTATTGCAGAACTTTTGTGTTTTTATTTCTTACCATTTTGCCCCACATGAAATTCCATTTTGCCCCTAGCAAAATGGGATAAATTAGAATTGGAACCGTTAAAAAGGAACTTTTCTGTTTTTGAGCAACAGGTATTGGTACTTCTTCATGCATCAGACCTTATTTGGCATTAGCATGATATACCACCTTGGTTCAGCGAACCTTCGAAGTTAGACGGTCCGTTTTGCCCCTCGTTCCCCTACATTGTGCTTGTGGGAATATCATTTGAGGAACAATCCATACAAGAGGAACAATTTGGGTATGCATACGTAAACAAAGAATGTGTTATACAAAGTAATACACATCAGTATTATTTGAAATATGCAAAAACTAGAAAATACCCATTAAAAAAAAATGCATGAAAGAAAATTAAGAATAATGTCAGTAATCGGTGAGATTTCTATGCAAGAGAAATGACCATGTGAATGGGGCAGGTAGTGCTGAAAGGCAATTATTGTAACATATAGTGGCCATTGTCAGAGGGATGAATGGAGAGGCTGTGAGTTTTGTATTTATGAGAAATATGAGAATGGAGAGAAATGTGTGAAACAGAGAATGAGAGAAAGAATTGATGAAGAAAAACAGGTCAGAAGAAGAAGGAGGAAGAGGTGGCTGCATTTGATGCAGACTTGACAGAGTATGAGTGATTAAGACCTGGAAGAGCAGGAGAGAGAGAGGGATGACGAAGCAAGGAAGGACCCCTGGTGCAACACTTTTATATAGATGGTGCAGTTGAATATATATATAGATAAACAATAGGAGTTTTGTTAGGTGAAGGCCCTGTCAGTGTGTTGTAATTGTATGGTTATACATATATACAGTGTATGATAATTTCTGCCATACATAATGAATCATGATAACATAAGTTTGATCACAGATGGGCATGGGGCACTGTGAGGCAATCCTAATTTCTGAATTGCACTTCAGCTGACAGGGTGAAGTTTGACAGGGCATGTCAATAGCACTTGACTGTGAACAGGTAGTAGGGATGTTCAAGAAGGTGTCAAGAGAAAGGCAGAACATTCTGAAGTGCAATCAGATGATTGTATTGCCATGTAGTGGCTACCTGTACTTAAAAGCCTTGTTAATTCTGACTATGAGTGACTGTCCAGTGCAGTGATCTATACGATAGAGATCACTGGTCCAGTGTCTGGATCATTTTGGCGGGAAGCGGGACGGTAGCGCCACGCTTAAAACGTGAGCAACAGAGGAACTACGACGCAAACATTGAGGTGGAAGGGTCGAATCGAGGGAGAAATGGAAGGAGGAAGGTTGGGCAAAAGGGGTTGAGAGGAAAGGTATGTGGGAAATAGGAAGTAATGCGTATGAGAGGTGTTGAGAAGAGTGGAAAAGTTGGCTTGCAGGCACATGGAAAAGGTGAGCTGGGATGACGTCATGTCACGTGCGCTAGTGTAATATTATATACGATGTTGCAAAAAGGTGAATTAGTTGCTTTTCACACCACTTTGTAGTTTAACATTTTAGTTGAAATATATTTATAAATACTTGCAAAATAATGTACCAGGTGTGAGAAAATAAATAAATCTAAATCTAAAGAGAATCCTTTACGAGGTTATGGTATTTCTTTTGACATCATTTTATATTCCCACAAGCACAATGTAGGGGAACGAGGTGCAAAACGGACCGTCTAACTTTGAAGGCTCGCTGAACCAAGGTGGTATATCATGCGAATGCCAAATAAGGTCTGATCCATGAAGAAGTACCAACACATGTTGCTCAAAAACAGAAAAGTTCCTTTTTAACGGTTCCAATTCTAATTTATCCCATTTTGCTAGGGGCAAAATGGAATTTCATGTGGGGCAAAATGGTAAGAAATAAAAACACAAAAGTTCTGCAATAAATCAGCTGTTTTTATAACAGTCTAACTAAAAAGCATGTTAACAAACAGAAATGCATTAATTAAGAATATTGCAGAATACTAAGGGTAAACATAGCAATAAACAATGAAATCAACATCTCAATACATAGCTGGGGAGTGATGCTGGAAATTATACATTCTATGTACTGGTAATTATTTGACAAGGTATTTAACCATAAACAGTAGTTTACAAAAGAAACACAATTATGCGAAATTTTATGGAAATGTGACATTTTTATGAGTATTCACATAACTCTGATTTCCAAGTTTTTCTTCATAATTTAACAATTTAAACTGGTATTGGATTTGACTATGTTTTTTGAAAGGTAGTTATATTCCATTCGTTTCAGTTTCAAAAACACAGGGTTTTACCACTAAGCCTAAATCCTCAAGGGATCATTGATGACATGGATTAGCTCCATAAATCTCTAGTGATTTTTTCAAATTTTTTTCTGTTATATAGACAGAAAATGTATCAAATGTCTCAAAGGTCATGGTTGAATTGAACCAATAGGCAGCTCCAACTTCTTCAAGGCTGGGATTGCTTTTTTGTGCTTCCCATTTCGCCCCCACAGGAGGACTCCATCTTGCCCCAACCATACAAATAATGACCTACTTACACATGACTATGCAGCAGACTACATTTATTTGCTTAATAAGCAAGCTTAGTAGTCCTCTTATAACACTGACTATAAATTATTCTGCTTGGAACGTCATTGGAGGAACTACAGAATTTCCAAATTTTTTAAGAAAATCGATCAAAGACCTCAAATTAACATAGCTGTATACCTGTAACATTCTCACCCACAAACTTTCAGAAAAAGTTTTTCATGTGTTCTATTTTATTTTCCAACCAAAAAATTTTTGCCCCATTTTGCCCGCCAGTCCGTTTTGCCGCTCGTTCCCTAACTAGTTGTCTATTTGTTGTTCTTGCTTTTTAAAACACACTTCTCGGTTTAAAAAGCTGGAAAACCACTATTTCTACCAGCCATGACAAAATAAAAAAAGGGATAAGGAAATTCTGACCTGAATGCCACCCAAGCAAATAATTATACCACTAAAAAAATCACTGTTAATAAATTCTGAAATTGCTGAATTGTGAGGGCACATGTCTGTGGTAAAATGAATCTTTCTTGATGTGAAAAAGTAACATCGTTGGGTAATTGACTGAGGAAGTTGTGGGCTTCTCTAGAGGTGTGAATCTGAATTGCACTTTAATATGGGAAGAGATTATATCCTTTGTGCATTGCCAGTTGATTGGTATCAATGGTATGAAAACAATACTGCGATGTGCCAATGCGCTGCACCACCCCGCTGCGCAGCTGCGCTTTGCCAAATAGTCACAGCCCTTGATGGGATGGAAAAAAAGTTAAATTTGACCAAACCACAATTAAATATGAAATTAATAGAATTTAAAAGTCAATGCTGGCCTGCTCCTTACAGGAGCTTTTTGTTTAAAAAATCTTCAAAAAGATGTTTTATTCAGATTTTTTTGATTTTTGTTATGGAATGATTGTCTGTGTTTTTGTTTCTGTCCTGGGTATGCATAACAAGCCCATTATTCAGCAGTTTGGGTTCGTATGATTCAATTCAATTCAATTCAATTTTATTCCAGATGTAAATAGGATGCATGTATTCAAACAATAAAAACAACAAATTAGATTAATTCATTTCCAGACATTGACGCCTATATTTTGAGTTTTTCATTCAAAATCTGCTTTATACTTAACCTTGTTTTTTAAACTTTTGTGGAACAAGCTTTTTGAAGTCCTGTGCAGTGCGCATGTTACATGAACATTTCATAAGATTATTCCCATCCAACATGCCACAAATCCAGTATTTCTATTGCACATTTTCCTGAAGCACAGTCCGTGAACTGATGTTTCAGGCAGAGCTGACTAAAACTAGTACTAGTGTGTAGTGAAAAGTCAACCGTTTTTCAAAATTTTTCCACAACAGCTCTTATAGCTCTTCGAATTGGCGGTCCACTGATAAAATTGATTTTCTTATTTTCAATTTACAAACTGGCTTAGCCACATTATCAACAGTTTTCTGTTGGTCTCCTAATCTTCTTACGTGATGAAGTACCAGAAGTCATTTAATAAGTTTGTTTATTGTCGCCTATCCTGCTGAATATGATAAGCACTGAATCATCTGATTAACCAGAACTGAAAAAAAGCAGAACAGTTTTAAGCAAGTGACATCAAACGACCAAGTTGAAAGTTAGTTTTGAAACTGTTTGGACCGCTAATCCGCAAACAGCTCTAAGATCATACACGAGGACTGTGCCAAATTTGATAGTTATTGAGTAAACAGAACTAAGAAACTTAGAAACTTTTGTAGTTAAACAATGTTGCGTTTTTAATGGTGCTCAGTGTAGGAATGATATAATACGATGTTGCTTTATTTTGATATGCTTTTGTCTCAAACAACAACTGTGAAGGCACATGTCCGTTATTTTACACGAATCTTTGAAAATTTGTGTTTCATCAATTTTTAAATATATATTTTTGCACAATTCAAGAGGCTTGAAGCTTAATCATAATTGATGAAATACAAAATTTCAAAGTTGTGTGTAGAATCTAAAGATAAAGTTGCTAAAGTAATTTTTCACAGAATCACTCAATCACTTTAACTTTTAATTACGAATCCATCACAATCACATTCGATAACTACACTGAATCAAAAAAGAAACATCCTCCTTAATTTTTGCTTAGGGGCCGACCAGACGATAGTCTGGGGGGGGGCTATGGACTTTACCCCTGGGACAAACTTTTTTTTCGTTCGCGAAGCGTCGACAAACAAATTTTTCGCATGAGCATTCGGGACAAACTTTTTTATCGGAATTTTAACATTACGGTATCCTAGCTACAGGTGGAAACAAACTTTTTTTTTTATTTCCATGTGCTGAACAAACTTTTTTTTCAGTGTCAAGTGGGAAACAATCTTTTTTTTTCACCAAATATCCATAGCCCCCCCCCCAATAGATCATCTGGTCGGCCCCTTATAATTGTTAAGATTTTTTTTTTTTGGCCAAAACCAATAGGTCTGTCTCCATATAGGGATTCAGCAGTGATTTTAGGTAGGTTGCAAGGGTGCGTTCTCTTACCATTACTTTTTACCTTGTATACAGACACTTGTAGATCTAGCTGTTCGCCATGTAAAGTGTACAAATATGCAGATGATACTGCTCTAGTGGGACTCTGTGTTAATGAAGATAACGAATATCAGAACGAAGTAAAATCTTTTGTTACCTGGTGCAAAGATAATTATTTATTACTTAATGTTCAAAAGACAAAAGAATTGGTCATAGATTTTAGACGATCACAATGTGTACATAAAGATCTAATTATAAATGATGAAATTGTAGAAAGAGTGGCAGAGTACAAATATTTAGGTACCATCATTGATTGTAAATTAAATTTTGAAACAAATGTCAGTGCCATCTATAAAAAAGCCAACTCAAGAATGTTCTTTGTTAGAAAACTTCACAACCTACATGTAGATAGCACAATTGTTGAACTCTTTTATAGATCTGTTGTGGAATCAGTCATCACTTTTGGAATAGCAGCATGGTATGGCAATTGCACGCAGGTGTCTAGAAGCAAACTGTGTAAAGTGATCAAGTATGCTAAAAGGTTAGGTGTACAAAATGCAAAATCATTGTTAGAACTATACGAGAAGTTCAGTAGGCAGAAAGCAAAAGCCATAAGATCAGATTCTCAACATCCATTGTACAATTGCTATCAGTTACTACCATCAGGCAGGAGATTCCTAGCACAATACACAAGAACGGCAAGGCTTAGTAAATCATTTGTGCCTGCAAGTGTTAGGCTGCTAAATGTATAAATTGTATATATATATATATATATATATATAAATATGTATAATTTTGTATAATTAATTTCAATTTCACTATGTTCTGTTTGAATATCGTCTATTGCTACAAATTTTGCTGTACTTGTAACAGTGACAATAAATTATTATCGTATCGTATCGTATCGTATCGTAGGTGGAATAAAGATAACTGGATTGGCTATTTCTATCATTCAAGTACAACCCTTTCCTAATTTCCTTTGGCCTTGTTTATCACATTAAAAAAATATGACCTTACCCACATCTCACAAAAATAAATGTGAGGGTGCCATTTCGAAGTGTGTTACGAAGAGCCGTAAAAGGCAAATAAAATGGCAGAAAATGGGCACTTAAGCTTTACTCTTGAAAGCTACATAGCATTTTAGATATTTTTTGGAAAAGTTTACATGACATGATGAGAGACAAACTAAAGTTGTAATGCTTAAACACATCCTTGATAGCAAAATTAACATTTTATAGATAGGTCAACGCATTACGTACGAATAAAATATTCCTAATTGCCATACATCAGCATTGATTGACTGCATATTTAGGTAAAACAAGTCAGTGGACAGGTCCATTAAGTCGTAAGACCTTTGATGACACAAAAAATTAATCACTCCAGATACTTTTCTAATAGAAATTTCCTGATGCTGATGGTTAAACATGGGATCAACATTTATCAATTCAACTCAAGGGCTTTACTGCTTCCTTCAAAAACCAGTGGAGTGGTTTTTTTTATTGTCATCAAATTTGTCTTAAGACTTTATCGACCATTTAACTCAGATATCTGCTCAATCAATGCTGATGTATGGAAATTAGGAATATTTTAATTTGCTTAAATCAAGGGTGTATTTGAACTTAACTACTTTAACCTTTTTATTTTGGCATAAAAGACACACAAATGGGTATTTTGTGATATTTTTATTTGAAAAAATGATTGGCATTTCTGAGATGTCTCTGATCATGTCATGTTAACTTTCCTAAAAATATCTCAGTTCAAAACCCAGTTACATGAATAAATTCCCTGGCTTTGCTAAAAGCACATCTGAAAAGTACTCTGTAGCTATTGAAAATAAAGCTTAAGTGCCCATTTTCCCAACCTTATAAAAAAAGACCTTATCACATTTGTTGAGAATGGCCATGTCCTGGACCAATCAGATGCAAGTAAGTTGCTGAGAATGGTAATTAGAAAACAGAAGAGGCTAGTCTTTGAGACTCTATGACTACCCAGTTGTTTCCCCTAAACCCGTGAGTTCTTTTGTTCAGAGATAGCACCTCCCGTGGGAATGTCTCAAAAGTGACTGATTATAGGCCATTCAATCAAAATGTGTTGATTTCAAATTTTCCCATGGACTATGAAAATATGTTATTCTTTACAGTCTTGTCTGAGTCTATTTCCATGGGTGATTTTTCCCTACCTTTAATAGCTTTATGTCAGTGAAAATGATGTGGGTACGGTTAAATTATTTTAAGACCCAAGTGTGATAAACAAGGCCAAAGGTAAACAGGCAATGGTCACACTTGAATAATTTTTGGCACAATGGCACTTGTTTATTATAGGACTGAGACCGTTTAATTGTTGTTGTTTTTTTGTAGGGACCATCTCAGATCTATGTTAAAAGCTCCAAATGAAGAAATTCTTTACATGGGAAGTCCCTAACTTATTGGCCATAAAGCATCAGCAATGTGCTTTGTCATCAATTTATGTGTACTACAGTGGTGTAGCTACATGAGTTTCTGGAGGGGGCCAAGAGGAAGTTGGACTTGCAGAGATACTTTCCTTATGGTAGGAGTACCTTCCTGATTGACCTCCAATATTAGGAGGGTGTTAATACCACAGAGGAGGTGCCTGTGAGTACCATTTTAAGATCAAGTATATGTTGCCCCCTCTTGATATGGAAGTAGCTACACCCATGGCATATAGGTCATGGTTGAGTGAGCAGCTGCTTGGTGTTCATGGTTGAGTGATTGGGGACCATATCCAAAGCCACCTGGAGCATATCCAATAGAAGCTCATAGAGATTTCCTTCAGAAAATTTGTTAAATATAAGTATGTCTGTATATAAAGATTTGGGATGATATAATAGATATGGCCAAACAACACTGTATGAAAATATTATATTCAACTCCGCACAACTCCTGTGATTTTCATAAGCACATGAAAGGTGTAATAATCCAAATATGCAACCCAGCATTAGTTTGTTGTTATAGAAATAGAAATGTCATGTTCATGACAAAGATTATAAAAGGTCTCATTGCCTGGTTTGCTGACTGTGTTTGTAACACCTGTAATTAGGCATGCCTAATAATGAGGTAACTAAATGTGAAATCAAAGTTGGTACCTACATTGGACGTATATGTAACTGCACATGCATAACAAATCAACAGAATATTATAAAAATAAAATATGCATGTGTTTGAAGAAATTTCATATTATCATACAAAGGTTCCTACAATTCTTTTTTAAAAGAATTTCTTGTTTAATCATCCATCATCATTTGAAGTTCATTGGCCTCAGGAAAATCGTGCCCAAGTCACCATGACATGGAGTGCATGGTGATGATTAGGATAATGAGAATCGTCCAACTGTGTCAGTGGGAATCAAATAAAAATGTGAGAGCCACTAATCCAGATTACAATCCTTCACAGACCTTGTAAACTGGACTAGGAGTTCTCACAGTTTTGGTTGATTCCCACTGATTGTTTCTCCAACGATGAGATTAATGGCTCTGTAAACACAAATGTCTCACTATCAGTTTATCAGTATATTATATTGGCACAATGAAGCTCTTCTCTCTGCTCTTCGTTTTCATTTGCATTCAAATATCTTCATGTGGAATCAATAATTTGGTCTTGAAAGGTAAAGCCGTTTTGTTTTAATGAATTTAAGGTTCACTCAACTTTCATGATGTTAAAGAGATATGTCTTGATACTCAATAACTGGGTAAATGATTTACAACAACCAGAATGGGGTTCAAGTAATTGTTATTTTTGTGCAAATTTGTCAACTGGACCTATTTTCTGTTCAGTGTTCTGATGGCTTCTTGAATTGTAGAGAAAATTTGAAAAACAATAATGCATGACTTTTTCGTGATGTTCTAGCGGTAGGGAAACATGAATGTCCGCAATATTTTGACTTGTCCTGATTGTATGCTGAATATTGTACTAGAAATAGCATACAAAGGGGCTTTATCATTATGTAATACATCTTATCCACAAGAGTTTCCTGCACTGAAAAAAGAAAAGGATTGTTTGATATCAGACAATAATTGTTTAATATTTTAGGTGTAATCAAGTGATTGCCTCATCCAAACAATAAACAAAATGGAACAAACAATTTTAAAAGTCCTGACAATCTTTGACGTTTTGAACAATTCAAATGTCTGGTTCAGATGTTAGTTGAATAATTGTCTTATATCAGAGCCAATCCTTTTTAATTCAGTGTGTTGAATAGAAGATGCTACTAAAATTTCACACATGACTTGACACCTATCACAGATATGGCAAGAAAGGCACAATTTTAAAAATAAGCTATTAAAAAGCCAAATTTACCATCAGTATCTATTACTTTCAGATGCGTCATCTCTCAACTGCGATTTTGAGGAAGGTCTCTGTGGTTGGGCCAATGACCCGGATGTTCCCTTGCAATGGACAGTGGCCAACAGAACAGCTGACAACTTCTGGACCTTTGTGGAATTTGGAAGTGACTTGGTAAATGGTAAGTGCAGTGGCGTCCCTATGGGGGTGCACGGGGGGCACGTGCCCCCCCCATATTGGACCTGTGCCCCCCAGGTGCCCCCCATATGAACTTACCAACTCCGGCTAAAATACATAATTAGTATAGTGGGTACCCCCCCAGAGAATCGCGGGCACCCCCAGGTGCCCCCCCATTCGAGACTGCCCAGTTACGCCACTGGGTAAGTGCTTCAATCTCTCCTGTGTCATCAAGCGGAACTGTTGAAAATGTCCTTGCAGGCCTTTTAGAGATCTTCTTAGAACCACTAATCATTTATTAAATTGACCAATTAATTGCAAGTGTATGAGAAATGTCAAAGATGGCCAGTTACCTTATATAATTAAGTTATTCGCAACAAATTTGATCAGATTTCAGAAATCTGACCGAGTATCATTTAAAATCTAAAATCTCTATAAACTTAATTATGGCCACAGATCATCAAGCCCCAACACTGTAAAATTTGAACTTTTGAGTGGGCTTAGATTATTGAGATGGTTGCACAATTCCTTTGAGCTGACATAGCTTGTTGTTTTAAGTTGTGATAATCTGCCTGTTGTCATAACTTAAAAGACGAGCTGTGTTAATTAGCTCAAAGGAATTGTGCAACCATCTCACTCAAGATTTGAAGCCCACTCAATTTTTTTTTTAAGTTATGGAAATCTGTCTACTGCCATAATGTAAAACCACAAGCTGTTGGCTCAAAGGAATTGGAAAATCAGATTTTACAGTGAACAATACATGAAATCCTTCTGGTACTCCTCGATATCTATTAATTTAATTTTATACTGTATCATATATATCAAGAATGGACAGCGACAAGTAGAAATTAACAAATCTCTCTATTTTTCAGAATCAATAGTTTTGTTGAACAGCAGCTCGGCCTCTCCAAATATCTCTATTTTTCAGAATCAATAGTTTTGTTGAACAGCAGCTCGGCCTCTCACAGCGACAAGTAGAAATTAACAAATCTCTCTATTTTTCAGAATCAATAGTTTTGTTGAACAGCAGCTCGGCCTCTCCCGGAGACAAAGGAACCCTTGTGTCTCCCCTGATTTCCTCGGGATTGAGATGTATGGAGATCAGGTACAAAATGATCTCTGCAGGAATATTCAGGGTGCTCATAGAACGGCAATGTAAGTAAGAGATTAAATTCTATTTTGTAAAATGACTTGCTGACATAATTATGACACAGCAGAAAATTCCAACCACTGTCTAATGACCTGACTGCAGCAGAATTGTTCTTATATTATCTGGAGATAAAATTGCCTCTAAATAGCCCACACCGATGCTGATGGGGCGTAAAACACAAACTCACTCACTCACTTCTGAACGCACCTCATAATCTGGTTGTGACTGAATCTTGTTTCATTGCCTTCCTGAATCTTTCGCTATAGACTTTAAATTGTCAGCTTTAATAATTTTACGAGATTGTACTCTGTACATGCACAAGAGGCAACAGCAGTGAGTACAAAAGGGACTGTGTAGGGGTCAGCCAGAGAGAGATAGAACTTTGCACAATTCCTTTGAGCCTGTTGTTTTAAAGGGCCGACCAGATGATAGTTGGGGGGGGTTATGGACTTTATCCCCAGGACGAACGTTTTTTTCGTTTGTGGTGCGTCGACGAACAACCTTTCGCATGCGCACTCGCGACAAACTTTTTTATCGGAATTTTAACATTACGGTACACTAGCTATAGGTGGAAACAAACTTTTTTTTATTTCCATATGCTGAACAAACTTTTTTTTCAGTGTCAAGTGGGAAACAATCTTTTTTTTTTCAACAAATATCCATACCCCCCCCCCCAAAGATCATCTGGTCGGCCCCTAAGTTATGGTATTGGAAAGATTGTCATAACTTAAAATAGCAAGCAACGTCAGCTCAGAGGAATTCTGCAACCACCTTACTCAATCATTTAAGCTTACTCGAAATTTCAAATTTTACAGTGTTGTTAACATGCATCACCAGCCATTTCAACTGGCACAAAGAATTTGCTCACAGACCTTGAATATTCGAATCAGCTCCGTGGTTTGGCATGCACATCAGACAATCCATGTCATTTGCAGTATCCTTTTGAATTTTTTCTTGCCAACAAAGATTTCAAGAAAAAATGCTTTAAATATAGGATTTTAATTCGACCTTTTGACATCACTTCAGAAACCGAAGTTTAGTCACTCCTCGATTGATTTTTGAAGGCCACAGTGGGGTAATCCAGAAAGTTGGGGAAAATGACTTATTTATATGAAAATCTAGTTTGGAGATATTGAAATTATAATTCAATGGCAAAAAGTCTGAAAAAAAAAGTTCAAATTAAAAAAAAAACATATGTAATTGGATGAATTTTGACGTACACTAGAAATACCATTTTAATTATGTTTTAGTGTCAAAATATCTTTTTGGTTGGTCCAACGAGACAAAAAATCTGCTTTGAATGTCTCTATTATTTTTTACATGCATGATTTTGTTTTTAATTTTTGAGCAGGGTTTGAAGATGAGCCCCAGATTCTTCTTCACGCGGATCTAGTTGATGAAGGCTTGGAATGGCATGACACAACAATAAACATAGTCACTGACCATCACTACAGAATCAAAATAGAGCACATAAGAGGGGATTTGGAGGACGAGGAAGGCACAGCCCTCACTGGGATCTCTATCATGGACAACAAATTATGTTGTAAGTTGACATGAAGTTTGCTTCCAATGCACTTTTCCGAGCAATGTAGTCATCCACATATCAAAGGAAGTTAGAAGCTGATATTACATTTGTACAGTCGGCACTTCACAATATCTTAACAGTTCAACAAATTTAGTGCCCCTTACAAAAACTTTAATATCTTAAAGACCTCTTCTATGAAGGTTGCTAGTCTGTAGGCCTGCATATTGACATTGCGCCAGCTGCCACATGTGTATTTGTAGCTTTTTGCTTGATTTTTGTGTGAGCATATACTCCTGTTATAAAATACTTAAGTTTTGGCTTGTCCATAGATATGTTTACCGAAAGGTGCTAGAACACCACTCAAATCATTTCTAATATCATCGAAGGAACCTTAACAGTAAAAAAAAAAAAAAAATTACAAAAGAAGTCCTCAGTAATATCTAATAAATGCGATTGCGAAACAAAATTTTCTTCTATCACTTGATGAAGTTTGTCCAGACATGCCTTTGAAATGATTCATCTAACTGCACTTTTGAATTGAGATATCATTATGGAAAGTTTACATGATATGACGTGTTAGAGATATCTCGGAAGTGCCAATGCCTTTTTCAAAATAACAAACAGATCACCCAATTTTTGTATATTTCCTACAAAATAAAAAATTTTATCGATGGGGGAAATATTCCTAATTGCCACACATCAGCATTGATTGACAAGATATATTTGATGAAGTCCATGAATGGTCCTCATGATGCTAAAAAAACATGCGTTGACGAACTATTTTTTTGCGTGCGGATGTGTGACAAACTTTTTTATCGCTATTTTAACATTACAGTACCCTAGCTAGAAGTGGAAACAAACTTCTTTTTTCACGTGCTGAACAAACTTCAGTGGCAAGTGGGAAACAAACTTTTTTTCACTTAAAGTCCACAGCCCCTAACTCTTTGAAACCAGTGCATTTAGTTTATTTTCTTTTTCCGGACATTCAGTTCAGACTGCATGCAGTGCATGGTTGTGCAGAGAAATATATTGACCTCTCTGTCCTGCCATGGCATAAGTTTGCATGCCAAGTGGGTTTTTTGCTGCTCAAATAGATCTGTTGTCACATTCACTATGCACTATGCACTATGCTTGTTCATGCCTATCTCTTCTTTTTTTCTTTTCAGGAAGGAAAAAACATCACTGAAATAAAGATGTTTCACTACTAATCGAGGACAAGATTATTGTCAGGTTTTTGTTGCGGATGCCCTTGGTACATGATACCGTATGAAATAAAGACTATTTAGTAATAAAAGCGACCCACTTTAGCCTTTCGTTTGTTTTGCAATTCTATTTATTCAAATGTCCCTGGCATTGTTAAACTGATTTTGTTGCTGTATTAGCTGTATACCACATTTGTAGGTCCTAGTGCTAAAATACAGTGTTTATGATACAATGGAGTTTATTGTTGCATACTTAGCTTTCATCATATTTCAATCAAACTTTGCAAAATCAACCAGTGACTATGCCTGCGACTCAAGGTGAGTTCTTCAAAATATAATTCAATTTCAACTCTGATTAATTTGTATAATACATCTTCCATGTGCAATTTCTGTAGTAGGCTGATATCAGAATTCGAACTGCTTTTAAACATACTCTTTTGATACATGTCATGTGGTTTATAATTCTTTAATTTTCAGTATTTATTGCCAAGGGGAGCTTTTAAATGCTGTACAAACTTTCAAAATCTTCGAAGATTCGAAAACTTTTGTGGACATGCCTCTTAAGCACAATGCAGGTAAAAACTTCCATTTTATTTATGAAACTAACTAGTTTGTTTTTGGGGGGGAGGTTTGGTCCAGTGGAAGCGTGCTGGACTGCCAATTGCTGGGTCCAGGGTATGAATCCAGCTCTTGCCAGATCACCTGGGCCTATATTGGACGGCTGTTCCAATCATCCTTCACCTCATTGCTGTGTCCTCCCCCTGTCCTAATTAGCCTACCAAGTGCATAGATACAGAATGTAAAGCCCCAAACATCCATCCTGCCATCCAACTAGTTTGTTTTACAGATGTCGTGTCCCTTGACGAGGTATTTTACCACCCAAGTAACAGAATATAGATGCACACTTTGCCCTTAATTTCTTTTGAATTTCCTTTGTTCGATTCCATCCAACATCCAAGGTATCTACTCACGAGAAGTGTATTTTACCATAGCGATAGTGACCGGGAGACATAATATTTATTAGTACAGTCCAGTTAGCAAACAGATTACAAAGCTACAATTCACTTCATAAAATGCATCCTTCGAATAATAAATAATAGCATTATCATATGCTATTATTTATTATTCATGAAAATAGAATAATGGCCTGTATGGTATACAACGTGCACTCTTATCGCAAAAAAGGTTCTTGATGGTATATGTAAAGAACCCACAACTGAAAAAAGGTTCTAAATTTTATTAAGGGTTCAACTGAATTGAAAAGCTTCAATACTGGTAGGAAGGCCCTGTGATGGAACCCTATGCTTCCAACTTGAGAGAAAGGGGTTCCATTGTGGGAGTTCAGTGCAGCTGGATTATCTAAGTGTTGTTTTTGTTTGCTGTTGGAACCTTTTTAAAAGTTGAATAATGAACCTTTTAGGGTTCCTTATCTATACCAGCTTAGAGAACCCTGAAAGGTTCCATATAAAACCCTTTTGTCAAGAATGTGTATTGCGTGGCAATGGATATGATTAATATGCTGTTATTATTATGCTGTTGTTGTTTCTTTTACTTTTGAGTGTATATATAATACACTCACCAGCAAAAGAAAGGCACTACTAAATTTTAGCTCTTATTTTAGCGAATAAATTTTTCTTGCCAAAATCAAAGTAATGGCATTGATTATATTGTCGACAAACATAATTGTACCAAATATCGTTCAACTGCAACCATTTCCTGTCTTTCTCCGGCCCGTTTTATTAAATTTGAGATTTTGCAAAAAAAGATACCTCACGTTCAACTTATAACCAAAAGGATGATGCCATTTGAAAGCCCGCCCAATAGATGACCAAAGCCGAAAAATCGCTTCAGCAACTTCATTTTTAGATTTTACACAAAACTTATCCTTATAGCATAATTGAAAAGTCACGAAACTCGATCAATTTCTTAGCTGTGTTTCAAAATCAGTGAAACGCAAATTTTCAAAGTTTTGTGTAAAATCTAAAAATGAAGTTGCTGAAGCGATTTTTCGGCTTTCGGTCATCTATTAGGCAGGCTTTCAAATAACATCATCCTTTTGGATATAAGTTGAACGTAACGTATGTTTTTTTGCAAAATCTCAAATTTGATAAAACAGGCCAGAGAAAGACAGGAAATGGTTGCAGTTGAATGATTTTTGGTACGATTATGCTTGTCGATGATAGAAACAAGGCAGTCAATTTCGTTTTGGCAAAAACATTTATTTGCAAAAATATGAGCCAAAATCAAGTAGTGCGTTTCTTTTGCTGGTGAGTGTATATCAGATAGAAAATAACCTTTAATTATTGCGCACAGGTAATGATGCAAAGGTGAAATGTATGTTTTTATTGTCAGATGTCGTTGAGGAAAATTTCGAAGTCTTGAAAGGACAGGGACAACTTACAAAGGAGAAAATTGAACAGTTCGTGAAGGACAACTTTCTTGCAGCTGGCCAAGAGCTTGAGGTGTGGTCTCCTGGAGATTGGCAGCAAAATCCGAAACTTTTGAACCGAATAAAAGATCCTGATCTGAAGGAGTTTGCCAAAGGAATGAATGACCTGTGGAAAATTCTGGGGAGGAAAATCAAATCTGATGTAGCAGAAAATCCAAACCGCTTCTCTCTGATAGACGTTCCTCATCCGTTCATCATCCCTGGAGACAGATTTCGGGAGTTTTACTACTGGGACACTTACTGGATAATAAAAGGGTTGCTCTTGTCTGATATGGTGAGTATGCAATTATTATAATCGGTTCATTTATCTTGATCTGCTAGTAAAAATCTTCTTTTGACCTTAATGCACATAGTACAGAATGTTACATGTAATCGAAGAGTCTTGTGGACAATACATTGATCAGTCTCCAATAAAGGCTTAAATAAGCGCATCAACGCCACTATGTTTGCTATCAAATATTTAGTTTTCTATTTCATTAAACCTGAAAAGATACCTTGGTGGCAACTTTAAGGGAGTAACTTTCGTTTATGTTATTTGCAGCACACAACTGCAAAAAATATAATCAAAAACTTCATCAGCATGGTGGACCGATTTGGCCATGTTCCAAATGGTGGGAGAATATACTACACAAGGAGAAGCCAACCCCCAATGCTGATCCCCATGGTGGATTATTACTTCAAAATCACAAATGATACCCAATTCATCAGAGAAAACTTGGCTCTTCTTGAGAAAGAGCATCAATTTTGGATGGCAAACAGAACAAAAGTAAGTCAGTTATTGTCAAGTAATTATTGAAGACAGACTGTGTCATCAATAGTGCTTAGAGTCCTTGCCTGGTTAATTTCTAAAGGTTTCTCTTACAATGTAATTATTTCACATGCTACCAGTAATCTATAAACATGTTAATAATGTACATTTTCTATAAGACCGTTTCACACATTTTGGAGAATTGTTTCTTCAGGGAGTGACATACCAAGGACAAACCTACCAATTGTCCCAGTATGACATGACCAATAGCCACCCCAGACCTGAAGGTTACAGGGAGGACCTCCATGTGGCTAAACAATTTCCTGAGGACCAGAGACCAAGAGTAAGTGACTAAGTGTGAAATGTAGACGGATTTGAGTTAATTATCTCAGGCATTACCAATTGTAAATTTACCATCTATGAATTCTTAATTGTCATGTCCAAGTTATACTGAATAACCCATCTTCAACGACCATTTCCATAGCCACAACATTTTCTTCAGCCTAGTTGATTTGGTTTTCTTGGTGAAATTCTTCTTCTTTACTAGGTGATCTTGAATATCCACATCCTCCGTTGCTTAGCATAATGTTTTCGATACCAAAAGAAGTTGTAGAAGATGGGAAGCAATTTTATTGAGGGTTTGGTTGTTTTTTAATTTTAAAACAGGTCTACAAAGATCTAGCTTCTGCAGCAGAATCAGGATGGGACTTTTCCTCCAGATGGTTTGCCAAACATGGTCCAAAGAAATTCAACTTGACTTCCATAAAAACCACAAAGATCGTCCCGGTGGACCTCAACACATACTTGTGCATCAATGAACTATTGTTGGCCAAATTTGCAAGGATTTTAGGTATGTGTTGCTAAATTAATTATTCACTGTGAATAATGGTGTGATATTACAATTATCTAGAAATTTAAGGAAGTTGACATATCTCTGTGTAAATATGCATGCTGGTAGTCTGACGTATAGGCCTACCCAAAATTGTTTATGGTATTATTTTTATTATCATTTGTTCAGGGGATCGAGAAAAAGAAGAAATGTACAATACGCAAGCAGAAGAACGTTGGAATGCCATTAACGAAGTATTTTGGGATGAACAAGATGGCGTCTGGTATGACCTTGATATCTCTGATTCGCAACCGAAACATTCTAGAAGGTTTTATGCTTCCAATATATTCCCGCTGATAATTCCTTCCAAAGGTAAGATATCCAGCAAATTGATCGTTGTTTTTCTGTATAGAAACTTTTTCAGATTGATGACTTTTAGGGGACAATGAGCTTGCTAGATTGACTAGAGGCTGAAATTCAACCTGTTTCCAAAATATCTCAATTGAACCAAACTTTATGAATTGTAGGTCATCAGCTGAGTCTAGAATCTTCAAAGGTCGACAAAGTCCTCAATTACCTGGAATTTGAGGGAGTGTTGGCTTTTTCTGGAGGTGTACCCACATCCAAAATCAATTCAGGACAGCAGTGGGATTTTCCAAATGCCTGGCCTCCTTTAATCTCACTGGTTGTGGAGTCTCTGGAAAGTTGCAACAACAAACAGGCAGACAAAATGGCTGCCAAGCTGGCTGCAAACTGGGTAGAGAACAACTATATCACGTGGAGCAAGTATGGCCACATGTATGAGAAGGTAGGTTATCTTGAGATGACACACAATTTGTCCTCCATAAATGTATAAATAGTGAACTGAATTAGCAGAAATTTAATCCAAAAAAGTGAAATTTAATCCCAAGTAAACTTTGCCCAATTAATTTTACTCCCAGATACAGTGTCCCTGCATATGAAATCCCTGTGATGAGACATTTAAGACTAAGATATGTGACTGACCTCCTGTTACTATATATGCGCCAAGTATTTATTTTAAGTTAACATTGCATCTGAGAAGGGACCGGCGGACCGCATTCCTCAAAAGGCTGCCATCTGACAACAGAAGGGCAGTCTAAGACTAGCGTCCAAAGGGAAAACCTAGTAAGTCACATTTTGGGCCAAATTGAGTTAAGGTCAAAATAGGACTTCTGAGACATGTATATTTCTTAAGTTTAGATTTTCGAGAAGTGGCCCATTACCCCAGAATGACGTGGGCAATTCCCAGTAAGTCTATCTCTTACTGCAGTGCACGTATTGAAATTTAGAAGTCAATTTTCTCAGAATGTCCTAAATGTAACTTACTAGGTTTTCCCTTTGGATGCTAGAAGAATGCAGGGACCACTGTCTGACACACATTTAAAGGTCACATCTGAAGTACTGCAGTCATACTAAAGAACATATAATTTGTACAACTGACTCAAATCAATCTGCTTAAAAGGTGCCTTTTAAAAACGAAAAGTATTTCCCATAGTAGGCCTATGTAATGAATATGATGGATGAACTGAGAAAAGGTTATCTGATTTTAAAAATCTTTGGCCCCAATAGCTCAGTCAGTAGAGTGCTTGCCTCACAAGCGAGGGACCCGGGTTCAATCCCCAGACTGGCCATCATGTCATTCCATGACATCGTCGTTCGCATCAGACGTAAATTGGAGGTGCCGTGGGCCCAACTGGAAACTAGTCACTGACTTAGCTTGGCTACCCACGTTAAATAAAAGTACCTTTACCTTTTTGACCTCGTTTGTGACAAATACAATTATCTACATTTCCAGTATAATGTTCTGAAGGAAGGGCAAGCTGGAGGAGGTGGGGAATATGGCGTCCAAGTTGGATTTGGATGGACAAACGGGGTGGTTCTCGAGATGTTGGACTTGTACGGTGAAGACATTTCTCTGTCTGAAGAATACCGTCATCTCTCCAGCTCAACTAATCAGCAATCTTACAGTTTTACAACTTTCATATATCTCTACCTCATAACTACACAATTTTGTGATTGACAACAATCTCTAGGAGCAAGTTGGGGTCTAAAATAAACTACCATGGTCATAAAAATCAGATGAAGCCTTACTTGTCAGTTTCGGAATGTATCTAATCAAAATTATGCTCTGCGTCGAGAAAAGTTATGATGTTGCTTTCTAAAAATGGCCATATCACTACATATTGATTGTTTTTACCCATATGCAGCCAGATTATACAAAACTGCTTGACGGATGGATATAACTGTCTGCTGGAAATTTCCTGGACATTGGTGGAAGTTATGGTAAGATTTGAAACATTATATCTAATTTCAAGTTATCTGTGTATCATCTCTGAGTGTTGTATAATTATTTATTGATTTAATCCTAGTATTTGCCGCAAGCTGTTGTCACACAAGTTTCAATTTTAATCAAAGCTGTATATTAATTACATATAAAAAAAATTACAAGAGAAAAATGATAACAAATTGTCTGGTGCATTACAAAGATTGAGATCCCAGAACCTTACCTGGCAAAGGTCAGAAGAAGTAAACCAAAACAAACCAGAGTCAGGTGTAAGGAGGTGTAAGACTTAGGACTCCCATGTGATGTTAAGGCCTTTAAGGATGTTCAACCTTCCATCTCCTCCCAACCTTCCATCTCCTCCCAACCTTCCATCTCCTCCCAACCTTCCATCTCCTCCCAACCTTCCATCTCCTCTCAACCTTCCATCTCCTCCCACACATTTCTTCAGGCCATTCAAGCACTCGATCACTTCACAGCTTCCGGTGTAACACTTGATATTTTATTTCAAAGAGAGTTTTTATTTGGAATCTGTTTCAAAAATTAGATACGATTTCAGTTGTCGAATATGGTATGCTTTGATACTAACTAACGTATCATGTCTCGATATTAAAGAAAAAATGTCGTTTGGTCGCTTTGTAAAGAAAGGCTGGCTGGGTTGTCGCCACTTGTCGGTCACCATGTTGAATGGTCAGTCACTACAATAAGTTACCCACGTATTTTAATTGCCATTTAGTGATAAGATCGACCATTTATCAACTGATTCATTATAGTATTCCTGAACACATCTTTGAGTTTTATTATATCAACATACATAGAGCTGCATTGCACAAGATGTGTTTGGCACTAGGTGTCTCTGACTCATTGAAGTCAAAGCCATAGGGACCCCTACTGGAATGCACAATATGGAACGAAGTTAGATCCATGCAGCAACAGAGAACTTTATGAGGTATGCCTATAATTCAGCTTGTGAATACCATTAAATAACTATATTTGTCACTTTGACTGGCATACTGGAATACCAATAAATAAATCTTTTCTCTTTGGCTGACTTATTGGGCATGCCGGACTACATAAATTCCATCTATAGGAACTTATGTACCCTTTGGGGGATCGCATTTGCACAGCATTGATAAATATTTCATGCTAATGTCAAGATGTGAACTATAAAAGTGCCTCTTTTTCCACACAAAAAAAATGTTCTCAATGGATTTGTAAACTGCTGTTGCCCTAAACAGTCCAAACTGAATAAGTCCATCTCCTGAAGTTCTATATTCTGAAAGTGTCTCATACAAGAATTAGGGTAATTTATTCTTGTTGTTTTTTGGGTTATCTTACCGAAATAATTATCTTAATTTTTTTCAGGCATGCCAAAACTAACATCAGCTCATTTGTTTTACACAATGTGGAATTTTTTTTCATTTTGACAGATTTTTTTTTCCACACAAATAATTTGATGAATAAAGATTCATACAATATCTTATTTCAAATGTTTATTGGCAACAGTACTGTACACTTTTAACACAAAAAAGGGAAATTAATGCAATATTTGTAAGCACATGATACAAATCTCTATAAATACAAATGGAAGACTTTAACTTGCACACTGAAGCATTTCAATGCAAGTACATCTAAGTGTTCCTTCAGTCATTTTGGCCTAATTTATTCAGGGTGTCAATTATGACATTGCTTCCTTTTCTTTTAGTCTTGCTCTTTCTTCAGAGGTAGAGGATTCAAGAGTGGGTTCAATGGGCGTTACTGACTTCCTCTTGATCCAGGCATCCCACAGGCTGACGATAAGTTCATTGACAGTGATTTTGTTTGTATTGTGGCCAATGAGCCTGAGGAGGAAAACTCCATCACGTTTAAGATAGGATTCGACGAATTCGTTAGCACGTTCCGGGTTCTGCTGGTCCACCTTGGATTCTTGGCGTTGCAGTTCAATGCCATTCGTCTCGGGATCTTCAGTGTCGTGTGGAACTATGAGGCGTCCTGCATACTGAAGATGGTCGCGGATGTAATTTTTGCCATCGAACAAAAAGAGGCCACGAAAGGTCCAGCTGAAGAGCTCCACAATGTTAACGAGGGTGACGAGGATGAGCCAGAACCAGAGGAAGAGGAAAATCTTCTCGTTGTAGAGATTGATGGGGAGGGCGCATTGAACCGTGTACGAGTGGACGTTTCCCAGACGACGCACCTCAAAGTCACACATGGTGACGCGAGGGAAAGGGACTCGGGGCGTAAGGGTCCAGTCAGTGTCACTCATAGCCCCTCCCATCACATCAATACCGTAGGCCTCGAACTGGGTGGTCAGCACAATGTCCAGAAGGAAGAACTGCAGGAAGACATTGAGGATGTAGAGCAGCTTGACAAACAGATAGAGCAGCACCAGATAAGAGCCGAATCTGAAAGAAGCACAAGGTCATTTCAAGTTGTGTTGGACAATCCATTGTACTAAGTCTGATTCGTTTCCTATGTCTCTTTACTCTTTGATTCCAGAGCCATTAAGGCGCTCACTGGCCTCTCTAGTCTTATGGATAGGCGAGCCAGACATAAGAGATCTAACTCAATTTAACATCTGGCTTAAGAGGACTTTACTTTGTATGGGTTGGCGCTTTGCACAGCAGATATTCTGAGAGTTTACTTTGGAGGCAAAACTTCCGTTTTAAATTCCCATTTACAACCAGTGATCACTAAATTCTGGAGTGTCATAGACTTATTTCTAGTGGAAGTATTTTTAGGCATGTATTAAAAATTAACAAAAGGCATGTATTTTATAAAATTAATACAACGTAGTGTCATGTTGTTTTCTTGAATGTTGATGCGTTTAGTTAGCCAATTTTTTATTTCATTCACTAGCTTAATATTTCAATCACTAGCTTAATAGAGGAGTATTGCTGCCAATAGAGATCCAATTTGGATTGATGTGTTAGGCAAGAAGCATATCAATCTTGTTTAGATCTCGATCGTTGAATGTCAAAGTTGTTAAAACTTGGTTCGAATAACCGGTGACATTTCTATCTTACGCGAAGAGTAACGGCTGATACAACCCAGGAAACCAGCTCCAGCTGGGCTTACCACACCGCAGGATGGAGATGAACAGGGATTCATGAATTTTGAAGCAGTGCTCCTGCCATACCAAGATTGTGCTGGCAATGACCAGCGAGCATTATTGATTCCTCTAGACTAGTCAGTGGTTAGATCAACTACATTAGGTTTCATTCGCAATTTTCCTGGCGAAACCTGCTAGTAACTGAAGATGGGGTCCATGCAGGCTAGTCTACTCCAAGGTCTGATTGGGAGTGGATCAAATAACATTGCAGTTGCCTCATAAGGTGCAGGAGTCCCTCAACATGGCATCAGCCCAACAGCTTACAATCCTGCATTTCTCCCCTGAGGCTAACTGGTCAAATTTCTATGGGTTTTCATCACATTCACTTCCTCGTTCTCTTATTTTCATTCGTAACTTGCCAAAGAAGCGAGAAAGGAGTTCAATTTAATCAAATGATATGGACCCGTACATAAAGCAGCCGGATTAAACTGCGAGTAATGGTTACTGATGGAAGGCAGGAATTTAGGCAGGTGGCTGAATGAATAGAATGACAGGGTAGTTTGTAGATTACTCATTCCATGGATCAAGGATTCTCTCATAATAATATTCATGGTCATTAAGTCAGTAGGTCAATGAATATATGTCGGTCACTTTGTTTATAACTTTGTTGGTCACTTTTTTGGACACTTCGTTGGTCACTTTGTAGGTCACTTTGTTTTTTCATTGATGCGACTACACCTACGCCATGGATCCCATGTGTGAGTCGCCTTGCCAAGATATCACAATCGCAGAGCAATTTGAATCAAACACTGGCAAGTGAAGTGACATGGGAGGCATATGAGTTCGACTTTGAATATATATCCTGTGTGTTCGTTTCGGATATTGGAATGAAGCGCTTTGTGCTACAAAAGCACTGAAAGCTTTGCCTAGAAATGGGAAAGTAATGTGACACACTTTTTCATGGAATGTGATGCTACATTAACCTTGCATTTTTTCCTCAGTTCATTTGCCCCGCAACCCACTTTTTAGCCGCCTATCGATATCAAAGGAGAACGGGATGCAGGCTGACATTTTGTTTGCAGAGAAAGACAATATTTTACACACACTATTTTGCACACATCCCATGCAAGATTGTGTTTTTACATGAACTCCGAATCAATTGCGAGGTATTCTTGTCTTCTGGAAATGTATCGCATGTCTAATTGCTCGTAATTTATGCTTCACTGATATCCATCTTCAGGTGATATTTGATACCTCTTTGATCAGTTGCAATAAAACATCTGATGACAATCTTGTTCACTCATGATGAGAGTATTGCACAGCTGTATTGTACCTGTCATAAATAGCCTCTGCAGAACAGTTTATTGTTACCTTATTGTATTTCATAACAAAAATATGTTTCCTAACAAAGATATGTGTATGTGTTGATGTGTTACAAAATTACAAGTATACCTACATGTCCTACATCTACAGATTCTACATGGTATTATAAAGACTTCTTAATCAAATGAACCCTTTTAAGTACGTTCATATTGTTCAGCAACTGTTGGAAATGTATCATGAATTCCATAACATGGAAAGTTTGATAAAAGTGAAGCTATTTCTTATCCTGTCATATTCCTTAATTAAGTTAGGAAGGAAAGTTTAAGGACAGCAGCTAATCTCTGCTGCAAAGAGTGGGATGTTAGAGGGAGATATGTGGCATTGCGTCAGAGCATGTGCAGTTCTCTCTAGAAGAGTAGAAGTTAGAAGGAATAGAAGTGTTTGTAGAATATGGAAGAGGATTTAGTTTTTAAAAGTACTTTCCATAAATGTGACAGGTACGAGAGCAAAAAAGGCAAACCTGCGGAATCCCGAGCAAGTCTTGTTGGTCTCCGAAGGCAACCGCCTTTTGCCCAGGAAGCGGTCCATCAGGTTTGTCAAGACGGTCAGGGTATTCTCTCTGTTGTCTTCCTGGCTGACATTGGTCAGGCTCTGGGCGGATTGCAAGATGTTGTCAGCATCCACCCCACTCCTCTGGTTGAGTCCATGCCACACCACATTGGGCAAGTAGAAGAGTACAGCCATGGCAAGCAGTATGAAAGGCACCCATTGGTAGTACGTAACCATGTCTCTGTGTTCTCCCGCCTTCGGTATGTCATCCTCGAACGGCAGGTAGTAGGTGTTCCGGATCCAGCAGTACGAGTTCGCATACTTGATGTGATTATCTGCAAAAGCATTAAGAGGCATCAACACAAGCAAGGAGAAAAAAAACAAAAGAAGCCAGGCAGAAGCACCCGGCTACTAATACCCACGAGCAACCCTGCTTTTAAAACTCTCGTAATAATCCATCTTAAGTGACAAGCGAAAAATGGAACGTGCCGGCCGTGTAATCACCAACGCAGACTTCTCCATGAATTAAGTAATACAACCAAGGACGGTTCAGCACTGCTCTCAATCTATACTTGAACATGTGGATTTTTGTCGAAGAAATCTGATGCTTTTTGCCGCCGCTTCATTCTACATTCTGGCTCAATTACGGATCTAGCCACTGCTATGGAGCGCAGCGAATCCCTCGTTTCATTATATTGAAAGCTGGATTTACCTAATTGCAAAAGAATAGTTTCAAGCGAAGCCTTTGTGTTATATTATTAGAGGAGGGCCTGGGAAACCTTGTCAAGAAGCTTGTAAATGGCTTGTTGCAGGTTTCACAAGGCAAGACGCTGCTGAATAATGACAGTTAATCAAGCAGGAAATTTTATAATTTCGCAATGCTTTCTTTTAAATTGTAATCTTACTCCCACTGATTAATAATCAAACTGATTTACAGTGGCAAATTAGACCAGGTCCCACATGGAGGTCTGTAATCTTGAGCACCTGCTTATTAGTCCTGTCGAGTGGGTGTTTTATGTGACTGATAAGGCCAGTGCTAGAACTGCTAGATGTGTCAAGTGCTCAGGGCTAGCTAGTCTCTTTGTGGCCTCACAATATCTGGATCATATATGGGAGTCATAAACCTTGCAAAAGACAACCTCAAAATATGGCATTTTGTTGTCGAGAGAAGTCTATGATAACCTCCACTGCTGAAAGAATGGCATATCTTTAAAGTTTGTGTATGGATCGAACAACTAAGATAAATATTATTACATGAAAAAGCAAGCCCAAGACCATGCACTGCGTCTGCTGATTCCACCCTTGACCTGCTTTGCTGTTATCTCATGTGTTTATCTTGTTGTATTCTTCTTTTTGAATTTTTAAATGTGTTTCATTCACTTTGCGTGATAAAGTGATAAACATTGATATTATTATTACATAAGTTCAGGAATTCCACATAATCTGTACTTCTTTTCTGTGTGGGTGCTTTCAATTTGAGAATTGATCCAGTTTTAATCTTAGATCAAGATTACTCAATCTCTGTAATGAATTCCACAACATGTGTGAGATAACAGTGTTTATTTCGGTTTTCAACAGGTTGAAATCTTTTCGCCATTTTTCAGAAAACTCTACCTCTTGAGTTTATCGGCACCCATATCTTAATTTTGCACCAGTCAAGCAAGGATATGCAGTTCGGAAAGCTAGTAAATGTACAGATTACCATATAGTAGATCTAAGTTGAAAATGAAAAATAAATGGATCTACCATTCAGATCTGACATATTGATTGTGGTTTTGTCATCTTCCAGACATATTAAAACTTATTTTGACTAGTCACCTTTGTCAGACGTGACTTGGTGATATAGTTACTCATATAAATCAGTCACAGTGAACTGTTAAAACTTTACACAATACGCTAAAATGATTTTAGCAAGACCTTCAGATTCAACCATCTGCACCCAATTCCTGAAGTCTTTTGTGTTAAACACACTGACCAGAATTCTTCTTAACTAAATTCTGGAAGTTCTTTGTGCTTTACACGTTGACCTGAATTTACTGAACTCAATTCTAGAGTCCTTTGTGTAGTGACACATTGCAGTGAATTCGGCTGAACTAATTTCCAGAAGTCCTTTGTGTTCACAGAACAAAATTCAAGTAGGGTATTATATTGGAGTTAGTGGACTGCTTTTGGTGTAAAGCAAAAGTTGTGGGCTATTGTTAGTCGTGAAATCATTGAATCCCACAACTACATAACATCCCACGCTTTTGATTTATGACGCACTATTGATGTTTTACTTGTTGCATTATTACCACTGTTAAGGACCTGTATGTTACATTTTAATGGTCAGACATATTTACTTTGCCTGATACTGCTGTATATTGACATTCAGATATTTGTCGTTTCCCACCCATCATATAACTTTTAGAAACTAAGGCCTTTTATATTGTGGCATTGGTTATGAGAGCTAAAAATATGTATATAATATATTATATAGTTGTAAATCTAAGTATCTTGCAAAAAAAAGACTTTTTCTGTGAGTTTTCATAATAAATTATTTTACGAGGATACATTAAAATTTTATGTAGTAACATTAGGACAGAAAAAACTTCCAAGGGCATTTTTTCTCTTTTATCGTTTAACATGTTATATCTACTTCTTCAGGTACAATAGTCTCTGCGTTTTAAGACACCGGGTAAAAAGTCCGATTTGCCTTGTGAAGCCGCCTTTCTGCTGCACTAAATTAAAGTAGTATTTTCAGTGTAATTTACACCCCAACGAGAGACCACATCATGACTGTAGGAGGGTCGTCTCAACTGGTCTTAAAACGCAGGGAGGACTGTTTTCTTAGAGGAAAAGAATATTGCATGTATTACCTGTGAAGTGTTTGGGTGCCCAGCAGGTAATAGGGCTTCCAACATAGATCTGAACACTGACCACAGTGGCGAAGACCATCAGCACTATGATTGTGTAGCGACTGTTGAGTCTGTCCGCGAAGGAGTCATCTCGCTTGGGGGTGAGGTCCGGGGGGTTAGTCAAATAGCCCAAAATGGCATCCATCTTCTGTTTACTCTACTATGTAACCTCCGCTTTAATAGTCTTGCACCCTTTCCTTGTCCTACTCCTCCACGCACTCTGAAATTGTCGTTCTCGAACTGCTCTTATTCCTTATTTTAAATCCCCTCCCCAGTAACAGATTGCTTGTTCCTT
The DNA here is from genome assembly GCA_026936325.1 of Platynereis dumerilii. NCBI lineage: Eukaryota > Metazoa > Annelida > Polychaeta > Phyllodocida > Nereididae > Platynereis > Platynereis dumerilii. The sequence continues at coordinate 109,000,897 of JAPTHN010000001.1, read as the reverse complement.
TCTCACTTCTTCTCAACTCTCACTCCTTTTTGTCCCTCTCTCCACCTCCTCACTCCCTTTCCACTTCTACCTTTCCTCTCCTTTTAGCCTCCTGTAATCAGAGGTGGCCCCTTCCTCTTTCCTGCACTCAGAGCAATTTTCCAACAGCTACCATCCTGTATGAAACGACCACCTGACAACTCTCTTTAAAGATTGCCTCCCTCACGTGCACTAATATGCGTAGAAGTCGTTGGTTTCTGAGGAAATCTGAATCACTACATGTGATATTGAACTGTTGTTGAACATATCTTATCTAACAAGGTCCTTCTCAGTCAATTTGGCTCTTATCTCAAGTGTATAGTATATTGTCTGATATTATATTACACCGAGAAGAAAATTTCAGATTCGAGCATGCTCTTCACAGGTCTGCTTTTATCTGTTCAGGTCCTCAAAATTGTATTTACTTACAGACATACCACTTTTTAATATTGTCTCCCTTGACAGCTGACCTTTAATAAAGTATAATTTTCAAGGCAAGACCGTGTCCTGATGCTCAGATTTTTTTGGGGGGTAAAGATTCAATGTTTATACAAAGGCCCCAAAAATTTAAAGCCCCCGAGCAATTTTCTTGTCTCGCAGGCGTACCGCACTTGATATATTTTTTTGGAAGGGTGAGCATTCTTTGCCAATTTCTACCGACCTGTCTTACAGCGAAACACTTTAATATAGAATTAAAGTGGACTGTGGCACTGTGAAAATGGCACTTTGTGACTCATGATAGCCGATGAAGTGTCATCTTCTCTACTTTCAACATGGGAAACATAGAGGCTGTTTGATTAGTCATGATCAAGAGTAAGCCATTTGACTTCTCATAACAAATTTTTGAGTGAAAATCAGACGCATAATCTTTTTGTTTGGCTGTCAACAACAAGTGGGATAAGACTAGTCTCCTTCAATCAAATTAACATTGAAAGTATTGGGTTTGATCATGACAAATCATCAGCATGATGACACACGAAGTGCCATTTTCACAGTGCCACAGTCCACTTTAATTCTATATCAAAGTGTTTCGCTGTAATAGGAACCACTTTCAATTACATGTATCTAGCTGATAATGCGCCTAAATTTCAACCTCCTTTTTGTCAATTTTTTTGTTTGACAAAATTTTTGGGGGGAGATTGACACAGTATACCCTATTTGCTCCCTTACTGCGTTCAGTAAAAGTATCAAATTGGAACTACAGTAAAAACGGCAATTGAAAGGCTAACCAATGAATTGAAACAAAATCTGCACCACTAATTCGTCAGCAACCGTCAAACTACAGAACCTTAATTGTTCACTCTTTTATTGTAAAATGACAATTTTATTATAACCGTCATTGCCGTTAAAATGATGCAGCTGGTTCAACAGCAAAAATAATTCCCCTCATTATGCTCATACAAAAATGTGAATATCTATATCTATTTTCTATAAAAGTGGAACAGTTTTTAGGCGTGCATATAGTCATTTTGTCAGTGTATAAGTTTGTAGCTTGATTACTTCATTTTTTGTCTGAGCCAGTGGACCATGAATTCAGCCAACTGCCATTAAAATCAGAGAAAGGATTTTGAGATATTCAAATTTATTAAGGTTGAACTATTTTAATTTTTATACCATTCGACACCTCTGTCAGCCAATCATGAGCCAGTATTTCACTGCAATAAAACCCATATTCTTTGTTGTCCAGTTATCCTCCCATGGGAGAATAATAAGTGAAGCTGTGAAAAACCACAGCAACAAAGGACAAGTTTCAGTTTTGTCTTATGGTATAAGCCAGTTATTCACCGCGGGTTCGACAATATGTGTTTATCACAGCTCGGGCTAACGCCCTCGCTGGATAAATCACATATTGCCTCTCCCTAGGTGAATAACCTATACTTATCATCGTAAAGTTCCCGGATTTGTATGTATTCACAAGAAATGCCTATTAGCAAGCTCATGGAGCTGATGAGGCAGCAAAAATAAAAATAGAATAACAAAAAGTGGAAATTCAATCAAATGTGGCTTGTGTCCAAAATTGGAGACAGAATAGGAAGATTGGTGTATTTAACTCAATTGGCAATTGGTAGAAAATAAAAACAGTATGGGTTTTTGATTGATCAATCATTGTAATTTTTTTCTGCAACAAACCTTCTGAGGTATATTTACAACCGTCCAACTACAGAACCTTAATTGTTCACTCTTTTATTGTAAAATGACAATTTTATTATAACCGTCATTGCCGTTAAAATGATGCAGCTGGTTCAACAGCAAAAATAATTCCCCTCATTATGCTCATACAAAAATGTGAATATCTATATCTATTTTCTATAAAAGTGGAACAGTTTTTAGGCGTGCATATAGTCATTTTGTCAGTGTATAAGTTTGTAGCTTGATTACTTCATTTTTGTCTGAGCCAGTGGACCCTGAATTCAGCCAACTGCCATAAAAATCAGAGAAAGGATTTTTTGAGATATTCAAATTTATTTAGGTTGAACTATTTTTATTTTTATACCATTCGACACCTCTGTCAGCCAATCATGAGCCAGTATTTCACTGCAATAAAACCCATATTCTTTGTTGTCCAGTTATCCTCCCATGGGAGAATAATAAGTGAAGCTGTGAAAAACCACAGCAACAAAGGACAAGTTTCAGTTTTGTCTTATGGTATAAGCCAGTTATTCACCGCGGGATCGACAATATGTGTTTATCACAGCTCGGGCTAACGCCCTCGCTGGATAAATCACATATTGCCTCTCCCTAGGTGAATAACCTATACTTATCATCGTAAAGTTCCCGGATTTGTATGTATTCACAAGAAATGCCTATTAGCCAGCTAATGGAGCTTTTGAGGCAGCAAAAAATAAAAATAAAAATAGAATAACAAAAAGAGGAAATTCAATCAAATGTGGCTTGTGTCCAAAATTGGAGACAGAATAGGAAGATTGGTGTATAACTCAATTGGCAATTGGTAGAAAATAAAAACAGTATGGGTTTTTGATTGCTCAGTCGTTGTAATTTTTTTCTGCAAAAAACCTTCTGAGGTATATATTTACTAGTATTGCCATCATGCCATGTGCAGTGTGCACCTTTACAGTTGAATCCAACACCTGGCAAGAAATCTAGAATCCATGAGATATTCATGAAACTTTGCCAAAAAGTTCTTCAAAAAGAAAGCTTTCCAACGTAAAAAAAAATATGCGGGCTATCCAACATAATTTTCGAACTATGATCTTTTCAAAATCTTATGTCATTACATTAAAACATACAGTAAAATACTAAAAACGTGTGGGATTTATAACGAAAAGCAGTGTCACTCGAACAATATCCAAGAGATATTTATGAAAAATTAAAGGAATATAGCTGAAAATACACTTAATTGAAAAACAAGTCTTTGAAGGGGGATAACCAATGTTTTTGAGAGTTACGTGGTGTACAATATGAGAAAATTATGAAAAACAGTTCAACAAAAATAAGTCCCCCTTAAAATAAACTTGAATATCTCGAAGATTCCTCTTCCGATTTTTATGAAAGTTGGATTGGATTATGGGCCTGTATATCGACCCAAAATGTGTGTATTTATAGCTTAGTGCCATTATTCCTGAGCCAGCAACCTTCGAGTGAGCCTACCGAATCTGTGGCTTTTCCAATGCATATGAACAATTTGACCAAGCGGGGGAGCCACCAGCTGGGGTATTTTTGTTGAACTGTTTAGTTACGTGGAGTACAATAGGTGGAGCAGCTGTATTCTGTGGGATTCAACTTTAAAGTTCTGCAACCAATTGTAGCACTTGAGTAAATGCTCCAAAAATTCTAATAAACATGGTGTGAATTTTACTGTTCAATGTAGTGAACATGAGGTTTAAGTGTTATAATGAAACTGAGAAAGTATTTCCACACCTTAAGCTGTATCTGTGACATTAAGTAAACTTGTGGAGGTGATGTTGCTTCTTGAATGTCAATGAAACGAAACACCACAAAACACCTCAAATTCATGCCATATCATGCCATATCATTGACTGTAACATTTATGGATTTCACAAAATTACCAGTTTACATTTCACTAATATCACAGGCTGATAACATGGCAATATGAGACAATATGTAGGAGATGTCTCTGGAAAGTTATTACAGTAATCATGTGTCATTCTAGAGGCAAGGTAATGGTTTGATATCCTAATGGTAGAAATGTAATTTTCATATCTGACATGAAATTACTACCATCATCTAATAGTGTTTTGCCTTCAATTTTGACAAAAGAAAGATATTTTTCTTAGATGAAGACATGTAGCACCTTGTGATAAAGAAATAAGAACTAAATATTTAAAACTGGCATTTTTTAAATATTCCATTTTTGTGTCAGAAAGGTGTACAAGTGCAGCATGCTGTTACAAATGAATATCATAGTGTAGGATGTAATCGTCAGTCTGGTGTGTAGGCCTGTTTATGTTATCACTTGGCATATCATGTATTGACCTAAAGTAGTATCCTACCCTGAGAGTTGCGAAGCCGCATGACCATAGGAAGGGTTGATACGACATGTTTAGGGGCATTCTCCCATGACGACAATCCCAACGATGACAACAATTTTTTGGAAAACTTATTGATAACCAGCTCTAATTGCTGGGCAAAATAATTATCTTTGTCTTTTATCAAGTATTGATACGAGTTAGAAGTCTGCAGATCAGACATCAGCAGATTTAGCTTATCTGATCTACTTCATTGTCTTGGCTTATGGCAGCACGAAAAAAGTCTGGGTCCTCATACAAATGTTAAGGCGACTGTGGCAAACTTTTCTGATAAAGGTGGTGGCTGCTTCATGCTTAACATCCATGTTTTAATGCATATTTGTTTATACATAGATTTCTGTTTGTTTGTTTTTTGGTCCAATAAAAAAGTCTTAATCACAAATGGTTTGGTTTTACTACTGCAGTTTGCTCAATGTAACGTTTCCATGTTGCCAGAACATTGGGATTTTAGAAACTTTCAAAACGTTTTCGGCACTGCCAAACTCATGATCAGTCACTTGCTGCTCATTTTACAACCAAAATTTCTTCTCCGGACCCCATGAGACTAAAGCAGCGAAAGCTGATGAGTTATAACATTCTTTCAATCCAAGCCAAGTTACATGGTTCTCTTTATTCTTCCTTTTGAAAATGTCTTGCTCTAAAGTTTGGTGCACTATTTTCACCCTCACCTGTCAGCCCACTATTATTATTATTATTATGCGCAACTGACGTGAATTATAAATGTAAGAAAATAAACTAAATCTGAATCGGAATTTTATTCTATTCAATACCTTCTTGGGTGTCTCACTTTGGCAGCAGTATAAACATCTTGTGAAGAACATTGCTGGATTGGACAATTGTGTGGTTCTTGGTATAGTTGCACTTTATGAAAATAATTAGTATAGTCAACAAAAATTTAATGTCAAGTGCTTACAGAATTGAACTGAAATTCTCCTTGTGAGGTCATATCCCTATCCATGTCACGTTATTCTCTATGATTCATGAGGAATTTGAGAGGTCATATCCTATACTTTCAACGCATCAAAAACTAGTCACCAACTGAGTATCAATGAGGTCACAATTTACTAAATGACAAATTGACAGTTCATTTCAATGCTGTGGATAGGGCCTGTTGTGAGGTCATTGATGTCTACTAGCAGCTGAATTTAAGTAGGACAAATGAATGACAGAACCTTATTATAGCTTCTTTTGTTTGCCATTCAAAGATTGAGGGTGATCTTACTCATTGAATCTGATTGCAGGGCAGCTTATATTTCAGCATACTACGAAATATTGCTTCACTTGTCTGTATCTTGCAGTAGATTAACAGGTGATGTTTCTCATTGTTTCTAAATTTATATCCGAGAAGGTATAATTTGAAATGTTAAGTGGCAAACTTTACTTCATGACATTCGCATTATTGACATGTCTTATCATATTGACAAACGTTAGATGACATCGGATATGCCCATTTATGTGTCCTTAATAACAACAAAACAAGAATGCAGTTACATCTAAACGGTGCCCTTTGCAGAAGTAGCTTTTATGGAGTTTTATAATATTGTAGCATAAAGTAATCAATCCAATCATTGTATTCAATTTCTGTGTAGGCAGGTTAAGAAAGAAGTTATGGATTCACACATCTGTCAAAGTCTATTATGTATATGCCCAAAGACCTTTCTCTTCAAGGTTGATTATTTTCATAAGGCCTAATTATGCAGATCATATGAAGAACCACAAAATAATTCAGGCATCTTCTTTACAGGAAATTGATACTGAGTTCCATGCTGTTTTTTTTTAGCTCTTTGTTTCAGCACAAAGACTCTATAATTATGTAATAATAAGATGTCCAGATTACACACTTCAACAAAAATTTGTCTCCCTCCCCCTTTACAAAAACCTGATTACTTCAAAGACCGATCTTCTGATTTCTATGAAAGTTGTTGAGTTTATAGGCCTACATACTGATATTGTGTCTATGTATTTTCAGCTTGATTGCTTTATTTTTGTCTGAGCCAGAAATTTGAAGTTTTGACTTTCCAAAAAGGTTTTATTAATGGTACTCAAACTCCACTCAAATTATTTCTAATGTCATCCAAGGAACCTGAACAGTAAAAATGTAACAAAAAAAAGGTACTCAGGCCTTTGTATCTGGTAAGCATGAATGGGAAACAAATTTTCTCCAGTCACTTGATGAAGTATGCCCAGCTGGTGGCTCCCTCGTATGTCGAAATTGCTCATGTCCATTGGAAAAGCCACAGATTTTTTAAACCAGGATAGGTTCACTCGGTGGCTGCTGGGTCAGTCAGGAATAATGCTTATAAACTACAAATTCAGATCGTTAGGATCAATATACATGCCCATAATTCAGTGGACTGTAATAAAAATCAGAGAGGGAATCCTTGAGATATTCATGTTTATTTAAGTGAGGACTTATTTTTGTTGGAATTGTTTATATCATGATAAAGTATTTGATGTAATCCAATATTAAATATTTGTATTTTTTCAATCCTTGAATTTACAGGTTTACTTTTTAATGCAAAAAAAAGTTTTGCTCGTAGTATATCAAATACACAGGCCTTTCTCAAAAAATGATGTAAGAGACATGTTACTGCTGTATACTCTTAACCCAAAAGGTTCTTTATGGTAAATAAAAAGAACCCATAGCAGAAAAAAGGTTCTAATTTTTTTAGGTTCAATTGCATGGAAAAGATTCAATACTTGATGGGAAGGCCCTATGATAGGACCCTATGCTCCCAACTTGAGAGAAAGTGGTTCCATTGTGGGAGTTTGGTAGGGGAGAGTGGGGCATAACCACCCCCCGGGGCATAACCACCCACCAGTGGTTCCAGGGAGTTGGTGCCACTTAGTGAAAATATTGTTAGTGGAGGTGATTTAACTTCTGTCAGACACCTTTTTAATGGAAAGACTTTCAGGCGAATAGCAGGACCAAACTTACCAGCTCGGTTTGTTGAGATTTCAGTGATTTCATCTTATTTTTACGCATGACGGTATGTTTGATGATATTTAACATAAAGGAGATGCAAGGGACTGGTGATAGGCATTGTGTTGGATTTAACTGTCATTAAATTACGTCATGAATGATAATAGGGGTTGTTGTGGTTTTACCCCAACATGGGGCATAACCACCCGCCCCCGGGAAAAATACCATAACGGAGTGATAGGAACAGAAGGGCTATATCAAAAAATGTACTGTAAATGTGTGACAAACTTGGGTAGGGTTAACATAAATTCTGTCATTTAGGCTGTCTAAAAAGTGTGAAGATCCGTATTGGAGGCCCAGAAATATATCAGGAATCATTACCACAGCAAAAGTGAGGACACAAATACTGTTGATATTTTCCAAGTCAAGCGCACCTGCATTTTCATCAGAAAGGGACAGAGTATCCTTTGACCACATATGGAAATCCTCTGCTTTTTGTGTCCCTAGTAACTTGGGGATGTTGGATATGCCCCATGAGGTGGGTGGTTATGCCCCGAGCATGGGGCATAACCACCCACCTGGTACCAAAAACTATTTCATATCCCTGTGTTAAAAGGGAGAGTCATTTGATGCTGAGGGTAGGGCATATGATTGTACTCTAAGAGTGTGTCATATTGCCAGCAGAAGTTGTTGATTGTGTTGGTCATTACAATTTCACAAGACATTTTGTCTTAGGGGGGTGGTTATGCCCCACTCTCCCCTACAGCTGGATTACCTAAATTTTGTTTTTGTTAGCTTTTTTAAAATTGAGCGATGAACCTTTTTGGTTCCTTATCTATACCATCTTACAGAACCCTTATTGCTTATTGCACCTAGGCGTGCCAAGCCACTTTCAACTTCCAAGTGATTATGAGCACTTGTGACGCTGCATTTGGTCAGGCTTGATTGATTTTGATAGTCCCAATGTTTGTATTTTACACCTTTTCCAACACATTCATTATCCAGTGGCACACACAAATTGAGGAGATATAATTGGTATTAAATCATTGACATATACAGATGATTAAATTAAACTATAAAGTTTATATTTCTGGTACTGTCAGTCAGGCAGCCATTCAGTCAGTCAGCCTGGAAATAAAACCAGTTATTAGACATTGAGTTGGTCAGCATTCAGTAGGTCAGTCAGTCAGTTAGTCAGTCAGTCATGATGAAGGGAGCACCATTATGGGTTTATGTCGTATATTTACGCACTTTGTAGGTGTAGGTTACTAGGACAGGGGGAGGGGGGAGGTTAGTCAGGGGTAGTGTTCTGGGCTGCCAATTGCTGGGTCCAGGGTTTGAATCCAGCTCTTGCCGGATCACCAGGGCCTGTGTTGGACAGCTGCTTCAGTCATCCTTCAATCATCCTTCACCTCATTGTCATGTCCTCCTCCTGCCCTAATTAGGCTACCAACTGACCAAATGCATAAATACAGGACATAAAGCCCCTATCATCCATCAATCCATCCATCCAGGTTCACCCAGCCAGAGCTAGAATGGAACCCAAAGCCCACATGGCACAATTTAGTTGGCAGCTCAGTGGGCTACCAACTAAGTTAGCTCCTTTGCCTGACATAATTAGGCAACCAGTTGGTCAACTCTGTCATACATGTAACCAGTCAGCTAACCAGTCAGCTAACCAGTCAGCTAGTTAATTAGTCAGTCAGTCCATCACTCGGTGGGTTGATAAATAAGTGGATAGCTAAACAGTAGATTGATAGACAAACAAACATAATATATAAGGCATATTATATGCACTCCAGAGGCGTTAATTTATGTCCAACCACGCAGTTAATTACATCGTAAACCAGTATAGTACAAGCAGTTATTCAGCAATACTTTTTTTTAGAAATTCCTAATATTATAATAGTTCAGTTATTTTAGTCTCATTCTACAATATTTTTTCCTTTCGAATTTCCTCCTTCCCCTGACTATCTAATCTAGCTACTCCTCTGAGATTGATAGTTCAAGTTCTTAATCCCTCAAATTATTTTTGTTTGGAGTGTGGTCAATCAACTATGAAATTTTGAAGCATCATCAGAGCTACTTGGAAAGCAGGCAGTTGAACTGACATGGCACGCTTAGGCGCAATAAGCAATAAAGGTTCCATATTAAAACTTTTTTGTTAAGAGTGTATATTAACCTCCAGGGGCTGCAATAACTTAATGTTACTGTTAACTTTTTAACAACTGAAGATGGGCCAACTCTCCCCTAAGGTCAACTCTCCATAGCTTCCCCAATATATTCACAAGAAATGTCTTTTAGCATGATCGTGGGGCAGCAAAAGAGTAAATAAAAATAGAATATCTCAAAGGATTCTTTTCCTGTCTTTATGAAATTTGTTTGTAGGACTTCTTTTGAACATTTTTACTGTTTTGGTTCCTTGGATGACATTAAAAATATTGAGTTGAGATTAAGCACCTTTTGTTAAACGTTTTTTTCCAAAACTTCAAAGTTCTAAAAAGAGGGATAAGTGCACTCAGCATCTGCTGAACCAGACCAAACTGAAGAAATCATGCTACAGATGCTCAGGCCATGTGCAATATGCAAGACTACAAACTGGTCAACCTTCTTATAAATCGGAAAAGAGGTCAACATACGCATTTTCGCTTCAGTCTGTCACTTTGATAAAGAAAAAGAGTGGACTGTTGCACTGTGAAAATGGCACTTCATGTGTCATTATGCTGATGATTTGTCATGATCATACCCAATACTTTCAATGTTAATTTGATTCAAGGAGACTTATCCCGCTTGTTGGTGACAGCCAAACGAAAAGATTATGCATCTGATTTTCACTCTGAAATCAGTTATGACAAGTCAAATGGCCTTCTCTTGATCATGACTAATCAAACAGCCTCTATGTTTCCTATGTTGAAAGTAGAGAAGATGACACTTCATAGGCTATCATGAGTCACAAAGTGCATTTTTCACAGTGATCTGGTCCTCATTTTTTCTATATCAAAGTGACAGACTGTAAGGGGCACTACTTAATATTGTTGAACTGTTTAAAGTGTCTGTAATACTTGTTTGCGGGTGATTCTTTGTTCTCGACCATTAATTGTCAACCAATTGTATAGCTGGTGTATTCTTAATTAACATAAACATTTATTGCAGGCTGTTGAAATTTAATAAATTTTAATATTACAGTCAATAATCTTCCCGTAAAACCAGCTGCATATCATTAACAACAGCTACCATTATGAAAAAAAAATTTAATTGTAAATTTACTGAAGAATGTTGTTTTAACTGTCGTAGAAGTGATGCCACTAGTTTTACAGCATAAGTGAGAAGCAAAGATTTCTGAATCTAGAGATTTCTGAATCTATACTTATGACTTTACTGAAAGTACAAGTCCAGAGAGATATTGAAAAGGAAAAAGTAGCAGTTGAGCCAGTCATGCATTCATTTCAGCAGCTGCATAATGCAAAAATTGGCACCATTATGATTATTCAAGATGAAAACTCATTGATTGAAAGCAACTTGTTGTATTATACATGTTTTATTTAACATAGCATTTCATGTCATATTAAAAGTATACATGGTCAGAGACTAGCGCGAGAACAAGCTTCACATAAACGTCACTTGGAGTGCTCGAAAAACAACAGCATCAACAGAGGCACATGGCCTTAGATATGTCATAGGAATATGATTTGAGGTAACCGTCCGTCCCACCTTTGATTCAGGAATGATCACTGTTAGAATCTGATATGATGCAGGGTTGGGCCGGGGAGGTGGGACGGCCGCAGCGGCATTTATATAAAGGGGAAGGGGAGGGTGATGGTTGGGGGCCAGGCGAAGGCATTCATCTCTCAGCCGCCGCCGAATGACAACTAACGTCCAAGACTTCGTTACTAGAATATGTCTTAGGCGGCGACATGCCCTGGGGGTTGGGCGGATGCACCAGATCAAACAAGTAGCACTTCTCCTTCTCTCTTGAGCATCCCAGACACTGGGGGTCGGGGATTTCAGTTCTGATGGGGTACGCATCTATCTTGGCCCCCAGGTCCGGGATGTTGGTGCGGTCGTAGATGCGCGTGGCCGGCCCTTTGTGGCGCTGGTAGGTGGGGAAGGTGGTCAAGTCCTCTGGCCCCAGGCTCCCCCGGGACTGCACAGTGGTCAGCCCTTGCTCCCGTAACTCCATTAACTTATAGGCGACCTCTGGGTGGTCAGCGTAATGACCTTCGCAGGGAGGGTGGACCTCCCGAGCTGCTGCCTGCCTCCGCGCCCTTCGCCGCCTGAAAAGGTCATCATAATCAAACGTTATCAACATCGCTCCACAACCTTTCTCAGCATTCAACATCTTAGGTACAACATCTTATGCTAAACATCACACCACTGCCTACTCCATCTTTCTTCTTTTTCACACAAGTGAAACTTCTACATTCATTGCAATTGTAAGAAGAGCATCTACATTCTGTGGCACAAATTGTGCAGTCTGACTATAGTATTTTCTCCTTTCATCATGCAGATATAGCTTATTCGACAAATCAATACAATGGCGTTTACATATTCCTGTTAAAAAACTGCTTGCATCACTAAAATAAATTGACTTCGGTATAGAAAAGCTGCCGTGTCATTTGTGCAATATCTTCCTTAAGATTAGGATCGGAGCGGTGCATACATAATACCACTTCTTTGATCAACCATGGTTATTCCTTTGGCCCCTTCCTACATTTTTCAGCACATTCAGCTTTCTTGTATCATACAGAAAGCATGCAACATTCATAGCCTTGCAACGTGTGCACTGCAGCACAATACTGTGGAATGTCATGACGCTCAGCAATCCCCACGTTACATGATAGCTCCAGACTGAAGTACTTTCCAATATCACGAATCTCCCTAGAAAGAGGATCTGCAGGTTGCATGGAAAGCACGGCTAAGAAGGCATGTACGACAGGATAACCCAATTATACAATTACTTAGCTAATTGCTTATGATGTCACAGGCCTGTCTTAATGCTAATGGCTTTGTCTCTGGGATGTTTACAATGTAATTAGAATCAGCAGAAAACATGGGCGTTGAAAGACTCAAAAAGAGATTTGAATTGATTCGAGAATGATGAGAAAATGATGTGGCAATGATGTGACAAGTGGAATTTACAGGCACTGAGCAAAATGGTCTGGGTGACTTCCAGTGACTGCTTCTATATCATGCATGTACAAGATGTGATGAGGCCCACAGCCAACAGGGACTCATACAGTCTGTGCCTCTCAGCCTTCCAACACAAGTGGATCTTTATCGTATTCCTGAAGCAGATTCCACAGGAGCAGAGGCAGACAGCTGGGGGATGCTGCATTGACTTTCAAGTTCTATGGTTTCTATCAAGTCGTTCTGTGTGAGACTCACAGAGTTGGTTAGGAGGCAGCCGCAGCTTGCACTACTCTTGGTCATTGCCTTCTAATTGGGAACGCCTTTTCAATGTGCTCGTCTCCTTGGAACAGACAGCCAAAATTAATTTACCCTTTTCATTGTTGTTCTTCCCCAGCAGCCTGAAAACTGTCAGGAAACTGCCTGGGGTACCTAATTACATCTGCTGTTGGACTCTCCAAGTCCTCATAATCTGAGCCTTCTCCAATGGATGAGATTCATAGGGGCCTTTTTCACGGTCGATTCTGAGAAATGAATCCTCACAGGGTGCTCACAGTGCAGACCCATGGCCCACATTCCTCTGTCATAAGGAGTACTTAACCCAAACCACACTGTTATCTGAGGCCATAGGGCACAGGCCATGGCAGAGCTCCACAATCAACAGTCACTTAACCACAAGTGCCAGCCATTTGCCAGATGAATATTACAATAATAAGACCAAATCCATGTCATTTTGTCCATGGCCACCCTCGCCTGTAGCATGCTAGACATGGTAGCATTGCAGATAGACTGTACTTTGGCATGCATGGTGGATAAACACCACTTGCATGTCAATTATGTGGGCTGCAGTGCTGCATTACCCCCTGCATCTTTGTAATGCAGTGCTCCATGCCAGTGAATTATGTAATGCCAATATCAATTCTTGAGTAATAATCATGGAAACCACTGCATCACGTTTGTGGCTTTTTTCATGCATTTTTATTGATTCACTGATTCAGAAATATGATCTCTCTGGCCCTGGAAGTACATACATTGCTCTGCAAGTACATATACCATCCCCTCTTTGTTATTCCTCATTGGCTTATAGTGCACCTGGGATCGTATAATAACCATATCTTCCCTGCAAGTCACTGTTTACCGCTGGCTTTGCTATTCACCATACACTACGGTTTATTATTCATGAACACATTTTTGCCCTCGATAGGAAAACCTTTTATCCGGGCTACATATTTAAAGGCCTACAATTAAGCCGGATCCGTATGTCCGCCTTCGGTGTACCATGTAATGGCCTTCTCATTTTTGGATATGACAGATGCAGTTTTGCCACACTCTGAATTTAGTGTTCAACTTGATTACAGCAGTTTTGATAAGCACCAGTTTCTAGGATATACTTGCTACACAGTATTTCAGCTTCATCTGATTGGTTAGTAACAGCTCCCAAACCTATCAGATTACTGTAGGAACCATATACATAGACCTAGAAATGTCTGAGCATGTCATGCTTTACCGGTATCATACTGTGTGTGGCATGGTGACGTCCTCAAGAACTACTGAGTCTAAGCTAATGGCTCCTATAGTAAACTAAACCACCATGCAACAAGTAGTACAAAAACTCATGCTTATTAAAACTGCTGTAATATATATTGAAAAAATATGTAGCATGTACAATCAAAATGTCTAAAATTCAGATTAGACTGCTACATACCATTCATATTTTATAAGAATTTAATTATATTTGGATAAGTCCTTATCTTGCCTCTATATAGGGAATTAAATTCTTATCAGCTAAGTTAATATTGACTTACATTGTGCTTTAGGTCATCTGATATCTCTAATGTTGACTACGTTGCAGATATATATATATACTACTGCAGAAGGATTCTTATGAAGTCCATATGACACATTCAGGCCTGTGATGTCACAACTACTCACTGATTCTTGTGATATAAGCATTCTTTTTGATTGTATCCTGTTTTATGGACAGTATATCAGTTTTCAAAGAGTTCCTAATGTGTGGTTAGGCTCACTCTTTGAGATATTTTTTGAGGATGTCAACCATTCTGGTGGACCACTAAATACTCTAAGGCTTGTATGAAAACAAATACATTTTGTGTGAACATGTAGTTGAATTACTATAGGAACCATAAGCATGGACTCATAACTGTCTAAGTGTGTCATGCTTTACCTGTATCACACTGGGTATAGCTTGGTGACATCCTCAACAACTACTCAGTATATGCTTGTTATGGCTCATACAGTAAGGCAAGAACTGCACGTACCACACAGGGACTTATTTCATTCTGACTGCTTCAGAGTGTCCTTTCTAAAATTGTTTAATTCATTCACAAAGGCATTTGCTAACAACAAATGTAGCATAAAATTCCAATACTACATGAATTGGAAGAATGTATAAAGCCTTTCTTCTCTTGAAGTACGTATATTGTATTCTTGAGTTGCCCTATTCTTGCCAATTGGAATAAAAGCATGCCAGATTTGTCGACAGCTGCATCTTCTCCTAACACGCAAATGTTTTTTGCTGACTTCACGACAAGAAACAGCCAATTAAAGTAAATTGCTAACGTGAAGTACTTCTTGCCTTTTGTAATGTTTTGTCTTTTGTAATGTTCTGGATTTCAAGTGAATTCTCAGGCCTTCCATGAAACATGGCTACATTTTCATTAGAATTATTTCATTTCTGGTTACTACGTTCCTGCTATTCTTGTAATCATATCGGGATAGATAACATTGAAATTCCCTAAGCTTAATGCACCGCCGATCAAAGCCCTACTTTCCTGTTGAGTCACTCCCTACTTCTATCAGATAGAATAGATTGGAATGATCTCAATGAAATTAAATTTCAACCCTATGCTTCATCTGTACGCCATCCAATGGAAACAAAAGGAATCCTGAAAATCAGCGCTCTTGCTTTGTGTGAAATTTGTGATGGTTGCCAAGAGATCGGTCAAAATGTCATTTCAGACATGTGACTCGAGTTATCTTATACAAAACAGCAAGAACACCGGTTTTCCTAAAATGAGATTTGAACAAACAATTTAACAAGCAGGGGAAACCCTGAAGCATATTTCTGATGACAAGCAATTTAAAGGCTACAATTAAAGAAAGCCCGGAAGAAAAAAATGTGATCTTACCTTTTCTGACAAACTAATACAGTGGTGAGGAAGACAATTCCCAGGAGTACGCCAAGGACCGCCCCTATGCCGATGGCTATCATGATCCCTGAAATACAACACATGAGAACCAACGTCAATGCCATTCTTGTTCAGCCATTAAACCGTGCCAGCAGGGATCCCTAATTATTTCTAAAAGGCATGGGGTATTAATACAAATGTGTCGAGATGAATTTCAGCTAGAATTACTCGCATCCTGTCACTTTTAAATGGATCTGCGTTACACCGTCAACACAGGGCCTGTTTGATCCATTTCGTATGCAGAAAATAATATTCTGTGTTTTATGCCGTCTTGAATCATTTGTCATTTGTGAACATGGGGGAGCAATGGCCCATCTCTGTGCTTCTTGAAATATGCATTCGCAAAGCTGCTCGGCTAATTCCTTTTAAACAGGTCGAAAGTGCTTGAGAGCCACACTGCGTTCTCTTTTACGATTTATTAGTGCTTGTTTCATGGATTTTGAAGCACGCTGTGAAGGAATCCATGGAACACATCTCCAACCACTCAATTCTTCATGGGCTGTAACAATTTCACAGGAATTCTTATTTACGCAATCGCTGAGCATTAAGACGAGACGCAATGAAGGGAAATAGCCCCGGGGGCCTCTGTCCCCACCCCTTCAGCTCGCAACTCCCACACCAGACAAACTTGTTACCAACAAGAAGTTGTGTTGAGGAAAGGCACTTTACACTCATGGAGCATATTGCTAGGAGAGGTTTTAATCAAGTTACAGTACATGCTTTTAAATCGAAATGAAACATTGCGTGTAATGATGGAACTTGGTGCTGCGGAAAGATCTTAACGAAAGACAAGCCATGTCAATAGATAACTCATGCAGCCGTCAGACATCTTTTCCAACCCTTTGCTGTCAGAACATCTTTGAGCATCTCTGAAATTCACAATGCTATGGCCACACAGCATGATCTGTATCACTTTATCAAAAGTGCTGGCGAAACTCACGATTTGACAAAGATACGAAACGTGAGCTCACATGCAGTGCGGATAGTTAGTGCGGGTTGTATGTGAAGTCACGCCTGGCTTTTGGAGATGTGGGCAAATATGGGCGACTGAAAAAAGTGACGGCTCCGTGCGACCACATAATGCACTTATATATCTTGATGGGGGTTGTGTGAAATCGCACATATTTCAAGGCTGAGAAGTTATAAGTCTTAGTGTATCGATTCGAAACCTTCTGAATTGCCAGGCTGGCGGAGGAGCGACTGACTCTACTGCTATCCATTGCTCTTCATATTGAAGGCAATTACCCATGAGCCTGCGACCTATGAATTGAGTAGAAATGAAACTGATGAGAAAATCAGGTCTGCTTCTAGAGTACTACACTCGGCAGAGAGTTGTGGCGTTACTGGATATAGAGGCCTTTGCCAATACACCGCCACCCACTCGCAGGACTTCACTGAATGCCTCCATCTCATGAAGCTTCATGAGGTTGCTGCTTGTATGGACATATTGCTTTGTGGACTCTCAGCCTTCTTTCTGTCAATTCTCCGCAATGGCATGTTGTGCATTACATGTAATTATTAATTTCAGATAGCATAGACGGCCAGAATATTACATTTGATATCACTTATGTCAGCAGGAGAGCTGTGGGGAAAAATACAGTCAGACCTGTCTGAAGACAAATTCATGAGCACCTCTCTCACGGAGTCTCAGTCCTCTCTCACTGGAACGACTCATGACAAACACAAGTCTTGATTTGAATCATCAGATTGTTCTTGTTTTGGCAACAGGGTAATCCAATCGGAACATCAATTTCTGTCTGTCTGGCAAAAGTACGAACAAAGGGCCAATCATTGACTGGCAAGACTGAGAGAGAATGAATTTTGGACATAATTTTCAGGCATGTAGGAAGAACTACAAACATAAACCAGAGACAATGCAATACAACACTTACAAGAACTGATGATTTAAGTAGTAATTAACACTTGACTACTGTAATAATAAACAATAAAGCGAATAATATACTTGGACTTCAGCCTCAACGCTGAGATTTCACTGTTCAGCTATGATACTATGACAGTGGCAAAATGACACGACCCACTCACCGTATGGAATATGTTCTGGTATATCAAGAATCTGGTTGGACTTCCTGCCAGCTTCAGTATCTGCAACATGAAAGGGTTAGTGGGCTGTAATCTTATGTAATAACCAAACAGATGCTATTAATGTGACTTTGAAGAAGTTGTGTTTGAGTCTCTAAGTTTCCTCCAGGTTAGTTATAGAAGGACACACCCATTGAGGTAAAAAGATTGGGCAACACAGGAAAGCACAAACAGTAATTGGAGCAGGGGGAGCAGGAAGAGCAGAAGCGGATGAGCAGGAGGAGAAGATGTAGGGGGAAGAGGAGCAAGAGCTGGGGGAGCAGGAGGAGGAAGAGGAGCAGGAAGAGGAGGAGCAGGAGGAGGAGGGGGAGGATGAGCATGAAGAGTAGCAGGAGCATTAGGAGGAGAAGGAGGAGAAGGAGAAGAAGGAGAAGGAGGAGCAGAAAGGACAGGAAGAACAGGAAGAGCTGGAGTAAGAGCAAAACGAGCAGGAGGTGGAGGTGAAAGAGTAAAGGGAGAACAAGTAGGAAGAGTAGGAGATACTACGACCATGTGAATAACAGGAGGAGGAAGATGGTGGCACTTCACAACTTCATTTCACAAGTGGTTTAAAGCAGGAGGGAGAAGGAATAGCCTCAATAGGGAGAATAGGAAAATGAGTAGCAAGATGAGAAATCAAGAGGAAGAAGGCAAAATTAACAGAGAAGAAGAACAGGGAAAAGAAGAACACAAGAGAAGAAGAAAAGGGAGCAGAATGAGAGGAAGAACGGGGGGGAGAAGAAGAGGGAGAAAAGGAGAAGCAGGAGAATGAGGATTGGAAAATGACAGTGGATGGCAGAGGAAACAGAAAAAAGAGAAACCTGGAGAGATGGGTTGGAAAAGGAAGGCTTCATCTTTGAATGGTAATGAACAGGCGTGACAACATTTGGGAAACCTTTGAATAATATTGATGTAAAACAAAAAGGGATGTGCAAAGAAGAATACTGAAACAGATATACCAAGGCAAGTAGGACAAAAGAAAATAGAAACCACAGATTGAGCTACACAGACCAAGTAAGTAATAATGGAAAACAGAGAGAAAAGACAGAATGAACTTCTGGAATGTGTCTCTTTCTCAATGGGGATAACTGATGCAAAGAATTCTCTGATATTAGGAATACATACATAGGGAACATAATGGAACGTAGATCAAGAGAGTTCCAGCCAGTGAGGGATAAATCAAGAAATGTGGTCTTATAAGGATGTACCTCATAAGTTAACTTATGGCAATACTTTAGGAGCAATGAAGAGAAAGTTAGGAAACTTGGATATGAAAAAGAGGCAGAACGTGCCAATATGCTTACTTTCTGTGCAATTGCCAATCTCGCCCATCCAGGAGGTGCCCTTGCAGACGAGGTGCCATGTCTTAGCCGTCTCGTTGCACTTCACCTTGGCTATGTCGCCCTGCCTCTCCACCGTCACTTGTTTGTGCGCGCGCAGGTTCGGACATCCGGCAGCTTGCAAAGATGAATAAGAAGTCTTCCTATCAATTCAATTCCGGAAATATAGTTCGTGAGAAGCATGAGGGAGGCCCCTACCCCACAACCTAATCCACACGGGGCTCACCCGCAACTTATGGACAGAAAAAGGCCGTGATTCGTCAGTTTTCAAAATCTAAATCTCACATGAGTATTAAGGAAGGAGGCAAGACCTGTCAGAATCGGAACAATCCGAGACAAAATAATCACCAGAGTGAAAGCTCAATGGATTGCTTCGACTTTGACAGTCTGTCACAGAATTCAAATGATGATGGCAAGTAAAGGGGCGAAAGGCTGCTTTGGGTGCTCTGGTTAGGCCAACATTAGAAGCAGCTCACTTGAAAAGACTGTTTTATAATGCATAATGTGTAGACAGAATTTACACTGGATTACCTTCGTATTTGAGAAGAAAATAGATCTTCCTCTTGAGAACGGTGGGGTTGAATATTTCTATTTGGACGCGACTGCTGCGGGACGTGTACACATGGTTGGTCCTCTGGAAGCCGTAGCAGGACCTTATTTCCGTGACTTGGCCTTCGTCGATAATGGTGCCCACAATGGTGCAGGCTTTGGCGGTGATGTCGTCGCTGGGTGGGGCTGGCCAGGTCGAGAAATCGTGGAGGGTGATGTTGACAACTTGTCCTGGGGATACCCTGACGTTCCAGGGGCACTGGGAACTGCCCTCTCCGTGCTTCTCAGACACAGAGCTGGCAAGGTACCCACTGGGAGGAAGGCTGGTTGGCTTGGCAGCTGAGCATCTGTTTCCTTGCCCAGTTTGCACTGCAATAAAAGACAAGAGGTCAGCACCAGAGCAAATAAATCTAGGAACACTTCAATATTAAGATGACCCCTAAATAATCAATAACGTCCTCTTGCTTGGTCTTGCTGGGTCCTTGGCTCTCCTTGCCTTACAAAGCAGGTTTCTATAAGGTTAGTTGACATAGAGCAGCTTTTATAGCACAATACCACCGGATAACAATTACAAACAAGCTTATGACTTTGGGTAGCATATCACAGACTGCCAAGTCACAAAGACAGCTGTAGACTACAAGAATGTCATATTAACTCCATGCAGAACTCCTAATAAATAGCTTTACATCAGAAAAAACACCACAAAAAACCTTGTTACTTTTATACCCAAATATAATTTGGTATACGCAAAGATGGCAGATTATCTAAAGTATGGAAGCTGTCAAAATATTGATACTAAGAAGCAATTCCCTGATATCGGTAAGATATTTTTTCTTGGTTTGAAATCGATCGAACCAAATTTTTAGACTTGCACGCGTGGAGGCTGCTCAATAACAATTAAATCGAGAAAGGCTTTAATGAAATGAACAATTAATGAGTTGGAGCGAATGAAACATTAACTCATCGGCTGGGGATGGCAGCCAGACTTGTAATGTATGGTCAGAGATTGGCATAAAATTTAACAGTCTCGTTTCCTGCAATTAGATGTAGCTGTAAATCTGGGATTACAATCTGTTATCCATCAGCGGATTTCCATCCGCTCTTAATCTAACTCCAGTTAAACTAAGCCGCTGACTTTTTATCGCCCAACGTATTGACAGAATTAATGTATTTCCCAACGCCTAATAGACTCCTGTCGCTAATTAGGTTGAGTGGGATGGCGTTCGTTTAAGTTCATGCCAGAAAGACCTTGTCTGAAGCCTGAAGCCCTTAACCTAAACTTGCTAATGTGAAGAGGTTGACAGCAAAACTGGAATTTTGGCTTGGGTGCCATAACTGTATGTAGCAAGAATCATATATGCCATGAATGACTGCAAGTCTGCGACCAGTGTAACCTATGGACAAACCCAAATGATTACAAATCGATGATTATATATGAATTTTATGTACAAGTATTGTACAGCAAATGAAAAGTATCATTTCTCAAACATAATACTTCTACTTATTTGCCTGTGAGAAGCTTTCAACTCTGAACAGTGAAACTCAACAGCCAATGATGGCCTTGTGGAAAAGCTGGAAGCCTCCGGTAAGCAAAAGCAATCCTTTTGAGAAACTTCACAGACAACACCATGGATTAATTGCCATAGGTCAGGATCAACTAAATTTAGATATTGTCTGAATATATCTACTTGGTGGTGATGGTATAACCACACAGTGATTCTCCAGCACTGATTCAGTGTGTGGCCCCCGGTCAAGGAATAGACCGAAGCATTTGTTTGTTTTACCTTTTGCTATCTGGAAAATTTCAAGAAGTGTCATTATTTTGCTAGCATGCATACATACAGTTGCGGACAAAAATATTCATACAGCTGAGTATTCTGCACATAACTGGTATTTACTCTTGATTCAGGGGTGCGAGGAGAAAAATTTCACTTGTAAGTCATTGCCCTAATCAAGTGTCATTGGCAAACACTGCAAACTTAGGCATATCTCTGTTTTCAAGCTCAGGGGGCACACAAACGTAAAATTTCAGCATGACAAAAGTATTCATACAGCTCGAACACGCTGGGTATAAAGTGCATCAAAAGCTTGAATTTCTATTCCAAATAATTTGTAACTTTCTGTGGCTTCTTTGGATAACCTCCTTAGAAGTCCTGAGTGCTTTTTTGGGTGTTTTTATCTGTTTTGGTTGACCCATACGACCCTATAGCGCTGGTATCATTTTACCATTAAATGTATATGACATTTCTCAGAATATGGCAATAAGTCCATGAAGAATAACCTCATTTCTTTAAATGGTCCATCATAGTTTTCTTTATGCAATAGGTTGTGCCTGATGTAAATTACAAGAAGTTGCATTTGTTTTTACAAGATTTGGACATGGGTATCAAATGTCTAGCAAAGTATTGAAAGTTTTGCCCATTGAAATAGCATTGGGCCTTGGCCAATTTTTCTCCTAGGTCTTTTGCATCATGTGCAAATCATCACCTGCATGCCACAAATTAATTTTAGTCCAAATGAGAGTTTGCACTAATGATTAAAGCAAGCCATGAAACCAAATTTTACTGTGTGTGAGCATTTAGCTTGGCTTAGTGAGCATCTTTGCAGAAGTTTCATATACATTTAATGGTAAAATGATACCAGCGCTATAGGGTGGTATGGGTCAACCAAAACAGATAAAAACACCCAAAAAAGCACTCAGGACTTCTAAGGAGGTTATCCAAAGAAGCCACAGAAAGTTACAAATTATTTGGAATAGAAATTCAAGCTTTTGATGCACTTTATACCCAGCGTGTTTGAGCTGTATGAATACTTTTGTCATGCTGAAATTTTACGTTTGTGTGCCCCCTGAGCTTGAAAACAGAGATATGCCTAAGTTTGCAGTGTTTGACAATGACAATTGATTAGGGCAATGACTTAAAAGTGAAATTTTTCTCCTCGCATCCCTGAATCAAGAGTAAATACCAGTTATGTGCAGAATACTCAGCTGTATGAATATTTTTGTCCGCGACTGTAGAGGACACTAGTACCTTCTTCTAAAGCCATTCATAATGAAAATATAATTGAAAATCTTTGACATTTGCCAGAAATAAACATTTCTGATTCACTGTTTCCCGGCTCGCCCTACTATGATGTGCATAGAGTGGGTCGGGCCAAAAAGCCCGGGTTAGGTGAGAGGCCCCCCCAGCGTTGCGTCTAAACTTACATTTTTGGTGCTTTTTCTTATTTATAGGATTGAAGCTAGAAGATTTTTAGGTGCCGTGACAAATTTTCAGGGCAAACAGCACCAAACCATAGAAGTAATTAAAGAAACAAAAAAAGGTGCATGGTTTTTGTAACTTTGATTAATTCTTTGAAAGTGGTTGTCAGAAATAACTTTGGAAACTTTTAAAAGTAAAATGGATATATGCATTGATTCACTTCATGACTATTACATAAATATGATTTGGATCATATTTTATGCATTTTAGCTCCAAATATAGAGCTCCAGTTAAAATATGTGGGTTTGGGGCGAGAGGCCCCACATGGTATGGGGCATGAGGCCCCCCTTCACTGAGGCCTCGAAGCTGCTTCAGAAACCATTTCATGATGTGTACTTTACCTTAAATCTTGATAGAATAGCTAATTGAAATTGAAAAAATTTTGCCGAAATTAAAACAGGTAAAAAAATATTAAAAAATAAATGTATGAACAGAAAAATTCTGAAATTCAGAAAAAGTGAATAGAATGCCTTAAAGATGATAGAAGAACCCCACGAAATAACTTTCAAGCTGAATGCGCTCGCAAAAAAAATGCCATAGGATTATAATAGGGGGCTTCTTGCCCGATGGGTGGGGTAAGAAGGCCATTTTATATTTTTTACAAAAAGGGCCGTAACTCCTTTATAAAAATTGGTAGACATTTGTTTCACTAGTTATGAGTAGAATCAAGTGATCCCTTCCTGACAACATAAGCATTTAAATAATCGACCAGAAAAAGTAGGTAAAAATACACCTCGAAGTTAAGGGGGGCTGCATGCCCCGCGCTACTCTACTTTAAAAAAAACGCCCATCATCCAATTTTCTACAATTCAAAGAAAAAAACCCAAAAATGTTTGTAGCTACGAGAAACATTAATTTTGAGACACAGTCATGCAGAACTGGTTCTTTTGCTATTAGTCTCATGCCACAGACAACTCAACTTTATCTTTTGGATATCATAATCTGAGGAAGAATAAGATAATGACAGATATGAGGAAGAAAGGAAAGATATCTCTTTCTTAATAAACCCATTGCTTTTGATAAGAGAAAAAAGTAATCCTAACATTGTGACTGGTTTCAATGCACTATCAGGTTCATCTTACTTCAGGATGTGTCTATTTTGCTATTTGCCACAGCAACTAGATAGGATGTTAAAGAAACCGCCAAGTCAGGAAGAGATGAAGATTTTTCTAGTGAAATAACGATAAAGTTGAAGTTGAAGAAAGCGAGATAAGATTAAATAGAGATGGATGAAGCAATGGACATAAAGATTTGAAAACCACAATGATGCCCTTTGCAACAGGGCTCATGTGGTCGGCTTGACTATCATCCCATCTCAAATGTCATATTCAATACGATCCTCATTAAAAAGAAAAAGATCTGTCTCTCGGTTTAAATGGAGTTGGGTAATAAAGCTTGGTTTGAGGAATCAGATTTTGAGTTTTCATGCATTTTTTTTAATGTTTTTAAAAACAGGATTTTTCTAAAGTGAGATTCAGGTAACACAATATGGATTCTCAGGAAATGGCAAAAATAGCCAGCACCTGATGATGAAGACATGTTTGTAACAACACCTGCTCTAATTATGACAATAATTCGTCTGTGCTTAATAGGCTGCATGGAAAATAATTTCGACTAGCCATGCACATTTGGGCAGAGACACATGATCACCTTTCATTTCAGTTTTTAATGACATTTCGTTTTTCATTCATCCTTTTCAAATAAAATGTAGATCACTTCAGTTAACATAATATTACTATAATATCATTTACACCACCAGAATAGTTGTCAGTCAGAAGCTGGTTTTTCGGCATTGTTAAAATAATCTGTTGTTCGGTCATGTAAGGACGCATACACTCTTAACGTGAACGGTTCTTGATGGTATATATAAAGAACCCACAGCCAAAAAAAAAGGTTCAATACTTGGTTGGAAGGCCCTATGATAGGACCCTATGCTGCCAACTTTAGAGAAAGGGGTTCCATTGTGGGAGTTCAGTGCAGCTGGACCACCTAAATCTTGTTTTGTTTGCTGTAGGAACCTTTTTAAAAGTTGAGAAATGAACCTTTTAGGGTTCCTTATCTATACCAGCTTATAGAACCCTTAAAGGTTCTATATAAACCTCTTTGTTCAGAGTGTACACTTTTGAACTAAGGTAAAGTACAAAAATATGTTCAGTTAAAAAGGTAGAAAGAAAACGTGTTTAAATTTTACCAATGTGATTTTTCACATGGCGAGAACATGCACCAGACACAGGAAGACTTACAGCAGAAAAAGAGAAGAAAACGGCCTCTTTTTCAACACTACTCATAGAAGCTGTGTAGCTCCTTCCTAATCATTGGCAAGTCCAAAGAAGTTTAGCCGTCTTGATCCTGTCCGTACCTGACCAATTAGACCTATCCTTGGTAAAGACACCAGAGCTCGTGGATGTACTGCGGCCGAAAATAGCAGCCCAATTACGCCTAATGTAAAGTTTCTCAGTGCTCCGAAATAAGATCTGTTAATTGCAGCTAACTCCCCGTTATACCCCACGTAGCGGAGAAACAGCGCAGTGGACATAACAACATGAGAGGTGCATTACTGTCCTGCGTCTCTCCACTTTCCTCTCTCATTTTCGCCCGCCAAGAGATCGTCCGTGACTCGCGATTGTCTCTCTCCCTCCTCAGGGAGTTCATCACATGTTCATCACGTGTTCCTCCTGTCTCTTCATCCCTTTCCTCATTAATTGGCATTTGAAACAAGTGTCAAATGGAGCCAACTTTTTTGCAGAGTGTGTCACACACCACATTTCAAAATTGAGTTTTACTGAGCGGGTGAGCAAACAATAACCAGGATATGTTACTCAAAACAACAACGACTTGAGTGGAGGACAGCGTATCATCACTCACCATCCGGGTACGCGTCACGTGTGACACGTTTGTCTGTTTAGCATATACCAGTTGCCTAGAGCAACCTCAAAGGACGCCAGAATGCTACTTAACAAGACGAAATGTTGCTTGAAAAAAACCTTTGATTACGGTCACTTGGACCGGAGAATATATCGTCCTCACAGTAAAAGCGGGCTGCATCTTTTTTCCTATTGTAGACGTTTGGCGCCCCTTTTGTCTCCTTTTTCATTTTGTCGCCTACAAGCGGTAGAGCAGCAGACAACGCGTAAAATGGGGACACGCACTCAGAAAGCACTGACGTCATGCAAACGGTATTAATGCTGCTGTTTGTAATAAGGGGATGACTAACGTCCTTCAGAAAGTCTGACATGGTTGTCCGCTATTTAGCGACACTCGGTGATGGAGTTACGGTTTCAGCAACAAACAACCTTACAGGATCACACGGTTCTTTGAGAGATGGGGATTTCAGACTGGCAGTCTGCTAGCCTCATCTTGGCGCCATTGCCTCAGCCAGCCCTCACCGACTGAACACACAAGAACGACGCTGTTTAGTATGACGCGCAGTCTTCATGGAAACGTGCAAAGAAACCTCTCCTTTCATCTGGGCGCCTGTTGTGTCAGCCTGGATTCTGGCGTGATCTGCCCACAGAGATTGACAGTATTAGCGAGTATTGTGAGGCGGCCATCTTTGCACGCCATGTTTCATTGAGCACTGGCCAATGTCAAGCGGGGTTGACCAGGCGCACTTAGTCCTCGATCAATCCAGTTGTACTGCAAAGAGATGTTTCCAAAAGGAACACACGGGTGGACAGGCCTGCTCTAAAAATGCGTGCCTCGACTACCCTTAGATGCCACTAGCCACTACACTAGTCTCCCTCGGTAGGCATCCCCGCAAACCTCCATGAATAGCCACCCTAGCCAAGGAAGAGAGAGCCACAAGCCGCCTTCTTTGTTGGCCAAGGCGCCCAGGCCATCAGGACAAATCGCGACCAAGAAGCAAATGTATCGATCAGGTTAGGGCGCCTTGTGTGTTGCAGATGAAGTGATCAGGCCCTTCATCAAGACCCGTGTGCCACCGGCGTCCCCATTCAATCCAACATCGCCACTGGTGCGTTTTAACTAAAACCATTTTGTAACAGCCGTCCTAAAAGGTAGCGAGAAAATTGAATGAAAGCGACTGACAAACGCGTTATGAATCATCAAAATGGATTACGCTCATTTGCTGCCCGCTATAATTAATCAGAGAATTGCAACAATGTGTTCTGTCCCGGTGACATGGGAATATGTAGAAGCATGATAATGTGACCTGAGGCAGTTTGTGAGAGGGAGGGCACAGAGGCAATGGCCACCATAAAACTGGTAATATTGGTGGCTTTTACGGCCGGCCATTTCTGTTGCATTTAATTGATGTGTGAAGGCGCTGCTTGGCGGGGTCAATGAGGGAAGGTGGGGAGCGCGCCCTAGTGACAAGCACAGTCATCCAAGGCCCTTTTGGAATCCCTTGGTCGTCCCTTGGTAGTCCCTTTGGCCTGGCTGCCTCCCTTGATCGTCTCGCATAACCTAGGACAAACCTTTCCTAATACGGCAAATAAGCCAGTAAATTACGTTATGTTATGCATTTGGCGCGCTAGGTCCTCCTTCACTTAAACCAATGATGTCCCTGCCAGGCTGTCCATCATTCGCCGACACATCTGTCCCCTTCCCTGTAACACACACAGCCCTCTGGTATCGTGTTTCTGTCTAGCTACATTCTAAATAAATGTCCCCACATATGATGAGTATCAGTTTCTGGCCCTTATTCATCAATGACAGATGTGGCTAGACCAGATATACCTCTCAACGTAGATGAAAAAAGAAAACTGTTTGCAGTTTCAAAATTGATGGAGTTGCACAATGGTGGAGCGCTGAATTGGAGTCAACGTACGGCCCTAGACTCATGGGTGCAATCTGCAAAGCCATCCTTTATGCGCGGCGGTCATAACGTGAATATTTCAGTATTACAACATCAAACAAAGGCCATCTCTCGGAGACCCTTGTGTTGTTCCTGTCTCCTGTCTTGTTCCCACTGACTTTGTGCTCTTGCAGCTGCAGCTGTTGATGATGGAGTTGGTGATGCCACTGATGCTACTGATGATGATGATGCTGTTGATGATGTTGCTGATTTGCTGCTGATGCCACTCATGCCCTTGTTGTGCGGAGGCCGGTGCTTGAGCTGGAGTGAACCGATGTGGTGTATTTGCCCTTCTTCATTGCATTGCGGATGCATTAAGATTTTATCACCAGATCCAGTTGTTTGCCTGAGTTGCTGCGGCCATTTGCATGTGAAGATGGCAGGCCGCGGTCCACTCAGCCAGCCTGTGTCATTACACAACAATTACGGCATGCGAAGCCCCCTGCGCAGGCTCTGACCCTCTCACCCGCAATTACGGCTTGTATGAGCTGAATTTATCATTACACTGGAGACACGCTAGGTTGGCAATCACTGCGTGCATGTACGCCCATGACCCCCAAAAGATCACAGACATCCCCACTAACTCCCTATGCACTGTACTTTGCCAGGCAGCAGCAAGAATTATTCCCAATAATGATGAGAATCCAACGGCACGAAAAAGCAATCACCAAGATTGTTACTTTGGCGCCCTCCCTCTCTGATAAGTGACTATGTGTCTTAATCCCTCAAGCCAACCAATATCTGCCTTTTGATCTAAGAAGAGTCACCACGAACTTGAGACACAGACTGTGACAAATGAACAGACCGAAAGGGGCAATTCTAAAACCTGTTATTGACACAAGATACATTTTGTCTGGCAGGGGGTGGCTGGACACACGGATAGATGAAGGTCATTACCAAGTTCAAGAGACACACCATTGAGTGTGATGAATGTTCTGTTTGTAATTACCACTGTTATCAGCTGCCACCCACGACTGTCGAGTCTTTTCACTGCTTGTTCAAATGTGTGTTTCAGTGAACCCTTTCCTGTAAATATTGTCTGGAACAATATTCATGCTCCTCGTACAGTAGCAACCAAAAGCATGTTGAAATATATCTAGAATGTAGGTATGTTAGACCAGTGGTGAATAACCCAGACAAGAAGGGGGAAGACAAGAAGATGGAAGAAGCAGGAGAAGAAAAGTATGGTGGTGCAGGAAGAAGAAGAAGGAGGAGGAGAAGAAGATGGTGAAAAAGAGGAGAAGGTGAAGAAGACGAAGGTGGAAGAAGAAGGTGGAGGAAAAGAAGAATAAGAAGGAGGGTGGCACAAGGTACCTGAGTCTTTTATGCTTCTTAAACAGCCAAGTCACTTCCGCTTTGTACAATATATATCTCATAACTTCAATCGGATATGTAATACATTTTAACTTCATACGCGTTAGCTGAAAATGTTCAATCCTTTCATGAATAGAGAAAAATGTCTTAGGCTTAATCCTTATAGAACACAAAATACCTTAAAACACACAATACTTCAAACTCATTGATATAATGCTTTACTAAAAATGGCAACGGATGCAGAGTATCGTATGGTTGCATGCAAAAAGAGCACAGCTGAACAGGGCTGAACAAGGCTACTTCATGTCCTCTGTGGATGTAATGCATGTTGATTGAGTGAAGCCAGAATACTTCATTCCACGCATGTTTGTATTACTCTCTCTCCATTTATTACATGGACATGTGTTCACATTGTAAAGGAAATTCGACAAAAATCGGCAGGAAGAGCGAGTGTGCAAATTGGCCACATTACCTAAAAACCCATAGCAATTCTCTAGATTTTATGAACAAGTGAAAAACAAGGAGATTGCCTGTTGCAAGTAATCAGCAATAGCTCTAGCCTATTTTTGAACTGTGTTTCTTTTGATGACAAACAAACAGCTCTCTGTGACAAACAGGAGCCAAATGGCTTTTGGATTATTTTCAAAGACAGGAAACATCACTTGGTAAACTCCAAGCGACATGAAATATCGCGTTTGTGCCCTGTACATGAATCGCTTCATCTGCTTCAATCTCCTTCAATGATTCCATGTGATTCATCCATTCATTCACACTCCAAAGAAGATACCTGAACCGAAAAGTATCAAAGTTCTATAAAACATTTGACTGCCAATGTAGATGTGTTGAGCAGCAATTGTTGCAGCAACACTTGTTGAATATATGGTTGTCAGTGCATGGAGCACCCTGTTTGTGACTGAAAGAGACACCACACGTTGCATAAAAACTAGGGTTTTTTTAATATTAAACAAAGATAAGACCCTAAAACCCAACTAAAGGCTATTCAATGTCAGCGAGGGTTTGCTAATCATGGTATTGTACCTTGATCATGAAAAACCAACGGATTGTCACAGCATGTTTCTGCTTAACCGAACAGCTCTTTACAGCACTTCAGATCAATGAACATTTAATCACCATTCATACATTTCTCATATTCCCAGATCGATCCCCAGAAGGTATTCAGATGCAATTTGTATTTTGTTTCAACATCAAGTTTGATTTCAAAGATACAGAAGTAACAATATCCAAAATAGCCTTTTATCCTTGAAAATTGCTAATCAACAAAAACAAAAGCATCAAAGTATAACCTCAGTAAAATCCTCATAAAGAAAAATCAGTAGCAAACACGAAATGTCGAAATGTCGATTTAAGTGTCAGATGCTTGTGGCGTGCGGCAAAATAAAAGATCAGACAGCTTGTTGAATTCAACTTTTTCTGTACTGGGTTGTTTCCTTTTATAGAAATGGTTTTAGGGGGGAAGAAAATATGTTGCCTAATGCATTTTTTGGCAGCAGTTGCCAAGCCAAACTTTTGTTTTGTATGTTTTTCAGCTAGGGCAGAAGCAGATGAAACGAAAGAAATTAAGTGGACTAGTCTGCCCGGCCTTGTCATGGAATTGAATGGTGAATTGATGGCTAGGAGGAAACCTTCCATCCCTTTTTTCTCAACATCTCATCATGTGAGGACTATAGGGAAGTTCTGCAAAGGTTTTCTTTAATTGCTATACTGTACATGCATTAGACCCGAGAAGCAGGTTCCCTAGAGAATTCCATTGCTGGCCCCGGTGCATGGTATTGACAGAATTGGATCTGCTGGGAAACGGGGAGAAGTGCACTGTGAGTTGGCACATGATTCCCCAGATTCAAATGGACTAAGTGTGCCGGACGGAATTATTGACCTTTGCGGAATGATGCAGGAATTGATTAGGTTTGGTGTTACAGAAAATAAATACAGCCTCCCAAGCTACATGCATATATATATAAAGATTTTAAAGCAAGTAAAGCGGAAAGCTCTTTGGATAACTAGCAATTCTAAGCCCTTTTAACAGCATTACATGAATGGTGCATTCAACCGATTATTGGAAAACCACTTATGATAAATCTAATGCACAAAACGATTGTTGATATTGCATTACAAGCATGCAACGTTGTGCCAAGGCTAAGAGATTACACGCTGATGTTTTGTAAATCAATGACCTACAATCCTACATGCAGCAACAATTGTAAGCCTACTTTAGAAGATAACATAGGTCTTAAAATTTGAAAGATGGTGATCTCGTTGGCAAGGAAACCGTCCTGAATATTGTACCTTAAAGATCTGAAATCCCCTTAAATTGGGTTGGGCGTATTTATTGAAATGCAAACAGGCTTCCTTGGGCAAAATGGAGATGTTTAAGTCAGTTTAATACCTGGGAGGCAGAGCTGATTCGCCCAGACCTATAGACAATCAGTGAAATGTCACTGGCCTGAAATTGTTTGTGGAATTGGATACAGGGCCCAGTAATGGCTAGTTGAGTCTGGAGTCGTGTATAGGAAAGAAGCACAATCAGGTCTGTTTCATTTCTTTGTGTATGAGGAAGACAAACTAAAGAAATCAGATAATCAAGGGAGATGCTACAACAGCAACTGGGAGGAGGAGGATTGGAGGGTATGTGAGTGGGTCTGCGGAGAGGAGAGGAGGGGGCCGGGGTCTATAAATAGGAAAAGGACTGTCTTGTCACGACTGCGCAATCACAACATATACAGCGGAATCGGCTTGTGTCAGGGGTGCTGCCCCGGGGTGTGGCGCTGGGTCGAATGAAGAGCCGATGCAGAGCTCTGACAGCAACCTGTGCTGTATGAATTATGAAATATCAGGAGCTCTCGGTTGGCTGCTGGGTGTCACAACCTCTGGGCGTATCAGAAAATGACAGGCTTGAGAGTGATGGGCCCGGCATTATGTCTGCTTCTGCCCATACCCACTTCTTCCATTCCATGGCTAGTTTTTTTTTCCTGGTTCTTTTCTCCGCCTACTTTTCTCTCCTATCTCTAACATTTCGGACACAAATAAGTCGTATATTTACATCTCGGAGCAGCCGCGGCGCAGACCAATGTGGGCATCTAAGAGTAATGTTTCCCCATCGGTGGCTGGGTAATATTTCAGCATGTACACTTATTACACCTGAGGGATCCCAAAGGCTCAGCCTGCCACAATCAAGTAATCCCAGCTCATTTGTGTACAATTTTGTGTCGGCCTGTCTAGGCTTTGTCAGCACTGAGTCAGCCAGCTCCCTGCAACTGATGTGGCTTGTATTTACAGACGCTGCCTCCTCTTCACAGCAAAGAGACCACTAGCCCACATATATAGGCAGGCCAATGTGGCATAGACAGGCATCCCCCAGAAAGCCAGGCCCTCACAACCAGCCTTACAAGGCAGCCAGAGGATGAAGAGAGGCGCCGGTGGCTGCATGGCTGTTGAATCATGGGCCCCCTCCCCTCAAGAACCCTATCCATCGATCCCATTGACCACTGACAACTTCACTGTGTTCTAGTAGTCCATGCACGCCCTTGCCTGCTAAGACCGAGCTGCTTACCTCCTTCTAAACTGCGTCAATAGCAGCAAAGACAGTGTGCTGAGACATCAATAATGTCTGAGGGCTAGGTTAAGACAGGACTGTATTATGATAAGGTGTTTCCGTGAAGGATTCGCCAATGAGCTGCAGCCTGTCAACTTTTAGCATAAGATAAAGACACAAGCAGCTAAAGCTAAGGCAATGAGCTCAGAAAGCAGCTAAAGCAAGCAGCTAAAGCAAGGAGCCAGTAAGCGTTTTAGGAAAGATGAAGTCAACTATGGGTGCTGTTGCTGAGCTTCGCTGCTACGAGGCTGACAGCCGGTCACTTTGATGCCATTGATAGCTCTTCAATTATGAGCTGCGAAGAGTCACCCGTGTGAGGGTGGGAGGCACCGGCTTGTGGGGTCGTGTCACTTGCCAGCTGCTATCCTCCACACTTTCCACAGGGCTATCCATACACCACTGAGACCAGGAATCCTGCCACTGCTGACCCAGCTGCAGTGTCCATACAGCAGCCTCCGTCCGCCAGGTAATTACACGGGATCCCACCTTTTATTTCCTTGACAGACTTCTATGAATGCCAGGAAATGTGTCGGATCAATAGCCCCATCCTTTCCTTCATTTGGGTGGCGACTATGGCATTCCTCTCTTCATTGATGACACAGCCAAATCAATGGGGCCGTTGATAGAACGGGGAAACATGCGTGGCCAACAGCAGTGCACTAACAAGGCTAACAAGGCGTTGGTAATTAGAGGCACAAGCCATCCATCAACAGTTGTAGCCGTGCAAAATGACCCCGTGAAACATTCAGTGTGGTCAGCCAAGGGTCGGGCCATGTGTGTCCACTAGCCAGCCCAGGGTGGCTCTTCCTGCCCTGTCCCCATATATCAAGGCAGCAGCCAGCAGCAGAGGGTTACGCCTGACCCTTGTGTCTCATTATAACGTGATTACTAGAGACATGAGAGTTGCACTTACTGTGCCAAGTAGCTCCACCAGTATGACAGCTTTGCCCCACGCGATCTTAACAATTGCTTCAAGACCTTGCAAAGTCTATGCAAACTTCACTTCCACAAATGCACAACATACACCATGCAAACAAGCCATCTCAATAACTCACTGTTTCAAAGTTATTATTTACCACCCCCATTGCTATTTCGGAAACACTAGTTGTTATGCAGTGAACAACCTCTGGGTCAAGGATTCGATTCCCTGGGGGGCTTAAGTTGGAAGCTGTTTCATCCTTCAACTTGGCTCTGGTCCCTGCTTGCCTTGTCTAATTAGGTCAGTGGGGAGAGAAATGAGTGCAGGAGGTAACACACTATCCTTGTTCTAGGCTTGTAGTGTAGGCCAACAGTTTGTGTCCTTACAATAGCTTGTACACTTCATCCTTCAATCGAACTCATGAAAACACAAATTATCCAAAAGAGAGAATTGATCTGGTGGAATTTAGAGAGATAAAGATCAAACAGTCCAATCCCAGATTGAGCTCAGTGTGCAATCTATATTTTTATCCCTCCGCATACAATGAGCACAAAAGATCTCAGATGATTGTTAACCTGCATACTGGCCTTGGAAGCATTCCCACCATGCAGCACCAGCACAAAGACATATCCCTGATGTTTCAGCAAGCAGCAGATGCCAGCCTTAGAACCACCCACCTAGCCACCTTGGCAGGGCTGCCATGCTTGTTGCCAGAGGGTTTGCTGCCTCCATCACTCTGCTGCTGTTAGTTGCTGTTAGGCGCTGTTAGTTGCTGTTAGCTATTGTTGTTAGTTACTGTAGGTTGTTGTTAGCTGCTTTGCTAATATGGCTGACTGAAGAAGCACAATAACGGCTTCCCCATTTGTAGGGCGTGTCATATTGTGCTATGTCCAGCAATGTTCAGCCGGTGTTCGACTGCGTTTGGCTCTGTGTTCTGCTATGTCAAGGGATGTTCTTGGCTCAGCCTTGTGTCCATTGCGATGCCATTGTCTGAATCTTGGAGGCTGCCACTTTGATCACATCAATGGCTTAGCAAGCTGACTACGGCTCGGGCCACCTCAATCCTCATTGTTACTTACACTCGAAAGCACATTAACAAAGCAAGTATCTTTCCATTGACTTTGATTCCGGCTAAAATGTTGTTAAATCCTCTGAAGAAGGCTGCGGCGTTTGGTGGAAGGATGCCATTACTGAACGAGATGGGATCACCGGGCGAGCGGACAGGGAAAAGCCGGCCCGACTGCTCCATGTTCTCTCATTATAAATTAACGAGGTTTCTCCCTGGAGGCCTCACTTAAAGACCAGACTGAAACAACAGGTTCGGTTTGTAATTAATGGCCCTAGTCTACAGTCACATCAACGGTGACAGATCTGTCAATGATCTATGAGCTGGAAGCGAGGACATGGGTGTGTGACAACTGAAACTACACGGTGGTCCTTTTGAATGGGCCAAGAGTTATTCGCTGGCTTGTTGTTAAGGCTGCTGCTCCGGGCTCGTGGAGTGAAGCACAGGTTGAAGCAGAGCCTGGAACAGACTGAAGAACCTAGGAGTGATGAAAGCTGGCACGCTGGCCCACCACCATCACTCGCCAACTCCTTGAAAGTGAGACAAGCCAGCGGACGTAACAACCCATGGGTCCTTCTTGCTCATGATCTGGCCTCCTTGAAACACACCAGCCACACGCACTCACATGAATCATGTGTCACAGCTCCTGTGCTCCATGTCACTCTCTCCACGTTCCGCCACTCTCCCCTGCTCCTGTCAGCTCCTCACTCTCCTCCGCCTGTCTCTCTTCTCACGCTTTCCTCACTTTCAGTTCATCCTCTGAATAAGTAAATCAGCCTGATCCTCCCCATCCCCCCAGTGCAGGGCCCGATATTCATACATCTCCCCTCATCTTCTGCTAGCCTAGATTATGCAGTATTAGAAGCACTAGATCATCCGCCACCCAAGTCATAAGGCAGGTCTGTGGCTCCTCATTGCAGTGGGTCAGGCAGCAGTAGCCCTTGTTCAGTGCTTCAAGTCTAAACTATTTGTCTGCCCTCTACCAGATGGACAAATTTGGCCCAATTCTCCAGAGCCTTACAAGATAAAGCCCAAACATGGTTAATACTAACAAACAGTGCAAACAAGACACACACTAGCTGCAGGGTCCACAGGGCAGATCATCAGGGTTGACAAAGAGGCTTCGCATTTATTGCCATCCCAAGGGTAGAAAAAACAGAACATCAAACAAGATTATATTTGGCCACAAGAAAGAGAGGGTTTGGCAAAACGTAGGCCTTCTAGCTGCGCCAAGACCTTTGCGCATAAACGCAGGAAAGAAAGAGGAGTTATTTGGGGAGCGAGAGATCATGACCAGAGGTCATTTGTTGCAGGGGAGAGCGCAATTCTCGTGTTAAACGAGGTTAGGGTCAGATGAAACCTGCAAGAGAAAATGAGGACGGCTCTCCCCAAAGCGAAATAAGACGGGCCTTTAGCCAGGCCATGGCCGGTTGGGAGAAGCTGGCTGAAAGGCGGCCCTCAATGTCTGGTGTTCGTCATTGCTAATGTTCCGTGGTTTATTGGGCCCCAGGGAGCTCTACCTTAAGCGCCGGACGCCCTCATCGCGCCCGCTGCCTCAAACAAAGAACGTTATGTGAGGTGACAATGCAGCCACTGATCAGCCCTGACGAACACGCCTGCTTCGTCCCCAAATGGCCATCGACGCCTGTCTTGCTGACAGCTTCATTCCACGCCATAGATCTGAAGAGCATCTCCCTTGCCTGCCAGCATCTCCTGCAAGCATCTTGGCCCAGGGACGCCTTCCATCATGGCTCCATGTGGCAAATAAATGCCCCTTTCACGAGCCGTGCAGGCCCCCGGGCACTGTGGGTCACCCTCTCAGCAGCCATGTCCTCTGCTCCTTACATCTCCAGGGATCACTGGCTGCTTATTAGCTCCTCAAACCAGCCATCTGTATCTTATGGGCCTCACAAAGCAATCTCCTTGCCTTCTGACATGTTATTTAATCACACTTCTAGCATGTGAGCCACCCATATTCCACACATATACTCCCCATACAGACGCGTACGGCCCCGAAGCTGTCTCTAAGTCTGTTTTCATGCGGACTTCATAAATCAAGATCAACCTTATCAGACTCTTTCCTAATTTGAGGTTAATCTATCGGCTTCTTGATTGTGGTGCACTGCTAGGAGCAGGGGATCAGTTGGCATCTGGGAAAGCCATTTGAAGAGGAGCCTCACTAAGGTGCTTCATCTAAGAGACTCGCTAGGAGAGAGAGAGAAGAGTAGGAGGAGAGGAGAGGCGATTGGCCTGACGCTTCAGCTGCAAGGCGAAGCAACACATTGTTATGTTGGAGGGCGCATTTAAAGACTAAAGAGCCTTGAGCGCACATGTGGCAGTTGTGCCTGGAATTGAGTGACTGAGGCTCACTGATGAAGATGCAAAGCTCGTTGGCGCAGCCTCAGGACCCAATTGGCTGGGCAACAACTGAGCCTTCTGCTTGCAGGGGG
Source organism: Platynereis dumerilii (assembly GCA_026936325.1). Taxonomy (NCBI): domain Eukaryota; kingdom Metazoa; phylum Annelida; class Polychaeta; order Phyllodocida; family Nereididae; genus Platynereis; species Platynereis dumerilii. The sequence goes on along the minus strand of JAPTHN010000001.1, from coordinate 108,963,709 downwards.
GATATATGACCCAAAGGCTAGAAATGTCCCTTTATCACCTGCGGGCTGTAAAAAGGCAAACCGAATTCCGACGCCGCTTCACAAGCACCAGACAAATCAGAGATAAACGCAGGCACAGTGAAGAGCCCTGCATCAGGCTGCATCAGGCTGCATCAGGCTGGCACAGGCCTACTGCTATAGGCCTGCTTCTACATCTGCCAGTGGTGCTGCTGATGCCTTGGTGGCCTGTGATGCTGTGAAAGTGACAAGGGATCTGGGGATGGGGGGGGGGGAGAACACACTGCTCCCATCCCACAACATCAAAGTGACGCTCACGCAGAAGCTCTGCCAAGAAGCAGCCCTCCGCCGTCAACACTCTCTGTCTCCACCAAGCCCTCAAAGGCAAGACAAAACGCCCCTCTTCTTTCTACATTCAGCAAATTCAATTTACTCCTTGTGAAAAAAGACAGAAAACTCAACATATGTAGTGATACTACATCAATTGTGTTAGATTTCCGCATGGAAAACATTGCCTGCAGGGCTCCAAACCTGACCCTGGGAGGCGCACCGCCGTCTCTACACCAGTGATATGGCAACTAATGAGTTAAAACCTCAAGTCTGCAAGTTCTACAGGGCCAGGATGCAAATATTCCATGAATATTGAAATAGAAACAAATATTTCCCTAGTATGGCGCGTTTCAAATTCTGTCGATTTTGAATATTTATGAAGTAGAAAATCGCATTATCCTGCTCGCTTAATTCATTTAGTGGGCATAATTCGGGTGACATTTGACATGCGTGTGTACAATCACGCTCTTTCATATACGATTAACGACATGATATTTGCCAGGAATATTAGGCGGTGGTGGAGCCAGTGTTATGTCTTAAGTGCCATTATGACGTCATTTAGCGGCCTTTTGTCTGTGCTGTGGGGAATTGGTGTGCGTGGTGCCAATCTAGTGATGGGATTATGTCCTGGATGGGTTGCCTAGTGCTCATCTAGTCCTTGGGGTAATTACGTAACGAGCAGGCTGGCTGTTGGGTCATGTCAATTCATGGCTCCCATTGCCATTCCAAAGACTTGTTTACTCCCGTCCTCTCCCCCTTTCAATCCCGCCTTGTCAGTTATAGCTGCTTTAGGAATCTTTTCTGTTCCTCCCCGCCGTTTCTCCAAGTGCTCCCCCGTTCTATGGGATTTCTGGAGAGCGCTAACCAAATTTCAATTGCCTGTCCTTCTCTATAGATGGGGCTCATTAGCAAAAACAGCATTTTAGTTCTCGACAAGGCAATGACATCATTTTGGACCTTGTAAACATTTAACCACTTGAAGGGCGGAAAAACTCGAAAATTGAATCTCCAAGGAGTTCTCCTTTTCTACTATTGCTCATTTTCTTCAATTATAGACAAAAGGTCTTGAATTGAGTCCCGTCCAGAGATATAGAAATATTCTGAAGAAATAAATGATTACTGAGGAGCACACGTATGTCAAGTATAGTGGGCGTTTTAATCGGGTCCCCAAGTCAAATGCAATAATACATACTGTGGAATTGATGTTTGTTAAAAAATAATAGTAATTCAGTCACGACTGTTTTGTCCAAAATCTTGGCCATACATTCTCGCCATGTGTGCCCCTTCATCCCGCAGCAATTACAGCAGGACCGCAGCCACACTGCACTGTTTACTATACAAACTGCCGCAACTTTTATGACCGAACGCAGACATAAAACCCAGGGCAGCGTCGTTATTAAGAAGGTCAGATAAAAGATATGAGTTATTGCTCTTTCCCTAAATAGACCTCCGGCATAATGGGCATCTTGCAGAATGAGTATTTTATTGCTTTGGTTAGGAGTAATTGTTCTATAGTTTTAAGTACAGCCAATATCATAGCTAAAACACAGCATGAGTCATATTATAGAAACCCAAGTCTCTAAGTAGGGAAAATCAGCATTTAAATATAGGCCACATTTAGGCAAGAATGTATGCATGCAAGAAGAAAACATTTAGTCATATAATAAAGTGCATTTGTTGGCACACTGCACTGAACAACTCCTACTACTAGTACTAGCTACAAAGTGAAAGTTAGTTCTTTAGCATGATGTCAATTGAATCAACAATTTATTAATATACCTGCAAGGAACAGCAACGAGGCTAGATAGTTAAATTCTCCGAGCTAAAAATCTTAACACAAGGTGCTTGTAAACATACGAAATTCTTCTTCTTTTTTCACATGATTTGCACCAGTTGTGTCAGGTGGGATACTAATGACATCATTCAACGCTGTTCTGACTAGTAACAGGTTTAAGGACTACTCATTTTCACTGAGTACATCTTTCAGTTTAGTTTCCTTGAACTATATACTGGCAATGTTCCCTGTAATTTGTTTGCAGACACACACTCTAAAAAATTTCGGGACAAAATTGGTTTTTTAGATTCAAAATGGTTTTTTTAAAAAACCAAATTTCAATGCAAAACCAACATGGATTTTTAAAAAAATCCATGTTGGTTTTTTGCATTGAAATTTGGTTTTTCAAAAAACCATTTTGAATCTAAAAAACCAATTTTGTCTGAAATTTTTTAGAGTGCACAGCGGCCGGACGTAATGGGCAAGTGCCAGCCTTATCCCCCACACAAGAAGCCTCTGAACTGACTGCACGGAATAAAGGCTTTCCAATCCTTGGTTTGCACTACATTTTTCTGCTATTTTTTGTACCGAAAAGCGTTGCCATAGAAATGGCCGTTTGTAAGTTTTTAAGGCAACTGCTTGCAGTAACAACAGAGCCCGAGCCCTTGCAGCAACTGGCAAAACCGAAGACTGGCTACTTTGCCCCATGCACATTCACGCAGAGGAGGGCATCAGATCTCAGTACACAACTTCCCACAGGTTCCCACAGCCAGAATTCGCACAGTTCATTTGCTCACAGTGCTCCATAGATTGGCCATCCACAAAAAGCATGCCGACTGATACCCATTCCACCCCTAGTTCCCCGTGCACTATTATATCAGTTGATTTGTTTCTGGGCCCAGGGAGGCAAAGAGCAAATCAGGTGAAGTGTCAGGTGGCTCATCAATTTTTCATGGCAAGACCATCCGCTCCGACGACATTCACTGACATCAGGCATTTGAATATCGAAAAAAGTTGTCGGTTAAAATCGAAGGCAAATCTAACCTGCAGCTGTGTCAAACATCCTCCACTCATTTCGCTGCTGGAGCCATCTCATTAAAAGGCAGGGAAATAACCCTTTGACACTTTTGGTAGAGACAACACAACATTGTCCTATTTCCATCCCCTGGCACATGTAGTCTTTGATATGCTATTCCCAGGCAAACCTTCCACTTAACAAGCTGCATGAACAAAACACCAATTTGTGAAGGCAAGGTTTTTTTCTGTAAGGTGCCAAGTAGATATGAATGAATGTGGATGTTTTCAGGGAAATTTAATATCCTTCAGACAAGAGAGTGTTGTTTATATGGCTTGAAAACAGCTAAATGGTGCATGGGAAACATTTGGCACAGGTAGGCGCAATTACGACAGTAGCACTTGGTGCGGGAAGCAGAGCGCTCAAGAGGAATGGTAAATCAAAAGGAGAGGAGCTCTTCCCAGCAAGACGCCTTATCTAAGAACCATAAATCGCAGGCATATGGGACTCCCAAGGACCAATCAAGGGGCCTGAGGTGATTGCATAGAAGGTGCGGACAAGAAACTAATAAGCCAAAAACAGTGCGATAAATCAGTCGTATCGGAGTCTCACGGCTCCTGCGTATTTGGCGCATCGATTAGGGCAATAAAATACATATTTCTTCTGCTAGTCAGCCTGAGCCTGTGAGCTGTGCAAGCCGCTTGGCAAAAGAGCCTTGGCAGGGAAGCTGACATCTCCCTCGCAATCGGTGATTAATTCATCTGCACTCATTGTGGGGAGGAAATTGCCTGAAAGAACAGGTCGTGCAAGAACAGAAGAGCAATGACCCTCAACCCAGATTAGCCGGCCTTTGACCCCTTATACTGACCTTTGACACATATGTAGCTAGCAGTGAAGTAGGCCATCAGGTCCTTGCGACAGGGCTGTACATTGAAGAGAGTTACGTCAGGGATTGTGATGGCACAACGCTGACGTCCGGAGCATCTGCTATCCACGTGACTCAAGACGTCAGCAGAACATCCCACGAAGTAGTCCGTATTCAGGCAGCGGCCCAACTTCATGCGTCCGTACCTGGATGACTGCATTATGATAACTTCATCATCCGCACATGATGCATTGAACACCTCCCATTGGCAGTACTCCTTTTCCACTGCAAAGATAAAAGGAAAAGCTTAATATATTATGGACAGGCCATAGACAATGCAGCTGTAGCTCAGACATACAATGCATATTGCACATTCATCCTATTTGCCATCATGTATAAGAGAAACAGTCTATGATGGTGGCCTCTGCCTAGCAACATCAACAGCAACATCAACAGCCAGTCAGTAGAAGCAGCAACAGCAGCAAAGACTAACAACATCAAAGAACGTTATGAGCAACGAAGCTGACTACCACTGAAAGGCTTCAACTCATATAGACAACAGCCAGGCTACAGGCCACTTTACAGTCACTGGAACCATGCAAAGGCTGTAAAACCTTTGTTCATAAAACTTGTTGATGGATCCACAGTCTCTGTGAATTAGTGTTTCAGACAAAGCCAGCTCCTGCTATAAGATAATGTGGACATGGCTCCCTATAAAGCAACTGATCAGATGTCACCCTCAGTCTAGCTCGGTCGGCCTGACTGGTTATTCTGCGCGTTGGCGCCTTTTATCCGTTGCCACAAGGGCTGTTTCTATTAAAAGATGAAAAAGCCTGTGAGGTAGCCAATAAAATTGAGTGGATGAGAACATCATGTGCTACAGTAAAACTTGCCTCTGATATCTTGACAATTTCATTAAAAACCCTGGGAGAACCAGACATACGACTCCGGGTCGCACATAAATGATCCTTTGGTTGTGAAGCTACGTGTAATAAATGAGGCGCAGTGAGTGAAAGATTGTCATGCCACGACTCTTGTGGTGTCTCCCTTTGGTGCATTGCGACAAATGCACCAATCGATGGAGCATAACTAACAGTATGATGCTGATCTAATTACTGCTCCGTGGTGCGTGTGTGTCTGTGTGTTGTGTGGTGCCATCATGAGTGCCATTGGTGGAGTGCCATTGGTGGCACCGGGTGCACAGTCGCCTTGGTTGAATCGGTGGTTGATGTCAACAGGTGCAGCCCAGTTCTCCCTCCATTCCGGAGGCCTCCCACATCCATCAGCCATGCAACGCAGATCACACCATGCCATGTCAGCGGGTAGTTGCCACGCTGCTCAATACTTCCTTTTTCCTAAACTCCTCAAAAACGCTAAGATAACAAGCAAGGAAGAAGGGGCAAAAAGAGGCAGGCACAAAGCAGAGGTGGACCTGTAATAAAGGGAATGCTGGGGAAGAACAAGATGGCAACCTGGCTCAACCTGCCCACGACACAAGAACACAAGACGCAGCAGACCCCAGGCGACTCTCTTATCGACTGACATCCCCAAGTTTAAATGACTGCCAAGCCAAATGTTCCCTTCCAAATGCCGAGTCCCTTTGCTGTCATTGAGTTCAACACTAAAACACAGGTTCGGGTATTCCTGCCCCACTGTTATTAGCGAATAAGAGCAGACTGAAAGACTCCTCACACTCTGATACACAGGGATCCCATAGGTCATAGGGTAAAGCTCATACGGTAAAGTGAATAAGGCAAAGTGGATAAAGTAGAGGTGAATAACCTTAAATTAGTGCAGTTGCATTGAGCAGATCAGCAGATGACTCACTACGCAATCCGAAACCACATTTAACCTTTTACAGCTGCATCGATTTCTGTTTTATGTTTGCTGTGACAAGATTAACTGTTAGTCTACTTTTTCGACCTTTACAGTCAACACATTGGTTTACTCCTTTGTGCATGATTCATGACCAAATACTCTTGAACGGAATGAAGCATCTCTTTGTTTACAAATCATACAAACAGTATCCGAGTCTAAAGCCGCGGCTAGCCGTCCGTACAGTATATTGTCTGTGTACAGGCTGCATTATGCATTAATGTGTCAATGGAACACAGCCTGGGCATCATTCAAAATTGGAATTCCATGGTGTGTACAAATTTTACATAGCGGGTAGGAGCTCCAAGCCTAAATACAGACGATATCCCAAAATAACACAGCATATAGACACGTGCATGTAGATGGACACAATGCATGAAACTCCCGCGGCATCCGCTTCGATGTTTTTCTTTCTGTTTCTGCTTCTCCTCTGCTTCTGTTATGAGTATATAAGCAGTGAGCATCTGCATCAATGGAACATGCAACCTCCTGTGATGTGGATGATGAGGTGCCATATACCGGCACCAAGGGGGATCAAAGACAACACTAAAAACTGCAGAAGCACTAAACGCGCACTAAACATTGCACCATTAGCACTCAATGCTGAGGTCAGAATGGCGGTCAAACTAATACAATGGAAACGCCGTTAGGTGAGTCTTTTATTTGGGCTTGTCATGCCACCAACGTCCTCCCTTATGGACATATTGTGTTCATGGCTGTATGGAGCCTTGGCCAAACACGACACTAAAGTAATAAAGAATGCATAGAGAAGGCAATGGCCGTCCGCTGCCTCTGGCAAATTTGGTTAATAACGTTTTGATCTCTGCTGCTTAGCCAGGAATCATACAATGACTGGATGACAATTTGCAAGCAAATGATACGGGCAGAAATCTGTCAGCTCAATTCTTCTCAAAAGAATCAAGTAAACCTCCTCTGAATAATGGAGGAGGCTGAGAAATGGCGGTGAGATGGAAGGCCCCTGCAATATTCAGAGCATGTGTTGCTCGCTTGCCAGTGCTTGCCAGTGCTTGCCAGCCACCGAGGATGTGTGTTGTCTTGGAAGTGGGGGAAGGGGGCCACCATCTCGGGTGTTTCCTGTCTCGATTATTAAGCAAAGCCTCAATGCTACTAGCAGGCGGCCCTAGCAAGGAACTAGCAGGCACTGTGAGGCATTGGAAGGCATTGGAGGCAGGGGGAGAGGGAAGCATTGCAATTAGACACATGAAACTGAGTGTCATCCAGGAAGACACAGCTTCCTCTGCTTGTTGAAGAACCTGTTTTAATCAAGCCGGCAGATCTTTGTGGAAGGCATCGCTCATGGCCTGCGCAGAGTGCAGACTGGAGACAGCATCCACACACAACACATACGCCTCCCAGACAGCAGATACAGACAGCAGACAGCAGATGCAGCAGAGCTTGAATTCCCCGGATAGGTATACTCCAAGGAGATCCTCTGTCTGCACATATATATACACCATTCGTCCTCAAGGAGATGACTGTGGAAAATGCGTTCAGGCAACTTGATGCAGAGATTCTGCTATTCTGTATGCCTCACAGCCCTGTTGAGAACACAGTCAAGTCTGGCAGTAAGACCACGAGGAAATTAAATCGCATTTATCATTCCAGCGCATAAGTCACAACTGGAGGTTGAAGATTTATGTTATTTGCCAATATGACATTTTTCCATATGACAGCCACGTATCTCTCTCGTAGGATTGAGATACAGGTCTACTTCATTCACATGCAATAACTAAAAGAAATATGAAGTCATATATATTCAAGCGAAACCCAAAATGGGTTGAAATACTTTTCATATGCAATAGCCACAAGAAATATGAAGTAATATCTGCATACTATGCAAAACTGACATCTCGTCCAACAAGCGTTTTGCACTCATATATAAATATCACTTGAGACTTCGATGGTAAGCCTTTAATCGCATTCTAAGGACTTCAGGATCAAAAATTGTTTGAACTTCTTTCACTTGCATTTTCCATTTCATTATTGCATTAAAGTCAGTCCATGCCTCTCTACGATTGATATCTTCTCTCTTTTAAGTGCTTTGGGGTTTGAACTTGAAAGGGGTTTATATCAAGATGAATTCTACACCCGTATCGACGTCAGGTTCTTGCATGTGTGAATATCCAAAAAAATCCTTGTTACGATTTTATAGACGAAGGATTCCTTTATACTTTAAGGGTTAACCCGTGCTCTGCTGCGGCCTTTGCACACCCACAAATCAAAAGGTATGATGCAAAAGTATTCACCATGAAGACCTGTATGTCTACAGTATATTGTTAAGATACACAGCAAGGCAAGAGACACAGACCTCCTTTGTGGTCATGAAGGCATCTTCTAAGGCACCTTTCGCTTGTGATTGACAGCTCTGATGTTGAAATTCTTTATAATAAGGTTTCACAGGTACCAATCTGTCGCTCACATCTCTTTGCCCAGTTATTAGGCGACTGCAAATAGCAGAAGTAATCATCCATCCTGTGCAAACAAAAAAGGGCAGAGTATCCAATACACCATCAATTATTTACAACTGGATTTTTTTGTGCACGAAGTTTGCTTTTAAGTCCTTTAAAGTTGATCACATCGCCTCTTTGTGTTCGGACTGCCGAGCACCGAGTCGTATTTGCAGTAAATGAAGATTGCTTTGAAGAATTTAAGAAGATTAAGTGTAAGGACAGCATCAAGAAAAACACACATCCTCTTATATATATTGACAGCTTTGAGTGCAAACTGCAGATACGAACAGCATTCATGGGAGGAAAACATCAGTCGATAAAACAGGTTTAAGATTGCGGGGTACAGACCGTACGGTGAATATGTCGGTTTGGTACATGCGAGATTTGGAGTTGCAAGTTTGAGAAGAGATTAAATAGAGGCTAGGCCGTAATTGCCAGAGAAGGAGTGGGCCGTTTAGCGGCAGATTAGAGATGAGGTGGCAGGGATCAATGCTGAGTGATCAGGGCAGGGGGGGAAGCTGCCGAGGTGAGCACTGATGCCGCTACTGATGCCCATGCCGCTGAAAGGAGATGCCCAAATTGAGGGATCCGGGCTAAAGAGGGGATGAGGACAGTGATGTAAGGAGATGCTGCTGAGGCTGCTCTGATGCCACTGCTTGATGCCACTGCTTGATGTTGATGCAAGTGATGCAGTTTTAGCATCATCGGCTTCGTCATACGATTCATCATCCTCGGCTGACATCTTTGCCTTTTGCGCAGATCACAGCCGGGTAATAGTTCATCATAATATAATTAGCAATGTAACCCAATTAGTGTGTTTGCCTGTGTGATGCCCGATGATGGAGATGCGGTCCTCCTGCCTCCTCCCTCTTGGCTGCAGCACGCGGCCTCCTTACCTTTTGTCCGCTCAGTCCTTTGTGACGCACTCGCCTAATCGCAAAGTCCACGTCGATAAGCCATTAATGTACTTAAGATCGGCACGCTTTCCAGGTGTTTAATCAGGATTGGTTTGTTTGTGTAGGCCACAATTTAATTTTGAGGACCAACGGCTTCTTTTGAGCATGTTTTACACGTCTGGAATGGCCAAGTAGATTTCATTTAAGGGGCCTGATTGGTTTGCTTCTCTGGGCAAATGGATGTATTTTGAGCTCGATCTGCATTGATTGGGTATATGGGCCAGGGAGGATATTTGCTATCAAGCGGCCCATTGAGGGTGGCATGCTCTGCCTGCACCAAGACGCTGGACGCTGCTGCCCTAACACTGGGATTAAGTGGCACATCCTGTGCTGGTGCTCCTTGCCTCACACCTCTGCCTTTTTTCTGGCCAGCCTTTCATGGATGATGGGGGCTGAGGCTGGCTGTGTGAGACATGAATAAAGATGTCACGACAGGTACCCAGCAGCTCTGGGCTGATGCTTCTACCGCTGTTTGCTTCTTCATCTGCTCCTGCTACTCCTTCCCCTCCTCCCCCTACTTCTTCTCCTCCCTTTTTTCTTATTCTTCTGCCACTGCCTCAGAGTCTTCTCTGCCTTGCTGTCATTGGTCTCCTGGTGCAGCAGCCAGGTCCTTCGCCCTGCCCTTCAGACCGCCTTCTCCCTAATATCGTCCCCCAACATGGTCACGCCACTTTCCTTGAGCTTTTCTGGGTCACAGCTTGCCTAAAAGCCGATTCCTTTTCCGGCTTTTGTCGCTTTGAAAGAGGCTGCCTAATCGGAAACAGACAGCTCTTTCGTCATCTTGATGCCGCGGCGTCTATCAGGAGGCAATCAGTCGTGGGTCTGCAATGGCGCGCGCTCCAATCAAAGCCATGTTGGGCGTGAGAGAGTGGGAGACTGAGAGAAAAGAGCGAGGAGAGAATGGCTCTACCACTCGCCAGTGACTGTTATGGAACTCGACTGCCTAGCCAAGGTCCTGACACCACATCATCACGGCATCGCCAGCCACAGCATCACTGAGGCATCAATGATAGCATCAGCAGCAATCCTCAGATACTCATGCACATCCCTTTTTCATCTGATCAGATAGCATCTTATCAAAAACACACTCCTGACGACTGCCTTTCATGTCCTCTAGCAGATCAGTGGCACAAGAAATTTTCATCAGCAAGTCATTCCACTTTCTTTTCATAGCGATATTTGAGCTTGTCTAGCTAAAGCCGCCTCCAAGAAGCCTTCTTTTAACAGAGACTGGCTGTGTGCCGTAGATCGATCAGCTTAAACGGAGTTTGTAATCGTCAAATATTCCTTTTGCCAGGACGTCTAAAGTTCATGAAGGCTCTGGTTGCCAGCTCCATAAATAAACTCCCTAAATCAGCCAAAATAAGCCACCCCCCCCCCACCTCCCCAAATAAGCCCCGAAAATAAGCCCGATGAGCTGCAAATTGGTGGATCGTGCACGAAAAAGTGTATTAGGTCATTTGAGTAGAGAGTTGGAGATAGGATTCTCATGGAGCGCATTGCCTCACAATAGAAGCTGTGCTAGCTGCTGGGATTTGTATTCAGATTAACCGGAATTATTGCCTTCAAATTGCAGCGTATCGCAATATTGAAGTGAAGCCGGCTCCATCAGCAAGTCGCAGTTTAATAGAAGCAGGCCTGAGACATAAATCTTGGCAAATCCACCAAGTTTGATTTGCTGACAATAAACTTGGTTACATTAACTTGCATGATGAACAATCCAATCAGAGAACTCTGCAGATAATGCCTCTGGCTGACATTGTGCCTGCAGTTCTGGGCAGGACAGACAAATCAGACATTGGAAGAATATATGGCTCAGCCTCAAAGCACACAGATGCTGGATTAAGTGCTTGTAATTAAGACAAGCCAGTGGAGTCTTTATCTCCTCCTTTCTTACTGTTCGATGAACCCTTTCGATCCATGATTGCTGTTTAGGAACGGAATAGGAGGGTGGAGCTGGGGAGGAGAGTCTCACTGCAGATATGGCAGTAAAATAATGGAGAAAATTGAGCGCAGTGATATTGAGAAAAAGGCGGCTTCAGTTGCCAGCTCTATCTAGAGAGTCATTATTACTCTGCGTCTAGCTGTTTTAGCCACATATGCTGTCAGCTCCCATTATTTTTTCATTTGGATAGCATAATATGCACCGGATGTAATTTTCAGCCCTGGATTTCTGTTGACCATGCAATTAGGCGCTCTGCTCGGCAACCCATTGAAATGCGATCTGCCTTTTAACCCCTGGTAATTTGAGCGGCCTCTTATTTTGAAGTTCCTGCTTGTTTTCAATCTCCTTTTTCATTCGAGTCAAAATGATTCAAGATGATTCAAATGGACCAGAATCAAATTAGTTTCCAGCCGGAGATAATGGCAGAGACAGGTGACCGCCTCCATCACAGCGGGAACATTGTCAGCTCCCGGCTGCTGTAGCCATCTATACCTTTGTGTTGAACTTTGATTAAAGAGATTATTCCCAGCAAAAACACTGAGCTGGCTGTCAAATGGGGGCCTGCATGCAAGGCTGGACGTTTCATCAATGGCAGGCCGGTGACGTCACAGTCTGTGATTCCGCAATTACTCATTCCTCGCCTTCAATATCACAGAGCAAGGCATGCAGCATTATTGGAACTGGTGTTTTGCAATATGTACAGGGCTACGGGCAATCACAGCCAAGGCATCTCTGTTATGGCACTCAGTTATGCGTGCACCAAAAAAAACCTCTCCCAAATTCCCTTTCTTGTCGCTTTTTACACGTCTTTTTACCACTCCCTATCCATGTCTATTGATCGCCAAATCCCGCTGACATTTCCTCCTTCATTTCAAAGCAGACATTTTCGATGATTTCACATTACAAATTGCTCAGCTAATACATAAAAAGGTTTGGGTAAACAAGCTATGGTGTCCCGTCAATTGAATATCTGCAGGCAAAAACTGGGCCATAAGGCATATTTTCTGCCTGCAAATTCCCATCATTAAATTCCTATCATTTGGCTAATTTCACAATGATGTAGAAATTCGACAAGACCATTTTAATAAATGGGAGCAATTTAACGGTAACATTTATCAAATTGAAAATATAGCATAATACTGGAACTCTCGATGGTGGTAATAGGGCATATCCTTCCTTGGCTAATACATGTTCTAAAGGGCATGCTATGATTTGGAGCTATCAAAATGGCCCACTATCAAATTTCATATAAGGACCCGTGTTCCATGTCGTTGCGGCTGTATAATGAGGCAAGGGCCTTCTGACATGGGAAAGAACTCCTATATACACAAAGGGAAAAACTAACTCCTAAAATGTGAGGTAACCTGAGAGTGGGGAAAAGTAATGTCATTACAGCTTGCAGATTTCTTCATAATTCCCCTCCATGAAATGCTATAGCAGCTGTTTTGCATTTGTGATTTGTCGGGAAACAAATAGTAAAATAAACTGCCTCTGCGATTTCGATCCGCTGCATGGATTTGTGCTAACGACAGAACTTGTTATGATATCAAAACCAGTGCAGTTCATTTTCTCTGATTGAAAAAAAAATTAACAGATGCAACGAGAGAGAAAGCATTTCCATATGGAGAATGTAATCATTTCAAGAGTCAGATGGATGTTAATTTATTTAACAAAACATTATCAGTAAACCATTTGCAATTAAACCATTCAATGTAATTAAAAACTAACAATCAGAAGTGAAACAATGTGCATTTCTTAATAGCAGTTCGTATATTTCTGCAGGGGTCATTGACCTGAAGTAACAGACTTCCCGAACATTACTTCTGTTGTTTTATGAGTAGTTTACGAAACTCGGATTTCCATGATTGGTGTAGATGTACAACCATTGTGTTAGTTTGATTCTGCGTTTCATGAAACAAAAACACAGATAAACTGATTATGATCATGGAAACCGAAGAATCGACTCATTATCCTGAACATGGACAACCTCATCAACCAACGTGCCTTTTATTCACCCAGTATACTCAGTATAGGCTATCAGGATGGGCACAAGAACGTCTGTGTAGCTTATGCAACTTTGAAGAGTGAGATCCAATTATAATAATCCTGAAGATTAAAAAATGATTTTTTTTTTGGAATGTACTGCTTGAGTTATGAACTAAAAAAGCTGCATGCAGGTCCATTCAATGATTTTTAAATACACGTGTTATGTCGTGTCACTCGTGTGTGCACTGAATAATTGTTATTATACATTTCTGATAGACCTGACACGAACACATACATATAAAGGTATATTCAAATCTGCACTGGTTTTGGCAAGGACAAATAGAGATTATATATCACAGATATAATTTACGTTTGTAAATCAGGTGTTTTAGGCGAACTATAATCATAACATTAGATGTTGTACTAATGGTCTGTGACATGCAAAAGGGAGACTTCCGCCTAGAGGTTAGCACCGGGCTAATACTCAGTGGGCCTATACTGGCTTTATAATGGTGCGGGGCTTGGTGCGGCTCTAGAATAAGGGCATTTTATGTGAGTGTGTTGAGAGTGCAGATAAAGAGGGCTCTCAGGCTGAGAGTGAACTAAGTGGAACACACGAGGCCACAGGACATCCACTAGCCCTCATGATACCATTTGCAAAGTTAATTATGGCTAATTGCCCCAAAATACCTCTAATTACATAGCTAAGGTGCTTTGATTGTCACTGTCGATAGCACAGGCCGACTGAGATTAGCCAAATAGCTTGACAGCCCAGAAGCAGCAGCATCAAGTTGCCAGCGACATCAGTAACGGCATCAGTGACAACATCAGGAGCAACTAAACTGAGCTAAGATGACACTCCCGGGTCTGCAATCACTAAGATACCATAAATTCACACTTGATAAAAAAAGGCATTAGCCGCTGATATTTAGAGGCTCGTGGTAAATCATAAATATACCTTTAATAGATATACATGTAATATTATGACAGGTTTCCTTTACATGATATGCAGGCTTAATGGAAAGTATATCTTTATGTGATTACTACATGATATTACATACATGTACATCATGTGCATTATTATATTTGTGCATATGTAGAACAAGATGAAATTGTGAAATGGGATGCTTTCACTCTAAAAAATGTCGGGACAAAATTGGTTTTTTAGATTCAAAATGGTTTTTTGAAAAACCAAATTTCAATGCAAAACCAAAATGGATTTTAAAAAAAATCCATTTTGGTTTTTTGCATTGAAATTTGGTTTTTCAGAAAACCATTTGAATCTAAAAAACCAATTTTGTCTGAATTTTTTTAGAGTGTTCTCTGATGTGACAGCAGGAGCAGGTATATGCTGAGAGAGAGCAATTCATCTCTTGAAACCTTCTAAGTGAAAACTACACCATAGATGCCTCCAGACACCACATAATGTGAACCGGAGAAACCTAAGAATACGTAGATATATATTATGCTTGTACTTAACCCTCAACCTTCCGGTACAGTGTACATGCTCCCTTTCCTCTGCCTGGGGCATCTGTAAACCTTGAGCAAGGTCGAAAAGCAAACTTCCCGAAAGCAGGGCACAAGACCAGAGCACAAAACCAGGGCAGAAGATGTGCCGGGGCTTCCCTCATCGCAAACAACGCACAGTAACCTAAAGCCCGCGACTATGGCTTCCTTGTCAATTAGCCGTTCGCTCAAGGCGTTGCAAAATCTATATGGAGCTCAATTGGATCGGATGGTTGCTGGCAGACTAAGCCCAGTCGCAGATGTAAACTAGAGTCCCCTGTCACTCTCTCTTTGCCCAGTAAACAAGCAGATTTCCAAACACGAAAAATAGATAGAAGAAAGAGATCCCAGCAACTGATCAGCAAACTATCAGGCCAGTCACGACACCCGGTGCATATATACAACTTTTATTCAAAGTTTTTCATCAGCTTCTGTTGGTTCAGAATTAAAGGCTGCCATCAAGAAAAACAACCAAAGGAAAGAGATGGTGGGTCTTTGTTCACCTGATACATCAGAGGGATGTCCTGTGCATTGAGAGCATCCGTGTCAATAACCCCGTATCAGGGTCTTTTTTATCTTCATGCCGAGTTTGTTGGAGTCGATGCAAGACCCATTTTAGTATGTGCTGCACATCACACAATGGCCCTCGGAGCAGCACAAAGGCCGCTGCACTCTCCGACTCCATTCAATTTGTATGTAGAGAAGGGGGCTCGGGCTTGCATCGATATGCTGGTTATCCTTATGAGATTCCGTTGTTTCCTAAAAAGATGCGGCCAAGAGAAGTAGATTGATGGGGGCTGGGAGTGTAGACAGCTCAGTGCCATGCTGCCACCTTCCTCTGGCCATCCTTACTGGCCTTCCTTGGGCATTGGCAGCCTTCCTTGGGCATTGCCAGCCTTCCTTGGGCATCCTTAGGCATCATCTAGCATCCCATGGCATCCTACGGCGTCCTCTGGCAAAGGGGACCGTATCGATTCACCCGCCAATCAGCAACTAGAGGCAAAGGCTACACCTCGCCATCAAACACCCGGTACGAAGGGTAACCTAAGTAAATCTTGAGCAAATAGCATGGACGAGTGGAGGACTGCAACAGCCAACAGAAGGCCCCAGCAAATCATGCAAGATAGGAAGCTTATCTGGGAAAGGAGGGTGTGCTGGCTGTCAGGATAACAGTGCAAATTAATCAAGCAGGGTTATCAAAGCATGCAAGGAAAACTATGATGAAACACGACCAGCCGTATTATTGTCTCATTAATCTGTTCGATTATATCTCTCTCACCGAGGTTATTAACTAACGTCGCCCAAATTGCAAATACATGAGCAGAAATTGGACTGACACGTCCTTGTAATGACTGCTATCATGGCCGAGCTTCGGAGTGGTGGAGGGGCGCGGAGTGGAGCAATGCCATGAGAGGCCGGTGTAATCAAGCCCCGCGGGAGAGCCAGCAATCAGCCGGGCCCTAGCCATGACTTATTAGGAATTAATCTGCCATGGAGCTGGCAGCGTCCGCCATGGATGTTGGTTACAATACTATCTGCCAGACGTGCCTGGCCACATGTCCTCTCTGCTCCTGGAGCCCTGGCTGCTTCAGAACGCTTCAGAATGGAGAGAGGGGACAGTGTGGGTCTACATGTCTGTGCATCTCAAAGGGCCACCAGAGAGCGAGTAGCTTCAGCGAAGGCCTCTGTATGGGAAAAGGGGTAAATACATGCGTGTGAGGGTGAAATCTATCCATGGCCAACTCACGGAGGGTAATTTCAATCACAATATGTAGCAATTGGACTATCGATTAGCAGGGTGTTGCTGGAGCCATGGAGTAAAAACGCGGTGTTGCCCAAGATATGCTGAGGGAATATGGGTGAGCAAGAGGACTGGCCTATCAGCTCCTGATGCCACTGCCATATAAACCAGCCCGCTGCCTATTTCGCCCATTCTATGTCTTTGTCCAGACCCTCGTAATCAGGATTTAGGGAAGCAAGGGTATCTGGGAGCAAGAAGCAGCAGGGAGCATCTCAGGGCATCTTGAGCAGGGCATCCCGAGTCAGGCATCCTGAGCATCCCGAGTCGGGCATCTTGAGCAGACTGCAGCAGCAGATGTCTCTTGGAGGAGCATCTCCTCATCCCGCATCAGTACTCAGCATCCCGCATCACACAATCACCAATTAAACCTAAAAGGTTTGTCGGGTGACTCTTGAAAATAATACAGCCAATGTTTGTCGGCTGCTATGACAAGCATTTTAATTAGGCAAGCAAGAGCTTAATTTCGGCCTCCTGTTTGCCGAAGACAATCGCTAAAATGCTGGATTCAATCTTGCTTCATTAGTTCCCTGCTTGCCAGTGCTTGGTTTGGCGACTAACAAACTAATGTGAAATATAAATTCAAATGCAGCAAACTGTACTTGTCACTTTGTTATTGTTTTCTCTGATTTCCTAGAGGCTAATTAAATTAGCTGTCTGCAATATAATCTCGGCAATCAGCAGCGTGAGCCTGAATTATTTTGCATAAAAAGACCCGAAGGTTCTCCTTGGCCGCCTTCCGCATCAGAAACGTGAATGTCTATTTGCCGAGGAGAGTGGAAGGGCGAGCTTTGTAATACAAGAACTTCAGAAGAAAGTGCAGCACACTGCTCTCTCTCTCCTGGCCCAGATAAGCCCAAGGACTGCAGCCTGCTATAAGGGATCTGCTCATTCTAGCGACGACCCTCAATCTTGCCCGGTCCCATAAAATCTACGTCTGCCAGCATCTGCATCCAGAAAGGGGAAGAGGAGGAGGGGGAAGAGGAGAGGAGGACTGCACGAAACAGCGCCCTCCGTAATCCAGTAAGGCAGAAGTGCTGTGGGGGCAAGCAGGCTGATCGCAGGGGATAAGATGGGAGTTTAGCCTGCATTATGCCTTGATGATCAATTACACGCGCTCATAAGGTCTTAAGAACAACAGAGTGATCAGGCCGGTGGCGGCTGGCACCCAAGGGGGTTCCCCTGGCAATTACTGGTGGCGGGGACAGAATGGGAAACGGCCTCGCCACCGTCTCAGTCTAATCTGGCCAGTCCCGCTTATTCATGAAAACATGACTTAAGATGGCCCCAAGTACTATGATTGATTTTCCTCATCTACCAGATATCGATTTCGATCAGTGCCACTGGCCTGCCTTCCGCCTAATTCTCTCTAAGTGTTCGCGTTTCCAGTTTCAGGATTGGGGCAGTGCTTGCCAAGCTTCGTACATCGCCACACTCCCTCACAAAAGCATTATTCCAAAAAGGTTTCATAATTGATGAGTTGCCCTCCTCCTCGCCATTTTTTCATTGGCACATCTGGCCTGTTAACAGCACCGCCGCCAAAAGTTCCACCGCCAATCTGGACGCCGGCGATTGACGATTGAAATAACGTCCTCATCCATCGATCGCTGGCGAATGGCTCTTGAGGGCAAAGAGAGGGAAGGAGGGGGAGAAAGAGGGGGTTATGGGGCACCTCAGTCGGTGCACTGGTATTGGTCAAGCAGGCTTATTACTTGCTGCTTGGTGGTCCTTTTGTCTGATGTTTTATGACTGCGTGATTCTCTATAATCGTGATTACTGATCTTGATTGGGGAATTCTTAATTCCGTGTGGCTCAATCAATCCAGTTCCATGCGTCTGCAGCATGACATTCCCTTGCACTCATAAAACCAGATAGATCATCGCCTTTGGCTAGTACTCTAATTCTTTACAGTAGATGAACACCCCTTAAGTCTTTGAAGCACTTAAGGCTGTTCTATATCCTCTTTTTGTTTGCTTGGGCTAATCCACTGCACACCTTACAAGTACATGATTATTGGTTATCGATTAGCTGTCCGCTTCTTTGCCGGCTGAACTTTGTCTCTTGCACTTTTGGCAAGTGCACAACTATCGGTTGGTTGTTTGCTTACTCTCTTTTGAAGTCTTCATTATCGTTTTTGCCTTGCCTGCCTGCCTATCTTATATAAGTACCTATACCTAATTCCTTGCTTGCCAGTATGTCTTTTCCAACTGATCCATTTACATGCTTGTTCGTAATTTCATCCAGTGTAATAGCCCACAATAGGCTGTGAAGTTCTGGCAAAAAGCCATGTGATTCACACCATGTGGTTCATCATTGTGAACCACATGCATCTCATTATCTGACGTTGTTATGTAAACAATGGGCAGTGAAGTGATGACGTCACAATGTTTTGACACTCTCATTGGTCGGTGTGGTTGCTAGGGATCTTTTTGTGGCCATTCAAACAAAATAGTGCCTCTTGAAATTATTAATTCTTTTTATTGGAGGTCTGTTTTTATTGTGGGATATAAATAAAACTTAATGGGAGTGTGGTTCACAGCAATGAACCTCACTCATGTCAGGTCTGCTGCAGAATAAACACTCGTCCTTCAGACTTGTGTTGTATTCTTCCGCAACCTGACATTCATGAGGTTCATTGCTGTGAACCCTACTCCCATTAAGTTTTATTATAAAATAGTTTGTCTCCATTGCCCATTTTGTAAAATATTCCAGTAATTCTTTTTATTGTCGACCTGTCCTGTGACTAAAATCAGATCTGCCTAGAGCAGTAAGTCACAAGCTCTGGTTACCTGTTCAGTTGCTTGCCCGACACCTGTCAAGCAGCTTGTTTCCTGTCTTTAGGTTATTAACCTGTAAGTCTACATTCTTTTGCACCAGTTTTCATGACATAACAGCTATTGTCTGTTCAGTACCCTTTACAATGTATATATAATTATAATATTTATAATCTGTAAGCATGGAGCTCTTTGATTGCTGAAATGCTATACAAAACTGATCAAAGCAGGTCACTTCCATGTTGTGCCCATTAGTACAACCCAGTTGTCTGTCTGCCAAAGAGTTAGCCTGCCCTTCCCTGCCTTGCATATGAGAATGCACATAATAGTTGCCTGTTTAGTATTGTGTCTGCTTGGCCCTGTGCCTGTTCACTTGCTTGGCTGCTTGCCTGTTGGTAATCCGTGGCACACCCACCTATGTCCATGTATTTCTTCTTCACCTTGGGGTAAGCATATGAAATATTCATGGCTAGCTATTGTCATGCAAATCAGGCAGTCACACCTTGTGAGGAATAAACCTGCTTAGGAGGCTCGCCGGGGTAGTTTGTTCTGTTATTCACAGCGTTAATGGTAATGACTTGGCCGGCACGAGGTTAGGCAACGAGGTCAGGCAAGCACCCTGCAGCCTATATCGCTCTCTTGTGCCGATAAAATTCAACTCACCCTGCCCCCTCTCTTATACATGGGATGGAAGAGCTGTCCCCACCAGCCCTTGGTAGCTCTTGGTCTCACTGACACAGCTTAGGTGGACAACCTATTTGTCGAAGGATTAGTCAGCTGTTGCCAACTGTAATGGGCTACAGCCAGTATAATAGGAGCTAACACCAACGGCGTTGGCAGTTTGCATTATCTAGTGACTTGGCATTACTTTGAATATCTGATGACAAACTGACGTGCACCACTGACCCACTTCGAAGCAAGTGAGCACTGTGGCCAACCCTCAGGGAATCAATGACTGTGTCTCCTAATAAAAGATGGCAGTGTCATCAAAGACACCCAAGAAAGGCACCGGGCTCCTCTGAACTCAACTTCTGTGGACATTGTTGCCGCATCGAGACTAATCGAACCGCAGTGTTGGGTTTAATGTCAATGAACCAGCTTGGCAAAGTGGTCAATGAAGCTCAATGCCCTGACTTATTGGATAATCAAATCTCCCTGTCATTCATGTATTGTGTGCACACAAGAATGATGCTAATTTCAGCAGCAAATATTGGATTCCTGTGCTGTGTGTCCATTCTTGGGAGTTACCTCTTTGCTGGCCCACTGGTGGCCGATGTGGTCCACTGTAGCATGTTTGCTGTTGGCTTTACTGTAGATGTTCACTTAAACAGGAATTTCACTACAAACATCCTCTCTGCAATATGACTGTAGCACTGTAAATGTTCACTTTAGTCTATTGTCACTGTGGATTTTGTCTGTACCAAAACTGTAGAATTGGAGATGTTAACTTTGGTCAGAATGTCACTAGGGATTTTGTCTGTACCACAACTGTAGATTTGGAGATGTTCACTTTAGTCTAAACGTCACTTGGATTTTGTCTGTACCCATTTTCACTTTCGTCAAAATGTCACTGGGTATTTTGTCTGTACCACAATAGAAATTCCAGACGTTCACTTTAGTCTGAATGTCACTTGGGGTTTCGTCTGTACCAAAACTATATAATTGTAGATGTTCACTTTAGTCTGAATGTGCTGAAGGATTTTGTCTGTACCACAACTGTATATTTGGAGATGTTCACTTTGTTTGAATTTCACCAGGGGTGTTTTCTCTACCACAATTGCAGAATTGTAGATGTACACTTTAGTCTGAATGTCACTAGGGAATTTGTATGTACCACAATTATATAATCTTAGATGTTCACTTTGGTCTGAATGTCACTCGGGATTTTGTCTGTACCACAATTATATAATCTTAGATGTTCACTTTGGTCTGAATGTCACTAGGGATTTTGTATGTACCACAATTATATAATCTTAGATGTTCACTTTGGTCTGAATGTCACTAGGGATTTTGTCTGTACCACAATTATATAATCTTAGATGTTCACTTTGGTCTGAATGTCACTAGGGATTTTGTATGTACCACAATTATATAATCTTAGATGTTCACTTTGGTCTGAATGTCACTAGGGATTTTGTCTGTACCACAATTATATAATCTTAGATGTTCATTTTGGTCTGAATGTCACTATAGGGATTTTGTATGTGCCACAATTATATAATCTAAGATGTTCACTTTTGGTCTGAATGTCACTAGGGATTTTGTGCGTACCACAATTATATAATCTTAGATGTTCACTTTGGTCTGAATGTTACTAGGGATTTTGTATGTACCACAATTATATAATCTAAGATGTTCACTTTGGTCTGAATGTCACTACGGATTTTGTCTGTGCCACAACTGTAGATTTGGAGATGTTCACTTTGTCTGAATGTCACAAAACATTTTGCCTGTATCATGACTGTAGCTCTGTAGATGCCCAGTTTAGTCAGCATGTCAAATACAAACATCCTCTCTACCACAACTTCAGCACTGCAGATGTTCACTTTGCATAGATTTTCCCTGTATAGTAGTCTGAAATGCTGGAAGTCGTTGAGGTAATATCCGCAGTGTATAATCCAAGGGCTTCATGAAGTATTCTAGACCACCCATCAAAACATTGACCTCCCCGCTCCCTTGGCATGGTAATTACCATGTGGTTAACCCTGAAATTTGTGCAGTTCATCTTCTTAATGGTGGATTCTGCAGCAGCCAGGGACCACGTAATGTTGCAAGAGAATTCAGATTGCTGGGAGTGTGATGAATGATACGCAGCTATAATACACAAGAACATGTAATATTCAGAATATGAAAGAGTATGACAGGAATCAGCATTGAAGCTTCAATGGAAGGGAGGGGAGTAATTGCTTAAGAATGCCAGCCATGACTAGGACACTTTCACACCTCACAAAGAATGCAATTACCAGATGGTAATTAAGTGAATGTAATGAGCATAACAAGACACGAAGGAGTCCCAGGAGCATGTTGAATCTTGTATGAACACTTCCCATGTAACATGAGCTGGTTTTCAACCAGTGCACTGTATGCATAATACATCAAATATGATGGAAAATACCAGAAGAGAAAGAGTAAGTTCTCTTGTTTAATATTTAAAATACATCGGATTAACGAAGCAAATCACAAGGAGTGAGCTTAGCTTGCTAGCAGGGATATATGGGATATGTCTTTAATGACATGGAAGGAGTCTGCGAGGGGACATGGGGGATCTGGTGACAGAAGATGTTCTTTTTGAGGATCAGGTGCACCAGGGTGGCGTGGTGGATGAGTGAGCTGTTTACAGGCCTCACAAGACACTATACAGTATTTCTGTATCCAGAACTAAGCCCAACTTCATCCCTGGATGTCTGCTGGGGTATGAACGCCTCAAATGAGGATTTGGAGAATGTACATGTGCAATAATGGGAGCGTATTTGCAACCTAATTAGTGGGCGAGATGGGTTTATTTAGCAAGATTAGTCACATGACACTAAGTATAAAGGATCTGAGCAGCAATTTGAAACCATGGAGTGAAGGCTGCGTGCCAGAGCTCTGTCTGCTAATACTGAAGTAATGTGGAGCAAAGTAATGTGCACTGGAATAGCCTGTGGCTGTGTTGAAGCTGTTGGAGCTGCTTTAGCTACTAGAGCTGATACACAATATATGGCTGTGCTGACCACACATAACAAGTGCATGTAAAAAGCCTTTCTATTAATATGAAAGCCGATCGGATTGGCTCAAGTTTCAGCAGGCTGTACAGAGAATCTGGCAAAAGACACACAGGAGACGTTCGGGAGACTCAGTTGGGACTTTTCTGACAGCTACTGCAGCTCATTGCCCACTGCCCTAATCCTTACAAGGATGCTACATCAGGCTGCATCAGGCTGCAAGCTTCATCCGTTTACACAAACATCAAGCATCTGAGTACAATGGGATTATATGAAGGATGAAGGCACTGCAAGGCAGCTGGGAGACTGAGGCACTGCGAGGCAGGACTGTGTTGATGTGCAGTCCGCGTGGAGGTATCTTCGGTGCTCAGCACTAGATCAGTCAAGGATGAGTTGATTGCTGAACTCAACACACATGTAAAATCTCATTAAGTGGGTCCATGGCTCTGTCATTCTTTCAGGACCCTTATCACTTATCAGTGGCGCTAGTCTGATGGGCTCAGGGGCATTTCGCGGGGCTCTTCGTCTTCTTGCTGCTGATGCTGAGGCCCTGTGATGAGGATGCTGAGGATGCTGAGGAATCTTGGTGCTGCTGATGCAGGACTTAATCTACTCTCACAGATTCCAGGGAGACAGCTATTGGCACTGGGCTTTTTTGAAGCTTTTCTGAAAGGTCTTAGCAGACAGAGGAGAGTGCAAACATCTTAGCGTCTGCGGACCTGCCACAGTATCGTATTTAGAGGCAAATGCTGAATGGGAACATCCCGTCTCCCATCCCATTGTGCGGGGCGATTTGCAAGGAGCTGAGATGCTGATAAGCAAGCTTTGCAGTCACTTATAGAATTTCCTATATGGATGCTTAATATCAAAAGCATTGTCACCCTCCCTTAAGAGCAGGTCTGCCATTCGCTATGGCAACATTAGCGAACAGAAAGCTCCAATCCATGTCTGAGGCAACACAATATAACATGAGCCATCTAGGCAACCTTTTGTTCTCGGGCTAGTCCTGGGTGGAACTGGCTGGGGCT
The DNA here is from genome assembly GCA_026936325.1 of Platynereis dumerilii. Classification (NCBI taxonomy): domain Eukaryota; kingdom Metazoa; phylum Annelida; class Polychaeta; order Phyllodocida; family Nereididae; genus Platynereis; species Platynereis dumerilii. The sequence goes on along the minus strand of JAPTHN010000001.1, from coordinate 108,939,685 downwards.
GGCAGGAGCTAAAGGCAGGAGCTAAAGGCATGAGCTAAAGGCAGCACTAAGCTGAAGGCAGAGGCTGAAGGACTGGCCATTCGATAAGGAGTGCAATGCACTGGAATGGCAGGCCACAGAATAAACGGCAGGTATCTGCAAGTAGAATGGATGTAGCCGGGGGCTGTGGCCACCAAGAATGGCCTATTTGTTAAGGGGATAGAGGTGCCAATTGCACATGGGAATAGGCTAGGCCGCTCAAGGAGAATAAGGCAAACCATCACAGCTGCCCTCGCCCTATCGTAACATTGCAATTGGAGCCCGGAGCCAGCAGCCGCTTTGGAGAGACGCGAATTACAAACACAATGAAGCAGAGTGAAACAACACCATAACCCGGCTAACCCGATGAAAGCAACGTTTGACGGAGCAATTAAAGTCCTGTGAGAGATTGGCTGCCTCCAGATTACTGGCCAAGTCGAGGGCAAGGCTAGGGCAGTATCAATAGGACATAAAACGCTGAAGAAGAGCTCAAGGAGAATGTGAATTATGGGGGCTCATGCAGGGGGCCAACGGGCGAGACAACACAAACATCAGAGCACATACATCGGAGTGGGGCGGAAGAAAGAGTGCAGATTCCAAGGAATGAATCTTGCAAATAAAAGGGGGGTTGTGCAAGGAGGCCTCTGCCTCAAGTCACTTTCTTTGCAGACCACGCAAGCATTATGGGCTGAGGGGAGAGGAGGTTTTTAGTCGGTGGTGGGATGGGCCATCTGACGCATCACACGGGGCTCATTCAGGCCACAAATGAGACATCCCTTATCAGCCGTCGGTGCACTCTTTGTACGTCCATATGCATTGATGGGAGGAGGAGGAGAAGGAGGCAGCGGCCCTCTCACAAACATGTTGCCACTCCATGCATCAAAAGTACGCCAGGCAACCCAGAGGGTGTCATCAAGCCATGGCCCCTGTTCCAATCAATCCATAACTCAGTGTTTGCCCTCTACTGCTCTTATTCATAACTAGCAGCCTCGGCGCTCTTTGCTAGGCAGGGCAGACTCTTGATGCTGCCTTTGTCCCCTGTGCTGTTGGTGCTGTTGTTGGCCAACCGTGCATCCTTTCATCAAAATATCAAGTGATGGACGCCGCCACTGACACAACTTTACAGGGCCAGCGCATGTGATAGGGCTGCTGCCATGCTTCCCCTAACGAGCCGGGTTACAGGCTGCCCTTGTGCCCCATCACTCTTCATTGTTGCCCTCAAATGGCCAAATATAACGACTGTTGCCGGCTCTTCTTCCCCGGCCCTTGAAACTTTAATGATTGGTCGGTCAGCCTCAACATGTCTTCGGGCTGTTTACCTCTCTGACACAGGTGCCTACGCTATACTCGGCCAAACAATGCAGTGTGACTGTAGTGCTGTGACACCGGCCCGCGCCCTTAAGACCGCCTTCCTGCCATTTCCTGCTCCTGTTAGTCATGTTGACACTGCCATTATCCCATCTGCAAACCTGTCTGGTTGCCGTCTCACCTCAGCACTATGCCACAAGGATGCCATAAGGACCATGCCATAAAGAGCAGGCTGTTTATTCAAGTGAAACCCCAGGATTTATGTAGAGAGAAGAACAGCGAGAAGAGCTTGGCGACTGCGCTTGACACTGAGTATCAATATTCGGGCTACTTAATCTCTTCTCAGATGGAATAAAGTGGATCCTATGATTGATAAAGCTGCAATTATGGAGTGGTTAACCCAGTGTAGGTGGCCATCAATAAGAAACCTTCATCTGCAGTCGCTTCTCTAGCATTTACGAGCAATCCATCGTAGGTCTGCCAGCACGGGGCCTTATCCGGGTCTCTTGTTCACGCTTATGGCCCTATATATTGGGTTATAGGGAGTCAGTGTCTGAGGCAGGGGCTGACATGCTTACGCTATGAGCAGCGGCAGGCCTGCAGGACAAATGGGCCGAAGGGCGCGAAGGGGCCGGGGCAAGGACTGAAGCAGCAGAAAGTGTCACCGAAGCTAGATGGGGGGAGGAGGGAGAAGGGAGGGAAGGAGGGAGCTCGAATAACGAAGCTGACAGGACAGTCTGCTGGACACAAAGCCGTCTCGTTAAGTCTGAATTATGTATTGTCTTGTAATGCATATTCGTTTTCATGCTCAATCTTGCCGCGCTGTCCATTATAGGGAACCTTCCCGAAAGGAATTAAATATTTAGCTGACAGAATCCTGATGGGGCATTATGTGACCATGTGCACTAATATGGCGTCCGGATATTTGCCTTGGAACCATAAAATATCACCTGGTGAGGAAGCTGCAAGGGCTCCCTGCCTAAAACGGAGAAGGGCCTTTTCTTCGTTACAGCCTAGGGCCCTGCAGGAAACTGCAATAGCTGGTAATCGTTTTCAGGACATGCAATAGTCGTATAACAAGGCACAATAGACCTATCATAAATTGCAGCTAGGAGAGTAGTGGCCTGCTGCTAGCTTGTCCTGCTCATGGGCAGCTGTCCTGGAGCCTCACTCAGGGTCCTCGGGGAGGCAGGCATGGGCGCAAGGGGCGCTGCTGTATTAATGTGGCTGGTCACGTGACAGGCGGGGTGTTGCAGGTGATGAAGAGGTTCGGGCTGAGATGGGGGAGCCCTGCCATCAGATTGGGTCATCGTGGTGCGCGTTCTGATCACTCCTGGGGCAGACCTGTCGCCCGGATCCACTGGCCCGGAGTGGGCCTCACAGGATGCCCCCGGATGGCATGGATGGCCCACTGGACACACATTGCTGATCCACAGGCACACATTGCCACACACTATAGCTTGTCAAGTCAATGCACCAATGCATGCAGCCCCAGAATAGATCCCAACTCAACAAAACACCCAGCAGAGCCATTGCAGGCAGGGACGATTGGAACTCCAAGGATGGCTCTTAGTGCCTTTATGCCTCAGACAACAGAACATGGGAGGATTGAAAGAACTGAACAGCAATAGTAGTCCTGCTCCCCAGACTCCGGCAGAGGACATGGCAGAACATTGCTAGACACTACAGGATGCTGTGCCTCCCTGGGCTCGCCTTACTCAGGAGACAGTGCACGATGTGTGCATATTCACTTAAGCCCTTGTACTGAGTCGTAGTCCCTTTCTGCTGGGTCCTGCTAGTCTTTGAGAGTCCCCGTCCTAGCCAGACACCATTAGGAGTGCGACCCTAGCCATCTGTGTTCTTGTCTTGGTTAAGCTCCAGCAGTTATTCCCACTGTGTTCCTGGGCCTGTTCCTGGGCCTGTTCCTGGGCTGTTCCTAGGCTGTTCCTCTGCAGGCTTGTGCTACGGGGCATGCCTTACAATACACCATCCTTATTGAAAAAGAGTGAAGAATCTGTGTTATTAGTGATCCAGCAAACCTCAGCAAACCCCAGCAAACCCAGCAGTCTCTGTTCCTTTTGAAGCAATAAAGCAGAAGCTAACAGAAGCTTGAGGGAGGCTGACAAAGCAAACTCCCACACGTCTCCATCTTGCTTCACCAACATGTTGCTGTCAGTAAACAGGACGTAAATTTTCATTTGTTTGCTGTGGACTGACACATCGAGTGAGAGATGCATCTGTTATGCAATAAGTAAACAGCCTGGTGCACCTGACATTTTCTATAGACGTTACACACAAATATGCCTCACTGGTTCCGTATACTTAATAACACAACCCATGCACTGCACTGCTCTATAGTTTTTTTCTGCATATACACACTCTAAAAACATTCAGACAAAATCTAAAATGGTTTTTAAAAAAAATCCATGTTGGTTTTGCATTGAAATTTGGTTTTCAAAAAACCATTTTGAATCTAAAAAACCAATTTTGTCTGAAATATTTTAGAGTGTACATGCAACAGAGTTGGAGTATGAACTTGCCAGGAAGAGACACAGTGTCACAGAAGCAGCTGCTGTTTCACCCTGCATCCAGTACATACCATTTACTATGATGTCATTGTGACATAAAAGACAAACACAAATGTATTGGACTGGCATTGTGGAAGTGAGTGCAGCATTATGGCATTGAACTCAGCCAAAGGAAAGGAAGATACTTTTGGTTCACTTCTTTTGTCAAATGAAATAAAAGCAGAAGCTAATAAAGGCATTTCACATTTATGTGTGACTGTTATTGACACAACAAAATCAATGCTCCACATTATGGCTAATAACTCCGAGTGCAAGTTGGCAAATTATTCATGCGCATCTATTTATAACAAGAATATTATATTAGTGATGTAGGTTGATAAATGACAAATGACACAGCATGCAGGACCACCCTCAGCCAAAATTGATTCCGATTGTGGCGGGTAGTTTTGATTAGAGGTGAATTTGCGGATAAGTGCAACCTTAAGGCATTGCGATCCATTTCAAGAAAAAATACCTCCGGAGAGAAATTTAAACGAATCAATGTTAAAAACATGACTCTCAGCTTTCAGAGGTTGTGTTAAATGTACCTGGGTATTGATGTATAGATGTATTTCTGTTATGAGTACACGTTGTTAGTAAATAATAGATGTGCTTATTGTAAGGTTGACAGGTTATGGGGTCTTTATACGATTGTGTTACGTACTTGATATAACTCAACTTGTTCGCTGACACTGTTCGATATAATTTCACGACAGTTCTGAACAGTAAACACCTTTTGAAATGGTGAACCTACTTCAGGAGGCTTTTCTGGGAGCATGGCTTTCTGTGGTTTCCCTGCCATTGATAACATAGACTGCAACTTCACACCTCGTATGAAAAGCTTGAAAGGGACAGGGAGGCAGCTGGATGGCCGAGAGGCAGTCGTTGGCAGGCCCAGTCTGTATTGCGGCCAGCCGCGGATTTGCCCTTAATCTGGTGCTAAACCCCGAGGTCCCGGGTCACTCTAGTGGGGGAATTAACCCTGCAGTTCCGCGCCCAGATAAGATGTGACCGTCTAGCCAAGGTGTCTTTCTCCGTCCTCTTGGTTCGTGCACTCTAAAAAATGTGGGGACAAAATTGGTTTTTTAGATTCAAAATGGTTTTTTGAAAAACCAAATTTCAATGCAAAACCAACATGGATTTTTAAAAAATCCATGTTGGTTTTTTGCATTGAAATTTGATTTTTCAAAAAACCATTTTGAATCTAAAAAACCAATTTTGTCTGAAATTTTTAGAGTGTGCTCCTGCCTTGTGCTTTATGCTGGAACAAAAAATCTAAATTCGGCCAGTTTCCCATGCCTCTGGTATAAATAGTGGGCATAACAGATTCCTTGATAAGTTGCCCGATCCGGGGCATTTGTCACCATCTATCATCTGAGGAGCAGGTAAATTGGAACTGCTGGCGGTCTCTTCTGGTAACACCAGTAACAGCAAGAAGCAGGACCTACAAGAGACGCCAATGGATGCACTGGAGCCGGGCGCAATCTAATATATGATGTCCAGTCAGTCTGCACTTGCTACATTTGAACCCGACCCATCAATCATCAACGTAGCAAGCCGCAATGACTGCACCGCATGCTGCAAGGCCCGCTGACCAACGCATCCTCAAGCACCGAAGGTTGGCAGCAGGGCCGGGCAGGCAGCAGTTGGCCTAACACCAAGGTAAAAGCATTAGCTGCAGACAACAGCATATAAAAAAAATACCGTGCAAGCACGTAAACCCCGCTGGCTCTATGTGAAGCCATTGAGACCATTCGGATCCATGTGTCCGTCCGTGTGTCCGTGTGTCCGTCCGTGTGTCCGTCCGTCCGTCTGTGCGTCCATGTGTCCGTCTGTCTGTACGTCCGTACGTCCGTGCGTCCGTGTGTCCGTACGCCGTGTGTCCGTACGGACGCACGGACTTGTCATTCCCATCTGCATGACAAAATAAGATAACAGGCAAAATTTGAATGAAATATGAGCAACACAACGTCCGTGTGTCCGTACGTCCGTGCGTCCGTGCGTCCATCCTTCTGTCCGTGTGTCCGTCCGTCCGTCCATGTGTCCGTACGTCCGTCCATCCGTGTGTCCGTACGTCCGTGTGTCCGTACGTCCGTGTGTCCGTACGGACGCACGGACTTGTCATTCCCATCTGCATGACAAAATAAGATAACAGGCAAAATTTGAATGAAATATGAGCAACACAAAGTGAGTTATGCTTGACGAAATCCCCAGCACATTGAGGCATTGAGGACTGCAGTACCCCGTAGGCTATTACATAGCCAGCGGGGTAACAACAACAACAGCACACGGTAACATAGAATAAACCACGGCTTGCAGCATGTGTAATAGCAGAACTCTGCAACACGATAGGGCGCAATTAAGTATTTCAGGCTGTGACATGAGACCTGTTGGCTTGAGAAAATCGTTCTGGAAAGAAACACAGCCGACCATTCAGGCGAGGTAGCTGCACATAATGACAGGCAATTGGCAGCAATAGACAAGTTGATACAGCATAATTCAACAGCATAATTCAGGCTTAGCAAGTATAGAATTTCCCAATAGTTCGATATAGGATGGGGGCATTGGGTGCGGACCAGGCACTTCATGCTGTTTGTCTCTAAGTGCTGATTTTGCTGAGCCTGTCACATTTCATCAAGGGCTTGTTTCTCTCACCTTATTGTATTTGTCACACATTCTCTGTCGTTTGTTCCCAAATGGATCAGAAGGGTTGGGCATTATGCACCAGGGAATACATCAGCATGCCTATGGATCTTAATTTGTAAACTAATGCGATAGATCGTGTATAAAGCACTGGCAAGTAACCCCAGCCAATTGATATTAACTGGCATTGGCATGTCTCACTAGGAGCAATAGCTTGCAATAGCTGGCAGTAGTGGCAATAGCTGGCAATGGCTGACAATCTTAGGCAATCTCAGACAATCGTAAACAATCTGACTCGATCCCTAATAATCCTTGTCATCCATTTCCATCAGGATGCCTCTCACGTATGAACATGTGAGCTTAGGTGCAGATATTGTGTCCATATCTAGAGACACCTATTTCCCCCTATAGATTATGTAAATGGGTAAATGACTAAGTGGCAGCCTCGGCTGATGAGCAAAGGAATGCCACATCACCAGGGAGAGCAGTCTAATCCTGTAAACAAATATAGACAGAGTGATCTGCAGGTGGCAAATGTACTCGCTAACATCGTCCTCAAATCGAAGAGCTAATTGCTATGTTGTGGTGATGTAAGCAAATAAAGGGAGTGATATCAATGCAAATATGTAATTAAGGAAGCAATCGACAAAGCAGCTGCCAGTTTTGAAAAAGCGAATAGGAGCAAGCCAAGTATGATTAATTAAGGAGTTATCAGAATACTGATCAATTAAAGTATCTGTAGGACTATGAATTTTGCAGGATCGGCCTGTGGCAACTTCAAAGGTATTTGGGTGCAGTGCATATACATACAGGCCGTTGGCAGGCTGAATATTCTCTCAATTATTGATGTGGCAAAAGCACTTGCCAAGCCTGTTCGGTGGTGTCTATCGAATCACACGTCTAAATAATTAATATTATTCTTGCACCTACATGGATTATTGGGGGTTCAAATTTCTTGAGTCATTTGATTGCGACCTGCTTGCAGTTGTCACTGGGTTGGCGGTGGAGGTTTAATGCCTTGTTACACACTCGATAATAGATGAGTTCAAAATGCCATTAAGTGGTTTCATCCTCCCTTGCAGGTGTGAAATGAAAGCCAAGCATACTTTATTAGCCCTGATGTCAATTAGGCATAAAACAGGAGAAAATGGCGTGCACTTTTTGTCTGATTCAGCCAATAAGCGGGTTACATTCGGCACGCTCATTTTTGACAAATGGCCTAAAATAACGATATCGATGACTGGATGTTTGTGTGACAGGCAGACAACAGTAGTGAGGCTGTTTGATGAACAGGGCCAAACACTCAGTCCAATAGTGGGTCCCTCGCTGTATAAAATATCAATGGGCGACCCCCTCACCCTCCCCGAGTGCAATGCCGCGTGCGGCCTCATACGCTGTTTAACGCAGTCCCAATTCTGACGGCTTGCCGGAGTAGCCGGAGCAGACGGAGTAGCAGGCGGAGTGGCCAATGCATCTGCCCTGCTCCAAACCGTGACATTTACTCACAACCAGGCCGTATTACCTACAATGCCGCAGTGTTTTGCCCCAGTGACAAATGCTAGGCCAAACACGCCATGTTGTTTCGGGGCTCGCAGGTTTCCCCAGGGAGAATTCGATTCACAGCACTGCTCGGCCCTTGTAACATTGTCGTGCTGTGGCAGCCGACTCCAAACCGGATCAGACCTGAAGTTCAAGTCAAGCAGAGCCAACTCCAGCCAATAACACACAGCAACCTCCATGGAAGCCTTCCAACTATTATAAATTAATGGCTTTCTTCAGCACTTGTGTGAAATTAATTAGACTGAGGCAGCCTAGGTGGTCGCTTGCTTGCAATGCTTGGCTCTGGCGCAGTGTCAAGTCAATAGGCAATGACACCAGCAGGTGCCCACCCTTGTTACATCCACTGCGGCGTAATTAGAACATCTTTCTGGCCGGAAAGCCAGTCCCATCCCATTAATCACATATCCATTGACTGCAGGCAAGCTACTTTGACAATGTACCTAATTGCCAATAAACAAAGCACCAGAGAAAGAAGAATTACTGTCGGACAAGACATTTACTGCTGTTCATATAACCATTCCAGGGGCTAATCAAGCCTTTTCTTTATGTCCTGGGACTGCAAGTGTTAATATGGTGTCACTTGAGCTGCTAGGTGGACCACTGGATGAATGCATGCTAGGACTGGAATCAGGACTGGGATGGAGGCAGTGACGGTGGATTGCCCAGATGCATACGTCTGCCCTGGGGACGTTACCGGAATGCCAAAGATACTCTGGAATATTTCTCGCTGATCAATAAGCCGCTTGGATGAATGCTACAACCAGCCATGATTGGGACAGGGCCTGCCTTCAATTCAAATGTTCCGCATCATTATATGATAATACTGTGACAGTGTCTGGTCAGGTGCTCTTGACTCATGAGCTGGATGTGGTCCGTGAATAAAAACTCTCATTGCTTATTCCCTTAACATTCATGACGGCAGCCTTGGGATGACTAGATTTGCCTTCTCGCAGCTTCTCGCAGCTTCTCGCGAGATGTGTGTCATCCCAACAAGGAGGGCGTCTTGGAGCATAGAGCTGGATCTCCTTGGCTGCCTGGCAAATGCATAGCAGCTCACAGCTGTATCAGGCAGAAACTACCAGGGGAAAAAGCCAGGCAGAGAATGCCAGGACAATCCAGGCTATGAGCAAGGGCTATGAGCAAGGGCAAGGTCCAGCCAATGAAGCAATGTCCACAGTATGGGCTGAGTGTGGACACAGCTCTCTCCCATGGCCTTTGGTCATAAAACAAGCTCACCATGGAACTGGGACTAGCAAGGGAGCTGCCAATGGGCCACTGGGAGGGTCAGCCAGGTAGAATGTCCAAGCAGACCCAGATCAAAGACCATAATTTTCTCGGCGACTCGTGATAAACAATCTAGCATGTTATCGCAGGCTGGTCTTTGTGGGCGATAATAAGAGCAACAGCAAGGGCAGATTACAAGGCAAATATCCCTGTCACGTGGGCTGACCACGTGCTACAGGGCTGCAACCAAGGTCTAGCAAGGTCTATTGGGGTGCACCCTGGCCACCCTGCCCCTTGTAAAGCATCCCCAGCAGCTCGGGGTGTGTGCCCTGCATCCCTCCTATACCAACCCTGCTCTTGTTCACATGGCCACCATCAATCTCCCCAGCTCCCTCCCTTCAATCAGCCAAATTCAATCATTGCAATGTAAGCCGCACATTACCCATCCAAGCCGTCCTGTCTTTGTGATTAAAAAGTCTTAATACGGACATAGAAGATTACTTGCTCGAAATATGCCACCGTAATAAGCTCCTTATATGCTCCTGTGCTCCGTCTATCTGCTCACCAACCCCAGCTCTCAGGGATCCTCACATTATATATTTTTTTCACATTCGAAAGAATTATGCAAATACTGTATTAATAGTCTGAGGCGAAGAATTCTGGCTTCAGCAACATAATAGATCAGTAATGAGCATTTCATCTTCTGTCAACCCCCCACTCCTGTTGACGCCGAGAAACTAATTCCCTGAATTTAGAGAGGCAGGCTGCAGGCTTAAGTTAGTCTTAAGTCACATATTTCAACAAAAGAGAGAAGACAGCAGCAATGTTGCTGAAAGACACACTTGAGGCACCAACCATTTGTGGACTCATTTTATCTCTTCGAATTTTAATAAATCTGAAAGAAATCTAATCATATTAACCACAGCTGCTGATATCTATAGTCCCCTACATTCTTCAGATCTCTCAATATAAAGCCTCTGTTCTATCTAAAGCTCCCTTCCGCTTAGAGGAGATAGCTTCAGACCGTGCTAATTCTGTGTCATGTTTCCTCTGATATTCCTATACTCGAATGATACAGAGCAAGAGGAGAGCACAAGAAGAGAGATGAAAAAGCCTTGGCAGTCTGGTGTTTGTTTTGCACTATAATTTGCACCAGGAATAGTACAGACCATTGATTGAGAGTCTCTTGATTGTCCTACTGTAGTATATTGTGTAGCAGTTGTGAACAGAAGCATTTCTATAGAGCCTGGCACAGAGCGAGAGATTAAAGTGCACAGGAACTGTTCAGGAAGACAAGGAAGTCTGTCTTTAGGTTTCCTGCCAATCGCGTTTGAGCCGCAGCACCTAGATTACAGCTGAAATGTATGGATCGTGTGGAAGGTTGCAGACCTCATCGGCCGCATAGTAGGATAATTGAATGGCCCACATATTGCAAAACACAAGTCTCTTGTTTGGCTAACAAACATGGAGTGACTCGATATAATGCGACTCTCTAGCGATACGCTAAACATCAATAATGGCATCGACTGAGCGGGCTCTATCCACTAAATTTGCATTTTGACATTTCATCCCCATAAGCGCAGGGAAGGTTACTTTCAATCGGGATATTGGCTTAACCATTCCAATAAAATTGCCTGTGATTCTCATAAGTACTGTTTCATGAGTCTGCATGAATCTATTATCTTTAAGCGCTTTGATTTCAGATACGGTGCCAGTTTAAAGCCCTCCAGCACTCGCCAGTGTGTGTAGTAGCACTCGCGTACATGCCAGAAAGCGTAAATTCACGAGCTGAGGACGAGCTTGCCGGAGATTAATCCCCATTGCTTTATTCATTTGCCTCTCAAAGGCTGCTGCTTGGGAAGGGTTTCAATTCTTGGAGTCTGAGACTTGAGGTCTCTTTGTCAGGAGTGGCTGTGCTCCTTTGTTTCTCGGATGTCAACCACTTGGCAGGATACAAGTTAATACCAAGCTGTTGATGGGTGGAGCACCGACTTGTCTCAGTAATTGACTTTATCCTTCAAACGAGCCTGGAATTGCGGCGAGAAACCTCTCCCCTTTACTCTCTCCCAGTCTCTTGTTCAAACACATTCTTTAGACCTCCAGTCCTTCACTGCACAGCACTACACAGAAATCTAGCAAGAGCCTGGTGCATGGTTATTGTCTTCTTGTGTGCACTGAAATGTGGTAAACACAATTGCACATCTTCACACATATTACACGTGTGTCAAAGAAACCTGATATCATTGTCACTATTTCATAACATCCTCCGAGGTGCAAAATGACGTGGGAATCAGGTGACTCAGCCACAATATTCAGATGCAAAACCATCTTTCCGTTCAAATTATGGAAGGCTTCCTTCCCATCAGTCACCTGATTTCCACCAATCCTTCTAAAGTTTTCGGCATTAAAGATGAATATTACCTCCTTTATTAATTTCAGATAGTCTCATTTTGCTTTGTCTCCCTTTGATTTCCTCTCCATTTCCTCTTTTATTTCTTAACTTTTGCTTTTTATCGATTTTCAGCGTTTCTCAGTGAATGAGCCTCTCGACATTGACACCGCCATTTCTATACAAACAGAACTTTCCATGGCCCGCACCGCCCTTCCACCCTGACTGCTGCAGTGCGGTGTGTATAGGCAGCAGGTCATTGAATGAAGAGCCAAGTGGAGGGCTGTAGACCTTATAAGGGCCTCCTGAGCACCCTTATTACCCCGGGATTTGAACTAGACCAACAGAGCATACAATGGAAGAATGAAGCACTCCGCGTCTCAAACCCCAAAGAGCCCCAGCCTCCCTTTCTTCCGCTTGGACCAGAAAAAGCACTGGCCACGATTGCAACTGTTTGTTTAGGGATTGATGTTATGAATGTTCAGCTAAGGCTGTCTTCTCCTCCTCATCTTATTCATTGTTCTAGCAAATATTCAAATGTGCATTTATCGATTTAAACATGACAAAGGTTAAAGTTACAGCCTTGTTGCTATGCCTTGCATCCCATTCTAAGGGGCACAAGAAACAAACCTCGGAGAATTGACATGAAAGAGGAGACCAAGGAAGCCTAACGACGTCACAGGGAAATAAACTAAAACTAACAGAAACATCTTCCCTCTTTTGCAACTCCTCCTAATGGGGAGAAATGTCTCATTGTTGTTTCCAAATGTATCCGCTTTTCAGCACCCATAACAGCTGCAGCTGCTTCATATATTTTCAACATAGCAGAAGCAGAGCAGAACACAGGTTGAGAGGGTCTTCATTTGGTCGCCTCTTGAAGCTTTTGCAAAGAAGCGAAGCACATTCTTCGAGTTGCGTGTCTCGCTAATGGTGTCTGCAGCATTTGCCCCTCCGTCCAATCCATCGCAGGCAGAGTCCGAAATGCACAAAGACCACTTTCCACTCTGCCTGGCACTTTGCTTTGCACTTTTGTCTGCACTTTGTCTTGCACTTTGACTGGCTCTTGCAAGAAGTGCTTGGAATCAACAGCCCTCCAGCCCACAAATGGACCTGTCGAGCCATGTCTGGGCTTTCGTTTCATTGAACTTTAGCTCTGCTCCGAATCAATCAAGCCCTGTCATGTTCTAATTACAGGCTGTTTACTTGATAAAGAGATTTTGTTTGTGTTAGGTGATCGTGACGATGAAACATGATGTAGTAAGTTTGGACAAATTGCTGCTCCCCTGTAGAACAATGGAGCCAGAATTTATAGCCCTTCCTATACTCATCAAGACAAACAGGCTATAAATAGAGTCATTAATTAGTCATTATTGACAAGATGGAGGCGTCTGGTGCATTTAATACTCTTGCTTAATTGGCGAGTGTCCCCTGCCCCGTGCAACCCTAGCCTCCAAGTAATTACAGTGCCACTGACCAGACTGGCAAAGTGGTTACAGTATCTGGTTATTTTGCCAGCGCCAGGGAAATATACGAGCTGGGCCCCACAGAGTAGCAGAGCTTGTCAATAAGGTGATATTGTGGGTGAAAAAGGCCAGGAAAATATATTGCCCAATGTCCCAGGGAGATCATATAGAATCGTATCAGAGAAAACGTCTTGCGAGGGGGCCTAACGCATAGATGGTGGCTGCAAATTGCTGGCAGGACATGACATGATGACCCGCTGGTCCGGAGTCTAGCAACAGAGGGGGAGGAGGAGGTGAAGGGCAGGATGGCAAGAGATGACCAGCAGGCAGCCGGGGCAAGCCGAGAGATGGAAGCATCGTAATTACAGAGTTGTGAGTGCCCTATAGGTCCCGAGCCTTCCCTCCGCAGAGCACTTGCCTCCGCCATGTCATTGATCCCATCTATGGCCATCTATAGATCGGCTGTGTCACACGAGTGGCCGTGACGAAGTCAAGCTGGCTGGCCGTTTAATAATGTTGCCGGGGAAAGGAGTTAAGACGTCGGGCGATCGCATTACTTCCTCCTGAACACGTGATTGAAGGGCGTCCTGCGGACTCCTGCCTCTGACATTCACGGGTGGCAAAAGACAGGCCATACCAGCCTCCAGCCATAATCTCCAACCACCATCACACACACACTAAGATTACAGGATTAGCCACACGTGGTGTCAAGTGACCTACCTGGCTCGTTGGCATGCTTGAAGTCCTCGGCACAAGTCCAATGTGATAACATCCCAGTGAGAATAATAAGGAGAAGTCCATGGTAAGTGGCAGCAGCCATTCCTGAAGGGCACTTGTCAGTGGTAGTGGATAACCTCCACTGGTTCCTCATAGTGTCTGACAAAGACTGCCTTTGGCTGGGCTCCCTAGTGTCCCCGATTGATCTGTGCTAATCCCAGTCTTTGTTTAGCGTGCACATGAGTTTTAGGGGCTGGCACTTGGCGAGCTGTGTGATGTGTTCAGCAGCTCTGTCGGCCGGCGACTGAGTGCAGCTAGGGAGACTCCACCTCAGGCAGCACAGGCAAGCAGGCAGCTCACTGGCTCAGCACTCTAGCCCAACAGCGCCCCTCCTCACATGGAGCTTGTCTCTGTGTACTGCTGGCCCTTGCTTCAAGCCTGGCCTCCCTGCTTGGCCCCCCAGTGCCTGTCAGAAGGCCTCTGTGCCGTCCTGCCATGGCCCATCAAATATACATTAAAGGCATCCCTAGCATTATGCAATATTGACGAACGCACTGCGCCCTCGGTATAATTTGCACAGCTTGGATCAGCTGGTGAGCGATTGCACTTAATGAGCCAAGTGATTGTCTCAGCTTGCCAAAGTGCTGATTCGCTGACTGCCAGTGGCTGGCTCCTGCATTAGTGGTCTCCCCTTCTTCACAGTTGCTTCTTGGAATTGTCTATCGATCGTCCACTGACAGATGATGACAACTCCAATGACCAGTGTGAGTCAGTGGGGCAGACAAGCGCCGGCCACTGCCTGGAATAATTGCCAGAATAACAATCCTCATGGACCATGGCTTCAGCACCACATGTGTCACATTCGATGTGGCATTGGCTTCGCGTCAGCCCTGGGATTGTATATGTATGTTCCGAGCAAGCCCCAGTGGCCAAGCTATAGCAACTGGCCAGTGGATTTCTTAAGCACCAAACTATCCGCAGACAAGTGAAATGGCATAAATATAGATTAGGGATTAGGGGCTTGAGATAAGCGGTGTTTGCCTAGGGCTGGTGGCCATCTTAGAAAGGCAATGTCTTTAGGCTTCCTGGTTGAGGCGCTCCAATGACCTGGGAAAGGCCCCACGGCGCAAACACAGCAAACACTAAGCAAGGCATTCAGGTCAACAGGACGCAGGGACAAGGCCTGGTGATGGGGAGGCTGACTGTTGCCCGCCCAAGCCACTCCGAGAAGCTTCAAGTAGCGCGTGATGTTGAGAGGAGCAATCAGTCCAGCCTCCCAGGTGCAGCCAGGGCCAACCTTATAGAAACCTCCCCGACGCACGCCATTCACCAATAGAACTCGCCCAATCACTGGTTGGGAACGTAAAGCCAACACTGTCACTGGCCTGTTTCATTTGTAGCCTTGTTCTGCCTTGCCCACCAGCCCATCTAAGTCCTGCAGCCTTTCTTTACTTCACTGTGTAATATGAGGCCGCACACGCACACTCGCCCCACTCTCGCCCCACTTTGGCTGCCTCATGCGTCCCCTAAAACACATTTGACGTCTGGCAAAATAATTGACCAATCGGCGATGTGCGCATTCGGATCATCAAGTCACATTTCCTGTCAATTAATCTGGCCTTCCGAGCTGCTGCGGCGGCTGAAGAACTGTGATGTGCATGACATTAAAGCATCAGTAGCAAAGAACCACGTGGATCCCTATGCCATGCTCCTGCAATGCTTTGCCTCTACAGGCTCTTCTACTACCAGGTCTGCCACACAGGCTGCTTGCCAAGCTAGCTCAAGCTGGCTGCCATCGCTTTGTCTCCATGATGCAAAACAACATTATAAGCAGGGATAGATGGCGAAGGAGCAGTCTCCTGAGTGTCATTCAAGTGACAAGTGAGCATCACGCTTGACATATCTCAGTGCATGACATCCTACACCAACCCACTGACATGCCTCATGCTGCTCGCCGCTCTCCTGGAGCTCTCCTGGAGCTTTGCGCTCCTCGCTGCCGCTGCCTTCCTAACCTATTTCCATAGTAGCTTTCCTATAACAGTTTGCTGCCTTCCTGGCTGTTACCAAGCTTTCCTGTCTACTTTCATCATTGGTAATTGCTACATACTTGGTCACTTTCCTGGCATGCCAGTAAGCAACCAGGTAAATGTTCAGAAACTATTTCGAGTCAGATATTGCCTAAATATCTGCATGTGGCAGATACTTTCTCATGGTAAATGGTTATAGTAATATACATTCTCAACCTTATTCCAACTTCAGCAGCTTACTGTACTTCAGTGCAATACAATTACACTTTTGTAAGACAAACTTCTGGGACATTTATGCTAACTTTCCTTGTAGAAATAAGTGCATGGTCGTGGCTTGGCATTTCTCTTAGCAATAGCTAGCATAGTTTTGGTATATCAACTTGCAATATGTGTATGTCAACTTTCCTCTTAGCAATAACTGGCATGGTATTGCTAGACAAACGCGCAATATGTGTATGTCCACTTTCCACTTAGCAATAACTGGCATGGTTTTGGTAGACCAACTCACAATATGTGTATGTCCACTTTCCACTTAGCAATAACTGGCATGGTTTTGGTAGACCAACTCACAATATGTGTATGTCAACTTTCCTCTTAGCAATAACTGGCATGGTTTTGCAAGACCAACTCACAATATGTGTATGTCAACTTTCCTCTTAGCAATAGCTAGCATGGTTTTGCTAGACCAACTCACAATATGTGTATGTCAACTTTCCTCTTAGCAATAACTGGCATGGTTTTGCTAGACCAACTCACAAAATGTGTAAGTCCACTTTCCTCTCAGCAATAACCGGTATGGTTTTGCTAGACCAACTTGCAATATGTGTATGTCCACTTTCCTCTTAGCAATAACTGGCATGGTTTTGCAAGACCAACTCGCAGTATTTGTGTATATTGTTTCTTCTGGTTCCTTTCAGCAATAACTGGCATAATACTTTTAGACCAACTTGCAATGTATAAATGTCCACTTTCCTTTTAGTGACACTGCCATGGACAAACTTGCAATATATTTGCCACTTTCTTCTTGACGATAACTGGTGTTAACAGACAACATCCATATGATATTGTCTTGATATGATTTTTTTAAAGTTACTATTTTCAGTTGTCTATAGCATAGGCCTAACACTTGCAGAATCTGATATTGCTCATGCCAAAAGTACCTTCCTATCTAATGATTGATTATTCCTCACATTCATTGATGCTTTTACCATCCTTGCCTAATTTTACACTTATTTTCCTGAGCTCCTTAGGCTCACTTGCTTCTAATCTTCCACAGCTTGTTCTGTCCCCTCCTACCATTCTAGCCTGACTCCTAAATTGCATAACACAAACAATTTATCATTTCATTCTTGTAGTGGTATTTCTTATCCCGAGCCTTTTCAATGGTTTACATCTTTTGTTAGTTTCAGGCAGTTTTGCAATTTCATCAGTTCTGTTGTTAGCTGCTCTATTGCGTGGGACAGGATGCACATAGATCCTATAATGAGGTTTCTGTGAAAGTCTTCCACAAATGGATATTGTCCCAGGTGTGCTCAAATAAAATTGATAACTCATTTTTTGTTCAATGATATGTACATTTTTGTCCTATTTCTATGAAATTTTGTTTTCTAAAAATCTGGTTTTCTGTGGTAATTGAGGTATTCAGTTTCTGGTGAAGTTTGGCTGGGCAAATGTTTTCCTGGAATTCATAATGCTGTGCGACCTTTAAATTTTTGTTGATTTAATCTGCACCTGATTTAATTTCATAAATGTAACATTGTCATGGGTCTTTATGGGTCTCTATAGCTTAGTGGCCTCATGTAGCCTGTTTATTTACAATAGATACCTATTCAATACTTTAACATAAATACAACTGCATATGCGATATATATTTCTAGCACATATAAGTGGTATGTTTCTACGGCTGCTTTTGGCATTTGTCAATGCAAGTTGGCACATCCCACACTGGCCTGTACGCTAGCATGGACATGAAAGGCTGTGCATAAAGCAAAGTATGAGCTGGACATCCTCTGAAGCCCTTGTCCTTGTGTTGGGATGCGCCCATGCACCGGTCTGCTTCTTTGCGGTTGTGTGTCCTTTTGTGCCGTATTGTCACAACGATCAGCCATCGATTGCACTTACATCTTTTGCTGGGGTCAAACTAATTGGTAACATTGACGCCACAATTTCCTGCAGGTACAAATTGTGTTTCATGTAAACCAAAGTGTCTGGGCTTCGCTACAAAGTCAGTGGGGATAATGAATGGCTTAGCCTTTGATGTTTACTGTGGCGTGCAGTCTAGCGAAGCTGTGTAAAACGGATATTGGCAGAGCGCATGTCCCCCCCGTTAGCCGACTTGTAAGGGCGCCCTCTGACGAAGGTCACCTGTGCAGGGGCAGGGCATTACCCCCACCCCAGTCCTCTGGTGGCCTCCACGCCTGAGTGATTGCCTGTCAAATTGACAGCACCTACATCTCTATAATTATTCGCCCAAATCCAGGCTGTACATGTCCACCAAAACCCAAGCCTTGATTATAGGTGGACTGGGTCAACTGACCGGCTGGGCCTCTCTGTTATTAGCTTCCAATGTGACCCCAAGCAGGTTTGCAGGCTCCCCCTCCACAATCGTGACATACATAATTGATATAAAGGGCTCCCGATAAATTTTCATCCAACAAACAACAATCCCATTGCAAAGGTTTTTGACACCGATAGCTACCTTGGAGCGTCGCAAATAATCTGCTGGCTTAGCACAACAGAAGGACCTGTGTCTGCAAGCACAAAGCAAGGCAAACCATTAACCTTTGTAATCTAAGTAAACATATCGTTAGATTGTAACATGTGTGCCTTCCCAGGAGACGGCGATCCTATCTCGGCATGATTGGGATGCCGACTGGATGTTGGGACGGAGGAGCGAGTGTTATTCGGCAGCCTGAACGAAACGTATAATTCAATCAGGGACGCGCGGCTAGATCTAGCGTGTTGATGGCTAACGAGGTATGTATAGATCGTATGCAGGGACACAGCACTGGCCAGGGCTAAGGCGATCCCAGGAGAATGTCGTGGCAGGACACGTGGCTAGCAGACGGGTGGGCAGGCCAGAGAAGCGGGAGAAGCAAGAGAAGCAAAGAGGCAGACAAGGCAGAGAAGCTGTCCTCCAGGGTGATTCACAGTCCCTGTTTGTTTCTGGTGATCGCCATCAATCGGACGAGCCCTCGTGCGGAACATTCCCGGCCTACGACAAAACCAACGCCTTCCTCCACTAATACAAGAGGCCTCCTGTCCACGGCTGACATTCTGACGCTCAGGAAACTTCCACTCAACCTGAGCCAGCGCCGAGAGAAAACTAAGCAAACGATAAACAAACGCTAAGCAAACGCTTAGCCAATGTTCGCCCTCATCGAGGCTGATGTTCGCGCAATTGAATTTTATATCTGGAGGGTGTCATGTAAATCTTGTTAAAGGGGGCTCACAGGGCCACCTTGTGAGGCCCATCATTGCCATTTAAATGTACTTAAAGAGAGAAGGCAATAAAATGGTTTAGGTGCTCCACCTGATTGATTGATATCTGGCACCTCCGGCAGGAGAAGTGCTCTGGCACTGGGCCACCGTGTGCTGCCATGTTGCCACCTTTCCTGTCACCCTCGCCACCCAAGGGGCAAGATGCACGCTCCACTGATCTGACCAGTCAACCGTGACCACGTCTATTTTAGGGTTAGCTTAGCACTCTGTAACATACAAAGTATTGACGGTCTGTTTAACCCTGCAGGTCGATGATGCTCTGCTTGTAAATATGACAGTAGATCGATGGCTTTGTTCACATCATTATTTTCCTGAGGCTCTCTCATAATCGCCCGCGGTAACACAGCTCTAGGTCAACTGCACAGTAATCTGACAAAAGTAACAGTGTTACATATATAATTACATTCTTATATTGTACTATTTATGGCTGCTGCTTTTCCTTTCTCTTGAATCTCTCCTGTAAGTTATTTTTTCACACGTTCTTTATTCATTTCTTTCAAGTGTTTGATTTTTCTTTCCTTTTCGTCTTCGTTGAATTCAAGAAATCTCTTTTATTTCTAGTGTTTTCGTGTTTTTGCAAGTGACGCACATGTACTTATTCTCACTTTTAAGGAGATCAGTGTGAAAAGTTTAACCACTTGGTTAATAAATTGGATTACCCCAAGTACCTGCCATGATTAAAGTCCCAGATTTAGACCGTTTTGCTTATGACATCAATCACCCCAGATGAAACAATCGCTGATCGATTTTCGCAAAGTGTGTACTTGCTGCATGTTTTGTGACTAATTTATTGAATGCTAAAAGAACAAGCGGCTAGGTGGGCCGTGCAATGCTGGAGGTAGCTCTGTTGCGGATTCCCCGGCATTGTCTGCTTTGATTAATGGGTTGATTGAAATTCACCTAGTGTTTCCACTGCAAGTTGATGAGAGTAATGTTAAACAGATCTATAACAGTAAAATGTTTACCATTCCAGAATATATTTCATCGAAAAAATTATCGATCCATCTTGACGTCATGGAATTTGGTTAAGAGATAGGCTAGCTGGGGAATAATTTTATTTCCTGCCCGAATTAAAACAGTGGGCTCAGATAACTGCTACTCCCTGCAATATGAATTAACAGTGGCTTTCGGAATATCTTGCTGGGGAAAAAAGAAGCAAAACAAATATGGCTTGTTATGTCTACATCATGACACCCAATAATCCTACATCTATCTTTTCAATCTACTCCCTAATTAGCAACTAATCACAACAGGCATCTCTGCCATCCCAAAGTATCTTCTTAATAACCCTCGAATTGCCTGCTGACTGAGTGCTGAGCTGAAGTTACCAGTAAATAAATGGTAAACACAGATATCGCCATTGTAGCCATTGACGTCTATACTGTATAGCTGCGGTCTGTTCTGTCAGCTATTCCCTGGTCAGTGCCAAGAAACTGTAAGACATGCAGCAGACCAGTTCACACTTGACGAGTTTGACAAAACTATATGTTGACATTTAATCAATCTCAGCTAAGATTAAAAGGGTTTCCTTACGCTGATACATGCCACTATATGAAATATTTAATATTTTGAATCTCTTGAAAAAAATCCCAACTTATTACGATAATTGCACTGCATGCTCAAAAATGAATATTTCATAAAATAAGGTTCTTTGTAAAAAAGGACCGTCATCTTTTATAATGACACTTCATTGTACCTAGAAAGTAATTGGGTATTTAAGGTCGGAATTAGGAACCCAAAGTCTACATTTTCTGAAATTATTCTACCTTAAAATGACAATAGTGTTTCAGAAAAAGTAATTGCGTTACAGTAAACCACATTTTTACGACCACTTCTCTTGTAAAATCTACCATCTCCCCTCTCTCTAGATGTGAATCATACCCTTTTCATGGATGCTTTACTCTACTCCTCCCAGACAACTCATTGCTCAGGCATGAAGACTTTTAAACAGCTTTCTTTCACTTCCTACAACAACCTTATCTGGGTATTGTCCCTTAAACTTACAATTTTTTTAGTCATTTTTTCCTGAACGTCATTATTATCCAATCATTATATTTTCTTTCCATTTCAACCATTTCCATTTCTTTTTCTCCAGGTCTCACCCCTGCATAACATGTTTGTCATGCTTCAATGACAATCAATATTTCATTTCACATCTTTATTACCCCCACTTCATGGGTACTGTGCTAGTTGTAGTTTAATTCTTCATGCATATTATAAAATCATTTCTGTATCGATATTTTCACGATATTTACGTAGGAATATAAGTTAACATAGATAATATTCATGCTATTTTATACTTACCTTACAGTTTATAGTTTTAATGTGATTTCTGTCAGACTGTTGTAAAACATATCTGGTATTCTACTCCATCAGTATGTAGACACGATCTACAAAGCACCTGGTTTTTTGTAGTAGTTGTTGTTTTTTGTGATCACATGCATCTGTATATATAAACCTCTACCCTAAAAAGAAATGCTTTTGTGCTCGTAGAAGTAGGTTTGTCTGTATCATTATTTTGTTGAATGTGACTCTTTCAAACTTTGATCTGGAGTAATTTCCAGTAGCTGCTGCTAACAAAGTGCTGTGTTAGTTTGATCTGCTCCTGTAAGCATGACAAGATACCATCGAAACCTCACAAGTCTCAATATAATCACAATCCGACAGTTTTGTGACCACCTATATGGAATCTTCAAAGACGGCTTTCAAGACTCATCTGATGTAGCCAACACTGGGGAATCTGTATAAGTATTTTCTTTGATACTATGTAGGCTACAGTCTCACCTGCAATGCGGAAGAAATAATATATAGCATCACAACCATTTGCAAATTCATCGATTCGGTGACCTGAACCGACGCTTGTGTGTTTTTGGCGTAATTAATGGCTCTAAAAGGTCGGCGAATAACACGTGTGTGGTTCACATAACTATTGAAATTGTGTAATTTAATTGGCAATTGTAATCAGCTTATAGACACATTCTAAGACGGAATTAAATAAGATCTGATTAGTAGTTTTTTGTGTGTCTGGTGTAGCGTCTGGATCATTATCTGCCATCCGGAATAATTACGTCTACTTTGGAATATCAGCACTTTTTCCGATTCACATTGTTGTTAATACCATTTTTATGGCATGCATATAAAAATCATTGATGCATTTTTGGAACAGATAAATATGATCTCATTAATTTGAGTTTTTTTCTAATGTGTTTTGATGCTGGCATATTTTAAAACTGCTCTTGTGGATAAAAGCCTTCAGTCCTCATAGATTCTACACTCTCAACAGAAAGTTCAATATGGAACCTTTAAGGGTTCTATAAGCTGGTATAGAAAAGGAACCCTAAAAGTTATATTAATTTTTTAAAAAGGATCCCACAGCCACCAAAAACAACACTTAGATAATCCAGCTGCACTGAACTCCTGCAATAGAACCCTTTTCTCTCAAGTTGGGAGCATAAGGTTCCATCATAGGGCCTTCCCACCAGCATTGAACCTTTTCAATTCAGTTGAACCCTTAACAAAATTTAGAACCTTTTTTCGGCTGTTTGGTTTTTACCATCAAGAACCTTTTTGCGTTAAGAGTGTAATGCAAAATTAAATAGAACTGGCATTATACATGAGCTCATGTATAGATGGAGTTAGATCTAGAAACTATTTTGATATTAGCAATAAAGCAATATTGCTGCAAAGAGTCGTTGAGAGGAGCAGTATTTACACAGAGCCAGTTATTACATACTGCACCACTCAAGAGTAGCAGTTATGCAGCCGTCCTTGTATTTTCCGATTCTAATTTGATTGGTCAAGAGACTTGCAGATGACAGCAGAGTGCTCTCTCATCGATCCAGGAATAATGGACGAGAGGTCAGGGGTCGTCCTATTGTTTCACTGTTTCATTCTTGCTATTCTTCACCTATTTGTTCCCAATCTGGTAATGGCAGGCAGAGCTGTTATGTAGTTCGTCCTGTATCATAGTGTTCATCATACAGTTCTTATTGTTGATATCTAAAGATGAATCGCATCTCAGTACACATTCTCAGATCATTTAATGTTGTGTATTATAGGCTAAGAGTCTAAGACGTACATAAATTATGTATGGCAATATGGCGTTAGCAAACAGAGTCATTGGGTACTTAAAATCACAAAACAGATATACAGATATATAGATAGATATATAGATATACAGATAGATGGATAGATAGATAGATAGATAGATAGATAGATACAGATAGATAGTTAGATAGATAGATAGATAGATAGACAGATAGATAGATAGATAGATAGATAGATAGATAGATAGATAGATAGATAGATAGATAGATAGATAGATAGATAGACATGTGGGTAGGTAGGTGAATAGGTAGGTAGGTTGGTAGGTAGGTAAGTACGCGTACGTAAGTAGGTAAGCAGGTGAGTAGGTAGGCATAGATAGATAGATAGATAGATAGATAGATAGATAGATAGATTGATAGTTTGATAGATTGATAGATAGATAAATATATGTAGATATAGATAGGTATAGATTATATATTTTATGGGTGACATTACAATAATGAAAGTGTTTATATAATTTTCATTGAACATAGTGATGCATCTATAATTGATAGGCCTGTGACAGTTTGTTTGAACAAGTGCTGGAAATGTGAAAGGATACAAATAAATAAAAATACCATGGCTTGTAAAATCTCCCTTGTTGCATTGCTGCGATCAATTTAGGCTTTAATGAAATGTTTATGAGCATTGAAGTGCAATCAAGCAGCAACCTCACATGAGATGGTGCATCTGTGTTTTGACTTATTTATTGCCTTATTTATCACTGTGTCGTGTGGTTGCTGTGGTAGGTATAGGTAAAGGTGGGCTTGGGCGGTTCAGTATTTTTATTTGCTTCTCCACAAGATCCATAAGTCCACAAGGTTCATGAAAAGATGCCGCGGAAAGAAAAGATTGAGGAAAGAAAAAGATAAACGAAAGAAGGAAGAAGCGCCGGTCGACAGGTGCACTGCTTGTTGGCAGGGCAGACGCCCCGAGTGCAAAATTATCGTATTTTTATTGTGCACAAGTATCGAACACCAACGCTACTGGTCCTTTTGTAAGAGTCTGCCGTGTTGAGAAAGTTTTTGCATGAATATTGATAAGGCTCTCAGAAATAATATTGCCTGTGCTAAAAGGGGGTCATTAAAATGCTGAAATTCGGTGTAATTGTTGACCTTTTTTGGCGCATGCGCGTGTAACGTCATGCCACTTCCTTCCGCTTCTTGATGGCATGAATTCTTTATTACATTTTCAGCCTGCAATTTTCCCTGTCTTTGTTAGCCGAGATTAATCCTTTTCAGAGTAATTGAACTTGTAAAGTATTCAGTGTTGCCGGCGTTTGCCATGCCGTGATCAAATTTGAGCCGGGGTACATTTCTCAACCAGCAATTAAAAAATTAAAAAGAGAGGGGAAACATGCTGAGTGGAGAATTATAACTGTGAGCCTGTGTGAGGAGGGGCTACCGAATGATTCTGCTGCTTGTCCTTTATTCAGCAAGCAAATTGGATTACACGAACATAACAGAACTAGCAGAGGAGTAAATACCACTAGACATGTGGAAATAGCTCCTGGATCATTTTATTATGACTCACATGAATGCATTTACAACTGCTTTGTTGTAAATCTTCTGAACTTGGGCCATAACAGGATTTTAATAAATAGCCTTAATATCCCACACAAAGCAAAAATGGAACATTACTCTTGTATGATGTCACAGCATTCATATACAGTAGTAGGCCCTATATACTTTTACTGTATGTAAATACTAAATTAACAAGGATGACGGTGAATTGAAGCTCACAAATAAGTTGTGTACTTCAGAATCCTTCAAAAGAACTGTGTAGGTGTACTCAAACACATTTCATAAGTAGAAAAGGATAACTGGAGAAAATCTAATTACACTTAAAGATTCTTTCTCACATGCAGCCACCAGTTCCTGCTAAGTGCTCATGATACACACAATATCAGCAGAGACATCAAGCGAGTAGGCACTTCGACTTTGTGATTCTTGCCTATATGTCTGCGATTATTATTAGCACCCTTTACGACCTGGGTCTAGGCCAGTCATGCAGCTGAGAAATTGTGAGATGAGTTATACTCTTGTCATAACATGTTGTTTTGGAGAGTGTACTCTTAGAACTATATACAGTTCTGAGTTCTCCATGTGTTATAAGACGCCTCATCAAAACTTGCATCATGTGACCTTCCTTCCCACTAATTATTTTTATTGTATTTTGCAACTCTGAAGAGAGGCCACATGCCTGGAGAGATCACCTCATGAGTGCCAATACAAAGGAGCTGTCTTATGACGCGAGAAAAGCTGCATTCATTAGTTTTTTGATTACGGACCGGTGCATGGGCGCATCCCAACACAAGGACACAAGGATAAGGGCTTCAGAGGATGTCCAACTCGTATGTTGCTTTACAAGTCAAGTCGACACTTGCATTCAACCAGTGTGGGATGAGCCAAATTGCATTGACAAATGCTAAAAGCAGCTGTAGAAACATTCTGCTTGCTAGAAATATATCGCATGTGTAGAACTTTGTATTTGTGTCAAAGTATTCAAAACATATCATAAGAAAACAAACTGGCATGCAGAATGAGGTTACTTAGCTGTAAAGACCCACTTAAGAGAATGGATGTTGTGTTTAAGAAATGAAATCATGTGCAGATGGAATCAACAAAAAGTTAGAGGTCATTGGCTTAATGAATTCTAGGAAACCATTTACCAAGCCAAATTCATCAGGAGCTGCATGGATATCTAAATAACAATGGAAGACCTAATTCTCAGAAATCAAAATTTCATAGAAATTAACCCTAAAAAGGTCTATACTATTTATATAGCAAAACAGCTATTTTAAGTCAGAAAGATGGTTCCCAAGGGTGCTTGTGCCTTCTGAACCAAGGTATTTCCACTCATGAGGGTTCATTTGATGAGATGCAGAGCAAAAGATGTGGAGATCACAACAGGTACACTCTAAAAAAATTCAGACAAAATTGGTTTTTTATATTCAAAATGGTTTTTTGAAAAACCAAATTTCAATGCAAAAAACCAAAATGGATTTTTCTAAAAATCCATTTTGGTTTTGCATTGAAATTTGGTTTTTCAAAAAACCATTTTGAATATAAAAAACCAATTTTGTCCCGACATTTTTTAGAGTGTATAGGCCTCCAGAGATGGGAAGTGTTGGTGAGGTCCGCGAGGAAGGTGGTTTGATGTGTGGTACACTTACCAGCCTATAGCTCCGATTACCTCCAATTGAAAAACACTGGCCATGCTGATTATTTCTATCGTAGCCCGATTGAAACATAAGGAGCCTGATTAAATGGCTGATTGAAACCATCTGCTGAGATTTAGCACGATTCTATTATCTTATAACAGCTTTACCAATGACTTCATTCAACTGCAAATCTGAGGTATAGATACATGTATAATATCAAGTATTGTTGATAAATTACAAATTGGATATGTCAATAGGATTTCTGCAACAAAGACCATGACTTGCAATAAAAAGAATAATGCATGTTTTTAAAGAAAGTCCTGAAATTTGATTATAAATGTAGAGGGTGACATTTTTTTGATAAGTAACCATAAATCTCACAAGATTTATATCTGCTTGAAATTATGAAATGCACAGCAAAGCTATCCGTTAAACAAACGTTGTAAAGTGAACCTTTATGTAATAAACCAACCTTTGAATAAACTGATTTACATCTCAATTAAATCGATAAGGATTGCAGGAGGACTACTTTCTGGGCAATTGATCTTCAGTGTAATCAAATAACACTTGTGTGCTCACCTGTAGGTGGTGATGTTACCTTTGATTTGCTTTTCAATAAATTTAGTTACTGTTACAGCTATATAGCCATTATAGGGATGATGTCACCATATGCCAGGATGCAGCCAAAGTGGATTCATTCATTGCAGCACTGTAGCAGTAACCATCGCACTGTGGAGTTACATGTAAAGCATATTAGAAAAATGGATGCTCAAGGACAATGGAGGAACTTTGCTTGCATTTGCATTGGAGTGCGTGTAATTCTATATTCACATTAGATCTAATTTGGTCTCATTCAATTCCATTTTTGTTTCATCCAACATGACCTGAAGGACGTAATGAGTGCAACACACATGCACTCTGTACTGAATATAAAAATTATTTTTGCACTAAAACAGGAAACCAAGTCATTCTCTTCAATAATGCATCCACTCATATTCAGTTTTGTTTTGGCTTTGTTCAATACAGCAGTTCTTAAGCAGCCTTCCCTCTTGAAACTTTCGGGGTACAAGATCAAAAGTTTGATAAGGGCTCTCTACCCCTCATAAATTAACTGACCAAATTGTTATCAACCCTTTACAGGTGTTAATCACAGATATTGAGGAGGTTTAAGGGACATCCTCATAAAAATTATATTGAGAATATTATGGCGGAGGGGAGAAAATGGTTGAAGGGATGAGTAGTTAACGGCCTAAAAGTCGGTCAACTTCATTTGACATCCTTATCGTACCCAAATTTATTATGAGTAAATGACCAGAAACTTGTACCCCAACTATCCAAGTTAGGAGCGAAGGCTGCTTAAGAACTACTGTATTACCCCAGAAAAAAGTGACAAGAATGACATGGTCATGATGATGGGTACATATTCTGTGTTGCTGACATCAGTGCAAAATGTGCTATATTATCATGTTAGAATCTTAAATAAGAATGTCTGACCTGCACATCAAATCATATTCAATGTCAAAGTTTATAAAATAATTACCCTAAAACAGTCGTACAACTGATGTGCGTTGCATTATAGCAATATCATGCACAACATGCAGTATTTATGATGTTATAACCAATTTGCATTCATGG
Organism: Platynereis dumerilii; assembly: GCA_026936325.1. Classification (NCBI taxonomy): domain Eukaryota; kingdom Metazoa; phylum Annelida; class Polychaeta; order Phyllodocida; family Nereididae; genus Platynereis; species Platynereis dumerilii. The sequence goes on along the minus strand of JAPTHN010000001.1, from coordinate 108,911,384 downwards.
AGGAGAAGCATAATTCCAATAAACATTATAAATTTTACATCCAAATAGAGGCTATGTACCTATGTCTCATTTTTCATAAACAAAGAAAAATAATTAAAATATGCAAAAAATAACACAATGATAAACTTGGGACAGTACTATGACTCCTAAGAATACCAGTTATACCAGGGAGATGTTAGGAAGTCCTGAGAGATCGTTTTGGTACTTCAAAGGTACAATGTGTGCAGCTCTTGTACCCTAATTACCCCAAAATTCTTAAATCTTAATTACCCCATTCTTGAACATTTCTTGAAAATTTGTGATAATTTCTTTGCAGTTGACATGTTGAAACCATTGCATGCCTCAACACAGGTTAGTTTATCGTTTATCAGGATATACAACTGAAGAGCACTGGCAGATATCAAATATTTCTTTCTGTATGGCTTATTTGTGAAAGGGGGAAATATTATGAAATGTGAATAGCCAAAGTTCTGGCTAGCCGATCCTGAGTTTGATATCTTTGGAATGAGAAAATCCAGGGCTTTAAGATGGTTATTGTGCCATTCTTAAGAAACAAACGGTTTTTGCTCTACATTGAATTAAAGATAAAAAAAAGGTCAATAACTCATCAATCAGGAGTCAGAAAGCATTCGGAAGCATTGCATTACATTTGGAGTATAATATCAAACTCTCATGTGAAATATGATTATTTTGAAACAGTACACTGAAGCAATATTATGATTTAAACTTTAAATTCACCTGAACGATTTTAAAAGAGAAATAGGGGTTTTTTGGGTTCCAGCGCTACACACATTCTATACATCAAAGGTAGCCTACAGTGCTCTGTGGGGGGTAATTAAGGATTTTGTGCCGAGTTTGCGTAGAATTCTATGATTCAATTAATGTATATTACGACTTATTGGCCTTTTCAAATTACGATTATTCCTGCTTCCTAATAGCCCACTGGTTATTCAAAGACTGCTGGCATTCATACAAGATGGTGCAAGAATAGGCCAGATGAATTTGTGCTGACAAATGCTTTGTTATTAATGTTTTTAGCTTGGATCCATCAAAGGATTTTAAAAAATATCCTTACCATCCCACACATAGGAAAAATGGAATATTACTCTTGAACGATAATCACAGTACTCAGGTACTTTACTTTTACTATACGAAAGTTTTATTCCTCAGAATCCTTCAAAAGACTGTGTGGGTGTAGTATTTCACATTTATAACTAGACAAGAATAACTGGAGAAAATCACAGGAGAAAATCTTATTACTCTTATAGATTCTTCTCAAACGCAGCCACCAGTTCCTTCTCATGAAACACGCAATATCGGGAGAGACATAAAGCGAGCAGGCACTTTGATTTTGTGATTCTTGCCTACATGTTTGCGATTATTATTAGCACCCTTTACGACCTGGGTCTAGGCCAGTCATGCAGCCATGAAAATATGAGACAAGTCATACTATTGTCATAAAATGTTGTTTCTGAGAATATGCTCTGAGAACTATGCAGTGCTCTCCACATTATAAGACTAAAAAGTGTAACTTTACTTGCCTCAAATGACCACCTTCCTCCCCAACTAAGCATTTTTAGTGTATTTTGCAAGACCAAGGAGTGTTAGAAAAATCTCACATAATTATGCGAAGTTGTATTCCAATGGGCACATGACGTAAACCCTGACGTTGCTAATTGGTGGAGAGCTGGTCTGTTGGTCATGTAGATATGTAAGGTAGAAATTATGTTGCCACAGCGTAAACACAACGTCCTGGTTATGTTAAAACATTGTCACAATGTCGCAAGCTGACGTTGAACCATTGACATTGCCTCACAATGTTGTGAAAACGTCGCCACAACGGCGCATGCTAACGTCATATCTTTGATGTTGCTTCACAACGTTATGACAACATAATTTCTACCATACAATTCTATGTAATTAATTTTGACGAACAGGGTTACCTTACGTTGCTACGATGTAGATGTGCCCGTAGGGATTTATGTCAAAGTATTCAAGAGTTATCCATCTTAAAAAGAAAAATAGGCTGAATGAGGTCACAAAGCTATAAAGATCCATTTATGAGAATGGATGTTGTGTTTATCAAATTAAATAAAGTGCACATGAAATCAAAAAAAAAATTTAAAGGTCACATAGCGTAATGAATTCCAGGAAACCATCTGCCAAGCCAAATTTGTCAGGAACTGAATGGCTTATGCAATTACCAGAGAAAACCATATTTTAGAAAACAAAATTTCTTAGAAATTGACCAAAAAAGGTCTATAATATATATATAGGCTATATTAAGCTGGACAGCCAGCGGATTCTTGTGGTCCTCTGAAACAGGTTCTTGTCACTAATCAGGATTCATTGGATGAGATGCAGAGAAAAATATTTGGATGAGTTCACAACAGGTAGGCCTAACTGGACTAATACTAGTGAGGTTCATGATGTAGATGGTTTGATCTGGCACACTTATGAGCCTTTACCTATGGGGTTATAGCTCAGATTACTTTCAATGGAAAACACTAGCCAGGCTGATTATTTCAATCGAAGCCCAATTGAAACATAAGGAATCTGATTAACTGGCTGATTGAAGCCATCTCCTTAGATTTAGCACAAATCTTTAGTGCTACTAGCACAACAAGTGACTTTATTGAAGTTCATTCAACTGCAAATCTGTTCAAACAAATTTTTGGATAGGTCTTTTTGCACTCCTTCTGGTGCAGTCCAATCCGGACTGTGGTATACTGACCTGTCCGGTTTCAAGACAACTACTTTGATGAGTATCATCATTGCTGGTGAGCTCTTGTTGCTGGTGAATAGAGCACCAGCTGCTTGCCAGAATTCCCTCAATTTTTTTAAGGAACAAGTACTTATGTTGACAATTTTAATGGACTATTTCTTTTCTTGTATTATAATAGACATTACAAGTTGGAATTGTCAATACAGTTCCTTGAACAAAGACCAAGACTTGCAATAAAGCAGAATAATGCATGATCAACTAGAAAAAAGTCCTCAAATTTTATTAAATACAATCCCACTTTTTCAAATGAGTAACCATAAATCTAAGAAGGAATTATATATACGTGAAATGCTGAAATGTATTAATCACTTTAACAAACTTTGTAAAGTGAACCTACATGTAATAAACTGATTTACATCTCAATTAAATCGATAAGGATTGCAGGAGGACTACTTTCTGGGCAATTGATCTTCTGTGTAATCAAATAACACTTGTGTGCTCACCTGTTAGTGGTGATGTTATACCTTTGATTTGCTTTTCAATAAATTTTGTTACTGTTACAGCTATATAGCCATTATAGGGATGATGTCACCATATGCTAGGATGCAGCCGAAGTGGATTCATTCATTGCAGCACTGTAGCATAACCATCGGACTGTGGAGTTACATGTAAAGCACATTAGAAAAATGGATGCTCAAGGACAATGGAGGAATTCTTGCTTGCATTTGCATTGGAGTGCGTGTAATTCTATATTCACATTAGATCTAATTCGCTCTCATTCAATTCGTTTTTTGTTTCATCCAACATGACCTGAAAAATGTAATGAGGCTGTTGTCCTGCATTACTGCCATGAGTTCATGACATGCACTCTGTACTGAATATGAAATAATATTCACATTAAAAGAGAAAACCATGTCATTCACCTTAATAATACATGTAATCATATTCAATTTAGTAGTTTTATTTGATATAACTCGAGAACAGTGGAGAGACTGACATGTTGTTTTCTGCATTGCTGATATTAGCTCAATGTGTTCTATATTATTATGTTATATAGACAGGAATGTCTGACATTTATGTCAAACCATATACTGTGTCAAAGTTGTTATCGTTTTCATAGCTATGTGTTTTTATGAAAACTTCGTTTTGCAGTTAAACTGTGACATCATTGGGTATCTGTCAATGTGATTGGTTTAATCTTCAATCTGTGACATACATATCAGTTCAGAGTTTGACATCACAGTTAATGACAAAGGAATTAAAAACTGTCAGGCAATGTTACTATTTGTGTACAACCACAACAAACAATGCATGTCTAAACTAAGTGTTGCACCTCATTCATGAATTGTTTTCCAAACAAAATGTGTTACTGTTTTTCACAGGACACCAGTCATCACAATTTCAAACAACATTTTTTGAAAGTAATTGAAACTCTCCTTTGAGGCTAAGTAGTCTGTTGGGTTCAGTTACAGTGCATAGTGAGACATACAAGATCCATGTGTCACTGCACTTTCTCAGTTTGCTGAAATCTGTGCTTGTAGTAAACGGAATTAGTAATAGATAACGCCCTCGTTTGTGACAATATGCAATATATCCGAGGGCTTTAGCCCGAGGATTATTGCATATTGTCACAAACAAGGGTGTTATCTAACTTATACCACTAAGTACAAAACAAGTTAATTTAAATCCCTTTGTTTGTATTCAATCCTTCTTGTTTGACAACATTTCATTGTATTTGTTACACATTCCTGTTCCTCAGTTCATTTGAAGGTTGGCAGCCCTGAAGGCAACAGGTCAGAATTCTTTCTTTTCAGGAAATAATACAATACATTAATTTTGTAGATAGAAAGATAGATGGAAAGATAGATAGAAAGATTGATAGATAGATAGAAATAACACAATACTTTAATTTCATAGATCAATTTTATAGATAGATAGATAGACGATAGATAGATGATTAGGTCGATAGTGCAGCCCTCTCAGCCAAGGTCTCTTTGGTGAGGCTGATTATTACAGTCGCTGAGAAAATTTAAAGTTTCGAAATAGATTAAAAAAAGAATAGAAAGCAATGAGCAGGGGTTCGGGGGCAGTAGCCCCCGAAATAAGAAGAAGCAGGGGTTCGGGGGCGGCAGCCTTTTTATTGAGACCAGTTACACTTGATACAATCTTCCTCCTTGTTTACTGTCTGTGTTGTTCAGTTTTAATCCTTTGTTGGTCAGTTTTGTTTCCGTGTTTCCTTCAATTTTGTCAACTTTAGTCAGCCAAGCATGCAATATCATGGTCAGGTGTATGAGCTGTGATATGCATTATATCAGAACGAAATCCTGCCTTCTGATTGGCTAGAAAAAGCAAACAGTGGTATAATTCCACTTAATCTCTGACATCACAGTTTTGGAATGAAGCAAATTGCAAACTTGAAAAATATGTAGCTATGAAAACGATAATAATCAAACAATTTCCCTAAAATAACCAAATGATTGCCATGCGTTGCATCACAGCAATATTATGTACAATATACAAATTATAGCTGCTGATAATTTCACTGGGAGAGGAAACCTATAATATAATGTAAGCCACCTTACACCCAAATAGAAGATATATACATAGTACATATATATTTCAATTGTCTTAAGCAAGGAAAGAACAAATAAAAAGATTTGGAAAAGTAACACAAAGATAAACTTGGCACAGTAGGTACTATGAATGCTGAGAAAACCAGTAAGACAAAGGCTGTTTTCATCCATGCAAGATGGTGCGTGAGTAGGCCAGATAAATTTATGCCGACCTCAGATAACATGGTGTCGAAATCAGCGATTATTATTGATTGGAAGGAGTAATTACCTTGATTCGATTACCTATGATTGCCAGTAGGATTTATTGGTGTAGATATGCATCTGTGTTGTGATGAATAAAGCCCATCCTCACCCCTGCTATTCTCCTGACCTCCCAGAGCCAGTCCTTAGGGGATTTTCTATTGGATTTCTCCCCACCATACTTCAATGCATATCGCTACTTGAGGCAATGACAGGGCCCCACCATTGGCCCTCCTTTGGCCCAGCATTGGCCCTCCATTGGCCCAGCATTGGCCTGCTATTGTTCCAGGTTCTTGCAGGTTCCTACTTTAAACATCTAATCAGCTCAGTAGGATGAAAGTCAAGAGTGCTCAGCTTCCCTCCCTCTTATCGCCCATGCATCTCTTTCATCTTATAACATTGTCATCTAACCATTTCTCCACACAATCATTGCAGAATTATTAGCACCATAAACTGCAAATATCCTCCCATCTCAGAGTGTCAATAACCCCCTTTCTTGATACGAGATTATTATTACTCCAGCAAATATTCTATAGAATGTCAGTCAACTAATAAAAGGTTCTGATTTGAGAATTTTTATCTCATTTTCCCTATAAGCTTATCGACAGATAGGTGGCCTTGGCTTTTTAATATTCAGATGGAAATTTATTGTAGACAAAATGCGGATGATACGATGAATATGATACATAATACAAATAAGTCAATCTTATTATTCTTAATACTTAATATGGTCATGATTCAATCCCTATATAAATGTTGTTCACCACTGACATATGATATGTAGTTGGATTGTGAATATATGATATTCAATAGTAATTGGACAATTTATAGCCTACATCTATGTAGATGCAAAAACATAAAATGTGTCATGTATATTCACTTAAATAGAGATGCATTATGGTTATGACCTCTGTATACTCTGACATGTAAGTTTAAATATAATTCAAGGAAAAACAGTGCATGATAAAAATGAGGACAGATGAGTAGTACTATAATACACAATCAATAGCACATATGCAATTCCAACAATAAACAGCCTTACTAATGATTAAGAAAGGCCACATATGGAATCATCTACTACAAATTGCTGAATTGCTGCAACCCATGCAGTTGGTCTCTCACAAATGCATGATGTTGCGGCCTCATGATCCGTTGCATGTCAGCCGATGGATGCTTGTCGCGGCTGATGCTTTTTTGCCAGAATTTCCCCCTCATTGTTTGGGTCACGCAGGCTCATAGGTGTATGTTTCAAGGCAGGTTTGAATGAGAGAACCGTGTGGGTATTGCAGCCTGTTAACAAGTGAACTAATATGACCAGGCATGCCATGGTTAACGGGGTATGGCAAGGCGGCATTCTATCCCCGAATGTTACAGGTAATAGCAACTTCATGCGGCATAATGGAACATTCTGCGTCATTCATTGAGATTTGAGAGAGAGAGACCTACGGTAAAATCACAGTGGATCATCGTTTTTAGACATTTGTTATTATAAAATTTACATTCCCAGAAAACAATTTCCCCCTATTATGTTATGGATTCTACAAGAGCTTTCAATTCACAGCAGCAATTTGTAACATGAGCCAAGTCAACGACATTACTATGCTGACATGACAGAATCACACAGGAATTGAGCAGAATGAGACCATGTAAGACAACATTAACTCTATGATGAGCTAAGAATAGCTGACAAACATGGCAAAATCGCTCTTAAATTAAAAAATATCTAGCTGACAGGCAAGTTTAGTGTTTGGTATTACTTGGTAATGCCTGTATCGAAGGCAAACATCTGTGGGGTGTTCTGTTTACTACTCACACATAGATGGATAGAATTAATTCTGCATAATGTAACATATCCCAGGGGTATAGCAAGGGGGGACATTTGTGCCGTATCTATGTACAGCATTGTATGAACCTTGTAATAATACTTTCTCTTATTGTGTTAGTTGTGTGAAGTGTACATTATTTCCAGTGCCCTAGGCCAGGACTGGACCAGCCATAGGATGTGTCATGGGATTGGGGGTCATATTAGCTTGACCCCCCATCTTCATTATGCAGCCATTCTTTCTCTCTAGACTGTGAGGAAACACACGGTGTGGGAAAGGAACATGTGCAGGGTGTGGCTGGGGCGCGACGAACCCCGAGCTCTCAGCCACTCACTGCTTGTGTTCTCAAAGAGGGAGAAGGGGATGAAAGGAAGAAGCTCTGGAAATGATGTCTGAAAAACCAAGCTGGTGGCTAACACAAGCAAAACAGGGTGGATGGTTAACAGGGGGTGGCTAAGAGTAACGTCACAGGGTGGTTCATTCACAAAAGGGGTAAGAAGATGTCACAACTTGTTTCATTTCACACCCTTCTTTACAAAGTTCAGTGCATATCTCTCATGTACCAAACTAGGAGTTTTGCATTGACAACAACAGCCTGCTATTCTACTGAACCATTCTCCTTAGTCACTATACTTTGCTGCATGGTGTTCTACTCTGCTGGTATTCCACTCTGTTGGTATTCTACTCTGCTGGTATTCTACTCTGCAGTCTGCAGTCTAGAACTCAATACCCTACATGTCTGTACATTGCACTGTGGTGTTTCTGAATTGCAGAGGTCCCTTCCAACACAGTTGTGGAACATTGCAGTGGTTCTTTGTGGAATACTGAACGTGCCAACTGTGAGAATGATTTCCCAGTAAATGTCTGCAGCACAAAGGGTAAAAGACAGCATAGTAATGGTTTGTCACAGCTTGGGAAAAACAGCAGCGTCTAAACAGTTGGCAAAGCTTCTCTTTTGATTCCGTACCAAACAACTGCACCACAATAGAAGTGGGGTGGATCTAGACAGATGTAGAAGAGGATTTCAGGTATTAATTTTTGTCATTTATGGATGCACCTTCCCTTGCCTTCTACCTTGGCTTAGGAGGATCACGTGAATCTGCAGAATCTGCAGCCATGTACATTATGGAACACAAAAGATTTCTGCAGAAGACAGCTCGCTTGCAAAAAGGAGAATGTGCTTGGCGTAAAGCCTTGTAAAGCCATGTATCTTGTGCAAATGGGCAAGAAGCATTGGATTGGCAATGGTTTGGCGTTGGATTGACATTGGATTGGGGAGGTGGCCAGGGTATGCCTTGAATAGAGGATTGCCACTGATGCATTTGAGGCAACAATGCCATATTGAGCCTGTACTAATTGAATAGAGTAATTGGGCTGATGTGGCATGGCTAATGTTGTAGGGGAGATCAAACTATTGTGTGGGCAGGGGCAGAGGTCCAAGTCTCAGACATAGTAAACTGATTATCAGCAGTCAGGAAGGGGACGAACGTGATGCCGCCCAGGACAGTAGCCCCCATCTCTATGCAAACCCAAAAAGAAGCTCAACTCTGCGAAGAAGAAAAATGAGAGAAGAGAAAAATAGGGAAGAAAAGACAAGTATGGCTGTCCTATACACAAACAGAACACATCCCTGCACACATTGATGGCCCTGCTGATGGCAGTGATGCCCTGATTCAACTGCTGATGCCGCTGGAGATGCCACTGATGCTGTTGATGCTGTTGATGTGGTGCTGATGCCGTTGGCCGCAACCACTCCGAGGATGAAAGAACTTTCTTTGTATACTATAGTCACATGGGTCCTATCTGTGGCCGACTGATCAAAAACTTGCTGAACACTCTATTTGCCTTTGTGGGGCTTCCGGTATCAGGCCAAGCAAAGCGGCTTTGTTCTCTGCCTTATACACAGTGCCTTGATGAACAACAGGAAAACATGCAAGCAAACTAATACAGCTGCGTTGGGTTAACCAAACAAGCAATCAATCTCTAACGCAAGTGAAACAATGCAATACAACAGCACGTAATAACATTTTCCTAATGCTCCACCACATTTCACAAGGCTGAGCCATACTGAAGTAATTATTCAGATCAATGTACCACCCCAGGCACTTGCAAATCCATGCTATGCATATCAATATACATTGCCTCGCCCCAGCTCACCAATCACCACGACCATAGTAAGACACTGATGCCAAGGGTTGAGAGGAACCATACTACCAAGCCATACTGAACAATACCATAACACATCATACCAAACCTGGCCTGGCATGCTATGCCATGATACAATGACATGTCCTGCCACCTTCCCAAATTGCCATAACTGAAATAGATTGCTTCGCTGTTCCATAAGGTTAAGCAACCTTCTATACCATGCTACTGAGAAACCATACCTATACATCTCTATTTTCTCATGACACTCATACTATTTATACCATGCATCAGTATCATTCAAACACAAATAATATTTGACCTATTGGCCAACCATCTAACTTGAAACAATAATCACAGTTGAACAACAATGACATCATGTTTTCTTTATGAAGGTCGATGTCAACTTGAATTTCAGCCTCACACCATTCCGTAGTATTCAAACTAAAGTTTCCAGGCCAAGCCATCCATATCGTAGAATCTACCTACCACGGTATACCAGACTATGCCACACCATAACCTAGTGATGATGGTGTTTTAGAATCGAAATACAATCTAACAAAGCAGAACGCAGAACCAGAGGTAACAACACTGAAGAACACCATCTTGACACAGGAAAGCTCGGTTTTAGGCACATTTATATCGCCCCGACAAGAGATGATTAAAACGCGGATGGCAATGGATGGATTGAGAGCAGAGCACCATACAATATAACACAAGAGGAATTGCTATGGAGCCCTTTCCATTCATGAAATACAAGCTGTGCCAAATACTCTCTGACGTTGAGTGGGTGAGCTGGTCTTGCTTTCAAGTACCTCTTCGTATTTCCATTTTTCTGCTCTTCTAGAATTCAATATTCCCCTCATAGTATTGAGAACTTGATGTACACCCTGTCTAGCAGGCTCAGTTGATGCTTGGCTGGGCACACTGGTCAGCTATCATATTGCTGCAACACTTTTCTGCTGTCACACCAAGGTTCTCTGCGTTTCTATTTTCAAATGCTCTTAATTCAGACAGATGGGTCAAAGAGCACCCAGTTTTCTACAGTATGCTTTCAATGTGGGAGATGATATGTCAAAGAAAGGGAACACCACACACTTGCAGAGAACTAACTCAACTTGCTGGCAGTTGCTGCTGACTCCAGCCTGATCTCTAAGGAAAGAAGTAGGCAGAGCTCAGAGCCACATTAGCTACGACCTGCACCTTGGTAAGTTCTTGCTGCTTATTATGGGAAATTTGGGAGATTTATGAGATGAAAGAGTTGGTGAAAGGCTACCACGCGATGTAATGCATTTACTTCTAGGTTTTGGATTAATTGCTTTGCCAAGCATGGAAGACGACATTACATGTTGCTATTACGGATGACTTGGTTACACAAAATGGAGCGAGTTCGGCGCAGGGAAAATAAGGACAATACATGGAAAACCCTTTCATGGCAACCGATATCTCAGCGGGGAAAAAGTATGTCGTTGATTGTCAAAAAAATTAGCAGAAGCCAGAGGGAATACAGTACAACCCAAAATAAAGTAAGAAAATTTTCTGTCAGAAGTCCACTGGTTACCTATTTTGCCCTCTTTTCTCCTCTCCACCCCAAATCTCCTTACAACTCCCTTTGACTCCTTACAACAACCTTAGCCCCCATTAAGAACTCTATTTAGACAGCTACCAATGTAACAGCAATTAGCAGAGGTGAAAATATCAAGTAAATCAAACACAATGGGGGTGAATGAGTTTAAATTGGAGTTGTTTAAATATGATTTTATGTAAGTTTAAAAGGTAGTTTCTAGTAGGTAAAAGTAGGAAGTGATTCAGAGGTAGTCAAAAGGTGTGAAAGGGTAAAGTAGTGGCTGATTCTTCCTTCCTGCTGGGGTAATCATACTTTATTTTGGGTTGTACTGTATGTATGAAAATGCCTATGAACCTTTTTCTGTTAGAAATATTACATTTTCATCTGTTCCTTTTAATCTCCTCATCCATATAACCAGTTGAAATTAACAAAAGTTGATTCTGTGATTTTTATGACCAGGACAATAGATAATTGAAAATAAGTGTTCATATGAAAAAAGCTGTGATCTTTCCGAACAATTCTTCGAAGATGCTATACTACACACATCATACTGCACTGCAACTAAACCCACATACATCATAAGATACTTATGCCAAGGTTAGAGCGTAACTATACTACCAAGCTATACCGAACCATACCTATACCACATTACACCAAACCTTGCCCTGACATGCCATACCATGATACAATGACATGCCATGCCACCTTTGCTATTGCCTAAACTGAAATAGACTGCCTTTCTGTACCATGAGTATGATAAGGAAAATGACGAACCACAATTGGTAGTGGGATACCTATATATATTATATACCTTGTCGAAGATGTTCCACCATTGTACATGTCATTCGAAAAACAGCTCACCATAACATAACTATAACACAGAAGATGTCATAGTTCAAACTTTAAATTGACAGGAAATGCAAAAAGGAGACATCAAATTGAAAGGTCAGAAATAGTTACCCCATTAGTGGCAAATGATAAAGCTTGCTGTGAACCACTGCGGTGACTTTATTCATAGACTATTAAAGTATGTGCGACCGGAATGAGGCAGACCAGCTGGACCACTCTCCTGTGCCCTCAAGGCATGCCCTTGCTTCCTAGATGCAATTTTCAAAGACTCTCCATCTCTGCGTTCAGGCACATAGCTCCTGCTGCTGGAGACTCGAGATGCTGACGTTGCAATTTCAAGTTGATATTGAAAAACAGCAAGGGGATACATCAAGCCAGACTCTGAGAAACCTGGGTTGGCTATGGAACCCAGATGCATGACACAAAACCTGGGTGACGTTAACACTGAGCGATATGGTTGTCTACGCCGCAAGCTGTCTTGATTTATCAATATATATATGGTTGTAGCTTCTTTACATGTCTGCAGTGTCTGCTTCTATGTCTGTCTTCTACAGCCTACAAACACTACAATTATTCTTTAACTTTATGTCTCCTTATGTTTATCAGTCTCTTCATCTTTATCTATTATGTATATATCTATATCACTTGATATCTTTATCGAATTTTCTCTATATCTCTATCTTTATTTATCTGTTTGTGCACTTGTCTTAATATTCTTATGAATAAATAATATATCTATACTTGATAAATATTTTCCCCGGTCTGTAAGTTCATGAATAAAAAACATATTGGCTTTTTATCTAACTATTGATCTAACTCTTTATCTATATACTATTGTTTCATCCTACTATCCATATATCTATATATCTATCTATCTATCTATCTATCTATCTATCTATCTCTCTATCTATGTATCTATATATCTATCTATCTGACTTAAATAGTTTTTTGATTGATTTCCAGTGATTCCGAGAGCCTAGCATGTTGAGCACAGGGGAATATAGGGGATAACCCAGGAGGCTGTCAAGAGCCAGGAGCCAGATCACCTCATAAGATAAGTGCTCTTTCTGCCTGTAATAACACATATCAGTCACAGGCCCTAGAGTTAGTGTTTAGTCTAGGTAGCTAGTTGCCTGTAGTGAGTTGGTTTGGTAAATCTTCCAGTTGCATTGGCCCTGCTCATTCGTCATCAGTTTGTCATTGGACATTTGCACAGCAGTAAGATGCACTTGACATTCTGACAAATAAAGCTGCGAGATCAGCACATGTGGCCCATGTCACTTTGTTGCATCATTGATCCCCCATATCTGACTAAGACAACTTTTGATAGGCACCAGATGATTTTCACCACTCCACGCAATTCCACCCTCAACTAACCATGTATAGGAACCAGGCACTGCCAAGCAGTGACTCTGGCTCACTAGTGGCTCACTATACTGGCTCACTAGTGGCTTAGACTGGCTGCAGATGACACACACACCCGTAGAGGTATCATGTTGCTTCTGAGACGGTTTGGCAGAAGTGCCTGTTTCAAGTTGCTCGCAATCAATACGAGAGTATATACTTTTATTGTTTTCTTCCAACATATCCGACTTCTTTTGCAAGAACAATAGGATTATGGTATGTATGAAACGTTGCAAGAAAAGTGTGCCATAAAAGAGTGGAAACAAAGCCATCTATGTAAAATGGTGGAACATCTAGTATTACACACGCACTGTTGCCAAAATCGGGCAGTACTATGGCTCGAAATTCGCCAGAAGTCAGACAACTCCTAGTTCAGAAGTATATTGAAGATATATCTTGATAATTTGGCTTGACTGTGACTGTACAATGAACCCAGACAGTCCCCACTAAGCTTGACAATCTCCATACACCCCAAGCCTTTGTTCTGTAGACCAAACCTTAGAGCCTTAGAGGGTAGTTCCATCAGCATACTATTATCGGCATGTAGAGTCATCTTCATTTATTCCATAGTAAGAAACTGATACCAAGGGTTGAGAGGAACCGTACTACCAAGCCATACTGAACAATACCATGACACATCATACCAAACCTTGCCTGGCATGCTATGCCATGATACAATGACATGTCGTACCACCTTTCCAAATTACCATAACTGAAATAGATTACCTTACTGTTTCTAAGGTTGAGCAACATTCTGTACCATGCTGCTGAGAGATCATACCTATACATTACACGCAATACCAAGATTATTTCTGGTTAAAGAATTTTGATGGCACCTCTCTATTTCCTATAACACTCATATATGCATTAGTATCATTCAAACACAAACAATTTTTGAACTATTGGCCAACCATTTAACCTGAAACAATAATCACAATGACCCTGTGTTTTCTGTTTGAAGGTCGATATCAACTTGAAATTCAACTTCACACCATTCCATAGACAATAGTATCCATATACCACGTGCCTTGCCCAACCAAAGTTTCCAGACCATGCCATCCATATCATAGAATCTGTCTTCCATTGCATACCAGACTAGGCCTATGCCACACTATACTGTGGTGTTGATGGTGTTATAGAATCGAAATACAATCTAACAGAGTGAAACACACAACCAGAGTTTACAACACTGAAGAACACCATCTTCACACAGGAAAGCCCGGTTTCAGGCACATTTATATCGCCCCGGCACGAGATGATTAAAACGCGGATGGCAATGGATGGATTGAGAGCGGAGCACCATACTATATAACACAAGAGGAATTGCTATGGAGCCCTTTCCATTCATGAAATACAAGCTGTGCCAAATACTCTCTGACGTTGAGTGGGTGAGCTGGTCTTGCTTTCAAGTACCTCTTCGTATTTCCATTTTTCTGCTCTTCTAGAATTCAATATTCCCCTCATAGTATTGAGAGCTTGATGTACACCCTGTCTAGCAGGCTCAGTTGATGCTTGGCTGGGCACACTGGTCAGCTATCATATTGCTGCAACACTTTTCTGCTGTCACGCCAAGGTTCTCTGCGTTTCTATTTTCAAATGCTCTTAATTCAGACAAATGGGTCAAAGAGCACCCAGTTTTCTACAGTATGCTTTCAATGTGGGAGATGATATGTCAAAGAAAGGGAAAACCACACATGCAGAGAACTAACTCAACTGGCTGGTATTTGCTGCTGACTCCAAGCTGATCTCCAAGGAAAGAAGTAGACAGAGCTCAGGGCCACATTAGCTACAAGCTGCACCTTGGTAAGTTCTTGCTGCTTATTATGGGAAATTTGGAATATTTATGAGATGAAAGAGTTGGTGAAAGGCTACCACGCAATGTAATGCATTTACTTCTAGGTTTTGGATTAATTGCTTTGCCAAGCATGGAAGACGACATTACATGTTGCTATTACGGATGACTTGGTTACACAAAATGGAGCGAGTTGGGCGCGGGGAAAATTAAGACAATACATGGAAAACCCTTTCATGGCAGCCGATATCTCAGTGGGGAAAAAGTAGGTCGTTGATTGTCAAAAAAAATTAGCAGAAGCCAGAGGGAATATGTATGAAAATGCCTATGAACCTTTTTCTGTTTGAAATATTACATTTTTATCTGTTCCTTTTAATCTCATCATCCATATAACCGGTTGAAATTAACAAAAGGCGATTCTGTGATTTTTATGACCAGGACGACAGATAATTGAAAATAAGTGTTCATATGAAAAAAAGCTGTGATCTTTCTGAACAATTCTTCGAAGATGCTATACTACATACATTATACTGCACTGCACCTAAACCCACCACATACATTGTAAGACATTGATGCCAGGGTTAGACAGTAACCATATTACCAAGCCATACTGAACAATACCCATACCACATCACACCAAGCCTTGCCCTGACATGCCATACCATGATACAATGACATGCCATGCCACCTTTGCTATTGCCTAAACTGAAATAAACTGCCTTTCTGTACCATAAGCATGATAAGGAAAATGACATACCACACTGTGGTAATAAGATACCTATGCATTATATACCTTGCCGATAATGTTCTACCGCATAATTAAAAAATGTCTCACCAAAACATAACTAAACCACCAGACAATACCATAGTTCAAACTTTGAATTGACAGGAAATACAAAAAGAGAGACCAAATTGAAAGGTAAGAAACAGTTACCCCATTACTGGCAAATGATAAAACTAGCTGTTTGAACCACTGTGGTGACTTTATTCATCGACTATAAAGTATGTGCGACCGGAATGAGGCGGACCAGCTGGGCCACTCTCCTGGTGCCCTCAAGGCATGCCCTTGCTTCCTAGATGCAATTTTCAAAGACTCTCCATCTCAGTGTTCAGGCACACAGCACCTACATTTGGAGACTCAAGATGCTGACGTTGCAATTTCAAGTTGATATTGAAAAACAGCAAGGGGATACATCAAGCCAGACTCTGAGAAACCTGGGTTGGCTATGGAACCCAGACTGCATAACACAAAACCTGGGTGAAGTTAACACTGAGCGATATGGTTGTCTACACCGTAAGCTGTCTTGATTTATCAATATGTGGTTGCAGCTTCTTTATGTCGGCAGTGTCTGCTTCTATGCCTGTCTTCTACAGCCTAAATGCACTACAATTATTCTTTATCTTTCTGTCTCCTTATGTTTATCTGTCTCTTCACCTTTATCTTTATTTATATCTATATCTGCATCTCTTGATATCTGTATCGAATTTACTCTATATCTCTATCTTTATTGATCTGTTTGTGCACTTGTCTCAATATGTTTAATTGTTTATGAATAAATAATATATCTTTACTAGATAATTATTTTACCCTGTCTGTAAGTTCATGAATAAACAACATATTTGCTTTTTGTCTAACTATTCATCTAACTCTTTATCTATATACCATTTATTTTATCTAACTATCTAACTATCTATCCATCTATCTGTCTATGTATCTGACTTAAATAGTTTTTTGATTGATTTCCAGTGATTCCGAGAGCCTAGCATGTTGAGCATAGGGGAATATAGGGGATAACCCAGGAGGCTGTCAAGAGTCAGGAGCCAGATCACCTCATAGGATAAGGGCTCTTTCTGCCTGTAATAACACATATCAGTCACAGGCCCTAGAAGTTTGTGTTTAGTCTAGGGAGCTAGTTGCCTGTAGTGAGTTGGTTTGGTAAATCTTCCAGTTGCATTGGCCCTGCTCGTTTGTCATCAGTTTGTCATTGGAGATTTGCACAGCAGTAAGGCGCACTTGACATTCTGACAAATAAAGCTGCGAGATCAACACATGTGGCCCATGCCACTTTGTTGCATCATTGATCCTCATATTTGACTAAGACAACTTTTGATAGGCACCAGATGATTCACACCACTCCATGCAATTCCACCCTCAACCAAACCGTGTATAGGAACCAGGCACTGCCAAGCAGTGACACTGGCTCACTATACTGGCTCGCTAATGTCTCACTAGTGGCTCAGACTAGCTGCAGATGATGTACACATCCATAGAGGTATCATGTTGCTTCTGAGAAGGTTTGGCAGAAGTGCCTGTTTCAAGTTGCTGGCAATCAATACGGAAGTATATACTTTTATTGTTCTTTTCCAACATATCCGACTTCTTTTGCAAGAACAATAGGATTATGGTACGTATGAAACGTTGCAAGAAAAGTGTACCATGAAAGAGTGGAAACAAAGCCATCTATGTAAAATGGTCGAACATCTAGTATTACACAAGCACTTTTCCGAAATCGGGTAGTACTACTAGTCAGACAACTCTCAGATCAGAAGTACATGTACATTGAAGATATATCTTGATAATTTGGCTTGACTGTGACTCTACAATGAACCCAGACAGTTCCCAGTAAGCTGGACAATCTCCATACAACCCAAGCCTTTGTTCCGTAGACTACACCTAAGAGCCTCAGAGGGCAGTTCCATCAGCATACTATTATCGGCATGTAGAGTCATCTTCATTTATTCCATGGCCGCTGCTCCGAACTACTTTAGCCCCTATTTAAGTTTTTCAGGATAAGGGAACTTAGCTGGCTACTCAGAACTACATGTTCACTTAGGCTTGGTGGAGGTCACTAAGAGGGGGGTAATCAAACTGTTTTATGCAAAGTTTTTTAATAATCTTATTGCAAGATTGTGTGCAAACGTATATTTCACATGAGCACACCTGCAGTGCAATTATTAAGTAATGCATTAATTACATAAATCATAGTAGGCCATAGTAAGACACTGATGCCAAGGGTTGAGAGGAACCATACTACCAAGCCATACTGAACCTTACCGTAACACATCACACCAAACCTTGCCTGGCATGCTATGACATGATACAATGACATGTCCTGCCACCTTCCAAAATTACCATAACAGAAATAGATTGCCTTACTGTTCCTAAGGTTAAGCAACATTCTGTACCATGCTGCTGAGAGACCATACCTATACAATGTCATTACATGCAATACCACGATTATTTCTTGTTTTAAGAATTCAGATAGCACCTCTATTTCCAATAACACTCATATATGCATCAGTACCATTCAAACACAATCAATTTTTGAACTATTGGTCAACCATTTACCTTGATACAATAATCACAGTTGAACAACGATGACATTTTGTTTTCTGTTTGAAGGTCGATATCAACTTGAAATTCAACCTTACACCATTCCGTAGATCATAGTATCCATATACCACGTGCCTTGCCCATACCAAAGTTTCCAGACTATGCCATACATATCACAGAATCTCTCTACCATTGCATACCAGACTATGCCACACCATACTGTAGTGATGATGGTGTTTTAGAATTGAAATACAACCTAACAAAGTGAGACACAGAACCAGAGGTAACAACACTGAAGAACACCATCTTGACACAGGAAAGCGTGGTTTTAGGCACATTTATATCGCCCCGGCAAGAGATGATTAAAACGTGGATGGCAATGGATGGATTGAGAGCAGAGCACCATACAATATAGCACAAGAGGAATTGCTATGGAGCCCTTTCCATTCATTAAATACAAGCTGTGCCAAATACTCTCTGACGTTGAGTGGGTGAGCTGGTCTTGCTTTCAAATACCTCTTCGTATTTCCATTTTTCTGCTCTTCTAGAATTCAATATTCCCCTCATAGTATTGAGAGCTTGATGTACACCCTGTCTAGCAGGCTCAGTTGATGCTTGGCTGGGCACACTGGTCAGCTATCATATTGCTGCAACACTTTTCTGCTGTCACACCAAGGTTCTCTGCGTTTCTATTTTCAAATGCTCTTAATTCAGACAGATGGGTCAAAAAGCACCCAGTTTTCTACAGTATGCTTTCAATGTGGGAGATGATATGTCAAAGAAAGGGAACACCACACACTTGCAGAGAACTGACTCAACTTGCTGGCAGTTGCTGCTGACTCCAAGCTGATCTCCAAGGAAAGAAGTAGGCAGAGCTCAGGGCCACATTAGCTACAAGCTGCACCTTGGTAAGTTCTTGCTGCTTATTATGGGAAATTTGTGAGATTTATGAGATGAAAGAGTTGGTGAAAGGCTACCATGCAATGTAATGCATTTACTTCTAGGTTTTGGATTAATTGCTTTGCCAAGCACGGAAGACGACATTACATGTTGCTATTACGGATGACTTGGTTACAAAAAATGGAGCAAGTTGGGCGCGGGAAAAATTAAGACAATACATGGAAAACCCTTTCATGGCAACCGATATCTCAGCACGAAAAAAGTAGGTCGTTGGTTGTCCAAAGAAATTAGCAGAAGCCAGAGGGAATATGTATGAAAATGCCTATGAACTTTTTCTGTAGAAAGATTTGGTTTTATCTGTTCCTTTTAATCTCATCATCCATATAACCGGTTGAAATTAACAAAAGGTTCTTGCCTGAACAATTTCAAATTCCTATTTTTGTTAATATTCTGTCAATGTTGTGATTTTTGTGGCCATTACGACAGATAATTGAAAATAAGTGTTCATATGAAAAAAAGCTGTGAACTGTCTGAACGCCCTTCGTAGATATAGCATATAATACTGCACTGCACCTAAACCCACATTCATCATAAGATACTTATGCCAAGGTTAGAGAGTAACCATACTACCAAGCTATACCGAACAATACCTATACCACATTACACCAAACCTTGCCCTGACATGCCATACCATGATACAATGACATGCCATGCCACCTTTGCTATTGCCTAAACTGAAATAGACTGCCTTTCTGTACCATGAGCATGATACGGAAAATGACGTATCACACGTTGGTGATGGGATACCTATATATATTGTATACCTTGTCGAAGATGTTCCACCACATACATGTGATTCGAAAAACAGCTCACCATAACATAACTATAACACAGAAGATGTCATAGTTCAAACTTTAAATTGACAGGAAATACAAAAAGGAGACATCAAATTGAAAGGTCAGAAACAGTTACCCCATTACTGGCTAATGATAAAGCTTGCTGTGTGAACCACTGCGGTGACTTTATTCATCGACTATTAAAGTATGTGCGACCGGAATGAGGCAGACCAGCTAGACCACTCTCCTGTGCCCTCAAGGCATGCCCTTGCTTCCTAGATGCAATTTTCAAAGACTCTCCATCTCAGCGTTCAGGCACATAGCTCCTACTGCTGGAGACTCAAGATGCTGATGTTGCAATTTCAAGTTGATATTGAAAAACAGCAAGGGGGATACATCAAGCCAGACTCTGAAAAACCTGGGTTGGCTGTGGAACCCAGACTGCATGATACAAAACCTGGGTGACGTTAACACTGAGGGATATGGTTGTCGACACCATAAGCTGTCTTGATTTATCAATATGTGGTTGCAGCTTCTTTATGTCTGCAGTGTCTGCTTCTATGCCTGTCTTCTACAGCCTACATATACTACAGTTATTCTTTATCTTTTTGTTTCCTAATGTTTATCTGTCTCTTCACCTTTATCTATATCTATATCTCTTGATATCTCTATCAAATTCTCTCTATATCTATATCTTTATCTGTTTGTACACTTTTCTTTTATGTTTATGAATAAATAATAGATCTCTATCTTTACTTGATAATTATTTACCCCGTATGAAAGTTCATGTATAAATAACATATATATTCGGTATTAATAAATAATAATAAATAATAGGCATTTATATAGCGCTAATTCCAGTAAACTGCTCACTAGCGCTTGTATTTATCTAACTATTCATCTAACTTTTTTTCTATATATGCCATTATTTTATCTAGCTATCTAACTATCTATCCTTCTATCTATCTATCTAGATCTGACTGAAATACTTTTTTGATTGATTTCCAGTGATTCCGAGAGCCTAGCATGTTGATCACAGGGGAATATAGGGGATAACCCAGGAGGCTGTCAAGAGCCAGGAGCCAGATCACCTCATAGGATAAGTGCTCTTTCTGCCTTTAATATGACATATCAGTCACAGGCCCTAGGAGTTAGTGTTTAGTCTAGGGAGCTAGTTGCCTGTAGTGAGTTGGTTTGGTAAATCTTCCAGTTGCATTGGCCCTGCTCGTTTGTCATCAGTTTGTCATTGGAGATTTGCATAGCAGTAAGGTGCACTTGACATTCTGACAAATAAAGCTGCGAGATCAACACATGTGGCCCATGCCACTTTGTTGGATTATTGATCCCTCATATTTGACTAAGACAACTTTTGATAGGCACCAGATGATTCACACCACTCCACGCAATTCCACCCTCAACAAACCGTGTATAGGAACCAGGCACTGCCAAGCAGTGACACTGGCTCACTAGTGGCTCACTATACTGGCTCACTAGTGGCTCAGACTGGCTGCAGATGACGTACACACCAGTAGAGGTATCATGTTGCTTCTGAGACGGTTTGGCAGAAGTGCCTGTTTCAAGTTGCTCGCAATCAATACGAGAGTATATACTTTTATTGTTCTCTTCCAACATATCACACTTTTTTTGCAAGAACAATAGGATTA
This sequence comes from Platynereis dumerilii, assembly GCA_026936325.1. Lineage (NCBI taxonomy): Eukaryota > Metazoa > Annelida > Polychaeta > Phyllodocida > Nereididae > Platynereis > Platynereis dumerilii. Next base: position 108,889,532 of record JAPTHN010000001.1, on the reverse strand, counting down.
TGGTATGTATGAAACTTTGCAAGAACAGTGTGCCATGAAAGAGTGGAACAAAGCCATCTATGTAAAATTGTGGAACATCTAGTATTACACACGCACTGTTGCCAAAATATGGTAGTACTATGGCTCCAAATTCTCCAGAAGTCAGGCAACTCTCTTTTTAGAAGTATACATTGTTGATAAATCTTGATAATTTGGCTTGACTGTGACTCTACAATGAACCCAGACAGTCCCCAGTAAGCTTGACAATCTCCATACACCCCAAGCCTTTGTTCTGTAGACTACACCTTAGAGCCTTAGAGGGTAGTTCCATCAGCATACTATTATCGGCATGTAGAGTCATCTTCATTTATTCCATAGCCGCTGCTCCGATCTACTTTAGCCCCTATTAGCCGACATTAGGCCAGATTCAGGAAAGACATGGACTACACAGACAGTGAAGAATGAGGGTATTTTGATTGGATTTTGATCTGCATGCTAGCGGCCACCGATTTCTGTTAACAATAAGTGGAATTAGGGAGGCAGCGAGCAGCACGCAAGCAGACAGGCAAGCAGGCAGGCAAGGGGACTGTTCGGAGAGATCCATGGAGAGTGTGTCATGCCAAACTGTCAAGCCTGCAGCAGCCTGAATCCTACAGACATTTCCTCCTGAATCACTGGTGCCTCTTTCTTATACTAAAGTAGCAGGGGAAGCAGTAGAGGGAAGACTAGCCAGTCCATCACATAACAAGCTTGCAGTTGCTAGCAGCGGCCAGATAACCATCAGCGGAGTAAGCCCCACAAAGTCCCGCTAATGACCAGGTAGGAACCCCAGTCACCACTTAAAAAATACACAGCTGCTACTTCAGTACTTGCAACGCTGCTATCCAATAGACTGAGCCCACAAAAGCAGCCTTACATTGATAAGAGAAGCATATGTAGGCAGGCAAGTGACACAGCCAGTTGTTATACCCCGAGAACATCACTCAAGGAGGAAATGTACCACCAGAACAGTCTCTTGCCTTTTCAGGCAGCAACCGCCTAGCTCCCAGACCAATGAAAGGTCCCTTTTTCTTGGCATGTTTCATAAATCTGACATGAAGTCCAAGAGAAGTCTCGGAGAATACGATCTTTCATGTGTAGTGCACAAAAGCAGCTGCTATAGTGGCCCACGGCGGCTGCTTCATTTGACGGTCGTTCAATGGTGCACCGGGTCTCTGCGCTCCCACATTGAAGGTGTATCATGATTCAAAACTCATTTGGATAATAGGGAAAACACAAGAATGGTGTGTACGTGAATAATTGCTTGTCCTTTGTAAGTTGTATTGAGCTCTGTCAGCCACGGCTTGCCTGCCTCATCCAAGAACCTTTGGATCGTAGGGTGCTGAAGGGATGGCCTGTTTTATGTCATTGTGTTATAAAATACATCTCAGGGAAATTCCTCTTCCAACACACAAGCCGGGTTAGCTTTTATATTGGCCCGGTGGCAGACAATATTGCAATGGCCTCCGTCCCATCCTTTTATATTAAAACAGACAATGCTGAAGAGGGATACATGGATGTCATGTTAGGATCAAAAAGCTGCGTCTATATTTTGTTTTGGCAGTCAAGCCAGAATTTGTTTTATGTTGTATGAGTGTGCCCCACATCCAGGCATGCTGATTGCCTCAATGCTGCTTTGGTCGTCCTGTTTTTTACCTGTCTATATGAGAGGACATTAATCTTGTGGTGCTGTTATGTCAATGGAAGCAGCCGTTGTCATAAAACGCCCCTACCCATCTAAACAAAGGCGGGCAGCATGGATGGGGCCCAGTGCTGCCATGTGACACTGCCATCCCAGGCGCAAAGGTTAAAAGCTTAGCTTAGTGATTTTGAGTGCACCAGACAGATTCGTGTAAATTGACTGAACAAATGCATTGTTGCAGAAACCACCACAGAAAGGCAGCTGACGCCCCGACCCTCTCACAGAGAATGAGGTCTGCATAAAAACGCAGGTACACCACCAGGACCACAGCATATTGCCATAGAAGCTCTCAGCTACAGAGGAAAGTGAAGCCTTAGAAGTCGGCACTCTGCTTAGGTCGACATAAAACAATCTGTCAGGGCTAGGTCCGGCTGGCAATAGGACCACACTGATGCTTTGAGCGTTCCCTATTCCACTAAGGCCACACACAAGTCATGGAAACAATAGATGGTCCAAGGCTTGCTCTTTTTATGTTTGTTTCTGGCCCCTTGCTAGCTATTGAGTATACGCGGTCACCTATCAATGAATGATCACCAGGAGTCGTTTCAGCGGGCAATTTTCCTGCTTTATGGGCTCTGCTGGGCTTTTATAGGCGCATGCTAATGCCCTATTCTATTTATTCCTGCCTGAATCAGATATCCAAACCAATTGCTGGCGCTGCTTCATACTTGGGCCAATACTCTTGTTTAAAGATGACAGACCAGCGGGTGGATGGAGTGCCTCAGCAGTTGCACACAAAAGGGCCGAGGAGATTGCACCGGCGCACATCATGGGCTCAGCGTTTGATCCGCAACTTGTTTCCAACAGCCTCGAAAGGGAAGCATCTCCGGCCGGCAAAAGATGCGGGTGGCATCCATGAAAGAAAAAGCAAAGTGCTCGGGTTTCTACAGCTCAGATAGTTCTTGAGATGTTCCTTCTTTTTCTCCATCTCCTCTTATGGTATTAGACAACCTGCAGCAGCCTCAGATGAGCAGTAGCATCAACTACATCACTGGAAGCATCACTGGAAGCATCACTGGAAGCATCAGGGGGATTCAGAAAAGGCATCATCAGGAACATTTCTAGCACCAGCAGAGGGACCCACATAACTACACGTATGTCTGTGTACGTGGAAAGAAGAGAGGATGTGAAATCAAGTTGTGGCATTGATGGGCGTGAGAAAAGAGCATCAAGACTCTCACATCAGCAGCAGCCGGCAGCAGCAGCAGCAGACGGACCAATATCACGACTGCACTCTGCAGCAGCAAGAACAGCATCTCCAGGAGAAAACAGCAAGGCAGAAAACAGCCAAACAGCAGTTCCACGCTTTGGCAACTTTGCATTTGATGTCAGCCCGAGCCTCCTTTCACGAGCTCTTGTGTTAAGTGGTTAACGCAGTCCCATCTCTATCTTACACACCCACAACAAAGGCAAGCAAATGCTCCCCTCTCTGTCATCTGAGTAAGCATGAAATGCACCATGCTATAACCCCAACTGCTATAACCTGCCATTGCCCTAGCCCCATGGTATTGGCAGGGGACAGATAATCACTGGCTGGGTCCCTGCCTCTTCCCTCCACTTGTAACCGTCATATTTTTTGAATAATTCCTCATCCATAACAATCGCAGTTGCTGTTTTGCCAAATTTACATTTGCAATGAAATGCAATTTGATAACCAAAGCCCGAACATCATTTTGCTCTTAGTCAGTTAATTTATAAGGAATTTGCATGTGCAAGCACATGAATTAGCCCCCTGAATACTGGAGCTGTCAATTTGGCAAAATAAAATCTTGCACTTCACACATGTGTAGTTTTCCACACTCTGGGGACTGTTTTTCTCATCTCTTCTCCTAAATTACCAGCCCATTGATGTAGGAGGGTATTCCGCCACCAACGCTAATGCACCATTCCAAGAAATGGGCTCCATTAGAAGGGAATTTTGCCGGGTAGTTATGGAATCACGAGACTTGTTGTTTCTTTGTTTCCTCCTTTTTGTCGCTGAGGACGAAACATTTGGTGTAAACTGAAGAGGAGAAAGCCGAAACAGAAAACATCTTGTGTGCAGCAGCTTCCTCTTGGAGTGAGACCTCCCTAGCAGCATTCCCCAACCTCAAATTGCAAATTAAAAACATTTCTAAAAAGAAGTGCGCTTCAAGATTGAATACAGCCGGCTAACCCGCCGCATGAGAGATGAGATTTATCCATTTAGAATATTAACTGCTTGGCGTTACTTGGCAGGATTGTGTGTATTTAACTAGCCATTAAGTGGTTAATTTGCAGGGGATCGGGAGAGTGATTTGGAGGCGGCTTGTGTGATTCGCCAGGCTGCATTGTGAGATGGCAATGCACTGGAAGAACGTTGAATGATGAGGGAATAATTTCGGTCATCAAGTTTTATGTCATAATTGGAAAGCTGAGAAGTTGCCGCTGAGACAAAAAGGAGCAGCGCAGATTGCAAGTTTCAACTTCTAAACATAGAGAAGACTCAGTTCATCAGGTTAGAGAGAAAGGATTTGTGTGAAAATTAATGGCTGTCGATGAGAAGAAAATGGACTTTTTAAGAGGCAGTGAGCCGGGGGAGGATTAGAAGCTTAATGGAGCATGTATTCTAAAGCCTGCAAGCTCCTCGGATGTTCCCAAACATCTTCCAGAACATCATTAGCTGTCAGCTAGCGTCTCTTCACACCTGCATCACCGATCAGTCTGCCACTACAACCACTGCTTGGGTGGGCCATAGCATTCCTTCAGTGCAAGTATTATGATCCAAGGACTGTGCCTGTGGTCAGGCCATTATTACTAAATGCTTGCACAAGAGGCCTTGACTGCAACATCACTATTTGCTCAAGCACAAGGCAAATGATGTTGCATTGTATTAATTGAGACAGAGTGGCAAGCACTGGCAAGCACTGGCAACCACCAGAGAGCTTCTTCTGCAGTAACAAGGTATATTTATCGTAAGCTGAAAGTAATCATTGCTCAGGCTTCCTTGCTAATGACCTGGTTTCTGGTTACCCTGCCATAGTTAGAGGCAGCCCCTGTGTGGGATGTCAGGGCTGGCTGTCTTGCAGATATTCTAACGACGACTCCCAGTGATTTATTAGTGGTCTGTTAAACACTTATGCAAAAGGTCCACACCCTGCCCACATCCAGCCCACAGAGGGGCTCTTTAAAATTAATTGGAAATTGTGATGGTGCGGGCCCATGGCTGGCGTATGTTGGTGTCAGGGGATGATGCATGGGCTGATGGTGCCTCTTTCACTTAGACCATGATTAATACGTGTAGCCGGCTGCTGAGTCAAGTGGTGATGCTGCACTGAGTGCCATCGCATCTTCTCCATCAAAGACCCAGCCCTCCCTGACCTGGCCACATGTCACGTTCCTGCCCGAAATGTACAGCTGAAATAATTGAAAGCCCAGGCTTCAAAAGGACTCTGACTTTTTCTCTCCGCCTTCCACAGATTTGTGGTCGATACACACAAGAAGTTGTGCGGCGGATAGAGCCAGCCCGATGGAGACTGCACTGGCGGCATTCTTCAAACAAGTTGTTATAAGGACCTGCACGGGCAATCAATGTCTCAACTTAGACCAGCCGGGCAACAAGTGAAGGGGAAAGGCAGCGCTAGAATTCAGCGGTGTAAATTGCCGGAAAGTAGTCGGGCCCTGCAGAGACAGTGAGGAGCATACAGAAATCGACTGAGTACGCCTTACACATACAAGACTGCGCTCTGTATTAAACCCCAGATAAATAAAGCTTTTACTTGCATTGCCTGGCGGTAATGGGGGAAGCAAGGGGACCCTGCAGGCTTGTTTGGGGATTAAGCTCTTGTAGGGAGTGCGCCCAGGCAGTGCACTGTCCCCTTGCAAAATTTAACATGTGCCTGCGTCTCTTGTTTGTGCAAGGATAAGAAGGACTGATCGCCCTGAGCCCTTTGCTACCAGTCCACCTACACTCTCTGATATATTACTTGTGCCTTCTGCAATTGCTCACAATTTGATAAAACCTCCATTTGCAGCACCCGAATGGCCTGCGATGTGCTTCTTGCAGATTCCACTTAAGAAATGGCAGATGCAGCATATATGATGTTATATATTCAGCTTCAGGCACTGTACATCAGTTACCTCCAGGTCCACCTGTCCAATTATTGTATTCAAGAAGAATCTACGTATTTATGCATCAAAGGGAAAAATCACATAGTGATAAGCATAAGCAAAAGTATGTCCCCGTCAAATATGATATTTACGTGAAGGATCGAGAACGGTCAGAATTAGTGCACGGTGTAGAGTACAAAATAAACATACAAACGATAGGTAAGAAGGCTGGTAAGCAATCTGAACATACGGAACAAATTTCAAAGGAAATCTATAGATTAATTTTTTATTGCACCAATCGTTTTTCATAAAATAAAGCATCCAACATGCAATGGAACTATTCACACAAGAGACTATGATAGGATGACATTTGATGTGTTATTTCGTGTAAACATATAAATATTTTTTTGAAGTGATGGGATATGCACATTGCACAAGGGTCAAGTTCGTTAAAACAGATGCGATGTTAATTTGTTCTTATTGCTTCATAAGCACCATTTCAATGGTGAAGATTTTAATGAAGATGATGCCACTTTCTTCATCCGCAGGCATGCTGTTTGGCCGAGAAGGGAGGTTGCACTAATGAATTGGGCCTTTTATATCAGTAACATCAAGAATACCAAAAACACTTAGATAAATCTGAAACGAAAATAGCCAAAAAAAGGAATAGGCCTACATTCAAAGGGTGATTAAAGTAATTAAATGTAATTGTTTCTAAATCGTTGGAAATGGCTTGTTATCTTGGGAGAATGGAATTGATTTGGAAACCATTTAACATGGAATAAAGGTGACACTCTCATAAAGAAAAGATTAGTTCATTGATTAGATGGTTGTCTGGAGAAGATGGATTATATGAACAAAGAAAATTGAGGCCAGTGTTATTTTGTTGTTCTGACCATATAATATTCTTGATTGAGTCTTATCTCAAATAATTCCTTCTTTTTAACCACTCAATTCATACATCCTCTTCTACCTTTTTAAAATTAATCCCTTACCTTTTACTCTTCTGCACAGCCAAACCTGTTGTTCCTTTAATCCATCAATCTCTGCAATCAACACTTTTAATTCTTGTATAAATTTGACATTTTCTGATACTTCTGAAAGAATCTGTAATTTCCTTGTTCTTTTAGAATATGATAAGCTAACACATTGTCTCCTTATTTCTTCTTAGTCTTCTTCTCTTCTTTTCTTCTTCTCTTCCTCTCTTCTTCTCTTCTTCTCTTCCTCTCTTCTTCTCAACATTTAAAAAATCCATGTTGGTTTTGCATTGAAATTTGGTTTTTCAAAAAACCATTTTGAATCTAAAAAACCAATTTTGTCCCGACATTTTTTAGAGTGTATGTACAAAACTTGAGCATCTAAGTGGACATTTTCAGACGAAAGATCGAGGATGATGCAAAGAAATATTCAACAATGAGTGCACCTGATTGTCCTTTTCAATCTGTCACGGTGTCATAAGGGGAAAAATACAGGTTCAAATCAAGGTATCTGATGGTGCACGTCTGTGCAACTTCATTGGGCACAGAATATTATGTTTTTAACTTTGATCAGGAAAACGGATTTTCCTCAATGTGTGCCTCCCAGTCCTTGTATACAGCTTTGCGACAGTTGAGCTTAATTAATTCTGGTCCTGAACAGAACCTCTTAACTTTGACTTTCCTTCTTAAGGGTTTCCATCTGATTTTGATTTTATTAGAATACACACATTTCTTGCTCCTTGCGTTGGTCTTTGGTGTTTTTAATTTCGGCTCTTTTCCTAAGTTACAGGACAGCCAACAATATTGTATAGGTCTATCTATAGATTTCGTCCATGCATTTTATCAAACCATGTATCTGATTATTGCTAATGTTAAATTAAAACAAAGCAGTTCAGAAATTGGCTACTATGGTTGTTAAAAATGGAATGTGACATTGTTCCTGACCACAGTGCTGATGAGGGCCATTTAAAAAATGTGTGGTTTCAGCAATATATGAATTTAAAAAAACGCTAAATGCATGCCAATTGTCTGAATTTCAACTGGTGTGTGGATTTATCGACTGTCTACTTCAAATATCCAGGGACACGCAGACAAAGCAACAGAGCAAAAGGTAACAGCAACCTGGAGTAAAACAAGGATCCCTCTTGAAACCCCATTGTTACACACAAATAATACCCTGGTTTCTTGTAGTGTCATGGACAAAACCCTATGCACTTTAGTGGCCCCCTCCCACTCCTCCTACACATCTTATTGATTATTGTTTGAAGGTTTATACCTCATTAATGATTTTTGTTGCACATTAATGAATGAAAATGACAAAAATGTGTTACATGCACGCATAGCAATTTCAACCACTCACTTTTAAGCTTAAAAGCTCTTTTGAGTCTTGTAGTTTGGTCGCTCAAGTATTCAATTGGTCTTAGTATCCTCACCCTCATAAATTTGCCAATTCATCTGTACAGTGTTTTACGCCATTAACTGATTATTGCTATTGCTTTGGTTTTTATTTTATCACTTCAAACCTTATTTTCATTGTAAAGAATATCATGAAAGTAATCTTCCATTTTCTACAGTTTAAGGTTTCTTTATACCTGAGCTATTTCGTCTAATAGACATTTCTCTTCATTTGTGAACAATCGTAAAATTGTTGTGGTGAAAAATGTTTTCTTCACAGCATAGTCATAAAATTCAACTTCAAAATTTATTTGCCAGATCATGTGTCATTTATTCACATGTATATGAACAGTACAGAGCAGTCAACGAAAATGTTCACCCGCGTACCCGTGTTGCAAAACTCTTCACAATAAACTTCAGATGAGCATGTCATAGCATATTGCTCACTTCGAGACCTACATCTACTTGTTGATGCCATCTTCACACGGTTCAAGTTTTAATAAATCCATGTGAATCAGATGCTAATTTGTTCTAATTGCTTTGTAAGTACCACTTTAATGATGAAGATTTTAATTGATTCCACTAATTAATCAGATGGTCGTGCCCAGGAACATCATCGGGCCATTTCAGTAATGTCAAGAATGTTTGGTTGTCTTATCAAATGTATATAAAAAAATCTCAGAAAAACTTACACAAATTTAAAACTCGATTAGCTACAACAAGGAAATGAAGCCTGAAGGTAATTAAAGTCATTGAAGTTGTAAAATTGTTTCGTGATCGTTCAAATGACTTGTCAAAAAGAAGCAAAAAACAGGTTGGCGGAATCCATGTCAAGTTAAGTGAAGGCTGGGGTTAATGAATGTGGAATTCAACATGATATAGTGTTATGTTTTATGGTTGTACACATCACGAATAAGTTGACATTTTTTGCATATGTTGAAAATTTATGTCTGTGTTGTTGTTCCAGGATCCGATTTTTGATGATTTTTTACTAAAAATTATCAATTTTCCTGGGTCACCTAAAGAAAGTTTTCAAATTATTCTCAGCAACTAAAAATGGTTTATGATATCATTTATATGTAAATCTAATGTCTGGGGAAAAATCTTTCAAGATGACACCAATCATTTAACTTGGAATAAAGGTCATGCACTTTTAGAAAAGAAAAGAGTAGATAATAGAGATGATTAGTTCTCAGATATTGATGATATAAGAGCCTGCAGTATCTTCAGTTGTCACAACAATATATTCACAATAGACCCATTTCACGGTGTTGCCTAAACATTGGACCCAAATAACTTTTTAGTGATTCAATGGTTTTTGATTTTTTTCTGCATAGGGTAGATGCATAACTTTGATACATGCACTTTAATTCCAAAAACACAACTCTCAAAATTTTATCTGAAAGAATGACCAAGTTATGATTTAATCTTAAAGCATAATCTCAATCAATCCTCCCTTATTATATTTGAACAATGCATAGGCCTATTATCCTCTCATGCCTTAATTAATCTCTTGTTCCTTTCTCTCCTGCCATGGTTTTACTAAATAATGTATCAAATTGTCACTGTGTATGTTAAACACTAAAACTCCCCAGCTTAATCAATCGATTGAAATTGAATTGACAACTGTTGTTGGTTAAAATGGATGGTACAATTGTTTCTAACCGATGAACCATACCCGCTGATGAGGGCCATTTGAAAAGATGTGGTTTGTGTCAAACAGAAAAGAATAACTAAATGCATTGCCAATTGTGAGAATTTCAACCAGTGTGGGAGTATATCAACCATCTCCTTCAGGTTTCCAGGAATCCAGGGAAGGTCCAGATCACCCTTGCAGACAAAGCAACAAAGCAAAAGGTAAGAACATCCCCTGATTCCCAGAATAAAACAAGGATTCCTCTTGAAACCCAATTGTTACACTGAAATAATACCCTGGTTTCTTGTATATACACATAGTGTCAATATATTATTAATATTGCATAAATGAAAAAAAAAAAAAGTAGTCGAGGTTGTTCATCTGTTTTGCAATACTCTTCACAATAAACTTCAGATAAGTAGGTTCATAACATTTAACTCCTTCTCATCATCCATTTACAACTTTGTATTCTTACAGCTTTGTTGCTTTCTCTCTTTTGAACAATTCAAAGCTGACTTAACTCCTTTAAAACGAGAAAGGATTTTATGTTTACACACTTATTTTTTATGAAGTAATGGAATATTCACTAGGGTCAAGTTCATTACAAAGGATGAGAAGTTAATTTGTTCTAATCGTTTCATAAGCACCATTTCAATGTTGAAGATTTTAATGAAGATGTTGCCATTTCTTCATCTGCGAGCATGCTGTTTGGCCGAGAAGGGAGATTCCACTGATGAATTGGCTGATCAATGATCATGCCAAAGAACATCATTGGGCCATTTGTGTCAATAAGGCCTATATCTCTACTATATCATCATTGTTATATACTTGGAAAATTCGTAAGTATCAAAAAATCTTACAATTTAAAACTGAGCCACAACAAGGAAATCCATGCAGAATTTAATTTCAAAAGTCATTGATGGTAATTGTTTCATAATTGTTGATACAATTATTTTGTCATCTTAAAACGAATGGAACTAAACAATTTAATTTTTATGGAATGGATTATTGTTTTGTAACCATGCGCACTAATCCCAATAATGAGGGTTATCTTTAAAAAAGCATTTGTTTTGCAAAATTTAAAAGAACAGCCAATGCACCGGCAATTCCCAAGCTGATGTGCGATTTCCAACTTGTGTGGGAGTTCATGAACCATCTCTTTCAAAATTTCCAGGAATCCAGGGAAGGTCCAGATCACCCAAGCAGACAAAGCAACAAAGCAAAAGGTAAGAGCATCCTGGAGTAAACAAGGAGCTCTCTTGAAACCCCATTGTTACACAGAAATAGCCTTGTAATTTGCAGTACCATGGGCAAAGACCTATGTACTGTTATTGACTCTCCCACAAACTCTTCCCGATAAGCAATTTAACATTTCAGCAACATTGTGACTACATCAAATCCTTGGTGTGAATTACATGTAAATTACGTAGAGTTGTATGGCAAAACATGACATTGTCAAAACATCAAGTAAAGAACGAATGTCACGATGACATTATAGCATACTATGTTGTAGCAACGTTGTTACAAGATTGTGAAGTAACATTGTAAAAAATTTCAATGCTTGTTAACCATGTAGGCTTATGGCATTGTAATTTCTACCATGAATTTCTGACAACAGACAAATTCACAACATCTTAGGAACATTGTGTCTAGGTCGCTTAGAGTAGGTCGGGGCATGCGGCCCCCCCTTAACTTCGAGGTGCGATTTGACCTACTTTTTATGGGTGATTATTTGAATGCTTATGCTTTCAGGAAGGGATCACTTGACTCTACTAATAACTAGTGAAACAAATGTCTACCAATTTTAATAAAGGAGTTACGGCCATTTTTGTAAAAAAATGAAAATTGCCTTCTTACCCCACCCATCGGGCACGAAGCCCCCCTATTATAATCATATGGCAATTTTTTTTGCGAGCGCATTCAGCCTAAAAGTTATTTCTTAGGGTTCTTCTATCCTTTTCAAGGCATTCTATTCACTTTTTCTGAATTTCAGAATTTTTCTGTTCATACTTTTATTTTTTAATATTTTTTGCCCTGTTTCAATGTCGGGCCAAGTTTTTTTCTATTTTAATTAGCTATTCTATCAAGATTTAAGGTAAAGTACACATTCATAATGGTTCCTGGAGCAGCTTCGACCCCCCAGTGAAGGGGGCCTCATGCCCCATATCATGTGGGGCCTCTCACCCCAAACCCACATAATTTAATTTGACCTCTATATTTTGAACAAAAATGCAAAAAACATGATCCAAATCATATTTGTGTGATAGTCATAAAGTGAAGCAATGCAGATATACATTATACTTTTAAAAATTTCCAAAGTTATTTCTGACAACCGCTTTCAAAGAATTAGTCAAAGTTACAAAAACCATGCACATTTTTTTGTTTCTTTAATTTCTACTATGGTTTGGTGCTGTTTGCCCTGAAAATTTGTGACGTCACCTAAGGCGCCTCTAGCTTCAATCCTATCAATAGATAAACGCACCAAAAATGTAAGTTTGGATATAAGCCTGGGGGGGCCTCTCACCTAACCCAGGCTTCTTGCCCCGACCTACTCTACTCATTTCATTTATTGATGATTATTTGAAGAACCTCTTTCTTATTATCCAGTATATCATTGTTTCTGCATCATTGATTGTTACCTATATCTACTTAGTACTTACTGTTTCTTTGCTTCCAATAATAATTTAATTTTTTTTATCACTTCCATTTTCTACTTTCCATAATTCTTCCTCCGTTTCCTCTGACACTCCATTTCTTAACAATTATAATTTTTGCTGTTGTATATACCTGTGGTTATTATCCTGTGCATTGCTCTATTATTTTAGTTTTTTTAAATATAATCGCAATGATCAAGTGACATAGAGGCAACGTTGCTAATTGGTTGTGAATTTGTCCATTGTCACAAATAAATATACAGTAGAAATAATATTTTGTCACAACATAAACACAGTGTAGAGATTCTGTCGTGTTGCCTCTCAACACTATAACAATATCATTTCCATCGTACATGCAATTTACACCAACATAGCAATTTGGTCAAAATATCTATGCAATAAGAAATTGTCAGTGGGATACAGCCTGTACTAGTCAAGTTGCTTTTATAGGAAATACCTATGTTCATTCACTATGAACACAAGATTGATTTGTTATTAGGGCTGCATAAACCAAATTATAAATTAATAGATGATTGTGATATGTAACAGCTGCTGAACTCATGTGACAGATTCATGCACGGAAAAAACTGATTTTAAGGGTCACTATTGATAACTTTCAAAACCATTGCATTTCACTGAAAGCTGACAAATTTGTGGCAAGGCATTTGTTGGTTCGGTATGAAGTTACTATTAATCTTAACTGATCAATTATCTGCATTGACCATCAACAGCTCATGAAAAAGCAACAATGCAATTCAGTGTAAATAAAATGTTAAATATTTTGGAAAATTAAAGGCTTTCAATCCCACGAATAAAACCAGGAAATCCAGAGGTTTCGAATTAACCTCAACAGAAATCTCAATGATTTCAAAATTTTGTTATTCCAGCTGATTATGTAAGATTGAATAAATTTAATCAGTATTCTTGCCAAATTCCAGGGCAAGCCAAGATCATCCATGCAAACAAGGCTTAAGGTAAGAACATTGCAGAATAAAAGAAAGATCTCGACAATGCACCATTCTTTTGTTACCAAGGAATAATAAGTAAACTTCAATGGAATAATAAGAAAACTTCAATCCAATTTTAGTTACTTCAAATGGTGCATGCCTGCAATTGGCCTCCTCTGTCTGATCTCAATGATCTTATTCACCATCCCAACAATCACCATGTTGACCAGTTTCTGTGTATCTTTGTATCTCTTTTATTTGTAAGATGAAGACATTACACATTTTGATCTTTGCATGATGTTCCAGGCAAAAAATGGCACAATTGATTTAGAATTAAAATAGTTTAATGAGCTGTCTCAGAGAAAATCATGCAAAATCCAGAGATCTTGATGGATGACCGACTCGGAATTGGCTAAAATTTTGCACACATCACAGTTTGGGTCTTTAAACATGTAATTCACGGTCAAAAGTCCAAATTTCATTTTTTAAGGTTGTGCCACAGCATCTTAAAAAAAAGATGTTTTTCACTTAAAATTGACTAAAAAATTCACTCCGAGCACCCATGAAATTGCATGTTTTTAAAGCCTCATAAAATCTGATAAACTACAAATATAGTCATGTAAGTTTAAAAAGTTTGTCATTTGGAACCTTAAAAATGCAAAAAATTCTTTAAATAAATTTTGACATCATTCATCTGTTTTTGGCAGCTTGCCAAAAATTTGTCTTCGATGGATTTTTGAAAATTGTGAAAAACACCCTATGTTTAAGGGGGCTGTTCTCAATGCCCGACACCTTTAGAAACCTGATTTAAAGAAAATAGGAATGCAGAACACTTGTATTTTACTAAATGGGTGTCTGTTCCGTGGGATATTTTGTTGTAAAGTTGCAATAGGTGGCGCTAATTTTCGAATTTTTCATTGAAATATTAAAAAATACGAAGTTCAACAGCATCTACTTAAAAGCCAGATATGATAATTTTTGGTTTAAGCCACAATTTTTGGGTGAGTGAATTGCAATATGTCATTTTCTATGACACTTCAACCCAATCCAAGATGGCAGTTGAGCTGGAATTCAAAATGGCTGCCAAAAACTAAATTGTATGCAACTTTGCTCCAAATTGGGATAGAGCGGCACTATTTTGGCTTCAAAGCTGGGTTTAGGGACCTGAGAAAGTCAATTATGATATCAATTTTCATTTTACATCCAGCCGATCCAAGATGGCATCCAAAATGAAATTCAAAATGGCTGCCGAAAGGTAACAATTACTTCTTTTTACTCATAAATGGGATTGATTGCCACTGTTTAGGCCCATAACTTGGGTTTTTGGGGTCTGAGAATTCCATTATGATATCCAGTATAGTCCATTTACATTTTCCTACCAAGATGGTGTCCAAGCTGCAATTCAAAATGGCCGCCAAAGGCATATTTCACCTATTTTTGCTCCAAATTGGGATTGATCACCACTATTTTGGCCTAAACATGGGTTTTGGGGGTCTTAGAATTCAATTATGATATCCAGTATAGTCTGTTTACATTTTCCTGCCAAGATGGTGTCCAAGCTGCAATTCAAAATGGCCGCCAAAGGCATATTTCACCTATTTTTGCTCCTAATTGGGATTGATCACCACTATTTTGGCCTAAACATGGGTTTTGGGGGTCTTAGAATTCAATTATGATATCCAGTATAGTCCGTTTACATTTTCCTACCAAGATGGTGTCCAAGCTGCAATTCAAAATGGCCGCCTAAGGCGTATTTCACCATTTTTCGCTCCTTTTCGGGACTGATCACCACTGTTTGGGCCCAAACATGGGTTTTTGGGGTCTCTGAGAATTTGATTATGATATCCATTTTCATTTCATTTAATCCAAGTTGACGTTAAAATCTGGAATTCAAAATGGCCACCACAGGTATATTTCGCTTATTTTTGCTCATAATTTGGATGGAACTGCCCTATGAGGGTCCAAACATGGGTTTTTGGGATTTGAGAATTCAATTATGATATTCGTCTTCGTGTCCGAGGTCGCCTCGTGTCTTTTGTCATGATGCAGCTTCGTCAAGTGTAAACAATGAAAGTATGAAAGTTGTTATGGTCCCTAAAACATTTCACAGGCGAAATGACAACTCAAAGTATTACTTGTCAGTGGTTACACTAGTCACAATGATACCCCACCTGGAATTTCATGTAAGATTGTAAATGGCCAAAATCATCTCAGATTGCATGCATCCAACACACATTTGTTTTGCAAAAACCGGATAGTGGTGTTTCGCAAAAACCGGATGGTGGTGGCAGTTTTGGGGGTCTATTTTTGCTAATTGGGCTGGAGCTGCACTATTTGGGTTAATCAGTTTGTACTTTTGGTTGTAAAATTTTAACATTCCAGGCCCTGTCCAAAAACCATGTTGGACTTGGGTTGCAGTAAAAATGCAACTGAATGCTCTGTTTGACTCCAAAATATGAGCTCTATCCTTATTAATGGTAAATATTGTTTTCTTTAGCTTTTTTGGGGTCTACCTAAAAAAACAGACAGCACATATATGCTAAATTTGGATTTGGTTGACACAATATTCAATTCACCGATGCTAAATTATACTTTTATACTTAGAAGGGTAGGCTCTATCCAAATATAGATAAAACTCCATTTTCAGCTACCACTTTGAATTCTCGGTTGGACAATACTTCAGATTTGGTCGTTTGGACCCGTAAGTACAGAACAATTCATCAATCTATCTCAATTAGGAGCAAAGGTAGAATTCACTTTGTGGCAATCATTTTGAATTACGTCATGGATGCTGTCTTGTATTGGATGGAAGTAAGAGGTAAAATAAAACTTGATATCTTGTTTTATTTCTAATTCCCGCAAAATTTAAGTTGATGCCTGTTTGCACCAAAAACAATTCAGCTCTATCCCTACTAAGATTCAAGACTAATTTTTTTTGAAGATTCAAGATTCAAGACTAAAGCAAAGGAAATTAAAATTTACATTTTGATGGCCATTTTGAATTCCAGCTTAGAAGGAATGATTGATCGGCTGAGAGTAAATAAAAAATAGCATGCAATGCATGTGCCTTGTCCTCGGGCCTTAATTTGATCAATTTGTTCCTCTGCCTGGTAGGTGGCAGGGCAGTCTGGAGTTTGTTTATGTCCCTCTCCTCCCTCTTCAGAGTCCAGGGAGAACCTACTACTACTACCACCACCACCATCCGGTTTTTGCAAAACAAATGTGTGTTGGATGTCAAAGGCTGCAAGCAATCTGAGATGATTTTGGCCAATTACAATCTTATATTCAAGAGGAGAGACATGAAATTCCAGGTAGGGTATCATTATGACTAGTGTAACCACTGGTAAGTAGTTGTCATTTTGCCTGTGAAAGGTTTTAGGGACCATAACAACTTTCATACTTTCATTGTTTACACTTGACGAAGCTGCATCATGACAAAAGGCACGAAGCGACCTCGGACACGAAGACGAATATCATAATTGAATTCTCAGACCCCAAAATCCCATGTTTGGACCCTCATAGGGCAGTTCCATCCAAATTATGAGCAAAAATAAGCGAAATATACCTGTGGTGGCCATTTTGAATTCCAGATTTTAACGTCAACTTGGATTCAATGAAATGAAAAATGGATATCATAATCAAATACTCAGAGACCCCAAAAACCCATGTTTGGGCCCAAACAGTGGCCACCACTCCCGAAAAGGAGCGAAAATTGGTGAAATACACCTTTGGCGGCCATTTTGAATTGCAGCTTGGACACTGTCTTGGTAGGAAAATTTAAATGGACTATACTATGCTGGATATCATATTTGAATTCTAAGACCCCCAAAACCAATGTTTAGGCCAAAATAGTGGTAATCAATCCCAATTAGGAGCAAAAATAGGTGAACTACACCTTTAGCGGCCATTTTGAATTGCAGCTTGGACTCTGTCTTGGTCGGAAAATGTAAATGGACTATACTGGATATCATAATTGAATTCTAAGACCCCCAAAACCCATGTTTGGGCCAAAATAGTGGTGATCAATCCCAATTAGGAGCAAAAATAGGTGAAATATGCCTTTGGCGGCCATTCTGAATTGCAGCTTGGACACCATCTTGGTAGGAAATTGTAAATGGACTATACTGGATATCATAATGGAATTCTCAGACCCCAAAAACCCATGTTATGGGCCTAAACAGTGGCAATCAATCCCATTTATGAGTAAAAAGAGGTAATTGTTACCTTTCGGCAGCCATTTTGAATTCCATTTTGGATGCCATCTTGGATCGGCTGGATGTAAAATGAAAATTGATATCATAATTGACTTTCTCAGGTCCCTAAACCCAGCTTTGAAGCCAAAATAGTGCCGCTCTATCCAATTTGGAGCAAAGTTGCATACAATTTAGTTTTTGGCACCCATTTTGCATTCCAGCTCTACTGCCATCCTGGATTGGGTTGAAGTGTCGTAGAAAATGACATATTGCAATTCTCTCACCCAAAAAATGTGGTTTAAACCAAAAATGATCATATCTAGCTTTTAAGTAGATGCTGTTGAACCCTGTATTTTTTCATATTTTAATGAAAAATTCGAAAATTAGCGCCACCTATTGTAACTTTACAACAAAATATCCCACGGAACGGACACCCATTTAGTAAAATACAAGTGTTCTGCATTCCTATTGTTTTAAAATCAGGTTTCTAAAGGCGTCGCGCATTGAGAACAGCCCCCTTAAACATAGAGTGTTTTTCACAATTTTGAAAAATCCATCGAAAACAAATTTTTGGCAAGCTGCCAAAAACAGATGAATGACGTCAAAATTTATTTAAAGAATTTTTTGCTTTTTTAAGGTTCCAAATGACAAACTTTTTAAACTTACATGACTATATTTGCAGTTTATCAGATTTTATGAGGCTTTAAAAACATGCAATTTCATGGGCGCTCGGAGTGAATTTTTAGTCAATTTTAAGTGAAAAACATCTTTTTTTCATGATGCTGTGGCGCAACCTTAAAAAAGGAAATTTGGACTTTTGACCATCACTTGCATGTTTTAAGACCTAAACCTCGAAGTGTCGAAAGTTTCAGCCAATTCCGAGTCGGTCATCCAGCAGGCTCTGCATGATTTTCTCTGAGACAGCTCATTAATTGCTTAAACTTTTGAATGTCATTTTTGATTGGCACCTTTTAAGATCAGTGGTCCCATGTGAAATGTCTTTCAACTTAGACACTAGCATTTTCCGCATTGATGGTTATGGATCATGCCTTCATGGATAGTTTCAGTGATCCTCTCAACAATAAAATATTTGTCTAACTGTTTTACACCCACACTTGATGCAGGATAAGAAGTGCATTGAATCAACAATAACTGACATTGGCATAAAGATTACATACGTTTTTTTAACTATTCTGAAATGATTGACACAACAAAGATGAATTTTAGGCAGATTTTCAGCAAATCCTTTTTACCAGGAAGTAAAAAGTGATCTGGAAAATTTTGATGGGGGGTCTTAGATCAGTATATCGCATCATGAAATGCGTAACGCGCAACAAATGTGACATAATTAGTATGTAAAAATCTCATCTGGTAGGGGGGGGGATGCATCCCCCCACGACCCTGCGTCTGGCCCTTTAATAAAGTATAATGTAATGTTTTGCAGGTGCCAACAATATTTACATTCTGGAAAGAATATGTCAATTTTGTAAAAGATAATGACATTTATTGAAATTAAGAGAAAAAACTCATGTCAGAAAATAACACTAGTTGATTGATTGCTAGGAATTATAGTCAACACAGAAATTATTTGCACACTTTGATTTTTCATCATGTTTCACAGAAAAATGCCAATATGATACGAAAAGCTGTCCTGTGTTTCAGAGTAGTGTTAGTAGGTTAGGATAACATGCATTTCATTTTTTACCAAAATGTATATTTTTGGAAAACTTGAAAAAACTGAATCCCGATGACAAAAAATTATTTGCACGCTTGAACCAACCACCAGAAACAGCATTTTTAAAGATGATACTCCTAACAAACAATGTTTTTTATGGTATCTCTAACACTTTAACATCAATCTGACATTATTTCCGTTTTTATAGCCATTAGGGTGGCCGAAAAAAAAAAATTTCTTAAATTCATATCGCATACCCCTGCATTTTCTGTGAGATGGTAAAATAAACACGCTGTTAAAATTTAAGAAAGATCCTTCAAGTCTAAGTGGTCCCCCATAGCCACTCAGTTTCTGCCCAATATTTTTGAAAAATGTCCTTTTGCGTAATCGCGGTTATAAATATCTCGCTTATTATTCGACATACAATGATAATATTTATACCATTGATCTCAGGAGAAAAGTAGCTTCAATTTGAGTACCAGGAAGCTATACCTACAATGACATTTGAGCTTGCCGGATTTTAGAAAACTCAAAATTTCATGTTGTCAAGCTAAACCGCTGTAATAATTCATCTAAACTTTCAAATTTTGCAAAATTGAATCCTACTTTAAAATAAGGCATACTTATATGATATTTAAGATTCAAAATATAATGCATAACAATGAATGACCAAAATAAGGCACATCTCAAAAAACTTCAAAGCTGTAAGCCAATCTTAGATTTTCGAAATTTTTTGGAAAAAAGTTACAGAGCTTCCAGTATGGTACAAGGGAATAATACAACGAAAGCATATGATGTTTTGAAAAATGAGGGGCAGAAAATAATCATCAGGGTGCATTGTCTGTCAAGTGTTTGGCGATAGGGCTTTACATCCTGCATTACTGCACCAAGCTTACTAGGAGCAGCAGGGACCGCACAACATGTTTTTTCCTCAAATTGCCAGTAAGATCATAATGGCCAATATTTACAAAGATGGTGAGTATAAATTTGAAGAAGAGATGCAGCATCTGGACGATAATCCTTATATTAGGGTGCATAGCATTATTAATAGTTTTGCTGGATTTGTGAGAAAGAGAACTTTAAAGTGAATGCCAACTTGATTATTTTCTGCCACAAACGACTGTGCACCCAATGTTTTTTAATGATGTTGTGAAATTTTAAGATGTGAAGATGAAATATCAGTATGGCTCTAAGACTCAAATGTATGATCCTTACTATTCCTTAGTGTGGAATTGGCTTTCAGGATCATAAAATAGAAAACCTTCATTGAAATTTGGTGGCATCTGAAAATGGCAATGTGTAAAAAATTTATATTTACAGATGATTTCATATTTGTAGACTTTTCTCAAATAACAAAATATTTAGCAAAATTTCTGGTCTGACATCAGGAAATCCTGCCAGACGATTGGTCAATTTGCCCATTGCGTGTCACTTTTTTTCAGCTTGCTTCAGGCAAGTGATGTTTGCTGGAAAAATTATGTCATAATTTTGACCAATAGTATAAAGCAAAGGCCAACTTGGTATTGTGGCAGTTGTTCACACATGTCAAACCACAATCCACATGAACTCTTTCACTTCTTCATGAACAGTTGTATTTCACACTCCTGTGTACAACTGTTGATTGTTTCAATTGATATTAAATCAGTTTCATGCTGACTCTGAATGGCTTCACATCTATTTCCACTAAATTATCATGCACCGATTTTTCACATTCAAGGGGGGGGTACTTATTACTCACAACAGCTTAAGGGGGCTACGAAATTTTAATGAAAGAAAAGGGGACATTCTAAAAATCCACATGGAATGTATGAGAGGTACAAATAAGCATGAAACCGAAGGGGGAATACATTTTTGATGGAAAGTTCCAGCAAAACTCCCCAGAATCATAAATTCTGAATTGTCCCTCAGGACAGGATGGTAGCTCAGTGATGTGGTCAACATTCATAAGAACATCCCAGTAGGAATCAGATCAAGGACCCCGCGATTGGTATACCCCATTGTCCTGCCGCCTCAGCTGAGCCTCTCTTCTGAGAAAATGTTACATTCACAATAATACATGTTTATTTTCTGTATAAACAGTCATTGCATGGATCACCTGATCCTCATCATCTGAATGCACAACATTGGACTTGCAGAATGTATGTACTGAAAATTTGTGAAACACAAACTGAAACTCTCACTTGAAACTGCTAAAGGCAGTCCCTGTTAGGAGATCAATGGCTTAAAATGCCATGGTCACCCATGTAAAACGCTATGTCACTTTTCAGGAGAGAGAGGTGTCATGCCTTCTCTCGACCAATGAAAGTTGCAAGAAAAATGAAGTATTTTTTACCTCAAATGTCTACAAATATGAAATCATCTGTAATTGCCATATATACAGTGTAGATTTGTGTGTCTCTGCAGCAAGGCTATAACACCATGAAAACCTGTCAATATTCTCACTTTCAACAGGAAATTGTTCCTTATGTACTTTATTCTTAATAGGAATTTTAAATCAGCTAAATTTGACAAAATGTGATATAAACTAACAATTTCAGCGATTTGGCTTGACAACATGAAATTTTGGGTTTTCTCAAATCCTGCCAGCTTCAAAGTTATCATAGATATAGCTTCCTGGTACTCAAATTGAAGCTAATTTTCTCCTGAGATCAATGGTATAAATATTATCATTGTATGTCCAATAATAAGCAAGATATTTAAAACCGCGATTACGCAAAAATGAATTATTCGTGAATTTTGGCTTGAAACCGAGTGGCTTTGGGGGACCACTTAGACTCGAAGGATCTTTCTAAAATTTTAACAGAGTGCTTATTTTACCATTTCGCATAAAATGAAGGGGTATGCGATATGAATTTCAGAAATTGGTCTTTTTTTAGGCCACCTTAATAGCCATACATAGAAAAAAAACATGGGACTGGGTGTATTCCTCGGATAACCCCTGTAATTCCACCTGTGAACCCCAGATAATGTTTGATTGGTGTAAATATGCTGAAGATACCATAAACAACATTGTTTCTTTGAAAAATAATTGGAATATCATCTTTGAAATGCTGTTTCTGGTAGTTGGCTTGGGTGTGCAAATATTTTTTTGTCTTCGTGATTCACTTTTTTAAATTTTTCCAAAAAAGTACACTTTGGTAAAAAATGAAATGCATGTGATCCTAACCTACTAACACTACTCTGAAACACAGGACAGCTTTTTTGTATCCTTTTGGCATTTTTCTGCGAAGTATGATGAAAAATCAAAGTGTGCAAATAATTTCTGTGTTGACTGTATAGCACTATATAAATTTGTTAATGAATAATTAATGATAATAACCTTTGTAATTGTCGTGATCATCATCATAAGAAATTGTAGAAGAAAGAGCAGAAAGATTATAGTTTATTTCAAATTAGATCTACTAGCTTCTCTCTGTCTTATAGTTTTCCCACTTTAGAAAATCAAGATTGAGGCCTCTGACCCTATCCATTTTGCCATCTAAAAAGACTGCCATATATAAGCGGGGCAGTAAATGTCTGTTGAGTGAATTGTAATATTGAGGATGTTGCATATATTTCAGAAGAATTGACAAATTAACTTCGCAATTCAGCTGATTATGTATGAATTAACAAAATGTGATTTTCTTGCCATTATCCAGGCCAAGAACAGGTCATCCAGGTAGACAAGGCTTGCAGGTAAGAACATCCTGGAAAAAAACAAACATTTGGCCACCCTATTGTTACCGTGGAATAATAAGAGAATTTCAGATCAAATTTTACTTATGTCTATGCATTTTAAGTGATCCAAACAAAGGTTATCTTGAAGATAACTTAAAATATCTTCAACTTTCTTTTTGTTCTCACTGCCATTTTATTCCTCACCATGAAATCACCATTTCGACCCATTTCTGTTAGCACCTTTCTATCTCTTTGTAATTGCTATATCATATCTGTAAGTTGAAGACATTTCACAATTTGAAGCTTGAATAACATTCTAAGCAGAAAAAAGCATTGTTATATTGCTACTTTCGAAGTTATGCATGAATTTGATATTTAGGTATAAAAATACCTGTTACAAGGTCACCAACTAGGCCTAAAGGAAAAAAACATGTCGGAAAAGTCTAATTAGTAATTTGTGAAGTTGACACAATTGTTTTGTTAGATACCTGACAATGTAGACAGAATCACAATCTGTTGTTATCTCTTTGTCACATTCTGCATAATGCTAGAAATGCTTCTTCTCCAAGATGCCTTTCATCTCCTTCCTGATCCTGTTTACTGAATTTCTTGCTTTTGTTTGTGAAGTTTACACATCTATTTTTAGTCTCAAGCAACAAGATAAACAAGCCTTTTTTTATGCCCTATTTAGATATTTATTGTGTTATATTTATTTCATAACCTGGCATATATTGTTCTTAAAAATTAAAACGCTAATTGAAAGACTGCCAAAATGGCAACATTTAAAAAAAATCCCATCAGAATACTTAAATTGTGTTTCTATTATTAAATGTGAAGTTGACACAGCTGATTTTTATTTGGTACCTGACACGTAAACAAGCCTTTCAGAAATCAGAATGTGTTATCTTTCCTATATCATATTCACTATAATGTCAGAAAGGCTGGTTCAAGATAACATCCACCTGGTTGCATTTATGTATGTAGGAAAAGAATATTCTAAGGTGATGATTATCTGTCTTCACAAACAATTTTGATAAACTTTAGATAGCAAAGGTGCATCTCAAAAAATTACGAAGAATTACATCAACACTTATCCCAGAATATCTTCTTATTGTTTGATTATGTTATGTCAATAAAAACCTTCACTTGTATGCAGACAATTGGCATATTACCTGGAATGAACTACCAGGATCTTATTTAAATCTCACTGTAGGGCTCGTAGCATGTTCTAGGTGATGCCAAATCCATCTGCTCAAAATTCGTAATGAATCATCATCAACGAATAATAACGTTTTGGCCAGATGCTTGGATTCAAGAAGTTACAAATAATATCTGATGAAATGCATGAAGTATGTACAAGGCAACTACATGTAGGTCTATTTGTGTCCTTGTCTAACACTCTGGGTAGACATTATAAGATAAGAAAGGGTGGTAAGGATGCCAATTGAACACTCTCTTATGAATTGGAGTCTGTAATGTGTTTCAGGCAGATGTTGTTTTGCCCACACATAGTTGAAGCAAAAAGTTATATTCTTTCAATAGCTTATATGATGCGAATATAATGCTTGAAGCATTCATAGCAGTACAAATAAATGTAGGATGTTAAAGATGATGCATAAAATCAAAAAAGGCCTATCAAATATTTTTCTAAATATCGCGATATTTGAGTTTTGGAAATCAGAAAAGTGAATAAACAAAACCTTGAGAAAACAATTATTAAAAACATACTTGGTTCACTTAATTGACCAATTACAAATATTTCACAGAAACAAATAAATCATGATAATTGTATCTAGAGGTAATATCAGGACGATTCCTGTACAGTTAAAAGAAGAAAAACATTAGCAGTCTATCAAAATCAGTTAAAGCGTTTATTTCACGACAAATGTCATTTTCATGTGTTACCACTCACTCCTTCCCACATTCTCTCATCCGCTCTTACGTCATGCATTCTTTGAGATATTTATTCAGCAATAATGATACATTTAAATAATTTTTTGTAGTTGTACTTCAGATTTATGTTTCACTACCTGTTGTGTGTTTGCACCTATTCCTATTGGTATAACAAAAATGTTTGATGTATGATATAGGCCAAGCTATAGACTAGTAGGCTGCTCAGACATCCTAGGGTGAGGCACACAAAACATGGTATGATATATCACTATTGTTTGTACCATCTACTTGTGCATACCAAAAGACTAATACGATTTTAACACAGGGGCACTTAAATGTCCTTCAAATAAATGAATGATTATTTTTGTGGTCATATGGTAATTATGGACATTAAAGGCTACCCTCTCATGCAAGACAGAACTGGATCAACATTGTAAACAAAGGTAAAACATCTGAAAACAAAATCTCTCGATTTCGTTGTTATTCAAGAATAATAAGAGAATCTTAATCCCGTTTGATTTTAGTTTTCTTCACGTGATTCATACAAAGCCCTTGTGCCGTTTCCAATAAGACTTCTCTTTTCAAATCACCATGTATCATCTTTGCAATTGCATCATCATGGTATTAAAGGGCTCTTCTTTTAATCTTGTAAGACGAGGAGATGACACCAATGACACCATTTGAAACTAGTAAGGTATGCTAGGATATTTTTCGTGGCAGTTCTTCTTCAGGTGTTCACAACACTATATTCCTCAATTACCTTGTATTCCCTGTCTGCGTTACAAAGTCATTAACAAAGATAAAACATCCTTTGTTGCATACAATACAGATACAACGTATGTTTTGGGATGCAGAGAACATTATAGGGTGATGCATAGAAGCCAGTTAGATACATCAGTGGGTGTGATAGATCGTTTGTACAATCTACTTGCAAATCCTTAAGAGATCTGAATGCGCTTTTCACATCAAAGAGTTTGAGGGTGTCTTCTCGATGTACCAGAAGATAGTGGTGTTTCTGTCACCACGATCATGAGCCGCTTGGGTTTGATTTGCAAAAAGCTGCTTGAGAAATGTATAACAATATATTGTGACAGCAAGATTTTCTGACAAATTCGTGAATAGATTTATTAGTAAAGACAGGTGATTGTTTTTTATTGGCTTATCACTATGTAATATTCAATGTCAAATGGCTGTTTCTGACTGTGACACATATCATTCAGCTTTTGATCTTATGTTCCAATTGCAATTCTGGCATTTTTATTTGTCCATTCTTGATAATGTGTTTGCTATTAAAAAATGTTGTCAGAACTAGGGCAATTTAATGTTCTTTGGATGAATTGAAGAATTGATTTGTAATTGTATGGTAATTAATTATCAATTATGGAAATTTAAGGCTTCTCTTTTCTGTGAAATAAAACTAAGACTCCCAAGGCATCCAAATTGTCTGATCCAAAACAAAATTGATGAATTTGTGATTTTGTATAAATTTCAGCTGATTATGTAAAAGAAAGAACTTAATTAGTACTCTTGCCAAAATCCAGAGCAGGGCCAGATCATCCAACCAAACAACGCCAAAGGTAAGAGCATCCCGGAATAAGCCAAAACTATTTGCATCCCATTGTTACTCAGGAATAACTAGAGAATTTCAATTACATTTTGGTTACTTCAAGCAATACCTGCAAAAGGTGTTTGTTCTGCACTCCAATCTTCTTCCTATCTGTCCTAACTTATCGCCATTTTGACCTCCCTGCATTTTTGAGACTATCAAGCATAATTTCACTCTCCATTGAAGTTAGGTTCAATATGAAGACATCACACTCAGTCACACACACACCTTGACAAATTATGCATGTTATATACTATATATACTTCATGTAGTGTTGGCAGTGCAGAACATAGCATGGTAAAAATTGCAGTACGGTTGGTTTGTTGTTGCTAGTATCTTAAATACATAAATATCTACGAGGAACAATACTAATTAAACTTTTACATACTGCCAGAATATTAAAAATGTCATGTTACATCGGTTAATACATTGTGAAGTTGACATAATTGTTTTGACAGGTGCCTGAAAACGTAAACAAGCCTTTCAGAAATTATAATGTTCATTTTTCCTTAATCATATTCAGCTGATGACAGAAAGCTGCTTCAAGATTCCATTCATCTGGTAGATTAATAATGTTGAATTTTTGATAAGAAATATATGTACGATTCCAAGATGGTCTCTACCTATTTATAAAGATCTTCATCAGTATATGACTGGTCAGGGCCCTTGTTGTGTCCTAAGATATTGTATAGAGTTTGATGCATGGTGTGCCATTCTCTTGCTATTTTATTCCAAAAGAGAAAATGGCTAACAAAGTCTGTAGTCAAGTTCAGAATTATCTCCAAACAAATTTATTAGAAACAAAACACCTGTCTTTTGGTTATTCATTTTTAAAGCCACAGTAGATTTCTAGTTTCTGCTAAGCTTTTGCACTAAGATGACAATCACATCAACTGCAGCTACTTAAGGGAGTAGATTGATAAACCGGTTATCACCTAATTGCTGCAAACAGCTTAAGGAAAACACGACAGCCCTAGACAGTTTGTGATGAATCAGATTTCTGCAAACACAAATATTTAATCTCGTTGCTCGTAAAAAGTTATCGCTGTCCATCAAATGTGTTAAGTATTGATTAAGGTCTGAATGGAATTGTTTCTTGCATTATGCCAATTAGCCTTAATTGCCAATGGACAATTGTAACCTAACAAGTTATGCAACAAGCTGTTAATCAATTCACCTGCATGATCATCACAGCTCAACTTGAAGGCTTGGGCTTATTCAAGCGTTGCCACTCTTGATTGATTGACTGACTGATTGATTGACTGATTGATTGATTAACTGATTGATTGGTTAACTGAATGATTGATTGATGATTGATTGATTGATTGATCGAATCGAAATCTATTTCAACAATCTGTACAAGTGTATTTCAATATTTCCTTTCTTCTTTCTTTCCTTCCTTTCTTCCTTCAGTTGATAGATAGATAGTATATACTTTCCACTTAATAATCTGCTATCTAACCAGTTCAGCTAAAGGGCAGAAATTTAGTTTAAAGATATTGTAAATGTCAGATGTTGAAAACTATGCATACAATCAAAAAAGGCCTATTTAGCATATCATATGACATTCTAAATATTCCCATATTTGCGTTTTGGGAATCTAAAAATCAGTAAACAAAATTTTAAGAAAATCACAACAGAATACATACATTCCTGTAAAGTTAAGAAGAAAAAGATAAGCAGTCTATCAAATCTGTTAATATAAGGCATTTATGTTGCGACAAATGTCATTTTCATGTCTTACAGACTGACATTACTTCTTTCCACATTCTTTCATCAGCTCTTATTTCATGTAGTCGAACTATTCATTTCGCAATAATAACATATTTCAATCATTTTCTGTTGCCTTCGAATATAGCAGTATCAATAATTGTGTTTGCACCAATTCCTATATCTGTGTTACAAAAATGTTAACACAAGATTCTATATCCTTTGGTATATGATATATTTATAAACTAGTAGGTACTAGGCAGCTCAGACATCCTAAGGCAATGCACATATGAGCTGGCATGATATATCACTATTGTTTGGACCATCCACTTGTACAACCCTAAGAGATGAATATGCTTTCGACATCAAAGAATTTGAGGGTGCGATACACAAGATGATATATTATAGTGATGCGCATTTCACCTTGAAATCAACCACTATACAGGTATATGGTATTCACTTTCCTATCACAACAGAGAGTTGTTTGAGATCATAGGTAAAGAGCTAATCTCATATACATCGTTAAGTGATTTTTACATCAATGTAGTCGTAGACCTGTAGCATGGACAACAGATGCCACCAGCAGCTTTTAATCGTCATGTATGCAACTCTCAACAAATTTTTGAGAGGTATTTATTTGAGAAAGCTGTTTTGTTGTTTTTCTACTTCGCTCCAAAAAGCATCTATGACATTTTAATGTGTTTATTGTGTGCTTTCCGATTGACATCTAAACGCTTAACCTGAAACTTGAGCAATTCAATGTCCTTTTAATGAATGTATCTGTTTTTTGAAAATATGTGGTTATTATAGACATTAAAGGCTACCCTTCCTGTGGGAAAAAATTGGACCGCCAAGGCCTCTAAAAAAAAATCAATGAATTTGTGATTTTGTCTTCCAGCTGACTGATACGTACCACTGAATGAATTCAATTAGTATCCTTGCCAAAATCCAGGACATGACCACATCGTCCATACAAACAAAAGTAAGAGCTGCTTGAAATAGAACAGGGATCTCTGCATCTCATTGTTATTCAAGAATAATAAGACAATATTAATCCCACTCGAATTACTTCTCGTGGTTCATATAGTAATCATACATGCAAACCCCTTGTGCTGTCTCCAACTTCTCTTCTTTGGAATTCCAATGACCATTTCCTTTTCCACTTTTTAGATGAAGACATTAAACCGTTTGATACTGTAGAAGGACATGCATTACGATTAATCATGACATTGTTTTGAAAATTGTATGTGCCTCAGACACAATAAACTGAGGTATGCAGGCACTGCCAAACAGTGACACCCCACTTAAAATTTGCTGAAAATTTGCTTTTTGGCTTCATTTTCTCATAACTGCAAAGTAGAGAAAGGTATTTATTGGCAATTTTTAAAGACACGTACTCAACAATATTTTCATTCACCATTGACAAAATATTACATATAGCAAGCTGACCCTAAGGTAGGCATACATTTATCTACATTGTGATCCGAAAAGAGAAAATAGGCCATGGCAAGATAAGAAAACACCGTGAACTGCGTGATGCTAGTATATATAATTTCATCATCCGAAATTTTTTTCTCTAAACTTTACCGCTCCCCAATTTCTTTAACCTCTCTGCCAAATTCCTCCTATACTAGTCTAGTCACTGTATCTCCCTTCTTTAATTCTTAACAATTTCAAAAATATTGTTATTGCAAAATTAGATCAGATTTGATGTAACTGGACACTCAAGCGTTTTCCCTACACTTTTGCCTTCCTCTTCCAACTCTAATTAATTTTTCATTCAGAAATAATTTCACCTCAAGGATAATTTTGGTGGCTGTTATTCTTCAGGTGTCTACTGCACTATATCTCTCAATTACTTTGTTTTCCTGTCTGTGTTTTGCAAATACGCTAACAAAGATAGAAAATCCCTTGTTGCTCACTACAGATAGACTGTACGGTTTGGGTGATGCATAGGAGGCTTAGGAGCTATCACGATACATCACTGAATGTTTTTGATTGTTGGTACCATCTACTTGTGCATCCTTAGGAGATCTGAATGTGCTTTTCACATCCAAAAATATCAGGGCGCATTCACAATGTATAGTACCGGAAGATATAGCTGTTAGGGCCCTGCACGGGACTAGATTTTTGTCTCACTCCCGCCCGTTCTTTCCAAATCTGCTTCCGATCCCGTCCCATTCTAGGCATTACAATGATAAAATTTTCCGAATTTTGACCCACTCCCACCAAATTTCGTCAAGTTCAGTCCCGTTCCTGTCCCGTGCAGGGCCCTAATAGCTGTGTTCATATCACCAAGGTCATGAACTGTTTTGGTATGATCTGCACAAAAATGCTTTCGTTGTGTACATTGCACCTGGACGATTTTCTAACAAATTCACGAAAATATATATTAGTAAACACAGGTGATTGTTTTTTATTTGCTTATCACTATATGTAATACACAGTATCAAATGCCTGGTCCTGACAAATATCATCATTCAGCTATTGACATTTTCATTTTCAGATGCAATTCTGGCATTTTTGTTTGTGAATTTCTTGATGTGTGTTTGCCATTGAAAAATGTTGCCAGAACTACAGGGCAATTTGATGTTCCTTGAATGAATTGAAGAATTGATTCGTAATTCTATGGTAATTAATTGTTAATTATGGAAATTTAAGGCTTCCCTTTCTGTGAAATAAAACTTGTCTCCCAAGGTCCCCAAATTGTCTTACCCAATCAAAATTGATGAATTTGTGATTTTGTATTTCTGCTTATTATGTATAAATGAATGAACTTAATCAGTATTCTTGCCAAAATCCATGGCCGGCCAGATCATCCGAGCAAACAAAGCCAAAGGTAAGAGCATCCTGGAAGAAGACAAAAATCTTTGCATCCCATTGTTACACAGGAATAACAAGAGAATTTAAATTCCATTTTGGTAACTTCAAGTGATACCACCCTGCTCCTCTGTCTCATCTTAATTACCATCATAACAATTGCCATTTTGACCTCTCTCTATTTCACTTCTCCACTACTGAGTACGCTAACGTACGTTACCTATGTTACCAAACTCCAGAAGAAAATCGATTAAAAGCAGCATTTTATACACAATATCTCAATATAAATGGTGCCAATGGCCTCATTGAGTCACATTGAATGTGCCAGAGTTTTGTCCATTTAGTGATTTCTTTGAGTTCAAAATCATCCCGCAATTTTGAAGAAAGAGTACCATAGCGTGCACTCTAACTTGACTCCACTTGTCTTCCGAAAATCATGTTGGCATCTCCCGATTGAGTTTTAAAAAGCCAATTTTTTACATGAAATAATTAGTTTGCAATAAAATTTAATGAATGACAAGTTCTATGTGACTTTAGACAACTTCAAACTCAAATTAAACCTGAAACACAGTCTCAAATGACCTTATTTTGTCCACACCAAAACATAAGGCTGCCATGACAGTAACGCACATTACCGTACTGAATGGTGGAACAGTGTACTTGTAGGAGTATCAAGCTTAATCATTCTCTCCATTGAACTAATTGAAGTAAGTTTTAAATCAGGTGACAGTATTTTGTAAAGATTCTTCTGCTCTGAACTCAAAACTCAGAACTGATCTGCAAAGTTCTAGTGGTTAAAGTATATTTCCAGATTGTGTATTTAATGTGTGTGTGCTGTGATTCTGTAGTCCATTGGTGTAACCTGAGAGGCAATAGACATGTAGGTGTGTCTTTTGCATGATGCCATTCGATTGATTCTGCCAACTCTGTTATGGATCATTTTCACTCCTCAGATGCTTAAGGCTACCAGGCTTGACCTTCTATTTCTTAAATGAGTCATTTTCAGAGAGTTTATCAGCAGGCAAAAGATTATTTTACATAGCAAACCTGAAATTTGCCTGAGGCACGAATATTAACTTAATCCTTCTTTGCAAGGGAGCCAAAAAACTCCTCTTAATTCTTCCACAATCACCTTCCATTGTAAGAGTCAGGGATGATTATGGTGTCAAACATGTTGATACATATTTCTTGGTGATGGTTATTGAAACTGAAATTATGCTATAGCTCACATTAGATTAAATGTGCCTTACGTCATGAATTTTTATAGCCTGCGTTTATGATGCAATTGGTTTGCAATCTCAGAATTAGATTTGAGCAATGTCATTGAAGTAATCAAATTATCTGCATTCTTTGGTCAATAATCTTGCACACTGCATACTTTTGAAATATTGTAACTATTTCTACAAGCCAGTAACCAGATATAACCATGGATACATTTTTAAAGACACAGTAGATCTCTAGTTTCTACTTAACTTTTGTATTAAGATGACATTCCCCATAACAGCACCTATTTTAGGGAGCAGATTGATAAACCGGTCAAAACCTAATTGCTGCAAACAGTTTAAGGAAAACACAATGGCTCTAGACAGTTTCTGATGAATCAGATTTCTGCAAACGCAAATATTTAATCTCGTTTCTCAAAAAAAGTTATCCCTGTCCATCAAATGTGTTGAGTATTGATTAAGGTCTGAATAGAATTGTTTCTTATGTAATGCCAATTAGCCTTAATTGCCAATGGAAATTGTAACCTAACAAGTTACGCAACAAGCTGTTAATCAATTCACCTGCATGATCAGCGCAGCTTAACTTGGAGGCTTGGGCCAAATGTTGTCACTCTTGATTGACTGATGGAATGAATCTAAATCTGTCTTATCAATCTTCAAAACTTTCCTTCCCTTTTTCCCTTTTTTCCTTTTTTTCTTCCTTCCTTTCTTCCTGATGTTGATAGATAGATAGGATAATACTTGCCCCTGAAACACGGGGGGAGGGTTGGTCTAGTGGTAGCGTGCTGGGCTGCCAATCACTGGGTCCTGGGTTCGAATCCACCTCTTGCCGGATCACCTGGGCCTATGTTGGACAGCTGTTTCAATCATCCTTCACCTCATTGCTGTGTCCCATGTCTGTCCTAATTAGCATACCCAGTGCATAAATACAGGACGTGTAAAAAAATCGGCTCAACCTGTTGAAATATTTGTAGAAAAGGCCTAGATATGATTTCTTCAGAATGCATCTGCATGTTCAGCATGCTGTTACCGCCTATATCCACTATTGTGCCCAATAGGCCTATTGGGCATGGATATTAGACCTTTGGGCAAAATATAGGGCCTTTTGGCAAATTATAGGGTCTTTGGGCAAACTATAGGGCCTTTGGGCATTACGACTCCTTTTGGCATGACTTTCCCAAAGTCACCTCATCCTTCAAAATATCCGCGAGGCCTTTAGGCAAAATATATGTCCTTTGGCCGCATGCCTAAATCACTCATTATCACTCACTCCCGACTATAGTGGATTTTGGCAAAGATCTTATACTATGGAGACATGCCAAAGTCACTCGCAATAAATCTTTTATACTATTGTGGATTTTGACAAATATCCAACTTTGGATAATAGTGAACTGACCAATAAGAATACACCCTAATATATTGACCAATGAGAATCCATCCTAATATCCACAATAGGGGCCACTGTCATTAATAGTTTAATGAATGACAAGTTCTATGTGACTTTAGACAACTTCAAACTCAAATTAAACCTGAAACACAGTCTCAAATGACCTTATTTTGTCCACACCAAAACATAAGGCAAATATCCAACTTTGGATAATAGTGAACTGACCAATAAGAATACACCCTAATATATTGACCAATGAGAATCCATCCTAATATCCACAATAGGGGCCACTGTCATTAATAGTTTGTCCAATGAGAATGCCACCTAATATCCTGTCCAATGAGAATCTGGCCAAATATCCTAGCCAATGACAGTCAAGCCTAATATCCACAGAGCCATGATTGGCCAGTGGATATTAAGCTGCATTCTCATTGGACAAACTGAGAATTCAATGAGATTCCAATCTAATATCCAACAGCCAATGAAAATTGAGCCTAATATCAAATAGGCTAATAGTCAAATAGGCTCCTTGGTCAAAATCAAAAGACTAAGCCAAAATCCATGATAGTCTTTTGTGGATATTTGTGAGTGATTATATATGCTTTTGGCATACACACGTGCGCAACAATGCAAATATGAAACCTTTGGTGCTTGATGCACAAGATAGTCATTTTGGAAAATCATCAGATAAAAATTATCAGCCTTAATTATGGTTTTCTGGCCATCAGTATTTAAAAAATACAGTGAAAATTTTGCAAACAACTGCCTTGATTCTTTAAAATTTAGCATTATACTTGAAATCTGGCACGTATGTCATTTAACATTACAAATGACTTCTAATTTCATGATTTTATTGGTATTATTTAAATTTGTGTATAATCAGGGCTCAAATTGAAAATTCTGATGAATGTAACAAGTGTAAAAGAGCTTATTTACACATTGATTTTTTGTGAAGTGATGGGAAATTCACTGGGGTCAAGTTTGTTAAAACAGATGCAATGATAATCTGTTCCAATTGCTCCGTAAGCACCATTTCAATAATGAAGATTTTAATGAAGATGTTGCAAATTTCTTCATCGGCAGGCATGCTGCGTGGCCAAGAAGGGAGATTCCACTGATGAATTGGCTTGTCATGACAAAGAACATCATTGGGCCATTTGAGTCAATTACAAAACAAAATCATTGATATATGCGGTCTTAAACAGAATGCAACTGAATCATTTAATTTCTATAAAAAAGATTCGGTGTTTTTTAAGCATGCAGACTAATCCCACTAATTAGGGATAGTTTTAAAAGGCATTTGATTTTTTCTAAATTTAAAAGAATAGCCAAATGCATCAGCAATCACTTGTGTGGGAGTTCATGAGCCATCTCTTTCAAAATTTCCAGGAATCCAGGGAAGGTCCAAATCATCCATGTAAGGTAAGAGCAATAAAACAAGGATCCCTCTTGAAATCCCATTGTTACACCGAAATAGCCTGGTAATTTGCAGTACCGTCGGCAAAGACTAGCTACTCTGTACTTGTGAATACTTGCTAAGGCAATGTAGAGTTGTTTGGTAAAAATGACATTGTCACAACATTGTGAAGCAATGTCAAGGTATCATTATATATCACATTAGAATGCAATGTTGGCGCAATGTTGTAACAGCATTGTGAAGCAACATGAGAAAATCCCAATGTTGTGAAAACAATGTGGGCCTGTGACAATGCGTTTTCCATGTTTTCTACCATACATATCTACATGACAACAGACAAATTCACCACAGATTAGCAACTTTGTGTTAAGGCCTCTCAGGCTCACAGGGTATATTGATGGTAATTATGTCAAAAACTTCTTTCTTACTCTCTGGTATATCGTCTTTTTTTTATATACCTTCTTTCCTTTGAAAAACGTAAATTATATTTATGATATATATTACGTTACGCAATATATCATAGAGATTTTTTTTTTTTTCTTCCGTTTCTCCATTTATAGCTCTGACAATTCATTTATGACATAATAATTTTCGAGTTTGCACCTTGTATGGTTATTATCCCATTACTCTATATTTATGTTATTTTTCAAATGTATTATGGACAATCAAAGACTTCCCAACCCAAAAAGATGCAGATTCAGACTTTTATTCACATAAAGCACAAAGAAAACCAGGAAAGCCAAACGTTTCAAATTAACCTTAACAGAAATCGAAACAATAATTATTTCGAAATTTTGTTTTCCAGCTGATTATGTAAAATTGAATAAATTTAATTAGCATTCTTGCCAAATTCCAGGGCAATGGCAGATCATCCATGCAAACAAGGCTGAAGGTAAGCTTAAATTGCAGAATGAAACAAAGATCTCGATCACCATCCTTTTATTACCCAGTAATAATGAAATAGTTCCTTGTCCTCATGTCCCCAACCCTCTTCTTCTCTGTCAAATAAAATTCACTATCTCAACAATCACCATGTTGACCAGTTTTTGTGTATCTTTGCATTTGCTTTTATTTGCAAAATGAAGACATTAAACATTTTGATCCTTGCATGATACTCCATGCCAAAAATAGCACTATTGATTATTGCCCATCCAATAACTATGTAATCGTATTAAAAAATAATATTGTTAATTGATGTTTTTCAAGATCCCATAAAAAATGCCCTTCTATTTGCACACCGGAATGAATGAGTAATTATTTTGTAATTACGTGTATAAGGATGTTATAAATGGATATTTCAGAAGAATCATTGAATTTTAAATTTTGTAACTATGTGAAAAAAAGAGAAATATAACTTTCTCACTACCATCCAGGCCAAGACCAAATATCCAGATGGACAAGGCTTGAGGTCAGCATCCTTGAGTAAAAAAAATCATTCCGCCATCCCATTGTTACTTTGGAAATAATAAGAGCATTTCGAATCAAATTTTACTCATAGGCCTTTGCATTTCAAGTGATGCCAAAAAGGCCTTGTCATCTTTCAAGTGGGTCTTATCTTTTACCTTTTTTTTTTCTCACCAATCACCATTTTGACCCATTTCTGTTTGCACCTTTCTGTCTTTTTGTGTAAATGTATCATCATATCTGTAGGTTGAAGACATTACACAATTTGAAGCTTGAATAACATTCCAAACAGAACACAGCATTGTTATAATTACTTTGGACATTGTGAAAGCATGATATTTAGGTATAAAAATAATTTTTATAAGATAGCCAATTGGGTCTAAAGAAAAAAATTATGCGAGAAATATCTGATATCTAATTTGTGAAGTTGACAAGATTGTTCTGTTAGGTGCCTGGCAATGTAAACAAGTCTTCTAGAATCATAATTTGTTATCTTTCCTTTATCACACTCAACATAATGCCAGAAATGTTTATTTTCCAAGATCACATTCTTCACCAAATTTGGAAGGTTCCTGTTTACTAAATGTTCTGCAACTTCAGCTTTTGTTTGAAATTTACACATTTATTTTTGGTCTTTAGCAACACTATAAACAAGCCTTTTCGTGCACTATTTAAATAAATATTGTGTTCTATTTATTTCATTACTCGACATATAGTTTTCTTAAAAATGAAAATATTAATTAAAAGACTGAAGACTTGCAAAGAGGCAACAATTTTATTTCTTTCACATCAGAAAAATCAGAATTGTGTTTCTGTAATTTTGCGAGGTTTACACAACATGTTTTTATTTGGTATCTGACACGTAAACAAGCCCTTTCAGAAATCATAATGTGTTATCTGTGTTATCTTACTTTATCATATTCAGCATGATGTCAGAAAGTTTGCTTACATTCATTTAGTAGATTATATAGTGCATTTATGCTTGTGGGATATGGAAGGTTCTCAGGTGATGGTTATCTGTCTTCACAAACAATTTTGATGAACTTTCTAATTACAAAGGCGCATCTCAAAAAAATTGAATTACATCAACACTGATCCAAGAATTTTCTGTTTGTTTGTTTATGTTATGTCAAAACATTGACCTTCAGACAACTGGCATATTACCTAAAAAGGGCTGCCAGAATCGCATTTATCTCGTTGTTTGGCCCTAAGGATGTTCTTGGTGATGCCTCCTTCGTCTATTCAAAATTGCTAATGAATCATCATCAACAAATAATAATGTTTTGGTCGGATGCATAGAATCGAAACATATTATATCCCTTTGCAAAGACAGAATATACATTAACTTCACTCAAGACAAGTTATAAATATTTTCTCATGAAATGCATGAAGTATGTATCCATGTGCATTGTTTATTGTGCAAGGCAACTACATGTAGGTCTATTTGCCTCCACGTCTGACACTCTGGGTGTGCCATATAAGATAAGAAAGGATGGTAATGATACTAATCGACAACTCTCTTATGAATTAGAGTCTGTAGAACGTTTCGGACAGTTTAAGCAAAAAGTGATATTGTTTCAATTGCTTATAAGTTGCGAATATGACATTCGAAGCATTTGTTGCAATACAAATAAACAAAGGATGTGGAAAATGATGCAT
The DNA here is from genome assembly GCA_026936325.1 of Platynereis dumerilii. Classification (NCBI taxonomy): domain Eukaryota; kingdom Metazoa; phylum Annelida; class Polychaeta; order Phyllodocida; family Nereididae; genus Platynereis; species Platynereis dumerilii. Next base: position 108,851,491 of record JAPTHN010000001.1, on the reverse strand, counting down.
AAAATCAAAAAAGGCCTATTTTGTATATCAAATAATATTCTAAATATTGCCATATTTGAGTTTCGGGAATCAGAAAAATGGACAGACAAAACTTCAAGAAAATCACAATAAAAAACCTACTTGGTTCACTTACTGGACCACTTACATTCTCCATAAGAACAAATATCATAAATATTGTCACTAAGGTCATATAAGAATGATTCTAGTTCATTTAAGATGGAAAAAAATAGTCTGGCAAAATCAGTTAGAGCATTTAGGTTGCGACAAATGTCATTTTCATGTCTCACCACTCACTCCTTCTTCCCATATTCTCTTATCAGCTCGTATTTCCTTCAGTGGAGCTCTTCATTCAGCAATAACGACACATTTAAATCACATTTTTACAGTTTTTCTTCAGAGTTGTGTTGCACTACCTGTCAATAATTTTATGTTTGTACTCGTTCCTGTTTGTGTAACAAAAAAGTTATCACTTAATTTTATATCCTTTGGTATATGATATAGTTATAGACCAGTAGGCAGCTCAAACATCCTAGGTGATGTAGATAGGAGCTAGCAGGATATATCACTATTGTTTTTACCGTCTATTTGTGCATCCTCAACTGAAGAATAAACGTTAACTCCAAATAATTTTAAGGTGCAATGTACCAAATGATATCAGTGTAGTCTCAGGCCTATTTAGCCTGGAAAACAAATGCCACCAGAAGTTTTTAATGCATCATGTTTGCAGCAGTCAATACAATTTTGAAAAGTAATTAGTCAAAGATTTTGTTTTTCTACTTCAATCCAAAATGCTATTCTGATACATTGATGCATTCCTTGTGTATTCTTTTGTTCAGTTGTCTAAGCCTACTGAAAGATATAATGTTGCTTGTAAGGCAACAGGGAATATATAATTATTGTATGGGGTGCACCAGGTTCTGTGTATTGCAGTTTTAAATAAGCTGACGATATTTCACAAAGACTCTTCTGCAAAGTTCTAGTGGTGAAAGTATATTTCCAGATCTTGTATACATGTGCGTGTGCTGTCATTCTATAGTCCATTGGTGTAACCTGAGAGGCAATAGACATGTAGGTGTGTCTTTTGCATGATGCCATTCGATTGATTCTGCCAACTCTGTTATGGATCATTTTCACTCCTCAGATGCTTAAGGCTACCAGGCTTGACCTTCTATTTCTTAAATGAGTCATTTTCAGAGAGTTTTATCAGCAGGCAAAAGATTATTTTACATAGCAAACCTGAAATTTGCCTGAGGCACACATATTAACTCAATCCTTCTTTGCAAGGGAGCCAAGAAACTCCTCTTAAGTCATCCACAATCACCTTCCATTGTAAAAGTCAGGGATGATGTACGGCTTCAAACATGTTGATGCATATTTCTTGGTGGTGGTTATTGAAACTGAAATGATCCAATACATCACATTAGATTAAATTTGACTTAAGTCCAGGAGTTGTGATTAATTGATTGAGTCGAAATCTATCTTATCAATCTGTAAAAGTTTGATTCCTTTTTTCCTTCTTTGCTCCAGTTGATAGATGGATAGTTCATACCATCCCCTTAAAAACCTACTATCTAACCAGTTCAGCTAAAGGGAAACAATTCAGTATATAGATCTATATAATAAATGTGAGATGTTGAAAATTATGCATCCTATCAAAAAAGGCCTATTTAGCATATCGAGAATATTTTAGATATTCCCATATTTGAGTTTCAGAATGTTAAAAATCGATGAAGAAAAACCTGGATAAACTGGAGATGGTTTATCAGACACCTGCACTATGTAAAAACAAATAAGTGATAATATAATTGTCACCACAGGTAATATTAATTAATTAGAATGATTCCTCTAAAATTAAGAAGAAAGAAATAACAGTCTATCAAATCTGTTAAGGCATTTATGTTGCGACAATGTCATTTTCACGTCTTACAGTCTGACGCCACACATCCCTTCTTTCCACATTTTTTCATGAGCTCTTATTTCATGTAGTCGAACTACTCATTTTGCAATAATAACATTTTTTAATCATTTTCTGTTGCCTTCAAATGTTGCAGTGTCAATAATTGTGTTTGCACCAATTCCTATATCTGTGTAACAAAACAGCTAACAAAAGATTCTATATCTTTTGGTTTTTTATATAGTTATAAACTGGAAGGCAGCTCAGACGTCCTTAGGCAATGCACATAGGAGTTGGTACAATATATATCACTATTGTTTATACCATCTACTTATGAGATGAATATGCTTTCGACATCAAAGAATTTGAGGGTGCGATATACAAGATGATATATAGTGATGTTCATTTCACCTTGAACATGATGCAACAACGTGGCAGCACTGTACATGTTGTACATGCCTTCCTGTTTGATCAAAACATTGGCTTGGAGAAAGCACATGTTTCAGAAAAAGTCAATTCATATAAAATAAAATTGCTGTCAGCTGTAGAAAACACATAGAACTGGTGTATTTAGTCACTGTGGACAAAGCCTATGCAAAGTGTAACCTTGAAAGATCTTTGATATTTGATTAACAGCCTTCAAAGTTTCAATGTGAGTGGGCAAAACATTCTGTGTTGACATGGCCATAGGAGAATTTATATCTTACCTTTTTTATGAATCTGTATCCTACAATTTGTCCTGTTAGCAATTCCAAATATAGATATCCCATGCAATATAAATATAGTCCATGAATAATTCGATGTGGATAAATGGATGCTCAAATGTTTCAATTATCTTTTCTTGGGCAAAAAGACCCTGGCACTGTGAGACTCTAACACATTTTCTTATGCTATGACAATGTTTAAAGGGGCCCTTTTACAAAATAGCAAGCTGGATTATCTTGTTTAGCATTGTTTGGCATTGACTGTTTGTTGTAATCACCTGTTTCGAACCTCAGTTCAGTGGAGTGCAACAATTTCTCTGTGAATTCCATATGTATGGTTGTGGGACCATGGCTTGAAATCAACCACTATACATGTATGTGTTATTCACTTTCCAATCATTACAGAGAGTTGTTTGTGATCATATTGTAAAGATCTTATCTCATGTACAATATAAGTTATTTTTACATAAATGTAGTCATAAACCTCTAGCTTGGACAACAAATGCCGCCACCTGCTTTTAATTAATCATATATGCAACTCTCAACACTTTTTTGAGAGGTATTAATTTGAGAATTTGTTGTTGTTTTTCCTACTCCAATTCTGGCACGTACATGCATTTATTTTATGTTTTAACATTTAAAAACTATACCTAAAAATAGACAAATTACATGTCCTTCAAATGAATAAATAATTAATAAAAAATTAATGAATTAGTGATCTTGTATTTCAGCTGATTATGTACAAATGAATGAATTCAATCAGTATCCTTACCAAAATCAAGAACAGGACCAGATCATCCATGCAAACAAAGGTAATAATATAAAGGGCTTCTCGAAATAAAATGAAGATCTCTCCCGTGCATGACCTACCCAGAGGAAAAAAGAGTACGTTTGCAGCACAGAAACAGTACAATATCAGTAAGGAGCGTATGGATTTGCATATCGGGAAATTATGCCAGTATATATATAATTCAATGTGTATTATAATAAAAAACCTGGACACACCTACACATTTTCAGAGTTCAAATGAAATTTAGAAGTGAGAGGAGCACATCATCTAGATTCAATATTTAGTGGCATCCAGTTAAGCAAATTTATCTGAGACATAATAAATACCTTGACTTTAGCAACAAAATATCTGATGCCTTGAAATGACACGCAAATCCACATACATGTATAAAAAAAAGTTCATGCACTTCATGTTCAATTTAACATGCCGTTAAAATTAGTCATATATCTTGTCCCCCCCTCAGCCCCCCCCCCCTCAAAAAGTACTGCCCCACCCATTGCCCCACCTGTGGCAGAGGTCTGGCTACACAACTGGAATGGTTCCCTCAAACAGAGCCTTGGTATTTTTTCTAACTTCTCGTTTCTAATCACCATTCCCTTTGCAATTGTATCACCATGTTTCTTATCAAATAAAGACATCACACTGTTTAATACCTGCAAGACATGCCCATTTAATTACATAAGTGCCTTTATCGAAATAGCAATCCAAAAAAAAGTAAACAGGCCAAGATATGAAGACATCGTGAAGCTAAATATACACTCAACAGCAAAAGGAATACTTGATTTTTTGCTCATATTTTTTCAAATAAAGTTTTATGGCCATAAAATTTTATAAAATAGCACAATTCAAAAGATACGAAGATCAATCATTTTCAACATTGTGTTTCCAAGTTGGTGAAATGCAAATTTTCCAAATTTGTGTAAAATTTGAAAATGAAGGTGCTGAAGTGATTTTTCAGCTTTCAGTCTTCTATGAGGCAAACTTTCAAATTACATCATCCTTGGTTGTTACCAGATGATAAAGTATCTTTTTCTGCTAAATCTCCCATTTGCTAAAACGGATAGAGAAAGACAGGAAATGGTCGTAGTTGAATGATTTTTGGTACTATTACGCTTGTCAACCATAAAATAAATGGCATCAATTTGTTTACGGCCAAAAAAATGTATTTGAAAAATCATGAGCAAAAATCACGTGTTGCTTTTCTTTTGCTGCTGAGTGTACAATGCCATCATCCCATTCAGTTTTCCCCAAATTTTACCACACACCAATCTCTTTAACTGCCTTGCAAAAATCCTCCTTGTTATAATTGTCTTGCTTATAAATGCTTCACTACATATCCTTCGCTTCTCTAATTTTTGGATACTTCAAAAATATTTTCTTTCAAAATCAGACCGTATTTGATGTTACTGGACACATCTATTTTTTTGTAGTTCTTTTTCGCACTTCTAATTTTTCCATTTCCTTTTGTTCTCATCTTCAAACTCTAATTCATTTTTTATTCAGAAATAATAACACCTTCTGTGATAATTTTGATGGCTGCACTTTTTCAGGTGTTTAGTACTGTTTACCACACTATGTATCTCAATCACTTTGTTTTCCCTGTCTGTTTTAAAAGACGTAAACAAAGATAAGACATCCTTTGTTGTATACTACACTTTACTACAGATAGACAGTGTGCTTCAGGATGCAGACAACATCATAGGACAAAAAGTGATGCATAGATGCTAGTAAGACACATTACTGAATATATTTGATTGTTTGTACCATTTACTTGAGCATCCTTAAGAGACTGAATGCACTTTTCACATCAATGAGTATCAGGCTCATTCTCAACGTATAGTACCACAAGATAGCTGTGTTCATATCACCTGGCAAGATCATGTAATGCTTGGGTATGCATGATTTGCAAAAAGATGCTTTGGATGTGTCCATTGGGCTCGCCAGACTTTCGGACAAATTCGTGAAAGGATATATAAGTAAACGCAGTTGCTTGTTTTTTATTTGCTTATCACTATATGTAATGATATACAGTGTCAAATGGCTGGTCCTGATACACATCATCATTCAGCTATTGACATCTTCAGTTCCAGATGCAATACTGGCATTTTTGTACTTGAATATCTTGATGTGTTGTCAGATCTAGGGCAATTTAATGTTCCTTGAATGAATTGAAGAATTGATTCCTAATTCTATGGTAATTAATTATTAATTATGGAAATTTAAGACTTCCCTTTCTGTGAAATAAATACTAGACTCCCAGGGCCTCCAAATTGTCTTAACCGAAACAAAATTGATGAATTTGTGATTTGTATTTGTGATTCAAATTTGTGATTTGTATTTGTAACAAAGGTGCATGTAATCCTCAATGACGAACTAAATATAGCGGCACTTATGTATGCAGATGATTTAGCTATCATTGCAGAATCCGAGGAAAATATGCAGTCTTTGAGAGAAATTCTTGAGAAATGGTGCTATACTTGGAGGATGATTGTAAATGTGAACAAAACTAAGATAGTCCATTTTCGATCGCAAGCCAGACCTAGAAGTAATTTTGTTTTTAAGTTGAATGGATATACTGTTGAATATGCTGATAGGTACAGGTATTTAGGTATTGTGCTTGATGAGCATCTGCTTTATAATGTGACTGCATCAGTATTGTCCGATTCAGGAAATAGAGCTTTGGCTGCCATTTACACCAAGTTTAGTAAGCTAAAAGGTTTAGGGTTTAGCACTTATTCAAAACTTTATCATACAGGGGTAGTGCCTATACTTGATTATTGTTCCGGAATATGGGGTTTTCAAAAATTTGGCTATTTGGATTCTGTTCAAAATAAAGCTATTCGCTTTTTTCTAGGCATACATAGATTTGCGCCTAATTTAGCAATAAATGGGGATGTAGGTTGGGAAAGTTCTACAACTAGGAGAAGAATACAGATGATACGATACTGGAATAGGTTAATTAGTATGGATATGGAAAGAGTAACTAAGAAAATTTTCATTTGGGATATGCAGAACAGGAAAAGTAAAGGCAGTTGGAATAGTGATATTTATAAATTATTTACCCAAATAGGAAAATTGGAAAACTATAGAAATCAAGATATCGTTGATGTTGAGGAAGCACGGCAAATACTTGTGCAACAGGAGAAAAATGAATGGTTAAATAATATTCAATCGGTATCAAAATTAGTTAATTATAAAAAATTTAAAGAAGAATTTGGCACTGAAGCATACATTTACAAAATCCAAAACCGTTATCATAGATCTATCTTTGCACAACTGAGGTGTGGTATATTACCATTAAAAGTAGAAACGGGTAGATACACTAATATTCCGAAGGAGTTCAGACTTTGTATATTTTGCGATAAAAATGTAATTGAAGATGAAATGCATTTTTTATTTGACTGTTCATTGTATGATGAGATTAGAAAAGAGTATTGGGGAAAATTTAAAAATATACTGCAATCATTTGAGTTACTCACGAGTGAGGACAAATTTTCGAAATTTATGTCAGGTGACTTTGTTAAATTATCATCAGAGTATGTCAGTATGTGCTATAATTTAAGGCAAACAAAACTGTATATCTAGATATATAATCTGTAATATATTTCTTTCATTTATTCACAATTTTTATTTTGTTATCCTTTTTTTTCGCAGGTCTTTATCTGAAAAATTTTCTTTTTTAAGTTATTTTCTCGAAATGTTGCTGTTCTTGTATTTTTGTTTGGTGTGTTTGTAATTATCTGTGATGGCGTTGCTTTATAGATTGTTGTTTAGCTATTGTGACAAATAAGCCCATTCCAGGGCTGGGTGTGTATTTGAAACATTATTTAAACGTTGTTTGTAACTGTATACACTTGTCACATAAATAAAAATTTTCTCTCTCTCTCTCTGTATTTCAGCTGATTATGCATAAATGAATGAAATTTAAAATTAGTATTCTTGCCAAAAATCCAAGACAAGGCCAGATCATCCAAGCAAACAAAGCCAAAGGTAAGAGCATCCTGGAAGAAAACAAAAATCATTGCATCCCATTGTTACACAGGAATGACTGGAGAATTTAAAGTGAATTTCGGTTACATCACGTAGTACCAGCAAAAAAGTTTGTACTCTTCTATCCAACCTTCTTCTTATCTGTCCCAAATTATTCACCATAACAATTGCCATCTGACCTATCACTATTAATTTGGTGAGAGAATCAAGCATAATAATTCTCTCCATTGAAGTTAGTCTCAATTGGAGACATCACACAGTCACACACACAAAACTTGCATGGTGTAGTATCGGTAGTGCAGAATATATGTAGCAATGTGAAAATTGCAATATGGTTGGTTTGCTTCAAGTATCTTGCATATGTGTATATTTAGGAAGGACAATACTAGTTAAAATGTGTACTGCCAAAATAATTATTTAAAATGTCATGTTAGATCTGTTATCTTGTGAAGTTGACACAATTGTTTTGTCACCTGTCTGGCAATGTAAAAAAGGCTTTAGAAATCATAATGTCTTATCGTTTCCGCTATTATATCATGTTCAGCATTATGCAGAAAGGCTGCTTCAAGATTTCATTCATCCGGTGGATTAATAATGTTGAATTTTTACTCAGTGTCTTCATCTCGGAATAAGTTGTTTAGAAACAGAACTTGAGTTGTTTGGTTGTTAAATTCCATGTGCAACTAATGGAGTATTCTGGCTGACGTATAATATTTAGAGGATGGTGAAACGACCAATATTGAGTTTATTGGCCGAAGCATTAATATTGGTCCACTATTTGTTACATTCAGCACAACAATTTTCAGACTTATACACTGTAGGCCTACATATTTGTAAAATACCGGTTTTTCTAAAAAATAGTTAATTTTTTATATGAAATATGCTTAATTTTTCCCATTATTTACAATGTGCATATTTTTAAAATCATAGATTGACATTTCAAGAAGCCAGGATTCCTCCTACCCAAGCCTTCCCTTAAGCGATAGGCAATTAAGTGTATGGTTGCTGTTATATTGTAAGAGCATAGGGGCCCACCAATATCACTCTCCACAAACCAATAACACTTTTAAGACACCAATATTGTTATTTATTGGCATGTCATGTGACTGATCTCCATTGGCCTTAAAGTGCATGGCCTTAAAGTGTTGATGCAGAATATTGTAATTTATAAAGCAACAGGAAAGATTAATTGCATGTGGTACAAAGTACATTGTACAGCAGTTCTAAGTTTGGACAATATTTTGCCAAGCTCCTTCGTGAAAGTTCTAGTTGCAAAAGTTTATTTTGATATCTTTTACATGCATGAGCTGTCATTCTATAGTCCATTGGTGTAACCTGAGAGGCAATAGACATGTAGGTGTGTCTTTTGCATGATGCCATTCGATTGATTCTGCCAACTCTGTTATGGATCGTTTTCACTCCTCAGATGCTTAAGGCTACCAGGCTTGACCTTCTATTTCTTAAATGAGTCATTTTCAGAGAGTTTATCAGCAGGCAAAAGATTATTTTACATAGCAAACCTGAAATTTGCCTGAGGCACACATATTAACTCAATTCTTCTTTGCAAGGGAGCCAAAAAACTCCTCTTAATTCTTTCACAATCACCTTCCATTGTAAAAGTCAGGGATGATTATGGTGTCAAACATGTTGATACATATTTCTTGGTGATGGTTATTGAAACTGAAATTATGCTATAGCTCACATTAGATTAAATGTGCTTTGCATCATGAATTTTTATAGCCAGCGTTTATGATGCAATTGGTTTGCAATCTCAGAATTAGATTTGAGCAATGTCATTGAAGTAATCAAATTATCAGCATTCTGTGGTCAATAATCTTGCACACTGCATACTTTTCAAATATTGCATCTATTTCTACAAGCCAGTAACCAGATATAACCATGGATACATTTTTAAAGCCACAGTAGATCTCTAATTTCTACTTAACTTTTGTATTAAGATGACATTCCCCATAACAGCAGCTATTTTAGGGAGCAGATTGATAAACCGGTCATCACTTAATTGCTGCAAAGAGTTTAAGGAAAACACGATGGCTCTAGACAGTTTCTGATGAATCAGATTTCTGAAAACACAAATATTTAATCTCGTTTCTCAAAAAAAGTTATCCCTGTCCATCAAATGTGTTGAGTATTGATTAAGGTCTGAATAGAATTGTTTCTTATGTAATGCCAATTAGCCTTAATTGCAAATGGACAATTGTAACCTAACAAGTTATGCAACAAGCTGTTAATCAATTCACCTGCATGATCAGCGCAGCTTAAGGTGACTCATGCATGGTAGTTTGATCATACAGATTTTTCTAAAATTTTGCACAGGTACTCTATGGGACCCATACATCCCAAAAATGAAAAATAAAAAAATTTCACCGACTCGTTTGGTTGCCATGGTAACAGCATGTTTCGCCTGATGACTGCAAAAAAGTTATAAATTGAGTTTTTGGTTATGTACCACAGAATAAAGCATTACATGCATTTGTCACACAAAAATGTCAGAAATGTCTTCCCATGGATGTAAACCAATACATTTGCCACAAATTTGAAGAAAAAGGTTAAAATACTTTTTTCTGTAAGAGCTCAAAGTGCACCAACACACTAATTAATTGCAGATTTTGCATGCATCAATTTTGGCAGTAATCGAATTTTAGGAAAACGATCATACAGATTTTTTTTTTAATTTGCATATATCATAAACAGGTTATTTTCAAACAAATGTCCAAAAATACAAAAATTTCACCGAGTCGTTTTTAGCGGCGTCAGCCAGCTGTTACCACAAGCATTTTGCCCACTCTTGTTAGCACTGCTGAGATCGTCCTCTCTAACCAATCTCATTCAAACTCAAAATACAGTCTCAATGGAATTTTTGCTTGAGCCCAGTCGATTTTGGTGGTCCTCAGTACAAAATAAATAAATAACGAAACTAAATTGACTGGCTTTCACGAGTCAAAGGTCAGGCTGAAAGTGGGCGTGGCACTTCGGTGCGCCATAGTTACGCTTGCCGCCGCCAGGAGCGCCATGGTCACGCACTTTTTTGCTAGCTGAGCAAAGAGAGAGCTGTTCTGAGCTGCCACAGAGGCAATTGCTGCCTAAAGGCAATTGCCAATTGAGAAAAACTTATAATACACACCAAAGAAACTGGCTAATGGCAATTAGCATTATACCCCCTTCACTTCCAAGGCCAACCAAAGGTGTGAAATCTTAAGTGCAATCAGCTCTAAATCTTTACTATCATGAATGGAAGTTGGAGGGAGTCAGGGACTGATAGCAATGTTGACAAAAGATTAACACATGCATGCCCTGTTTTATCACTGGCAAATTAATTACGGTAAAATTTATGTTAAAAAGAAGTCCAAAACAACAAAGGAAAGTCAAATTTACTTTAATCGTTTATTTCAATTCACATCATAAACTTCTAAAGCAGCGTCGGAAATCATAGGCCTATCAATTTAAAGTGACAAAGCAACAATGTAGGAAAAAATTACCCAGATAATTAAATGGTGTGCCATGGCTGTCTCAGAAATTGGCCGTCCTAGATAATTGGCCGTCTTACATTTGACCGTTAGCCTATGACTGTCCTCCATTGAAAAAGACGTGTTAAGCCACAAGTGAAAGTACAATCAATTGACACACCATACATGTACATGTACGTCATGAACCTTTGACCATGGACCAAAAACCTCCCAGCTTTGACGCCGCTTAAAGTGCTTGCACGTTATTTTTTTAACTGCAGTACCATGACTATGCCAATGTCAATTTAAAGAAATAAAGACAATTTTAGACACAGTTGACTGAAACTAGTTGAGAAAATTCTTTTGATAAAGACGAGAAGCTGAAACTTTGAACTAGCATAGAGTAGCTGTTACTGCATTCAATAAAAAATAATAATTATGCTTCTAGCTGCATTAGATCTCATTTAAATAGCAAATTACTGGCTGCTATGCTGTTAAAAAAAAGAGAGCAGAAAATGGTAACGTCACAACTTTTTCAGGGCCTGCAGCAGTGGTGACGCTATGTTGCTAGGCAACCAGGCTGCTCAGAAGTATGTGCAGTGTACCACGCTTGAGTCACCTTAACTTGGAGTCTTGGGCCAAATGTTGTCACTGTTGATTGACTGATGGAATGAATCTAAATCTGTCTTATCAATCTTCAAAACTTTCCTTCCCTTTTTCCCTTTTTCCTTTTTTTTCTTCCTTCCTTATGTTGATAGATAGATAGTATAATACTTGCCCCTGAAACACGGGAGGAGGGTTGGTCTAGTGGTAGCGTGCTGGGCTGCCAATCACTGGGTCCCGGGTTCGAATCCACCTCTTGCCGGATCAACTGGGCCTATGTTGAACAGCTGTTTGAATCATCCTTCACCTCATTGCTGTGTCCTCTGTCTGTACTAATTAGCATACCCGGTGCATAAATACAGGACGTGTAAAAAAATCGGCTCAACCTGTTGAAATATTCGCAGAAAAGGCCTAGATATGATTTTTTCAGAATGCATCTGCATGTTCCGCATGTGCAACATTGCAAATATGAAACCTTTGGTGCTTGATGCACAAGATAGTCATTTTGGAAAATCATCTGATAAAAATTATCAGCCTTAATTATGGTTTTCTGGCCATCAGTATTTAAAATACAGTGAACATTTTGCAAACAACTGTCTTGATTCTTTAAAATTTAGCATTACACTTGAAATCTGGCAAGTATGTCATTTAACATTACAAATGACTTCTAATTTCATGATTTTATTGGTATTATTTAAATTCGTGTATAATCACGGCTCAAATTGAAAATTGTGATGAATGCAACAAATGTAAAAGAGCTTATTTACACATTGATTTTTTGTGAAGTGATGGGATATTCACTGGGGTCAAGTTTGTTAAAACAGATACAATGATAATCTGTTCCATTTGCACCGTAAGCACCATTTCAATAATGAAGATTTTAATGAAGATGTTGCCATTTTCTTCATCTGGCAGCATGCTGTTTGGCCGAGAAGGGAGATTCTGCTGATGAATTGGCTGGTCATGACAAAGAACATCATTGGGCCATTTGAGTCAATTACATAACAAATTTCTCAGTGTCATCATTGATATATGCATGGAGAGATTTGCCATCTTAAACAGAATGCAACTAAATCATTTAATTTCTATAAAAAAGATTCAGTGTTTTGTGACCATGCAGACTAATCCCACTAATTAGGGATAGTTTTAAAAAGCATTTGATTTTTGCTAAATTTAAAAGAATAGCCAAATGCATCAGCAATCATTTCCAACTTGTATGGGAGTTCATGAGCCATCTCTTTCAAAATTTCCAGGAACCCAGGGAAGGTCCAGATCATCCATGTAAGGTAAGAGCAATAAAACAAGGATCCCTCTTGAAATCCCATTGTTACACCGAAATAGCCTGGTAATTTGCAGTACCGTCGGCAAAGACTAGCTACTCTGTACTTGTGAACACTTGCTAAGGCAATTTAGAGTTGTTTGGTAAAAATGACATTGTCACAACATTGTGAAGCAATGTCAAGGTATCATTATATATCACATTAGAATGCAATGTTGGCACTATGTTGTAACAGCGTTGTGAAGCAACATGAGAAAATCCCAATGTTGTGAAAACAATGTGGGCCTGTGACAATGCGTTTTCCATGTTTTCTACCATACATATCTACATGACAACAGACAAATTCACCACAGATTAGCAACTTTGTGTTAAGGTCTCTCAGGCTCACAGGATATATTGATGGTAATTATGTCAGAAACTTCTTTCTTACTCTCTGGTATATCGTCTTTTTTTTTATATACCTTCTTTCCTTTGAAAAACGTAAATTATTTCTATGATATATATTACGTTACGCAATATATCATAGAGATAATTTTACTTCCGTTTCTCCATTTATAGCTCTGACAATTCATTTGTTAACAATAATAATTTTCGAGTTTGCACCTTGGTTATTATCCCATTACTCTATATTTATGTTATTTTTCAAATGTATTATGGACAATCAAAGACTTCCCTTCCCAAAAAGATGCAGATTCAGACTTTTATTCACATAAAGCACAAAGAAAACCAGGAAAGCCAAACGTTTCAAATTAACCTTAACAGAAATCCAAACAATAATTATTTCGAAATTTTGTTTTCCAGCTGATTATGTAAAATTGAATAAATTTAATTAGCATTCTTTGCCAAATTCCAGGGCAATGGCAGATCATCCATGCAAACAAAGCTGAAGGTAAGAACATTTGCAGAATAAAACAAAGATCTCGACAATGCCCCATTCTTTTATTACCCAGGAATAATAAAAGAATTCAATCCATTCAGTTACTTCTTGCCCTCATGTTACCAACCCTCTTCTTCTCTTTCCAATAAAATTCACTACCTCAGCAATCGTCATTTTGCCCAGCTTCCGTGTATCTTTGTATCCCTACATATGTAGGTAGAAGACATCACACTTTAGATCTTGACACGATATTCCATGCCAAAAATAGCACTGTCGATTAATTGTCCATCCAATACCTATGTTAGATATAATTGTGCTAAAAAATAGCATTGTTAATTGACTTCTTTCAAGGTCGGTAGTCCCATATAAAATGCCCTTCTATTTGCACACTGGAATGAATATGTAATTATTTTGTAATTATGAGGATGTTATGGATATTTCAGAGGAATCATTGAATTTGAAATTTTGTAATTATGTGAAAAAAAAGACATGTGATTTTCTCACTATCATCCAGGCCAAGTAAAGACCAGATATCCAGATGAACAAGGCTTGAGGTAAGCATTCAGGAGTAAACAAGCATTCGGCCATCCCATCCTTACTCAGGAATCAAATTTTACTTATAGGCCTTTGCATTCTAAGTGATGCTAACAAAGGCCTATAGTCATCTTTCAAGTGGGTCTCATCTTCAACCTTCTTTTTGTTCTAACTGCCATCTTATTCCTCTTCATGACATCACCATTTTGACCCGCTTCTGTTTGCACCTTTCGGTCCCTTTGCCTAATTGTATCATCATATTTGTAAGTTGAAGACATGACACAATGTGAAGCTTGAATAACATTCAAAGCATAAAACAGCATTGTTATAACTACTTGGGATATTATGCAGGCATCTGACATATAGGTATAAACATACTTATTATAAGGTCGCCAATTAGGTCTAATGGAAAAAATCAGATGTCTAATTTGTGAAGTTGACACAATTGTTTTGTTACGTGCCTGGCAATGTAAACAAGTCTTCTAGAATCATAATTTGTTATCTTTCCTTTATCACATTCAGCAGAATGCCAGAAATTTTTCTTTTCCAAGATTTCATTCTTCACCAAATTTAGAATGTTCCTCAACTTCCTGCTTTTGTTTGAAGTTTACACGTTTATTTTTAGTCTTTAGCAACAACATAAACAAGCCTTTTCATGCACTATTTAAATAAATATTGTGTTGTATTTCTTTCATTACCCGACATATATTGTTCTTAGAAATGAAAATATTAATTAAAAGACTGAAGACTGCCAAAGAGGCAACAATTTTATTTCTTTCACATCAGACAAATCAGAATTGTGTTTCTATAAGACGTTTTTCTTTGGTATCTAACACGTAAACAAGCCCTTTCAGAAATCATGTGTTATCTTTCCTTTATCACATTCAGCATAATGTCAGAAAGTATGCTTACATTCATCTGGCAGATTATGTTGCATTTATGCTTGTGGGACATAAAAGGTTCTTAGGTGATGGTTATCTGTCTTCGCAAACATTTTTGATGAAATTTCTAATTACAAAGGTGCATCTCAAAAAAATTGAATTTCATCAACACTGATCCAAGAATTTCTTGTTTGTTTGTTTATGTAATGTCAAAACCTTCACATTCAGACAACTGGCATATTACCTAAAAAGGGCTGCCAGAATCGTATTTATCTCGTTGTTTGGCTCTAAGGTTGTTCTTGGTGATGCCTCCTTCGTCTATTCAAAATTGCTAATGAATCATCATCAACAAATAATAATGTTTTGGCCGGATGCATAGAATCGAAACACATTATATCCCTTTGCAAAGACAGAATATATATTAACTTCACTCAAGACAAGTTATAAATATTTTCTCATGAAATGCATGAAGTATGTATACATGTGCATTGGTTATTGTGCAAGGCAACTACATGTAGGTCTACTTGCCTCCACGTCTGACACTCTGGGTGTGCCATATAAGATAAGAAAGGGTGGTAAGGATACTAATCGACAACAATCTTATGAATTAGAGTCTGTAGAACGTTTCGGACAGAACTCATTTTACTCACACGTAGTTGAAGCAAAAAGTGATATTGTTTCAATTGCTAATAAGTTGCGAATATGACATTTGAATCATTTGTTTCAATACAAATAAACACAGGATGTGGAAAATTATGCATAAAATCAAAAAAGGCCTATTTTGTATATCAAATAATATTCTAAATACTGCCATAATTGAGTTCGGAATCAGAAAAATGACCAAACAAAACTTCAAGAAAATCACAATAAAAAACATATACAGTGTATACTTGGTTCACTTAATAGACCACTTACATACTCCATAAGAACAAATACATCATAAATATTGTCACTTAGGTAATATTAGAATGATTCTAGTCCATTTAAGATGAAAAAGCAATAGTCTAACAAAATCAGTTAGAGCATTTAGGTTGCGACAAATGTCATTTTCATGTCTCACCACTCACTCCTTCTTCCCACATTCTCTTATCAGCTCATATTTCGTTCAGTGGAGCTCTTCATTCAGCAATAATGACACATTTAAATCACATTTTTACAGTTGTTCTTCATATTTGTGTTGCACTACCTGTCAATAATTTTATGTTTGTACTCGTTCCTGTCGGTGTAACAAAAATGTTATCACTCAATATTATATCCTTTGGTATATATGAAATAGTTATAGACCAGTAGGCAGCTCAAACATCCAAGGTGGTGTAGATAGGAGCTGGCATGATATATCACTATTGTTTGTACCATCTATCTGTGCATCCTCAGCAGAAGAACATGCTTTAACACCAAAGAATTTGAGTGAGAAATGTACCAAATGATATCAATGTAGTCTCAGGCCTATATGACCTAAAGACAAATGCCACCACAAAATTTGATTCATCTTGTTCGCAGCAGTTAACACAATTTTGAGAAGTAACTTGTAAAAAATAAGTACATTGATGCATTCTTTGTGTATATTTTTGTACCATTGTCTAAGCCTACTAAAAGATAATATTCGATGGGTGAAAGCCTTAAGGGTGTATGTTAACAGTATTTATGAAGCACTTACACACTTATGGCTTTTACCCATCGAATATTATAATGTTGCTTGTAAAGCAACAGGAAAGATGTATTTATTGTATGTGGTACAGAAGGTTCAGTGTATTACAGTTTTAAATCAGGTGACAATATTTCACCAAGATTCTTCTGCAAAGTTCTAGTGGTAAAAGTATATTTCCAGATCTTGTATGTGCGTGTGCTGTCATTCTGTAGTCCATTGGTGTAACCTGAGAGGCAATAGACATGTAGGTGTGTCTTTTGCATGGTGCCATTCGATTGATTCTGCCAACTTTGTTATGGATCATTTTCACTCCTCAGATGCTTAAGGCTACTAGGCTTGACCTTCTATTTCTTAAATGAGTCATTTTCAGAGAGTTGTATCAGCAGGCGAAAGATTATTTTACACAGCAAACCTGAAATTTGCGTGAGGCACACATATTAACTCAATTCTTCTTTACAAGGGAGCCAAAAAAATTCCTCTTAAGTCTTCCACAATCACCTTCCATTGTAAAAGTCAGGGATGATATACGGCCTCAAACATGTTGATGCATATTTCTTGGTGGTGGTTATTGAAACTGAAATGATCCAATAGATCACATTAGATTAAATTTGACTTAAGTCATGAAGTTGTACAGCCTGCATTATATGATGCTGAATTATTCATAAATCGACAATTGGTTTGCTATCTCCAAATTAAATTGGGACAATATCATTGTTGTAATTTCATATTCAACATTCTTTGGTCAATATAATCTTGTATGTATATTTTTCAAGCATTGTATTTATTTCTTCAAGCCAGTAACCACATATACCCACAGATACATTTTTGAAGCCGCAAAAGATCTCTTTCTTTTGTCCTAAGATGACATTCCCGATAACAACAGCTATTTAAGGGAGCAGATTGACAAACCGGTTATCACCTAATTGCTGCAAACAGTTTAAGGAAAAAAGGCTCTAGACAGTTTGTAATAAATTGGATTTAGCCAAACAGATATATTTAATCTTGTTGCTTGTAAAAAGTTATCGCTGTCCATCAAATGTGTTGAGTATCGATTAAGGTCTGAATGGAATT
The DNA here is from genome assembly GCA_026936325.1 of Platynereis dumerilii. Classification (NCBI taxonomy): domain Eukaryota; kingdom Metazoa; phylum Annelida; class Polychaeta; order Phyllodocida; family Nereididae; genus Platynereis; species Platynereis dumerilii. The sequence continues at coordinate 108,833,756 of JAPTHN010000001.1, read as the reverse complement.
GTTTCTTTCGTAATGCCAATTAACCTTAATTGCCAATTGACAATTGTAACCTAACGAGTTATGCAACAAGCTGTTAATCAATGCACCCACATGACCAGCACAGCTCAACTTGACGGCTTGGGCTTATTCAAGGGTTGTCGCTATTGATTGATTGATTAATTGATTGAGTCGAAATCTATCTTATCAATCTGTACAAGTTTGATTCCTTTTTTCCTTCTTTGCTCCAGCTGATAGATGGATAGTTCATACCACCCCCTTAAAAACCTGCTATCTAACCAGTTCAGCTAAAGGACAGCAATTCATTATATAGATTTATATTATAAATTTGGGATGTTGAAAATTATGCATCCTATCAAAAAAGGCCTATTTAGCATATCGAGAATATTTTAGATATTCCCATATTTGAGTTTCGGAATCTTAAAAATCACTGAAGAAAAACCTGGTTAAACTGGAGATGGTTTATCAGACACATGCACTCTGTAAAAACAAATAAGTGATAACATAATTGTCACCACAGGTAATATTAGAATGATTCCTCTAAAGTTAAGAAGAAAGAAACAGCAGTCTATCAAATCTGTTAAAGCATTTATGTTGCGACAAATGTCATTTTCACGTCTTACGGCCTGACGCCATACATCCCTTCTTTCCACATTTTTTCATGAGCTCTTATTTCATGTAGTCGAACTACTCATTTTGCAATAATAACATTTTTTAATCATTTTCTGTTGACTTCAAATGTTGCAGTGTCAATAATTGTGTTTGCACCAATTCCTATATCTTTGTAACAAAACAGCTAACAAAAGATTCTATATCTTTTGGTTTTTTATATAGTTATAAACTGGAAGGCAGCTCAGACATCCTTAGGCAATGCACATAGGAGTTGGCACAATATATATCACTATTGCTTATACCATCTACTTATGAGATGAATATGCTTTCGACATCAAAGAATTTGAGGGTGCGATATACAAGTTGATATATAGTGATGTTCATTTCACCTTGAAATCAACCACTATACATGTATGTGTTATTCACTTTCCAATCATTACAGAGAGTTGTTTGTGATCATATTGTAAAGATCTTATCTCATGTACAATATAAGTTATTTGTACATAAATGTAGTCATAAACCTCTAGCTTGGACAACAAATGCCGCCACCTGCTTTTAATTAATCATGTATGCAACTCTCAACACTTTTTTGAGAGGTATTAATTTGAGAATTTGTTGTTGTTTTTCCTACTCCAATTCGGGCACATATATGCATTTATTTTATATTTTAACATTTAAAAACTATACCTAAAAATAGAAAAATTGCATGTCCTTCAAATGTATAAATAATTAATAAAAAATTTGTGAATTAGTGATCTTGTATTTCAGCTGATTATGTACAAATGAATGAATTCAATCAGTATCCTTACCAAAATCCAGAACAGGACCAGATCATCATGCAAACAAGGGTAAAGAGTTATGCAACGAAGATCTCTCCATTTCATTGTTATTCATGAGTAATAGTTAAGAGAATCTTTTGGTTTACATTGTACTTCATCGTGGTCCCCCCTCTGCCATCCCCCTCTGGCTCTGGAGTAAAAAAATAAAATTAGCCTGAAATGTCCAGTGCATGACCTACCCAGAGGAAAAAAGAGTACGCTTGCAGCACAGAAACAGTGCAATATCAGTATGGAGCATATGGATTAGCATATCGGGAAATTATGCCAGTTTATATACACTAACCAGCAAAAGAAACGAAACACTTGATTTTGGTTTATAAATTGACAAAGAAATTGTTTTGGACAAAACAAATTATATGGTATTGATCCTTAGATCAACTAGTGTCTTTGTGCCAAAAATCATTCAGCGGTGACCATTTCCTGTCTGCCTTTTCACTTGTTTATCACATTTCAGTTTTTGTAATAAAATATGACCTACCAACAAGTCACACCAAAAATTAAGGTGCCATTTTGAATAATGCCCAAACAGATGTTTAAAGCCGAAATATTAGCATAGCAACGCTATTTTTGAATTTTACAGGACATTTGAAAATTGGAGTTTTGTTTACAGCCAAAAAAATGTATTTGAAAAATGATGAGCAAAAATCACGTGTTGCTTTTCTTTTGCTGCTGAGTGTACAATGCCATCATCCCATTCAGTTTTCCCCAAATTTTACCACACACCAATCTCTTTAACCACCTTGCAAAAATCCTCCTTGTTATAATTGTCTTGCTTATAAATGCTTCACGATATATCCTTCGCTCATCTAATTTTTGGATACTTCAAAAATATTTTCTTTCAAAATCAGACCATATTTGATGTTACTGGACACATCTATTTTTTTGTAGTTCTTTTTCGCACTTCTAATTTTTCCATTTCCTTTTGTCCTCATCTTCAAACTTTAATTCATTTTTTATTCGGAAATAATGACACTTCTGTGATAATTTTGATGGCTGCACTTTTTCAGGTGTTTACTACCACACTATGTATTTGCCTGTTTGTGTCACAAAGATGTTAACAAAGATGAGACATCCTTTGTTGTATACTACCCACTACAACAGATAGACAGTGTGCTTTGGGATGCAGACAACATCATAGGACACAGGGTGATGCATAGATCTAGTACGACATGTTACTGAATGTAATTGATTGTTTGTACCATCTACTTGAGCATCCTTAAGAGACAGAATGCGCTATTCACATCAAGGAGTATCAGGCTCGTCTCAATGTATAGTACCACAAGATAGCTGTGTTCATATCACCTGGCCAGATCATGTACTGCTCGGGTATGATTTGCAAAAAGATGCTTTCGCTGTGTCCATTGGGCTCGCCAGATTTTCGGACAAATTTGTGAAAGGATAATTATATTACTAAACGCAGTTGATTGTTTTTTATTTGCTTATCACTATATTTAATATACAGTGTCAAATGACTGGTCCTGATACACATCATTATTCAGCTATTGACATCTTCAGTTCCAGATGCAATACTGGCTTTTTTGTATTTGAATTTCTTGATGTGTTGTCAGATCTAGGGCAATTTAATGTTCCTTGAATGAATTGAAGAATTGATTCGGAATTCTATGGAAATTAATTATTAATTATGGAAATTTAAGGCTTCCCTTTCTGTAAAATAAAACTAGACTCCCAAGGCCTCCAAATGTCTTAACCGAAACAAAATTGATGAATTTGTGATTTTGTATTTCAGCTGATTATGTATAAATGAATCATACTATTAATTCACGGACCCCTTACGCTACTCCAACCAAACTACTGATTTCCCAGCCATGAAACTTTGCAAGCATCTTCTTACAACTGCCTACAAAGTCCTTAGCCAGGTTTGGTGCTTCAATCTTATCAAAATCATAATACTCTCCTGAAAACAACCCCCCCCCCCCACCAACTTCATGGCCTGGCTAAAGATGGCTTCATGGGTAAAATGCTAGTGAACTTAATTAGTGTTCTAAACTGTTCTTGCCAAAATTCAAGACAGGGCCAGATAATCCAAGCAAACAAAGCCAAAGGTAAGAGCATCCTGGAAGAAAACAAAAATGTTTGCATCCCATTGTTACACAGGAATAACTGGAGAATTTAAAATTAATTTCGGTTACATCACATAGTACCAGCAAAAAGTTTGTGCTCTTCTATCCAACCTTCTACTTATCTGTCCCAACTTATTCACATCATAACAATTGCCATCTGACCTCTCACTATTAATTTGGTGAGAGTATCAAGCATAATCATTCCCTCCATTGAAGTTAGTGTCGATATGAAGACATCACACAGTCACACACACACAACTTGCATAGTATAGTATTGGTAGTGCAGAATATAACAATGTGAAAATCGCAATATGGTTGGTTTGTTCCAAGTATCTTACATATGTGTATATTTAGGAGGGACGATACTAGTTAAAATGCGTACTGCCAAAATAATTATTTAAAATGTCATGTTAGATCTGTTATCTTGAGAAGTTGACACAATTGTTTTGTCACTTGTCTGGCCGTGTAAAAAAGGCTTTAGAAATCATAATGTCTTGTCTTTTCCTCTATCATGTTCAGCATTATGCAAGAAAGGCTGCTTCAAGATTTCATTCATCTGGTGGATTAATAAGTTTGAATTTTTACTCAGTGTCTTCATCTCCGAATAAGTTGTTTAGAAACAGAACTTGAGTTGTTTGGTTATTAAATTCCATGTGCAACTAATGGAGTGTTCTGGCTGACGTATAATATATAGATAGTGGATGGTGAAACGACCAATATTGAGTTTTATTGGCTAAGCATTAATATTGATCCACTATTTGTTACATTCAGCACAACAATTTTCAGACTTATACACTGTACATATTTGTAAAATACCGGTTTTTCTAAAAATAATTAATTTTTTATATGAAATATGCTTAATTTTTCCCATTATTTACAATGTGCATGTTTCTTAAATCATAGATTGACATTTCAAGAAGCCAGGATTCCTCCTACCAAAGCCTTCCCTTAAGCAATAGGCAATTAAGTGTATGGTTGCTGTTATATTGTAAGAGCATAGGGGTCCACCTATATCACTCTCCACACACCAATAACACTTTTAAGACACCAATATTGTTATTTATTGGCATGTCATGTGACTGATCTCTAGTGGCCTTAAAGTGCATGGCCTTAAAGTGTTGATGCAGAATATTGTAATTTATAAAGCAACAGGAAAGATGAATTGCATGTGGTACAAAGTACATTGTACAGCAGTTTTAAGTTTGGACAATATTTTGCCAAGCTCCTTCGTGAAAGTTCTAGTTGCAAAAGTTTATTTTGATATCTTGTACATGCATGAGCTGTCATTCTGTAGTCCATTGGTGTAACCTGAGAGGCAATAGACATGTAGGTGTGTCTTTTGCATGATGCCATTCGATTGATTCTGCCAACTCTGTTATGGATCGTTTTCACTGCTCAGATGCTTAAGGCTACCAGGCTTGACCTTCTATTTCTTAAATGAGTCATTTTCAGAGAGTTTTATCAGCAGGCAAAAGATTATTTTACATAGCAAACCTGAAATTTGCCTGAGGCACACATATTAACTCAATTCCTCTTTACAAGGGAGCCAAAAAAATTCCTCTTAAGTCTTCCACAATCACCTTCCATTGTAAAAGTCAGGGATGATGTACGGCCTCAAACATGTTGATGCATATTTCTTGGTGGTGGTTATTGAAACTGAAATGATCCAATAGATCACATTAGATTAAATTTGACTTAAGTCGTGAAGTTGTACAGACTGCATTATATGGTGCTGAATTATTCATAAATCGACAATTGGTTTGCAATCTCAAAATTAAATTGGGGCAATGTCATTGTTGTAATTTCACATTCAACATTCTTTTGTCAATGTAATCTAGTACACTGTATGTATATTTTTCAAACATTGTATTTATTTCTTCAAGCCAGTAACCAGATATAACCGCAGATACATTTTTGAAGCCGCAAAAGATCTCTTGCTCTTGTCCTAAGATGACATTCCCGATAACAACAACTATTTAAGGGAGCAGATTGATAAACCGGTTATCACCTAATTGCTGCTAACATTTTAAGGAAAACGCGAAGGCTCTAGACAGTTTGTAATAAATTGGATTTAGGCAAACACAAATATTTAATCTTGTTGCTTGTAAAAAGTTATCGCTGTCCATCAAATGTGTTGAGTATCGATTAAGGTCTGAATGGAATTGTTTCTTACGTAATGCCAATTAACCTTAATTGCCAATTGACAATTGTAACCTAACGAGTTATGCAACAAGCTGTTAATCAATTCACCCGCATGACCAGCACAGCTCAACTTGACGGCTTGGGCTTATTCAAGGATTGTCACTATTGATTGATTGATTAATTGGTTGAGTCGAAATCTATCGTATCAATCTGTACAAGTTTGATTCCTTTTTTCCTTCTTTGCTCCATGCAGTTGATAGATGGATAGTTTATACCACCCCCTTAAAAGCCTGCTATCTAACCAGTTCAGCTAAAGGGCAGCAATTCAGTATATGTGTGATGTTTAAAATTATGCATCTTATCAAAAAAGGCCTATTTAACATATCAAAAATATTTTAGATATTCCCATATTTGAGTTTCGGAATCTTAAAAATCGCTGAAGAAAAATCTGGTTTTAACTTGACATGGTTTATCAGACACATGCTCTCTGTAAAAACAAATAAGTGATAATATAATTGTCACCACAGGTAATATTAGAATGATTCCTCTAAAGTTAAGAAGAAAGAAATAGCAGTCTATCAAATCTGTTAAAGCATTTATGTTGCCACAAATGTCATTTTCATGTCTTACAGCCTGACGCCACACATCCCTTCTTTCCACATTTTTTCATGAGTTCTTATTTCATGTTGTCGAAGTACTAATTTTGCAATAATAACATATTTTAATCATTTTCTGTTGCCTTCAAATGTTGCAGTGTCAAAAGTTGTGTTTGCACCAATCCCTATATCTGTGTAACAAAACAGCTAACAAAAGATTCCATATCCTTTGGTTTTTTCTATAGTTATAAACTGGTCGGCAGCTCAGACATCCTTAGGCAATGCACATAGGAGCTGGCACTATATCGCTATTGTTTATACCATCCACTTATGAGATGAATTCGCTTTGACATCAAAGAATTTGAGGGTGTGATATACAAGATGATATAATAGTGATGTTCATATCACCCTGAAATCAACCACTATACATTTATATGTTATTCACTTTCCAATCATAACAAAGAGTTTTTCAGATCATATGTAAAGAGATTGTCTCATGTACAATATAAGTTGTTTGTACATTAATGTAGTCATAAACCTGTTGCTTGCACAACAAATGCCGCCGCCTGCTTTTTATTCATCATGTATGCAACTCTCAACACATTTTTGAGAGATATTAATTTGAGAAAGATGTTTTTTCTTGTTGCTTTTCCTACTCCAATTCTGGCACATTTATGCATTTATTTTATGTTTTCTCATTAACATTTAATAAAAACTATACCTAAAAATAGAGAAATTACATGTCCTTCCAATGAAAAAAATAATTAATAGAAATTAATGAATTAGTGATCTCCTATTTCTGCTGACTATGTACGAATGAATGAATTCAATCAGTATCCTTACCAAAATCCAGAACAGAACCGGATCATCCATGCAAACTAAGGTAAGAGCTTCCAGAAATAAAGCAAAGGTCTCTCCATTTCATTGTTATTCATGAGTAATAAGAGAATCCTAAATCCCATTTGGTTACATTGTACTTCCTGTCTACAAGTTGACCGCTATTTTCTGCTACCTAGGGTGCAAAATTCGCGAGCTCCTGTGAGCGGTCAACAGAATTTTGATCTCTGGAAGAAACCAGTACAGTGTGGAAGAAACCAGGACAGTTCCATCATTTTGTGATGGTCTATTTAATTTCCAAAAACTCTGCAAGTGTCTAATCTGACTTTGGTTGGCTTCAATTTTAAGCAGACAGCTTGTAAATACCAAATTAAGTTGGAACTATTTTTTATCATGGATGATGCATACATTGTAGCTCACATACAGTGCCGCCTGTAAGTAAGTGAAACGCATGACATTGTGCGATTGCATCAATGCTAAACATCCTCAGCCAAACTGCATGTAGAGGTATGAATTCTCATCAGATGAAAGGGAAACAAAGTGGGTCATAAAGGCCGATGTGTGAGGCAAGTGGGATAAAAATAGCTGCCCATTTTCTTCGCTGTAGTCGGAGTTAGGTATGGGTCAAAGTCTTTGATAAGTAAGTGAACCACCCTTCCCTATGTGTAACGGCCAGTTACATAAATGAAGAAACCCACAGTTTAGATACGCAATTATGATGTTTATTCATTGTCTTGACACACTGTGACATGACTTGAGGCATTGACTTTAGTAGAAACGTTCGCATTTTAATATTGAAGAAGTTGAATTGGTTCCAAAACTAAAAGACAAAATAGAAAATAACAATAATTAACTAACTGTATTAACAATATAAACTAACTAATTAACAAATAATAATAATATATTGACCATGTAACTAACTAAATAATTCTGAACTCAAAATAATACTGAACATGTGCCACACATGTGTGCACCAACTGACATTAAGGTCACACTGACCTGTCAAACTTTAAAGTATCAAAATAACCATTTAATCCATAACATACATTTACCAAATATACAATCCCACATTTATAAAGCTAGACAAAAAGAACAAACAGGTACTTACATCTGTGGGGGATAAGTAGACATTAGTAGTTCCCATAATTAATTCTGTTAGTACTGTACTTGTTGGTGCTGGCAATGCAAATGGCAGAATGAAGGAAAAACAAATGCACACTACTGCCACCTGTACTTCTTTCCCAAGTGCTAAAAATAGCAAAACTATGAGCCCCACTGAGCCTTGAACCTGCAACTTTTGGATCAGCAGCTCTGAACTCTAACCACTACACCATCAAGGACACATCAATCACACACAATACGTTTTGGCAGTTACACTATGATTTAACATTGGGCCTGCGTTTCACTTACTTATCAAAGACTTTGACCCATACCTAACTCCAACTACAGCAAAGAAAACTGGCTGCTATTTTTCTCCCACATGCCTCACATATCGGCCTTTATGACCCAAAATGTTTTCCTCTCATCGGATGAGAATTCTTCCTTCCAGAAGCATTTTGGTTAAGGATGTTTAACATTGATGCAATGGCACAACATCATGCGTTTCACTTACTTTCAGGTGGCACTGTATATTGCCAGTATAGAGGGCTTGGGGGCTATTTGTGGCATGGACGAGAATTTTGCTGAGTGTAACACAGCTTTTATGAAATTGTGAATTATATTGTTGTCCTAGTTAATAAATCTCCATAAAGTAACAGTATAAATACAATTGAGCATTTTTGATATCACAAAGCAAAAACATTGGCTTTGTATGGACACGTGAATAAGTGAGAATGCATTCTTTTTGGACCCTTTTCTGACCACAATTTAACATGCACTAAATGGCGTAAGTAGATTGAATACCATCATGCTTCTGATGAGTAAAATCATCCCTTTCACAGGCAAAGTGTATGCTAAAGTTTCAAAACTTTTCCCACATGCAGAGCCCTGGTGTTGTCTCCAACTTCTCGTTTCTATAATCACCATTGCCTTTGCAATTGCATCACCATGATTCTCAGGCCTCTTATCAAATAAAGATATCACTCCGTTTAATACCAGCATGACATGCCCATTTAATTACACAAATAATACACATTATCGCATTATTGAATGAAATAAAGTTTTTTGGCCCGAATTCAACTTACAACCAAAAGGATGATGTCACTTGAAAGTCTGCCTCATAGACAAAAATCACTACGGCACTTTCATTTTTAAATTTTACACTAAAACTTTGAAAATTCGTGTTTCACCAATTTTGGAACACGGTGTTGAAAACGATTGATTTTCATACCACTTGAACTGTGCTATTTTTATCAAATTTTCCCTAAATTCAGTTTTAGGATTTTATGTAGTGACTGACACTTTCACAATTAAAATTTGGCCTTCAATGCAATAAAAGATTTTTTCTAATCTATATTTTGCCTTGAAGTTTTTTCTTGCACCTCTGAGACATGTTGGAAACGTCTGTGGGAGATTTTATAAAATAGCACAATCCAAAAGATACAAAGATTATATCATCCTTGGTTGTAAGTTGAAGGTAAGGTATATTTTATTGCAAAATCTTTTATTTGATGAAACGGAAAATAGAAAGACAGGAAATGGTCGTAGTTGAATGATTTTTGGTACTATTACGATTGTCGACCATAAAATAAATGGCATCAATTTTTTTACGGCCAAAAAAATTTATTTGAAAAATCATGAGCAAAAATCACGTGTTGCTTTTCTTTTGCTGCTGAGTGTACAATGCCATCATCCCATTCATTTTCCCCAAATTTTACCACACACCAACCTCTTTAACCGCCTTGCAAAAATCCTCCTTGTTATAATTGTCTTGCTTATAAATGCTTTACTATATATCCTTCGCTTCTCTAATTTCTGGATACTTCAAAAATATTTTCTTTCAACATCAGACCGTATTTGATGTTACTGGACACATCTATTTTTTTGTAGTTCTTTTTTGCACTTCTAATTTTTCCATTTCCTTTTGTCCTCATCTTCAAACTCTAATTCATTTTTTATTCAGAAATAATGACACTTCTGTGATAATTTTGATGGCTGCACTTTTTCAGGTGTTTGCTACCGCACTATGTATCTGCATGCCTGTTTGTGTCACAAAGATTTTAACAAAGATAAGACATCCTTTGTTGTATACTACACATTACTACAGATAGACCGTGTGCTTAGGGATGCAGACGACATCATAGGACACAGGGTGATGCATAGAAACTTGTACGACACATTACTGAATGTACATTTGATTGTTTGTACCATCTACTTGAGCATCCTTAAGAGGCAGAATGCGCTATTCACATCAAAGAGTATCAGGCTCATTCTCAATGTTTACATTGTAGAACACTGTAAAATTTGAAATTTTGAGTTAGCTCAAATGATTGAGTGAGATGGTTGCACAATTTGTTTGAGCCATGATAGCTTGCCGTTTTCAGTTTTGATAATCTTTATGTTGTTATAACTTGCAAACAACAATCTAGCTTGGCTCAAAGGAATTGTGCAACCATCTCACTCAATCAATTCAGCTAACTCAAAATTCAAAATTTACAGTGTACCACAAGATAGTTGTGTTCATATCACCTAGCCAGATCATGTAATGCTTGGGTATGATTTGCAAAAAGATGCTTTCGATGTGTCCATGGGTTGCCAGATTTTCGGACAAATTTGTAAAAGGATATATTAGTAAACGCAGGTGATTGTTTTTTATTTGCTTATCACTATATGTAATAATATACAGTGTCAAATGACTGGTCCTGATACACATCATCATTCAGCTATTGACATCTTCAGTTCCAGATGCAATTCTGACATTTTTGTGTGTGAATTTCTTGATGTGAGCTTGCCATTGAAAAATGTTGTCAAAACTAGGGCAATTTCATGTTCCTTGAATGAATTGAAGAATTGATTCGTAATTCTATGGTAATTAATTATTAATTATGGAAATCTAAGGCTTCCCTTTCTGTGAAATAAAACTAGACTCCCAAGGTCTCCAAATTGTCTTAACCGAAACAAAATTGATGAATTTGTGATTTGTATTTCAGCTGATTATGTATAAATGAATGAACTTAATTAGCATTCAAAATCCAAGACAGGGCCAGATAATCCAAGCAAACAAAGCCAAAGGTAAGAGCATCCTGGAAGAAAACAAAAATGTTTGAATTCCATTGTTACACAGGAATAACAGGAGAATTTAAAATTAATTTCAGCTACATCACATAGTACCAGCAAAAAGTTTGTGCTCTTCTATCCAAACTTCTTCTTATCTGTTCCAACTTATTCACCATCATAACAATTGCCATTTGAGCTATCACTATTAATTTGGCGAGAGAATCAAGCATAATCATTCTCTCCATTGAAGTTTGTCTCAATATGAATACATCACACAGTCACACACACACAACTTGCATAGAATAGTATTGGTAGTGCAGAATATAGCAATGTGAAAATCGCAATATGGTTGGTTTGTTCCAAGTATCTTACATATGTGTATATTTAGGAGGGACGATACTAGTTAAAATGCGTACTGCCAAAACAATTATTTAAAATGTCATGTTAGATCTGTTATCTTGTGAAGTTGACACAATTGTTTTGTCTGTTGTCTGGCAATGTAAACAAGGCTTTAGAAATCATAATGTCTTATCGTTTCCCTATCATATTTAGCATTATGCCAGAAAGGCTGCTTTAAGATTTCATTCATCCGGCGGATTAATAATGTTGAATTTTTACTCAGTGTCTTCATCTCCGAATAAGTTGTTTTGAAACAGAACTTGAGTTGTTTGGTTGTTAAATTCCATGTGCAACTAATGAAGAGTTCTGGCTGACCGGCAAAACTTATAATATATCGATAGTGGATGGTGATGAGACTAATATTGAGTTTGATTGGCCGAAGCATTAATATTGGTCCCCTATTTGTAACATTCAGCACCACAATTTTCAGATTTATACATATTTGTAAAATACTGGTTTTTCTAAAAAATAGTTAATTTTCTATATGAAATGTGCATCATTTTTCCCATTATTTACAATGTGCATATTTATAAAATCATAGATTGACATTTCAAGAAGTTAGATTTCCTCCTACTCAGGCCTTCCCTTAAGTAATAGGCAATTAAGTGCATGGTTTCTGCTCAGAGCATAGGGGCCCACCAATATCACTCTTCACACACCAATAATACTTTTAAGACGCCAATATCGTTATTTATTGGCGTGTCATGTGATTTATCTCCAGCTACATGATTGGCCTTGACATTTTGATGCAGAATATTGTAACATATGAAGCAACAGGAAAGATGAATTGCATGTGGCACAAAGTACATTGCATAGCACTTTTAAGTCAGGCAACAACACTTTGCCAAGATTCTTCTGAGAAGTTCTATTTGTAAAAGTATATTTCGAGATCATGCTCGTGCTGCCATTGGATAGTCCATTGGTGTAACCTGAGAGGCAATAGACATGTAGGTGTGTCTTTTGCAAGATGCCATTTGATTGATTCTGCCAACTCTGTTATGGATCGTTTTCACTCCTCAGATGCTTAAGGCTACCAGGCTTGACCTTCTATTTCTTAAATGAGTCATTTTTAGAGAGTTTTAGCAGCAGGCAAAAGATTATTTTACATAGCAAACCTGAAATTTGCCTGAGGCACACATATTAACTCAATCCTTCTTTTTAAGGGAGCCAAGAAATTCCTCTTAAGTCTTCCACAATCACCTTCCATTGTAAGAGTCAGGGATGATGTACGGCCTCAAACATGTTGATGCATATTTCTTGGTGGTGGTTATTGAAACTGAAATGATCCTATAGCTCACATTAGATTAAATTTGACTTAAGTCATGAAGTTGTACAGCCTGCATTATATGAAGCTGAATTATTCATAAATCGAAAATTGGTTTGTAATCTCAAAATTAAATTGGGGCAATATCATTGTAGAGTCAAGGATGGTAAATCCGTCCACTTTTGGCTAAAACTATATTTCCAGGAAAATGGCAAAAGTTACAAAATTAAAAATCAGTCCATTGGAAGGGTTATATTCCGTTTTATCATCAACTCTCAAAAACGTGAAATATTCAAATAATTTTGGTTGAAACTATGGTAACAAAGATTGAAGGTCAGGTCACCTAAATCCGTCCACCGTGCTGCTAAATCCGTCCAGCAAGGATAGTAAATCCGTCCACTGGGCATAGTACAGCTCTCAACTATCATATCTCTTTATTTTTTCCAAGTTTTGCAATTTATTAAGTCTTACAAAGGTTTTTGTGTAGATTTTAGAATTATGATTCACTGATTGCACTTATAATAGAAGCATTAAATAATAGAGGTTAAGTTAACTTTGAATAATTCCAATTGACCGCTTCAATTACTATTAAATAACCTTTTAATGCAACCAAAGTGGAATAACTGTTCCTATCTAATTCCTGTAATCAGAAGAATGCCATTTATTATTACTTAAAGTCATAAAAGTGCTTTAAAAGTTAATTTTATATAGGTGGACGGATTTACAAACCTCCTGTCAAGCCACTTTCAAAATATTGATGGTAATTCCGTCCACCTTTATTTCCATGGTATTTCATTTCATGGTGTCACAATTTTACAAATCCTGCAAGAATAATTTAATTTTGCATCTTATACAAAGATGATTACCTCATAAATGTTTGTTTGTTGACAGGAATACGCCAATAATAGTATCTTATCCCACTCATGTAATTATCAAAAATGGCTGTGACGACGTCACAAAATTTGATTGTTTTTTGTCCTTTGTTGTTAAATGGACCTGATATATGCATAAAAAAGCTCTGAGCACGAGAAATACGGCAAATTAGTTTAAAAAGACTTTCCCTTGCTTTTAAAACTCACAAAATTGTTATAGATATATTTATATGCATACAGAAGGGGGTGGACGGATTTACCCTCCTGGACGGATTTACCATCATTGACTCTAGTAATTTCATATTCAGCATTCTTTAGTCAATGCAATCTTGCACACTGTATGTATATTTTTCAAACATTGTATTTATTTCTTCAAACCAGTAACCAGATATATCCACCGATACATTCTTAAAGCCGCAAAAGATCTCCTGCTTTTGTCCTGAGATGACATTCCCAATAACAATGCTCAGGTATTTGAGGGAGCTGGTTGATAAACCGGTTATCACCTAATTGCTGCAAACAGTTTAAGGAAAACATGAAGGCTCTAGACAGTTTGTGATGAATCTGATTTCTGCAAACACAAATATAAAATCTCGTTGCTCGTAAAAAGTTATCGCTGTCCATCAAATGTGTTGAGTATTGATTAAGGTCTGAATAGAATTGTTTCTTACGTAATGCCAATTAGCCTTAATTGCCAATGGACAATTGTAACCTAACGAGTTATGCGACAAGCTGTTAATCAATTCACCCACATGATCAGAACAGCTCAACTTGAAGGCTGGGGCTTATTCAAGGGTTGTTGCCATTGATTGATTGATTGGTTGTTGCCATTGATTGATTGATTGATTGATTAATTGATTGATTGATTGATTGATTGATTGATTGGGTCGAAATCTATCTTATCAATCTGTACAAGTTTGCTTCTTTTTTTTGCTCTTTCCTCCAGGTGATAGATAGATAGTTTATACTATCCCCTTAAAAAACCTGCCATCTAACCAGTTCAGCTAAAGGGCAGCAATTCAGTATATGGATATTGTAAATGTGGGATGTTGAAAATTATGCATGTTATCAAAAAAGGCCTATTTAATATATCGAAAATATTTTAGATATTCCCATAATAATTTGAGATTGGGAATCTTAAAGATAAATAAAGAAAAACCTGGTTAAACTGGAGATGGTTTATCAGACACATTTACTCTATAAAAAAAGAAGTGATAATATAATTGTCACCACAGGTAACATTATAGTTTGTCACCTCAAGCAGAGGACAGACGTTTGCCCAAATATATCAGTTACCACAAGCCCCACAGGAGAAATACGCATACCTACGCATAGCTCATTTATAATATGAATATCACATTTTCACAATGTTTTGGTGCCATTTTCGTCTGATATTTCACAATTTATGGAAATTGCAGTCAAATTTCGCAAAATTTTGACATTTAAGATGCTGCCAATCTGACACACAATGAGTGGTGACGTCACAAAAATGCACTGCAGAACCACCCCGGACTTAGTTCTTGATTGCGGTGATTTTTATGGCCTGTACGAATGCTAAATTTCTGTCTCAATGCTTGACGTGACAAACTGTAGAATGATTCCTGTAAAGTTAAGACGAAAAAAATAGCAATCAATCAAATCTGTTGAAACATTTATGTTGCGACAAATGTCATTTTTATGTCTTACAGCCTGACACCACATTGATGTCTCTGGACATGACTATTTTTTTGCAGTTCTTTTTTGCACTTCTAATTTTTCAATTCCCTTTTGTCTTCATCTTCAAACTCTGTTTAATTTTTTATTTGGAAATAATCAAAGTTCTGTGATAATTTTGATGGTTGCACTTTTTCAGGTTTTTACCACACTATGTATTTCAATCACTTTGTTTTCCCTGTCTGTCTTAAAAGACGTAAAAAAAGATAAGACATCCTTTTATGTATACTAAACATTACTACAGATAGACAGTGTGCTTTGGGATGCAGACAACATCATAGGACACAGGGTGATGCATAGAAGCTAGTACAACACATTCCTGAAAGTATTTGGTTGTTTGTACCATCTACTAAGAGACTGAATGCGCTTTTCACATCAAAGAGTATCAGGCTCATTCTCAATGTACGAGGGGCGTTCAGAAAGTTCGAGGCTTTTTTTTATATGGACATTTATTTTCAATTCATCATTTTTATTTTTTATTTCAATCTAGAACTATGAATTTTTCACAGGATAAAATTCAGCATATTTGGAATGGATTTCCAAAATTTTGGACATTTTTAAGTCATTCTATGGTTGCCATGGAAACTGAAAGTTCAGCTTCTTGAGGCAGGTAACACTGAAACAACTAAAGCCAATGAATTTTGGCAATGAGAGACCTCTCTCTATCACTTGCATAAGTCCTCCAAACAAAGTTCTGTGAAAGAATTTCGGTCATCCAAAGCCTTTTCCCGTCCAGTGCCTGAAACTATAGCCCCCATGGACTAAAGTAAGGGAAAACCAGGACTTATGTAAAGCAACATGTCACAGGAATAGCTAGGATGGATATTGCTGTCCATTTTGGTCTCTTGTTCATACTAGTGAATCCATGCTTTCACAAGTCCTTATGTAGTCAGGGAAACACACCTTTGCCTCCTGAATTTCCCTCGCCAAATGTGGCATGCATGAGTGCTTTCCTACATGGGTTAAGTGTAAGAATACACACATTTGGTGTGCTTGAAAGCATATTTAGAAGCTAATACCATATTTCTTGTGTCAAATATTGTCAATCTCACTAATACAAGTGACAGAGAGAAGTCTCTCACAGTCAAAATTTCTTGGCATTCTTGGTTTCAGTGTTACCTGCCCCAAGAAGCTGAACTTTCAGTTTCCATGGCAACCACAGATTGACTTTAAAAATGTCCAAATTGTCCAAAATTTTGGAAATCCATTCAAAATATGCTGAATTTTATCCGGTGAAAAATTCATAATTCTAGGTTGAAAATAAGTATCCATATGAAAAAAAGCCTCGAACTTTCTGAACGCCCCTCGTATAGTACCACAAGATAGCTGTGTTCATATCGCCTGGCCAGATCATTGTACTGCTTGGGTATGATTTGCAAAAGGATACTATATGCATACATATACAGTGTCAAATTGCTGGTCCTGATACATATATTATTCAGCTATTGACATCTTCAGTTCCAGATGCAACACTGGCATTTTTGTATTTGAATTTCTTGATGTGTAGTCAGATATAGGGCAATTTAATGTTCCTTGAATGAATTGAAGAATTGATTTGTAATTCTATAGTAATTAATTATTAATTATGGAAATTTAAGGCTTCCCTTTCTGTGAAATAAAAACTAGACTCCCAAGGCCTCCAAATTGTCTTAACCGAAACAAAATTTATGAATTTTTGATTTGTATTTCTGCTGATTATGTATAAATGAATGAACTTAATTAGTATTCTTGCCAAAATCCAAGACAAGGCCAGATCATCCAAGCAAACAAAGCCAAAGGTAAGAGAATCCTGGAAGAAAACAAAAATCTTTGCATCCCATTGTTACACAGGAATGACTGGAGAATTTAAAATTAATTTCGGTTACATCACATAGTACCAGCAAAAAAGTTTCTGCTCTTCTATCCAACCTTCTCCTTATTTGTCCCAACTTATTCACCATCATAACAATTGCCATCTGACCTCTCACTATTAATTTGGTGAGAGTATCAAGCATAATCATTCTCTCCATTGAAGTTAGTCTCAATATGGAGACATCACACAGTCACACACACAAAACTTGCTGCCAAAATAATTATTTAAAATCAGTGGCGTAACTGGGGGTTCTCGAGCGGGGGGGCACCTGGGGGGGCACGCGATTCTCTGGGGGGGGGCACCCACTATACTAATTGTATATTTTAGCCAGAGTTGGAAAGTTCATATGGGGGGGCACCTGGGGGGGCACAGGTCCAATATGGGGGGGCCTGTGCCCCCCCGTGCCCCCCCATAGGGACGCCACTGTTTAAAATGTCATGTTAGATCTGTTCTCTTGTGAAGTTGACACAATCGTTTTGTCAGTTGTCTGGCAATGTAAAAAAGGCTTTAGAAATCATAATGTCTTATCTTTTCCCCTATCATATTCAGCATTATGTCAGAAAGGCTGCTTCAAGATTTCATTCATCCGGGGGATTAATTATGTTGAATTTTTACTCACTGTCTTCATCTCCGAATAAGTTGTTTTGAAACAGACCTTGAGTTGTTCGGTTATTAAATTCCATGTGCAACTGATGAAGAGTTCTGGCTGACCGGCAAAACTTATAATATATTGATAGAGGATGGTGATGAGACCAATATTGAGTTTGATTGGCCGAAGCATTAATATTGGTCCACTATTTGTAACATTCAGCACCACAATTTTCAGATTTATACATATTTGTAAAATACTGGTCTTTCTAAAAAATAGTTAATTTTTTATATGAAATGTGCATCTTTTTTCCCATTGTTTACAATGTGCATATTTATAAAATCATAGATTGACATTTCAAGAAGTTAGATTTCCTCCTGCTCAGGCCTTCCCTTAAGTAATAGGCAATTAAGTGCATGGTTGCTGCTCAGAGCATACGGGCCCACCAATATCACTCTTCACACACCAATAATACTTTTAAGACGCCAATATCGTTATTTATTGGCATGTCATGTGATTGTTCTCCAGCTACATGATTGGCCTTGACATTTTGATGCAGAATATTATATAGATAGTGGATGGTGAGGAGACCAATATTGAGTTTTATTGGCCGAAGCAGTAATATTGGTCGAGGCCGGAGGCCGAGACCAATATTGCCTGCTAAGACCAATAAAACTCAATATTGGTCGACTCAACATCCACTATTTGTTATATTCTGCTCAAAAATTTTCAGACTTTACATTGTTTTATAAATGAATGGTTGCCAGTTTCCGATTTATTTATTATACCTTTTTTTTTCATCTGAAATATTTGGCCTGCAAAATATGTGCGATTTTTTTTTTTAACAAGCAGACTGAAAATTGTCTATCTGGCTATCTATCTTGCTATTTATCTATCTATTTATCTATCTATCTAGCTATCTAGCTGTCTAGCTATTTATCTGTCTGTCTATCTAGCTATCTACCCAGATATATATCTAGCTATCTACCTAGTTATCTGTCTGTCTATCTATGTATCTAGCTATCTACCTAGCTATCTATGATCAAAACCTTTTTCCTACTCAAGAGACTTTCATGATTTTAGTCATGAATTATGACTTTATAAAATGCCAAACAGATCGTTACTCTTCAGTCTTTTATTCCTTATGGTAAAAAAAATGTTTTTTGAGTGATTGTTTTTTAACTACTTCGATATATTATTTTAATGCTTAAATTATTTTTATGATCTTTTTTTAAGTTTTTGAAAGATTATCTGCGTGTTGCCAAATCATATCATCTTGCTTTTTAATTGCTGGTTGTTCAATGGCATTGATTTCTGTGAACTACCAAAAGTTTCATTCTTGATATCAATTGAAATTTGGTCAATTATATCTTGATAGCAATTAGCATCTGATAATATCCTTCAACGGCAATTGTGAATTTGATTGGAATAAAAGTCAAAACAATGAAAGACTACATGATTGTGCCCTGAGTGTTTTTATTTGCACTAGTGCAGGTGCACTGAGGACGCCAATATAGCCTTAAGGTGCCAATAACACTCTTCACACGCCAATATCGTTATTTATTGGCGTGGCACGTGACTGATCTCGCATCATCTGATTGGCTCACAAATTTTGGTGCAGAATATTGTAACATATAAAGCAACAGGAAAGATGAATTGCATGTGGCACAAAGTACATTGCATAGCACTTTTAAGTCAGGCAACAACACTTCGCCAAGACTCTTCTGAGAAGTTCTATTTGTAAAAGTATATTTCGAGATCATGCTCGTGCTGCCATTGGATAGTCCATTGGTGTAACCTGAGAGGCAATAGACATGTAGGTGTGTCTTTTGCAAGATGCCATTTGATTGATTCTGCCAACTCTGTTATGGATCGTTTTCACTCCTCAGATGCTTAAGGCTACCAGGCTTGACCTTCTATTTCTTAAATGAGTCATTTTTAGAGAGTTTTAGCAGCAGGCAAAAGATTATTTTACATAGCAAACCTGAAATTTGCCTGAGGCACACATATTAACTCAATCCTTCTTTTTAAGGGAGCCAAGAAATTCCTCTTAAGTCTTCCACAATCACCTTCCATTGTAAGAGTCAGGGATGATGTACGGCCTCAAACATGTTGATGCATATTTCTTGGTGGTGGTTATTGAAACTGAAATGTTCCAATAGCTCACATCAGATTAAATGTAACTTAAATTGTGAAGTTGTACAGCCTGCATTTTATGATGCTGAATTATTCATAAATCGACAATTGGTTTGCAATCTCAAAATTAAATTGGGGCAATATCATTGTTGTAATTTCATATTTAGCATTCTTTGGTCAATGTAATCTTGCACACCTTATACATATTTTTCAAACGTTGTATTTATTTCTTCAAGCCAGTAACCAGATATTACCCCGGATATATTTTTAAAGCTGCAGAAGATCTCGAGCATTGGAACTAAGATGACATTCCGGATAACAGCAGCTATTTAAGGGAGTAGATTGATAAACCGGTTATCACCTAATTGCTGCAAACAGTTTAAGGAAAACATGATGGGTCTAGACAGTTTGTGATGAATTGGATTTCTGCAAACACAAATATTTAATCTCGTTGCTCGTAAAAAGTTATTGCTGTCCATCAAATGTGTTGAGTATTGATTAAGGTCTGAATGGAATTGTTTCTTACGTAATGCCAATTAGCCTTAATTGCCAATGGACAATTGTAACCTAACCAGTTATGCAACAAGCTGTTAATCAATTCACCCGCATGATCAGCGCAGCTCAACTTGAAGGCTTGAGCTTACTTAAGTGTTGTCACTCTTGATTGATTGATTGATTCCTTGATTGATTCATTCATTGATTGATTCGAAATCTGCCTTATCAATCTGAAAAAGGTTCCTTCATGTTTTTCCTTTTTTCCTTCTTCCTTCCTTTCTTCCGTCTGTTGATAGATAGATAAGAAGATAGTATGATATGTTTCCCTAAAAAACCTGCTATCTAACCATTGAGCTAAGGGGCCGGCTTCAAGCCAAGTTCTGAGGAGTGATGTTTCATACCCAAATGACAACACTGCACTCTACAAAAATTCAGACAAAATTGGTTTTTTAGATTCAAAATGGTTTTTTGAAAAACCAAATTTCAATGCAAAACCAACATGGATTTTTAAAAAAAACCAACATGGATTTTTAAAAAAATCCATGTTGGTTTTTTGCATTGAAACTTGGTTTTTCAAAAAACCATTTTGAATCTAAAAAACCAATTTTGTCCTGACATTTTTTAGAGTGTGCATTATATTATAACCCAACCACCCTGATATTTTGACACACTCCAGTCAAGAACTCACATCAATACCATCCGCTAACATTAGCGGGATTCGAATCAGCTATACCTCTGGGTCAGCATTAGGCCGATGCATCATATAATGCTTTTCCCATACAAGTCTGCTATCTAACAAGTTGAGGTAAAAACCTGATTCCCAAGGCAAGCGTCTAGGAGAAACCCATCATACCAAACCCACTACACTGAGTATGGATAGATAGACAGATATATAGACAGATATATAGACAGATATATAGACAGATATATAGATAGATAGACGGATAGATAGATAGATAGATAGATAGATAGATAGATAGATAGATAGATAGATAGATAGATAGATAGATAGATAGATAGATAGATAGATAGATAGATAATTTATGCAAGTGCGCCGGTGGAAGCAGCTCGTAAAATAAGTGAGTTAGAGAATGTCATTAACAGGGAAGAGAAGTCGGTGGAGGCAATAAAATTATTTCTGATGAACGTAACACATAATTTCAGCCATGAGACACGGCCGGGGCCTGTAGTAGAATTGAATAAGGAATGGAATTTCTCACAAAAAGATAGGAAGAAAGGCCAGGACCAAATAAAAGGGAGATCTATGGATAAAATCGATAAAGAAGAAAATTGATAGGTGGTAGTTCTAGCAGACAGCTTGACTAACAGATTGAGCCAAGGGGTGGAATAACATTAATAACTTTCTCTTTCAATTTAGTTTTAGAGGTTTCTCTGGAAGTGGGGACTTTTTTTAAAGGCAACAAGAGCATGTAGTAGCCACATAGGGTTTATATAGACAACCTTCTTATTCTAAGAAAATCATTACGGTACTCCATAAAATGAGGAATGACACATCGGGCTTGCTTCGCTTCTTCCCCTGAAGGTCACACGTTCGATTTATTGTCAAGAACTCGTCAGCTGATCGCAGATTGCTTTTTAAAGTGGTGTCAGTAGACTATCTATTCACTATTTGAGGTTTTGATTAGTTCTTCTATCGCTGGACCTGGATTATAAGTGATTATAGAGTGGGTCGGGGCAAGAAGCCCGGGTTAGGTGAGAAGCCCCCCCAGGGTTATATCTAAATTTACATTTTTGGTGCTTTTTCTTATTGATAAGATTGAAGCTAGAGGCTTTTTAGGTGACGTCACAAATTTTCAAGGCATTCAGCACCAAACCATAGTCATAATTAAAGAAACAAAAAAAGGTGCATGGTTTTTGTAACTTTGATTAATTCTTTGAAAGCGGTTGTCAGAAATAACTTTGGAAATTTTTAAAAGTATAGTGGATATCTGCATTGCTACACTTTATGACCATCACATAAATATGATTTGGATCATGTTTTTTGCATTTTAGCTCAAAATATAGAGGTCAAATTAAAATATGTGGGTTTGGGGCGAGAGGCCCCACATGGTATGGGGCATGGGGCCCCCTTCACTGAGGCCTCGAAGCTGCTTCCGGAACCATTTAATCATGTTTACTGTACCTTAAATCTTAATAGAATAGCTAATTGAAATAGAAAAAATTTTGGCCGAAATTGAAAAAGGGCAAAAAATATTAAAAAATAAATGCATGAACAGAAAAATTCTGAAATTTAGAAAAAGTGAATAGAATGCCTTAAAGATGATAGAAGAACCCCAAGAAATAACTTTCAAGCTGAATGCGCTCGCAAAAAAAATTGCCATAGGATTATAATAGGGGGGCTTCTTGCCCGATGGGTTGGGTAAGAAGGCCATTTTAATTTTTTTACGAAAAGGGCTGTAACTCCTTTATTAATATTGGTAGACATTCGTTTCACTAGTTATAAGTAGAGTCAAGTGATCCCTTCCTGACAGCATAAGCATTCAAATAATCGACCACAAAAAGTAGGTCAAATCGCATCTCGAAGTTAAGGGGGGCTGCATGCCCCGCGCTACTCTAATGGTGAAATAGTGTGTGAATGAAACTGACCATTTAGGCCATATGAAAATTTGCAACAGCCATATCTATAATCCAAGTAACCCCACTATAATTAACATGAAGTTGAATGTCACATATGTACAGAGAATTTGCAGCTGCATGCATTCACGCAGTAATTAGTTGCTTCATATGATTATACTTTCCAAATTGGCCTATGCTTGCCCATAACATGTTAAATATACGACAGATGTTAGCTTTCTTATTTCTGAAATTTTGAGTCATTCCTACACTCTAAAAAAATTCAGACAAAATTGGTTTTTTAGATTCAAAATGGTTTTTTGAAAAACCAAATTTCAATGCAAAAAACCAAAATGGATTTTTTTAAAAATCCATTTTGGTTTTGCATTGAAATTTGGTTTTTCAAAAAACCATTTTGAATCTAAAAAACCAATTTTGTCCCGACATTTTTTAGAGTGTATCAGCTATATATAGTACCTTAACGTTCTTATGATATATAAATATCTAACATGACAATTTCCACTTACACTGTTCTTGCACTCAGGGCATTTCCAATACAAGCAGGAGTCAGGCATTTCTGCAACATGCAAGAAGTAAGGTGGACTGTCATTTGGGGCACATATTTAAAGTTCAAAGGGCGCCCTCCTTAGGCCAGCGGAAGTCCTGCCAACGACAAAGAACAGCCCTGGCGGGGGAGTGCCCACTTCCGTTGTCTGACGTTTCCAGATGATAAGCCATTACAAAGAATACTTCTCCGCAGTAAATGTCCATGAGTCTTAAATAGAGTTTGTATGATAAACTGAAAAGATCTCCAGTTTAACCAGGTGATGTGGCTATGACAAAAAGCGACTTTTCAGGACACTCTTTCGCTTACTTAATTTTTGTACAACAGGGAGAATGATAACCGAATAAACAGTACCACTTGGGCGTCAGTGCACGGGGGTTTGTTTCACTCTGCCCACCAATGTGTGTCGCTCTCCCCTACTTCTGCGAATATGATTAATAGGTTATATAGCCAGCACAGGAATCTTTATCTGACAGTGATAAAGCATTGTCTAATTCGATAGACTATATGACAGTCTCGCGCAGTCCATTTCAGTCTTAAATTGAGGCCAAAGACAATCAGGTGGACCTGAGACCTCACAAGAAGGCCTGTCAACCACATCTCCTATCCTCTCTGCATCTTCGATCCCATCATGTATGCTTTATTTATTTGAAGTCTAGTCAGGCCCTGGCCTTGTAAGCCGCCTCGGACAACGATATCAGGGCAATCGAATTCCCATAATGGATGGCCAGGCTAATCTATTGGAGCCAGCTAATGCCGCTTGGTGTCTCTTCAGGAGGAAAGTGGCCACTTAGCTCCCTCTTGTGTGAAAAGTGGGCAACTTAATCAGCTGCTGAGCAGACGATAACAGAATTGAAGAAACACTGGAGCCCTACATGGAGTGCATGGCCAAATCAGGCTGTGTCTGACAAATGTGAGCTGCAGTGAGACCCTGCCTGTCAACACCTTTGGACCTGCCAATTCTCCTAAGAGCATTAGAAGATAAGCATTTTCCAGTTCTTTAGCAGCATGTACATACATGCAGTACCATGCACAGTTGGGTTTTCTCTGAGATGTTGAACAGAAAAGTGAAAACCTTGTAAAAGCAAAACTGTTTAAAGTTTCTTTTTCAAAATAAGATTTCCAACGCGAAACCGACTATGTCAAGCACACCAACAAGATTTTCTGGGATACCATGCCACGAACCTTACCTTTGAGCTCCTTAAGTGTAAAGACCCAGTCACTACCATGAAGGATCTCAGCCCATGCAAAAAGAAATAATAATGTTGTAGTGTCTCCATTGAGTCTTTGAAGCTCTTCGTGTCCTGATACATTTGAAGACATATGGCTGGGCCTTGTAGACATGCAGCCATGATGCAGTGCGCCAAAATCACATGCTACAGCAACAAATAGATTTTAAGAGATGTAATTGGAAGAGAAATGTAGACAGATCCATTCTGTAAAATATACACCGTAAATTGGCGTAAAATGGGATTCACCGTGTCATCTCGAATGATGGAATGAGATGCTTGCACAAGAATCTTGAGCTAACACTGGTTTAATTGTTTTAACCTGAGTTAGCTCAAAATACTGAGCTATTTGTTGACTTACAATGTTCAGTTGTGACTCATTTATTTTGGCATAATCAGTTCCATCTATAGTCATATGGCGCGCACAATTTTTGGGAGGGCGAGCGACTTTTGCCTGAATTTCAAGATCTAGATTTAATACAATTTCAAATGAAATTGGCCGGAAATCATTAATTTTCAATAGTATTTACTTTTAAAATCATCAGCCCAAATTTTTTAGCCTTTTTGCCCGAATATACTGTTACCCAAACTGTTGGGGACGCGACCGCCCCCCTTTCCATACGCCTGCATATATGAACTGTTGAGTAAAGTTATTTGGTGCATGAATATGGGTTATATTCTCAAAAATGTCCATGAACCTATCCTCCTCTTAAAAATATCTGGCTGAGTCCAGTGCAAATCATTTTGTGGCACATGAAGGGCACAGGCTGGCGATGCAACCAGCTTGACAGATGGTGCACTGGTGCATCCACCATCAAGGACCATATCGCATGAAGAAGAAAATGTAAAAATTTTCTTGCGAAGTGTACCCCTCACAGCCTGATGGCTCATCAAGTTCTCATGGTATCTTGAACATGCTCTGAAATGAAAATTTTGTTTGCACTGCCTCACAGCATGCCTAATTACTTATACAAATTCCTTTGACATGAATGAAAATGATAGGTAACCACTTGAAATGGTGTAGTATTCAATTTTCGCAAATATAGTGCACTTTCAATGCTCATCTGCTTTCATCCAATAATTATCTATTTTTAAAGCTTAATTAAGTGCTTGATAAATTGCTTGTTTATAGATGGTGCCGCATGTGGCACTGGTGAAATATAAAATCATCAGTTCATCAGTTATGACTTAACCGTACATGTTTAAACAGCTTGATATTATGATTCTTTTGGATTACAATGATGCTTAACAGTCGTGCATGCATCTTTTTTATCTAGCTCAAAAATTGTTGCTTTAAAACAGTGTTCATACTTAGCAGTATGCAAACCCAAGGGGCACGCGACGTAAACTCCGACGTTGCTAATTGGTGGAGGGCTGGTCTGTTGGTCACGCAGACATGTATGGTAGAGATTATGTTGCCACAACGTGAACAGGATGTCTGGGTCTTTTTACAACATTGCCACAATGGCGCAAGCTGACGTTGAACTATTGACATTGCCTCACAATGTTGTGAAAACGTCACCAGAACCCACCCAGGAAACTTAACCGTGCATGCTAACATCATATCTTTGATGTTGCTTCAAAACGTTGTGACAACATAATTTCTACCATACAATTCTACGTCATTTGACAAACAGGGTGACGTTGTTGCAACGTTGCTACAACGTAGATGTGCCCAGAGAGGGCAATTGATGCTGCTTTTAAAAATGGTCTCTTTTTGGACGCCAATGGAAATAATAAAGACAAAATAAAACCCCCTGTACAAAAACTTCAATATCCGAAAGAAATTTTTTCCGATATGAAAGTTGACAAGTTTGTAGGCCTGCATATTATTAAGATTTTTCCTATGTATTTGTAGCTTTATTGCTTCATTTTTGTCTGAGCCAGCACACCCTGAGTCGACCTACCCCTCTTTTCAAAATTTTGAAGTTTTGACTTGTCCAAGAAATTTTTACCGAAAGGTGCTCAAACTCCACTGAAATCATTTGTTATGTCATTCAAGGAACCTAAATAGTAAAAAAAAATAAGTCCTAAGTTGTCTTCAAAATACGTGACTTGATGAAATACATCAAGCTGGTGAAATTGGTCATATCCATCTGAAAAGCCACAGATTTTTGACAGCAAAGGGAGGCTCACTCAAACTCAAAGGCTGCTGGCTCACCTATAGAAGTAATGCCACTAAGCTACAAGTTCACACATTTAGGGCGAATAGGTGAATATAAAAGTCTAAAATTCAGAAAAACTTTCATCAAAATTAAAGAAGGAATCTTAGAGATATTCAAGTTTATTTAAAGGGGGACTTATTTTTGTTGAACTGTTTATAAAACAACGTTCACAAGAGCGCCATCGCTCTTTCTAAATGAGCACTGCGAAATCCAAATGCATAGGCCTAGTCGAAATGCACAAAGATGCCCTGTCTATTGGCCCTGTCTTGGGCTGCTTGCTTTGGACTCATTAATAATACCGAGGCCAGGTCAAAGTCAACACAAATTCCAGGTTGACAAATACTTCATTACGTTGAGAGGAAAATGGATCTGAATAGAAGACCTTCAATTAAAGTCGAATGCCATGTTCAATTAAGGAAGCATTGCATTGCTGTCACCTAACAAAGAATTTACTTCATTCTCTGAAGAGGCATATTCATGATTTGACAACCTGGCAGCCTTGTCATCCCTTAGAAGGTCATGATGGGAATAGATAGACAGCCAGATCGGCAAACAGACATGGCTGCATGGAAAGCATAGCAATCTGCGCTATTGTTGACAAATATATAGAAGATATCATAATGACAGATTGATGTATTGATTGAATATGGCAAAGAACAAAAACTACATTTTTCCCAATAAAAATTACCTTCTGAATTTTACAGTTGTTTCAATAAACACACAACTCTTTCCAACTTGCTATATGTTACCTATATGTATCATGGTCCCACAACCATTTATATGGAATTCCATTTAAACTGGTGCACTCTACTGACATGAGGTTCGAGACAGGTGATTACAACAAACAGTCAATGCCAAACAATGCTAAACAGGATAATCCCATCCAGCTTGCTATTTTATAGGGCCTCTTAAAACATTGTCAGAACAAAAGAATATGTGGCAGAGTCAGGGACTAATTGCCTAAGAATCAATTATTGGAACATTTGAGCATTCATTTATCCACACAGAAGTGTTCTTGTACTATAACTATATTGCATAGAATATTTCTTGAATGGGAATGACTAATGGCACGACTATGAGGAGACTAATTTACAAGACTACATAAGACAAAATCTCCTATGGCTATGTCAACACAAATTTAATTAATTGTTTTTTTCTGAGACATGTGCTTTGTCCTATCCAATGTTTTGACGAAACAGGAAATGTGCTCAAGTGGCTCCACCATGGCATCCATGATGCATTTTAATCTGATTGGTCCATGAAGCTTATTTAAAAGTTGTAAATAAGCATGTAAATGGACCAATCAGAATCACATCGTAAATATAGGGCCACTGCTATGAAGGAACTCTCTGATTGTGACAAAAACAAGAACATGATGACAATCTGAAGTGAAGATATTTATATTACATCTTGTAAAAAATACATCTTTACAGGATTACACATACAGCTCAACAGTCAGAATCCAGTGTTAATACTCTCTGATATGCAGATAATATAATGCTTTTCATTGACAGTAAATACCATTGAACAAAATAAGTGTCCAAAGCAAAAGTGCTAGTTACAGAGACAAAATTTTGATATACAGGAATATATATCACAGAGGAATGGATCACTGATTCAGGGAGAAATTATAGCCCTACATACAGATTGATACACACTATATGACATTTGTACAATTTATATAATAGTTATAGTCAGACATTATATTTACATTCATAGTTTAGTTACAAATAAAACCAAATTCACTAACATTATGTTTATACTTTTTAAAATTACACCTATGCTTTTTCCACAGTGGACCGTATCACATGAAACGAAATAAAATGTTTCAATTTTTAAAGGAAATACATTTTATTTTTACAAGCAAGTCAGTGGCTGAACAGTTCAGAAATAACAAATAACCCGTAGGCAGCATGACGAATCAAGTGAAGAGAATACATCTTAACATAACCGTGTAACTTCATCTATACTGACAACTTCGTTAGAACTCAACAAAGCTGACTAAATTGATCTGGTTTGAACCTTCACAAATTTTATTCTCAGAGTTTCCCTTCAGCACTTTCAAGGAAGACAGCTAGAAACAGCTAGAAACAGCTTTTACTGTGCGGAAAGAGTCTCTCCAGTTTGAAGGAGGGCTTTAGGTTTAGCCTATATAATATATGTACAATGTTATTCTCACTGCCATATGAATTACAAAAGAGAATAGATGCATTTGCATCTGAGGTGCAGATGTCATGTACACAGTGAATATCTATGAAACAAAAATCTCAATGAAATTAGAAATTGCATTAGAAATGGTGAATATCAGCCATAGTGAGGCACATGACACTATAGGGCGAATGTCGGACTCCCATAGATACCCCGGATGACCTTCCAGATTTGGGGAGAACGGGATTGTAGGCTCCGGGAGCAGGATTGTCCTTCCTTGAGTTATAGTCCTTTGTTTTCGGTCTGCCTTGGAGACTGAAGGCTGCTGATTTCTCTCTGTAGAGACTTGGTTCCACAGATCCATAAGCCCCGGGTCCAGGGTTCCTCTTGGCCATTCCCTCGTAATGGGAACTTCCATGGTCAAATCTTCCGTACATGGTGGACTGCCTGCCTCCTGCTAGATCCACACAGCCCTTGCCAAATGGGCTTGGCAGCTTATAGGATGTGGGGGAAGGAGCAAAGTTCTTGAACTTGTACCAGCCCTCCTTTGCTCCTATGGTCTTGCCATGGGGTGACCTCTCTGAGCTCAGTGCCCCTTGCTTCATGCTGTCTGGTTTGTAAGCTCCTGGACCTGGTGTGATCTCCAACCCTATAAGACAAATTGACAGATTTGACATAAAACAGCACTGTTCTGCCTGTATTGTGCACATCTGCTATGACCAGATTGATGCAGTGTTTCTCATTATATGATTGCAAGACAACAGTTGATTAGATTTTTTAAAGTGTCCAATGCAACAGTGCACTTTAGTAACAGAGACAAAATTTTGATATACAGGGATATATCGCAGAGGAAAGGATCACTGATTCAGAGAGAAATTATAGTCCTCGGGCCTCGGCCGAGCTAGATTTTTAAAAGTGAAACCTCAGTTGAGCAAGATTTATTTTGAGGACCACTCCCAGAAGTAACTGGAGAACTAAAAGAAATTTGGAAATAATATACCAAAGATACCGTATAAGAATATTTCTATGGGTGACCAAAGAGAGAAATTTTTTTTAAACTTTTTTTTTCAGCATTGACTCTTTTTCCCAGTATTGATGGCTCTTTCTACTCTGGTCACAACCTCCCTTTTACTTCACTTGCATGGATTTTACTTTTAAAGCAGATGTTCAGATGGCTGTTCAGATGGCTGTATGGATGTGCACATGAGTTGACATGTCTGCACCAGTGGGCCCACTACCCATCCACTAGGTTTACACCCTTTTTATCACCCCTTCTTTTGTTATGGTGCTATAAAAGCCCCACTCACCCTTAGCCTTGGGTCGGCCAGACAGAGAATACTGGGGAGTCTCCTGTCTTCCTCTGCTGGTCAGTCTGTCTGCGAAGGCATATGCATTTGGGGCAGGGCCACTGTTCTTGGGACCTGCAAGAAGAAACATGATGACATTGATTTAATACTACTAGATATATTGAAAGACATAAATACTATACAGCAACAACATATGAGTATTGCATATCTTGAAAAGAAATCAAATGATTGATGAAATCTCAAATCAGAAATCTGACTTGAATGTCAATGCTCATGCATTTCTAGCTCTATCTTTTTTTCATAGTCATTGTTCAAGTAGTATCTGATTTGTTTGTCTCTATGTTTTTCCTCTGATGTTTTCTAGATGGATATACTCGTATGCCTGTATATGTGTAATTGTAGTCAATTCACTCAATTGGTCCTGGAATAACCTCGATTTTGCTAAGCTGAATTTTCTACTGTCAGTTTTAGAACTCTTTTTAATTAATCAAGGTAATTGTTTCTGTAAGTGCAACTCCAGAACGTTCTCCAAGGACTTGTAAGAGAATGATATATGTCAAAAACACCAAGTGTTTTTATAAATTGCATGAAGAGTGTCATGTGGTCTATTACTTAAGAAACAGAGAGAAAATGCCGATGATGTGTAATCATAGCCTACATGGGATTTGTCATGAACACGAGCAGGCTATTTGATTTGTCATAACTGATTTGAGGGTAAAATCGGATGCGTAATCCTTACATTTGTCCATCACCAGCAAGCAGTATTAGCATGGAAGGTATAATAAGATGCAGCTAGTTTAACATTATAGTTATACATATTTTGTAACTATATAGGTAGATCAAAGATCCGACAGTCTACATTAAATCAATACATATATGCACAGTGCCCCTGAGCAAACATTAAGATTTAAAAAAATAAGCGAGACGACGAATAGCACCCAGCTGTAGAGCAAGGTCAGGAGAACATTTTAAGACAAAAACGAAAAAATTCTGTTGGGAAAATTTTGAGTTATACCAATTTTAAGATTTTTGTTTGTCACATCCATATTTTCTGCCTGAAATAAGGGTCATTAAAGTGGATCATGGTTATATAAGTCATTTACACATACCGTTTTAGAAGGAAAGACAGTATTCGTTAACAACTGTGTTTGTAATATGGTGTGAAACGTGTTATATCAAAAATAAGTGTGCAGATTGTGATAAACTCACTTGACTGTATGTTTGTCAAAAATACTCTGTGTTTAGCCCTGCTAAATTGCCTCCATTGTTTCTTTTGCGTGTTTAACTGCTTCTGGCTGGGTTTGAATTTAGCTAAGCCTTTCTTTGGAGTCTTTTGCTGTATTTTCATGACAAAATGTAGTCTCAGATGTAGCTTTTCGGGTATTTTATATCATTGATATTTATGAATAATCCATACAGGCACAGAGCATGACTAGTACAATTGTCTTTAAAAAATCATGTTAACAAGGCATATCTGTTTACTAATAACCCAAAGTCATGGCTTGTTTTCATCTTTGAAGAGGATGTATGTATTAATGTTGACTGCATGATTATATTAATTTTAAGACAAAAAAATGAAATTAAAAAGACTTCCAGAGATTCTAGACCAACATATTTTGAAGGCGAGACCCGAAATAGCTTGATGTTTATGCCAAACTGAGATTTGGCATTGAAACACGTTTAAATTGTCACAAGTGTGCAAACGGTGTATGTAGACCATTGAGCAATGGTGGGACAAATAAAAAAATTAATTATCTAATAAAAATTGTTGTTGAAAGGAAATGCGGGAAGGTAATTTCTGCACCTGAAGACCATTGAGGATGCTGATAGATTGAAACTTTGCTGATATGACTTACAGCAACACAGTAAGCAACATTCTGTGGCATTATTGACATAAAACTTTTATATATAGGGCAAAATAATAGGTCTAATATTGCTCAAATCTGGCCTATATACAATTAACCACGCAGAAACAATACCACTGATATAGTCTAGTTACTGGGGACAAAGTTGGAAGGCTACAAACTTGCTCATTACTGTACTATTAGTCTGAAGCAAACAGTCACATGTGTTTGTCACACTCCGCACACTATATTTGGGCAAAACATATTTTACACATATGCAATGGTCACAGAAATTAATGATATGGTCTTTCCATCAACAATGGTCCCTGCAAATGATCTAAAACATTTCCTTCATGGCCTATGCCCCCATATCAGAATTTAAATATGAGTGTGATAAACCAAAAAACTTGAAATTGTTATAACTCAAAATTTTCCCAACAGAATTTTTTAGTTTTTGTCTTAAAATGTTCTCCCGACCTTGCTCTAAAGCCACATACTATTCATCTTCTCGCTTATTTTTCTAATCTTAAAGTTTGCTCAGGGGCACTGTGTATGGGCATCTAAGAAAGGTGTTAGCTTTTGTGATGAATCTTATAAAGAGCAGAATCAAATACATTCAGTTTATACAAACATCGTTTGACTCAAGATGTCTTCAGTGTTAAAAGATAATGTACTATATTGAATTATTGATCAGTAGAGTGCTTGTCAAGTGTTTTGCATAAATCGACAGAAGATTGAACATCGATCCTGAGCAACAAATGCCACTAGTCCTTCAGTCAGAGAGCAATTTTACAGAATTTCCTGCTTGTGACTGCAGCTTCGCTATTTCATTAGCTTTTTAATTCTCTCCTACCAGAAAGCTGCGTGACCAGAACAATGGAGATAGCGTGAGCAGAACAGCAATCTAGCAATGGACAACCCTGTTGTTCATACATAATAAATAGGAAACCCAAGTCAGCAATCCAACTGCCATCCAACTGCTCATTTAATCCTCATTTGAAGCTTCAAATATCAGCACTCCCCATGCACAGCCCGCTGTCATCCAGAAGGACATTAGAAACAGCTCATTTTTACAATGAGTTAATTCAGAATCATCAACTACCAGGTAACAACAACAGGATGATCTGTCAAAAAGTTGTCTCAAACAGTTTTGATCCTTTTACACTATTGATTATCATTCATAGTTGTGATTTCTAAGGATTTCTATGGACGATGAATAACTTTTTGATTGATGGCACTGCATGGCTTTCCTTGGTTCTTTATAAATATGCTTTCAATACCAGCAGCAAATTTCATATGCCTTACTATCATCAACAAACTGATTATTATGAGTTTTATAATTTACTAGCTGCTTCTTTGTTTTGGTTTTTCTGCATTTTTAAAAATCCAACTGTAAATTCTGTCTGTTAAAGCTTAGTCGGACTTTGAATGCACATGACGAGCTGGAGACAATGCTAAAAGATGAGAAGACAAGTTTCCAGTGGAAACTTCTCTTCTCATCTTTCACCATTGTCTCCAAGATAGCCTTTAGTCCAAAAGGTGAGATCTGGAGTGGGGTAAAGAGACACAATAGCCTAGCATATAGGAGGTTCTCAAGCTGCTCCCTGAGTAGGGCACTAGCTGTAGAATATAGCCTCTGACCACAGAAGTCAAATTAGGTCAGACTGACCAGTGGGGATCTGGATCAATGGAGAAATCACCCAAACTTTTGGGCAGAAAGCATGGAAATGAATAACAACAGTAGGGTAAGGTAGGGTAGCGTAGGGTAGGGCGGGTAGGGTGGGGTAGGGCAGGGTAGGGTAAGATAGGATAGGGTAGGGTAGGGTAGGCTCAGAGTAGGGCATGGATAGTGACTAGTCATTATGGTACACTAAACTGTAAAGAATATAGTACTGTATACAGTACAGTATATGGTAAATGGTATGGTATATGTACAGTATATGGTATAGTAGGCTATATAGTGCCTTACATGATATGGTTGGAACGGTATGATGAGCTCTCTATTCCAAAAATGAAATACAGGCACTTTAAGCAGTGCTTATAGAATTTCTCAGTGATGCAGTGGTCTTGTGATTAATAGGCGGAACATATCAAATTATTATCACGAAGAAGAAAGAGAAGGCTGTCTAAATTTCTTTGTTTAAATTAAATAGAATGTTAAGCCACCAAAAGCTGATAGATGCAAGTTCAATTATAGCTAGGACTCTATGCTGAATTTGAATTAGATTGGTGTAAGAGGATGACTTTCGAAGTGTTCACAAGATTTAACAAAATTATTTTGATAATAGCTTATCAGCGCCATTGCACCAACAAGCAGTACTACAATGGAAAGTAATAAGGTGTGGCTGGTTTTACATTGTAGTTATACATGATTTGTTACAATATGGCTAGATCAAAGATCTTATAGTCTGGATAAAAGATCTTGTAGTCTAGATAAAATCAATATTTATGAGCATCTAAGAAAGACGTTAGCTTTTGTGAGTACTGAATCTTGTTAGGAGCAGAATCCAAGGCGTTCAGTTTATACAAACATCGTTTGACTAAAGATGTCTTCAGAGTTAAAAGATAATGTACTATATTGAATTATTGATCAGTAGAGTGCTTGTCAAGTGTCTTGCATAAATCGACAGAAGATTGAACATCGATCCTGAGCAACAACTGCCACTAGTCCTTCAGTCAGAAAGCCATTTTACAGAATTTCCTGCTTGTGACTGCAGCTTCGCTATTTCATTAGCTTCTTAATTCTCTCCCACCAGAAACCTCTTTGACCAGAACAATAGAGATAGCGTGAGCAGAACAGTAATCTAGCAACGGACAACCCTGTTGTTCATACATAATAAATAGGAAACCCAAGTCAGCGATCCAACTGCCATCCAACTGCTCATTTAATCCTCATTTGAAGCTTCAAATATCAGCACTCTCCATGCACAGCCCACTGTCATCCAGAAGGGCATTAGAAACAGCTCATTTTTGCAAGCAGTGAATTGAGAATGATCAACTTCCAGGCAACAACAACAGGATGACCTGTCAAAAATTTGTCTCAAACAGTTTTGATCCTTTTTACACTATTGATTGTTATTCATAGTGGTGATTTCTAAGGATTTCTATGAAGTATGGACAACTTTTTGATTGATGACACTCTGTGGTATTCCTTGGTTCTTTATAAATATGTGTACAATTATTACAGGGTTGGGTTCAAATACAAATATATTTGTATTTGTATTTGTAAATACTGTATTTGTATTTATATTTAAATACTTTTTCTGAAATTTCAAAGTATTTGTTTTGTATTTAAATACTTTGTAAAGTATTTGTATTTGTATTTAAATACTTTTGGCTGATTTCAAAAGTATTTGTATTTGTATTTGTATTTGCATCAAAGTATTTGGTATTTACAAATACTTTTTTCAAATACATGGTCTTTTAATTGACCAAAAATATCAAAGCATGAGTTCCTTAACTTCAAAACTGGATATAACTATTGTGTCTATCTTGATACAATCATTTAGAAATTTTGGATTATCATAATATATTTAGTTAAGATCTTATTTTTGAAACAGTAGCATTTTAATGATTATCATTTGGGTTTCCCCAGAAGTGCTTTGTCTGTGGTCTATACACAAATATACATGTATAGAGATCATCACTGTCTCTGTGTTGTTAGATTTGAATAAGTTAACAATAGCTCAAGAATCCAATGGACTGCACAAGTGAAATACAACTCAGCTTCTGTCCTATCCAAACTTCCAAATTTAAGAAAATATAACACAAGATACAAGTGAAATACACCCTGCATGAGAAATCATGAATTATAATTGTTTGCATATTAAGTTTAAACAAAAAATAGATTTTCTTTAATTAATTTAATACACATTTACCTGTGGTAGTAATTGTGTATACATCTCACCTACCTATATACTAAATATATTTTCTTTGACAAAAAAACGTTGCATTTATCTAATAGTTACAGGTAAATGTCAATTTTTTTATTGTCTAATAGTTTAAAAGACATAAATAACTATCACCCATTTCGAATGTTAACTGCTATTCTGACACTGGCTATTGTCTTAATTGCTATTCAAACACAGGCACTGCTTTGTCTATTGTGAGCAATGGTGCATTGCAATTATATAGGGGTATACTATTGTGTGGGCATTAATCACACACATCTAGCAGTTATATAAAGTTCATATTATTTTGAATTTATAATAATGTTTACATCATTATTCTATTCATTATTTAATCAGCGGACTATTTTCAAGCAAAAGAAAACTTTTAAAAAAAAGAATTTTTTTTTACTGAAGCCTAAATATCTATTTGTAAAATGTTGATTGAATTTATTTGACTTGGTATAAGATAGTTGTCGAATCAGCCCCAGTTAACGTATAATGGCTTTGTGTGGCACTGATATGTTGAAAATATCTTATTAAATACATACTAATTTAGTCATTTCACTTGCCAAGTTGACATATAGTAAGTCCTTTGACTCATAATGTAGGAAGTTATTGTGAATCAGTGAAAATTTTGTATTTCACCTGGAATTCGGGGTTTATTTCTGAAATAGTCATAGATAGAATTTAATCAGAATATCATATATATAATCAATTAAAAGTAAGATAAATAAATATTTTTGCATGTTAAAAATCATAATATGCCACTCTTCAATTTATGACCGGGTAAGTAAATGACCCAAAATGTCCCGATTTGAACAGATTTTAATGAAGGAACTTGATAATAATATTCTAAAAAATTAAACTATTATTATTACTTGTTAAAACTGCTTATATATAACATATAGACCCATAACAGTTTTTGTTATTCATGAAAATTAGCTGGAGTAAGATTGGAAACAATTCAAAAAGACAAGTTTGAGTTCTAAGACGGAATTATTGAAAGTATTTTCAAATATATTTGCAAATATATTTGTATTTGTATTTAAATACTTTCAAAATTTGAGTATTTGTATTTGTATTTGTATTTGAAAGAATTGAAAGTATTTGTATTTGTATTTAAATACTTTTGAGCTCAACTGTATTTGTATTTGTATTTGTATTTAAAAAGGTTGAAAGTATTTGTATTTGTACTTAAATACTTCTATCTGTATTTGAACCCAACCCTGGTACAATACCAGCTGCAAAATTGCATAATGCATATACCTTACTATCATCAACAAACTGATTATTATGAGCTTTATACTAGCTGCTGCTTTGTTTTGTTTTTTGCCTTTTTAAAAATCCAACAGTAAATTCTGTCTGTTAAAGCTTAGTCAGGTTTTGAATGCACAATTGCAAATGACATGCTGGAGCCTGGAGACAACGCTAAAAGATGAGAAGACAAGTTTCCACCAAGATAGCCTTTAGTCCAAAAGGTGAGATCTGGAGTGGGATAAAGTGATACCATAGTCAAGCAAATGGAAGGTTCTCAAGCTGCTCCCTGAGTAGGGCACAATCTGCAGAATAAAGCCTCTGACCACAAAAGTCAAATTAGTTCAGACTGACCAGTGGAGATCGGGATCAATAGAGAAATCACCCAAACATTTGAATTATACATGACATCCACCCAGCTGATGAGTTGCCTGATGAGTTTGGTGGCTTCTTTGGGCAGAAAGCATGGAAATGAATAACAACAGGGTAGGGTAGGTAGGGTAGGGTAGGGTAGGGTAGGGTAGGGTAGGGTAGGATAGGGTAGGGTAGGGTAGGGTAGGCTCAGAGTAGGGCATGGATAGTGACTAGTCATTATGGTACACTGTACAGTGAAGAATATACATGTACTACTGTATACAGTACAGTATATGGTAAATGGTATGGTATATGTACAGTATATGGTATAGTAGGCTATATGGTGCCTTACATGATATGGTTGGAACAGCATGATGAGCTCTCTATTCCAAAAATAAAATGCAGTCACTTTAAGCAGTGCTTATAGAATTTCTACGTGATGCAGTGGTCTTGTGATTAATAGGTGGAACATATTAAATTATTACCAAGAAGAAGAAGGAGAAGGCTGCCTAATTTTCTTTGTTTAAATTAAATAGAATGTTAAGCCACCAAAAGCTGATAGATGCAAGTTCAATTATAGCTAGGACTCTATGCTGAATTTGAATTAGATTGGTGTAACAGGATGACTTTCAAAGTGTTCACAAGATTTAACAAATTTTTTTGGTAATAGCTTATCAGCACCAACAAGCAATACTACCATGGAAAGTAATAAGGTGTGGCTGGTTTTACATTGTAGTTATACATATTTTGTAACAATATGGGTAGATCAAAGATCTTATAGTCTAGATAAAATCAATATTCATGAGTGTCTAAGAAAGACGTTAGCTTTTGTGAGTGCTGAATCTTCTTAAGGGCAGAATCCAAGGCGTTCAGTTTATACAAACATCGTTTGACTCAAGATGTTTTAGGAGTTAAAAGATAATGTATATTGAATTATTGATCAGGAGAGTGCTTGTCAAGTGTTTTGCATAAATCGACAGAAGATTGAACATCGATCCTGAGTAACAAATACCACTAGTCCTACAGTCGAAGAGGCATTCTACAGAATTTCCTGCTTGTGACTGCAGCTTCGTTATTTCATTAGCTTTTTAATTCTCTCCTACCAGAAACCTCCGTGACCACAACAATGGAGATAGCGTGAGCAGAACAGCAATCTAGCAATGGACAACCCTGTTGTTCATACATAATAAATAGGAAACCCAAGTCAGTGATCCAACTGCCATCCAACAGCTCATTTAATCCTCATTTGAAGCTTCAAATATCAGCACTCTCCATGCACAAGCCACTGTCATCCGGAAGGGCATTAGGAACAGCTCATTTTTACAAGCAGTGAATTGAGAATTATCAACGGCAAGGCAACAACAAAAGTACGATCTGTCAAAAGTTGTCTCAAACAGTTTTGATCCTTTTTACACTATTGATTGTCATTCATAGTGGTGATTTCTAAGGATTTCTATGAAGTATGGATAACTTTTTGATTGATGGCACTCTATGGTATTCCTTGGTTCTTTATTAGTATCTATGCAATACCAGCTCCTGAAAGGCCTCGCTACTATCAGTTTCACAGGGACAACAAAAATAGACACATTACAAAATTGATTATAATGAGCTTTATACAGGACTACAGGTGTATGATATTTTGTTGTTCTTTCTCCTACTTGTTTTCATACTACATTATATAATTCTGTCAACCAAAGCTTATTAGTCAGATTCTAAATGCATGTGGCAAGCTAAAAGAGACAAAGTAAGGATGAGATGAAAAGAATATGGGTTTCCACCAGGCTGCTCCTTATTCCTAAAGGTGGCAACTGAAGTGGGATAGAGCGATACCATAGTCAAGCAAATAGGAGGTTCTCAAGATGCCCCCTGAGTAGGGCACAATCTGCAGAATAAAGCCTCTGACCATAGAAGTCAAATTAGGTCAGACTGACCAGTTGAGATCTGGATCAATGGAGAAATCACCCAAACGTTTGAATTATACATGACATCCACCCAGCTGATGAGTTGCCTGATGAGTTTGGTGGCTTCTGTGGGCAGAAAGCATGGAAATAAATAACAACAGTAGGGTATGGTAGGGCAGGGTAGGGTAGGGTAGGGTACAGTACGGCACAGTATATGGCACAGTACATGGTACAGTATAAGGTACAGTATCTGTTACAGTGTATGCCGTATGGCACAGCTATACGTTACAATATATGGTACAGTTTATGGTTTGGAATATGGTATAGTTCAGTATTGTATAATGATAGGCCTGAATATTCCAAAAAGCAAAAGATACATCCTTTTGACACAAAAAATATATCCTGTCTGCCGGAGATCTTATGTTTTGTAAAACTACGAAAGCAGTTTTAATGTCTTTTAATGATACAGGCTTTACGGTTTTTGATTTACTAGATATTCCTGTTGATTTCATTATGTGGTCTTTGTGTTAGACTTCCTAGTATCATGAATAAATCACCCACCAGACAGCAGTGATAATTATTGCAGAGACGCACTTGATGCATTATTCTTTCTCTATCAGACATGGTTTATTTTTGCAATGAATTATTGAGAAGCAAACAGTTGAAAAAGAGGATATTGATGCAGTGCTGAAAGACCAGACAGCTGATTTGGTGCTAAACCAGCCAACTGTAAACCTTTTTGCTCATCGGACCTAGATCTACAAGATTTCAGCTTGGTCTAGACATGTTGAAGGAGTGCGATGGGGAGTGAGCAAGGGAGCCTCCCTGGGCCCATGTTTGTTCTCCTCGGGCCTTCGTAAATATTCCATACTTAGGTGAGTCGCAGAATGTCGATCCATGGCCTAATTGAACCTCACTTTTTTCACCATTTCACACGTCTATAAAATTACACGGTTGCCATCGATCGGGATGACTAAGGCCTGTTGAACCAAACAATGTCCTCCCCGAGACCCACTCTCTTTACTCAGCATGCCTCTATCTCCCCCGGAATCCCACAAGACTTTACTTTCAAATTAAGGCTGAAGAACAATTTAAGTGGATGAACCGAGTCCTTAATGACTCCGTTCAGTTCATTAGAGGACAAAAAGTGGATCTGGGCTCGATTGGAGAAAGGGATTATGGTGCACATCCAAATAGGGCCCCAAACAAAACGTGCTTAACAACATCCTATTGTCCCAGCCACTGATTCTTAAATGGATTGCTTTTTGACAAGCATAAAACAACTGAAAACTCCACAATTTAAGGAATTTGAAAAACCACTAAACTTGCTATATGTCTTCTTTTTTGTGTCCTCTTCCTTTTTACACCAAGTCTGGTTGTTTATTGAATGCAGACTTTTTGTAAGGCTTTTTCCCTCTCTCTTTATATATATGAGACTATCGTGAATCTGTTTCTAAACTTTTTCCAACTTGTGGTAAAGGTCATTTCAGTTCATTTAATAGCATTATTTGCTTGGACTAACCAGAAGTTTTGGGCCTCATGGTCCATGCAGGGTTGATCTTCTTGGTGCTGTCATGGTCCTTGAATCCAACTGTGGTTGGCAGTCTGTATACTATAGGGCCTGGTCCTGCAAAACAGAAAGCTCATCATTACTTCATAATTATTCAAAACATCGACAATTTCTTTGTATAACCCAAAGGAGCACACTATACGTTAAAAAACATTGGCAGAGGGCTCGTCGGTTGGTCATGTAGAAATGCATCGTAGAAATTATGTTGCCACAACATGAATACAACTTTGAAGTTTTTCACAACGCGTGAAACACTGTCACAGTGTCACAATGTTGAACGCTAATGTCAAATCTTAGATGTTGCGATCACAAAGTTATGACAATGTAATTTCTACCATTACAATTGTACATAAATTTTACAAACATTGTGACATGCCCATTGGGACAATGGTAAGGTGACAACCATTAAATCTCCGGGAGGAAGCCTGTATAGTTTTTTCAACTAAATAATTTCTTGCCTGGTTTTGGTGATGTAATTAGATTATTTTTAGGCAGTCTCGAAATAATTTCACAAGAGGCACTTCAGTGATAATAACTAATGCAACAATATGGCCTGAATTGGTGGTGGAAAGTATTGTATGATGTTTCAGACACGGTTTTGTGGAACTAGAATAATGTTGTCCAGAAGCTAAAAACTTGTTTGTGGTTCTAGTTGGGATATCTATCTGTTTCGGCTCTCCCTGCAGCC
This sequence comes from Platynereis dumerilii, assembly GCA_026936325.1. NCBI lineage: Eukaryota > Metazoa > Annelida > Polychaeta > Phyllodocida > Nereididae > Platynereis > Platynereis dumerilii. The sequence goes on along the minus strand of JAPTHN010000001.1, from coordinate 108,791,688 downwards.
ATGTATATTTTGTAAATGTCTGTGTTTTTGGAAGGTAATTTGAAGTAGCAGTGGCTTGCTGCGGCTCCTAAAATCCACAATTGGCTTGTCTGCTGCGGCAGTTCCTTGTGTTCTGGGGCGAGGGGATTGCTCTAACTACACTTAATGTCACCCGAGCCTCGTCTTTTCTTGTTAGGTGCGAATTACTCCAGGACCTGTAGTTTGCAAAATTGGGACATAAATGGTTGCGTAATGGCCCATTTGGGAATTGTGAACTTGTTGGCAAGCCATTTAAGTAATGTGTGTGCTGATAAGGAGCCTGTAAATTATTCCTCTCCGGGTGTGCTTTATTACCCTGCTTCTGTTGTCGGAATATTGTTACAATTACCCATCTTTGTCCTTCATCACGAAGCTCGACATAAACAGAAGCAACCTCCATTCCAAGAATATCCATTGCCAAAGCAAACAGACTGACGGAAACTGACCATTGGCTCTCTCATAGACCCTCCTAGTGGCCCAGGCCTGGGCAAAGAAGATCTGATATTAGACACCATTCACTACATGTGGTCTTCATATCTTAGAGGACACTCACTAGATGTGACAAAATTGAGCTTATTGGTAGTGACAGGTGTATCAGATCCAACAGAAATAATTCTCTGTATACAATAGTATCACAAAGAAGAAAGTTCTAGGATTCCCATTTATCGATTTATCCAGATAAATGTATCCCATGAACCTGGATAAGATTGATAGCCATGCATGTGTCATATTTTTCTTATTCTTATTTTCTAGGCACACTCCCAGTTGCTGCTGGGAATATAACTTTGGCAATCACTCATTTCCCTAAACACAAAACAACAGACAGTTCTCCAGTTTTTCAAGGCTCGGGCCTATAAAATCGAATTAGATTCACGACACCTGTTTTTAGCACCCGAACCCAGATCTATGTGAAGTTTGGATTTCAGATCGAATCAGTCACCATGCAGTTGGGGGTAATTCATCGATCCTTTAGAGTTGAATTCAGGGAAATCTCCAGGTAGGTGGATCAGTGGCATTTGTCTCGTATAGAGGTGAATTAAAAGTATATCTTGAGGCAAAAGTCAATTTTACTCCTGCAATTAACCCTGAAGGTTGTCAGGCGATATTGATCATGGGTGAAATATTCACTCTGGGTTTAACTATTGCCAAGTGACCTTTTAAGCATCCTGGTTCTATGTAACACTGTAACAGCTCAATGTACTTGTTCAAAAGGTGGAAGATTTTCATTTTGGTATTCATGCCAGGTAGACAATGTACAATGTATTCCTCTGCCTTGACAGAGTACGTTGACCTCTGGGTTGCAATTAAGCTGTGTATGCCCACAGCCTTGTGTGGCATTGATTACATAGCACAGCAGCCTAATACAAAGGACAGCCTCCATCCACCTCCATCCTTGCGACATATTGAGACATATATCGATTGTTCACGGTCGATTGCAGCCTGTCCAATGGTAGGAGGGCCATTATTTATGGTCAATAGGTTGCTTATTAAAGTCTTGTTTTACCACTGACCTCCCCTGATTGTGTTAGTAACGCTTGACCTCTCCTTCAGGAAGCAACACAACATGAATAAATGATAGATCATGAAGGTGGATCTGTCAGAATGGGGTTATTATTACCATTAGGTTATTGACCTTACATGACAGATGATATAACGCTGAATGTCCAGTCTCAGCTGCCTCTCAAGATATTTGTTTAGCAGTTTTATCTATTTACCGAACGGTTTAAAAAGTGACCCACCTCCAAATAAACTCGAATGTCTCTAAGATACCTAGTTCCCCCGTGGCCTAGTTGGTAAGTGCGCTTGTCAACTGGCTTTGAGGGCGTGGCTTCAAATCTCACCCCGGGAAGTCACTTTAGTCCGAGCCCATGGGACATTAAATGGAGGCGGGTTGTATCCAGTGTTCTATGCGGGGCAACTGAAAGACCCTGGGCATCCCTGAATTAATAGGGTATGTGCCAGACTCACAGTCTTCTCATCTCATCATCATACAGCGATCACCTGCCTCAATATATATAGCACACTAAGGTGCTGCAGAGGCGTAAAACACAAAAAACAAACAAAACTCTATGATACCTTCTTTGATTTTTAGGACAGTTGGCTGAATTATTTGTCTACATGTTGACCCTAATTGTGTGTATACGTAGCTCAGTGGCATTATTCCTGGCTGAGCCAGCAGCCTTCGAGTGAGCATATCCATTTATTAAAAAATATGTAACTTTTCCCATAGATATGAAAAATTTCACTATGCGGGGAGCCATCAACTAGACATACTTCATCAAGATATCCTTGAAATATTCAAGTTTTTGTAAATGGGAACTTATTTTTGAACTTTCATGATCAACTCAATACCATTCTAAATGGAATCTTATTTCTTTAAGTGTAAATTATCAGTATCAAGAGTGTTTAGTGACACTAGACATGCTAAATAAAACTGCAAACTTTTGTCTAGTTCAGTCCTATATTGGTGTCATTGCGTTCTAAACTGACTGTTGGAAAGCAACTCTTGGTGGATGCAAGTCAGAAGAGTTGTAACAGTCAGATGAACGACTACAACTTGGTTCAGCCAGTTGCCATTTGGTGGAATGGAAAAATCCATGTGGATTGCAGAGGGCATCAAGCCACACAGGCATGACTGGACATGCCCCACTAACTGCCACTGGGTACAATCTGACCATTTCTAGCAATCAATGCCTCACTGACTTTTTGTTGTTCACAATTGCCAACCAATGACTGCTGATAGCAACCAACTAACTCACTTGTGTAGCATTGGTTTCACTGCTCTCCCTTTATACCTTTTGAGAGAAACAAATCGTCATGCAAATTGTCACGCTAAATACCTCTACCAATTTTTGGCCTGTTTATCACACTCAAAACTCCAGCTCCAATTCACTAAATAGTTGGCTAATAACTGAACAATTACAGGTCTAAAAGCATCACAACTCTTGCTTCCTGTAGAATATTTGCATCATCAATCAGACTAACAGTAATTGCAACATTTTATGAATCTTTCTAATTGCTTTGGTCAGTCTAGTAATCATGAAATTCAATAAACCAACACTCAAAATTTGGAAAGTGCTTATTTGCCTGCAGAAAGCAATTCAGTTTCTGTCCATGTAATGATGGCTTCTAATGATAATTATTCATGGAATATCAACATTATTATTGGTCATAAACACAATGCATAAATGTTAATATTGCACAGGACAATCTAATCCATTATACAACAGCCACAAATAGCTGGGCATAAATGCAATAAATCTGATATGAGACCAAAACTAATTGACTATACAATCTTCATCTTTTTGGAATTATTTTCCTGCCAAGACGTCTCTGTCTCTCAGACTCCAATCATAGTTTCCCTCTCTTTTTGCATTCCTCTATTAAAGTGAAACCATTTTTGTTCTGTACTGAAAAGCAATTATTGACATATATCTATATTCTACAATTGGCAGTCATATTCATTCATATCATCTTTTTTATCACCTTTCTGCCCACTCCCTTGTCATTCAAGGAGACCAACATGTTTTTGAGATGTTTCATATATACACGTATATTTCCCTTTTTTTTCAAACTGGGTGAATTGCCTCTATTACCAAGTTCATGAAATCTTTCATGTTCAAACATGGTATCATCTCATTTTCTTGGACTTTGAGAGCTCCAAGTAAGGAAGAATTTTAAACAAGCTCAATTCAACTAAAGTAGACAAAAGAAGCTTAACCATTGAGTGTGATCAAAGTTTCTTTTTTCTGTTAGATCTTCCACTTTCTTGGTTATATAGAAAAGCAATCACCTTGATCTACCAATCTCTTGATTGCTAGTCCTGTTCAGGATTGGCTGTCCTGACTCCTGAACATATACAGCTTCAGATAGTACACCCCCCCCCCCCCAATACCAGTTGGCAACAGGAGGCTGGCATGGTGAATTAATCATAAGGATGAGTTACAGAGAACTTCAGCTTGTTGCTATGCATTTGCCATTGATTTATGTTGTCGATTGTTACTTGAGCTTACACAGGAAAAAGTATGTCTTTCAATGTAACTATGGGTCATTAAACTCGAATGGTAAATAGTCACAATAGGAATAAATAGATACATTAGCTGAACAAGCAAATTTGCTGAGACATCATCACAATAGTTTACAATAGTTCAAGTTGAAGTTACCTTGGAACCTTGCCTGAAGGAAAAATTGTTCGGTCTTCTTCTCATCCATAGTGAAATATATTGAAATATATATTGGCAAATGAACTAGTAATTCAATGGGAGCTGATAAGATATGAATGAACGTCGGATGAATGTATTTATTACTTTCTATATCAAGTTTGTTGTTGAGAGAAACCATGGAGATTGACTTACCTGTAAGTTCTGCCTCTATGGGGACTTTTCTTGTGGCACTAGCTGCTGACATTGTTGCGGTTCAATTAAAGTGCAATTAGTCAACAGTTTGCGAAGTTAATTGTTAAAGTTCACTTTCAGTTTGTATCACCTATCCAATAATTAGAAGGTATAGAAGTCTTTGAAACAGTAGCTGATATATTTTAATAATCCAATATTAAGTTAGTCCCAGCAGGTGGTAGGTAATGTATCAGGAAGTTGTTGAGTTTATGAATCAGTTTGCATTGGTCCAGGCCCCCTAGTGGGAGGGGGGCAATTCAACTTAGCGCCCATGGCAACAGCCTCCACGTGCTTGTTGCTAGGTGGTAAAAAGCCCCTCCTCCAGCATCGATCTTATTGTACACCACTCAATACAGGCCAGACAATGTTTTTCTGACATTGACAAACTAGAGGTTTAATCAAAGCCTGTGTTCTTTGCAATAAATAGATTCAAGTACAAGCCAAAAATATTCTTTTTTGTTTGCAGAATTGTGACTGGAAATCATGATAACTCTTACCACTGGCAAGCAGTTATGACTCAGGGCCTTCCCAGCTGTTTAATAAGAGATGCAATTCTTGCAGCATTGATGGCTTGCTTTATAAATTGTTTATTTCAGGAAGGCACTTGGGTGACATTTCAAGAACTATTGACAGAAAATCCATTGTTATTCCCAAGGCCCCAAGTGTCTAGCAAGCACTTTCTCCTTCTCTCATCGATTTGTTCCAGTTTTCAAAAAAAGTCTGAATAAAAAAGTAGTATAAATTTGTAATAGGCTGTTTACAATGTTGAAAGTATCAATTTTAGACGCCTGTTTTCAGCCAATTATAGGTGCCATCTACAAGGCTGTTTGGCAGATATGCCATATTAAGACCTATACTTTTTTGCTATAGGTGTCCTGATCATGCAATTCGATTTTAATTGCCTGCTTTCACTTAGTAGGATGTTGGCAGACAAATGTAGTAATCAAAGATGATAAAAAATATATACAAATTAGTCATATTATCCTGATAAGAGATGTCAATTATTTGACCTGGTGACAAAACATTTTATAAGAGCAAGAACCTATAAAATAAATTGAATAGAAGTCCAAATAGTACGATGTGCAATACAGGTTTCTCACTGCAATTAAGTTTAATGGTAGGACTGATTTTGTTGGGTTATTTAACGACCCTGCATTAAGAAACTGACAATTTTGACGACTTCTGCTGGAAACCGAATTGTAACTTCTACCAATGATAGCCACATTCAGGAAAATATCACATCAGGTTCGGGGAAAAACAACAGCAGAGTAGTCTGAAATATAAAAATTGGTGGCCCTTCATTACAGTTGGATGTGCTCAAGTCAAATTCCAAATGATCCTGAAACTGCAGATCTCTGTGCCAGTCAGAGAGGGATTCAGGAGGGTACCTTAAAAATTGTTGGCATTGACACTTCTTTCAAATTCACAATCATATGCTGCTATTATGCTTTTAAAATGTAAGGTCAATACCATATTAATGATCAGGGGTGTATTTTGACATGAATGGATAAGCCCAAGGAAACCATGCATGATGTAGTCCTGTGGTATCATGCACATCAATTTGACCTTTTATTTTCTTTAAATGGCTTCCTGCAACACACCAATTTGGTTGTTAGAAAAGATGATACGAACATGGTTCCGTTGAGTGATTGTCTCTGGGAATCTCTTCATACAAATCAGAATCAGTATCAAAATGCTGACAATAAGCATGACATATGTAATTCTGTATGATGACATGATCTAATGTAATGAATAATACATCATGACCACATCATTCAATGCATGGACAATGATTTGATGAAGAATAATTCACTTCCCCATCTCCTTATCATGTCTCATCAAAGTAATCTTGCATACACTTGAGCATCTGCTGCAGCCAATGAACTTGGCTGCAGCTACATCCTGGTAGGACATGAAAGAGGCCAAGGGATGCATAATTGATGATTGGTTACAACATCGTGCTAAAGTCAATACTCATAGAATGGCCAATGTGATTGGTCATTATATGCTAATAAACTGCCTGGTTGAGTGGAAATACTAATGGGTGCACAAATTCCACAGTTCATTTCACTCCTAACAACACCCAAATAAATTATCGAGATTAGTACAAAGGATTTGGTTGATGAAGCAATTTTTGACATTGATATTTTTGAAGTACACTGTAAAATCGGAGGCACTGATTCAGCTCAATTGATTGAGTGAGATGGTTGCACAAGTTGATTGAGCTAACATAGATTAATGTTTTAAGCTGAGATAACTCAAAATATCGAGCTGAGATAGGTCAAAATATCAAGCTATGTTGAGTTAGGTAATCAAGCTGAGAAAACTCAAAACAATGAGCTGTGTTGACTCAAAGCTCAAAATATTGAGTTTTGTTGACTTATTGATCCAAGCTGACACAACTCAAAATGTTGAGCTGTGTTGACTTATTTTTAGTTGTTTTTTATTTATATTTGTGTGACCTTTCTTATAAAGTTATTTATGAACATGGGCTGTAATCCCAAAATATTGTTTGATCTCCCAAGGGGATCCACCTGATCCAGTATGCTTCATTTTAGCACACCATGGACAGGCCCAAGATGTATTCAACACAGACCATTGCATCACATGGAGATTTAAAAATCAATTTCTTGTGAATAAGGCCCAAAGGCCTGTGGCTCATCTGAGTTGGCATACAGTGCTAGAAGCCTATATTTGAACACACTCTGACTTGGAAATGTTTGTTGACGTGTGAAAGCATGCATCTAATTACTCCCACAAATTAATTTAAGAGAGATAAAAATAAAAAAGTGACCAGCTACTCATTTTTTCTCTGGGATAGTGTAATATAAATGTTATTTTTTCTTGTAAGTAAATAATTATTTAAAACTAAATGCAGTCTTATGAGAAGTGCATGTTATAGATGGCGCTATATGTGGCATGACTAAGATGTCAAGCTATTTGCAACAACTGAAGCTTTCATGTTTTCACAGCTTAATGTTATGATTCGTTTGGACAACTTACAGCATTGAGCTATCATACCTTGACAACTTATAGGATTGAACTATCATAGCTTGAAAATTATTAACATTCTCATGGTCACACAACCTATTGCTTTGGCAATCACATTTCAACTGTGGACTCTGTTGACCTGAGGTGCGAAACAGGTGATTATAACAAACAGTCAATGCCAAACAATGCTAAACAAGATAATCCAGCCTGCTATTTTGTGACAGGGCCTCTTGAAACACTGTCAGAATGTAAGAATATGTGTCAGAGACATGTACTCTTTGTCAAAGAAAATCTTAATTGGACATTTTAACATCTATTTATCGACATGGGAATATCTACTTAGTAAACCTTCATTGCAAGGGATATACCTGGAGAGGGAAAATTAAACATATTGCCCCGTAGATGATAAAATGCAAGGTAAGAGATTGAAATTCTCCCAAAACCATGTCAACACAGAAAACTTTGCCAATTCACATGGCAATTTTGAAACCCTTTAATTCAGTATCAAAGAAATCTGAAGGTGTACTTTTGCATAGATATAGCCAATTATGACTACATAGACAGTTCTGCATGGTGTTATGTTGATGACAACAATTAGATTTATAGTAATTTGGCTTTTTTTTAGACATGTGCTTTTCTCAAGACATTGTTATGATCAAACAGGAAGTGCAACAACAGTGCCACCTTACCTACACATGATTCTCAGACAGCTCAAATTATTGCTTCAACACAGTTTTCAAATTTTACAGTGTATAGAGGAACTTATATGGAGCAGTTGACACTTCTACATTTATGTTGTGGCACTGTCGAATGGATTTGAACAGCAATAGTCACAGAAGCACGTGGAAACATAATAACTACCTTGGCGGATTTAGTGATTTCCAAAATAAAAGTGGCTGACAACTCGAACTTGTTTGGGAGAAGCCGCTTGGCACATTTCATAACCCTCCACATGAGCTATCCCTGTGATACGCATCATCTTCTTTCTGGTATAAGCAAATCTTTTTTTTATACAGAATATTGGCCCAATTAACACTAAGGACCATACACCTACCATGCATGGACCTGGCATAACTTGTAACACCTCACAGCATAACTTGTAACACCTCCCTGCACCGACATTGTAAATTTTTTTATACAAGAGGTAGTTTGTAACAATACAATGTTCGTGTATACATACTAAGCTCTTTCTTGGCTATACACTCAAACAAGCCATTTTCATTGCTTTCAGGTTGTTGAACCTTGATTGCATTATAGGTTTTTACATTCTAAATGCATGTGCTCAACCATTCAACCTGTAGTTTTGGTAAGTGAACCAAACCGCTTTTGCCAAAGAAGAAATTTCACATGCATGAAATCCAGTACATCCCTTAATCTGGTTGAATTAATTTTCCAAGATAATGAATGAAAAAGCAAGAGCAGCTTGGAGGCAAGCAAACAAGTTCATAGGGGGAGTTTTTGGCTTCTTTGAATAAAAGATCAGCTCATTGATTATTAAGGAAGGCAATTTTGGTGTCATTTTAAACAATTCTTAAGAAAAGAAGGGTTTCAAAGACAGTTATTGGCCTTTCTCCTCTCCTTATCATTAATTTCCAGCACATGTTGTTCGCCTTTTGCCTTTTAGTTGCACAAACACAACACAAAGACAGAAATACACGCAGGAAATTGGATAGCTAGAAAAATCTTCTTTCATCAGCTGAACAATGTCAAGATCTGTAACACATGTATGTCGGCCATGTTGATGTAAACAGATCAACAAAAATAAGTCCTCCTCAAATGAACTTCAATATATTCAAGAATCCTTCTCTGATTTTTATAGCCTTTTATGCAAGTTGGTTGAATTATACACGTATGACTGCATATCAACCATGAATGTGTGTATTTGCAGCACAGTGGCATCATTCCTGCTGAGTCAGCCTACCCAGGTTTAGAAAAATCTTTTGCTTTTACAATGGATTGGATATGGCCAATTTCACCATGCCACTGTCTATACAAGTGGACCGCTGTTACATTGCCACTTCTTTTTCCAGCCTTGGCAGATCAGAACATATGCGGTCATGTGTTGCCACCTAGTGACTAGTGTGCTATTCCATGAGCTCCTGTGAGTGGTCCACATCATTTCAGTCTGAGGAACTCACACAATTTTGTCTGGAAGAAACCGGGGCTGTTTCTGAGTTTGCTGATGGCCTTGTCAACTTCCTTAGAGAATGTGATTGCCGAGTCTGACTCTGGTATACATCAATGTTGAGTAGCAATTTTGTGAATATGCAATGAAATTGGAACTATTTCTTGGGATAGCAATGCTGTAGCATACAAAATCAATTTTTGTGCCAGGTGGCAGTATCATGCAGTTCTCATTTTCAATAGACTGGAGGTCACCAGTTACCCAATGACGAAATTGACACTTCATTTCAATGCATTCGATAGGGCTTGTTGTGAGATCGCTAATGGCCACAAGTAGCCAAATGTAACTACTCGCCATTCGTTTACTGTAACGATATCAAAACTGCACCTCATACATTGCGAAACTTAAGGAACGTATCTCAAACTGACGTCTGATCAGGGAAATGCTAGTTAAGTACCGCAAACTTGAACCTATTCCCAGATGGCTTTTTCTTGAATGCATTGATAGTCTATGAGGGGCGTTCAGAAAGTTTGAGGCTTTTTTTATATGGACTCTGATTTTCAATCTAGGACTATGAATAAAATTCAGCATATTTGGAATGGATTTCCAAAATCTTTGACAATTTGGGCATTTTTAAGTCATTCTGTGGTTGCCATGGAAACTGAAAGTTCAGCTAGTTGGGGCAGGTAATACTGGAACCAAAAAAGCCAATAAATTGTGGCTGAGAGAGACCTCACTCTATCACTTGTATTAATGAGATTGACAATATTTCACACAAGAAATATGATATTAGCTTTTAAATATACTTTCAAGCACACCAAATGTGTGTATTCTTACACTGAACCCATGTAGGAAAGCACTCCTGTATTGCAGATTTGGCAAGGGAAATACATAAGGAATTGTGAAAGCATGGATTCACTGTTATGAACAAGAGACCCAAATGGACAGCATTATCCATCCCAGCTATTCCTGTGACATGTTCCTTTACATAAGTCCTGGCTTTCTTTTACTTTAGTCCATGGGGGCTTGAGTTTCAGGCACTGGAGGAGAAAAGGCTTTGGATGACCGAAGTGCCTTCACGGAACTTTGTTTGGAGGACTTCGAGGAACATGTACTTCAATGGGTCAGTTGTGTGAATTAATGCGTTTGCTGAGCTTTTGAGTATTTTGAAAGGCTGATATTACATTTCTTGTGTCAAATATTGTCGAACTCACTAATACAAGTTATAGAGTGAGGTCTCTCTCAGAAACACTCTACAGAATTGGCATTGCTTGAATTAATAGACAGAATTACTTTAGAAATGGACAAATATAACACTCCACTCAATATATTTATAGACCTCTCTAAGGCATTTGATACCATTGACCATACCATCTTACTTGAAAAACTCTATCATTATGGAGTAAGGAATAAAGCTTTGAAATTATTTGAAAGTTACCTGAAGGACAGGTTTCAATATCTTGAATTCCAAGGTATATTCTCTAGTCATATGAAAATTACTACTGGTGTTCCACAAGGATCCATATTAGGGCCTCCTCCAGTGACTTAATGTAAAAATTAAGGCAAAAATTGGCAGAATTCCAAATTATTTAATCCCCTGTGATGTTTTAGGCAACAGAATGATTATTTCTTAAAAATATTCATAAAAATTAATATTTTTTGTCTCGCGCTGGAGATATTTTTGCCTTCAGGCCATTTCAGGGCATTATAGGCCTATAAATAGCCTATAAAAAGCCATATTTGGCACACAGCTCTGGCGCCACCCTATGGCAACAGCTATAACAAAACAAATTTTTAATACTGTTTTCTAAGGCCTAAAAAATCAATTTTGTGGAGGGACAATTTTGAGATAGCCCCTTATTGGTCTAAAAATAGCCAAAAACTGGTTTTCCCGCCAAAATTTCAGTCTCGTTTTTGGCGGGAAAACAACGTTTAGTCTGTTTTTAGCCAAAAAAAAGGCTATCTCAAAATTGTCCTTCCAGATAATTTTTTTTGGAGGCCTCAGAAAACAATATTAAAAATTACTTTTGTTATAGCTGTTGCCATAGCGTGGCTCCAGGGGTGGGTGCCAAATATGGCTCTTTATAGGCTATTTATAGGCCTATAATTAACTGAAATTGCATGAAAGCACAAATACTTCAAGCCTGAGACAAAAAATGTTCTTTTTCATGAATATTTAAAGGGAAATTATTATTTTGTGCCTTTAAAGTTCACAGAAAATTGGGTAATTCAGATTTATGGTAATTTTACCTAAATTTTTACATTAACTCACTGGAGTCTCCTTTTTATTATCTACATAAATGATATAAGTAATTCTAGTAACATTTTCTATCCGATAATCTATGCCGACGATACTACCCTGATGGCAACTCTAAATATATTTAATCATTCAACTGAAATTATTAATTCAGAACTAGTAAATATTGTAGACTGGTTTAAATTAAATCGATTGTCGTTAAATTGTAATAAAACAAGAGCTATGGTATTTCACCCATCACAGAAAAGAGTTACCAGGCCAATTCTTAAAATAAATGACCAAATTATAAATTATGAAGATAACTTTGATTTCTTGGGGGTAATGGTTAACAAAAGTCTCAATTGGACAACTCATGTATCAAAGATCTCAAAGAAAATATCTAGGACCATAGGAGTAATGTGTAAATTGAAACATGTAGTCCCTCAAAACATATTACTGACAATTTACAATTCATTGATTACACCATATTTTAACTATGGAATACTTGCATGGGGCTCTAAAGCAACTAGACTTCTTAAATTACAAAAGAAAGCCATAAGAATCATTGCAAATGCAGCCTATAATTCCCATACTGATCCTTTGTTCAAGGAACTGAATTTACTTAAGGTGACTGATATTTGCTTACTACAGGAATATAAATTTTGTTACAAATACCTAAATGGGACTTTACCAGCATATTTCATGAATGATTTTATTAATGTTCAACACAGTGTTCACTCTTATAATACAAGAGGTGCCAATGATTTTCAATTTCCAAGTATAAGACATTCTTTTGCCAAACAAGATTTACGATATAGAATACCTCTGATTTATAATAAATGTCCGAATTCCATTAAAGAAAAGGTTTTGACCCACAGTTACCACGGATATTCAAAATATATAAAATTCTACTTCATAAGGGAAAAATACAACATTGTTTGTAATAATCATCTGTGTTTTGTCTGTAATAGACAATTGCGAGGCTAATTTTGTAATTTTGGGTTTTCTCCTACAGCTTACCTCAACAGCATTAAATTAAGCAGTCTGTTTGGAGGAAACCCGCCATGGCTTCTTTTTCATTCACATTCTCATCCTTCATACTCATTGCTCACTGTTACATTCTTCTTCTTTTTTTTCTTTTTTTTTAATCATCTCCATCTATCATAAGGTGCTTCCTGGCAGCGACTCACTAGTCTTCAGGAAGCTCCTTCACATGGTCATCAGTATCATATTTTGCTTTGTTTATTCGTTTTATTGGTATTGTTTGATTTGACATTCTCCTATTGTGTATCATGTTAAGCATTCATTATTATTTATTTATTTATGTATTTTTATTTTTTTTTATTTTTTTTTTTTTACTGTTTGATCATGTGTAAATAAATTGTTCTGAGTTCTGAGTTCTGAGTTCTGAGTTCTCTCAGCCACAATTCATAGGCTTTCTTGTTTCGGCATCACCTGCCCCACCTAGCTGAACTTTCAGTATCCATGGAAACCACAAAATGACTTTAAAATGTCCAAATTGTCCAAAATTTTGGAAATCCATTCCAAATATGCTGAATTTTATCCTGTGAAAAATTCATAGTTCTAGTTTGAAAATAAATATCCATATGAAAAAAAGCCTCAAACTTTTGAGTAAAACATACTTTATTAAAACCTATGCCGCAAAAATTTCCATTGTCTTTCCTTATGTAGTGATTGTCACTTTTACGTTTAAAATTTGGAATTCAATGCAATAAAAGTTTTTTTCCTAATCCATATTTTGCCTTGATTTTTTTCTTGCACCTCTGAGACATGTTGGAAACATTTAGGGAAAATTTGATAAAAATGTAGGTTTGAAAATCGATCGTTTTCAATACTGTGTTTCAAAATTTGTGAAATGCAAATATTCGAAGTTTCGTGTAAAATTTAAAATGAAGGTGCTGAAGTGATTTTTCGTCTTTAGTCGTCCATGAGGCAGGCTTCCAAATTACACCGGTCCATTCTTTTGGTTGTAAGGTGAAAGTAAGTTCTCTTTTTATGCTAAATCTCATATTCGATAAAATGGACCAGAGAAAGAAAGTAAATGGACGTAGTTAAATGATTTTTGGTACGATTATGCGTGTTGACCATAGAATCAAAGCCATTCATTTGGTTTGACCAAAAAAAAATTATTTGGAAAAAAATTAGTAAAAATCAAGTGTTGCCTTTCTTTTGCTGGTGAGTATATGTCAAAAATCAGGAAGTCATTGGACAAGGAACCCTAAAAAACACTAGTCAATGCTCCTGTCACTCCTCAGTCCTCACCTGGACTATGGAAATGGTTTTCTACATGGAACATCGACCACAGGAATCAGCTACATTGGCTGCAAATTCCAATTGGAATGCAAATCAAAGTCATGTTACCAACTTGGAAAGCAGTCAACACTGTGTACCGCTTGGACTATGTGAAGCGACCTAGTTAATCATAAAATCTTAAATTTAGGCAAGAAACCAATATAATTACAATATATATAACATAGCAAGGATGCTGTATTTATGTGTTAGACATCTTGACGTGAAATTTCAAGCTTTAAATATTTAACTTGTAATCAAAAGATTTGGTGATTCTAGTAAAAAATGCACTAAAATTGACTAAAACTGTGTAATCTCCCAGAAAACACAACAGATTGATTCCAAAATTGTTATGTAAATTACTTTTACTATAAGACAGCATACTGGCTATAATGCCAAGTTTGTTGTTTGCTCTATATGAGAACCAGCAAAATGTAAACAAAAACTTCCTTAATTAGGTCACTTGGTTGGTACACAGTGTAAATGGACAAGCTCCCTTGTATATTCAAAATATGATTCAGCCAAAATCTGGTCAAAACTGTTATCTGAGAAGCAATAACAAAAATGCTTTTAAATGAACCAACTTCCTACAATAAAGAAAATATGAAGACAGGGGCAATAGACCAATTTCACTGATGGTTCTCCCAGTTAACACTAGGGGAAAAGTGGTGAATATTGAAATCCCATTGTCTAATAGCTTTCCCACCCTTGCCTCTGATTGGTCCAGCCAAGGTGTCTCCAAGCCAGAGTATTTTTAGTGCATTTTAAAGTTGAATCCCACAGAATACAGCTGCTCCACCCATTGTACTCCACAGTTCAACAAAAATACCCCAGCTGGCGGCTCCCCCGCTTGGTCAAATTGTTCATATGCACTGGACAAGCCACAGATTTTTAAAACAGGGGTAGGCTCACTCGAAGGCTGTTGGCTCAGCCAGAAATAATGGCACTAAACTATAAATGCACACATTTTGGGTCGATATACAGGCCTATAATCCAATCCAACTTTCATAAAAATCGGAGAAGGAATCTTTGAGATATTCAAGTTTATTTTAAGGGGGACTTATTTTTGCTGAACTGTTTATCATAATTTTCTCATATTGTACACCATGTAACTCTCAAAAAACATCGGTAACCTCCCTTCAAAGAATTGTTTTTCAATAAAGTGTACTTTCAGCTATATTCCTTTAATTTTTCATAAATATCTCATGGATATTGTTGGAGTGACGCTGCTTTTTGTTATAAGTCCCACACTTTTTTAGTATTTTACAGTGTGTATTAATGTAATGACATACGATTTTGAAAAGATCATAGTTCGAAAATTATGTTGGATAGCCCGCCTATTTTTTTTTACGTTGGAAAGCTTTCTTTTTGAATTACTTTTTGGCAAAGTTTCATGAATATCTCATGGATTTTAGATTTCTTGCCAAGTGTGGGATTCAACTTTAATTTAACTTCAAGGCTTTATAACATTATTTCAGTTTAAAATTTGTGAGAATTTGAAAAAAATCTCCAGTGTGTGAAAACCAAATTCAGAATTTTTGAATTGCAAGAAAGTTACTTGGGGTCCATGTTCAGGCCATTCAGTGAAATAGGTCAATTCGCATGCCAGTCCTCAACCTACTCCCATAGATTTTCAATGCTTCCAAAACACTTCAAGGCTTCAAGAGAAATGTAAAAAATTTCTACAAATAGGTCCATCATGCACAAGCGATAGTGACCATTTTGAATCAGCGCCATATAAAAGCCTATTAATATCATTATTATTATCAGTCAGTGACATGGGGATCAACTCTCTGAAACATCTCGCACGAGATATCGTAAATTCAGTTTTTTATCTAATGTTTTATGTAGTGATTGTCACGTTCACTTTTAAAATTTGACCTTCAATGTAATAAAAGATTTTTTCTAATCCATATTTTGCCTTAATTTTTACCCTCGGCAATGTATACATTGCCGACGGGTATTGTAGTTACTTTGGGAAAATTTGTCCGTCCGGCGGGCGGGCGGGCGGGCGGGCGGGCGGGCGGGCGGACGGGCGGGCGGGCGTCCGGATAACGGGCGTCCCACTTGTGTATTGGGAGTAATGCTAAAACTATGGAATGTATACTTTTTATTTTTGGGACATTATTATATCTTTTATCCTAGTTGTGCCTTTTAGGGGTTTAATCCACATGAGATTAATACTTTTCCCACAATTATTGAAAAATGTGAAAAAATATTTTTTTGTGTATTGGGTGTCAAGCCAAAACTATGGCATGCATATTCATCATTTTTGGGTAAATATGGTATCTTTTATCCCAGTTGAGCCTTTCGTAGGTCTAATCCCCGTGACATTAATACTTTTCTCACAATCATTGAAAAATGTGAAAAATTGTTTTTTTTTTTGTTTCTGTGACAGCTGAAAAATTGCAGTACTTTTGACACTGAAATTGGCATATTGTATATATTAAATACCCAAGATGTGTTTTTTGTGGGTCTAAATGCTCTGAGAAAGTTGAACGGACGACAATTTACCAAAAATATGAAAAAATACTGTTATTTTAAACTTGTATGATTCAGTAAATTTTGAAGTTAAATCTATGAAATTTTCCACTTAGGTGTCTAACTTATGCCTCTTTAAACATCTCTAATCAGTTGGAATGTTGGTCCTATGAATTTTTATAAAAACCCAAAAATTCGAAAAAATGCCAATTTTCCAACATTTCTGCCTGAAAAGCCAAATGGTAATAGGTAAGTTAGTTAACTTTAGGTCTTATTGTAGTTAGACACACTGTTGACTAATATTCACAGCCATTGCATGAGTTGTTGCAATTTTTTCCATTGAAATGTCAAATGCATGATTGAAAAAAGGCAAAAAATCATTAAAATGTCTATTTACTCTCCATTTCCTTCTGATGTCATACCAGTCGTTGACATTTTTTTGTCAAAATAAACCTGACATGTTTCACATCATCATCATGCTGATTTTGAACAATAATATGAAAACTTTTATTCACAGCATAGGTCAATATTAACAAAATTAGATAAATATTAAGGATTTTCAGATAATCATATATATCAGTAAATATTGGCCCTGGTCAATCAAATTTGCCACAATAATGTCTAAATTTGACTTTTTCTACCACTCCTCATGAAATATTATCAATAAGAAATATATAAATTTATATATAATTATGTGGACTTTCAAAGCATTAATTAAGTATATTCAAAAACATGCATTTGTGTGTTAATATTTTAAAATGTTGACACTAAATCTTTTTAAAACTCCCAATTATTATAACTTTATGGTTAATATCTAAACTCAGTGATGCAAATTTTTAGAAGATGAATAAATGTCAGCCCCTTTTATTTAGTTGTTTGCATGAAAATTAAATGTGATTGAATCAGACAGACTGGCTTTTGTTGAATGGAGCACTGGAGAAGTCTTGATTATGTAATGTTATGTCACAGGGTAATTGTCTTCCCTGCCAATCCTTTGACAAGAAATCTTAAATCTCAATTGTAACTTAATGGTTTAAATCTAACATCAGTTATATACATTTTAACATATGAAGTACTGTCAGCTTACTTTTATTTTGGTCTTTAATGAAAAACATGTAAGACAGACTGGCAATAAGACCGCTATGTATATATAGAGGGTTATCAAAGAAAATTACTTGGGATGCAAACCCAATTTCTGCAAATTTCAGTGTGCAATTTTACATTTCAAGATATTATTGGATAAATCTGTCTTTTAATTCATTTTAAAACTCACTCCAATTGTATTTTTAGCATTTTAAAGAAATATTGTTTAGGGGGTAAAAGTGTCATCATTGGAAGGGGTCCAGTTTTTTTGTGAATGGGCCTGGAGACACTATGTCTGTGCTTCATTGTACCCCTCCCCTCTCCCCTCCAGCCATTCATGTTATGTAACATTGTGTCACTAATCCTGTCCAGTGACCAAAGCTAGGAACAAAGGAGCACAAAAGCAGTGCACAGCACCCTCAACTTTTTAACAAATTTTCTTTTTTCTTAGAAATATGTCCAAACTGCATTGACACCAACTTTGTAGTCTTATATTGAACAAATAAAGAAATTTCCAATTTGAATAAAAGATTTAGGCCAACTAGAAGCTGAGATATGACTTTTTGTAGCCCATACAGGCTGTACACAGAGTTGGGACATGTTTCTCTTGTTTTGTTTTTCTTTACAGCTATTGTTATTCTCCAAAGTTTGACCAGCATTTAACCTTTGTATTAACTAGCAACTTGCTTAGTCTTAAAAGATATATATATATACTGGCATAAACCTTGTTTTAGTGTTACTATTTACAATGGTTTTGGTTAGAGACATCTTATCTATAATTTATGTTTTTAGACCCATATTCCATATTTGTAATTTATGATAAGAATAGCTAAGACTAGATAGACTCTAGAGATAGATGGATGGATGGATAGATAGATAGATAGATAGATAGATAGATAGATAGATAGATAGATAGATAGATAGATAGATAGATAGATAGATAGATAGATAGATAGATAGATAGATAGATAGATAGATAGATAGATAGATAGATAGATAGATAGATAGATAGAAAGATAGATAGATAGAAAGATGGAGATAGATAGATGGATAGATAGATAGAAAGATAGAAAGATAGATAGATAGATAGATAGATAGACACATGTAGATATATAGATATATATATAGATAGATAGATTGATAGATGCATACATAGATGGATAGATTATTATAGCAATTTTAGTCCTGTACAATTTCTAAAGCTTTACAATGATTCAAGATTCCTATACATGGATATATCACAAAATCCAATCATCAACAGGAATTATTCTTTTTTCTCAAATTATTCTTTTTACAAAAAGCACAAAATCAGCCATTGGCCTACTTGCCCGAATCACATGATCCAGATTTCATTTTGACTAGTAGATATATCATTTCAAGTTTAATCTCTTGGTAACCATTGATTTTCAGTGATATTTCATTGGACCCCCCCCCCCTCATCACAGTGGCACACTTCTGAGGTGTGTGAAGTATGCCACCCTCCATTCTTTTGTCAGGTTACATAATGGCATTGCATAAGGTGATTAAAATATTGGGGTACAGCAGACAATAGCCAATTGATATGGGTGTTAAGCAGCTGAGGAGGGGGACTAAGGAAGCCCCTTTAACCCCTTTAAGGGGAATGTCTGCAAGGATAATGTAATTTAACTGAAATAGTTACAACATCCAACAATTTACATGGCTACATTCTAAAAAGGATCCAGGTTCAAGATGATGTAGAACTGAAGTCAATGACACTGTTTGATTAGATATAAGATTTACAGACAGAAATTTATTGAACTGATAGATATCTAATTTTTGTTCAAACAATAGCTACCCTTATTGCAATTCAGTTTTATGCAGTTTAAATGAAATTGTAATTTTATCTTTTCTGCAGGAATTATGACACATCTTAATAGAAAAACTGATAATTGGATTGATCAAACTACCAAAAGTCTATCTATCTATCTATCTATCTATCTATCTATCTATCTATCTATCTATCTATCTATCTATCTATCTATCTATCTATCTATCTATCTAAACAGTCCCCTACATGTCCTGATCGTTTTCTGACTGTCTTTATCTCAATTGTTGTCCATTTCTAGCTGTCTTTTTAATGGTCATTACCTGTCTATTGTGCACTGCATTGCTTTATTTTCCTGTCTGTCACCACTGTATATTACATTCAGACAAAAATAAGTTTGATAAAAAACCAACTTTCTAAAATGGTAGTGGAAGAGGGGATGAATTACTGTGGGTAATCTATGCCGGATAATATTGTTCTTAATATTGTCACCGAAACCAGTCATCTTCTTGACTTCATTTTTTTAAAAATTTTATTTCTCAAATTGCTTGTTCACAAAAAGGCACAGATTTTGCCACAGGCCACCAATAGGCACAGTGGAATACTTGCCTGAATTTCATTATCCAGATTATACCAAATTATACCACTTCTACAGTACAATGTAATGTCTTGCTAATTGCTAACCATTGATTTTCAGTTCATTTGATCTTGTGCCACACTTTTTGACTCCTTGCCCAAATTTTAACTGTTTCCCCTCTTTTTCTGGGGGGGGGACCCATCCTGCAAGCTGATTGCATGTGGATTTTGAATTCCTGCCAATACAAAATGGCAGACGGGAAACATTTATATTATTTTGCTCACAGCTCTTGGCCATTCAATGAAAGTTTCTCAACGGGAATTTCATGTTCATGAGGATATTAGAGTACCCAGTGGGGTCCTGCCTCAATGTATCCCACTGTCTGGAGAATAGCCGCTGAGTAGCCGAGGGTATGCTGCCGCGCAGCCTATGTTTTTTCTTGCACCTCTGATGGAAACATCTTGAGAAAATTTCACAAAAGTAGAACAATTCAAAAGGCATAAAACTCAAACAGTTACTTCATTGTGTTTCAAAATTGTGGGGAAGTAAATAAATAGAAATAGAGTGAAAAGGGGATTTATACGAAGAGTTTTATCAGATTTCCCCATTTTTTGTCTACAATTTCCCCATTTTTTCTCTACAATTTTCCCATTTTTTCTTCACAATTACAAAAATTGTCAAAATGTAACCAATGCATATGGGGCGGTTTTGTTGATCAAAGGAAATTGTGCTAGGCCTAAGCTATTTGCAAATATTCGTTATCAAAATATGTATCAAACAAAATTTGCAAGATTTCCGTTTTTCTGATTTGACTTTTTGCAAATTTGCACCTTATTTCCCTTAAATTTACCAATTAAAAAAAGGTTACCAAACTGTTGTTTTAAATTGCCCCAAAATTCCTCTTAAACCTCACCAAAAAGGTTCTCTGAAACAACATTTTCACCATAATTTTTGCAGTGATATTTCGGTGAACTGAAAGAAAAATTCTCAAGAGCTTTCATATATCATGTTTATATCTCAACAGAATGCATAGAATTCTACAACATCGGTTATTCTGAGTTTTCCCCAATCAGATTTGTGGTCCTAGATTTCCCTAATTTTGAAAAGAAATCCTTGATATTTTCTCACTACATGTACGTATATCTTCCTTACTGAATTACCAAAAGATAACACATTACAGTCGCGGACAAAAATATTCATACAGCTGAGTATTCTGCACGTACCTGGTATTTACTCTTGATTCAGGGATGCATGGAGAGAAATTTCACTATTAAATCAAGTATGAATACTTTTGTCATGCTGAAATTTTCGCTTGTGCGCGCCCTGAGCTTGAAAACAGAGATATGCTTAAGTTTGCAGTGCTTGACAATGACAATTGATTAGTGCAATGACTTAAAAGTGAAATTTTTCTCCTCGCATCCCTGTAAATACCAGTTTAAGCAGAATACTCAGCTGTATGAATATTTTTGTCCGCAACTGTATATAATTTCCTGTGCTTCTTTTTCTTTGGACATTTCACTCTTTCCTTTCAACATTTATTTCCTGGATTTTAGATCCGAGCTTTTCTTATTTTTGCAAAGAAATGCTTAATTTTTTCAGTTAATTTTAGATTCCGTAAATTTCTCTGAATTGCCGAACAACAAAGTAGGCCTAATTTCTTTGGCTCTTTTAAACATTACCCTACTTTTTAGCATTTTCACGATATAATCAAGACATTTTCACCATATTTTTCAGACATAGGCCTATTACTTAGTTATTATTAATAATTTAGGGACAGCAACAACAGTAATGAGATTCTGAAAGAATTTTTTAACATCGTGTTACAATGCGCGACACGAAAATATGGACTCCCACATCTTCAGATGGACTCTCAAAATCTGATTAAAATTTTGGGGAAATGTCCTGGTGGTTTGCCCCCCCCCCCCCCCCCCTGGAAAAAATCCTGGATACGCCACTGATCGTACCCAGCTTACAGATAATATTTGAGTGGAAAAAAACACAATTTGTCAAAATCTAATGTTTTTGCACACACTTATTTAAAAAAGGTTCCATTTTTTCTTGTGCCAAACAACTACAGGGTGTCTACAGAAAAAGAGGACAGTCACTTGTCTTCTTTTCTGTACTCATATAAGTTCAGAATTTGGTGATAAGTCTTGACATAAGAGTGGATTTGATAGTCAGCCATATTAGATCTATTGCAAATATGTTTATTTGTGAATTAGATCACTACTAAAGGCAAAACGGAAGCATGATATGTGAAAATGGCTGTGTTGCTTCAAGCTGACTACGGTTGCCCTGTCTTCCTCTTGTTGATGAGAAATTTGTCACCATTTATGGCTGACTGCCAAGTCAGTCTGCTGTAGAAGCAGACGAGCGAGCGAGGCTGCAGACTGATGAAATTCAAGTCGAATTGGGTATCGGAATGATATGATATGGATATCGGAAGGAATGAATCATTTGTGAGTAGTGGGACATTAGCTGATGCTCCAGCTGCCGACAATTCAAATTAGGGACCTAACACTTGATCTTCAACGTGGAGTCATCTGATGACAATAAAATCACAAAAATGTCTCAAATAGTCATTGATCAGAGCACCGGAATCAATGTAAATGCTTATAACAACATTGTGAAAGTATTTGTGATGCCATGGCATCAGACAAGAAACTCATTTTGTGGCAAAATCATCTTCCAACAAGGTGGAGCACCTGTTCATACAGAATAGAAGCTCAGGAGTGCCTCAAAACTAACCTGCTGAGCAAGGTAGAGTGCCTTGTCTCCTGAGCCCAACCCAGTGGATTACTCGGTATCAGCAAATTGGGAGACAGCATCCAGCAAGTTATCCCAACCCTCGCAGTAAAGTTAAAGGCCTCCATCATGTCTGCATGGGACAAAATGTTGGCGGAGTGCATCAAACATGTTTTCACATCATTTTGGTCTCATCTGCAGGAAGTTACCACTGCAAGGGGTGCGAATATTTGGTAGGTGTTCGCCTGGTAGCTGAGACGATGCAGGTTCGACTCCCACCCATGGCACGGAGGAACTGAGCAGATCCTCCATAACTCTTTGCTTCACTTCACCCAGGTGTAAATGGGTACTTGGCTATAGGCAGTGATGGCGGTTGTAGAGTGACTTAGCATTGTGTGCGCTGGAAACGGCTGCCTGGCTGTATACTCCCAGGGGAGTTTAGAAAGGCTCATGCTTGAACACGCCTGCCAAGGGTGTAATTGTAAAGTCTGTTGAGACTGACTTCGTCGGTGTAATGGACTATAAAAAAGTCTACATTTACATTTATGTTATTTTATTGTAATTAGACTCTTCTGATTATACTGTTCATATGCAAATCATGTTTTGTTGAATAATGATGCTCCGCACAAAATGAACTGTAAACAAATCAAATTGTGTTGACTGTCCTTTTTTTCTGTAGACACCCTGTATTAAGTATCGGTATGAGGACATTTGATATTATTTCATTGCGTACAGCGAATTAAAGCTGTCAGTTTGAGTTAATCAGCTGAGTTAATCTCTTGTAAGGGAAGGTCAATTGCTCATAAATTTGATTTTTTGACAATACCTGTATTTTCTAAATGTCAATCTGCTACAAACGGTTCTGCAAAAGGGTGAAAATTACCATTTATGTCTCTGAATTGTCACTGAGACTCAGAGAGAATATTTTTTTGCCACCAGCAGGTGTCATGTCGGTCTGTCGAGCAACCAGTAACACTTCATTTATCGCCATCTTGTGTGAAATTGGTTTGTTGTTGACTGTGGTGCTGCATTTTCAATTGTTTTTAACCTTCAGCGAACGAAGTTCGAAGAACATATTATTATCACTTTCGTAAAATGTTGTCCGTCCACCGGGCGGTCCGGGCGGATAGATAGGACTCGGGCCAGGACTCGGGCCAGGACTCGGGCCAGGACTCGGGCCAGGACTCGGGCCAGGACTCGGGCCAGGACTCGGGCCAGGACTCGGGCCAGGACTCGGGCCAGGACTCGGGCCAGGACTCGGGCCCTATTGCATGTACATGGATGAAATTTGGTACACACATAGCTTTTATGGTCCAGTTGCCCCTTTTGATGGCCTGCTTGATGGATATTCCATACTTTTTGAAATATTGAGAAAAAATATATTTGGAATAGAAATTCAAGCTTTTGATGCACTTTATACCCAGCGTGTTCGAGCTGTATGAATACTTTTTTCATGCTGAAATTTTGTCATGCTGAAATTTTCACTTGTGCGCCCCCTGAGCTTGAAAACAGAGATATGCTTAAGTTTGCAGTGCTTGACAATGACAATTGATTAGTGCAATGACTTAAAAGTGAAATTTTTCTCCTCGCATCCCTGTAAATACCAGTTTAAGCAGAATACTCAGCTGTATGAATATTTTTGTTATCAAATTAAGTAGCATGTTAGGCCAACAAAAGTTCTTTCATCTCAAGTTAAATTAGAGTTGAAACTGTATGCTAATTGTGAATGAGATTGATGCGATGGGATGACCTGCGAAGTGTTCACAAGATTTGATAAAATGTGGTTGCATAATAATTGGGGACACGGTGTCATCTTTGAAGTCTCCTACTCTCACCATTAGGACAATAGGTCTGTCTCCATTTGTAGTTCTGAATTTATGTACAGGTGGTGACTCCAAGCAATAGGAGCTCTGATGGAATCCCCTTTGCCTTTCAACAAGGTGATTGGTGTTGTTGACCAAGCCAAGGAGTCTAACTTAATGAGTGTGCTTGTTGAATGTTTGCTTGTTTGGGTCAGCTACACTGCATTGATTACGTTTTCAAAACAGCAGTTCAACAGAAAGGTGTTGTTATCATACAGATTGGGGGATTTTAACATGTTAACAACCAGATTGGTATTAACTGTTGGTCACAGGATTTAACTTACTTTGCAAAAAAACCAGATAATATATCATTTGGTGGGCTTCCTCAAAGACAAAAATAGCCCTACCGATAATACCTGTCGCAATCCCCATATGGAGACAGACCTATTGCATTGCGATAAGTCAAATAACAAAGACAACAGAAATTGTTTTTACATACACCGTTTATTATTACAAAACAATGGTCATCAGTGGCACTGCATCAATCGTATCACGAGTATTTCAAGAAAATCTATTTCCATTATTGAAATTGAATAACAAAACTGACTTAACTACTTATTAGAAATATGGGCATTCAAGCAGACTTATTGTTGTTTGGTTACTGTCAAGATAATGTTAATTTTTGTAATTGAAAAATACTAGAAAAGCCCTATTTATGAACATTTTCCTCACGGCAGACTAAACGGTCGCACTAGACTACAGTACTCAAACATTCAATATAAAATATTTCAATAGCCATCTCATTCTGTACAAATCTGGCAAATAGTGTCAAGTTTAACTAATAGGAAAAGCGCGTGTGTCACAAATGCTTAAGAATCCCAACAAGATGATTGAACAGATGACAATATTAACTAGACAGCGAAAATGATAGTCAAGTGTCAGTCAGTTGTTTTTTAACACTTTAATAATTTTACATTGTCCTCTGTTCTCCATCTTGTTGGAACTACTTAGGTTGCTATGGGAACTATTTTATATTAAATGACCAATACAAAAACGATAACTTAACCATCACTAAGCAAGATAAAGGTCTGCTGTGTAATATATTGTACATCAAGTAACAGCACCATGTAATTTTCATGTTGTCACAAACTTAATTTTTCTACACCTAGAAAAAACACAATAGCAAGTGCCAAACAAAACCCTACTTACAATAATTGGGGTTTTGATTAATACATTAATATCACAATACAAAGTGTGTATGTTCACGGGACTCTATTGGGTATTAACTAGTGAATTTGGAAATCAAGTGTTATTTCGAGTGTAAAGGAATCTGTTGAAATATAAAATGAGGAGGTTGGGAGGTCGTATTATTGGACATTTTCAATATACAACAATTTTCATATAGCAGATAATGTTTACAAGATGCATATGCCCGTTTGCAACAGAACTACTCACATAAATAATAACATTTTATAAGTCAGGGTCACTTTGGGACCCTTTAAACCCTTGAATCGTGTAACAAATCATCTCAAACAAGAGCGTCAACACTGTTCTCTAACGAAAGTATATCAAAGTCGAACAATAAAAAGATTCTACAATGTATATTTGTCTGTACAGTCTCTTCTTATATGACTAAATGAGTGGAGCCCTGCCCCAATACAAACTTACATATTATAGCAAACTTCAGAAGTTTTTCTCTCTACAAGGAAATAGTCAGCAGTAAAAATATACTTCAACCATCTACTCCAACAATTCGCACTTGTCAAGAAGACTGACCAGGTACCATACCAAAGTTAAAAACAAATACTGCCACTAGGTGGACCGTAACAATATAATACTTGAAATTCATTAGTTTAAGTGACCCGCTGCATGATTATAAGAGCGATGTCAATAGCAAAAAGGCACAATTAGCCCTCCTTCAAAAACTCCTAGACCGCAATGTTAGCATTCATCTGGCCATTGTCTGGAATGTAGAGAGGGGCTGAAGGCATGGAGTTGACAAATTTGTTGTAATTGTTCATGTTGGTAGTTGGACTTGGTATGGGGACATTGCGATGGTTAGGCTGCGGCTTGTTCGCACCTGACAAGTTTGAAGAGTTCGAACTGGTCATTGAAGAAGACTTCCCGCTGGCTATGGAGCCAGGAGGGGAAGGCTTTTTGTACAAGCTTGGTCCATTGTTTTGTGGCTGGCCATGCTGTTGTGGGTACTGACCGGGGTAAGGGCGGTGCTGCTGGTGGGGCATTGGGGGCATGGGGGGTGGCGGGATGGGTTGTGGGACCATGTGCATGGGACGCATGTGGGGGTTCATGTAGGCCGGGTGCTGGTTGCTGATGGCCGATGTTGTTGTGTTGTTACTGGGGCCAGTGCTGCTGTGGTGACTCGGATGGCTGTGCCCGCTGCCCGAGTGCTGGCTGGTCGCTGCTGGACCCACCACGCCAAAGTTCATAAGGGGCGGGGCGTGCTGGGGCTGCATCTCCATCATCCACATGCGCAGGCGCTGGTGGATGTCCTTGAAGGACGGACGGCGAGTGAGCATTTCGTTCCAACACACGACCATCAGGGAATAAATCCGCGAGGGACAGTCTTCTGGACAGGGTAGAATCTGTCGCGCCCTGATCATCTCTATCACTTCAGGGTTGGAGTAGCCATAATAGGGTTGGAGCCCGAAGCTGTAGATCTCCCACAACACCACGCCAAATGACCAGACATCACTTTCAACCGTGAACTTTCCGAAGAGAATACTTTCAGGCGCCATCCACCTGACCGGCAGAAGAGATTTGCTTTGTACTCTGTAGTAATCGGATGAGTACACATCTCTGGACAAGCCAAAGTCTGAAATCTTAACAGTCAAATTGTCTCCTACCAGGACGTTCCTGGCAGCCAAGTCTCTGTGGACAAAGTGATGACTGGACAGATATTCCATGCCGGCCGCGATCTGAATGGCGATGTGCAACATTTCACCGTGATCCAACACTTGCGACGCACCCTCGTCATCACTCACGGACACATCAGAATGTGGAGAGCGCATGCACAGATACTCATGTAAGTCCCCTTCGCTCATGTATTCGAAGAGCATAGCCATAGGCTCATCTTTCATGCAAACTCCAATAAGGCAAACAATGTTCGGATGTTTCAAGTCGGTCATCAAGTCAACTTCTCGGCGAAAGTCACTCTGTATTTTGGCTGAGGCATTCTCTTTCAAGGTTTTCACAGCTACTTTGGAAATACTGTTCTCTGTGGGGTATCCCAGCAGTTCTCCCTTGTAAACCTTGCCGAAGGCACCTTCTCCCAACTCTTGGATGAAGCGAACTTGGGAAATGGGGAATTCCCTCGCTCGCAAAGGCATCTTGGCTGTCATAGCTGCCATCTCCAGCTGCTGGCCTGGTCTGCCCAGGGGCTTGTGTTGTCCGTTCACTTGTTTCGTCTTCTTGCAGATGCAGATTATGGTAAGAAGAAGAGCGAGGGCGATCGGAACAGCGATGCACGGAACGAGAATCAGAAGAATTTTTTTCATGCCTTCGTCAGTGGCAGCAGCTGAAACGAAGACAAAAGAGGCTATTCAGTAAAGTTTATGAAGCATTGCAGTTACCTATTCTATGCTATTGATGCTATGTCTGGTTTCAAGTGATTTGATTATCTTGTTGGTTTGCAGAGGAACAAATGTATTAGCAAGAAATGCAACAATGAAAAGAAACACAATAAGCATATTGTACAACAGAAGTCCGATTAGGAAAAGCATTTCTTATCTTTATATACAGAGGCACGGTCAGTACAACACTCCATTTGAAAACTTACCGCATTTAGGGATTTGACACAACTCTATTCGTACTTTGTCGTTGGTTGTGAAGCACCACGGAGCTTCTTCTCTGTTACCAGGGTTACGACAGAAATTGTGATCTCCCAGTTCAGGGTGATTAGCGGTTGTAAGGAAATGATGGTGAGGATACATTTCACTCCATTTCTGGCATCTGTATCCTGAGAGAGTTGTACTGACTGAGCCTCTGTAGAACTGTCCAGTGCTGTTGTAGCAATAGTTGCCTAAATAAAAATAAATTTTATCATCTAAGGCACTGAAAATGTCCAAAAATGTTTTTAGAATGGTTTTCTTCAGTAGGATTTAAGCAACAACAACCAAACCAATTTTATAATGCTGTTAAGAAGCAACTCCGTTCTATGTTATTTCAAACTTGGTGGTTCTGCAAGTTACAAAGCATGCCAAACTGCCCCCTGGTGTGTATTGTGAGACTTGCAAAAGGGCATTCATGTTTTTCAAGATGCGTTGAACTGTTGATAGTGATTCAGTATATTTGTACATATAGATCTCAGAAACTTACGTTCATGAGATGCCTTTGGTGGAATTCCATTGCGAAGACAATTCTCTGCTGCTGCTGATCCTGCTGGAAAAGTTGAGCAGTCAACTTGGTTCCCTGAAGAAAAAGTTGATTGCAAATGTTATTAAACTGGAGTGAAGAAATATATAAATTGACCCAAACTTCATTAAGGATTTTTTGGTCTATCATCGACTAAAGGTGACTTGTCACTGATTAATGGATGATCATTGACCACGCATACTAAACTATTGTAAAATCAAGAATAGGCACTTACCACACTTTGGGATTTCACACAATTCTGTTCGCACTTTGTCGTTGGTCGTGAAGCACCATGGAGCAGCTTCTCTGTTACCAGGGTTACGACAGAAATTGTGATTTCCCAGTTCAGGATTATTGGCAGTGGTGAGGAAATGATGGTGTGGGTACATGTCCGTCCATTTCTGGCATCTGTATCCGGAGAGAGTTGTACTGACCGTGCCTCGGTAGGTTTGTCCAGTGCTGTTGTAGCAGTAGTGGCCTGAATGATAAAGCCGTTTTTCATCATCACACACACACAAAAATAGGTTTACCAAGATAAGCGATTAGAGAAGTATTTCATAAACTTTAGTAAAGCCGATGAAGAAGCTATTCGATTCCATGAGTTAGAGTAAATTTTACACTAGGTGGTTCTGTGAGCTGCAAAGCATGGCACACTGCCACCTGGTGTTTGTTATGAGAATTGCAAAGGTCCATAAAGGTATTGAGCCATCAGTTTACCAGATTTATTCTGGATATCAAGGTCTCAGACACTTACGCTCATTAGATGCCTTGGGGGTTGGAATTCCAATGCGGACACAATCTCTGGCTGCTGGGGATCCCACTGGAGGAAGAGTTTGGCAGTCAGGCAGTACAAGCTGGCTCCCTGAAGAGAAGAAAACATGCACATTGCCTTTATGCAATCAAAGACACAAACCATAGCAACTAGACGAATCTAAATCTACTTGCCTCAACTCAATGAGGAAGAAAATTACATTAGATTCTGTTAGATTCTAGTGAATTTGAAATAAACCAGTAGCTCTAACCACTCTTGTTTATAGGAAAAAGGCTCTAGTTTTCCAGAAGAGAAAGTTTCCATTGAAGCAATAAATAAAACACTATTAAAAGTGAAGGGACAATCTGAAGTCTCTGAAGCATTGCAATTGATAGAGCATGAGGTCTTAATGGCATGAGCTATTTAATCACCCTAGGGGGTCGTGTCTCTAGCTTATATACAATTCATTAAGGCTGTTCTTGGTCCAAGTGAGAGTTGACAAGGAGAATAGGTCATTAATCATGGAGGCTAAGGTGACATGCCATTGATTACTTTGATTGATATCTTACCTAGAATGGGGTGTGTCTTTGCCTTCAGGTATTCTGTCCTGCAAAGGTCGTTCTGTAGAATCTCACACTCGTCCCTACAGATCTTCTTGGGGATGGCCCTTCCGTCCATGGCCTGGCCACACTGGGGGAAAGCATAGAAGCACAGGGACTTGATGACATGCTCCCCACAACGCTGGGATAGGTCACTGGAGGTGGCTATTACAGTCACTGCAGCTGGAAATTAAAACATTTTGAATTTTTACAAAGTCCTGGACCTGGTTCAGATGAAGACAGTATCATAGTTTCAAACATATGCCAAAACTGTATTTGTCTTATTTTTCTCCTTTTAAAATTCGGCCTTTTCAGCTTGTCAAACCTCGGGGGAGAGTTCAGTCGATAGAATCTATACCAGAAGACATGCAGAGCGCATGAATAATAAAAGTTTGCTGTGATAGCTACGAAATTTCAACTGATGTACCAGAATTTAATACATTTTAACAAAATGTCACTGTAGAGCGAACCAGCTGCATGGACAATTACATGGTATTATTTTTTCAAGTGGTAAAAACCTATTCGTTTCTGAGCATAAACAATTTGGTACAAGCATACAAATGCCATACATGCATTTGTATGATGTTCTATTCAGATGGTATTATTGTTCACTATGTGCCTACCACATCTGTGCTCCTATTTTGTTGAATTAATTTGGCTTCACTGTTGAAGCTATCAGTTGTACAAACATGAAATACCAAATGAAATGTAGGTTGTCATACAATTTGATGTCAAATTCCAATAGAAAACAATGGGCCGAATTAGGAATGATAACCATCAACATGCACTGACAGTGGTTGATGCTCAAATTGCATGCTGTTCAAATACAGTCACTCTAAGTGATCACATAATAGTTCATTCTGTACATGATCCCTGACACTGAAAATATTAGCTATTTTATGAAGGTCCTGGAGTCATTTCACACTAGTTGTGTTTTGCAAAGGACTACTTGCTTCTATTAATTGTCCTCTAACAGAACAGCTGCCGTCTTGTACCTTAGACTATAGAAAAGGTTGTTTTTGTGCATTGACAGTGTGATGTTTTGATACTTATTTAATTTTATGGAGAACCAATTTGTGAGGAGGCAAATAAAAGCCACAGGTGTGGTAATATATTTCTGCCTTCAACTTGGTGGTCCCAAAGGGTGTCCCTTTGGCCTGTTCAACTCCAGCCAAGTCAAAGGGCTTGGGAAGAGCTTTAATTGAATATATCGTGTGTATGGGAGCGTTTTGAGGTGACAGAAATGAAGCTTTGTGAGAAGTGACAAAGCACAAAGATACTATTAGAGGGTCTTCCAGGCGAGTGACTTCTGCACAAAGAGAGGACAGGAGGGCAGGTTGCTTCCTTGACATGTTGTGCCATAAGTCAGCCAGCCCAGTCAGCCCAGTCAGACCCAGTCAGACCTTCCAGCCTGCCAGGAGGTTCCCCACCAGCCACAACATCCAGGTGTCTCAACATACCTGTGTGATGCCCTCAGTCGGTGCTTCCAACAACTAACCACAAAATGGCCATTTGAAGGACTTTGAATTTAAGGACAAATCCATCCTTCAATCCTTACTTTCAAATGTCCCGACAAACTGAGGACAATGGTGAAATGGATGCACTTCTGGTGGAAGAGACAGTTTTAGAAGACTGCAACTATGACTATGCACTGTTTGGAAAACCAATCCCATTTTCCTGAGTCTCAACTTAAGTAAACCCTTAGTAACTGTTCTCCCATACAAGGTGTAATTAACTAAATCATGGCAGCTGGAGGCATATGTTGCAAAAACCTCTTATGGTGCATGTTCTCAGAGGCATTGTTCCTTAACAAACTTTGGATGGTTGAATTACCTTACTTTGACAAGGGACATTTGGACATGGGTCACAATTACTTTGGCGTTAAATCTATTTTTAAATGTAAGTAGTTAAACTAACTATAGGCAGATAATGATAGATGTTGCTGTGGTTCATGATGAGTTTTTGTGAAAGGCACACTCATATCTGTCCAGAGTGACTCCAGACGATTGAGCAAAAAAGGTAACTTTTCTGTCTCAGTCATAAGTCATCTTCCCCAGGCCAAAAAGTGCATCAGGTCCCTCATCTAGTGATATGTGGCCAAAAAAAGAGGCAGGTAGTGATTCAAAGAGGCGTTAGTGGCCGGTGGAGGAGCAATACCTGGAGGTGACCACATGAAATGTCCACTGGCAGATCCCACTGGCATCAGCCCACTGAATCACTTTATGCACGAACACATGCACTAAGCGATTCCTCATTGCCAACAGCCAAAATACTAGCACAGCAATAACATGCACATTTGAAAATCTGCCAGTACAAACACAGTATAAAAGTCATAATGACAGGCCATCATGTGCCTAAAACCTCACAACTATGCATTGTATTACTTAACTTTTGGCCCCAAGACCACACATTATGTATACAGCCCTACCATGATTAGTTGCACACCTTGGGCCCTCTACATTTTATATTCTTTTCTTATGGTATGCATAAATAATAGAGGCTATTGAAGAATTATAGTGACCATAGGCTTAAGAGATTGTCTTCTATAACAACATAGGACCAGTTATTCTTACAGACCGTGTATATTGGCAGTCTTGAGCAATACATTTTCTAGTGGCATTCTGCTTGATAACAGAATATTTATACTTAAAAATGTGTTTACAGTATTACCGAATTGAACTAACCAAAATCATTTTAAATTGTCTGCTATGGAATCATACATTGTTAAGATTGAATAAAGAACCTTCAATAACTAATAAATAATATCACATTTCTAGTTCTGGTGCCTTGGATCCATCAAGTATCACAAAATGGAAGGCTGTGTTATACAGGGCTTTAGAGTCGGGTGTTAAGTGAACCGACTCCGACTTCCGACTATTTGGGTTTCTGAAAAGCGACTCCCGACTCCTTAGGTCTCCTGAATTACGACTCCAACTCCGATTCCCGACTCCGCTTTTCGGCATTATTGCACACAGATATTACATGGTTAAGAGGGGAGAAAAAGTAGTTCTACAAATTTTTCATTTTATTAATTATTTGTTGGAGTCAAGAGTCACCAATTTAATTTTAGAGTTTCAGAGTTCGACTCCGACTCCACCTTAAAACCTCCGACTCCACGACTCCGACTCCATGACTCCGACTCCCGACTCCGACTCCAAAGCCCTGGGTCACTTTTATATATGATTGAAAAGGTTGGAAATACCACATAAAGAGTGACTTACCAGTTAGTTTTCCTTCCATTTCGCCTTGCTGAACCTTGCTCATTACGAAAATGCTTCTGTCATTGAGGAACTTGGAACAGGCAGCTCCCCTGTACGGCTGGCAGAAGCCCCCACTTTCATGCAGTTCATACCTGGAACACAAATCATCCTAATGTTAGCTGATTACAACACTTCACAACCTAACACATCTTTTCCATTTGCTTCTTGCCTTTTTCCTCCTTTTTCCTCCTTTTTGGTTCTTAATAACAGGACCAGAGCAATAACAAGCCAACAGAGCGGCCGACCACACGACTCTTACGTCTCTAGTTTTTGGTAATTTATAACAATTAGGCTGCAGCTTTTTTCCATCCTCCACTGACAACTATGTTGCCTTAGTCTTCCTATCTTGATGGATTGTTGGTTTTTCTGTTTTCCTTCCAGACCAAATTTGGCAAATGTGTACAGGACATCACAAAATAACATATGGCATCTGACCAACCAATGGGCACCCATGGCAGCAGGGAACAAAAGGTTCCAATCACTAATCAATCATTAATGCAAGGTGTGAAGTAAATGTTTATAGATTTTTTTTTAATAGAAAAGTAACGAAATTGTATACACCAACATTTCTAGCTGAGCTCAAATAGGGTCTCCAGGACCTTGGCCATGTTTTATATTACATCACAATTTCACAACATAAAACATATTGCCTGACCAAATTTGTGTACAATGGTTGAAGATTAGAGTCAAATATTACCATGCATTGAGTAATGAAGTCAAAACAGGAATAGCAACAACAGGGAAGATGTATAGAAGCTACACAATAGAATTTTCTGCTGGTTGCACCTGAACTTTGCCTGAAAACACTGCAGGAGTGATGCCTAATCAACAGTGACACCCCATCATGGACCCATCATTGGCTGACACTAAGTCAGGTTCACATAACACAGTAATCCCCAGAGTGACACATCTGTCTTTGTCTTATGGCAACCCCCCAGTACACCATATGTACAAAGAAATCCTAATATTATCAGAACTGATTCAGAAGCAAAACAGCCATGGCAAAACAAAGAAGAGAATAAGAGGATGATATGTAATAAGCCAAACAATAAGCCAAACAAGACATTGCAAAGACACAGAAGAAATGTGACCCCAGATGAGATGGACAGATTTCTCATTGTGTACATCAGAGTTGTTTTTGGCTTTTTTTTTGCAAAGACCAGTCCATTGCCATATCATATTAACTGGCTTGGCCTGATGCAACCCATGGAGGAAACCCAAGGAGGAAACCCACGCATAAGCACCACATCAGTCTTCCTGTGACGTCACCATGCGCAATGGATTATGGGTGGTTCAAAGTGATGTAATGTTAGTGACATCACAAGCACAACAGATGTGCCCTCCAACGTGAGTTCATTTGGACTCCATTAGCAGCAAAGCTAAAGGCCCGACCCCTTCATTTGCATGTCTGTTACTTCGTGGAAATCATATGTTTAATTCATATTAATTGCCCATGTATGAATTATAGATGCAATGATATAGACCTCCCGCCCTTATTTATGATGAATCTGATGATATTTATTGGATAACTGATAAGAATCAAATACATATTCATTTGCTAATTTGATTTTGATGACATTGTCATAGACACGGTGATATAGTCATATAGACATGATTTACATCTGATATCCATCCTCATTATTCTGCAGAACTTATCTCTAATGCACAATATATGCAGTTTGCCAAACAACAAAAACTTTGCCAAAAAAAACCCAAACCCAAATTGCAACATTTAGGTCTGTGTAGAAATGCACTGATATATATGTTGGCCTATAGTATAAAAGTTGCATGTCAGTTGTAGTATGATAGAATACTGTAAATGGTGGGTGCTTTTGGGTGGTTATCGCTTTAGAAGGGCATTTGACCTCCGACCCCACCACTTCAACATTGCAATCATTGATGATTGCGGGTCAGGCAAGGCAATGGTGAATGCAGAGCAACAAGGCCTGATGGTTGACCACTCTGATTTGCAGTGCGTGAAGCCGGTGAAGGACCTGTGGAGTGCCTTCTATTATGCCCTAAGCTTGTTGACAACGTGTCCCTAACATCGCCCAAACATTCCCAGAACATTCAGACTGAACGTTCAGCATGCTCCCCAAACATTCTCACAACAATGGCACAAACGACCATAGATATGATTGCCCACTCGAGTCAGGCCATTTCTTATTCAAGGGTTGTTGTGATATTACAGAGGCAGTCAGTGTATGGATTAGAACTCTGCAGGTCCACATAACCACATCACGATGGTATTACAAACTGTTTTCTGTAGATTTATGGCTAGTATGTGGACTCAATTTCTGCATCGCGGTGGTCCTGTTGAGCAATTCTTGGCATGAGCAATTTCTGTAATAGATGTTGTTAAGTATATGGAGGTAATACGAAGGTATCACTCTGTTAAGATACACCTCAGATACCATGGAGCTATGGGAATGAAGAGAAGGGGGGTTTTCTATTTTTCCAGCTTATAGGGGTCCACCTGGCACATCCCTCTCTGTTATGCCCATCACCATTTCTCATTGCTGCATAGCTGCCAGTTTCTGGAGGTTTCAAAGTTGCAAGAATCTCCGACCATGACATAATGGCAAGTTGCATCAGAAGTGAGAAGAACCATCCGGATTCATCAACTTTGAAGTGTGTGCCTCCAGTGCAAGCATCACTCCCCCATCCCTCCAAACACTCAACAGCTGCAGAACGTCCAAGAAATGCAGGAATCCATTTTGAACCATAATTGTATGAAGCCATCAAGTTTCGAAAATGAAGTACAGTACTGAGATATCCAAGAACTTCAGTTTCCCCAACAGCAGCAGATGGGGAAGAAGCTAAATTGTATGAACACTGATAACTTCTGGTATACAGACACCAATAAACTATTATTCCAATGCAAATGCAGCATCAATATTCCCAGAGATACCATGTCACTGAAACACAAATCCAAGGAATCTACATAACTTCATTTTGCTTGAA
Organism: Platynereis dumerilii; assembly: GCA_026936325.1. Lineage (NCBI taxonomy): Eukaryota > Metazoa > Annelida > Polychaeta > Phyllodocida > Nereididae > Platynereis > Platynereis dumerilii. Next base: position 108,755,195 of record JAPTHN010000001.1, on the reverse strand, counting down.
GGAAACTGTCACAATTTAGCCTTCTGAGTTCTGATGACATTTATTGTGGAATACCTTTGAGGGTAACCAATCTTTTGTTGCATCAGTTTGTGTTAATCTAAAGCAGTCTGCAGTATCCATAACCAGAGAGACCATGATTTAGGCAAACCTCAACAATCATAATTTAGGCATACCCGAACAATTATCATTTTGTAACAATGGAAATTGCACCCTTTGGGCAAACCTCAAAACTCGTCGTGTGGGCAAACCTCAAAACTTATCGTGTAGGCAAACCTGATCAACTGTAATTTAGACAAAACTGTCTTTATTTGGGTAAACCTTGACAATTACTATTTTACGGTAATCTAAATCTAAACAATTGTCGTTTAGGCAACCCTGAACAATCATAATTTAGGCAAACCTTACCAATCATTATTTAGGTAAACATAAACAATCTTAAGGTTGGCAAACCTAAGCAATTGTAATTCAGGCAAACCTGCACTATCACAATTTTGGCAAACCTAAACAATTGTTTTTCAGGCAAACCTGTAGTATCATAATTTTGGCAAAACCAAGCAATCATGATTTTGGCAAATCTAAAAAGAAAAGTAACTGTCATTGTTGAGACAAAGTGAATAAGAAAACTTGACATCACGTGAGACCTTCGCTGCGTTGAAAGCGCAATATCTCCCAGCACTTGCTCATGAAATAATAAATGGATGCAAGTATCGCTTACACCAAATCCACTATAAACGACAGGTAAACAAAATAATGTAGCACTGTTGCCAGAGATGTCATAAATTATGCTATTAGAACTCAACACAACTCTCAGCGGTCAGTGCAGTATCAGTGCAGTGATATGTAACAAATGATTTGATGGACGGCGATTGTTTATTAATGGGACTTGTATCCTTGTGCACTCTGGGTATATACGACAAATTGAAAAGACCAACTCACATAAGTATACATCAATAGGATATCAATCAACCTGTAGGTACAGCTAGACTTTTACACGCATTTACAAGCACTGGCTGGGTGTAATGCAGGTAGCTGGAGTGGCGAGCATACTGCCAGTGTTGACTTGACAGCCATACAAGAAGGGTGATAGATTGCCCAACAGTTTGGCCAAATGAACAGGTGCCAGTCCAACTGAGTCAAAACCAGTTGAAAGGGCTCATCATGACTGTACTGTGACTGTACAGAGTATAGCATGTCAACTGGACAATGTCCCCTGCACATTGTAAATGCAACTTGTGGGTTGTCCTGACTGTTCAATGATAGGTTGTGAAATTGGTTACATTCACAAATTGGCTCTGGTCACTTCCCTGCCACTTGTAGCTGCAATGCAATTTGGAGGAATGGCCTGCAGCTATGAAGTACAATGTATTGCAAGTATCGAATTGCTGCTAGGACAAACAGTCACAAACTCATGCCTCCAAGAGTTCACTCTGCGTCCATGTAAGGACAGTACTACCCTTCTCACGTTTCCCTGTCATGTAGGGTTTTAATCCTGGCCTCCTCCATAGTCCAGGACCCTTTTATCGCCCTATCTTAAATGACCAAGGCAAGTGGATGTTCCAGAGGCCCTTAGCCCCTGAGAGTCTCTAGAAGCGGTCACTCAAGAAAACGGTTTTGATTGACCCCTACCTCATCAGAGATTTGAATCGAGATGGGAATGGAATTCCAAATCAAACTAATTTACTTCCCTCTCTGGGAAATTGAAGAGCTAATACCCCAAGATTGACAGGAGCCTCTCCAAGGAGTCCAACCAGTCCATTCAACTCCATTGTGGCTTCAGTGGCCCCATTATGACGTCATCAACCCTCCTCATGCTGATTGTTTAGCAGAAGATTGAGAGCTGAGAGGACAACTTGGGGCCCAGCCAGGGTGCTATGAGGCCAATGGGGGCCAATGGCAGGGAGGGTGGGACTCCCTGCAGATCAAGTGCTGGGGGCGGATTAGCCAAAATCTGTCAAGTCAACCCCCGAGACACCTTGACCTGAGCACTGTGAGACATTCAGAGAGACATTCAGAGAGTCACAGCTACAGACTAGGAGAGACTGTGACTGACATTTGGGCACTGTGACTGACGCCCTGGCACTGTTCCTGGCATGTGAGTGACGCCACTGAAGCCCCTGTGCCATGTAGGAAATTTTGTTGAGACTCCTCGGGCGAACAGAGTCACCAAGACTGGCTGAAAAGACAAGCAGAGTCACCATTGAGTGACTGCAGGAGACCTCTATGACACAAGCATGTCACCTGCAGAAAATAAGGCCTTGCAACACTGCTGTAACACTGCCTTGCAACAGGCTACAAGCCTACAACATTCTGCAGTCTTTCTATTTTGTGTTGATTATATCTCTCGATCTCTCATGAATGTGTAAATATGCAGTTTAAATAGGCTGTAAAAAAGATTAAATATGTGCTATTGACTTCTCACAAATTAACATGTATACAATCCCACTCTGTACATGTTTACAGACCTGTTTCAACCTTTTACTTTTTTGCCTCTCATTACCTGATTCCTGGGGTCTTTGGCATACATTCCCAGACTTATGTCAAAGCACATTCAGACAGAAATTCACAGAATCGTCCATTTTAATTGCATACTTTGTGACTGGCTTGGTTGGCGAGTTGCTTCTGGGAGAGTTGAGACTCAAAAGAGAGTTCTGAACAAAAAGCAGGAGGCCACCATGCCCCTGACAGGCTAATAAAGTGCAGCAATTTGAGCGAAGCCTTTGGGGGTTCTGTCCATCAAGCCTCCATTACACAATTTGCAAAAAAACCTCTGGCTGGCCTCTCCTGTAGGTTTCTCTTGTAGTCCTGTCCGATGCTGGAGATAGCGGTATTTTAACTCTTTTTGGAGACGTTCATTACACACTCTAAAAAATGTCGGGACAAAATTGGTTTTTTAGATTCAAAATGGTTTTTTGAAAAACCAAATTTCAATGCAAAACCAAAATGGATTTTTAAAAAAATCCATTTTGGTTTTTTGCATTGAAATTTGGTTTTTCAAAAAACCATTTTGAATCTAAAAAACCAATTTTGTCTGAAATTTTTTAGAGTGCATGATGTTCAACCCCGGGTCAAATGCAGCTGTCCCTTTATTTCGCCATCAAGAGACTCCCATCAGAATCACAAAGAGAAATAGATTTTATAACATTTGACCTCCACCAAGAGGCCAAGGTCAGCAGAGATGTCAACCACATAATGTTGGTGGAGCTGAAAGAGCAGCTTTGTGAGACCAAAAAAAGGAGGGAGCATGTTTTTCTTGTAATTGGAAACGTTGAAAAGAGGCATCAAATATACAAGCCACTAATAGCAGTGGGATATCATAATAAACACCAGTGAGAGAGTATTTTGCTGAAATCCAGGCGTGTCACATTACATTATATGTAATTTTCCCCTCGCAAAAACTAATAAGCATTGCTCTGTGTGTAACCATTGGCGGACGGCGTCTCCTTAGGCCATGCATTTAAATCGTAAACGTTGCTTTACAAGTGCAATTTGAGCAAATGCAGCTCTGCAGTGTGGACTAAATTTGGGCAGTTGCTCAGATGTCTTGCCTGAAGTGGCCCTTGACAGCTGTCAATAGTAACTGCAGGACCTAATGCTATGCATCCCCTCGAGGTATGTTCAAATATGTCAGAGAGGATATAGTAGAGAGGTATGGTGGAGGGTCCTTCAGATTTCAAAGGTGCACAATGAAACTATCGTAACATTGCACAAGCAACACTCATGTATACAAGTACATACTCCATGTTCTAGTAGTTTTAATATAGTCCTATTGTATTTCTATTATTAGAAAGATGTCCTAGCTGTGACAGAAGAAAGGAGCAACTTCCAACAATGGTCATTAGAGACAATCCACATTACGTAATTGCATAATGGCTGCCCTGGAAATATAATGAGGAGAAGAAGAATTCGCAGGCTCTCGTCTGTCAGCCATGGCAACTTATTAACAAGCAGAATGCCAAGCAGGTGCGGTGTACTGTTGTAGTACTGTCCAACATATTCTGATGTTGGAACTAATAAGTTCCTTAAGCCTTCGAGGACACTGGCGGCCTTTCAAAATGCCCAGGTGAACAGTAATTCAAATTAGTTAAAGCTGCAGCACATACCAGTTGATACCACATCTGAAGTCCTAATATAGCATTGCTGTCCTCCTGTCCCAAGAGCCTAGCAGAGTGAATAAATACAGGATGAGGAGTCATAATCATCCACCAAGACATTCCAGTATTTCAACTATATATTACTAGAAAACCGGTTGCAAGCAGGCATTTGAGCCATTTATGGTAGGACTTGTGTGCCTGAATATGACATTGAAGGAGGCGATGCCATGGTGGTCCAAATTAAATGGACATTTTAATAATGAAGCAGTGTGCATAAAATTCAAATGTAATAGTTATGTGTGTTGTTGATGTAAAATGTCAGATTAGGCTGGGAATTGATGTAAAATGTCAGATAGGCCTGGGAAAACAAATGCACTTAGTACAGTGTATTTATGGGCATATTGTGGTGGCAGCAGTTGTCAGTGTGCCTGACCGATGCTGCCACCTGGATAGCCTGACAGAAAGCATATGACCCAGTTCTGCACATTGATCAAAAGTTGCAGGGAAAGGTGTGAAATGAAGGTGTATTTTAAAGAAGGTAGGAATTGTTTAAGTACAGGTACTATTGCAAAACAAAGTAAATGTCAGTGATGAGGCACATGCAATGTTTGATGAGTGTGATGAGAACAGGGACAGAGTTATGCTTGAGACATGGACTCAAGAGAGTTAGCACTTTTATGTTTGGATGTTTGGATTATTTCATATATCCACCACAGTTATTCAGTTATAAAAATGTGTAGACTTGATTCTAGCCATCTGGCTACTCTACAACAAAACTTTATTTCTTTAATCTTCAAATCAAAGTTCAAGTCTCGAAGAGACATGAAATGTTGTGACATGCATCCAGAGAACCATGAGCAACAACATAGCTTCTGCAGCATCAAGCCTTTGGTTAGTTCAGCATCAGCATGGCATGAAAGCTATTAGGCCAGGATCACTGTGATTCTCTTGACTATTGTTATCCAATGACATGCATGGCCATTGCATGTGATGTTGAGTGATGCCCGAGGTGCACCCCCAGCCCATACTTCTGCTGTCCACCCTGCTTCCCATGCTGCTTCCCATGCTGCTCTGCCTGGCTGCACCCAATTTGTGTGTTCCCTTATCTCCTCCCTGCCCCAGCTCACTCCTGCATCAGATATAACTGCAGCATCCAACATGCAGCAATGACAGAATAACTGCAGCTATAACTCTTCCAGGATCCCATAGATGTCTTACACACATCTATTGTCTGATTTATAAGGACTCGTGCATTCAGATATGTTTCTTATTCACAATACAAGAATTTGAAAAAAAGAAATATATATTACAAGCAGTTACAAAGAAATGGGAGGAGATCTATTTAATATTTAAGTACAAAACATAAGCTAGATATCCCGTTTCTGAGACAATTCTACAACAGAAAAAGAAACGGATATTCCATTTCACAAATGCAGCTCTTTATGCACATGACTAATACAGCTTATATGTCACATGTTTTAGATATCAAATCCTGTCTTATATTAGAGAATGTAAATGCTTCACAGCAATATGTGATGCTATAGGCTAACATACATGCTCCAAAAATATCATTGCCATAGCCAAGCCTAACAAGGATGGATGGAGAAAAGCAAAAAAGCAAAAAAGCAGCATGCAGTCAAAGCTATGGATGCAGCCGGCCATAGATGCACTGCAAGCACCGGGCCTAATCTGTGTGCCCTCTAGTTATTGGCTAATCACGGGGCTCCTGGGTCTGCCTCGTAGATGGAGGGAACTGATACAGACTCAGCCAGTCTTCACGAGACTTCATCTGCCGTACCAGGGACACTGGAGCACAATGGACTGCCCTCCCAACTCAAAAGCAACTCTAATGTGGCCAATTATTGCACAATGGCTGACCCACTCCCAGATGCCATTCTATGAATTTCTGTCAGATTCAAACAGAGCACAATACATCCACTAAAATAAGGAGGGCCACAATCCTCTTATGCTTTGAAAGGTTATGCTAAACGGATTGCAGACATAGTCTTTGAAACCCTCAAAGTGCCAGGTTTATTTTATTGTCCTCTAAAAAACATACCCTAAATTGGGAGATGCAGATAAGTGGAATTGGTTGCCCCAAAGAATTCAGAGGTCCTCCCAAATCCATGAATTGGCATGAAACCTGATGTGAACATAGAATTAAGAGAACATTTAGCTTTCAATTCACCAAGATATGCTCCATAAATTGCGACATTTCCAAGCACCCACTCCAAGCATGAAGCCAAGAAAATTGAACACTTTTTTAAGTGGTGCAACCTGACACCAAGTGTGATAGGAGCTATACGTGTTCATTTTGTTTGGTGGATGTGTGTTTCTGTTCAGGTGGTCAGTCTCCTGTTAGTCATTTCAGGGATCGCGTGGGGCGCTAACTGACACGCTTATCTGACACTTCATATTTCACCCACGGCTCAAGAGAGTTTTCCACTGTTGCAAATGTCAAAAGTGTAGGAACACCATCTAGATCTGCTTGATGTGGCTATCTGCAATCTCCCTGTCTATCTCTGCTTGTATCTAGAAGTGCCAAGTGACCAAAGATATGTTGTATGTTTGAAAGCGTAAAACTCACGGTACAAGGATCATAGGTGGTTTGCAAGAAGCGAAGCCGAGTGTTTGCTCACCCCCTTGTTAACAATGATCTATGGCACCTGACCCCACCAGACAATCACCTTCTAATCAACGGGCTCCAGACTAACCCTGCACTAAACTATGCCCCTATGGTCTTGGGCTCTTGGCCTTCCCGCTATATACTTCCTGCGCTAAGTTTTAGCCAATCCTTAACTGCAATCATAACTACAATCCTAAGTGGCAATCCTCAGTCGCAATCCTCAGCTGCAGTCCTTAGCTGCAGTCCTTAACTGCAGTCTTTAAGTGCAGACCTTAGCTGTAGTCCTTAGCTGCAGTCCTCCCTGTCCCTAGCTCAATCCTTTGCTATACAACTAACCATGCATCAGCTATAACTCTCAGCTGTAATACTTATATTATAAGCAATCCTTAGATGCAATATTTAGCTACAATCATTAGCTACAATCTTTAGCTACAATGCTTATCGGCAATCCCCAGCTGCAATCCTGAGACATACAATCCTCTACTCGTATAGTAGCAATCCTTAGCTGCAATCCTTAGCTGCAATCCTTTGGCTGCAATCCCTAGCTAGTAAATTCAAGTATAAAAGCAAATCTTACAGATATTCTTCACTCCAACTTTATTTATGTCATTCGAAGGTCTTGGAAAACATTAGCAATGTAAGTCATGCCATGGTGCTATACAATTGGAAACTCCAAGATGAATTCTATGAATTGTGTATGGGATTTCTCACTAGAGAACAATGTGCATCACTCCATCCTCTCCTTTTCATTTCTTGCCTCTTCTTGCAAGTGATGCATCAGCATGAAACATGGCCATGGATGGCAAAAGAAGCTGCATGGCAAAAGCATGGAAGGGGAAAAAATCGGACTTTGTGTACTTAGAGAGGAAATATCGATTCTAATAATGCTACATTATTGATGAGGTCCATTCAATCTAGTCTAGATATCGATATAACTTGGAGATGAAGGAATTGGGATTCTTTGCATTCGGATTGATCTGGCAATGGCCCTGTTCTGGTGGAATATGATATTTCACTTAATTGCATTTGCTTCCAATGTAAACTGTGTCGGCCATGTCTCATGATGCCTGGCAGACACCAGTCCCTTTTTGTGCTGGGGCTGAAGTCTTGTCAAATGACCTTCTTTAAAAAGTACTTCTGCAGTTTTGAAGTAAAAAGTTTCACTAAAAATACCGTGCAAACACGTAAACCCCGCTGGCTCTATGTGAAGCCAATGAGACCATTCGGATCCATGTGTCCGTCAGTGTGTCTGTGTGTCCGTCCGTCCGTGTGTCTGTGTGTCCGTCCGTCCGTGTGTCCGCCCGTCCGACCTTCCGTATGTCCGTCCGTGTGTCCGTCCATATGTCCGTCCGTCCGTGTGTCCGTCCGTCCATGTGTCCGTGTGTCCGTGTGTCAGTCCGTGCGTCCGTGTGTCCTCCATCCCTCTGTCCGTGTGTCCGTACGTCCGACCGTCCGTACGTCCGACCGTCCGTACGTCCGTGTGTTTGTACGTCTGTGTGTCCGTCCGTCCGTGTGTCTGTACGTCCGTCCGTCCGTGTGTCCGTCCGTGTGTCCGAACGTCCGTGCGTCCGTCCATGCGTCCGTCCATGCGTCCGTGCGTCCATCCTTCTGTCCGTGTGTCCGTCCGTGTGTCCGTACGTCCGCGTGTCCTCCATCCCTCTGTCCGTGTGTCCGACCGTCCGTACGTCCGTGTGTTTGTACGTCTGTGTGTCTGTACGTCCGTCCGTCCGTGTGTCCGTCCGTCCGTGTGTCCGAACGTCCGTGTGTCCGAACGTCCGTGCGTCCATCCTTCTGTCCGTGTGTCCGTCCGTGTGTCCGTACGTCCGTACGTCCGCGTGTCCGTACGGACGCACGGACTTGTCATTCCCATCTGCATGACAAAATAAGATAACAGGCAAAATTTGAATGAAATGTGAGCAACACAAAGTAAGTTATGCTTGACGAAATCCCCAGCACATTGAGGCATTGAGGACTGCAGTACCCCATAGGCTATTACATAGCCAGCGGGGTAAAAACTGCTGCAGACCTTCCTAAATGGCCATATGGATAAATAGGACAGTCATCGAGTGCACTCTCATTTTTAATGAAAAACTCAATTGCTGCTTTCTCTCGGTCCCTTCACATCAAAAGTCGACATTTCTCTTTCAATGGCAAACAAAGAAAGGACCATCGAGATGAAGGCTGCTGCCAGAGGCAACCAGAGGCTGACTTGCAGCCAGGAATCACAGGTCTAGTCAGTAGTAGTCACTGCTGCCAGTCAAGGTGTCAGAGGCAGGGCTAGTCAAGAGCATCTGGTTCTAGTCAGAGGTCAATCACAGCTTCCAGATTACTTTGTTCCTAAGTGCTTCCCAAACACACCATTGATCAGCAAAGCAACGTGGAGATGAAGAGAGCAGGTGCACCTATCTGTCAATATGATCAACTATACATATAACAGCTCCTACTTGCTACATGGTCAGTTCGCCCTTGAAACTTGCTATATGCCAGCTCAAGGTCATGCGACTGACCAGTGACCACACTAAAGAGGCAACTGAAGGACTTCATATCATTCACAAAGATGTGCCAGAAGCAGTGACAACATTGATATTTCACACATTTCAGAAACCTTAGCAAGAAAGTGGCAAAACATCAGCCTACCAAGAGTCAGTAACTGTTGACCAAAGAAAAAGACTTCAGATAACTGCATTAGAAGTTCAGTAGACACATATACCAAGAGAAATGTTCCAAATTAACATCACAACTTACCCAGGATCATTTTCCTCCTCATCGTCCTCATCCTGGTCCTTACCGGAATCCGGTTTCTGGTTGGGATTGCGCTCTGCAAAGACACAACGACAAATATTCATCAGCGACACATTCAAACTTCTTATTATCACTCATTCCAGGCAATTTCTCATCAGCGTATCGATTTACATAGGAGACTTCCTTTATTTATCGCTCTCATTAGGAAAGACATATGCTGAGCTATGCCGAGGCACGCTCCTTACACCTACCAATTAAGTCCTGGTGTATTTGTCATATATCATTGGGCGCAATATGCCAAGCAATCACTTGTGCTTTCTTGCAGACAATGAAAAGTTATTTATCACAGCAGAACCAATCAGGCAGCAGCTTATGGACCTTTACCCCCCTCTGCCTCCCCCCTGACTGAATTATTGTCCACTTTCTCACTGTCACTGGTGGTTACCCTTGCGATGGACAGGTGAATAGTTGCCACCCTAAGGCTAAATTAAATTGAACTTTTTTTTTGTCAACAACTTTTGAAGGCTTCGACACCAACAGAAGTCACAGACCGTCAGACACAACACTCTAAAAAACAGACCGTCAGACACAACACTCTAAAAAATGGATTTTTTTAAAAATCCATGTTGGTTTATTGCATTGAAATTTGGTTTTTCAAAAAAACCATTTTGAATCTAAAAAACCAATTTTGTCTGAATTTTTTTAGAGTGAACAGCAGCAACATTGGGAGAGAAAAAAAAGATGTTGGTTGCCAAATGGCAGTGAAAGAAATGAGATTGCCAATAGAAAGTTTAGAAAGCAGCACCAATGAATGTAAATGATTTTTCTGTCATTTGCTGTCATTTGCTGTCATTTGCATTTTGGAGGTGCTGCATCAGTTGTACAGTTGAACGGCCAGGCAATGACTTCATTCTCTCCATTCTCCTCTTGCTCTTCAACTTCAAGTCAAGTTGAATCTCACCTGCCCAAACACCATCTGGCCTGCCTGTCACAAGCTGCTGCTCCCTCCCAATTGCTACCAGCAACAGCAAAGCAGCATTCGTCTAAATGGCTGCCATTCTTGCTCCCACCTCTTCCTGCACCTCTGCCAAGAACGCCATGCAGGCTTGATTACACTGTTGCACAGTGACAGTTGAAATAATTGCTTCCATACTCGAGAAAATTACTTCACTTGTACAAGTACTTCACTTGAAAGGTTGATTAACAGCCTCCCACTTCTGCTCCCACTTGCCATGTTCACCAAACACTGTTGTGTGCAGAATTTTACAGGCCAAGGCTGGGGGCTTGGGAAGAGAATGAGATTTTAAAAATGCATGGTAATCCTAGCATTAAACCATTAACACACTGTGTGTTTATATGGAAAGTTTAATGAGCATGAAGTACCAGCATTAGCACTTAAGAAGGTTTATGCAAGTTTAAGTTGCATACTGTAGGGGTGATGAGCTGTTGTTGAGTTAGGATAGGACAAGGATGAGCAGCTCATGAGCAGGGAGAATTGTGAGCTGTGTGACATCCTTCTTAAGTGGTATTAGCATAAATATTCATGTACATACTACACATAGAAGGGGAGATTCATCAGCACCTTGCCATTCGGAGTGGCAGGCTCTCAAGAATGCAGCAGGCCTTTTCCATCAGAGAATGTGACAAACTGAAGGTGACAGATTAATGAAGGGAGGGATGTGAAACACGAATAAAAGCTGCATACAGTAAGGAAACACCTGCCAAATAATAACAGTGTTGACAAAAACTCCGCAGTGTGCAACTTCTCAAGTGTTGGGTGTGAAGCCTGTGTCGTTCAAGCTGTAGAAGTTGCAAATTGCATTTTTATGGTGTTTATATATACAACACCAGTCAGTAAGCCAATGCCTCGCTATCAGAATTCACACAAAGCAAGCTGAAAGCAGCAAGAAGTTAGCAAAGGTCAAAATGTCTAAGAATGAACACTCCAAAACCCATGATATGGTCATGATGACTCCCTTACAGTTGCAAGCAATATTCAATTAAAAGCTCCACTCACTAAACCATGACCACCAGATGGTCTTGGCTTCATGGTCTTGGTTTGACATGACAATGTGCAATTCTACCTGTCAGGGGCTGTAATAGTTTTCATTTGCAAATACTTCAAGCTGGTGCTAAGCTCACATGAAAAATAATTATGATGCTGTTCAAGATGAGTGTTTTCAAACATTGCAATGCTAGAATGGTGGTAGAATCTAACATGGATGATATCCTTTCCACGGCCAGACTCATTCTGAACCCGCCAGCCATAGTGTGTCAATGTTGTTGGTTTGTGCAGGGCCAGAATTTTCTTCTCAGCTGCTCAACAGGCCAGCCATAGTGTGTCTATGTTGTCAGGTCTGACTTTGTCCTATGTGTGTTTTGTTGATTGCAGGAATCCCTAGTACTGTCTGTACATCATGTTACTGCTGATATTACCTCATAATTGTGTGCACTGATTAATAACTCTAAAGCTAATGAGTCATCCAATTCTATATAAAATTCAACTTACAGTCATAGATCTTAAACTGATAGATTTAAAGTATAGTATACACTTCCATGGCAATACAAATGTGCGTTTTCCATGAATAAGTGAGTTTTATTTTTTTATAATATAAAATTACTTAATGGAGAGCCCTGTAATGTTTCATTGAATATTTTGTAAATAAAACAAGGGTTTTCAATGGCATGAAAACCCATTTCTTTACCTTTATAAAGATAGATTTATATTGATATATTGACCTGAGAATCAGAGTTAAGTCAATTTGGCAGGTAGAATAGGTTAAATAACGTTTTATTCTGACAAATACTTGCTTTGATGAGACAAAATAAAGATATAGTTCAGGAAAAGAGTTAACTTAAAGTGGTGTCAAATACCACTCACACATGTGTGTTTCTGCAATGCATTTGAGATTTATTGGCAGACTAACCTACATGGCTTGGCCCAGTTGCAGATAGACCTTTTGCAGGCATACTTCTCTTATTATGCTAGAGTTTTCTTCTGCATATTATAAACCTTCTTCTTTACTGGGCACTTACTCACTTTCATTCAATGCCTAGTTACAATCCAATATTATTATAGTAATATTATTGATTTCTTAGAAAAATAATTGCATTTTAGTGCAAGACATAAAGTATAACATGCTTCTTCATTTTTCTTATGACAGTTTACACTCTAAAAAATTTCAGACAAAATTTTAAAAATCCATATTGGTTTTGCATTGAAATTTGGTTTTTCAAAAAACCATTTTGAATCTAAAAAACCAATTTTGTCCCGACATTTTTTAGAGTGTATTATTATGCCAGATGACAATCCAGTAAGTTTTATCAAACTACAGTGCACCAGTGGTGTAGCTAGCAGGTCCTGATGAGGGAGGTGGTGGGTTCATATTTACAGAGGGGAATATATTATAAATTTATTTTAATCAGATGCTTAAAAATAGATTATACACCATTGCATTGTTCATATATGTTAGTTTAATACATCTGTATATCACAAAATACAAACATGCTCAATTTCCTACACAAATGTATATTTCTATTTATTTTGTTTTTGTCAGAAATGTTTTGAGAATATTGATGGACCATTGACGATGCAGATAGTTTCTGATCATCAACAATTAAGTAATTGATTTATACTGTCATTATTTATATATTTATATAGAATGTTACTTCATACAAATCAACATATTCATATAGGGACTCCCAATCAACAAATGAAACTAAAGCTAAAGCTAAAAGCAAGGTGAGGTACATGAAGATGAACTTCTTTAAAATGGTTATAAAATCGATGAAGATTGCCTTTAGTTAGTTTTCAGAAAGAGGGCATAATAATACTTGTAAACACCACCTGGTAAAAAACGCTTTGGTGTCAAGGAGAAGACACTGCCCCATGAGTCACAAACACTGCTTAATTTGACTGATGCAAAAATTAACATAACACACACTGACTTGAGTGCAGCTATGGAGTATGGTATAACTCTGACATTGAAAATTAAAACATGCATCAGCAAAGTTAGTCATCTAATGTTCAAAATCAACACAACTCACAATGGCCTGGAAGCATTTATGGCATTAAAATCAACATAATACACAATGGCCTGGCAACCGCCATAGCACTTATTTAGCCCTCCTATGATGAAAATCAACAAAACAGACACTGGCCAGGGTGTATCTATGGCAGAAAAATCAACAAAACACACAATGGCTTGGGAGCATCTATGGCACAAATTTAGTGCTCTGATGTAGAGAATCAACAAAACACACATTGGCCTGGGAGCATCTATGGCAGTAAAATCAACAAAACACACTATGGCCAGGGAGCATTTATGGCAAGGAAATCAACAAAACACACACTGGCCAGGGAGCATCTATGGCAGAAAAATCACCAAAACACACAATGGCTTGGGAGCATCCATGGCATTAATTTAGCCCTCTGATGCAGAGAATCAACAAAACTCACATTGGCCTGGGAGCATATATGGCAATAAAATCAACATAACACACTATGGCTTGCTGGTTCCAAAAATGTGTCTGGCCACCAGAGTAAGGTTTTTGCCCACATTCCTTTCCTTTCTGAGTGAGGAAATTTCAAGCAACATTGACACACTACGGCCAAAGTCATGCCTAAAATTTCACAATTTTCATGTCTGCAAAAGGCACACACATTGACACACTATGGACAGGGAAAGGATATAGGATGAGAGAATAGAGTTCGCCTCAAGCCAAAAAGGTCCAAGGATGGTGGTCCCCCATCACACAGACTACAGAAGAACACAGAAGAACACAAGAAAGAGCAGAGTTTGCCAGTAAATATTAAGGAGACCGTGGTCATGGCCAGAATATGACAGGCCACATACACAACAAGCCAGTCTGCATGAGCCAGGGCCAACACAGCACAGAGGAGCTTCTGAATGTATATGGCACAAAATGCTGGACCATCTAGGGCTACGTGAGCACGGTTGCTGGAGTGGTCCTCCTCCTTTCTTTTCCCTTTTTTATGGGAGATGTGAAGGAGATCCTGACCATCGGGTCACACTGAGCCGGCATTAGCAGAGAGCCCTGACCCTCTGTCATAGATCAGCACAGTGCTGACAGCCAGTGGTGCAGCTAACAGCATTGCCAGCATGTCCCTGTGCCATGAAAGCACTGGCATCCCTCCTATCCCCATCCCTCATCCATCATAATTACTACAATGTAAGAGTTCACACGCCTTCCCCTCATCCATTCCTTGCCCCTACTTTTGGCCGATTCCACTTCTAATACATTTCCCAGTGCATCCGTCTTAGCCATACATCCATCTGTCCTGTTTCGGAGTACTTATCTGGATTAGCAAGATGTATGTAGCAATCGTTTGGCTGCATACCTGCAATGTATCCAGGGTGAGCACATATAATTACACGAAATATTTCATAGCAGGGATATCCACACTCCACATAAGTTGTATGATTACATACTTCCAGGTCATGCACATGTAAGATGTTTTTACAAAGCCAGGCTAATTGGCACCACATGTTGCTAACTCAGATGTCCTAACCGGGTGTCACTTTCTGTCAAAGAGATACAAGATTGAGCAAACATTTTGACAGCTACAGAGATACCTAATCCAACCAAGGGTAATACAGAACACATGGGAGGCGAGAGGACCCAACATCAAGATCATCAACATCACAAATGGCAAAATTGGTTCGCAACCACAAAAACAGTTGGACGGATGCTGAGCAGATATGCAAATGAGGACGCCCATCAGATATCATTGAACAAGGCTATTAGATAACAGGATCAGAGGTGATGAATCGCTCCACTTGACACCCTGTTACCCTTAAACAAGCAAAACCAACAATAGGAGACAGGCAGGGGAGCCAGGGACCTGTGGTGATTTGGGTGTTTCATTGCAGATATGAGCATCTGGCCTGATGACAGATAAACACAGAACAAAAGGCTCTGATGACACAACGGATGCAAATGAAGCCAAGCAGACTGTGTCAGCAGTGTGTGATGAGGGGACCTTTGTCCCTCCCCCGGCACAGACCCAGCATAGACCCCGCACAGACACAGACCTCACGCTGCACCATTGCCATTTGAGGGGGGGACCACCCAACCTGATGACTTGTGATCACCCCCCAAAGACCACTGGACAGATGCAGGCCTTGGCACTTGCAGGATGATCAGGATCCCAAGCTGCAGCAACACGGAGCATCACCATTTGCCAGCTAACCAGTGTAATGCCACAACCCATCACTATCTGCTGTAGCATGCTGTAGCTGGCTGATCAGGGTTGGCCCATGTCTGTGAGATATTGCCCCAGACATGCAAACCTGCAATCCCCAGATCCTCCCATGTCCCAAGTCAAACATTTGGGCGTCTGTCACAACAGGAATCACTTGTGCTCCTCCGCTATCACTTACTTTTCCTCGCCATAATTGCAGCTCGGGTCAACTGAGATGCCCATCCAGCCCATAAAACAGATTTGCAGCCAGTTTGGCAGATCCCGGATGGAATCAGGGATGCCAGGCACATGCTGGATCAATGTTTTGATGGTATTTTGACGACCTGTTAGTTGTGTTTGTATTGCAAATCAACTGATCACATTGACTTCCAATGCTAAATGCAGCCTGGACAACTGCCGAGTCACATTGATGTGTTTGGCTTTTAAATCATATGGCTGTTTTTTTTTAACATCAATTCTGGAAGCCATGCATGGGAGTTATCAATGAACATCTGCAGTGCTCATAATTAGCCTTACGCACAGAGCAGCAATATTGATAGAGAATGCAGAGACTTAGTCAGAGACATTGAGGAATACCTCATTTGAGTGGCTGGGCAATAGTAAGCATTCCATCTCGGATGACAGTCTCGCAGAAAGCATCAACTGAGGGCTTCAACTGAGAAGGCATCAACTGAGAATGCCTCAACAGAAGGCATCAAGTGAAGCAGCATCAGTAACCTGGGAGGGTGAGAGGCTTATTAGGGTAAGGAGCCGATGCAGTGAGTCAGTGCTCAAGCCTGTCTGCCTGGGCGGCCCAATTCCACACTGGCCTAATGACTTTCATTCTGTAGAAAGCCGTCATTTCTCAGTGTTTCGCATTAATGCTGGGTGAGCTGAGTGGAGCCGGAGCTTTGTGACAATTAGCGCGGATTGTGGGTGTCGCCACCCCCTCCTTGTTCCTCCTCGTGGCCACGACCACTCATCCTTCTCCCTCCCAGATTCCCTCCCATGTAGAATATCTCCCAGGTTCTCATATTCATTTTCTAATGTATTAGGTAGTGCTAGACACCTGCATGACGGACAGCAAGACAAGAGAGACAGACATGACAGAGAGACAGGCGTTACAGAAAGACAGAAGTTAGAGAAAGACAGAAGTGACAGGGAGACAGAAGTTACATAGTCTGACCATGGACTTGGTCTAAAACCTCCCTGGTCTGACAGACCGAGGGTCCTCTCTGATTCCCTCCCATGTAGAATATCTCACAGGTTCTCTCATATTTATTTTCTAATAGGTCTATAGTGATGGACACCAAGCTGATGGACAGTTGAATGAGAGACTCCCTGTTACAAAAGTGACATAGAGACATCCTGACAGACCAAGGGTCCCCCAGTTTTCCCTCCCATGAAGAATATCTCCAATTTCTCTAAAATTCATTTTCTAAACGTATATAGATAATTATAGACACCCAGCTGATGGACAGTAAGATAGAAGCGACAGAGAGACATCCAGACAGAGTTTGACAGTCTGCTTCCGCTCCAAGCTTGCATCTGCTGTGCATTCCCCGAGACACAATCGCGCCCCCCTGACAACTGAATCAGTATTCATGAGGTGACCAGTCACTGAAGCGCCTGCACTCTTAAAAAATTCAGACAAAATTGGTTTTTTAGATTCAAAATGGTTTTTTGAAAAACCAAATTTCAATGCAAAAAACCAAAATGGATTTTTTTAAAAATCCATTTTGGTTTTGCATTGAAATTTGGTTTTTCAAAAAACCATTTTGAATCTAAAAAACCAATTTTTTCCCGACATTTTTTAGAGTGTGCCATCCCTGCAACCCTCACCCTCCCACTTCAACAATGACTCCGATGTTATCATTGTAATCAAACGGTGGTCATCACAAAAATTATTCTATCACTCTTGGCACTGTGCAGTACAGTCCATTAATTTTCCATCAAGGAACTGTCAAAAAAGTCACAAGTGACATTTCTGGACAGACCTATGATTCAGCAGTCATGTCAGAAGCAGCTTTACAAAAGCCAAGAAGGCTACAATGACGATGTCACCTTATTCATTAAGTGTCAATTCCATGTCAGGGGTTGTAGCAAGTGTAAGTCTTCATCCCAGGCAGACTTCAATCGAAGCAGAAACTTCATTAGTTTCGGTGATCAGCTGCATGATGACCTGATAAATCAGACTTAGCTAAGTCCCCTAAATGATACTACGTGCTTGTAATACATGTAGGAGTGTTGCTGAACAGGTCCTTTTCTCTGGGGAGTGCTGCGACAATTACGGCTTGCAGGTCAGCAAGGCGCTTTTCGCGAGTCGCGGACTCCTTCGGGGCCTCGATCCCTCATTAACCTGCATCTCCCCGCCCAAGACACAGTTCCTGTTACCAAAGGACCTTTTGTCTTGCTTCCCAGGTCCTGCTAGGTCTTCAGAGGTCCTCGTGGACAGGAAGGGCCTAACAAAGGCATGCCATGACCTCCAGAAAACTCCGCGAGGGCCAGCACATCGCTATCGATCACACCCGGAGCTCCGAAATCAGACTGACCCAAGATGCTTCCAAGAAAGCTTTGGCATTCCCAGGGAGTTAGAAAAGGGCTTAAAAGGTCACGCGGGGGACGTGGGTTCATTGTGATGCAGATGGCAAGGCTAAAATCGTCTCACTTGAGGCTGGAGTTGCAGATATACTTCTCAACTTGGTCAGTAACGCGACGATATTGCAATACAGATGCAAATTAGTGGAATTAAGAATGCCTGGCCTCAGCTTGCTCAGTGTATGGTCATTTGAACCCACATAACAGGCAAGTGGGGAAAATGCAGAGTAGGCCTTGGGGCATGGCCAGTGGGCCCAACCATGAGCTAGTCTGCTTGACATGTTATTGTGCCCCCCTCGACCGAGCATGCCAATCTTGCTTCGCCCCACTGAGCCCCTTTCCTGCAGCTGTCACTTGACCACTGGTCACTGGACTGACCAACTCATTGCCTTGCTCATTACCCAGTCCAGGCTGACTGCTCCGGCTTTACTAATTACAGAATCAATGCAGATTCATCTTGAAAGCAAATCAAGGCTGCGGGCCATCTTTGTTCTCAATTAGTCTGTCGAGCAAGAGGAAGTTAAAGTGAGCTGCAGTCAGTGAGGAGGACGGGCCAATGCACAACAATGCATCTCTACTCAGCCTCTCCTGTTCCTCTCCTGTAGGCATCTGCTGCACTGTCAGCCAGCCAAGCCCAGCCCAGCAACCTGCCATGAATCACCACTTTCCCTGCAAATGAAGAAATACGAGCGGCCCATGTTATTATTTGTAGATAATAGGCTCAATAAATGTGTCCATCAATATGCTGTTGTGCAGGCGGAGATATCCTCTTTTTTGGCTGAGGATCGTGTACCAATAAGCATCTATAATTACACTTCGATCAATGCCATCAATAGCATGGTGGGTGCAGAATCAACCCCCTTTGCAGATCGACCAAGCACTATCTGATATTCTGCAAAAAAGAGAGCCCTGCTAGGGTTTCCAATCTCAAAGAGACTGGGAGGAAATGTCCATGTTTCCATTAGGACGACAGAAGGAAATGGCCATGATGCATGGGTCTTGTGAACTGAGATGCTCCTGTCCCATTTTCCAGGGGCAAATGACCCTTATCGTGACCATTTGCTCGGCTTTATGGACCTCTCTTATTAATATTCCTGCCCGGGAAAATCATCTGTGAAAATCATCTCTGACCACGAAGCTATTCCTGTTGCTGATGCATGCTATGAGGCCAGTCCTAACATTCTATTTAATGCACTAAAAAGGGACCCCTAATGCCCCATCACAGTGCTTATAGAGTGACGCCCCGCCACCTCAGTGTTTTCTCGCCAAACCTGCATTGATAGAAGAGAGAAAATAAGCCTTTCATCACACCCTGTCCTTTTTCCCTGCTCGTGCATGTGAATTGAGGCTATCAACCCCCAGTGCACGGCCATTAAGGGTCTGTTTGAAAAACAAAACGTGTGATGGGCCAAGTGACCTGGCCAAGTGATCCCTCGTGGGTGCTCCTCCGTGCTGTTGCGGCTGCTGATTCAGGCCATGCTTCTGCTCCTGCGTCTGCTTTTGCTTGTGATGTAGAATGAAAGGTCCTTTGAGGTGGATGCACGTAAATGTACTGGGCAAAGGCATGCTCAGCTTGTTCAGGATTGTTCTGGGTTGTTCAGAGTTGTTCTGGGCTGTTCAACGATTTCAAGGGTCTCATTACAACCAAGAGAAGACTACGAATCACAGGTGCCACTCACTCTTGATGCACACAAGTCGTTTATCACAAACCATGCATGTTGGGTCGTTGGCTCAGCTGAGCACTGGATGGATACTTGAGCAGTCTGAACTAGCTCGTAATGCTCGCATAGCAAAGCAGTCCTGCCAGGTGACACTGCCCCAGGGCTAGTGAAGCTGAGGCTGCTGCATGTCCTGAGATGCATTCTCTGACTCATCCTGATCATTAGGCATTCCTCTGGAGCTGCTACCCTAGAAGTAAGCTCCTCTAACAAGGTTGAGTCCATAGACACCCATCCTTTTCTTGGGTTTCACGTGGCCATGAAATGAAGAGCAGCGACAGCACTATACTCCGAACCTGCCTAAGTGATCGCATGCATCCTTGAGAGGGATCTTTTCATCCAGCTTGTTAAAGAACAACCATAGCAAGCTTAAGCTATAGACAATGGGTAGAAGACGCCCAATTGTGTCACCCACCCATGCGCTACAGTTCCATCACTGTGAGCTATTAATCAGCATTAGAAGTTGCAAAGGAGAGACAAAGCAGAAGAGAGGAGTTTTGTGGTAGATACACTCAGGAGGTGTTTGCATTGTCTTGCTCTTATTCCTCCCAGACGCCCAGTTCTCCTCTTCAGCAAACATCTGCCTTGGCTCCCCTAGTCACACAAACAGCAAACCATATTGATTTACATTTTATAAGAAGATATAGTGCACCCAAGACCCAAGGAAATGGCTGCAGTGCCCTGTCACTACTTGCGGATGAGTTATATTAAAAAGAAGGCGAGAAAAAAGTCTATTACTTCTCGCTCGCGGAGTGTATATCAGTGCGGAGAGTATTCGCGGGCATGGTTCCGGGAACTTGCTCAAGTCTGAATAATATTCTTTGTCTCAAGTCAATTTACTGCAAGATCATGAAGTCCGGGCCCTGCAGACTCGCAGATAGCTGGGAGCCATTACAAGACTGATGATAAATGCCAGGGTGGCGAAAGCACATCACTCACCTCTGACACCAGCAGATCAAAAGTGCCGCATCTCAGCAGTCCGAGGCAGTCTTCAGCAGTCCTAGGACATGCATTAGGCCTCCTTGTGACAGTCGATACAGGTTGCAAGAGCCTTGCAAGAGCATTGCAAGAGCCTGCAGCACAGGAATGGCTTCAAGCCATTAGGAGGAGAATATGACAGGGAAGGAGCTCTCTGGGTGACAGTCTCCTCAGAGTCTTCCCTGCCCTTGCGAGGTTTCAACGAGGTTTCAGGGAGGTTTCAGGGAGGTTTCAATGTCGCAGGTGCTGGTTGACCTTGAGCAGCTGAAGGTCAAAGAGACACCCAGCCACTTACGACTTGTATAAACGCATCTGGACAGAAAATGCCAGTTTGTGTAAGGTGATCGATAACCACCGCAGGAGTTCCCACTGCATTGTATACAGAACAGAAGGGCTCGTCTGTGAATGCCCTCAAATGGGTGACCACACAAAGTGAGGTCAGTGGCAATGCCAGTGCAGGTTTCTGCAGTAACTCACCAAAAGAGACCGTGATGGATGACCTTTGGAGTCATTCCGGGCAACGCGTCTTTCTTCATCCAAAAACGAATCTCTCTCCCTGGTAAAGTCACGAACCACCTCAACCCATTCGTTACAAACAAGCAATCCCTCCGGCTCCTTTGAAGCCCATTGAAAACTCAATCAGTCCTGTCGAAATGACCAGTGTGAGCATTGGACCCCTTTGTGAGTGGATTTTGTAAGCAGGTTTGGTTGTTGGAGGCGAAGAGAGGACCAATCTTCTGGGCAGTGGTCTGCAAACTCCACACGATGAGCCATGCAAGTCTGAGGTGCAATTGTGGCCAGAGGTCAACACAACTCTCATGTCAGGAGAGGGGAACTCATGAGGTGGAAACATTGCGTTGGCTCCATTATGTGGAGGCTGTGGCCTGAAACACATTATGACAGACAGTGCAGCTTTAATTACACGATCATTCCATTGTGGGCTGTCTGCCCTAATTAATGCATACGGTGAGTGAGTTGTCCGTTGATGGTTTTTGCAGTTACTCGCTCCCCAGATCACCGACGACAATGCCGGGCCAGGCGCGGACAAGGCTAGTCCATTACCGGCTTGAGTGGCTGCAGTAAACAGATGCTCCCCTGAGCTTGTTATATGAATCTGCAGGTTTGCTTCTCGGGAGCCCCAAAAACAGCAGTTGTGATGGGCAGAGGGAAGCCCTTCGGCGAACAATTCCTCACTTTAAGACGTCCCTCTCATCTGCAGTAAACACTGTTTCGTTTTCCCTCTTTCATGACGATGGCTTTGATGTGCGACGCCAACTTTCGTGCTGGCCTTACAAATGAGGCTGTTTATCAAGGCGTTGCAGCGTCTTACTTCTGTGATGTCTTCATGTCCTTGCGTTCTCTACGGCGTCCTCTACGGCGGGCTACAAGGATGTTCCCCTTCACCCTTTGTTTTATTGTCTTTCTGGAAATATCTCACTCAAACACAAGCAATATCTCTTCGGCCATTATGGCAGCGAGGAAACAGTCGAAGGCAAACACGGTCTTCTTTTCCTCTTCAGTTTATCTTCCGAAGCGGAGTAGACAAAGAGACCGCATCCCACACCTCTGCTAAGGAACTCTATCACTCACTGCTGTATCACATAATACAGCTGTTAGGGAGGTTGAGAGATTTGGTTTATAGTCAAGAAAGGAAATAAGGAGCATGATAGGCTTCCCCACCATATTAATGAAACTGGAGGACGGCTGCGAAAAGCCTTTCAGTGGGAGTAAAACCGCCTGTCAAAAAGACGTCTTGCGGATCGACATCCATTTTCAGAGTAAAGCGAAACTTCAGGAGCGTGAGAAGCGCAATGGAAGAGACAAGAGAGAGATTGAACAACACTCACCCGACCGCACTCGGAGATAGCCCGAAACCCTCTGGACGCCATATTGGTTGAATCCCTCGCAGGTGTACTGGCCGGAATCCATCGGAGTGACGTCAGATATCCGCAATCTGCAGAAGAAAGAAAAAGCCAAGCATCAGCTGTGAGTGTCAGAAAGCAATTAAAGACAAAGAAGACATTTGTAATGGCACAATATTAAGATTCGCAGGAAATGAAGCAGCTTGTTTGGCAGCATGATGTAGGGGCCCAGATTATCTAATCCCAACTCAGTGGGTGACGCCTGTGAGAATGTTCCGATTACCACATGGCTTCTTATCGAACTTGGAAAGTAGCTTTTACAGTTTTTCTTCGCAGAAATCATTTCTTGGCCTTATTTGTTTGCCCAGACCAGTTGGCTGACTGGCAGTATCATGCTCCAAGTCAAACATGCCTCTGTTTACTTGGTCCCAACGCAACAAAATGTCACCAAGATCTGGAAGAGATTTCCAATTGAGTCCTTCCATCAATATCTGCAGATCTGCACAACTTGCTGGGAGCATATAGAGGCATGATATAGTTGGGACTTGGGAGAAGTATAAGTCTGTTCTTCAAATATCATGGCAATTGTGAAATCGAAATAAACTCATATCAATTTCAAATTAGATTTTGGCATTTCACGAATACGAAATATGAAATAATATCTGAATCATTCTGAATCATTCAGAATTTGTTCTGCAGATCAACTATGTGAAGGGACAGCAGTTACTATCTTCAATATGTGCTCCATTTGTCTTCCATTGCAGAATATAACATTTTCTTTATGGGGTGACTTACTGGCTTTTACTGAGAGATAAGTGCCTGGTGGTGAGATCATATCAGTTTTTGAGGACCTCTTAAATCACTTGAAAATAGAGGGCTTTTAAAAAGTACATTGTGAAAAACTACTTGGTGAAAAAAAAGACACTTACTATGGCATTTATTCATTTACTACTGTTACTGTCATGCATTAAATGAACTTGATATTGGCCAGTATTCTGACCAGGGCTTTTGGTCAATCTTTTCTGTCATTGAATGTGACAATGGTCAGTCAGGGGAATAGTCATTTTAGTCAACTGACCAGTTGGCGGACCAATCGGCCAAATACTTTTCACTAATTGATGGATTAATTGACTAATTGGTTAAGATGATTCTTGGACACTGGATCTTACCTAGATCCCCAGTGAGTTGCCTTGGCATGGAATCGTCGATCTCCATCCTCGCTGATGGCCACGTTCTCCTTGTACCAACGATACTGGGGAGTGGGGTTGCCAGAAATGTCGCAGTCTATCCTCACAGTGTCTCCGGAGTACTTGGTGTAGTTTCTCATATCAGCATTCAGCTGCACATGCCCTGAAACCAAACAAAAAAAAAAACTTTGAAAAGAGACGTTTTAAAAGTTATTAAAGCAGAAAATAGCTGGTAACGTTATCATCTAAGGCAATATGGGGTCCACAATCATCACTGCTTGACAGATGGTCGTGGTACAATACTCAGAAATCACCTGTCACTTAACAATGCTAATTTGCCTTTTGGAGCCACTTTTGGGGTCCTTTTTTAGGTTAAATCTGTCTCCCTCTCTTTTTTCCCCCTTTATGATTAGTAGCTGCATTGAATGCTGTGAACAGTACCCCGAATTTTGTGAGAGCCTTCATATTAAACAAACATGAATAGAACGATATCAGTCTCTTTTTTCACGATTCTCTGGAAATTTCCCCCAATTCTTTGTTTTGTGGGCTGCTGTATCAGGTCCTGCCTGTTTGCCGACAGCTTGAGTTGCAGTCGATGCATGTGTTGTATTCTGTATTCAGTTAAGAGAAGCAAGTGGACTAGCGGAGGCAAGGGCCACGTCAATTCACCAAATTAACAGCATCTGCTTGGCCAGAATATGACACCAGCTATGCATGTCTCGGTAAACATCATTTGGGAATAATCTGCACGTCACAACAAAAAGGTTAGCATCTGCTAGTGCTTATTAATAAAGCATGGTCTCAGTCCTATGAAGTCATGGCTGCGGATATAGAAATTATGCATTGTTTATTTAGCATTCACAATGCCTGCTCAGTGCCCCTTCTGAGTCTTCTTATCAACAATACCATTCACCAAGACCAACTGAAGACTCAGAGCTGTGTCTGGTATCATCCTAAGAGCAATTTACAGAGATAATGAAAAGGGACATCAGATGACATCCAACCCCTCTTATCTAAGCCAATCAACACTAGATAGGGCTGTAATAACTCAAATTTGCAGCCCTTTTGTTTGGGTGTCCCAATGCACAACAGGCAGTGCTGACTAGGGTGAGCTTGTGTCCCTCGGGTGTCATATTACTCTTCGCCAAGTGTCTAGAGTTTTTTCCCTCCCCCTTTTTATTTATTTATTTTTTTAGGTTTTTATCAACGTACTTTAAGTCTCATTCCATATAGACTTTTTAACTTTCTGAGTGATAAATTCTGAATGTACCTCTGAGCCACTCTTCTTGAGCACTCTTGCCCTCGGAGGAAACTCCAAATGAATGGGACCCACTCCCACAACTCCCACAAACGCTAAAAGTGAGTAAAAACTGCAACTGGGGGAACACACCCTAACTTGTAAACAGCATTGTTGCGCTCATCACAACCACCTGAGCTGAGTTGCATGTTTCAAATGCTACCAGTTTCAAATGTCATTCAAAGTGTCAAACCTTTCCACCTCCACAACACTGTTTAGTGGCATGCTCTTTTTTTCTTTATCTATGGCTGGGAGGCATGTGCATATTATATCTATCATTGCTGGGCTGAGTTTGTTGACTCGAACATTGCTTTGCACAATTCAAGTGCACATGTAAATACACTATATAAAGATAGTTTCAAGATGTTGGACAAGTTTACAATGCTCTCACTGCATGCACACTTGCCCTGGGACCAGCAAAGCAAGCAGATGGAGCCAGCATTGGCCCGGGGGCATTTGCCCTTCTCCATCGCCAGTAACAGCCGAGATTTCCTTCTGATTGTGTCAATATTTGCAAAACAGCCAGCCATAATGAGCAGTAATTTTGCCCACAGAATGCTGGTGTTGACTGGAGCATTGGAGACACCTTTGTTTATTGTTGCTCCGCCATGCGAGTCGTCAAGGGTCATTGGCTGCATTGATAGCATCTCAGCCATGTACACAGAACCCAGACCCACATCACTGATGCTGGATGCTGAGTGCTGGATGCTGAGTATTGGATGCTGGATGCTGACTAAAGCTGAGAGGACCACTACAAGCCAAGTACAAGCCTGAGCACTGGGACTACTGTCCCTGCAATGCCCTACACCTGTGCTTGTTTAGAGCTGCTCTTGTTTCTGTCTCATTGTCCATTTGTTTTCCCACACGATGGCCAGTCTGAGGGTCACTTAGCCCATTGTTTCTCTATTTAAGGGTTACCAGATGGTCAGGTAGAACATGTAGGCACTGTTTGTTCACATAATGCTGCCATGCCTAAGACCCTTTTACTTTATTTGATGGATAATCAGATGAGCACCTGGAGCACATCCTGGGAGCTGCTCTGTGTATGGAGACTATGGACAGAACTACTAAATTGCACACCTGAATTCCAAGCCTGACTCGAAGCCGTTTGTATTTCACTTTCAGCTAACTACCAAATCAGTTGGGTACACAAAACACCTCTAACAATATCTTCCCAGAATATTATCTGCTTTGCTTAGAGAGGAAAGTAAGGTCCTGGAAGAACTTGAAGATATGTACAGTAGTAGGCCTATGGCAGAAAAATCCATTGTACATGTTATGGTCAGTCAGCTGCGTGAGTTCAGGACCTGGTCTGGGTTACAGACTAACCCCTGCTTTCCCAAACATCCATGCACTGGCCATGCCACTCAACACTCCTCCTATCATATCATATCCATACTTGCACACGTGTTGTGTGATCTCAACGTTGTCCGAGCAACATCAACACTCCTCTGAAGGCTTATCGCCCTTATCTATGGCGTATACTGCAATACCATCCTCAGGGCTTGTCTTCTGTCATGATATGATTTTGTCAACACATGTGCAGCATTCCTGGGTGTCCCAAGCAGTAGGGTGTAGGGTCAGGGGTGATTCAGGTCACTCCACAGTACATGTGTAAAAGTCAACAAAGTCTACAAGACATCTAGACTAGAAAGGAAAAGTTGTCCTTCTCCAGAAGCATAGCTAAGCATAGATAGATTGTCCAAAGATACACATTTGAACACCAATAATAAGACCTCAATCCAACATCAATGATATACAGAGGGTACAATGCAGTGTTATGACTCCAGTGGATTGGAGATACCCTGAGAATCCATGAACATGCAACAAGATCAAAGCCCTCTTCTCACAGAGATGTCAGAACGTGTTGCAGAAGCAGCTGGACCAGATTATGAGGTTCTTAAGAAGAGATTCACCTGCAAACGCTACCCTAAGAGGCTGTCCTAAGGAGTCTCTTTGTACGCAGGTGCTAATAATCGAATTGACATAGGCTCATGGATATGTCCCCACACACGAGCATTAGCATAATGCTGAGTTAAAAGGCATAGCTGAGCACGGAGCTCTAAAGCAGAGTCAACAAAACACCTCTTCAGAACATGTTTATGCAGCCAAACAGGACAGGAGTTTTCTGTGTAAATACACAGCTCCCCTTCTTTTAATCAGCCGAATCCTTAGATGTGAGGCTGCGATCTCTTAAACATCGCCTTAATGTTATCATTTTTTCACCACTTTTCCGCATTTTTGTGTAGCCTCTTGCAATTCGCTTGCTTTCTGCATATTTGTTTAGGCCGGGACGAACAGCCGAGCCCCAGCCAGTGCTCCGTCGACCAGTGTTGATGTAAGATAGAGAGGAGACAGAATGCGCACATCTCCCTTACCTGGCATCGTTTATTTAATGTAAGACAGGATCTATCGGATGGGAGAAGCTGATCCTGTTGGTGGGGTGCCCTTGGATCAGGGTATACACAGGCCCATCGACAACCCAACAGACAACCCAACAGACAACTCCACAGACAGCCAGGGTGAAAGGGCTCGAGTATCACTGAAGCCCTGTGCTATCATAACAACCCCCTGTCCGGACACTGGTCCCTCAACTTACACCCCAGATTCCTAGTATCACCTTTCCCCTCCCCAGCATAATGATCGCCAGCCCCAACACTCTTATCTGAGCAGGGCATGCTATATAATCTATCTGCCAGGAGACATCATGTTCTGTTCATATCCAATCAACCTGTGCTCTGACATATAATGGGGGGTCAGCCAGCCCATAATGCTAGCATAGGAGCATGCACAAGTTAGATACTTTAGATACACCTGGATTACAAGCAAATGCTGTCCACATCAACAGATATACTGTCATACACCAGATATGATTATGACCATAATAAACATCCATAGAGATAGCATTAATGCATTCTGCGATACCGTTATAATTACCACCATAACCCAAGGTAATCAAAGTGTCATTAACGTCAGATTTTGATGGATGTGCATTTAAATGTATCCCTAATCAGATGCATTGGCTTTGGTACATATGGTGCAGTATTTGCCCTCCAGAAATATTGTTGCACACACCACTTTTAGTGAATGCATTGACCTAGCATTATCAAATTTCTCTGGTGCCAGTGTGAAATTAGGAGAATGTCACTAAAGATTAAAGAAAAACTAATATTGACCATCACACTGAAGACTCCTTTGATTTATGCATAATAGATCACGACCAACACATAACATTTTGACATGGAGGAGTGAAGCAGCTTTTTAAATGGCCAATGGTCCAATAAAAGAGGAGTAAATTGCAGTGCAACAAAAACAGCCTGGAGTAGATCGCAACAATCACACAGAAACTGCCTGAAGTAGATCACAGAAACAGTTTGGAGTAGATCACACAGCATCTAATCCACAGATCCAAGAGCGAAAGCACAGATCTCCACATCACCCTCAGTAGCAGAAACAGCATTAGAAACTGCAGAAGCCAAATAAACATTTGAAGAAGCAGAAGAGCACATGGCCCAGCATTGCCCACCAGATGAGGATCAATGAGGACCAATCCAAACTCACTGGTCCTTCCCTGGTGGGACCCTTCTCTGTTGGTATCCTTCTCTGTTGGTATCCCTCTCTGTTGGTATCCTTCTCTGTTGGTATCCTTCTCTGTTGGTATCCTTCTTTGTTGGTATCCTTCTCTGTTGGTATCCTTCTCTGTTGGTATCCTTCTCTGTTGGTATCATTCTTTGTTGGTATCCCTCTCTGTTGGTATCCCTCTCTGTTGGTATCCTTCTTTGTTGGTATCCTTCTCTGTTGGTATCATTCTCTGTTGGTATCCCTCTCTGTTGGTATCCTTCTTTGTTGGTATCCTTCTTTGTTGGTATCCTTCTCTGTTGGGATCCTTCCTTGGGATCCTTTCCAATATCCACTCCCCTCCAGTAACAACTTCTGACAACAATGGTCCGATTTGCTAAAGGCAGATTTGTCCTTTGAACCAAAACACAACAATAGCCCAAGATTTGATCTGCAAGTACTAACAGACCAGCACTGCTGAATTCATAAAACGTTGTGCAACAATGACAACAAACGAAGTTTTCTCTCGAACCACTGGGAACTACTCCACTACGAGGGATCCTCTGCAACAACAAAGGGTTGTCTTACAGCAAATATTTAATGAAGACCATCAGAAGAAAAAGGACGACTGTTTGTAGA
Source organism: Platynereis dumerilii (assembly GCA_026936325.1). Classification (NCBI taxonomy): domain Eukaryota; kingdom Metazoa; phylum Annelida; class Polychaeta; order Phyllodocida; family Nereididae; genus Platynereis; species Platynereis dumerilii. The sequence continues at coordinate 108,725,694 of JAPTHN010000001.1, read as the reverse complement.
GGAATTTGCAAAGCTATAACAAGATCAGTAAGCCTGCTTTCCTCAGGAGTAGGCCAGGGTGCCTTTGATACTTGGTTATGGGGTACACTCCCTTTCTAGTGGCTACCATTGAAAAGTACTCAGGCCTCTAGCTCTTATTTATTTGTAATCGTCCACAGCTGCCTTGGGAGATTAAACTAAGGTGAAGAGATGCGTTGCTAATGGCGACCAGGGATGCCAGGATCGGAGGATGAGAGGTGCCTCTCTAAACACAAACGTCAACGGAGCGAGGTGTTGTGTCTAGCATCAAATGAGGGAGATCATGTCGCCCGGTTAGAGCCTTGTTTTCTCTTTCCACACATCCCAATGTCTTGGCAATGGCACATCCACACTGCTCCCTCCTACCTCACAACATTCTCCATGTGTGCACAGTTGTTAACGTTTCTCTCTTAGCAAACCAACCCCTTGGCCTCAACTCTCTGGAGGTTGTTCTTCAACATGTCTTGGGCTGATAGAAACAACAACTCTGTTAAACTAGGGATGTGGAATTGTGGATCCCAATTTCCCAACACCAACCTTGTATAACCGGAAAGTTTCATCACACACAATGTTGTCCATGACTTCACAGTATGAGGTGATAATACTCTCTCCCCTTACTGTGCCCTGATATTTCCTCCAGCTCCTCTAAACATAATCGCAATTCATGAAACTATCTGGATCCAGTCATTCCAGAAATGTCTGTTAAATAAACACAATAAATGGACACAGCCCCCAAGAATGTTAACATAACAAGAATTGGACGTGGTGAATCCCTCGGGCAAAGTGGTCAGGAGTTCAGGGCTCATCAGAAGTTGCCCTTCTTGCCCAATTCCCAACAGTTACCCCTCCCTCCCCAACTGCCTCTCCAACTGCCCTATAGATCTCTCATGGCCTAATAATAACCTGCGACTACATATCCCGGTGCATGTGCGCGTGCCTTGTTATCAACCGAACTACATGATCACCTCCCCCAAGGGGTGAAAGTCAAGACCCCTTAGATCTCACAGGAGATCTTGCTACCCTAGAGCAGCTACTCTCATACGATCACTTCCTAGCATCAGATGTTGGGTGGATCGGTGTACTGGCTCAGTGTCTGGGTATTAGTACATTTACTCTTCCAAGTCTAAACTAAACGTTCAAGAGAAGTTATTGTACAGCCACTAAAATGTGTGGTTAGTATGTGGTTAGTCTGTGCATGACTCGTCCAAGTCTCTGAATTGAAGAGAATTATTGGAATGCACCAACAGACTAAAATCTGCACCTGCAATAACTTGCTAAAAAGAAGCAAACCTTCAGAAATGGGTCATGCATAATAAACCATTCACTTAAGCCATCAAATCAAGCGAAATCGTCTGAACCAGGTAGTGCCAAGAAGTAATCGAATAATTGCCCCAGAAACAGCTGTCATAACACACACCTGAGTTTTATGCTGATTCAATCCAATGGATTGAAGTGCAGTGGAATGAACGATTCAATCCATCAAGGTTTTTAGCGGGTTTGAAAAAGTCTGAAAATTAGAGAGCTCATGGTGTGTACTCAATCATATCCTCAGAGCTAAATGATTTTGCATATGACACAGATCTATTTAGAAGTTGATGGGAAGTTATACTGAGGCTAATACGATCTTTACTGGCATGAATCATGGCTGCCTTTGAACGTGATCCTGTAGACTTGACAGACGCAAAAAGGAAAAGAGTGAATGGGCTTTTTCATTCCAAACTGATTAGAATCATTACTGGCTGACGAGCAAATTCGGGTGGGCACTGACAGAACTGGGTGAGACCTGGACTACTAGCTGTGGGACAGACACTCTGAGACACAGACACAAAAAGACTGTCAGATAGACATGCAGGAGCAGAATGAAAATGGCAAATTCAATGGCAGCATAATGCTATGGGCAAAAGATAGCCTCCAGACAGAACAGACTTTGCTGGATTTGTCATGAGGATCCTGGGGGCAAATGATGGAACGTGTGATAGTGTCAATCTATGTCCTATTGATCCGAGTATGATCATTTGTGAATCATCTGTAGGATTCCCTAGTTACAGGTTAATAAATAGTACTGATGCCTCTGCTACTGATGCTAGAGATATTCTTCCTATAGCCAAGGGGCATCATGTGGATCGGCTGGGCGGACACCCATCTTAGACACTTGTAGTGTCCATAATTGCTGTCCCTGATGCTCAGGCTTATAGCAATCATAACTGGGCTCCATGACTCATCTGGGTTAGTCGCAGTTCCTCATATCACGGGAAGCTCAGGGTTAGACATGGAATAAGCTTCTTACCCTACTTATGACATTATTTATAGTTATACGAATGATTATTGTCGAAACATAATGCATTAAACTCAATTCAAGGCTGAAGCATTGACATACCAAGTAAGGAATAAGCAAAATACAGCATTCGCATGTGTAGTGCCATTCAATAATCAATTTACTAAGCACATAATCACTCGCTTTGATCAGTAATCTCTCGAGTGTGTAATTGGTGTTAGGAACAACTCGTGTTATCAATGTTACGCCATGTATCAAGGTAATATGGCATCATAATATGCATGAATATGATGTTGTAAAGGCATAATAAATGAATAATTGCATGACTCCCAGTATTAGCAGCCTGAATAGCCTATACTTACAGGTACTGTTAGTTTAGACGTTAATATTAACCTGACAATGGGTCTTATCTTAACATGCAAGGTCCATAGGAAGCAGATACACCTGAGGGAGCTGAGGGTTAGGGTGAGGAGGCAGGGCAATTACTTATTCTGTTGACACGCAAGCCTGCAAGGAAACACCTGCCGGGAGAGGCAAGTTATAGGCCTCAGGAATCTAAGGTATGAGGCACAGTATAAAGGTGACTTCAACAGTACATATTTGAAGAATAACAGGTTTAAGAGCAATGTCACTACCCTATACGATGCTGGTAGTGTCTTTTAAAAGCATCAATATAATTTTACATTTTACATATTACAAATAACAATGCACCAAGAACTTCTAGGCATAGCTGGCTTCCAAAGAAAAGCCACGTTCTAACATATAATTCACGAGACTTAACAAAGGCACGAAATATGTCCAGTTATTTTTCCTATTTTCTCCTTAACTTGAGAGATTTGCTAATGCAAAAAGAGAAGTCGTCGTATTTCAAGGCTTTAGAAAGTGTAACAAACAAGATTTACATATTTCATCTTGGTATGTAACAAAGTCTTGTAATAAGAGTATATATTACAAAGCAACATAATCATATTTATTTTAAAAGTACCTTAGTGATCCGAAGAACTACACAAAGCCACGGTCAGTTCAAAGAAGATAATTAAAAGACCAAAGAAACTGGACTGTGCAGTAATAGATATAGTGCTATCCAGTGACCAATGGTCCAGTGGGCTTCCTCAGTGGCCAGTTAGCATCGTGAGCAACTGACCAGGAAGTGGACTTAGAGGACACATGTCCAGCTAAAGGTCACTTTCCTCAGCTATTAGTTTGTCCTTTTTCTGCTCCGTTAAGTTGACCACAAGGTCCTGGCAAGTGGTGCTCTCATTTATCTACCATTCAGGACGATCCTGAGCTATCCAGAATTAACGATTTTACGCTTGGATCGCGTTACACTAGCGAATTCCGGCCAGCACAAGGCGCCGGAAATGGATTTAATCGCCTCTTGGAGGGCTCCCTCACCCCCTGCACCCTCCCCAGTCACCCCTGATCCTATTACAACCTCATTATATTCCAAATCTCCACATAACTGGCCCTTTGAAGCCCTGCTCTTCTCGGCATTGCATTATAATAATCATGTGAAAGCTCTGATACTGAGGGATGAGGAAAAGTAATTACTGGGAGCCTAGCATAAGGCGACAATTCATTAAAATTCTTCTGGCACTTACGAAGAAAAATATCTTTAAAGCCTTGCTATGGAGTGGAAAATAATGAGAGGTAAATTATCCCAATATGATGGGAGTATAATAGATGCATTAAGCTATGTATCGCCTAAATAATGGCCAACATAATTCAGTATACAATGTGTTGTATGTACCTGTATATCTATATTACTTTGTGGGTGTTGTAATTAAGAGCAAACCTCAAGTGTGTTGATGCAGTACATTATCTGTTGCAGTGCATTACCTCTTGTTGGGCACTACATGTTGTGTGTATGGAGCACACATTGTGGACAATAAACATGCAATATGGCCATCTGGTGGCGTTTATGGTCATCCGTTTATTGTACATGGCTGTATCACCTGGAGAGAACTCGCTGGTCGGTAATCTGGACTGCAGCAGCATCCAGCCTAGGGCTACTGTATCCTCTATTTACCTATTTATTACCTGATTGATTGATTCCTGCATTCAGATTATGACATTAATGAAGGACATTTGAGAGTGCTTATAGGCCATTTAATCTGGGTGTAGTAGCAATTACAGTTACATACATGCACCTCAGAGATCTGGATGAAGTACACTGGAGGAGCAGATTGATCAGCTAGGGCTGCTCCAGTTGGCTCCTCCAAGAACTTACAAAAAGTTAATCCATCTCAACACGACAAGCTTCCATAAAAGCAAATCTGGCGAACACTAACAAGACTGCAAGGTGTGGGGGGAATTTCTCTGAGCAGTCCAGCCAACTTCATGCAGTCTTCAGTCTTCTGTGAGCTTTGTACCGTGTAGTCGTAGAATGTACACCGTAATAAATGACCCAGTGCTCACTTGAGATGCTCACTTGAGATGCTCACTTGAGATGCAGCCATACCTAAGCTGATTAAACTCCTCACATCTCAAGCAATCTAACTGATTAAAGACGACATACAATTAGAGCCGCAGCCACGCCAATGACAAGCTTTATATCAACCAACACAGAAATAAGCAGGAAAAAAAGCAAAGAGTTATGCCTTGAGTGTACTCGACCGCTTTGATGTACGATAAAAATAACTGTCTGCTCTCTATAGAGTGCTCATCCGACTTGCAGCAAGCGTCTCCCCGATCAGATAGCATCTCATTTTGTTACCGGCCTCTTATATCATCCAAGTAAATACATGGCAAAAAGCAACCGGTCTTTATGCCACTTGATGGGGGAGATTGCAGTGCAGCCCTTTATCTGCAGATCTTGATTAAGAAGTGCTGATAGGACTCCAAAATATTGCAATGAACTATGATTGATGGCTACCAGGGACAGCAATATGCATGACAAAGACTTCATATCTTTACATGTTTTTGTCAGGGATTAAAAAACATCAAGTTTGAAAATAGAAGGAGGCTTAATTCAACCAGCCACAGAACTACAACAATAAAATGGTCTGGCTGTCTCATCTTGCTTATCTGGAATTAACAACTACCTATCTCTTAACAGCTTCACTGCTATAGAAATATATCATTCAGAGCATGCCTCATTTTTTTTTCGTGACTCTAATCAAAATAGTAGGTGCAGCCTAAATGACTTTTCACATGACCATCTATGCACTGGCAGGCAAGTCATGGACTTATTAAAGAAGATATTGCCTCCTCATGTCTCCAGTTCACACAAAGCATCTGCCTGGTCAAGGCAGTGGTCAAAAGATGCTGCTTGATTAGTAAGACAGGTCACTCGGGTCACTCAGACGCATGCCCTCCAGTCACATGACCTTACAGACCCACACGCATGCGCATTAAGCTCAAATTAGCCTCTGGCACAGAAATGCATCTCATCGCCTTTTAAGGAAGTTCTTTCTTCTTCAAGATGCTCTCAGTATAAAATGACCTTGATCAGTTCAGAGATGCTCCAAGAAGCATGCTAAGCAAATAAGAAATACTGCTTGGATTTAGTAACAGAAAACAAATATGTGCATTCATCATCTTGTTGTCACAGGTTAAAGTGGTCATAGATCAGTTTTAGACTGTCAGTTAAAAGTATGCAAAAAGTAGCCTCAAAAATGTGAAAAATGACCAAAAATAGGCCAAAATGTGGTAACTATCAAATGCCCTATTGCGTCACAGCAAGACACCCCGAGCCAGTGCATGGTTGTTACAATATTCAGAATTGCCAAAATTGTTGAAAGTTTAAATTATCACCAAAAAATTTCCACAAATATGGTTGCTATCGCAGCCCCAGCATGGGCCATGGGATGTGTTACTCGATACAACAGTGACAAAACCTGGAGAGATTTGAGATGATTTTAGATGATTTTCACCCAGAGAGGGGTCTGCTAGGTGAGTACTACATGTTTCACAATGGCCTTGAAAGCAGCCAGGGCTAGTGTGTGTTTTGCTACAATCATTATATGAAGAGGAGAGCAGTGTTAATGCATCCATATGGATGCTGTCACAGTCACAGTGAGCACCTGAGCACAGCCCATGAGGTCCCATTCATCAAGCTGACAGGCCCCTCACTGCAGCACATATTACACGGGCTCAAGTAACTGAAAACATAACACACAACAAGCCCCGAGACACTCTAATGAGTCGGTGGATAACAGGGAGGCAAGGCACACTGAGGAGCCACACTGAAGAGGACCTTCCACCTGATGACTTGGAGGGCCAGGCAGGAGCAGTGTCAAAGCAGTGCATCACACAAGGCACAATGGCCCACAATGAAATCATCTCAGTCAACCAGGATAAATAACACATTATTGCCCTTGGAAAGCTCTTTGCATTGCTTGCACACACTCTGACACAGACCTACGTCGTCGTCTCGTGGTTCTAAATGTGTAATTTACAAGCATACAAAACAAACCTGAACGAGGAAACAGCCTTCCTTGAACCTGCCATGCCAAGTGCAAAATGACTGTAAAATAGCTCTGAACAATAGGTGTTAAATGTGTAAATGTGTACAGTTCAACAGCATGTACATAAACACCTGCATACACGGACATGTGATAATGGATAGAACTTACTGGCTATAATAGGCCCTCTACATGGACAAGTCAATGTTATTGCAGCATTAACGGTCACAGTATTTGAGCCGAGTTGCCACAAGCTCCCAGCAGACTACATGAAAGAATCTAATTTTCTGGTGACTGCCTCCTGACAATAATGTAGCATATCTTGGGGGTGGCGAGGGTGACATGTGTGCCTCAAGGACCAGAAGAGGACACTGTAAGGCTCCCTGAGACACTCTGGGATGACTTGGACATGTAAATCACAAGTCACTTTGGGCTAATCCCTGCCTTGACTCCTGGAGCACAGGTCCCAGGCCATGTCCAAGGGCTCCTCCTGTGTCTCCACATGTCATGAGGGCCATCACGGGGGAAAGCTGGTGTCGGGTCAACCCCTGAATATGGGCCTGCTTGACTATACTATTTAGCAGCCTAGGACTGCATATGATAAAAGTTTGAATTCATATATAAAGTATGTAAGTACTAACAATTCAAATATAGATGACAATTCCTGATATTACACAAAGTGCTGCAGCATGACAAATATTACTTTGACTGACTTGAAAGGATTGACATCCAGCAGACTTGATGGTCTCTTGAGATTCGAATGCTCAAATTGTAATGATGACAATGCAAAAATAATAGCCCACACTGTAATCGAACTGTCACAGATGAGAGACGGTCTGCTTGAAAGCCATCTGACAAGGGACGAAACAGAGACACTAATTGAATTTTTAACTATAAACTAATTTTAAATTTTTTAAATTTCAAATTTACCTACCATGTACTTGAATTTCTGTACGAATAAACATGATAATATAATATTATATCATTGAGTTATATCGACACTCGACACTACATCATCGAAAAAAATCAGATATTCAAACATATAGTGACTGCATGCATTTGCACTTCTCGTTATGACTTGGTCTCTTCAGATAGATTGTTTTCCTCATAACAGAAGACTAATCAGTCTTATTTAGGTCACTTCCAGTTTGGGCCCCATGTAGTTAACTCTCCTAGCCAATGTACCAGGTGAAAATAAAGTGACTAGGGTTTATGTACACGCTGCCAACTATTTCAAGAAGGATAGTTTGTAGCAGTTTGTCAGCAACTTGTAAAGAGGCTTGGAAGCCTTAAAACTGAAGGAAGAGGCTGTGGTTAGTTTGGAGATGACTGACAAGACCTAGCGATGATAGCTCAGAATTAAGAAAGTGCTCGAGCAACGCCTTCGTGGTCTTAAGCCCCTTTCCCACTGAGCACATATGCCTGCGTTTGAACACATAGCCTGGGAATTTAGTGGATACGCAAGTGGTTATGCAAAGCTATGCAATGCTATGCAATACAATGCAACACAAGGCAATGTAATGCAATGAAACGTGTACAAACGCACTGGGAGTCTCAAAAAATTAAGCATGTTTAATTTGAACGCATCAGGCCTGCGTTTTATTCCTATATGCAATGCAATGCCAATCAGTTTGTAAGCCTATGTCATGATAAGCAGTGTTATGCAGAGGCATTGCAGGCCTACGTGTTACCAATGCAAAGGTAAGCATCAATACGCAGCAGTATGCATTGATATGCAAGTAAACTGCAATTTTAATACTAATTTGTTGAGTTTAGAAGCTGTTTGGCTGAACAAAAGACTGCAAAACGCAGATATGTGTACCAATATGTACCTGTATGCAGTACATTTGCAGAGCTATTGCAAGGTTATGTGCACCAATTGCAAAGATATGTATAGTTCTGCAAATGCCATGCATTTCATAAATTAGCATGTGTTTTCAGGCCCAAAAGAAACGCATACCCTTCTGCATATTTACACATTTTCTGAATTTTACCATTATGCAATGAAACGTGACGATATGCATTCAGTGGGAAAGGGGCTTTAATAAGTGAAAAAGAGCCAGGTGATTGTGATTACCATCTCCTAGTAGCAGCACAAAGATCTTGTTTCTAAAAGACTTCACATCTGAAGGTCCCTGGTGCAGCCCTACTCAGTCCAGGAATCCTCAGAAATTCACATCTAAAGGAACCATGGAAAGCTGCAGACTCGATGTAGGGGTTAGAAGCACGATGCACCATGAAAAACCAGCCTGGCCTGACTTAGTCTAAAGTAATGCTGTAAGCAATGAAATGTTGAGTAAATAAAGAAGCATTCTGGCCTCTGAAGGAACGAATATTTTCCTATTTTTCCAGCCACAGAGCACGATGCTTTGAAGTAACCCGACTCAACCTGCATATTATACAACAGACATCTAGGAAAATATAATACAAAGGAGGAGGAGTGAGCTTGTTCCACACTCTAAAAAATTTCAGACAAAATTGTTTTTTTAGATTCAAAATGGTTTTTTGAAAAACCAAATTTCAATGCAAAACACCAACATGGATTTTTTTTAAAAATCCATGTTGGTTTTGCATAGAAATTTGGTTTTTCAAAAAACCATTTTGAATCTTAAAAACCAATTTTGTCCCGATATTTTTTAGAGTGCACGCAGACGAAAAATCAAAGACAGAAAAAGAAAAGAAAAACCATAACATTTAGCTGTGGACAAAAACATATATACCAAACAATGTGGGCAGAGCTAGAGCTGATATAATGGCGAGGAGATGATCATGAGTGGTCAGCTGTTCTGGCCGTCTCTGGCCATATATTGATTTTGCGTTTTATCAATCCCTGGTGACCCTCGGGCCCCGGAGGCTGGGCCAGTCGCCACCTTGGCATTTCTGTAATTACCAGAGATTTTCTGCGCTGTCCATTTCCATTAGGCGAGCGGGCCAAGACGAGCAATGAGTCAAGGAAGCTGAACCGAGGCTCACTGCCTCACTAGACCTAATGTTGCTTTACGATAATTTCGAGCAGCAGATGAGGGCAAAGGCAGGTTCACAGCAGGTTCGGCAATGAGCTGAGGAATCTCTCTGTCTGCACCTCACTTTGCAGAACCACAAAACTACAAGCCAAACACAGCGTCTAGCAGCCATTAGTACTGCCTTGCCAAGGCTTGCCCACATGTACAGGGCATAAAAACGCCTCCGCCCCTCACTATGTCATGTCATCTGCGAGGCCAAGGGATCAGCAATTATGGCTAAGCCACATGTTACGACCTGGCCAAACACTTTAGCTATGTCTTCATTGGCCGCCTCACCTGCCAGATCAAAGCTTCCTGCCCCTGCTGCTAGAGTCACGACAGAAAATCCACCAGGCTAATAACTCCACATCCTAGCCCAGCTATAGCTCCCACTCTCCCTCACAATTAGACATAACAGCACACTTACAGCAGCTCACAAATTCCTCAGCTGCGATCCAGAATTGCACCTCCAGTTTCCCCACGCAGAATGGAGGGAAATGCAGTTGATTTCATGACAGCTATTTGACCACTGGCTATCTCCATCAATATTAACTCCCCATCACCAAGCAATAAGCTAATTAACTTGCCATCAATTCCCGGAGACTTCTAAGCGAACAGGAAGGACTTGAAAGGATGCCAAAAATAAACAAATGGGAGACAAGAGGACAAGTGAAAAGCGTCTTTAATCAAAGCAGGACCACACACAGCCTGACCTGCATAAAAGTCGTCGTTAGGCAGTATTAAATGAGAGGTGTGGCATTAGGCAAGGACACCCCGCGTGCCCTGTTGACATGCAAAGACCTCATGGAGAGATGCACCCCTCGTCCTGCCCATGGCCTGCCCATGCCCTGCCAAAGGCGGCCATACTAATCAAGCGGATCAAGTGAGTTTGCGAGGCCTGAGTCACACCTTGCAACACCCCTGCCGCCATCAATCTGATTAAAGTCTAACACTGATTGAATTTGCATAGCTTCCTTCTGATGTCTGTGCATTGTTTGGACTTGAGGACAAAAGAAGTGTCTTGCAAGGCATGTGCCGTCATGTGGGAATCACAGTGGGAGTGACTGTCTCCCTCTCTAAGAGTCTTTCTGTGTCTTTCCATGTCTCTCATCTTTGTCATCTTGAGGGACAGGATCTGTGCATGCCATCCACTGATGGCCTGTCTCACTACAAGCCAAGCACAACATCTTCATTTGGAAGGGTCAACGCCATCACCTAAAAAGGTCGCCGCACAGATGCCAATGTCCTTGGACGCCTTTGAGCTCCCAAAGATGCAATCTGACCTGGCTGTATCTCCACATCCCGGCCGCTGAACAAACAGGCCAATTAATGAAAGGCTGAGGAAAAACAGATTTCCTTGATTTCTAATTAAAATAACTGACATCCCACCAAAAACTTCAAAGGGGAGAAAAAGGACAAAAAAGAGAGGGTTGAAAAACTCATCTGAGTTGTGTTTTAAGTGGGGTATGGCCACATCACACGGCTGACTAAAAGGGTGAGGGTTGCCTCTGGAGAAGAAGACAGCTTGCCAGGGAAAGTGAAGGCATTCCTGATTAGGAAGAATTGGTCATGATGGATGACGTGGCTGGACAGAGCTCGTGTTTTACTCATAATTGACCCACAGACAGACCTGTTGTGTTCTACAGACGTTGATCAATTGCCTCAGCCTGTTGCTGTGACGTTTTTCCACAAAGGAGTAGCTCCACTCTCCGCTCCACTCTGGAGGGTCTGTGACTCAGCTTGTTACGATCGCTCAATGTCCGCGCACATATCCCTCAAAGCATCCCGGGGGAGTGATATTTCAAGACAAAGTGCAGGAAACAAAGCTGGAAAAGGTTGGGATGAAGAGGGGAGTTGGAGTGCTGCAGGTATCACAAAAGAATTTGCCTCAGCAGCATCAATAGCACCGCATCAGCAGTTCCATCAGATCCACACCAGCATCAGTAGGCCATGAGGACAGACAGCTAAGGTCTATCAGCGAGATGGAGGAGGCGTGCTCCAGGCCACCTCAAGGGGACTCACTTCCTCTCCCTTTTGTCTCGTTCATACAACAAATATGGAGCGACGAGTCCCCCTGAGACCAGCTACAGGCTGCGCTGCTTAATAACACTATAGTCTCGGTGGATCCCTCGATGCACTTCCATTACTTGCACCTCTTGTCAGTATATATATATGGGAGGTTGGTCTCACCTAAGCCATCAAAAGGCACTCGTAGGGTGATAATATACTCCTGACAGCACCAAGAGCCCTGACACAATACACCAGGCCAGGGAGGGAGCAAGAGAGAGCAAGAGAGAGCAAGAGAGAGCAAGAGAGAGCAAGAGGAGGCAAGTGAGAGCAAATGAGAGCAAGCGGGAGCAAGAGAGAGCAAGAGGGAGCAAGAGGGAGCAAGAGGGAGCAAGAGGGAGCAAGACAGAGCAAGAGGGAGCAAGAGGGAGCAAGACAGAGCAAGAGGGAGCAAGAGGGAGCAAGAGGGAGCAAGAGGGAGCAAGAGGGAGCAAGAGAGAGCAAGAGGGAGCAAGAGGGAGCAAGAGAGAGCAAGAGGGAGCAAGAGAGAGCAAGAGGGAGCAAGACAGAGCAAGAGAGAGCAAGAGGGAGCAAGAGAGAGCAAGAGGGAGCAAGAGGGAGCAAGAGGGAGCAAGAGGGAGCAAGACAGAGCAAGAGGGAGCAAGAGGGAGCAAGAGGGAGCAAGAGGGAGAAAGAGAGAGCAAGAGGGAGCAAGACAGAGCAAGAGAGAGCAAGAGGGAGCAAGAGGGAGCAAGAGAGAGCAAGAGGGAGCAAGACAGAGCAAGAGAGAGCAAGAGGGAGCAAGAGGGAGCAAGAGGGAGCAAGAGGGAGCAAGAGAGAGCAAGAGGGAGCAAGAGAGAGCAAGAGGGAGCAAGACAGAGCAAGAGAGAGCAAGAGGGAGCAAGAGAGAGCAAGAGGGAGCAAGAGGGAGCAAGAGGGAGCAAGAGGGAGCAAGACAGAGCAAGAGGGAGCAAGAGGGAGCAAGACAGAGCAAGAGAGAGCAAGAGGGAGCAAGAGGGAGCAAGAGGGAGCAAGAGGGAGCAAGAGAGAGCAAGAGGGAGCAAGAGAGAGCAAGAGGGAGCAAGACAGAGCAAGAGAGAGCAAGAGGGAGCAAGAGAGAGCAAGAGGGAGCAAGAGGGAGCAAGAGGGAGCAAGACAGAGCAAGAGGGAGCAAGAGGGAGCAAGAGGGAGCAAGAGGGAGCAAGAGGGAGAAAGAGAGAGCAAGAGGGAGCAAGGCAGAGCAAGAGAGAGCAAGAGGGAGCAAGAGGGAGCAAGAGAGAGCAAGAGGGAGCAAGAGAGAGCAAGAGGGAGCAAGAGGGAGCAAGAGGGAGCAAGAGGGAGCAAGAGAGAGCAAGAGGGAGCAAGAGAGAGCAAGAGAGAGCAAGACGGAGCAAGAGGGAGCAAGCGAGAACAAGAGGGAGCAAGAGGGAGCAAGACGGAGCAAGAGGGAGCAAGAGGGAGCAAGAGGGAGCAAGAGAGAGCAAGAGGGAGCAAGAGAGAGCTAGAGAGAGCAAGCGAGAGCAAGACCGAGCAAGACGGAGCAAGACGGAGCGAGCGAGAGCATGAGCCTGTCGAGGACTTGGAATGTGGCAAGATATGTTGAGCACAAACCGTATGTCATGTTCAATTTCCAATGCGTTGCCTCCACTTAGTGCTGGTTTGGTGCTGGCCATATTACAACACATTTGTGGGACAATGGGTGGTCCAGCGACCGTGAGATTTGACCAGCAAATAATGCAGTGACATTGCAAGTTGCAGCCCGCTATCGGGCCACTGGCTATATTAGGTGCATAGGATAAACGATATACAGGACCAAATATATATATCCAGTATTATATAGGGCACAATGCTCTCTCAAAACCCACCAATGAGATACACCTACCAAGGTATGAAATTGAGCCCTTTGCCTGAATGGAGCTGCAGCAGTGGCTATGTTAGGAGTAAGTGTCTGGAAATAAGTCCTTCAACTTGTTCTTTGGAGTTGGGGGAGACCACTGTGATCCCCGAACAACTTTCTCTCAAGGTCTTTATTAGCTGTAGGACGTGTGTAGAAAACAGTGAATAGGCGAAATACATTGAAACGCCTACCTCGCCATTAGGAAGGACTGCAAGGACTGGGGAGGGGAAAAAAGCTGTGGAGGAGCCCATTTCCCGAAGACTGACCACGATCAATAGGGAGCAAGTAGATGGCTGATTCTCTTTGCTTCTCTGTGCTGTGGCCGTGCAGCCAAGGGTCTCACACTCGATTTGCTGGCCACAGATCTCCCAGTGACCACAGAGCAGCACAATGACCGAGGGTCATCTTCACAAGTATACACTCCCTGCAGCTCAGTGCAGCTGTTCCTGGCTACATTTCTTGCCTGAGCAATGGCCAATTGTCTGTGATTGCAATATCTTGCAACTTGCAACAATGTAATTTATACTTCAGGGAATATTGCTCTGGGTCTCTTTCAAATTGAACATTTCCCTCACTGCACAATACTGTACTTGGAATACAGCAGCTGCGTTGCAACACACATATACTCCATTTACAGAGCCCTACAGAGTCCTACATATTGTATTGTGTTTGTTGTTAATATTAAACTCCAAGTGACAGATCGAGATTGAAGTGGGCAATGATATCAATTCTTGATGAGACAATACATCAAGTTCTCATCAATCTGCAACAACCTCAGTTACTGTCATGACCCCTGCCAGAGGAACATCATGGATGCCAATAAACTTGCATACAATGTACGAGGCAATGTACCATGCAATACACTAAACAATTTACTATGCAATTTTCTATGCAATACACAATGCAAGCCAAATTCTTATACACAGACTCAGACTGAATCCACATTGTGGTTGAATATAGAATCATAGAATTACAAGAGCACTGTGGAGCAGGAGTCCAGGCATCAACTGGACTGTTATGAAGTCCTTTGGATGAGGTGGATGTGTGAGGTCCATTGGACAATCCACATCATCTCTGATGTATGTCCAGACGAATGTCATGGCACATGTATAAGTGATGACCTCCTTGACCTTCTTGTGGTGGGTCCTTACTTAGTATTCACCCTTGCAACCACTCTGGACAATCCTCAATGGACGCTGGCCATATAGTGGATATGTACATTCTCCGGATCATCCTGGATGCAAAGGACAATCACATGGAGCAGCCATACAACAAAACCCAACCTCACAATAAGGGTGACATTAGAGACAAATATTTGAGCCCAAAAGGTGATCAGTCCACGCCCCAAACATCGATTTACAGGTTCACAATGTACGATTTGTGTGAGTTAGGACATGTCCTGGCAAGTACTCACCACCACGTGTCCCTTGGCAATGGAAAGTAATTCGGGTAATGAGTAGATCCATGTACTGTGATGTATAATCATGTTTGGACGCCGCTCTGCATACAACCACATCAAGAGCTATTTGCTTGGATAAATGACAAAGGGCAAGTGCAGTGTCAAAGCATAAATGAAAACCCGTCAACTGTGTAACAGGTTGACAAATAATCCAACCGTCAACACCATTTGCAGATTGTGCTAATTTGTCATTGCAAAAGAAACTGTGAAAACGGATAAAACAGCATTTGCTATATTTGCTAATTTTCTTTCAACAAAGCTGCAACCGATTAGTGTCTATGTTTACAAAACTTGGAAGTCAAAACACCATAAAACACTCGGAGAATGGCACGAGGACTTGTGGAACTCAAATAAACAAGATGTCAAGTGGGAAAGAACAAAATGTCAGAAAAGAAAATGGAGGAGGATATGTTTGAAGGTTGTGCTATACAGATGGATCGACAGTAAAACAACAGGGTTTAAGTCATTTAAGACAAATGAACACACTGACAGGTCAGTAATTCACATGGAGCTGAGTGAATCCCTGCGGATGAACCATATAGCTCAGAGAGAGACCGCAAACAATAAGACGAATGACCCACTAGTTGCTCTGACGTAGACAGCCTTGTGGGGCCAATGTGAGCTCATCCAAGTGCAGAACCACACTATACATTTTGTCTGTGGTTGTGCTGTAAAAATGTGTTTATTTGTTCAAATATTGTAGTCCAATGTACCCTGACAGTTTCAAGTATCATGGCACAGATTAGAGCAGAGCAAAATTGATACTTTGGCATATGCAATGAGATGAGACCATGAATGAGTATGGTGAGAATACCAGAACCAAATTGAGAAAGTATAACCTCATAATTTTGTTATTATGATATACATCAAATGCCACATGTTATACTCATACTTTCGGGTGGCATGCATGGTACTACCATGGTCATTGAATGATGATTTGTAACAGTAATACGAGCATTAGCACTTGAGCATTGTGAGTTTTCATTTCACTGCGGATTGTAGCGGTGACCTTCACAGGCGACCTGCGGGGACTCCACTTGTGAGGACATCGCAAATGCACCATAAGATTGGTGCATCGTAACTCACAAAGGACCATGAAATAGTAAAGACCATATAGCATGGAGCTTAGACAGGGCGTGAATCATGCCAGAGACACTGGGAGCAGACACACAGGTTGTGAGTTATGACCAGAGGAGGAGCTCCCAGTCAGCACTCGCGCACTCAGGCCAGTCTCGTTGCAGAAAAGGTCCCCCACACAGTTTAGTAGGCGAGGTCACAACACAACCAAGGACCTTTAGCGTCTGCCCTATGTGGGTCAAAGTGAATGCCCTTGGCAGCCACAAGTCACTAATAAGCCCAAGGTCGAGGAGGGCCTGTACCTCGTCTCACAGGCCCTTGATAATCAATGCTCTGTCGAGTCCTCCGAGCCCTCGGTCATGTATTTTTGTCGTATTCCTGGCCAGAATTATTCAACGATGAACGCAATACAAAACAAAGTCATATGGAAAGAGTAGCCCGAGGCGATGGACGTCACCTAAGGCAAGTTGGCTGCTCTTTACAGTCGGTCTAATAAATTCCACCCAGCCAAGGCCAGAGCTGAGTAGAAGTGAGAGTAGAAGTGAGTAGTACTGTAGAGGTGAGCAGTGATGAGTGGAGGGGGATGAGCTATGTCCTAGACTCTTCCTGCACACGTAATGACTACGATATGGCTGTCAACACTTCCTCTCATTAGGAGTTCATTAGAAGGCACCTTTGACAGGACGGCTTGCACGCGGCCCTCGGGGACATACTGCACATAGAAAGCCCCGGAGAACACATACCAAGCCATGTAGGGAGACCAGACAGTCTCACAGCCATCTATTGTGTAATATGAACTACAACTTAGTGAACTTAGTCCTATAGATAGTAGCACTCGGTTAGTAGTAAGGAAGAAAAGTTGTAATGGAATTGTGGAAATGTGATCTGAAACTTACACATTGACAAAATAAGGAAATACAACAACTTTCAAGAAATAGATAACTCTGTACTCTTGTGGCCTCAGGCCTCATAAGAATTCCAATGGTCTATGCCTCTCAGAGCTCACTGAACTGTTAAGATGGACAAGTAATGCTTGGCAGGTTAGCTTCAACACAGGGTAACTATAGTAGGGTTCCTCAGCATCATGTATCTCATATTCTATAAAGAGCCTTGTCCATAAACTCAAATCTCCCCACACAAAAAGCATTGACTGGAGCTGTCAATGTTGCGGCACTGTCACAATAACTCCTGACAGCTAATTTGATCGATGTTAATTTGCAAAAAGCTAAATGCCCAATAAAAATGTCTGCAGCACAGTGTGGGTGCCGGTGATCTATAGCAGGAGTAATTTGCACAATCATTGTGTGTAATAATGTTTGGTCCAGTCAGCTGACCCCTGTGACCCCAATTGACCTCAAAATGACCTTGTCACCAGGCACTAAAATCCTGCAGTCATTCTAATGATACACACAGTGGACAGGGGACAATTCTGTGATTAATGTCTTCAAACTAGCAAAAAGACAACCATGGAATGTAAAATACATATTTCCACAGAAAATTAGAGGCCACAGCTGCACTCCCGTTGGTCTTTGGGTTTAAATTGAAGGGAAAGCAAAACAGAAAGTCATAGTGACTTATGGAGCAAGGTCAGAGGGCGGGTGGGCATTTAACCTCAGCAATGGACTGCTGGTCTACGCGGGTATAATTTGGCAGGAATGAGTGTAAATAGTGATGAAGAGTTTATGTGGCAATCATGGCCCTATGTCTGTCATTATCTGCTGCAGAACGGGCAATTACACAGTCCTGGACATGGCACTATTTGACCAAGGACACTAGGGGTGGGCATTAGAGGCAGGGTGGCATTCAAGACTGCATAAACACTGAGTTAACACCTCAGTCTCTCAAACTCGGCTCCATATCCTCACCTCCAGGCTCAGTTACATCTCACCGACAAGACACAGTCAACTAATGTTCTGGAGATTCACTTTAGCACAGTTACTAAACGGGTGCTAAATGGTAGCATAGAAGGAGGGCAGGAGAGAAATTCACGGACACATCTCAAGCCGCAAATCCATTCAGCGCTCGTTTAAGCCATGTTTGAGATCGCTTATGAAGTTTGTTCACGTTGGCTTGGTAAACACAGGTCGCCATTGACTGTAACATGGTCAGGGTTTTAAGGCAGCCAGCTTGCATTTTAGCAACTAGCATTACATGGGCTAGCAGTGTCATGAATATAAGAGCTAAGCACCATGGCTTGCTCCATAGCCTGCTCTATAGCAGCCAAGGGCTTGTAGCCTGCAGCATGGCGTCACAGCACAGCAATCGCACGTCATAATGAAGCCTTAGTTAGGCCGCAGCGAGGCAGGTCAAGCCAGCTGCTATCTCTTATGCCCTCTGAGCATTCTCCATCTCTTTTTTACCTCTAATATCCTGTTTCAGCTGCTATTACAGGCTCATGGCAAACCTCATACACATAGCCGGTACTTATATCTACTCCAAAGACTCTTAAAGCCACACATAAAGGAAAAGAGGGGAAAAAGTGAAGGAAGCTGTAAAAATCCCATAGACCCAGCCAGACAGCCAACTTGATGACAGAAATGTCACTGCTCAGGACAGTTCTTGCTTATGGGACATACAGCTGTGCATATATATATGTGAAACAGGCTTCAAACAGCCAGGAGCAAATGATGAAGTTTATTACAGCATTCGTTCAGGTTCACGTCACATAATCACTTTGAGGAGGGTTAAAGACGAAGCCATTACTGCGATGTCCTCAATGTCCAGAAAATGCCCTCAATGACCAGAAGAGGAGGAGCACCGCCCCCAGCCACACTTCAAAAGGGCCTCCACCAAGCAGCCCCTGCTTTAATGTTGTGTGAATTGAGCCAGACAAAGGAGGCAGCTTTTACAATCCGCCCAGTTGTTGTTTAAAATTGCCCATGACATTTTTATCTCTCTCTTTTATTATCTTTTATTATATTTGTCAGATGTGTAATATCTGTCATGATGTACATTTTCCAGCCGAGCGAAGGACCAGAAACTGCTGTCTGTCTGCAGGGATCCCTCTGTCTTTCTTCTCAGTCCTGAGTGACTCCCTTGATGCTCTTTTTAATAAGTCAACATAAAAGCTCATTAAAATCCCAAACATGTCCTTAATTAATTGATTATGTAAACGCACATGGGGAAAATATCAAAAGACGACAGCTCATACATTAGCATAAGTTGATTAGAAATCTGGGGAGTCACTGGCAGTCAGGATGGAAGTCAGGATGGGATGCATAATTTGATTGTGGGTTGACGTCGAGGGTGACACTTGATGGATGGGAGCCAACATTAAATGCTGACTTTTACAGCAACTTTACAGCACATAACTGTCTGCCTGGCTGTGATAATAACAGTGGAGCAGTGTGGAGCAGGATCATTGACACTTCCAAGGGAACAATGCCTCAAAATGCTCCCCAATGTTCCACGATGCCAGACATCCAAGAATTCTGTTCAAACTGGAATTGCCAGGCTGTCAGGTGAAAGGGAACAAAGCATCTACCTGTGTCTACCTGGACATTGCGTGAGGATGCCTGAATTCGGTGGTGTTCACCACTGAATGAAGTGTTCCAAGTCACCAGGAGTCACACTGAAGTCACACCGAAGTCACACTGAAGTTACACAGGAGTCACCACAGAACATTGGGAACACACACACGGAGCCACACATAGAAGCATTGAATGCACACAGCTGCCAATGTTGTGACAGCCCAACGTGAGAGCATGGTGAGAGCAGAAGCAAGGGGACAGCATTTAGTCAACAGCCATATTCTCCGGAGCTGCCATAATGCCAGCCATTGAATGCAAGGCGTTTCTGTGAGCCCAGGGAACACATGGTTCCCAGTGGGGCAGTGTCACCCCCTGTGACTCGGAGTCATCTTTCTCGGTCTTTGCTGACGCTTAGCTGAAGTTAGCCCAGGGTGTCAGGTATCCGCCAGGTGTGCTATTCCAGGGCAGAGAAGCCCACTAGCCCACCTTCGAACCTGCACTACTCTACACGCATCTGTTACCCAAAACACCCACTTCAACTTTTCACAGGGGCTAGCAGTTCAAGAACTTGGAGGAGGGGAGGAAGCTAAGAAAGGGGAGGTCATCTCAGAGGTGCTCCAGGAATTCAGCAGAGATGAAGTGAGACCCACTTCCTGTATCAGTAGCATCAGCCCACCATCAGCCCTGGCATCAGCTCTAGCATCAGCCCTAGCATCAGCAATAGAATCAACAGCTGGCCTGGAACAACTTCCCCGAGTTCCTAGCCCCAAGTCAACTTCGCCAAAGATACCCGAACCACCTTGGTCCTCTCTTGTATATTTTTTGAGCGGGTGATTTACAGGCAGACGAAAACCTAGCCCCAATGGTGTTAGGCCGGGTGAGTTGAAGAGCCGCGAGAGGCGAAATGTTAGCCGAGCTTGGAGCGCCGTCACAGCGGGGCACAGCGAGCCCCCGGCCACCCCCTGGCCACCTCAAGCCCCCCTTCCCTGGCCATCAGTCATTTCTCACATAACACTAACCCTCCCCGATCCCATTGCAAGGGATATAGAGTGGCCTAAGATCGCTACCAATGTCAAACTACAAGTGCTGACCTTCCCTGCAAGTTTCAACCCCTTTCTTTGCCCCCTACCTTGCCACTAAATAACCGGTGTTATGGCGTAACACCCCTCTACTCTATAGTTTTTCCCTAATTAGAATTTATCCTTTAGCTAGATACCCCAAAAATGCAGGAAGACACGTCTGCGAAAAACGAGCAGGCAACAGATATGCCCGGGGTCAACTTGCAGGGGTCAAAATGACCAGAAAAGTTCAGGGCGGGGTGTCCTGATAAACCCAGTTCATTCCACCCTCCACGGAACTCCCAAGAGGGTTTAGCTGGAGGGACCTTCGGGGCGGAGCAACTGCCCTGCAATGCCCTCCGCTATGCCCTTTGCAATGGCTGCCCCAAAGACAATGATGAGAATGCCAACAACTGCCACGAAGTTTGGAGGGAGAATTCGTCATGGGAGATAAGAGTTGAGTTTCAAAGTTTGCTTATCTCTGAGGAAATGATGGGAGGAATCATTCAGGAATGATGGGAGGAATGTACAGACAATGTACTCAAGGTGCACTCATTAACGCTATCATCGAGTATCAACATCAAGGAGCAGCTCAACAGTTATCAATATTGGTGGCTGACGAATCTCTTCGGTTAATGGAAGGAGTCTGTGCAAATGAATCCCCATAATAAAGACTGGCTGCCAAGAAGGACGGCCATCCCTCAAGTGTTGACAAATCGTGCCTCTCATTGCGATTCTCGGGGGCTAGTCCCAATATTATTCTAGGCTCACTTTTCATTGTGAATCTTTTGTTCTCCTGGGAACGGGATCAATGGACGATGGAGCCAACAGAGGCCACAAACACAGGCCACCCAGAGCAAAGCAGTCAGCCATGGGCCTCAGTTGGCCACCATGGGGCCAAGGGAGCCACTTGGGCAGTTACAGAGCAACTGGGCTAGTAGCCTCACAGCCTAACCTGGCCTTAGCTAGCCTAACTCGGCCTTTGTTGGTCGCTGGGACCCAATAGACGGCTCAGGTTACCGGAAGCACAATCTGGGCTGATAGTCTGTCAAACCTGGTCAAACATCATGCGATATGCCAGATGACCAGAGGGTGACCACTGTCCAGCAGAAGAGACTAAAAGAGAGAGCCAGGCACAAAGGAAAAGGGCAGGCATCAAGTCACCAAATCATTAACATTCATCTGCATTTGGCTGGCCCAACTTGGATGAACCCATCCTCTCATCTGCAACTTGATACGTTGTAAATATGTAAATCTGGTCCATATTTCTCCTGGGCCGAGGTCATCCATCAGGGTTTGTCATGACTTTTGTCAGGATCCTATCTCCCATTGACAAACACTGACAAACTGCTTCCTTGTCAAGTCCTGATCAGCCAGGACCAGCCTGACTCCCAGTCATTCTACCCAATTCCTGGCCCTTCAACTTCTCTCTGAGGCTCTCTCACCCTCTAACTTGCTTACTGTATTCTGAGTGTATTCTACAAATGCAGGGCTGTCATCAGACTTTCACCTAGGATGACACCGCCTCCATTCCCTCCACTGTTTTCATTCTTGACAGAGCACCTGGCTGCATGGACTCAATCACATTGTTTGACCTCTTCTTGAAGACTCCTACACTATACCCACAATAAGAATCTTGAAGGATCCAAAGAAATATCTTCAGCAGAATCTGAGAATGAGATATGCTTTGGATGAAGCAGACAGCAAACCATATAGCATAATTGGTGCAACATGAAGCCATAACTCACAGCCTTCTTTTCAAGTCCAATTTCTAACTTCTCACAACTTCTCAGCAATCCTGTTGACTTGAAAGAATCCATTTGCCACGACTCTATTACAAGGCAATTTACACCACAACAAAGGGAAAATATTTTTCTTTTCAGAGGTGCTAAACAACACCATAGAACTTCTGTGAACGCCAGTGTTATGTATAAGGTGTATAAGGTGCATGGGTCGGTGTCACTTTTTGATGCCCCATTCACAGGGGCCCATTATAAAGACATATTTGATCTGAGTACATTTGCAGGCTGCAAGACATGGGTAGACACTGTTTATGACTTTTGCTGTTAACACATGTAAAAATGTGGATCCTGGAGAAGTCGAATGGAGGTGAGAGACAATGAAATCAAACAGACACAGGCCAAGCATGAAGAGGAAGAGGATCCTATTTCTACTAGCTAGACTTTGCAGGTAATAAGACCTGCAAAATATCCCACATCTTAATTTTGTCCGTGACTCAACTGCATAATCATGGCAGTGTTGTGTTTTGCGATACTCTGCCAGTTGTGTTTTACTCTGTTTTACCCAGTTTTACTCAGGTTTATTCAGTTTTGCTCAGGCATTGGTGGGATGCTGTTAATTCAAAGCAAACCAATGCACAGCGTGTTGGTTACACATTTTACAAGAGGGAGAGTGCAAGGCATATCAAATGTAGCTAGATGTCAGCATGTAGACATGCTATCATGAGAATATAGCATGGGAGCAGTTTATTACCCAGTGCTGGCTG
Organism: Platynereis dumerilii; assembly: GCA_026936325.1. NCBI lineage: Eukaryota > Metazoa > Annelida > Polychaeta > Phyllodocida > Nereididae > Platynereis > Platynereis dumerilii. Next base: position 108,702,519 of record JAPTHN010000001.1, on the reverse strand, counting down.
ATCATATTTCTGATTAAAAACTTGCACGGAGAGGGAGATAAGAGTGACATTTGAAGGAGAAGAGGGTGGAAATTAACGGTATGCACTTGCAGGGACCATTCTAACTGTAAGCCAAGTGCCCCATATTCAGTCCCAAACATCCTGAATTTGTGACACTTAAATGCCTGACATTTGTGGCATTTTAATTATAATTGAGGAATCTAAAGGGTGCTTCATAAATCGAGAATCTGTGTTATAAAGCATTGTCCCTACATGCCACACTGAGCCACAGGGGTTTCTGTATATCTACTATCATCATCAATATACATCTAATTAAATAAGGGCACAATCGCTTATTAATTGAGTATATTATATTAGCCTCAAAGCTCCCTCATACCCCATGCAGCTATCCTACATATAGCAAATGTATACAACTGAGTCCTGCATAATTTTGAGATTCCGAATTCAATGACCTTAAAATTGAATACAATTTAACAAGGCACTTTTTCACATGATGATGGTGGAAATAACAGTAAACATGTTGAAATATGTAGTTCCACGTTGCTTTTTACCTATAATAGGCTGTAAACTGTATAGAGTCCATTTTTATCAATAAACCTCCAAAATATAAAATATATGTACAAAAATAGTCCTGACATATAGCCTATGGAAATGTAGGTAATTGCAACTTGGAGAAATTGTAAAAGACCACTTAAGATGATAAATAGGGTTCAACACATGACAGAGTAAATGACAAATGGGAAGGTAAATCTTGGCAGTTACCTGAAAGAGCAAATAAACACGAATGCAGTAGAAGACAGAAGATTATAATTTTATAAATGAAAAGTTGAACTCACCTGCTGGAGAAATGGTTGACACAGTGGCCTGTGGGGTGATCCTGCAAACACAAAGACACAAGATGAGCAACTGGACAAGGGTCAGGTAAAGCTTGTCTCCCTCCATCTCTATGTATGGTACACTCCTATGCTGCTAAATGAATCCAAATAGTCCCCGGATCATATGGTATACTCCAGTGTTCTGTCAGACTGTCAGTTTGTTATTTCACATGCTGTGTCAGTTTTTTGGTGTCAACTTTTTGTCAAGTTGTGTGTACAATGTAGTCCGTATTCCATAAGGTATTCACTAAGCCATTCACTGCAGGTATTCAGTAAAAGATGTCCACGAGAATGCACATTCATAGCAAAATGAGTCGAGCTCCAGTGCCACTGCTCCCCAGGCAATCCCAGGCAATAGATGCTCAGTAGTTTTTAGCTGGCCACCAGACAGCAACACCCTCACCAAACACAACTGTGAAGGCTGTCACAAATCGGAATCAGACTGAAAGCATACTGAAAGCAGGGTCGTTTTTGTGACTAATTTCCACTGCACGGCAAATTATCCTCGGATGTATGGCCATGCTGGCACTGAACAGTTCACTGAACGAGTGTGGACTCCCCTGGCAAACTGGCAACTAGCTCAGCCTACATGTATACATCCAATGTAACTCATGATGGGGCCGACGTGCATCTCACCTCGGCGGTGGCGAAGGCCAGAATGAGTGTGCCTGAGCGGTGTGCCTGTGCTGGGGCAGTGCACGCAGAAATGGGCCAGACCTATTTACACACAGGGGTGACCAGGCGTGTTCGGGGATTTCAGGCTAAACAAACTAGCTCGGTCGGCAGTCAGGGGCCACGGAGAATGACTGCGGCTCACTCTTCCATGGCAGAGTTTTTGCTTTAGTGCAAAATAAGCTTTTTGTCCCCATGTACACACAGATATGCAGCCATAATAAGGGGAGTGTTTGGTGGGCACCTGATAGTTGGTCTCCAACATTTGCTTCCTGCACTAAGAAGTCTTTGAGCCCATGTTGTCGATATTTGTCGGTCTATTTGAGAGGTAGTGCACAGCCGGGCTTCTATTTGAATAGTTAAAATGGAGATTAGTGACCCATTTTAGAAATAGTCAAACTCCACGAAAATTCCACGTTTCACATCAACATTATAATAACAAGATCAATTTTAGAACATTATCATGGCACATGCAAATCCTAGGTATATTGCACCCACATATGACATTTAATATGCCATATTTCAGTTTCTTTCCATCCCTTCACCAACCCCCCTCTTTCCGACATCACATTATTTTCTCATTGCATATCGCGTGTGTGGAATTTGCTTATACAGGTGTATTTGCAGCAAGCAGAGCCAAGCAGCCCTCCTGCCTCCCAAGCAGCCTTCTGATGAGCCAGCATCTCTTCCCCATAATGATGATCATTTTTGCCACAGGTGGTAAGAGGACACTGCCATACTGCCAGCCATACTACCTGCCCTTGGCCAAATTAAAGCACCAGCAAAAGTACCAGAAGCAAGCAAAAGCACCAGAAGCAAGCAGAAGCTGCTTGAGATGCAAAATGAGCCTCAGAAAGTCGTTAGAGCAACCATACAATTAGGCTGAGTGGCTGAGAGGCGAAAATTGCCCCTTTTCTGATTGGCTAGTTGCTTCTTCATGTCACGAAAATATACATGGTCTCCCATTCCGCCTGGATAACATCACACATTCTGCGATTTCAAGGCAAACAATTACAGAATTACAGTAAGTAGACAATGCTCAAACCAAGCTCTATGATTTGTCAACTCAGCTGACCCCAGTCATTCAATACAATAATGGACTCCGGACCCCTAGCCTGTATACCAATTAAGGCAGCCCAGGGAACTTCAAATTACTCAACGTTATGTGGACCCGTTCTTTGCTTCTATTGTAAGAGTGTCATCCTGCATGGAATGTTGACAATGGGAAAATAAATTAGCAATGCTTTTATAGGAACCAAGCCGTGCCTAATCACGAATGTTTGGGGCATACAAATATATGCAAATTTGAAGTTGGGGTTCGAATTTGACAGCTGTGGATCGTGGGCTGAAGTTCCAATGAAAAGTATTGGTTTCTTCAACTTTCTTTACACAGATTGATCTACCAGGACAGAAAAAAGTTAGATTTATTTTCAGATCTGTGAAGTCACTTTCACTCACTTTTCTTAATTTCAGGATTGAACAACTTGAGCAGCTGATTCATGGGTGCAGCTGAGAAACTAATCGAAGGCACCCAGAGTGAATAAGTGCAGTGTTATTATCATCAGGATGACTAAGGGCCTCGGTTAAGGAGGTTGGGAGCAGTTAAGAAACAGGTGTACGGAACTGACTGTCATCAGGACAGACCGCTAATTTGGGCAGCTAATCACGATGACCACAGGTTGATGAGGACTCGTGGGGACTCATTGGGAAGAGGGGGCTTTGCTAATAAAGACAGGTTCTCTTTATAAGAGCCAGTTGCAAAGGGATTTGACAGGATTGGCCAACCCACCTCATCAAGATGCCACAACACAGTGAAGGCTGAGCAGCCAGGCTAAATCCTGCCAATAATAGTCCCCCTCACAGTTCACTTACACTGCCTGATAACACTGATTTAGGCCAACAGCTGCCAATCCATATCTCGCAATTACAGCGTTATGCCTCGCCCTCAGCCTGCCTCGGGATAAACCAGCAAGAAACTCAAGAAACTATCCGCTTCTCAGGAGGTGAACCTGGAGCTCTATCACCTTCATTGATGTTACACACGCGCGTGCATGAACAATATGGCAGCCGCCAGCTTCCTCTAAATCTGCCCCTAAATCTGCCCCTTACTCAACCTATCACAAATGGAATTTATATTGCAGTGTCAATGAAAACATGCAGGGACTGTATCCAGATATGACAGCCACCAGTCCGCCTCAAAGTGGCACTGACACTGTCAGCCTCCAATACAAATGTTTTTTCTCCAAAGATTTACAGAGACCCGGCACACTCATAACATTGAAGGTCACTCCATAAACATAACAGTTACCTAAGAAGCTTGGAATAGCAGGCTCATGCACACCCTTTTAGCTGTTCTAGCCTCGTAGCCTGTCCTGCCCCCCCCCCTTAGGTCATATGGCACCAGGTCATGTGGCACCACCGCCCAACAGCCACAGTTCCTGCCCCTTATCCAAACAGTTATGCTTGTAATTCTCTGAGAAATCAAACCAGGGTTAGCACACATGGTGTCTGGGATTGTGGTGACGCTCTTTTTATCAGCCTTCTGTCAGGCTCCAGATTGGCCACAGGTGACCTACAACATTTTATCGGACCCTCCCTGCCATAGGCTTGCCATGGGCTTGCCGTGGGCTGCCAGAACGATTCCACTTAATGCAGCTTGCGTGTCTTAATCTCATGTTTATGTAAAGCTACATTGCCTTGGTTTCGTTACTGTTCCATATCTGCTGAGGTGCCACCGCAGCCCCAGATTTTCTAAAAAGGGTTTTTTTTTTTCATCCAACAACTTGTCTCAAATCCTTCAGCCAACATTTGCACAAGATCTTAGGGAACATTCGCTTTTTGTGCATTTCTCACATAACAAGCGGTGCTCGTACATTTCAAGGGCAATTAAAAAGTGCCGCTTACACAAGTCTTACATTAGGCCATTGTGTCTTCGGGAGTAGAAGGTGAGACCTTCATTCTGGTCGGGGCTTGCCAATTCTGCTCTAATGCCTGAATGGCATGCGGGAATGAAATTCAACATGATACTTAATCCGGCCACCGCCACCATCACAATTTTGCAGGAAACCATCCCCAGCTTCCACTGAGTGCCATCTGAGCTGGGATTGAACAAGAAGGCAGAGTTGCTATGTGGTGCTAAGCCCAGCCATTCAATACCACACCATAAGCAGTGCTAACATCTTGACAAGTCCACTGCTGAGGAGTATGCAGTGCTAAGTATCCTGCAGGAAGTTTCCTGTGGAAAAATGGCTTGAGCTAAGACTGCGCCTTGCAGAAGTTGCCTGCTAGTTGCCTGCAAGTTGCCAGTGTGCTCCGCAGGCTCCAGAATGATTGCCACACCACACATTGTGACAAGGTCGAAGCTGCCATTACGTAAGCCTACCTGTTCATTAGAGATTGCTATTTACCTGCTCCCTATACAGCCTCAGCATTATCAGGTCTACACGTGATGCCAACAACTCACAAAGACCTAATAAAGGCATGTCACCCACGGTTGCAACTCCGAAAGGCTTTTAACAAAGTTGTTTTAGCCGAGAACCTTGTAGATCTGAACTAAAATGTTGGAGCATTTTCCCATAACCAGGCCATACAAGTCGAAAGGCAGATTACCTATCTGTCTTTGGAGATACCTTAAGATAGTTTCGTCTTCACTGTCTGGAGTCTTCCAAAGAAATGAGTCAAATAATCTCAATTTTGGCTGATCACAGAGGTGTTGTTTTGATCTGTTTAGCAACCTGATGAACCACATCAAGGACAAACTGAACTTAGTGAACTATGCACAGGAATTACAGAATTTTGGCCCGCAAGAGGATAACAGAACAGAAAGCCCAAACCATTTCCATCATTTCTCTTTCTATATCAACAAAAAAAAACCCTAATCGAAATATGTAACACATTGTGTATGGCTTGGTAATACAAATATATCCAATTAAAAAGGCAAAATGCATAAAGCACACAAAGGTAGATGGTGACAAATGCAGTCTGTGAAAAATGTAACACGATATCGATGTCGTGCTTGCCATTCGTGTAATATTGGGCTTATTATAGGTATCGACGATTAGAAATAGAAAGAAATATATACTTGTGAAACATGTAGGGCACATTGCAGTTGAAGATGACACATACAAGAAGTATATACAATATCATGCATATATAAATTGTGTTTTTAACAGCATGTTGCATGTGGAGCCAAAAAACAAAGGGATGGTCATATAATTAGATGCAGCATGTGGAACATAATAGACATTGCCTACAACTGGTTACAAGTATCAGCAGGTGAGTGAAAACCAAGTAACAGGGCTGCACACCTGATGGTGCTAATTCAATCCCTTCCTTGTTCTTGCAGTTTCCTCCTCCTAACTCCTGCATCCCCACTCGAACATCCCTGCTTCATCAGCATCTGGAAGCTACATGTGAGAGATGAAGATGTAGCAACTTCCAGCAAGAAGATGCAGGACCATGCAGTTGGAGGATGTCTGGGATGAGCCTCATTTATCAAAAGAAAAGTGGGGGAGGAGGAAACAGGGGTCTGTGTGTGATTCTGTGCCAAGCAGAGATGTCATGCACGTGCGTCCAGGGTGGCTGACTGCCAAAGAGGGTGGTGCTTCAAATAATTACGTAACAGGTCAAAACAGTGTCCATCAGTGACACCACATGATTGATGACCGCAGGTCCTTCAATCAAGCCTTTCAGCCAAAGATACACAACCACATAGTTGAACATACCACCCAAATGCAACACAGAACCCTGGCACATAACCCATGCGGATTGCTGCACAGAAGAAGTTCTTAATAACACAGTAAAATGGCCCTTCTTGAACACAGTTCAGTTTTTTCCACATCATTCCTCATTCAACCTTTCTGTTTCGGCTTGTGATAAAAACCAAAGCATCCTGCACCGATCAATCAATGTGCAATAGAGAAAATGGAAAGTTAATCGAGCTTCGCAAGTTCTTACAATGCTTTTTTAACCTGTGGCAGATCTGCGGGGCAATTAATCAAATCGTTGCGTGAAGTATTGGGTATTTAATATTCAGGAAGCATATGTTCCACGGCTGTTGTTTCGTAGAGTCAGTCAAGGAGTTATATGCCCTACAGGTGCAGTGCAAAAACATCAAGAAAGCCTGGAGAAAGCCCCAAGAGCCAGGGGCAGAGGATTGAGAACAGCTCACCAGCGTGAAAGCTGTCAGTTTTCATTTGTTCCGCCAACACCCATCAAAGTTCTAAATGTTCCAGTCAACAACTGGCCATAGGATTGTAATCATGCATAAGCCAGCGAGGAATGCACTTTGCAAAGTTTGCATTGCTAGCTTGTATTTCTTTCAGGCTAGACTAAAGGTGTATCTGCACTTTTTCAGTATTCTTTCTCATTTTGAAAGCATTGTGAATGGCTATCTACTAAATCTGTCTTATAGGACTGTTCTAAGTTTGCTCTTTCTGTCAGCAGGAAGCAGAGACCCTGACCTGGATCTGAGCTGCTTTCTGAAACCAAAATATACACAAAGCCTGATGGACTAAACTAATGGTCAGGATGGTCACCCTTGGTCCCTTTTGGTCCAGCAGTAGTGTCCAGTTGCCATGTCAACACATCCAGTTGTGTGGCTGCTATGTACACAACCGTTTAACTTCTCATCTGACCATACAGAGGTCACCGGAGAGGTCTACAGTGAGGTCTGGTCAGTGGCTGTGGTCAGAGGCTATGGTCACTTGGTCAGAGGCTGTGCATTATACAGGTCATCAATAAGGACCACCACAGAGATGACCTTGGGGGTCAGCAAAGGTCATTGATACATCAGAGAAAGTTAGTAAATTTGTCTTTAGCAGAGACTGACCACCATATGGCTGGGATGGCCGAGGATGCCAGTGGGTAGGTCCTGCTTGCCTTAGGGTTGATATGGAGAGGTGGGTGTCCATGAGGTGCCTCAGAGGGTGCCCTAGAGGATGCCCTGGGGTCTCTTTGAAGAGGCCATCCCTTGTGCTATATAGGCAGTCAGCATGTCATGAAGAATTCAGGCTGATGTCCAAGGCCCCTCCCCCTGCTCATTGGTTCCATTCCTTGCTGCATGTATTCATTAGAGGGCACACATTTCACCCTCTCTCTCCTCTCTCTCTTCTACCCGCCATTATTTGCAATAATTTGTGAGCAACAATTTGCAGTGATCACCTGCAGATGGCCCCTTGGAGTCCTTGAGTCCATATCATCCAGAATGCTTCTAGAATGTTTCCAGAATGCACAGTTTAGCTTACATGTGGACCATATCTGAGGCTGTGCTAACTGCACGACAGAGTTCAGAGGGCCAGCCATGCTGCGGGGGTGTTTATATCCTATCATGGCAGATAATCTAGGCCTTATCAGACCTTAGCATGTATCCCTGCACCATGGACGCCTGTTAATTGCATCGGGGCTAGATAGGGATGCGATTGGAGATAAGGCAGGCTGGATCCCTGACAGGACAGCAGATGAAGAATGTCTCCCATCCCCGTTCCTTCACGTCCTGAAGCCCTTCATCTGGAGGGGGGGGGGGTATTTAGGCCACTGGGCCAATTATCTGTGAACACCAATCTCCAGTGATGTAAGCGAATAACTAACTAGAGGCCATGCAATGCATGCATGAATATAGATAGTTAGCTCAGCTTACAGGTCCATGTTAGGTCATGCGTCCTTCGTTTGTATAATGGGGTGTTTTGATGAGCATTGCATTGCAAGTGCTTTCCTATTCTGAGCTGTCTCTGCAGTCATGTCAGAGACGCATCAATCAGGTAATTGGAGCCAGTGACAAATTATTGGCTACATGTCATCTCCTGCTATTTCAATGATGGTTAACATTTGTACTGAGTCACTTCTGACACCACTGTTACTCATCTACAAGGTATCCTATCTGCACCAGTAATACTCATCATAAACACTATGATGGTCAGTGGCCATACAGACATTCTATCTTGACAAACGAGTAAATGGATCTTCCTATTGACAGCCATGTGATTCCAGGTGCTACCTGTACCAGTCTGTCTATCTTATTGGATTACCAACTTGCAGATACAGCCCTGGCACAAGCTGGAAGAATATTGCAAGGATGTCGTGACGATGACTCAAATGAGCCAGTCACAAAGGTCTCTTTGGGTCTCTCATTCCAATAATCAATAAACAAAAGTGGAGGTTTCCTCCTTTCCCGAGTTTCTCTGTCTGTTCTATAGCTATAAACAACATCCTCAATGCCTCAGATGCCCTGATATTTTCCATTTCGTCCAAATCAAAATCTGACACATTCTGCCACTGCAAGAATCACATAGCAACACTCACTGCCCCACCCCCAAAAAACACACAGCAGGAAAAAGCAAGAAATGTAAAAATCGAGGGTATTTACTTTTCATCATAAGCTAATGCAAGACGTGCGTGATATTTGGCAGCCATCAAGGTGTCAGGCTAAAAGAGGTTGGAGGATGTGATAGCCACTCCTGAGCTAACAGCTTGAGAGAAAAATGAAAAAAGAGAAAAAAGAGAAAGAGCAAAAGGAGTGAAGGAGTAACGCAAGGAGGTGCAAAAAGTGGTTACAAGGCTATCATAAAACAGACTTGATGAAACGGATACACCGCAGTGTCTAAGTGGATTAAACTTTCTACACACTGTGCCAACATACACAGCAAGTATACTGCAATGCAAGGTTTTCAGTTTTCAGTCTCATGATGTTAGCACGTCCACAGTGCTACAGCGCATTAGCTAACATTGATGTCTCAGATAAAAGATAAGTTGGGTAAGGTGGCTGTGCCTCTGATGGGGATCCAAAGAGAGAGAAAAAGAGAGATGGGTTGGCATTTAGCCGGGCTGCTAACGGCCCATGAGTCTCACAGATTGCCAGAGGGCAAAAGCAAAACCCTGCTTGCCTTTATTCTAACCCGCATTATTTCAAGTGGCTGATCCTGGCTTGAACCAAGCTTGAACCATTGCCATAACACACACCAAATAGCCTGGAATAGGGCGAAATGTGATGCACCAGTTTGTTCAGGGCTGTCTCGCCATATAGGCTGCATGGTCCTCCCCGATTCATGTTTCCTTCTCTTTGTTTATCTCTCAGACAGACTGCACCACCTCTGCTCTAAACAGCCACCAAACTGCATCACAAGCATCCACACAATCTGCAGCAGCAGCAGCAGCAAATGAAGAGTTCATCCAGTATAGTTTTCGAACCTTTGCTAATGTTTTTTAAACACTATTCCAAAATAATAGCATTGAAGTGTTCTTGACCTACTTAGAGCCATAAATAAATCAGCACTTCAATTTCACCTTTTTCTAATGAGAATTCTAATGAAAAAGAATGCCCTGCCACCAGTTTTTCTCTCGTATTTGTTTACAGATGAGAGAAAAATCTGTTTTGGAAAAAAAGGGCTGCCACCAACTCGTGACATTAGCTTTGTTCCAGTTCATCTTTTTATTCGTGTAAAGTATCAAATGATTTCATGGTCTGTCAGCTCCCTACAGCTCCAGTGGCTCATTGTGCCAAAAAGTCCAGAATTAATAGAGAAGATCAGAGGGAACATGGGAAACAGCAGACAGAGGAAGCACACAGCACATCCCCGGAGAAGAGCTGAGAAGGAAGAGAGAAGGCTGAGCCAGGAGACCCTGCTCAAGTGGTGATACATTTCACAAAGAATCTGCTGCATGGGAGGAGAACTTTTTCAGTCGAATAAGCAAAATAGCTCAAATAGCTCAAAATGCCTATGCCAGGAATGTATGCATGATGGCCAAAAACATATTGCTGTTAACTAATGAGAAATGCTTGGTTCTAATTGGCTGAGGGCACACCAGAGGTCGTGATGGTGCTGCAGGGCCTCTTATCTTACGTCACATGGATCTAGGAATGCTGGGTAAATGAAGACCTTTAATCTTCGCAGCAGTCTGCAGTTCAGTGTGTATTTCAGTAATTCCACTGCATTTCTGGTCTAAACGGAGTGTGGGTAATCAGAGGCCACTGCTGTGAGGAGTATTACATGTAAAATGTACACACCAATTATAAATGGTGAGTTATAAATGTACTGGAATTGAAGGAGGGTGACTATCTCAAGGGATCTGGCCGATGATGGATAGATCCCCAAGTAGATGCCTCTGATGTAGCTGCTGATGTTGCCAGTGATGCCAATGCACCTCAAGATGCCGGTGGAGACCCAGAACCCATGTGGCATGGTGCCTCCTTATCAATCTTTCAGCCTCCGTATGAATAAATTATCCATCAAACAGCCGATTGGGCCTGTCACCCGTGCGATTGTGTCATGTTGAACGAGAAACTATCCTGACGCATCGTGATCTAAACTCGGCCATCCTTCACAATACATCAAAGTGGTGTCCCCTTTTTGTGCCAGAATGCATCTCTCAACCCTGGTCCCTTGGCCGTCCCCATGCAATCTTAATATTGGTCCTGAAGTATCACGTTATCCATTTAATTCATTGCAAATGAAATAGGAGAAATTTGTTGGATCCTCCACCAACTACAAGCCACATCACACCAAGAGAAAAAAAAAGAAAATACACAAAACATAAGATGATGTGGGGGCCACTTAAGTTGTGGAAATATTATATACACACATCTGTGAAAGCTTCATTGTATTTTTGGCTTACAATGAAAATAAAGATATCAGTAAAAAGCAGCCGAATGTAACAGAGCAAAAAGCTGGGGGCAGGCTAGCATAATACCAACCAGGTGCAGGAAAACTGCAGGCTGACAAGTGCATGTGGCCCGCATCAACCTGTCCAACTTTCTGCCAACCTGAACTCTAAAAATTTTCAGACAAAATTGGTTTTTTAGATTCAAAATGGTTTTTTGAAAAACCAAATTTCAATGCAAAAAACCAACATGGATTTTTTTAAAAATCCATGTTGGTTTTGCATTGAAATTTGGTTTTTCAAAAAACCATTTTGAATCTAAAAAACCAATTTTGTCCCGACATTTTTTAGAGTGTGGGCCCAACCACCAAGGATATATACCCATAGAAAATACATCATCTTCCTCGGAGCGTATATGATGAAAACAATGCACACTGCAATAAGTTGTTCAGCAGGTCGGAATAACTTTATTGACTAACTTCCTTTTCGCCACAGATGGACTTCCTGGATGACCAAACACAGCCTAGAGAACCTCAGAACAACTTTCCCCATTTTTGTCCCACCACCAGACTATCAAGTCTTATGCTTTCATTCATGTGCGTCCGCACGTTTGTCAGTCTGTCTGTCTGTAAGTAAACAAGCTACAGCAAAATTGCTGTACATTTTTTCATAAAACTCATAAGATTTTTTTTTTCATTAACCCTCGTTAAAGTTCCCTGCAGCAGATACAGCATTTTGAAAAAGATAACGAACACAATTAACACTGTATGCTGGGCATTTTTGTTTTCCTTTGATATACTTCAAGCAATGACCTACTTATGCGTCATACGTGAGTGAGCCCAGTGCATTGTAAGTGAAATATCTAGCATCAACAGCTTTCCAACACTAAACCATAATATTAGCAGTGCGAGAATCACAGTTGGTACCAAAGATTCATAGTTTTGTAGGGAGGATAATAATAGAGATATATCGAAAACAAGGACAAAAAGCTTTGAGGTTTGGAGCAATATACCCCCTAAATTCCTAATAGTTGGACATAACATGCCTCTAAGGAGTACTGCCTATTTCTTACACATAATATTAGTGCAAAAAGAGCTTAATAGATTTGTAAAGAGGAAGTCTCGTTTTGCAGGAATATTAACCTGCGTGCAGGAATAGCACGTGCAATCCAATCGGCCTGTAAACGTGCGTGCTTTCTGGCTGATAACTTGAAAGCTAGTTTCCTCCATGGCTGCACATGGGAAAGATTCATAGATGCCACAGGCACAAATCTCGGATGGCAGATAGCTTGTTTTTTAGGCACAAATCTGTTATTTTGTTGGTTATCCCTGCTTGTGTGGGCCACCTACGTGGAGCAATGGGGCATTATGTGGAGGGAGGAAAATGAGTGGATGTTGTTAGCAGCAAGGCCCAAAACTTGCTAATTCATAGCATGCCAGGGGGTAATAATTTGGCTGACCAATGACAACATAACTGACATAACAGGGATCGGCATTGACCTGCAGTCTGGCCCATGGGGTGGCGGGTGTTGCCCTGTCATTTGCAGATAATTGAAGCCACAGATCAGGTTGCCCGGATTGCTTATGACGCTTTGATTGGGCCGGGCCCATTCGACCATTGACTAATTTGTCCACCGAGACAGGTTGACTCACTTCTTCAGGAACATTGAGAAAGGGCCAGAGTAGGGCTAGAGCAAGGGCTGGGGCAGGAGCAGGAGCAGGAACTGCAACAAAGAAGGTGGGAAAGGTCAACTGGCAGGGCGGAGGAGAGAGGAGGGTGGTCTGAATGAGTGAGTGTGGTCAGCAGCATCAGCAACAGCATCACCAACAGCACTGATTCAGCAACTCCATCACTCCAGCTCAGCTCTGCCTCTGAGTCTGCATCCCTTACGTCTGCATCTGCAACTTCAATCAGCTGACTGCACGCACATTATGACTGATGGCTTGGGAGGGAGATGATCCAGCACAGACTCGCCTGCCAGATCCAAGGGCTGCGAGGACCGAGACAGACCACATATGCTGGGGCTTGTTTAGATTGCTACAGCAGAGGCACTGCCACCATCACCAGAAACATCATCATCAGTAGCCGAAACAGCAGCAGCAGCAGCAGCAGCCAAGGGGACCATACAACCCATCTGCCCTAATCACAACGTCACTGTCTTTTAACAGCCATCTAATATCGTTTTATCAGCATCAGGCCTCTGCATGACCGACCTATTGCCTCTGGTGAACCTTAAACTGGTTAGCATCGAGTCGACTCGTGTCCTTACACCACTGTAGCTTTCCGCTCACAAATTGAAGGACTATGCGAAAATGTGCAAAGAGGATACACAAAAAAGAGTCTCATATAATAAATGAAAGGTCTGTTATCAGTTAGTGTTTCTTCTTGAAAAACATACTGCCTCCATTAAGCATGCCACATGCATAGAGCCCCACGATTCTTTTCTCCAAAGGGCACATCGTGTCTTCCTCAGATATGAGGAGACCTGCAGCAGAAAATCACCCCATTAATGGAGAAATTTGGAAAAAGGGAGCTCCATTAGAGAGGAGAATTCTGCTCAAGTGGAAATGCAAATTTGTGGCTCTTATTAGGTCTGTTATTAAGGTCCCCTGGGTGAGCCTGTTGGTTCTCCTGCTTCAGCAGATTTGACAATGCATGACCTGATTCAGGTTTCATCCGCAATCGAAAGTACAATGTGCTGCAGAGAAAAGTCACTGCTTGTGTGCCACCTAGATGCTGCTCTAATAGCACCCACAAGGCTTTGTCACCACACACACACTGATCATATGCCACTGTATAAAGAATAATCTTCTTAGTGTAGTATGAGACGATATATACACTTGTACTGTTGCTCCTAATTCTATTGAAAAATAATAATCCCTTTGCATTGTGATCATCATCAAACTTGTATACATAGCTGACTGAGAATGACCTGCTTTGACCTTCATTGTTGTTGTCAAAATGTATTCTCAACAGCTTCTTCTACTGCTTCAATATATCTACTCTGCACACAGAGTTCATATTTTACGTCATGCATAAGAGACAGCAGTGGTGAGCTGCCACCGGCAGTGAACTCTGCAAGAATTCAGATGGAGCAAGTGACGTTATGAGAAAGCAAGCAACGTTATGAGATTAGCAAGCATTCTCAGTTGTAGTTGAAACAGATTCTTAAAGATTCTTTTTGCAACATTGTGTGTGTTTGGTTTAAGGTGTTGGCAACATTAGTGTTAAAAGTACACACTGCATGATTTACTCAAAGCTGTCTGTTTAACATTGTTTATTTGATTTTAAGCTATCCGTACTACAAATGTCAAAACACAGTCTGATTTTACAGAGCAGATAAGAGGATTAACTCATGCATAAGTCTGGTGAAAATGGGAACTGCATGCTACTGCCACCTGGCACAAAAGTTGATTTTGTATGCTACAGCATTGCTGTTCAAAGAAATAGTTCCAATTTCATTGCACATTCACAAAATTTCTATTCAACATTGATGTATACCAGAGTCAGACTCCTCAATCACATTCTCTAAGGAAGTAGACAAGGCCATCAGCACACTCAGAAACAGCCGCGGTGTCTTCCAGACAAAATTGTGTTTGTTCCTCCGATTGAAATGATGTGGACGCTTGCAGGAGCTCGCAGAATAGCACACTAATCACTAGGTGGCAACACAAGACAGCATATGTTCTGATCTGTGGCAATGCAAGAGCAGTCCACTAGTAGACAGCTCATCCATGGAACTGCGTCATGGAAATCCAGCTAAAGATGTACGACACAGAGAGACTGTCAGTCTGCACTATATCTATTCCATTCAGTCTCAACTATTATATGCCAATATAACAGAATTCTCAAGCTGTTTATTCAGTGTGGTAATGGCCATTTCTTCTGCATTGCTTTGTGGAGTGTTGTGACCCAAAGTCACAGCTCCTGTATGCCAGTGACACCTCACAGGCTCACATCCCAGTCTCTCCCACAACATGCCTGCATGGGGCACTTCAAAGCCTTGCTTTTTGCAGCTCTCTTGTTTGCCTAGGCACAACTTTCATGCTCGGCCATTTACACCCCACTTCCTTTTGATATAGAAGCCGAAGGAACACACTCCCTCCTGTATGCATGATAAACACATTCTGTCTGGCCCCAACTAAAATTTCACCAAGGTCTTGGACCCGTCCTGCTGTTTTCTTAGTCATGGAACAGGAATGGAGATAGCGACCCAAAGAAGATACCTGGCATTCCCACCTTCTTCCTTGCTCTAGGTCCTGATATACCTCAGATCTAGGGCATGCGCAGCATTCATACCTCAGATCCCGTATGTCCTTGTGCTTGGTGCAGACGTCGAAAGATCTCCTCTTGTGTTTACATACTTCCAAAGTTAGTTCTCTGTGGATTTACTGCTTCATTTGTCTGTCTACTTTGAGTAGACCCATCTACTACACTGCTTGGCAACTCAATTATGTGCATGTATAAACTCACTTCATATATCTGTCTCATTTTGCTACACAGACTGCTCGACAGTCCATTAATGCATTATAGATTGGACTTCTGGTCTTGTCGCCATAAGCTTTTACCAACATTTCGAGCAAATTCCAAAATCGATGTCTCAATAATTATTTCGTACTGTTTGTCACCAAAAAGTTTTGCAGACTGCACATTGTACATCTTTTCTAGGAGTAAATGAAGGTTTTTTTTTACCAAATTGCAAGAGCAAAATGAGAAAAACATCATTTCAAAGTCTCGCTAAATCACACAAGCGCTCCTAGTCTCATATTGAGCAACCAGTGGGTCTAACTGTTGTTTATACCTTAATAGACCTAGCTCTAAAGTAACTTCTAAAGGTTGCAGCTTGTAGATCACATTAAACCAAAATTGTCGGAGATTTAAACCGGGGTCCCCTATGCAGGTGGCAGGAGCATCAACCAGTACACCTTAGAATCTAGTTGGTGTGGCGGAAACACCCTACCACCATCCCAGAACCACTACACTCTCCTCGCACAGCGAGCTTGAACAAACTTTGGGGTTTAAAAAATTGACCAAGAAAACGATTAGCGCAATGATGTAGAGGAAGGTCAGACGAACATTTTGATGTATCAAACGAAAAAATCTGTTGGGAATTTTTTTAGATATTTCAGTTTTAGCTTTTTTATTTATCACACCCTATTCTTAGCATGTAATCTCCACGAAAAAGTGATCAAAACTGTCTACTTTTCCTGTTAGGTAATATCTAAGGTAAAAGTCATTATTTAAAAGTAAAAATTTGCAGTCATTGTCTCTACAGAAAGTATGTACCACTTCATCCAGACTAACAGGGTGTGATAAACCTATAACAGCTAACATTTCAGGCTAAAGGCCTGAGAAAATGTTTGCCATACCAGGTATGTTAGTTACATAATTCTAGTAAATAATTTTAGCAAATTTGGTCTCATCATCTCATTGTAACAGGCTTTGTTGAGTTTTTTGTGCATTTTATCACAATTTTTGCCACCATGAAACAAGCATTTCATAACAATGTAAAAGGATAGACAAAGTTGAGTAAATTGTCAGACAGTGCTTGAAAATAATGTTTGTAAGTATCTGCTTCACTCTGAAGTTGAATCCCCTGATATTACATGAAAAGTCTTTGCAATTGGACAAAAAGACAAAAATAAGATTAAAAGCTATAAATAAACAGTAATATTCATGCTTAATGTATTTTGAGTGCTTAAAATGGATGTTGGGTGTTTAATGTAGATGTAGGTCACCTGGCATCCAAAATCGACCAATCTTTAATTGTATAGAACAACAAAAATAGCATAACTTCAGTAAATTATGTGAAAATGTAGTTAATAAAACATGTACAACTATTGCACATTAAAACTGCAATGTAAAAGTATTTTACTCCATACTTAACTAAATGCTTCTGAACATTCTATCTATGCGCTTTTTGATGATTCACTCATTATTGGCTACACTTTACATGGTTGCAAAAGTACTTGTTTCACAGTGGTGAAATTTCTTAAAAAACACATAAAAACCTCAATAATACACCATAGAGTTCAAAAGTGAGGTAGATTCTACTACAATTATTGAATGATGAAACTGAGGACAAGCTGGCAAATAAACATATTTTATAAATTTTCTGAGAAATGTTTACTTCTATAGGTTTATCACACTCTGTCAGACTGAATGAGGTGGTATGTACTTGCTCTTGTAGCAATGACTGCCTATTTTTACTTCTGAATAATGACTTTTATCTTAGATATATTATCTAACAGGAAAAATGGGCAGTTTTGATAATTTTTAGATGGAGATTCCGTGCTAACAATAGGGTGTGATAAATAAAAAGTTTAAAACTCAAATATCTCAAAACATTCCCAACAGATTTTTTCGTTTGATACATCAATATGTTCGTCTGATCTTCCTCTACATCACTGCGCTAATCGTTTTCTTGGTCAATTTTTTTAACCCCAAAGTTTGTTCAAGCTTGCTGTGCTCGCCTTAGTATGAAGCTTGACTTCAAGCTTCACTGTTATAACTTGTTAGCGAAGCTTGCTCCAACTAGCCAGGCTAGACGGGACATGAGTCCACCATGCAGTCACTACATACCGGGTGCCACATGCAACAACTCCAGGAGCGAGATTCGAACTTGGATGCTTTGCGTAGGAGGCAGAAGCATTGTACATTACATCAAGGAATCAGTCGTTCGTGCAAAGGAAACATCCTGCCACCAAACAAGACCTACTAAAATATTACCGAAGCAATAGTAGCTTCACTCGCAGAACATAACACAAAATAATCAACGTCAGATTGTGCAATGTTGCAGATCTTTTCCGTCCCAAAATACCGGTTCTGGCAAAGACACCAGGATTTCTGCCTGTTACAGTGTCAGCGAGGCAGACCCGAAGCCTGTCTTGGTGACACACCATCAAGTTTTTTACACTAGATAATGAGGTGGCCCTCTTGGGGGCTATCCACTGCTGATGAATGGCTCCCTTTGGACATCCTGGGCGACCTTCCAACCAGTGACCTTTAGTCTATCGTGGCTGGCCCTGGCAGTAAGCATTGCCTTCTAAGTATCCTGATCACCTATCCATCTCCATACACATGCCCTATTAGACCCTCATACGTAAGACACACCATAGTGTCACCACATACTGGCACATTGGGCGAGTCGTGTCACCACATAGGGCCAGTCGCGTGCGCTCATAATCAAAAGCGACCTAAATATATTATATTCCATATATAATGTATTTTTAATAATGAAACTTAATCAGGCACACCTAAATAACTTAAAGCCTTCAGCCTTCCAGTGGCAGCAGAATTGATTTGAGAAGGGAATACATATATTTCCAGAAGGGACATATTTATCACACCCGTCAACATCTGTATATTAAATCTGGTTCTTCATTGCTTCCAGTTAGGACCAAGGGCATCGTGAACTTGATCAATATTATATTAGCACCAGGAGGAGAAATGCCATTACACCTCAGTCCCTGTTGGTTGTTAGGTACTCCGGCATATCCAAGATTGGACAAGGATCCCTTGGTAATAACCATTGCGTGCTACTAGCCGCTAACTTCACACGTCTAACGGTGCCAATGAGCATTCCTAAGCCCTTGGAGGCCTGACCATTAGGAAAGGGAGAAAAACCGGCAGCTCAGCAGTCCTTCTGTGGCCTAATCACAGAGAATAAGGTATTTGCAGACACGAGCACGTCTGATCGAGGCACACAGGGACACAGCGGGACTGCGCGGATTCAGACGAAGGCGGCCGGAGTGAGGCAGGGAGCACCTTGTTCTATTAGGCTGGCTTGTGTTTAATTCACATCATTACAGCAGCCCCCTACATTATTCTTCCTTTGTGTGACTGGCTGGTACACTGCAACTACAATATTGGATGTGATTTGACGATGGTCTGCTGGAGGAGCCTTAACAATCCAGACCAGCACCGCTGCCACCAACAGGCACCAAGGCCTTGCCAAGGGGCACCACCAGTGGCCCAATGGAAGCCCAGTGGATACACTCTAAAAAATGTCGGGACAAAATTGGTTTTTTAGATTCAAAATGGTTTTAAAAAAATCCATTTTGGTTTTTTGCATTGAAATTTGGTTTTTCAAAAAACCATTTTGAATCTAAAAAACCAATTTTGTCTGAAATTATTTAGAGTGTACCCAGCACATATGAGGCAATTTACACAGGGCACCATTAACTCTGGAATGTCCTGCAGGACCTGCAGGACCTGCAGGAGTAGAAAAAGAAAGATTTGCAAGTAGTGGCCCTCTGGGTGGGAGCCCTTGGCTAGGACATGAGCTATCTGAATATGACACCTAGGCTACATGGCTGATAAACCATCTGACATTGATACTGCAACACCAAAGCAGCAGTGAAGCAGCAGGCAAAGCGCCTCTCCTTGGCCCACCGGCCTGCATGATCCATCAAGCCTTCAGCAGGAAGCGATAACCCCCAGTCCTCTCATCTGGCACTGTACTGGGCTAATAGGAGCCATGTGGAGAAGACCCTCATTCTTGCCTGCCACTGGCCTGCTCCTTTCTGGGTCCTCCCTGGGTCCTCACCACCAGCCCTTGGGCTTGACCCTGCCAATCCTTTTGTCTGGGCTGCCCTCGGTTCCCAGTTTCTGCAAAAAGTTTCCTTTCAATCGTTCCTCATTGGCCAATATGATCAAGCGCAGTCCGTCTTAAAAAGTTTCTGAAGCGACTTGTGAAAAAAGATTGGGTTTGGGCTTTACCGCTTTGCGAGCTTTGCAACGCTATCCGCTATCCGAGAAAGTGAAGCGAAGAAGAGCAATGGATCTTTATTGGGCTTAGCTGCGGGCGACCAGATAGGATGGATAGAGCATCAGCAGGCCCTTAGATAAACATAACCTATGAGTTATGCAATGGGCAATAACAGGCCTGGTATACTCCACTCTGCAAACAAGGCACACGTGGTGAAGGTCACCATTGATTGGGCTCCAGCAGGAACACAGCAGGAAGATAATGATGCTGTTAGTATCAGAAATATCAGTCGTTTGCAATTCTCAGTAACATACCTGTCATGAAAATACTGAGTGAGGTGATTGGTAGGAGATACAGCCATGGGATGAGGAGACTCACAGGCATGTGGATTGTAGAGCCTTTTTGTAGTCTGCTTGAGCCTGAAGATGAGCAAGTTCCTTATTGACTCTTACAAAGTAAAGGAAACTTTTAACGACCCCATGCAGGACTGGTTGTGTCTGGCAGGGGTCAGGGGAAGCACATGAATAGCATGAGGAGCATGAGGAGGCCCGCTTGGTGAAGATGTTGAATTCTGTTAGCAACAGCAGTAACGCCTGCAGCTTTCATCTCCTCCTTAAACTCGCTTTAACAGGCAAAAAAAGATTTGGTGAAAAGCATCACAGCACTCCCCTTTATCACCCTTCCTGCTTGACTAATAGAGTGAAGGAAGACATCAGATGAAAGGAAGGCTTGATGTCTTTAACAAGCAGAAGAAATGTCCGCCAGTTGAGGCAAAGGCAACACCAGGCAACTGGGTCTTGCGTTCAAAAATCAATTTGTTAATTTCAGCAGCCACAAGACAGAACGTTGCCAGTTGGAAGAAGCTCATGACTGCCATTGCCCGGAGCAGTGCTATAGATCTAATGGATGTGTCAAAGGGAAGGGCAGGTTACTTAGCTTGTTGTGACTCTATTGAGTTGAGTAAGAAGGATTCAGATATTCTATATTTTCCCATTACCCTTTAAAGTATTTAAAACATCAGTGATAAGTATTAATACCATGCATTGTGTGAGATGCAAGGCAGCCAATTATGGGTACTCAGATTAGATTGACAATATCAAAAATTCTTATAATATTGGGTATGAAGCTCTTATAAATGTAGTTCATTAACTGCACCCTCTGCACATAACATGGTATAACAGCTCATTCTGGCCTGTTCCACAGGTTATGAAAGAGGATAAGCCACAAAAAGGAGGCTGGAACTCAGCATAAGCTCTTGTTTTGCCATGGCAACATGGGGGAGGCATGTATCAGGCATGTATCAGGGTAGCATCTCGGTGTCACAAACAATCAGCAGGGTGGTGGCAGATGTTTATCACATCCCTGCTGCTGAAGCTGCCAATCCGCCGATGTTGCTGATGTTACTGCTGATGTTGCTGCTGATGTAAAGGTGGTGTGGCTGCTGAGTAGCTGATGTAAAGGTGATGTTGCTGGTGATGTTGCTGGTGATGTTGCTGTTGATGTTGCTGCTGATGTTGCTGATGTTGCTGTTGACATTGCTGCTGATGTTGCTTTTGCTGCTGATTTTGCTGATGATGTTGCTGTTGTTGCTTCTGATACTGCTCCTGATGTTGCTTCTGATGTTGCTACTGATGTCACTTCTGATGTTGCTGCTGATTTTGCTGATGATGTTGCTGTTGTTGCTTCTGACACTGCTCCTGATGTTGCTTTTGTTGTTGCCACTGATGTTGCCACTGATGTTGCCACTGATTTTGCCACTGATGTTACTAATGATGATGTTGCTGCTTATGTTGCTGGATGTTTGTGAATGCTATTGAGTGTTGTTGTTGCACTGCTGTTGACCAGACAGGATCTAGCAACAGGAAGAGCAGAATGCTGGGGCTATAATCCTTCAGATCAGGGTCAGAGCACAAGGCTTATGGGGCTAGACTGTGGGTCCAGTGTCATTCATCAGTGGAAGAGACATCGTTGGCATAAAACCGGACAAAGGACCGGCCGGGATTGACACAGCCTTACCGGCGATTATAGTTCTCTCCTAGAACAGAGCTAAAGACAGACTAAAGAGCGCCCACCTCGCTTGCCTATCACTTCCGACCCTTAAATCCTTATTCATTGCCCTGATTGCCTCCGTGGGGTTCTAGGGTGACTCTAATGAGGCCAAGTTACCAGCCTCTGACCAGAATCGCAGACAACTTCTCCACTGTCCTTCGGTCACTATAGATGGGTTGGCGACTCAAATGGTGAAGGAAATACAAAGAGTAGAAAATGCTCTGCAAACTTTGTCACTATGTTTGGTTGTAGTGGTCTCCGGCTAGTGGCAGGATGTTTCCCCACTACACATTGTACACAAGTGTAACTCTTGGCGTAACGACTAATGTTCTGCCTCCCGTGAAGGGGACCTGAGTTTGAATCGAGGTCCCTTGACTTGTTACAGTGCGATCTGACATGTAGTGATTGGTGGACTCATGTCCCATCTTGCCTGGCTAGTTAGAGCAGGCTAGGTTAACAACAATGAAGCTTGCGGTCAACCTTAATTCTAAGGAGGAGCAAGTGTAGTGGTTCCCAGTTGGTGGCAAGGTGTTTCCATCCCTCCAAGGAGTAACTCTTTGGGGTAATGGATGACGCTCCTGCCTCTCACAATGGAACCAAGGTTTAAATCCTGCTCATGCAGTTGTTGTGCAAACTATAATATCCATCATTCTCACGGCAGCTCCCGGAGATCTTTTTGAAACGGGGGCGAAGTATTTTCAGGAGAGACGGAAAAATATTTCCTCTTTTTACGTATCGCGCAGGGGCATTTTAGCTTCCCGCCGGACATCTTTTGGTTGCACGCCGTCGAGAATCCTGCTTCTTACCGTCACTTCAAATCGCGAGGTCGCAGAAAAAAAGTTTCAACCAGTACAAATTTTATTAAAATCGACGGGGGAGCAGACCAGATAAATTGTTCGACGCCGCGATCAGAAAAGTAAGACTGGGTCGAAGTTTTCGCGCCACTGAGGGGCAAAAAGTTTCCCGCCGTTTAGGAAAACAAGCGGGATTCTCTGCGTGGCGCCAAAAAGGTCGACCCCGGGGTTCTTCTGCACTCCGCCGTCAAGGAAAATGCTCCGGGACGTGTGCAAAACCTTCGCGCCGTCGTCTGGACCCCCTCCCGGAGCAGACAGAGTGGCGCCACAGGGGCTATTTTTAGCAAAATCCTTTGTCCGCGGGGTACTGAAACCATCACGGGGTCGACCTTTTGTGCCACGGCGGGAAAGGGGGGTCTGCCATGGAGACGCACTGGCGCGCGCCTCGCATATAAATAGAAGAGCAGCCACTAGAGCACCATAACCACTCTGAACTTCAAGACGAACGCATCTATACTCCATGACACTCTGCTTCACAGCCTACTGAATTGCTGCTTCATTGCTGAATCCCTGCTTCATTGCTGATTGATCCTGCTTCATTGCTGATTCATCCTGCTTCATTTCTGATTGATCCTGCTTCAAGATGGGACCCAGAGGAAGAGGGAAGAAGACCTTGAGGGCACCAAGCAAGGGCAACAATCCAGCCAACACTCCACTGACCACTCCATCTTCAACTCCAGTTGGTTCACCAGCTCCTTTCATAGACTACGCAGCTGTTACATTGTCTCCAAGCATGTTCAGCTTGCAAGACAGCATCGTGGCAGTGACCACTGCTACATCAACAGTGACCAGTGAGACCATCTTCGAGGGCCCGCCACCACCCAAAGTGCTGCAACAACCTGATGAGGAGGATGAAGATGATGATGAAGAAGCTGAAGATCAAGTCCTGGCCAAGCTTGCTGCTGCTGTCAAGTCTCCAACCAAGCGTGGCAGGCCTGCCACTGCCGCTGCAGCCAAGAAGAAGCGTCCCAAGTCTGCTGATGCTGATGCTGCTGCTTCTGTCAAGTCTCCCACCAAGCGCACCCAGTCGGCTGATGCTGTCTTCAAGACTCCCACCAAGACTGCTCCAAGGGGAAGGCCTCGCACTCCTGGCAAGTCTCCTTCAGCCAAGCGTCAAGCCACCTCCAAGTCTCCAGCCAAGTCTCCAGTCAAGCCTCCAGCCAAGTCTCCAGTCAAGCCTCCAGTCAAGCCTCCAGTCAAGCCTGTCACTCCAGCCCAGACCCGAGCCAAGACTGCAGTCCAGCCTCCACCTCCACCTCCAGATGATACTCCTGCTGATGATGAAGATGATGACTGTGTTCTGACAGCTGCAATGATCCACCAGCAGACCCTGGACTCCGACTACGATGCCACCACAGAGGAAGATACTCCCAAGAAGAAGGGTGCCAAGTCCAAGGGCAGCAAGGGGAAGAACCAGCCAAAGGAAGATTCTGACAACACTGGATCTGAGGTTGAGCTGATCCAGGACGCCGATGGCCAGTTTGTCCACAAGGAGAAGAAGAAGGGCTACAGAAAGGCAAACTCCAGGGACCTACTGGGCATCACAGAAGAGCAGGAGGATGAGCTGATCGACTGGTTCCGGGAAAACAAGCAGCTGTACTCCAAGGGCTCCACCACCTTCAAGAGTGCACAGAAGGACAGACTTGATGCAGAGAAAGCAGCAGAACTTACATTGCTAGTGGGGAAGGAAATCACAGCAGCTAAAGTCACAAAATGGAGGGGCAACCTCAGGACTACCTTCTCAAAGTGCATCAGACCTCAACCTTCTGGAGCTGGCAGAAAGAAGATGTCCGACCGAGACAAGTACATCCTGGCGAAGTGTGAATTCTTGAGGTCCTCCATCACTCCGAAGGGTGCCATGGAAGTCTCCAGCTTCACTGGACCAGGAGGAAGTAACCGCCTGTCGTCCGATTCTGATGCCCCCATGGACTACAATCCTATGCCCGACCTTGATGACAGCCTCCCAGCCAGCCAGCAGCAGTCCTCCCAGGAGATGTCCCAGCAGTCCCTCCAGCCATCCCAGCAGCAGTCGCAGGTCTTCCCAGGACGAAAGCCATCCAAGAAGAGGAAGGACACAGACCAGGAGATGGCCACTGCCCTGACTTCAATTGCTGGTCACTACACTTCAGACAGGCCCAGGAAAGCAGCACCACCTCAGCCGGCAGGACCATTCTGTGACATGTGCCCACAAACTTCTCACAGGCTGGATCCAGAAGTACACCAGTTGCAGAACATGTGCAGGAGTATCTTCACATCTGGGAAGAACATGAACCGTGCCCTTAGACTTCGCCTCCTGCACTCCTTGAGCCAGACGGACAACTACTTCGTACAGGCGGCCGTCCAAGATAAAATCCTGATGATGCAGCAAGAGAATGTGGAGATGATCCTAGGGCAGCAGCAGCACCAATACATCCCTCCTCCTGGTCCAGCTCCATCCTTTGTCAACGAGGACTTGCAGCAGCCTCCAACAACTCAGCATCAGCCCCAGCAGCCCCAGCAGCCAAGTCTTCAGATGCAGTCCCAGCCTCCACGCCAGCAGTTGCAGTCCCAGCCAAGCAGCAGCAGCCAGTTCCAGTCCCTGCAGCCAATTCGAAGCCAGACTCCAGCCCTGCAGCAGTCATCTTTAAGCTTCAGCCAGCTGATGCTTGACAGCCCCCAGAAGCTTGGCTTCCCCGGACCCTCTTTTGGGCAGCAGCAGCAGCCAGTACAGCAGCAGCCACTACAGCAGCAGCAGCACCAGCCTCTACAGCAGCATCAGCCACAACAGCAGCAGCAGTCTCTACAGCAGCAGCAGCCACCACTACAGCAGCAGCAGCCACCACTACAGCAGCAGCAGCCACCACTACAGCAGCAGCAGCCACCACTACAGCAGCAGCAGCAGTCTCTACAGCAGCAGCAGCAGTCTCTACAGCAGCAGCAGCAGTCTCTACAGCAGCAGCAGCAGCCGACAGTTGTCCACCAGCGGCAAACTCCATTGTCGTTCCAGTGGAGCCAAGTCAACATGCCCTCTCCAAGGAAGTGATGCCTGTTCAAGTCGTCTGAAAAAAGAAAAAAAAAAACTCCAGGCCCTTTTAAGGGCCACCAAATCCTCCCAAAAGAGCTGGCCACGTACACATCTTATGTTGACTAAAAAAACTCTTGCGATGACAAACAAGAGCAAAAATGAAAAGAGCCCCAAAAAAAAAAGTTGACAAATTCCCCCCAAAAAAAATCCGGTCCTGGCCCTTGTAAATTTTAAACACCTTCATAAAAGCAAGGTGCTATTTCCCTTCTTTTTTTTTTTGGCCCATTTTCACTTTCTGCTTAACCAGTACAGGTGGCATTTCTGCTTTCTTAATTAAAGTTTTTTCACCACTTTAATTAATATAGATAGATAGATAGATAGATAGATAGATAGATAGATAGATAGATAGATAGATAGATAGATAGATAGATAGATAGATAGATAGATAGATAGATAGTCAGACAGATAGTCAGA
The DNA here is from genome assembly GCA_026936325.1 of Platynereis dumerilii. NCBI lineage: Eukaryota > Metazoa > Annelida > Polychaeta > Phyllodocida > Nereididae > Platynereis > Platynereis dumerilii. The sequence goes on along the minus strand of JAPTHN010000001.1, from coordinate 108,676,287 downwards.
TAGATAGATAGATGGATAGATAGGCAGATAGATAGATAGATAGATAGATAGATAGATAGATAGATAGGCAGATAGATAGGCAGATAGATAGGCAGATAGATAGGCAGATAGATAGCTATATAGAAGAAAATATTTGGACGTCGCATATACACTGCAGCAAAGAAAAACGAGTGATCGTCATTTTGCAGTGATGACACTTGGATAGATAGATAGATAGATAGATAGATAGATAGATAGATAGATAGATAGATAGATAGATAGATAGATAGATAGGCAGATAGAAAGACAGATAGATAGATAGATAGATGGAACACAATGCTCGTTACATATATACACTGCAGAAAACAAAAGCAGTTATCGTCACTTTGCAGGGATTGCACTTGGATAGATAGACAGATAGATAGATAGATAGATAGATAGATAGGCAGATAGATAGACAGATAGATAGCCAGATATATAGCTAGATAGATAGGCAGATAGAGAGGAAGTGAAAGTGATTTAAATGGGTTGTACAGATAGATACAAAGCTAAAAATTTACCATTTTATGTACACTCTAAAAAAGTTCAGACAAAATTGGTTTTTTAGATTCAAAATGGTTTTTTGAAAAACCAAATTTCAATGCAAAACCAACATGGATTTTTAAAAAAATCCATGTTGGTTTTTTGCATTGAAATTTGGTTTTTCAAAAAACCATTTTGAATCTAAAAAACCAATTTTGTCCTGGCATTTTTTAGAGTGTACGTCACAAAATATGTAGTTGTTGCAGGGAGGGCTTTTTTTTTTGGGGGGGGGGGGGGTTTGTCAACATAAAGATGTGTACAAGGCCTGCTCTTTCTGGAGGAAGTGGTAAGCCCTTACAAGGGCTGGGTTAATTTGTGGTTTTTTAAGGGGGGCATTGAATTGCTGTTGCTGTTGCTGCTGCTGCTGCTGCTCTGCTTCATCTTCAAATTCTGTCCATCTGCCAGGGGACACTTCCTGCTGGGCTGTTCACGTAGTCTCGTAGGTAGTCTCGGTACTGTTTGGCTTGTCTTGTGGCATTTCCATATGCTGGAGCGAATCCAAGGTCATGCAAGGGGTCTCCTCTCCACAGTCCTTCAGTGACTTCATGGGTTGCAGGATCTTCTCTGTCCATTACGTCGTTGTCCATGGCTCGATGAATTCCTATTCTGTCTCGCAGAAGATTGTGTAGAGTGCAGGCTGCCAGAGTGATGGCTGCCACTCTGCCGGGTTTCTGGGGCATCGTAGTTAGGAAGCATCTGAACCTGTGGGACAGGATACCGAAGGCATTCTCCACCACTCTCCTGGCTCTTGAAATTCTGTAGTTGTAGACTCTGGAGGGGATGTCAAGGTTTCTTCTTGGAACAGGCTTCAGCAACCAGCTCTTCAGGGGGAAGGCCTCATCTCCAACGATGAAGTATGGAAAAGGATTCCCAACTGTGCCAGGTAGAGGTTCAGCAGGGGGTAGCCCAAGTCGTTCTTCTTCCAGCAGGTCCCTCAGCCTTGTGTCCAGGAAGACTCCTCCATCCGATGAGCTTCCTTGGCATCCAGCCTGCACGTACAGGAACTTGTAGTCAGAATCCACCAAAGCCATAAGCACAATGGAATGGAAGCCCTTGTAGTTGAAGTAGATTGACCCAGCTTTCCGAGGACATCTGATGCCAACATGCTTCCCATCCAGTGCTCCGATGCAATGGGGCATGTTCCACCTCTTCTCGAAGCCCTTGGCAACTTCCTTCCAGGATGCTGGATCCATTGGCAGGGCCAGCAGATGTTCGTAAGCTCGCATGATGGCAATGCAGACACTGGGGATAAAATTGCAGATGGTGTTGGGAGCCACTCTGAAACCGTAGGCCAAGGACTTGTAGCTCTCTCCTGTCGCCATGTACCGTAGGGTGACTGCCAACTTCAATCCAGGTTCCAGAGCCCTCCTCATGTTGGTGTCTTGTTTTGTAATTGCAGGAGCCACAGCAGCCAGGATTTCAGCAAAAATGTCAGGAGGCATTCTGCAGAAGTTGTAGTAGCCAGAGACATCATTGTTGGCCAATTCAGGCAGCAGCTGGTAGAAATGGCCATGTTGTTCCCTCTGCAGCAGCCAATTCCGAATCCACCATCTCTTCATCTTCCTCCTTCTCCGTATTCTTCTTAGATAAAAAGCACCAGCAACAGCAGCAACAACAGCAACGTCAAGGTCTTCCCCAGCATCTTCATCAGCCATCATGTCTGTCCAGCATCCAGGAGTGTCCCCTTCAAAGGTCAAGCAGCAAGTGAAGCAAGGCGGCCCTCTGCGGCCCTTTTTATTGGCTTTCGCAGCGCCCTCCTCCGCCGCGGTGCCCTTGACAACGGCGTCATGCTTTTCATTCCCGGCGTTGTGCCCTCGGGCCTACAGACATCCCCGTGGAGAACAAAACCATTCCCGCAGTCGTAAAAGCAATCCCCGGCGTTGTGAAAATATAGTCCGCCGCGGTGAAATAGGTTCACTGAGGGGCAGTTATAGGTTCCCTGCGGGGTACTTTTTATATCACGGGGCGATATAAAAGTATCCCGCAGGAGGAGGAAATTTCTTTCCCCCCGGCGACCTTTTGATGACGGCGTACAACTTTTCTGCCCCGCAGGGAACAAAAAGATCCCCGCCGTGGCTTTCGCTGCATGGTTATCGATTAGCCTTAATTGATTACATAATTGCCCTTCGCACCGTCCTAACTGAAAATCTTGCAAGAATTCGTCTGGCTCTGCGCCCCCGTCGATAAAAAGCTTACCGTCATCCCCCGTGAGAATGGGGCATAATCGGCAGATAGGGTGAATCAATACAGCATAGCCATTGCAATCTACTGTTCCTCTAGCGAAACAGAATGCACCGGTACATCAAAGTTGTCTGCACATATAGTCTTAAGTGCAAAATAATGATTCAACATGACTACATTGCCGTAAACGTAAATTTGAAATGAAATGATAAAGTTGAGTGTGAGAGTATCAAAGAACAATATTGAAATTTCATTACTTTGTCCGTACGATCTGATAGACAGGTCAAGGACATGGCGGAAAGAGGACCTGTGCGTTCATTCACACACTTGGCGCATTGAATTTGAGGAGTGTGTGTTGTATTAATTTGATTGCGCCAAACCTTTCAGAGATCGCAGTATTTAAATAATTGAACAAACAATGGCGGCCACAAAAAGTCCAGTTGGGCTGTTAGGGGAGGGAGCAGACATTCGAAGGTCAATTCAGGCTAGTGCACGTGTGACCTGCAGCCTCATGGGGACCTGTCACATTACATCACGGTGCAGAGCCAATAGGAGCCAATAGGAGCTGCCGAGGTGACTCCGGGAGCAGTGCACCGTCATTCGGGTCAAGCATTAGCTCTGCTCCACATGGCTTAGCTTTGCAGTCGAACCCATTACTCATCTTTATCTAGACATCTTTTCCAACTGCCTCCAGTGCACACAAAAGAGACATTACGAATGAAACTGAATATCTTGCCAACGTAAATTATCCAATTAAGGCGACTGGAAAAGTGGTCTAATTAATCCCAAGGCGAGTGTCTTTTTTCCTCTGTGTTGCTAAGAGACCTTTTTTAAATTCTATCACGAAGTGCATCAAACCACTTGAGAATGAAGAAGACTGATGCCATTTAGTTGAGCCACGACAGACTCAAGCGTAGTGATATACTAGCATCCCCAGCTTTCAGGCAAGTGTCTTTATTTAGGACCATACAAATCAAAGAAGATCATTTCCCACATTTTCCAGCTATTTTGTCATACATTTATCTACAAAACACCTAGATCAGAAGTGCTGAGACCAAATACATCATATGCAGGATATTCTGCTTCCAGTTATTCATCACCATCCCACAGAGATTAATGAGACCTGGATTCATTATTCCCTGTGGGCTACCTCTCTTGCAGCAAGTTGCAGGGAAACGTATATATCCCCTCATTTGAATCATATAAAAAGCATACTATGTCATTCAAGCAGAGAATGCTTCTAGCAAGATTAATTGTAAACACATCCCTCATCCATAATTACGGAAATGGGCCATCATTTCTATGATTCACATGAAGTATACGAATTCAGCAAATTGAACGTTGTATATGGCGTGAGAATAATAACATATTATGGGTTATGCAGGCTTCAGTAGTCTGATTTTTTCTGCTTTCAGATTCTATCAGGATGAGTCCACATGTGTGGGATTGCTGTATCGCAGCTTTGCCAACCCAAAGGTCTCTGCATACCCAGAGGTGGTCCTCAAGCTCATGTCTCTACCTAAGTCTCTATGCTGTGTATTTTTTGCACCTTTTCCCCACAGATATGGGTCAGTAATACTACCTAATGCTCCCTGGGAGTCATATGCAGAAAGCAGATTTGTGGGGATGCAAAAAGCCTGATGCAAAAAGCACGACAGGTCTCTCCTTGCCAACCCCTGGCGTCTGTGGGGCATACAACTCACGTGCCAAGCTGATATCTGGCCATGGCCCCTGACGAGTAGATTTTCCTGTCTGTTGAGAAAGGAAGCTTTATGCCATCGCCAGACAACAGGCAAAAATGCCCAGAGAATTGCCCCAAAATGCCTTCTCGTGTCCAGCAGATTAAACGATCTATGAGTATATCAAGCCATGTCAATGGGATACGTGAGTTGAACACTGAACATATCTCCACAATTGAGCACAGCTTTGCACACCACCTAAAATTGTATATATTGGCAGTTTGAGTTTTCCAGATTGATCCAACCACATGCATAGCATTCCCTATGGCCCTGGCCAGTCCTTCCACCTTTCTTGCACATATGTCTTGACAGAGTTTTTTCCTAGCCCACTCAGTCTTCTCATGATTGCAGCTGCTTCCCTGTGTTTTCTTTGCACATAGATCCCTTGGGAACCCTCCCCCCTGGGAACCTTAAAAACCTCAACCTCTGCTTCTATGCTCTTCTATGCTCTCCTTGCCTGCCAATGCTTATTCAGTCTCTTCCTTGCTCCCCTGTCTGCCTCTGTTCTTTCCCCTCCTCCTGCCTCTCCTCCTCAACTCGTGTTTTCAAGGTTAATTAAGGTAGGTGACCCAAAACAACGCAGACCAGAATCAACAGGAAGGCAACCAAGATGTAATCTCAAATCCCTGATCCTTCTCCACAACGTATCAACTCGGATTCAACTGAGCTCTTGTTTATCTGTTGGGTTTCTCTTTCTTCAGAAATTGAGTTGAAATCACCAAGGAGACCATGGCTGCTTAGTGGCCTTTTTGTTGCACGTTCATCACAAGCCATCTTCGGTCCATTTAGGAAGATGATACTTTGACATTTAGCTTCAGGTAATTCGGACATATCTGTCGACATTTCTGAATCACGAATTCAATTAGCAATTTTGGGCAATGTCTTATATATATCTGTATAGAACGAAAACAACTCAATCCAAAATTCTACTTTCGAAACATTGCCTCGTTGTTTACAAGTGTTTATATGCAATTTGTGTATGTATTTTGTATAGTAATATGTGTTGAGTGATATTACACAAGTATATACAATTTCAGCACGAATCACACCCATATTTTTGCTACAGTTATTTGATGCTCCTTTTCCTATATTATTTTCCTTTTCTTCCATAATACAGAAAGATACAGAAGGCAATTTTCATCACATCATTTCTCTTTGCATCAGTACCTTAACATTTCGAGTTCTCAACAAAAGCCCCAGGCTGGGAGATTCTGATGCTGCATAATGCATGGGCCACACCTCACTAAACGATTACATTGCAGAGCAAACAGACAACCATCTCTCCAGCATTTCTAGGATTTTTCTCTTAATCATGGACCAGCCCTTTTGCTGTATTGTGGAATCTATTTAACAGCAATTGCAGGTCACTTATCAGCACACCATATATCAAAATGACAAGAAATGGCAAGGCATCCAAATGGCACACTGGAGAAGACAGAAGAGAAGAAAGTATTTTGTTCTCTCTGGAGGTCTACACTCTACAGTGTCCCTACACGACGTTCTCCTTTAATGAAAGTTCAAAGAGATTCTAGAGCAAACAGCATTCAATTTAACATTCTGGTGCCAAATGCTGTGTGTTTTGCAGAGGGGCGTGGAATCCACAATTTTGTCAGGGTCAGGGTATGCTCACATTTCGCATTGTAACCCACACTGGCGGCTGCTTGTAACTCGAACTCTCAAAAGCATCCGAGTTAGCTTTAGCCGACTCAGTCTGCCCCCTGATTCTGGGTAAACACTGTGCTTGCTTCAAAAATATAAGTAAGTTTGCTGGCCAAGGGGGTCTATATTTGCTGTGCTTTGCTGTCTCCAGTGCCACACAATGGGTCGTGCTTCTGGGCCTGTCTCAAGTGGTCACTGCAGGACATATGGCTGCCATTGGATGACCAGTGGGATGACCGCTGGGATGACCAAGGGACGACCAGGACACTGCAATTGGCCACCAACCACTTATTCCCTTTTTTCTCCCCATGAATACATCTTCCTCTTGTGGACAGCAGGGCCTGGGAGACCATGCAGCTATATAATGTGGCCAGCTAGGGCCATGAATATAATGCTATATGATATGTGATAAATATAGCAGAGGAGAACCTAGTTATGAATGTAATAGAGTGACCATTCCTTGGCCATATAAAGACACGTATCTTATGGCATAAATGCTGCAGTGGAGAGGACAGAGCACAGGAATGAACAAATATATAACCAAAATAATGCAGAAGGGCGGTTACATAATGCATAGGCTGATATAAGGCAGCAAGAAGCAGCATATAAGCAATAATGCAGTGAGGACACATGATAAGCAATAAATGGCTATTGGAAGAGGGAGGGTCAGCAAATCAATGAGGCCATCAAACTGCCATCGGCCATCAAATAGTATCAGTGGTGTGCTGCAGGGATGCCCAGTGTCTCTATAACTACTTATGCATCCCAAGCTCTGCTCCTGGTGTCAGGCAAATACCTTTAAGCTTTATAAATGTGGTAAGGCGGCCAGTAACGTTTGTGTTAACATTAGCCGGGTACAGCACAAGATTCTATTTGAGAATACATGAAGCCATTATCGATCAGCTTGTGTTTACCCAGTGCGCCTTTGTGTTACTTGATTTCTGCCCTCCAACACGTCTCACGGCACATGGCTGTCTGCATACAAACCAGAATTTTCCATTACCCAAAATCTTATTCAACGCATTCCTTGCAATAACCTTTATCTTCACTCTAAGGACCTTGATACCGATGGGAATTTTATTTCGCTGCGGCTTCAAGAGGCGGCCGATCGAACTCGCCCTTCCTGAATGCTCGATAAGAAACAAGTTAACATCTCAAAAGTTCTGCCTCCTCCAAGTCCTTGCATGTGGAGCCATCCCTGCCTCTGCAATGTCAGATTGCCTTGGCAGAGCCTCTCTCCTTTTGCCTCCCTTTGGCTTATTAGCTGTTTGGATGCACGCAGCCCTTCCATGGGCTCCTTGTAAGCTTCCGCCAAATGCCTCCAGAAACATGAAGCCAATGTACATTTAAGTAAACACAAGACTCCCTCAAACTTTTCAGAATCTGGCAAAATGGAAAAATTGGTTCTTTCACTCCAGTGCTCTTGAGCCATTTGCACGATCTCTCCCTTAATTACAGGAGCATGTCTACTAAGGGGCCAGAAAGGAATTGCATGTTAAATTCTATTGTCTTCTATTTTTTGCCTCTAACAAAATGCAATTAGCACTAATGTTGAAGTTAAAGTACTAGGCATGGGAAGCTTAAGCATGTTAAGAGAATTTGGAGGAAGAAGTTCTCAGACAAACCTAGTCCAATTCGAAACAAAGCTATTTAGTCTACTTGCAATTATTGCAGTGCATATATAGAGATTCTAAAAGTCTTTTAGAGTCTCATATATGTACTGCAATAATTGCATGCAAGTAAAAGACATTATTGTGTTAGGATAACATAGAAGTGTTAATGTAGTAAATGTACTACAGAAATGACTGTAGTGTGTGGATTAATTGGATTGCAGGACACAATTCCCAGCCACAAACGTCACAATATTGCAGCTTTAGGCAGCATTGCTGTCATATAACTATGTTGTAATAAAACAGCGGTGTCCAGCTGTGGAGAAGTTCAAGCCAGAGGCCATAATCGTGAGCTGCTGCAAAGCCAAACTAATGAGTCCATGAATGGTAAGCACAGGATTGTGGCTCCCTGCAGATCCATAAAACTCTCTCCCAACCATGCTCGTTATTTTTTGACCTGTCAACATGGCAGAGTTGGCAGACCATCAATGGGAACAATCGGGAGAATTCCCGGATGATTCCCGGAGAAGCAGGAATTTGCAGAGATGTTCTCCAGCCTTCTCCCAACTGGTCGATAGTCCATTTGCAGCCAATGAATATATAAAAGGAAATCATTGATATATTAGGAGAAAGGTTAAGTGACACAGCGAATGAACCAATTGATAACTGTAGACTGTATATGACGTCTGTCAAAGCTGAATGCCATTCCCAAGAGACTTATATACTTCTTGCCTTGCTTTGTTTTCTGCTATCAACAAGGACAAAGGCTCCAGATCTGTCAGTTCTATAGCACACTGCACTGCACAGTAGTGAAAAGGTCGTTGGTATGATTCAATGGAGAGAAACAAAACTGCCTTCTCGATTTGGTATGCCATTCTGCCCAGAAATGCACCAACCTGATAGTTTTATTGTGTATGTGTTGTGCGTTTGTTATATTCAAATGACTTCCTAACACTCTTATGTTTGCAGTTGGCTTTGGAACTGGTGAATGGGAGAAGCATGCTCACTCAGACAAAAGCAGCAGAGATATGTGCAGTTTGTTGAGCAGTTTGTTCTGCAGCATTATGCAGGGCCATTGTTCAAGTTGGACCACACAGGCGATGACTGCAAGCAAAGTAAGCAAAAGTCTCCTAAGTCCCAGAAGGCCAACTCAATCATTGGCTGATCCCAACACTCCATTGTTTCCTCAACAATCAACCACGTGATCACACCTCTGTTCTACCCAACACAGGGAACCAATCAGCTGTAGCCATCAAGCTGATCAACCTGCTCCATAAATACTCATTGAAAGTAGCACAAGGAGGCAGTGGAGCTCCTTGCAATACACCATTGCAGTACACCATTGCAGTGCAGTCTCAGCCAGCCTCAGCCAGCCTCACAGGCCTCTTCAAATAGAGTCACAACTGAGCAGTAACCACTCTGGACAAACAGGACGTAAAGTCTGGGAATCTACAGACTAAAGGAGACCCAGACCACATAATGGCAGTTTTGTATGTGTTCTCCTGGATTGTATTTTGCCTTTTATGTCCAACCCAAGCGTTGCCTTTGCATCAGGAGCAAGCAGAAGCAAGCCAAGCAGACTGAGCCACTCAGTACAGCATGCTAGTCTCAGTAGTTGTCTGTGCCTTTAAGGCTTCAGCCTCAGTCCATCAAAATAAAAAAAGCCATTAAAGCCTCCAGAACGTCTGCAGAATAGGTCTTCACTATTCACAATCTTATGATTGGCAAAAGAAAGATGCAAATAACATAATGCTCGCGTGACAAGATTCTGCTTTTTGATATGATTAATGCACCTGAATAACAAAACATGAAAGATGAAAGTTGAAAATTCAGGTTGTACTTGAGAGATTGGAAGCATGACAGGAACATAAAAAGATATTAATAAATCAAAGGATCCTTTGTTTTGTGCTGTAACAAAAAGCATGTATGCTTCGTGTAATGTTGAAGAATTGTGAGTGTTTATGACTGATGGATGGCCCTCATGAGAATGTATAAGTGTATTTTAAAATCACATATTACTTGAAAATATGAGGGATGTTGGAGCAATCTTGCTCTGGTTTTCGAGCCACATGCAAAATGCAACCTTCGTCTACCTTCCAGGGTTTCCTTATGAAGATGCAGTAGAGGAAACTAAAAGGATGAAGCTGCTGAAGCCTCATGAAGATGCCTGGCTCATGATGATGCCCATGATGATGCCTCATGAGGACGCCCAAGGCTGTCTGCTAGACAAGAAAGTGGAACACATCCTCTCAAGGAGACACACAGACATGGGAGACAGGAAGGAATCGGGGGACAGAGACAAATTAAGAGACAGAGAAACTGGGTGATAAGAAGCATCTCAAATGCAGAAAGAAATTAGGACACAGAATGACAATGTCATGTAGCATCATGTAGCAGCTGCTTATCAAGTTGCTTCTCAAATTGAACTTTCTTTGTCCTGAAATTTGAAAGTTCTTCTAATAATGATTTGTGTCCCTTGGCAAAATCCTTACTCACAAAGCTACAACATATATACCTGGAAAACAACCAAATATGAAATAGTATAGACCAAGGCAGAGATTTCTCATATCGACAAGTCAAGGAAAAGGTCATTTTAAGAATACGAATCATACCCTTAATTCATGGATGCTTTACGCTACTCCTCCCAAACTACTCAATGCCCACAACAAAGCATTTGCAAGCAACATTATTTCGCGTCTTACAACAACCATAAGTGGGTGTGCTTTCTCAAACTGTTCATATTATACCAGTGCACTTATTATTAGTCCTTTCTCATGTTTATGCACGATTGTCAATCTTCTCTAATGTAGTAGTTGTTGTTCTGTTTTCCCTGGACTCATTATACCCATTATCACGGGTACTATGCTAGTATCAATAATTGGTGAAACGCGTAACTCGGCGAGAGCCAAGAAAGTCTCCGTAACTGCCACACTCTAAAAAATGTCAGGACAAAATTTTGGTTTTTTGCATTGAAATTTGGTTTTTCAAAAAACCATTTTGAATCTAAAAAACCAATTTTGTCTGAATTTTTTTAGAGTGCAGAAAGACAGAGTGCATTATATAATTCATATATATGCATGCCACAATGAAAATACTAAGAAAGAGCTAATATTCTTGGCCTGGCCATTCAGAGCTGCATTAGTTTGTTGTGACACAGGTGGGCATTGTGACTCAGGACATCGTGACAGTACTGTGTCTAGCTAACCTCTGATCCTGGTGAAGGTTGTCACGCAGCATCACGGCCAATGTTATCTCTCTCCATCAATACAGTAATCGGAGGCCTCCAATTGCCCAGAACAATGGCTTAAACACATTGTGCTTCAAGGCAATATGGCAATATGGAATCATTGTACATAATAATATTGCCAAACCGCAAGCTGCTCAGACATGACATTTCTGATTGCAGAATCAAAGTTGAAAACATCCTCCTCTTTCCTCAGGTTTCCTGTTGCTTTCTGCTGAGCATCATTCTGAGCATCATTCTGAGCATCATTCCTCAAACACTACACAGCCAACGACAGCAGCAAATCCAATTTTGTCTCATTGATATTAGGGGAATGAACAAAGGGCATCATTGTAACTTCTTCACTTGATAGACCTGAGCAGCTGAAAGCAGCTGAAAGGAGCAGAAAGCAGGCCTTGCTCATTGCTCGTGTCAATAAGCTGAGGCAGAGATTGGAGCCAGACTAATGTTGATGACACGCTTGGTGTAATGGAGTCTGAGGTGGGAGATGTGACCTGAGCTGCTGCCATGATTACACATCCCATCTCCCGAGCAACCAGCCGCATCAGTGACAGCAGCAGAAGCAAAAGCAGCAGCTGAAGCAGCAGGAGCATCAGATTCAACATCATCAGCAGCTACAGCAGCAGAATCAGCTGTGAGCAAGGTAACATCTCCAGCAGTAGTATCAGCCTCGAAAATGCCAGTATCAACAGCAGTAGTAGCATCAACCTTCAACAGTTATACTGCAGAATATCTTATATACATATACATATCTTTAAGACACATGTGATATCAAATTAAAATCAAAAATATAATATGCAGCCTCAACAATCTACGACACCATGCAATGTATGTACCTTCTAAAGTATTCCCTCATATTATGACAGTTACTACCATCATCACAGCAGTGACACCTTGGTAGCATCCAAACTTGGACAGATTGTTCCATGATCCAAACATCGCCAACTTTCCCAGCATCATCACCAACATAACCACCATCATCATTTTCAACAACGACAACAACATCATCCCCAGCAGCAGCAGCAGCAGCAGCAGCAGCAAGCAGTGGTCGTCAGGCTGCATGTGTCGCCAGTGTATCTTGATGGCCCTTGCCTCACTTGCATGGCCTAGCCCTGGCCCAGCCCTGGCCCAGCTCACCTCCAATGAGTCACCTGTATTCCGACCTGAGCCTTGGGCCACCGCTGATCGTGCCTCCGGCAGCTGTTGCTAACTTGCCACTATTTGTCTCACAGGCCCAAGTTCCTTCATCTAATATTCATTCGTCAATTTCCTGGCTGTTTTCCAGCCCTTTCCCTTTAGTCAATCCCCGTACAATGTATTCATATGGCCCTTCAAGGAACTCTCCCCTTTCCTATCTCTCTCCAATAACATAGCCACAATTTCTTGGCCAGCAGCACATTGTATTCATATTTTCAACCAATAAAAGACATCTTAACATAGAAAGGTCCTTTCCGTCTTGTAGATGTAATCACATATACTATAAGGAGCAACACTGCGTATATGCTGTATATATGCTGTATATGCCAGAAGCACAGAAGCACAGAAGCCAAGAAGCCAAGAAGCCAGGACAAAGGGAAGCTACAACACTCAGTCTCTTCATCTTTGCATTGTCTGAAGATTACTCATGCAAATTGAGCCAATAAGCCAGCTTGACTTTCCATCTCTAGACTGCAGCTAATCTTATTAGAGTGATCTTGCTAGGAAGACGCCATAATTTAGGCAGAAGGCAAAAGACGGCCATGGGGCTGAGCTATGGGCAGGGGTAGCAATTTGGAGCAGGGGGATCTGGGGGTATCTGGCGAGCACATTTCACTGAAATTCTCTCAGACATGATTGCTGACAGGTAGTTGATCAAGTAGGATGGAGAGTTATCAAGCATGTGGTTTAATACTCTGCTGTCAGACACCAACTCAGTGGTGGTCTGGAGCAGCACTTGCTCTTTGCTCCAAAATGCTCAACAGCTCTCAGCATCCTCCTTCAAGTCACCGTCAGCCTCCTGTGAGGTCATTTTGGGGTGAGGGTGAGGTCAGCAAGGTCACGAGATGTCAACCAAGGTCACCCAAGGTCAAAGACAGGTAAGCACCCCCTTAATTACCAGGTGCAGGAATCCAGCTGCTGTCAGTAAGGAGGATCCCTCGGATCATTAACTGGAATTAAAGTGGCATTCTCAGTCAGTGAGCAGGATGACCAAATCATGCAGGGATTCAACTAACATAGTCTTGCATTAATGGAATCGCTCAGGGTCTCATCAGCATTTACACATTCACTTACGTGTAAGCTAGAACCAAGCCAGAACCAAGCCAGGACCAAGCCAAATCCAAGCCAAAACCAAGACAGAACCAAGCCAGGACCAAGCCAGAACCAAGCAAGAACCAAACCAGAGGCAAGCAAGAACCAAACCAGAGCCAAGCCAGGGAGGTCAGAGATAACTGGGAGATGCTTGACGTTACTTTAGGTTGTGTCGTATAGAAGGGCATCAGCAGCCAGAAGCATCTTTAGAGGCATCTTTAACAGCAGCAGCAGCAGCAGCAGCAGCAGCAGCAGCAGCAACGTCATGGCCTACATCTTGAGCCGCAACATGATGCTCCCTTTCCATCCCAGTTTAATTAATTAGCCAGCTGAAAGGAACACGGCAATAATGGATGCTCCATCGGCTTATAGCACTAATGGAGTCATTCGTCAGAAAAATCTTCACAAATTCTCCTTTATTAAAATGTAATATTTGCTTGCCTTCAGCCAAGAAATCTTCAAGGTGGCATTTCTATTAGTCTGGATTTTTTATCAACACAACTTCACAGCTCGTAACCACAATTCCATTAAGCCTTTACTTACATTTTCTTCATGTTTCCTGCTAATGTTTGGATGATATCAATCAAGGCAATATCATGGGCCCATCAAAGTGTCATCAACAACTTGAGGGTAAAAATTGAGTCAGGCTCCTTCCACTTGTGGGGTAGGAAATCTGTTGAATGTCACCAAAATAAGTAATGTCATTTTGTAATTCACCTGCTTTTTATACTAATTCACTAACATGTTTCGCAATTTAACAGCAGATTTCCTGAGGATCTTTAGATAAACACGAATTCTCTAATGCATACATGAAGTGAACCTTCACCACTCCTGTCTGCAAGCCAGTCTGCAAGCCAGGAATGTATTTTCCCACAGCTTGTGACTTGTCAACATGGCTTCACAACTACTCATTCAGCAAAAGGTAGATTCTGGTGGATGTTTTTTCCTCTCATATTAAAAAGTGAAGCTTTTCATATTGACGATAGTTCGTAGCTCGAGTGCACACATTCAGATGGTTTTTGCAGCAGAGAGAAGCAAGCAAAGGAAAGCAAAGCAAAGCAAAATAAAGCAAAATAAAGCAAAGCTGGGCAATGCAATGCAAAGAGAAGATGGGTTGTGTTTACTTTTCTGGTATATATCTAGCTGCCAGAAGAACGCATGCATGAGCCAAAGCTGGGCTGGTAATCCACAAATCCAACTGATCCTATTTACTGTTACATTCCAGGGACAAAAAGAGCACAAAAATACAGCAGCAAGCAGCTATTCCAGGACAAATAAATCGAAGGGTTCTACTGACAGAAGGGACTAAAACAGCCAGGCCAGTTTGCATACGATTCACATGAATGTTGTCCTAATGCCGGGCTAATGTTGTGATAATGTTGTCAGAGCCTGTCTGTATGTTGTCTCAATTGATTTGATCTTTTTCACTGCATGCACTTGAAAAGCAGTGCTAATTTTTGCTGCAGTTTTTTTCCAGTAATTTCCCTTTGTTTTTCTAACCACCCTCTAAACGTTTGTTTGAAAGTGAAACTGATTCGACAATGAGTCTCAATGAGAGGACGGCATGACCCAGACTTGCTGGAACCAGAAAGAACCTGGGGTCCCCTGTCCTTCCTTTCATGTTGTAGCACTGGCTGTTGCACTTGTTGTAGCACTCCTCCATGAACCAGTGGACTCCATGTGCATGGATTGTTGCGGGCAAGCATCAAGCACACTGCTCTGCACAATCACACAATGGCACAATGATCGTGACCAGCAGACAATTTCAGCAAATGATGTTTGATGGGTCCTGCAATTAGCCCCATAATCACCAGCATCCACGAGGATTTGCAAAGACTATAGCAATTGGAGGGGTACCATCCTGACACAAGGTTAAACCACCCCATGTTGGGCCATGGAATCTGCAAATATGCTGTAAATATGCTGTAAATATGCCTGTGTTGGACGAAATGTCAAATTGACCTAATGAGAAAATTGCCTTCTCCCAAAGACCTCTTCTGAGTCTTTAGTCTGGATTGTTATTTGCACACACAAATTGCAGGGATTAAAGGTCCTGACAAATTGCCCTCACCCCATCTGAATATATCATGGTTAGGGGATGTTTTGCTTTTGAATCTATCCCATTTGAAACCCAGCTCATGTAGCATTATACATAAGAGGCTAATTGGAGTTTAAAGGCTCAGCCCATGTCGTGTGTACAAAACATATACCCTTACATGTGGGGTCACTTGTTATGTGACACGGTTTCAGCATGTATTTACATGGTATTAGGATTTCAAATTTGCAAATACCTAACGACCTGTCTCTTTAACGTTTGACAGAAAATGTCTATCTGCAATTTATTACTTCAAATTTCAAAATTCTAAACAGCAATTGCAAGTCAAATGTTTTTTAACATGCTAGCAACGATGTGAGATTTGAAAAGATGTATTATTTTGCAAAGTTGCAGTGCATATTCATGACCCTGGAATAAAGGAATAAATGACGTGGGTGGTTCGCAATATCTCTTATTTGAAATATATCAACATTATACCAGATTTCCACGATATCTTCTCTGAAATCAAATTCGAGAATAACCATGCTTCAAATCCACGTGACCCCAATTATTTAACTGGAGCAAAATGACCTTTTTACAAAATTTCAATTAGTTTCCTTTTTGTCCGTGATATCCAAAATTACATTGATCCACTGCGGAAAATGATGGCATTGTGCAAAAGGCGGAATGATCAAACAGTGTGCAGCATTCACCAAGGATGTAATCATTGTGGCTTTTTGTGACGTTGCAGCCTGCTGTTGCATCACAATAAGGACACAAATTAAGCTTGTAAACGCCTATATAGCCCCATCCCACATTACACAGTTGCATGGGCCCAGCCTGCAGTAAAACAAGGGCTTTTAAACTGGTGATGAGGATATGGATGGACATAAAGGGGGAAATGTCCCACTTAATCATGAATTCATTCCTGATTTCTTTTTTGAGTGGGCAATAAGCACATAATCATTGTCTTATAATACTGTAGACAATCACTATATACATTAGAATACAATGTATGGCATGTTATCAGAAACATCATCTGTCTCATAATAAATTCATATGGTATTCTGTCATTTCAAGCAATTGAACATGGTGAAAGTACCACTTCCTGTACTTGTCTTCGAAAAAGTAAGTTAATCGATAACAGGTAGGCCTATAGAGATTCTCTTCAGCACTTAAGTACTATTCAATAGACTTGAAACATGCTGCAAAACATATGGTTGCAATAAGAGAAAGAAAGCCAGAAAGTAAATGTTCAGGTAACTCCGATGAATGTTCCGAATGACAAAAAGCAAAAAGAAAAGGTACGGCGACTATCGTACCATGGCACGGAATGCCGAACCGGTGCGAAAAATGCGAAAACACCAGCCGGCATTCTGCACCATGTAAATCTTAGAGGTAGATTGCTCCAGGATGTCAAATGCTAAGTACACAGTACTAGAATCTTTATTGTAAGAAAATAGAGAATATATTGAGGCACAACAAAGAGCTGGAAGCAGTTTGAGGATGGTGTTAAGAGCAAACATGAAGGTGGTGATGGGAGGAGGAGGAGCAGATGATGAGGTACTAGAGCGATGCCAGCTTGAGGAGCTAAGCCAGCATCAGTACAGGAGCAAGCATCAGGAGCAGGCATCAGGAGCTATAGCATGAGGAGCACCATCAGCATCAAGAGTATAAGATGCAACTAAGCCAGATGGAAGTGTGCAGGCCAAAAGTATTCAGGCAATTTTCTTCTCATCTCTCCATCATCCACCTGTGTTGACATACACCTGCAGCATCAAGAACAACATCAGCAGCAGCAGCAGCAGCAGCAGTATGAGAAAGTGAAGGAGAGAGGAGGAGGATGTGAGAGCAGGGGATGTGGGCTTTCTTCTGCCGCATCACCTCCCTGATCCAGCCACATCAACAGAGTAAACTTGCAAATCCACAACACACAGCAAATTGGGCTCAGCACACACTTCTCAGGTTTGTAATCCTTGGCCAGGGAATAAAGATGGACAGCATGGTATTAAAGGGAACCAGCTATCTCGCGTGTTTAATAGGCAAGGAGAAACCCTGCTGGATGCATCATAATAAACATGGCAAGTTCTCGGGTTACAGGTTTACCTGGCTACTAGCTCAACACCTGTCTTGGTTTAATGCAGGTGAGCCTCTTGCAATCCCTACCCAATCCCTTCCCAATCCTTTAGCTTCCCTTGTCATGTATACCTGCAATATGCCTGGCACATTCTTACTCAGCTATTCGATTGAGAATGCAAGGTGCCTGTCAGTCACAACCTGTAAAAACACTTGACAATTACCCGATTTACAGAAATAGAAAACCACAATGGGAACAAAGCTCTCACACAGCATTCAGACAACGATTCTGTTGCATTCGGTTGAATTCATGCCATTCTTTTTCGTATACCTGGTAATTTTCTGCATTTCGCATGACAATTGAGAAAGGCTGTTCTACAGGGAAATTGAGAGAATGGCATATCCAATTCAAGATGGGAGCTCCTGGTGACCAGATCCCCTTACATTGGCTAATGAGGTAATGAAACATAATGAGAGTGACATTCTAGACAGGAAGCTGGCTTCCTGCAATATTTCCATCCAGCGAGGACAAAAACTGCCATTACTGGCTGGGAGAACAACTCCCCAAACAGCTCGGAATGAGCGGCCCTCAACAGGTAAAAAAACAGCAGAGTTACGAGCAGCCACAATGCCACATTAACAAGGCACCTCATAAAAGGGATAGCTACATGGCACAGTGGTGGAGGCTATAACAAATCACCAAATTACAATGTAATGTGCACCTGGTACTCAACTATTTAATTGCTCTGTTTTCCATTGATCACAAACAAGAGAGAAATAACTTGGTATTTGACAATAATGAAGATCTATTGATCACTGCAAGCACATAAACTACAGACAATAGCTTGGCTTTTTATTCTTGTGCTATGACATCAAGGGTTGCCATAAGGGCACCTTATATCCATATCCATCATACATGCATTGATCATGTAAATGGTGATGTAAGCTGCCTTATGCACACACAATATGCAGCATCAGAAAACAAAACAGATTACTCTATTTACAGAGCCAATTTGCCAAGAATTAATCAGATATCTGACCTAATCAAATACAATTACATTCATAGGCATGTACCTCGAATATATCTCCATTCTCCAAATCTGACTGGTTGCATGTACATCTGCATGAAATGGTCCTAATCAATGGCATATAGGCCCATACAACCAGATGGTGAATTCTGATTCATTGGAATCTATAGAGTGCTCAGTCACTATTCATAAACAAGGAAGTAACAGGAGAGAAACACCAGTGCTGACACTCAATTTGACACCACACAAAAGTGTTGCATGGGCAATGAGGTGTCCTTCCTTTGAAGTGGACACTGCCCAGTGACACAGGAAACGGTCAGGATGACACTCGATTGGTTAATCAATGAAGTCTGGCAGAGCACACACTCTAAATAATATCGAGACAAAATTGGTTTTTTAGATTCAAAATGGATTTTTGAAAAACCAAATTTCAATGCAAAACCAACATGGATTTAAAAAAAAAATCCATGTTGGTTTTTTGCATTGAAATTTGGTTTTTCAAAAATCCATTTTGAATCTAAAAAACCAATTTTGTCTGAAATTTTTTAGAGTGCATAGTGAGGCACATAGTGAGGCACATACATAGTGCAGTGAGATGAGGTGGAGCGCATACTGAGGAAATAGAGCTAATACATTGCTACATGAGGTAGACATCATGAGATGGGAGTCACACACCCTGATGAACACACATGCCCAACGCACAGCTCTCATAATGCCCCCAAGATCTATAGCCCCAATATCGCCTCCATATGGACATCACCACTTGGAACTTTTTCAAATGCAATTTGCTCAGCCATTTACAGTTGCTACCACACTAATTAAGTTCTTGAATTATTCCTCTGGTGTTGGAACTTTTAACACCACTCTCTGTGTCAGAGTCTGTTGGCTGATGGTGTCGGGTGTCTTACATCTCCATCCAATTTGCAGCCAAAGCCATACAAAATTCATCAGCATTTAAGCCTTCTTTATAAAGCCCCCACCAATACTCCAAGTGTATCCGACTTGATAAATGGCCTCAGCTGAGTACACAGCTCAACTCCAAACATTTTTTGTTTGAAGTTTCGTGGGGAGGGTAAAGATGATCCTGTGTAATTGCATCCAGAAAATTGGCTGGTCTTATGGCAGGCATGGGGTGTGCACTGTTCAGCTAGCAGCATAAGGTTAGCACAGGGCACTACTGGGCCAATGCTGGGGCAATGCTAGGGCACTCTTCATGGGCAGGGGCACAGCACCCTTGCATATATCCTGAGCATACCCTGAACACACCCTGTGAGCCTTCAGTACCCGGTAGTCTCCCTCATTGTTGGTTGCAATAAGCGTTGCAGAGGAAGATGGGGAGCAGACTGCAAGTCTGGCAACCATGAGGAAACCACCACATGCTAACATCATACATTACCATCATGGAGGAATCATTGCTCTGTCTCCATGCTCTCCATGCTCTCCATGCTCTCCTTGCTCTCCATGCTCTCGATGCTCTCAATGCTCTCAATGCTCTCAATGCTCTCAATGCTCTCCTTGATCTCCTTGATCTCCATCCTCTCCATGCTCTCATTGCTCTCCATGCTCTCCATGGCCTCCTTGCTCTCCATGCTCCGCATGCTCCCCATGCTCTCCTTGCTATCCATGCTCTGCACTGATCAGCCACCAATGATCAGCATGATTGCAGGATGCATCACTTTGACTGCAATTGCAGCAACATCCCAGTATACTCCCTGACTCCTCAGTTGCTCCAACCTTTATTGCTTAATTACTCATCCCTGCAGCAGCACCATCATCAAGTGCTTCCCAGCACCAGCTCATCGGCCTCCTCATCAGCTGCAGTGCTGTCAAAAAGGCCAACACAAACTTCAGGGAAGTAAAAACCACTGATGCTCCATTAGTGCAGCGCTTGGTGCAGTGGCAAAAACTCCAACTTTTTCAGTACCTTTTTTAACTGGTTGTTTTCTGGCAGACTCGCCTTTTATTTTCCTGAATGTCAAGAGGGTAATCTGGCACTGGGGGGAACTGGGTCCATATGTCTCAATTGTCATTGGGGCCCACACACCTGGGCCGAATTGACCCACTGCACATGTTTGTACTAAGCCACAGCCAGCCATAATGTATCATCCCCCTTGCATCCTAATAACACATCTAAGAAAACTGTAAATAATACTGACATGCTGGAAACTAGTACGTGGAAAATTGCCTGCAGACCTGCACTTGTGCGAGCCACGGCCTAATTGAGAGAATTACGATGCCAGATTGCTGCAGAATCCTCGGGTATATTCAGTTGCACTTAATCTGTGAAACTGACAAGTAGCGGATCATCTGGGGCTTCCTAATAATAGCCTGATGCAGTATTATAATGCAGTCTACATTGGGTGAATAGCTGCACAAATTATAGACACAATTAGACGGGGATACTGATAGCAGCTGAAGCCAAAACAAAGGATGCAGACATTGCAGGGCCAGCTCAGACGATCTCCTGATATGATCACCTTTTTTAGGATCTAATTACAGGAGAACACGTGTGCAGTTTCTATCACTCTACCAGTCTAGATCTGAGCTTAAAAAACCAGCCTCAATACAACTGAGGGAGGACTCAGGTGACTGTCTATTGAGGGGCTGTCAAACACCCCCGCCCCACATGGCATGCAAGGGTTGGACTAGCAACCCCCCCCCCCAAATCAAAATTAGAAAAAAGAGATATAGAGCTTTTTCTCTAACCCCCCCCCCCAACTGTTCCCATGCATGAGACCAACCACTTGACTTAATAAACGCACACTCCGTCCCAATAGACCCAGCATGAGATTGCATGTCAAATCTCCCAGTTTAAAAGAGTCTTTTTTTCCAAAACACACAACAGCATGGAGCAAAAAGTTTCTTTGCTAACTGAATTATCGTCCCAGTCACAGCAGGCTGCATGTGCATAGAGAATATTGGAGGAGAAATAACGAAAATGCTGCTTAACCTCACCTGACAATAATGACATGGCACGATAAGGTTATGACAGATAATACACGTATTAGTGGCTACAAATACATACCTCAGTAATTGTACACATGATATACAAGGTTTGGTTACATATCTGACATTGTTGTCACGTCATTACGTGATTCATGTAAGCCCCCCTCTAACTCTTTTATAGAAGTTACAGGCAACAAAAATATGTTCAGTCAAAAAAACAGTCCTGTCATGCCATGTGAACTTTCATTTTTCCATTTCAAGTAAATGGTTCCCAGTATGAAACAAACCCATGCATTATTGAAAGAACAGGTAAAACATGAAACATCAATAGCCAACATCATTGCAGCAATAATCCAAGCTATTATTAAACCCAATCTCCACAGAATGAAATTGGTCCAATTACTTTACCCACTTTCTCAGCTTACATGATAAACATGATGGATTGGAAAAAGAAATGTTATTTGGATTTAAATGTAAAAGATTGAATTTTTCGCTCCTTCATTTTCTGCAAATTTTTTCAGATTTTTTTTTTAGAAATTTCAAATTACAACTTACCCTGGATCCGACCTGGCAGTGTCTGCATGAATGGTCGACCCCAGAAGAACTGAAAAAAAAAATACAAAGACATGTTTATTCAAGTGTCCAAAACACTTAAAAACAAGAAATTCGAGGATTAAGAAGACAGTGCAGGTGAAATATAACTTGTGTGTGACTGTGACTCCACATTGAAAGGGCTACAAGTAACTTTAAACTCAAGTCACCTCAAACAAGACCCCTTAAAAAGATATGTTCACTTCTAACTGTAGAAGTATCAGGTAGGCAAAATCACATTCTTCCATGATGTTCAAAGAATCGGTGGAAATCAAAAACCTTTTCAGATGTTTAAACATGCGATTTGAAAAGACACTTCTTAGAAAAGTCTTGTTAAGTTGTAAAAGCTGGATAACATGCATGATATAATCCTGAAACACAACAGACAACCACACCTAGCACTGCTGAAGAACTTGGAATTTATGACATCTCAAGCCAAATTTGTCTCAATAGACTGATGCACGTCTTCAAATAAAATTAATATTTGTGTCACTGCCAATATTCCAACCAATCTTTAATCGTTTGCCTCTGCTCCCTCCATAAATCAGCATTAAAGATCGCATCTATCACGCCAGGAATATTTCCCAACACGTTTGCATCCCAAATCAAATCCAAGAATTCCAGAAAGCTAGAAGCATTTTTGCTGCAGCTGTTTAATTGCAGGGGAGCATATCTCAAATGACAGACCGCAGCGGACCATGTTCATTTTGCTCCCAATTCACAGATAATTACGTAATCATATGGAATCACATGTCAGTTAAGGCTGCAATTGCCAGAATATCATCCAATTTCATTGGCCAAATAAGCTGAAATAAATATAGGCTGGCTCATAACCGTTTTCTGATGGCAGAGCAGCCACCGAGAGATGCTGAAATGTCACTGGAGACATTGTATCATTGTTTGTAGGGGAGATGCATGGGTAAAGTTTCAAAATGTTGAAAAGGACGGCCATGCATGTAAAGCATAAACAGTTAAAAGCACTCATCAATTTTTGAATAATTGAAAATTTAAACAAATGACAAAAGGTGATTTCGAAAAAAAAAAGGAAACAAAAACGTCAACATGGATTCATTTTGGCATTAAGATTTAAGCATTTTAAGATTTCGCGATAAACATTGTCTGAATGGGGAGGCTGATGAGCATTTACATTGTGAGTGGGTTTTTGTCAATTTTTAATGTTGCATGAAGCCTTTTGTTGAAAGTCAATTTGCTGAATGAGATCTCATTTTCTGTCAGCTGCACATGTCGATTTAATATCACTGTTTATCAAGTCGGGTGCATGACAATTTTCAAGACTCTCTGGCCAGAGTGGCCCAGAGCATAGCAATAAGTGTGACGCGAATGCTCCCGATTGAATTGGAGTGAGTTCGACTGCATTTTAATGTCAATATCTGGCGCTGAGAGGCTCAAGCCATGGGCCAGCATGATTAGAGGTATTTTATGGTGGACATGGTCTAGAATTTCATCTGATCACAAGCAAACAATAAAAGGATGCGACTGATGAGTAAACATGGGCAAGGGGGTCAGGGGGACCACCTGGCTAGATGCTCCCCCACCATTGGGGGTCTGGGCACGTGCTCGCTCTTGTCACCCCTTAAAAGAGCCCGAAAGGGGCCAAAGGGGGCGGTGAACATTTTCAACAGTTTTACCCACACCACTTGTCCTTGGAGTAGATTTATGACCCAAAACCCATCCACGGCCCTCTACCCTTCCCCTATGAGTCCCCGGGCCTGTCCCTCAGCAGTCAAGAACTCCGCCAAATGCATAGAAATGGAGGGGAGAACCCCCCCCCCCCTCCCCAGCGCCACCACTCGGCAGACAGCTGCACCAGACACTGCCTCTCCAATAGCAAAGCTTGTTTTGGAAAATTACTTGCAGCCAAAGCTTATTAGAGAGGCAAAGTTACCCACTGCACCTTAATGGCTTGTCTATTAGGTCTGTCTATGCACACACCGAGGCACCCTGTCAGTCACATGCAGGTAATCACTCTATGAAGTGCACTCCAGACAGGGAGTCCAATGAAATATAAAATTGGGCCTCCAAAGCAACAGTTGCAACTCAGTTGTCTATTCAATGGTATAATATTTGGAGATGTCAGTCAATAAACCAAATAATCATTAAAGTCTACTTTTGATAACATGTAACACTAATCGATTCGCAACTGTTAGATTTGGTGATATCCCAACGAATTTCCTTCCCTTTTCATTCAATATTTGCTGAGATTGAACTTCAATGAATATTGCTTTCCTTAATACAACCGACCTGAATGGTTTTCACAAATTTATGTGTGATTTTGTTTTGGTTGTGATGAATGATTTGAACAACACATATTTCCGGTATCCAAATATCAAAGAAAAATTTTCAATTCAATCATTTATTATCCGCGTTTGAATTGGGTTGGAGATGTTTGATATGGCTTTGTGGAATTGCTTGGGATACTCTAAAAGGTCTTGAGCAGATTTTGTGGATTCTGTAATATTGCAAATATTGGTGTTGAGAACTGATACTGCTTGAAGGAAGACAAAAGAGGGGATCTCTCTGTGAGGACATCTGGCACCCATGCAGTAGCCAGCCACTGGGCCATTGGGTCTCCATTGGGTCTACATTGACAGTGCACTCTAAAAAAATTCAGACAAAATTGGTTTTTTAGATTCAAAATGGTTTTTTGAAAAACCAAATTTCAATGCAAAAAACCAAAATGGATTTTTCTAAAAATCCATTTTGGTTTTGCATTGAAATTTGGTTTTTCAAAAAACCATTTTGAATCTAAAAAACCAATTTTGTCCCGATATTTTTTAGAGTGTGGCAGTGTCAGCGGCTGTGTCCCACTCACTGGGTCTCCTGTCTCAGGGTAGCACAGGGCTTAAGATCTAATTCAAATATTGACCACAGACTAATCTTTTGCCCTCTGTGTACCTCATAACAAAACCAAAGCTGGACAATCCCAACAGACCCCAAAAAAGAGATTCAGTTGCAAGGGGCTCTTTGTATCTGGCCACAGAGCTGGGTAATTCGGGGATTTTGATATCTATCCCTCGCTCCAGGCAGTGTTCTACAAGCATGTGGTAAAAAGCCTTTAGATTTTACTCAACCTAACTTGTGGCGAATAACCAAATCAAATGTCAACTTTGAATCAAAACAAGTTCACTACCATCCGTAAAGGCATACCTTTGAAATTTGGAAAATGTCATCCTCAGTGAAATACCATTTCATCCATGCAGAGACAGAAGACCTTATCAATGATCAATTTGAGAACCACAAACAGACTCTGGCATTTCAAATGCATCCATTGATAAAAACTCCGCAGTCTAATCCTAGCTTTAATGTGATTACTTATTTATTGCTAGTTTCCAGAAACCTCGGCAATTCCATATTTTCTCGTGTGTTCTGTTGAATCTAATTTGTTGGCAGCAGAAACGGAATTTACACAGAGAAAGGATCAAACAAGCCATTGGGTTTGGTGTCTACCAGAGGCAGAAATTCATGGCTTGCAAATCAAACAACACTAGCCTCTCCCAGGGTTATCAACAATTTAACACATCCTCCAAAAATCCATCTATTACCCTTGCTTTTGGACACGTAATGCCTGGAAAAGTGTCCAAAAATTATCCAAATTTCCCTGTCCATGAATAAAGGCTGGTTACAAAACTCCAGGAGGCAAAAAGTGGCAAGTGCGAGGCCGATTTGGCAATTCAGATGAGGCCGAATTTTGGCGGAGGCCGATTTGATGAGCTGAGGATGAAAGAGTTGGGCAATTTGACGCTCAGAGGGGATTTACATAGAAATGTCAGACTGCAGCTCCCCTTATTAAATGATGAAGAGACTAATTAAGCCTGTTCTGTCAATTAGAACTTTACCCTTTGAGCAATTAGTGACTTCGTCCAATTTAACCAGCTTTGTCTTTGACGGGACTTTGCAGGGCTTAGCAGTCGATTAGCGAAGGACTGCAGTGGCAAATCATGGGACAGGAACCGGACCACCCATGGCTCCGGGGGACGACTAAATAGTTTCCTAAACTGCTTGGCCAAAAAAATGATGAAATGTGGGTGCACGAGTTGAACCTGACACTTGTTAATGTGGCATAATTGTGAAAATAGCGGCACAGGTCTGCAGGATCATGATTGAAACTTTGCTTGTGGCCATCCCAGCCCTCTCTTCCATGGTGGTCCCCAATAACTTTGCATTGATGCTCAATTATGAATATTTACAGGGCCAAATATGAGTAATGACCCCCTGTTATTTAATGCCTTGGGAAATCTATATGACAGGGCCACATAATCTGAATTCTGGCAAAATAGACAATAGAAAAAAAGGAGGAAATTGGGCACCCCATTGGATACAGCTATGCAGAAAGGGAAAACTATTTTAATAAGAAAAGGCATGAAAGTATAAAGTATTTTGTCACTACCTCATAACGATCAGCTAGAATTCCTATATATAATAGCAATAGGCCTAGTTAAACTAATTTCTTGCTTAGATGCCAACTCAGGTGTGACAAATGGGACTTGTTTCTTGTATTCAACCAGCTGCAGAAGCAAAATCTACAGGTAGATCCAGCAACCTATAATTTGTCAGCTTGGGGATATTTTTTGCTTGTTTATATTGCTTGACATCCACCTGTCCCCGGCGTATCAGCGGCTGCTGGCAATGACAGTCCACCTCTCCCAGTCTCCCAACATAGACAGATAGATGCTGAGCGTCTAGGTGGGCCCTGGCCCCGCCCCCTTTGTAGAGAGTGCCTGGCCCATTTGGCATCTATTGTGTAAACGTCCACTAATCTATTGTCCTTTATCAATGCAGCCCATCCTGTGAAAATGTAAGTTTTGTTGTGGGAAGAACACTGCTTCTGATTGCATGCTGGGCCTTTCACACTTGAATAGACCTCTTTCAAAACACAACTGAGTTCCACAGAAAACTGCCAGGACAAGCAAGGGTGAGAACTTGTCTTAAAATAATCACAATTGTGCACAACAGGCAACTAGGCCCACTCCACACCCCATCACAGCAGGACTTACGAAATTAAACAGAAAACAACTTAAGTGAATTTAAATAAACCAGTCAAACGCAAAAAAGTAACAGTCCAAAATGTTAAAGGAATTAAAGGAGACCAGAAGCCTCACATGATCGAAATTTCCCCTGAACAATCTGGGAATTCACAAAATCAATCATCAATGTTGCAAACTGATGTATACAGCAAACACTCAGTGTAAAATGAAATTAAAAACTGACAACAACCGACCAACAGATAACAAAATCTTCACAGTTTATTGGTTAATAAAAGCTGTGACAATTTGGTGGCTTGCAATATATTGGGATTTTAATTTTATTTTTAGACCAAAGAACAAATTTCGATTTTTAAATCAGCAAATTCAGTGTAAGGGATTATAAAACACAGCATTGCTAGACATTTTAAACTTCAATTTCGAGCAAAACTTAAAATTGGGGATTATCTTGTTGTCTTTTTCTCTCTGTTGAAAATAGATCATTGGCAGTTTCAAGCAACTGCTAAATTGACAACATTCACTTCACATTTCCAGGACATTTCCCTGCAGCTTTAGTGGATATCTAATTGACAAGAGATTAATTGGGGAATTAAATTAAGTACGTTAAGGGAACTTACGCAGCGAGAGGAGCAGCGGCAAATCTCTGACTAGCTTTCGTAAATCCATTTTAGGTAAAGCCCATGAGCCGTCCAGTGGCAATGAAATGCTTATCCAGTTTACTCCGATGTTAAGGTCTCCTTAAACAGCAGTATGTCCGAGGTCACTTCATGCAAGGCGTCCAGATGATCCTGTTGGGTGACTTGCATTCTACATATCCGTCCAGAGCTTGCAAAGTAGCAGATGAGCTCTAAATCCCTGAATCCACTTTCAAGCACCTCAACTCCAACTCAGCTCAGGTGGTACAACTGCAGGTGCGGAGTGTAAACAGTTGACAACGGGTTTGTTGTGTGTAAAAAAACAGCATCCACGCTGAGTGACAGGTGACAGTCTTCAGATTACAGCCTGCAACACCTGTAATTGCAGCTGCAGCTACTTGGAAAGATCAGCAAGGATGCTAGGCTGTATCACATCCAGTCTTTCACAGACCCTCTCCCGCAACTCAGAGACATAAACTGAGGTCCTCAGCCACAGCGCTGACTCCACCCTCTGGCCTCCCTCAACACTCACGCCCTCTGCCGGAAAATTCTCTCTCAGAAGTTCTCAGATTCAGATTGGAGCCAGCCCAGATCTCCCACACAGCGAGGCAGTGAAAGCTTCTTTGTAAAGCCTAATTAATGAGAAATCACGCTCCACAAAACCAGCCAATGAAGAGGAAATTAATTCCAACCAACCATTTGCAATTAGTCGACTGTTGCTTCCCAGCTTTAGTAGTTAGTAAATTATAAAACCAGAAAAAGAGCATGATCAGACAGCCAACAAGTACTGAATAATTCAACAGAATTGCTTCAGCTTGGTTACTATCAGTAAGTCAATCTCTTAAGAGTCGATAGCATTAATCCGCCACTATAAATCCTTAAGAAAATAGAGTTTTTACAAAACAATTAGACAATACATGATTGCCTTCTTAAAACACCACACCTAGCAATTAGAGAGAATTTATAGATCTAGCAAGAAAGCTGTTGGAAAGATGACAAGCTCAATCTCACTAATCCCCTGAGTCCAATCTGGTGATTTGCAATTGCAATTAAGTCTTTAGCATTGTAATAATTCAGCCTGTTGTTTTTACTGGAGACTTTTAATGAGTTATTAAATCCGGGTCAGTTTCAATGCATGGAGCCAGCATTGTATTGACAAAGCAGCACAAAAACATAATTATTGGGGAAATAGTCCAAAATACACAATAATGGAGCATAAAACAATAGCTAACAATGGACTCTCTAGAATTGGGAAAATGTGAAGCCCAAATAATGAAACAGACCAAACAGTCCTAAATACACACATTGGCATGCCATTCCAAATTTCATGAAATTCACAAATTGCAAATTTTGAAGCCTAGATTTTATTATTTGCCAAGTGTACAGTTTGGTGAAATGTTGGTGGTGGCAGCTCATAAATCTAAAAGATGAATTGGAAGGATGATTCGTGAATTTCACTTTTGAATTGTGCAGGACTTGCCCAGAAGAATTCTCGGCTAAATGATGAATGGTACCTAAGGGAAAGCACATCCATCCTCAAGGAAACTTGACGTGACCTCCTGGAATTTGCAGAGGCAGGGCCCAGCTAGGCAAGCTGCCAGTCTGACGGCTTTCCCAATTAATTGTGCTACTTTCAAGACTTTTCCTCTTCTAGAGTGAAGAATTTGTAAGGTGCTTCAATTATGGACAGTCACTATAGACCTCCTGCTAAATGGAATAAACGGAGGCAACTTGAAATTCCATAGAAATACTGTTGTAAAATGCCACAGATCCTATCAGACCCTGTCTGGCTCTCTCCTAAAGTAGCAACTGGTGTGGCCGCTATGTTAAGCTACATATACTCCACATTTTCTAGAAGGCTTAATTTAATTCAGCCCTCTCAGCAAGACACATGCCTGTTACATTTGGCCTTGTAGGAGCAACCATTAAAGAGAGAGCTCTGGCTGTTCCACTATAAATGCCCTGATATAATGTTGCGCAAGAGACTGCCATAGAACTGCCATAGGAATCACAGGACTGGTATGGAGCTGCATGGAACTATAGCAGGGATGCGCAGCTTGGTGCCTGAAAGTGCCTCAGCTCCATGGGGTGCACATTATGTAGTCAAATGTCACCGAAGCAGAGCTCTTATCATCAGCATGTAAACTGTCCCTGGGTAATGGCGGTCTTTGCTATTCTCTGCAATTTACTGATGCAACTCTGACCTTAAGCCTTGTAGCAATTAGCAGCCTAATGGGAGGCCAAAGCAAGATCTGATGACAGGATACCAACCAATGGCAACCAATGGCAACCAATGGCAACCAATGGCAACCAATGGCAACCAATGGCAACCAATGGCAACCAATGGCAACCAATGGCAACCAATGGCAACCATGGCCTGCAGAGTTGCAGATGCAACCAAAGGCCTTAATCCTGGGCACATTCATTATTAGACTCTTCAGAAAAATGAGTACAAGTTTCACAAAACAGATTTCAACATTCATCTAAAACGATGATCACAATATGTTATAGGCCTACGCTGTTTTTTACCCTGTGTGATCTGACGCAGCTAGACAAAAGATGAAAGTAGAAAAAGGACCTCCTCTATTAGATTAAGCAGCACCCATTTACGACTGGGAATTCGGAGACAATTTTTTTTCACCATCGACTATATCAAATTTTACAGGATATGTGCCAAATACATGTCTTGGGAATTTTGGCCAATAATATCATTATTTTGTTTTGTACTATGCTAGTACATATGAACACTGAATTAACATACCCTTCAGATATCATGTCTACCAATGAGTGGTAATTCAGCCCGTGTATCAAACCAACCACGATTTTACAAAAGCCATCAATTTTTGTTCACCAACTAATAACTCACTAAGTGGCAAGAGTAATTAAGAAGTGCCATAAGCAGTGATTGTGCATTTAGCAGCTAAGACATAATAAGCAGGATATAATTAACGATGATTATTACCTGTAATTACCATGTCAACACAAGACAGACCCCAAGCTGTAATAATTACAAAACAAAGGCTAATTTTCGTGGGTTTAACTTTATTTCTCCCACAAAGAAAGTAGAGAAGTTTATACAAACAGAAACATCAATTATCAACAGTGTTTGCCATAAAGAATTAAGAAAGAGTAATTAAAATGGCAAACTTGACAGGTAAATTCTTAAAATAAGTCAATGAAATAATGACTTAAGTGCTGACCCCAGGCTGAACTGACATTCTGGTGTATCACATTTCTTTTCCTGTGTGTAAATCTAAATTTTAAATGCAACTTAGTGTTGACATTTTATAGAATGTGGATGAAATGTATACTTGTCTGTGCTCGAATTTAAGATGGTTCATTCTAACAATATTCAGGTAATAAATGCACATATTATTTCACATAGGTTCAAGTATATGTGTATCTTTATATAGTGTTGATCTCAAGAGACTGGTGTGTTGCGCATCTCGCACATATTGCATTTGTACGTGACTTCGTGTTGACATTTTCTGCCTTGTGCTGTCTGAACCTCTCTGAGGGGAATGGGAAGGAGTCTTATTGGTGAAGAGTCCTCCTCATCTCTCTGACAAAGTCTCGCGAAGTCTCGCATAGGTGAGAATTGCATTATGTCTTACTGTTGAGCAAGAGAAATCTGATCCGATGGAGAAATTAGCCCAGCATCCTCGACCTTCAGCATTTGGCTTGCTGTCTGGAGGAGATTTGCTTTTTGCAATATTTTCTTTCTTTTTGTGTCCTCATCTTCATGTGGTGACATAAGTGATGGGTGGTGTGGCCTCCCAGTTGCTGTTGCAGGCATTACCAGGCAGTAACCACACAGCCTCTTGATAATGGACTGCTGATGCACTGATGCAGGTTGGCTATTCAGGAAATCCTAGCTATCATGAAGCACCTTCTTATCTCATTGTTTAGATAGCTCAGACATGTCAAGTGACCTTCTCAGAGGGCAACCAATCTTGTGGAGAATTTTCACAACTCCTCAGGTCCTCAATTTTCCTCACCTTAGACCACTTACAAGTTCGTGGAATTCCCAGGTCAGTTTATCTGCCATAAAACCAAGTGTTTGCCTACAAAGAAGTTCTTGCCAAATGCTTTGGATTGATTTAGGAGGTCCAAAAAGTTTCAGCAAACCACAGGCATAGTTTTTGCATGTCAAATCATATATTCCTCTAACAGATGCACTCTAAAAAATGTCGGGACAAAATTGTTTTTTTAGATTCAAAATGGTTTTTGAAAAACCAAATTTCAATGCAAAACCAAAATGGATTTTTAAAAAAATCCATTTTGGTTTTTTGCATTGAAATTTGGTTTTTCAAAAAACCATTTTGAATCTAAAAAACCAATTTTGTCCGAAATTTTTTAGAGTGTGGGCTGGGGATAGTATGCTGCAAATGAGTGATAATCAGGGCATGTCAAGTAGCTGTTGCTTTATGGGCATGTGTTAACAGTCCAGAGCTGGTCTCTCAGCTACTTTGAGCATGATACATGTCCAACCATGTGGCAAGCCTTGCTTCCGAATTCCAGTGAGATGTTGCAAGAAGGAAGGAGGGTAAGAGGGAGGTTTACACAGTGCTAAACTGTTGCCTTTCACTGCCTCCTTGGTGGTATAAGCTTAATTGTCCAAAATTGTGCACTAGCAATCTTCACCTGAAATATTTCTTGACTCCAGCTTCTTGTTGCTCAAGTACAGACATCTGGTAACCATCAAAATGAGTCAAGATCGGTTTCAGTGATGTAACTTTATGAAGAAGTGCAGCCACAAATCTTCAGTAATTGGCAAAGAAACTGCATGGTATACTTGGGTGGAGACTCAGTGGAGTACTTACTTCATTAAGTTCATTTCTTGAAGTATTGCCACATTGTATACCAACTTCCACATTCGTTTTTGTTTGTCACACCCTATTCTCCAAATGTATACTTGCATTAGGCATAATAATTGCCACATAAACATGAAAACTCACAGACTTGGAGTACAATCTGCAACAAATAGAAAACAATCAGACCACATTTTCCTGCCCACCTTATTACAACATCAGCACACTGAGCACAATGTCATGCTGGCTGCAGAGCATGGAGAGTCGAATCAAGAGTGGTGTGGCAAACTATGAAACGTGCCAAAATCAGACTGTTGAGCAGATTTGAGCAGACTTGAGCAGAGCTTCAGCTTCCTGGTAGGAGGTATGGGACTGGAGTAACAGTGGAGTGCTACCACTTTGGATTGTCACTGGCTAATGGCTGGCAGACAGTTGCAGGTCTTGACCTTGTCTCGGCAAGGGCCTAAGTGAGGGCCACAAGGACCTCTGAGAGCTATTAAGAGTATCACTTGCCCTCTCCATCATGTCCAGGCATTCTGTTCAGGTCATGCCAGTGCTGATCCTCTCTCTGGTCGGTCAATGGCTTGTTCAGCTCAGGTGATGTAGTTCATGTAAAGGCTAACTTATTTTAACATGCTGCCTGACATGATATCTCAAAAAGAGTTTATGAAGTCATTCATCCATACTTTTGACATTTGCAGACGTTTTGTCTGAGTTAACACACAATTTTGGACGAAAATCAGCTAGCGTTTGTTTTGTCTGTTTCACACAAACCTTTTTTCAGTGTAATTAATAATTTGATTTGGTGAGAAAGCCTCTTTAGGTTTAAAAACTATAGGCCTACAATTAATGGTAGGATGACATCAATCCAGATCTTTCTCTGGTATCCTCATTGTTGAGTATGAATTATCAGTTCTTGTTTGAAATTTGTGGATGCAGGAATCATAAACGCCATGCATGTGTTAAACAGGAGGGCAGGCTCTTTCTGCACAAGTAAAATTGCTTTCATGGGTCTCCATTTTCTGTGTGAAATTGAAATCCACGTCATCCTCTCCGCTTGTCTCGCTGAGCACCTTGTCTGTGTCTGAAAATAAGCCACCCCTGATGCTCAATTGCTGGTGATAATAGTTTATCAGAATTCGGAAATAGCTTCTTGTCAAGTAGAAGGTTAGTCATTGCTGTGTTTGGCCACTTAAAAGTCACCCTGTCATGACTAATGTTTTTATGCTGGCTTCTTGAACTTTAGGACAAGATTTGTTATAGTACAGTATTGGCTATGCAGCCAGCATACTATACTGATTGCCCCATACGGAAAAGTGTCAACCAGTTTGGTCCCCACCATTTAGTAATGTCAGCTAGAGCATTACAAAATATCTTATGATCACAAATACTTAATATTGTTGCATTGATGTAAAAGTACACCTGCCACTCATTAATCGACCAATTGGTGCAGATACAATTGTTGCAGGACCTGAAATAATTGGGGGTGAGTTGTAACAATTGGGGGTGAATAGTAATGAGAGCAGTTTGTTCTATTTATAGGTCCAATTTCTGGGTGGCACATCCTTGGGGTGATTCACAGACTGTTAGTGACTTACAGTTAGTGACTAACTGGCAGTTCAAGACTAACAAACAGTGAATCAACAACAGTTAGTGCTTACTAACAGTAAGTGACTAACAACAGTGACTTACTAACAGTACCTAGTGACCAACTAATGAACAACAGTTAGGGACAAAATGACTAACAGTCAGGGACTAGCAGTTAGTAACTTACAGTTTCCTAACAGTTAAGGACTAGCTGACTAACATGACTAACTAACAGTTAGTGACTAACAGTTAGTGACTGACAAACAGTGACTGACTAACAGTTATTGAATGACTAACAGTTAGTGACTGACTAACAGTTAGTGACAATTAGTGACTAATTAACAGTTTGTCACTAACTGACAGTTTTTGACTAACCAACAGTTTTGACTAACTAACCATTTTTGACTTACAGTTTTTGACTACAAACAGTTTTGACTACAAATAGTTTTTGACTACCAGTTTTTGACCAACTAACAGTTTTTGACTGAATAACAGTTTTTGACAAATTAACAGTTTTGACTGACTAACAGTTTTGACTACTAACAGTTTTGACTGAATAACAGTTTTTTTTACTACAAACAGTTTTTGACTAACTAACAGTTTTGACTACTAACAGTTTTGACTGAAAAACAGTTTTTTTACTACAAACAGTTTTTGACTAACTAACAGTTTTTGACTTACTAACAGTTTTTGACAAATTAACAGTCTTGACTGACTAACAGTTGTGACTACAAACAGTTTGGACTAACTCCCCCTTTTCACTAACTAACAGTTTGTGACTAACTAACAGTTTTTGACTACTAACAGTTTTGACTAACTTACCATTTTTGACTACTATCAGTTTTGACTAACTGTTTTTCACTAACAGTTTTTCACTAACTGTTTTTGAATGACTAACAGTTTTTGACAAATTAACAGTTTTGACAGACTAACAGTTTTGACTAACTAACCATTTTTGACTACTAACAGTTTTGACTACTAACAGTTTTGACTGAATAACAGTTTTTTTTACTACAAACAGTTTTTGACTAACTAACAGTTTTTGACAAATTAACAGTTTTGACTGACTAACAGTTTTGACTAACTCCCCCTTTTCACTAACTAACACTTTTTCACTAACTAACACTTTTTTTACTAGCTAACAGTTTTTGACTAACTAACAGTTTTTGACTGACTAACAGTTTTTGACTAACTAACAGTTTGTGACTAAATAACATATTTAGTGGCTAACAAATACTAACTACCAAAACAACGGACTTAATGACTAACAGGTAGTGACTAACTGATGAACAACAGTAAGGGATGCCTGATTAACAGTTAAGGATTGACAGTCATATATAGTGACTTACTAATTAATAGTGAGTCATATTGAACCTATGCTCCCCCATATGAACTTGCCAACTCCAGCTAAACTGTCATAGGAATAAAAATAACAGTCAATACAATACACCAGTTAGTGTAGATCAGCAGAGCAGGTATAAGAAGCTATAAGAGGATTTATAGATGAACCCATGATGTGTGTGTGTTCAAGACCTAGTTAGTGAGAGATATAGAAAAACTAGAATCTATGAGTTTCATGAAACCACTGCAGACACACCTACAAAAACAATTTCTGATTAATATAAAAAATTTTATATGTATGATGAGATCAGGGATAGACTGGAAATGAAAGGGTCGCTAAAATCTCTGGAAATTCACAGAGTTTTATCAGGTTATTGTTGAGGCATTGTATGCATGTAGGAAAAAATGATTGTTAATTCTTCTGAAAATGTGCTGAAGGGAGAAGTGGGCCACCTTGCATAGGGAGAAATGTACCACAAACAAGGTCAAAAGTTTTTTTTTTATTCATTCTAATTCAAGGACTTGAGAAATCATAAAACAATGGTAAGTTTGGTGTTTCTGGATTTATTGACACTGAACATATCACGCTAAAAGCCTAAAATATCAGTATTATTCTTTTAAAGAAAATTGCTCTTGTGGCCAAATTGACTTTCCCCTTTATGTCCCACTTGGTATTCATGGCAACAAAAAAGTAAAATAAATGTTAGAAGAATGCTGTTGAATTCTTTGAATTAAGTGCTGGCTCAGTTGAAGAGTAAAATCCTATTCTGCTATTTCCCAGTCAATAACTAAACAGATGGCCCACTTCTCCCACCCCTGTGGCCCTCTTCTCCCTACCAGAGGGAGAACTGGGCCACTTGGTGATAAAAATTAAGTACCATATTTCATGAAAAAATAGCATGGACTGACAGAAAATACACACCAGATATAAGCTCTAATATATACCAAAACTCCATTCTAAAAGGAAATACAGGCACTGAACTTCAATACTGTAGTCATAAAAAGGAGAAATGCAAAAAGTGGCCCACTTCTCCCTACCTTCCCCTACATAGAAATTCAACATTTCAATTTATTTTTATGACAAATATATTATCCCTTTCTGAACGGAAATAATTTAAACTGAAATAAAATTTAGTTCTATATGAAATATAATAAGCCTATCCTTTTATTTTGTTAATTGCTATGTATACAGACTTAGATGTTTACCTGAACAATTTATCCTGACACATTTTCTTTAATTATGTAATGAATGACTCAATTAAAACAACAGTGTCATCCAATTCAACTTCACACCTTTTCAGACAACAGACTAGTATTACTGCATTAAACTTTTTTTTCTCTCAAAAAGAAAACAAAATACAAAAATTATTATATATCTTGAAATATAGATAAGACATAAATATAAGATAGATAAGATAGTCTATCTTTGTATATTTCCATCTTATCTTTCTATCTTATCTATCTATAATTTGATTGCTGACAATTACTGAAATATCCTTGCAATTCAAGATCGTTATTTCAAATGCCACTATTCAGTTTTTGTATACATGTATGTAGATAATAGACTTCTGTAAATTATTCTTTCCACATATACATCCGGGTTAACCCCTAGCCTGTTCCACTGGCCCTAATCCAAGATATGAGGCTGTGGAACAGACTAGGTTGACCCCCTGTTACCTACGTTGCTATAGCAACGAGGATGCGCTGAAAAGGAGGGGGTGGCTCAAAAAGAGGGGGGTAGCAAAAACCCACAGGACGAATTTGACAGATGCTGAGATAAGCTGCCCATTTAGATGTTTTGCTCCTAATGTCAAAACTGGGGGTTAAATGAAAAATCTAAAGATGTTACACATTAGGAAAGCATGGTAAGTAATGTGTGTTTAAAGGAGAAGACTGGACATGCCCTCAGGATACTGGGACAGAGTCTAAAACTTTGAGAAAGTGTGTAAGAAATCTCGGACGAAATGTAGAAACCACTGCCGCAGCAGAGCTGCAGTGGTTTAATAACGTGCAAGCACTTTAAGCAGCGCGAAATGTCAACATTATATAGGCTTACCCCTGCAGGGGGAAGCTTCCCTCCCTAATATATAGCAGTAGACCCACAGTGGATGCAGACTGTCACAGCTGAATGCACAAGGAGGCCACATGGCCAAGTGCACTGTAAACATGCTGCATGCAAATTCAGCTGACCTTTGACCCCGTGAAAAGAAGCATATTTGTTTTCTTTATTAATTTTTATAGTTACAGTTGGGCACCAAAAGTTTATCTTCGTGATTTAAAATTCAGGAGAGGCTATATGCTAAGTTTGAATGAGATTGGTATGCAGGGGCACCCATGGTTATGGTCATAAGTTTTGGAAAAAATGTCTTCAGTAAGAGCTAGCGCTTCGCGCTGCTAAAAAGTATAGTTGGTATCTCCAGAGTATCGCATGCCCCCCTTGGGATGAAGAGATAGAGAGGGTGAGAGATAGGCAGATAGATAGATAGATCTATCATGGGTTCATCTATAATTCCTGTATAGCTTCTTATACTATATCATGGGTTCATCTGTAGTTTCTCTTATACCATATTTTAAAATTCTTTTGGAAAAATATACTCTTACTGTAAATTTTGAAATCGTAATCACTACAGCCAGCATATATCTTTTTTTTCAAAAAGATTTTCTTGTTCTGGCATTTAGTGACCAAGAGGTTCAATTCAGAGCAGCCAGCCCACCCCTTGCATGGCAGGTCTACCTTTGGGAATTGATTTCAATTGTTTAATCGACCAGTGAATCATAGAGGCTCTGCTAATTTTCTTCTTGGGTTGCTTGTGGAAAAAGAAAACAAGAAGCAGTTGCAAAAACAAACAAAAATCTGCATACTGCACAGGTGAAAGTAATATTGATAAGAAAGTTATATTGATGGGAGGAGGTGAGACAAGATGAGGCGAGAGTTAGGAGATAAGAGGAGATAAGAGGAGACAAGATGCGAGGGGATGAGACATGAGGAGACGAGATGCGAGGAGATGAGACGTGAGGAGCGAGATCTGAGGAGACAAGATGCGAGGAGAAGAAGCATGTGGAGAGGAAATGCGAAGAGACGGGACATGAGGATATGAGATGTGAGGAGATGCATGAGACATGAGGAGGCACGATGCAGGGAGACAAGATGAGATGTGAAGAGACAAGATTTGAGGGGACCAGACATGTGAGGAGAAGAGATGTGAGAAGATGAGATGCTAGGAGATGGGACATGTAAAGATGAAATGCAAAGAGATGAGACATGAGAAGACAAGATGCAAGGAGACAAGATGAGGTACAAGGAGACAAGACGAGGAGATGAGATGCGTGAGAAGAGAGATAAGGAGACGAGATGCAAGGAGATGAGACATGAGGAGATGAGACGCAAGAGATTAGAGATAAGGAGATGAGATGCAAGGAGATGAGCAAGAGCAGATGAGATGCCAGGAGGTTAGATGAGATGCGCAGAGAAAAGACATAAGGAGACAAGACGAGACCTGAGGAGATGAGAAGCAAGGAGAAGAGACATGAGGAGATGAGACGCAAGAGATGAGCAAGAGCAGACGAGATGCCAGGAGATTAGATGAGATGAGAGGAGAAAAAACATGCATGAGGAGACAAGAAAAGAGCTGAGGAGATGAGACAAGGAGATGAGACGCAAAGAGACTAATGCAGGGGAGCAAGATGCTCAGAGATGGGATGCATCAGACCGAAGAAGATGCGAGGAGATGTGAGGAGACATGACGAGACGCAAAACAACGAGACATGAGAAGACAAGGCAAGATGTGAGGAAGAGACAAGGTGTGAGGAGATAAGACAAGAGAAGACAAGACAAGAAGAGACAAGACATGAGGAGACTAGAGACAAGGAGACCAAGAGATGCAGAGACGGGAAGACAGGGAGATGAGAGGCAAGGAGACAATATGCAATAAGATGAGAATATGAAATGGAGTAGAGATGTGTATGCAATATGCATCATGGGAAGAGGAGAACACGACTTCATCTAAATTAAGGACGGTTGTCATTCGTAGGGCTGCGTGGTTTTAAACAATTATATTGCATTATCTGTTTGTTTAAACGATTGTCCTCCAAACCGTTCTTTGCTTTTGAACACATTTTATTGAATAACCAATGAGATGGAAGGGACGCCTTGAACAGACTTAAGAAAGAATGCATAATGCAAATATGGATCGGGTGAATTACAGATTTATTCCTTTCAGAAAAAGTAGGACCAATGAAAGATGGAATGGATATGATGATCTCAAGGCCATTTAACAAAGTGCTCTTTTAAAGGCCCTTCGTGGGGTTAACATCCGTGCATGCTTCCCATTCCTCTTCCAGGAAAATAATGTTGCTGTTCTGCAGAAATGCTTCCTAAATAACCATTCTGAAGTACATGGGCTTTGTTAACAATGGCTTTAGGTTAAATGTTAATTTTTAATGGAAAAACCTTGAAGCACCGGCCTCCCGATGTCAATCAATGGCAGGGATGAAGGCTTTTGTCCCTGGAACGAAAAAAAGCTCCAAACAGCCCGCCCACAATAAAACGTCCGAACCCTTTGGCAATTGCCCAAGAGCTGCGAGGATCAGAAATATCAGGGAGACAATGACATGAATCGGGGTATCATGTCAGCATGGGGAATTTTAGCATCAGCAATAACGGCCGCATCAATAGCCTCCCCAGCCTCAGCAGCAATCTGCAGCTGATGGCAAAATGTCCTGTGGCCAGCCAAGCATGAAGTGGTTCTTTGGATGGCCAGTTTCTACTCTTTGTGGGTTACATTTATCTAGGAGCAGATTGCAGGCGCCCTTTAAAACAGACTTTATCAGCTTGTGTCTCGTAAAACATATGCTGAAGCAAAGCAAGAATTTCTTTCATTTGTTGTTTAGTGGCTTTTTGGCAAGCCATTTGCACGGCCTGTGCCCATCCCAGGCCCAGAAATGTTGCTTACAAGATTTAGCATTAATGCTTAGGAAACCTAAAAAAAACAAAACAAAAAACAATAGTGTGTATAGTTTATATGTTTCCAAAAAATCGTTGAAAATGTCATTTAGTGGTAAACTTTCAGCTTTGAGGTGTAGTATTGTTATCTCGAATAAACAGTTTTGATTCACTTGCTTCTTGCAATAAGTTCACTTTGCAATGCATGGAGGCAAGATGGCTGAACCTGATCTTGGTTGCCAGCAACTTTTTACCTCTGCCCATCTTAGCTTATCTTTTCTTTATCTGTTAGGTGCCCTTTACATGTTCGGGGAATTGCAAGCAACCAACATCGTGGTAACATTAGTGGCAAGCATTAGGACAACATTTGACATTTAGGAATTGGAGGGAAAGGTTTAAAAGCAAACTTGAAAAAAAAAAAAAAAAGCACATGATGCTGCGATTCCAGACAGACAGGTTTCCTCAACTTTGCTGAGCATGTTTTACAAGCCATCGGTTGCATGTCACTGGCTGATATCTGCAAACAATGGCAGTAGTCTGTTGAGCAGCCAGAGTCCAATTGTTGCCACGCAATGCTCTCATTGGCTCACCTGTGTCTTGGTTTATTTCCACAAATTTCACGAAGGACAATGCATTTTCAAATGGCTGCTAATGAACTTGGGTT
Organism: Platynereis dumerilii; assembly: GCA_026936325.1. Lineage (NCBI taxonomy): Eukaryota > Metazoa > Annelida > Polychaeta > Phyllodocida > Nereididae > Platynereis > Platynereis dumerilii. The sequence goes on along the minus strand of JAPTHN010000001.1, from coordinate 108,635,345 downwards.
AACCTGGGTTAGTGGGCATTGGGTCTCTTCTACAGCATGAAATTTGTACATATGAATGATTGAAGGGTTGCAAAGTATTGCACACCATTTGATCCCGTTCACTTAAGGATTTAGTATTGATCCTAGTGAATATCAACCGTCTAACCCAGAGATGATCGCCTCTGTCTAGACAGACCTGCGTGACAGTCTCTCTGAGGTCTTGGGTTCAAACCAGCCCAACAAAGGATCACTTTTTGCCCCATTACAATTAATGCCAGACGCTGATTATTATAAACAATATTATTCTAATTTTTCCCTCCAACTGTTATGGATAGCATCATTAAACATGCAACTGAGCACGTCCAAGCTTGGTTTTTGTAATAACCTTATCAGATCATTAATATCCCAGCAAGAAAAAAAAGTTAGCATTTTGCACAGCATTCGGCACAGACACACAGACACGCCCACCATTTGGATTTGCAATAAAATTTATTGGCAAATATTTGTTTTATTATTAGCTAATTACATGGCTATTTAAATTGGAGGTCTTGTGTCATTAATTATCCAATGGTTAGGTTGGATGTACAGTTTGCTCAATATGAAATGATTGGGATGAATCTCAAGTTGCCTATACACAGTATGCTGGCCTATGCAATGCAGTTGCCAAGTTATAGCTCAAGTTCTTTGTAATGGTGGACCCTGGCTGTGAAACTGCATCTGTGCCTGATAATTATCACTCACTCAATATTGCACTCAATATCTCCCTTATAGGCCCGTGCACTTGATTTCTCTTCAATTAATTACATCACTGTAGATCATTGAATGGGTGAACTAGAAACTGGCTATCACTGGATCAGGTCTCAATTCCCAAGTCCTATCGGGGTATCCATCGGTCAACATCAATCGTGACCTCCCCAGTCCTCCTGTTATTGTTCCTATCATTAGAGGGATTAATTATCAGGCCAGCTGTGAAATGAGGCAAAAATTTATTCAATTCCTTAAGTGGTTTTTTGTTGAGGTACTTCTCATGTTTAGAGAGACCCATGACCTTAGAGGTAGGTTTTTTGGGGCGAGGGCAAAAAAGGTCATTCCAAGGTCATTTTTGCCACAGAAGCCCACGAGAGGGCATCAAGAATGTTTCATGGACCCGCCGCCAGATGGGATCAGAGTGGCGGCCGTCTTCAGACCTGGTCTTACACTCACAGGAGATTTGAATGCAGCCTGTCACAGGAAGTACCTGGGCAAACAGTGATAAACAATTGCAAAAGAAGCCTTCCGATATTGGCTGCTCAAGCCCTCACTACGCTTTGTTGCATTAACAATGATTTGCTTGCCTCGCCATGCCTAGTAGTGCTCTAGCACAGCATGTCAATTGAAAACTAAAGGAGCATCATCAGTCATGCTGGGAGGGGGGCGACCCTTCCTTCACTTGGGTGGTCCGAATTATTAACAATTCATTGCATATTGCTACGATTGCTTGCCCAGATATGCAGGGTGGCGGGCCTAAATCCTGCATGCGTGAAGCATAAATCACCCCTCACGCCTTTTTTAGGGGTAATGAGACGTCCGTGGGTGTCTGAGGTTTCTGAGCCAATGAATGCCAGCGCCGATCATTGGCCTATATTGCAGAAAAAGCTCATGTTATTAATTGAGATGCGCTTGAACAGAGCAAGGGGACAGTGGCCATTGTGACCCAGACAGCCCCTAATTTGGCTAAGGTGGCTCCATCAATCACTGCATCCATGTTGAGGCCATTCAAGTCGCCAGTGATGTCCACTCACTTCTCGATCACTTCCACTGACTGCTCATGTGACTGGCCAAGGCTGTCCCGATGTGTCCAATGTGCCCTCCCCTCCATGTTATCAATAACTGAGCAGCGATTATAGTCAATAAACGTGAGAAGCATGGCCTAATTGACGGCCTGGCCCCTCCACACTGTCTCCTGAGAGCTGCAGAGGCAGTGGAATGGCCACAAGTGTGAACAGCCACGGTTATCTGCATCTGAGCACTCGGCCACTCAAGGCTGAGGTGTCCTCACAAGCATTTATCTGTGGCAAGTTGCCTCTACTGACACTCCACGACTAGATACGACTCTCCTGAGCACGACAGGCAATGCTTGGACGGGGGTGAATCACACCCTCCTCAACATAGTCCCCAAAAATGTGATTTGCTGCTTTGGCTGGCAATGGTTTGCAATGGCTTTTCCTTTGGGGATATTGGGAATTCCGCCCTAGAAAACTGCTCCCCTCCCCTTGCCAGGGAGAGTGTGCTGCAAAAAAGGGTGCACACTTGGCCCTGGTAATCTGTGTTAATCAGAGGGGTTAGTGCGTTGATTGTCTCCTTCTAGGTGGCCCAGATGGATGAGGCAATAACGTGCTCATTAGCCCAGTCAGATGAATCACTCATCCACTCCACACCTCCACCATTATATCTCCAGCAATGCTCAGTGTTGCCAACAAAAAAGCCCCTCTATGGGCAGAGGCCATTAGCTCCGTGAATACATAGCTCATGCTAATATAGGCATTCCTGTAGATCTCAGACTCAGGGATTTTAATGTTTAATGGCAAAATCGAAAATGCTGTGAATGGCACGCCATGGCTTGGTGGCAGTCAAGGACGAAATGCTGCATAGCCAGAATAACTGGGAGAATCCATCTCTTATTGATTCACCTGGGTGAGGTCAGGGGCCAGGGGTGAATGGGCCGATTAGAGGTCCAATACTTCCCATTGACAAAAGCTGCAAATGTTTTTATTGCAAGGAAACATTTGATCAAGGGCATCAGGTGTAATGAGTGAGAGCATTGGGGCGTGCTCAGACCACCATTAGCAGAGAATAGAGGAGAAAGGGCCATGATGTTGGTCTCACCTGAGGTGCATACCACCTAGGAGGTGGGTATTATCCCTTGGCTCAGCTTGGCAACGCCCTCATTGACTACTAACCCTGTGACGTGCAAGGCTCAGCACACTTCTGAGCAAAAACCATAAATATTGGGACCTCACAAAAACCCCGGCTGATTTACAAGTCACAGGGCTGTCCCAGTGCAAGCAGAGCTTATGAAACGTCCTCCCCCTTCCCTCTGTCATGAGAAACTCCGTAATGATTGCTCAACACATCCCCCTATAAAGTAGCTATGGCAACTCATGGCCTCCCAAAGGCTCCCATGGCCCTACATGACATGCAATCTTTGAGTTATGATTTACGTAAATGTCCTTGTTGGCAAAGTTGTGGTGAATCTCTTGCTGCATCTGCATAGCATTCTACCTCATTGCACACAATCACAGGATTTAGCATTTGTGCAATCTGTGCTTCATGTATACGTGATATCAATTCCAGATCTCTTCTTTCCTTTGAAAAGTTTCTCGACAAAGACAATTATGAGGGAATTTTTATCAGATACTTTTAACAAGCTTCTATTATTGCATATGACCAGTCTCATTTACCATTGATAATTGAACGTTTCAGTTTCATTTGTCATTTCTTTGTATTGATTTAAAGCATTTTATGAAGCCGTTTGTGAATGGAGACGGAATATGTGATTCATCGAGGGCTTTAACCCAATCTGTGATTAACACATATTCCCGATCCCATGGTGAATAACCGGCTTATACCATGATACAAACACTCTAACATACAGTATAAACATCGCGGAATAAGTGACGAAATGGGATTCATTGCTGCATCAGTGAAATATTGGCTGGCGATTGACTGAAAGAGGCGTGGAACAGTATAAATAAAGAAAAACACACAGCTTGCAAGCGCCTGATAAGAATATTTGCAAAATTAACCTGACATGGTAACAACTGTTGATGCATGATGTGACCATGACTTATTCACTGTCGGCCCACTTGGTAAGTGAAAGATGACAAAATGCATGCCAGTAGGCCATGTAGGGGAGAGCGGGGCCAGTTGAACCAAATTTTTGAAATTGCTCTCCTGTGTGCGTACCTTTACAGCTTTCAAGGAGAACAAAGATGGAAAAGTTAGTTTGAAAAGTTGTCTAAACATCCCAACTTTAGGTTTTGGCGTATATCTTACCACGGCCGACACATGAGCCTCCAAAAAATATTAAAAAATTGGTTCAACTGGCCCCACCCGTGGGGCCAGTTGAACCATCCATTGGGGCCAGTTGAACCATTGGCAGGATAATGAGTGAAGTGTGGGGCTACAGTCCTTTATTTTTGCTAACAAGTTCAGCTAGGACCATAGCATGTTTTGGCTAAATTTGACATGTCTCACACATTTCTTCCTGTTCAAAGTATAGCCTGGGGCCAGTTGAACGAGTCGACGGTTAAACATTAATAATATATTTATTTATTCATTTTAATCCATTGTAATGGGCCTATTACAAAAAACTGTTTTACTTAAAAAAAATTAATAAATTGCCATAAACTCCCCCGGTTCAACTGGCCCCGCCTGGACCTCCATGTATCTATATATAGCCTGGCTGCACCCTTTTTGTAGGAAACCATTTTAAGGAGGTGGGTTTCCATCTACACATAACCCATTATCTTATGATGATATGACATCCCTGCAGACCAGGTATTTTAAATGCTATGAAAGCTCCAATCTCAATGTGACAAACTCAGTTTTTCATGCTAAAAACGAAGAAAGTCTGATAGTTTCATTACCATGTGTCTCAGAGCCAAAAGATCTACAAGGAAAAGATTAGCCTAATAAGGCCTAACACAAGGTTGTATGTATATTTCCATGCCTGGTCCACTCGGTGAAAAATCAAGGGTGGTTCAACTGGCCTGCCGGTTCAACTTGCCCCACTCTCCCCTAATTATTATATTTGACGCTTCTGTCAGCAAATCACATGCCAGTTCTTTGTTGTCCACTTTACCTCCTATGTTTACCTGTTTGAGTGTTTGTCTCATGGTATAAGCCGGTTATTCGCCATGCATGGGATCGGGAATATGTGTTTATCACAGATAGGACTAAAGCCCTCAGTTGATAAATACATATTCCCTCTTCCATCTATGGTGAATAACCTATATTTATATAGGGGAGAGCGGGGCCAGTTGAACCAAATTTCAGAAATTGCTCTCCTGTGGGCATACCTTTACAGCTTTCAAGGAGAACAAAGATGGAAAAGGTATTTTAAAAAGTTGTCTAAACATCCCAACTTTAGGTTTCAGTGTATATCTTACCACGGCCGACATATGAGCCTCCAAAAATTAAAGAAAAATGGTTCAACTGGCCCCACCCTCGGGGCCAGTTGAACCATCCATTGGGGCCAGTTGAACCATTGGAAGGCTGATGGGTGAAGTGAGGGGCTGCAGTCCTTAATTTTCACTAACAAGTTCAGCTAGGACCATAGCATGTTCAGGCAAAATTTGACAGGTCTCACACATTTCTTTCTCTTCACAGAATAGCCTGGGGCCAGTTGAACCAGTCGACGGTTGAACTTTAATAATATATTTTTTTATGTATTTCACTAAATTTTAATGGGCCATTTAGAAAAACAGTTTTGCTGAATATTTCCTTTCATTGTAATTGTATTTCGTTAGAAATTTGATTTTAAAAAAATTACAATAAACTGCCAAAAACTCCTCTGGTTCAACTGGCCCCACTGTGACCTTCATGTATCTATATATAGCCTGGCTGCACCCTTTTTGTGGGACAACATTTTAAAGAGGTGGGTTTCCATCTACACATAACCCATTATCTTACGATGACATGACATCCCTGCAGACCAAGTAATTTAAATGCTACGAAAGCTCCAATCTCAATATGACAAAATAAGATTTACATGCGAAAAACGAAAAAAGTGTGATTGTTTCTTTACCATGTGTCTCAGAGCCAAATGATCCATATGGAAAAGACTAACCTAATAAGGCCTAACACAAGGTTGTATGTATTTTCCCATACCTGTTTCACCTGGCGAAAAATCAAGGGTGGTTCAACTGGCCTGCCGGTTCAACTGGCCCCATTCGCCCCTATATGTATCGATTACCTGAGAGGCCATTGCTTCTTATACAAGTGAAAGTTATTTTTGGCAATATCTGGTTAAAAAGTGGAATGCCAGTTTCACACGAACTGTTTGCACATTTCCTAACCGGCAAATCTGGGTTGGGAGCAGGCATTTGTCTGCGAAACTTGTGTAGACGAAAAAGAGATCTCTTTGCAGACCAAGTATTGACCACACGAGTCTGGAGGCTGCACGGGGAGTCTGTTCTCTTCTCTTTGCCCAAGTTATGTGGTTCTTTTACAGCTGCCACAGCAGTGCACTTTTAAATGCAGCCTGGCTAATTTAGGATGGACAGTCTTGCAACTACATAAGAGATTTGTCTTCTGCATCTCCCAGGCGCTTCTATTACCAGTAATTCGGACCAATAAGAAAGCTATTAGAAAGTTGCGATTGTTTCAGATTGTTTCGGATTGGTAGAGTGTTTCAGACAGCTGCAGACATTATCCAGGATCCAAGGGCACCACCAGTCCTCCATATACAGGGCCCTCAGATCGTCTCAGATGTGATTGTGGAGTGAAATTGTTTGACCTTGGAGACTTTTCCTGACCTTTGTAACCTCTGTGTGACCTTGAAGAGCAATTTGACCTTGGCCAGTGTGAGTGGCAGTGTGGCCGACAGTGTCACCTGGCGACAGACTATTTGTTGCGAGTAATCTCAGCACAGCACAATTGTCTCTGTGGCATTGGGAGCAAGCTCCAACCAAGATCTGATGGCTCTCCTCTGCCATGTTCTGCTGAGCTCATTAAGTCCGTGGGACAATTGGCTAATTCCATTGGCAGTCACACATGGAGCCTCCAATGCCCTGCATCCCCCATTTACTCCTCTGCTTGTTTCTGGTGCTGCCATTGCCTGCTAATGCTCCTGATGATGTTAACCTGCCCAGATGCGGCCCTCAATTAATGCTGTAAATTGCATTGGTCCATTCCCTTGTTTCCAACTGTCTTATTACATGTATAATTCATCCAAACTTCTGTATAACTTGATTATATTGTTAAATATATATCTACAGATCGTATATGCTATATACCAATACCATGCCATACAAGTCATTTGTGTGTGACTGTTTTTGTCGATCATTCCCATCAACCAAAACACGGATTTGAGCTTTTACAAAATGTCATGAAAACGCATAAGTCGTACGATTTGTCATTTTCGTTTTTGTACATTTCAAATAAGATCGTGACAATCTAGAGAACCATGGAATTTGCAAAAATGGACCTTCAGCAAAGAACAGCTATGTAATGGTCCTAACATTACATTAAATGGAGAAAGAATGTGTATTATTTGGGATGGAATCCTATCCTGAAATTGGCCATTTTGTAATTTTGTAAGCCACATATTATGGACGTTTTGGGGGAAATTCTGGTGTACCGTTTTCATAGAAAACCAACGGACCAGTGGTGTCAGTATTAGACTAAATGCAGTTCACAGTTTGATACCAGGGTAATAGATTGTGATAGGGCTAATATCAATTTCATATGAAAATTGCCTTGTGGCCCTGGACCATAATATTTATTGTGTTTCTTAACCTCCTTATTACAAAGTTTTATAAACATTGTGGCTCTCCTGTGGAGACTCTGACAGACAAATAATGACTGTTTAATAACTACCACAATGAATGCCTGTACAATGGAATTGCCTTTTTTCAGCCCACAATGATGTTCAGCAGGTGGCCGCCATTATGTTCTTATATTGGGATGATGAAAGCTGGGGCCTGTCAGTAGTGTGCTCTCTGAAATGCAGTACACGCTGTTTTTGCACATTATATAATAAGAGCTAAGTGCATGTATGACATGAACTAAAGAAGGAACACACGATGTTTCAGGTGTATATAACAAGCATATGAAACAAGCTCAGCAAGGCTGTGGAAAAGCTGAAGAAAGTGAATGTCATGTTTGGAAATGCTAAACACACAAAAAAGCCCACATTGCACAAAAAAAGTTGCAGGGAACCAAAGCCTGTAAGAAAAGCTGACTTCTATTAACCACCCACTCAGAAGAAAGTTAGCATTTCCAAAAAAAGGACTCAAAAGGTGATGTCTTTACAACCATGGCAAGTATCAAATATTTGATAGCTTCCATGTTACAACACATCCACATTTAAAATACCTTAAATTTGAAATGATGTATATATCAATTCATTTACATGTTTCAAAACTTGTGAAACAATAACGAAATGTGAACATTCAGAGGATAAACATGTAAACTTTTGCAAGTGCATGATTTCCAATTATCTAATTAAAGAAAAACATGGCATGATGTATTTGCCATATATCAATGAGGGGAAATACGTTGAACAAGCAATAAATTGGATTATAAAAATGATATTGTTTGGGATTTTGAAAAGCTTCAATTATGGCTAATGAGAAATTGCTTGTATAAGTGTGTTATACAAATAATATTTTATACACATATATACCAAATATATATTGCACAGAAAGAACAGTTTGCTGATGTCGTGCGAGGATGGCCATAAAAATATGCTGCAATAATGATGAAGCGGCAGGGGAAGTTGGCTGCCATTTATTGTTGCGGCTCAGGTTGTTCAGACATTTCTTGGTAATGTCACACCACCTGGGATCCACATATTAATGGCTGTGCTGCTGAGACAGGGAAGGGAGCAACGGGAAGAAGTGGTCAGCAACTGCAACACAACAGCAGCATATGCAAAAGAATAAAATGGTCAAAACAGCATCAACAAAATTAATAACAGCAGATTAGATTAATCTCAGAAATTTTTTCAAGATTATTAAAATTTCTCAGATTATCATAGATATTTCTGCTATTATCACGGATATTTGTACAATAATAGCACTTGTCAATGAAGAATCTTACAAATCAGAAGCATCACCAAAGTCACCATACATGCATTTTTTCACGAAGTGTCACCAACAACAACACAAGAAGCACCAATGTCCACCAACTGTCACAATAACAGCAGCAGCAGCGGTCGCAACACGACGCACCTGTTGAGTGGACAGCGCATGGTGTCCCCCAAGACCAGACAAATGATCTTCCCAAATTGCCAATTTCCATCCTTTGATTACCTCAGAACCACTCCAACTCTGCTAATGCCCTGTATTTTTCTTTGCCGTTTGTCTACCAACCACTTTCTCCCTTTATTTGGGAGGATTCTGAGACACAAGTTTGCACAAGTGTCTCCAGGATACCCTTACCAAACCAATGAATGATAAACAGATAGTGATTTGTCATTTTGGCAATACTAGCTCCAAAAGCAAACCCAAAAGGCAAGAATGAGATAGGTTCTCATAATGCAATGTGTGTAAACCAGCAAATACTCCATTTTATATTATAATCACCTGTACACTGTACAAGAAGTTATAAAATACACTCTCAAAAATGTCGGGACAGAATTGGTTTTTTAGATTCAAAATGGTTTTTTGAAAAACCAAATTTCAATGCAAAACCAACATGGATTTTTTTAAAAATCCATGTTGGTTTTTTGCATTGAAATTTGGTTTTTCAAAAAACCATTTTGAATCTAAAAAACCAATTTTGTCTGAAATTTTTTGGAGTGTATTAGGCCATTGACCTCTGCTATGACTATGAAGTACCACATGTCATTTAATCAGTTGGTGTTACAAACTTTCATCTTTGGAGAATTAGTTTAGCACATCGCTGCAGGATCTATGTAGGCTTTAAACTATAATTGCAACACAAATAAACTTTATAATAAGTTTTTTCTAAAATAAGCAAATTGATGCATACTGTTACTGTAACTTCAAAAGTACTGCTTCTAGCTCTTAAGATTGTATTCTAACAATTCTGCACCATGCATATATTTATATATATCTAAGTTCCAATGCTTTCCTTGGCTGCTCACAGGAATACTTTTCTCTTATCATCTTTTTCCGCTTTGAACACCATCACCTCTGTGAAATGTTCTTGTGTGATGTATATGACACTTGGGCAGATAATAATGTTGCAGCAGGGCCACTTGGAAGATCCAATAAACATAGCTCTGATAGTCAGTGTTGGTGGAAGCACAAAAACAAAAAGATGCTTCCACCATTCTGAAGAGAAAAAAGACAGGGAACTGAAAAAGTCAAAATTTTTGTCATCTCTTTTTTTAAATTGGAGTCTTCTCCGCTATAATGTAACTCGAATTAAACCATGTGGCGGCCACTTCCTATGAAAAAGCTGTTATATCTGCGGACTATATATACGTTGGTGCAATGGTTAGTCACTCTAAACATGCAATATGAGTTTTTCTAACAGCACTCTTCATAGTTTTTTTCAAATATAGAAAAAGCTGGTATGTCAAAAAACTTCAGTTGCATTTGGGATAGCAACAGGAACCTTTATTTTTAGGGACTCTTCTTCTGACGCCAAATGTAATTTCATTTTGCAAAAACCATCTATGGCTCCTTTTATTTTAATGATGGCACTTTTTTTCGCAACCAACTCAAATTCTCACAGAGTATGGTACGTAGGGTTTAGGGTGGTCCACATTTCAATAGGAAAAATCAAATCTCCTATAAAACCCCCAATTTGAAAGTGGAAATTGATGACCACATAAGTAAAACAAACACATGCAAAATTTCAGCCAAATCGGTTGATATCTAGAGGTGGCACAAAGCCCTCGAAGTTTATAATGTAATTCCTCATTTGCGCAACTGAAAAATTGGTCAATTTCCCAGATCTTTCTTAGAAATGAATATTTCTTCCTGATTTTTTAGTGTATGATAAAATTGGCATGGCAAAGTAATATCTGGGGGTTATAATTTATTTATTATTCATAGTAAGTGAAATATTTGCCTGTTTTTATTTTTAAAAAAGGCTTGATATTTAGCCTATGTAATATCTCTGCTGACCTGCTACGAAAAATTGTAAGTCAGAAAGAATATCAGGACTGGATTGGGCATCCTGGACATAATAAAAAAAGTTCACTTGATCAAAATAATGCGCTGTTACAGCCAGATTTGCAAATACCGATGATTTTGAGGTCTGCCGATGCATGGGCAATCGCATGTTAAACTTCAATGGCTTTGTGCCACCTCTAAATATTAATTGATTTTGCTGAAATTTTTACACAATACCTTCTTATCATATAAGATTAGAATGCAAGATTAAATCAGAGAAATTCTGAAGAAAGAGCTTTTGGACCACCCTAGTAGGGTTGCTTGAATTTTTGTTCAGTAATTTTATCATGCAGATGTCATTATCAGTCGAAGCTCCTGTATTTTATGACTTTTTTAATTTTTGTTGACAGGTAACAACAAACATGAAAAAAAAGTGTTTTCTATCTTATTATAATTTACCCAGCAGGAAATTCTTTGCGGTGTCCTTACCAATATTATACACTACAAATAACATCATTATATGTAGCTGCGCATAAATGGAAGGATGCATTGAAAATGGCTCCGGATAGGCAGTGAATCTACTCTGCTACTATGGAATAGTATCTTGATGTTACTGCGATTGACTCAGATTCACTCAGATACAATGGCCAATGGGCTTATCACGAGAAGGTTAATGGCAGGTTGAGTGCATTCCAAGGATCATCACATATCATTCCAGAGATGAAAATATGTATTGGTGATGTGGACACCTCATGGGGGGGTAGATGATCACCTGCCAAGCAACAGGCCTTCTCAGCTTCCCAGATGTGAGATACACTCACTATAGCAGCATTAGATTCATCAGAGCATCATCAAATCACCACCAACCTCACCACCACAAGCACCAGCAGCAGTATCTATAGCATCCTGATGGGGATGGGGAAGCTGGAGGATACAGCACCTGTCAACAGCACCATCAGTTAATAGGCATACATACATAAATTGATTTAATTCCTGGTGTATATTCATTACATGATGTTGTATCTTCCTGAATATGTTCTTGATAAATCTGGTTATTCTGTTCTTGTCCAGAAGTCATAATTTCTCAATTAAATGGAAGTACTCCATTGTATATGGACAGATTGATCATAATGGTGTATGCCATATATAAGATGCTAAGCTGCATTAGTGATACATATATGTAGGCCTATAGCAGTGGACGTATGGATAAAAAGCAATTTGCCTCTATGAACCAACGGATAAAAAGATCTACCACGTGAATCGAGCTTTATTAATAAAATTTGCTGGTGTTGTTTGGGGGATGTTTCAAACATACCCCTATAGTTTATTGCAGAATTCATAAACAAGTAGTAGATGAAGACGTTTAAAGAATATACAGTGTATACATGTGAGATATACCAAAACATGAGCACACCCCAACACCAGTGTGCCCCATGCAGCTTATCACCACCCAACCATGGACCTTAATCATCATCAACATTAGTGTCAACTGCAATTACACCTACAGCCATCAGTTGCAATCTGAATGGCTGCCTCAAGTTGCAGGCTTGGTTGGAGAATAAATACCAAATTGTCCTGCTTGTTCTATGACTTCTGTGGCTGCTAGATTCGAGGAGAATGTCCCCATAAACAACACTCACAAATCTTGCCTCTCCAGTTCTCAGTGTTCTATAGAAGCAATTTGTAGATAAATACGCCTCATCACTACCCCAATCAGCTGAGATGGAGACTAATTTCATATGCTATCAGTGGCCAGCTCGGGTGACTGCTAGCCCCCCAATTAATTGACGCCTGATGATTTCTGAGGTGACATTCATCAAGTTTGATGGATTGTTGATCACACCATTGCCTTCCCCATCTAACTACCATGCAGCTCCACTAGATTCAGACTCAACTTGCTCCATGCAGTCAGAAATCTATAAATGAGCCACATCCATTTCATGAATTCATTCTGTAATCAGTCTGCTACAATCACTACAGTCATAGTCACTAAATTCATGCAGCAGCAGTTAATGGCTTTTGACTGTAAATTAAACGCGATTGAATTTCAAAGAGAATTTGCCATGTATGCGATTTGGATTTCTCCGCCTGAATGGGAGGGAAAATATTCAATGCACATAACAAAATATTGCAATCATCTGTCTTTCAGAACTTTGTTTTTCTGTTGTTGTTTTTTTTTCATGATAATTAGAAGTCATTTGACCAATATCATGTTTGGGGCTAATAAACACATAAGTGGCATTCCATGACGTAAATGATGTTACGACATGGCAGTACCAATTTGCAGTTGTTTTACGATCATTTTTGCATCTACTAAAAGTAATATGCAGTACATTGCCTAAAAGCTTCAGGTATAGCCAAACTGTCTGTGTATTTTCTTATTAATCTGAGATAATATGAGCTATATACCGTTGCACAAACACCAGCTATACACTCTGTAATGTGAGATTTGTAGCACATCACCATGAAGGTTCACCATCCAGGTTCACCATCAAGGTTCACCAGGTTCACCGGGCAGCCATCCAAGGTGGTATTTGGCCATTCTAATGAGAATCACTTTCTGCAGTGTCCCAAAGCCTCTGGAGCTGGGAGCTTTGAATATTGCAGGCAGACCTTTGCCATGACAGCTTGGCAGAGACAAATATGGCGGAGGAGTGACTCGGCCAGACCAGTAGACAGGTCTGAATTAGCCAGCAATCCTGGGAAATCAGGGCCCAGTGCTGTTTGCAATACACGATCAATGTGAAACACCGAGGGAAGCACCTCTCTACCCCCTGCCTACATTTCACTCTGACCATGATGTACAACCAGACAGACGTTTAGACAAGATTAAGGCAAGCCTCGGCCAAACTTCAGGCAACCAGACCAACAGACAGCTAAAGCTCTGCAGACAGACAGACATCAACACAGTTCTTGTTGGACAGTGCTCATTGCTAAAAGACCAGACACGCAGAAAGATAATGCACAAGGCAGATAGACAAGGTATACTAACCACGAGCGAGATAGACACAATTCAGGCAAGGCAGAAAGTATATAGGCCTATGTAAGAGACTCAGAAAAACCTCAAACAATAACACCTGATATGGAAAAGATAGACAAGAGTCATGAGACAGAACAAAATATAGCTGGTACTTCTGCAAAGATACGGTGCTAATTATCTCAGATTAATAAGAAAATACACAGACAGTATGGCTATAGCTGCTATACCTGAAGCTTTTAGCCAATGTACTGCATATTACTTTTACTAGATGACTTCTGATGCAAAATTGGGATGGTGTTGAGTCGATATGCTGACAATGATATATGAAGACAATGAAGCTTTAAAAATCACAAAAGCAGCACTTAACCAGCACAGTCCCACAGAAAATTGAAGTCCAACTTTTTTCGGAGTCTGGTCATTGGGAGATATGGCTGTGCTGTTATTATGCCTCTTGCTGGCAGGCATCACTTGGAAGTCATGGCCCCTCAGTTGCAGATGTGTCTGTCAGAGTGCACCTGACACAAAGATGGACTATTTGGGGAACTTGTATCACTGCCCTTGACTGCTGAGTCTCCTGTTCTTGGTCAGTGCACTGAAGCAATTGCCAGACAATTGTCGCTTTGGTCAGTACATATATAGCCAGGGATTGTTATCTGTACATTTGATGAAAATGACTGGCCCCTGTGCTTGCCAGATCAGTGTGTTCTTGTGGTACTGTCAACATGATTTACTAAGTAGTCCTGCCAACAGTTTGATTTTGATATGCACTACAGGTATAAACCTGGATTAAGTTTGAACACACATGATGTAAATTTATATATGTGACATTTTCCTGGACCTATGTGAAATACAGTAACTGTCAGAAGCAGAAAATATTCTCAGAGCAAGCCAAAGTTATGTAAAGCCAGTCAATTTGTTTTGTGGAAAGATAAGGCCATTTCTCTAGGAAACTAATAATGCTTTGATCATGACAAATCATATGATAACTCAAAACGTGAAATGTTCACAATGCAAGTCCATTCTTTCTGTCTTTCCGCAAAACAAATTGACTGACTGTAATGTGTGTCATAGGCTAAACATGCATGTATGATATGAGCAACCTCCATATGGTCCTTAAATGAGCTGCTTCTGGCTTCCAGATAAATAAAAAAAATAGAAAAAAGTTATAAGACTCCAGTGAAAGACCAAACATCCACGGAAGCCTTCCATATCTGAAGAAGAGGAGACTTGTTTGTCGAAGGATTATTGTAGTTGACTTAGTTTACAGATGATTTCATATTTGTAGACATTTGAGGTAAAAAATACATCATTTTTCTTGCAATTTTCATTGGTCGAGAGAAGGTATGACACCACTCCTTCCTGAAAAGTGACATAGCGTTTTACATGGGTGACCATGGCATTTTAAGCCATTGATCTCCTAACAGGGACTTACTTTAGCAGTTTCAAGTGAGAGTTTCAGTTTGTGTTTCACACATTTTCAATACATACATTCTGCAAGTCGAATGTTGTGCATTCAGACGATTAGGATCAGGTGATCCATGCAATGACTGTTTATACAGAACATAAACATGTATAATTGTGAAAGTAACAGTTTCTCAGAAGAGGGGGGTATACATTTTTGATAGAAAGTTCCAACAAAACTTCCCGGAATCATAAATTCTGAATGGTCCCTCAGGACAGGATGGTAGCCCAGTGATGTAGCCAACATTCATAAGAAAATCCTAGTTGGAATCAGATCAAGAACCCCGAGATTGGTAGCCCATTGTCCTGCCACACATTGTACCTCTCATACATTCCATGTGGTTGCCACTAAATAGCCCACACTGGTGCTGATTGGGCGTAAAACACAAACTCACTCACTCACTCACTCACTCACATTCCACATGGATTTTTAGTATGTCCCCTTTTGTTTTATTAAAATTTCATACCCCCCTTAACCATGTTGTGAGTAATAAGTACCCCCCCCCCTTGAAACATGTGAAAAATTGGTGCTCCGCCTGGCAAAACTCCAATTCCCGTCAAGTCATAAATTCTATTCAGCCTGTAAGGCACATAGATTCTGGACAAAAGGTAAAAATTAGTACTGTCCCACTAGAAGCATGTAGCACCCGCTCAGTTAAAACTCCCATCTCCCCCCCCCCCCCACCTAATCATAAATTCTGAATAGTCCCTTACTGATGTCATAGACAATGCTTTTGGTCACGGTGATACTATGATAATTTAGTGTAAATAGATGTGAAGCTATTCAGAGTCAGTGTGAAATACAACTGTTCATGAAGAAATGAGTTCATGTGGATTGCGGTTTGACATGTGTGAACAACTGCCACAGTACCAAGTTGGCCTTTGCTGTATACTATTGGTCAAAATTGTGATATCATTTTTCCAGCAAACATCACTTGCTTGAAGCAAGCTGAAAAAAGTGACACGCAATGGGCAACTTGACCAATCACCTGGCAGGATTTTCTGATGTCAGACCAAAAATTTTGCTAAACATTTTGTTATTTGAGAAAAGTCTACAAATATGAAATCATCTGTAATGTACATGAACTATTTGTGTACTTCAGCATCTCTTTGTGTGGGGATCTTGATATATACTGAAATAGACAGGTGATGTTTTCTTCACATCCATCTTCCACACCAGTGTGCTTCATCCTAATTACCCTAGCTTTACCTGTTGGTTTAACTTTGGCATTAGCTTTCTTTTGTGTATTTTTTCTCAGTTCTTTTTGGCTCCTTTGTTTGTTCTCATCTTTGCATGAAATGCGGTGCAACAGGAAATGCAGAGTTTATGAGCTGCCACATATTGTATGGCATTCAAAGGGGCCTATAGGGGAGTATGCCAAAGAAGCTGCAGCTATACTGATGCCTTTTTTCCAAGGCTTTTCCTTTGAGTTCATTACTACACCCCGGGCTAGTTTAAATCTTCTTAGCTTGGTCGTATTTCTGTGGCACTTCATCCGTGCAATCCTTTTCAAGTGAATCTGAGCTGCTGGGACTAATTACAACAAGTCAAGCCTTGTATCACTGCCTAAGCCAAGGTCAAGGTCATCTCTTATTGTTGCTTTTAATACCACTTGCCATACTCTGACACTCACTGCCATTCAGGAGGCTCAGGTACAACTGCTTTGCACTATTTTCATATGTCTCAAAACACTCTCAATGGTTCTCAAAAGTTTTGAACTGCAGACAAACATCTTAAAGATTCTTTTCTTGTATTTGAAAATTTTGAAGGACTGATCACGATCCAAAAGGAGGGAGGGCTAAGACTACCCAAAAGCCACTATTATCAAGTTATGGCCATTCAAGAATATTTCACCGAGCAAATCCCACAGTGAAGAGGGAGCTATCTGGGAATACAATTCCTTCAGGGTATACATTCAGAAACAGAGAGAAGCTGGACGAACACAGGTGAACACATACTTTTAAAGGATATGAATGCATACATGATTCACTTTGTCAGAATAAAATGTTATGCATGACATTTGTTACAATTTATGGGAATATGATATATGTGGCATGATTAATGAATTATGGTAAATTAAAACGAGCTCTGTATCCTGAGAATAATAAGCTGTAATGTTGATGAATATTCCACATGTTGGTATTAATGAGATATGAAACTGACATAATTCTAATAAGTGGGAAATTGATGGCCTCATGCAAAACATTTTGGGTTTGTTTATCATCAATCTTGTGCAAGGAAATCTCTCATGTATTGTTGTTTGAGGTGTATATGTCTTGGTTGCAAGAAACATGCATAGATCTCTGCATTTTTTATGTTATCATTTTGGGGGAGACCGGGGAACATCGGTCCACTTTTTTTGGCACTCAATCGGTAACTTTTTTAAATGTAATTATGAAAGATCTATTTACAGTCGGACTTCTTAACAATTACAGTACCATTAGGCCTATATCCAAACCAAGTGTGTCTACATCGTACAGTTGTTTCCTTTGAGTTCATTACTACACCCCGGGCTAGTTTAAATCTTCTTAGCTTGGTCGTATTTCTGTGGCACTTCATCCGCGCAATCCTTTTCAAGTGAATCTGAGCTGCTGGGACTAATTACAACAAGTCAAGCCTTATATCACTGCTTAAGCCAAGGTCAAGGTCTTCTCTTATTGTTGCTTTTAATACCACTTGCCATACTCTGACACTCACTGCCATTCAGGAGGCTCAGGTACAACTGCTTTGCACTATTTTCATATGTCTCAAAATACTATCAATGGTTCTCAAAAGTTTTGAACCGCAGACAAACATCTTAAAGATTCTTTTCTCGTATTTGAAAATTTTGAAGGACTGATCACGATCCTAAAGGAGGGAAGGCTAAGACTACCCAAAAGCCACTATTATCAAGTTATGGCCATTCAAGAATATTTCACTGAGCAAATCCCACAGTGAAGAGGGAGCTATCTAGGAATACAATTCCTTCAGGGTATACATTCAGAAACAGAGAGAAGCTGGACGAACACAGGTGAACACATACTTTTAAAGGATATGAATGCATACATGATTCACTTTGTCAGAATAAAATGTTATGCATGACATTTGTTACAATTTATGGGAATATGATATATGTGGCATGATTAATGAATTATGGTAAATTAAAACGAGCTCTGTATCCTGAGAATAATAAGCTGTAATGTTGATGAATATTCCACATGTTGGTATTAATGAGATATGAAACTGACATAATTCTAATAAGTGGGAAATTGATGGCCTCATGCAAAACATTTTGGGTTTGTTTATCATCAATCTTGTGCAAGGAAATCTCTCATGTATTGTTGTTTGAGGTGTATATGTCTTGGTTGCAAGAAACATGCATAGATCTCTGCATTTTTTATGTTATCATTTTGGGGGAGACCGGGGAACATCGGTCCACTTTTTTTTGGCACTCAATCGGTAACTTTTTTAAATGTAATTATGAAAGATCTATTTACAGTCGGACTTCTTAACAATTACAGTACCATTAGGCCTATATCCAAACCAAGTGTGTCTACATCGTACAGTTGTTGAGAAAAATTCGACGGAAACAATATTTTTTTAATGGTTCAACATACACAGTGCCCCAGAGTCGGGGCATGTTGGACCGTTGAGTGGGGCAAATTGGACCACGAATGAAAATCAGGACACCTGAAATCGAGCTCGCCCTTTTCTTACAGTGCTTATGGATCATTTTGACTAAAGGACATACCACAAAAGGACTCTTCATTGGGGATTTGGGATGTGGATAACTCTGGTGAATAATTGTTTGCTATGTTGTTATGCGGTGGTCTTTGATTTGTGTGTTAAAGCGAATCATCTTTATAAGATCACCTTGCAAAGTATGACTGTTTTCCTCATGAAAACTGACTTCAGGAAGATGCAGCACCCCCATTGAAAGACAATGCAAGACAGCCACAAACCAATTTTTGAAGGGCAACCTTTTAAGACGAAGTATGTTACAGTATGTTTTTGTCAACAGAAAATTATGACATTCACATACACTTATACATAAATTAAACTTTCATTATATCCGTTCTTATCCCATGTCTAGCAAACTTTTGTCCCTGATACTGAGTTTTTCCCAGGTAAATACCAAATCAGAGAGGGAAATAAGTGAGTAATTAGAGGGACAAATATCATGCAGTACACCCAATCAGAGCTCTTCAATAAATTAGCTTAGAGGGATATACTAATTTATTCATTAGATGGCAGGGATATACTGAAACTGACAAATCAGAAAACAGCATTGCCTCATTTGCATACCACAATCAACAAAAAGACGTTGTACATGACCCTCTGTATACCATGTTTATTAACATAACAAACCAGCATATTTTTTGATTGTTATGATTTAAGGAATTAAGTACTACCAATTAAGGATTATTGATTTTTTTGTAGCACAACTGCATTCACATTAAGTGCTGCAAACTGTTTTACATGAATAAAATAAAAGTATTAAAAAAAAAAAGACATGGGATAAAAAGGTTATATCATGGGTGGGGGCAGTATATCCCTGTATAGTCACCCTCGACCCAGTATATCCATGTATAGTCACCCTCGACCCAGTATATCCCTCGACCCTACGGCTCTCGGGATATACTGGGTCTTGGGTGACTATACTAGGGATATACTGCCCCCACTCATGATATAACCTCATAATATATTTTTTCAGAAATCAGGATAGAACATGGTATAACATAGTGCCAATTCATAGTTCGTACCGCATCATCTTGTAGCTGTCTCGCTTCAATGTGGAAATGTCATCTTGCCTCCACATGATTCCATTTGACATTTCCACAAGAGGAGATTTGATGCTATTGACATTTCCTTGTCTCCAGATGACTGCATCTCCTTGTATAATCTCCCCTTCATGTCAACCAAATGTACAAGTCATTTTCCATGATACATTGGATGATACTTGGGTGTCATTTGACAAGTGCAAGATTATATATATATGTAATGTAATGATATGTTGGATTATTTCAGTTCACTACATCCTTCTATCACCCTGAAGATTTAGAATGGCCAACATGCGTTATCATGGAAATTATATATAAGAAAGTACTTAAAGGATGTATTGAGTTGTTGGACCTCTTTGCTTTTCTTCTTCTTCTTGTTTCCTTCTTATTCCTCTCGTTTCCTTCTTCCGCTTCTTTTCTTCTTCTTCCTTTTGTTCCCTTCTTATTGAAAGTTTCCTTCTTATTTAAATTTCTTCTTCTTGTATCTCATTATCCCCTGTTATTCCTTCTTTTTCTTCAATCCAATCTATGGAGTGATTCAATCTATACACTGCATGTATGTATAAGAAACTCTTCAATATGTACATTTAAGTTCTGCAGGTTTGTCAGATTGTCTCAATTTAAATAATAGCTTGAATTGAACTGCATAATGGTATATATTATATATGTATATATGGAAATGGTTCATACTTCTAGATGAATTATATTTCAGATGAATGTAGCAAATACAAAGCATATTATTGTAAGTATTTGGTGGAATAACAATAAGACATGCATGTTATCAATTTGCAGTTATTTTTGTGATGGGTGGTACTAGATCTTATCAATTCCCATGAAAATCCATTGGAAGTATCTTCTATAAAGAGATATAGTACGTTTATCATCTACCAATAATCAGTGATAATGTAACCATATCATACCAAGGCATTGAAACTGCATCAGTAATACTGAGAGGCATGCAAACAAATTTCAAACACATTAATATGAATCCTGCAGTAAACGAAACACCTGATAAAACCAGCCACATGGAGTTCAGGAGTGTTACGAAAATGTTAAAGGTGACTTTTCCATGTTGTTATCTTGGTAAATGATTGCCTATCAGGAAAACCAATGCACATGACATTAGCAGAAATGCTGATGCTTGGATTGAGTTCCATTTAATACTGCCAACAGATAAAGGCAATGATACATCACTCAGAGAAGCATACTTTGCCAGGTGGGGTACCTCTGAGGTATGGTTCCTCAATATATTTTCATAACAACTTCTTTGTTTGCCTCTTTATCTTCATTTTCGTAGCCTAAAGACCTTAGGCAATAAAACAGTAAAAATCGCAGAACTTTCTTTCAGCATCCTTAATATCTAGACTGCCTTTTGCGAAGCTTAAGTGTTTCCCAACAAAATCATTCTGACAAAATTATTGTTGTGAGTTTGTACCTCATAATAATTTGTTGCTTCAAAGATAATTACTTTTTTTCTGTCTCCTCCAACTTTTCCTTCTTACTCAGAGCCAATGTATACTGTGGTCAATCCTTTCGATTGATTTAGGATATGAATGAACTGCACCATGGTTTGGTTTGTCAAGAATGGCACTAGAGAATTGAAAACAAGCCAAGGCAAACATTAACCAATTTAGCTTTGAATGTATTCACTCTCTATAATGGGTCCACTTCCCTACAACACTTCAGTTCACTTCCAGGTAGATCTGAATGTACCACTCATATCAGTGCTGCACGACTGTGTTGGCTCTATTGGGAATACTATTCCTGGGTTGTCTTGGCACGGGGATATGTTTCTCGATATTTTGGAATGTAAACAGGACTTAAGACGTCTTGGGGAAGAAATACAATGTTAAATGGAGGAAGGGCAGCTGCCCACACCCCCTCTCGTATGTCAATACCTTAAGTACTCCTGAAGAGACCTCCTCATGGCCAGCCCTGTTTCCAGAGCACTCCTAGCAATTCAGTCATGCACTCTAAACAATTTCAGACAAAATTGGTTTTTTAGATTCAAAATGGTTTTTTGAAAAACCAAATTTCAATGCAAAAAACCAACATGGATTTTTTAAAAATCCATGTTGGTTTTGCATTGAAATTTGGTTTTTCAAAAAAACATTTTGAATCTAAAATACCAATTTTGTCCCGAGATTTTTTAGAGTGTGGCTCCTGCTCTACCAACACTTCTCTGGCTCTCCCCAGGCCCTCTCAGGCCCTCATGGGTCCTCTGACCCTCAGCAGGGAAAACAGAAGCAAGGGCCACAACCCAGGGCATTCTAAAGAGCAATGCAGGTCCTACCCCAGGCCAAGTGGCAACCTGAAAGATACATGCTTTATCAATTTGCATTGTATTCAGTTATATGTTGAAAGTAAACAGAAGCTTGTCACGATCTGCCATGAATCTTTAACATAATTATCTGAATAAAAAATTAAATAGCATAGAAACCCAAGTAACTTACAATTCAAATCACCAGACTAAATCATATGTTTGAGCACCATTTAAATGCCATCATGTAGAGATAACATAACAACAACACCAACAACAACAACAACAGAATCATGATCCCATTACTTCATGTTTACTACATTATCCATTCTTCAATTACATATAGAGATTGAATTGGCATTGCCCACATTGTAACCAAATGCAGACATTCAACTTGCATATGCCTATATTTATAAAATATCTATAAAATTGCTTGAATACCGGATATCGCATTCAGGTAATATACTTGAAATTCAAGATATATTCAAAATGCCAATGTATTTCTCCAGTTGTGACATATCTTGCTTGCACTGTATTTAGAATATACAACACATGCAATTATCATAACTGGTTTAATCGGTTTAGACAAAAATTTGCGACGTTTCCTGTTATTTTCTAGGCAATAACTCCTCTCTTCGAAATTGCATTGGGGATCGTTCAGCAGTATTAACCATGCATTTCCCTATGCATGCACTTGGCTAGCACCCCACAGCCTGGCAGCTATCAACTGATCAAGATACAAATTGATTCATTGGTTGATTTGCTTTGGATTGCCTTGAGCCGCTGTTTTGGATCTCGACATCTCCCTTTAAATGAAGTTTTCAAGATCGAGTCATTCAATTTCACACTGGCTGGTCTCACGTCAGCTGCATATCTCAATCTCTCTCTCGTAGATTTTGTCTAATGGGTTTTCTTAGATAGCAGACTCACTCTTGCTAGGAATAATCTATATTGTTCCAAGATAAAGCAATTTAACCTCAAGCATGGTGATATATATAGGCCTATACCAGCTGTAATTCGAGTAGTTATTCCAAAGCAAGAGAAGTTTGGGCAGGTCTATCTTTGCTACAGAAAATAATATTAGTCACTTCCATTAGGTTCTTGGATGCAGTCTGCTGTGAATTGTCAGCATGGCATATTTGTAAACATTAAGAAGATTGGTAGGATTCTTCTGGCTGGGCTGTTTAGGACAGGGAGAAATGTTGGTGGATATTGATGAGGGTTGGGGCCAAGGGCTTGTCAGGGACATGGTCAGAGATGGGTTGAGGTCAGAGTCCACTTTTGACCTCCCCCAATAATCTCCACAAGGATCGCCACTAAAATGGCTGGCATACTGTCACCCTTCAAGTGTTGGGCTGAAATATCACTTGCATTAAAAACCTTAAACACCAAAGAGCAGTAGAGAGTGTATCGCACAGAGACACAACAGCCAATAAATCACCCCTCTGTGGCTCTGGTGACTGGCTAAGTTGAGAACTTTTGGAGCAATCTATATTTCTTGTCAAACACTATGCAACATCATTTAAACCAGGGACTCGACTTGTGCCAATATTTTTCAAGGTTAACAAGCTGTGATAGATGACCTGCAAACTTTTTAAGAATTTGGCTACACAATATGACAAGGTTACTGAAATAAAATCTATAAGCTCTGCCTCTTACTGCAATAAGCAGTAGTGATTCATAATGCCTTGACAAATACCTCTAAATGCTGTTTATGCAGAGAGACTTCATGCTGGACCCAAGGTTTATGTGTCTTTTCTCAACAAGCATTTTACTATTTCTCTTACTGCAGGTATGATAATAATGCCAGACATTGCCAGTAGATCTGTGATCATGAAGAGCAAACTATGAACAAATGGCGAACAAAAGGATTTGTCTGATAGAATTCAAAGTTAATTAAAAAGTTTTGCCATTACAGTACATCAGGATATTTCTGTGAATGTGTTGTGATCGATCAGAGGAGTTGGAAACTATCACATAAGAAACTCTGATTTGAATCTTGCATTCTAATCTTATATGGATAGAAGGTATTGTGTACAAATTTCAGCAAAATCAATTAATGTTTAGAGGCGGCACAAAGCCGTTGAAGTTTAACATGCGATTGCCCTTCGGCAGACCTCAAAATCATAAGTATTTGCAAATCTGGCTGTAACAGCGCATTATTTTGATCAAGTGAACTTTTTTTTTATTATGTCCAGGATGCCCAATCCAGTCCTGATATTCTTTCTGACTTACAATGTTTCATAGCAGGTCAGCAGAGATATTACATAGGCTAATTATCAAGTTTTTTTTTTCATAAAAACAGGCAAATATTTCACTTACTATGAATAATAAATAAAAGATAACCCCCAGATATTACTTTGCCATGCCAATTTTATCATACACTAAAAAATCAGGAAGAAATATTCACTTCTAAGAAAGATCTGGGAAATTGACCAATTTTTCAGTTGCGCTAATGAGGAATTACATTTTAAACTTCGAGGGCTTTGTGCCACCTCTAAATATTAACCGATTTGGCAGAAATTTTGCTTGTGTTTGTTTTACTTAATTGGCCATCAATTTCCACTTTCAAATTGGGGGTTTTGGGAGATTTGATTTTTCCCATTGAAATGTGGACCACCCTAAGCATCAGAACTGTATATATCCAAATGTCCATCTTATGACTGAAGTGAAGAAGAATCTAAAGTCTCATATCGACTGCTCAAGAGTCTCTCGGCCATGGTTATATATTTTCCTTGGCCAGCATATTTCTCTGGGGCCAACATCTTTATTAGTTTCATGGCTGCCATATTGCCACTGGGCGTCTTTGTGTACTTGCCAGTGTGGATGTGCTGCCAGGGCATTGCCAGGCTATGCCAGTCATCCATAGAGTTGAAGCAATCCTGGGCAAAGTTCCCCCAGCCTCCTCTTCCAGTCTCCTCTTCCAATACTGTGCAGCTGAGTCCACTGACAATGATGGTCTCTTTTTGTCACTGCTTCAAATGTAATGCAATATTGCCTCCCTCCACTTCCCTCCTTCAGGAGTCTCCTCTAAGGCTTGGTGAGTGATGTGACTGGATATTGCCTCGATTTTCAAGTATGAAATTTTGAAAGGCAGATAGTGGCAGGCTTGGTTCAATGGTTGGTATGCAATGTCAGATGATTTAAAGATGGGGTTGATATGGAAACTTGTATTTTCTCCTCTTATCTTCACCAATACTTGAAAGATATGTTCAGTGTATGGTCCACTGCACTTTATTGTATATATGCTTTAATAGCTTTATATAGATAGACTTCCCTCCAGAGGTGGAAATGAGGAGGAGAATACTACGTCCTATCTTCAACAAAGCACGAAAGTTACCACAATACAGAACAAAGTGTCGATTGATTTTTGACAAACTTTTACTAGATGGTAAAAGCTTTACTGTTGGACCAGTAAACAATCTAGATCAGCTTCCTGTTGAGTTGCAGCCAAGAGCATCTGCGGAAAAGCAAAATGAGGAAATAATCGTCTTTTTTACCCAGGGATCCCCATTTAGCAACTTTCACCATGCCCCATTCGTCAAAGACAGTGAACACTTCTTCTGTAATGAGCAGTTCATACAGGCCAGAAAGGCCCAACTTTTCAAAGATGACCTTACTCACTTTAAGATCATGCAAAGTACAAACCCATATGATATTAAGAAGTTAGGGAGTGAGGTTAAGAACTATGTGAAACCACAATGGGAGCAAAGAGCTCACCAAATTGCACGTGACTGTTGTCATGAGAAATTTTCACAAAACCCTCATGCCCTGAAGGCTTCAATAGAAACTGGAGACAAAACCATCGGAGAAGCATCAAGAGATGCATTTTGGGGAATCGGGAAGTCGCTGTCCGATAGTACTGTTTTGGAAACAAGATGGGAAGGCAGAAATTTGCTTGGAGAAGTTCTCATGGAAACTAGAGAACAGTTGAAAAATTTGACAATTTGATGTTGTGCTTAATGAGTGACATAATGTGTCTATTGATATTCACATTCCATACTAATTTACTTTTTCTCTTTACTTATTTTCATGATATATTATTTGCGTGGTGCTCACTTTGTGAGTGGCTTCTACATCGTGAAATGTTTAATACAGTAGTCAATGGATTCTATTGAGAAAGACCTCACTGATCTAATTGACTTTGAGGACGGTTTTCTTACCAATTGTCGTTATATTGATATTTGTGATGATAGCTTAAAGCTTCCTGTGTCACAAAACTCACTCAAAATTGCTCATTTAAACATTCGCAGTGTCCTTAGCAAAATGGATGATCTGATAGATTTACTAGAAATTCTGAAAGAAAAGAATTTACTTCCTGATGTGCTATTGTTGTGCGAAACATTTTTAAATGATAAGAATTATAAGCAAGTGAAGTTGCCCAATTATAATATTGTTTCACAACATAGGAAGAATAAGTCGCAAGGGGGAGTAGCAATTTTGATAAGAGCCCATTTAAGATATCAAGAAAGGGAGGACTTAAATGTTTTTGATGAAGGGAAATTCGAGTCAATTTTTATTGAGGTACCTGGAAAAAATAAGGCTAATTATGTTATTGGTGAAGTGTACAGAGTGCCTGGGACTGATGAAAATGAATTTTTGGAAAAATATTCAGAAATAATTGCCAAAATAAAGCAAGAAAGGAAAAGGATTATTGTGGGTACTGATCAGAATTTAGATTTTTTGAAGATTAATTTGCATACCAACACAAAGAAATTGTTTGAATTGAATTTGCAAAATCAACTGATACCTACTATAACCAAACCAACCCGTATTACACATAGAACTGCCACCTTGATTGATAATATCTATGTTGATGCTCAAATGTTTACATTTGTACAGTCATATATCATAACAACAGATATTTCAGACCATTTCATGTGCTTAACTGAAATTCATTATTGTTCAACCAAAAAAACTTGTGGCACCAGCTTCACATTCCGAAAAATAAATGATAGCTCACTTCGAAATATTAAGGGTGTCCTGTATAATGTAGACTGGAGATTTCTAGAAAATATGTCTGTAAGTGAAGCAAGTTTAGCTATGAATAATGAAATTACAAAAGCTTTAGATTTTTATGCCCCAATTAAAACAGTGAGTGGCAGAAAATATTACAAACATAGAGATCCTTGGTTTAGTGCAGGTTTGAAAACTTCCTCTGCTAGGTGCTTAAAAATGTACAAAGATGTCTATCTCCTTCCCCATGACAGTGCAGAATTTACAAGGTATAAGGAATATAGGAAAGTATACAACAAACTACGTAGGCAAGCGAAGAATAACTTTTATAATGATTTGATAGCAAGTAATCGATCAAACTCCAAGAAGTTATGGAATATACTTCATAGGATAACTGGAAAGTTGAATAACAAACAGAACATTAGTGATGAAATAATAATAGATGGTGTAAAGGAAACTGATCAATTCAAAATAAGTAATGAGTTTGGAAAATACTACAGTGAGATCGGGAAGAAAATAGCTGAACAGATAGATGGGAAACCAAATACACCAAGAGGTAGAGACTTGGAGAACAATGGGTCCTCTAGAAATAACGAAAGTTGCTTTTTTTATCCAACAACGGAACGGGAAATAGAAAAAATCATATTAAAACTGAAGTCCAAAGCAGTAAGGGCTATGATGGAATTTCTAACACTGTGCTTAAAACTATATATACAAGTATATTACCAGCACTAAATATTATATTTAATAAATCTTTGTCAAACGGGGAATTTCCTGATGATATGAAGTTAGCCATTGTGAAACCGTTATATAAAGCAAAGAACAGATCAGAGATCAGCAATTACAGACCAATTTCATTGCTACCAGTTATTTCCAAAGTTCTTGAAAAATTGGTCCACATCCGCCTTGTAAAATTTTTTGAAAGGCATAAGGTATTGTATGAAGGCCAGTATGGCTTAAGGCAGAATAGAAGTACTTCTGACGCAATTTTAGACTTAACTGGTAATATATTAGATGGTTTTGATAAAGGCATGTATACCTTGGGACTGTTTTTAGACATGACTAAGGCATTTGACTGTATAAAGCACGAAACTCTTTTCCAAAAGTTAGAGATGTATGGGGTAAGAGGCGTGGCCTTAGAATGGATTAAGAGTTACCTGGGAAATAGATCTCTAAAAGTAGCTGTGAATAATGTTCTGTCTAATGACTTTCCTGTGTCATTTGGGACCCCACAAGGCTCAGTGCTCGGCCCATTGCTTTACATTATAGTTGCCAATGATATGCCTAAATGTTTGAAATTCACTAGTAGCATTATGTTTGCTGATGACACAACTATATATCTATCTGGTAAAAATCTGAAATTTCTCTACCGGAAAATGAATGATGATTTAAACAGATTGGCGCTGTGGTTTGACAAAAATTCCCTATCTTTAAATGTGGACAAGTCATATTATGTATTATTCAAAACCAAGAAAAAACTTGCAAACTATCAAGGTACCATTGAAATAGGAGGGTCTAAAGTAAAGAAAACCGCCAGTGTCAAGTTTCTTGGTGTGCACCTAGATCAACATTTAGAGTGGAGTAACCATTGCCAATACTTGTTATCTAAACTTGCCATTGGTACCTACAGTTTAAACATGACAAAGAATATATTGCCATATTTTTCCAAAAAGCTTATCTACATGACAAATATAGAAAGTCATCTCTTATACGGGATATCTGCCTGGGGTCCGATGTTAACGGGAAGCATCTTAAAGAAATTAATAGTGAAACAAAACATTGCAATTAGGGCAATATCAAATATCAAGCGTCGAGTGAGAATTTTGTCGTATTATAAAAGAGCAGGAGTTTTAAAACTCGAAGATTTGATTGAGAATTCATTACTAAAATTGTCGTATAGATATATAAATGATACATTACCACAAAGAATAGCAAACATTTTTGAGTTCAGCAATCACAACCATAATACTAGAAATAACAACAATCCTAGAACACCCCATCATAGCCTAGAAATATACAATAAGAGTTACTTAGCTAGAGCACCACACTTGTGGCAAAATGTACCACAACAAATTAAGGATCAGAAAAATATTAAATCATTCAGTAAATGTGTAGCACATTTGGAATTGGAAAGTTACTAACTATTATTCATAAATATAGGTAGTGGTCGTTTCAGACCCTACTCTCTGAAATGTATTATTATTTTTATTTATTATATGGGGAGTGGTCGGTCCAGACCCCCCCACTACTCATAGAGTGTTTTTGTATTATAATATCGGTATATTGGGGTGTGGTCGGTCCAGACCCCCCCACCCACTGCTGATAGAGTATTTTCGTTTTATAATATTGGTATATATCCGGGGAGTGGTCGGTCCAGACCCCCCCATCCACTACTGATAGAGTATTTTTGTATTGTAATATATGTAAACTGAATGGTACTTAAAAGTTGATGAGGCACATGCATTGATGGTCTGGCTATCCCAACTCTGCCGTTCAACTTTGAACCAGACGAGGGGTAGCACTGACTAAATTTGCTTGATGTCTTTATTTCTTACCTGTGTGAATGATCCTTGATTAAATCTGTCATTTATATATGTGTGCAAAATTTCATAATGTTGCCTCAGATAAGTATGTGTATATATTTTTATCTATCAATATGTTTAATTGAAGAAGCATTGTATAAATTAATTTTTTGGGCATATAGGGGGGAGGGGGTGCACCCACCTTCGGGTCATGGCAGAAATTCTGCTCGGGTGCCCTCCAGCACAACATTGTAAATATTCTACTTTAAACTATTGATAAATGAATAACAAATGTATATATATTGTAAGTACATATGTTGTGTAAATAAATTTATCCAATCCAATCCAATAAACAAGAATTGATAGAGCCACAAAGGTCTAGGGATATAAGGAAATCCTTTTGGAAAATTTTAATTACTTTCGAATCGGTCAGCAACTACTTTTAGGCTTAAATGAACCAGTGATCCGACTGGAGATGCTAAATCGATTCAGATGCCATGCACTATATTCACAGTAAAGTAAAGTAAAGTAAAATTTATTTATGCACAGATCCTCTACCTTATTGCTCACTTGAAGCAGCTCCTCCTTTCACACAAACACCTTCATCCCCAGTTACCCAGCCTCAAGTGATGCAGCAGTGATGGGTGCTTCATTTCGTTCTGTCAGCATCATCCCTGGCTGATTAAATTTAAATGCCTCCAAAAACAATTTGGGAAGATAGAGGATGGATAAGTAAGCGCCTTTATGCATTTGCCCATGAAGATTCATGAGAATGGCTCCGAATGAATGGAAAGTGTGGTATGGAGTACAAAGTAGTATATGGGAGCCCTCTTCTTCAGGACCCCTCCTCTTCAGCTGCCTCCCCTCATAAATACATCACCATGGATGTGGCTTGATCCTCTCTTGATATTGAAGGCTCTTCGACTTCTTGTCTTTTTGCTGTTGCCAAATTGCTGTTGTGTTGAGGAAAGAGGATGCCATGTAATGCTGTTGTTGTTGTCCACATTCAATTATCACACTGTTGGAGCTCAGTTCGGTTCAGTAGCCATTCTGGACTCAGGTCCTTGGACCTCTGTGTCCAGATCAATACAATATAGCTGTTTGAAACTGTTATGAAGTTACTAATCCCAGAAATCACAATGTGTCTTGATATCTGTTCATTATAGCTCATTATGTTGGTGTCAAGTACAAAGGTGCAGTTTGAGTATATAATCGTGTCTTTTTAGTGAATTGTTTGAAAAAATGTTAATTGTTTATATTGATAATATAATGTCTGTTATATATCATTTTATTATATATTTCTTCTACCTTTTTGCTGCTGAAGGTCTGTGGTGCTTTAGAATTCAGTTGGTGGTTGGTGCTGCCACATCACAGCTACAGCAGAGCCAGGAATTCCCTTGCATTGTGAGAAGTACAAGAGCAAGAGGGCGAGGAGGGGGGGGGGGTGAGAAAGAAGGGTGCAGTCTATCTTACACAATCCACTCATCCTCACTCATTCATATTTCATGGCTGAGAAGATATGCTGGGGATTCTTGTAGAAACTTCTGAACGAATTCGTGACCTGCAAGGAAAGTGGCAGGCATTGAATGTAATCGCTTTTGGCTCAAAAGTTCTCAGCACCAAGCAAGGCAAGGGGCTTCTTCAAGTTATAGGGGAATGTCAGCAGTTGCTCAGCCATAACCCCTAATATCCCCTAATCGTTCTTAACTAAACCCTCCTTTCCTCCTCCCATGCATCTCCTGATCTGTCTCCCTTTGACTGCATTTTCTTGATTCCTGATGATTTTTGGCTTCCTTCCTTGCTGAATGTTTTGCCTGATGCCTTTGCCCTAATGCTTTCCCTGATAGATATGGAGCATCAATGCTTAGCCATCAATGTTCAGCCCCTGGGCAAAAGGAGAAAGTGAAATTTTATCGAATTGTAAAAATGACAGACAATCTCTCAAAGTTGATCTGCTGAGCTTCTCTTGGTTTGCCTTGAGTCCTTTCCTCTTTTGGCAGTTTGCATGCAGGCAATTGACAACCAAGCAGACAACCAAGCAGACAACCAAGTGGACAACCAAGCGGACAACCAAGCGGACAACTAAGCGGACAACTAAGCGGACAACCAAGCGGACAACCAAGCGGACAACTAAGCGGACAACTAAGCGGACAACTAAGCAAATAAGCAGGCAAGTAACCAGACAAAGCAAGCAGACAAGCAAGCAGGCAAACCATTCCACAAAGAGCTTGTGGCAGCTTCGAGGCTGAACTTTTCTCGCATATTTCACAGCTTTCAAGCAGCCACTCCTCCATCATGCTGGAACAATATTTTGACATGACTTTCTCTTAGTGATTGCTTTGAAGAAAGTTGTTTTGACAGCATGCTTTTTGTGCTACGACTACTTATGTAGGGTTCACGTTGTACAGGCCACTTTGCCTCGATATATTCTGGAGGAGCCCTCTGATCATTGATGTTGCACTTGAGGTAAGGAGTAAGGAGTCAGGGTGGCAAACTGCAGCTGTTGTTTTGCCTGTGAGGTTTACCTTTCATCAAAGGCTGCCACCACTTTTTGCTGCAGTTCCTGGGATCTCCATGGGAAGGGATATTTCAGACATTGTATTTCATCATTTTCATGCATTCTTAAGTAATCGCATTATCATGAGAAGAGGTATGATAGCTTATGATCCTAGGTTGAAATGTTGCTCATTGATGTGATTAGAGGGCTCCTGTTAGCTGCTGATAAACACTGGCCATAGATCACACATAGAGGGCTGCCACAAGAGCATTGTTGTGGGCCCCCCTCCTTGTCATTTCAATGGTTAAAACGAAAATGAGATCAGTGGTTAATTTCACGCTGTTGTGTGTCGCCAATAATGGGTGAGCGGCACCAGAATGTTTTGTGAATTCCTGGCCAAGCGTTCCTAACTCGAGCAAGGTTCACTAGCTATGGCCATCAAGCGTGGCCTGGCTAAATCATGTGATTTGTGCCATCATCTCTCAGCCATGATAGTTTATGACTAAGCCAACAACAGGCCACCCATATGCTCTATCTGAAGCAGTGAGCAACTCCCAGTGAGCAATCCATGGAGCAACTGAACCAACTCTGCTTGGGCACTGATTTGCACTGGATTACTGGGCTAATTTTCTATTGTGCTCTAATCCCAGCATCAATTGCTACAAGTACAGAGTGGATGTGGTGGAAATAACAAATGGCTATCTAGCCAGAAAATCGGCTAGTTTAGAAGTGTTGGCAGTATCAACGTTTTAGTGAGCAGGATATCATTCCTCCATGAAATGAAAGAGCCATGATATTGATATTGGTCAATTTTAAAAGTGCTTTTAAAAATCCCAAATTCAATGATTATCATTTATGAGCATTGGTCGTGTGGTATATATAGAGAGCTGACCATTTTGAACCTGCCTAGTGCCTACCAATTAAATTTTAGCTGCCAATTCAATGCAATTGGATTTCTTGGCTGATTGTTCATATCATTGTTCTCCTGAAGTTTCCTGTTACAACTTAATCCAA
Organism: Platynereis dumerilii; assembly: GCA_026936325.1. NCBI lineage: Eukaryota > Metazoa > Annelida > Polychaeta > Phyllodocida > Nereididae > Platynereis > Platynereis dumerilii. The sequence goes on along the minus strand of JAPTHN010000001.1, from coordinate 108,602,122 downwards.
GATGCAGCAATCAAGTGTTAAAAATCTTGCTCCAATGACAATTTATAATCTCCCCGAGATGCAAAAACTTTGTTTCGTAATAACGAAATCACACCGGGCATCACGTCATGTGGCATGCGGCCAAAGACATTTTTGTGGCTTAGCTCTTGGAATAATTGAGTCTGAGAGTTAGGTCACGCTCCTGTAATAATTAGCCATGGCGAAAACAATAGGAATGGAAATTGCTCCTAATTGACTTGATTGGCATCAATTAAAGTAACATTGCCATCACGTGATCACATATCAATGACTCATTTGCATAACGTCGCGTGGCAGACCGTGTGTCGCGTTATTTCAACTTACTCGGTTATTTGGTGAATCAAGAGTTTCCACTCCGACAAACATGAATTAATGATTGTGGTTGTACACTTTAGTGACTTTACTTTTTGGTCATAAAATGATACACATCTGCATTTCCTATAGAAATTTACAACTTTTACAACTTCTGCATGCAGGGCACAAATCCTGGGCACATGAAGGTCCCCTCGACCGACCCGATTGTCCCTGCTACCACTGGCTTCCATTTTGAGGAACATATCATCATTGCAAAAGCTCTAGTTGCGGCATTACCTCAGACACAACAGCAGCAGGGTTAAATACAGAAATTGCAGAGCCTTCAACAATGGGGTGCTTCCAACTCAAATTCAAAATGCCCGCTGAAATGGAAGACAAGCCTTTTATAGAGATATGAGGAAGGATAACTATCCAGGCCATTATTATAATCTTTGCTGTAGCATGCAAACTCCGAAATTGATTTCATACTGTATACATGTTATCCCATGACCGGATTGGTTTCCTTCCCGGTATCTGCACCAGAGACTCTGTATCCCCCTGAGACCTCAGTAGGATACTCAGTCTCGGGTGTAGATGCCAGGAAGGGTACCAGATCAGCCAATGGATAACCCATTAATGTACTCCAAAAAGTGTAGTTATCTCTCCTCATTCATCTTTAAAAGGCTTGCCTATTCCACTTCAGCAGGTATTTCAAACTTTCGATATGTCCATGTACATTTCACCCTGCTCTTGCTGGGCCTGTAACATGAGATTTTGACACTGATATACGTTCCTCAAAATGGCAGGTATGGTTACAATTGGGTCGGTTGAGTCAGACCATCATGTGCCCCATGCAGCATGCAGAAGTTGTCAAAAGTCATCAATTCATCAGGAAAGTGCAGAGATACTACATACTAATGATCTTGTGTGTGAAAATACCAATTAATAAAAACAGTTGAGTTAATTGTATGGTGTCTCACCCTGATGTACCCCATATAGTGATGCAGACTGGACCGCCTTGGACCGGTCCGGTCCGCGGTCCTGCCCTGGACCGCCAAAATACCAGACCACTTACAAAAAAACGGTCAAGTGCCAGACCGGACGGCTCTAGTGCCGGTCCGGACCGGTCCAGTGATTTCTCATGTCATGAAGGGTATCACATGAATTTTTTCATATCTAAAAATGAAATTATCACATAGCTTGTTTAAACCCTGATTTTTATCATAATTTTCAAAATACCGATGGACCGCTTCTGGACCGCTTCTGGACCGCTTCTGGACCGCTTCTGGACCGCTTCTGGACCAGTCCAGCCACAAAATCGGACCACCTCACCCTGGACCAGACCAGGGCCGGACCACTTTTGTAAATACCGGACCACCTTCTTAAAGACGGTCCGGTCTGCATCATTCACCCCATACAGCTTACAGTGCATGTTACCAGTGCTTCCTCTGCCTCTCCTCCACATTTATCTTATTTTAAACTGCATTATTCTCCCACTTGAATACATCATTCTAAGGTATGATATATACCTTCTTATTTAATCAAAATTTAGTGAATGTGTCAGAATTATAATGTAATATGTATGGAAAGTATAACCACAGGGGTAAATCAGCATCCAATCCCTCACTTTCTGGTGTATGGAGACTTTTCGATTACCATTTCCAGACAGAGAAAAGTCACAAGACACGTATATATCACCATTCTGGAGAGATATTAGATGGAGGGCCATATATCATATTTGAATCATTCATGGAGCCATTGAAAATGCACCTAAGATACTTGCGGTGCTGGGTGTCTGCTGCGGAGGCAGAACGGGGCTGAACAGAGATTGGGAAGCGGTTGCCAGGAAATTGATAGGGCGGTGGGCATCCGTTGCATTGTGCATGCAGATGCTGATATGCCTTATTGGGCCGAGACGCAATAAAGCAAGAACCTCTGCTTTATGAAGTGTTTGCGGATAAGTGAGAATTTCCTATTACCAGCTGCGAAAGAGCAATTGCAAGTGTCCTGGCGGAGCCTGATGATCTGATTTGATCTCGTCTCTCGTGTGATCTGGGACGTGATCTCTGATGTGATCCAGCAGGCAGCCAATCACCTGGCCATGCTGAGATCAAACAACCTCATACCAGGGAGTGACCACATTGCTAGCCCATCTCAGCAATGGTCAGCATACAACGGTCATCCAAAGCATGTTGATGACCACTCAATGGTATTTAATGATGATCCAGGAAAGTAATGGGGCACAGGAAGTGAGAGAACCCCATACGGTGCCCACCTTCACAGGGGGTGCCTATACCCTAAGGTGACCCAAAGCATGCAGATCCCAGAAGACCAACAGTTTGGCCAAGACCTGTGGAGCCTGACCATTTTGACCTCAACCTCCCCCTCCACAACTATGCCACCCCACCTCCCTTAATACAATCTAGTAATCGTCACTCTGCAGGGGGGTTATTCAATTATAGATCCATGATAAAGAATTGATCCTGGGGGTTTATAGTCAGCATTTGTTGAGCAGCAGTTTCCTGCTTCCTGTTTTCATGATCCAGTTTCCATTCACATCCATGTAATTTATTCACATTTAAGCAGTAACAAAGTCCTCTGCAAATTCAATAAATTTCCTTTTCATCATCACATCAATAACAGTTAGAATATCCAATCTACAATACAAGATCTACACAGAGGAAACAGCTAAATCACAGTGTAATTGCCATTTTATCAGGCTTGGCTTGGATTACCAACGTTGCCATGAGATCAGGGTGAAATGTTTTCTTCACACAGATGCCACCAAATAACATTGATTGAGTAGGCCGGAGTAAATGCTCCCTATCCATAATTCTGACATAGAAAGAACCTTCAAGTCTTTTTTCATTCAGCTTCTGGTATATCATGCATGAGTCTATAGAGAAACGAAGTTATGGAGACTTGTAAAACACTTGAGACGAAATAAATCAAGGGCTGGCTTTTTGCATGGCTCTTTATTTAGAAGCAGCACCCTGACAGAAATGCTGAAATACGACATATAGACTGACAGGCTGGAAGGTCTTGGGTTATTACGAGGAGGCCTTGCAAGTGTGATACCATTCTCTCTATACTGTGTGTATACCGTGTGTATGCCGAGACCCTGTTCCACAGAAATTCGTGCCAAAGAGGTTCCTAAAGGCATGACACTAGCTCATACATCCACAACAACGAGCTATGACAACTCTCAATTCTCAATGTATCCTATCAATTTGTCTCAAGGGGACGTAGACACTAACCCTACATGGGTAAATATTCATAGGTCTTTTGCAGAACAGGCTAGGAGCAGCGTAACACGTGAACAAAGACAGGATATGAGAGCAGAGGGAGAGATAGCCAAGAATAAAGCCATAAACTGGTCATAGCGGGGCACCCTGGAATACTCCTTGTCACAACCAATATCCATTCACTCAGCTAGCTCCTGAATTTCCATATGTTCACCATAACCTCGTTATTTTCCTCCTGAGTGTGTCTATCACTCCACTTTGTCATAAACTATTTCCCTGCACCTGTAACATCTCCTGTGTACAAGTTTTACTCTGACTTATTACCAGCCAATGGCAGCCATCGCGAATCGCGATAACCTTTCGCGTGTGTTTTAACGATACCTCTGACGAAGTCTGACAATCTGACTCTGACCAGCACCTACGTTCAAGCGGCTGAAGCCTTGACAGTCTGACTCTGAGTGACTCAGCCCAGCTTGTTCTGACTAACCATCTGACGAACCATGACTTGTTGTGATTTATTCTGACTATGAATACTCAGTTACATATGTAAGCAGCTTGTCCGTGGCTGGTAATACAAGTCCAACATATGTATGTATTGAATGCTGAGCGAAGACGCCGGATCCATAATTCATATTTGCCAAGCAGTCAATAGATATGGATATTAATGCAGCGTCTGAGACAAACTGTGGGCTGCGAAAGGCGGATCAAGTTTTATTCTGGAATAAGCATCGTATGTCATTGAAAACATAACTTCCAGAATACAAAACAGCAATAAGCAGCACAGTTCTATGAATAGATATTAAATTTGTTTTTCACAAGTTTCGTCACGCCTTATGATATAAATTTCTCCAAAAATCGTGATTCTGGAATCGAATCATATTATATTATTGATGCCTCATTGCCATATTGGATCTAAACATTTCATAATTGGAAGGGGGAGGGAAGGTAGGTGGGATGTATGCCACAAAGTATATTGGTACCATATTTAGGGTGTCGTGCTAAAATTTCTTTTCTTTTGTGGAGTACAAGCCATCACACGAATCTGAAGAGGAAATTTGGTTATCACTTAATTGGAAGTATATTCTCTTGCCACAAATTTCATACAAGAGCTAGGAAGAAAAAAAGGTTTGATTGTCATTTATTGAAAATGTAGTTTAAGAATAAACAAGAAACAAAGACGATTTGATGTTAATCGAAGCATCAACATCTCCAAGTACATTAATCACCATGCACACTCAATAATGTACATTATGTATCTAATGTAATATGTGTGGATCAAACATCATACAGCATGATACTAAAGCTAGAAAGGAATAGAAGTGGAGACCAAGGACTTTACTACAAGACGTCCAAGGAGAAAGGGATGTTTAGCCTGGGATGCTTAGTAGCAGGTTGATGACACAAGGAACCAGGAATTGTCCCAAGGTAAACAACCAACCAAGCACATTTCCGCTTCCTTGGTCAAATGTCCAGCTCTGAATTTCATTTAGACTTCATGTTTTTACCTGACAATTGTATTCTATACTTCTGTAATATATATATAGCATGGTCCCACAACCATTCATATGGAATTCAAACTTAAATTTATCGGTACACTCTACTGACCTGAGGTTCGAGACGGTGATTACAAAAAACAGTCAATGCCTAACAATGCTAAACAAGATGATACAGCCTGCTATTTTGTAACAGGGGCCCCTTAAAACTCTGTCAGAACACAAGAACGTGTGGCAGCAGCACAGACACAGAATTAATCATTGGAACATTTGAGCATCGATTTATCCACATGAAACTGTTTATGAACTATATATATTGCATGGAATTTCTCTTAAAAGTACTGACTAACAAGACAACTCTAAGCACTCTAATTCACAAGAAAAGGTAGGGAAAATTCTCCTATGGCCTTGTCGATTCAAAATTTTTTGCCAACTCACATTGAAACTGTGGAGGCAGTTAATTAAATATCAAAGATGTTTCAAGATTATACTTTAGATAGGTTTGGTCCACAGTGACTACATAAATAGTTCTTAGTGGTTTTCTGTACCTGACAGCAATTTGATTTTTAATAAATTGATTTTTTCAGAGAAATGTGCTTTCTCCAAGCCAATTTTGTATGAAACAGGAAATGTGCTCTAGTGGCTCCACCATGGCCACCCATGATCTAGGACTAATTAAGCAGTTGTTCTACATAGGCCAACATTTTGGTAATGGTTTAATCATGCAAAGGGCAAAAAAAAACCCAGACTTTTGGGATATTTCTTGAATGTGGTTGGGCATCATACCATTCTTTCTGTACCAGAAATCGCTCCATTCAAAATGTACTTGGGAGTTACTACACTTTAATGAGATAGATCACCGAGATACAATGTACAATTGATTGGATATTGATTAGGAATTTACTCCTCAAACTTCTTAGCCAGTCTGTCTGTCTGGAACCTTTCTATAAGATTGGAAATTGCTGCTAAGGACTCATTAACCAATTGCTTCGAAAAAAAGTGCTTCAGTTTATCCAGTGCTTATACCATGGACACATTTTACTTCAGTGAATCTTGTTACTTTTCTGTTTTCCATTTAAATTGGTCAAATAGAAAGGCTTTGTCCCAGGAGAGCAATGGTCAGTGTACATCTAAATAAATGGACTGTGTTACTGTTACCGTATAGTCACCTAAATCACAGAGATCTGAGATCTACATTTTCAGAAGTTGGCCAGAATTGAAATGCATGGAGTCTAGACCAATATATTGCACCCTGTAGTGGAGTTGGGAATTGCTGGAATTGTGGCAAGGAGTAAAATATTCCCATTCGCCCTATGTGAGGAGAGTGAACTGGGACGTATGTTGCCAGGTCATGGGCCTTTTATCTGAGGTCATGGAAAGGCTATTGAAGGGTCAGTGGGCAGAAGCACTTCCACTTTATGGTCTTCTGTAATCAGGAAAAACAAAGAAGGCAAAAGCATTTAGAGAACACCGAAAGAATCCACAACAAACCCAATGGGCACAACCGTTGTTACAATTTAGTTACAACATCAAAATTACGTTGAATTGTATGGTAGAAATGATGTTGTTACTAAGTTGTGAAGCAACGTCAGGGATATGACATTAGTATGCATGTGACGATGTGGCAACATTTTCAAATTTTGTGAAAAATTCTCAATGTTTTATTCACGTTGTGTCAAAATAATTTCTGCTATACATTTCTATATGACCAACCGATGAGCCCTCTGCCAATGAGAAATATTATGCATTTTACACAAAAAAGAATGGCAATAAGTATAACATCATTCTCTTGATTGAAAACTTTCATGCTAATATAAGGTCAGTGTGAACAGATAAAATGAACATCAGATGGTGTCCATAAAAACTACACTTGTTATCTCATCATTTGCATTCTCTTGATCACAATACGCATTCAATTGATTAGGCTTGACTATAATTTCACAAAAGATTTTGTATGTGTTTTACACAATCCTTTGAGGGTGTGCTTATTTGATTTTGCCAATATTAAGGCAGATGTTGCCTATGTAAAATTTAGAAGAACTGTGCGACAGAGCTAGCTAGAAGAAAGAGCAGAGGAGCAGCCAATTGGAATCGGTGGATGGGCAATCGGATTGGTGCCAGAGGGACATGTCTGCATTGTCTTCTCATCAGTAGGACTTGGTCCGCCTGGGTGGATGCAGGAGCCTGAGAAGGGCCTGAGAAAGGCCCAAGGACTGGGATGGAGGCCCAAGGAAAGCTTCAGAAGGCCCAAGGAGGACCAATGGGGACCCTAAGAAGCCATATCTCTTGATGGGAAGCCCATCTGACACAGGACGTGACAGTCCTGTTCCCTCTGTATCAGCCCTCAACACCTGCCCTTCGCTATCAACCCTCCGTCTCCTTCCCAATCACTCCCCTGTGAACCAATGATGGCCCTTCGCACCCTTGGCACCACTCCGAACCATTGCACACAGAATAGTATTGGCAATGTAGCATCTTCCAATGCATCGCAAGCAATAAAGAAATCATTACATGCGGGATAGACATATATCTTTTCGCTTTACGTCAATGATTAATTTTTGCTATCCGACTGCGGGCCAGTGAGCCACAAAAATGGTTTTCAATATTTTCAAAACTTGGGTCATAAAAGAACAGCAACTGGAGTGATGAGGCTTAATGCAATGTCAAATAAATTCAACATGCAAAACACTGTTGTAATTAACATCAAAATATCTTGAAAACAACTCCTTTAACTACAAATAACCTATACCCACATTGAATCAGTACCATCGCAATTTAAAAAGAACTAATCATAAGAAAACATTTTATCTCAGAAGTAAGTCAACATGCATATTCTTTGGCAATGTCATCAGCTGCAGGGCACTTAACTTTAAAAATCCCCCAAAATTTGAAGAAATCCTTATTATCTTGTCTTGTGTGGGCATACTTATAACATTTTCTTTTTTACTATACAAACACAATGAGTCCCTTTAAAAGGCCTTTAGTGGCATGAATCATCACCATGGACTCATGAATGTACATCTGTGGATCAGGTGGTCCTTGGTGTGACATGCACTCGCCCTCATGTCTCCAACCTAAGGTCTCATATTGATGTCTCCTTCTGATGTCTCAGCCCTGATGTCTCCAAGTAAGTCAAGATCACACATTAACTTGTGCATAGCCAGGAGCAGGGTCTTTCATGCCCAGCTTCTTTAGAGCAGTTTGTAGTCTGAGGCTACTCATTACACATAATGCATCCCATGGTGAAACCATTAAGGTATTCATTGCACATTGCCCTAGGCCCCCAATGATTTAATACTATATTTACATTTGAATGAACATTCAAATGCCAATCATATATAATTTGATTATTCCATGCAACTTGAATAATTTTGCAACCACACAATAAGCCTTTCTGGTGCACTGTAATTAAAGTAAAATGCCTCGCAATTTTGTCCATAATTGAACATAAATATTCACTTAAGCAATTAAGCAATATATGCACTATAGAATGCAAGCAAAAAAGCTGAAATATGTAAGCTCCCTCCTTGTATTAAAAAACAACAACATCAAACAACAGTGCTTTTAATGTTGGATTTTTCTATTGGAACATAGACTTCAGAATTTAAACTTTGTTTGCATTTATACCAATGGCTCAAAATTTATTTTAAAACCATTTTGTAGTGGAGATTTCTTCATACATTCTCAATTGAATGACCATTGACCAAATCTCCCTGTCTGTCTGTCAGCATGACTGCATCAGACAATCACTTATAGCTTGGTTTATTACTAAATTATCAGCTTCCATGCTTATAGTTAGTTCAATAAAGGAACCTTGGGGCTATTAGTAGCCTATTGCAGTAATAAGCTAAAGACGATTGATTAAAATCCAGTTTACAAGGTTGAAAAATATCATGAGAAAGGGGATCATTTATTAATAATTAATGTCATTTAATCAGGAAAGAATGGGATGATGAATATAGGATAATATCATATGGCTAGCAGAAATACTCGCTTCTCATTGGCCTACAGCCGTGCAATATTCCACGATATTGCACGCATTATATTGCACGCTTATTTAACATGTGAAAGATTGGACGGACCTGAGAGGAAGCACCATATTTCAGTGCTGCTGCAATCACAAGCAGAGAAAAAGATTGTGTTTTTCATTTTACTAAAAATTGCAAGGCAGAGCAACGGAGGCAGTTAGAAAGCTGGTTTTTGCGGCAAAAGATGCGTCTATTAAACGGCTATTAGGATATAAACTTTTTGTACTGATTATATTATTTGTTTTATCAGAATAAAGCAAAAAGTGACCGAAAAATAGCGTTTTTGCCGATTTTTCAGTGTTTTTTTTGTGTATTGAGGTCAAAAGTCTGCTATAAAGTTTCAGAAAAAAATCGAAAATAATATCTATCATCAAGTATATAATTTTTGGATTCCAAAGGTGTGAAAATTTTTTTTGTGAGTGAAATAGTTATTGATTTCTGATGAGATACATTTTAAATATGTAGTTCAAAAGAAACACAGACTTGCGGCAGCACAAGATTGTTTCTTGGTTTTAGTACAAAATGAATCACCACCCAGTAATGGAAATAGATAGGAAAGTGATTTTGGTGGCAAAAGATGTATTTTAAAGGGCTAAGTGGACATCGACTTTTTGTAATGTTTATGTTATTATTTTTAGTCAGTAGGCCTATAAAGGATTAAGAGGCCGAAAAACCTTTTCCCCCCAGTTTCAGTGACTTTGTTGTGTTAAGAGATCTAAAGTCTGCCAAAAAAAAAATAGTAAAATGAATTTAAAGAAGACCCATCATCAAGTATATCATTCCACAAGAGAGAAGCCTTTTTTGGGTGAAATATTTATTGAATTTTGATGAGATACATTTAAAAACGTGGGTCAAAAGAAACAAAAAAAAGAGTCTAGACTTCAGAATTCCAGCCCTTTTATTTGCATTTGACACAAAAAACCATATGATATAACAGTTATTGCACATCACCTCGTGCAATATCAGTTTTTATGGCACCTCGGTGACTAATATTGCACTCGGGCTGCGCCCTCGTGCAATATTAGTCACCTCGGTGCCATAAAAACTGATATTGCACTCGGTGCTGTGCGATAACTGTATAATATTAACAATGGCTCCCTGGTTTATAGATCATCCAAATGTCAAGGCTACTTGGTTGGATTGTACTTTGTCTTCCTGGAAATGGCCTTTTTGTCAAGACCTTGGTAAAAGGCAGATACATTGTTATTTGGCTCGAAATCTGCTGATCAAGAAGTAATGCCTGTAATGGTGATTCTGAATATATCCAAACTGCAAGATTAATGAGATATGTAGTTCCCCCAAGGACATGGCAGAGGTCCACGAATATATGTCTGGTCCTGGAGGTGATCCTCCCTGGCATTTGCTAGTAATGGAGGGCCTTATGAAATTGATGGATATAGTTGTGTTTTTTTTTGGTTTATCCTGATCTTTGACCTTTATATTAAGATTATTGAACAAAAAAGGTGTCTATACAATTAAGGTAAACTGAGGATCAAAACATTTTTGCTATAAATTGACATTAGACATATTTGAAGACAATTTTTTAATTTTGATATGAACAGGATGGCATTAAATTTTGGAAAATTGCCGTCAGACATTAAGATCATCTTTCAATTATTATTGTCTGAGGTGGCCTTCTCTCTGATTTTTTGAGATATAGAGATGATGATATATTGAATTTGTCAACCATAGAAAAAGTCAGGCTTGCACACGGGGATGCATTGACATAGGATTTAGGTTTTTGGAAGTTCCCCATGTTCCCACATCCTCAAAAAGAATCATTGGCTTGTCAGCGTAATGGTGGCTGACTCAAACTGTTGTTTCTGATTAGTTTCTGACTGAACATTGATGCTGCAGACAATTTGGATGGATTTTATAAGAGAACTGAGAGCAAAGTAATTCACACTAAATCAAACCACTGCATGAAATTTGTAATGGAGTTAATGAATAGTGGCTCCGACAAAGGATTGTTTTGAGAGAAAAAAGGAAGGCTAACACTATTATTTTATACAAATCTGTACCTTTGGGTGTGAAATTGAACAGACATTGAACTAAGTGATGGGCACTTATTAACCTCATCAGCTCTGAGTTGTTTGTTTTGGTGGGTGACATTACCATAACGACCCAAGTGACCCAGGCCATCCTTAAATGGGCCAAAAAGGGAAGAGGAGAAATGTGACAACATATTGTTATTTATCACAGAGGCTGAGTGGTGATGACACACACTGACACAATATACGTGACTGTGGTGGTTGACACTTGGCCTTTGTAATAAATATCTTGGTGGCCTCAGACTCTGTCAGACAGACCAGGAGCACCTGGCAGGTCTTCTGTGACTTGAAACACTGCCATGAGCTCATGTCTCGGCTGCCTTATGACCTCCCATTCAATAAATTGGTCTGGGTCAACAAAAAACTACACAAAGTACACTCATCATTAGCCCTCAGTAAAAGCCCCTGACATGTCATTTGGACATTAGCTCCACTTCAGGAAACTGTGGACATTGGTCAATGTCTTGTAGTATTTGTCTATTACCTGTAATTATAACAGTTACAACAGAGGAGGGAGCTATACATGGCCACCTGGCCTAATCTGAGTTGTGACCCATCATAGAAATTGTCCAGGTTGTCACACTCCTTTACATTTCCATGATTTATATGGTGCAACAGAACTTGAAAATGGATATATATACAGATTCCTTTATTTCGGTTCTCATCATCTTGATATTTAAAATCATGATATTCCCTCCTCCATAAAAACCATACTCAGTAAGAAGCACTTCCATCTACGATTCCACAAAGAGAACAGAATTACTGTGAGATTTAATCATGTATTCTTTCAGAATTTTCAGTTAAAAAAGTTAATGTCATGTTACTAATGTACTGTATAGTCATGTGAATATTCCTTGAAGCCTTATTCAATTCTTTGAAGCTTTTCCTGCCAAGAATATAAATATTAACAGCGACGGACAATTTCTTGGAAGACAGTATACAGAAGATATCTTAGCCTGTACTTGTAGACCTATACTATTACATCATATTCTCAAAATATGGAAATATATGATATGACATATTGTGGGGTTCAGCAAAACCCCAAACCATATATTAAGAGCGATTGAAAGCCTGTCAATGTCAGCCAGGGTTTAATTAACTGATTCGTTTCTCTGCTTTGTTAGAGCCCCATAAGACATTTTGATTGCAGCCAATCTGTCCAAAAAAAAGTGAAGACCAAGACAGCCAGGCAAGTCAGAAACTAATCAGAGACAACAGTTTGAGTCAGCCACCATTACGCTAACAAGCCAATGATTCTTTTTGAGGATGTGGGAACATGGGGAAACTGCTAAATGAATCCCAAAATCATATGTTGGCTTGTCTGGAAAGAGATAGAAAGATATATAGACAGACAGACTAATAGATAGACAGCTAGACAGCTAGACAGATTGAAAGATAGATAGATAGATAGATAGATAGATAGATAGATAGATAGATAGATAGATAGATAGATAGATAGATAGATAGATAGATAGATAGATAGATGGATAGATAGATAGATAGATAGATAGATAGATGGATAGATAGATAGATAGACAGATAGATTGGAAGGAACATTCGAAGGAACATCGGAAGGAACATCAGAAGGAACATCGGAAGTAAGAAAGAAGTAAGGAAGAAAGGGGGAGGGAAGAATGAAGGAATATCCTTTGTATACGGCGAGACTTAAAATGTCTTCTGAGATATGCCTACACATTGGTCTAAAATATTATAATCATCAGAGTAGCTGTTAGTCCAAAATATTAATATAGGTTATTCACTGCTGGAGAGGGAATATGAGATTTATCAAATGAGGGTTTTAGCCTCAGGTGTGATAAACACACATTCCCGATCTCACGGTGAATAAAGCGCTTATACAATGAGACAAACACTCAAACGGGTAAATATGGGAGGATAATTGGTTTAAAAAGGTATATTGGAATTATCGCAATGAAATGCTGGCATGTGACAGGCTGACAGAGGTTTCAAATGGTATAGTTATCGTTATAGTATTTGTCAGCCTAAAGTATCATAATCCTTAGAGACGTAGAGTATAGCTGTTTGGATCACACCATCACAGCATATTCAGAAGGCTGAAACAGGTGGCATTCAGTCGTTGACGGTCGACCCATTGACCTTCAGTTGCAACTTTTTATGCCTTGCATAAATATACACCAAGTGATGGTTTTAAAAGTTGCCTTTGCACATTAACACCTACTTATTCCGTAGACACATATTGATTTAAAACTACTTTGAGGCAGGATGGGGGAAGGTGGGAAATAAAATGATGGATGAAAATATTGAAATTGTGGTACCTTGCTAATGTATTTACATCAATAAGTGACACACAATATATGTAAGGGGAAATAGGAGAGAAAGGGAGGCATTAGAAGCCAGCCAGTGTAATATGATGAATGTGATCGGGGTGATCCAAGCCAATAAATCATCACTCCGGAGACCTGCATCTAAGTAAGCACACTTGGCTGCTGAGACAGGCAGCTTGAGGGTGTGGCTAGAGGATGTGGGATGAGGATGTGGGATGAGGATGCTGTTTAGGAATCCATCAGACACGCATCATCGATCATCCACTTCTCAAATTAATAAGTGACATTTCTTAAGCCGGGTCTTTCACAGCAGCATTACCAATTAAAGCAGCACCAAAACAGCAACCAAGCAGCAAAGCAGATTTCCTGTAATAAAATCTGCAGCTTCTGAATTCAACAATTCAACACGCTTGCAGCAGTAACTACGTTTTATAGCAAAGACAGCACAGACCAATATGTAAGTATATAACCTTGGAATAGACACACAAATTCCAAAGCCTCCCCTCAACTTTCATTCCTCGGCATGCAGACTGCGATGAAGACATGTTAGCAATTACTGCATGATAAACTGACATGGTTTTAATTTCAGCCTTTGAAAAATATAACTTGCCCTCCAACATGAGACATTTAATGTTCCTTCACTTGTCAGGTGTCAAAATCATTAATATAAAATGGCATGATCACAGGCTGTAAAAAAGTTGGAATTAATCATCAAGCACACATTGAAGATGAAAAAAGAGAAGAAAGAAATACAATGCAAAGAAACATTGTAGTAAATAATCTTCACAATGGACATGCTGGATCCAACTAGAAACCTGAACGCAAAATCTTATTTTAATATACGACAAATGAGGGATTCATCTAGGGTAGGTTCTCTTGGAGCAAAAATTGCATGTGAGAAAATATTAATGTCATGTGGTTAATCCCCTCAAGTTCTAGGGTAAAAGATACAATAAGGTACCAAAAATAAAATATATACCTGCCATAGTTTTGGCATTACTACCCAATACACAAAACAAATGTTTCACACTTTTCAATACTTGTTAGAAAAGCATTTTAATGTTATGTGGATTTATTAGACCTCAAAAAGGCACAATTAGAGTAAAATATACAATAATTAGCAGAAAATTAAAGATAGATGTATGCCATAGTTTTGGCACAACTGCCCAATACCACTTCAGCAGAGATTCTCTGGGTGCCCAATACACAAGTGGGACGCACGTAACCTGGATGCCTGACCGCCTGCCCCCCAGCCTGCCAGATGGACAAATTTCCCAAAAGTGACTACAATACCCGTATACATTGCCGAGGGTAAAAAGGTTAATGTAATGTTACTAATATACTGTGTACTTTGTGTGTATAGCCATGTGAATATTCCTTGAAGCCTATGTGCAATTCTTTGAAGCTTTTCTTGCCAAGAATGTATATCAAGATTAACAGCGATGGACAATTTCTTGGAATACAGTATACAGAAGATATCTTAGCTAGTACTTGTAGACCTATAGTCCTATAGTATACTATTACATCACATTCTCAAAATATGGAATTATATGATATGAGATATTGTGGGGTTCAGCAAAAAGCCCAAACCATATATTAAGAGTGATTGAAAGCCTGTCAATGTCAGCCCGGGTTTAATTAACTGATTCGTTTCCCTGCTTTGTTAGAGCCCCATAAGACATTTTGATTGCAGCCAATCTGTCAAAAAAAAAAGTGAAGACCGAGACAGCCAGGCAAGTCAGAAACTAATCAGAGACAACAGTTTGAGTCAGCAACCATTACGCTAACAAGCCAATGATACTACTTGAGGATGTCGGAACATGGGGAAACTGCTAAATGAATCCCAAAATCATATGTTGGCTTGTCTGGCAAGAGATAGAAAGATAGATAGAAGGATCATAGGTAGATAGATAGATTAGAAAGAATGTGGGATGGAAGGATGGCTGGAGGGAAGGAAGGATGGAAGGAAGAAAAGTGGGAATGAAGCAATTTCCCTTTTATACGATGACTCTTTCAAGAGATCTTCTGAGATAAACAATTACACATTGGTCAAAAATAGTAAAATAGTTTATCCCAATGGGCACATCTACAGTGAAGGTGAAAATTAGGAATAATTGTATGGCAGAAATGATGTTGTCACAAAGTGCTGAAGCAACATCAAAGATACGATGTTAGCATGCGACGTTATAGTATAGGTTATAAGACAATGTTTTCAAATGTTGTGGACAAATGTCAATGTTGTGTTCATGATGTAGCAAAAATTCTACCATAGGTATATTTCTACGTGACCAACAGATGAGCCTTCCACCAACTAGCAATGTTGTGTTTACATTGTGTGAAAGTATAGCTGTTTGAATCACACCAGTTGCAGCTTCTTCTAAAGGCTGAAACAGATGGCATTTGTTGTTGTAAGACATTTTAGGTGAAACCATTGGCCTAAAATGGCCTTTTAAATAGCGGGGCAGGTATGTAAAAAAATAGTGCATTTATACATAGAAGCACGAAACTTGGCGCACACTTAAAAAACATCTATACACACGTATTTGGATAGGGAGCCACTTCAGATTTAGCTTAGGTGGCTACTGGCAGCCATTTTTCAAAATGGCAGTCAATTCTTCCATTTTGCTGCTTTCTGTGTAGTTCCTACAAATAGAATACACCTAAATATTATTTTTTTATTGCTTCTCTAAGTATTCAGTACATTACTAAAACATTTTTTGGTAGACTTGGTCTATTTTCAGGCTTGTTGGAATCTTTTTTGTTAGAAATATTGATTCAAACACTGGATTTTGCGGTTACGGATGGTTACACTAATACTCTATAAATCTCAAAATAAGTTACATATTTGAATTCCTTGTAAAAAGAGCTTTCAAATGAGTACCCGCATCAATGGGTTTCGTAAACTTGGTACGAAAATGGAAAAAATGAAAATAAAATGAATTTTGAAGATTTTGATTTTTCTTTAATTTTGACAAAAAATTAAGGGAAACTTGAGATTCCATGAAACTATAGGAAAACGCGAAAATGATGCATTTTCTTCAACTATTCTAACAAAAAGGACCCTGACCACCCTAAAATTCCTCAGCTCAATCTAGAAATCAATTGATAATGTTTTTTAGATCATCAGAAGGAATAATGAGCACTGTTTTCATACTTTCAAACTATAGGCACTTCACAGAAAGCAGGAAAATGAGATAATTAGCCGCCATTTTGGAAAATGGCTGCCATGGGTCAACCAGGTCAAATCTGAAGTTGCTCCCTATCTAAATATTTTCTTCAAGACGTTTTTAAAATGTGTGCCAAGTTTCATGCTTCTATGTATAAATGCACTATTACTCCCCTATTCATGACAAATCTGCCCCGCAACTTCAGTTGCAACTTTTTATGCCATGTATGAAGATACCAAGTGGTGGTTATCAAAGTTGCCTTTTGCACATTAACACCTACCTATTCCTTAGACACATGTTGATTTAAAACTACTTTGAGGCAGGATGGGAAAGGTGGGAAATGAAATGATGGATGAAAATATTGAAATTGTGGTACCTTGCTAATGTATTACATCAATAAGTGACACACAATAGATGTAAGGGGAAATAGGGGAGAAAGGGAGGCATTAGAAGCCAGCCAGTGTAATATGATGAATGTGATCGGGGTGATCCAAGCCGATAAATCATCACTCCGGAGACCTGCATCTAAGTAAGCACACTTGGCTGCTGAGACAGGCAGCTTGAGGGTGTGGCTAGAGGATGTGGGATGAGGATGTGGGATGAGGATGCTGTTTAGGAATCCATCAGACACGCATCATCGATCATCCACTTCTCAAATTAATAAGTGACATTTCTTAAGCCAGGTCTTTCACAGCAGCATTACCAAAGCAGCACCAAAGCAGCAATCAAGCAGCAAAGCAGATTTCCTGTAATAAAGTACAGAGCTGCTAAAGTGAACAATTCAACACGCTTGCAGCAGTAACTACGTTTTATAGCAAAGACAGCACAGACCAATATGAAAAAATAACCTTGGAACAGACTCACAAATTCCGAAGCCTCCCTTCAACTTCCATTTCTCCTCATGTAGACTGCAATGAAGACATGTTAGCAATTACTGCATGATAAACTGGCATGGTTTTAATTTCAGCCTTTGAAAAATATAACTTGCCCTCCAACATGAGACTTTTAATGTTCCTTCATTTGTCAGGTGTCAAAATCATTTAATATAAAATGGCATGATCACAGGCAGCCAAAAAGTTGGAATTAATCATCAAGAAGACATTGAAGTTAGAAAAGAGAAGAAAGAAATAGAATGCAAAGAAACATTCTAGCAAATAATCTTTACAATGGACATGTTGGATCCTATTAGAAGTCCTGTCGTATTACCTTGTGATTTCTTGTGGAATGTAGAAAGCATTATTCCATTTGTTGGCAACATGCTGTGCTGCCTGTATGATGAATAAATCTGAATGACAGTTTGAAACGTAAACTTCAAAATCAGTTTGAATGGAAGCTTTTACTTGTAGACATGAGGTCTGGAATCCATTTTTTCTCCTGAGAATGATCTGCAAAATGCTATATGATCCCTGGTTACAGAAGCATGGGTGCTTGGCAGAGAATATATATTTCAAAAGAGAGACACTACAACTAAACAAACCTGTCAAGCAATGGGCTGGTCATGTGTTGTTGGTCTTTGCTGCTAATCAGACATGACAAGAGAAAGTAGTCAAAGTGAAAATGAAAGGAGAAGCAAGCTGTAGTAAAAAGAACAGAGTAATTAGAAGCAGGAGAGGTGAGCAGAGAGGAGAAAAAAGCAATGCTCTTACAGGCATCCTTAACCACCGTCTGCAAATGCTACACTTAACTAATGAATTATTGGCTTGGTTTAAACATACAATCAACTCTCAGAAGCAGACGTTTCAGATTTAAAATGTTTCAAAAGCGTTTCATGAAGATAGGGAGATTCACCAAAACAAAAATATGTTTCTATATTCTTTCATAAGATCACCAAATTTATAAAACCCTGGTAGAAAAATTGTCATCTTAGCCATGTTCAACTAAATAAATACTTCCCACTAGAAAACCCAAGAGTTTCCAAATGATATTTTGGTTGACCATACAGCATCTGCGAAATATCATATCAGACATAGCCGTATACATGTAAGTGAATACACCATTGTATTTCATGTGAATTGTCTAGCCGACAAAAAAATATCTGAAGACCTGAAAATTATAACTGTAGTGTAGAGGACTAATCTAATATTTTATTGAAGTTTAGTTTTAACAGTTGAGTTGGAGCAAAGAGCTTACACAGTTCAACGTTCTCAAACACAGCCAGGGCAGAGGAGGAGGAATAGTTGATGGGCACACATGGTTGGGACCACCAACTAAAGTCTCATCTCTCATTTTGCAACTTTCTCGTAATGGAGAAAAATGCTCTTCCAAGTACCAACTCATTACTTTAATGATATGGCACAAAAGATTCTTAAGCCAAAAGAAACTCCCTGCTCTAATGTTCTCTTACATTCGAGTCGACAAAGATTTAATGGTCTTTCTTTCTGCAAATTAAAACAAACGGATAAGCACTTCCCAGACTGACGGCATTAATGACCCAAGATGAAAGGAGGGGCCTTGGAGCACAGACTACTAGTCATAGAAGGGTTACTTTTATTAAATGGACAGAATAAAAACTTCACCCCCAGTCATGTACTGAATTATGATACAGTTGGTAAATAAAAAGTCTGTCTTGGATTTAATTTTTGGCAAGTGGACTGTTCTTTTTGCTGACAAAGTTCTCCTAACTCCTGTATGCAAATGTCAGGAGGTAGTCATGAAATAACAATTGAGATGTAGCCTAATAACATTGTGTATACGTAGTCCCTTCCCTTGGTTAACTTTCGATATTTGATGTTGATAAGACAACAGGATCATTCTGTTTTTAGACAATCCAATGCAAGCGGTTGAGAGTTATGATATTCAGCAACTAAATTAGCAGCAACTTATGTCCAATATTTGTAATTTGCAACATTGTTATTTTCGCTGCTTGCATGCATTTGAATGCTTTTAATTCAGGAATCAGGATTCAGTAGTGGTCAGCAACATAGATAAACAATTCTTTAATTTATTTGCCAATAAATATAATAATATGTAAATGGCCCAGTGTTGGAGTCCTCGAGGCTGGCCTCGTCCTCGAGGCCGGCCTCGGACCCATATTTTGATGGCCTCGGTCTTGGCTCGGTCTCGGATACCAAATCCTTGGCCTTGCCTCGGTCTCGGGTGTCTTTGTGCCAGAGATAGAGGCCTCGGGACCGGCCTCGTCCTCGAGGCCGGCCTCGGGGCCATATTTTGATGGCCTCGGCCTTGCCTCGGTCTCGGATGCCAAATCCTTGGCCTTGCCTCGGTCTCGAATGTCCTGGCCTCGACTCCAACACTGATTAATGGCCTTGCCATGAAATTCGCGCAGCACTTCAAAGTTTTAGGACTTACAGTGTTACCAGTTCTAACTTTTATTTTTATTTCATATTCAATGTTTAAAGGTAGTTATGTAACTCTTTCAAAAAATTAGGAGGACAGATATATAGAAAGACAGATAAAATAGTGAATAATAGAAAGATAAAATATACAATAGTACAATGTAGACAAATAGATAGACAGATAGACAGACAGAAAGACAGATAAATAGATAAATAGATAAATAGATAAATAGATAGATAGATAGATAGATAGATAGATAGATAGATAGATAGATAGATCAATAGATAGAAATATTAAATAGATAAATAGGCCTAATATTGATAGACTGATCAACAATCATCTCAATGGTAAAGGGCAGACATTACTGAAGGCTGCCAAATTCAGGTCTAGGTTAGATTGTTGATATTAATTACGTAATAGCACAATAGTAATAAAAACAATAACATGATTTTCATGTAGATTAATTGCTCACTGTTACATAATCATCAGTTTAAAACGATTATGTAACCTTCATTTTGTTATGTTTTCTTGTTGTCTGTTTTGAAATTAAATGAATCACTTCTTTAATAATTCAATTTAGCTTGTCAAGGCTAATAATTAGCTATTCCATAAAAATTATAGGTACAAGGAATATTACTGAAAATTGAATTTTTAAGGCACTTTTGAGGATGAATAATGTCTTTTTTTTATATACACTACCCTCCAAAAGTTTGAATACACCACAAAAGGTTAGATTTCTTCCAAAAATACCTAATCTTCAACACAAATTTTGTTTTATACTTACATCATACAATATGGAGATTGTATTCAGGCCATAAGGTGTCCATATTTCATGTTTTTAGATAATTGTTGTATAAATTTATCTGAATTTCTCGATATCCATTTTTTTCATTTTTTATAAAAAGCTACAAAAGCACTGTTATCTTCCATATTTATGATATTTAATATTTTTTTACACATTTCCACTGGTTTGTGATGATTTTACAAGTAGTTTCAGACCAGAAAATGACCTTTGAAAATCGGACAAAAATATTGATTTTGACTATTTTTGGGTCAAAACAATGCTGTAGCGGCTCAAATAAAATAATTTTCACTAGAGAAGATACATTCCATGATTATACTTCATGGTGACCCGAAATTTTCTAAATTTTGTATTTTTGAGTGGTCAATGTCCAATTTTTAAACGGTCTTTTTGGGGTTAAAAATAACAGTTACGATCATGTTAAAACTCTGAAAACACTTAAATATGATTAAATTTCATAAATCTAGAAAATAACTCGGCTGTGACAACTTTTTGTAAAATACCAAAATTTGGGATATCAAGAAATGTCATAAATTTCAACCAAAATGACATAAAATGGCAAAATAAAGAGAACTTCTGACTTCAATGTGACTTCCTTTATTGTTTGATGTAAATATTAAGCAAAAATTCCATTCAAAATCAAGTATTTTTAAAAGAAACCTCACCTATCCAGGTGTATTCAAACTTTTGGAGGGTAGTGTACGAAACTAAATCATTGATAAGAAGCTGGGCACACTTGACCTAATTTCCAACTGTGGACTGTTGATGTTGAGATCATCACTGCAAAGATTTTTTAGTCCTCTCCTGTGCTCAATTTAGCTTCGCGAAACGGCCTGAGGCCGTTTTGCTGCGCGAATATTATGATGACCAACAAAACTTAGAAGTATAATACCATGTAGTTGTCTTTTGTTGTTGCAGCAATTCATTCAGCCAATATAGGACTAGGGTATACATGGCTGGTTTCCAACATGAAGAAATCAGATTTTTAACATCAATTCCCATCAATTCATCTGAATATGTTTTATACAGGACCATATGATGCCCAGTTTGATTGGAGCAGAGGATTTTATTTGAGTGGAGTGCTTCTTTCTGTCCTTGGGCAATCACGTTCCATGTTTGAAGGAATAGGAGCTGAGATCTTAAGGAGACCCGACCAAGGTCATAAAACACTTGGAGAGCACTTTATCAAGCCTCACGAGGCCTTGCAACCTTAATTCAATTAGACTGGAGCAATAGCCATTGATTTCTGGCCAATTGCTCAGCACTCAATCCTGCCTGCTCCTCAAGATTATCCGAGTTATCAGGAGGCCAGCACATGAGGTGCAGGTCCATTGAGATGTTCATTGACTTCCAGGCCAGTGCCTTAAGAGATTTGTACTGGTAATGCACATCAACTGGCTTACATCCTTATCAGGTAATGTCTGTCTGTCAATAATTGATTGGTTCAAATTCATAAGAAGTGGGGTCAGTGGTACTATTCTGGAATGTCAATGAATCCTTTTTGGAAGAATCACATAGCCAATGAAATCCAGAACAATGTCTGAGGTGTTGTCAATGATGAGTCCAGAACAATGTCTGAGGTGTTGTCAATGATGAGTCCAGAACAATGTCTGAGGTGTTGTCAATGATGAGTCCAGAACAATGTATGATTGTATGAGGTGTTGTCAATGAATTAGTCCAGAACAATGTCTGAGGTGTTGTCAATGATGAGTCCAGAACAATGTCTGAGGTGTTGTCAATGATGAGTCCAGAACAATGTCTGAGGTGTTGTCAATGATGAGTCCAGAACAATGTCTGAGGTGTTGTCAATGATGAGTCCATGAAATTCAGATAGACAAAAGCTAGTGGTCAATGAATATGTTACAGAAATCTGCAGAAATCCATATTTGTGAAAAATTTGATTTATGCCAATGAATGAGTGAAGGAAACAATGAAACATGGCATTAGAATTTGGGAAGATAACATTTGGTTTGTGTCAATAAATGAGTTGGGAAAAATCAAGACCTGAATCCTGCGGAAAAGAAATTCAAAAAAGATTTCTGAATAATTTGGTATTGTCAATGAATGAATCAAGGAAACTTAGCATCAGAATTTAGGAAGATGACATTTGGTCTGTGTCAATAAATGAGTTTGGAAAAATCCTGACCTGAATCCTACAGAAAACAAAATCCAAAAAGATCTCTGAATAATTTGGTATTCCCGATGCAACAGTAAAGGAAACTTAGCATTATAACTTAGGAAGATAAAAATTGGTTTGTGTCAAAAAATTAGTTTGGAAAAATCCAGATCTGAAACCTACAGTATACGGAATTTAATAAAATTTCTGAATAATTTGGTATTGCCAATGAATGAGTGAAGGAAACTCTACATCAGAAGTTAGGAAGATAACGTTGGGTTTCTGTCAATAAATGAGTTTGGAAAAATCCAGACCTCAATCCTACAGAAAACAAAATGCAAAAAGATTTCTGAATAATTTGGTATTGTCAATGAATGAATAAAGGAAACTCAGCATTAGAATTTACGAAGATGACATTTGGTTTGTGTCAATATATGAGTTAGGAAAAATGCAGACCTGAAATCCTACAGAAACTGAAAATCATCTAGATTTCTGAATAATTTGGAGTATAATATATAATAAGTCATGGAAACTTGGCATAAGAATTTAGGAAGATAACATTTGGTCTGTGTCAATAAATGAGTTAGGAAAAATCCAGACCTGAATCCAGATCCTGAATATCTACTGAAAATGGATGATTGACTTTACGTCCTGTATTTAAGCACTTAATTGGTAGGCTAATTAGGACAGGAGGAGGACACGGTAATGAAAAAAATTAGAATGACGGACTTAATGCAAACATGTTTTGGCCCGATTTACATTGTTTGTGATTTTGGTTTTAATTAGAAGTTAGTTTTAAGCTCTTTTACATGCAAAAGGTGTGCGTTTTTAAGTGTGAGCAGTGTAGTAGCCTAGTAGGATAGCTTAGCCTAGCTCACATGCTGATCTTGTACTAGAAAATAATTTCAGTTTGAATATCAAGTGTCAGCATAGGCGTACGGCGCACGCAATTTTTGGGGGGCGAGCGACATTTGCCCGAATTTCACGATCTAAATTTATAAACATTTGAAATTAAATTGCCTGGAAATCATTAATTTTCGGTAGTTTTTATTTGATTATGCCCGAATTTTTTAGCCTTTTTGCCCGAATCTTACTGTTTCCCAAACTTTTGGGGGGGCGATCGCCCCCCCCTACCCCCCCTCCGATACGCCTATGAGTGTCAGGGTCCGACAAATCTTGTATAGATAGATAGAAATCTTGTACAGAAAGATAGATAGATAGATAGATAGATAGATAGATAGATAGCCAGATCAATAGATAGATAGATAGATAGATAGAAAGAAAGATAGATAGATAGATAGATAGATAGATAGATAGATAGATAGATAGATAGATAGATAGATAGATAGATAGGACAAATTTACCTAAATGTCAGGTCCAGTGGCGTAACTGGGGGGTCTTAAGCGGGGGGGGGGGGGGGTACCCACTATACTATTTGTATATTTTAGCCAGAGTTGGAAAGTTCATATGGGGGGCTCCTGGGGGGGGGGCACAGGTCTAATATGGGGGGGCTGTGCCCCCCCCCGTAGGGACGCCACTGATTGATTCATAACTTAGAATTAAATTTAGAGCATCAATTAACACATATACCTGCAGTGAATAGTGCTCATTGACCTCTAGAGGTCTTAGACTAGAGGTCAATGATTGTGGCACATTATGCTCACTTCAAGGCTCACTCCTTGGCTCACTTTTAACAGAGCAATCTGTATCTCCACTAGCCACGAGATGGCACCCTTGCATTGACTACTAAGATGGTGCTGCCCTCTGTTACCAGTGCTGATGCAAAGGTGAAGGTCATTGGCCTCCTGGCCAAAACAGAAAGTGCAGGAGCTGATAACTGTTCATGTTTAGATCACAATCATCCCGTATCTAGCAATCTGTGGAGAGGGGGACTATCTTATCGACCGATGCACATCATTCTGTGAGTTGTTATTGTTGAAGACAGGCGAAAAATGGATGTCACGGTGGATATATTGAGCAGGACTGCTGGAAGAGACAAATTCATCAGAACCACACAGTATGCCCTGCTGGTTGTGGCAGGGTCTTCAAAGGGCCCACTGGTCAACAAATTAGCTGGGATTGCAAAACAGTTATCTTCTGCCAGGCTTGTCCTTCGACTTTATGATGACCTGCCTATGTTAAAAAGCATCATCAAGTATGGACTGGGCTGTCATGTAAGTCAAGGTGGTTCACAACTGTTTGAACAAGCTGAAGAATTTTAATGTCATGTCCTGGTTTGTGACTTTAAATTGGAAAAAAAAAATTAAGGAGGCATGTTCTTATATTTATGAGGGAAGCTTGACTTTGTTCCCATTTTGTAAACTTGTTTTGCAGAAAACTAGCTCCTGGGACAGTGACACTATTATTATTTTAGGAATTGTATAAAATTTAATTGAACTAACGCTCTAATAATTTGTGTTCTCTGCACCCAGACTACGTCTTTGTGTACTAGCCTACTTATATAAAGAACTGCCATACTATACATATATGAACTACTAGTACTGCAGGGAATATGAAAACCAATATTAAATATTAACATGCAAATAGTTGTGAAATATAACTTAATTGGGTCTCCTGTACGTTTGCATTTTAAAGTTTTTGGCATAATTCTATTTCAGGAAAAAGATCTGGTCACCCGCATCACCACCTTGGTTGGATCATGGTCCATCATGGCATTTTTTCCCGTGGAGCACATCGCATTTCTCGGGGACCATAAATTTCTTTCTGTAGATCCAGATAATTGGGTTAAAGCAGGAGTTTGCCTATGGGCGATGTACCTTGTAATGTCAATAATTAAGTAAGTGTATAGTCGTAATATTATAGTTTCCTTGATCAAAAACATCAGAATTAATTATTAATGATAATGAGACTGCGTAGTCTCTTATAATTAAGTAAACAGCAACTTTTCATAATTGTGTCCGATAAATTATGGTCCCAAATGACCCAATGTGTCGCTTGGTTTGATAGCACCAACAAAGCTAAAACAGACCCTGGGGAATGCCTCACCCAAATGGGATAACTTTTATCTTTTCACAGCTTTATTGGTGAATTAGTCTTGAATATACACACTGCCAGTGCAAAATGCAAATAACGTAATTTGTTTTTAAGTCAGTGTTGCAGCTTTTTGATAATCAATGCAGATTATAACTGGAATAATATTGACATCTGATCCTTGTGCATTGTATTGTAGGATTATGAATATTGAATGATTGTTATGTACTTAAAAATCATTGCGTTCACACTGCTCATCTCAGGTTTCTATTTCAGGAGTATAAGACGAGTATGCATCCTGCGATATCAAAGAGCAAAAGTCATCAAGCAGAGGAGACTGGAATCTCCGGACAAAAAGTAGGATTTATTTCAAAATTAATTGCCTTCTATTTGGCTGGAAATGTGTTTGATTCTAGTTTAAAAAATTGTTTCTTGCCAATAATGTGTTTAGAATATGACTTTATATTTTAAGATGAAGACTTGTTTGTATATTTTTTAAAGAAATATATAAAATAAAGATTAATACAATACAGAATCTTATAATTCAAGAGAGAGTAAAATAATTAAGTTTTTTGGCAAAATTTGATGTTGTAACACCTGAAAGAGATTAAGAATATTATTGCATTTTTCCAGTGACTCTCCTGCCAACGCCACTTTCCGCCAAGAGCTCCAGAGACTCGGACTTGAAGAGATTAAAGAATACTGGGTGCTAATGAAGAATGGGGCTGACCTAATGAACGCAATTAGTTGGTTGCCGGGAGGCTACTTATGGAGCGGAAAATTTACCACATTCCAAAACGGAGTATTCGGGAGCGTGTCCTCCATAATTGGCCTTGTCCAAATGTACTTTGATTCATACAAACAAAAAATGGAGTGATAAATGTTATGAGTGTGACTTGTACAATGTACAAGGGTTGGTTACTTGCTCAAACAGAAAGGTTTAAAAATTTAATCATTTGGTGATGCAGCTGATGCTATTTTTTAGGCGTCTTCCGCGCTAGAAGGTTGAGAAATCCTTCAGTGATGGTTTAATGTAAAAATATGAAATAATTGACCATGTTTTATAACCTTATTTTTTTTACCACATGTGAATTAATTTCCCTTTCTGTCTTCTTAGATCGGAAATCTGTCAAAAAACACTTGAAAAACATTTGGTTATCTTAAGGGTTCAATTTATTAACTTGTTTTAAAATATTAGTGCATTTATTTTTGGGGCAACTCAGACTTTGATAAAATCATTCGAATGTATAAAATTTCTCAAAAATGGCTGTAAGTATGTTAAAAAAGAGACAATCAGATTGTGAATGAATTTTGTGTGTCTGAGAATTGAAAATGTGATTTATAAAATATGTGCTTGACTGTGTCATTCTTTCTGAGAAAGAAACATTGTTTTAGTTAAATGTGTTGCCATGCTATCGACATTGTGAGGAGCTATTGTGATAATGCCGCTTTTAATATTAATAGCTTAATGAATTAATTATTTTCATGAGATTTATATTGTAGAAACGGAGATTTTTTTAATGTGTTGAAATTGTAAATAAATTCATTATATATATATGTCAATTTTGATGACCTGTCTGAATATAGTTCAGTTTACATTTAATATCAATTTGTATTGTAATGTCTCAATTGTTATTCTGATGTTATTCAGCCAATAAAAAGATTATATTTTTTCATACGATTGTAAATATTTCATACTCCCAACAGTTATACATTTACACCAATATGTGGCCAGTGATACTGAATGTGGTTATGTGTCCATAATAAAGAGGTCTTGCGTTTGAATGAACTGCCTGTCACCAGGTGGTGGTTCAACAGTGTTTTGGTTTGAGATGCCATCTACTGGAAATATTGTTTCAGTGCATTGACTGAGAATAGTGAAATTGTTTTTTGTACACACTTCTACAAAATTTGGGTTTGTGAAGATTGGGGGGCAGCTAGATGGTCACACTGATGCTGACAGGTATAATTAAGTGCATGTCTGTTTTGTGTAAATGTTACATGGTAGCTATGTTCTGTTCATTTTGGTCCATGGTTAGGCCTTACTTTAGACCATAACAATCATCCCAGATCATGCTCAATTTTTGGCATGTAGTGTTGGCTCAACTTGGCTGGTTAGAAATCAGAGAGGAATGATCACAGGAGAGATGAATCAATCAACTAAACAGCCCCTTCTCTCCTCACATCAATCCATGGTCTTTTGACTCTTGTCCATTCCGTGTTCGGACAATAATATTATGGTCAGGACTACTCCTGTCTATTGGATAATGGATGGAGCTTTACGTCCTGTATTTAAGCACCCTGAGGGGGCAAAACAGTACACATCATTTTGCAATGTCTCCGTGCTGCAACATGGGTCTGAAGGTATTCTGCCAGAGGCGGATGTAATAATGACCTCAAACAAGGCTGGGAGTCCACATCAAGGCTGGTACGTTTTGCTCTCAAGGGTGGGGTCTTTTACTTGCCTAGCACAGATTGCCATAGAACGCTTGAGTACTAGGCTTCCTTAGTCCCTCAAGGTCAAGCTTATTGTCACATGCGCTTGAAAATTGGGTCCAGGAGTGGGATTCGAACCCACGACCTCTCAGCCATTGGTTGCACATTACTTAAACAAGCACACTTAACCATTAGGCCACGGGGAACTTAATTGGGACTGGAGGACGACACAGAAATGAGTTAAAGGATTGGAATTCCTATCCAACATGAGTCAATAGCTCTAGCCTCTAGGTGATTGTGGGAATCAGCAATTGCATGCCCAGAGCACTACCAGTTTATGGCAGCCGGCTGGCAGATAGGTTAATGTTCCTGTTGGGAAAATCTTAAGTGGAGCTACAGCATAGGCTCTTTAAGCAAAATCCCAGCTGGATGTTGTTCCATTAAATTGGCAGCCCTTGTGTCTGTGTATCAGTGTTTGTGCATTGTGTAAGTAAAAGGTCCCTCACATGTGGTAAATGTGTAACATGTTGATGACTCCTGCTCTCTCTCTGATCTCATCGATCAACCTTCATGAGCACCCATCAAGGAGCATCATTGGCACCCATAACTTAGGTCTTAGAAGACTGCACTTACCATATCTATCTATCTTTCTATCTGTTCTTGTTCTCAAGGGTGGGGTCTTTTAATTGCCGCAGTAAAGAACACTAAGGACAAGGCACCCTCTATCTTTACATCACATGTGATTGACAATTGCATCCCGGAGTTGGATTTGAACCCATGACCTCACATTCAGCGATGGCACGCCCTCTGGGCGAGCGCTACCAACTGAGTTGACACCCAGTTGAATCAGATTGACATGTTACCTAGCAAGCAAGTGGAGGGCAGGGCAAAGCTGAGAAAAAGGCATTCTGTCGTTGCCTCTTTTCATGTCCAGAGAATATCTTTACTCATTGAGAAAAATTTTGAACATTCTTGAGTTATTTTTTAAAGAGCCGAAAGTCTAGAAGAATTTTTTTTTCAAATTCTGTCTTTACATCATAAAGCAAAATTAAGTTTTGAAGTACAGCAGAAGTATAGGCCTAGTAATTTTCAGCTGATATTGTGGCTGCCCAAGTTTCTGGTACTGCAAAAGTTAATCTGAATTTTTTTTCAATTTAAACTCGGACTCACCAGGTCAACCAAAAATTAGTCATAAATTTACATTATGAGGCCTGATGTTGAAAGTTGAATGATTTTTAGTACTATTTCTTACACAAACAACTATTTTTACCTAAAGTAAACAGAATTTTAAAATTTCCCATAAAACTCCATGTATTAAAAAAAAACAAGCATATATTTTGGTTTTGCTTATATCTATACATTGTATTGACGAGTGACTTTATTGCATCATGTGAGAACTGGTTGCCAAATTTAACAACATGAATTGTATGGAATGCTGCAACAGGTGTCTCCGTGTTAACATAAACATTTCAATCTAATTTGTGTATTTTTACAAATGTCAAAACACCATTACTGTCATTTCATAGTATGATTTATATGACATATTTGATTCAGATATTGTATCACTCCTAAGAGTTGTATCTGTTATAAGTATGCACTATAGTCTACTGTCAATAGAATGTAATTTTTTCTGTTTTGTTATGTTTAACTATTGATAAAACATTTTAGCGCTTTAAATGATTTTTCCAGGTCATCATCATGTGTTCAGCATATGAAGTTGTGTGCATCCAAGAAGGTTACAGTTACGAAGATGAATCTGGTAGGCTACGTCTAATTACTTCATTTAATGCGACTCATCCTATGTTCATTTCATGTTAATTAATGATAAGTGGTAAAGTGAGGCTTTCATGCAAATCTACCTCCAAAAAAATCAACCCATTTAATTTTAAATTAATTTCAATAGTTTTGAACTTTTCATGGATGGCTATTGACTAAAGAGACGTCTGAAAAAGTTAATTTATTTTTACGCATAATGAATTACAAGTTATATTTTGAATATTTTTTGTTGAAAGGCAACTTTAAGGCTGATGGCAGTATAACTTTGTTGAAAGGAAAGTTCAAAATTCTGGTGGACACTGGAGCACCTCGGGACAAAGACACTTTAATACAAGGTACTTAAAAATTGTTTTTGGAATTTTTGACAAAGCCCAATTTTTTAGAGCTACTTTTTAATTTTTTACAAAGATAGATCTAGTTTTTAAATTGATTTTTACAGTGTTTCAATACCATCTTCACAAGGTGCTGTTAACATGGTATGATAATTTTAAGAGGCCCCTATGTTACATTAATTATTCAAATAGAGGTATTTAATAATTTGATAATTGGCACTAATTACCTAATATTTCGCTTTAGCTCTCAAGACAAATGGCCTACAATGTGAAGACATAGACTATGTCATTGGAACACATGGACATTCAGATCACATTGGCAACTTGAATTTATTCCCTCAAGCAACTTTCATTGTGTCATTTGATATCTGCAAGGGAGATGTCTACATTGATCATGATTTCAAATCTGTGAGTTGGTTTCAGTTTTTAATGCAGTTTAATGTGTACCATTTGCAAATGGATTACTATGTTCTTGGCCTTTAAAATATGAGATAAAATATGAAACTTATTAAAGGATTACAAGAGTAATTTCATTCTGTGTACAGCTATTATTTGTTTCATAATGTCTTATAAATGTGCCTCTATAAAGTTATCTGTACTATCACCTATACCAGCACACACAGTTTAATACCACCAAACTATGTGGACATAAAACTAATTTCATTTTAATTACTGTTCGATATATTATTAATCATAAAAACAATAAAGATAATTAGATTGAACCTGACCAATGACATATATATGAGCTGAAATTTATGCATGAATTGATCTGACCATGCTATTATACATTTTGAAGAATATTCATATATATATTGTCAATACATAAAGATATAATAAAATGAATTTTTTTTTCCAGGGAGAGATCTACAAGATCGAAGAAGGGGTAGAGGTTCATCCCTGTCCCGGCCACACGTGTTCAGACGTCTGTCTTTATGTTGAGAACACCCAGCATGGGTCTCTGGTGGTTGCAGGTAATTCGAATCTAGCTGTATTTGATTTGCATTTAATGCGAAATTGTGAATTATTTTTCACATTAGGGCCTTAGTGCTAAATAATGGAAATGTAGTCAATAAGATAGCTGCTTACTAAATGAATACACTGGTCAATTAATATTTCTGGAGACTTTCAGTGCTGATTGTTGTGACCCCCTAGGCCAATCAGCCTATCATTTAAATTTTAATATCATGTTCGCCTTACTATTACTACCGACTTCACCTAAAACTCATCAAAGTACCATGTTAGCCCACATTTTTCATGCAAAAACGATAATTATCATGACCGCAATTGCATATATTGTAGATGTCTCAAAAAATAACCCCAGAATTCTTTTTTACAGGAGACCTCTTTGAAAATGGTAGCGACCTAAAAGACGATACGATATGGAAATGCGTCAGTCGGTTCCCAGATTTACAAACAGAGAGCCGAAAAAGAATTCTTGCTAAGTCACCAATTGCTATTATTCCAGGGCATGGTCCCTTATTTTTCCTTAAAGACGCTACATAACACATATTTATTAAGTAATATTTTTATCATCATTATGAAATATCACACTCCCATTACTTTGTGATAACACTTTTAAGAATGTTGCATCAACAGGATTCCATAAAATGGAAAGTATACAGCATCAGTATTTCAATAAAGTAAGTCAACATAACTTTCCAGGTATATTTTTTGTATTTTGACATATATATTCATATAAAGTCAATTGTAAATCCATATTTTATGGTTGAAATTAAAACAGTATTACTGGAGTTCAAGATAAAATGAATTATTGCTTTTAAAGTGTCATAAAAAAGTAAGCTTACTGCAATCAATTGACATTAACAATGCAAGATATTAAATGGTAAAGTGTATCAAATTGATATTTAATGACTAAATTAAAAAGTTTTAACACTGAAGACACTTTTTACTTGTATAGTCAACTTAATTAAGTTGAAGAAACTCTCTTAACTACAGATATAGAAGAATTTTAAAATCCTAAATGACATTTTCACTGGGGTAAATATATTACATACAACAATAAACATTTTTCACAGTTTCACCATCACAATTAGCACAATAAATAACTAGACATAGCAGATTCACAATACACTGATTTACATTATACACACATGGCTTCCTAACAGGCTGTCAATTTTCTTTCTACCATATATGATTGTGCCATTCTTTTATGCAGAAAGTTGTTTTTAATTTGAGAAACACTGGCAATGCTGGCAATACAGACATCAGACAGGGATCATACAGATTTTTTTATAATAAAAGGAAATATAGTCGGCCTACCTTTTAATAGAGCTGATTTATATGCGTGACACAAATAACCTTGCTTGTTCTACCAAAATATTGGTAGGCTGTCAATCATCATTAGCCTAATAATTTACCCTTTCTGAAAAGTTTGGACAATTGCAATCAAAGACCCCCCAAAATAAGGCCAAACATACTTGATTATTAGCTTCGCGGACCCGCCGACACAATGGATTTCCTGCCGATGGAAAAAAAAAATGGAAAAAAAAAAATTTTTTTTTTTACATTATAAAATTATTTTTTTTTGTCCTACCGACCGACCCTAGAAAAAGTGCCTTAAGAGGATCCGAGAAGCTAAAGATCAACTATGTATGGCCTAAATGTCCAAACCCCTCCACTAGCTATTGTCACCAAGGGAATCTGCAGAAGTGACTTTGGTATACCTGCCTCCATAACTTTCTGCACAGGTAGCACCTAACAAAGTATGTCTAACACAGAGAATACATGGAATGGTTATTATGCAAGACACAACAAATGAAAGCATTTCCTTCAAGCAAAATGTATGACCAGTGCATGACAAATAAATCAATGACCAGGCAATATATTAAATGTAGGCATACACATGGTACAATAGGCCCACGACAAGCATTGCACTTTTAACTTCACAGGAATAATACAGTTTCCTATAACTGCTTCAGATATAAAGGAGTACAACTTAATGCTACACATAATTTCCTCTGAAATATTTCATGGATGTGCTCCATAACAGATTAAAAATTTAACTTTAAGTAAATAAGTTACTTGGTCACCTGCAGAAATTATCTGATAATTTTTTAAGACCCTTAGAAGTTAAAACTGCTACTGTAGGGTTATGCCATTTGTAGCTATGCCAAAAATATGGCGCTATTGGCAAAAGTTTTGAACAAAAATCTTGAAAACAATCAAACAAATGACCCAAAATAGTCAGTTTTACACCAAGTTCACTTGACTTGAAGACTTGTGACCTAGGTTCATCGCTATCTCCCAACAAAAAACAAAAACATACCGAACCAGGTAACCGTGAAGTGACATGGTATTGTCAAAACAAAAAGGTTATTAAAAAAAAAACAATAAATAAAACCAGAACAACTAAATCATCTCTATTACATTACATATATATATATATACATGTATAAATATACATCCTAATTAAGGGCACATGCTGGTCGAAAAATGTGTGTATGCTGTCCAGAAGTAACTGTTGCAGCTAGAGCTATGAAATTTTACACAGGTCTTCAGGGCACCAAATTATGACCCTCCGTGAAATTTTAAGTTGCCATGGTTACGGTTGCCATGGCAACAAAGAATTTTACATATTTTTAAGTATGCGGCCTTACAAAAAATTCATCTCAAGACTGAGCTATCAGAATAATCAGAACTCATTTATTTTCTTAATTTGAGGTATTCGGATCCGCAATAAGACTATTTTCAGACTAAAAATATGTGTTTATAGGGTTTTTCTGGGTTCGCGAACATGGGACTATGGAGCTAATTCACAATCTTTCAGGTTTGAATCGCTGTCCCTCGGCCTTTAATCCAAATACAGTTCTGAAAATAGCCTTATTGCGGAAGCGAACTTGTCAGTAAGCAGTATGCCAAAATTCATTATGATGCCTTCAGCGGTTTTTGAGATGAATTTTTTGTAAGCACTCAAAGTCACTAAAATTCGCAGTTTTCAGAAAATGGCAAAAAAAGGAAATAAACGCTTAATAATTTTAACTGTAAAGGTGAGATCGACAAGGTTGTTTACAGGGTTACAATAGGAATTTCTGCGTAATTTTAGATGCATTTGTTGTCTGGACATCTGTATTTATTGAAACTGTCAAAATCAGAATTTCCATTTTCTAAAATATTTTCACCATTTTTCGACCAGCATGTGCCCTTAAACCCACAAATGTTTAAACTCAAGTGTCTGATGTGTCAATTTATACAAATACTTCATAACTATTTGTTACATTGTAGCCGCCTGCGTAATGTAATAAGTTTGAGAATTAACATAACAAATGCTTACATCAAGCAACTCATTTGAGCAATTGAACTGTTTCATATTAAAAGTGATTGGTGAAAGCATTGCTGCCAAAATAATAGCATATACTGCATAACTTACATAATGGATGCGTATAGCGATGAATCATGGTGGTAATATATTAATCAAATTTTTTTAAACCATAGGCATTTTTTAAATATTATATAATATTAAGGTGTCTTCTCTCTCACTTCAATTTGCCAAATTGATCACAATTAATATGGTCATTCTGTGGCGACACCAAAAATTTAATTGAAAATAAATAAATTTCCAATCTGTCAGACAGACTATTCATAGTAAAATTATTTCCAATAACTGGCTTTATAAATTTTTAACTACAAGGCCCAGATTTCCATAACTCCTTCCAGGCACACAGCTATCACATAAACATTTGACTTCACTTTCGAGTTTAAAATATGAAATTGTTTGAAATTCCATGTCCTAAAAGTAATTCCTGGGTCAGCTCCTTAGTAAAGCCATTGTGACAAGACCTGAAAATACAAAGCATTTAAAGACATGTTTTGAAAGCTGAGAATCACATACATGGAATGTGTCTATTGTATGTATGTATAGTTTATTTTATGGGTGCAGAATGACAATATAGATACTCTTTTTCATTCAACTGAAATTCAATCTATGATGATATATTGATTTACCAAGTATATATGCTGCGATGAGTTTCTGGTGTTGAGACAGATGTAAATATATTGGAAGTCTTGATTCCGTTTCCCCTTCCGTGGGCATCATGAGAGCAAGGATGCAGAAAATTGCTGCCGTGATGACCACTAAACTTGGCCCCGTTCCCGATAAAGCACCGCCTGTTAACAAATATTTCAAAATTAGGACAGCTAACCTATGAATGTATTGCCATTTAAAATTAGTAACAAACTGATTAAAGCTGTTAGATAGTTCACCTCGAAAATAATTGGTGACATTGTAAATATAGAAGTGAGGCATATGAAAAATAATTTCACGTAATTTCATTGATATATAATCATACTTTTGTTCTAGAAATCCTTACCAGTTCTGTTACCCCTGACGCCCATTTCCGATTGCATCTCCTGTGCACTCCCCAAAGGGGGAGGCATACTTTCAAACTTTTCCTCATGTCCATGTTCCTTAGTTGGCAACAATACTGACATGACATCTTTTTTACCTGCAAAAAGAGTCGAAAGTAACGCAATCTTCAAATCACAGGATAAAACTAGATATCATTATGCACAACTCAAAATCAAAGGCAATCTCCTATAATACTCATTACTGACAGCGTGGATCGTGAATAAGTTTACACTACATATAGCAGACTTATCAATTTGACTAGGAGTGCGCCTGTGTCAAAATCACAAACAATATTTCTATGCAGGCATGAAGCTATAATATTAGGCGTATACTAAATGGCAAACTAATATTCAGCCAGTCAATTAAATAGTTATCATTACCGATGTTACATAACTATTGTGATAATCATATAGACTCCAGTAGGCCTACTTGTCTTACCTATGATAGTTTTCTGGCCATATTCCATCACCTGAATCCGAAACTTGTCCTTGACCCCTTCATGGTTAATGTTTATATCCTTGTGTCGTACAACTCTGATGTCAAAAAACAAATCAAGTCAATCAAATTTCCGGTATGCACAAAAGACAACATACAAAATTTGAAATTGATAAAAAATTAGGTGGAAAATTAGAGATTAGGGAACTCACATATCCACACAGCATCTTGACTTGATGTAGCCTTCAGATTCAATCACTGAGTACTTCCGAGGATATGTTGACAAAACTACAGGAAAAAATTCAATATTGTAGCATCCCAACATAATTATATTATAAGGTACTATACTTTCAAACATGAACCTGCAAATCCAATAAAGTAAATAAAAGACTCAGATTAAAGGGTGGTTTATGGTGGACTATCAAAATAAAAGAAAATGTAAGTGAAATGCTATTTGAGACTTACCTTTGAACTTCAGTGTAAATTCATATGGGTTGTAGAGTGTGAGCACTTGCTTGTGGGAGCTTTGGTCATCAGAGAAGAAAGTGAGGGCGGTTGGAAATACGAAAACTGGCAGTTTGCCATCGATGAGCGTTGGTGGCTGCCCGCTTTGCATTTGGCTTCATTCACCTGCAAAATTATTAACGAAATCTTTTATGAAATCTTGTAAAAACAATCTGCCTACTTATAATGTTATAAACGTACTAATCAGGTATATTTGAACTCCTCCCCCTTGGGAGGGCCAGGAGTTATCTCTGTGAGTGAAATCTAATAAACTTACTGTGTCAATTTATTCAATTATTGTCACAAATCTGTGAGTTGAATGGAAAAGAGATATATACTTAACGCAGTATTGTTTGTTTTAGAAACTAATTTTCAGGACATCTAATAACTATAGTAAATAATTATGTCCAGCATTTCCATGAAATAAATAATTTCCCGTTGAGGAAAACTCCAAGCACCTGCCCAGGTCCCCATTATCTATTATGACTATATGCATGTCATTAAGCCTCAAACAGGAAAAAAGTTGTTGAATGTTTGTCAGCAAACTTAAATGTAAACAAATAACACAGCAACTTAACTTACTGTCAACAACAACAACTATCCTGTCAGTGTCTAATAATTTGTTGAAATGTGCTAACCTTCCCAACATTTAATAGACTAACAATCACCAGAATCAAGCTGTAATGTCTGATGTCCATTGATAATTTGATATGTAGGACATCTCACAATGATTTTGCAGGACAAAGAACCAGACAAAAACAGTATTGCACAAACTTGTGACAAAGCTTTGACAGCTGATCATCATCAGTGATCTGCTGGTTGGGATGACAGATCTTTTGATAAGGTATGCCTAACTCCCACCTTTTCAATTATTGTCTTACATGATATACCAGGCTTAATTGATTTAACAGACGCAGTTTACAGTCTTAGCAACTTACCAACACTGGCAGCAGCCAAAATATGTCTACCTTGAATAATTTAGTGACGTTTGGATAGCCTTGTGGATTCAGTTCAGCTGTCAAAATTTGATATGCGTATTTTGTAGCTGACGTCATGATTTTTTGCGTATTGCCTCCGACATTTATCTAAATAAAATAATTATTGTGCACCTTTCTCTATATAAAGAACAAGACATACCGTTTAGAAATAAATAACGTCTTTCACTCTAGCAGTAGTTAGTTTGATAGACATCTTGTAATTTTAGATAAAATGCCTCCGTGACAAATCATCTTGGGCTCATGTGGTTGTTTTGCCAAATTTAAGAACTTTTTGTTTAGTTGCATGTTTGTCATGTCTACTGACCTGCAATTATGTCCACAACGGAAAATAGTGTACCTACTAAACAGAGGTGAAGTCAATAGTCTGTTTAATATTTTTAATTGCATAGAATTTTGATAGATAGGCCTAGAATCACAGATAAAGGTAGCTAGTCTCAAGACTCTACTAAACTCTTTAATTGAAAATTGACAGATAAATAACATATAACATGGAGAAATAGTTATCTTGTAACAGCTTGGTAGGCTTGATGTGTTCACAGGTGTATTTCAGGGGAGGGGTACAGTACCTCCCCCCCCCCCCCCCCGAGCCGCTTCAAATAGTGGGTTCGGGCAGGTCTCAGCGCATCTATGGTAATTTAAAGGAAACGGGGCATTTTAAGTTTTTTGGGTCTGAAAGTGGGGGGGTATCCCCAGCGGGGGGCACCTGGGGGGGCACCCATAATACTAGTTGTATATTTTAGCCAAGGTTGAAAAGTTCATAGGGGGGGCACCTGGGGGGGGCACAGGTCCAATATGGGGGGCACGTGCCCCCCATAGGGACGCCACTGTGCCCCCCCTGCTCCGCTGCCTCTGCTCCAGCTGTCGCTGGTTTATTGACCTTTGGCCCATGAAGCAAAACTTGTCACGCAGGCTTTTCGAAGATCATCAGTGCGCTGCCAGACACTTGATGTGACACACAAATAGGTCTGGTCATTCCGAAAGACTGATTGTCAGACCGAAAAATTCAAAGACACAAATTGTCCCCATGTTTGGGCGTTGGAGGTCATTCACAACAATTAAAGTAAACAATATTTAGTCCAGAGAAGCAGGAAAGTGAACACTAAATGTTACAAAATTTACTAATAGAACTTCAAAAAATATTTTTGACTACCAAGTGTCAAACTGAGTGTCAGACATTCGGTCTGACAAAGAGGATCAAGTTGTCAGACCGACTGGAAAAACTGTCAGTCAGGTCTGAAGGACCGACGATCTTCAAAAGCCCTGCGGCAAGTTGTGTCATACTTATACTCATACCCCTCCATGTGCCATTTCTTCACCTGACGCCCTAGCATGTGTCAACAGCTACTGCAATGATTGCCCAAGATCAGCCTTCTTTTGGCAGCAATTGATGTTTTCTAAATAATTCGTGTCAGATTTCACCCTGAGAATCTACCCTAGACGAATCCTGTCATCGCCGAATATTAACATAAGATTTTGCGTCAGAGCGTCACAGCCAATCAGCGCCTAGGATTTATCTCCAATTCAAAAGTTTACCGGCAATTTGCGAAGCAACTATTAACTCCTCAGAGACGTAGGACCTATAATTTTAAAGGTCTCAAAGAGATCTATCACACATGTTACCCTTACGGAAGTGTGGGAAACAGCGAAATCACCCTCATTTGCATAACATGTGTGAAGGCCTGTTCATTGGCCATCTTTGTGGGCGTGTCTGGTCTATTCACAGAAGGCTCTGCTGAAGTGGTCTGATTTGGATAACTGCATGTTACTGCATGTCTAATAATATATTTTTTTGATTTCAGCAATTTCAGTCACAAAAAGAAGAAGTCTATACTTAGAAATTTGAAGAGGAAGGCCAAAAGACAAGCTGAAGCATTGAAACACAAACAGGAGAATGGTGATTATTTTTTAAATTAAACATATTAATTGATTGTATATTGTTTAAATGAACGCAGCCATTTATAGGTTGCAGAGCTATTATGAAGACTTAAACCTTTTTAGGGGTAAACCAAGTTTGAGCTGTGTTAAAGTGTGATATATCTCTAGAAGCTTGTTTCAGGAGTGGATACTGACTCAAGTGAAAATGAAGAGTTAGCTGCAAGAAAATTGGAAGCAGAGGAAAGGGAAAGGTATGAGATTTTGCAGTTTTAAAGATCAAGTTTTGAAATCTAGAGATTGCTGTAGATACTGCTATGTGTAGGCCTATACTCTTGTGTTGTCTGGAGGCAAACCAATTAAAGCCCGTTTTATCCGACAGACAACTACAACACGTCCTTTGGCTGGAGCGAGAGAAAGAAGCCCAGAGACAATGGCAGCAGAAGAAAGAGTTTGAGGAGAAAGAGAAGAAAAGAAGGGCAGAGGAAGAGGTGTGTATTCCTTTCTGCCGTGATTGCTGATATATTATCTTATTCAGAGCGAGACAAGACAATACGTTTAGGCTTGGTCAATAATGGTCAAATGGTCATGCTGAATACCCTGTGGAATGCATAAACAGATTAAGTGCAGAACTGTTAGAACAATACATGAAAGAAATACTGTCTAGTTAAGATTTAAGGAATTTCCTGATGTCTTTATTCAACAAAAGAACTAATCAGGAGTTAACTATTCATTGATCAACATTGTTCAACGTGGTATTTCAGGCTCGAATTAAAGCGGAATGGGAAGAAAGACAGGAACAGGAGTTGGAAGAACAAAAGAGAAAAGACGAACAGAAGAAGAAAGAGGTCTGGTCATTGAGGGTCACAGCTGAGGAACTACAGACTGTTCTTTGCATATCCTCAAATATGTTTAATATAAATTCACGTTTGTCCATATTAATGTAATTAGTAATTGGTAAAGATTTCAATTTCAGTGGACACTCATTGCAAAGTTGGAAGTCTATATTTCTTTAATCAATATAATTCAGTAAATTATCAAAACTGATTTTCTAGCAAATATTTTTGAAAATAGGTTAATGTGATATTTTAATTCCTTACACAAGTTTAATACTGTCCTTAACAAGCGTACATTCAGTTCAGAAGATTTGCCATCTGCCATTGGCTATCTGGGGCTTCAATGTATCTTTGCATCAATTATAATTCAATATTATGTGTCATCTGTGTTTTTACATGTATTTGATGTTTTACAATGCTCATTTTGGAATTATTTATGGTCTTAAATATAAGGTAAATAATATTTAAAAGGTTTGTTTGATTTTATTTTAAACAAATTTTAATTTATTTCAAGTTTGATAAGGAATTGCTGACCATTGATAATTCCAAAACAACACTTTCACAAAATAACCTTAATCAGAAATAGAATTTCTTGAACTGTTGAGAATTTATACGTCGTCATGGAATGTGAATGTTACAGGAGACCCTGCTCAAGGAAGCAACAAAGAACGAACGAAAGGTAATCTAGATTCCAAAATTTCAAAATTAGTACAGGTGCAATGCACAATGTATATCAGAATCTGTAAAATGATTTCCTATTTTTCTCTTGGAAATATGATGCTTTAAGAATATTTCATGCTTGTTGGAGATGTGATTTTATTCAAAGTATAAAATTGCAAATATAATATGTTTGAATTGGTATGGTAAATATAATTAAGTTTATGTATGTCATCTTTTAGGAATTTGTCTAAAAGAGGAATATGTTCTGCATTTGCATGTGTTGATAACATGAATGTTGGTGTTTCCATCATTGATGTCCCTCAGACTCCCTCACATTGAATAAAACTTAATTGTTTTTGATAAGTGAAATTGAATAGACCATAAAGATAACCTAAGCTTTATCTGAATTTTATTCCAGGACGGACAAGACTGGCATAACCCTATCGCACCTCCGAAGATACCAGGCAAGGAGAAGGAGACGTGTCAGTTCTTCATGAAGACGGGGGCGTGCAGATATGGAGACCTATGTTCGAGGAGCCACCCGTATCCAGAGACAAGCTGCACCATCTTGATCCCTGCTATGTACGCTCACTTCAGTCTTGATCAAGATTTGCTAGATGAAGAGGAATATGATGCAGGTAAACACGTACTTAATTCATTTTGAGCCATTTTTTTCAGAGGCCTAGAACTTACTAGCTCTTGGTCAAAAATTATTTGTTTTCGACATAATGAAAATCTCCATTAGTGCATTTCAGAATTTTAGTACAATTTAATTTACACGGCCTGTCGCTCTGATAGGGTCACCTGAACCTGCGTTGGACAGCAGTTGCAATCATCCTTTGCCTAATTGCTGTGTCTTAAAGTAAATTTTTCAGGACATTAGGCCTAAATTATGCATCCACTGGCAAGTTTTGTGAAAGAGTAAGCTAAAGAGTAATAGAAAATGGATGCCCAACTATTGAACTGATTATTATATGATTTGATGTATGCTTTCATTTATTTTATATTTTCAATGATTTCCTCCTCAGGAGTTGCCCTTGAATATGATGAGGGAGAAAAGTACTCTCACTTCCGAGACTTCTACCAGGACGTGCTACCTGAATTCAAGAAATGTGGAGAAGTTATGCAGTTTAAAGTGTCTTGCAATCAGGAGCCTCACCTCCGTGGAAATGTCTACGTTCAATTCCGAAGGTAAGGCTGTGTAGTGTGTAGTCAATTTGCTTTTTAAAATTACTGAAAAAAGGCTCTGAAATAGCCATATTTTGGAATGAGAATAGTGAATTTGTGCATGTTGTATGTAACGAATATCATGAATATTGACTGGGTCTTTCTGTGGAGGATTGCTACAATGAATGCTTGCAGATACTTATGGCACTTTAAAGTTTAGTTGTAAGTTACTCTCATCTGTGCTACTTATTGTAATTTCGCTAACAGCATTCTTGCTCCTTTTACTTGCAGTGAAGTTGAAGCTGAGCTTGCCTACACAATGTTCAATGGGAGGTGGTATGCAGGAAAACAAATATCTTGTGTTTATGTTGACATCAATAAATGGAAAAGTGCTATTTGTGGTACGTATTTGAGCAACTTTGCTTTATGACAGTTAAATTATTACATGTATTGTTTTAGGCAGCCTCCATAATATAAGGTATGACCTGTTAGTGTCACATCTCGCAAGTAATGTAGTGAAATGCATGAATTAAAAATCAAGACATTTGATGTGATAGTGCTGATCGATACATAGTTTAGTCCTTAATTTGCAACTCTCCCAAACGTATTGGATGGAAATAATAATGAATAAAATATTAAAAGTCATTCTCCAAATATAAAGTTGCCTTAACTCATTGTATGGTACACTCTGTTTCAGGGATGTTTTTTCAGAGGCGCTGTCCAAAAGGCAAAAATTGCAATTTCTTGCATGTCTTCAAGAACCCAGGCAATGAGTTTTGGCAAGCTGATCGAGATTACGTTTTTACACCGAGAATCCACACGGACAAAAGTATATATTCGGGTCGAAGGTCTCCTTCACGGCATTCATACAGTAGGGCAAGGTCAAGGTCACCGTCTAGGTCGTATAGTCGGAGAAGATCGCGTTCACCTAGCCGGAGTTCCCGATTACGTTCAAGATCTAGGTCACCAAACAGAAGATCCAGAAGGTCAAGGTCGCCTAGTAGAAGGTCGTATAGAAGGGAGCGTTCCAGAAGTAGGTCAAGGTCACCTCCACCTCAGAGAAGTAGGTCAAGATCACCTCGCAGAAGCAGGTCAAGGTCGCCACACAACAGATCTAGGTCGAGAAGTAGGTCACCCTCAAGATCAAGAAGAGAACAATGGAAAAGTAAAAGCGAAAAAAGTGTGGACAATGACACTATATCATCTCGTGAGAGAAGCAAAGACTTACAGAATAGCACAGATTCCGAGGACAGTGACTCTACTAGTACATCCACTGTTAGGAAAGCTCACAAAAAGAAGAAAAAGTCAAAACACAAAAAGAAAATGTGAAATGTGTATCCTTCAAGTATGTTATTTAATTCATGTTTTTTTTTTAAATAAAAAAATGTTTGTTCAAATTGTGATATATTCAGGGAGTTTGTTTTTGCATAGTTTATTGTAGGCTATATTTTGATGATGGAGCCTGATTCGTCAGCAAATGGTCAGAGCTGTCTCTTTACAGGTATCATTAATTTGAACAAATATTGCAAGGGCTCATTTGGATCTGTATTGGATAATTCAAACAAAAGTATTCTGTTCAAAATCAGTCAAAGACTGTCTGGGATCCACTTGCAGTCTGCTTCATGGTCGTCATCTATGTCATTGGGTTAACAGCTGTTAACTGAATGGTCTTGGGACGGAAAGCCAAGATGCTCTAGTTCCCATATCTTTGTCTCAGTGTCTCTGTTGTGATTAATGCGACATGCTGGTGATACATGGGATGCATTTAGCAGTTGTCTCCATTTGGCTGCTTCAATAGCTTTTTTATTTCCCTACATGTACTTTCTCATTAGTTGAGGAATTTCCCCTCTGGTGGCGCTGTGAAAACGAAACTGATTTCAGCTCCCTCTGGTGGGATAAATGCGCGCCAAAATGGTGGAAAAGCATGGTTGATTTGTTGTCTTCTCTCTAGTATTTTGTTAACTGTGACTGTATGTTAATGGCAGGTTAATATTGACGGGCATTTATCTTCTTGATTATACAGGCATGTATCTGAAGCATTTGGGATGTGTTAAACCATGCTAGGTTAGCAATAGACAGTGAATTTAACTTGAGCTTCAGCAATCAACATTGAATGTCATTGATCATGGAGGAGCCAGCCACTGCCAAATCTTCAGATTGCTCCATGAATAAGTTGCCTTCCACCACAGTGAGGCTGATCACCAGTTCTCAGGTCATCACCTCTGTGTTCAGTGTGGTCAAGGAACTAGTGGAGAACTCCCTCGATGCCGGAGCCAAGTGCATTGAGATTAAATTGGTAATATAAATGAATATAACTTTTTTGCTTTAACTTGGACATGCTGAGTCTGACAGGCCTATATAAATTTTTTTGTCTTTCGGCTTCACCTTTGTTTAATTGGCCCAACTATTAGAAGAC
Source organism: Platynereis dumerilii (assembly GCA_026936325.1). Classification (NCBI taxonomy): domain Eukaryota; kingdom Metazoa; phylum Annelida; class Polychaeta; order Phyllodocida; family Nereididae; genus Platynereis; species Platynereis dumerilii. Next base: position 108,557,523 of record JAPTHN010000001.1, on the reverse strand, counting down.
AATCTCACATGAATATATATATATTCCATATAATGTTGCTGTTTTTCAGTTATTAACAAAATTTTATCTAGAAGTTTTAACGAGTTGTGCATGACCGCTCGGCACTCGTTCACTTTCTATAAAACAGATTTATAAATCTTCTCCATTCGATGGTTAATAATAAGTATGAATTTTACTGCCAAACTATTTACCTGCATCATATAATGTAACATTTCAGGAAAACTATGGCTTCAGCAGGATTGAGGTGCGAGACAATGGATCGGGCATTGACAAGAAAGATGTCGAATACATGGCCGTGCCCCATTACACTTCCAAGATAACATCATCTGAAGACCTGCAACAGTTGTTGACATACGGATTTCGAGGAGAAGCCTTGGGTATAAATTTGCAGGATTTAGTTTTCAGTAGTTAATAATTTTTTAAAAGCAAAACTGAGTAAAAATTTAGTATCTTTGATTCCTATCACTTCAGATTGTGCTAAGAAGAAAATTTGCGCTCAAGGCTGATTATATTTCAAATCTCCCAATTTCATAGAAATTTCCCGGATGACCCTCAATGAATGCCCTGAAAAAATTCACAGGTGCTCCTATAGTATACCAAACTTATATATAATGCAGAATCCTGTTCGTGTGATGAAAGGAAATTTGATGTTGATGCATATATTTTTAAAATGTCATATTTTGCTTATCTGAACATTTTGATCTTATGGGGTTTAAAACACATTCTCTGTCACTCACTGAACATTTTGATGGTCTGTCTTAAAATTAATTCTAGGTGCTTTATGTGCTGTATCTGACATGTCGATCACAACCAAAACTGCAGAAGATGAAGCTGGAACTCAGTACACAATAAATAAAAGGGGGGAGGTCAGTGATCGAAAGCCTTCTCATCTTGGTACAGGTATGTTGTATATACTGTTGCAATTGTATAAACGTGCTAATGAACTGATCTTATAATTTGGTATTGCTTTGTATAATTTGCCCAAAATTATTTAAAAAACATTATAATATTCAGATTCAGATACAATTTATTTCCAATATTTTTCTCATCAATGCATATAGTTATTGTCATTATAAATAATTGGTGGAGACCCCAATGAAGGCCAAATGGACCGCTATAGCATGTAGGGGCCGCGAGAAGTAGGTAAGGTAGATGAGAGGAGAGGTGGGAGGCAGCACAGGCACAAGTAGAAATTCAATTGATTCCCACTCTAGTCGGGTCACCTGGACTTATGTTTGACTGCAGTTTCAATCATCCTTTGCCTCATTGCTGCGTCGTTCTCCTGTCCTAATTAGCCTAGCAAGTGCATAAATATAGGACGTAAAGCCCCAATCATCCATCCATCAATCATAATGATCCATTGATTAAATTACTTGACAGGTACGACAGTGACAGCCTTGAATCTGTTCAAGAACCTCCCTGTGAGAAAGCAGTATTACAGCACAGCGAAGAAGTGCAGAGAGGAATTGAAGAAAGTGGAAGATTTAGTGACAGCATTCAGCATTATTCGGCATGACGTCAGGTTCTGGCTGAGGCACAACAAGGACATGGTGTTTCAGAGTACAGCAGTCAGCTCGCCAAGAGATGTCTTGATCAAAGTCATTGGAACTACTGCTATGTCCTTCGTGGAGAAAAGTCTGAGAGATTGGCTTGATCCTGAGGTATGTGCCTATGTGGTGTTTAAGTCTTTTAAGATGCTGATGCTTTAAAAAAATGTCAAATTATACTAACAATTTTTACCCTCGGCAATGTATACATTGCCGACGGGTATTGTAGTTACTTTGGGAAAATTTGTCCGTCCGGCGGGCGGGCGGGCGGGCGGGCGGGCGGGCGGGCGGACGGGCGGGCGGGCGTCCGGATAACGGGCGTCCCACTTGTGTATTGGGAGTAATGCCAAAACTATGGAATGTATACTTTTTATTTTTGGGACATTATTATATCTTTTATCCTAGTTGTACCTATTAGAGGTTTAATCCACATGAGATTAATACTTTTCTCACAATTATTGAAAAATGTGAAAAAATATTTTTTTGTGTATTGGGTGTCAAGCCAAAACTATGGCATGCATATTCATCATTTTTGGGTAAATATTGTATCTTTTATCCCAGTTGAGCCTTTCATAGGTCTAATCCCCATGACATTAATACTTTTCTCACAATCATTGAAAAATGTGAAAAATTGTTTATTTTTTGTTTCTGTGACAGAGCTAAAAAACTGCAGTACTTTTGACACTGAAATTGGCATATTGTATGTATTAAATACCCAAGATGTGTTTTTTGTGGGTCTAAATGCTCTGAGAAAGTTGAACGGACGACAATTTACCAAAAATATGAAAAAATACTATTATTTTAAACTTGTATAATTCAGTCAATTTTGAAGTTAAATCTATGAAATTTTCCACTTAGGTGTCTAACTTATGCCTCTTTAAACATCTCTAATCAGTTGGAATGTTGGTCCTATGAATTTTTATAAAAACCCAAAAATTCGAAAAAATGCCAATTTTCCAATATTTCTGCATGAAAAGCCAAATGGTAATGGGTAAGTTAGTTAACTTTAGGTCTTATTGTAGTTAGACACACTATTGACTAATATTCACAGCCATTGCATGAGTTGTTGCAATTTTTTCCATTGAAATGTATGATTGAAAAAAGGCAAAAAATCATTAAAATGTCTATTTACTCTCCATTTCCTTCTGATGTCATACCAGTCGTTGACATTTTTTTTGTCAAAATAAACCTGACATGTTTCACATCATCATCATGCTGATTTTGAACAATATGAAAACTTTTATTGGCAGCATAGGTCAATATTAACAAAATTAGATAAATATTAAGGATTTTCAGATAATCATATATCAGTAAATATTGGCCCTGGTCAATCAAATTTGCCACAATTATGTCTAAATTTGACTTTTTCTACCTCTCCTCATGAAATATTATCAATAAGAAATATATAAATTTTATATATATATAATTATGTGGACTTTCAAAGCATTAATTAAGTATATTCAAAAACATGCATTTGTGTGTTAATATTTTAAAATGTTGAAACTAAATCTTTTTAAAACTGCCAATTATTATAACTTTATGGTTAATATCTAAACTCAGTGATGTAAATTTTTAGAAGATGAATAAATGTCAGCCCCTTTTATTTAGTTGTTTGCATGAAAATTAAATGTGATTGAATCAGACAGATTGGCTTTTGTTGAATGGAGCACTGGAGAAGTCTTGATTATGTAATGTTATGTCACAGGGTAATTGTCTTCCCTGCTAATCCTTTGACAAGAAATCTTAAACTCTCAATTGTAAAGTTCTTAATGGTTTAAATCTAACATCAGTTATGTACATTTTAACATATAAAGTACTGTCAGCTTACTTTTATCTTGGTCTTTAATGAAAAACATATAAGACAGACTGGCAATAAGACCGCTATGTATATATAGAGGGTTATCAAAGAAAATTACTTGGCATGCAAATCCAATTTCTGCAAATTTCAGTGTGTAATTTTACATTTCAAGACATTATTGGATAAATCTGTCTTTTAATTCATTTTAAAACTCACTCCAATTGTATTTTTAGCATTTTAAAGAAATATTGTTTAGGGGGTAAAAGTGTCATCATTGGAAGGGGTCCAGTTTTTTTGTGAATGGGCCTGGAGACAGTATGTCTGTGCTTCATTGTACCCCTCCCCTCCAGCCATTCATGTTATGTAACATTGTGTCACTAATCCTGTCCAGTGACCAAAGCTGGGAACAAAGGAGCACAAAAGCAGTGCACAGCACCCTCAACTTTTTAACAAATTTTCTTTTTTCTTAGAAATATGTCCAAACTGCATTGACACCAACTTAGTAGTCTTATATTGAACAAATAAAGAAATTTCCAATTTTAATAAAATATTTAGGCCAACTAGAAGCTGAGATATGACTTTTTGTAGCCCATACAGGCTGTACACAGAGTTGGGACATGTTTCTCTTGTTTTGTTTTTCTTTACAGCAATTGTTATTCTCCAAAGTTTGACCAGCATTTAACCTTTGTATTAACTAGCAACTTGCTTAGTCTTAAAAGATATATAATATATATACTGGCATAAACCTTGTTTTAGTGTTACTATTTACAATGGTTTTGGTTGGAGACATCTTATCTATAATTTATGTTTTTAGACCCATATTCCATATTTGTAATTTATGATAAGAATAGCTAAGACTAGATAGACTAGATAGATGGATGGATAGATGGATGGATAGATAGATAGATAGATAGATAGATAGATAGATAGATAGATAGATAGATAGATAGATAGATTGATAGATAGATAGATAGATAGATATATAGATAGATAGATAGATAGATAGATAGATAGATAGATAGATAGATAGATAGAAAGACAGAAAGATAGAAAGATAGAAGGATAGAGATAGATAGATAGATAGATAGAGCGATAGATAGATAGATAGATAGATAGATAGATAGATAGATAGATAGATAGATAGATAGATAGATAGATAGATAGATAGATAGACACATGTAGATAGATAGATATATATATAGATAGATAGATAGATTGATAGATGCATACATAGATGGATAGATTATTAGAGTAATTTTAATCCTGTACAATTTCTAAAGCTTTACAATGATTCAAGATTCCTATACATGGATATATCACAAAATCCAATCATCAACTGGAATTATTCTATTTTCTCAATTTAATCTCTTTTTACAAAAAGCACAAAATCAGCCATAGGCCTACTTGCCTGAATCACATGATCCAGATTTCATTTTGACTAGTAGATATATCATTTCAAGTTTAATCTCTTGGTAACCATTGACTTTCAGTGATGTTTCATTGGACCCCCCCCCCCTAATCACAGTGGCACACTTCTGAGGTGTGTGAAGTATGCCACCCTCCATTCTTTTGTCAGGTTACATAATGGCATTGCATAAGGTGATTAAAAGATTGGGGTACAGCAGACAATAGCCAATTGATATGGGTGTTTAGCAGCTGAGGAGGGGGACTAAGGAAGCCCCTTTAACCCCTTTAAGGGGAATGTCTGCAAGGATAATGTAATTTAACTGAAATTGTTACAACATCCAACAATTTACATGGCTACATTCTAAAATGGATCCAGGATCAAGATGATGTAGAACTGAAGTCAATGACACTGTTTGATTAGATATAAGATTTACAGACAGAAATTTATTGAACTGATAGATATCTAATTTTTGTTCAAACAATAGCTACCCTTATTGCAATTCAGTTTTATGCAGTTTAAATGAAATAGTAATTTTATCTTTTCTGCAGGAATTATGACACATCTTAATAGAAAAACTGATAGTTGGATTGATCAAACTACCAAAAATCTATCTATCTATCTATCTATCTATCTATCTATCTATCTATCTATCTATCTATCTATCTATCTATATATCCATCTATCTATCTATCTATCTAAACAGTCCCCTACATGTCCTGATCGTTTTCTGACTGTCTTTATATCAGTTGTTGTCCATTTCTAGCTGTCTTTTTAATGGTCATTACCTGTCTATTGTGCACTGCATTGCTTTATTTTCCTGTCTGTCACCACTGTATATTACATTCAGACAAAAATAAGTTTGATAAAAAACCAACTTTCTAAAATGGTAGTGGAAGAGGGGACGAATTACTGTGGGTAATCCATGCCGGATAATATTGTTCTTAATATTGTCACCGAAACCAGTCATCTTCTTGACTTCATTTTTTTTAAATTTTATTTCTCAAATTGCTCGTTCACAAAAAGGCACAGATTTTGCCACAGGCCACCAATAGGCATAGTGGAATACTTGCCTGAATTTCATTATCCAGATTATACCAAATTATACCACTTCAACAGTACAATGTAACGTCTTGCTAATTGCTAACCATTGATTTTCAGTTCATTTGATCTTGTGCCACACTTTTTGACTCCTTGCCCAAATTTTAACTGTTTCCCCTCTTTTTCTGGGGGGGACCCATCCTGCAAGCTGATTGCATGTGGATTTTGAATTCCCGCCAATACAAAATGGCAGACAGGAAACATTTATATTATTTTGCTCACAGCTCTTGGCCATTCAATGAAAGTTTTTCAATGGGAATTTCATGTTCATGAGGATATTAGAGTACCCAGTGGGGTCCTGCCTCAATGTATCCCACTGTCTGGAGAATAGCCGCTGAGTAGCCGAGGGTATGCTGCCGCGCAGCCTATGTTTATATTCAAAATTTGATTTTGTCTCAATTTTGTCAAGTGCATTTGTTATGTTTGTATGAGGTAACAAATCCTTAATTGCCAATGTGTGTAAACGTGATCTCTTTTGTTTGTTTGTGTGTATCTCTTATTTAAAAGGTAAAATACATCTTGTATTTTTTTCCAGTTGCGTATTGAGATGTATTTGCCCAAGAAAATTTCAAAATGGCAGCTGATGTCCAGAACAAACAAAGACAAGTTCTTCTTCTTTGTGAATAAAAGACCCGTTGAAATGAAAAATTTGGAGAAGGTAAACCTACTACTTTTCCAATATTATGTTTCCAATATTTCTTCGAAGTACTGCAACTGATCATATGCCACGATTTGAGTGCTGCTGTTGTGCGTCTTGCATAATTATTGTGGTGTATGCCTGCCTGCTCTGTTAGGCCTTTACATGTATTTCTGCTCAGGATTGCTTCTGCAATTTGAAATGGGTAAATGCACTATATGGTGTAGATTACTAAATTCAGGAACTTTCAGTTGAAAGTAATTTCCAATATGCCGAAATTGTGGCTCATTCATAATATTTTCTCATATACTCTATATGTGCGAAAGTTTAGGTGAAGCTTTGAATTGAAATGGAATTAAGTTTTGACCAGGCCTAATTTGTGAATATTGTTTCAAAGGAGGTGAGAACATACTACAACAAAGCAATGGGCTGTGAGAACAGGTGGCCTCTTGGCTTCATCAGTATACAAGTGCCTCCTGAAGACGTGGATGTCAATTTAGAACCAAACAAAAACAGGGTCCTGCTCCAAACCCAGGTTTGTCTCAATTAATTATTATTTAACTGCTGCATATACATGGAAATATAATTATTTTGACTCTTTTTATGAAATGGATTGTCAAAATATCTGTCCTGAAAATTGAATTTTGTTTAAGGGCACATGCTGGTCGAAAAATGTGTGTATGCTCAGCATACTATGCTGTCCAGAAGAAACTGTTGCAGCTAGAGCTATGAAATTTTACACAGGTCTTCAGGGCACCAAAGTATGACCCTCTGTGAAATTTTAAGTTGCCATGGTTGCGGTTGCCATGGCAACAAAGAATTTTACATATTTTTAAGTATTCTGCCTTACAAAAAATTCATCTCAAGACTGAGCTATCAGAATAATCAGAACTCATTTATTTTCATAATTTGAGGTATTCGGATCCGCAATAAGACTATTTTCAGACTAAAAATATGTTTTTATAGGGTTTTTCTGGGTTCGCGAACATGGGACTATGGAGCTAATTCACAATCTTTCAGATTTGAATCGCTATCCCACGGCCTTTAATCCAAATACAGTTCTGAAAATAGCCTTATTGCAGAAGCGAACTTGTCAGTAAGCAGTATGCCAAAATTCATCATGATGCCTTCTGACAGCGGTTTTTGAGATGAATTTTTTGTAAGCACTCAAAGTCACTAAAATGCGCAGTTTCGGAAAATGGCAAAAAAAGGAAATAAACTCTTAATACTTTTAACTGTGAAGGTGAGATCGGCAAGGTTGTTTGCAGGGTTATAACAGGAATTTTTGCGTAATTTCAGTTGCATTTGTTGTCTGGACATCTGTATTTATTGAAACTGTCAAAATCAGAATTTCCATTTTCTAAAATATTCTCACCATTTTTCGACCAGCATGTGCCCTTAACGTTGATGAGTAATTTAGAAATCCAATTTTGCTGGCATTATGTTTTGCCTAATTTAAATTATGAACCTATATTTACTTCTAAAGTTTTCTTCCTGTCTAATCCCAAGAAACATATTTCAGGGAGATGTGACTAGCCGGTTACTGGAAATGCTGACCCACTTGTATGGTTCTTTGGAAGACGATTCCGCTCCTTCAAAACTGAACTTGGATGATTCCATGGATTCTAACAGCTCCAATTCCAACATGTCCAACTCGTCTTTACTTGGTTGTGGATTACCTCAGCACTTAAATAAGCCTCAAGAATCAGAATTTAACGCTAAAGAGCTTCCCATTGTTTGTGATAAGCAAAATATTGTAGAATCGGAAGAAAAACACTTGAAAAGTGAGACTGATCAGAAAAACAATGTGATTAGTGCCACTAGTACCTCTGATCAAGTTAGTGTGCTGGTCGGGAATGACATTTCAAAAAATGACAGTGCAGATCTCATAGCCGATCTGATTGATCTTTCCGATCTGATTGATAAAAATCAATCGAAAACTGACAGTCTTCTTCACATGTCTGACGCTGCTGATGTCACTGACATAGAACTGTGTGCGATGGATGTTAGTAACAGCGGTCAGTTGACCACTTCTATGGACTCATCTACAAGGAGTATTGCAGATAGTATCATTACTGCTGGCCCGAGGGAAATTGACATTACTTTACCTCCTACCCAGAATATCGGGAATTTTTCAATCTTAGGTGAAGACTTCATGAGCTCAACACAAAATGACGTCGTCCCAGGATGTAGTAGCAATCGTCCAACAGAATCTGAGAAACGAACAGGTCATGCGGAGAAATCTAGCAATTCGAGTGAATCTCTCACTTCAAATAGAATAGCGGAAATTGCTCAAAATGTGATTAGTGAAAACAGAAGAATAGAATATGTTGAAGAAATTGGACCAGTTAGAGAGATAGTACCTGTTAACGAACCAATGGAATTGAACAACAAGGATGATACGAGAAGCTTACAGCAATCTGTGGATTCTTGGAGCAAGGGAACAAGTCTGACTGATAAAGAAGGAAAATCTATCCAGGTAAAAAAATACCATAAATTAGTATTTTATTTTTCGCTGTTGAAGAGCAAATGCAAGCAAGGTAGTGCTTAATTTTCTTGTTTCAATATTTCAGTATTAACCTTTGTTTTAATTTCTGTTTTCAGCCTGTTGGTCTGCTGACAAATTCAACTGTTGGGGAGAAAAGCAACAAAATGGGTAGCCTTGATGGAACTACTCATCAAATCAATGCTGCTTCAACTAGTTCATTAGGTAGCAATTCTGTTTGTCTAAATAGCTTTACATCTCCACTTGTGACTACCACACCTTTGGCCAAGAAGAAACCAGCTGCAGCATCTACAGTAAGTAGAAATTCAATTTTTCGATTGGCATTTGAAAACAGATTAGGTTGTCGCGGGTTTGAACAGGTTTATGTTTGAATATCCTTATATTGTTTTCACAGAATTCTACAATTGTTAATTGCCAGTTGTCTCTTCTACTTAATGACTAAATCCATGAAAGAGACTGCCCTTACGTATTGCAGTTTTGCCAAATTGAAGTTAACTTTATTCAGAATGGGTCTTAAATAATTTCCGTTGCAGCCAGACCAGCCCTCCCTTTTTGAAGTGATGGGAGATACCGTTAAGAAGCCAACAACAGCTTTCATATTCTTTTCTAAAGAAGTGCGGCCAAGAGGTAAATCTCACACTTTTAAGAATGAAGCTATTATAGCAGATAGAAGATTTCAAAATGAATTTTACTGAATGATATGTCTTTGTCTTACAGTGTTGAAAGAAAATCCCGGAGCATCTTTTCAAGAAATTGCAAAAATCATAGGAGAGAAGTGGAACAAATTGGATGCTAAAGGAAAGGAGAAATACACGAATATGATGTCTACAGATTACAGCCGGTATGTCGGTAAATTTTGGGCCCAATAAGGTGCTGCACTGCAGCAGAGGCGTAAAACACTAACTCAGTAAATTTTGGGGAATGCCAGATTTTTAAATGATAAATACGTATACTGTTGTGCATTTACTTGTTTGGAGTAATGAAGTTTGCTTTGTGTTGCAGTATATCTTTAGTCAGTACAATTTTGTTTTTACATAATATTGATATGTCACAGAAATTTCAGTTATAGGGAGGAAAAAAGAAAGTTGTCCGATTCAATAAATTCTGGAATTTCGAAAACAATCAAGAAGCAAAAGGTGGAGGTGAGGACATGGGACATTATTAAATTGTTTCGATTAAGGAGATAATTAGTAGAAATCATCAGGAGTTCAATAATAACTAATTGCTTGATATATGTTTCAGGGAAATAAAATATCATCTTTTGTCAAGAAAAAGCCTGATGAAGAAGATAAACGAACAAATATTTACACAGTCAAAGCAGATTTTTCGCTTGCAAAACTGAAGAAACTGTACTTGAATGGTGGTAATGTATGGTAAGCCTTGGTGGGTTTCTCTGTTTGTTTCCTTTCGTAGTGTTCACTTGGTGATATATATGTAGGAGTTTGAATTTGATATACAAGTCACATCCAGGTCATCAATTATTCTTCATTGACACAAGTACCCCTTCCAATTTAGACACAAAACAATTAAATTATAAATCTATTAGCAAATGATATCGTCTCTGTGGAAAATTTTGCAATGCACTTATCTTGAAGTTATATCTTCTTCCTGACGAATTGCTAAATTAAGTGTGTGCTGTCAGTGTTAACAGGTGGTATAATTCACTATTGCAAACTTAATTTTTCAGCAAACTAAGCAGCAGGGGCACAACCAAACTTCACCTGATTGGCCAGATCAAGACTGCTCCAATATGGCTGGGTTTGCAAGATGAACAGATCTCAGCCTTTTTCCCTGTTCGAGCCCAAGAAACCTTGATGTACCAAAGATTACTTGCCAACCACACTCTCCCTGCAGATAGACTTGAAAATCCTATTAGAATATTACCAAGGTAATACATGTTATCAATATGATCAATTCTTTTCTACTAAATATTTTGAGAAGTAATATACTTAGATATTTGAAGTAATAATATATTTAGACACGTTTCCATATTGATCCTTAGCTTCAGTCAGTTAATTCATGTAAAGATATGGTAGAAAAGGCCAAAAAAAGGTGATCTAGCTTTGCTTTTGACAGCAGATTCCAGTCTGTCGGCACCTAAAATTAATATTCATCTTGTCATTGGATGTGTTGGGTGTTGGCTGCTTGCTGCTTGATTCACGCTCAATGATTCAACAGGTTCATGGTTTGCGAGCTGATGATGTGTATGTTTTTAAATTTTGTATTTGCTTGTTTTAGCATGTTCAGTACCAAGCTGTGGTTGACAATTTTGGGATTATCAAAGTCTGAAACACCAAGAACAGATATCTACGTCTACTATGATGACCCCCGATTGTTGAAAAATGGATTTAATGTGAGACAATACGAAAGTAAGTTAACAAGAATGTAACAATTTTTTTGTAAAATTCCAAATTTTATAAGCTTGGGCAAAGAAAGAGAGAAAATGATCACATTGGAATGACTTTTGGCACTAAGATGCTTATCAACACTAGATTGATTCCATGAATTTTATTTTGACCAAAGATATTTATTAGCAAAAATATGAGATCAAAAAATTGTTGCATTTCTTTTGTCGGTGAGTGTGTATATTCCACTTGATCATGAATAACAGATTATGTTAATAAATTCAAATGACATATGTAGTATGGTACAACTGCCTTGGCTTTGCAAGTTTTCGGTCAGTATGTGATGTTTGAATATGGGTCAGTTAGGCTACACATAATTGATCTTTAGCTTCTCAGATCCTCTCAAGGCACTTTTTCTAGGGTCGGTCGGTAGGACAAAAAAAAAAAGATAAAAAATTTTTTTTTATAATGTCCAAAGAAAATTTTTTTTTTTTCTGTCGGCAGAAAATCTATTGTGTCAGGGGGTCTGCGAAGCTAAGGATCAATTATGTGTGGCCTTAGGATGCCATTTAAATCCCAGATTTCAAATTGCCTTTCTCCAAATTTCAGAATCTCAGGACTTGTATGTTGAAATAGTGGGTATGTTTGACGGAATGAACCTTTACGGCATCTCTGATTTGAAGGAGATTCTTCAAGTTATCACTGAGAACCCTTCGTGCCAACTGCATGAGTGTCGGTCTAACAAAATCAAGCAGTTTCTTCAGGTTCGTGGAAGTTTGTATAAATTGGTAGGCCATCTATTCTTTGACGTTTGCAACTTTGTATTGTGTAATGTCAGAGTACTGTATATTGTTAAATATTTTGCAAGAATGATGTGAAGATAAACTGAGCTAATTCATAATTTAAGCTGGAGCAGCGCATGTGAAATATAATATAAGAGTTGTTTGTTGGCTGGTAAGTTTTTAAAAAAGCTTTCTGTTGCCAAATTGCAGTGTTCTGTTGTCATGATGAGCTTTCTAAATGCATAAATGCAGGATGTAAGGCAGTACAGCCAAGTAAGTGCTCCCTATGAATTGGATGGAACTACCTCCGTAGAGCAGGATGGCTGCAATAATGGCTGATTAACCTGTCAAATGTCCATTCTGACTGCCATCATTTATGTCAATGCAGGACAAGATTGCTCCTGATGATTGGATTGTGTTCAACTATTGAAAGCCATCTTTTCCTCGGTCAATGGGGGGTAGGGTTGGTCTAATGTTACGTGCTGGACTGCTAATTGCTGGGTCCTGTGTTCGAATGCAGCTCTTGCCGTGTCACCTCAGCCCGTGTTGGATGGCTGTTTCAATCATCCCTCGCCTCATTTGCCGTGTCCTCCCCCTGTTCTAATTAGCCTACCAAGTGCAAAAATACAGGATGTAAAGCCCCAATCATCCATCCATCCTCTTGCGCTGTAAAAGCTCATGTTCTTAATACACTATTTCATTTCATACTTTTCAACAGGGAGAAGCAGTCAGGATGTCCCGTCAACTGCCTCAACGCCTTAGCTATGAAGAAACTAAAGGGGTCCTCGAAGAAGTTTGCAAGAAATTATCTGTGACTACAACTTTCTGTTTCCATAAGAAACCTTTCTTGAAGTCTTTGTACGACATGCAAAGTCTAGATGTTACATTATCGCAATGCTTAACTCCTCAGGAATCAGGTGCTAGCTCAACTAATAAGACGTGATTTTCAAATTTAATAACAACTTAACTTTATATTGAAATATAAGCTGTTGTTGATGATTTGTAAATAATGTAAATAATGTAAATACTGACACTGTATATTGGTAAATTTGAATGAAAGCTAATGCTACATATATGGAATAAATGTATGAATCCACTTGCCATATATTCGTTTGTTAAATTTTGTTTATTTGAAGCAACATAATGTATTATAGGCCTGGCCTACTCAGGAAAGTTGTGATTGATTCTCAGTTTCTGATGGTGGGGGTTAAGTGCAGGCAATGTGTTATACTGTTTTCTCAAATCGCTTTGATCATTGTTTTGTATCTCATCATTATTAAAAGATCAAGTCTCTTTGGTCTGTGAATGTCATCAAAGTTAACATTCTATGGATTAGAAGGTTGCTTTTCCTTGTGTTTTGTGAAGATGTGGTTGATCATGAAGAATGGCCAAATTCCACTTCTTACAAGATATTAAAGGATTCCACTTCTTACAAGATATTAAAGGACCCAATTTTTTTGGTGGTCTGTGACTATCATCGAAAATTGGCATAGTCGGTTTGGAAATGTTTGTCTCTGGTTTTCTGGTTACCTGGAATCTTGCATCCAGTCTCTCATCTGTTAAATTTATTCAGAATTATTCTGTGATGGCTTTCATGCTGTGATACCTCAATCTCCCAGGTCCTAGATCAAGTCATATATATACGATATTGTTACTCGTACATGTCTTTATATACTTTTTTTTGTGACACAATTTTTCTTCAGACAGTATGGAACAATAGACCAATTTCACGAATAGTTTTCTCAGTTAACACTAGAAAGTGGTGAATACTTAAATCGCTTTGGGTAATAGATTTCCTGGCCTTGCCTCTGATTAGTCCAGTCTGTCCAGACAAGGTGACCCCAAGCTGGAGCATTTTAGTGCATTTTAATGTAACTAAGACTACAACTTGGTCATACTTTCAGTTTGAAATTTGAAAGTTGTGTTTTTGTATTTACAGTGCACACATCTCCTATGTGTGAAAAGCAAATGAAGAATCACAAAATTACAAAACAGTTATTTGGGATAAATGTTCAGGCCATTCGGTGAAATAAGTCTATTATTCAGGGTTGTGAAACCAATGCACTATTCTTTATAGCTATCTTTCTTGTTTGCGGTGCTCAATGGCAGGAGCACAATGTTACTGCCAATTATGGAAGTTTTGCCAGCTCCTGATTCAAAGAAGTAAGATCTATAGATACGCGTGCACTTGGGATATATTACAATCTATTATGAAGCTCAGTACATTTTTGGTATGGTTCATTTATGGAAGTTTCAATAACCATTTTGTCTGAATTGCAAATGAATGAAAAGAGTCCTCCCAATAAGTTTTCAAGAAATTGTCAGTTTGGTGAAATTCTAGTACTGCTTCATTGATGTCTAGTCTCCATGGAATCCATGAAGTGATTTCAAACATACAATGCGATGTACGTTGAGGTAGTTTCTCTGCTCCTCAGTGCTGGGCATCGTTGAGGGGTTGATTCTTGCAATTATGAGTATGTCTACCTTCCGGAATGGCCTGCTGATGGAGATGCTTTCTACTTCTCAATTTCTGTACAATCAAGCTCACAAACAATTTACTCAATCTGCCAGGATGAACTGATGTGATAGCTGAGTAGATACACCCAGACATGAAGTCTTTTGTGTCAGCATAAGGAACACAAATGTAAATTTTAATAGTTTTATTAATAAATAAATACAATAAATTACAGGTTAGTTGCAAGAAGTATCACAGTCCCATTTTCCTTGAAGACATAAAGTTTGAGACAAATCCTGAAAAGAAAAGAAGATCAGACTTGAAAAGACCAGGAAAGTATGTGGTCAATGCAGTCAAAAGAAATTAACTATATTTTGCAGCATTTGTAGAAATTTCTGTGGGATCTTAGCATATACATACCATAGTATGACCATGATGAAATGTACCCACATAGGTTAGTTTTCAGTTCAGTTCATTTTACTTTGATATTCTAAATATTGCAATGCAAGGCTGGTTATCCAAGAGGGTCAAGACTTCTGGAGTGGATGGAAGCTGGTCAGACGTCAGTCACTCAGTCAGTGAATTATCCCAATGACTTTTATGACTTACTGATGGAAGTTTGTCTTGTATTTTGCATCATAATTACACATCACACACTGCCCCAGGCATAATCAGTGGCATGTCATTTCAACTCTGGTTGACTAGGTGGTGAAATATTGGGAGCATGACCAGAGCCCCAGGGCATATCAGGATCTGCCTTGATTGGCAATAAAAGGGAGAAGATTCATTGCCTTTGATTGTTAGAGGATGTAGTTACATGGTTGTTTGTGATTTATATGGTAAACAGCAGCACTTGATCGAAGCCCTCTTAGTTTTGAAAGTCTCTAATTTCCTGCTCTGTTATGGAGCCAACAGTGTTGGGGATTTGTGTGTCCTTGATTGAAACTACAGCCTAAGTGGTTGGAGTCTCTCCCTATGTCTAAATGACATAAGAGTAAGCAACTAAGATGGCATAATAGCCGACATCTCAAGGATCCAAAATTAAAACCTCTTGTGTTACAAAGTTTTGCTTTGAACAAATAACAAAGCAAAACTGGAACCCTTCGTCCATTAACAGTCAGTCTGGGGAGACATTCCAGATTTTGATGAATTTTCATGGACATACCAAGAGCTACCAAGCTGCTGCTGCCACTGATAGGTACTGTAAATGACTAAGCACATGCTGAAATAGCCTTAGAGAGCATCCATATATTTTTAGCATTTTTGGTTACTTTGTAACGCAAGAGGTTTTAATTTTGGATCCTTGAGATGTCGGTCATTATGCCATCTCAGTTGGAGAGACTCCAACCACTTACGAACTACAGACAGTACAGTGTCCAATAGGTCCATTGATGATTTTATATTCTAAGAATTGACCTCACAAAATGAATTAGTGAATGATATTTTGTGTGAAGATGATTCTTTGTGTTGAGAGGAAACTTTTCTTACCAAGTAGCTATATCCATTCCGGTTTAGTATCCCTTGCCTCCATTGGCAGCATATCCCAAGTCGACCAGGTTGACGGAGCAGAAGTCGGACTTGTTGTAGATGTCTCCGTACTTGAAGTTGGCCTGGTCTGGGTTTCTGGATCCTGGGGCACAGGCCTGGACGCTGGGGTTCTTGTTGGAGCAGATCACGAACTTGTTCAGGTCCTTGTAGTAGAGTCCATCAGCCACACACTTGTCTGGAAGGTGGAAGGAAAGGTGGGTTATTATAATAGCCTAAATTTAGTGTCAGAGCCTAAATTTAGTGTCAGCCGCAAGTAAATGTCATCCTCTACAATCAAACATCGTCTATAGAGCTTCTCCTTTGGAAGCAACCAATTGCAAAGCTCTGCATGGGATCTTTGCAGCTTTTCCCTTTGCACTTCAAAGACTTTGGTAGCTTTTAACTGTTAATTCCTCGGTAGGTTTTCAGACATATTACAGTTTCATTATGGTGAATTTGGTTATCTTTACACTTAAACATGACTTTGTATTGGCTACACTCAGTGGTTGGTTTGTATTCAACATAGTATTACTGTGAACATATAGAACTGGTTTTCTCTGAATAATTGTAACATTGGACTTTGTTGTTGAAGGCCTCTCCTCAATGACATTCAGTCAGTAATGTAGTGATCCAGTTTGTGTGCTTGAGTTTCACAAAAAGCTATTGACCTTGTGACTTTACAGGAACAGGGTGCTGACTAGTCACTGACTTGTAGTGACTTCCAATTTGAGAAAATATAAGTGCATGTTGATGGAATGTTGACAGGATTAATTTAAAGTCAGAAATGCTATCATGCATTTTGATGTCCAGACTTCCAAATTATAGGAATTTAGCAAATTAGGCCTACTTTATGTCAACAGATTTTTTTTTTTAGGTTTTGTTTTTAAATTAAAATCTAGTTGATTTACTTCAGTGCACTGTTGAAGGTCCAAAATGTCTGTCTAACGTGTTAAACCATACTAAATTTTCTCAAGGCAAGGTTACACTGCTACTTCATTCACAGTGTGTCTTAAAGGGTGATTTCAACGCATGCAACTTTGAAATCTGAATACATAAAATAGTTGTACTCACCAGCAAAAAGTCCATGGTATTTCATGCCCTTGGTCTTCAAGTCATAAGGGACTGGCTTGTAGGTCTTAGGCTCATGAGGTTGCTGGGGATGAGGCTGGTAGGCAGCTTGTTGAGGGTGGTAGCCAGATGGCTGGGGCTGGTAGGCAGGCTTCTGTGGGTAGGCAGCTTGAGCCTGATGAGGAACGTATCCATTGTAAGCTGGGATGTTCTGGTAAACAGCAGCATGAGCCTTGTTGTAAGGATAACCGTTGTAGTCGTAAGGGAAGTTTGGCGACACTACGAATCTTGTCTTCTGGTCGAACACCTCTCCGACCGGTACGCCTCTTTTGTCGTAGTAACCTTTGTCGTCAGCGAGGGCCACTACGGCCAAAGTGAGGACGGCTGCTGCGATGTGCATCATTATGCTTAGAAGAGGAGGAGGTGTTTCTCTGAGAGTGGTTGGGACCTTTCTGATTCAACATAGACCTTTCTTCCTCTTTATAGGACATTACAGGATGCTCCATAGGACCTTCATCATAAGTCCTGGCTACTTTGATGTGATTGGTGCTCCCTAATGACCACTTCCTGACTACTGACATTAATTGTCCTCCCATAAACACGAGATGTAACTCCTCATGCATTGGTCTGCCTCCTTTGAACCACTCTCCTCCATTTCATGTTCCTCTTTTGATGGTTTTCACATAAAGGTCAAAGGTTGTGTCCACACTGGTCACCAGAATATGTTAAGATTGCTATGATTTGCTGATGTTCATGTACCTTATAGCCTAGATTGTCTCCTTTGATGGTTGTTTAGAAATATTTGGGTTTTGACATTCTCCAGCACTTGGCATATTAAAATGTAAGTCTGTTATAATTGTAACCAACTGGAGAAACAAGGTCCTAAATTTACCAGTTGTCTTCGAAGAGTACGGTCATGTCTGTTATGTTGTCACATACGCTGATTTCTTTTTAGTTTTTTACTGTTTTATCGGACCGTCAATTTCTACGATATTATTTTAAAACTACCTTCTCCCCTCACCCTCCAATGGGCCTCCATGTGATCATGAGATATATTGAGCATAACTAACCACATTGAGCATACATTTTCTACTTGGATTATGCCTTGAAGAAAAAGCTTTTGTTGGCCAGCCAAAGAAACCAACCATTTACTTTCTCAACTCTGTGCCTGTACGTGTTCCTTTACTTAAAACTCAGTGTGTAAAATGTGCTCATATGATACAAGCCCTTGGCTCTTTTGGCTCAAAATCTTAAGAAAAACAAGAGGTCATTTATGTGGTCACTGAATTGCTTTCCTACAAGGCATGCCATGTCTAGACTCAACAATTAGCTATAGGTATTTCCTTCAAACTATTATTTTTCTCCTTATAGTATTTCTTGTGATACACTGGAAGCCTGTATACTGTTGCCAGCCTGTTCTTTTCTTTTTCACATGCAATGCATTTTAAGATGAAGATCAATGTTGATGCCATCCTACTTGAGTTTGCCTTGAAGCAGACTGCTAGAAGCTGTGCAGTGAAGGGAAAAGTATTGTTTGATTATAGGTAAACACCAAACAGGCTGCAGTTGCCTTAGTGATGATGTTGGGAGATGCGAGCCTGATCAATGGTTTAGCTGTCAGACATGTATTGAGTGCTACTGGGCTGAATTTGTGGCAGTGACTGCTGTAGTGGATTGCATGTCATCATGTGAAAGCATGCTGTAGCAAAAATACATGCAGGTGATTGCACAAAAATCAGCCAGAGAGAAAGAGAGGTGGAGAAGTCAGGGACTCTTAGCTGAGCTTTAGGAGTGGGAGGACTGGATTTCATTTGCTACCTGAAGCGATGTGGTAAAGCAATGTGTTGCTCAGTGTTCACCCAGAGCCCATTGCATGCCAGCCTCGCATGAGCAGCCAAGAGGAACGGAAAACAGGGAGACATATTTTGGAAGGCCATGTTATAGCAAGGGGCTGTGTTGGTGCAGAGGACCTGTTTGGTTACTGGCCCATACAGGGTGACAACTGCTCCACTGCTCTTGTGCCAGAGTATTCGCTTGAGGGTGGTAGTAAGGATATCGTAGCTGTTTCACCAAGGACTTAAGACAGGACTGTCCTGCTACTTTCTACCCACAGGACCATTATGGATACCAGGATTATCCTCTTCATTACCCTGGTGGCCCTTGGGTCTGCCCAGGACCCCACTGAGCCCTGGTTTGACTGTGACTCCTTCCGTCCTTTGGATCATCTGTCTTTTGAAGAACAGCATTCACCTCCACCATTTGCCATCTGGACTAATGACTCCTTCGTACAAAGAGGGGGAGCATTGCAAGGTATTATATAATGATTTATGCAAGGTGGTAAAATGTCTAAGAAATATTTCGTATCTTGCAAGGTCCTATCTGGAAACGGCACTACATTGTTTGAGACAGTCCTGCAAGACTGTCAAATGATATGGAGGCCTATTATGTGAGGCAACACCACTTAGGAATGCACAATACAAGATTGGATGAATTGCCTTATCTGTCCATGCATAGACACTCCAACTTTTTCTTGTCTTTGGTCTTTTTTCCTTGGAAAGTTCTCGAGCTGTTTTGCGATTCTCATGCATTACACGTAGAAATATACTGTTAGATTGGATATTTAATTGATCCATATTTTCTATATTTTATACCTAGCTTTCAATATGTATATTTGAATCGATTGCTGTTTATTGATAACACATCAGGTTTTCAATCAGTTAAGACATATTTTCTGAAGGTTTGCCTTTTAAAACAGTTTGATATCCTTTTGAAAATGTCCATCACATCATATTTTCTCAGCTGTCGGAATGTAGGTTATTACCAGATTATGCATATTTAGGTATTGATTGACTGTTTAACTATATGTATGAAAAGCTCTGTTTTATCTATTGGTTAAACATGTGCAACCCCAGATGCACTTTCACGCTGGACAGCCATGTATGGTCATGTCTGTAAATATTTGAAGTTCCAACCTTCTATTTGCTGATGTTTTAGGATTGCATTATAAAGGGTGTTTGTTGTCATGCCTTGGGGTGTAATGACAGGCTTATTTCAGCTTATTTGATAGAATTGCTGCTCAAATGTTTGATATAATTTGGGTTATGGGTCTCCAACTTCAACACCTGGTGCTCTATTATTAGATGTCATCACCAGACAATTGCTCTGTGGCCTCATGTAATTTGATTGATGTACTTTTTTCTGATGTACACTCTAAAAAATGTCGGGACAAAATTGGTCTGAATTTTTTTCTGAAGTACTATTGAGTGCAACATTGCATGGCTCAACTTTTAAAGGCTCCTTTGTGTTGTTGTGTTCTGGTTTGAATATTTTTTAATCGGAGACAAATTTATAGTTTGGCAAGAATTTAAAAAAGGTCAAATATCATCCAAGTTTTTTTCTGGCTCTGCAACCCAGACAACATGATGTAAATCAGCAGCTGTGACAACATCCATACTTATCAAATTATGCAAATTACTTGTGACTCAACCGTATGTATGGAAAGTGAAGCCAGACTACTGTTGGCAATTCAAATGAGTTCTCCCAGGAATAGATCCAGTCAATTTCTATTCTTGGGTGATTCTATGTGGAAGATGTCAGATGGGGTCACATATTGAACAGGCAATGTTATACCTTGAGGTTGATGTCAATGATTTTGTATATACTAGCATAGTACCCAT
Organism: Platynereis dumerilii; assembly: GCA_026936325.1. Lineage (NCBI taxonomy): Eukaryota > Metazoa > Annelida > Polychaeta > Phyllodocida > Nereididae > Platynereis > Platynereis dumerilii. The sequence goes on along the minus strand of JAPTHN010000001.1, from coordinate 108,536,675 downwards.
GATAATGTGCATGGTGAGAGTAAGAATGGCAGTGAGAGAGTGAGTTTTAGGTATGTGATGAGTTGAGAAACCATAGCATGCAGATGAGTCCAGGGAAAACACAACTACTGCTATTACAACATTGGAGAATATTGATAGTCATGCAGAAATGGCTAATGAGTGCACTGGTATAATATGAACAGTTTGACAAACCACAGCTACTTATGGTTGTTGTAAGACGTGAAATAATGTTGCCTGCAAATTTTTAGTTGTGGGCAATGAGTAGTTTGGGAGGAGTAGAGTAAAGCATCTACGAATTAAGAGTATGATGAGATGATATGATATATATATCAACCTAAAATATCAAATAACTTAGGCAATGCAAAAACTTTATTTTTGTGTTTGACTAGTTCCTGATGAAAATTGCCTTCTATGGAATATCAGAAATGAGACTGGACAGAGCAAAATCTGCAAATCATGCTTTGTGCAGTAGAATGCAAATGTGCCTGATGCTGTTGTTCCTTCAAGCGTTTTTTTTTCTTCAGAAATATGTTATTTTTATGATTTGTCTTATTCAGAGATGTCAATGAAAGCAGTTATCAAATTGTCATTGGGTTGATTAATCATATGACTGAACATTACTGACCTTCACCAAAATCATTCATTTGCATGTCATGGTAATTGCTTTAATTGACTAGCATGACTTTGTGATTGTTTGCAACCACTGGAACTGGTGCCATTGGGAACTGGTAGCTCTATTTGTCCTGGTAGCAGTTTTCAATCAATGGTGACCGCTTGAAATTATCGATTAACAATCAATAAACTGGAATGTTGGCCCATGGCTATTTCTCAATTGTGGAAACCTTGTACAGTGTACTTGTACGACCTAAAACCACAATGTTAAGTCTGCTGAAAAAAAATTCTTTCTTGCAGTGTGACCTTCAGGACTTAATTGTTACATTGTGGTCAGATTGGCTTTGTTAAGTGTTCTTGTATATTTTATTTGTATTTAATATAGTCCCATGATGTCACATTTAGTCATTTTGTCGTTGGCTGGTGGCACTTAGGTCTTATGGTATATTATAGATGTCCAAAGCATTTTAGAGCTGAGTTATTTTTTTAGTATCATCTGTTCCAACTGAACCTAATGGTTTGCATGTGGATTATATGCCTGTGATAATAGAAATAAAATGTTACTATATTTTATTGCTAGTAGTTTTTGTAACGACAAGGCGGTCGGCTCACATACATCCATCAATTAAGTCAATTTTGAAAAAAAAATATTGAAACTCATGGCCTTAGATGTTTTTGAGATTAAAGAGGCATGTTATGGATGTCATGCTCATTTGAATTAATTCAACCTGGATTGAACATGAACATGTTTTATTGATTTATTGGAAAGTTCTGACCCAATTGTGGTTATTACAGAGTGTTGAGATTTTACCAATAATATCGAAAGGGCAGCTTTGATGCAGTTGGTGTGATGACTTTTGAAAGTATTGACAGACAGGCTGGCCTAATTCTGAATATATCTATCAGTTTAGTTGATTAAAATGCTAAAAATGGCGTTGTTAATCTCCAATATTTGTAAAAAATGTCTTATTCTGTTCGAATGAGATATTTATTTTGGACATTGCTGTCTTCCTGTTTTTGCGACCAAGTCAGATACATTGTATGGCAGCAGAACCAAAGTCACTAAAGATAAAATTACTGGTAAATTAACTTAGGTAATTTAATGATATGTAATTTGTACTGTAATTATGGACAATTTATGGCCGACTGCAAGCTAGGAAGTTAATGTTTTGTTTAGTTAGAGCTAGTTAAGCTCGGGATCGACCATAAACATAGAATGATGACGATGCATTGTGTTAAAATGTCAAACATACATTACCAGTTGACTTATCTGTATTATATGTTTAAGAGCACATGCAACATGGAGAGATTATCATGTATCTCATGATCAATGGCTGGTTTAATTGGTAATGGGAGATTATGTAGGTCATCATTATTATCATGAGTTGTGTGTCCGGAATTGCTCCAGGGTAGTAACTGTGAAGGTCATTTGACGTTGTACAAGTCTGGCTCTCTGGTCAGTGTCTCTGGTCAGTGTATCTGGTCAGTGTCTCTGGTCAGTGTCTCTAGTCAGTGTGGGTCAGTGTCTCTGGTCAGTGTGGGTCAGTCTTGTACTTGCCTCTGGTTATTCTTGTCAACTGCAAATCAAACAGGACCTGGGAAGTTCCTTGCCTGCAGGAGCTTATAGATTATGGCAATGTCCATTGTAAGCAATGATGTGGTCACTTGATTCTTGGTTTGACAAATTCTTGTGGTGGTTTCTTTCCATTGTTTTAGGTTATTGAACCATATATTGAGGTATATTGATACCATACTGTTTAATTTTACCTTGCCTCTTAGCTGAAAATATAATAATAAAATGATTTAATTAGTGTGCAACAAAAAGCTACATAAACGCTTACTGTTGAAAAAAAAAATCCAAGTTGTCTACTTCTGTCACTTCATTGTTTACAGCCAACCACTTTGATATAGAAATAGAGTGGACTGTGGCTCTGTGAAAATGGCACTTCGTGTGTCATCATGCTGATGATTTGTCATGATCAAACCCAATACCTTCAATGTTAATTTGACTGAAGGAGACTTATCCCATTTGTTGGTGACAGCCAAACGAAAGGATTATTCATCTGATTTTCACTCTAAAATCCGTTGATGCCTGTTGAGGTCTCATGTTGGATGCATAAATTATCCCTTTCAAGGCTGACTTGTAAGTTATCTTACCTTGAACACATTGCTATCATTGCTGTATGTTGAAACTTGCAATATCAAATCTTGATGAAGAAATGCATTGCACATTCATGTCATGTGCACATTTATTTGAAGTGAAGTAAATTTATTGTCGAATTCTTAAGCTTGCTTTGGTGTTGTTAGCCTAGAGAATCTACTGCTGAAGTAGTCTTGTTTGTTCTTGATTAAAAAGCCAGGTCTCCAAGGAAAGATACAGCTGATGTTGCTAATTGACATTGCAATGTGCACTGAAAAAAAAAAGTTCGTGTAAAACACAAAATGAACGTTAGCTGGTGTCCATCCAAAATATTTTGTATATCAAACAAGATTTTTATGTGAAATAGACAAGAAATTTATCAATCCTGATCAAGTTTTTGTGTGATTTGCTCTAAGAAATGTTCAGAAAATAAGCATTCCTTTTGTCTGAATTTACACAAAATTTTGGACGGACACGAGCTAACTTTTGTTCTGTCTGTTTCACACAAAACCTTTTTTTTTTAGTGTGTTATTTCCTGTCAAATTAATTGTCAAAATGCCACATTTCAAGGGTATATCATGCTGTAGTTTTTGAGGAAGTTGCTCAACTGTGTAAACTAGAGCCAGATACACCCTGTTTCTCTAGAGGTATTTATGAGAAATGTTATGTAATCCAGTAGCAAATAAAGACACGTTGCTTACACATATACACATTTATTACCTGTCAGATAAGCCACGGCTACTAGAAGAATTATAAGTTTAGTAGTTTTTCCGTACTAAAAAGAGATGTGGCATACATTTATGTTTCCTCTTCTTTAACTTGTACTGTTAAAAAATCAATATTTTTTCTTCGCTTCTAAAAACTGAGTGGGTGTACCATGGCAATAGCAAAACACATGCATTATGCATTATTTTCTACTGCATTAAAATCTCCCTCTATGCTAAGTGCACCCACATAGTGAAGTATTTTGGTTTCCTTGTTAGTTTGCAAGGCTCTGACAGTAAGACCTTGTTTTATTCAAACCATGCAATATGTGGGCAAGGAAATGAGTTTCATGATAATGACCAGAAGCTTCTAAATTCCTTTGCTTCTTGTATGGGAGATACTAGATTTCATTCATGGCCCAGGGGTTGCATGTAAAAATTGTCAAAAATAAAATAAAATCCTGACATGTTGACTGGCACCATTAGAATGTGGGCTGATTATATTTGGATGTCTTGTCTGGCCTTATAATTATGTATATTAAAGACTTCTGATGGCCCGATGGTCTCATTGAGGAAGATTATGGTCATAGTCACCAGTGACAAGAAATATATTCATACCAGGTCTACTTGATGAGCCCTTTTTCCAAAAAAAAAAAATGTGCAAGTTCGATCTGCTGTAAAAATGGAAAATTTGTCTGCGTACATGTGTTTTGGAAATTGGTGGATTGACTTTCATCCATTCACTCATGGGTCTGGAAAAGTATTTGGTTGCTTGTTATTATAACCTCAATACACTGACATTTTTTGTGAAGAAAAGGCAGTTTCTAACAATATGAAAATATGTGGGTCATTTCATGGCATTCTTATTTTATCATACCAGCATGGCTTGAGGTGTATAGTGTTACATATTCTGCTGTCAAAGAGGTTTTGTTTATTGAGACTAGACACATTGTTGAATGTTTCGGTGTTGAGGCAGTGCTCTCCACTATTGGCTCTTGTCAGCTCTGCATGAGGTTTATGTATTGTCTGGGAGCTTGGTATGGAATTGTTCACTATCTCTTCTGGACTGTGGTCCGGAAGGAGAAGCCTGCACAGTCCATGGAAACTAACACTGCATGCTGCTGCCACCTGGTACAAAGTTCATTTTGTTCGCTGCTCCAAGATATGTCAAGAAATAGTTCCAATTTCATTGCGTATTCACCAAGTTTCTGTTCAATATCTAGGTCAACCCAAGTCAAACTAAGTAATCATGTTCTCTAAGGCAGTAGGTGAGGCCATCAACATACTCTTGAATAGCCCTAGTTTCTTCCAGACAAAAGTTGTGTGAGCACCTCACACTCAGTTTCTGTTGACCGCTTACTGGAGCTCATGAAATTGCACACTTGGGGCAGCACATGATGGCAGAATATAATTCTGTCCTGTCAATGCTGGAATTCAACATACTGTCAATGAAACAGAGGTCAACTTGTAGACAGGAATTGTTAGTACTACAGCTCTTAGTCTCAAGATTATATTACTGTCATTTTAATATTACTGTCATTTTATAAACTGTTTTTCATAGGCAAGCATTCTTACTGTTCATAACAAAATAAACAAGAAAATTTTAAGTATCCAAGAAAGCCATTGAGTATTGGGGACTACTTATGTGTTAGCATGCATGGAAAGGGTAATGATAACTGATTTTGAAACATACTTTTGTAGATCTACATGCAACTATCCAGTCAACTTCTTTCCTGCACAATGAAACATTCGGCCCTTGTCTCCAGTTGTACAATACTTGTACACTCTCTTGAGTATTATGTCTCAGATGCTTGGCATTTAGCATTGATTTCTCAATTATTATTATTTTTCATTCCAGTCACCCTGAAACGAATGCACACTGTGATTCCCCTGAAATCTTTCGTGGTCCAGGCCCGATTAATAGGCAGCCACAGCCCCCTTGGCTTATTTGAAGTCCCAGAGACAGCCCAGAGCTTTGCCAAGGGACATTTCTGTGATGGAGGTAGTGATGGCAGCAACACGGTGACCAGCAAAAACTTCGAACAGAAAACACAGGACATTGTGGTCATCTGGAGGGCTCCTGCTGACCTGGCTGGCTCCATTGAGTTCTTGTAAGTTGGTTTATTGACATTGCTGTTTCATATTTAATATGATAATGCCGCAGCATAGAAGACGGGACATGTAAATACTCGTTTGGTCAACAATATTCTATTTTTTGGGGGGGATTTTTTTTTTCGAATTTCTTTCGAATTTTTTTTTTTTACCTAGTTTTTTTTGGAGAAAAAGTTTTTTTGAAAAACATTTTTTTTGGTAAAATTTTGGGTTCGCCTCATAAACAGGCGGAATGTCAAAGAGAAGAAGAAGAAGAAGAAGGTAGTCACGTTGTAGTCACGCGTGAAGAGGAGCAAATGCCAGGATCATATTATGGGATGTCTGAATCAAAATTTTTGATTGAACCATCTGGATCACTCCACTCACATGTTAGCCATAAGGGACGAGACACCTCACTTCGCTCGGTGAGCCGGTGGCTCTGTCCCGTCTATAAATTAATGGCACCCTGTCTTCGAAATTCTCCTGTAGTTTTGGTGTCATTTACCGAAGAATCATAAGAGTCACATTAATAAAACCTGCAGACAATGAAGATATTTAATTTCTTTCAAACCTGTAGAAGTAATGTATGATGCACTTACAGATTAATATGAAACATTTACTTGGCTGCGATTGCTTCTGACATTTTCTTTTCAAAGTATTTGTGCTGTCAAAAGTCCTTTATTGGACCCTTTGAAAAGCTAACTTACTACTAATCAACCATCTTCATTCATTCATTTTTAAAATCCTAGGATGTGATTAATCATTTTTTGATTCTTCAGAAATCTGTCTGCCACACTACTATATTTATCATTGAAGTGTGACTGATTCCACTTTACTATATGTTTTACAGAGGAAGTTTCGTTACAAATGAAGACCAGATCTGGCTGAATGTTAACTCCATTGAAGTCGACCTGAAAGTTGTGGTAAGACAGATTGTTCCAGTTCCTAATTTGTTGATAACAAGTACTTACCTTGCAAACATTACTGTCTGTCACTTTGATATTGAAAAAATGAGGACCAGTTCACTGTGAAAAATGCACTTTGTGACTCATGATAGCCGATGAAGTGTCATCTTCTCTACTTTAAACGCGGGAAACATAGAGGCTGTTTGATTAGTCATGATCAAGAGAAGGCCATTTCTCTTGTCATAACTGATTTTGGAGTGAAAATCAGATACATAATCCTTTCGTTTGGCTGTCACCATGCAACAAGCGGGATTAGTCTCCTTAAATCAAATTAACATTGATAATATTGGGTATGATCATGACAAATCATCAGCATGATGACACACGAAGTGCCATTTTCACAGTGCAACAGTGCACTCTTTTTCTATATCAAAGTGACAGATTGTAAGTTGTAGTTGATCAGTGTAACATTTTTAAAATGGCATTTCTATGCAAAAGTATTCTAGAGGTGGCTTAGTCTTAAAGGACACCGTCTCTATTACAGCTTTGTTTCTAAAATCAACTGTTTTATATCTTGGTGTGATTTTCCTACAGGATGGCGATACAGCTCCAAGCAACACCAATAAGCCCAGCCCTGGAGTTTTCTCCAATGGTGACCCCCACCAGGCCCTGAAGGAAGCTGAGTTGGCTGCCAGGTACAATGACAAGCAGATGCATGAGGTACAGTATTGCAATATAGGCTACTTAGATATTAAAATAAGTAGCATACTGTTTCGTTTTTTTCAAAATGTATCTTTGGTTAGCACATCACTGATATTCCATGGACTGTTCATTGTCAGGCTAGACTGATGTGATTTAGTTGCCTATTCTGGTAACTGGCAACAAGTCCAGTTTGAATTTAACAAGGCAAAGCAATCATATGTGTCTCCCTCAAAATATCACATTTGAGGAACTTTTTATAAGATTTTGATCTTTTTTAATTCATCATACATCAGGGGATTATGTTGCAGGAGTCCTGATGGTTTTTCTGTCAATGAATTATCAGATTCTTGTGTCTTTCTGTGAATTATACTTCTCTTCTAATCTGATGGAAAGTTGACTTTTCTCTCCAGATCCAAGAAGAAGACAAGTACAGCGAAGGAGACTGGCAGAGGCAAGAGGAGCAGCAGAGGAGAGCCCATGTTGAGGCCATGAGGAGAGAGGAGGAGGATTATGAGAGGCAGATGGCCAAGGAGAACAGGGAAAGAATGGTAGGAACCCTTTCAAGTCTATTCAGATATAAGTAACTAGAAAATGCCCATTAGTGAAAAAAGTTTGACAATGCATTATTGTGAAGTGATGCTGCAGGTTGACACTGTTATGTTAAAATAAGGAAATGTTTTAGGAACACCTGGTATTTAGAGTGACTTGTGGGCATTAAAAGTTGAAAATGGCAAATAGTTGACATGTTCCTATCTATAGATGTCAAGCAGATGTTGGCTTGAGGCCTGCCTGAGACCTTACAGCCTGATTTTATTGCGTACCTCCGGGTAGGTGGCATGTACTTAAAAAGAGCATGCAGGGCAATAAGAAGATTTGTTACAGTCAGGTCAGCAGGCAATCAGATGAACGATAACAACCTGGCTGTTGCGCAAGGTTCAGGCTGTGTCCAGGCAAAAACAGATGAAGGCAGGTGCTGCCACCTGTGGGAAAATGGTTATGAGAAGTGGCTCCCTCTGTGGAGGAGTAAAATATGAAAATATGCTGTTTCATGCACTCCTGGTGGTAGATCGGTGGTGGAGTCGGTAAACGGAAAAGAGAGAGGAGTAACAGCATTGTGGGCTCCCATCTGAAATATGAGTGGAAAAAAGTAGGATAGGTGGATAGTTTTGGTGAGTGACATACCCATGGCAGGCGTTTATTGCTGGCAACTGTGGTGGTCATGTGACCTGATATTAGTGGGGATGGTATGATGAAGTGTCAGTCTGGTGGAAATGGGAACTGCATGCTGCTGCCACCTGGCACAAAAGTTGATTTTGTATGCTACAGCATTGCTGTCCCACGAAATAGTTCGAATTTCATTGCACATTCAAAAAATTTCTATTCTACATTAATGTATACCAGAGTCAGACTCGGCATTCGGCAATCACATTCTCTAAGGAAGTAGACAAGGCCATCAGCACACTCAGAAACAGCCCCCGTGTCTTCAAGACAAAATTGTGTGTGTTTCTCTGATTGAAATGCTGTGGACGCTCGCAGGAGCTCGCGGAATAGCTCACTAATCACTAGGTGGCAACACAAGACAGCATATGTTATGATCTGTGGCAATGCAAGAGCAGTCCACTTGTGGACAGATGAAGTGTCATAAGCCTGATGATATGATGAAGTGTCATTAAATACAAAGCTTGATGGTTTATCACAAGCACAGTTTAGACTTTTTACTTGACCCTTAATATTGTTTATTACCAGTTTGGAAGTATTTAATTGGTATGCTTTGTATGTGCTGCATATTTGGTAAAAAAATTTGTAAATTATTCTTTATTTACACTTTAGTGCCACTAGCTGCACTTTCTGCTGCAAGCAACTCGAGAAATCTTTCCGAAAGGTATAACTCTGTGGCTGCTTATCAAAAAGCTGTTACCAATCCAGTAGTTGTGAAGAGTCTGCATGGATTGTACTTCAGACTAAACTGTAGTATGAAACAATAAAGTCATATGAGAAAGCAGTTTTTAAATGATTATTTCGATGTTTATTGCAGGAGCGCATCCATAAAGAGATGATGGACAAAGAAGAGCACGACCGTCTGGCGTGGGAGAATGAGCACAAGGGAGAGACAATGCAGAACGATGACAACATCATCAGTCTGGAGGGAGATGACATTGAACCAGGTGCGCTAATTGTCATGATTAAAAAAGAGAGTGAATGAATAACACTGGTCATTTTCAATTGATTGTGAGAGTACTAGTGTAAACGAAGCGTCAAGATTTCAGATAATTCCAGTGAATTTCTCCTCTGTTACTCATGTGGCAATGACAAGTATATGGAGATCAATATAAAAAAATTCCTCCACCCCTTTCTGTTCTATCAGTCCTCTAAGTGGACACTAGCACATGTATGACTTCAAAAAATCAAAATCAAGTCACACAAGCTCGAGTGTTCAAATTATTCGAAGTATTTTTTTTACCGTTCAAATACCGCTTGGTTTTAGGCAAATCCTAAATTCTTCAAACTATTTTTACTGTTGTTACTATGTGGTTGTCTTTCTTGTAGCCATTCTGACTTCTGTGATCAACTTTTTCTAAATGTTTATTTCAACACATCATCTCACAATCTCTATCATGAGAGACATAATGTATCTTTTTCACTTTCAGTAAATGCCAAGGCCACAACATCTGGTGCTGCAATGATGACCTCTGGTGTATTGGCTCTTCTTTTCACAATTGCTGTTTTACTAAGAAGAAATTGAACTGCACATACATTTATTTGACTTTAATACCATGACTTTTCAACCTTGCAAAAATTGATTATGAAACAAAACTTGCAGAATTTTTAAATGTATGTATACTTTTTGTGCACTGCCATTTTTTTTGGGCAAAAATAGTGAGTTCGAATCTAAATCCCTTTATACATGATATATGTCTTATCTTTATTGCTATATTAATATTATTATATCCAATCTATTCATTACTCCCACATCTTTGTATATAGCTGTTATTGTACCCTTTTCACGTATTGGTGCTTTATCACTTGTGATTTTTTATAACCCCTGATATATGATACCGATATTGCCAATATTGTAGCATTACATTGTCCATAATAATTTGAATTTTTATAACATCTAATATACTCAGACATTACTTTATATATACCTTCTCTAGTGATATATTATGTTAATTTATTTTTCTCAAACATTTTGAATGCAAATTTTTTCGCCTGAAGGAAATTTATAAAAATTTTAATATGATTTTGAATTCAGAATGAATATTTTGAAAAGTTAGAAATATTTGATCTATAAAATTATCTTTTTTGCCCATGTCTTTCATTTAATTGTTATTATTAGGGAACATAATAAATTTGTCAAATGTGTGTCTTGTCTTGTTTTATCTCTGTTTTAACAACCTGAAGATTTTCTCCTCAACCATCTGCAACACAGGCTATACAGTCTGATAATATATCTATACACGACGTGTGTCATAAAAGTCTAGACAAGGTACTGTTTATGTTTATCTGCTACCAATGGAAAATATCTCACTCCTGTAATTGATTAATCTCATTTGATAGATAGTTATAGATGGATAGATATTAACACGAGATGCCTCATGACAAATTTGTAGAGAAAAACTGCTCACACTTAAAAACGCACACCTCTTAAAAGAAACATAACTTGTAAACTACTCAAGATAATTATTTGTGACCTTCCAAGCCTGCTTGTTAACCCCTTGGTCAAAGATTTTGAAAATTTGAAGAAAATCCATTGGTTTTTACCATCGGCCTTGTTCACATGGCCTGGGTATTGTTGAGGGTAGTGGTGTCCGTCCATGGATCCATCTAGCTGTCCACCATCCTTGTGTACACAATAACTCTTTTTGTTTTGATCCTAGGATTATGAAATTCACAGGGATTTTGTATCACTATGATACCTTGAATGAGTTCTGAAATGAGTGACCTTGACCTACTTCTTTGACCTTGGTGGCCATATTTGTGAAAAGCTTGTGCACACGATAACTCCACTTATATTGACCCTAGGATCACCAAACTAACATGGATTATGAATTGCCATAAGACCTTGAATGAGTTTTGACATGAGTGACCTAGTTCCCCTGTGGCCTAATTGGTAAGTGCGCTTGTCAACTGGCTTTGAGGGCGTAAGTGCAAATCTCACCCCGGGAACTCACTTTAGTCCGAGCCCATGGGACATTAGATGGAGGCGGGTTGTATCCAGTATTCTATGCTGGGGCAACTGAAAGACCCTGGTCATCCCTGAATTAATAGGGTATGTGTCAGACTCGCAGTTTTCTCATCATCATGTATATAGCTACACTTGTATTTATCGTAAGGTCACCAAACTCAAAGGGAATTTGTGTATCACAGTACGAACTTGAATGAGATCTGATATGAATGACCTTGACCTACTACAATCTTTATAAAAGCACTGTATCTATGGCGGAGGGTAGCACTTGCGTCAGCAGGTATTTTTTTCAAAGAGCCAGACACAATTTATAAGATTTTTTTTCAAATTGGGATTCATGAAGTTGAATTTGGCTGTGATGTGAAGAATACGCACGACATCCACACATGAAAGATTTAAAATTGTCAACAAAGAAGTCCAGCAAGAGTGCATTGCGAAAAGTTGTCACATTGGGGTAATTGTCCAAGCTGATGACACAACTTTTTTGAAAAGGATGTGACAAACAAAATATGAAAAACACCAAATTAGGCTAAAATTCAACCAAATTCCAGCAAAATGCAGTAAAAATGTTTGATGGAGTCAAGGGAACAATTTCCATTATCCATGAACTCCAAAAATGGGACTCTGACTTTATGCAAAAATGTTTTCGGGCTCGATTTTCATGCAGAGCCATCTGAAACATCTCCCGACATCATAAATTCCATTTTGGGATTTCAATGTTTTTTGTATAGTGCAGTAGTGATTGTCATTTCACTTTAAAAATTTGGCCTTCAATGCAATAAAAACGTTTTTTTCTAATCCATATTTTTACTTTGATTTTTTTTGTTGCACCCCTGAGACATGTTGGAAACATTTAGGGAAAATTTGATAAAAATAGCACAGTTCAAAATGTCTTAAAATCGATCGTTTTCAACACTGTGTTTCAAAATTATTGAAGCGCAAATTTTAAAAGTTTTGTGTGGAATTTAAAAATGAAGGTACTAAAGTGATTTTCTGGCTTTTATTCGTCTATGAGGCAGGCTTTCAAATGACATAATTATTTTGGTTGTGAGTTTAATGTTAGGTCTCCTTTTTTTGCAAAATCTCAAATTTGATAAAATGGACCAGGGAAAAACAGGAAATGGTCATAGTTTAATGATTTTTGGTACGATTATGCTTGTCGACCATAGAATTTGGTTTTTGCCAAAAAATTCATTTGAAAAAATATAAGCAAAAATCAATTGTTGAGTTTCTTTTGCTGGTGAGTGTATATAGGGAACAGTCTGACGTTCCCTAAGGTCCAACCTGTCCAGGTCTGTGTTCAGTTCATATAGATCCCTCTACACACTACAAAATGTGTAGGGGGGGGGGGGGTTGGAGTTTTTAAAAATAAATAATTGCTCAGTTTTGATGAAATAAATAAATTCTCTCTGGGCAGTCTTGAAATAAATAATTTCTTGTTGGGGTGTTTATTAACAAGGCATTACTTGATTTAGGAATGAATTTTCAGGAGTTTGTGCACTATAGAAAAAAGTAATTATGGCCGTCATTACCATGAGTTAAATAATTACCCGATGAGGAAAACTTCCAGCCCCCCTGATTATTAAATGGTCGCCTCCTTACTGTCTGACGGATTCTGACCAGATCTGGGTGGTTTTGGAAAAATAGGTAAAACATTTGACTTTACCCCTCCACAAATGGAGTAGGGCCTATATGAATTTAATGAATTAAGATATAAGTGATACAAGAATTGAATAATTAATTATGGAGAGAGTATTTGTAAAAATTTAATAAACAGTTAAAATATAAAGTAAATACAATTTAATCAACTCTTCGGACAACCCGTTCTTCTTGCAAGAATGAACACATGCGCGGTCCCGATGCGGTTCTCATGTAATTAATGAAAACCCGCAACTACACCGCACCGCACCCTTATGATTTACGGTTCACCACCACTGCACTGCACTTGTTAAGTTCAAAACCACACTGCACCGCAAATTTTCAAACCGCACCGCACTGCACTCTGCACCGCAACCCGCGCGGTGCAGTGCTGACCGCGCACTACACACCTCTACTACAAATACAGTCTGCTGAAAATGAGAACTGCATGCTGCTGCCACCTGGCACGAAAGTTGATTTTGTATGCTACAGCATTGCTGTCCCAAGAAATAGCTCCAATTTCATTGCACATTCACAAAATTTCTATTCAACATTGATGTGTACCAGAGTCTGACTCGGCAATCACATTCTCTAAGGAATAATAATAATAATAACTTTATTTTTATAAAGCGTCACATCCAAAATTGCTCACAACGCTGTTACAATGTGCAGAAAAATTCATGTAAATTTAAAATGTGAGAAATATTACATTTAAAAATATAGTAATGTATACAATGTAGTAAATGTTAAAACCACAATAAATATAAATATATATATATATAATAAAATAAAATCAAGGATATTGCAAAGGTTTAAGATGGCTTACCATAAGTGTCTTTAAATAGAAGAGTCTTTAATTTACCTTTGAAAAGTTCAATGGATTGCACAAATCTGATTTCTTCACAGTGTCCGCATTGGGCACTCGCCCGGTCGCCAAACACGACCTCAAAAGGGCCTGGGCGAGTAGCCCATTGCCTGTACATAGTGGTCCAGGCTGGCGAGTAGGTACTTGCATACCTATTATCGCCCATATCTACTAGCGTCATTCACATGCATAGACTGAGGGCAATTAGCAAGTGGTCAGAATTGCAATAAACTTGATCTGATTGCAATTCAGACTGTTCTGCCTTTCTTTTAAGTTGTCTTTTGAGTTTTGACACCTTATGATGATCAATTCAACCCCTTTCAGTCAAGTGCTATTGAGCTGAACTCACTGGTGAAGCGCAATTCAGCAATTTGAGGAACACCAGTCAGCTGACAATGCCCTAGTCTGATTATACTTTATCCAAGTATCATGATTTATCATTTATAAATGATCACACCCCAAAGCATCAACTAAAAAAGAGGTAGTAAATTTAAAAAAATACCATGACTTTCATTGTTTGTGCCAGCATATGTGCAAGAATTTCATCCATAATCAGGTCTATATCAATTCAATGTCACTTGGTGATCAAACATTGATGGTTTTTTTTTGCCAGGGAGGTTTGGTTTGCCAGAGATATTCTGAAGCACACCAATTATTATTAGTTATGAATCTTAGACAACTTTTGGGAAACAAAACAATAACTTCAGACTCGTCTCGAAAAATGTGACAAAAATAATTTGGACCAGCAAGAATAAGCCAGGACCAGTAGGTCATCAGAGCTACTGGTTCGTTTGGACCACTAGCAAATTCAACGAAGCGCAGACACTGCTTCAGGAAGGTCATTCCATAGCTTTGGACCAATTACGCTGAAGGCTCTTGTCTTGACTAGAGTTGATGACGTATATAGCACTTTCCGAAGTTTATGGTTTGATGAACGGAGTGATGGTATATAGTCAGAAATGAGATCACAGATGTAAAGTGGCGCAAGATGATGGACTGCTTTAAAAACCATGAGCAAGGTTTTGAAGATGACTCTTTTTTCAATGGGCAGCCAATGAAGATGACGCAGTGCTGGTGTGATGTGCTCGTGTTTTGGGGTGCCTGTGATGATTCTTGCTGCTGCATTCTGGATGCGCTGAAGACGCTGAAGATGGCAAGAAGGCAAACCAACCAATAGAAAGTTGCAGTAGTCCAACTTAGATGTAATAAAAGCATGGATCACACACTCTAGAGACGCCTTATCAAGACAGTGTTTCAGTTTACTGATGTTCTTTAACTGAAAATATGCACCCTGACAAAATAATGTTGCTGATGTGATCTTCCATGCTTGCGAACTTATCGACTTTCACTCCCAGACTGCGCACTGATGATGATGGTGGTATCTGATTGTCACCGATGATAAGTGGGGCTGCAGATATTCTGTTAGACATGTGTCTGCTGGAAATCACAAGGAATTCAGTTTTGTCATTCATTTTTAGCTGGAACTTGCTCATCCACCTTTGAACCAGAGCAACACAGCTGGCAATTTCCACAGTCCCTGTGGCTAAGGAAGTAGGAACAGCCCCGGTTCTTCCAGACAAAATTGTGTGAGTTCCTCAGACTGAAATGATGTGGAACGCTCGCAGGAGCTCGTGGAATAGCACACTAGTCACTAGGTGGCAACACATGACAGCATATGTTCTGATCTGCTAAGGCTGGAAAAAGAAGTGGCAATGTAACAGCGATCCACTTGCAGACAGCTACAAATATTCGCATTCTCCAGTTTTGACTGACTGGTCATTTGAAACAATCCTTGTTACGTTTTACAGAATATATTCCAAAATGCTCAAATTTTCATGAAAGATGCCTGATATATAAATTCATGAATATAATTTTTGAAGACCTTTGTTGTATTTTGATTCTTCTTGACCCCTGTCAGTTGCATTTATGAGCCCATTCTGTTATTTGTGTTCAAATCTTTCCAAGAAAAATTGCCTTCTCAATAATATTCCTTTACCAGTTAACTGTTAAAGAACTGTGTGTAGTTACAGTCACTTAAAATTCCATTGCAGTATAGTGAGTCTTTGTCACTTCAGTTGATATGATATAAGCCTAAGTAAACAGATTATAAATCAAAATTCTGATCTTGAAAGTCAACTTTCTAATGGATGGAGTTGGCACCTTTTGTTACTTTGTTTGTCTGGCCAAAATATTCAGTAGAGCCTGTCTACTATTGTGGAGGAGTAAATAAATCAGGTGAGGTGACTGGTGTGGGGCTTATGAATGAATGGATGGGAGAGAAAAATTAAAAGAAAAATCTTGAGTCATGAACATATAACAGCAGGTGTGATATTGTGTGACTGTTGTCTCATGCAAACAAAAAAAATTAAAAAGAAAAGAAAGAAAAAGGATAATCGAGGAGTGAAAAAGTGTTGTTTATCATGGCTGCTGTGTTCTGCCAAGTGCTAACTGCTAAATCTTGATTTTGTTGTGTTCTGTTTACACCTCTTGAAACTGGTGCTGGCTCTTTGCTGTGTACTGGCCACTGTGCAAAGTGTACATGCTTTGGACTACAATGCACCTCTTCACTGCACTATCTACCCATGCGCAGGCTGGAGAGCTCTGAAGCTGTGGAATACTCCCAACCAACAACACAGGCTATTAATACACTCAGAGCACAGCTTGGTGGAGCTGGCAGGCTGGTGAAGGTCATAAGTATAGTGGAATCACTTGCAGGGACTGCCAGGGAGAACCTCAGAACCAGTGATATATCACTTTAGGATTATTTAGGAATTGTCATCCCATCATCACCATGGCTCACAGGGCCACCTTTGATAAACGCATTCCTATAGGACTTGCTGTTGCAGGATCCTTAGGGCTGGCTTTATACCTGGGCTACAAAAAATACAAGTCTGGTGCTCCTGCTCAAGATTCGCCGGTAAGTGCTTGCAAAGAAGCTGCAAGAGTTACTAAGTGTGCTACTCAATGATAAATCTTTGCATGATACTGCTTTTTACCTATATTTCTTTTACAGTATGATGATATGATATTATATAAGCCCATAACTTTACCTCCATTTATTATTGGCTCTATACAATACTATGCATGCCAAAGGGATATTGATATGAAATAACATGTGTTGTTCATCCTGTTCTGTATTATACTTACATATTGGCCTATTATGATAATATTGACAAGATGACATGATATAGATTTAGATAAATATAGTTCAAATAATTGGTTTGAGTCATTGGTTTTGCTTTGTCTATTTGCACTTGTTGGTTGTTTCTTGCTAACTTCCTCTTGTTTATCACACGTATTCATGGTTTGAACCCACGTGTATATGTCTGCATACCAAGGTTAAATTGCTCTGTAAGGTTGCTGCTATGACTAACCCAGGTCTAGTCTTTTCCGTGGTTTTATTGGTTGATACAGTCTTCACTCAGTTTCAAGACCATGAACAGATAGCATCATCTTCTTTTTGTTGAATTGTCCAACTAGAAAGACCACCCTGGTCTGTTTAATATGGCCAGTAGAGTATTGTCTGCCTCCTCCCACACATGGCCAAACCAATATAGTTGCAGGTACAAATTGATGGAGAACAGACCTGTTCTGGGGGTGAAAGAGCAAGGTAAAAGGTCAAGGTCTGGTTTTGGTGTTCAGGTGTTGCTAATTTAATTTGAGGGGAATTTCGTTTTAAATGACAATATGTGTTGTGCAAACAGAAATGAGGGAAGTACTGAAGCATTTTCCATTAGTTTCGCTTCCTAAAACATGCACTTTTCTGCCTAAGATCGAAAAATATAATAAAATGTTTTATGATTTTAAACTTTATTCTGCCCTTGAAAGCTATTTAAGACCTGTGCGCTTAATTTTGACTATCATATATTTGCATTTGTCTGTAAACCTATGAGTTATTGTTCACGTCTGCTTAGAATTTAAACAGGACAACAACAATTGGTGTCAGAAACCATAACTCTTCCTAATATAATCCTGCTTAAACACATTAAACTATTTCATTGATTTTACAATAATCTTTCATGCTATGTTTATATAGCAAGGTTTATAGATTTTTACTCTAATATATAGCCCTACTGCTTAGCATTGAAAATACTCAATGGAGCATATATATCATGACAAATTGATAACATCTCCTTAACTTCATTGTTGCTTGGCAGTATGATATGTTATATAATTGAGAAGTTACACATTTTGAATGTAAAATTCATTCCATAAGATAATGTCTTGATTATCACTGATAAAACTGAAATGAGTAGTATTTTTGATTTGAAATGGAGCACTTTAAGATATACTGGACTGGGATGTTGCTATATTTGCTCTGTATTCAGAAAAAAACATACTTAAATTTCGTCTGTAGGGAAGTCCCTGTTGTGTTTTTTCACTGATATTCTTACCACCTGCAGGCTGTAGTATAAATACGTTAATATTAGCATCCTTTTGAACCCCTTGACCAGACACACAGCTTGCATGTCAAAATACCCTGGCAATGAATTCATCATATAAAATCATGTTACTGGCAGCTGGTTTTGAAATTATCATGGGTAATTTGGCCATGGACAAAAAATGTCTATATTTTATTAAAGCATTTTATAATAGCATAGTATCATGCTTTATTGCACATGCACATTACAACAACATGTTAAGCAGTAGTTTTCCAGAAATATTTTATCACAAAAACTGACAGATTTTTTAACAGAATGGTAGGCAAGATTTATCTTTAGATAGGCCTATGCTTAAACTGTTTTGAAATTTGCCCTAGATAATGCCTCATTAACTTTTATTATGTTATAAATATAACTGTATTCTTTAATTGTTTGCAGTGGAAGTCATTTCAATTTTATGTCATTCCATTTCAGCTTCAGACAAAAATTCTTGCTTTTGATAATAAGTCGGATTACATCATTTTAAGAGCTGCAAATTGAACAGGCTATATCCCTAATCAGTTGGACATAACTTCAAGCATTGCTTCTGATCCCACAAATGTAGTAAACTTAGGGCTACCTGCAGTTGTCTTCATGCCTTGATATGAAGATAAACAGACTAGAAAATTTGCTAAGATCAAATGTTTACAGTTCTGCCATTCTGTTCTGCCTGCCAATGACCCAGGTTGTTGGGTGGGGGCTTTTATGCGCCCCACTCAGGTAACCCCAATAAACCATTCTCCTCTCTCTGGCCGTCTCTTGGGTTTCCTCAAATACCACTTACAAATGCTGCACTGAGCCTCAGCAAACACCAGGCTCAACTCATGATCTAATTGTCTGAATTGCTATTGATTTTTATTATAAACCGTTATGATGGCAAATGATCTAGTGTTTAATGGAAGAGTGACTAATTAGTTTTCCATCGCATGAATATCTGATAAATATTCCTGAAAATTTGGAAGAACATTTTATTGATGAAAAGGGAACATTCTCCATTTGGCGAATAGTCGGCAGTTGTTCGCAGCGGTGGTTATAGGATTTCTCTTAAATAATTGGTTAGTTCTATGACGTTTGGAAATAATGAAATGTTTTTTTTTGGTTTGCAGGAAGGAAAAGATGAAGGTGCGAAAAAGGACACACCAGCCAAACCAGCGGCACCAGTCAAGCCAACGACACCGGCTTCTGAGCCAGCCAAAGGAAAGCCAGAACCACCACAGACACCTCCAAAACCCCAAGTGCCAAAGCGACAGCCAGAACCACCCAAGCCTGCAGCTCCGGAGCCTAAACCTGCACCACAAGAGCCACCTAAACCAGCCCCAAAGCCAGCTCCAGAACCACCAAAGCCGACTCCACAGGAGCCATCTAAGCCTGCTCCTGCGCCACCCAAGCCTGCACCACAAGAGCCTCCAAAGCTAGCTCCAGAACCACCAAAGCCAGCTCCAACGCCACAAGAGCCCCCAAAGCCACAGGAACCGCCGAAACCAGTCCCTCCACCAGCAGACCCAAAACCTACTGAGCCATCTTCTGCTCAGAAAGACGCAGCAGCTTCAGCTTTGGAAGGAAGTGACCCATTAGTTTCGTTGCACTCCTGGGGAGATCTAGAAGACAAATTTTCAACAGTACAAAGAAGCCACAGCCCGTCAGAGTTAGATATCACACCTGGCAATGCCAAATCAGATACAAATTCTAACATAGTAGCAGACCAAGCAAAACCTTCATTCCCAGGGTCTGACAGTCAGGCTCCTCAAGGTAACTCATAGTCATTCTCTATACTTCTCCTCTATCTTCATACATATACACACTTTTCTATATATCTGGCATTCAATGAACATTTGATTATATAGCAGCTACATGGAAGACTTATGTGGAAGGATGATTGTTGTGATGATGATGCTGCGTGTGAGATGGCAACCTCTAGTGTTGCTTTTATGTATGTTTGTTTGTCACCGTGTTTCGTGTTGTGTGCTTTTAGACCTTCCCAGTCCCTTGTCACTGAAGTCGTGGGGAGATTTGTTGTCGTCGGGCCCTCAAGAGATCATCTCTCCTCTTCGTAGTCTAGAGTCGAGCACCTACTCCCTTGATTCCTCACCCGAAGTAGACAAGCAGGACTTGCATGATTTCAAAGACACTCCTTCCTCCACATCTGATGATTCACCTTCCAATGATCAACACCAAAATCAAAGAAACGGTGACCCAATCACAAGCCCAACGCTCTCTAGAAATGCTAATGCAAAAACGATGCACCCACCGCGCTCTCCCCAAGAAACGGGAAAAGCAAGCACCATTTTAAAACAAAGCACCAAAGGTTTCGATAAAGAAGTCACCATCGACATTGCACAAATTAAAGACTTTGATGACACTGACCTACAAATACCATTTTCAAAGCTGAATTCTCCATTGACAACTCAAATATCTCCTGCAACCAAAAGGAAGAACTTAGATATTGCACTTGCAAACCAACAAGTGTCTGAAGCAGATACAGTGAGAAGCACTGAAGTTCAGTTATTAAACTCTTCGAACAAGAGAGAAGTATCATCGGTCCACGAAGACGATTCCTCTGTGAGAAAACATCAATCAGAAAACCTGTTAGGAAAAGGATCTGAAAGCCAAGACTTTGCCGAAGTGATTGTTGAGGATTACTTTTCTACTGATAATGTCAGTTCACCTCCCAAGAATGGAAGTACAATGAAAGAAAGTAATAGTTATAAAAAGAAACTGTCAAGTACTTACTCGGTTGATTCCCTTAATGGAACTGACGAAGTGAAGATGGATGAGGAACAAGCCACAGTATTAAGCCACTCAATTTCAAGCTCCATAACTGAAGGTGTACCTTTAGAACTGAGCAATAAGGCAAAACCAAACAGTATTGACAACTCCTACTTCTTGGTTGATTCTCAGGAACTTGCAAAAGATACCCAGATTCTTGACAATGTCCATCAGGCTAAATTAAAAGAGGATGAGAATGATAATGTATTCACTCCTCAAAAGTCTAAGACCATAAAGACAGGAAAGTGCACGGAAAGATCAGACTCTGTTGCTTCGGTTGATTCTCTAGACAATAGTTCAGGTGCTGTAAAACTGTCTCTTCCGAAAGTGCCCGAACCTGAAGTGGATTCCGAAAACACTTCTGAATCAAACCAGTCTGAAGTGTCAAAGGCTGGGCTTCTGATGAGGCAGTCATCTGTCAATTCCAACACCTCAGTTGACTCTTTGGATAACCACTCACAGAAATCTTCCAGAAGTTATGCTGATGCCTTGAAAGCTGGAAAGAGTTCAAGAAATTCCAGACCTTCCTCAGCTGACAGCAATAAAACATTTGACAGTGATAAGCCAACTCGCGTCATTAAGATGAGACCGTCTTCTGCTGGAAGCAAGCCGAAAAGCCCTGAAACTGTTGTTACAAAACCGTCCGATTCTGGATCTAAAGATTCATTGGATTCTACTGTATCAACTGACCTCAATGTCTCCACTAGCAGCTTGTTGTCATCTCCGGAAACCACTCACTACTGGTCAGCTGATAAGCAGACTGGAGAACCTTCATGGATGACCAGATCTGTTTCCAGAAACTCTGAATCTTGCAGTTCTATAGACTCGTTGGAGCTTCGTCAAAGAGGTGAGGGTGTTTCATCTACAGAAGTCTCCCCTTTCACCACCCCGGATTTCAATGCCAGAAGAAAAGTGATCGATTCAGACTCTAGTGATGTCTTAAGAGAAGAATTACCAAAACCAGTCGTGATAAGCCTAAGATGGAAACCTAAGCTGGATGAGAAGGGAAGAAGTGTTCCAATCCAGAAGGAAGTTGTTGATCTTGGTATGGAGGTAGACACTACTACGGCAGAAGATGGAAAGTTCGTCCACCACATCTTAGATGTCAGAAGATCTGGTCCAGCACATCGGATGGCTTTGAGGTATAACCACATCTGAAATTTCTCCAAAGAATGATATGTAGAATCTTTCAATGACTGCTTAAGGCACTTTATTGTGGAAGCTTATTGGAACCCATTTATGTATTTGCAGAAGTGAAGACAAACTGGTTCGACTGAATGGAATGCCCGTTACACGATGGTCGCATGACGTCCTCTTGGAGCAGTTGCGTCTGCTGAGTGAATCAGAATTTGTGATGGTAAGTGCCAATTAAGGTGACTCATGCGTGGTACACTGCACATACTTCTGAGCAGCCTGGTTGCCTAGCAACATAGCGTCACAACTGCTGCAGGCCCTGAAAAAGTTGTGACGTCACCATTTTCTGCTCTCTTTTTTTTAACAGCATGGCGGCCAGTAATTTGCTATTTAAATGAGATCTAATGCAGCTAGAAGCATAATTATTTTTTTATTGAATGCAGTAACACCTACTCTATGCTAGTTCAAAGTTTCAGCTCCTCATCTTTATCCAAACAATTTTCTCAACTAATTTCATTCAACTGCGTCTAAAATTGTCTTTATTTTTTTTAATTGACATTGGCATAGTCATGGTACTGCAGTTAAAAAACGACTCGGTGAAATTTTTTTATTTTTGGCCATTTGTTTGACAATAACTTGTTTATGATATATGCAAATTTTTAAAAAAATCTGTATGATCGTTTTCCTAAAATTTGATTACTGCCAAAATTGATGCATATAAAATCAGCAATTAATTGGTGTGTTGGTGCCCTTTGAGCTCTTACATAAAAAAGTATTTCAACCTTTTTCTTCAAATTTTTGGAAAATGTATTGGTTTACATCCATGGGAAGACATTTCTGACGTTTTTGTGTGACAAATGCATGTAATGCTTTATTCTGTGGTACATAACCAAAAACTCAATTTATGACTTTTAAGCAGTCATCAGGCCAAACATACTGTTGCCATGGCAACAAAACGAGTCGGTGAAATTTTTTTGTTTTTCATTTTTGAAATATATGGGTCCCATAGAGTACCTGTGCAAATTTTTAGAAAAATCTGTATGATCAAACCACCATGCTCGAGTCACCTTAAGTCTGTAAATTTTTTATTTCTCTTCAAGTGCGTTACTAGAAAGAGCTTTAGAACTAACTTTACAAAGGTCTATGTGTTGTTTTCAGACAGTGCAAAGGAGGGTGAACAACAAAGTAGTCTTGAAAAATCTCCAAACAAGAGTGCGAAAAACAAAAAGAGGTAAGGACACAAAGAAACCATTCAATTAATATGAATATTGTTCATCGAATGTGGTCAATGTAATATGATCCTCATTCTTTTGAATTCCTTTGAATGTTTTAGGTATTGCAGTAGCTGGAGAAGTGTTTGACATTGCTGAGAATCAACTGCCAGTAGTGAAAGATATACAAGTGGCGTCCTCTGCTGGAATAGACAATCCATGCCAGTGCATGATTTCTTCGGGGGATTCTAAGAAATTTATGAGCATCAAGGGTCATCGGTTAAAAATGCTCACCAAAAAAGATAATGATACGTGTAAGTATTGAACTCCTGTTAAAGTTGGTGTTGCAAATGCTCCGCAGAATTGTTACGAAATCAAAAAGTTAGGCGCATGTGCAGCAAATCGCATAGCAACATTGCGACACTGTTCAAAATTGAAAAAATGATGGCTAAAACTTTGGCAAGATGCAATATTCGTGAGCATCAAAAAGTGTGTTTTATTGTACCCTCCTAGAATGGAGTTTTCTATGATTCTTTTGTTGTTGTATGCAGTCCAATTTTCAAGACATCTCTTCAACTGCACTTCTCAATCTCCAACCTCCCCATCTTCCAAGAAGCCCCCTTCTCCAATGTTTGTAGTTGTCATCAGTGGTTGGATAAACGTCACCACAGCAGCCTACATCACTGTTGTGGGAAGGAACAAACTGTCTGTTATGGTGAGTTATCTCTGTCTTGACCTTTTCAAACTTTTACTTCATATCTCAATAACAATGCATACAAAACACTAAAACTTGAATGCTATATGGATTAAGGGACTTGCAAGTTGTACCCAATTAAGAGAGTACTAAAATAACTACAATACAACATAATATCTATAATTATATGATATGGTACCTTCTGAAATAATGAGTGGCATGTTTGTGTGATATTATCGGAATGGTGCACTGTGGAAATCTTATTACACCGCATCTGACGAAATTACGCAAGTAGGTTATTTTACATTGGTATGAAAACATTTGGGCCAAATGTTTTATCCTTTTCACATAAGCATTGGCTTGCTATGAGAGATCTTCCATGTAACTTTCATCCAATTCCGTTGGGGCAAAGGTGAGTTATGCCACATATCCAAATATTATTGGTGTCTTACGAAATTACGCAAAATTGTCATATTAAGTTGACGGGCCTTGAAAATGTAAAATTTTCAAATTACAGCACTCTAGTCATTAGCATCTAATCATATAGCAACTATTCATATTGAAAAAATGTGCTTACTTGCTGCCTCTGCCAAGCAGTATGCATTAATTGTCTCCATTGGAATAACAATGGATTTGCATAAATTTTTTAATTTATGCTCCCCGTAATCTCAAAATGATTCCGATTCTTTTGAAAACAACTTTAAAAATAACCTTTTCTATCCATTTTGTTCAATGAAACTGAGTGATAAGTTATGCATTGGGAATTGACAAAATATTGAATAAGGAACTGCACATTCTGATCGCAATGCTATTTCAATGGCAGGTCATGGATGTGATTTTTGATTGCTAGCCAGTTTAAAGGGAGACAAGTCACTTTAGCGACCTTTGAACTGAGCTTAATAGATAGAATAAGGTAACTGGTAGGAGCATGTTTTTAAAGATGTGAACCTTTTTGAGGTTTTCGGAAGCATTCATTCGAAAAATGTATGAAAAACCAATGTTATTCCAATGGAGACAATTAATGCGTACAGCTTGGCAGAGGCAGCAAGAAAGCACATTTATTCGATATGAATAGTTGCTAATTGATTAGACGCTAATGACTGGAGTGCAGAAATTTGAAAATTTAACATTATCAAGGCCCCTCCACTTGATATGTTGATTTTGCGTCATTTCATAAGACAGCAAAATATTTGAATATATGGAGTAACTCAACTTTGCCCTAACGGAATTGGATGAAAGTTACATGGAAGATGTCTCATAGCAAGGCAATGATTTTATAAAAAGAATAAAACATTAGGCCCAAATGTTTTCATACCAATGTAAAATAACCTACTTGCGTAATTTCGTCAGATGCGGTGTAGTGTAGTGACTTAACAGATAACAAACAAAATACATATGTGCACCTGTGTGATATTGTATGTCTCAAGTCGTTAGCATGTATTCTGAATCTTTATTTTCATTTATTTAAGTTGAATGATTTGTAATTTGAGACTCTATCTGTCTTTCAAAATATAACAAATGCTCTTAAATTAAAAATGGCTGACAAATAAAACATGGCTGATCTGAAATGTGCAACAATTACTATTCTCTATGTCTCATTACTTTAGGTACCTTTGACATAATCCACTGATACTCTTAAGGCCTCAAGGCAGGATACCTCCGCACCCTCTCATAAATTTGTTACCCTCAACCGAACCACTTTTACCCTCAGACTACCCCTTTTAAGCTCTTCAACCCTCAACTAACCTCATCTACAATCGCCTAGAGTCATCTACCCTCGCCGCCTCCAATTTCCTCTATACTACCCTCAATTAACTTCATCTTCCCTCAACTAAACTTGCCTCCCCTCAATTAAAGCCTCCTCTCAACTTACCTTGTCTTCCCTCAACTGTTCTGAGTTCTGAGTTCTAAACTTGTCTTCCCTCAACTAAACTCGCCTCCTCTCAACTAAACTTCCCTCAACTACCCTCAGCTACCCCCATTGTAAAACAGCGGTAACCCCATGAGGGTGAGGGTGTATCCTGAGGCCTACTCTAGTGATAAGCTGCATGCTATTTATTGTATAAGTGCATACTTTCTGTTGCTAATTGCATGACCCTAGAAACACAGAAGGGTGGCAGGTGGGACGAATGAACTAACTCACCCAGACGCCAGGTTCTTCTTTCATCACCAGACCTCAGGCTTTGACAGCTTTGAGTCCACTCAGCTTCCTCGTGCGTATACACGTCCTCTTTTGTTTATCATTTGTTTTATTTCAATAGAGATACTTTAACGTTAAATGCTTGTTCTATAATTTGTATGACATATATCATGGGTATTTTCGGAAAGGTTACACTTGTAACTCGAGTCATGAGGGATTGAGGGTTTGTTTCTGAACATGCAAAACTCGAACCTCGTGTTTCTGGGAAGTGCCAACGTCATATCTCAAGTGTAGTGTTTTCGGCTACTCCCCGATATGTGGGGAGCACTACGGTCTCGAGATTTGTACCATGTGACACAAACTGGTTTCTGCTCGAGTGATGCTCTCCTGTTCTGGTTCTGGGAAACACGAGGGTCGAGTCTGGAGTGTTCCTAAACAAATCCTCAATACCCGTGTCACCCGAGTTACTAGTGTAACCTTTCCGAAAACGCCCCATTGTATTCACGTGCCACCAGAGAGCTCAATCCATTTTGCTTTGGTCATCCAGGCAAACTTCCTGAATCAGAAAATAGGGTGCAGGCTATCAAGCAAAGTTGATGGAGCGTCTGGGAATCTTTTGAGATATTTCTTACTAGCCTACTTTGTGTTGAAATCATTTGTCCTTGTTAATTAGGTGCTTATGGCGTAAGTCTGGCCAAGGTTGATCAAAAGTTTTTAATGCAACAGCAAATTCTGAAGTTATGAACTCAGTTTTAAAAAGACTGCAAGAAAAAACTGCCAGAGAATGTTTCAAAAAATTCACAAATTTATTTGAATTATGTGTAAACTCTCACACTTCCGTATTGTAGGCTTGCTATGGATTAATGTTATGAATGATTTGCCTGCATAAATCTGTCTTTGCATCGTGTAACTTGTCTTGATAGGTCAATACAAATGAGCTTGATTGCTTCTAGATTTGTCATCATTTGCTAAATCTAGGTGAAAACAATTAAGTTGCCATAGTGTGCCATTATTGTTTGATTTTTGCTTGAAGATCTCAAGTTCTTTGTATTGTATTCATCTTAATTCGATTGTGTTTTGATGTCTCTTGTCCCATTTTCAGACCACTTCATTGCTTGGGACGGCG
Organism: Platynereis dumerilii; assembly: GCA_026936325.1. Taxonomy (NCBI): domain Eukaryota; kingdom Metazoa; phylum Annelida; class Polychaeta; order Phyllodocida; family Nereididae; genus Platynereis; species Platynereis dumerilii. Next base: position 108,509,340 of record JAPTHN010000001.1, on the reverse strand, counting down.
AAAAGGTTTTTCTCAAAATGGTCATCAACGCGAAAGAAATCGAAACGGATCCAGAACTCCGATTTAAGATCAAATACCTGGGATAAATTAACATTACCTGATACTTCGCTTTTAAACCTGCATAATATCGATGAAAAGTATTACTCTATAAAAGTGGACAAGATATCTCTGATGATGTTTTCTCACGATGAGGATCTGAACATGTGGACTTGCTCAATTTCAGTGTCTTTCGAATTTAACAAAATATGTGATAAACATTTATCGACGTCATTACGAACTTCAGAAGATTGTGCTTATGAAATATTGCTGTTGTTTTATGATGGTGGGTGCCTTTATTGTTTACCATCAAAACCTGTTATATTATTGTGCTTTATTTGTTACCTTATGTTAATATTGATAATTTATTGTCTTTTTATTCATTTTCACAAATTCTGCTTTATTCGTGCTTGGTTCTGAAAAAATAAAACAGCTTTGTTTTGAGAGTTTTGCAAGTCTTTATTACAAAGCAGCAAAACAGTTGCATATATGCATCATACGATGTATTTTATTTATTTGTAAATTTCATATAAACAAAATATCTATAACAAATATCTTTAGTATAAAGTGTCCTCTGCAGTAATCACAAGTTGCTAAAACTGTGCTCTAGCTATTATCACAGGTATGTTGTATTCAATGTTAAACCCAAAAGCTATATGTACAGCACCAAACGTTTTCAGTTATCTATTCAAACTACATTGATTCAATATCACAAGTAATTATGTTTCTTTTTTTTTTTACCAAAAGTGTCTTGAGACCATTGTGGTTCATATCTTCAGATTAATATCTGAAATGTCGAAAAATGATTCGAAAAAGATAAACCGTCAAACAAAAATAAGTCCCCTTCAAATAAATTTGAGTATCTCAAAGATTTCTTTCCTGATTTTAATGACTGAATTATAGGCCTGTATATTGACCCTAAATGTGTGAATTTGTAGCTTAGTGACATTACCACTGCAGCCAGCAGCCTTCGAATGAGCCAACGGTGCCTATACCCCTGTTTTCAAAAATCTGGTTATTCCAATGGATATGACCAATTTCTCCATGGAGAAGCCACCAGCTGGCCATATCATCAAGTGACCGGAGAACATGTGTTTCTCAATCATATTTAGTAGACAACTAACAACTTCTTTTGTAAAATTCTTAGGTTCTTTAAGAAAAGAAAGATTAGAGTGGAGTTTGAGCCCCTTTGATACATTTTTTTTGGACAAACCATACTTTCGAGAGGGGTATATGCACTCAGTGTCTACTGGCTCAGACAAAAATGACATGATAAAACTACAAATACAGAGGCACACGACAATATGCAGGCGTACAAACTGGGCACCTTTACAGAAATCGTGGAAGAGGTCTTTGAGATATTAAAGTTTAGTAAAGTGGGACTTATTTGCTGAATGGTTTAGTTTATATGATTATGACGAAAGGTCAAATTCTGATTATCATGAAGTCCACATGTGACGGAATGATGCTAAGAAGCAGTTTTTTGCTCTATAAGTCTCATTTTAATCACTCTCAGTGCCAAGTATTAGTTTTTATATGTCTGACACTTAAGAGAACAATTCAAGCAGTAAAAATCACCAACTGCTGAAGTTTTAAACTAAGAGTGTCTCAGCAATCAGGGGTCCATTTCTAGCGTGACGGAATGATTCTTACCATCATTCCGTCACGCTAGATATGGACCCCTGAATACTGAGGCACCTTGAGTTTGAAAATTTAGCAATGGGTGATTTTTGCTGTTTGAATTGTTCTCATCATTGTCAAATAAATAGAAACCATAATGTAGTACCAAGAATGATTAAATTGAGACTTATAGAGCGAAAAACAGCAAAAAACTGCTGTTCATTTTTCGTGGACTTCATGTTATATGCTTTCTGTATCTATAACTTCAAAGTGGGTATGACGAAACTTCCTAGTAGTAACCCCAGGCTGTGTGTGGTCTGTTGTTGGACCTGTATGCTCCAAGACTTCCATGGGATGTCTGCCAAGAAAGATAAAGATATGTTATAATAGAATAAATGTTACTCCAGAAAATATTGAATGGAAGAATGACAACTATCATCTCATCGGTCCCTGAGGCAAGACCTTTTTCAAAGGGATTTAGAAGGTATACAACTGAACATGGCATTAGTTGTGCTGGTTAAAGACTGAGCATGCCTTCTAGTGCACACAATTTCAAGTTATTATGGCGTATTATATTGATAGGATACTGCTGAAATACACACAATTTCAAATTATTATGGCTTATTATCAGGGCTTTGGAGTCGGGTAATAATTGAACCGACTCCGACTCCCGACTCCTTTGGCCTTTTGAAAAGCGACTCCGACTCCTTGGGCATCCTGAATTACGACTCCGACTCCGACTCCCGACTCCGCTTATCGGCATTATTGCACATAAATATTTCATGTTTAACAGGGGAGAAAAAGTAATTCTAGTAAGTTTTCTTACGATTTGGTACATGAATACCTGTTAAGGAAGTTTTATTTAAAATTTGGAATACATTTCATATTTTTGTAACTGAGTTTTTTTAAATTATATTAATTATCTTGAGGAGTCAGGAGTCACCAATTTAATTTTTCGACTCCGACTCCGACTCCACCTGACAATCAAAGTTCGACTCCGACGCCGACTCCACCCGAAAACCTCCGTCTCCACGACTCCGACTCCCGACTCCGACTCCAAAGCCCTGCTTATTATAAGATAGGATACTGCAGAAGTGCACACAATTTCAAATTATTATGGCTTATTATAAGATAGGATACTACAGAAGTTTGAAATTATTATGGCACACAATTCCAACACAAATTATATGAAACATAATTTCTAACTTTCCTTTAATGAAATATATATGTGACATAAATCATACATATGAACCTCATCATACCTTGTTGTAGCTTGTTCCATAAGAGTTCCTCAAGTTTTTGGAAGATGCAATGTTCGGAAAGGATCCAGAGTAAGCTGAAAGAAATGACACAAAATTTATGTTATTTCTTAATATTACATCAATAAAAAATGCAAAGATGACCCAAACAAACATCATTTTAAACTCCTCATTTTCATCTTGGTCACAGTGCCAATAAAATAAACAGTTCAACAAAATTAAGTCCCCTTTAAATTAACTTTAATATCTCAAAAGATTCATTCTCTGATTTTTTATGACAGTTGGCTGATTTATAAGCCTGTATATATTATATATCGACCCTGATTGTGTGTATTTGTAGCTCGATAAGTGGCATTATTCCTGCCTGAGCCAGTAGCCTTTGAGTGAGCCTACCCGTTTTCAAAAATCTATGGCTTTTCGTGTGGATATGACAAACTTCACCAAGCGGGGCAGACACCAGCAGGAAATGGTTCCAAGTGACAGGCGAGAATTCGTTTCTTGATCATATTAAGTGGACAACTGAGGACTTCTTTTGTGACATTTTTACGGTTTAGGTTCCTTTGATGACATTAGAAATGATTTCAGTGAATTTGAGCATGCCTACCCGTGTTTTCAAAAAATCGGTGGCCTTTCCAATGGATATGACCCAATGAATTTGACCATGCGGGGGAGCCACCAGCTTGCCACACTTCAAGCCATTGGAGAAAATGTGTTTCTCAATCATATTTAGTAGACAACTGAGGACTTCTTTTTTAACATATTTATGGTTTAGGATCCTTGGATGACATTAGAAATTATTTGAGTGAGTTTGAGCACATTTTGGTAAATCATTTTTGGACAAGCCAAATTTTCGAATTTTTAAAAGAAGGATACATGCACTCGTGGTCTGCTGGCTCAGACGAAAATGAGGCAATCAAGCTAGAAATACACCTGGACAATGCCAATATGCAGGCCTGCAAACTGGTAAACTTTCATAGAAATCGGAAAGGGATATTTGAGAACTGTTTAGGTCTTTCTCAATTTGCAGTTCCAACTTCCATGCTTGTTTAAGGATGGCATTTCGACACGTACAGGTCTGGGTTATTTTTTGGAATCATCTCAACAGATTTTTTCAGCTAGATGTTTGTGGCACTTAGTTTTAATAGGAATAACGCCTGCTATAATGTAATATTTTCTTGAGCTTCACTTGCTCGCAAAGTTGTTTTTTCAGTGAAAGATCTACATAGCATCAATTACTTTGAACTTCTGAGTCTGAAGCATTTTGATGTTTCACAGGTTTTTGTTTTGTCTATGATCATATATAATTATCATCAAATGAGTTTCCCTTGGACCAGTTTTTCTTCTTTTTTCTGTGAAAGGCTGTCAAAGGTATTACCTGCAGGATTGTACTCAAAAGTGACCCTCTTGTCTCTGGTGGTCATACCCCCATGGGGGCCAGTGGAGGATGGCACATAACCTTGGTTGTTGTAACTGGCAGTGTATGTTGTCCTGGCACTGTTCGGGGGCTGGTAAGTTGTCATGTTGGTGGCAATTGGCTTGATTGAACTCAAGTTGTTGGTTGATGCACTCATTGTATTGTAAGAAGTTTGGATGTTGGTACCGCCGCCATTTCTTAATCTGAAAATGCAAGGAAAAGGAACTTCGGAATGGTCCTCACCTTTTTCCCAGGGTGGCTATATATATGATTTACTTGTTTCTCCATGCAGCTATGATTTTGAAGCTATGATAATAATATTGGAAGTCAATTTTATATAACCTTAACACAAATCTATTGAATTTATCAAGAACAAATTATCTATATATATATATAGAGAGAGAGATTCAACATATTATCCAGGTGCATTATTTCAGGAATATGCGGCAAGGTTGGAGATACAGAGGACACATGATAACTAGCCAATACTGATATGTCTTCAGTGACAATCCAATTTAGCATCTCTCTGTGTTTTCTCAAAGATCACACCCCATCAACCAAACATGCCCTCACCTGCTATCTTCTTCATCCAGCAGAGTCTTGTAAGCATTAATCTCAGTGTTGAGGGAAACCTGCATGTCCCTGGCTACATTGCACTCCTTCATCCTGGCCATTACTGAGTCCTGCATGCCCCTCAGTTTCTGGTCCAGGTCCCTTATCTGCCCTTGAGCATTGGACCTCTCTGAGTTCAACGCCTGCTCCAGGCCAGCCCTTTGTTGATTTGAGGCAGCAAGCTGAAGTGAAACAGGTTGAGTTTAAAGATTTATAATTTGGATGTTGAAATATAAAATCTTTAATGTGATTGATGTAAAGCAAACTCTGGTCTTATGCTTTTCAGTTCACGTGAATGTTTGCATTTTTGGTGTCTTATAGTTAATATTAGATTGACAAAATGATGATGACAGTGTAGTAAATAAAGTAGTTCTCGAAGAAAAGAACACTCTCAAAGTGTTTCTGAGATGTATTGAACTCTAAAGACTATAAAACTAATCTTCCCTTTTGCCACTTTTTGGAAATCTTGAAAGCAGACACCTTTTTTTTACCCTATATGGAAAACTTCAAAAAGTCTTAAAGACTCTCAGCAGAAGTCAATTTATTAAATAAAGATGAATGACCTTGACCCACCTGCCCTTCAAGGTCACTGACCCTTGCCCTGAGGGCCTGAAGGTCACCTAAAAGACTGTTCTTCTCTTTCCCAAGGGCATCCCTCAGCCGGGCATCCTCATCCATCTGGGACTTCAAGGCTCCAAGGGACTGGTTCAAGGCATTCTCCGTCTCCTGTTGGTATCTGCGGAGCTCTGCTGCTGTTCCATCTCTTAGTTTCTGGATAAAAACAAAAGTGATGGACAGATGGTTTTCAATATAAGGGCCAAGTAGTCTATGATAAAACTAATCAGATTGTTAACACCAGCTTCCATGGTAGTTCGAGACATAGCATAATAGTGTGCAGCTGCGGACTTATATAATGGCAATTGTGTTTAGAGTTGTCGTCGTTGTTGTAGAAAACACAGTCATATTCACTGCTGGTGAAAGATTTTATTAGGTTTTAAAATGTTCTGAACTTCAAAAAGTATTTGTTTTATTCCAACAATATGATTAGGCTACTTTAGCTGCTGTCGTTGTTTTTCTCACCTGCAGAAGACCACTGACGTTTGTCCCATCCCCTTGACTCAGCTGCCTGATCTTATTCTCCAGGGTTATTATGATGTCTTGGGATGCTTTCAGTCTGTCTCTCAGGTCTCTCATTTCCTGATCACAGAATAAATACAATGAAATATGTCAGGTTCCTATCAAAAATTACATAGATTCAAAGACCTATATTGCAATTGTTATTTATATATATATGTGTTAATGGCAATATACAATACCTGATCTCTTGCACTGTGGTCGAAGTTGGACTTGTCATACAAAGATTTGGATTGTGATTCTGCTTGCAATCTTCCTTCCATTTCACCCTTTAATCTGCAAAAACAAAAATACATTTTCAGGTAAACAAGCATAACCGAACTTATACTGGGACTACAGCTTTTTTGGTATACGAAGAAGATGCAGTCTTTTTGTTAGAAGGTTTCGCTTACTTGCGCCAATCTTTAGATTTTAAAGTGATAAGAATTATTCAACAAAAAGACAACTGCGAAATATTGAAATGTAATATTTGTAGTAAGCACCTTCTGTTGAGGTCATCGAGTTCCTTGGCCATCCTTGCATTGTCTGGCCTCAGCCTGTCAGCCTCCCCCTGCAGACTGGCCAAAAGGGCCTTGAGGTCAGCAAGGTCCTTGTCCCTCTGAGCCAAGGCCCTTTGAAGACTGGCTACCTCTTGTGCTGCCCTCTGTCCATTGCCAGCCTCAGAGGACAATCTGCAAGAAAGAATAATGCGAATAAAGGCATTAAAGCAAAGAATATTGAATAATTGAATCACCACCCTGCACTGCACAGACACAGAAGGTCTACTTCAAGGGAAATTTCACAAGTGCATGTCAATGTGTTTTCTGGGAGTTTCTCTGTTCTTGAATTATTCAACCCATATTAACGAGTCAAGAACATGTAAAGAAGATTTTTTCCAACAAAATTAATATTGTAGGTTCTTGCTTCAGAACACGTGGCCCAATATATTGTGATTATGTTTGTGCATTGCGGAGACACAGAAGGTCCACTCAAAAAAGGAGCTATACTCATGCACTCTGTAGCTTCATCTTTAAGAATGCATAGCTTTTAATATTTTTCACGTTGAAGTTTATTTTATATGAATGCATTGTTTTGCATATGTTTTAGAATCACCTTGAGATTTACATTAGAATTTTAAAAACAACAAACTTCTGTGCTGTAAGAAACAGAAAGTTATGCACACATTTCGGATGACTTCTAATTCTTGTGCTCCAGAAAAAAAATTCCATCATATTTCCAAATCAGGTAAACTAGCATACCCGTGAAATGGGACTAGGAGAGAGGCAAAATATCAATATAAATTTAAACATAAAACCCAGCTTATGTCCTTCTAGTGGGGGAGAAAAAATTACATGCACATGCTTGTGGATGGGTAGTTGGGCAACCAAAGTTTGGCTGGGAATGAAGAAGGGTTCCATGAATTTATAGTAGGATAACTCAAATGAATTCGTAAAAACAGCCTGCTTTTATCCTAGCTGTCATGTAAAGTTAGATGGCCTTGTTGAACGGAAGCAGTCCATTTCATGAGTTGATATGAGGACTATTTATTGTTTGAGCAGTTTGAGGATTGCATGCCTGAGCTTTGACTCACCTTGATTGCATGTCAGAGGCCATCTTCCTGTTGGATTCAATGTCCGCCAACAAAGCACCCTTCTCCCTCTGACAGTCATCCAGCAGCCGTCTGAAAAGCAATTAAGAATTCATGGAATTAAGCCTTTCATTTCCAACTCCCATTTCCTCAGTGTTACGACCTTGTGTGGTGGTAATGTGGAGGCTTAGAAGATGGAAAGTGGAAAATATCACCTCAGTAACAAGTTGCCACAATGAAAAAAATGGGTACACCAGCGTATTATGATAAATTTAATTTTTATAGACTTCCATGTCTAATTGTATCAGAATATGGTTCTTGACGAATCGCCTGTTTCTCAATTTAGCATTAAGTATGTCGAAAAGTACCCTGAACTTAATTCAATATTAAATTTTAGATATGATGACAAACATTTCAAAGACAAAGGGCCAACCAACCTCAGTCTGTCCAGTTCCGAATCGTAGGTATTCTTGAGTTTGGCAATCTCAGCCTCCATGACCCTGATGGACTCATGGTATGCTGCAGGGTCCACATTTCCCCCACTCTTAGCTGCAGCTTCCCTCATCCTCTGGATGTAGCCTGCAAGTTTGTCATTCAGGGTCTGCATGTGTCGTTTTTCTTCAGCTGCAGTCTGTTGCATGGCCTGGCATGGACCTCCACTTGCCCCTCCACAGCCACAGCTGCAGGAAGCCCTGTAGACTGACATCTGAAAGAAGAGAGGCAAAGTATTAACCCAACTGGATCCACACTCAAATATTAATTGTTTTAAAGATGAACGTCTCTGCATGTTGGTCTATGGACGTTGGTGCTAAAAATGTCACGGTTACAAAATCATGTCTTAATACCCTTTTACGTGGATATTAGCTATTGCTATATGTTTATAATATGTAAATGGCACAGCCATGAAATTCGCACAGCTCTTAAAAAGTATTTTTAGGACTTTTTACCATGACTTTCATTAAATTTATTTCACATTCAATGTTTGAAAGGCAGTTATGTTGCTGTTTCAAAGAAATTGAAAGACGGATATATAGAAAAATAGAGAGAAATTTAGACTAGAAATTATTAGAAGGATAAAATAGATCAAAAATAGAATATATATATAGATAGATGGATAGATAGATAGATAGGATACCAAATTAATAGGATTAAGAAAATAGAATTGATAAATCAGCTAAATAGTAAAAAGGAAGACAACACTGAAAGCTGCCAAATTTAAGTCTTGCAAGATTGTTGATATTACACAATAGTGATAACAAAAACAATAACATGATCTGCATGTAGATTAATTGCTCACTGTTACATATATATAGTCATCAGTTAACAAAGATTATATATATTATATGTCACCTTAATTTTGTTATGTTTTCTTGTTGTCTGTTTTGAAATGAAATGAATCACATGTTAATAATTTAATTTATCTTGTCAAGGCTTATAATTAAAGTATTCCATAAAAATAATAGATACAGGGAATATTAATGGAGAAAATTGAATTTTTAAGACACTTTTGAATATGAATATGTCATGTTTTGGCCGTTTCGTTGTGCGAATATAATATTATGTGCTTGATTAAAGTGTCTTTTTCCTGTTGCACAAGCCTCCTGACTTTGTTGGTTCATGTGTCAAAGAACATGAATGTGTCATATAAAAATTTACATGTGCACGACTAAAATGAATGACCTGTCACTCTGTATTTACATTGTCAGAACAATTTCTCTTCCAAATTCATATAGCTGTTCGCAGATTGGCGGCTCATAATTAAATGACTTAAGGAACTTCATCAAATAAGAAGATTGTGAAAGAGACCAACGGAAAACTGTCCATGATGTGGCAGAGCCAGTTTACAAATTGAAAATAAGAAAAATAATTTTTCCAGTGAACCGCCAATTAATCTGCAAAGAGCTCTAAGATCAACATTGGACATGGTGACAAGAATCGTTAAATCTGTGCCTAGTTTTATTATTCTCTGAAATTTACCTTGGAAGTAATCCAGACTTAAATTTTATTGAAAATTCTGCCTTCTCATCCTGTACACCTAAAAGGTCACCTATCAACATTACTTCCGTTTGAACCAAATTCGTGCAGGTCTATATAGTCTTTTGCATGCCATAATTAAGTCTCTTTATTTCGATATTCTTCATTGTCACTGCCAATCCCAGTCTTCTTTTTCATTTCTATTGTTTTGTAATACTAATAGCAACAGTCAACATCCACCACACAATTTTAAGTGCATGCATATGTTTTGTTTATCACAATTGTTGGTTTGTTTGCAACACATGGTATTGCGATTGCCATTTCCATGGGCCATTTTGTGAAATTTTACAAATCATAAAAAAAGGAACAAAAAATCTTTAAGAATACTCCTACAGTGCAACATAACTGGCCTTTGCCTGCCTATTGCCATTTGAAGTATCAGATAACATTATAAAATATGCTGATATATGATTCTGATCAATAATTCTCCAGCTTATGCATATTGGATGCCATTTTTCAAGCCTTTGTGCGTTTTCCTCACTGCTGCATGTATGGACCAAATAATTCCAAAGATCCATAATATTTTATCTAGGAATAGAAGTGTAGGCCCATTATATGTACACTGTATATTCAATAATGCTAATCAGTTTTTAGCTGCAGTTGTGAATTCATGTATGTAAATGGATGAGCAACCAAGCAGGTGATCTTCAAAAAGCATGCATAGTGTAATAACATGATAATAATGCCAACGCAGCTAAACATTACTTTATAATAAGGACCACGAAATATGGCATTTATAAGTGTGTCAGTCTAATAACGGAAATCAAATTTTCAGAAGATTAAATTATCATCCCTTTGTTTTTGTTTTCCATAAGTTGAAGTAGTCAAAGACCTGGACTAAAATTTGGCCTGCAAATGAGTAATGTTCCAGAATTTTATGTAGGACTATTTTTTTGAATTGCTTTTGTCTTCCTTTTTCTTTTGGAGAATAACTCCCCAAATTGAAATTATTGCACTGCATGGATGGAGACCAATTTTATGGCATGAGGCAAATATACTTTGAAAACAGCGCATTGAGTGCAGAAGAGGAAATGTTACTTCTGTCAGCTTGAAGTTTCTACTGCTGCTTTGTGATAGGGCCTGTAGTAGGACTTCATTCTATTTATAACATGAATTTCTTTCTTCTCATGACTTGATTTCAGGGATTTTCATTTAATGCAAGATAAAATATTTAAATGTAAGTACACTTTCAAATTCTCAGGTAGGCCCACTCTGGCAACCAAGAAGTACCCATTTTACCAAGAAGTGTGAGTCTAAAAGTACTGAGACCTCTTGGGAAATACAATGGATGGAGTGTAGTCATCGTGTTTGAAATAGAATCAGACTGTTTACTGAGATAAGATCGATCCCAGTTGTTTCTATGGCGAATCCCAGTGCCACCAATAATCAATTAGTTCACAGAATTTCATCACCGGCAGAACAGTTGGAATCAACCTATTCAGTTGTAACCATTTATAACACGTGATTGTCTTTCAAAAACTAATAAGCCTAAACGTCTGCCTTTCTGATCAATGTATATTTTATGGGCAAAAAATAACTTTATTCAACTTTCAGATTTCATGAACACTACACCATGAGTACCATCCATAATGAAACTTTTTAATACCAGAAGAATGAATGGAATGGATAATAATATGCCAAGGATGATACTGTTTGCTTGCAAGAACCAGAAGTCTCAATTGTCACCAGAAAAAATGTCTCGTTATAGTAAAATATGATGATACTCATCAATTGGAGCTTTTAAAAGTAAAGTGCTTACCTTTAGTGAGGATCAGTACCTTCCAGCTGCCAGTGCTAAATGGTCACTGCCCGCCAGCTGAATCCAGCTCTGTTTACCTCTGTGGGGTTGCTAAGCAAGCCAATAGCTTGTGTTGATTTCTTTATCAGTCCATGCAGAAAAAAATAATTCATTAAAGCTAGCACTTAATCTTTTATAGCAATGGATTTTTTATAATGATCTTCAGTCTAACGCCACTGCCTTTGAGACTTGATTCAATTTGATTGGAAAGAAGTTATGTCATACTTTAACGTGTAATTATGGAAGAACATTTAATTATGAAAAATACATAGATAAATAGATAGATAGATAGATAGATAGGTAGATAGATAGATAGGCCTAGATAGATAGATAGATAGATAGATAGATAGATAGATAGATAGATAGATAGATAGATAGATAGATAGATAGATAGATAGATTTGTATTGTATGTTCTATCAGGCACGAAATTTGTGGTGAGCCTTCCGCAATGATACAATTTATAGGGCAGCCATAGAACGGTGCCCATGAGCATAGACAAGGCGAACATTACTCAAGGTTCTCATGCAGTAGCATTCTCCAGTGTTGGTGACCACCATGTGATGATGAGTGATGAGAAGACTAGGAGTCTGGCACATACCCTATTAATTCAGTGATGTCCAGGATCTTTCAATTTCCCCAGTACTGAACATTGGACACAACCCGCCTGCTTTTAATGTCCGAATGAACCTTGATATAGCGATTTACATACAAAAGTAAGATTGGGGCAAAACTTGAGAAATATGATATAGGCCAAGGATAGGAGGATATAATCTAGGTAAAATATCCTCTGGCGTTGTGTATAAATTGAAGAGGTTGATCTTTAATTGGTTTTATTACTATGTAGCCTTTATAAAGTTTATATCTTAGGAAATGCAACAAAAAGTACAAAATGTAGATTATTTCAGTAAAATACTATGTGTTAGGCCTATGTGTACCTGGAATTATTTTGGTAAGGGCCGACCAGATGATCTTGGGGGGCGGGGGGGGGGGCTATGGACTTTTGGTTCCAAAAAAAACTTGTTTCCCACTTGACACTGAAAAAAGAAGTTTTTTCAGCATGCGAAAAAAAAGCGATTGTTTCCTCCTGTAGCTAAGGTACCGTAATGTTAAACTGCGATTAAAAAAAGTTTGTTGCTCATTTGCATGCGAAAAAATTGTCTGTCGGTGCTTCACGAGCAAAAAAAGTTCGTCTCGGGGGTAAAATCCATAGCCCCCCCAACTATCGTCTGGTCGGCCCCTAAAATAAAAATTATTTCCATGCAAACTCAAACTTTCTGAAAGAGTCGGATACTGGTAACCTTTTTAGGATTGAGCTTTTCTATTTAAAAAAATAACGTGCACTAGGCACTTTAAAGGGCATTTTGCACATCATCTTACTACTGATGTAAAGTCCTGGTTATCTTGTTTAACTGTTATGTTGCTACTACATAACAGGGCATACAAAGGTATAGCAACACACTGATGAAGCATGCAGCAGTGTTTTGTCCTAATTGCTGACCTCTTGTTGTTTTGAAAAATGTGGGAAAGCCCCTGAATGACATCACAGGACTCCCTCTTTCTAGTTTTTTCTAGGATGGTTTTCCTGGGTCTCTAAAATGGTATTTAAACAATGTGCATGTCCCTGTAAAGTTGATCAACACAATCACAGGCAAATAAAACTCCGTGTGCAAAGTTTGAATGAAATTGGTGCAGTATTTTGTCTCAAAATGTGTCCACAAGATTCCAGAGAAGGACAGTAACAATAGGGCTGAATGCCCTAAAAAGTACCTACACTGATGATCAAGTGCCAGTAAAAACGCAACATCGTTAAACAACAACATTTTCTTATAGCCCAGTAATTGTCACATTTGACTCAGACCTTATGTATGGTCCTAAAAGCGATTTTGGTAAAAATCTTTAAAAAAATACGTGCAAGCACTTTAAGAGATGCTTGTAGATTGACTGCCCATGATAGTATCTAGCCCCTTGCCTGTCACCTGCACAAGGGTATCTGGCATGTGAGACCTGCACAAGGGTATTTGTCACTAAGACCTGCTGGAGGGTATCTGGCCTGTGACCTACTTTTGGTGATTGACCTTTGACCTGCAGAAACTCAGCCTGTTTGTTTTCTTTATTTATTTCTTCATCTCAGAAAGACAACAAAAGTTTATCAACGCAAGATAAAATTCTATTGAGACTGTCTGCAAAGTTTTAATGACCGAGATGAAACAGCATGACCAAGGCAGTTGTCATAAGTTTCAGAGCCTTCCTCCCACAATAGAGATAGAGTAGAGTGGGTCGGGGCAAGAAGCCCGGTTAGGTGAGAGGCCCCCCCCCCCAGGGTTATAACTAAACTTACATTTTTGGTGCTTATTCTAATTGATAGGATTGAAGCTAGAGGCTTTTTAGGTGATGTCACAATTTTCAGGGCAAACAGCACCAAACCATAGAAGTAATCAAAGAAGCAAAAAAAGGTGCATGGTTTTTGTAACTTTGATTGATTCTTTGAAAGTGGTTGTCAGAAATAACTTTGGAAATTTTTAAAAGTATAATGGATATCTGCATTGCTTCACTTTATGACCATTACAAAAATATGGTTTGGATCATATTCTTTGCATTTTAGCTCAAAATATAGAGGTCAAATTAAAATATATGTGAGTTTGGGGCAAGAGGCCCCACATGGTGTGGGGCATTAGGCCCCCCTTCACTGAGGCCTCGAAGCTGCTTCAGGAACCATTTCATAATGTCTACTTTACCTTAAATCTTGATAGAATAGCTAATTGAAATAGAAAAAAAATTGCTGAAATTAAAACGGGAAAAAAATTTAGAAAAAAAATGTATGAACAGAAAAATTCTGAAATTCAGAAAAAGTGAATAGAATGCCTTAAAAATGATAGAAGAACCCCAAGAAATAACTTTCAAGCTGAATGCGCTCGCAAAAAAATTGCCATAGGATTATAATAGGGGAGCTTCTTGCCCGATGGGTGGGGTAAGAAGGCCATTTTATATTTTTTGCAAAAAGGGCCGCCACTCCTTTATTAAAATCGGTAGAAATTTTTCACTAGTTATAAGTAGAGTCAAGTGATTTCTTCCTGACAACATAAGCATTTAAATAATCGACCGCAAAAAGTAGTTCAAATCGCACCTCGAAGTTAAGGGGGGCTGCATGCCCCGAGCTACTCTACCGCTTGCAAGCAAGCAAGCATCTCTAAAAAACGGCTGACTTTTTGCTCTACACTAGGCTAAGGCTTATACTCATTTTAGTGAGCCCTGTTTGAAACCTCAGTTCACAGACTGCGCTTCTCTGGAAAATGAGGCAATGGAAATGTTGATGTTGTGGCTTGTTGGATGGGAATGACCGTATGAAATTTTCACACTCATATATATATAATTAAAATGTGCCATATCTTTATTTACACATTCAATAAACTATGAGATATACATTTTGCCTATATAAAATTAGTTTGCAAAGACAGAAGATCCATAGAAGTGAAAGCACTTCGAGTTGAAGACTTTAACCAGGACGTCATCACTAGCACCATGCACTCTGCTTGCCAAATCCCCTCTCTTTAAAGAAGCATCCAGTACCTCGTCCAAATTGTATGACAACATATTTCCAAGGTGTTTTACTTTGGTACTCCACTTAATCATATTTTGGCCGTTCAGATTGATGCTGGGTGTATCCTTGAGAACAAAACATAGATTTTTTTAGATTGTAGGTCACCGAGTATTCCTTTGAAAATCATCGCAAATTCTGACCATGTCTGGTAATCCTGAGGCAGTGGGGCTCAATAACAGGGACAATTTTCAAAAAGCTGTCCCACAAAAGTTTTTGAAAAAAAATTGTTATGTAAAAGCAGATTTTGAATGAAAAAATTAAAATTTAGGCGTCGGTACCCGGAAATTAAGCATTTGAACCCAAACCTACTGATCAATGGGGTTGTTATGCATACCCAGAATGGAAACACAAACACAGAAAATCATCCCATAACAAAACTCTAAAAAATCTGAATAAAACGTGGATCTGTTTTGAAGATTCTAACAAAGGGCTCCTGTAAGGTGGTCAGCATTGAAACTTCGATTTTATTAATTTCATCTTTAATTGTGGTTGGGTCAAGTATAACTTTTTTCCATCCCATCAAGCAAGTAAAATGGTAAACTTTCCTGACTTACAAAACATAGGCTGCGCAGCAGCATACCCTCGGCTATTCAGCAGGCTATTCAGCAGGCTATTCCGCAGGCTATTCCGCAGGTTGGGTGTAGCAGGACAGGCCGCCCCCAAATAATTTTGGAGAACAGTTAAAACGGGGCACAGACAATAATTAAGGTTTTGAAAAATAAGGCCATTAGCTATATCAATTTTCGAATTCAGATTGACTTGACAGCTTGTTATATTTCAGCCACTAATCTCCATGGGAACCAGTTTTTTTCTGAATCTATTTATTTGAGTTTTTTTTCTATCAACATTTTCTTTTGGCCTGTATGATTCAGACAATAAGTCAATCATACCATGTAGATGTCTCACAAGAATAAGATGTTTAAAAAGCCATTTCCATTTTGCCATGATTTTCACAACTGATATACATCGTATGTTTATTTTCATAGAAATATACATTAAAAACTCCTGATAATTAATCATCATAGTATTGAGTGTATAGCCACTAGGGAAGAAAAATAAATTAAAATAAAATGACAATTTGCAGAATAAAGTAGATTCTAACAAATAAAAGGTGATTTTGGAAAATTATACTTGAAAGGAGTGGTACAAAAAAGGAAAATTTAGACATTATTGCGGCAAATTTGATGGACCATGGCCAAATATTGACTGATGTATTATTTTAAGCTATCTAAACTGTCACAATTATAATGTTTATTTCTAAAAATGTAGATAAATCATATGATTATTGTGTATTATCTCATTTTCAATGTTTATTACTTGTACTTTTTCTCCCTTTGTAGAGGCGAAATGAAATAAATAAATAAATGAATATCTGATAATCTTTAATATTTATTTAATCTGGCTAACGTTGACCTCTGCTTTGCATAAAATTTTCATATTACTCAAAATTAGCATGATGATGATGTGAAACATGTCCGGTTTATTTCGACAAAAAATGTTGAAGACTGGCATGGCATCAGAAATGAAAATGGGAAGTAAATAGACATTTTAACAATTTTTTGAATAATAAGTTTTTCATATTTTTCAATGATTGTGAGAAAAGTATTAATGCCATGGGGATTAGACCTATATAAGGCTCAACTGGGATAAAAAATACCATGTTTACCCCAAAATGATAAATATACATGCCATAGTTTTGGCTTGACGCCGAAAAAACAAAAAAATATTTTTTCACATTTTTCAATAATTGTGAGAAAAGTATCAATCTTATGTGGATTAAACCCCTAAAAGGCACAACTAGGATAAAAGACACAATAACGTTGCAAAAATAAAAAGTAAACATCCCATAGTTTTGGTATTACTCCCAATACACAAGTGGGACGCCCGTTATCCGTACGCCCACCCGCCCTCCCATCCGCCCGCTGGACGGACAAATTTTCCCCAAAGTAACTACAATACCCGTCGGCAATGTATACATTGCCGAGGGTAAAAGCATTGCGGCAAGAACAGCAAGGGTATTGAAATTGATTATCTTGAAATTTTGAAGCTTGCATTTTAGTAGGGGGGCATGTGTCATTCCGTAAAAAGTTTCATGTTAGAGCTACGTATGATACATCGTTTCGAAGCTTGTGCAATCAGGATTTCAAAAGTGGATGTTGCCATTTTTTTAAAAATGTTTTTGTTGCTATGGTAACCAATTGTTGTTTTGAGTCTTTTGAATGAATTTTCTGATTTTCACTATTCGATTAATGTCAAATCTATTAAGCAAATCATGCTAATATTATAAATTTTTTATTGTTAAACGTATTATGCAACTTTACCTATTCAAATGATTCTTCGTCTTTTGGTTGCCATGGTTACAGTCATAAACACAGCTTCATATTGCTGATTTTTAAGCGAAAAATGCCATTTTCCTTAGTTTGAAATGTATCTAAATCTCATCTAAAGCAAGGAGAAGCAGGATATAAAAAGTAGTACATATCTTAAAACATACAAATATGCAGAAAAAAACAAACATTGTGTAAATTAGGACATATATTGTCCATATTCAGAGTGGCCCATAGATCCCGGTAAAATCGACCAAAGAAAAATAGTTGTATTGAACAAGTATATTATGAATAAAACTGCAGAAGTTTTAATGTTAGATCTATGCATGATACACCGAATCGAAGCTTGTAGATTCAGGTTTTCAGAAACCAATGTTGCCATTTTGTCAAAAATGTTTATGTTGCCATGGTAACCAATTGTTGTTTTGAAGCTGTGGAATGCAATTTCTGATATACTTGAGTATTTTAAAGGAAAATTTATCATGTAAATCATTCTCATTTTCATATATTTTCTATCTTGCAAGGTTTATACCATATTGTCTTTACGAAAGATTTGTTGTTGTTATGTTGCCACCGTTACAGCAATAAACATGGCTGTCCATGCACATTTAGATAAGAATAACGGCCCGTCTTGCACCAATTTCCCTTGATTGAAATGTCTATATCTCACTTTAAAAACGACAAAGAGTAATATGACACTCAGTTAATTTGTGAAAATGTACCCAAAAATGCTTAGAGTTATGAAATTGAGGCATACATTGCCAATATACAGCTGTTGCTAATATGTGGCACTCAGATCCCACAAGGAGTAATGAAAAATGGCTAAAAGGTACCAATCGATTACAGATAAAACAGTACTAAATTTATGTCATATCACATCTAGGCCTATGTGTATCACCCAGTTTTGAAGCTTGTGAAATCAGGATTTCACAAATGGATGTTGCCAATTTTTCAAAAATGTTTTTGTTGCCATGGTAATTGTGTTGTTTTGAGGCTATTGAATGAAACTTCTGATATATATCTTAGTGTTTCAACAAAAATATGTCATGCAAGCGTTTCAAATTTTCGTTACTTTTTGATCTGATAAAGTAGCATAGAATATTAAATTAAAAAATGATTCTTTATTTTTAGGTTGCCATGGTTACAGTTATGAACACAGCTTCTTTTAGCACATTTCATGAGAAAAATGTCATTTCGCACCACTTTTTCTTACAAATGTAGATTTTAAATGTTTAAGTCTCATCTAGATAGTGGAACAGGAGAATAATAAATATAGTGGATTTATTAAACATGTAAACATGCATAAATAATCCTTACATTTTGCAAATTTGGGTATATATTGCCTTGCATGGCATATATCTGATCCCATGAGTTTTAGAAATAAATCTTTAGTCAAAAATAACAAAAGAGTACACCATATTGATCGAACAAACCATAGGTATTTATAGCCTAATGAATTATGAATTTATTTAATTAGGTCACAACCATGCCCTTAATAATTATATATAGGATTGTGATGTGCAACTATCCATATCCTATGAGAAAAAGGTGGTCAAACACTTGTTTTGGTTGCATGGTTTTTAATGATGAGTCAGGAGGCCAAATTTGATGCATGTGGGTGTGTCTGCATGTGTGTATTGGGATTTTATGCCTCAACAGCAACTGATTGGGCTTTATAGAGGCATACTTGACCAATTAACAGTCACGATGCTTTAATTTTGGTGCAGGTTGTCAATTTCTCTACAATCTCCATTCCAGTTTTATGGCAAGTCGGCAACTGAGAGAAGGTCACATGCATCGAGTTTAAGAAGGATTCCATAGAAATCATTGAATGTACATGTGAAAATCTCACATTTTGGAATGCACTGGTCTTCCATCAGCTGGGTATCTTTTGTTCGGACCATTCAACCACCAGTGCTTTCGATTTTTTGTGCAAAGCCGGATTTTTGTATTTGTATGATATGTGACAGTTTGTTTCAGGTGTAATGTGTCCTCTTGTAGTAGAGCATGGACATATTTTTAATATAACAGTAGCACTTCATTCTGCATTTCTTTGTTGTCATGTTCCTCTTCTAAATCCATCATAATTTTTTCTTCCCTTGGCTCTTCATCTTGATCCGAGTCTTCTGGCTCTTTCAGAGTCTTTGTTTTCTTCACCTTCCAGTCGTCCTTCCTCATTTTTTTCCTTTCTTGTTCTGTTCCTCTATCATTGGTTCTGCAAGCTTCCACTATTGCCTTCCATGATGTCCGGGCATTGTTGATGCAATCGGTCGATGCTACAATCTTCCAGTTAAAGCTTTTGCTTTTCTGAGGCGTGAGGTTGAGGCCGAGGGCATCCAACTATCATGTCTGTGTGTCTGGAAATGCCTGAGTTTACAAGTTGTCTTGCTTCAGGAAAGACCCCACCTGATTGCCGTTAGCTTAAGAATTTATTTTGCATTAATCCATTTTGGAGATGTTATAATATAGGATGAATAATTATTGAATATGCTTTAGTGCATGTAGACAATGTATTGAGAAGGGGGTGAGCATCGTAACAAGTGACTGTGACTGGGTGTGGGTCCTGGGCACCGAAGTACCAAGAACTTCTTGCTCTCTACACAATATGCCAAAACATTGACATTTTCAGAAACATCTAAGATTTGGGATGTAAGAGCATCTCTTACATGGCTCCCATGTGATATATTCACTCTTGAGAGTTGTTGTTTCTGAGAATGTCATGTTAATAAGGAGTTCTCGGTCATCTTTTTGTGGCTGTGGATGACGTCAATCTGTTTTTCAAAACATTTGTTTAGTTCATCACCAGTGTATGTGTGGCTATCTGTAGGGAAAACTACTCCCTTGCAACTGTTTAAGGAGTGGTGAGGCAGGACCAATACATTCATTCCTGAAATCGTTGTAAGCTGAAGTAGTTTTTCGAGTTTCTTCTCATTCCTGGTCTTCATCAGGATGGTGTCATCATATTGTCTTTGTTTTTCTTCAGCTTCGCCAATTAAGTTGAGTAACGTTTGGTAGATAGATGGCAAGGAGGATAGTTTGTTTGTCGTCCATAATACAAGGTATCGTTGTCTGTATTGCGATTTTTTGTAGTGGTTTGTCAAGTTAGGAGGTCAGTGTTGATACAGTCATCCAAGGATGACCGTTGCCATTTCAGGTGAGATTGTGATTTTGGATTAGAACAATCCTTGAGAAATTCTTTTGCTGCAAGTGCCCTACTGATAATTCTTTCTCCGTCAGTGGCAAGTACCATAATCCTAGGGTACATGTAAACATGGAAAATATGCTCTCAGAAGCCAGGTCAGCAATACTACTGCAATCATTGCCAGCATGTAAATTTGGTTATAACCTTCCTTTCTTCATGCATGAGTCATCACCAAGTGGAGTAAAGTCCTATCATCTAAATTTGCCAGCCAAATAATTAGATTGTGCCAGTCCAGCTTCCCATCTACAGGAGAATCCATGCTAAAGTGCACCAGGATCACTTCTTCCTCCAACATGGGTGGCAAACAGGCAGTCCTACTGCAATAAGGGAGAGGTGCGAATGTGCACTGTCTTGTCTTGGCCACAAGGCTGGTTGTTTTAGTCCAAGTGTTTCCGCTCACCACCACATGGACTCGTGGAGGCCCCGGACCTATGGATGGTGAGGCCAAAGTTGTTAGATCACAATTGGGGTAATAGATGTCCACAACACACGCTGTTGAGTTCATCTTTCTGCAATGTTTGCAAGATTTTAAACTACATAGGTGATGTAAGCGATGCAAGAACCTGATATCAGAATTACAGCAGATGTTGCTTCATCAAATGCTTTTCTTTGACTGACCTGTCACAAATACTTAAAAGAATTGTTCCAAAAAGTTACCAAGTGTTATAGCACTATTGATACAGTGTATTTTTCTTTCCCAAACTGCAATATCCTATTTGATAAAGGATTTTTCTAGAGAGATTTGGGCATTGTCAAACAAAGTAAGGGTGATGGAAAATTGCATTTTTCCCCATATAACTGTTCCAAGAGAAGAGCTCTTTGTTTATGAATGCAACTATGTCAACCTCTTGACAGCAAAAAATTGTTTATCAAGGAAATTGTGTGTACACATTACCTTGCAAAACAAAAATCAATTAAAATTTGAATGAATTGAATTATGAGTGAACATTTAAACAACTATATTAGGAAACTAGTTCTAAAATCTCAAAGTAACAATCAGTAACCATGGCAACAGAAACATATTTAAAAATATGGCAAGATCATTTTGTGAATTCTCGAATCTACAAGCTTGAAAACGGTGTATCATATCAAGCTCTAACATGGAAATTTGCAGTTTTATCTATAATAGCTTTGTTCATTAGCACCATTTTTCATTGTGTCATTCCATGAGAGCTCTTGGGAGTCACATATCATCAACAGCTGTATATTGGCATTATATATATATATTTCTGCATTTTTTCTACATACTTTCTTGAGAATGAATTCAATATATGTAAAACCCTCCTTTGCGGCATTCTAGGTAAGATTTGAAGTTTCTAAAACAAAGAAAAAGTGGTCCAAAATGACATTTTTCTCATAAAAATGTTCTACACCAATCTGTATGTGTTCCTATGGTATCCTAACAACAAAATCATTCATAAAGGTAATAAACACACAGTAAAACATCTTGTCAAATTAAAAATAAAGATAGGCCTCATTAGAATGATTTGTATGATAAATGTTCATTAAAATACAGAAGTATATCTGACAGTTCATTCAAAATACTCAAAAAAACAGTCTGTAACCATGGAAACAGAAACATTTTCAAAAAAAATTGCCACATCTGTTCTTGATTACATACGCTTCAAAATGGTGTATCACATGTATACCTAACATGAAAATTTATATGACTTATCCATAATAAATCAGTTCTTTATGACAATTTTTCATTCATCACTCCTTGTAGGATCTCGGGTCCATGTATCAGAAATGGCTGTATATGGGCAATATACGCCCTAATTTCCATAATGTTAAATTTTTTTTCGGCATATTGGCATACTAGAACAAATTCCTATGTTAGATAACCTTCTGTGCCACTTTTTAAAGTAGAAATAGACATTTCCAAAAAGGGTAAAAGGTGCAAGGTAACATTTTATCATAAAAATATACTGAAGGGAGATGTATGTATGACTGTAACCATGGAAACTCATTGAAAAAGAGTTATATATAAATGTCATTGCTAATAATACTTGCTAAGGTGTAAAATAAATGAAAGTAGAATGATTTACATGATATATTTCCATTACAAAATTAAAATATGTCAAAAATTTAATTCCAAAGGTCCCAAACAACAACCAGTTGCCATGGTAACAGAACCATTTTTGAAAAAATGGCAACATCCGTTTTTGAAATCCTGACATCATAAGCTTCGAAACGATGTATCATACATAGCTCTAACATGAAACTTTCTACGGAAGCCCTTTTTCTGACACATGCCCCCCTACTATTTTCGATAGCCATGGCATTTTAATTTGACACAAACATATTGCACTTTGTATTTTGTAATTTTTCATGAATGGGGAGAGGGGGGCTGGTCGGCACAGGGGCTGGTTGGCACACCCTTATTTGTGTGAAGCTGAAGTGTAGTACAGAAATGTGTTATTGCCACATTTCACATACATGATAAGGCCCTTCATAGAGAATCAACCATCTTGGGTGTCGGCTTACTCATGTTGGCTGTGGAGCACTTTCACGTGCTCAAAGACCCCAAAAGACGTTTTTCAATAAAACGGAAAAATTTGTGCATCAATAACTGATGGCCTCACTTGGTTCATTAATTATTGATAAGCTTTGTAAATATGTTGACTTTAAGGGTGGTATGGGTGTCACCCGGGTAATTTTCTTAGTTTTCCTGGAAATCACAAATCATTAAAAAATGACAGGCGGGGGCAGGTTGGCACAGGCATTGGGGCAGGTTGGCACACTGTGTTAAGTGAATGCAACTTAAGTTTTCCTGAGTATAGCGTGCTGTAGTGGTGTTTTGAGATTTGTTGGCTTAGCCTAAAGACAATAATCAACGATTGTTGAGCATACAGGACAGGCCTTATGGTAAGAACGGGCATTCTGTGATAATTTGATCTGTTTTGTGCATAGAACATGTCAGTGCAACTTTTAAGCCAGTGGAGGGGGGTGGGCAGAGAGATGAAGGCAATGGTGGCCAAGGCCCGCAGGGCCGAAGGCCAATAGGCCGGGGGTCTGGGGGCCGCTTTAGGCCCCCAGAAGCCGACGGTTTTTACATTGCCGGAAATGAATTCTCAGCATTATGAAGGATGTTTCCCTTCATAGAAACCATACATGAAGAGCCCAAAAAAATTTGTATTTTATGATAAAACCTCACTCTGAATTTCAATTTGATGAAATTGAAAATCGCATGCTGTAGACAACATTTTTGAAAGTAGGCTAGTGCTGCATGAAAGCAAGACTCCATGACAATGCACGGGCCTGAGTCAATTTTTTAATGATACAGAACTAAACCAGTATTGTTCTTTGAAAAAGAAATTCAAATAGTATCTATCATAAGCAATATACCATGTACACATGTATATCAGTAGGGGGAACCTGGGCACTTTGGGACACGGGGCGGCACTATGGGTCGGTGGGGTTTTCTTGGTTCCTGGCAAGTATATATGATATGATTGTGCCATCATATCTTTTTAATTACACATCCTGATGTTTCTATCGTTTTGATGACAAATTACAGCCACATGCAGAAGTAAACATGGACGGGTTCAATTCAAACCATTCTGTGGACAAACCATGAACAATAAGGCTTTCTCAGTGCTTGTATCAATTTGATATATCGTAACGAACAGTTATGAATTGTTATCGTGATAAACACACTCACTGGTGCCTGAGAAATTAGCGTTTTGGTGCAAAAGTCATATGGGGCTCATTGGGACAGTGAATTCGGGGCACATTGGGACGCCTTATTATGACAGAATTTAAGTGTCAAAGTCAACTGAATGACCTGGGACAGCACACAACAGATATTCAGGCCACAGGGAATAGAGGCAAAGTGGATTACCATGCTCTGTGAACAAATTTGTCGCAAAGCACTGTGTGTTACTGACATAGATGTCCGCACCCAGGACAGCTTATATTAAATGTTTCAAACAGTTTAAAGTTATTAACTATTGGCACTACAAGGTGTTAATGCACTGTATATTGTCTTACGCACTACTTATATTTAATATCCATTGCACATGGAGTGTTAAAATGATTTTTTTATTGATGTCCCAACGTTCCCTGGCTGATGTCCCAAAGTGCCTCGGCGGGGCACATTTGGACAGTCATTTTTACGACTCACATTTTGCATTTATGCTCAATAGTATTGGTGATATTCATGCAAACTTCTGAGTTCTTCAGTGCTTTCAGCATTGAGCAAAATTAGTAGACGTTAAAAAAGTGCCCCGGTTCCTCCTAGTTCATTCTACAGATATCAGACAGTTTGTGTAATGTTAATAGCCCTAATATATAGCCACTGTGAGCTAACTATAATTTTGAAAACAAGGGGTTCAAGGACTAGCCAGTAACAATAAGCAAATATGATACAAGTAACAAAGGTAACAGCAATACAAAGAACACTAATAAAGATGACAATTATCATGTTGGCACTTTGGAGATTAGAGAGTAAATTATTATTTTGAAAAGTAAGAATTGACGAGGAAAATGCATCAAATTTCGCTTTGACATGTGATGTCAGAAAACAAATAAAAGTCTTTGTTACTTTAAACTTTCAGCTAAGTACCTGATGTTCATGAACTTGAAAATCTTTCAGGCAGCTTTATATTATTTCTTGGAAGTTTATCAGTAGATGAGTTACAATTACTATATATGGCCTCAGCCTTTTTGCCACCATATTGATGGCTGATGGCCTACAATCAGGGGCTAGGTACGTGTAACTACTAAAAGGCACACTGTTCTAAGTTCAGAAAAATTTTGTGAAAAGGCCTTTATTTGAATTTGGTTAAGTCTGGTTCGCACATTCTCCTTTGCTTAGAAGTGAGAAATTCTGCCACAGCAGGTCGAGGATCATAATGTGACGTGCCTGCTCCATTTAAGGCAATCAACAGTCTATCATTAGTCAACTGTGTTGCCATGGACATTCTTTGGTAAATATTAATGATGTTGTAGTGGGAATTGCAGCGCTACAGTTCCATTGAATGAGGAACAGCTGCTATAAGTGCTATTACTATAGTCTATAGACTGACAATGAAAGATGGCTGAGGCAAATCATTCTTTCTAACATAGGTTGTAATAAGACTGAAGCTCCTTTGAAGGACACCATATTCATCCATATAGTGATAAAAAATCCAGAAACTTAAATCAAGTTTAACAAACTATCAGAAAAGGGTTATGATTTTTCAACACCAGCTGGGAAAACTAGGTGGGCATTTTAGAAAATTTTCAATTTCTTGGGTGGGCAGCCATCAGAGGCGGGTGGGCATTTGCCCACCTAGTTATTAGTTAAAAGTTGCCCTGGAACATGTTAAAAATACAAAAAGTGTCATTTCACATTGTTTGATTTCCTGGTGTCACTTGTGCCAACCAGCCCCCCTTATGTGCCAACCTGCCCCATGGTGGGGTAGGTTGGCAAAGAATTTTTGAGCTGGGATATCCCCTGGGCAAATAATAATAGGCTCAGTGAGGTACTGATAATGTAGGTTGGGTATAGGACTTCGAATTGACATATGAACAAAATCCATATCCCGAATAGCTTTTGTTCAGGACACCTAAATGTCCTGTTTGTGCCAACCAGCCCCCCTCTCCCCTATAGGCCTACCTGATGGCAACTTATATTAAAGTGTGTGCAAAATTTGACCATTTTTGAGTCATTTTGCGATTTTAATGGTGCTCAGTGTATGTGAGCCAGAATTGAAATAAAAAAGAGAAAAGCATTGAATGGTGATTTTAAGTGACCGACCAGACGATAGTTGATTTTTTTTTTTCGTTCGCGAGGTGTTGATGAATAATTTTACAATTTTGTTCACATTCGCAAGAGCGACAACCTTTTTTTTATCAAAATTTTAACATTGCAGTGGTGAGCAGCAGTACGCTAGCTAGTAGTACAAGTGGAAACAAACTTTTTTTTCATATAATTAAATATTGCTGAATTAACTGGTTTTTTTTGGCAGTGTCATGTGGGAAACAAACTTTTTTTCACCAAAAAACCATAGCCCCCCTCCCTCCCGCGAAGATCATCTGGTTGGCCCCTAATGGCCCTAAATTTCCTGTGTCCTATGTAGACCTGTAAACTTGAGTGATTTATTTTGCAAATCAACTTGAGTGATTTATTTTGCAAATCCAATGAAAATTTTTAAAGCTATCAATGTGGCAACTATGAGTAATCTTGGGATGGGGATTCTCTGGGGGACCTGGAGTTTTCCTCGACGGGAAATTATTTATTTCGGGGCAGTATGTTCTGAGCACGCGGCAGGCTGAAATAATTTTTTTTTTTTAATCAAATTGTTAAGAAATACCCCCACCAGAAAATATTTATTTCAGGACGGCCAAGAAATAATTTAATATTTCACAAAAGAAATAGTGCAAGAAGTTAAACTCCAGCCTATATATAGACAAGTTGTCGGGATTTTAGCTAGATGTCGCACTGTGCAAATGAGTGAAAGGACTGCATGGTGTTGCCATCTCTTGGATGGGTTCTGCGTTAGGCACTTTCGTCTAGCCTGTGGTTTGTTGTTGTGGCGTTTAGTCCTGCCGAAAGGTCGAGGTCACGCGAGATTTACATGTGATGAGAGACATGGCGTCTGGGTGTTAATTTGATGCCTCTTTCACACTTGTTTTCTGCATTTTGTGGACTGTCAGAGCTTCGGCAACACACCTGACTACGGATATACACAGAACTACAAGCAGTTCATTTCTGTTTTCTACCTTGGCACGATCTGGTGAGTGGACACCCCAAGGGAATGCTTTCTTTTCTCTGCCAACTGTCGGCGTTCTGAGACCTGTTTTGGTTTCATGAATTTCCACGTCACTCCAATGAAAGTGGGGCACTGTCAATGGGGTTGGGAGAATGGGGTGACAGTCCATTACACATTGTTGTTGCAGCTGACAGTCCAGTGGATTTCACTTGCAGCTGAAGCCACGTCGACAGTGACAGCTTCTTCCACCCCTCCTGGTACAACAACATCATCAAGCTTCATTCCCACTTCCTTCATTCAGTCACTGACACTGGCTTCAGATGTTCAGTTGTTCAAACATGCCAAAATCAAATGCCATTCATTCTGTTTGCTCAGTAATTAGTGGTAGATATATATGCCTTGCCTTTATTAGGCTTTAACATTGTTTAAGCAAAGGAATATTTGACATACTTCAGACCCCCCCCCCCAACTGACAACGGCAGAGGATAGATACTCCATCTACCCCCCATCCTGTTTCAATTTCATGTTGTAATATACCTGGAAGAGTATAGACTTGATAGAGCTCTGGCTGGACTGCTTTCTGGGTCTAAGTATAGTTCCAAAAAAAAGAGTATCTTATTTTGAAATGGGATAATGTTGAATTTGCTGTTTTATAAAAGTATTAAACCCCTTTCACACATTCCCGGTTTTGCCGTGGTGTTGCCGTGGATGGCCTGACAGTGTATATCGGCGGTTTTACTTGAGTATTTCAAGGTTAATCTTCGGAAAAACGGCGGAAATCCTACGGAAATCCCACGTTTCTTCGTAGGAATCTGGCTGTTCATGAATTTTTCGTGCACAGCGACACGCAGTAACGTCGCAGTCATGGACGGAGACACGCAGTAATGTCGTCTGCTTGACAAGTTTAACCCTTGGAAATAAGGTAATCCGACGATGTTAAGGACTGTACTTACGGTTAAATGTTTCAATCAAGACAAAACGGCGTAATTACGTCGTATTCCTACGGCTCATTCGTAGCCGTGGCTGCCTGGGGAGAAATCAAACATGTTTGATTCTGCCCCGGACATCGCTCTCATCCCCCAAAGTTGACGGTACGTCGTAAAATGCGGACAGTTTGTCGGCGGTGAGTGGCGGACTGTCGGCGGACAGTGGCGGATCTTGGATTTCAAGCTGCCGGGAGTGCTTTCAAGGCAAAACCGGGAATGTGTGAAAGGGGCTTTAATTAACTAATGGATACCACTGATCTGTGTGATTTAGGTGACATTTTGTATTTTAAAAATTTCATAATTAATGATCAAATTGTGACCGAAGAAGAAATTTGTTTTTGTATTTCTTATTTGAGTAATTAATTGAGTCTTCATTTGTTTCAGGTTAATTTGAAGAGTGAAAGTGAAGAGCATGTGCTTCAAATTGGTAAGAAAGTCTTTTTAAAATAGCTGTGGTGGAGTTGAGTGATTGGATTTTGCATTTTGGATGATTTTGTGTGATATTATATAGTTCACCAGTTTACTCTAGAGTTTATGGCTGGAGCAGAAGTTCGGACATATATGGCTGTTTTGCCATATTTGACATTTTCTGTCAATCCTCTGGGTCTACATCTGGTCTATGTTGGACGGCTGTTTCAGTCATCCTTTGGCTTGTTGCCTTGTCCTCCTCCTGTCCTAATTAGCCTTCCTAGTGCGTGAATACAACACATAAAACTCAAATCATTCATCCATCCATCTGACAATACCGGTACTCACAATTTTAGTATCTGACAATGTTATGTGCTTTTAAGTCTGCCCAATTGGATTTGTGACATTGTAAGTTGAGAAGATGGGACTAAAGTTTCTGTTTTAAAGACTCCAAATATTTACTTTGAATGTCATTTTATGAACCAATACTCTTTCGTGATATATGAACATCTTTGATATATTTTTTTGACAATATGTTAGTCTTTTATCTGAAACAAAAAGTAATATGAAGTTTTTAAAATTATGTGCAACTCAAACCTTGCGCTTACAAAGTGATAAAGGTTATAGCAACTTTCAGAAGTCTAGCTATCCCATTTTTCCTGTCATTGATAAGTTATATTTTTTCATCTTTTTTTGGCCAAATAAATCTTAAGTTTATAGGCCTATTTGTTTAGTTTTTACTGGTGAAAGTGCATAAGGTTCGTTTTTCGGATGACTATTATTAGTGATCTATAGTGTAACATATGTTACATCGGTATATATATAAGACTAATGATTTTCAGGCTGATGTCAAATTATCAATCTACTGAGTACTGACACAAGTACTCACTAGTCACTATATACTAATAATTACTATGAGCTGTTTGTTTGCATCTTTTAATGGTTGTTAGAAAAAAATTAATCGTATTGAAATGCTGAATTGGGTGAAGGCTTACATTTCTCAAGTTAGGCCACACATAATTGATTCTTAGCTTCGCGGACCCGCCGACACAATAGATTTCCGGCCGATGAAAAAAAATTTTTTTTTTGACATTATAAAATCTTTTTTTTTCACATTTTTTTTTTTGTCCTACCGACCGACCCTAGAAAAAGTGCCTTGAGAGGATCCGAGAAGCTAAAGATCAATTATGTGTGGCCTTATCTGCATCTTGATCATGATTTTATGGCCATGACTACATTCACCACTTGTAGTAGTTGTACAGTACAGGTGCATTGCCCGAGGACAGATTATCATCTTAGTGTCAGGTGGCAATCACTCAGCTTGCAAGTTGCTTGTATGAATGAATAATCAGTACCTTTCTCAGATTAATTAACCTTGGGGAGTTTGTATAATTAATTAACTCAGGAGTCATATAACCTGCCTGTTTTTATGACTGTCGAGACTGATTAATATTTTAAAACTTTTATATATGACTGATTTACATGATTAAGTTACAAGTTTCTGTGTCAGTATTTTTCTATAAAGAAAGCAAGTAAATTATATGGATTGAATTGAATTTTTATATGTTATGAAATGTTCAAGATTCTTGAATTGTAATTCTCTGTTTATATACATTCAAACAGTCTATAAAGTAGTCTTCGCCCTTCAGTTACCTATAGGAATGACTAATTGACTTTTGTTCTGATTTTAGTTATCTTGAATGTTGCACAAAAAGCAATTACATATACACAATTGATGAATCTGTTCGTTAAAAGTTTGGCTATGGCTTCTACGAAAGAGGTGAATAATGAATGGTGAATTTTATAGATAACCTGTGCGAGATAGATGGGCACAGACAACAATGTTCACTTTGATTCTACTTCGTTCT
Source organism: Platynereis dumerilii (assembly GCA_026936325.1). NCBI lineage: Eukaryota > Metazoa > Annelida > Polychaeta > Phyllodocida > Nereididae > Platynereis > Platynereis dumerilii. Next base: position 108,478,778 of record JAPTHN010000001.1, on the reverse strand, counting down.
TGTCTTGATAATTCATTGCTGAAGATCAAATGAAAAATAAAGACAAGATAAAAAAACATGTTGTGGTTAAAATATTTGGACAAAATGTGTTAGTGGGACAAATTACAAACAGAAAGAAAGAAAGTAAATATATCAGCTGGACCAGGTATGGAAAATTATGCATCTGGTCACTAATCAGACATCTATTTCCTTTCTCATTGTGGCTGTGGCTTCAAGCTTAGTGTGGTCATATAATTCATTTTGAATAAAAAAGGAATGTGGAGACTTGTATAATTTATTATCTGTGTATAATTTAATGCGTATTCACTATTTAGTGCACTCATCTCTGTATCTGCATGATGAGGCTCCTCATCCTAAGTTGGTCAGCAGTTTCAGTGTTTCAATCATCCTTTTTCAAGTTATCCTAGTCTATCTATATGAGATATATGTTGTATCGTGATATTTCAAGTATGACAGTAAAGCTACATCATAATTCATGTGATGGACACGCATGTGTCGTATGTATTACCTCACAGATATTTTATCTCACAGATGAGATAGACTACTCTTTATAATTTATAGATTACAAAATGTATGACGCACCCCCTGGTAGCTCATGGTTGGCTATTGAAATTGATGAGTTTGTGTTGTGTAGATGATATGCTATTTATTGAAAAGTTGTTTTGGACATATATTTTAAAGATGATTTATAGTGCAGTTCACTTGTGATTTAGAATTTCTGTCTGATGTAGGCAAATTATTTTATGTCATAAGATATTTCATTTTGCAGCAGTGAAAGCGTGTGTTGTTCTTTCCTGAGTTCATTATCAGTAAACATGGGTGGAGTGTAATAATGAAACATGATTAAATTACCTATGCAACCCCCCAATAGACTTGTTTCATTTACCGGTGTACTTTAATCAGTGATCTGATATGGTGAGAAATTTGACACCGGTTGCAGAAAACTCTCTGAACATGTTACCCAGTGCTACATTGAGTTTTTTTTAAAGAACTGATTAAAATAAATTTCTATTTCTTGATTCAGAAATATACCAAACTTTTTTATTACCTTACACACACAATTGATGTTATGGGACCAGGTTGGTCTGAAAAAAAAAGAAGGCAATTGTTGCCCTCAGGGCCTTTTAACATCTAGACTTTTGAACATGATGCAGCTTGTATAATATATATATAATATATATGTATTGATAACATTTGAACTTCCCGAGATGTAGAATATACATGATATGTATTGATAACATGAATTTCTGAGTTGTGAAATTACAAAAAAAAAAGAATTTGTATCAATATATGTGAAAGAGAAGTCTTATTACATCTATATTTTAAAATATTTTGAGGTCAACAACTATGATAACATATGTACTAATGTAGGCTGTTATATGTAGGTAATAAATAATGTGAGATGTCTGCAAAGAGTTTTCAGTTGTGGGTTTTTAAGAAATACTGACATTTTTTTTTGCTAATTTATTTTTGAAGGATAAGAATTTTAGCCTGCTGGCTCCTATATCAAGTAAATACATTGCCATATTCAATGAAGACACAAAACATTGTCAACCCTCATAAGTGAAAAATGAAATATAGTGCATGCTGCAACTACTGTAGTTCTAGTGTCCATTGTATATACATGTCAACTGCTGATTGGATAATAGAATTGTCAACTGAACTAAGAAATTTGCTGGACTGAGTGCATGCAATTTTTGTGCCATATTTCTTTTGCATACATTTTACAAATTTTGATGCTCCAGTGACTCCCATGTAAAACAGCACACACCCCCTTCTCTATATTATAGTTTTGAAGAATTTCATGATTCACATTTATATTGCTCATTTCATGAGTGTTGTAAACAATAATGACAGCTGTTAATTTGTAAGTGAGTGTAGTACTTTGTATAATTTGATAATATTTTGTGAATCTTTGATGTGTAGAAAAGTAGCTAAAAGTACACAAAGTGCATGTAACTATTTTATGCTGTATGATAAAGTAGTTTTCAGTAAATATCAAATGAGGAAATCAACATGTGATTATGCTTTAACAAACACATGCTTTGTTAGTTTGATGTTCATTGCTTTACATAATATTGCATAGATATACTTCTGGTATGTATGCATGAGAGTGTTTGTGATGTCTCAGGAAATTAAATTGCTGCTAAAAAGTGTTAAGCTGTGTTACAATCAATATTTATTTGTGAATATTTGCAATTGAATAATACTTCACATTGTATACTTCTGCGGATTGACTAGACTTACCTGCTTACTGGGGTAATGACAATTGGCTTGAATTAATTGTGGATAAACACTTATTTGAATAATTATTTGCAGATCTATGATATTTACTTGTGAATTTTGCATTGTGTTAAAAAGGATCTCAAGCCACATGCTAGCAACTAAGCAAGCATTGTCTCCTTGAACATGTTGAACATGTCAAACTGTTATTGGAGAGTTCAGTAACTTGCATTGCCATGGGCTGATTGTTATGAAGGCACTTGCTGTTTTTCAAATAAAGGAAATTCGGAGTTAAGAGCTCTGTAAACAACACATATTGTGGAACACTGTAGGAGCCTTCTCAAATATATGTTGACTTGGAAATGGTATTTGCTCAGACTTATGTGTGTGTCCAGTTTTGTAATGGAAATCTCTCAGCAAATGGTCTGTTTATGGTTACACAATAGGAGTCTTTTATCGATAAATAATATCATGCATTTATGCCTTCGGTGATATTTTTTCACTTTTTAAGTGCTTCCTCGAAAAAGTTCTGGGAGCTCTTGATATTTAGTTGGTCGTTTGCTTTCATCTTATAAATTCTCAGCTTAGCTTCAAATATATAATATTTGGATTATGTGGACTGTTGAATTTCATAAATGCCAGAAACTCAAAATATATGTTGTATTCTTTCGATATACAGATAGATAGATAGATAGATAGATAGATAGATAGATAGATAGATAGATAGATAGATAGATAGATATGGGAATAGCAGCCCTCAAAGTCCCGTTTTAGACACTCACGAGAGCTGATTGATGAGATGGGAGAGAGAGAGAGAGCGGGAGGCCTCAACATGTTACACATTTACCCCATGTGAGGGATCTTTTTCTTGCCCAGCGCAGACACTGATTCAAGTGGCGGCCAATTTAACATCTCATCCGAGTGACATCCAGCTGGGATTCTTCTCGTGAAGGTCCAATTAAATTAATTTTACTGAAATCAGCTCTTTTTGTGGCTTATTTAAATGTCAATAATGTGTGCAGTTATCATAGTACGTTGAATGTTCTGAGTTATTAATTGTTTTTTTTAGAGATTCACATTTATATTAGATTTATTGCAACTTCAGACATTGAAAAACAAATTCATGACATTTGAAGTAAATTCTAATATGTTTTATTATGATAATTGATGAACAGGTGTGCAATATTTCTATGTAATGTAAAGGTTATGGATAAAATATGCCATTTTCAGAAATTTTTAATGGAAGCAAATCTGTTTTTGACATGAGATTGGTGAATGATTTATATCATTATACATATCAATTACTTTAATGTATTGCTGCTCATTTGAATTGGACTCAATTGGTTGAAATATTTTGTATGTTGTTCGCAAGATGTAGGTTCATCAATTGAAGCTAGATATGATATATATACAATTTATATATCTGCTCTGAATGAAAATTTATGAATTATGATCTCTCCACATGGTGTCCTCATAATGTAGAAAGTTATACTAACATTTCAGTTTGAAACAATGAATCACTGATGTGGCTGATGATTGAAATGTAAATGAGTGGCAGGTCACTAGGTTAATGAAGGTATTTGTCATGTGCCTACTATAATTTGTATGGACGTGTGCATTTTATTATTACATCTATTTAATTGTCTAAGGCTGTCACGGAGCTCTGTTAATTTTTGATAACCTGGACCATTAGACTCATCATCACTATCTTATTGACATTATGACATAATGTTAGTTTGTACTCATGACATTGAATGGTGTGATATCAATTGATCAATTTGCTTTTCATCATGTAATGGCTTGATAATGACTGGAGAGTGCGAATGATGATTGGATTGTTAAGGCATTGTATGAACTGATCATGCTGATTGTGTGAACTGATGTATATTGAAAGGGGGGTGGGGTGCAAATTGCCATGCAGCTATGATGTTTTATCATGCATCTGTATCAATGTGTATGGAGTATATGGTTGACAAAAATTGCTGTACGTGTATGGTTGTTGTATGCTGCTTGGATGGAGAGTTGTGTCAGTAATACTCAATATAGGTGTGTTATGAATATATGAGGGGAGTTGAGCAGTGGCATGATAACTTTATGAATGGCTAAATGGTGTGGGTCTATGCTGGGAATGGCAGATTGATGAGGGAGGAAGCTGCTGTGATAGGAAGGAAACAGGAATCTATGAGGGGGATGTGCAGTTCATGTATAAGTAGGCAGGAGGGGTGATCGGTCATATGGACGGCCATTTAGGCTTGGGGGACCTTGCATCACTCACAAACATGGTGTACCCTGTCCCCATGGTTCACTATTGGTTTGCACAAGATTCTTGTTGGTTGTAGTAACCTCAGGAGGATCACGTTTGCAAAAACACCGACTCGTGACTACATCGACCTCCGGGGGGGATCAAGAAATTTTGTTGGCAGTCTATTGGGTCTCGCATTGCCGGATGCATGACCATCGACATAACGCGACTCTGCGCTGATATAATTAATGTAAAAATATTTAAAATTTTGCCCTGAAATGGCATCATGTGTCTCCGTATCACTCGCCTGATCACTCCCTCATGTCGGCCGAGTTCGCTTAAGAGTTGGAATAGGTGATTTAAAACCCTCGAAGCATTTCATTTCCTAAGTCACTCCAATATGATTCAATACATTCGCTCCAGGAGCCTGTAAGGAAAACCCTTGAAGGAAAATCCTTTATAAAAACACTAACTTCTTGAAAGGGATGTTTTTGCACTGTGTTCTGTACTATGTGCAGCAGGAGAAATGTCAGGACAGAGCATTTAATCATTTCCAGTACATTTGACTGTTGCCAACCGAGTGAGGATAGAATCTCTGCTCTTGTAGCTGAGGCCAGTGGTATGTCAAATGTCAGATCATTGCAGATATCTCCACTACTGGTATGCAGTGGCAGCATATCTGGAGTTGGTGTGAATTTTGTGCAATGGAATGTGGTGAATTGTACAAGCTATACCTTACTGGTACTTGGAAGAACTGAAGTGGTACTTTAAGAAAATCTATCACCACAGTTATTCTTTGTAGAGTTGAAATATTTGGCAGTGAATGCTTCCTCAACTTGCACATTGTTCCTTTAATAGAGCATGTACAACATCAAATGACTTGGGAGTCAGTTGACCTTGCGGAGTTGCTGGAATAGGAGTTAGCTATCAGATCTGGTTGGATATTACAGATTGCTCTTGCCAGAAGTTGCCTCAGGCACTAGGCTATGGTGTGACCCTGGCTGTGAAATGCACCATCTCCGATTCGACTTCTCTGATTTGCTCCCTGAGCCTGTGGGACCTAACCAAGATCAGGAATAATTTGCTGCCTATTATAACATCTCATGAACATCTTATAGGCATCCCATGGATATCCCATGGACATGACTTCTTTGGGGAAAAGTGTTAATATCCTTGGCTATTCCCCTGCAGTCAAATCCAGATGGGGTATTGCAAGGATCCCTTCTGGCTCTGGTAATTTCTGGGTCAGGCGGAGATCAAGGTCGAATTACTTCTAGGAGATTTATCTGAAAGCCCTTAGAAATAGCTGCTGGCTGATACCAGGCTGACAGACCAGGGTGGCATCCCTTCTATTGCTTTTCAGCTCTTTTTAGCAGCTTTTATGGCAACTCTGATGAAGTTTTTGACACCACGATGAAGAATGCTAATGATATCAATGGCGGCAATTGCCTTTCCTAATGTGCTGTCATCAATATTCGATTGCCGGCTAGATCGATGGGCGTCTGTCTCCTCTGCCATATCTAAGTCATCTGCACCATGACAGCTTGGGTAAATGATAATCAATAATCAGACATCAAAGATTATGCAGTTCTCCTCCCACTCTCTCCGTTACTACAACAAACAAAATATAATGGCTCTAATATTGGTTTTATGAATTACAAAATTAGCACTTTGACAACTATAATTGCCAACCAGGCTGATGATATTTCACCATTATCATTATTCGTAATCCATGTTGTACTCCATCCTTCAGTGATGACATGTGTGGTTTCAAATTAGCTTTTAAATTTTGTTCGATTGACATTTTGAACTAGTGTACATTGCAAAGTTTTTGAAGTCACATTATTACACCAGAAAATAATTTGAATGATTGCTTTTTTCAGTGTTTTGAAGAAGGGATTTTCACGATAAACTACGCTCGATGTACATCCTGCTATTTCTTTATGTTGACTGGTTTCTCTTTTTCCACTAACTCTCCCAACAATTCTCACATGTCATGATATTCTGAGTATCAGGACCTTCAGCTGTTCAGTCAGGACTGCATGCAGAGATTTTGTGGGGTAATTAATGATGATAGTTGAGGAGCAGACAGGCCTGATAGTAGGAGTATCCTCCAGAGCAGAGTCAGTCGGTGACAGCTGCGATTTATGATGCCGCTGATCACTCCCTTTGTGGCCTCCAGGGACCCGGGTTCTGGCCTGAAACTAGGCTGCTAGGACACTGCACTAAGATGGAGGAGCTTGAAGAAAGATTGATTTGAAGGACCTCTCCTCTAGTCTCCAGCCTGGGCAGGTCACTTTCTAGCTCTACTAGTCCTTGCTGCTCTGCTTGCTACTGGCTTCAAGACATAACTGCTTCAGCATCAGCTAACCCTGCACCCAACCCATCATTGGGGTAACCAGACCACATAAGAGTCACATTACTATTGATCAGTGACCCACTTCTTCTTGTGACTTCAGTAGACTCTAGTCAATGGTAGACATAGTGATTTGAGGTGCTTCTGTAATCTGTATACAATAATAGTGTCCCTCCAATAAAGAGTGAGGTTAGGAAAGACAGATATGAGCAATTTAAGCATGAAAAGGTTAATACATCTCATAAAACTGAAAATATATTGAATCATTCTTCTGTGGCCTTGGTGAATATATTCCCAGATATATTGAATGAGAACTAAATGCAAAGAACAGTAAAATGTTCGATGTCATGTTGTCTTAATCTGAAAACATTTTTGAATTTACTTGGAACCAAGTCTTGACTTTACGGCTTGTTTGAATCTGTTTATTATCTATCTTATTAGAAGAATATGGCTCTACAATTTGTCAAAGAAAAATACATTGGCAAGACAGCTCGTATAATTTCTGGGTCGAGCGCCTAGAGGTCAGCAGTACTACTGTACTGGGCTACTTGCTTTCAGGACCAGTGTTCAAATCCTGGGCATTCGCATTGATTAGTGTCATCCTCTTGTGGAGAATAATGAAGTCCATTGTCTAAGCCTAACTAGTGCAAAGACAGAGGATGCTGAACAAACTTCAAAGAATTATTTTTTAATAACTTCTAAGAATTATTTTTTTGGCGACGAAACAATATATATGTCCTCATACATAATTGTTCTTCGTATACTATGTAGGAATATAACATGTATTGTAGATTTGAATGTTTTCGAAAAGATTAAGAATTAGAATTTAAACAGAACAATGTATCGGGTTCTGTTGTTCTTATTATACATTGTGAGGCATATCTTGTTCTATTGTATTTTGCTATGGGCTATATTTAAAATATTATATGTCAAAAACTATGTATATGGTTTATCTGATACTTTATAAGCGTTTCACATTCACGAAATATAAACTTTGCATACTTATTCTTGAGTAATTCAATTCTTTTTACTTGTGCTCTATGCTGCTGTATATTATGCCATGAGTGTTGTTTTATATGTTTCTTTTGATTTTTCATAGACAATGTAACACACTCTGATTATTATGTGCATGTTTTATGAATCACAAAGACTGCCTGGGTGGCAGTGGGTGCTAAGGTGATATCAATAATGCAGAAATTGCAGCAGAATACGTGTATGTTTGAGGTTCGCCTTGTTGTGGGTCTATTGATTAATTATATCTGCTAATTCATTAGCAAGTGAGAAGTTCAAGTAAAGCTTTGAGATGTTAAATACAATGAAATGAATGTAATGGATAGAGCATTGAGATGGCAACCTTTCCCCCTCAGAGGGAGAAAATTTAATATCCAAGGGAGGGGGCTAGGAGTTTTTTTTTAATAAAAAAAATTCTTGCTCGATTTTGATGAAATAAATAAATTCTTTTTGGGCAGTCTTGAAATAAATAATTTCTGCTAGAAGTATTTCTTAACAAGGTGTTTCTTGATATAGGTTTGTATTCTTCGCACACTTGAAATAAATAATTATTGCCGGCATCACTGAAAAATAAATAAAAAGACTCAAAGTCCCCCCCCCCCGCGATTATTAAATTATCGCTCCCCCCGTCCCCCCCTTATTCACTTTGTCATCTCACCATTATTCTCCCCCTCTGAACTCTCCAGGTCCTCCTCCTGAAACTCTTTTGTCTAATTCCAGTTGAGCTCTTCTTAACTCTTAAAGGAATAACTCCAAAAGGGATAGCGTCTGTTTCATTTCCTGCTACCACTTCATATCTGCCAGAGTTTTTGCAAATGGAGAATATCTGGCTCACAGGAAATTCTGTTATTAATAATGTTAATATGGAGGATTATCAGGACATAACTCACCAGATTTGCAGGTCACTGCCCTTGTAGCAATCAATTTAATAACTGGCTCAAGCTGAAATATCTTGAATATTTACATTTTCTACCTTCATTCTTCAATTAGTGAAATTAGTTGGTGTGTTTTTAATCAAGTTTTATCAATTCTTGTTTAAATTGTTAAGGGAAGACCAAAGCCCTTTTTTGTCCGATTGTCCTGGGCACATATTTGAAGTCTAATCATTTTCTTGAAGGTTTAACTCTATTAATGTAATGATATTGATTCAGGAATATCTTTAAATTTTTCTATAAGTGTTTTGATTTACACCTTGTGCTCATGTGATATCATAGAAACATGTATTCAGCTGTATATTTTACAACATGTAAGTTCATGTAGGTTGTGATTTGTTCCTTTTCAAAACTTAAGAGGATTTGGTTGTGGGCTTCACAAATTAGAGGTCTCCTCATGCACTGTGCCTGTGGTATATTTCAATGGAATATTTTTTGTTGTTCACAATTGAATTTAGCTATTAGAGCTGTTTGCGGATTAGCGGTCCAAAAATTTTCAAAATTGACTTTCAACTTGGTCGTGTGATGGCTTAAAAATGGAGACCAACAGAAAACTGTCGATGATGTGGCAAAGCCAGTTTGCAAATTGAAAATAAGAAAAGTCATTTTTCCAATCCGCAAATGTCTAAAAGAAAGTGAAATGATGGAGTTTCTACTTGTAGATCATTGTGTGACCTAGTGACTTTTCGTGCACTGACCTTCTCCCCAACCCTGTCCATCCCCAAAGGTCTCCTGTCCTGGTATTCACCTAGTTTCAACTTTCCTGGGATTGCTCGAACTTGGTGCTGAAATGTCGAGATAAGAGGTCTCTAGCTGTGTCCTGTTAATCTGTCAGTCTTTGACAATCCCCCAAACCTCGTGACCTCCAAGTGCACGTGCGTGACCTCTAAAAGATAAGTGCCCCTAGTGACTTCCAGTGACTTGTGAGGGGTGAGATAACCTCCCAGTACCCCAGTGTATGCAACCTCTAAGATAAGGTGCTGCAAAAGTGGGGCTGTTTCTGAGTTTATTGTAAAGCAATGCAAGCTGAAGAGTAATTGAGACCATAGATTAAAGGTATAAGGTTAATGGGGGAAAATGGAATAATAATGATGTCATATTGATTTTGAGATAGCGGAATTGAAATCAATTACTGTTTTGTGTAGCTGTCAACTTTCTTTAGAGTCGAAGAGCCTGAATAGATGGTTTCTGTTTATGTTTTCTTCACTGAATGATGGGGTCTGGAATTCAAGACCACATGACTAATAAGAAATGGTAAAGCTGTCCAAGTATTGTAAGTAGAGATGTGAAAATGTCATGTTAATAGTATAGAGTGACCGAGCTGGCAAGAAGTGTGAAGATTGGCTAAGAAACTTCTGAGCGGTTGATTAGATGGCGATTTGAAGCGGCTTGTTGGAAGCGAGTCTTTCATTATGGCGGTGGTTTGGTGATCGTGGCTGCATTGTCGTCTTTAAGGAGTCTTGGCTCACACGGACTGCTATTGACTGTTGGGAGAATGGCCCAAATTAGCCTTCCTCCTCGTCTTTCATGTTGGCTGGTATCCCTGGCACTTTTCATGGCTGATTTCTTTAGAGTGAAGCCTAGGGGAAACTGAAAGATGAGCTCCAATCACTCTCAAAACACCCCGCGAACCCCTGGAAACCCCGCTGCTCCCTGCCGTCTCTGCTCCTGTCGGCTTCCTCTGACGGCTTCTCCTGTCTGCTTCTCCTTGGGGTCCTTCTCGGGGCTTTTAATGCTCCTCCCCTCTTATATTAGTCTTCTCTTTCCACAAACCTCTCCCAGTGTGATGAATAATTTTTCACTCAACCTAGTGTGAAATAAGAGATCAATATCTGCCTAAGAGCTGATGATTTTATTAGCTATCCGGCTGCATTCGGACTGCCTCCTTCATTGAGAGTTCCTCCACTTTGTCCACTGTCTTGTACCTCTGGTCCTTCATCAATTTCACGCTCAACTCACTCCATTTAATCAATACTCATAAAGCTATACATCAAAGGCTTGAAAATGATCACAGCCCTGCTGTGCAGATATGTGTATGAAGGGGAGTAAATAATGTTGTCAAAAGTACTAGGGATCGATGACACCAGCCCAAATTGCTTGGCCCTTCTTTGAATTCATTATGGCAATACAGGAAGCCCAATTCACACACTGGCTGCACAAGGGGTCCTTGCTATACCCCAAGGAAATACACACCTCCGAGATGGACTGTCTGTTTATTGGGAGACAGACTGACAGGCATTCCAAGATAGACTGGCACTTCATCTGGAGATGCTGTCTTGGCTGCCAAGTCCCCCACAAGGGCTGCACTGCACGCCCATAAATGTTGATAATGTGTGTCTTGCAGTGTAATCTCATGAACAATGAAAAGCCATCGTTCCCCTGTGTTCTCATTATTCTTTCCTGTAATAACTTCAGGTTTATGGTGGTTTTGGGAATTGTGTGAATTACCAGGATAGCACTCTCTTTTTCTGTTTTGATAGAACTTTCATTCAACAATAGAAGTCAAAAGCAGTTGGCGTGAATAGAAATTAGTTTTAATCCTTTAATCCGAATGAATCGGGGAGGCGTTTGGATGCAGTTATTGCTGGTGTTATAGGCATTAGAGCGAAAAGCGATGATTGGTGGGAGGCTTGCAGTTTTAGTTGTGTGTTCATCACTTTTGACAGCTGGCAGATTGCTCGATGGATTCTTCTTTTCACTCTTCCTCATTGTCTCCAGAATTCGCAAGACAATTGGAATAAATTTTCAATTACCTCTTATCAGTTATGTTCAGCTGCGGCTGCTGTTATGCTATTTCTAATTCCTCTGCTGCCTTCAGATCTGCTAAATCAATGACTTTCAGTAGAACCAGCACTGATTCACCAGCCCAAATTGGCACGAGGCTTTAGCCTAGGCCAGATGCGGTTCGGTCCATCACTCATTTTGGGAGCGTTGTGTGACTTGTGTCACGAGTGTGGCTTGCTTGGTCAGATGAGTGTTTTTGGAATGTTTGCATTGGCCACTCAGGGCCTCTCATGGTCGAGGTCAAACAGTGCATTTGTTGCAATTACAAGCAGTTATCACTCGTCCAGGACCCAGTGACAACACAGACAGTGTTAACAAGCCACTGAGAGGCCCTAAGCCTTGCTTATGACTCATAAGGTGATTCCTGGAGAGGCAGTGATTGCAGCTGGAGGACCTGTTCACCTCTTGAGGTCATTGAGTACATGGCTTGATTACATTGCTGTCTGCTTTGGCCCTGATAAACGCTTTGCTTGACCAGCAGTTCAAACAAAAGATTAGCTGTGGGTTTTAAGACTCTCAGCAGTGTCAGTCTAAGTTACTTATGGCACGGAGCGTTGGTCCCTCTCAGTTTGCTCTGTTAGTTCTTGTTCTCAGTGGTTGTGTCAACCTGGAGAAGCTCGTTGCACCTTCCTAATGTTCCTCGACGATTTACAAAGTGCCAATAAAAAGGGTCGTAATGACTGGCCATGGCATTGTATGGACGTGAGCTGCCAGGCTAATGGTCAATTTCCAGGAGGGATGCCGTATCCCGCAGTATCCTGTGCTTGACCAGAGGGAATAATAGACAAGGGACTGAAGGGAGGAATGGAGTGGGATGGCACCCAGTTGACTGGTCTATTTATCAGCAAGCAAAAACACAAGGGAAGACAAAGGCAAATCTGACACGGACATCCTGAGGGCAACACTTATAATGGGTGAGCACTGGCCCTTGCTGATCTATGGGAATGGCCCATGGCCGCTCTATTGCTAGCCATGGCTAGAGCTATTGCTGTGGCAGTCTGTAGCGCTTGCTGCTTTTGATTGGTGGCCCCATCCACAAAGCCCTGTGATTGGTCATGAATATGCTGGACACTGAGCCATGAAGCCGGGTTAACCGTCCTCCATGAACCATGGTCGCTTCAAGGAACAACCGAGTGTTTCACAAAAACCACCCCACTCCAGCGGATACTTGCCCTAAGAGGTGGTTTGACTGAACGGCCGGCTTTATCTGGCACAGCCTCTAGTCACAGATTCTCTAGTGGAGCTGGTAGGGTGACATTAGACGGCCTTTTGCTGCCATAAAAGCCATGAGAGCACAGCAGAGGCGGCTGGGTCAACCATGTGACTTGTCCCGGGGGCCACCAAACTGCGGTGAGACCAAACCCAAGGGCGTCCAGCGGCCGCAGCAAGTCGCAACTCCGGGAGCATCCTTCATGGAACATTTGTCTTCATTTGGTGGTTGCAGTCGGCATTTTGGCTTTATATGAGGGTTAAATAATGGATGCCGGAGCAGCGGCCCCACGGCATAAATGGTGGTCTGGTGGTGGTGCGGGTGTGCCGCGGAGGCTGACAGATCAGTCAGCGGGATGGGCACAATGGGCTTGTTCAGTGATGCTGTCAAATTTAACTCCACTGGTCATCCATTTATTACCCAGGCCGCTGGTGATGCTGGCCGGGTGGTGGTGATGGTGCTAGTCGCCAGGCAACGAGTGTCACCCTTCCCATGCCTCTCATTACCCCATGCCTCTTGCCTGCCCTGGCCGTGCAATTTGAGGACGGGAATTCTTTATGCGGTGTCTGATACATTAAATCAAAGTGTGGTGGACTGCTCTTTTTTGTTTGGTTTGTTATTCAGAGCAGGACGGTGGGCCTGATGCATGGAGAGTGAGCCTGATGCATTTATAGTTGCTTGTGCAGAGAGAGATGAGCCACAGAAGTGTGCCCTTGCAAGGCAGGGTGGGCAGGGTGGCAGCTTCTGGCAGCACCTGCAGAGATCAAGTCCTGACAGAGCACAGCTGAGCCACACTGCCTCCTATGAATGGCAGGCCAGCATGTCTTGTTCCCAAAGGAGACATCCTTTGTGACCTACTCCTGGCCTTTCTTCTTGATCTGCTCTGCTCCGGAACCCCCTCCGACTAGACTACGAGTTAACCCAAGACGCTGTCTCTTCATCCGTTCTACTTGCTTTGCTATTTAGCCGCAAGGTAGCCTTCATAGTCAATGATTTGGACAGTCTGGATAATTTCGGTCACATTTGGACTGTCAGGATGACTTGATAAATATCTAATTATCTGCAACAATTCTGCCATTCGACTTATTTCGGAAGATCAGTTCACAGGCACAATAGCATGTTGGACCATTATTGTTGGTCTTCTTTGCAATTCTTACAATACTGCTTTGAAATAGTGGACCCATTAGCATGATTATAGGCCTATCCCAAAGATCTCCTTGACATGTTGCACTTAATAGACTGAAAAGGAAGTAGTTTCAATGTGATGAGGTAAACATTGAAGTGCCAAGAGATGATATATATCATACTGCAATATTGTAGTCAGTCAGCGTTGTTCGGACTATTGTAAGTATGGTTATTGTCACTTTTGTCATTGTGTCAGTCCTGAGTCACCTAATCACAAAGCCAATATGAATGGCACAAATTGGAGAAACAGATACAGTAGGGGGAGACCCCTGACTGGCCTTGAGCAGATGAGCACACAGATGATGGCTCTTCTGTCAGGAGGACATGCATTGTGATTCTTGTGTCTGTTTCTGCTGCCTCATGCCCTGTGCTGGCCTGATCCTGGAATTGGTGTTACTGTGGATGTAGAGTAGAGATTGCTGTCGAGTAACTGGAGTCAGATTGTTATGGTTGTAGATAGAACCATAGCTGCACATACATGTAAGAGATGTTTTGGCTGCACAAAGAGATTGCTGTGGTTATGGAGATCACTGTGCATCCAGAATTTCCAGATAATACCAAGTTGCGGAGATTGTTATGATTAAAGAGATTATTCCAGGGTCTGGGATCAAAATTTGTATGTACATGTATAATTCTTGGTTGCCAGGATTATTCTTGACATTGCTTTTGAGATATTTGTAGGCACAATGATGATACTGATGTCGCTGTGTTCAATTATCAACATGTATGGTTTGCAAAGATTCGTGTATGCCTGTGTTTAGATAGATCTGGTACAGCATGTAAAAAGAAAGAAATCACTGTGTTTCAGATTTAGAGATTGTCATAGCTTCAGAGATCGCTGTGATTGCCACAGTCGCAGATATAATCATAGCGTCACGGTTTGAGATTATGTATTCTGTATGCTGAGATTGCCATGGTTGCAGAGATTGCTGTATCCTCCTCCCTAGTGACACTGATGTGATGGGGCCATTGGCAGGACCCTCTGGGAGCACTTGGACTGCTTGACCTGACATGGAAAAGTCGAGCCCAAGTCGAGCCGCAGTCGAGTCGCAGTCAAGTCTCAGTCGAATGGTGGCCTGTGTGTAGTCGCAGCCGCTAGACACTATGTCAACTCCTAACCCGATTGTTCCTTGTCTTTGTCTGTGTGGCTAATGTCATTGGCCCCTGAAGTTCCCTGCATTGTCTAACCTTTTCCCTTGCCACTGGGTGGCACATAGGCCAACTGAGCCCATCCAAAGTCTCCAGCAGGAACACGCCTGGCTGCCCAATATCTGGGCTAATGTCATTATTGTGGCCCTCCAAGTCCCCCTTGCCAGTTGCAGTTTGTCTAATTGATCCAGATCAACCTCAGATCTATTGCTCTCTCTTTCCACAAAGAGAAGGATCAAAAGATATTGCATGTTGAACATCTTTAGATCCTCTATATTGATCGTGTGTTATCGCTGCCCATGTTTATGATGAAGATATCAGAAGTCCTGTTTTGGATATTTTGTGATGTGCAAGAATCTTCCTCTATTCGCCAAAGAATAAAAGGATGGAGCTGCTTATTTACTGGTTGGCAGCCTTCTCTTCAGGTGCCAGGACTCCAGGGGAGTCAAGATTTAACACTTTAGTCAATAAGGAAAATTGGCAGTATTAGCTTCTGATTATCTTGACTTCATCAACCTTCCTATAACTCATTGCCATTTGTTATGCAAATAAATAGGTAAATATGAAAATAGTTTCATGTATTGTATATGTGTTTCTTCAAACTAGCAAGATGCATTTCATATTGCATCATATTGCAATTGACTGATATTGTCAGTCTGTGACTGAGTTCTTTGACCATTCTTTTAAGAATGCACTATAACTTGAATGGCTTTAAGTGGCTCTTTCAATTTGAAGGCTTCAGCTCCTTCAACTCCTACAGATGAAGCCTTGGTGGCTTAAAGCAAGACCATTTGGTAATTGCGGTGTGCGTTTGAACATTGTTGAAGAAAGAAGAAAGTTTTGTCGCTGACAGATTGGGCAATTTGCGGAAGTTGGACAGCAGTGATTTCCTGGGTGATTCGGTCCTTTTGGAGATGGTGATTTGCCTTTCTCATTGATTTGCCTTCTGCTCTTGCAGCTATGTGTTGATTTGATAGACTCTGGGTTCCAGTTCATATGCTGCATTACATCTCTGTACATAGGCAGTGTGAGTAAGCAAAGAAAGTTTGCATTCTCTTGCAGATGACTGGTCCCACCACTGCCACTGGTGCTTGCCATTCCCTCGCTCAAATAACTGCTGTTTCTGCATGTTCCATATATTGCTCTGCCCAGACCAACTGCTCAGGGTGACTTGACTGACTTGTGCAACTCTATATTCATAGTGTATTGATATGGTAGACTTGGTTGTCCTCGTTGCTGTATTCACCACTTGATTGGCCATACTTGTAACAGATTGAAGTAACTCAGATAGGTTGGATTGAGTTTGTGCAATATGGCGAATAACAGTTAATTGAAGGTTCTTGCTATTTCATCTGTCAAGATATATTCGAAGGTAAATAAAATCAATAAATAAAATGTATGATGGATAACTATATACTGCCCAGAAAAAATCTTAAATGCATCACACACAGGTATTACAAAACGTTTTCCAAATGCTCTTTGTCTGCACTGGCTCACAGCCACTGGTGCTCATGATCACTACATACATACCAAGGTTGGCAATTCCCTGAATTGACCATCCTGCTGCAATGTTGCGCTTAGGGTTGTTGATTCAAGGGAATTACCCAGACAATAATTGAGACATGGGCACCTTTTTCCCACAAAGTCACTCCTTGTATATACCAGTTTGAGAAGGTCAGCAATATGCAGAATGCCAATCCATAGAATGCCTGTGTTACTGTAAATTTGTCACAAACTCTTCAACGATGAAGTTAACTTCATATTTAATGTTATGCTGAACTCTTCGAAAAAAGAACTTTAGAAATTTTGTGACAAGTGTGTGAAGGACCTCGAGTATTAATGAGATGCTGATGCATGCCCACCATTGTTTCGTGAATGGCACTGAATGCCAAAGTGATTCTCTTGATACTTTTTATGGCATCCATATTTTGAAACTATTCATGAACCATTGTGTGGTAAAGTTACTTATCCCCCTCAGAAATTCTCTAAAAAGTTTCAAGAGGGAGCTGAGCAAACATGGGTTTGTTTACGTTAAAAGCTGTGGCCAGACATTGTGAACCAATTGTGAACCATAAGCATGCTCTCCCCTGCTTACTTGCCTGGTTCCTGATGTATAGTCATAAATGAGCATGGATTCTGAATGGATGTGTTCCTTGGCCTTGCTCACAGGAAGGCATCAATCAGTCTTGATGCACAGTAATAAGGGTGTTGGGAGTCTTAAGAGATATTGTTTTGGTATATACTACTAAGAATTGAACTGGCTGGTCGTATTGGATTAGAATATGATTTAATGTAGAATCATCATGGAGCTTTCAGGCATTATCCAGTTACTCCACTTGATACTGAATTAAACAAAATCTTGAATTGACTCCAGATTATCCAAAACTGTTTCTTTCAAATGATTTACATTTACACTCTCTATTGACTCTAAATTTAATAAGATATAATTAGATACCCATTTTAGTTGATATACCTTTCTACGCTTTGCTCAGATTTCCAGATATCTTGGCACAATCCCTTCACTGGGTTGGCTAAGAGCAACCAATAAACCTTAAAATTTCGATTGAAATAAAAGTGAAACCTAAAGCAATAAATTAATTTCCAATTACGGTAATTGCTCAGTAAATATGTGTAACGCTCAAGTGCTTGTCATGAAGTGTTTTTTGATTTTGCCTTATATTACTGCATTTAGTCCGTTTTGGTAGATATTTTCTGGTTTATGCGCAATATGATTGTGAGAATGTTCGATTTATGGCACGATGCCCCTCACCCCATGTAAATTTCTTTATTTTAATCTATGAAGCTTAGTCGTAAGTGCGTTGGAGAACTGCAGTGCTGGTTATTGTGTAGAACTTTGATAGAAGTTATTCCGTTTATCTCATTCGGAAATTGTTTGATGATAGAAATGATGCTAGAGGAAAGATTCGGCTATGAATATTTGACATCTCCTAATTGCAGTGAACAGTGTTTTGAAATATATTGTGACACTTGAGTTATCAGATCAATTACAATATCAGACCAATTACCAGATGTGTTTCCTGGGATGTTCTCCCTACTTTTAAGTGGTGAATTTTACAAATATTAATATCCCACATAATGTAAATGAATGCAGTTGGCGTTATCTGCAATTCTCTTTTTGATTTAAAGTATTAATTACTAAAAAGCCTGCCTGTTATCTTTTATTGATGCTTGAAAATCCCATTCATCTTCTTTGTGTCAGTTTGCAGCATCTAGTTTTAATTCCTTTGAATATTTAGTAGCTTGATAAGTCCAATGCAATTAGAGCGATGAATGTATTGGTGCAGATTTGCCTTTCATGTTTTTAGCAGTTTTAACTTTCGGGGTGAGTTTCCTGACAGATTTCTATTAAATAACAGATACATGCAAAATGCATCAGTTATCCTCTATTGATATTTGAACAAGATATGTCTCCATAGTTTTTGTAATCCTCCCCATGAATCTACATGAATTGCAATAAAGCTGATATCTTGATGATGGTAATTGGGTGATTTGGAATTTTGAAATTAGAAAAAAACTTGTGTTGCATTTCATATTATTCTATAAAACTAACTAATGGCCCTTGTTTTGTTGGAGTACTTATAGAGAAATATTAGATCAACCATGCCCTCAAGTTACATGTAATAATTGTAATTACATATTTAATAAAGTATTTATTTTCTCGAATTTAGGAATCGACAACCTCGAAGTGGATCATTTTCGGTGCGGATAATTGCAGCCGTCAGATTCGTCACATAACATTAGAAAGAAAACACTTCCATAATATTCACTGGTTAATGTTGCTTCCCTTTAATCTGATATTCACTAAGAAGCAGCGAGTGTAATTTGCATGCTGTGGTTAGTGATTAGGAGAGACATGTTTTAAAGATCGACATGGCTCAAGGCACTCCCAGCAAATAACTATAAATCCAAATGCCTCATTTAATTACTGGCTGCAAGGCAAATTAGTCTGATGACTAATTGTGCATTATGGCTTTATTGCCAGCAGTAAATCTCTCTTACGGTGAGAGTCTTAATAACATTATGGTGTGATAATTTGAGAAAAGCAAAGAGTTATCGCTAATGGATTGATTAGATTTATTTGGTAAGACTTTGAAAACCAATAAGTCTTATGATGTGGCATATTTTACCACTCAGAGAAATTATGAGGGTCATTCATGTGATGGCATTTGATCTGCCACCAGGGATCACCACCTTTTTCACTTTTAATTCCACCAGGGGGAGACACGTGAGTGGCGGGAACTTGTGACATTTCCCAGGTTTTGCTGAAGCACTCATTAGGTGATAACCAGGCTTTGAATCAAACTGTTTGCTGTCAGAATGCTAAAAAAGTGAATGTTTGATGTTGGAAAAGCATTTTTGCTCTTCCCACATGTCAGGGGCCCTTTTTGAAGCCTGAATTAAAAGGATTGGATCCATTTGAAAAATCATGTCAGATCCAATTTGTCTAGGCTTTCATATGCAATCTAGCAGCCAGGAATTCAGAATGTTCAAATGATAATTCCTTCACAACATAAATCATGTAATTCATTCCGAATATTTTTTATCAATCAATAATCTCATTCTTAACAAATCTGGCATTCGGTGCATGAATTTGATCATTGAGCTTTCGCCCAAGGTTTCTTACTTCAACTTTGCGCGTTTCTTCAAGCACAAATGGAAAATGAGAACAGCGTCCAAACACAAAAAAAAAGTAATTTTCAAAGCAGGAAACTGGCCCAAGGGTTTATTGCAAACTTAATCCCCGCAGAATGATTTCGTAATTACTTGAGTGTGGCTAACTCCGTAAAACTCCAAGAGATGGCATGAGAATGCCGACAGCTCATCAATGTTATCCGATACTTTCATGATCAATGTTTTGTAATCGCTTCTAAACATGGCAAAAACCATTTGCAGTGCAAAGTGGCAAAAACGGTTTGATTTCTGCTATCTAGCCGATCGAGTAAGCGGTATAACTGGAGGCATTTGGGTAGAAAGATGTGTTAGCATACGCAATGAATGGTAAGTTGAAAGAAAACCACTGGAGTTGGCCATTGTGTTGTAGACGTAGCCCCTGGCGTCTTTTTCAATTTCAATAGCAAACGTCTGTGGAGGATCGTCTGCTGTTAACTGATGAGCGCCCAATGTTTACTGGAGGCAAACGATTTGGAGCCAGAAATGTTTGAAACTCGATGTTGCTTGATTCATTTGTCTTTAAAACGAGGCTAGCCGCAATTTCATTCGACTTACATGACGTGGAAGTAATATGTAAGCATTTGTCAGTTAGTTTGAATTCCTTGGAGATTTCGACGTAATTGGGAGATAGACAGGAGAATCGGAGAGACTGACGTCTGACGAATGAGATGTTTTGAGATAGTGGAGAATTAATCAAGTTAGATAATGCCAGGCGGTGGGATGACAGCATTTAGGTGAGGGTGATTACTGCAGCCTGGCCTTGAGATCTTCCATGGAAAAAGTTTATCGATTTACTCAAAGAATAATGGCACAAATCGACAAGTCACTTTAATTAACTGCTGTGACTGGTGTGATTGTGTTTCATGTGCAGACGCAGTGACCATGAATGGAGAATGAAGGCAATAAAACACAATTCATGTCAGAAAGTAAAGGAAATTCTCAATGCCCAGAGGTAGTATAAGAAAATTGCAAGAATTTTGAGTTCTTTTCAACTTCCAAATAAGGCTAAGATGTTGTCTGAGCTGGCTATCGAGTACACTACCTAATTCTCTTGGAGAACAAGGACGGGTTTGTTGTTCTTTTCTTTTTTGTTATGGATACAAGGTCACCACAGAACCTGATCATGAATCTTTAATCTGGTGCATCGACGAAGGATCAAACTTCCTTGTTGAACGCTTGGTTTAGTAGCGTTTTGACCGTGAAATGGAAAGCTTTGTTGCCGGAGCAATAGTGAGTGATGGTTTCACACTCAACCATGAACTGGCCCAACGCATCTGGGTGCCAAGAAAAAAGGTTGCCGACAAGAGTTTACGGCCGAAGCATTCATTGCGTAAACCCGTCCTTGGCGCTAGATTGGCCGGTAAGCTCAAGCAGTGATTTGGTCGAGGTTTCTTGCTCGTCTGCTCTGGGTATTTTGGCGGGAAGCTAAGGAAGAGAAGTCTGCTCATACATCTACATTTACTTGAGATTTGGAAACGAAAGTGAAAGAGGAAATGTACATAGAGCTGTGGTGTTTCAAAGCCAGTCAACTGCGGAGTACGTACATGTCTCTTTGAGATGTGTCACCAAACTCCGATGCTTTAACTGCAATAGACTTTATGATAAATGGGTCATTAACACTTGATGCATTGTTGAGACAGGACCCGGAAGTGGTCAGGAAGCAACCGGGTGAATTGTGCAAAAGATATTCATTATACGCTCCATGCCACTTCCTGTACGCAGGCATGGCTGCATATGTATGTTGTGAATGTGGGCCATGCTGCAAAACTGTGGGCTAAATCGGGTGCAGTCAGGGTTTCGCTGGGGCTTCTGTGACTCCTATAACTGCAGCTGGGATTCATCCGAATGTGCGGAATCATGCCTGCCTGAGATTAGGCAAGCAAGCTGCAGTATAGGGCGGACTCTCATCCTAATTCCTCTGTTGCATGATCACCCAAAGCACATGAATTATTCTTAGGCTGACACGACATGGCCAATATCCCATGATAACAAGGCCCCACGGCCACCTTTATGTCTGGTTTGTAAATGACCTCTTTTCAGGATATGGCTTTAGTAAATCCATGGATAGTAACTCCCATGGTACATCATTTACTTCAAAAACTTCACTCAAAGAATAGTTATTATGCTTGTGTGGTCATCATTCTCACTAAGTGAAATATTTCTATTTTGATTTATAAGAAGACCATAAATTTCTATGATGGATGATCTTTATTTCTTTTTGGGATTTGTTTTGGTGTGCATCCAAAGACCCTGGTCACTTATTCTGTAAAGACTTGAGCTGCCACATGGGACAATAACAGCTACCATAATGCATCGCAATATGTCATAGTAACTCAGAAGAATATATGAACACTCCATGCGGACAGTCCTTCTTCATTGTGAATAGTGATGTATTGTCAATGTGAGGTGAAATGCAGGATACTAGTATTCCTTCATGTAAAAATGCAGATTCTATGAAGAAATTTGTTTTGTATCAATCCATTACCCTAAATGAAAAAAAAATATGCCAAATAAAATTTTCCAGAAATTCAGGAAAAAGACAGATCATGTTTCATAAATAATCGAGTAAACTAACAGAACAGTGCAAGAAGAAAGAGTGGAATCCCATCTAAAAGGGAAAAAGTCCTCCCTCGGCAGGATATTTTTGCACCAAAAACTGATTTATTTCACTTGGCTCCAATTAAACGATTCCACTGGGGTTCAATTAAGAGATAAAAGAAGTTTCAAAGCTGGTAAATCTATTGCTTCAACTGTGTAGCTTTGTCAGGCAACAACACTAAACATAGCTTAGGACCATTTTTTCTCTGCTGAAGAAGATCTCGATAGGCTAGCATTGCGTGAAAACGGATGAGAAGAAGTGTGCAGGGGGACACGGTTGTACAGTGATATCACAAAGTCTTTAGTTGATTTCAAACCTCTTCTCTACAGATTTTTTTCAGGCTTTTTGCTAAAGGTTCCTTAAGTTTGCACAGTGCTTATGCCTTTCAGTGACAGTGATAATAATCATAGGATCATAAGGATGCCTGAGGATGGTGTTTTACTCTCTGCCACATTTCTGCTCTTAAGATGGCTTCCCAAATGAATAAAGAATCAAATAAAGGAACTTGATTGTGATGAATGACGTGTGGCAGATGAATATTTCGATATTATTACATCACGTGATTGCTTGTGTCTTTAATGTATGAACAGATTTTGTGTTTAATTTGACAATGGAAAAAAGTGATGCATTACGTGTGTTGTAATTAATAAAATTCCAATCCAGAACTCCATTGAGAATTCATGTAAGACGCGTGCACATACAGCATTGTTGATTTGCTCCTGAAAATTTAATTACTTGGCGTAATGTTGTCTAATTGGAATTGACGATGAATTTCTTCTTCTTTTGCAGATGGCGACCCTCTGAATGAGAAATGGTGAGTTTACCGTTTTATTTTGGAAGCGAAGCGAGAAGGCGATTTGCGTAAGAGAGAGCGGTTTACAAGAGGCCGCCAAGAAATGAAATTAGAATATTTTAAGAGGTTTTAGCTATTGTGGGGTAATCTGGAATTCAACAGGGGCATTATGGATGTGTGCAAGGGGATTTTTTGCCGCTGTGGAAGCAATTAGTTGTTAGCTGTGACTTGTTTGCGGCTCCAATATTGACAGCGTCAGCTCTTGTTGGTTTCTATGTGGTCTTGCATTCCTAACCTGTTTAATAATGGAACTTCTGCCCAACTCCATTGCACATCTAATGTTGGTAATGACAGTCATTCTGTTAGCTGAGGAATCTGAGCTTGCTTGATCAATGTGGAAACATGCTCTATGTGTTGAAATGGTTCCTGCTTCAAATGTTGTTTTAAGAAGGACACAATTACATTGGATAGAATATATATCGTTTTCAACCTTGAAATGAAAAAAAGTTGAATCATGACACCTGATTGATATTGCGGAGAGAACGTACGGGCAGAATTCAACTCACAGGTTCTTTTGCTTGAGTTATAAGAAAGAATTGGTCCTGCAATGTTTAATTGTGTTTATTTGCAGAAAGTGTATTAAGTAAAATAAAGAGAAATGCAAGCAGCTTGCGTATGAAAATAATCAGATTTAGCCGGTGTAATTAGACTAGCAGGGCTAGTCTTTAGGGATACTAGGTGTCGTCCAGTTCCGAGTCTACCATCTCCATGGCAACCACAGTAGTAGTACTGTCTATTTACACAAGGTGGCTACACTTTCTTCTTCTTCTTATTGGGAGTTCTCTCCTGTGTTTTGGAGCTCCCCTATTGATAGTTATGATATGGTCAATGATGTCAATCAATGTTAGTCAGTGATGTCAGCCAGTATATCAACCAGTGATATCAACAAGTGATGTCAGCCACTGATGTCAGACGGTGATGTCAGCCGGTGATGTCAGCCACTGATGTCAGCTGGTGATGTCAACCAGTGATGTCAGCCACTGATGTCAGTCGGTGATGTCAGCCACTGATGTCAGCCAGTGATGTCAGCCACTGATGTTAGCCACTGATGTCAGCCAGTGATGTCAGCCACTGATGTTAGCCACTGATGTCAGCCAGTGATGTCAGCCACTGATGTCAGCCGGTGATGTCAGCCACTGATGTTAGCCACTGATGTCAGCCAGTGATGTCAGCCACTGATGTCAGCCGGTGATGTCAGCCACTGATGTCAGCCACTGATGTTAGCCACTGATGTCAGCCAGTGATGTCAGCCAGTGATGTCAGCCAGTGATGTCAGCCACTGATGTTAGTCACTGATGTCAGCCAGTGATGTCAGCCGGTGATGTCAGCCACTGATGTCAGCCACTGATGTCAGCCACTGATGTCAGCCGGTGATGTCAGCCACTGATGTCAGCCGGTGATGTCAGCCACTGATGTTAGCCACTGATGTCAGCCACTGATGTCAGCCAGTGATGTCAGCCACTGATGTCAGCCGGTGATGTCAGCCACTGATGTCAGCCACTGATGTCAGCCAGTGATGTCAGCCACTGATGTCAGCCGGTGATGTCAGCCACTGATGTCAGCCGGTGATGTCAGCCACTGATGTCAGCCACTGATGTCAGCCGGTGATGTCAGCCACTGATGTCAGCCGGTGATGTCAGCCACTGATGTCAGCCACTGATGTCAGCCACTGATGTCAGCCACTGATGTTAGCCAGTGATGTCAGCCACTGATGTCAGCCACTGATGTTAGCCACTGATGTTAGCCAGTGATGTCAGCCACTGATGTCAGCCAGTGATGTCAGCCACTGATGTCAGCCGGTGATGTCAGCCACTGATGTTAGCCACTGATGTCAGCCAGTGATGTCAGCCACTGATGTCAGCAGGTGATGTCAGCCGGTTATGTCAACCACTGATGTCAGCCACTGGTGTCAGCTGGTGATGTCAGCCACTGATGTCAGCCGGTGATGTCAGCCACTGATGACAGCCTCTGATGTCAGCCGCTAATGTCAGCCGCTGATGTCAGCCGTTGATGTCACTGCTGTCAGCCACTGATGTCCGCCGGTGATGTCAGCCACTGATGTCAGTTACTGATGTCAGCCGGTGGTCAGCCACTGATGTCAGCCAGTGATGTTAGGCACTGATGTCAGCCACTGATGTCAGCCGGTGATGTCAGCCACTGATGTCAGCCGGTGATGTCAGCCACTGATGTCAGCCAGTGATGTTAGCCACTGATGTCAGCCACTGATGTCAGCCACTGATGTCAGCCACTGATGTCAGCCGGTGATGTCAGCCACTGATGTCAGCCGGTGATGTCAGTCGGTGATGTCAGCCACTGATGTCAGCCGGTGATGTCAGCCAGTGTCAGCCACTGATGTCAGCCACTGATGTCAGCCACTGATGTCAGCCACTGATGTCAGCCACTGATGTCAGCCACTGATGTCAAGTGGTGGTCAGCCATTGATGTCAGCCACTGATGTCAGGTGGTGATGTCAGCCATTGATGTCAGCTGGTGATGTCAGCCGGTGATGTCAGCCAGTGATGTCAGCTGGTGATGTCAGCCGGTGATGTCAGCCAGTGATGTCAGCCACTGATGTCAGCCACTAATGTCTGCCGGTTATATGATGATGTCAGCCGGTGATGTCAGCCGATGATGTCAGCCAGTAATGTCAGTCAGTGATGAGGTGAACAAACTGCGGATCGACCCCCTGCTAGTCTTGCATATGGAAATATGCTCCCGTCTAGTTCTGACACCAGTTTTGTCAGTAGACACCTTTTGTATTTTTGTTCAATTTCTGTCTGACGTGTTATTGTCCAATTTGGTGAAGCTGTAATATCATTGATCACATTTCATTTTACACCAACTAGTAAATATTTCGTAAAGCACAATATTATTAACTGTGGAGTTTTAAAACTATTTCTTTTCACTAACAACAACTGGATTTATTATGCTTGGAAATCCAATCTACCAGTGACACACCACTGCAATTGATGCTAGCAGTTGAATATGCATTTGGGTCAAGCCACAAAGGTGCTGCTCCAAAGCTGAAAACAGTTGTCAAAAATAAATCTTGTACTTTTGATAATAAATCATGAAATGTATATACTACGAACATGTACCTATACTGGAACCATGATGCCAAAGAGCTAGACCTTCCACTTTTTTAGGAATGGCCATTTAAATGGGAAATTGAAAAAACGTAACATTTTCACATTTTGTCACTTTTAACTTTCCAGGGGCTTAATATCTTTAAAATTAACTGCTTAGAATGAAATATAACACCACTGGGTCACCTTACAAGTGTTTTGAAAGCTCCCAATACACAGATATTTAAAATTCTACAGATTCAAATTAAAAAAAACGTAACAGGACAATTACAGGTCTAAGTACTGCAGCTGTAGCAATAATGATGAGATGTCAAATATTTAGCTACTTACTACACATAGAAAGTCCATAGGTATTTTCTATGCCATTTTTGTTGGTGAAACTACCTTTATATAGCAAGTATAAAGACTTCAAAATTATAGCCAGATATACAGTAACAGGACAGTAACAGGACAGTAAATAACTATGCAGTAACAGGACAGTAACAGGACAGTAACAGGACTCTTCCAGATGTCTTCAAAACCCTGGAACTTTGAAGACTTTCATAACTTAGCAATGCAACTGTGCAAAATACATACCATAGGCCTAATGCTATTTATATCGAAGTTACATTTCTTATTTCTCCCATCAACATTGGCAATTTGGATGAAATTAATGACCAGTAACAGGACATCTGAGTAACAGGACAAGTAACAGGACATGTATGTAACAGGACATGTAACAGGACCAGCTTGAATTAATGGTTGACTGTGAGTAGGTGCCACAGTGGAAGTATAAATATATGATTCCAGAGTCTGTATAAAGCATATTACAGTCATGTATCACTGTTTGATTGTTGTTTGACAGGGTAGGAATCATCATTGTCCTGTTACTGTCCTGTTACTGTCCTTATTTACACAATATCACATAAAACATTGCCAACCTCTTTAAGAGTTACTTTACAATCAAGCTGCAATCTAACAAATCTGTCAGGTACGCTTGAGTTCAAAGTTTCCAAGGTTATAGGGCAACCCTGACACCCATCAAAATTGTTAAAATGCTTTGTGACTGTTAAAAACATAACAGGACATGTCCTTGTTACCTTTAACAAACAGGACAAAAAGTAGCCGTCCTGTTACATTTTTAGCTTTTCAGGGGCGTAACATGAGAGTAACAAGGACAAAAAAGGACAAATGCCCCTTTTTCTTCATGCCCTGGCCCCAATTCTTGTCCCCCATGATTGCAAATTGGTGTATTTCTTATTCCATTGTTCCTCTGCACTCTTGTGATATAAAAACTATCCTAACAGTCTTTCAAAATATGAAAGGACAGGGGGTAGAATTTTAGCCATGTAACAGGGACATGTGAGGACATTGTCTAAAATCTACTTTTTCCCAATTTTTGCTTGAATATATCCTAAAAACTGGATTGTATCCTGTTGGCATCACTTAGGCCTGCAGATGTACACTTTTTTTAGTTAAATATTATTATAAAATAAAAAGTTATCACAATCTAATGGCGAGTAACGGAAAACAGTAAAAAATGTTACTCTGGAAGATTTACTTATATCTCATCAAATAAAAGGTTCCCAGGAGTTCACTATGCATGAAATAAAAGCTCAAGACATAGGTTATCATTTTAAACTTAAAAAATAGACATAGAAAGAATTACCTTAAGCCAGTAAAGTCATCTAATGACCATGGCATGCCACGAACGCTAAAAAACGTCATTTTTGGCCTGTTTTCATGACAAAAAAGGAGTACAGCTTCTTTATTTTTTGTGGTATTAACCTCAAATTTTCACACAATTTATTCTAATGTGTATACTTTAGTATGGCATTCCTTAATATTGCCTCAATTAAATACCCTTGTAGCTAATCACCTCCGAACTTACAGGACATGTTTTACTGCTCAGAAGCAGCACCTTTATGGCTTGACCCATTTACAAATAAACTAAGTGCATTTTTTGTCAATGAATTTCTGAACACTGTTGCACTACACCTGGCCAGGATGAAATGTTTTATTTATTTATTCAACTATTTGCATGTGTGTTTGTATTGTGTTGAAATGAGTCTTATGTTGTGTTAGCCATATGGAAATGGTAAAGATTGACAGCTGGGTTGTTTTTTTCTTGAATATGGAAAAACAAATAATAGGTAAAAAAAAAGGAAGGAGATTTTTGGCAGTCAATTTCGATCAAAGCCAAACGGTATCAGCTTCCTTCGCACCTTGCTTCAGAGAAAACTCAGATTTCTTAAAAGATTAATTTGTGCAGAAATTCCTTATTAGATTAATGATGTCACTTTAGAAGATTAAACTGGGAGTATCCAAATCGACTACAGTCTTCATACAAAGCAACTTTTTGCTAGTATGTAAAAACCTATGATTTGATCTTGTTGATGAATTGCCAAGACTTGAAAAGTATTTTCGAAATTGTTGTCGTGACTCGTTTCAAGAGGGAAAACGACTGTTCCTCTTTTTTTGTCGCAAAAAGTTTAGAATGTCATTTTCCATAATTAAAATCAGATTGTTTTGAGATATTACGATTTTTTATAGCAAAGGCGTAGTGCGACTTTTGAAATGATATCGCTATCTCCTGTAAAATTATTTTTACGGTAACTGTGATGTGACTCTCACACCGTCTTGTATGTTATAGCGGATACTTGACTTGCAAGTGACTACCCAAGCGATTACTCGAATTATGATTGTTTTCTGCAGTCTGTTGCTGTGATAATTTTCCTTGAAGCTTTAAATAGAGGATGTCCCATGTAAGTATTTTAAAGTGTCTTTTATTTATTGATTATCTTGAGACATTGATATCAAAAGTTTTGCTTGAAAAGCTGTGTCTTGGGTGCTGCAATCCCCAGACAATCAGACTGGACTATTTAGAAAAAAGAGAGCGTGGATTTGGATTGACTTGTTTGATATTCAAATCGAAGTCCTGTTTAATGAAATTTTTATCCGAAATTGCCTACGTGAGGAAACTTCCAATCTACTGATGTGACTTGGAGCTTAATTCAGTGGTTTGCTGATACGGTCTATTGAAGTGGGATTTTATCTGTGCTTTTAGTGGGAAGTCGCCTATTCAGTTCTATTGGTTAGTTTATCCCGAACATCAGTGGCTGAATTCCAATGCTTTCCTTTGACAAAAAAGGCTGACTAGGACTACTCTTACATCTGAGTAAATGCCAACCAATAGTATATACTGAAAGATGGGTGGGATTAAAATGGAAGCCCCTGTAGGTGAACATGGTGTTGCAGCATATTCAGAGGCATGATTCTGCACATTTCGATGAATCCAGATTCAGTATTTTCAGTATTAGGGTTTTGAAAGCCATATATTGAAACCCTGACTACACCTGATTTAGCGTTGCACAGTTTAGCTGGAACATAGAACGCAGCTTAACAAGGACAGTTCTTAGTGATTATGGAAGGATCACTCCACTAGAATTGAAATATTAAGTGCTCAGTGTATTTGTCATGGGAGCGATATCCTTTGTCATACCTCAGTGATAATTACAAAGGTTTAACTAGTTTGCTCCCAGTATATGTGTCACAAAGCGGTCCTTACTTCACTCGACTTTTTCTTAGCGCCACACTTGGCAGTTGTCACTGTGTCGCGCCTTTTCCTCAGATTCAGATGTGGTATTCGGCGTGAATGGGGAGAAGATCCGGCGATCAGTTGAATGTCTGCTAATGAAGTCCTCTTCTGCTTGCGACTAATATCTGGGGGTCAATGAATCTAAGCTGTGGATCGAACGGGGTGCTGGGGATACCCTCACAAATCTGGGTTTTATGACAAGGCACTCGGGGGCCACAAACATAAAGGGAGGATTCTGTAATCAGGCCAGATTCTCCCCGCAAGACTCAGCACTGTGTTCGGGCTGACTGTTATGGCCCTGGATAGGAAACAATGGCTGGCGGAGGTCATTAAAGCTCTTGTGCAGTCCTTGTGGTGCCCTTGTGGCGCCCTAGTAGGGCCCTAGTGAAGCCCTGGCAGGGCTGTAGGATGGTCCCAGATGGAGACAGGCTGACAGACCCTTGCAAGAGGCTAGCAGCCAGCTTAGCAGCACATTCAACTCTCTCTTAAAGAAATACAATAAAAAGGGGCCGGGGAAGTAGAAGAGAGGAAGAATAAGATTCGCTAAAGATAAGGGCTAATCTTTACTGCAGGGCTATGTTAGGCGTATCTGGTGTCAGCCTTTATAACCGTGAGCAGTGTGAAACTAGAGTGGGTCTGCTGATAAGAGCATAGCATCTTCTGCATGCCCACTCCCCCTTTCATGCATGGCAGCATCAGAAGATGGAGTGACAGGAGGACCAGCCAGCATCACTTGCATCAGCCAGCAGCATCCTACATTCCTGTATCCCCTAGCATCCCTCCTAGCATCCCGGGCTGATTCTCGAATTATGTGGCCTGTTATCTCCTTTGCTAGATGCAATTAATCCCAGTGGATTCCTTCTGATTGCTGCATGAATCATTCATGCATTGATATGCTCCAAATTGCTCATGCCACACAGAGATCGTGTCTTTGATCCATATATGTCTATTCGTTGGCAGATAATGACTTTGTGATATCACTGTACAAGTGTGTCCCCCTGCACACTTCTTGTCATCCGTTTTCACGCGATGCTTGGCGTTGCTTGCCTATCAAGATGTTCTTCAGCCGAGAAAAAAGGGTCCTAAGCTATGTTTAGTGTTGTTGCCTGACAAAGCCACACAGTTGAAGCAATAGATTTACCAGCTTTGAAACTTCTTTTAAGTCTTAATTGAACCCCAGTGGAATCGTTTAATTGGATCCAAGTGAAATAAATTAGTTTTTGGTGCAAAACTATCCTGTCATGGGAGGACGTTTGTCTCTTTTAGATGAGACTTCCTTCTTTTCTTGCATCGTTCCATTAGTGTATTTGATTATTTATGAAAAATGATCTGTCTTTTTGTTGAATTATTGAGAAAGTTATTTTGCGTACACCATTTTTCACTAAGGGTGACCATGATGAATGCATTGATAGATTGACAAACTGTCAGAAACGTATTCCCGTCTCCCACACTGACGAAACGTGCCTTTTCTACAAAAGATGAATTTCTTAGTGTATGTGTTTTTATATGCAGTAGGAATGCTGGTATCCTGCATGTCTGCTCATATTGACAATACAATACATCACAATTCACAACGAAAAACACTGTATGGAGCGGTGATATATTCTTTAGAGTTACTATGACATATTGTGAGACACATAGGGTAGGTATTATTGACCCATGTGGCAGCTCATGCCTTTATGGAATAAGTGACCAGGGTCTTTGGATGCATAAGGAAGGCTCTTCACATGATAGATAAGCAAGCAATGGTTGCAGTGTGGGAACAAGATATGATGGGCCCGGGAGATGGATGTGAAAAATATCGACATGAGAAGATTTGGCTTGATATATCGCAGCGGAGAGATAGATGGGGATTAGCACTAATGGATAGGTGGTGGGAGGGTAGGTGTGCCGCAATGGCTGACGCACAGATCAGCTTTCTTACGCTGTATTTCAAATGTGATGCAATGTGATGTTGCAGTTCAGAGTTATGGAAAGGACACAAAACATGACAAAGGGCCAAGGGATCCAGGGCAGTGCTGGTCACCTATAGGTCAGTGGGGTATGCGACAGCGCCCCTTGTGACAAGGACAATAAGCTAGCCTGCCTGCCAGATTAATGGCCGCAAGGTCAAGGTCAGTGGTAACTGAAAGCTTGGCAGTCGGGTCATGGCCTTGCCCTTGTCAGGTGTAGGGCTGAGGGAACTTTAAGCTTGCTCATAAAACCCTTTTGCTGGCATTGAGGTCTTATCAGCCCCCTTACATGCCCTGCGCTCAGTGTGTGCCCTCTGCGCTGGGACCGTAGACCTGACCATGTATCTGTACTATATGCGATGTATTCAAATAGAGAGAAGAAAAGGTGGAGCAAAAATAAATCTTGATATCGGAATACAACTCTGCGCCACACCTTGCCGAACAAATAATGAAGAAGGTGTGGTGAAATACCAGCCAAATATTAATTTTCTGGCTTTTTTATACGACATATATATTGTTTACGACTCGTGACTTTCTTCATGTTCTACATTATCGCTTCAATTTAATTTATTCACTTATGTTGCCAAAAATATTTGTGCCAGCAAGTTATGACTCTAAAATGGGATGACAATTGCTTTATCAGATTTGTGCAATGTTGTAGAAAATTGACGCAATGTTGT
This sequence comes from Platynereis dumerilii, assembly GCA_026936325.1. NCBI lineage: Eukaryota > Metazoa > Annelida > Polychaeta > Phyllodocida > Nereididae > Platynereis > Platynereis dumerilii. Next base: position 108,446,247 of record JAPTHN010000001.1, on the reverse strand, counting down.
AGATCTGGAGACTCCAAATTCAAAATTGGTGCAATGTTGTAGATCTTGAGAAACCAAATGCAAAACTGATGCAATGTTGTAGATCTTGAGAAACCAAATGCAAAACTGATGCAATGTTGTACATCTGGAGACACCAAACGAAAAACTGGTGCAATGTTGTAGATCTTGAGATATCAAATGCAAAACTGGTGCAATGTTGTAGATCTTGAGATACCAAACGCAAAACTGGTGCAATGTTGTAGATCTTGAGATATCAAATGCAAAACTGGTGCAATGTTGTTGATCTTGAGATACCAAATGCAAAACTGGTGCAATGTTGTAGATATCTTGAGATACCAAATGCTAAACTGGTACAATGTTGTAGATCTAGATGCTAAATGCAAAACTGGTGCAATGTTGTAGATCTTGAGATACCAAATGCAAAACTGGTACAATGTTGTAGATCTTGAGATACCAAATGCAAAACTGGTACAATGTTGTAGATCTTGAGATACCAAATGCAAAATTGGTGCAATGTTTTAGATCTTGAGTTACCAAATGCAAAACTGGTGCAATGTTGTAGATCTTGAGATGCCAAATGCAAAACTGGTGCAATGTTTTAGATCTTGAGATTCCAAATGCAAAACTGGTGCAATGTTGTAGATATCTTGAGATACCAAATGCAAAACTGGTACAATGCTGTAGATTTTGAGATACCAAATGCAAAACTGGTGCAATGTTGTAGATCTTGAGATACCAAATGCAAAACTGGTACAATGTTGTAGATCTTGAGATAAAAAATACAAAATTGGTGCAATGTTTTAGATCTTGAGTTACCAAATGCAAAACTGGTGCAATGTTGTAGATCTTGAGATACCAAATGCAAAACTGTTGCAATGTTTTAGATCTTGAGATACCAAATGCAAAACTGGTGCAATGTTGTAGATCTTGAAACACCAAATGCAAAACTGGTGCAATGTTGTAGATCTTGAGACACCAAATGCAAAATGGGTGCAATGTTGTAGATCTTGAGACACCAAATGCCAAACTGGTGCAATGTTGTAGTTCTTGAGATATCAAATGCAAAACCGGTGCAATGTTGTAGATCTTGAGAAACCAAATGCAAAACTGATGCAATGTTGTACATCTGGAGACACCAAACGAAAAACTGGTGCAATGTTTTAGATCTTGAGATATCAAATGCAAAACTGGTGCAATGTTGTAGATCTTGAGATACCAAACGCAAAACTGGTGCAATGTTGTAGATCTTGAGATATCAAATGCAAAACTGGTGCAATGTTGTTGATCTTGAGATACCAAATGCAAAACTGGTGCAATGTTGTAGATATCTTGAGATACCAAATGCTAAACTGGTACAATGTTGTAGATCTAGATGCTAAATGCAAAACTGGTGCAATGTTGTAGATCTTGAGATACCAAATGCAAAACTGGTACAATGTTGTAGATCTTGAGATACCAAATGCAAAACTGGTACAATGTTGTAGATCTTGAGATACCAAATGCAAAATTGGTGCAATGTTTTAGATCTTGAGTTACCAAATGCAAAACTGGTGCAATGTTGTAGATCTTGAGATGCCAAATGCAAAACTGGTGCAATGTTTTAGTTCTTTAGATTCCAAATGCAAAACTGGTGCAATGTTGTAGATATCTTGAGATACCAAATGCAAAACTGGTACAATGCTGTAGATTTTGAGATACCAAATGCAAAACTGGTGCAATGTTGTAGATCTTGAGATACCAAATGCAAAACTGGTACAATGTTGTAGATCTTGAGATAAAAAATACAAAATTGGTGCAATGTTTTAGATCTTGAGTTACCAAATGCAAAACTGGTGCAATGTTGTAGATCTTGAGATACCAAATGCAAAACTGTTGCAATGTTTTAGATCTTGAGATACCAAATGCAAAACTGGTGCAATGTTGTAGATCTTGAAACACCAAATGCAAAACTGGTGCAATGTTGTAGATCTTGAGACACCAAATGCAAAATGGGTGCAATGTTGTAGATCTTGAGACACCAAATGCCAAACTGGTGCAATGTTGTAGTTCTTGAGATATCAAATGCAAAACCGGTGCAATGTTGTAGATCTTGAGATACCAAATGCAAAACTGGTGCAATGTTGTAGATCTGGAGACATGCAGCCACTGCAACGTTTGCTCAGACACAAACTGGTTCTTGCTTTGTTTTCAAAAAAGGAATCTTAAAGCCTCAATGTAGGAATAAAAGGAGGACTTCATCTTGCACATTGTAATCATGCAATATTTCCAGACTCTTTTCAGACTGCATGGATGTGCCAAGTCAACCTTGGGATTGTCAAGACAGCCTTGTAACATGACAAGAGCTTTCAGGTCTGCTGTTGGCTTTTCATGGATTTTGCTGCAGCCTTTGTCTGGGAAATCATGTGCTTGGGTTTCAAACACGATGGTAATTTAGCTAGAAAGCGCTCCGCAGTTTTGTGGCATGGAGTTTTTGATATCAACCTTTCATATTAAAAAGACAGATATCCTCTTGCACATAGTATTTCTCTTGTATGACTTTTTGTCTGGTTCTACTCACGTATCAACATGATTTATTGTCGACTAGATTCAGAAATAGTTTTACGCTGCATACAGAAAAAAGGTGGTCTACGAGTCTTTCCGTAAAATGAATATTGTAAAATGACATTCAAAATCAGCAGTGACATCAGAGTGGAAAGGGAATTTTTCCCTTCTACTCCTCGTAATTTGTCATATACTCATATTTCATGTCAGAATGTTGTTGCTATGTCAAAAACTGTCCAACTTTACAGAGTACCAACTGCTGGCTTACACAAAAATGGAACTGTGGTATAATGATCTTTTTAACTGTGGATTGAGTTGTGTGATATCATGTTCCACAGTAATTATCTTCTTGATATCTTTTTGCTATAGCATTGAGCCATGGCTGTGTGCCTCTGATTCTTGATCTTCACTCACCTCTGTGATGTGTTATTGCTACATGCATTTATGTAATGAATACTTGCCATGCTTGTGAATATGACTTGGCAAAACCTTTCACTTTGATCTCTGGGGTGATGCTGTTGCTGCTTCTGCTGGTGGTGGTGTTGCTTCTCAGAGCAGCTACATGTCATCAAAGAGAGAGAGTTGGTGATACTTTGTATGAGAACTATTTCCCTTTACTTACATTAAGTAACCAAACTTTTATCCAGAAGTAAATGACATAACTGTATTGTTCCTCTATCATGGTGTTGCCAGACCCGGTACAGCCTGGTAATGATAATACAAGATGGTTTGGTTACAGATATGTATGCCGTGATAATGAAAACGTAAACGTCTCTGTTTCTGTTAAAGCAATTCATAATGCCAGACATCAAGTTCCGATTTTAAAGATGATATGCATTGAGTCTGGCTTTCCGCGATGTCCTTCCTTTCAATGTGAGAAATTGTGCATTACCAGACTTGTATCACAGGTGTTAGCCTTTCGCAGTTATTGTTTGGGTTTGCAATGTTCAGGAGATTATTCCTACATGAACCTAAATATTGACAAGGTGAGCAGCTTGTATACAACATTTTGTCAAGTATATTTGGCAGCTCGTTTAATATTAAACTGGTATCTCACCTGTCCTGTGTACTATTCTCAGCTATTCCTTGAGGTATGCTGTATGTACATAGCCTGTGGGTCATTGATGTATCTTTCATGAAGGTCTTTCAAGTCAGAAGTACAAGCATGATAAAATGTAAGGTTTCTCTCTGAATTCATATGTTTGAAACGAATTTCATATGATTTGTGTAGCCTGCTCCAAAGTGCTACATATTATGGCTTATGTACTTTTTTTTTAAACTTTTTTTTGCACTCTACCAAAGGAAGTTTTTCATGAATGGTGATTTTTCCTTGAAGTGGAAAAGGCTCAAAAGGCAACAACTTCTGTCAAAGCACTGTGAGACAGCAAGGGAAATTTGCACTTTGTACACATTTGTGCAGGTCAAACTGATGACACAAAGGTTAAAAGCCCCCAATTCTTTGAACCAGAAAACCTCATTTCAAGTTCAAGCAATTTCTTCCGGAACACAGGGAGAGAATGTTGGGTCAGGTTTGTATTTGCACAGCACACAGTGGCACACGCGGTTGCTCCTCTCTTTGCGAACCTTTTCCTGGAGAACCTTTTCCTCCAGCAGGTTTTCCTGTATACAAAATGTTTGCAAGAAAACTTTGAAGCGAGTTCTCAACGACACGAGCAAGTGCGCCGATTTCAGATGTGGGCGTTTCGTTGGATGTAAGTCTGAGACTGCCATACTCAGTCTTGTCTTCAGTTGCTAAAAGAGTCATTTTGTTCACAAATTCTGCTCTATCATCTGGGCCTTTGGAGGTAAAGGAAAGATGCTGCTAAAAAAGTCCAGATAAGTATAGGCCTAAATATACTAAACCTGAAAGGCGTGAAACCCGAACCATTAGTTGGGTCATATATCACAATTCCGTGACCGTTGAGAGCGAAGTAAGGTTTTATGATGGATTTGTCATCTATAAAGGTTTATCTAAAAATTGAGCGGGGGCGACCCTCCCAAAAGTGCGGGCTAACTCTGTGAGAGGCCTAAATTCAAAATGGCCGCCACCGACACCTTCGGAAATGCTATTTTCAATGGTTTGAGCTACAGTGATGTGCAATACATCAATTTTGGGGTGTATTTGGTCAAGGAATTCATATCTGGGAGTATTTTGGTGATTTGACCCATTTTTGACCTAAAAATCCAAGATGGCGGCCAGTTTTCGCTAAAAATCCGATTTTTTTAATGTTTCCCATATTCCTTCAACATAAGCGATTGTGGATAGGTTGAACCATGCAGAGTTTTGTTGCTTGACTATGTTTATGAAGTTATGGTCACATTTGACTAATTTTAATGGACAGAAGGTTAATAATGACAGGTTAATGAGGGCATGGTTCCGGACAAACTACGTTAAATATGTGCTTTTCAACGGCTTGGGCTACAATGATGTTCAATACATGGATTTTGGGGTTTTATGGGCCAAGGAATCCATATCTGGGGTTAATTTGATGATTAGTAGGCTTGTGACTGAATTAATCACAAAGTGGTCCCTTATATTGCATGGAAGAGTGTTTTTCTTCAACTTAACAGTACGTTTCGGGAAATTGTATCCTTCAACAAACATATGATTGTCAGAGAAAAAATATAGAATCTGAGGAATTCAGGTGTCATTTCAAATGTAATCTGAGATACCAACTCAATGGCATGAGACAAGTGTAGAAATGGCCAACAGTCTCACTTTGAAAAGGTTTCCATCTAGTTCTTCACTGCCCGGTTTGCTACTTTGCTTGTTATATTGGTTGACCAAATGACGTGCTCATCATGTCAAATTAACAACTAAATATGCCTCTATTTGAGCTACTAAGCTACTTGCAGTTCATCAGTAAGTATTACAGCAAACAAAAAATAACTTACTCAATTCTTCTTGCCTGCTGTTATTGTTCAGTTCAGTGGCTTTTCTAGAACAAAATCAATGGAAGCCTTTCAGATAACTTTTTTTAATTTCAGAATCTTTATTTCAAAGCCTTTAAGATAATCGGACTTTTTAACTTGGCTTACTATTGGTCAGAGTTTCAGACCATTTTCAGAAAAGTTGTTTGTAGGCTTGCCAGTTGATAGCCACCAAAGGTTCGTGACTAGTCATGAACATTTGTGGCCACCTTTTGACAGGCAGATGTGTCGCCATTTTCATGACAATAATATCATGTCTACAAGAGTCACCAATTTAATCTATCAAATCAATATCATTTGACTGTAATGATGCTCATGGATGTCTCACAGAACTTGATTGCCAAGTTAAACCAGGTGGCAGGTGCCTTCCAGAGCAATTTCAACATTTTTTACCAGTATCTTTACTGACGAGGCAACATAGCTGTGAATATATGCGTATAAATTCTTTCTGAAGGCATTGACTAATGATTTCTGGCTGTAGTCTGTATTTTATATAAAACATAGTAGCTGAATGTGGCAGATGAATATGAATATTTTAACAAGTGGTCCATCTGTAATGGAAGTAGCCTACTGATGAACACCTGATATCCCCGCAAGTCCCTCAATTTTGTATCAAATAATTCATTGTATTTGATATTGCCTTCATTTAATATGAAAACCACTTATCCATTTATCTAACCTGAACAAAAGTTATAATCCTATGATTTAGTAAGAGACTAACAGTTGCTCTGAATATGCACAACACAACAAATTCCAACTTCCGCCAGTCAGTAAAATATTTGAGTTTTGGTAAATACCCATACTACCAGTTGATTCCATCACAGCATCTTTGTGCACACATGCAAATTACAATCTTGGAAAGGCATAAAATGTCCACCCATTTCTACTGCTTCTTGCATTCTTGGCAACTGCATGAGTGACAGCAGCTGCATTATTATATTCTTTTGTTTAAGGAATTTGTAACTTTGCCTCCTCCAACCTAAAGTTAACCCATGTACATACACCCTCAATTTCCCTATTACTCTTTGGTTAGTTTATTGCTTCTACTATTATTGTTCGCACTTTCACAGGCTTTAAATCTCCTTCTGTGATATCATTCATTTATTGCTATCAACTTGACAACTTCTGTGAAAATTGAAAATTATTTATTTGATATAGCGCTATCTACAATTATAGAGTTTAATTTTCAGTAACGCTATACAAAGAAATAAGATAGAAAAACAAGTGGTAAATCACGTAATTAGTTAAAATCAGGGAGAAAATTTATGACATAATCCTTCCATATTTTCCACCCACAAACTCCAGCAACCAAGTTTAGTATAATTTAAATGCCACTATGTCTTTAAAAACCTCACTACAACTTCAGTACTAGAGAACATAATTGACAAGAGATGGTTTCAATGCAGAATTGGATCTAAAACAATCTCTCATTATGTAATGTAATTTTCAGAGAAAATTTAACTCACTGATGAACTTTGAGGTTGTAACCATGATGGGATGACGTCATTACCTATATGCTACACAACATAATATTCAGGAAAAAATCTTTAATCCATATTTATTGAGTCATTTGTTGCAAATACTTCTCCTGAAACCACTTTTAAAAAAAACAACATCCAACATGAAGACTTGTTATAATCACACACATATTGTTTCAGGTTTTATCCCTTGTGTTGACGAAATACTAGCAGTACAGTAGCTTGTTTAATTAATGGTTCAAAGGGCATTGTAACCATGGTCAACAGGGCATAAAAATCAAACCGAGATGTGAGGAACTACAAAATTATGAAATCTTCTTCAAAGAATGACTTACAGCCATTTCTACATAACAACTACACTAATTGATTCATGACATTGAGTTTGTCTCTCAGATGGCTTTTAAAATGACATCTAAATTCATTAGATTCTATAGTCTGTCCCTGACAATCATCAGTTTGTTGAAGGATACAATTTCAGGTAAAACACCAGTAAGTTGAAGAAAAACACTCTTCCATGCAATATAAGGAACCACTTTGTGATTTATTCAGTCACAAGCCCAGTAATCATCAAATTAACCCCAGATATAGATTCCTTGGCCCACAAAACCCCAAAATCCATGTATTGAACATCATTGTAGCCATAGCCGTTGAAAAGCACATATTTAACGAAGTTTGTCCGGAACCATGCCCTCATTAACCTGTCATTATTAACCTTCTGTCCATCAAAATTACTCAAATATGACCAAAACTTCATAACCATAGTCAAGCAACAAAAATCTGCGTGGTTCAACCTATCCATAATCGCTTACGTTGAAGGAATATGGGAAACATTTGAAAAATCAGATTTCTAGCGAAAACTGGCCGCCATCTTGGATTTTTAGGTCAAAAATGGGTCAAATCACCAAAATACCCCCAGATATGAATTCCTTGACCAAATAAACCCCAAAATTGATGTATTGCACATCACTGTAGCTCAAACCATTGAAAATAGCATTTCCGAAGGTGTCGGTGGCGGCCATTTTGGATTTAGGCCTCTCACAGAGTTAGCCCGCACTTTTGGGAGGGTCGCCCCCGCTCAATTTTTAGATAAACCTTCATAGATGACAAATCCATCATAAAACCTTACTTCGCTCTCAACGGTCACGGAATTGTGATATATGACCCAACTACATATACATCTCCGAGTCTACATGTACTTGAATCTAATGAAGATGAATACTTCTTGCCAATAAATAGGTAGCCTCCTCCTCGTTATATCTTGCCCCTTCTAGTGTTTTCACTCTTTCTCTGAAGTGACAGTGTCATTACCCACTCCTCCTGAAACCAAGCTTTTAGTACAGCACCAGAAAAACAAATAAATTAGGGAAAGGTGGGATGGAGAGTGATTGTGCTCCGGCCACTGGTTTCTCACTGATAGGGGTTGAATTGGCTACTCTGATTGAGTGTTGAGCAAGCTCTGTGATCTCAAAGAAAAAGCAACCATAGCCAAGGCATAGCCAGCCATTCCAGCAGCATAGCCACAAGCTGTAGCCACCAACCATTAACAGTGGACACGATTTAATTTCCAACTACACGGTTTCAAGAGACAGATAGTTGCAGTAGTCCCTTATATCACCAACCCCCACCCAGTTGGAAGCAATGTGTCCAAAGAGGCAAACCTCTGTTTCCCATTACATCCTCAATTTACAGCTCTTACTGAAACATTCTCTGGATGTCCTTTCGCCCTTTGCAGGCATTGCTGTGTTCTCACTCAATGGTTTCTTTTTCAACTAGAAAGCTTTCAAAGGTTATTTCAGGCCTACCTACTGCTAATTCAATTTGGACTATTTGGACTAACCAAGTCATTGCATTCTGGGAAGTGTTGACCTGCTAACCTCGTTTCAAGACATGATTTGTCTGATGCCCTGATCCTGAATATATTTACTAATGGTCCATGTTCAGTTCATAACATCTGTAGCAACATCATTCAAGTGGATAACTATAGATGAAAAGTATATCCGCAACAATGCACAATGTTTGCATCACCTTCAAATGATGGTAACTTGGCATGGTTCTTAATGATGCCTGTTTGCTGACATGAATGGTAACAGTATTGAATGATGTCTGCAGAAACAAAATGAAACACATTATTTTGCATTTATATTAGTATTTTTACTAGCTTTTTAATCAGTTCCTTTGCCTTCATCATTCCAATGTATTGATCGTACCTTGGTACTTGTGATCTATTTCCATGAAGCAAGGACTTTGATCTGCAATTAAGTCTGCCTTCAATTTGGTTTCTCTGCCAAGTTTGGTTTCTCTCTCATTGAGTGCCACAGTTCAGGAGAATCAGGACTCGGGAGTCGACTGGCTTAGTGGAATCAATAGCGAATGGATGTGGGGCCTTGAAATTTAATCGTTGTTGCCGAACGACGCGGTCCATACTTGAAATTGATAGATCGAATGTTTAATTCCTGGATCGAAGGCTTTTTACCTGGTGCATTTATTGATCAGATGTGGAAATATGAGAGGTTGAAGGGCTCTACAGTCTACACTCTAAAAAATGTCGGGACAAAATTGGTTTTTTAGATTCAAAATGGTTTTTTGAAAAACCAAATTTCAATGCAAAACCAACATGGATTTTTAAAAAAATCCATGTTGGTTTTTTGCATTGAAATTTGGTTTTTCAAAAAACCATTTTGAATCTAAAAAACCAATTTTGTCTGAAATTTTTAGAGTGTACGGGCCCTGAAGCATGCATCGCAATGGCAATTGTACACGCTACCACTTTATAATTGTTTGTCAATAAAGCGTTTGGCACTGACTGGAATGGCAGAACATGAGTCGAAAGCCAGGGTTTAATCCTCAAGTGATGCCTGGTGGTAATTCTAGTCGTGTATGCCAATAACTTTGTCCTATATCACCTTTATGAGGAGAAAAAAGTATACTGTTTCCCTATTTATTATAGCAATCAATATCTATACTTTTTCTTTCGTACATTTCGATTAATTTTCTGAAGGACATATACATACGAAATAGCTGGTGCTGCTTGTTTTTGTATCATGTATTATTTCAGAGGGGTGGGGATAGGGGCAGACCTATGATGGACATCAGATTCAATAATCCTTAGCCTAATTTCTTGGGCCCAATCAACCTTCTACAGTGTGCAAATGCAGTATGTAAAGCCTCAATCCGTCCATCCGTCCATCCTTTATTTAATACATTTATTAAAGTTAACTGTTGTCCGTCATCATATTTTATATTCTGTATGATATTCTGTAGTGAACTTCTTCTGACATGTCTTGCTTTGCAGCCTTTTAAAGTAACTAAATTCTCTTGATGGGAAGGAAGCTTTTTGTGTTTTGGGAATTTTACTCTCAAAGAGGCACTCTTATGTTCTCGACACACGCAACATTTTAGTCACTTTTAGTCTCTTCCTGCCTCTCGCCGAGTAACCAAAGAAGTCCCACCATGTTGTGTCTCGTGTTTTAAAAATCACTCTTAGATGAAAAGACTTACTCAAGGATGTGGCAGTCAGTGCCAGTCCCACGGGTATGCTGTTAATAGGCTGAGCATAGAAAGGGCTGGGTGTGGGTGAGGTGTGTGATGGTGTGCCCTATGTCTGTGATGTTGCAAGTCATTCATGCACGGAAGTCCCAAAATATCAGGAAATCATCAGGTGGATTCATTGGAGGCATTTGAAGCACAAACAAACCCAGAGAGGAAGGGATTATGCAATGTATGCAATCTTTACTTGCAGAGATTAAATCTCATGGAGTAGCGGAGCACTGCCACAGTGTGTGCGTGCTTTTATCGTTTAGCTGGAACTTGCTTAGAGAAAGAAATTGATGCTGAAACACCTGGATCATCTTGAGGCTATTCTTGCTGTATGTGCCTTGATGACTCTCATCGGCTGTGAATGTCACAGTCATATCAATTAGTGCCTTTTACACAGATGTTTCTTATAATAGCGTCAGTTCTTTTTGGTAGTACTTGGTGTCTTGCTCTTGCACCGTCGTGAGAGTCATGCACGGAATTATGCGATTTCTGCAGCTGCATATTTTTTGCCATCCAGCGTCATCTGCACACATCAACAGCATTAGCTCCGGCTGCTTATGCAGCATCATCTGCAATATTCTACGTGAGAGAGATATCATCTCCAGAAGGACTCCATCAATTTGTAGATTGCAGTGCTTAGCACGGCTTAGATAAGCCACGAGTCTGAAGTGATGGAGATCAGGAGGTGTCCATCATGTGGGGATTGGGAAATGTATTGTGTACAAGACTTCAGGGCTGGGGATGGAAAAAGAAAAGCTGAAAAAAGGCAGAAAAAAAGCTCACGCCTGAATAGCATGGTCTCTTCAATAATGCCTTTGGGGATTGCAGTTGTAAGGGACCCCTACTCTTCATTGTAACCCAAGCTGAATACACGTATTTAGGAAGATAGAGCCATGGCTGTGAATATAAACGGTGGCTTTGAGGCATGTGACTGGCGGACAGAGATAGGCGCAGATGCCACTGCTGAATGGATGGCTGGGATTAGGGGATACTTGCTGAGGCCGAGGCCGAGTGATGTATAAATGCTGGACTTGTAGTGGACAGCCGGGTATTAGGGTGCATGTCAGAGGTCAAGGGCTACTTACGTGGACAGCCCTTAACCCTTTAGATGTTGCCTCCTCTGATGCCTGCCTGTGATGCCTGTGATGCCTGCTAGCAGCAATTGGCATCCTGTTTGTCTGGTCTATTCAGGACACTTGAGTGAAGCAGGACAGAAGCAAGACTGGAGCAGGATTGAAGCAGGACATATGTCAAATGTCTGGATTGCGGTGTGCATGGGGCAGCCTTACACAGCTCATGGATTGCTCTCTGCCCTGCAGCCAGGGATTACGTGGGATCCAATGCCAGCGATTCATTTATGCATACATATTCTATGTCAGGGGAGTGCATGGTATAGCCTCTGGGGCAGTGCTCCGCTACTCCATGAGATCTAATCTCTGCAAGTAAAGATTGCGATACATTGCCTAATCTCTTACTCTCTGGGCTTGTTTGTGCTTCAAATGCCTCCAATGAATCCACCTGATAATATCCTGATATTTTGGGACTTCTGTGCACATGAATGACTTGCAACATCACAGACATTGCTTACTTAAGTTACTTTGCATCTTGCTTGCCCTCGCAGAGTCTCTCGCTCAATGTAATGTCATGATACTTCTGAGGTGTCTACTTCTCTATGTTTGCAATTATACATGTCTAAACTGTGATCTATCTTAAATAGACACCTCTTTGCGAAAAGAAATGATAATTTTTTCAAACATTGCTCTTGTCTTTTACATCAATCTACAAATAGCTGAATAGGAAGTAATATTTATGATGGAATAAGAGAATGCCATTTCTCATGTTGAAGTATTTGAAACTTGAAAGATAATTCACGCCTGAAAGAGATATTATGGATTTCATGAGACAATTCCTTTTGTGCTAAACGCCTTGAAAAAGACCTGTGACAATTTCCCACATTTATCACCAGACTCAAGGTGAAACAATGTGAAATGTCTTATTACTGTCTGCCTTGCAGATGAAGGCCTGGGTGCTATAGCTCTCTCCATTCAAGCCTTCTCCTCTTTGTTTAACATTCTGTTTAAGTGGCAAGGTAACAGAAAATATGAGAGAAAGCATTTTCACCCACAGAAATAAGGACGTCAATGTGATGAGGCTTAGTGAATTGATGCAGTGATGGAGACAGGAATGAAAGGCGGCTCTGAAAATCACGACTGAAAGCCAAAACTGAAAGCAGAACTGAAATCCAAGCTGGGAAATCAGGACTGAAATGTGTCACGAGCCAAGACTAGTTCTAAGCTAAAACTCAAGCCAAGACTCCAGATAAACCAAATTTGAAAGCCAAGACTCCAGAAAAACAAAAATTGAAAGGCAAGACTCTATATAAACCAAGATTGAAAGGCAGATAAACCAAAATTGAAAGGCAAGACTCTAGATAAACCAAGATTGAAAGGCAGATAAACCAAAATTGAAAGGCAAGACTCTAGATAAACCAAGATTGAAAGGCAGCCGTGGAAGCTGGACTGGAAGTCAGGACTTGAAGGAAAACAAGGTTTGCAACTTAAAAGCCAAGACTGAAAGCCAATGCTCTTAAATAGCAAGGATGAAAGCGATGGCTGAAAAGGCTAAGTGTTTTTTGTTGAGATTTATTGTAACATGTCTCACACGTCCAGATTAACACAGGAAATATATCATGGCAAATGTTTTGTCTGATAAAGAAAGTAGTCTGCTTTTGGAACACTACAGGGACAGGGCAGTATGAGGCCACTTTGGGCTAATGTGTTTGGGAGATGCATGTGCTTATTAATACTTATCTGTCCTGTAGCTCCTGTTGTTGTGGCCCTTATTCTGTGTTAGTGCATTATGTGTAAGTGGTGAATATGGTGATGGACTGTGTCACTCAAGCCTCTTTCTGTGTCAGTCTGTGCCAGTAAGAGGGGCTCTCTCTGTTTCTGTGCTGGGTTGCTTGTAGGCTCTTTTAGCCTTCTTTGGCCCATTTTGCCCATTTTGGCCTGGTTTGCCTGTTTATCTATTTGTGAGGAGTTATTGAGGCCCTGGGCATATCTCACACTCGTGGAAATGGAATCTAATGAGGAAATGGAAGGGAAATTGGACTTAGAGTGTGTCGTGTGATGTAAAGCTATGAGTGGCCTTTGTATGGGGGATGGGTGAGACAGGGTTATTGCTGTGGCATGCTCCCTGACCCACACACATGCTTGCAATGCTTTACACCCAACAGGTCAGTGGCTCTACTGCCTGGCTGTCAGGATGGAGCTGTAACTCCCATTAGATGTTCCACTTCCGCGGCCATCTCAATGCATTTCAGCCTCCTCAGCATATCCTAGCATCTCTATCTCTCAGTCTATCTTCACTGCTCCGGGCCACTCACAATGCTTCCACACAATGCTTCCATTCTGATGGGCTTTGTTTGCTTTTTTTGTCCAAGAATGGTCTGAGCAGGGAGCTGTTAGTCCCATTTACTCCAAGGTCTGAGTATTGTTATGCTGCAACTGTTGTGTGATACATGACACAACAATATGCATGTTTCTGAAATCTGAATCAAGCAATAAAAACGGTCTTTGCAATTTAGAAAAGAAATGATAGATCCTTTGCGCTGTCAGACCATGGCTATATTATTTGTCAGACCCATCTAAGGACCACCTTATGACACTTGACGAGCTGTCTTGATTATAAATTATTTAGTCACAACATTTTCAAGGACCCATCTGAGTGATGATGTGACTGCATGTAGTTGCATGCATGATTCATCATTTATTGCCTACCCCCAGGGTCCAGGCATATACACTCAAAAAAAATTCAGACAAAATTGGTTTTTTAGATTAAAAATGGTTTTTTGAAAAACCAAATTTCAATGCAAAAAACCAAAATGGATTTTTTTAAAAATCCATTTTGGTTTTGCATCGAAATTTGGTTTTTCAAAAAACCATTTTGAATCTAAAAAACCAATTTTGTCCTGACATTTTTTAGAGTGTAGTATATTTGTTCTGTCTGTTTGGGTAATTCTCTGCCTCTGGTTGGCTTTGCTTGGTTCGGATGCTGTTCCATTTTATGCAGCCAATCAGTCAGTCAGGCCAGTGCTGTGGGTTAGCTACTGAATATTGCAGATGTATATCCCCTGGCCTGATTGCAAATCTTGTTAGGTGAACACGGACATTTGCAAAGGACATTAGGGGGTGCTCGGTCTCCTGGCCTCTCCTGTGTGCAGTAAACATAGTAAATCATTAGGTGGATCTGGGGGAGAGTGCAGGAGGGATGTTTGTTTTATCCAGGTAAGAGCTACTGAGACACTGTAACTAACTGTAAGATATTGAGGCTGACACCCAGCAGACACCCAACTGACACCCAACAGACACCAAGGCAAACAACATCAGTCTGTGACAGCCACTCTTACTCACAGAATCCCAATTCCCAACACCATGCAGCCACTTATGTTTTGGTGGCTTGACTGGAATCACTGAATTGTTCAAGGTCATTGGAAATGAAATTTTGTGTACTGGTCCTCTCGACAAATTCGATCAGATGCCCCATCAACAGAAATCAAACGTGTCTCAGCAGTCATCACCAAGTTGGGCAAAGCAGGCAATATGTTTACAAATTATATAAATGTCATCTCTCAAGGACTCCAGAAGCTCCAAGTGGCCTTGATCACCTTTCTATGATATTGAAATCGGAATATAGTTCTAGCTCCAGCAATTCAATTTCAAGTTTCCTCTTATTGGAGCCTGGCTATGTCAATAAGAACTTGGGAATCTGTGATTTACCTTGTCATACTGTCTACAAGTGGACCGCTGTTACATTGCCACTCCTTTTTCCAGCCTCGGCAGATCAGAACATATGCTGTCATATGTTGTCACCTAGTGATTGTGTGATATTCCGCGAGCTCCTGTGAGCGGTCCACATCATTTCAGTCTGAGGAACTCGCACAATTTTGTCTGGAAGAAACTGGGGCTGTTTCTGAGTGTGCTGATGGCCTTGTCTACTTCCTTAGAGAATGCGATTGCCGAGTCTGAATCTGGTATACATCAATGTTGGATAGAAATTTTGTGAATGTGCAATGAAATTGGACCTATTTCTTGGGACAGCAATACTGTAGCATGCAAATTTTTGTGCCAGGTGGCAGCAGCATGCAATTCTGACTATCTCAAGACTGCTTGTCATGAAAGTGCTTAACTTTATGAATAATGTACACAAGGTTCTCTCTCTAATTGTATAACACCAACCTTGTTCTTCGATCTGTGAAAAAAAAGCTATCCCAACAATATTTGTCCATACTTTTCACAAAGGTCGTTGACATGGAGGAAAACATATGCATAGAGTTGGCAATGAAGTATGGCTGAATTAGCCTGTGTATGAGCTTGTTTGTTTCAGGCTAGACTAGAACAAATCCCCATTTGGCAAAGTCGAGCAGCTTTAAGCCATGATTTGCAGCAGCCATGACTCTGTGTATGTCTTGTAGCAAACTGCACCAGTGACGGGCAGGGATTGTGAGCCTAAGCAGCTAAGTATGGCTGGCAGCAGATCCCCCCAGGATTAAAGCAGGTACAGCCAGGTGCAGGGATTGGGCAGACTGAGCTCTGTGAGCAGGGAATGGCCAAGGACTAAACAAGGACTGAACGAGGTGAGATGAGAGAGTTTTAGGAGTCTCTTGGAATGGAGTAAAACAAGAGTCACCTGTGGCACCAACACCTCAAACAAGTCCAAGAGTAAGAAAAAAAGTGTAAAGAGCCTTGGGAGACACTCTGCTCCTATCCTTGCTCCCAGCTCTCTGTGCTGTTACAAGGACAAGACTAGAGGATTTCAGTCTGGAGTGTGGACTGTGGAAGATGGTCAGTCTGTCCTGAACTTTAGAAGTTTGAGAATTAGGTCGTCCACTGGTTGAATGCCTTGGAAACTCCTGTTCAACTTGAAATCCGCATTTTTAGTCCCAGTTCTTGGAGCTTTGTGCATCCTACACTGCATTAAGGCAGTGACCCTGGGCAATGCTCATCTGGGAATGGCTGTGTGTACATCAAGCTGGATTAGGAGATCAATAGACAGAGAATTCACAGACCTGCCTCTTGGTGGCTTCACTGGCTTGCTGGGTGTCTTGCTTGGTGGCTTGCTGCAACCTGCTAATGAGGTCCTCCCGGTGAGAATGGGCCCAAAGTGAATTCCCTGTTTGCCGAGCTCCCCTGCCTCTGCCTCAGTACCTAGGCTACATCAACTTCCACATGCAGATGTTCGTGCAATACAATTATACAGCCAGCCCACAGTTTTGCTAATGAAGTCACTTAGGCTGCCTTGCGAGTTATAGCCGCAAAGCTGCATGATTTGTCATCGGGACATCAACGCGTTTATGTTCCATGTAAGCTGAGCAGCAAAAGAGGACAAACATGATAGCGGAAGAAGTCAGTGCACATAGAGTGAGCTTTTCTCGGCTTAAGCGCAGAACTTGGGAGGACTTGGGACTTTCGGGACTTGGGGAGGCTGAGAATACTAAGAGATAAGTAAGATGGTTCGGACAGACCAAGGCTGGTGCTTATGCGAATTTGCTGCTGATGCTACCGGTTGAGTTGCTGTAGGGTTTCCCTGGGCCTACACCCAGCTCCCGCTACAATCTGATCAGGCGAATCTGCAATGTAGATGCGTTCTTTGTGCCGCTAATAAGGATTTGCAAGCAATGCTTCAGATGCAGCTTGGCGCTCCATCAAATAAATGTATATCCAATTGGGCAGTTGTGGCCACCTTTGGGCTGCCTGCTGGGATTGATGTGGCTGGGGAAGCTGCAGGGATTAGCCACTTCTTCCTGCCGTCAGCTGATGTATGGTAATTAGGGGAAGATCTTCTCCTGCCTCCTCTTCCTCTTGCCACTGCTGATGCCACAGCTTGCTGCTCCAGCTTGCTTCAGTTTGCTGCTTCAGTTTGCTACTACAGCTTGCTGCTATAGCTTGCTACTGCTACTGCTACCCCCACTGATGAGCTCCTCTGATGCTACTTCCATAATGACTCCAAGATCCTCCCCTGGCCTTCAGCGCCCAAATGCATTTCCTTCACTTGACATGTAATCAACACTCTGTCCATTTGTCTCATGTCACAAGCAGATTCACTGCATCTCAGGATTATCCGCTTGGCCTCCGGGGATTTCTCCAGTTCCCCGGAGCCCCTTGCCAAGTCGCGGATTAGGCATTCGTATCCTGCAATTAAATGAATAACGCTCCATGCCGAAATGGGTCACTTATCAATAATTTAACAGCATTTACAGCATTTATTCCTTCCGATTTGTTAATTGTGACGCATAATTTCAATGGCAGCTCATTCGACATTCGCGTCCTTCTCTTCATATGATAAATGGCACGCTGTGTGATTCAGGGTCGAATAGACAGACAGTTGAGTGAGTAGACATAATATGATGTGTATATTTGCATGGTCATATTGGTGTAGATTCAAGCCATTACTGAAGCAATTCATCAATCCAAAGTTATGTGCCGGGTGCCACACTAGGTTGGCTCTGATGACAGGCAATGGGAGAAGTCTAATTTGACCAATGGGCAGCATGGCACTGAGTGTGCTCTTGTCCCTCCCTGAGGCCTTCCACCTGCTGATGGCAAGTGGCTCCCTTTGGACTATTGGGCTGGTGGGGAATCTCACCTGGGACCTGTCGTACAGTTTGTACTCATCGCCATAATTGCATTGGTTTGCCATGCAGCCGGGGGCGGATGTGCCTGGAATAATGGCATCCAGCGATGGCGCCGACCGGGGTCTCTTTTGGCAATTTGTAGCTGCTGCAACAAGTGATTGTTTTGACATCCCCCTCCCCATCAACAGCTTTCTGCAACAGCTATCTGCATCACCACTAACATCACCTCTGCAGCCTCAGCAACAGCTTCAGCAACAGCTTCAGCAACAGATGCAGTAGTGGATCCAACAGGAACTGCAACTGCATCATAGGAAGGCCATGGCAAACATCCCTGCCAACTTGTCCAACTGTGCCTCACAACTCCTGAACTGTGCCTCACAACTTCTAACTGTGCCTCACAACTCCTGAACTGTGCCTCTGGATTGTGCTCCTCAATGGTGTTATTGTGAAGTTGGGACACCAAAGGCATACCATTCTTCTCATCTTCTATCATCAATATATACTCATTTCATTCATATTTGTCCAAACACACTAATGGAAAATAAAGAATTCCCATTATGAAACCAACCAAGTTAAAAAGTTGGGACATTTACACTATTCATATACACTATTGATAATTGTGTGCTCACTCCATTTACTTATTTGCCTAGCTTTATTTGTATTACAAAATTAATTGAAAGATATATGTTTTGCCGGAGTCACGGAAAATGAAAGACAAATAATTGCAGCGTATATCTATAATCAATGTCATATTTTTTTGCATCCTTGTAATAATGTTGAGAAGATCTTCATTCATGGATCAATGTGTTTCATTTCATGCCTATGCTTTGAAGTCATGTTGTCAACATTTAGCAGAAGTATCATCTTCAGATGACTCTTTTCAATAAATGTAGATGGTACTGATGAAAACATCTTGAATTGAAATAAAATATACAGAAGTACTTCACATTTGTCGCAACTGTCACATACAGTCCATTGTATATCTCCTCACTATGAGTTGTGTATGTCTTAAAGCTGGAATCGTATTATTTCAAAAAGAACTATGCCGAAACTTCTTTGGATTCAGCCAAATAATGCTGATGCAGCATCAAACAGATTATGACTAGGTCATAAGGCTGAGTATATTTATATGGAAATGGGAGAAGAAAAAGAGGTTGGTAAAAAGAGAGATGTGTGCAAGGATAGCTGGATAGAGTTGATGGCAGTGGATAAGTGGAGTGAAAGGCCAGCCTGACATTTCTCCCTAAAGCCTCCCATTAATTCCATCATTTCTTTGGCCTCCTGCCTCCTGTCAAACCTCCTCCTCCTGCTGAGGCTCCTTGTGGGGTGTTTATAGTCAGATCATCCTTAATATGGCCTGTAACATTCATCCATGGCAGTGATGGCATTATTCCTACATGAATCCATAACAGTAATCCATGACATTCATCCATGACATTAATCCATGACATGGCATTAATCCATAACATTCACCTTGTGACATTTGCTTGACATCCCTCCAAGTGAAGATGGGGACAAAATAGGGAGACATCTGGTTTGGGACATTTTACAATTTGATGAGCTGGTAGACCAGAGCTGAATCACCTGAAGAACCATGTCAGAATGTCAGAATGACAATACAATGGCCTCTGATTATCAGTGATTTGTGACATGTATATTAGTGCAATAACACTGTAATTGTGATCGACATGGCATTTGGCTGCCACTGGAGTATATTATTCATTGCATGTGCTTTGACAAATTGTGGATATGGTAATCGGTGTCTCTCGTTTCTCCTTATTAAGTCTCATTCTTCGAATATGAAGAGGTATCAGTGTTATTATTGTTCTCATTTACCTAAATACGTGACAAAAAGGCCAATAACTTCACTATCCTCCAATGCATGGAATAATGCCATTATGAGATTGGCAAATAAAAAGGAGTTACACTATATATCACTGAAATTGTTTAGTTTATATGGCTAAGTCCTTGGCTGACCTTGTGACTTATGACTGGTACTAGCATAGCACCCGTGGAATGGGGTAGAAAATATTGAAAAAAAAATTATAAGTTTAAAGGAGGAAACCCAGATAAGATATTTGTAGGAAGTGAAAGAAAGCTGCGTACGAGTTTTCATGGCTAAGCAACGAGTAATTTGGGAGGAGTAGCATAAAGCATCCATGAATTTTTAGTATGATGATGATTATGGAATTTATAAAGCAAATAACTCTTGAAAGAAATGTGTTCTAAACCTTAGAAAGAAAGGTGTTGTAGACCTCAGAAAAGAAAGGTGTATATTGTCTTTAACTGACAATCTCTTCTTTCTGTGCCCTTTTGTATACTCATACTATACAAGCCTATACCCCCTTTACTTCTAATACTCCCGGTTTACTCCCAGTATACTCCCTTCTCTGATGGCACAGAAGCACTGCCAAGCAAGCTCTTCTTGCAAGTGACATTTGGAGACAAGTTGGCTGTGGTGCGTCTGAGACTCTGTGAGACTTGTTCTGAGACCTGCTCTGAGATGATTAGCGGAGATGCAGAGGAAGCCCTGGTGTGGTCAGTTTACTTGCGTGATGTCTGGACTTGCCTCTACAAAATGGGCCCTGCCAGGACTTTCTTTGGCCTCCCTGACCCCTTCTCCTGCACGCAACACCCTTAGTAAAATGGTCCAAGGACCTCTGGCCTCCCCTGGCCTCCTCTCCTCTCAGCCTCTAATAATGTCTTCCTATTTCAACGACTTGTGAAGATTACTTGTGTTGTGTCCCTCTCGTCTGTGCAGCCACAGACGTTGTGATCAAATAAGATATTTTGGATCATTACGACAATCTTCCGTCGTCTGTTCATTACTAGGGCTCTTATGCTTATAGGTACACTGTTAAATTATAATTTTTTATCAGATTAAATGATTGAGTGTTGTGCAATTCCTTTGAGCTAACATAGCTTGTTGTTTTTAGTTACGATAATCTGTCCGTTGTCATAACTTGAAGCAACAAGCTATGTTTGCTCAAAGGAGTTGTGCAACCATCCCACTTAATCATTTAAGCTGACTCAAAATTCCTATTTTACAGTGCATGGATTGTCCATGTGTATTTGTTTGCTTTCCAATTAAAGCCTTGGATCTTTATGTTAAGGTCTGTTATTAGAAGTTATGAGAATACTGTGCTTGAGAGTCGTGAAATCTAATCAAATTTCAGGTTTATGTTTCAATTATCTGTTTGATAATAAAAATTGAAGAGCATTCTATGAAATAAGGACATTTAGCATTTAAGTGAGTGCCCAGCTGCTGTGTCAGTGTGTCATGTTGTATGATATAATGTATATTTCAGACCAATTTGGAACAACAAAGTTCTAATCCTTCTGTTTCAAACTTTCCATGTTACTGATGTTCTTTGTGGTGCCATGATTCTGTCAATTGTCTGACATTACTTTTAACTGATGTGACAGTGGAGTTGAAAGTCCTGTTTAGCTGCTCTTGGCATTCTTCATCTTGGGCAGCTGGTGTTGTAGCTTAGAAGCCCATCACTGAAGAGAACATGATGAGTCTCTGTTTGCCTTTAAAGAACAATGAAGTTGAGCTCAAATGATGGGTTCACCAATAGATCCATTACACTGACCTACCACTGCTACCAGCCCTTTTCAGGCTGGCTCCGAGGAATCAATGCTTTGGCAGCAGACTTGTCCTGCAGTTGAGTGATGGTCAGTGCAGGGCCATTGTCCTGCAGATGTATGCTGCAGTTGATTCCACTGTAGGGAGGACCCTGCAGCTCTCAACTTGATGACCTGTTTGTTGAGCTTGACCACAACATGTATCTGGAGAGCTATAAACTGTTCGCTGCATGGACACACTTCACATTGGGACCACAGTGCCTCCCAAGCTTGCAATCCTCTGACTTGCCCTGTGTTGCCTTGTGGTGCCCTGTAATGGGTAGCAATATGTTGCTGCTCGTCTCAGATGTACCCATGCAGACTCCAGTATCTCCAACTCCATAATTCCATCAGACTTCGTTTGTCTTCGTGTCAATTTGGATATTTCCTTGAGGTACAATCTGAGAGGTATGGCCTCTGACAAAACTTCCAAAAAGGCCCTATATTGTCCTGCGGTGCCTCGTTGCAACGGTTGCAGTTTCTCTGACAGAGATGCACGATGATCTGGTTGATATATCAGATTTTTGTCTGGATGCCTTGGGCTCTCTAGCACGTGCTATATGTAACATTGTAAATATGAATAGGTTTCCATACTGGGTTGCTACATTGTATGGACATAATATGGATCAGGAATGATGTATAAGTACATATGTATACTGCTGATGCACTGTTTCCTACTACTTTATGATGAGGGAATATATCTTGTTTTGGAAGGTGCTGAAACTACATGCATCGTAATTTGTTGGAACTTGGGAAGTGTTGAGTGATTGTTTGCCTGACAATTACTCATAAACTGACCAGGAGACCTCTAATCACCTGCCAGTGACCACATTGGCTGGTGCACTCTTTTAAAAGCCCTGCATGTTGGCATGTTGCTGGTGTGACGGAGGTGACATGTCATGCAAGCCAGAAATTACATTTAGAGCAACAATTTGTTGCCACTTGTTGCAGCATCTATTAGTTGAACACCACTGATCATGACATGCACATGCAACCTTGCAGCAACCTTGGAGCAATGTTTGCACAACGTTTGTGCATCTCCCTGTGACCATGATGATCATGGCATGATCTGGGAGAATTGTGTGATTCGCTGATTCTGTTTGCACATGGATTGTCACAACAATCAGTTGGAATATTATGGGAATTGGACATGTGATTGGAGCAACAACCAAGCTGATTGCTCTGACCATCCTGATACAATAAACACACAAAGCAACACACGTCCAGTGGAGAATTTCCACAACAGAACTTCCTTATGCTGCTTGCAATTCTTGAAATTGAAGCATGTTATTATGATTTGATGTTTGCTGCAATTTGGAGCTTGAAGCCAGCTGGACAACCATGACGTCATGCTCTCAGCATCCAACTTTAATGTCGCAGCTAGGCAACTGACCAATCACTGGCCTATTAGACTCCATGATGTCACACTCTGTGGTGTGCAATTTTAATTTTCAGTCAGCTTAAATGATTGAGTGAGATGATTGCAGAGGTCCTTTGAACCAACATAGCTTGTTGTTTTAAGTTACGACAACGGATAGATTATCACAACTTAAAACAACAAGCTTTCTTAGCTCAAAGGAATAGTGCAACCATATCACTCAATCATTTAAGCTGACTCAAAGTTAAAATTTTGTAATGTAGAGGGAAAAGTGTTGATTCTTATTTTATATATATCGATTGCGATTTGTGATGAGCATAAACCTTGCTCACAGGTCTGTTGCAGACACATGTGTGCAATTTACAGAGGCAGACCCAGTGCTCACTGCATGGTGTTTTTGCTTGGCTCCTGAGGGGCAGTTGGTGCAAGTTGGTGGTGACATTAATGAGTGTGGCCAATGGCTGTTCTTGCCACACAAACACTGTCAGCTCAATGTGTAATCAAATTATGCACACTTGTTTGTTTTAGGCGAATCTATACATCATCTCAGGAGCATCAACAGCATCAACAGCCTCAGCAGCCTCAGCAGCATGTACATTGTTGTGCATCTGATCTGCCCAGATGTCCCTTAATGAAGCTAGCCCCTCCCCCCTTGTAATGTGATTTCCTCTCTGTCCTCCTTCATTGTTCTCACCCTTAATTTGATGCCTCAAGAATGACAATCCTCAGGGAAGATGAATGAGTAAAGTGATGGCCATTGTGGGTACAATGCATTGATTTGATGCTAAATTGACTAAATTCAATCAGATCTTGTTACGTTGTACTTCATTGTTTTGAAATTTTGAACAGAATCTTCGCGTTGTGCGTTTTTTTACGTGTCCAAGTTTTAAGTTTCTTAAAATGCGTTTTAATGAGACTGACAGTCAGCGGTTCCAAGAAATTGGAAGCCAGTATCTGTTTTTTGTTCGCCCAAGTGAAGTTGAAACATTGCATGTTAAATTTCTGGCGATTTATTGTTTGGTTTGTGTGATGGAGGATAATATTTCAGAAATGTGATGCCTCCTGCTGCTCTTCAAGGCTGTTGCAAGGAGAAAATGCTTTTCTTAATTGAGGACATGATGCATCTCAAGAGCCATCTCTGCAGTTTCATGGTGGGGGACTTGTGGTAGGGTGGCATGAATCAGTTGAAATTAGCTCCAGATGATGGTTACTGAAGTAAATGTTCGGTCGTTATAGCTTCCCCAACTCACTTGCCTTGCTTTAAGGGGTACTGTAACTAGGTGTGTAAGGTCTATGTTATAGAGATATAGCATGAGACTGCAAGTTATGTGCATGGTTCGTGTGCAAGTCAGAGACTCCTCCAGAAAGGCTGTAGAGGCAATGGTGCGGCTAGTTAGGGGCAGAGCTGGAGGCAGAGGTAGTCCATGGATGGTGTATTGGCCATAACTGGCAGTTAGATGATGAAGAGGGGAGGCCGAGGTCTGGAGTCCATCCAAGCAAGACTGCCTAAGTCACCATGGGTCTGCTTCCTTTACAAATAGCTCCTGCATCTTGCCTGTCTCATCTTGCTGCATCTGCCTGCATCCTCCTGCAGTGTCTTGCAGTCTCCTGCAGCTGAAGGATGCTTCCTTACTGCTGCAGCTCCCTGAGCATCTCCTGCCAGCTAGCCGTGTGAAGCTATAATCAGGTCTGAGGCAGCCCACCAGGCTCTGTCTATATTCAAACAGAAATTAGCGTCAGAAGTGAAAGTCCATCTTAATCTGTGCTGCCTGAGCCTGGGCTTTATCTTCATCATTAATCAGAGGATGGCTCTGGATGAGTTGTGGGCTGGACCTGGCTGTGCTGTATGATCTCTGCGGCTGCAAGAAGAGACCATTACTTGTGCTCATGCCAGTTAGCTGCTCATTCTGCGTCTTATACGATCACATTGTATATTTTTGTGCATTACAGGTGTTTTCAGTGCCATGCGATTCTGGTCATTCACAGTTGCCTGTGAGAAATCAATGCAATGTATATACTTGCTACGTTTGATATATTAGCTGTGTGACGTTCTGTTGTTTCTAAACCAATCAGATGAAGCAAAAATGCTATGTATTTAGTGTGTATAAAATCTTATAAATCGCGTACTAATGAATTTGCCTGTAACTCAGAATAACTCCTTAATGTGATAGGCTGTTCTAAACTGCATATATCTCACATATCCCCAGACGTCATGAACAATAGAGTCTGGCTAAGCGAGAATGGCATTGGATTTTAAAAAATTGCCTTTTGTAATTGCTTTTGCAGCGTCTTGGCATACTTATTGGACATGTTGCTTAATTCGAGGAATTGGGATATCTATTCTAAAAAAAATTCTTTTGAAGCCTCAAAAGGTGAAAATCGATTTAATCTGGTATATTATTCATTGTGAAGTTATCTGTGCGATTGTGTTAGTTGTCGATTGCTTATTGATATATAATAGAGCAACCAGCAAGTGCATGGTGCTTTTGTAAGCTTCGCTTGACACTATTTGGTGAGAGGCAATGGCTAAGGCCAATGAGGTTGACCGCTGTGTCCAGTGCTGTGTCCAGTGCTGTGTCCAGTGGGTGTTGCAGCATCTTGGGATGTTTTATTCAGCAGCAGAGATGGCAGTCGCTGCACCTGGTCATCACTCTGTCCCTCGGCTAATGAATTGACCACTGCTGGACGTAATTGAAATCACCAGTGTATTCCCACTCCGGTGCAGTCCGCTGTCCAAGTCACAATTGATCAGAAATTGTCTGAGTCCAGGTCTTCTCGGCTAGACTGTGGAACCTTCCAAGCAACTGTCTCCCTCAATTTAGCAACAAGACTTTAGTCAGCTAAGATGGAGGGGCCCGAGAAATTTACGACTTCCAAGATTTCCTGGACATACGAGTTTGTTCTTGAGTTCTCCCAATTACTGGAACTAATGCAGGAACCCGATGTCTTCCAGCCAGCTTCCTGAATAATGAATTGATGTTGCTTATTTTTACGGCCACTAAAATTGGACCCAATAAGGCGGCTCATGGCCGGAGAATTCCACTCGTATTAGTCGATTCCAGCAGTAAAATGCGGGCTGCTGTCCGCGTCCTCACCGGGCCTAATGAATTGTAAATGGGGAAAGTTTTCTTGTTGCTCTTGGCCATTAAAATTGCAGATTGCAGCAATAAAGTCGCCAAAGTGAGTTGCTGCCCACTTCCATGTTTCCATCTGAAGGGACATATATTGGCCTGTATACTTTCATTGCGATTCGTGAATCCTGAATGCTCGTTATGCATAATTCCTTTCGGGGCATACTTCCTCCCTCCTGATTCCCTCTGTTCCGTGTGCTTTATGAGCTATATCTCGCGATTGCGGATCTGTATGGATTGGCGACCTCTTTTTCGCAATCAGCTTATGGAAAGCCCCTCATAATGCATATAATGGGATTGGGCAAAATGAATGCATTTGTTGGCCATTGGAGGTAAAACACATAAACTGCAGAATTTTTCTATTGTGTGGTGGATGCACTGAATGGCCATTGTAGTGTATTATTGAATACCGGGATAACTGCATAAATATGTCATGAATATGCGAATATGCAGTGGTTGCTGATGAGATTTGTGCACACAGCAGCGACATGAGTAGATTTTCTGGCCGCTCCAGTTGGTTTCTGGTGGGGATGTCTTCTCCGCTGCTGGTTGATGTCTTTATTTGGTGGAGCAGGCAGGACCAGGGTAATCTGTTTAGGGGGAGCCGTATGGGCTATGTTTTGCTCAAAATGATGTTTGCATGCATTGTCTTGAGTTGTTGATGTGATAATATGAGACATGATCAGGCCTGGTTGATGTTGATAGGATTAACAGCAGCCTATTTGGTTGCGTTTTTGTTTTTTTGTGCCTCCACAACTAAGAAGGATCAGCCACCCGAACTCCATCACCAGCCCCTGGAACCATGGAATCAGGGAATCAGAAAATGATGTCACCCATGTAAGCTGCTTGTATGTCTAATTATTCATGTATCAATTTGCTCGTTTGGGATTGAGTTGTGTGCTGTTTTGAACAGTGTTTTCCTTGTGTAAAGTTGAGGTTTGTTTTTGCAAGAGATGGATGGAGAAACTTGTTCATATAGCTGCAGCTTGCTGCTGCTTGCTGTGATAAATCAGGACAGGATGTCCCAAATGCACACAAGAAGCCAGGCAGTTCAGAGGGCAGGAATTGGCAAGGCATTATTAAAGATGCAAGGGTGTTTGAGAATAGGGTTGGGACACTGGGCCACCCTGAGGCAGCTCCGGGGCATGATTGGCTCTATGACTTGACATGCTTGTTATTTCCTGATTTGTGGTCAGTCTGCAGGGCCCCATTGATTTCTCCGCAAGAGGTGTCAAGTGGAGCAGGCACCTTGGGTGTCTCTCCTCTAATGTGTTGGACGATATTCTCCCAGTCTTGGCCAACAGTCTTCTTGAGTCTTGCAACCCCATCTGCACCAGCAGGACAAGCACAGGGCCAGCACAATATGCGATCAATAAGCCTGTATTTTGTCTGCTCACTGCTGGACTAGCTGATCTACTAATCCCTGTCTCCGAAGCCCCATCACAACTAACTATGTGAGGGGCTCTGCGAGGAGGCTTATTCCAGTTACTGGCTCCTTGTGTAGCAACCATATCTATTTGGTTTGCAGACTCATATTCATTGACACTTGCTGCTGGGGTACCCTGAGCAACCTTAGGAACCTTTTATTGGACTGATGCTGACAAAACACAATGTTGCTGACAAAACACAATGTTGATAAAAAGGAATTGATCTTTCTCTTGTATTGTTCTTGGCAAATTTTCTCAATAAACGGCAATGTCTCACTCTTGGAAAGTAAAGATACTCAAGAGTGCATGTGTCAGGCTTTCAGCCTTTTTGTAAACTTTGTAGCAGCAGTGTGTCTGTTCGATTTACATGCAAATTGCACAATGTACATGGTGATGTGTGTTCAAATTGGGTGTTAGTTGTGTCTTAATTTGCACACGTACCTGGTGATTGCATTGCACTCCACATTGTGTTCTGGTGATGGCATGTTGAGTGCATCGATGCATCTGCTGGTGAAGTCTTGATTAGTGCAATTACTGGGGTGACATGACCTACCATACAACAACTAAGCCTACTCAAACTGCACTGCCAACTGAAAGCAGCCCAGTGCAAGGTCACTTCATACTATTACATGTTTAAGCTATAAGTAAAAGCCGGTGCATGTGTGATAAAATGAAATTACTTTGCTGTAATGTACTCTCAGTGAAACTATTACATGTAGCTTGCTACACTGTATAAAAATTATTTCAACATCTGCAGACAGTGTCCTTCACAAAATGAAATTAAATGTGTATAGATGGCTAATATCAATAGGACATTGAATTCAACACAATATACTATAAAATTGTCCCCCCTTACACTTTAGTGTAAGAGGGGGATACTGTTTTGAGCAGGGAGGTATAGCAGATGGAGATCGCGCTTACACTGATTTCTCTAAAGGTGCGCCACTAGTCCTGTTATTTTGGTGCGCCACCATGTGGTGGCGATAGGAAATGACATTGTCAACAAGAGGAGTGATGGATCTCAGGCAGAATCGTTTTTGGATCCACAAAACTTGAAGCTACGTGTTAAACAAGTGAGTATTTCACAGTAGTTGAATTAGTAACATACTGTTGATGAGTTTAGGCCTGTGTAGCTTGTTGATAAGCAAGGAGTAGGTCATTGTTGGCAATGAGCTGGCCCAGCTGGGAAACTTTTGACTGATTGCCTTGAACCCTTTTTTTGCCAGACAGCAAGACACATCCAGTGTCATGCACTGGTGTCAGAGTCAAATAAATTTTGAAAAAAGTATCCCATCCACTAACACACTTAATCACTACATGATAATTGATTTTAATTACCGGCCATGCTATGCATAGGCCGGTTATGCAGTGATATCCATCTCCTGGTCCAACCAGACCATTCACCTGCACTGTTATCTGTATTTGAGATGTCACAGTACAGGGTGTTGATATATTTTATTGTATTTGCTCCATTCCAATCATAATTGCTTTTCAATGCTGAAGTGCAATTCACTTTTACACATCCCCATAGGCGTACGGGACACGCGTTTCGCGGGGGGGGGGGCTGTCGCTATTTTTGCCCTGAAATTTTAACATGGCACGGATGTGACCGGGGCAGTGGATCTGCCCTGATTGGTCAGGATTTGCCCTGATTTATGCCATTTGCCCTGATGCCAGGGGGGGGGCAGCCCCCCTGACCCCCTGCGAAATACGCCTATGCACATCCCTATCATCTGTCAGCTTGTACCCAACATTTTCAATCAGCTTCATACTTATTTAATTCCAATTTAAACTCCATGCATAAAGTTATAGTATTATTTGGAAACATAAAAGTATTGACATATCTTACAAAATAAACATCATTTCAAGAAAAAACTAGACTATGCATAGAATATTCAAACAATTTTGTACCTGAAATTGGAGGCAAAATGAAAAGAAACAGTTTTTAAGTCATTTCTGGTATTAATTGAAAATACACCCACGTCCACCAGGTAAAGGAAAAATAAAAATAAATTAAATTAATTTTTACTTTCACATCCACCATACATATCGATTCCACTGATAAGGCATGTGCATCATGGCCGGTGCTGTGCTCTATGAGTGCTTGTTGATTTAGCACTTTTCCAAGTAAGATTAATCTCTACTCGTTTCAGCCCTAATGTGAATTACAGATCTTATCATGTATTGTTAGTTATCATTGAGGCTACTTAAGAAACATGCTTCGTTTAAAAAATTTTCCTTTTTTGTCTATTTCAGCTGTGTTCAAGGATTCACTGAGATGACCGACGTCGATTCGTCGAAACTACAGAGTGCCTCCTTCCTCCTTATGTTTACAGCAAGATTACAACCAACGAAACGAGTGTCTTGCGTTACATGAAGACTCAGCATAACCACCGACCCCCTCTCCATAGCAAACATTTTTGTAATATCACTGACAGCCTCATGAGTGAAAATATTTGTTTGAGTGATTCAGAGGACCAAGTTCAACAGATCGTTTGTTCTAAAGTCAGTTTCCCTTGCTGACGTCGCCAAGACACTACAAACCATCAATCTCAAGAAGGCGTACAGTTCAACCAGTTCCCCCCAAACTTCTGAAGATTGACGCCCTGATGTTGACTGGCCTGTAGCATCCCTGTTTCACAAAATTAACAACACAAACATTTCGCTAGCAACCTGAAAACATTATAAACAAATTCTAGGCTGGTATTTTATCGCTTTTCTCATGGAAAACTGACTGATTGACGGACAATGTGTATTAAGTTATTAACACCTTGACTACGATGCAAGCTGGCATGACAGAATTACGTATCAGAAAACAATAAATTATTTGGGTATTTATTTTGACTAATTTATCTTATTTTATGGCAATGTTAAAAGGTCACAGGTGTAATGCTAGTGTTTTAAAAACAAAAGGCCGATAAGTGCAAATTAATTTTGACTACTGCCCTTTTAAAACTGTGTTTTTTATGTAAACTTCAAGAATGATCTCTCTTAAAATATGTAAACTTCAAACCAGGGCTTTAAGACATGACACTTTGTGCTATACGAACCAATTGTCAAACAAGTTTAAGTGATTTAAAAAAATTTAATAAAAAATTGGGTTCCAACTAAGCATGGTTTTATGTAAACGGTTTTAAAAAAGATTGTGAATTTCTAACTGCCTTGATTTTATTGTCCTGGTATATCATGTATACTTTTACCTATATTTTTAGATTTCATGAGCTACTGTTATGTTGTTAACTGGTTACTCTTAAATAACAAATTGTTATTGATATCTTTTTCTGGATTATCCTGGATCCACTTACAAATCAATATTTTTTGCATTGTAAATTGTATCATTCAGTTTCATAGTTTAAAACATTAACATATTTTAAGATCAGATTGCTGGAGAAAATCAATGTGATTGCGAAATAGAAAGTTTGAATATTTTTTCTGTCATTGTGCGTAGACATTGACTTGAATAACATTGAACGACTGTGAATTTCTGTATTTAGAGCAATGGAAATTGTAAATTTTGTAAGCTTATATTTTCTCTTTTTATAGGTATTAACTGATTAACAGGAAATTTGTATTAAATAAATGATTTCCTTTTCAAGGTTATTATGCCTAGTTTGTCTTGACTGTTCGTAATTGTCATTTTGCCATGACAGGCGCCCGAAAAGTATCTCCATCGCAACAATGTATTTATTTCCTATCGCTTTAATATTTAAAAGATATCAAAAGTGAGGTTGATCAATGATCATGCAAGTCTCTTGGTGAAGACATCATGAAGCAGACGAGGCCTTGCCAGCCAGGGGTGAAATCTCTCGGGTGACAATGCAAGGGGCCAGGTGTCCCTTGTGAGAGGCAGAGCTTTTGAGTCGGGAGTCAGGAGCCGGAGGTTTTCGGGTCAAGTCTGAGTCGGGAGTTGAACTTTGATTTTCAGGTGGAGTCGGAAATTGAAATAGTGACTCCTCACTCTTAATAAAATTTACACAAACACGGTCACTAAAATGTGAAATGGATCCCAAATTTTACACAAAAAACTAAACTCTGTAGAAATACTTTTAATTCCCCTGTTAACCATGTAATATTTGTGTGCAATAATGCCGATAAGCAGCGTGGGGAGTCCGAGTCATAATTCTGGAGACCCAAGGAGTTGGGTTTCTTTTTTCAGAAAACCAAAGGAGTCGGGAGTTGTTCACTTTCTGCCCGACTTCAAAGCCCTGGTGAGAAGCAAGAGGGGGGTGTCCCTTGAGGAGCTTCATATACATGTATCATGTTGTCAGAGAGAACTGCACGAGGAATATTGACAAATCATTATCCACTGCCCCATATTTACGACAAATCAGATATCCATGAGGTTGACACAATAAGATACGATGCTATGGCGATCAGGCCAGATAGCAGGAGAGGAGTGAAATGACATGGGCCATAGGCCTAACCTCTTCTCCTCTCAAAATCCAGTATTCAATCAAACTCAGCTTGACGGTTGTAAAATCAGTATATACAATATCTAATAGCAGTGTACCATAAGAGTGACTTTTATCATAGGACAAAACTTGATATAGCCTTACATTTTACAGCCAATCAATTGGTTATGTGGAAAGATAGCTAGACTATTTCTCTATGAAACACAGTGATTTATGATGGCTGATGAAGTGTCATGGTCAACTTTTAGCTAGAGGCCGTTTGATTAGGTATGATAAACATAATGAAATTTTCATGACAGATTTTAGTGTAAGAATCAGATATACAATCGTTCGGTTTGTCAGAAATCAGGGCTTCGGAGTGGGAGTCTGGATTTCAGGAGCAATTGAAGTCAAGATCAAGTTGGTGAATCGGTTTGCAGGCGGAGTCCGAGTGGAAAATTAAACTTGCAACTCCTGACTCCACAAAATAATTTAAATAAAATTTTGACAATGACATATTAAGAACAAGATGAACTGTATTAACATTTTAAGAAGCAAGTAAGCTACACATTGTTCCCGAAAAATCATTAGTATGATGAGTCACAAAGTGTAATTTTCACAGTGCGAAAGTCTACTTTTTCCACATAACAATTGACTGACTGTAAAGTTATCGTCATCAGGCTCAATAACACAACTTTGATGAGCTTTTTAAAATAACCTTTAATTTCAATCAATTCATTATCTTAAACTCAATACAGCGTATAACGTTAATCACAAGTCAGTGCAGTACAGGTTGAGGGACTAACAAGAGAAAATCCAGGGTGTTCATGACGTTCATCGATAATTAATATTACATCTGTATATAAATATAAGGTATTGAATTCGGAAACAGTTCTGCAGTTCTGTGTCCATTGACACCGGAGAAGTTCCTCTGACCAGCTCAACCAGCCCCATTTATTTGGTATTCAAACATATTGTGATCGAACAATACAAAATGAATTCAATTGCCATGTTGTGGCAATCCTAATTGTCATATCAGTGTGTGTTAGACACTACTGTTTTGTCCAGCTCTCAATACCCAGATGTGAGCTCCTGTCGCGGGAGATTCCATAACTCATTACATGGGATGAATGTCAGAAGCCAGGCTGTTATGATTCATTTGAGAAACCTGGAAGTAAAAGACATAAATAAATTTAAACCTTGAATACTTGCTGTGTGTCATTCAATAAATAATTTTTAATCCATGACTTATGAATAAAATCATTCCTTCGCTTAAAGAGTCAATAATAACAATATACTTAATTTTTAAGTCTGCTGTGTACAATTTCATTTGGCCAGCTCAGTTGGCGCTGTTGATGCCAAGAAAATTGTCAGCAATGACTTGAGAAAAAAAATTACAGTAAATATACAATAAAAATAAGGCCTATGCCAGTGATAATTACCTTGCAAAATATATATATTCTTCTCAATCTTCAGTGGCTATTTTGTGTCCTCCTTGAGAATGGGAACGACTCAATCAGGCATTTCGATCATCCGTCATACGTCAAGGTTCATGACCTGTGTTAAAACAAAAAGAGGCTTTAATTTTAATGTACATGAACTGCAATTTTCAAAGGAAGGACGTCACATTGTAGAATTGTAGTATAAATAGAAAGAGGTCCATTAGACTCTAGCAATTTTAAATATGATCAGCACCACTTAACAAAACTTCATAATTAAACTTCAGTGAAAATATAACATTCCATAAGAGTCTAGACCATTTTCAATAGTGCATGACTGGTCTGATGCAATATAATTGCATGAATGGTGACTTTGGCCTAAAACAATTGACATGTGACTAAACTGAATTGAGATACTTTGCATTTTTCAAAGGTTAACATATTAAAGAGCAAAT
Organism: Platynereis dumerilii; assembly: GCA_026936325.1. Taxonomy (NCBI): domain Eukaryota; kingdom Metazoa; phylum Annelida; class Polychaeta; order Phyllodocida; family Nereididae; genus Platynereis; species Platynereis dumerilii. The sequence continues at coordinate 108,412,279 of JAPTHN010000001.1, read as the reverse complement.
GATAAAAATTGAGGGTAAGCTCAATGTATTTTTCTATAGTCAGAAAATCTATATTTGTTGGGTCGATTGTACTGAGAAAGTAAAAATTAAATTTGTGTGGCCTTACGTCAAAAAAAGTGCCTAAAATTAGTTTTCAGCTAGGCAGTATTTAATGACAAAAACAACTCTAGTACACCTCTGGTAATCAAGTTTTAGCTGTGACAAAATCAACACCCTATCAGCGTGCCTCAGCGGCCCAATGTCGGCACAAAGCCGGTCCGATGCTGCTGACATTAGACTGACGCCGGGCCGGCGCAGGACCGCCAAGGCACGCTGACAGGGCCAAGAGGCATTCTGAAGAAGGGAGGTGTGGAACTATATCAATTAAGAATTGGAAATGACAAAACTAAATCTTTATTCAATCAATGAATCAAATAAAATACTTCATCTCCTTTATTATGACTTTATGAATATCACAAATTATATATTTCTGAATAATTTCTAGGCCTATATTGTTTATTTAACATTTTTATCACATCACTAACCACCAAGTTTGACAAAGAGGTGCAGCTGGCTTTCTTCATTAATTTTGGGAGCAAGGATTCTTGGAAAAATTCCCTTGAAAGTGAGATATTAATAAAAATGCAGACACAGCTGGAATTAGGCCTACTCCAATATTTCAACACAATATTATATGTGTATGACTGAGATGAATTAAATCATTATATTATGCAGCATTTGCACTGCAATAGGCCTACCTTTCATATAATGTAAAGTGAGATTGTGGCCAAAGGTGAGAAGTGCAATCAAGAATTTGCACCCTCACTCTGTCTGTCATCTCATTCTGAATTACAAGACAGCAGTATCAACTCAATTGCATTCATAAACACTGCAACACAATATTAGATCTGAATGATGTGAACAGTCAACACAATGCTGCTCTGCAATGCTGTCACATGCATGATTCATTGCAGGCCTAACAGTTTCGGCGCTGATGTTACTGGTGTTTATGTCATGAGATAAGTTGTACAGTTAGCACTGTACTGTAAATGAAGCAACAAATAAGTTCTCTAACACTCAAACTTACCTTGGAAAGTCATAACCAGCCACTGCCCAGCTTATATCCACATGAAACGACCACAAATATGTGCTCTGACATGCCCCAGCTGCATTGCCCATGTTGACAACATCGCTTCCTATCACCACCACTGGGGGCGCATGGAAATGTAGTGCATCAGGCTGCGCAGTGGCCTGCGCAGTGTGGAGCGCGATATCCAAGGGCTACAAATCTATGGTTTTGAGCTTGAAGCGTCGTGGAATAATATTTTGTACTGCACTTTTCTTCAAACCCACATTGTTTACCACGTAAAAGTTGGTCTCATTTTGTTCATTGCAACATAACTTAGGTTAATGGATCTATTATAGCATTTGTACAATTCATTTTCCAAGTCAAATCCAGCCCTCAGATCGAAAATTTCCCAAAAGATCATCACGACATGCGACATTGATGTTTTGACAGTGCCAGCTCTGTACACATCGCAAACGATCGTTTTTTTGGCCAGTTCCATTGCTCACATCGTCCAAATCACCTTCATTTCAAACACTAACCTGCTTATAGTAGCACCAAACCCTCAAACGGATTCGTTATCAGCCGTTTTCTACCTGAAATTCAACCACAAACTTTTATTTCAACTCAATAATTCCTTCGTCAGCCATGCTTGGCTATTTGTGCACTTTTCTCCCATAAACGATGACGTCATCGCTTATTGCGTAGCAGTGCTGCCTCTGCGTGGCAGCAAACCTTCAGCAATCTGCACGAAATGCCGTGTTTTCATCCAGCGAGTGGATCTGATGTGGCAATCACATTAGGGGTGACCATTTCATATCCAGGGGGGGGGGTTTGTCTTTGGAGTTGTTGTTTTCAACAGACACAATAAATGTTAACATTGTACAATTTTTTTCCTTACTCATTAAATGTGAAAATAGGGGGGACAATTCAGTCCCTTTGGGACAGCATTACATGCATCGAACGATCCCCTATCCTGTGCTGCATCTAGTTGACACTGTGCTGCAGACTTGACAAACCCTACTTCTTTTCCAATAATGAATATTGCCCGAATATCATAGCGTTCCAACACATGACATTTGTAGTCATGTACTCAATAGTGAATAGTGCTGTGTAACCAAGCATGTTGCTTACTGAACTGAGTCCAAGTTACTGCTAATTGTGCAAGCAAGCGTGTAGCTTACTGAACTGAGTCCAAAGTTAATGATAATTGTGCAACCAAGTGTGTTGTTGCTTGCTGAACTGAGTCCAAAGTTACTGCTAATTGTGAAACCAAGCGTGTTCCTTACTGAACTGAGTCCAAAGTTGCTGCTAATTGTGCAACCAAGCGTGTTGCTAACTAAAATGAGTTCAAAGGTACTGCTAATTGTGCTACCAAGTGTGTTGCTAACTGAACTGAGTCCACAGTTACTGTTAATTGTGCAATCGAGTGTGTTGCTGACTGAACTGAGTCCAAAGTTACTGCTAATTGTGCTACCAAGTGTGTTGCTAACTGAACTGAGTCCACAGTTACTGTTAATTGTGCAATCGAGTGTGTTGCTTACTGAACTGAGTCCAAAGTTGCTGCTAATTGTGCAACCAAGCGTGTTGCTAACTAAAATGAGTTCAAAGGTACTGCTAATTGTGCTACCAAGTGTGTTGCTAACTGAACTGAGTCCACAGTTACTGTTAATTGTGCAATCGAGTGTGTTGCTTACTGAACTGAGTCCAAAGTTGCTGCTAATTGTGCAACCAAGCGTGTTGCTAACTAAAATGAGTTCAAAGGTACTGCTAATTGTGCTACCAAGTGTGTTGCTAACTGAACTGAGTCCACAGTTACTGTTAATTGTGCAATCGAGTGTGTTGCTGACTGAACTGAGTCCAAAGTTACTGCTAATTGTGCAACCAAGTGTGTTGCTTACTGAACTGAGTCCAAAGTTACTGCTAATTGTGCAACCAAGCGTGTTGCTTACTGAACTGAGTCCAAAGTTACTGCTTATTGTGCAACGGATGTGCTGCTAACTATTCCTGACTGCTTGGTCAATGTGAGGTGCATGAGGTCATGGGAGCTATGACTAGCCTATGAGTAGGTACGAGGAGGGGTATGTGATGTCACACCCTGTCTTATGTGTGAGGGCACTTTGCTCAATTGCACCTACATTGTGGGTCATGCATGGCCATGCCCATCGCGCACAGTATCACCTCTTCCGAGTATCCTCTATATTTGTTTACAGTGGCTCAGACTCGACTAGTTTGTCATGGATATGCTGTATGGTTGGGAACCCACGTATGGACGAGGCAGCATGATAATGTCGTTGATATCTCTGCTTCTCATACATGTCATGCACATTTGTGCTGGATGGGATGAGTGGAGGCAGTTACATCTACATGCATGATGCATGTGTATAGTCCCTCGGTGGAAGCTGCCATAGCTTTGACATGCTGCGATAAGACTCATCTGGATGCTTATGAATATCATATTGGTTCCTGTTACTGTTCTTGGTCATCTTGGGGAAGGTTGTTGTAACTATTCTATTTTGATAGTATGATAAATCCATGTTAGCTCTCTGATTCAAGTTTTGAATTATTTGACTCTTACTACATGTAACATGTTCATAATCATCATAATGTGTAAGTTTAAATTTACTTTTGCAATTTTCTATTCAATGTAGATCCGCATATACCATAACACCGTTTCCAAGCTTCTGTTCTTCCTACTCCAGAATGCAGATAAAAGCAAAAAAGGATCAGGAACCGCTGAAGCAGGAAAAGGCACTGAGCATTGCGATATACATCCAGTCGAGCATCTTACTGCATCTTCCATTTGCTGCTTTAGACCTCTGAGAATCTGTAAAAGGTCGCGTGCTCTTTACTGTCACAATAAAAATCAATCTCTCCCTGGAGAAATGTGATGTCGCGATTGCGAAAAAGAAGAGTGATAGATGGAAAGAATCTGCTCGCGACAAGACTCGCGGCAGACTGCATTCACCGCGTTTAAGTGGTCTAAGACTTTCAGTGTCAAGATATTTATGCTTCGGTATGGCAGTGGTAATAGCAGTTGTATAGAAAAGGGAGTCGTGTAGAGTTGGAAGCTGGTATATTTTTGAGCAGACTGTGATGGCAAAATTCTAGCTCTTACTCGCACGAGCTTAGTGAATGGAGGCTGAAGAGACTTGTGTTGAAAAAGAGGAAAAATGGCTGGAGGAGTCCTGCTGTAATCCTGGTTCTTTGAGCTGCTGACTTCTTTAGACCGAGATCCTATTGACAAGGGAGGAGCAATGGCGATCTTGGCCGGGGGTCATCTTGGCCAATTCTTAGTCACGACTATGTGTGTACTTGGCCCTCCTCCTGCTCTCTGTCAACATGGCAGGCTGTTAGTGGCGAGTGTTCAGTGTCAGCAATGAGCACCATTCATGTAATGAGCTGGCCAGCCTGCCAAAATAGCCTGTTGGATTTACCCATTTGCCTTTTTGTCATTCTGCAAGGCAATGGCCTGCATTTAGGTGGGTGGATATCCCTTTGGGATTTATGAAGAATCATCTGGTATTTATGGGTATTATCTTAATGGATTGAGACGTTATCCTCTACGTATTAGGTAGCATAATAAACCTCGTGCGATTGATGAAGAAAACATCCATAATTTTGATTTACTGTGAGGTGTGAAGAAAAAGGAGACAGTAGATTTCCTCTGCATGTGGGATTTGAGCCTGTGAGTGATGCAGGCTACAGAGCTGTCTTTTTCGGCCCGTCTGTGAGCCGCTGTCTCTGAATCGCTGTCTCTGTGACGCTGTCTCTGCAACGCTGTCTCTCCGATGCCGTCGTTCCAGAGCTGTCTTTTAGGCTTCTATGGTGTCCTTGGATGTAGGGATTGGCTGCGTTTCCTCCTCCTCTCTTCATTTGTCACCATGTTGGAGTAAATCGTTGGAGATTAGGGGCAAACAGCGTTGCAGGGGAACATGGATGCGGTGATGAGGGAAGCAGGACTGCTGTGATGACCCCCTGTCACGCCAAGGCCCTCTCCCCATTGACCATTTAAATGGCCCCCATAGCATCATGTCCCCTCTGAGGCATCCAGTGTCAGAGGTCCATGGCTTGCTTCCAACTTGCCCGCCTTGTAATCGATATATTGGAATGAGGGGAACAATGAGCCAGGAATTCACATGGCTCTGGCACAATGAGGCCCAGTGAGGGCCAAAAGTGGCCCAGCAGGTCCTTGTCCTCAAATGTCCCTTGCTTCAGATGCCTCTGCCAGAGTTTCGATTTCTTGATTCCCTCTTTCTTCAGCCTTGTTCCTGCGAATCTTATTTGAAACTGAATATGTAAGGAAAGACCGAAGCATTCCATCGGCTTCCCATTCTGGCGTTAGATTTCTTGCTGATCCCGGATATCAATTAATTAGGAATCTTGCAAGTCAGGAATGCTATCTCTTCTTAGCAGGCTTGTTTTTCTCACTTGCAGATTGGGGTTTTTCTTATGTTAACACCCTGCACATTTTGCAGTGTGTTTGTTAATATTCCATGCTGTGAGGAGGATTTTTTTGGCTTCGATATGTGATTCACAGCGTTTGCTCTGCAGCTGAGAAGTTAGCACAAGTTGGGAACAGGGCTTATATTGTTTGCTGGTGCAGTTTTTGGTGCCTGAGAGCCAACAGCACTTGTGTATTTGTTCTCTGCCTTCTTGTTTATGTTTGTCATCTGCATGCCAAAAGATGCACGTCTGAGTTTTTCAGACTCTATGGCTGTGGCTTGCAACGTGTCTTGCAAACATTTGGAGCATTTATGACAGTTTGGGAGGCTGAAGAGAAAGCCAGAGCCCATGCAATGCATGACATTCCCTGGCTTCTTGCTATTTTTCATCCCTTTTCTGGCGCATTAGCCGGCTTAAGTGAGCTTCGGTTTGCTCTGGCCAGCTTCTGTCGTTGTTCCACCAGTATCGGGTATCTCATAACACCCTGCTAACGAAATTCAAATCTCAAAAACGCTTCATAAATAGGTTGAGCCATGCTGCCAAGATAAACTGCAGATGGTGCTGGGTGTCCTCATCTTGCGAGATTACTGATCCGAGCGAGATCGAGGCAAGAGGACAATAGTTGCGCATGCTCCGTTGAGTCCATGATCCCATAATCCTCATGACTGGATCCCTGCTGACAGATGGACCAGTTTAGATACCCATGTCTTCATTTTATCTCAGATTCCACACCAGTTCTCACAATAACATTTGTCTCTCTTGAGAGAAAAAGCAAGTTGGAATGAATTGCACTGGTGTGTTTATCGAACGTTGCTCTAACAATAGAATGCCGCCGTCTCCTCCTTGCAAAAATCTCTGGGAGATTTGATTCTATAGAGCTCCTCTGGAAAACTATGCATTCAGTTGCTTACTTTTTTTTCTGAAAGTTTGAAGCAGTGGGATGGAGGAAGCCAGTTTCGTTTCAGATGCTCTTCTTGCTGTTGCTAGAGCGTCTCCCTCGGCTGGTCTATGCATCTTCTTAAGTGCACCTTTTTGTCACGAAGCATCTGCCTGTTCTCACATCTGTACATACAGCTCAGATTGTCACAGAGCTACCCTCACCGAGGTCTTGGTTTATTTTGAATGAATGCCACCCAATGTGATTCTCCTGGATTGTGATTAATTATGGCAAGGGGGAATGTGATCAGTTTCCGTGAACGTCATTTGTCACACTGTAAAATTTTAATTTTGAATCAGCTTAAATGATTGAGTGAGATGGTTGCACAATTCTTTTGAGTTAACATAGCTTGTTGTTTTAAGTTATGATAACGGATAGATTATCATAACTTAAAACAACAAGCTATGTTAGGCTGTTAGATGGTTGCACAATTCCTTTGAGTTAACAATATCTTGTTGCTTGAAGTTATGATAACAGACAGATTATCATAACTTTAAACAACAAGCTTTGTTAGGCTGTTAGCTCAAAGGAATTGTGCAACCATCTCACTCAATCATATAAGCTGACTCAAAATTCAAATTTTCAGTGCACCTAATAATGCATCATGGTTTTTGCCCGGGAACAAACATTGAGGATCTTTCAAGCTGTCATCACTTGACACCCATGGAAATGCACTCTGCAGTCAGCAAACTCATCGAGTCTGAACACGTAAATTTTTGTTGCTGTCTGTAGGAAATGAGAACTCATCTTTCAGCCGTATTGATTTGCCTTTCTTCATCACTAATTTTTTCACTTCCTTCACTTGATTAGATTCCTGGAGATCATGTTTCATGAAAACGTGTCATTTATTGGATTAGCCGAGTGCTTTTCTCAATGCTCTTGTGCCTCTAGTGCCAGGCCCTGACATGTATGGAGTGAAATCACTCCAATTGAAGATGGCACAGGTGTGGACTTGCAGTCAACGAGCTAGTTGAGGGGAACACAGGGCGTTAGCAGCTGACCAGAGGTCATTTTACGAGCCTTGGGTGGACAAGGGCTGACCACTAGCTGACCAAATGCAGACCAAATGCTGACCAAGGGCCAAATGGTGGTCTATGGAGATTGCAGTCGATCTCTTGCCTCATTTCGGACTTGTAAACTGCACTGGTGGGCCACTGTGGGCAACTCTGGGCTAAAGGGGTTGAGAGTTATGCAGGCTTTCACCTCTGGGCAACCCTAAGCCAATGTCTTCGTGACCCCTTCCTCTGATCTATTCTCGTGGGTTGTGAAGTTGTAAGGTCCATGGCTAACTTGTACCGTTGCCACATGGCCCGATTCCCTGCTGAGCAAGATGTAGGAGGGCACCCAGCAGACTGGCACACTCTAAAAAAATTCAGACAAAATTGGTTTTTTAGATTCAAAATGGTTTTTTGAAAAACCAAATTTCAATGCAAAAAACCAAAATGGATTTTTTTAAAAAACCAATTTTGTCCCGACATTTTTTAGAGGCTGGGTCTCCTTGTACCACTCCTTGTACCACCTTTTGACACAAGTCTATTGAACGACCTCTAAAAAGCCCTCTCTTGCACCTTGCAGGCAAGAACCCACAAAACTGCCATGCAATTCTTGCTCCAAGTTGCCCAACTCTTGATGCAGCACGCCCTTGTGCTCTACGCATGTTTGCCGCTGCTTTCTCCTGAGGGCAACACATCCTGGGCTATCAAGGACCTCTGTGAGGCTCTGTCAGCTTCTTTAGCACTTGTAAGTTATTGGCAACAAATGGCCTCCCTGTCGTCCTCCTTTCAGCCGTCCAGACAGCGGAAAAAGGACAGAAAAAAGCAGCAGGGCGCCTGGCTGACAACGATAGGCCATGAAGGCCCAGCACTAACTGTCAGCACTAACTTCTGGAATGGGCCAAGGCACTGGAAAGCACTGGAAGGCAGTGAGCAACTTTGGCTGGCTCCTCTCTCTTGGCTCATGGCTTCAATAACTCAACTAAGCCTCCCCACAAGGGCTAGGTGCATGGAGTGACTTGGCATTGCTGGCATTGCTGGCCCTGCTTGGCGGCTCTGCTTGGCATCACTTCGGCAGTGTTTGTGGAATCACGAAATGACATCTGTTCATGTGCCTCGAATGACTGCCACATTCCCCCTCCCATATTCAGCACCATGACTGCAAACTTTGGTGAGGACATGGCGTGTCAACATTCAATGATCTCGCCCTCTAAACTTTGCCTCGGCATCATCATCAACAGCAAACTGCAGCCTGGCAGAGCAGAGCAGAGCTTGGCAGGATGGCTGTCAAAACTTGAGGTCGTTGAAAGGTGTGAGTCAGTGAGAGTCAGTTTGGGTTATCACATCATCCAGGCCATTCCACATCATGGGTCTAACCTACGAAATGTGATCGTGTAGCCAGACAGCCCCAGTGGCCCCAGTCTGCTGCTATTGAATTGGCAAAGCGAATGGACTGGAGAATGTTTGGCCTGCAGGCAGAGCACAGTCGAAGTACAGGCTGAGCAGTTGGCAAAGCAGGGCAACCTGACCGCCCCTGACAGTCTGTCCTAATCAGATTTGCTCGTACACAATTATTGGGCGTTTGGGAAGAGGGCAGGTGTCAGGGTGTCCATTTCTCCGTTCACAAGATGTAATATGTGCACGGTTATGCTGGAAAAGACTTTCAAAGGAGTGAAGCTAAGAACTCATCATAGCTGATGACTTTTGGCAGGTGGGCTGTTGCAATGGTTTTGGATGCAGAATGTGTGTGTCAATGGGGCTGTTGGCAAGAGGCAGCTGCCTTCTGGAGCCTTTCTTAGACCTTGCAGTCCTGGCTGTGACCTCGAGCATGGCTCTTTCTGGGTCTTGCATGACCTTTGCAGGTCTAACATGCGACTGGCAGGCTGTGCAGCTGCAACATGACAGAAGGCCCCACCCATCTTCTTTATGGTCTTCTTAGTCGATCTGTGAGCTGGTGTTAAAGTGAGGCGCGTTGGTGTAGATGCCCTGGCCTCTTAGCTCCTCTCGGCTTCTCTCGGCTCCTCTGACCTTGTTGATGTTCTCGCTGAGGGCTGTGGACGCCTTCAAACTCTTCCGTCTAACAGCTTTTGTTATTGTTCGGCATGGCTCTTGCGACCTTGTGTGTAGGGCCCGAGGCTTCTCTTAAATAGAGCGCCAATATTTCCTGATAGCAACGAAAAGGAAGCCGTGCACCGTTGGCATGGCTGCTGGGCGACACCAAGCAAGGACACAAGGCGCTCCGCTCTGTCCTGTTATTCCTCCGTGGGATGCGACAGGGCTGCTTTTCTGTCTGCCACTCCGCTTCCTCCCTGGTTGCGTGATGCGCCTCTGGCAAGGCAGCTTTCTGGCAATTAGTATTAGTGTCACAGGATGGCTGGCTATGAAGGGGCTGATCACAACATACCTGCTGGCCATCCACCCAGAGACTCAAGTGTCCTCTGCTGACTGCTCAGCAGCCAGACATTTTGCAAGGACCATACTTGTGTTTTGCCACACCTGTGGAACTGCATGATCAACAGGACCACTAGACCTTCACAACTCCTGTGCCCTCCACTTTCATTATGAAGCGAGCCACTTCAGAAGGGGAGAATACTGACTGGGAGTTGTGGCCACATCTTTAACAAGAGATTGAGCCCATTCATATCTGGTTTCACTTCCAGATTTCATCAAGCTGTTGTGCGGATTCATTGAGCAACGAGTGCGGAATCTAATCTTGTGATTAGTCGTGGAATTGTCGCGTAAATCAGGCAGGAAGAGGAGAGGAACAATTTGAGGAAATTTGCAGGGAATGAGGAAATGGGGATGAGGCGAAAGGAGGCAGTGGGGGCAGGGGAGATGGATGGCAAGACAGCTAGCGGGCTGATAAGCTGCCACAGCAGACAGCTTCAACAGAGAGAGGCAGCAGTGGCAAGCAGAGACATGCAGAACACTGATGGATGCCTCAGGCAACTGGCACCCCTGTCTGCCTTCGTCTTTTTTAGGTGGCCACCAGTTGACATTTGCTAATATCTCCTTTCCCTGTCACTCTCCTGCAGAGGCATCATTAGCAGCAGCCCTGACAGCAGTGTCACCCTTTGCCTGCAGTTATTTCTTGTAATCATGTTATATTAATCCAGGTTCATGGCAACAGGGAGGACTTGTTTGGTATCTTCCTGTCATCATTAAATTTGATTAATTAGTTAAATATTAATGGGCTGATTAACTGATTAGTTAATTTGTAATTACAGTACTTGCTAATGCGGCTAGATGATTCAGCACTTCTTTCTCCATATAGATCTAAAATCATAGCTTCGAAGCCTTCGAATAGGTTTGGTGTGCAGTTATCAGTTATATTAATTGGGAAAATTGAAGTCTAGAACTTTCTGATTATATTCTTGGAACTTTACCTCCCTGTCAGCAGGATGTCCTTGCCTCAGTTTGGCCCCCAGCATGGCCTTTCTGGTCACTTTGAGCTGCCTTTGTGTCCTGCCTGCCATTGCCCGCCTGCCATTGCCTGGCCTCCCTCAATGCCCCCTGGCCATTTCCTGCTTCCTTCCTCCAGCCTGTCTTCCTCCTTATAGCCTCTGTGTCCTCGTGTCATTATGAATTTAACAACCTCTGGCCACAGCAGGACATGCTGCTTTCCTATTGACATTGATAACAATACTCTGACAGTGCTATGGCAATATTCTTGCTGGCAGTCTCGGCTCATGTGAGCATTTCACAAGAATGTCATGCAATGTTGCAAATTATTGCATACAGTGCATGGCTGAAATCGAGTTGAAAGCATCCCTGCATTCCCTGGCCTCCAAGTTTGGAAGACAAGCAAATAAAGTCGGCCCGGTCCTGCTTGTGTGATGGTTTTCCCTGGGCGTCATTATGCAAACTGTGTTCTGCAACACATTGAACTAAATTTATGATTGCTGCTGTCAACAAGCGTCCGTTGATACCTTGTGAGAAGATATTTAAACTTGCCCAAGAACAGAAGAAGAATGACAGACTTGATGCCTTTTCAACTTGCATGGCAATTTGTATGGCTAAGTTACAGTCTCCTGAATGGCTAGCTTGAAAAGTTATAACTTGCATGGTAACATGCTGACCCGAGTGGCTTTTGAGATTGAATTTCCCTTTCCATATCTTGATTACTCTTGAAATGTGGAGCATTCTGTCTGTGGATCTCCTTTCTCAACACCTCCAACATTGACTGTAATGAGCTCTTTTTAGCATTTCCATAAGCGCTTAGCAGAAATGTGAGAAGAATCCGCAGATGCAATTCAATCTCAACCTCATTTCTTATGAATGGTTTCATATTCGTGAAAAGACACTTTGAGGGTCTCCTTGCATACTTCAGCTAATATCTGAGGTAATAACATCTTCTTCTTAATGACATCTGTCGCTACTCTCTTGACAGCTTTCCTGGAGATCTGCCGTTTGTTAAAATTTTTGAATCGGCATCTGCCAATTATGGAATTGTTGAAGAGAATTAATAGAATTAACAAACCAACAGGGAGAGATATTTCAAGTGATTAAGGAATGTCACACTGGAAGTTGCATTATTGAAGAGATGTTGGGGGCCGTGATGTTCTTCTCGGAGGTGGCTCCTTTCATGTGCTGTAGAATAGACGCAATTGAGTTTTATTCTCACCTCACATCGAGCTGACTGATGATGACAGTGGAAATGGAAAATATGCAGAACTGAGATGTAAAATACATCAAGGGGAAGCCGGTGAATGGGTTTCTGCTGCTGGTGCCTCTGATGCGACCGTCCCTCTGATGCTCTGATGGGCTGATGTTCTCTTGCTCTTCATGTTTCAGCAGCCTGACAATGCTGTCTCTCTGCGATGTTCAAATAAATGGGCCTGTCTTGCTCCCCGGTGCCCTGCTTTTAGGCTAGTCCTACAGGGCCCCCAGGTCACATGCAACCATAGCAAGGTCACCAGGCCAAGTATAAATGTGTTAGATGGGCTCGGGGCTGCTATTTAGGTGCCTATGGACCCGGCAATTACTGCATAGCTGAAAGCGAGTTGAAAGCATCCCTGCATTCCCTGGCCTCAAAGTTTGGAAGGCAAGCGAATAAAGTCAGCCGGTCCTGCTTGTGTGATGGTTTGCCCTGGGCATCAGTATGCAAACTGTGTTCTGCGAGGGCATTGAACTAAATTTACGATTGCTGCTGTCCACAAACGTCCACTGATGCGTTGCTGTCAGATAAGAAGGTCCTTTTGAGGCAGTTCCTGTGCCCTTGTCAAGGCTTTGTCAAGGTCTTGTACCTCCAATCGCCCTTAAGGGCACCTCTTGTCCTGTCTAAGTCTGTCTTGTTGCTGTATCCCTTGGACCTTCTCCTGCTCCCTTCTGCTCCACAACTTACCCTGGATGGGAGGTCATTGTCATGCCTGGCTGCACCCAACCAGCCAGCCATCTTTCTTGGTGAGTCCCAGGGCATCTGGCTGAAGGCTCATTCACCAACCTTGGATGCAATGAAGTGTATTAGTGGGGCTGATGATGGTCAAATCTAATCATGCTCATAGCATGTTCCTCATTTAGCAGGCCAGGAATCAAGGGAGCACAAGTATGATTCTATATGAAATGAGGGAGGACCAACTTGATTAGATTTGCATCGATTTCCACTGCACCCCACCCACTAAGTAGATGTCAAATATCTTCAAGTTGGCTCAGGTTCTTTCTTTGTTTGTACTTTCCTCTTGAAATATTATGACATAGTGCTTCTATTGGCCTGATGTCTGGAGCACGATGCATGTGGCCCACTTTCCATGGCATATCAAATTCTCTGTGACCTGATTTCTGTGGCTGATTTCCTGAGCCTGGTTTCCAACTTTTCATTGGCCTGATTTCCCTTGATGATGATGGAATTAAGGACAAAGACTGAAACACTATTAAATTGTGCCTGAGTATTGTTGCATTTTGGCAGTGAACAATATACAGTGAATGAAGTTGCCAAGTAGTTGGTCAGTCAGTTATACAACTGAGTAGGCTTGAGAAGCACTGTCATAATCACCGGGAACTGTGTTGTATGTTTTTTGATGAACATGGAATATCCACTATGATTCTCAGAGTGGGAATATCATATGGTTGGTCACTCACTCTTCATGGCTATACCTTATGTATGTCACTGTTTGCTGGAGTTATCAACATCCTGACATTCAGCTGACAATAACAGAGGCAAAAGCAATATGACGATTTGATATGAGGAGCCCATGACATGGATTGCCCTCTTCCTCCTATTGCCCTGATGTCTGCCATTATATGTGATGTGGATCTCATCTTTGCCAATTATCAACGCATTCTCATCTGCAGAGATACATGACCCTTCATCCAAACGGAAATAGAAATCAAATGAATGTAACTTGTGGGTCTGCCCAGAGCTCCAAGCTGCATGTGGCAAGCCAGGCTAGGGTTCTGCAGGGGACAACATCATTTCATATAACAGAATATTGAGAATAACATTCAATAACATTCGTGGTTCTCTCTCAATTTAGAAACGATTGTCACAGAATTATCCAGGGGTTTCTATGATTCCAGCTGACTGGCTGTCGACTGGTTGTCGTCTGGTTGAAATGTTTACCATTGGCTGCAGACTGCTTTATAAAACGAAATGGAAATCGAGGAATCGTGTAGCCATTTAATCAAATTTTCTCTGTTGATATAATGGCTTTCTGTGCTAAAATAGTAGGTTTTGATTGTGTAGGTTTGTATGTTGAAGTTGCCTATTGTTTGTGTTCTTTGGCCTCTACTTCCCATTTGATTGTTTTTCTACACATCTCAGTGATGATCTTCCTGGTGTATGTTGGCAAACAGATTAGCATCACGTGACCTCGGTGTTGATTAATTTGTTTACACTGCAAATAACTCTGCAAATAATCATATGCAGTGTTTGTGTGGTAATAAACAACTAGTTTCCAATATTTTGTCCATACTGGGTCAGTCGATGGCTTAACTTGTCATGCTGGGAATCACATGAATATATACATGTCTAATGTAACTGGAAATTGGCTGTCCTGCACAGAACACCTTTTTGTGACTTTTCGAGAACATGTTCAGAATGCTACTTGTGCATGTATTTGTGATATATGGAAGTTAAAACTCACTTCAATTTTAACAACCACTCAAAAAGTGTACATTTTCAAAACATTCTTGAGCATGTTACTAGTAATCACTTCAAGCCCAACTTACAAAATGTTTTCTGAATGAAACACTCATTATTTGGTATTCTATATTTTCAATGGAGATTGTTTGATTCGGCGAATGTTTGTTATTCAAAGACTCATCAAGAGGAGGATAATTTTAGGTCTATTTAGACATCCTTTCATTGCCTAAAAACGCATGTGCTTGCCTGTGGATATAATGGAGACTTGTGTAATATTGGGCGAAGTATCATGTCAATTTTCTTTGGGTTCACTCAATTAGAAGAAATGTCTTGCAGTTTATTGCAGTTTATGGCAGGATAGAGCCATTAGGTTTATTCATAAGAGCAATGCTAACTGGAAATGTGTTGTAGTTGTTTGATTATGCACACTCTGGGGGTTGTTTGCTGCTGTTATTCTGCTGTTATTCTGCTAATAAGCACTTGCAGTTGCCTTTGAAATGCTGCTGATGCAACCGGAGTAGGCACCATCTCGATTAGATGGGCGTAATTGCCATGGCTTGTTATCGTCATTAAAGACATGTTTAATAAAGACATAGATGGTTGAATTCTGAAGCGGAGCAGCCATTGGGGTAATGCAGGGACCTCAATATGCCTGGCGTTTTTCCATGTAGAATGTGAGCTTGGTTGGGCACTGACTACACACAAGAGATTGGGAGTAAGATTTTATGTATTCCCTAGATGGGGGAGGAGGCCACAAATCCTCTATCACAGACTTTGTGTTTTTGCTCTTGCTGATGATCATGCTGTTGGTTGATGCTGTTGGTTGATGCTGTTGGATGTTGTTGAGTAAGAGTTGCTGTGAGGGAGGCATCTAAGGTGCCACCCAAGCATGATCATTGTAATGCTCTTCTTGCAGCTTCATTGGCCTCAAGACTCATACTATCAACAACATCAAGAGCCAAAAACCAAATTTCAATGCAAAACCAAAATGGATTTTAAAAAAAATCCATTTTGGTTTTTTGCATTGAAATTTGGTTTTTCAAAAAACCATTTTGAATCTAAAAAACCAATTTTGTCTGAATTTTTTTAGAGTGAGGATCTCACTGATCTGAGCATCTGATGGCTATTCTCGGTCTGCTGCTGATGTGGGGATTTGGAGACCTTCCTATCCTTCTTCTTTCCTGGAGCTCTTTTAACTGATATTCTGCTTCTTAGGTGTCATCTCTAGTGATCACAACACACTGCCCAATTTCCCACCCTCTTCACATCATCTTGTCTTTTGTACTCACTCTAGTGTGCTTTTCCTCCCCATGGAGCTTAGCTTGCTTTGCTCACTTGCTCACAACTACGATACAAACTTTCTCAAAAGGCTGATAGCGCACAAGCGTACTTCTTTAAAGCTGAACATATTTCGATGATATCCCAGGAGTACCCTTGAACTGGTGAAATTTCCTTTCGTTGTTGCTTCACCAAAGAACATCAAGTGAAAGTTGCTTTTTTCGAAGGTTCGGGCGTCGAAGGTCTGTACAGCTGCGGTTTGGCTTTGGTTTGTCACTCTGTTTCGGATCGCTGTGATATTTTAATTCCAACATTCATACATTATGTATTTGGAAATGTGGAAAAAGATGTTGTAATAGACAGCTGTGCTTGTTTATAAATAAATTGAGTGGGTGGGTCGTGCTTAATCTGGACATTAATTTCCCCTCATCAGGTGACGTTGTTGCATCCAGTGCATTGATCAGGGAAAAACTTACACTGGAAATTGAATATGTAATGTGTACAGATTGTAAAAAAGGCAAATATATTTTTATTTGCTTACCTAAAAAGATGAATATTTCACTGGCCTTGTACCATCTGGCAGTATGTTTGCCGAGCTTCAATCTGTCATCACGTTGGGCTACCTCTTGACGTTCATTGACTGCAATTTCAACAATGTGGCCTGCTATTGACACGTGGTGTATTTTCGTATTTCCATCGATATATTGCCCTGTAGGGGGTGATTGGAGCAGTCTCTGTTCATGAGGGACTTGATTATGTTACCTGATCAATGAGGAGCAATGTATTTTGTGCACAGTGTAAAACTTTAGTGGATGTGTATAAAGTACTATACAATGTCATATAAATAGTGGCATCCTGATCCTTTCAGAGACACTAAAATGTCACAAGTCCATGAGGGAGCCAGGCATCAGACAGTGGTATTTATGGTGACAAAGCCAATTCTGAAGATTTCTTGTGTGAGTATATTGTTGATCTAAGGTATTTTATTTGTGATGTTCTGAGACACTACTGGGGAGGGTAAGCTCAGTGGTCGTTTACTGGGCTCTCAATTGCAGGGTCCCGG
Source organism: Platynereis dumerilii (assembly GCA_026936325.1). Classification (NCBI taxonomy): domain Eukaryota; kingdom Metazoa; phylum Annelida; class Polychaeta; order Phyllodocida; family Nereididae; genus Platynereis; species Platynereis dumerilii. Next base: position 108,395,437 of record JAPTHN010000001.1, on the reverse strand, counting down.
GTTCGAATGCAGCTCTTGCCGGTCACATGGGTCAATGTTGGATGGCTGTTTCGTTCATCCTTTGCCTCATTGCCATGTCCTCCTCCTGCCCTAATTAGCCTACCAAGTGCATTAATGCAGGACATAAAGCCCTACCAACCAACCATCTGATACTCGACTTAATTTTGTGTTTGGAAAGTAAATAGGAGGCCTAAATACTCTTCTAATCTCTTGTTGTACCTGGTTACGAAAGCAGTGTTGATTGGACGAAAAGCACAAACTCGCACACCTAGTTACGAAAGATGTGATATGCAGATTGTTAATATGAGATGTTGTTGACAAGATAATAAGGTTGAAATTAGCTGTCTCATGTTATGGCTAGCTTTCAAGCACTCAGATGTATATGGCATGTGGATGTAAATGGCATGTTGTTTGAGTGGTGAAGCATCTATTTTGGACATCTGTTTTGCTGGATATGCAGCACTACAATAATTTGCTAATAACGGGTCTCGACTTCTTGTCTTATTCTCTCAAAATCATAACTAGATGGCCGGTGCTTTCTTAGTCTTGCCAGGTCACACAAGTTTCTCTTTTAAATTTTGTTTTTCAGATTGGGGAAGCTGATCCATCCAAGTCGTTTTGGTTATTTTTCAAAATCCGCCAAAGTAACAAAATAATGAATTTGCGTTGCTCGCGTCTTCTATTTTGAAACCAGCCGTCTCTCACAGTTGGAGTTTTCAGTGAGAAAACAAAGTTTTATTCTGCCATTTTTGCGAAAAAATTGCAACTTTTGATGAGAATTTAGCAAAATTTTTAGCGTAATCTCTTGTCTATATAAGTTATTGCCTGATTTATGGGCATCGCGATATGAGACCTACTTATTGAATGTCGCATCTCGTGCTGTTATCATGCATCTCTATTGTAGAGAATGATTTGCCTGAGAAATTGTAATAACTGTTGCTAACATTGCCACAGAATGACACAGATAGCCCATGTGTGCAAGTCAAATACAAGTCAGCAAAAGGTGACATGTGGGTTATTCATGCTTATGCCATCTTCTGCTTCTCTGCTCCTCTTTTCTTCCTTAACAAAGGCATCCTAGGAAGACTGCTGTGAACATGTGGGGCACAATACACTGAGATTCCAAGGCACACATTGCCATACAAGTCCAATGGTAGCTGGCATTCTGGCATTGTGCTTGCATCGCTATGAAGTTCACTGCATTAACACCGTTGCATCTGCACAATGGGAGTCATTCAGAGTACATTCAGAGAACATTCAGAGAAGGTGGTTCTGGATTCCGCTTTGTATTCCATTTGTATTCCATTGTACTTCTATTTCACTGCTGTTGCAATTGTTTAGCAGGCTGCAGAGAATGGACAATCTCCATATAGCCATATAGAAGTTAGCTTCATCTTATGTATGATGTTATGTATTGTATGGCTGTAAGCAAAGCTATAGCAGCAGTATAGGAAGCTAAGACAATTGGGTGGAATAAACAGACATTTTACATATGGAAAAGAGATGTAGGATCAAGGGAACTGAAGGATGCAATCTTGTTTTCTTGGCTGCTGCATCCTGCACTTGTTTAGATGGACCATCATGAGGTCTGAGTGCATTGTCTGGGAGTATTGTAAGAGGCCACAATAGTGTGTAGGCCTTCTGTATGCATATATTGTTTAGTGTGAGAATGGGTGGTCCCCCATGGTCAACTCGTGTATACAACCTACCTATTGATCTAGCCTAGACTCTGTAAGACACAGTGACCTGTTCGCAGGAGGCATGCAGACTTGCAGAGGTGGGTGTCTGTTGTCTGACAGCATCTGATGCCTCTGTTGCTGGTGCTGCTTGCTGCTGTAGCATTGCAGGATGGCCTGCAGCAGGCTGCTTCTACTGCTGCTTCTGCTAGTGATGCAGCTGTTGCTGCTGCTGCTGCTGCTGCTGCTGCTGCTATGGACTGAGGATGCTGGCTGAGCCGAGCTGGGATACTGCAGCTGACGGTCTGCATCCTGCCAGTCTCTCGGCGGCTGTCTTGCTGTGAGCATCGCTCAGTGAGTCTGTCATTGTTTACATCTTTTTTCACTCAATCGGATCTCTAACCTGATGTCTCCTGCATGACATGGAATCTACCTGCCTGCCCACCACCACATGTTCTTCTAGGGTAGGTGCATTTTGCTCATATCTACACCTTTAGCTATCTTTCATGTTGTGAGGATCAAATAGGCAGTGTATGAATACACATTTCAGCAGCACACCACTCACTCAGCAGCATGCCACTCTGTGTGTGTATGAATTTATCGACGCTGCATAGCCCTCCAACCTGTTGCCCGGCTGCCTCCTAATATTCGCCGATTATTCCAAAAAGGCCCATCTGTTGAATTGTATTTGTGAATATTTCTGTAGATTTCTCTGACCCAATATACAGCCAGATATATATATCAAACGTATGTTTGTGACATATTTGTGCCTGCTGTTGCCTTGGTTACGGACACAAAGTTGTTTGCTATTATTAGCCCCCACATGTGCTTCACAGTCTTTGGTCTTGCCAACCATTACAGTAATGAAGTGATGAGTGAGCCAGTCAGGAATCTGACAGAAGGGGTGCTTCTGAAGCTGTGGGCATCTGTGTTCTACTCCTACACAAAGTGTGTGTACATGATAGTACATCAATATATCTTGTACAACAGTCGATGATTCACGTGGAACCCTGTGATACATGCAACCAGTGTGTACCAGGTCTTCAAAGCAATGGAAAATGTATAACAGCCTGTTGGTGCCAGAGACGATGAGACGATACCAGTTGAGACTTTTAGAATTTGATGCAGTTAATTAGTGATTTAAAAACATAGTTTGTTGTAGAATTTAAAGATGTCTTGTGAGACACAGAATATAACCAAACTTATGGAAAGGTATTACAGGCTTATGTCCTTTTGTTCATATGTATGAAAATTGTAGTTTTGAAATAGGTTAAAAAAGTTAATTTCCGTCCTGAAGAATAGCTAATAAACTTAAGTTGTATAAATAATGTGTTGTATGGTCGTTGTGTCAAAATTGTAGTTCGATCTATTTGGCTCGAACAATATCTGTCACATTTCATGGTACAGAATTCCATAATTGGCTGAGGAAATCATCAGGAAAATAATGATGTACATTGTATACTTTAATGGCTAAAATTCAATATATGCATCTGTTATATTCTTTAGTGTTGTGTTTGAAATAACCAAAAAATGTGACATACAATGTATATATCATAAAAACAAGTTTTTGCTTTCATTTAGTTATACGTTGTAGAATCAATTGAGTATTGTAAACTGAGCTGCTTGTGTGTCTATGGACATTGGACAAACTATACTATATAGTCTGTATCCGATTCTATACTCTAAACCCAAGGCAGGATAATCCATGTTTCTGGGTGACCCATGTAAATCCACCTAATTGGGCATATGGTTATTTTATGTTAGACTGAAAAACAACATATTGAAGCAAATCACCATTTGTATTATTTGCTTACTTCATCATCCTTTTGCCATCATTACCACAGCATGTTGCCTGTCAGATTATTGTGGTCACAGTCAATACATATTGATGTCAAATTTGCTCATGTCAATGCTGATATCAATATGATGTCTGTAGTAATGTCAGCCCGTGGCTTATAAAAGGATTTAGTGACTGGCAGTCAATACAATGATGTCAGCTTTTGTCATTCCCAGTTTAGGTGTGATCCTCTGGTTTATAACATCCCACTGAATGACACGACCTTTGGTTGGATCAGGATAGAATATAACAGCTCTATAACCAGACGATACTGACTGCGGTACCATGGTATGGCCACTCAGCAACTATACAATAGTATAATTGCACATTTTGTCAAATCATTATTTTGAGAGTTAGTCTAAGCAATACATGACATGTTGTATCATTGCTTGCAACATCTTGCAAACTATTCTGGCGATACTATTATTTTAGGTTGGTTCATGATATTTATCAACTTTATATTATAATATCTCTAAGACCAAAAAATGATACTTTTGGTTCGGACGTGATGTTTATAACATCTCAATATATATCTTTCCCTCAAGTCAATACAAGTTTGGATCATGGCTTCATTGGTTTGTAACATCTCTTTAATGTATCACATAACGTTTTGATGTAATATATCTCAATTTTATGAGACAATAACATCTCCTGTTTTAAAACTACTATTACAGTATTACTTCAACCTATCTGCAAAATGTATTGGCAGAGTACTATGGAGATAGGGATGTCTGCCTTTGCTAGGGTGCCTCTTGCTTCCTTATGCAGAGAGAGCCAGAGACTGTTATTGGAGTGATATACTGCCAACACCTCTGCATATGTGGGCCAGTGTCATATTTCTCTGTTCAGTCACTTTGCCTTAATGAATGTAGCAAACAAGTTAATGGAGTCGCGGAGCTCGGCTCGTGTTCCATTATGAATATCTCGTACGGAATACTGAGAAGGATGGGCCGGGGGAATTGTTGGTCTTCATTTATTTACTGCTTGTTATCCAAGATGAATTGCTTACTTGAGGGACTGCGCTAAATTACTCACCGTCCAACATATACTGCAGTATAGCGAAGCAATATATTTTTCATCAGCTGTAATATTAGATGTGGTACGTTGAATTGTTAACGCTGTTTTTCCCTCCTTGTTTGTCGCTTCTGTAGACTTTTAAATATATATAATAATATATCTGTTTCATTGACATTCTTGTTGTGAAACTCAAGTATAATGTCGATATGTATATTTGTTTACAGATGATTTCGTATTTGTAGACATAAGGACCGAATTTGATATTTTTTTCTAGGACATGTATTGCATTGGGAAAAGTGACATCAAAAAAATTATGACATCACTTTTCCCTATACAATAACATGTCCCAGGAAAAAATTCACGTCCAGTCTTCTGTCTTCAAATATGAAATCATCTGTAAATGATATACATTGTATATCCAGTTTTTTTCACGGATGCGCATTGCTCAACCAAATCAGTTATCCTTGTAAAAGGTACACATTTTCATTGTTCAAAGGTCTCTAATTGTTATTCGCGAGTGATTAAGTTAAATTGATTTCATTATGCTATTTTTTCCTGCTCTACTCTTTTTGTCCATTTGTACTTTGCCCAACACTATTTGCCATCCATTGTTCATCTGTTCTGAGTTTTTGTAGTATTACTGATTTGTTAGGACATTGTTACTCTCCTATTGATAAGGATGCTAATGTGTAATTATTGATGAGTGATTACAATACATTGTCTCATGTTACAATGTCTCAAGTTACAATTTACGGATTAAATATGTTTTAGCTTGATTTGTGTTTTGGCGTAGTCAATCACTACTGTCAATATGGTGTTCATATATGGTTGTCTTAAATCTGGACATTTTGCAATGTATCATTAAAATTGTGGCAAACCTTAACTTTATGGTCGGGGCTGATTCTTGGTCGCTTTTGAAAGTTTTGATTCTTTGTCGTGTTCATGTCCGCTTTCTCCATGTCCTACTGTCCTGCCACCCTGCACACCTTCGTAAGAAACTTTCGGTCTCTTACTATGAGTTCTGATTTACATTGATACTACTTTTCACTTTTCATGACTTTGTGACATTACTTTTCTTTGTGGTTATGATCATCTGGCTGCAGTGTCTAAATACAGGACTTGTAAAAGCTGCCATCAGTCATCCACTCTCTAGATGTTAGCCCTGTTATCTTAGGAATATTGCACTGACTGCTCTGCCAGTTGTTGTTGTGTTATCAGATCCAACAGTTCTCAGACTGATATGAATAAGTCTACTTGTGTTGCATGGATGCAAGGCTGAGTGCTGAATGTCATGATAAGGCTGCAGATATATGGAGTCAGAGACTGACTGGATCCCAGGAATCCCAGCTAGATTCCTAGCACTGCTGGTAGCATGAGGAGAGATAGCCCTGGGTGCATTACACATTAACATATCAGTTGTCAGCTGTGAGGAATGTCAGACGAGATATGTCGTGACTGGGAATTGCCACTCAGCTTGGGTTGCAAGATATATCCAACATCTGTCCAGGAACCAGAGGAATCAGAATCTGCTTTGGTAGTCCCAATTGGTCTCTAGGCCTCTGCTGCTTCTTATGCATCCTTAGGCTGGTGAGGAATTTTTGGGAATTATGGTGATTCTATGATACTGGTTAGTCATATTGGGATCTTGGTGATTCTTGAAGGGAGGAGAGATGATCTGGCAGATGACTAGAGTTTTGGTTGCAAGATATATCCAACTTCTGTCAAAGAATCAGCGTTTGCTTTGGTAGTAGTCTCTAGGCCTCTGCTTCTTATGCACCCTCCCCTTTAGGCGGATGAAGAATCTCATGGTGATTCTTAGAATCTTAGTAGTCATGTATTGAGATCTTGGTGATTCTTGATTAGAAGACTCAGAGGAGGGAGACGAGTCTTGGATGATCTAGGAGATGAGTTGTTACTTTAGGCAAATAACAGCCAAGTAACATACAGCAAGTTATGCAAGTAGATGCAAGAGAATAGCTAGTAACTCAGAAGTAACTCACAGAGAAGTTCTCTTCCATCTTATTGTTAGTGTTCCTTCGTTTGTTTTGTTGGAGGATGCTGGGCTAAATGTTTGCTCAACTTGTGTGGCGAATAATGTGCAGGGAAATGTGCCTGGCAAGTTAGTTCAACTTTCAAGGTTTAGGAGGCAGCTGTATGACTCTTGAGGGTGAGGGAAATTCAGGAGTTAGCCAGATGCACTTGGTGTGGATGGTTGGGAACTTTGGAAGAGTTGTGGGGCTCCAAGGTTGGGGTAAAAGTGGTTTAGGTGAGTGGTTGTTTGGCAGTCTGAAATTCTTAAACCTCACTACTCCTCCTCTTGAGACCTCACACCCTTCCTATCTGCTCATGGGCGTGATGGTCTGGGATGCATCTGTCTTGAGAATGAGATAGTGCTAGTGCTGCAGTTGGTGCAGTTAGTGCAGTTAGTTTCTGCTGCTGCATGTGAATGATGATGCTGCCTTGTAATGCTGCATTGGTGCAAGACTCAAGAAAAAGTCAGGATGAATCTCCAAAATTTATTTATTTAATCCAAGCGAATCAACTGCTGTTCTAAACTTCAGGATTTTTTTCTGTAAAAAAAGAAGGTAGTTTATCCTTTGCATCTTTTTGAGTTCTTCTGGTGTAGATGTAACACTGTGTTTTGAGATAAACTGTGTTATGTAAGCCACTTCATGCAGCCCACTTAGCCTACTGCAGTAAAATTATTGGATAAACATTCTCCCAAGAAGTTTTCAGTTGTTTCCCAGAAACTGCATTAAAACTTCTTTCGCATGTTGGATAAAGAAGGGATTTGGAGCAATCTTCTTGGGAGTCTTTTTGTACTGAAATTGTCTGAAACTGTTAAGTGGTTGTTAGTGCTAGCTGAAGATGTAATCTGCTTCCTTTACTTAAGTTTAAAAAGGAGTCTCCATCCTATAGTGTCTTAGGACTTTAGGAGTCTCTTCAGCTTTTTCGTGAGTGTACTTTAAAGTACCAGCCATGGCAAGCAACTCTTATCTGTAGGATGCCAGCCTTTTGTAATACCCATGTCACTGTCTTGAGAAATTGGTGTAATGTTACTGTGCCCGGATTTTAATGCAGAAGTTTGACTTCTTTAACTGCAAAAGGCATTCTGTTGTGTGTTGTAATTTTACTATTGCATCTGCCATCAGAAGTAATGATGAGTTTGCATGATGAATTAAATCTTGTGTCAGAGAGGTGCCATTCAAATGGCCCCCCCCCCCAATTAAGCTAAGGTGCTACCTAAAACATAGTAAATGCTTCCATTTTCCAATGCAGTACTTCTAAATTTTATAAGATCACTCTGAATAATAAGATGAAGCCATACATAGTGATTGACTCATATGCTGTTCCAATCTTCCTGAAGGTGTTGAGCTGGCTCCTGGGGTGTGATGCTGGCTTCTTCGTGGAGCTCCAGGTGATGGTCAAGGTGGGAAATTCCATTTTGCCAGCTGAGCCTTGTCTCTCCAAAACACCTGATGGACTGGCCAGTGTGGCAGTGTGTGGTTATTGGTGGCTGTTACTTGCTGTTGCTGGCTGTTGTTGGCTGTTGCTGGCTGTTGCTGGCCAGTGCTACTCTAGCCACTTGGCTGACCTAGCCTCCCAACTCCTTCCAAGGTCAAGGGAAGACTGAGTGAAGACTGATTGCCTTATATGGCTAGTGGTTGGCCAGTGTTCTTGGACAGCTTAAAAGCTCCTTCGTTATCCTCTCGTGTCTAACAAGAGCCCTATATGTACTCCCCCTCTATCTTGTTACATTGTATTCCTTGCTCTTTGTTTTGTGACTATATTGATACTATGTTTCAAAGAAAAGATGCTGTGGTTATATGATATACCTAAGGAAGAAGCTGGCTGTGGTTATACATGCACGATTTCAAGTAACTATACTGAAGTCAAGATAGACTGTAGAGACAACAGCAGATGATGTGACTTTCTATGTAGCTGTGATATCTTCATCAGCCATCATGATCCTATGTATTTGCAGTGTATCTGAAAGCTGCGCCTGTATTATGTGCTGGTTACAGCAGAAATATTGACCTTTTATGTGATAGATTTGGGTCAATTATTGGTCAAACTGGTGGTACTGGAATTGGATGAACTCATTTCACTATTGATAAATATATGCTATAAAATGTATATTGGTTGAACTTGAAACGTGGGTGACAATTATTGATCTGGCAGCTGCCTATATGCCATAAATAAGGATATAATAAGGATAGAATAAGGATATAATAAGTAAGGGTATTGATTGATTTCCATAGATTAAACAACAACACACTGGCATTGTTGGCATGGAGTTACATATTGATTTGATCAATACTTGTGCAGGTTACAGGTGGGATTTATAATGGAAGGGTTCTCTCATAACACATTGCTGTAAACAAGGCACAATTCGATACTACTCACACTTTCTGGTTCAGATTAGATAATGCAGATCTGGTTGCTGAGATAGTGGAGGTTGTGTGAACAGCCTCAGAGGATTACTTGCTCAATGCATTGTTCGGATAATTGCTGTGAATTTATGTAGTATTGTGTATATGGAAGATGTGGTGTAGACAGATATACTACATATAACAGGTCATTTTAAGATTAATGGCATAAGTAATTGAGTAAATTTAACCTCCATGTCATTGGTCATAGAACATAGTGCTGTTGTATAGAGTGATTTTCTCTTTAGCCATGCCCAATACTTTGAATATATTATATAACCACTGCATCTTTTCTTTGAAACATAGTATCACTATATAGTCACAAAGAGCAAAGCATACAATGTAACAAGACAGAGGGGGAGTACATATAGGGCTCTTGTTAGACAGGAGAGGATAACGAAGGAGCTTTTAAGCTGTCCAAGAACACTGGCCAACCACTAGCCTATGTGAAACTTTTTGAAATATTGCACTGCTTAACATGTGTTTAGATATAAACAGAATCTCACCAAAAAAAAAAGCTCAGCGAAGATATCACCCACACATCGAAGTGGCTATAAAATGCCTTTCGTTAAGTGTGATTTTTTTTAGTGGGAATTTGCTAAGTAGGAATTTACTCGGAAATAGTGTAAGTTCTTGAAGGTCTAGTGAAGGGTGCGGATACCTTTTTTTTCTCTGGATCCCTTTTTTTTTCACTTGATGTTTTTTTATGGTTTGTTTTTGATGTCTGGATCAGAATCCCTAAGAGGAGGGCAAAGGGTTGTGTAGGATCATGCTGGGAGCATCCAGGGTGAAGACTATCGTGGTGTGATGTGACTGATGCCATCATTAAACGTGTTGAGAGCAGTGTTTATACAAGTGATACTTGACCTTGGCTGGATTCAGTTGATTGTATCCAGTTGTTATCCATTCAGCTTGCTTGGATAGTGAATACCCTTCTGGCAATGCATGCAACTTCATTTGACATATTGTTACATTTGGCTTCTGTGTCAATGCTTATCATTGTAATTTGTTTGTATCATTGATACAGTGTGTCCAATTTGACCGAGGTAATTTTGCTAGTATGACTCACAATTGTGAATTATGTGCTTTTTAAGTCAAACGTGATATATAACTGTCATTTACTTTTTTAACATTATCAATTACCAGGACGTACATGCAAGGAAATATACAATATTTTTAATGAAATCTCCTAAAAAACTTATACCGAAATGTATACTGGATAAATAAATTGCCTCTGTCATCCACCTCACCGATAGAGAAGTTATCATTAAACTTGGTAGAAATATTGCCGGCTGATGGTGTTTCATAACCATACGGACTGATGCAGTTATTTGAATTTGTCAAACTTGTGTTTGGGTATTCGGATAACTCTCCTTGAGCAGATTTTAAGACTTGGCCATACAACCAAAATCGCTGCATTTTAGATCTATTTTTCATCCTTTCTTTGTATTGTTTACCCAAAGTGGGCATTTAACTGATGTGGGAGACCGGTTTTTTTAAGTAGAATCCAACATAAGTGAAGTGTTCTGAATTCATTCATATTGATTGATGCGAATTGGACAAATTCTCTCACTTACTGTGTCCTGGCAATGCTAGCATTGGTATGTCTCTCTGACAGTACTACCAGAACGCGTACTAGAACGGGGTGAAGTTGGCAATCCGGGTAAAGCACTATTTTGACCCACTTAATGGAAGAAATGCCAACTTTCCCTACTGACATGGGTATCTTCGGCAAAGTTGCCATACATGTCAGTAAGGAAAAGTTTGAATTTCTGCCATTGAGTGGGTCAAAATAGCTTGCCAACTTTACCCCGGATTGCCATCTTTACCCCGTTTTACGGTGTGTGATACTCCGTTGATATCTATAATGGATTGAGTTGCCAATATGCCAAGGAGTGAAAAATGGAAAATCAAACAATGAACATGTAGTGGAAAATATTGGCGACCATTATTGGCTGAAGGTTTCTGTCTTCTCTGTTTTGGTTGTCGTTTGTACATTTTCCTCTTGTTTTGTTTTACACCTGCTGAAATCTGAGTACTCTAGTTACCTTTCTTGTATAAGAGGTGACCCACTTTTGACTTTATTTATCTCATCTTAGATTCTAGCATTATAAGGCATGACAGGCATTAAGCTTCTCCATATTGAATATTCATGCCCAATTTGCACTTGTTTTGCATAATGAATAATGCATTAATCGCTGTCATTCATTGAAGGGCATAAAAACAGATGTTAATGTTGGTGAAAGAATTGGCAAAATGTTGAGTGGCGGATTCATCATTCATCGATTAGCAGCTGATCATGTATTTATCCAATGATAGGAATCAATGGCATAACATGTGTTAATTGACATTGATTGCATTTAGTTAATATCAACCACAGTTTGACATATGCTAATGTTTTGGAACATCAGTCAGCTGTTGACTGTCTCATCAGAAATTTGCATAATACCTGTCATTTTACTTCTTTCTGCATTTATAAATATCTTATTGCATACATGCTGACTCGAGAGGCCTAAGTATTTGGATCAATTAAAGTCCTGAATTATTTTGAGAAGGTATTAGCAATAGACGTCTATGCAGGGACATTATATGTGAAAGCAAAGAACTTGGCTAATGTCTGAGGAGGGGAAGTCATTTTGATCAGGAAAGAGTCTACTAATTTCCATCTTAGTAAAGTGATAACTGGATACTATCCTCCACACCTAAGAACAGAAGGTTCTAATTAATAGTATTTATTTTGGTATGAGAAGAAGGGTTATGGCCACATGGGTTGCTTCAGTGGTGTGATAAACACTAATGGGTGTGAGAGAAACACTTCCCAAGGTGGGAATGTGGCTTTCTGGTATTATCAATAGTTCCTGGTTGCTGTTTGTGGTTGGATCCTTTGAAGACTGCACTCTAAAAAATGTCGGGACAAAATTGGTTTTTTAGATTCAAAATGGTTTTTTGAAAAACCAAATTTCAATGCAAAACCAACATGGATTTTTAAAAAAATCCATGTTGGTTTTTTGCATTGAAATTTGGTTTTTCAAAAAACCATTTTGAATCTAAAAAACCAATTTTGTCTGAACATTTTTAGAGTGTGGTCATGTTGATTGATGGTTATTAGACGTGTCAATTTCCAGGTGGGCAGCGTCGTTTCAAAGTCAAACAAGTCAGGTATATTGATGGATGGCTCCTTTCCAGATGGCTGTTGTTTTTATTATTGTGTCTGGAGCAAAAGAAATATTGTTGCGTATAATTGAGGGTTGGGACTTGCAGAATGAATATTGGCATAATTTTACCTAATGACTTTTCAGTTTCTCTGATGTTGAACAATTAGAAATAAGCCAGTGTGCTCCATATTTTGCTCTGCTGTACAAAATGAAAATATGTAGTATTCATAAAACAGGGAGAACATTTTTTTAAAGGAAAAAAGTGAACTGGTAAAATGCTGCAGATAAGATGTTTCTGGTCAAGGTGAGCATGATAGAAGCGAATGATTTATTTAACACGAGGTGTGCCAGCTCCTAAACGTGCTTGTTAAACGTAACCGCCATTCTTGAAACGATTTTCCGTCTCAGTGAACAGAATGATTTCGAGAAGTCTTCGTGATCTCATCAAAGTTAAACGCAACGATGCCAAGTGAATTTGGTGGATTGCATGTGGTTATTTTGCATCTTCAGTGGAAGGTGCCTTTGTGAATGGTGCAAGAAGTGAGCCAGGAGCCAAAAAGCCTGGTCTCTATCATCCGAGACATTAAAGGCAATTGCAGGGAGCGGAGGGACTGTAATTCTCAATCACCTCATGCATGATGATATCAATAAAGGAATAAGAAGTGCTCCCTGTCGCACACTCGCCACTGCGGACTGCGGAGTCGCCTCGATACAAGCTGATAGAGATCGTTTTTGGGGATCCTCGGTACATGCGAGCCAGTTATGGATGTCTTTGATTACAGAAAACAGTTGAAGAAGCATGGAGACAAATTACTGGGCTGAGCAGTTCTGACAGATCCACTGAAAACTTCTTAAAAAGCATGCAATGTTTTATGGAGGACCAAAGTGACAAGCCTCGCTCCTCTCACTAGGAGTAGCTTTCTTTTGAAAACTTCAATTACAGGCCAAAAAGTAAGAAAGTCATGGTTTCAGAATTCTGGAGGCATCCGCTTCACAGGATTTTGACAGAAGGTCTATAATTTACAACTAAGAACTGTGTGGGCGGAGCGGGCTTATTACTTCGTTTTTGCTTTCAACTACACTTGCCTACCCTGAAATATTTTGAACAAAGTCTGCTTGTCATGACACAAGTACATTGTAATGTGTTATTCTGCAAAACTATTTATGATTGGTCAGAAGAGACAAAGCATTGACCTAAATCTGTTAGTCCATGTATATTTGCCTTGCCAGCTTTAGCAGCAATCTATATCCTGACAAAATATAGTCCACTTGTTATAAGGAGCTTCTAAAAGGCTCAGAAAACATCTTCCCATGCTGGGGTGCAGTAGAGCAATCTTTCCAGGCCACTACCTCATAAGGGATTGACCATGGAAACCCAAGTGGCCATTCTCAGCAGAATCTCAGGCCCATCATTGATTTGCAGTTATAAGTAGCAGAGATGAGGATACAGATGCATGGGAGGGACACACCCTGCTGATGCTGCTGATGAGGAGGATGCTGTTTGCTGCTGTTTGCGGCGTAGCCTACTTTTCGGTCATTTCTCTCGCTTCATCTGCCGCTTCATCTGCTATGCATTAGATTTGATGAATCCGATAGAAGTCATCAGAAGCTGATGGGACGATGTCGATAGAGTCTCATGCTGCACTGCTAATGCGCCGGGCAACTGACCTGGAGATGCTGGAGAAGAGCCGCAGCTAGACTTTAGATTTTATCTCACCTCCTAAAGAAAGGCTGAAAGACTTTTTTTGGAAATTTGCCAGTTCCTCTTCTCCCCAGCTTGCCATTTTGATATTCATGATTTTTGTGCGGCTTCGCAGTTCGCAGTCTTTGTTGCTGTGGCCCATGAGCAATAGGATTGCACCCCCGGCATCTTGTTATTCCGTGTGATGTTGCCCGGCTTTCTCAAGTCTGCTGATTTTTAATACGCTCATTCATGGCGCAGATTGTCCCTGTGCAATGAAAGAAACCTTCGCCTTTGTGGGGTAACACTGGGGTTGACATGTAATAAAGGAAAACCAGTAGCCTATAACAAGTCAACTGCGTAACCGCGGCGCTGAGTACTGCGCAGTGTGGAAGATTGTGTTGCAGTTTCATTGCATGACCTTTTGGGGGTTACTATCTGCACTTGAAGTATACTACACTCTTTAACAGACTGTGGTGAGTGGCTGGTGACACTTCTGAAATACGTTTGAATAATAAGACAAGAAGATAGTGCCTGACTAACAGCTCTGACCCAGCAGCTAATTGGAGGCCTCTGGACCTGGGCCTCTTACATGAACGATATGATTATTTATGAGCGGAGAGGCTGGCGACGTGGTCTGGGCAATCTGCGCGGTTGGGAGAAAGATGACAAGTGACAGCAGCTGGGAGACTGTCTTATGTAAGACGGCGCCAAGGGACTGGTTAGGACTAGAGCAGATCTGATGTGGGCCATAGCAATCCTCCACAGACTCCATTGCTTCCAGATAACACTGCTCCCGCTTTCCTACATCACACTTACTATGCACTGCGCTGAATAGACCCTCTATCGCTGCGGACCTTTCTTATGCAGTTATTTCAGCCGCTAAGCAGTTGCCAGAGCATAAGCGCTCTGCTCAGGAGATGGCTGCATGGATGACGGGATAATTGGCGACAGCATTAAGGGCGGCCTGAGCCTGGCAGGTTTTTAGCAGCAACCCTGTTCATATTTGCCGGCTCATCATACCACACAAAGAACGCCATGCACATGTGATGCAGGATCGACACCTCTCCTTTCAACAGGCTATTAATGGGAAGCACCAGCTGACAAGTATTTGATGTGCAGTGGTCACCTACTGCTCCTAACAGCTGCAGAATGCCATTCCTCAGCCGGCCATGTCCACAGTCTCACCTAATGAAAATTGCAATGACAATCACTTGGCTTCCTGCTGGACCACTTTATCGGATGGCCATGGCATTGGCTCTGCAGGCAGAATATGACAAATAGCCAATCTGGCCAGCTGCAGTAGGTTGGCTGCAGTAAGTTGGCTGCAGGATCTGCTGCTGAGCTATAAGGAGTGAGAACACCCCAGGGCATCCCCTCAAGTGGCTCTTTGCTTCCCAGTGCAAAAGACGTCTTTGTTTTGGTGATTTAGGAACCCTGCATAAAAACAAAAGACAGCTGTGGCTTTGATGTGATGACGAATACCACGCTTCACAGCAGCTGACGCGGCAAACATTGAATCTTCCCGTCATATGACACCCGCCGTGTGACACTGCATGATATGGTGCCCAGGGATGTGACGCGTTGCGGCTATCGCCTGAGCTTAGCATGCTCCGCCAATTGCCCTGAGATATAGTCAGCCTGAAATAACTGATATTGCACTGCGCTGTCTAGACATGATGAGATGGTGGGCTTATATGGCCGAGTGTGATGTATGGTCGAAAGAGACTGCTACATCCTTAATAAGATATGGATATATGTACTCTTCCATCAGATTGGACGTATTTGTCATGATCAGCCTTATTACGGATGCTGACTCCGTGGCACCTGATGAGAGTATGTTGTTGGGAGTTTGTGACTTCTGCAATGGCATTACCTGTTATTGTTACTTCACTTTCAGTGAAAGTATAACCCAAGCTGTGGACCCTTCTATGTCTATGTCAACTGAAAGTGGTGATAATTGATTGTGGGTCTGCCCTAATTCGAGGACAGATGTGGTCTCGATAGACCGGGAAGTGATCCTGGTGAATTTGACTCGAATCAGTTACTTTTTTCTGTCGTCTCGAAGGAGGAAGGTGCCAAGGCAGACAAGTGGGATGGACGGTGTCACCCTGAATGGAATGGCAAGGCAGCAGGAGGCCTGTGGATGCTAGGCCTAATGCTAGGCCATGCCATTTGTTCAATTCGCCACCTAATGCCAATGCCAATTCCTCCAAAGTCTTGGCCAGGCTGCTAAATCCCCCTTGCTGTGTGCAACACATACTAGGGCATATACCTCTAACTAGCCGGCTGCAGTGGACTTTTTCACTCCTGCAACAACACACTTTGTAATATGCCCTATATCCTCCTTTTCCACAGTGGCTTACCTTCAAATAGTGAAGTGTTTATGCAAAGAAAATGTTCATATGACAGTAAACCAAAGACCTGTCTTATGAGCTTAATCTTCTGATTTCTCTTGCCGCCAGAAAGAACATTAAATACTGACATATTTGACAACATGGCAGCTCCTAATTAGCCGGAATGTAATTTCGAAAGTGATAGAAAGATGAAAAAGTTCATCTGGGCAGTTTTTATACCTCTTGAATTTTACTTTCCATGTTGTAATGGAAAAGTGATGATCACCGGCGAACAACAATTGCATTCATTTTCGGAGAACACGATTCCCAAGTTTCCATGTGGTAATGAGTTTGTCTGATCCTAATAACTATCAGGTGGTTACATGAGACGAACGGGCTCATTTAATCATGGCATGGCATGTGGGGAGCCCCCAGACATTACCAAGTCAAACGTGAAACGGTTTCTTCGTTTCAAGACATGCAGAGAGGCGTTTCGTCAGCCTGCTCGAGGAGGAAAATGAGTTGGGAAGTTTGTCAATTAGAAATTTTTAGTTCATTCCAGCAACATTTCCAAGGCAGATTTCAACATGAGAGTGGAGTTGGAGATAGTGAGTACATCTATTACTGCATGCTTGACATTCTCCGTTTTGATTGTACTTTAGATAAGGTGATGGTTATAGTATCATAATGTAGATGTACACTTTTGTCGCACCAATACAGATGTACTGCTCATCATCGTGCTGTGCTATGTTCATCTGGTTTATGTTATTTTTTGGCTTCTATGCCTGGAAAAGCTGCTATGGTATTTCCTGAGTGGCTCAGTATGTTTTCAGTATTCAGAGCTGGCAAGTTACCGCGGAGGGTCCATTTGGGTTTGGGGATCAGGAGGATGACGAGGATGCTTGCTGCTGGACCCAAAAGAGCAAGCACCGGGGAGGTTTTTGGCTTACGCGGGCCATCCGTCTGTGTCATTGCCGGCATGGAGGTTAGGCAGTGCACAAAGCTCATTTAATCCGGTCAGTGCTGGAATCTCAGGGGGGCGTGCTGACGACCAAGAACGACCGAGAACGACCAAGAACAAACTGGCCTTTTCCAGTTGTATTAGCATGGGCAGCAGGGCTCTTGATGAGGGCAAGTCTGCTTGTCAGGATAATCAGGGCAGCCCACTGTCCAGTTTGTGATATCGATCCTGGTGGCAGGCCACAAGTGACTGTCTGCTGAAGAAATAGGGCACTGTGGCTGGCCCTGTTTGATCCCTGCCAAGCTGCTCCGGATCGACTCCTTCATGCCACGAATCACAAAATGCCTCCTTGGTTTTTGGCATCGCGTGACTGCCAAGGCCTCATGAGGCAGCAAAGAGCTGCACAGATTCCAGGAGATCAAACTGGCTTAGAGGGTGCAGGGTCATTGCCAGGACACGTGTGTGCCGTTGGAGTTGTGAAATATTGGCAGATTATAGTATTAACCCCTCCCTTTATACACACCAAGAGTCATTAATCTTTTGGTTTAGTGTTCTCATTGAGATGTGCGCAACTGGGGTCAGTCTTTCATGCTAAATTTAGTACCATAATGAGAACTGGAGGGACTAATTAACTTACTGCGGTTCTCCCTGCAGCCCGGGTTGTTTCAGTAATTGGTTGTGTACTTCGAACGCCTGGCAATCAAGTGTGCTTACCACTTATTGCACTTCTATCTATTTAGATTGCTTGTGAAAATTCTTAACAAACCAGGTTATATGATTATAAAGTCCCACCAGACTGGGTATACTTATTAACTTCAAACAAAATTGTTTTCTTTGAAGTGTGGGAATTTTTCAATTGTTTTGATTCCTAGCAATGAGATTGAATAACAAAGCAAGTGTTTATAATCTGTAGTCATCAGTGCCTGCTTGATTGTATGTTTCATGACAATAACTAACCAGGTAATCAATCCCTGGATATGAAAAGATTTTGTAACCAGTGTCGACATTCACATGCAGGAAAGACCAATTTCTGGAGTCACTCTGACATCATCGTCAAAAACCACAGGAGGGACTACTATACAATAGTATACATAGGTGTGATTATGACTGTCATATTGTCGTAATTGTGTCGTTTTGCAAAATAGCAGACAAATGTGACGTTCTATGCTCATAATTGATCTATGATATGTGGATGGTGTGATAAACATGCTGCTTGATTGGTGCAAACAATGCCATTTATATTCATAACAGAATCCATTGGGTAATATTCACAGTAACGAAGAATAATGACCATGCTTTCGTAAATGATAATTACCTGCACATCATCGCGTGACATCAAATCGGACTCGCAGGAAGAATTTCCATTTCTATTATTGATGAATTCTTGCAATGTTGGTGACCTGCATGCGTAAGCTTTGTGAAGATATCTTTGGCCGATGTTGCACCATTAATGTTGCATTGATGCTAAGCAAATGTGTTGCTATGGTAACAAGTTGCAAACAAATTGCAAAGGATCTGCAATGATGTTTTTACACACTTTCCATTTGGCTTATTAACCTAATGGTTTGACCAAGGCTTCATGTTTGTTGTTGGTTCTGGGTTTTCTGGCCCTTTACTCAATTCCTGGCTTGTTTTTCACACTCGGAAACAATGGCATTGTTTGCAGCACCGTTCGACATTTCTGTTTTCAAATGTCAACATTGTGATTATTATTATTAACTAATTGTTTGCATAGAAATGAGACCTGCCATATATTCATATTGCTCGATCTGTTTGCTGGACATTTGTCTTTATATTGTTATTTCATTCTAAACACTTTTAAGGTAAATTAGTGTATCAGAACACAAATATAGACCTGAAACAATGTGCCTTGGCTTTTCCTAGTGGTCTCTATATTGTAAAATTTCAATTATGAGTCTGCTTAAATGATTAGGTGAGATGGTTGCGCAATTCCTTTGAGCTGACACAACTTGTTGTTTTGAGTTATGACAACTGACAGATTATCATAACTTAAACGACAAACTATGTTAGCGCAAAGGAATTGTGCAACCATGTCACTCAATCATTTAAGCTAACTCAAAATTTCAAATTTTACATTGTACTCATTTGTCACCATAACATGTATGTTGTTACTCAGCAGTAAGGTGAGTTAATTACAAAGCAAACAAGAAGAAAATGGGAGAGGAAGAGTGTATGTCATGGCATATGGTGAGTGCATGAGATGACATGCAGTTTACTTAGGCCACACACAATTGATCTTTAGCTTCTCGGATATTCTCAAGGCACTTTTTCTAGGGTCGATCGGTAGGACAAAAAAAAAGGTGAACATTTTTTTTTTTAATAATGTCAAAAGAAAAAGAAACTTTTTTTTTCAATCGGCTAAAAATCTATTGTGTCAGCGGTCCGCGAAGCTAAGAATCAATTATGTGTGGCCTTAGTTGCAAGCATTGATGCAGTGTTTGTACACAACAACTGCTTGTTATGCCATGTTGCTCTTTATGGCTGTGTTGCTGTGCACCCTGAGTCCTCAAATGCACCTCCATTCCTCCCTGTCCATGCTAAGCCACGATATGTATGCAGAGTGTGTGCCATGGCTTTTGCATTGCCAGCATTGGGCCCATGAATACTCTCCCAACACAAGCCCATGGCATGAATTACTGCCTGGGGCAGCACAGAATTCAATTGGAAGCACTTCATTCATAATTCACACCTTGTTGATTATGGCAACTATAACCATTTCGCTATATTATGGCTTATCAATTATCTGTACACTGTGAGCAGGTCAATTGTGGTGGTGATAAACAACCATGAAATTATAATCAGAATAGTAATCAGAATAGTAATCAGCCTCCATTGGCCGTTTCCCTCCTATAGTAAAGCCCTTGCAATCCTCTGCATGTCTTTGCTAGTCACACTTGGAAGCTAGGGGATGAAACTGATGGTGATTTAGTGCTGAATCTAGTGCTTGAACATGCAGGATTCATATTAATTCATTTTCAATAATTAGTGTTTGGAGAAAAAGTCGCCATTCTGAAACAAGGACTTTTTATTGAGGAGAGCAATTTTCCATTAGAGCAATAGAATAGGAAGCAATTAATTAAGGAGAGAATTGCAAACAGGAGGTTGGTGATTCGGATGCTTATTAATTGGAGGCAGTTGTTGCATTTGGTTCAGTAACTCTTCCAGTCTGCTCCTGCAGGCCTGCTGGTGCTCTTGCCTCTGGTGCTGTTGCCTTTGGTTGCCTCTGGGGCCTCTGGGGCCTGGTCTCAGTGCAGAGTCATTTGATTAGTGCAGGAAATAGATTCTCATGCAGGATGCTCCTGGATTTACTGGGCTGGCTGTGTAATTAAAGCCGAATCCAGGAGGAGGACTAGACCTTGCAATTGTGCTGCACTTCCAGACACTAGCTGCAGTTATTTTGCTACCATAGCAATAAATTTACTCTTGTTATCCCAATATAGTATAGTCCTGGACACTCTAGCTTGAAGTAGTAGCTTCTAGATTTGCAATGGTTTCTCCTTGTTATTGCTCTTGCATTTCTTCTTTGCCTCAGCTAACAACATGATATGAAGATGGATATTGTCCATGACACCTACCTGTTTTGTAATTGACCCATATGAAATACAATATTCTGTATTTTTATGAGTAACAGGAACGTCTTATTATTCTTAGGACGTGTCTGACATTATGAAGGAAATTTGACTCGGGCTGGTTTGATTGGGCACGATGAACAGCTATATTGCAGCAAAGTGTCAATCGATTAAGGTCTAAAGTCTACCCAGTATACTGAAACCTGTAACGATACTGCATCGCCAGAGGCAAACGGTAAGCAATTAGTTACCGGGCTGCCTGTGCTGCACCGACTTTGACTGTTGCACAGAACCATCAATTCAAGCCAGTGCATGCCGAGAAGAACTGTTATTGCTTGTCTTCTGACCATTTCTTTGAAGCCATTTGATGTTGTTGCTTTCAAACGAGGCTTTTGGAGCAGTGCTCTGCAGCTGTCAATGGATTATTTGCCTTTCTCGGATAAAAGGCCTGCCAACCCTATGTCCCTTGCTATTCAATTCTCTGTAAATTTGCTGTTCGGAAACACAAGCTGGGGGGAAATTGGCACGTGCTTTCCTGCCTGCAACAGGTTTCTGCGAATGTCTTGTTTCGGAGTGCTCTGTCGGTCCAATATGTGCAAGTGGCAGCAAAGCTTCTGCCCAGGTCTACACTCTAAAAAATGTCGGGACAAAATTGGTTTTTTAGATTCAAAATGGTTTTTTGAAAAACCAAATTTCAATGCAAAACCAAAATGGATTTTTAAAAAAATCCATTTTGGTTTTTTGCATTGAAATTTGGTTTTTCAAAAAACCATTTTGAATCTAAAAAACCAATTTTGTCTGAAATTATTTAGAGTGTACAGCTTCAGTTTGGCTTCAGCTGACTCGCAGCTCAGTTTCCTTAACTGGTTGGGGGACAACATAGTCTCTAAGATAAATGGACTCTATTTGGTGATAGGTTCTGTGGTAGGATGGTCTACAGAGAGCTGCTATGTTTATATTCTGTCTTCCTCTTCTTGCAGAAAAAGTGCAGCTTCTTAAAGCTTTGTGGAAAGGGTTGATAAACAAACTTGGAAATCACTGGAAATCACCAGTTATAAGCTGGCTAACAGTGGCTATTGGGCAATGGAATACGTGCCACGACCGGATTCTCTGTAACATTCTGGAATGTAGCTGTTTGTATACTATTTCTCCAAATTGAAAAGTTACTTCCCAAGTTGAAAATTCTTCTGAATGGAATTGGATCGCATGGTAAAAACATCCTGCAAAATAGCTTCTGTGGCTCCAGTACCTCACTGTGTGCACTGTGCACTAATGCAACGTTCCACTGTGAAACCCAAGCCTTGTCTGACAGCCTCTCAACTAACACGCCAAAGCCATTTAATGGAAAACGTGATCTTCCCCTCAGCTAATTTGGCTCCGAATGTCATCCTGATGGAATTTTATCTATAATCGTGCGTGCTTCATTTGCTCTTCGGCTGCAGAGTTTAATGTATTTGTTGCAAGCAACGTGTAATCCTATTCCCGCCTCTCAGAGGGTCTCGTTTGAGCCATTTGTAGTATTTTGTACATTTACAGATTTTTTATGCAGATCCGCTTACAAGCCTCAGTATATCTCCGCATGACTCGTGTAATACGCTTTTAGTTCCATTGTTTTTGTGTTCCAAAAGCCTCTAGGTGCTATCGTAGGAGGACTAAGGAGGTAGAAGGATACAGATTTGTCTCACAAATATTTAATGTATCGTAATAATGTGGAATTAGGATGGTATCGATGCAGTTATGTTATTGCATAAAATTTGACGATTAGTTATCACCAAATGTGTATGTTTTCTTTTTTATGAGTTGTATTTAAATATCACTGAAATCTGTTTTCTGTGTATGGGTAGACCTATATTGGGCATGAATAATTGAAGAAATCAATAGTTAATGGGGCACGAAATCCTGCACTGACCCTTGCAGAGGCTCGAACGAACTGGTCTGGAATCAAATGAACTGTTGCCTCTTGATGCCATCTCATTTGCCTCAAATGCATGTAGGGCTGGTTGAAGCCTGGTTCTGTTGCTCTGCAGGATGGCACTTACGTGATCATCAGCTGATCATGCAAAGACTGTCCTTTAAAGTTTAATCGCCCTCTTAGCCCCTTTGCTGTCCAACTTGGAGTAAGGTCTCGAGTCCTCCCATCTTCACAATGTAAAGGTCCCACTTCTACCGCTTGAGCGGAGCCAGTGCCCAGGTGACTTCGCCAATGGGAAAAATAGCATGCAATGCATGCACCGTGTCCTCGAACAATTTAATAACCCTTATAACTCAATAGGATATGATCATTACATTAACACATCTCTATAAATTGTTAAAAGTTGCATTCTATCTATAGATCTATCAATCTACCTATCAATCTATCTATCTGTCTATCTGTCTATCTATGTGTCTATCTGTCTATCTTTAGTAATTGGCTGAAGTATAAATCTCAGGTTGTCGTGCACCCCACTTTGTCTCAGGGCGGAAGGGCCAAAGGGAAGAAGAAGAAGATGCTTCTCAGAAATCGTCTGCTGAGCAAGGAGGAATTTGGGGGATTAAAGTTAACTATTTAGAGCAGTGAGACATAAGATTAAAACCAGGGCATCTAGTGCAACAGTGTAAACACTGGGCATCATAATGGCATCATAACTTAGGGTTGTTCTTGCATCTGTGAAATGCTTTTCGATCCACACCAACTTTGATATGATAATCCCATTGATGACGACAAAGGGCCCGAGGCCCTGCTCTCGGACACAAAAAGGAGTTCTCCCTGCTTTGGATATGTTCAACTATGTTGTTCAGCTGTGGCAAGATCTCTTGAGCAATCCTGATGAGTTCTGTGCAAATTTTTTTGCTGCTAGGATAACAATCAGTGCCCTGAATGCATACACTGGACGATGAACAGCAAACTAAATGCCAACCCCTTGAATCTTTTATAAAGGTTGGTCTTTCGCCATCTCAAGAGTCTAGATGTCTTTACATACTCCATTCAAGCCTGGATATGGTGTTTATGGTAGAGCTGGAGCTTAATAGATGCTGTAGATGAACAGCTGGAGAGGTGATGAGATGATTAGCACCAGCAAATTGTTTATACATGTACAACATGTACAGCTCTTTGTGCTTGTTATGAGTATTTGCTGTCAGTACGTGGCACGTACGTAAGAGTTGAGGACGAAGGCATCCCTGCATGGCTGTTTGTCACATTCGCTAGTCATTCTGGACCTACAGTCATTCACACCTCGCAGTAATAGTTTCATTATGTCCTGCGTTAGTGAAGTTTGTGATTATTTATCACTTTTCCTCTAGTGTGATAGGGATTGTGCTGCTGTTATGAGTGGTATCCACAAGTAATGTGGTGAATACGTGGTGAATACGTGGTGAATACGTGGTGAATACGTGGTGAATACGTGGTGAATACGTGGTGAATACGTGGTGAATACGTGGTGAATACGTGGTGAATACGTGGTGAATACGTGGTGAATACGTGGTGAATACGTGGTGAATACGTGGTGAATACGTGGTGAATACGTGGTGAATACGTGGTGAATACGTGGTGAATACGTGGTGAATACGTGGTGAATACGTGGTGAATACGTGGTGAATACGTGGTGAATACGTGGTGAATACAGAAAACTGGAATGGTGGTTGCTGCCAGAATAAACTGATTAATGTATATTTCATGGGCCAGCTTATCTGACAGAGGTTGTGTTTTGGCTTGGCTGTGGCTTGCAACCCTTGGCAGGCAGACCCATGGAAAAAGACCATGGAGTAGTCTCACACTGACTGCTGCATAGTTAATGAAAATTGGAGCCATCGATCAGAGCACCTTTGAAACTGCAAATACACATGATGTGGTTTATTGATGATGCTATTCTGCCTGGAACAGCACACAGCACAAGTGTACACGTCATTACCCTAAAACTGCTCTTTCCCGTTCTTGCTTCCATTTGCTTCCAGTGACATGGCTTCGTGTTTGATATACAGAAGCCGCGTGTCCATGCATTACTCTCTTATGGTTATGTTGTAATGGATGCTACTGTTTGAAGAAGTAAGATTGGATCTTACTCAGGGCCGAGAGTAGATCACTATACACAAGTTCCATGCATCATTGGGCTTTTGAACACATCCTTGAGGAACTCCAATAATATCTTACGTATTGTAAGTCAAGAGATTGTATCGTTGCATGATGCTCTTTTGTATGATATATCACAGAATTCCTTAGAATATGAGGAGTCCCTGTTGTAGAATATTTTGGCTTGTGATGAACTATTGGCTTGAGCATGGGCTTCATCTATGGTTTAAGTGTACAAACTGTGAAGTATGCTATAATATTGAAATCCTTGTCACTTTTTGGTCTTAAAGATAATCTGATTTCCTGTAGTATCCGGAAGGTATATCCATAGCCCTTATTATGGGAGTAGGGGAGAGCGGGGCACAGTGAGACACTTTTTTTATTTTCAAGTGTTCCAAAATGTTGGCAGTAATGAGTTGAATGAGATCAGGTCAACATTATAGCTAATGACGTTGGGTATATTATCAAGTAGTTTCAGGTCCCTACCTTTTACGGGTTTGGAGAAATTTTGAGTTACGTCCATGCTCGTTAAGTGTCTCACTGTGCCCCGTGGGCGGGGCACAGTGAGACAGCAGGCGGGGCACAGTTAGACAGGGCATCTGCTGCCATAACCGCCGATACTCGGGACTTGCAGAATTGTTCCATCAATTGTTGCTACTGAAACTACTGTACTCTTATAAAAGCAGCTGGCTAGGAGATTTTTTAGGTCCGTTTTTGAGCATGTTTCGAAACTTCATCGCACAGGACACATGCACGACTTATTTAACCTGCAGCACCTGTTACATACTAATCAAAATTCATTCTGATGCTTCTCTTTGAATATGAATCACTAAAATCAGGAGTTTATTGTTGGCATTTTGTTTTTAATAGCAAATTGTATGCTATGCCTTACATTCAGGTCGTTTCGAGTGTATTTTACCATGTCTCACTGTGCCCCGCCTCCAACTGTCTCACTGTGCCCCACTCAGCTCTTTTTATAAAATTTTTGAATCCTGCGGACCAGATGCCTGTATTGTGGTTCATTATCTCACTAAACTAAGGCAAATAATCAAGGTTTGAATTCCTGGCAATTGATTTGCGTTATACCATTTTTCTTGGGAATTATAACAAAAAATCGTTTAGCAAAATTATTTACTTTTATCGGCTAAAAACCAAAATATTGAAATTCCACTCTCGATATGCTGTGTAAGCATTCCGGATATAGGTCAGACTCTCACTTACTTACTTTTTGTACTATAAAAAAGAGGGTTGATCTGTAAACAGTACCAGCTGGACGCTACGGGCTTTGTCTCACTGTGCCCGCCGTCTCACTGTGCCCCGCTCTCACCTATCTTGTTGGTAATGAACGAATGGGCCTAATTGCACTCCCTTGAGTAACTCCATCACAGTCCCAGTATCCCTCATATCTCAAGAGCAGCATTGGTCAGCTGCATCAGCTGTCTTAAAATGAGAATCCTAATTCCTGTTAGCGTCGAATGTTTCTAAAGTATTACAAAGGCATATCCACTACCCTTTTGATTAGGATTTTTTGTTGCTAATACACTTATGGCTCTGATTGCACTCCCTTGAGGAACTCCGTCACAGTCCAACTCGGTCCTCATTTCTGAAGAGCAGCAATGGTCAGCTAAATCACTAGTGTTAATGAGAAGCCTAGTCCCCGATTATGTCAAAAATTCCTTCAGTATTAAGAAGGTATATCCACTGCCCTTATGACGAGGATGCCTGGTTGGTAATGCACTAATGGCTCTGATTGCACTCCCTTGAAGAACTCCATAACAGTTCCTCATATCCCTAGATCTGCGCCAGCTGTATCAGCAACATTAGGACTTGCGTGCTGCATAAAAATACCGGCAATGTGTCCAATTGGTCTGGAATTACCGTGACGTGACAGGAGATAGTTACCCAATCACCATGACATGCTCATGACATGCTATGTAGAAATGAAATGCATGCATGACACCAGCCATGTAATAAGTATCTTCCAGAACTTGATCTTCCTACATCTCTCAAGGACGTGCTTGATTCACTGGGTCATAGAATATTGCTATTGAACTTAGTTGTTTTGGCACGCTTCTTCATCTTCACTTACAAGTTTGAATATGCTGTCACTTATCAGTCAGGGAAATTATCACCAGCTGATGACAATCAATGTCCTCAGCCCCACATGACAATCACCCTAGCACTGTCATCACCCTTCCATGACACTCTCACAGTGTCATGGCCTAGCCATGACTTTGGCAGTGCTCAAAATCATCTTTGACTGGCTATTTAAAAAGAACTACTGCAACTATCACTTCCAAACTTGGTATAAAGTTGTATCACAGTGTCAACTAACTCTATGAATTTTGGCAGACCTATCCATTACATAATGAGGAAAAGAACCCGAAGGCTCCAGAGAAATTAGGAAATTGTCATCAGCTGCTGATGACTTTGCAGTATTTTGTGAAATTGGATAGAAATAAGTCCCGCAACTGACATGCTGCTGTGTGGTGAGGATGGCTGCAAAGAGATCAAACTTTCTTCTGAGACCCAACTGATCAACCCCACACACTCAATCATCCTGTCAGGGCCAGGACTTGGCTTGAATTGCAATTGTCCTCATATGCTGGTGATTTCCCTGACTGCTTATGCAAGTTGTCATTTGCTGAATTAGTTGCAGATAAACTGACTCTTACTAAGTCTTAGCAATCTAAAATATGCTACACTGCTGGAATCAGATGAACTAATCCCCCCCCCCCCAAAAAAAAATAGACAAATAGTAGTCATAAGCCCAGATGAAGTGGGAAGATTGCTACGAAGCAATCCAGAATCCCACATATTGAATCGAGAGAGGCAAAAGGGGCTTTAATTTCTCGTTAGTAACTTTAACCCAACTGGAATTGCGTCCATTGTGTCGAGATTAGATTGTGTTATGAGACATCTTGGGAGGAATAAGGTGAAACTTTGGTCTGATGGCCTTAGAAAACTGTTCTAGAATGGCCGATAGAAATGCAGGGAGGAGGCCAATAAGCTGGATGAAATTGGCCTGACAATGGTGCAGTCTTTCTTCACTGCAGTTGCCTGCGGGGTGCTAATTGGCCCTGCATTACCTGAACGTGTCACGATTTGGGTCATCTTACAAGCTGCAAATCCACCTAATGATCTCTCGGGTAAGAGTCGGGTTGCTTCAGAGGTTTCTTCTCTCTGCTAGCAGGCCATTCGTCAGCCTTCGCGTGTCTCACTAGACCGGTAGATGAGCAATTTATTTTCTTCGAACCGGTCTGAAAACATCTTGAAAATTTCATTCTGAAATATATATCTTTTTCGCTCTTTTTGTAGCATCTTTTGTGATATCTATGTGTTTTTTTCATGACGTTGATAAATCATGGAGGATTGGTTTGCATGTACAATGAATTGTTGCATGTGCAAATTTAAAGCAAGATATATTATATATTTATTTGACACAGATTACAAAAAGGCAATTACAAAATCTTGCTGGGAAGTTATATTGGGCTTCTTATGTCCAACCTTGGGGAAAGTTCACCCTTGGGAAAGTCCTTTTTGGCCTCTTTCTTTCTAGCTGTTGCTTTGCCTCATCACAAGTTCAACATTTCTGAAACTTTGCATCTGGATATAGAATGGTGGGCCTGCTACCTATGCAAAGACTTTAATGGTGAGATTTTTCTGCGACTACCGTCTAAAAGCTGCTCAATGGTTGCTGTGCGTTTAGTTGGTACTGGGTATATATATATTGATGCTGCTCATTCTCAACATGGAGTGTGTGCGGATATGTTAGAAGTCATTGTATATATCATATCTAGGACTAAGCAGACCTCTGTTTCTTCTTTTAGTACTACTAAAGCTTGAGTTGGGAGTCACAGAGTTATGTGTTTCTGATGAATTGCCCTCAATTTGCACAACAACAAAAATATATATGCAGATTGCAAAACTGGAGGTCATCATCCCTATGTGTGACTTGTGTAAGTTCTTTCTCTGATGTCACCAGTCTCACCAAAGGTTGTCACCACGGATTGTCACCACAGATTGTAACCTGAGGGGGATGTCTCAAGAATTGCTTACAAACTATGTTGTTTTTCTCATTCCTATTGTGATGCTATCAGATGTTTCTTAATGTGGCTAAGACCGATGCAGAATTAGTGAATGGCTATTTCATGACATTATTGAGTAAATATTGTCAGAAAAACGACCTTGTCTGACAACTCATATTTCTCATTCTTGGAGTAAGTTACTTGTAAAATGAAATTACTGGCAGCGAAAGTTCAATATGTATAGAATTTATAAATGTTATTTCGCAGGAGAATGAATGGTTCTCATAATAGGACCAATATGAATTTAAATCCAATATTAATTCCGTCTGCTTTAGAAATTGGACAATATTTGATATTTATTCTGTCCGACATTGATGCGCAGTTGAATTTTCATTGAAAATGAATTGGCGCTTGAGAGCCCATAAATCGATGGAGGTTTTGCCCTCCCTCGTGGCGTTTCGTGAATTGGTGTGATGTGGTTATTGGTTTGTTAACGCTTTCGGTGTTTGTTATGAGGTGTCTCAATGACAGGTTGTGCTGCATTCGCCTCCGTATTTGTCTGAAATTGTCTCGCTGTTTGTGTAGCAGCTGCATCAGCTACAAGAGCACAATTTCAACACAATTTCAACAGACAGCAGGGACAGCAGCACACAGCCAGCAGCAGCCTCAGCAGCCCTTGGTAATTTCAACTGACAATTGGATGGAAAGCCATCAACAAGTTGATTCTTCATTTCCTGCTGACGTCTTCTTTTCAACGATCAATGTACATTGTATTTGATGACAGCACGATTTTCTTTTTCCTTTTTTTTTCAGTGTGTCTCTTTGGCATTTTTATCCTGGCATGTCCTTCCATCTCACCAGCTCTTTTTCCTATCCCATTACTACTTCTGGAGTCCTGGTGCTCCTACAGGGAATTGCATGGAGCGAATTTATTGGAATTAAGGAGGTTACTAATATATCTCAATTGTTCAATTTGCACGCAATTCCCTTGACTGATGTTGCTCAAAATGCTATTGCTCCTCGGAGGCTGTTCATACTGAATTATTCCCAGCAAGGAGGACATCTTTTTAAGACCACAAAACACAATGCATTTTGTGTGCACTGCAGAATAACTGAGTTTTTCCCTTTCAAAATCCAGGCAGCAGGAGGCTTTTTGTGTGCTTTGTATTTTAAATAGAATCATGTCTCCACATATGCTATGTTACATGAGATGCATGGATTTCTATTGCTCTATTGTCTTTCACTTTTTTCTTTGCAACATGAGGTTCTACAGAAACGTAATTGATGCTTCGTGTTTTGCTTGGTGCTGTTATATTTCATACTGGATGCTATTATACCACACAATTAAAGGTTATACTTAGGTCAGACTATATGTTTATGCTTATTTTTGTGAGTGCCCATGTTCTCAATTACTGACAGATCAGTCTTCAATTGTCTGTTGTTCTGATATATATTGTTCAGATGACCTCATCTTGATCATAGGGGTTTTTGCACCTATTATCTTTGTGTAAGATACAAATGTGTAATATAAAAAAAAAAATTATATAGTTATATAAACAATAAAAATATTGGTGCAAAACCCTTGTGATTGATGGCCATGATGGTATATGATGATATTTTCATGTATCTTATGACAATCTTCTCTTATAATTTGCTGTACTAGATTGTGTCAAATAGATAGTGTTGTGTTTGCCCTTTAGTGTAGGACACCCTATTACTAATATGACAAACTCATTGATTGTGAGAGGCTTGGACAATGGCAGCCTGACACTGCATGCATAATTTAATGGATAGGCACACTTCCTGGCTGTGAGGTGATTGGCATCAGTGTTCATGTGATATGGATTGGGAATAGGCTGTGTAGCACTTGCTGCAGGGCTTCTCCTGCTATAATGCTGCATATGTAATGTACATATTGTATCACCGTATCAGCAATAATCAATAGGAAATATTTCTCTCCATTTCTGAAGTGCTTCTGCCGCAGTTCTGCGCTTAACCCGATGCATTTGGTAGTGTGTTTAACATATCTCTTAAAGATCTGTAAAAGAGGCCTCTAACACTCATAATGTAGATATGGATAATTCAACAGTTATGTGTGCTCATTGGAGTAGATTGGTGAGATGAGATCTAAGTCTTTGACATGTGTTCGCGTAACACATCCATTTGCTGGATCTTTTGCTCGCGTGGTGTAGAAAGCGATAAAGAAGGGATGTGCCACCGTTTTTTTTGTCTCATCAGAACGACGCCCAATTGAGGTAACTGGGATGTTGCTCATCAGAAGGGCGAACAATAAATTGTTCACAGACCAAGAATTGAACCCCGGTGGGGGCCGACCAAGCATTTTTGCCCAACTGTATGTTATTGTAAAATATCAAAATCTGTTCTTGCCCTTCCTCTCAGCTGGAGCAGTTTTAATGAATGTTTATAAGCATTCTGACCTTTTGCTTGCACTTGCAACCACCAGTGGCACGTATCTCCCCAAGGAGCAGTTCTCGCCATTATCAACAGAGAATGCACCGTTATCCTGAAGCTTAACGCAACACAAAAGAATTCCGCTCAACTCGTTTGATGTGTCTTTCTCAGCAACATGATGTGAATATTTCTTTACTTGTCTTCGTTACAAAGCTGCTGTAAAAGGCTCCTTCAGCTTGTGTAGAAATGTTTCATAGCCAACTTTGCCAACACAACCATTATGCAGATTGCTGAGAAAGCTTTCTTTGCATTTCTCAACAATGGGTTGGATATTGTTTCAGTTGTGTTAATGGTTACATCTTCTCTCCCTTTGTAGCAGTATAGAACTTCAACTGCACCTATATCGTATATAATTTCCCTCTTTTTTTGTATGAAGCTATAGTGTGACTTTACAGAGGGATATCAAATACATTTTGTTTTTCTCTGTCAGATTTCATGATATCGCTGAACAAAATCTTTTTGTCTGACATTCTGACATATATGGTGATCCCATTTTGACCTTTTCTGTTTTGAGGTATCATCTTGCAAAAAGATGTCAGTATTCACGATAGCCTGTGAAATCACAAAGCTACCAGCATATAGTATCATGCACACATAGCCTGACTCAAGTCTCTTTTTCTGCCTTTTGATTCTGCCTTTTGATTCTGCATAGATTGTGTGATATTTTTGCTCGTCTCATGCATATGCATGATTTCTAGATTTGTTTCCTTCTATGAAATGTCACAGTATCATGAATACGTATCTTGTCACAGTGTGTAGCAGGTCGGAGAAGATACGTATTATGGTCAGACAAGATACGTATTCACTACACACTAGTGTAGTTGCACTTTAATATTTTGGAACATTTCTGATATTGTTATGGACACTTATGTCATTTCTTTGTGACCCTATTCTTCAAATTCAATCATTTGTCTCTACCCAATTATTTGGAATACATGTACTTTAGTCTCTATTTTTTTTTTCAAAGGTGTCACACTCACCTATATACATTTTGCTTTTTGGAGACATTACTTAACTTAATTCATGTATGTAATAAATGGTGGGTTCGACTTTGCATCCTTGAAAGATGCCCGTTAAACATCCATTATTTGGCAACATCTTGCAGAGATATTGCATTCAAGAGAATTGGAAGTCCCTGCAATATTAGGAGATCTATCGCCATTACCACAATCCTTATGATGAGGATGCCTTGTTGGTAATGCACTAATGGCTCTGATTGCACTCCCTTGAGGAACTCCATCAGTGTTCCTCATATCCCCCAGAACTGCACCAGCTGTATCAGCAACATTAGGACTGTATGTGCTGCCTAAAAATTCCAGCTGATGTACCCCATTTAGTCCCAATTATGTATCCCATATATCTCATTCAGTTAGTTTGTTGCAACATATACTGTCCCACTGCCCTGTTCTGCAACATAAACAATTTGTTTTGTTTATGACAGATTATCAGTCCTGTTATGCATTGTTATGCATTGTTATGTCATATATCCATCAGCTGATGTACATTGTCCTGTAATGCATTTGTCTCATTGTCTGGCCGTGTCCTATGACCCATCCCACTATGTCTTGTTCTGTGATTTATCTTACACTGTTCGGTTGCGTCTCTGTGCACCAATATTCCACCGGATGGCTAACAAAATGATGTACAATGTCTCTGTGTCCGTCCGGGACCGTCCCGCTGGTTAGGACGCTGCTACAATGGCCTTCTTGGGAAGCAATTGGCGTTGCTGTGACAACTGCTCTCCCATCAGACACATACTTCTTGCTGATAAGGGTTCTGTCACAGCCTCTTTCTGAGGAGGAGGAGGCCAACGTGTAATCCATGGCAACAGCAACAGAAGCAATTTGCCAATCACCAAAGATGCTCCGCTTTCAGCCGCCGTCTATTGCTTTCCATTTTCGTTCTCTAATCTCGAGGAATAGGCGGAGCTCCACCCGGACCGGTATTGCAATTTTCTTGACATAGAACTGTGGTTTGAATCATAGATGCCTCTCAGATGCTTACTGGATGGGTATAATATATTGTAATTGAGTATTTCACCTTCTTCTGTTCATACGCTCAGCTTTTTCCTCCCTGGATTATGTATTTAATATATTTTGTATTATGAAAACATTGAATTTCATAATAACGCCGACACCAAATTGTGTCTCCTATGAAATGCTGCTATTCTCATTGTTTGTCTGCCAATTAATTTTGCTTGGTTGCTCATATATATCATCTAGCCAGCAACACAGGTTGTTAAGTCTATTTGGTCTCCATGACACACTTACACCTGAAGAATTATTGTCACTGTCAGCTTTGTATGCACACTCTAAAAAATGTCGGGACAAAATTGGTTTTTTAGATTCAAAATGGTTTTTTGAAAAACCAAATTTCAATGCAAAAAACCAACATGGATTTTTAAAAATCCATGTTGGTTTTTTGCATTGAAATTTGATTTTTAAAAATCCATGTTGGTTTTTTGCATTGAAATTTGGTTTTTCAAAAAACCATTTTGAATCTAAAAAACCAATTTTGCCTGAAATTTTTTAGAGTGCACTGTGCACCAACATTTCCACGCCGATAGTTGCACGCAGAGCTGTGCAGTTTATGGCTGCATTATTCAGGTCCTTCCACCTATTTTGTAGGAGAAATCAATATGTGTATCTTTGCCCTTTTTAACCAGTCACTTTACAATAGCATGAATGGGAAATAATAATGACTTTCCAACAGAATGGGTTCTCGAACCGTTCTCCCAATTAATTAACAATTTTCAGCAGTTATCATGAAATGGTGCTCCAACATTCATTGGCAGGAAACAGGAATTATTGGTCATTATCACAATCTATGGATCATGCTGATTGTTTCTAATGTTGCCAATATGAGAAAGGGAATGCCAAAATGGATGGTTTTAATTTTCAAATTGTCTCGTGATATCTCAATTTGGCCACTTCTTTGTTGTGATGCTTATATTGCCATTATTGGCTTGTCATAACTGGAATAGTGACCAGGGTATCTCCAGGCTCCAGAATGGTTTGGCAGAAGTGTGATGGTCAGATGGCAGACTGATAGACTGCCATGATGGCCAAGGATGATAGAAGAAGCTCTTTCTTTAGCCCCTTTTTGGCCATTGCTTGTTATTCCAGGCAGGGAGGACAGACAGGAGGGAGGGATGGGGGCAGGGCAGGTGTGTGGGTCTCTTCCTGCCAAGAATACTCAAACAGAGCAGCCCTGCCAATCAGCCTCTGATAAACTGCTGAAGATTTAAGCTGTTCCACAACTGAATTCCTTCCGCATTAATCACCAAATTAATAGCTTTTCTTCAAACTTGACAGAACTTGCCAAGTAGTTGGAGTAGACAGTGTTTCGTTTCACGTAATTATAGTTATGAGGCAATTTGACAATGTGTCAATTGGTTTGCATGTTGAATTTCACTTAAAGCTCCCAAGGTTTTGATTGAGTCTGGTTTTAGATGATTATTCTATAATTATAATGTGTCGGAATGTGAATCCTCCAGAACTGATCGATGAAGATTATGAATTTTCCGCAGTTGAATAAAAACTGAAATTAATAAGGTTCTGCTTACATTATTAGAACCATTTTACTAGAAAACATTAAAAAAGACCCACTTTATTTTTCACCTCACCATTCTGTTCTTTATCTTGTTCAAACTCGTGCTGAAACCTTCCTGTGTGAGTTCTTGTGTTGGCTGTCAATTAGTGACAGTTTATCAGCTCTCCTGGGGTTTCCTAAACACTGTCAAGAAAAGCCAAGAAGCTCACCCAAAACATGTTCATCTGCTTTGGATCTATGGCTGCTGGGTTGGGTGCCAAGGTTTGTTTAAGCTTTGGCATTAAATTTACTGTTTGTCTTGGTTCAGACTCTAGCTTTGTCAAACACAACCAAAAAGTATAGTCTACTGGTTACATACGGCATAAGTATTAGTTAGACACTGATTTGGAGGGTTCTAACATGCTTTTTTGTAAAAATGCTTGTTAGTACCCGACAAAGAGGTGTCTAACTGACTTAGACGTCATTAGCTTCTTCTATTTTGACTTATAATTTTTGCAAAAAATAAACAATAATCTGATTGCTGTTGTAAACAGAGTTAATCCCTAGCCGGGCGCTAACATGCAAAATTGTCAGTTAGATACCAGCTTTTCCAATGGTATAAGTATCTTGGTGATGTCTGATAAAGATTGTTGCACAACAAGACTGGCAGCGAAAAAGCAATGTTGTAATATAGTCTTCATGAAGTGGTCAATACAAAACCTAGACATAGCAGTTTGAAAAGACAATTTTGCTAATTATGGTCTGCCTGAAAAGCCTGCAGGGGCCAGGAGGATGTGGAAACCACCTGTAGAATACATTGACCTCCATCAGAATTATTATTATTAGGTGGCTAGATTTTGTTGTCTGCCATTGTAAGCTGATCAGCACTGAATCGTCATCGGCTCGATAGCATCATAAAAACATCAGCACCAGCATCAGCATCATCTCATCTCCAGTATCAATTTGTTTTCTGGATGTCCTCACATTGGAAGCATTATCACTTAGCACTTGTGACACTAGAGCTAACAGAGGCAGTCGCTTTTAATGCAGTGGCCACTCGCATCACTCAGTTACAGCACTCAGTTACAGGCAGTAATGGTGCTCCTTGCCATAGTCCTTTGTTGTTCCTTGCTCTTAGTAGTCCATCTGACGCAGTGTCTGCTTTTAGTGTTTTGGTCATTTTACAAACGCAGTGCTTTATATATCTTGCACTGACCCCATTGAGTTGTTGTTGACCAGATGTGTGTACATTTTGCTGAAATATGCCAAAGACTGGTTTAATCACCCAGAGAAGTGGGTTTAATTTGACACTAATACATATATAACATGCAAATTACTAATCATACAATTCTCAGGTGTAGATGAGACGTAAAATACCAAAACCATTAAAAACCAATGTAGTCACATTGTTACATACAAGTTGCTGTGAATTTTACAGCAATCTTACACTGTGGACCTACTATGAAAAGATTCTTATGTATGTCCACAAACTAATACCAAGCCCCTACCAACTTAGCAAATCCTCGCTAGTCGCCTCATAATAATTCTGGCGCAGGTCAATGTATTCCAAAGGCAGTTTCCACGCCCTCCTGGCCCTTTCAGGCTTTACAGGCGGACCATGCTTAGCAAAAAGGTCCTGTCTGCTGTGTCTAGGTCTTCTATTTATCAGTGGCTGAGGTCAAGACCTTTCTTTGACCTACTTTACAGGGCTTAGCAACAATCCCATCACTCAAGAAATGTCTTATGAAAATCTCATAACCGAAGAAGTCTCCAGCTCTTCCTCGCTCAATCTCCTGACAAACCCATCGCAGATTTTCACTCCGGATTCTCTTTTTGTGGTAATCTGTAGACATGCTTGAAAATCGCAATCATATGATGGAATGATGGTCTTTCTTTGTCGTAAATGTTGGTATTTGAAACCTGTTGGATGGAGATTATCCCTTTGAATTTCGCTGTGTGAAAAGCTCTTTATATTGTTTGATGTAAAGTTTGTAAAGAAATATGTTTTCGTCTGTGGTGTATATGTTTTAGTCTTTGTGAGCTGTTGGCACTTTGTAGTAAACCTTGCAAAGGAAACTTGACCTTTATTGCCTGTGGATGTTTTCCTGTATGAGAGCTTATTGTTGTTTTGTTAGTTGTTGGATATAATAAATTCCAATGCAGAGCAATCATTGCCATTGTTATATTTTTCCCACTTCTCTGGGTGATTTTTCCAGAATGAGTATTGAGCACTGAACAGTATTGTTGGTTTTCATCTTCAGTACATCAATTTTATCGCTTCTCGGTCTATCCTATTTTGGTGTCGATCGATCGAAACAGCCCACATAGACCTACTAAAAACTTGAAGACTTGAAGTCAGGACTAGTGTGATCAGTAGTAATGACAGATTGAGAAGGGAGCAGATGAGTGCCTTTGACATGTTTCTGAGAGTAAAACAAACCACAAAACTACAGGGAAATGCTTTGGATGCTTTCATTTGACTCCGGATCGACTCATTCCAGATTAATTAATAACTCCGTCGACAGAGCTCATGTCTAACCAACAAAGGGACAGCTTTTTGTGTGTCTCTCCTTTGGATGGAGTGAGCTGAGCTTGTTTGAATTCTAATTTCCCTACATGACCTGTTTTAGACTTCAGTAGAAGGGCAAGCCATCCAGTCTGTTCATTTGGTGAAAATCCTTTTGATTTTGGCAAGGATAAAGATTGGGGAATGTTGGCGGAGGCAGTTTGTTGACATTGTTCATGATAGGAGTTGATCAATTTTGCAGAGATGCAAGGATCAAAGCCTCCTTGATACTTGCTTTGTAGCTCACTGGTGTTGTGGTTAATTGAATTGAATGCATGGCAGCTTCAAAGTGGTCATGCCAGGCTTTGCCAGCCTCTCAGTCTGCTCTCCTTGATGGCTCTTTCAGTGCTCCCACCACTGGCAAGACAAAGTAAGTAAAAAACTATAAAAAGTGAGTAGGAAGGCAAAAAAGTTGCTTCTGCGTGGTTTGGATGTGGTTATTTTAGTGATTGTGCATCATTAGCCAGAGAACATGCTAAATTTGATAGATGCTGGCATCATGCTGTATGTGGTTAGGTGTGACTGGGTGATGAGTCTTGTTTTTCACACCGCCCCAGTCATTGTCCATTAGCATTGACACACAGGTAATTACAATTGTCAATATATTTAAAGAAGGCAATTAGTTGCCTGAAGTATCGATTATTTCATTGATTTTGTGCAGCCATTTTGCTGAACAGGTGAGGTTCAGCTTTAATTAGCATTCAGCTTATTGGACTATTGTCAATGTCGAAGTTCTCCAGTTTCCACATCTTACTTACACTCACTAACATATGTGTTGCCAACTTTATAGGAGGAAGTGAGCGAAAGAGTCATCAAGTGCACGTATCACTAAATTGGATAAATGGTTCTGTAAAGGGCCTGCTAATGACAGGTGAAATATCACTTTGAAGTAAGGTAAATGTTGATACAAGAAACGATGTCAGTTCAAATCATACCCTGACTGAGTAGTACACTCTAAAAAATGTCGGGACAAAATTGGTTTTTTTTAAAATCCATGTGGGTTTTGCATTGAAATTTTGGTTTTTCAAAAAACCATTTTGAATCTAAAAAACCAATTTTGTCCCGACATTTTTTAGAGTGTGCATATCCCTGTCGATTCCTTGATGATCTTTGATGTTTGCATTTGTCCTAGAATACCAAAAATAGTTGGATAATTCTGGATCTGTATGGATCTATTACCAATGATTTGGCCTGTTATCAGTCGGTATACCACTCAGTAACCACTGCCAATTCATTGTCAATTACTACTGCCAAGATGCCTTGTACACATTTACTGTGGTGCTGTACAAGAAGGATGGTATCAGATTGAGATTGATAAATGGAAGGAAAGATAAAAGAGACATCCCAGGCGGTAAAGTAGGCAAGATATTGGCATCATGTTACAAGATTACTGCTTTGTTGCTGTGTGATCTAATGGCTTGTCATAACTTGAGGAGCATGTTGCCTTGATGTTCAGTATAATGAAGAAACATGGGCTAAACTTAGTATTATGTTATCAGCAGGGAGTAATCAAGCTGCCTCTGCCTTCAAATGACTTTCTTTGATAATTAAACGAGATCTCCTCCACACCATCATTATATTAATAGGCACCAGAGTGAATTATTCTTTGGAAACCTTCTAATTATCATATGGGAGAAGACAAAATCCCTCATTATTTGTACGTGAGTTGAGGCAAAGGTGAGTATCTGATGCCTCTTGTGATGATGATGATGTGTGTGATGATGATGATGTGTGTGATGATGATGATGTGGGTGATGATGATGATGTGTGTGATGATGATTATGTGTGTGATGATGATGATGTGTGTGATGATGAGGAGGATGATGCAGAGGCTGATGAGTGATGAGTAGTAAATTTGGTGATGTGGACACCAGTGGATGATTATGATGAATGAAGATGAGTATAATGATGCATAGTATAAGTAACATGTGATTTATGATTATGATGATGATGATGATGATGCATATGGTGATGAATGATGATGATGTGTTAGTGTTGATGACTGTAAGATTATCATAATAGTGAAGGTGATGATGATGACTGTAAGTATGATTATTATACAAATGAAAATGACGATGATGATAATGATGACATCATATGAGTATTATGATGCAGTTGATGCAGTTGATGATGATGATGATGATGATGATAATGTCGATGATGTTGATGATGTGTTACTGCATCTGACAATGCTATTTTCTTAATGCCTTTCCTGACAATACTTGGATTAATGTTAATATACTGTCATTAGTGGCATTTCTTTCTGTGAATGCTTACTCTGCTGTGGTCTACTTTCTTGAATTGAAAAATCCATCATTGTCATAATTACTTTTTTTCGTGTCTGTGAAAGAGAAATATAAAATGGTGAGCAGCATCATGCCATTGTGGAATTAACTGTAAAGAGTCACCATCTCGAAATAAGCCATTTGCAGCAGTCTGTGTGCACCTGAAGCTGTTGGAGAATACCTGTGTGTGTACTTTATAATGTACATATTTGCTGAATCGTTAAGATTGTGGGGATGCACAAATATAGAATACAGATGTGATGTGGGAGTAAGATTTTTTGGAGCAAAAAGCATGTTGGTACTTATCCACTTATTCTTGATATATATATAGAAACTGCTTATTCTAATACATTGTATTGCACAAGTTATTCACGTGCCCCAACATAAATGTATAGGGAGCAGCTAGAAGCAGTTCTCAGCTTCATAGTATCACACCACTCACTCACTGAGAAGTGTTGCAATTAGTATTGTACATGGGGGGTAATCAAGTGGTCCATTTAACCAAATGAAGGTGTTTACCTCTTGCAGTTGACTGCACACATTAACATGGCTTGTTGCCCTTGAAAGTGTTGCTTGAATTGCCTATTTGTTCAGCAACTGCTTCCTCCATTACTTCTCATTTGTGAGCCTGTCTCTTGGTGGCTAACAGGCTGTTAGGCAGCTTCATCTTGGAGGTTTTGCTGCCTGGAACAACCAGGCTTATTAGGGAATTCTTATATACTTAATGCTGGGTTGGTTTAACTTTTCATTCTGTTCGTACAGCTGCATATAACTGCCACTGTTATTAAATTTGATGTATAAATTGTTACAAGTTCTAGGCACATGATGCCATCCAGGAACCGTTCTTAATTTAGATTTTAATGACCAAAATCTTGTTATGTTGTCTCAAGGGTAATTTAATTAGACTCTGAGAATTTTACAGTTGCATCATCTATGTTTTCTTGAATTTTTGATGACCTAATTATGGGTAAAGCATTGTCAGAGAAGTAAAAAAAAACTTAAAAAGAAACAACAACAACAACATGAAAACTGAAAGCTAAAATTACATCTCAAGCAACAATGAGCACTGTTGTTTTTATCAGAGAAACATGATATGAAGAACATTTTCAACATCAAAGATATATCAAGACTACTCATGTTTGGTTTTATGATGATTATGTGTTATTCGTATGACAATGAGCTGTTCTGTGCCTGGAAATGAGTTTTTACTCCTATAATGATGATATCTGTGATGATTATGTTGAACTATCTCTTATAATTTGTTAACTTTGGACCAATTTGCTCACAAGTTGACAATAGAATTAAGTCATATGGATATCAGGTTGATTTTTACTGCTGCTGAAGTGACATTGATTGAGCCAGCAGCATCTTCCCTGGTGGCAGAATGAGATGTCTGAAGCATGTTTGTTAGCATAGCATGTCCAATTATGACATGATGTATAGCCATGTATGGCCCTGTTACATCATGATACATCATGTCTATGACAATGCTCTGACATGATATTCCCATGCTAGGGACGTTGTAGGGCTTTGGTGTGGAGTTTACATGGGTGGCAACTCATTGACAAGGACATTATGGCATGTTATTATGCCTCCACAACTGTTCATATTTTGTTGGACAAGTTTGACAATTGAATTATCATATAGTGTAGGGTTTGCCTCGAATTTACCATTTCTCATTATTAGTGTTTGGTAAAATACTATGCATAGATTTCGATTATAGAATACATGCTAATACAGCTAATTCTTATCCAGAGACCTTGTCTCTAAATAGCCCACACCGGTGCTGATGGGGCGTAA
The DNA here is from genome assembly GCA_026936325.1 of Platynereis dumerilii. Taxonomy (NCBI): domain Eukaryota; kingdom Metazoa; phylum Annelida; class Polychaeta; order Phyllodocida; family Nereididae; genus Platynereis; species Platynereis dumerilii. The sequence continues at coordinate 108,354,024 of JAPTHN010000001.1, read as the reverse complement.
AACACAAACTCATCCACTCACTCACTTATCCAGAGACCAGAGTTCTGGCAGTGTCTGCCTCTCCAATTAAGATACTTTCTAAATAAACATCAATTGCTGATCAGTTGATGTAAGATGAAATATTATGATTATGAATTTAATCCAAAATGTTTCAATGCATTGTATTGCGTTGTATTATCAGCATTGTGGTTTTCCCATTAACATTACAATCCTCCTCAAGTGTAAGGATTATTGTGCCAAGGGGTAATGAGTTGAGATTAATCCAAGGCAACATTTCGCCCCCAATGGATCAGGTGTTGTTATTGAGACGATTTTTGTTGGTGTATCCAGTTTCCTTATTGTTATCCATGTTGTTATGAAGTATGGAACTTAATTAAATCGGTGTATGGCGTGGCTAGGAGGCCTCAGGCAATGTACAAAGATTGTGGATTAATCACCTGTCATTGGTTACTGGTTGATTGCAGGCTGTATATTAATCATTAGTTAGTGCATTAGTTATGTGCAATATTCAGTTGATATGCCAAGTTGAATACAAGTTGAATACGATTAAGTAATGCATGTTGTTGTGCATTTGTCAAATTGTGATATGCTCCTTTGGGTAATGAGTTGCCATTCAACGTCCCTTCTGCATGTTCTAGGCCCTTGCATCCCTGCCTTCATCTATTGCGTGAGTATATTGCATGTGGAGGTTTCAAGAAACAAGGGATTGTCATCTGCTGTTGGGAGGAGCCTCTGATCATGTGGCTGTGTTGTCATTTCAACTTCTGCTCCAGTTATTAATATTCGGAATTATTTCATTGTTATGGTAAAGGAGGTGTTGTTAAAAAATTAGATGCAGTTTGTTCGAAATTTTTAATGAAGCAGGTGCAATCATCTGTCAGGTGAAAATTCAGAAATGGATGTTCACTCTAAACTGGAAACCATTGCATTTGTCATTTGCTAACTCCTGACTCCTATACTTGTAATGTGAGTTTAGTGTGGCTGACACAGATATATGTTGGTTACATTTCTTTCAGAGCTCAGAGAGGCTGAGGTGGATGATAGATATCCCATGCTTCCATTGATGTTTTAACAGCATTGCTTTGATGTAGAGCTCTCTCACTTTGATTATTTTTTGTCAAAATGATTGAACTGTCTGGTTTACATTCTTGTTGAAACTTGCTTGTTGTGATCCATTGGATCCAAGTTAGTGCATAAGGTGTATAGCACACCGAGGCCAGAAAAGTAGCCTATACACTAATGCCAAAATGATCAATGAAGTTACATGTTACCATATAACCATATATTGATATAATCATATTGGATATTCTATATTGTTGAATAGACTGAATGTTTGCAATGGAACTTTGGATTGTAAATAGGGCTGGTACAGTTGTCCATTGAATTTATCTGCACTAACCTGGGGTGTTGTCAATGCCTGCTGGGAGTGAATGTCATTCATGCATTGTATTGGTATGATTGAGTTGTTAAATGGTGATAATTGATAGATATAGTGTGAGACAGTGATATTGACTAGTGGTAATTGTAATTGACACAATGACTCAATGAGTACTTTGATAATTGGTTAGATTGATTTATTCTTATTTCTAAATGTCCTTCTTGTTTTTTGCAGGTATTATGACAGTGAGGGAGCGCGGGTGGAGGAAGGGCAGGCGCGGCGGTTGCCATGAAGAGACGCTCTCTGACGTTCGGCATCTTGCTTGTCTTCCTCACCTGGAATGTCATGACATATTTCTTCGTGGCTCGCACGCCACAAGGAAAGGTCAGTAAAAGAAAGAGTAATATTGCTGTATTGTTGTCTTCGATGAGAAAAAGCCTCCTGGGAGAACTGTATTGTTCTCCTCTTAATATCAATTCGCTATTCAATTTCCTCTTGATAAATCATCGCAATATATTTGATGTATTCGTGCCTTTTACCGAGGAAATTGTCCGCTTAGTTCAGAAGCAATTTGACATAAAGCCAAAAGAAAGTCTCCGGATACCATGATATAGTGACATTGACAGTTAAAGAAGTCCCGGGCCACTGGGATAACCCCTTGTGTGCTTTCTGATTGCTTGTGAAACCCTATACATCCGAGATTGGCAAACATTTGTCTGAGGCTGAACGCCATATCTAAGATCCCTCGCCCAGCTGCATTGCGAATCAGTCTCTTCTGTTATTGGCCCATAGGCACTGGGTCCCCGGGGTCTAGAATGGGTGGGAACGGTCTTCGCTCTATGGGGATGTTTGCTGTGGGGATGTTTGCTTCTGCTTCAGACTGCTTGTTGTGTATTTGTCATTGCGATGTCACAAGACCATTAAGTGCCATATCCGTCGTGGTCATTTGCTGCTTGGTGACTGGCATGAAGATAGGCTTCAATCAGCTCTCCGACCCCCATGGATTGAGTCATTTTGTCCTCTCTCATAGAAATGGGACTCGGTTATGTGCAATATTTGTAGCCAGTGTATCCAGGGGCATTGCTATGGCATTGCCTCTACTCAGTCTACTGGCTCTGGGTGTTTTGCAACAAGAGTATTGGCTTGTATATTGGGAGGTGGAGGTCAGATCACCTGCATTCAATCACTGTCTGGTTGCTGGGAGACATGGGCTGGAAGGAGGGCCATTGCTCATTGGGTCCTTGATGAGAGGGCGAGATGAGAGGGCGAGATGAGAGGGCGAGATGAGAGGCCGAGATGCAAGCACTCGCCAAGCACTAGACGCATTCCGCCTTCCTTCTCGGCTACAATTGGGAATTTGCCACATAACCGAATAAGCGGGCGACAACCGTGAAGATGCGCCTGGAAAAAAGCTACGTGGCTCTTGGCTGACACGGAAGGGTAATTTCAAAATGACCAAGAAAGGAATCGCTTGATGGATGGGTTCCGCCACAATTTCTGGATTCTCTGGTTTTCAATGGCGCCCAACCAAACATGCGTGTTGCTAATAAAGGAGAGCATGACAACTTGGAAGTAATTTGATTGAACGTTCGCAAACCAAAGGGATGTTATTCATAATTGTGATGCTGCGCTCATAATTCAAACATTTAGTCTTCCATCTAACGAAATTCCCCCAGTTATTGGCAGTTGTTTGAACGTCACGTAACATGCGGAAAGCCTTTTAGGCAAATAGAAGGTTGAGATTCAGCATGAGAGCATTTCATGTTGTTAAAGTTTCATGTAAAACTTTGTATTGCATATATCTGACAAGTGACTGCCATATTTCATTTAAAAAGCTGTCGTTTGGAAATGTTCAGGAAATCAAGTGCAATTTGAGACGGGATGGGAACCATCAATGCAGGTAATTCAACGTTGCGTTTTGTGTAAGAGGTTTTCATTGGTGAGTTAGGCTGCGGCAATTTTGCACTGGAGGCCGGAATGACAGACCTGTCATGTTTGATCATGAGCTTGTTTTTGTGGCATGAGGGCCAGAGAGGAATTAAGTGGATGTGGGGGATTTGCAGTGGCAATAGGATGACTGGGGTTTGTTGTCGCTCTCCCCGATTGTGTGGCTTTTACTTTTCAAGACTCTCGGGAGACGAGCAACGACAAAGTGAAGATGAAATGCTCCTTTGCCAGATGGGGATTTAGCAGTCGCTGCAGCTGCATTCAGCGATGAGGAGATGAGGAATAGCGGGAGAGCAGGCAGGTGAGAAGTGAGAAGAGCTCTTAGCTGGAGCTCTTCATTCTCCTTTCACTATGTCTGGGATTGTCTCTTCCCCAGTGCTTCCTCCCAGTGGTTCCTCCCAGTGGTTCCTCCCAGTGCAGTACTACCTACTCTCCCATGCCATGGCTGCATTTGGCCCATTTTGGGTGATCAAGGCTTGCTTTGCCAATATGTATTATGTAAGGACTAATTGTTATCTGTGTGTGTGGCCTGCCAGACACCATTAGTCTCAAGCATCTGGCTGATAACTGTATTGAGCAATTTCCTGCCTTGTGCCTTGTGTACGAGCTGCAATATGGCTTGCAATTGACAGGCCCCAAGGACTTTTGTCTAAACGCCAGTCGTCTCTAAAGGAAGCCGTAGCGGAAGTGGGTCATGACGTCACTGAAAGCGCGGTGCGGAAGTGAGGCGAGGTCGCATGGGTCACATGGTCTCAGTCGCTGCATAGTCAGAAGGAGACCTAGAAAGAGTCACGCTCTCCCAACACCCCGGGATTCTGTAAAACCAAAGGGGAAAAAGGAAACAAACATTTCTGGGAGAAGTTGTGCTCCTCAAGTTGCCTTGCAGTTGCTCCTGAGCAAGGTGGTTGTCCTTGCAATGACTTGCATGCATGGCATGTTATTCCACATGTTCTGTTTCATTGCCATTCTAACTTTTGAAAAAGCCTGTTTTTGCTTTTTCGACAGGCACAGAAATTTGTTATTGGATTATATGAGCTCATATGTGAGTGGGAGTTTTTCTGCACGTCAATTTGCTGCTGTCAAATATCATTTCCTTCTTGTCATTGTTACATATCTTCTTCACATATTTCTATCACATATTTTCATCCTGTTTTTGAAAGGGTATGTGTATGCCACTGTATGGTGTAATCTAATTTGTTTCTTTGCCTTGCGGGCTTACACTCTTACACTACCATTTATGAACAATAAGCTTTTGAAAAACTAATTAAGCATAAATATAAAGATGATTATGTCCAATCAACCATGTTGTCTTGGCAAGCAGCATGAATATTGAATCAATATGAGAAATCCAGGTACATGTGAGACTTGTAAGTAGCTATTTGGCTTGCATCTTGAGCATCTCGGAGTAGTTCTGCACAGCTGCAAGAGCCATGTCTTTCGAGAAAGTGGTTGTCAAGTGAATGAGCCTTGTGCACCGATTAGATCCTTTAACAAGATCCATTACCATTATCTGTTTCGTTAGTGTTATCGATTGACTCCATGATGAAGTCAAATTACCATTCTTTCTCCGATTCGCCCTTTATCTGCTACAAGCGTTACTCGGGAATAGTCATCCTTATCTTGTGTGCGGTTGTGCGATTTCTAGTGAACTTCCTTATGTTCTACCAATCGATGAGAGAAATAGGAGTGTATTTTTTCCTGTCTCTTTTTGATGAATGAGGTTGTAATGGATTTGGTCTCAATTATGTTAAGGATGGTTGATCACAGACCTTCATGTCTCACCTTGATGCCCTCCTACAATGCACTGGTCTGATTTAGCTCAGCCGAAGCTCACTGAGCAGAGAGACTAGCAAGGCACACACGATTCCGCCCCGACAACTCGGTGCTATTTGTCATCTCGCAGCAATACATCAATTGGGCGGCTGACAGCTGCACAAAAGTGCCAAATGCTCACCTAAAACTCATTTCTGGAGCTGAGGAAGCACGTGTGCCGAAGGAAAGGCCACCAATGGGCGGAAGCGGGGAGCGGGTTGTTATCCGACTGTATCGCAAGCAGTTCCCCAGGAACGTGTCTGTCCGTCTGTCTCAACCAAAGCCATGAACCTTACACCGGTCTCAGGGCAAGGTGACTGAGGCAACCCCAGCAGATGGATGAAGAGGATGATTGGAAAAGATGCAGGGCTGGTCTTCTTGTGCAAATACTAGTCTTGAGGCCCTCCTGTCATAACCTGATCAATTGCTACCTGGCCAATAATGACAGGACCACAGTTGAGGCTCTTGGGCTGCTGTGCATCACCTCACATTATCCGCTTCGTGATTAACTGCCAAACCATCTGTATTTCGCAGGAAACCCATCTGTCTCTACCCTAAACCGCAGCAAGCAACTCATTTGCCAGCTTCTGAGAGTGACTGATTGCGACCGTCTTCTCATTTGATGAATCGAATACAATCGTTTTTGCCTGTATTAATGTCAAGTATGTATCGGATTGCAACCCGTAATGCTCTGACTTACAGAGTGAAGCTTCGGGTAGTGACTTGGAATTCCTAAGCATCCTGACAACGTTCGCAACATTCATCATCATTCATCTGCCCGTATTTGAGATGTAGTCATCGGTCATATTTTCACATGGGCCTAAATCAGCTCAGGTTCAGCTCAGGTTCAAAGTGTTGCAATGTAGCCTGCAATCTGGATAGAGACTCAAGTCTTATATTCTGGTCTTATACTTAGATCCCCACTTAATGTGGTGCTAAGAAGAGATGGATGGCCTCCTGCTGACCTGGGTTAGTTGAGAATAAAGGTCATCCTGAAATGACCCTTCCTTTGATTAGGCTCCTTAATGCTCTGCCTTCCTGCAGTGAAATTAACCGCAGCTTAACCCAGGCCATTTGTATGTTGCTCTATGTGTCTCTGTGGCCTTAGCCTACCTAGTATGTATGAGGCAACAGCGGACTAGGCCTCGGGCTTGTATCAGCTGGCCTACAGTATATCTAACGACCTACGGTGCTATGCAAGCGCTTGTTGACCCAGCTTCTGTCTATGGAGGGTAAACATCTCTTCAAAAGGGTGTTTCGTGTCTTCCTAAAAGGGTATTCTCCGCAGTTGTATGCGCTCTTCTGTGTGTCCGTGTATGTGTGTCTACCGCTGTTCTTTCATGTGCTCGCGGTGTCCTTGTTCGCTCCTGTCTTTGATTCTCTTTGCTTTATCCATCCCGCATTGTGCAGCTGGGTCCTGCGGTCTGCCCGTGTTGTCTGCTTGTGTTGTCTCCCTTGCCTTTTTGGCCCTCTCCGTTGATCAAATCATCCCACAGTCATTATTCGCAGTGTTTTGAAGATCGCGAACTCTGTGCTGAGGTATGTCAGACGTTTGATGTGCAGCCTCCCTTCAAGTCCCTTGGGGCCTTCTGGTTGACAGCTTTGATAAATCCCTCGGTGCTAGACAAGCCCACCGCACTGAAAGAGAGGCTATAGAATGCAGATCTCTTCTGCAGATTGTTTGCCTATAGTTCAACAGAAATCTGCTTGCTCCGAGGCAATTAATTAATTTGGAACTTCCTTCATGTATGCGGGATATTAGGGATAAACACATGTCAGGGAAGGAAAACCCTGGGATTGAGGAAGAAGGGAACCGGTGAATAGCAGGCTGTCAGTTCTGAGATATAGGAAAGCTGGGAGTGATTACAAAGGGCTTCTTTGGGTTTATTATAGCGGGCCGGGACCATCTAATTTTCTAGTTTGCGTGGTCTATTCGGTTTTTCGTCAGAATATTCTTATGCAAAGTTCCCTGCTGATGTGTAATCGTTACTGACTTCTCCTACAAAGGGTTTTTACCGAGACCACTGGGGAGAGATCCTAGAATAGTGTAGAGAAAAGCCTGCGTATGAAGGAGTATTGGGTTGCAGAGAGCAGAGCCTTTGTTGAGGGTCAGAAGGCATAGCGTAAGATGGCCAACTGAGCATCTCTGGGGGATCTGGCACCTTGAGCCGCAGCTCTCTTATAATTCAAGGAGCGGTCTGCCTCCTCTTTAAACTGCAAAAAGAGACACATCCAAGTGGTGAAGGGCAATTCAGATGACCTCATCACACATTACGCGAGTGACTTAATGAAAACCAGATGAGAGGTCCGGGCTCTTTGTGTTTGCAAATAGGTGCTTGCGGGCCACCGGTCAACCATGGACAAGCAATGGCCTTTCCTATTTACATCACCTTGGTCGGTGGCCTGAATTCTCTGAAGATGTGCTGGAGCTGATCAGCTATTCATGAAGTTGGAGAATCATCGAATTGCCTTGACTCCTACTTGACCGCTAGCCCCTTTCTTCTTTCGCTCTGGTCCTCTGTGAATGTCGACGGTCACATTGAATTTATCCGGGAATCTTCACTGCGCAGCTGAAAACTCGGTTGTAAACCTTCGGGTGTATTGAATTGGCTAAGAAATAATCAGATGAATTATTACCTAAACCTGGTGTGGTGACTTTATGACCTCTTAAACATTCTCAGTTTAGTCATTGTAGTTGCTTTGAACTAAATGGGAAAACTAATACCATAACCTTTTTGCTTCTTTGGTGTAGATTATCGATCTCTGGATTCATTACCATTGATGAATTTTACCTAAAGGAGATTTCAAGTTTTAAGCACAAACGCTGATGGACGATGATGTGACATCGCCGATGAAATTCATCAATCATAACCTTTTGCTGTTTTCGAACTTGGAATGCCCAGTCTTTTTTTTTTCTGGAAAAATAACGGGTATCGCAAATTCTCTATATCAAATTTATACCTTATTTGGAGGCTGTCCTCTGGAGATTAAGACAAGTGAGTTCGTGGTGGCTAGTGAAGCAGACTAATGGTGGACTGCAGAGGTAACTGGGTCTGATGGCATTAACCTTTGAAGATGGATAGAGCATTAGAAAGTTTTCATCCTTAAGATGCTATTGGTTCTCCCTCTAGCTGCTGATTCTTGCAGTCTAAGTGCTGAAGTCCTTTGAAGTGCTGGGTTGATGCTTATCACTTGTGGTAGCAGTGCAGAGGCAAGGTGAACTGCACTCTAAAAAATGTGGGGACAAAATTGGTTTTTTAGATTCAAAATGGTTTTTTGAAAAACCAAATTTCAATGCAAAACCAACATGGATTTTTTAAAAAATCCATGTTGGTTTTTTGCATTGAAATTTGGTTTTTCAAAAAACCATTTTGAATCTAAAAAACCAATTTTGTCTGAAATTTTTTAGGGTGTGCCAAGGCCAGTGCAGTCCTGAATCCTAGGATGACATCTCTTAGGCTAAATAAGCTGTCAGTGTGAAGAGCAGTCTTTTTTTCAATCGAATGATTGAATGTACCTGAAGAATTAACTCCCAGTTGGCCCTTTTTGGTTCATGATTTGTTAATTGTTATATTTTGAAGGGTAGTACATTAAGTTCTTCATTTAATATTTTGCTATGTTCAATCGTTCCATCTGTTACATTCCTTTCGTAAATGACTTACCGTATTCCCAATTTTGTTTACTCTCATGCAAAATGAGTTTGGGACTGACTGACTGTCCACAATGTGTACAGAACCTGGATCCTGATCCTGACTGCATAAGACCCTACAATAAATTTCTGTGCAAAGGATGGATTGACTGACGATTATGGGTATGTGATTGCCAAGACAGGATTTGTGTGGCATGTTTCCATGCAGGGTAGCCATTTAGCTCTGTCATATCTGTCACTAGAGGTGCCATGAGACGCCATGAGGCAGGGTGGGACATGATGCAATGCCTTGGGGTGACATGGCTGTCCTGTATGACATGGCTGTCCTGTGCTGCCCTGTGACTAAGTCTTGTCAGGTGACCTGTCCCATGATGCCTTTCATGACAGCACTCGAGCTTTCGGGGTCTAATGGCAGGTGAGAGCGTTTTGGGGTTGTGTGTGTGGTTCAAGATGGACCACCATGAACCGGCTAGGGCATCCATCATGCAGGTCCCTCACGTCTCTCTTTTACATCCTCAGCCATGACAGCAGAAGCAGCAGCATTTTGGTGTATGAGCCCATGGCACGTGGTGGCCTAATCTCATCCCATCATACTCAGTAATTGGCCCTGTCAAATAGCTCAAGTGCTCGCTGAGGTAATGAATGCCGCAGAGGCCTGTGGTTTGCAGGCGGTCGGAGTCCTGTGCATTTCCACTGTAGTGCATTGCTCCCGAGGATTGCCCATCATTTCCTACAAGAGTCGAAGACTGCTTCAGGAGTTGAATGTTGGCTTGACGGCGATGTCTTCGGTTCGTGCCTATGATCAATTTATGACTCCGCAAACTGTGTGACGGACAGAGTGTCTGGGGCGAGTCGCCTCCATGCATAATGCACGGGACATCATCAGTATGCCTTGGCTGCTTGTTTTATGCTCAGGCCTGACCATCAAGTCTCGTTAGTTGCCAGGGTCAGAGGGAGGACCTCCACTAAAAATGAATGAATTCCTCCTCATGTCCTGTGGTCTGCTGCCTCAGGGTGCAAGAATATGACCACTAATGTGCTTAACTCTCCATCTCCCCACTGCAAGTAATAAGGGATTGATATTTTATTGTCTATTCCCTCGGAGGTTACCCGGTGCATGTAGCAAATGGCCATATATTACGGTATGGGCATAAGCCCTTGTCTATTATGCATATTCCGTCAGAACCCTGCGGTAATGGTTATACATGTATCTGTACATTCTGCTTTCACGAATGTAGCGGCATTTAGCAGTTCGGAGCGGGTGGCGGGTAACGACTGAGAGCACCTAATGACCCGTCGTTAGCTTCATTGTGTTTCATCTTGGCACAATGCGAATAGTTAACAATAGTTGCCCGTATAAGAGTCTCATGAGAACCATTGCGATTCAGTCAGCCAGTCCACTCGGAGAGTCTAATTGCTCAATCTAATCAAGTTTGGCCATTAGGGGCTATTGCTGCTGTTGTATTGTATTGGAGTCTGCAAGGCATAGTCAATGGCCACAATGGCAATTGCCTGATTGCTATACACTCTGTGCCAGTGTGTAGATGTGGTGTTAAAACCTCTCCCTGTGCTACTCCTTGGCTCTGTGCTTCTCCTTGGCTCGGAAACCTCAACATTTCGTGATCACACAGAACAACATTGTCATGAGACGCAACAGGTGGACGGAATTGTTTTCCTTGGCAGATGAGCGCAGTCTTAATCGTGCCCTCAGATGTCCTAAGGTTGCTTGCGCCTTGCTGAAGAAGGCTCTCTCGCATCTTTTAAGCTTCTTTCTTCTCTGCCTGTTTCATTGCTACAGCTACTTGCTTCTTCTACTGCTAGAATGCTACTGCTGATGTTGCTACTGTCGCTGCTGACGCTGATGATGTGGCTTGCCCGCTTGCCGTCGGAGGCTCGGAGCACTTTGCATGTGATTTGCCAACAAGGAAATTCTGGTCGATGATACTGTTACATATGAATGTGGTGATGGATGGCCACCATTGCCAGGGACTCTGCATCAGACAATCTGTGGAAGTCTGTGGAAGAGAAGCAGGAAGGAAAAGCGTTCTCTTGGTCTTTTGTCTTACGACCCATAAACAGGAAACAGACCGAGAACACCTATCCGCCATATGCGCTTTGTTCCGGCTAACGAGAAAATATTTCCTACTCTTTAGTGACGATTTATTTGACCTTGTAACCTGCCTGTTATTTGCTGAGCTGTTCCTTCTGCTGCTGGCTTCATTGCTTGTTTGTTGGCCCATTTCCTGTGAAGAAGTTGTCCTGGAGATGGTTGTGTTATTTTTGTTCAAGTGGCCTAATGATGTTCTGACTTGTTCGGTGTGGTCATGCGTTCCGGGCGTGCATGTCGGATTGCCATGGGACTTTCGTTCCTGAGTTATTGCCCGGTTGTTGCGAGATGTGAATCAGTTATGTGCAAAGCAGTCGCACTAGAATCCCCTTTTGAATATTTGCCATTCTATTTAGGTCAAAGGTCAATGCATCTCTCTGTCCCTCATGAATAACGTGACCTATTTATGGTCACTTCGGCTTCTGTAACGGCGTCACTGCTTTGGGTCATGCCATTTTTGTACCGCTCTGTTTTTGTGTTGCAGGGATAATTGTAACGGTTTTTATGTTGGCTTTTTTCTGTGCTACCTTTTATCACCGCTCGTAAACTCATCTTTACTGCTTGTATGGATGACATTTGTATGTGAAACAGTCAGCTCTGCATAATTGGTAGGCTAAATTCGTTTCCTCTAGTCCATGCTCTTTTTGACAAGTGTGGTCTAAACTGTTTCCCTGTCGTGACATGGTAGTCGCATAAATCATGAAATAAGTGATCCTTGTGTTGTGAAACTACGGTATATTTTTTCACTGAACACTGGAAGTCTATTTTTCAGTGTTGCTCCTTTTGGTTGTTATTTATATTACATGTGTGGCTTTGTATGTGGCATTGAGAGAGTCAATTTACTTGATGCCTGTTTTCCATCTATTATGTGCCTTCAATGCCAAGCCATGCCAAGTGAAAGAAGAGAAGCTCCAAGCATTGAATAGTACATGCTTCATATGATTTAGAATATGCTTTAGTGATGCCTGGCTACTCTGATTCTAGACGAGGGTTAGGTGTGTAGTTGCCTTTAAATCAAGGTTGAAATCGCAGAAGGTGCTTAATCTTTGTCGCTGTTTGATGTGGGAGACGGCTTCTTGGTATGCCTCCGTTTCTAAAGACGCCTTTAAGCGTACAGCATTGAAAAGCCATTACCAGGGAATTCAATAAAATAGAGGGGAAAACCTCTGCACATATTTCAAGGTGTTTGGGTTTTATCACTTTTATGGGTATTGGGTTTCAATGCGGCTTTCGAAACGTTACTCTCTTAAACATATTTCGTTATATGGCTATGATGGTGGATCTAGCTTCCATTGGAAGTTATGAATATGAGACCACTGCTGCATAAAAATTTGAAATATGCTTTTGGGAAGAATTGTTATACGATGTGTCCACATGAAAGTGTGCCATTCTGAGAATAGACAGCACAGGAAATAGTGACAAACAAAAGTAGGAGAATGACCCATAGAGGTGCATCTGAAGGAGATTGGCCTTAAGCACAAGAATCTCTTGGTCTTTCTGGCTAATACCCACTGTGTGAAGAGTGGCCACCTGGCTTTGATTGTCCACTGCTGAATATGGAAGATAGGAGCACCTCATTTACCAGTTTCCTTGATGTTGGTGCAAAGTGGCTTTGCCCTCAGGAGATTGGATTGAGCTGCATAATAATCATCCCAGTAGAATGCCTTAAATACTGACAGTTTCTTTCTATAGAGCAGTTGCAGTCGTGTGTGCACTATTATAATATATTATGTTTCCTTGATCAATTCCTTTCTTAACTGTTTAGAGGCAGTGCAATGTGTTCATGCTCAGTTCCATTGTTGCATATTAGTGACAGTGTTTTCCTGCTCAATTCCTTTTAATTTTTTTGCAGAATGTTGATATTTAATTGAAAGCCAGATGTACAATAACTGTTGCTTCACCACATAGCATATATCTCATGACTATTGGTGAAAAATCTGTGAGAGGACAATCCTTTAAAATATATTTCAAGACTATCTGATCTGCTATTTAACTAAAAGCTAAGTATCAAAACTGTCAATAGTCAAGACCTAAGGGAAACATCCACCTGTAACATCATGACAAGAAACCAGTCTAAAAGTAGCAGTTGGGCAAAAAGTTCACTGGTTCCAATTAGTGATTCGTGTCAAGTGGCAAGAGAGACCTAAATAGACACGACTTGACAGAACGTAAAGATACCTGCAGGAAACATGACAGGGTGGACTACATACAAAGTCATACATTGGTTACACAGACTCCGTGAAGGTCGATATACTTAACAAGTATGGGATATAGCAAAGCAGCTAAGAGCCGCTTGACTTAGGTGTCAGAAGTAAATCATGTTCTTTGTTACTCCTATTCTGTGAGTCAGACATATGAAAAAGAATATGACGAAGATTCATTACTTTGGTCGTTTTTCGAGAACCGGCTTGTCTCCTGCGAAACAAAGTGGCTGTTTCGAAAAAGACCAATTACTCATCTCAGACCTGCGTCACTTCACTCTCATGGCAACTGTCACCGGGGAAACAAGGCATGAATTTAATTTTGCCATCTGTCAGATGCTGGAAAAAGCATGAAGACTGCATGAAGACTGCTTAAAAAGGGTGGCTTGAAAAAGGGTTAGGCTTAAAAAGGAGATGCAGTCTAAGTACACAGGCCAAAATTAACCATTTCAAAAGCAAGGTAGAGCTAAAATTGGCAGGCTTTTAGTAAAAGACCCTTCACATCTCCACGAGTAACATAAGGTGGATGGGTTTACAATTCAGGCACATTGAAGATGGCTTGATAAAGAAGGAATATATCGAGCACACAAGAAGCATATTGGCATATTTGTAATTCAAGCCCAGCCAACTGAAACCTCAACACCTCATGGAAATGAAGGCATTAGGAAGGGGCAGGTTGAGTGAAATAGCTTATGGATGAAATGCCAGTCAAGTCAGCCTGACATTGGCGTGTATTAATTGGACTGGCATGCTACAATCATGCCTTGCCAGATCATTTTTCTTGGCACTGCACAACTTAGGTCAGAGCAGCGTGCAGGGTTTCATCAGTATGGCAGGTTTCCCACATAGCAACAAAAAGGCTTGGGAGGGAAGCATCTGCGGTGTTGTCTGTATTCTTACACAATGACTGCGGAGGCAGAGCTGTATCAGATGTACAGCTCCATGGGAGGGCACCCATTAATTAGACGCTTACTCAAAGAGTATCCATGGGTGTATGCCATCCTTCAGCCCGCACCATCTTCAGATGGCTCGACGAACAACCGAAATATTATCATTGCCAATCGAAGTTATATTCATGATGCAAAGAAATTTTGAGCGAGCAATAAACAGCTCACAAAACCATCATAATTTAGTGCTTAAGACAAATCGAACAGAGGTATTTGCCATTCAATGACCAATATTGCCCATCCAGAGCAGTTTAAGGACAACAAACATGGATTTTCCATCAGGGCGAAAATACGGATGCCAAATAATCTGGGAAAGGGCTGGGACTCACTCGTGGATGCAACATCCGCCCGCGACACAGTATCTGGAGCACACTTTAGAGGGGACAAATGTTTGTGGGCTAAACGTGTTCTGTCGGGTTTGAAGTGGCAATGAAAGATTCTGCAGGAAAGCTCTAAGAAGCAATAGAAAAACCATAGCGCCTGTAAATTGACATAGCTGTTTATGGAGAAAATGGAAGATACATGTTCGGCATTGGACTACATTTTTCCCCCTGCGACAAAGCCCCATTTTTAACCGGCCTAACAGCGGAGGCCGGTTAATACAGGAGCTGTAAATGGATCAGGTGAAACCATAAACAGTAGGCATAAACTGCAACCACAAACCAGATGTAAACCACATTTGGCAATGACAGACAAGGTTTTTCCCCATTGTGACCTTAATATTTCACTTACAGTTATGAAATTTGGTACAGGTATGGGACTCTTGGTATGGATTAGGAACATGTCGAGAAACCCAAGATGGCTGCCGTTTTGTGGCGGCCATTTTGGCAGCCATCTTTCTTCATTCTGGAACTGCCCATTGTGACCTTAATATTTCACTTACAGTTATGAAATTTGGTACAGGTATGGGCCTCTGGGTACGGATTGGGAACATGTCGAGAAATCCAAGATGGCGGCCATTTTGTGGTGGCCATTTTGGCAGCCATCTTTCTTGATTCTTGAACTGCCCATTGTGACCTTAATATTTCACTTACAGTTATGAAATTTGGTACAGGTATGGGCCTCTGGGTACGGATTAGGAACATGTCGAGAATTCCAAGATGGTAGCCATTTTGTGGTGGCCATTTTGGCAGCCATCTTTCCTTTATTCTTGAACTGCCCATTGTAACCTTAATATTTCACTTACAGTTATGAAATTTGGTACAGGTATGGGCCTCTGGGTACGGATTGGGAACATGTCGAGAAATCCAAGATGGCGGCCATTTTGTGGTGGTCGTTTTGGCAGCCATCTTTCTTGATTCTTGAACTGCCCATTGTGACCTTAATATTTCACTTACAGTTATGAAATTTGGTACAGGTATGGGCCTCTGGGTATGGATTAGGAACATGTCGAGAAATCGAAGATGGCAGCCATTTTGTGGTGGCCATTTTGGCAGCCATCTTTCATCATTCTTGAACTGCCCATTGTGACCTTAATATTTCACTTACAGTTATGAAATTTGGTGCAGGTAAGGGACTCTGGTTATGGATTGGGAACATGTCGAGAAATCCAAGATGGCTGACATTTTGTGGCGGCCATTTTGACAGCAATCTTTCTTCATTCTTGAACTGCCCATTGTGACCTTAATATTTCACTTGCAGTTATGAAAGTTGGTACAGGTATTGTGCTCTGGGTATGGATTGGGAACATGTCGATAAATCCAAGATGGCGGCCATTTTATGGTGACCATTTTGGCAGCCATCTTTATTCATTCTTGAACTGCCCATTGTGACCTGAATATTTCACCTACAGTTATGAAATTTGGTACAGGTATCAGGTATGGGACTCCGGGTATGGACTGGGAACATGTCGAGAAATCCAAGATGGTGGCCATTTTGTGGTGGCCATGCTGGCAGCCATCTTTTTTCATTATTGAACTGCTCATAGTGATCTCAATATTTCACGTAAGAGCTATGAAATTTGGTACAGGTATGGGGCTGTGGGAATCAGACGGGAACATGTTGAGAAATCCAAGATGGTAGCCACTTTGTGGCAGCCATTTTGGCAGCCATCTTTCTTCATTCTTGAACTGCCGATTGTGACCTTAATATTTCACTTACAGTTATGAAATTTGGTTCAGGTATTGGCCTGTGGGTATGGGTGAGGAACATGTTGGGAAATCCAAGATGGCTGCAATTTTGGCAGCCATCTTTCCTTTTGTTAGAAATCTGTTCAATCTGCATTGATTCTATACTAATAGTCTAGCATCTTCCAATCAACTATTTCTCCTATCTTCCAATATCAGTTGCTCAGTGGTTTAAGCAATGGCATCTTCAATTTCATTGCGTTAGGTCGGTTTTGAATCCGCGGATTCTTGTTCAATATCCACTGCCACATAAAAGCCGGCTTCTTGCAAGGACAATATGTCTCGTGATTAAGAGAACAGCCATGTGCCAGTGCTCCATCACGCTGCCTTCAAGATACAACATCTACTTATGCACAGTCTCATTAGGAAGCCAGCACACAATTTGTGACACAAAATACAACGTGTAGATCATCGCAGCAGGAATAATGGAAAATGCACACATTGTGCACATACTACTTTGTAAGTCTGAGGCAACTTAAAAACCTCTTGAAAGAGGCAAATTTGTCTCATTATTGTTGCTGCAGGAGAAGACAGAAAGCAACTAAAAATGTAGTAAAAGGCAGTTATATTTCATCAAACGACCATTCATCAGATGACTCTGTCGGAGCAAGAGTCGTTTTACTGTGGAGAAACTCAACACCAACATTCAGCAACTGCATCACCCACAGGAATTTCATTTTACCTGATGCAGTCCTTTACTGAAAAGACAAAAAGCACTCATCCTGCAGATATTATAAAGAAACATACTTGGTGAAATAGGAGTCATTAAGAGCTTCCATCTCAACAAAACAGTTGTTTCTGTGATGAGAAACAGTACAAGCGTTCATCACGTAGTTGTGCCATTCGCATGACCAAGAGACCCAACAGTGTCACCTTAATGGCGCAACAATTAATGAGCAAGGAAGACCAACAAGCCCTTGCCATTACAAATAGGTGAGTTGGACCACAGAACTGCAGTGTCTCAGAGCCCTGTTAATTATGGATCATCGTGTGGTGTTGTGCAGGAAGCCAGGAAAAGCATGGAATATGAATCCTTCATATCAATCACAGCACGACCTTTCAAGGTGTCACAGCCGGCTGCAACTCGATGGCAAAATGCCTCTTCGCATGAGGCGCAAAAAAGTCTAACCCTGGCAGGGTGTTCCTTAGTGTCACGTTACGTCAAGATGGCATGAATCTGAGACAGGAGGATTGCAGTCTGGGCGGATATGTCCTTCAAGAAAGGTGTGGGTTCTGATAGAATGGAGGAGTGGTGATGCCAATCCTCGACAGCATGAATTCCCAGGGAAGGACAACACCAAAAAGGCGTAGTACACGCCAGACGAAGAATAAGGCCTCGGCTGGAAGGCTGGACAGCCGCTGCTAAATGAGCACTGGTCTCGGCAACTGTCAAAAGTTTTAATCACATCCGTTGAGCTCGTAAGAAGTTTGTCTAACGAGATCCCCCAACATGTCAGAGCCTGCTAACAAGCGGAGTATTGAACGTCCTCATTAATTACTGACTTTTAGGGATGACTCCATCTGAATGGCCCTTTCACCCTGGCACGTACCAATATCTAGCGCATCCTCCGTTCAGCCTCCCCATCAGCGAGATGCTCCCACTCACAGACACACAACGGCCGCATCCATCAGGCTTAAAACTCTTTCCATGTTGCAGGTATATTTGTAATCCTGAGTTACTTGCTCCTACTGTCACCAAACTAAGCCCAAGGCTCTCCATTTTGCAGTGAGTGTTCCCGGTGTGAAAGAAGACAAAAAACCCGGCTCCATATCTTCATTCCGCTACTCCTCGTGTTGTGCAACACAATGCAGATTAGCTAGGTGAGCCATTGTTGCAAAAGCAATTCATTGCACTTGCATAAATATATCTGCATCTACCTGAATGTTTCTTTGTACAAAAGCTGCTGCTCATTGTCTCCAGGGCTGAGCCATATTGCTACAGGGCGATGATCATCAGACCAATGGGATGAAAAAATGCAGCTGTGCAGGAAAAAACACGTCAAATAAGAAGACAACATAATAAGAAAGATGATGGCTACAGCTGAGTACTGCTCATTACAAATACAACGTTGAAGAATTGTTTTGTGCATGTGGTGAAGCAACAGTTATTGTACATCTGGCTTTCAATTAAATATCAACATGCTGCAAAAAAAATTAAAAGGAATTGAGCAGGAAAACACTGTCACTAATATTCAACAATGGAACTGAGCATGAACACATTGCACTGCCTCTAAACAGTTAAGAAAGGAATTGATCAAGGAAACATAATATATTATAATAGTGCACACACGACTGCAACAGCTCTATAGAAAGAAACTGTCAGTATTTAAGGCATTCTACTGGGATGATTATTATGCAGCTCAATCCAATCTCCTGAGGGCAAAGCCACTTTGCACCAACATCAAGGAAACTGGTAAATGAGGTGCTCCTATCTTCCATATTCAGCAGTGGACAATCAAAGCCAGGTGGCCACTCTTCACACAGTGGGTATTAGCCAGAAAGACCAAAAGATTCTACTTACTGTAAGTAATAAAATGTATCTGTCAGTTGTTTAACAGGTACAGAAATAGTCATTGGTAAATGGTAAACTCATGTGGCAGACAACTGTTCTACAGAATCATAGATAGCTCCACGACAGTCCATTGACCTGCCATGATTCAATAGAATGCATCCTAAATTCCTAATCCTAGTAGATGTTTGACAGATATATAGCTTCTTTGAATCAGGCATATCATTACTTTCGTTTGCTCTTGAGAAATACTCAATACCCGAGAGGCTTATCATTCTCGCTTTATTCGAGATCTGGTTGAGACTCCGATCGAGGTTCTGCACAACCATGAGAGACAAATGGGATTAGGATGCATTCTATATTGAATCAGGGCAGGTGAGTGGACTGTCCTGGTGCTATCTATCATTCCCTATCTGCATTGTCATTACACGAGCAGGGGCTCGTGTTTACAGGGACTAGATCCAGTCATGATCCGGTTTTAAATCAGTGCAAATCTCGTTCTCATGCATGGGCTGCAAACGTCACATTAATGCGTTGCTTACCTGCCTAATCACTCATCTAAACCATGAGGATGCGACATGCTAATCCTGAAGGATTTCCGTTACTTAAATCCCATTTAATGGCTTTATTTCAAGTGTTTACAAAACATGTCTCTCGCCATTCACGAGGGCAATACCGGAAGTAGAATTCTGTTGATAGTTCGTTGCGTACCACCAGAGGGGGTGGAAAGTGTCGCGATCAGCGCACCTAGTGTTTTCTTATGGTACTACGAGCACAATAACAACAAATGAATCTTGAGAAAATGATGATGGCAGAGATCTGCTTCTGGATGAGGAAGTGACAAGCATTGTAGGTTACCTGATCATTAGTATTGGCCAAAAGCTACTGCTACTCTTAAGTGTTAACTATGTCTATCACTGACATTCAGTTCAGTCAGTGTCTGCTACTTTACTGTTGACACAAAAAAACTTAAGATGGCCTATTGTAGGCCTGTGCTCTTCTGGACTCAATATTTTTACTTGATAAAAGCAGAGTATGCAGTTCAATTATGCACTTCTCTAGGCTTCATTGTAATGACATGTGCAGCGAGAACACTGGCCCCAATAATCCATTGCTTGATTTATTTAGAAATTCTGACTTACAAACCTAGCGGGCCAACCATTTAGTTCCTGGGGGGGAAGCTTAGGGTTTTCTTACATGGGAAATAGTGCCAGTAACTCGTCAAATATTCATTCCCAGATCAAGCAACCCCTTGTTAAGATATACCCTCACCCAAAATAATTTTTTTCAAGACTTCCCAGAACTAATTTAGTTATTTCACCAAACCTAAGCATTTATTTCAACAAAACTCCAAGCCCCTCTCCCCCTCCTTAAATGGTGAAAAATGTAACTATGCCACCAATCAATGCTGTCAATGCCAATGCAATTTTATTTTATTTGTAAAAGCCAACGTGAAAATTGATTCGCACACTGAGTATTGCTAACTATTTACGCTACCTTACAATAACAAAATAAATAGCCGCTGATGTTAGTATTTCTTGAGATTATTATACTTGGGTCCACAGTTAAAACCGCTACTGAATTATTCTATGACCACGACTCACACGGATGTACTCGACTTACTGGGTATACTGTATGCGGCCAGCCGATGCACCCTATATCACATTCCAACAATCACTGCCTACCTGGGATTTACTAAAAAGCGGGCTGGGAAATAGCGGGTAGCGGCTAGATTCTAATACAACACAGAAGCTACTTGAAACAGCTCAATCCGCTACCCCTCCATCGTAGCTTCTTCCGCTACCTTTCCCCGCTCTCTCTGCTCATCTCTAAGTGCCAGGCAATCATGCATTGGGCAATTGTGGCAATGGCATTGCTGAACTGGCAATGAGGCGTAATTGCTCTCCATGGATTGAACCCACATAACTGACCTCCTGTCTCAATGGCAATCAGTGTCTTAGGGGCAAGTGATCCATTTCAATTTTAAAAACATATTCATACTTCACACACCATCAGTTTAAAAACATTTATATATATTTTTTCTCTTGAGCACCTATTAATTACATGTTTGCTTACTTTGCTATCTATCTATCTATCTATCTATCTATCTATCTATCTATCTATCTATCTATCTATCTATCTATCTACAGATCTATCTATCTATAGAACTCCCTCTCTGTCTTTCTATCTCTTTATCCCTCTACCCCAAAGTTAAACTTCACGCAACATCATTTTAAAAACATTTGTTTCTAGCCTAAATAAAAAAAAACAGAAAGTCTATATATTCAGAAATTATTTATTTGAAGACAGCCCAATAAAAAAAACCTTTTGCCAATCAGCAATTACACACAATAATTTCACTAAAGCAATTCTGCCCCAACTTTGTATTGTTGGCAATTAAAGTCAACCGCAAAGATGATTGGAACAAATCAGTCTCTCACACCATTGACACCAATTAGCAGTAAAAATGCAATCTGCTGTCAATGGCTTCATTACAAGCTGATTGCAAGTAGCGGGGATAGAGGGGTAAAATAGGAGCGGGTGGACAGGTATGTTGTACTACTGTCCATTGAATAGCCCTCTGTTTGTCCTGAGTGCTTCCTATTGTTTCCTGTGTTTATTTTGCGTCCACCCGCTACCCGCTACCCCGCTATTTTCAACCCGCTTTTTAGCAGGTCCCTGCCTATCACCACCTGCTCGTGTTGCATATGGAAATATGCTCCCATCTAGTTTCCTAATCCTGTTTTGGATGGGCCAGGGGATGATTGGGGGCATGTGTATCCTGCTAATCTTATAATCTTGCAGTTGTGATGACTGCTTCTGGCCATGTTGCCTCTCTTTATCAGTCTCTTTTGTCTCTGTGTTATAAGATGATAACATGTTTCATCACGAAGTACTGTGTTGCTGGACTCTGCCTCCTTGTTTGACTCTTTTCTGGTAGGATGTCATCCTCTTCAAGTCTTCTTAGTACTTGGTAATTGGAGGTTGCCCAGTGCTCAAAAGAAGTTGGGTTCAAGATTTTCCTCCAATCACTTTTAGCATTGTCTTCCAACGTATAGAAACGTGACTCGTGAGTGTTCAATTGATCTCAATTATACACAATGTACTATGTATTGTATGTATAAAGAAGAAAGTTGTGAACTTTTATGAGGCACTGAATTTTAACTTTATTGAGTGTGCTAGACAGCTTCTTGAACAGTGTTGAACTGCAGTCATGTTAGATAAACCCAGTATTGAGCCTTTGTTGCCTTATACTAGCTATAGTACCATCTCCATCTCAATATACCTTTCTGATGTGCTGTCCAATATCAACAGATATTGGATTTGTAGTAGGATAATCAGATACATATCAACTCCGTGTAAAAGACTGGTTAAAGAGAAGATGGTGTCAAGCAATAAGGTTGACAGAAAAAAAGTTCAGTGCACCACATATTTTTGCTGGTGAGAGGAGAGAACATGAGAGTGGAGTTGTAGTATCTCATATTCTGGGCACCCCCTAGGCAAAGGAATATAGGAGAAGAGTGGGTCAGACAGGACAAAGAAGGGGTGAGGCTAAAGCCAGGAGCATACGGGTTCTGCTACATCTTGCTGCCAGATTAAATCATGCAGCCTGCTACTGCTGGCCTAATTGAAAAACGACCCCCATCTATTTCGCCCTACTCCCACTACTTTTTGCCAGCAGATTATCAAAGCTCTTAGAGCAAACCGAATTGACCGGTTGTAAAGAGTGACTGCTTGCCAGCCTCTATCGGATTAGCAAAGAGTGTTATGCCGGGAGTAGAAAAGGCGAGCGATTTGGAGAATAGGCCAGTTTGTGCTAGCATTAGTGCTCTAGTAGTTCAGTCTCCCTCAGTCTCCCATAGTCTGGGCCTGGCGCTCACTTGAGCTCTTCAAGTCAGTTGCCTCACTCCACTAATTGTGTTTGCTGACTGCCTCGTGAGTGCTCCTCGTGATTGGCATTATAACTGACACCGGATCAGACTGATCTCCCCTTTCCAGCCAGTCCAATGCGAATGGCTCTCTCACCAAGGCATGGTTCTCATTGCAGACAGGCAGAGCAGAGCTCTCTATTGCAGCAGCTGTTGATTATGTGGCAAAATAGTATGTTATTAGATGGATCTCTCTTCTAGGTACCGTCTTGGAAAGATCGCCACTAGATAAGATTTGGTCCTTCTGAACTTCATGAATTATTATTTTCTCCGAGAAATTTGATAGTGGTCTTCAATCAATGGGATACTTATGTTGTGTTGCAACTTTTTTTTGGAATTATGTACTGTGTCACAATCTCTGAGAGTTCTGCAATGAGAAATCAGCTAAAATCTATGTTCTAAATTTGATATGCTGTTCTGTCTGAACAATGGCTCTCTCACCAAGGCATGGTCCTCCTTGCAGACAGGCAGAGCAGAGCTCTCTATTGCAGCAGCTGTTGATTATGTGGCAAAATAGTATGTTATTAGATGGATCTCTCTTCTAGGTACCTTCTTGGAAAGATCGCCACTAGATAAGATTTGGTCCTTCTGCACTTCATGAATTATGATTTTCTCCGAGAAATGTGATAATTGTCTTCAGTCAATGGGATACTTAAGTTGTGTTGCAACTTTTTTTTGGAATTATGTACTGTGTGACAATCTCTGAGAGTTCTAAAATGAGAAATCAGCCAAAGTCTATCTTCTAAATTTGATATGCAGTTCTGGCTGAACAATGGCTCTCTCGCCAAGGCATGGTTCTCCTTGCAGACAGGCAGAGCAGAGCTCTCTATTGCAGCAGCTGTTGATTATGTGGAAAATAGTATGTTACTAGATGGATCTCTCTTCTAGGTATTGTCTTGGAAAGATCGCCACTAGATAAGATTTGGTCCTTCTGCACTTCATGAATTATGATTTTCTCCAAAAAATGTGATAGTGGTCTTCAATCAGTGGGATACTTAAGTTATTTTGCAACTTTTTTTTTTAATTATGTGACAATCTCTGAGAGTTCTACAATGAGAAATCAGCCAAAATCTATACACGTTCTAAATTGGATATGCAGTTCTGTCTGAACAATGGCTCTCTTGCCAAGGCATGGTTCTCCTTGCAGCCAGTGCTGAGTATGCTCTCCATTGCAGCTGTTGATTATGTGGCAAAATAGTATGTTATTAGATGGATCTCTCTTCTAGGTACCTTCTAGGAAAGATCGCCACTAGAGAAGATTTGTTCCTGATACACTTCATGAATTATCTGCTCCACGAAATGTGATGTAGTCTTCTCAATCAGTGGGATACTTAATTTATTTTGCTACTTTTTTTAAAAATTATGTGACAATCTCTGAGAGTTCTAAAATGAGAAATCAGCCAAAATCTATCTTCTTAATTTGATATGCAGTTCTGGCTGAACAATGGCTCTCTCGCCAAGGCATGGTTCTCCTTGCAGCCAGTGCTGAGTATGCTCTCCATTGCAGCTGTTGATTATGTGGCAAAATAGTATGTTATTAGATGATCCTTCTTCTACATATCTTCTTGCAAAGATCGCCACCCGAGAAATTTATAATACATTTCATGAATTATTATCTTCTCCAAGACATGTGATAGTGGTATTCATCTTGCAATTGGATACTTTACTTGTGTTTCATTATTGTTGGAGTTGTTCTGGCTTACATTCTCTGACAGTTATGCAATGAGAATCAGCTAGAATGTGTAATCATCTAATTTATTGTGTTCTAATTTCGATACCCAGTTCTGTCTGCCTTGTGAAATAAAGAATACCAATCCCCTACTTTAATCTGCCTAGAAAGTATTATCAACAATATGACTTCCTAGATTTTCTCATATTCTTCTTCACAAAGGTTTAAAGTCCCTTCTTCATTGTACATTAAGAGATTACTTCTCCCTTGACGAGTCTATCTATAAAAGCCTGTAGTCTGCATGTCTTTTTCTTTTCTTGGCTATTTTGACTTTTTCGCCTGTGTTTATAAAACTGGGAAATACACATTTCTCACCAAAATCGGGCTGTTATTGTATGCAATACGTCCAAGGATTATTATTATGCACTCAAATCAAAATGTAAAGAATGATAAATTGTTTCATGGGGGAAAATTAAAAGGCTAATTTTGATAAGTAGGCCTGTTTTCTCCTTGCTATTCACAATGTATAATATGATATATTTGATCAGCCAAATTTCCCATTCCCATCATCTTCTGTATATTATTTTATTGTGATAAGATAATTTTATGGTCACTGAAAGATAGCTACCTATTTTGACAATTAGAAAGAAGAAACTGTATGAGACCATTTAACAAGAAAACGGTGCTTCCTCCTGACTTTCACACTAAAGCTCACTCTTCATCATGCACCAGTTCCAGAATGGGGTGTGCATGGTTGCGGTTGCAGTAAAATATCGCACAGCACTGTTCTGTGTAGTTGCTGTAAGTGTCGGACAGCAAGCCATGAAGGATGAGTTTGTAATATACTTTGACATACCACTGCAATGTGAAAGTACCCAGCAGGAATGACCCAGAGAGCAGTGCATTAAGCACTTTATCTTAGCCCTGCTGGTTTAACTAGATACAAGCCTGCACAAGCTGAGCTCCTGTGTTGACATGGTGCATCCATCAACTGGCAGCAAGAGAAATTCTAGAGGGGACTGTGTTTGAGTAAGGCTGCTGCACAAACCGACAGCCTGCTGGATGTTACAGTGCTAAGGCAGAGGCTGAGGGCAGAGATTGAGAGACTCTGAAAGTCAGAGGTAGTTCCTTAAATTTGGCATTATGACGTGACAAAATCTGGGAGTTATAAATGTATGCTTCCCATTCTTATAGCCGCAAAGGAGACATAAAGTGTGAAAGGGAATATGTTGATGCCTTGATGGGGCTCTGAAGTTTCGGAGTGATTTATCGCATGATGTTAAGGTCCAAAGTATTAAAGCGGATATTACATTGTTGTTGCGTAAAGTGCCTGCCCACTTTTCGAAGGGTGCTTGAGATATTGCGCATTACAGTAATTTACTTGTGAAAGTTACACCGTCTTTATAAATTGACTGATGGCTTGTTGGATGTTCTCATTTATGCCATTATTCCTCCCAGCTATAACACTTGGTTTATGATGTTAAGTGCTAGTGGTTACTCAAGTTGCTTGATGAGATGATGTGTTTGAAAGGATTGTTATTCTCATGTTTGTTGTGTGTTAACAACTAAGTGAGGGATGACACACTAGAGCCTTGTTCATGCAGTTATGTCACAGGCTTGGTCCTCGAGGGCTGTGTCTCATTTGGGTCTAATGTTTGAACAACTTGATGGGGATGAGGGTGTGCATTTAGGGTTGCTGCTGCTGGAGAAGAGGGGGGGGTTGGTGGTGCAGCTTTGGGCTTTATGGTGTATTGGAGGATGCTACTGATGGGATTGACTTAGAGCATCGTGACAGTTTGAGTGCACATGTGAGTACAGGGGGGCTAGTTGGAGTTGATGCCTTAGTGGTTGGTGGCTCAACAGAGACTGCCAGGGTCTCACTGGGATGCTGGGATGAGCACTGGCCTCCCACAGAGGAGCATGCACTGCCATGCAGAGGAACACATGTTGGCCCAGTGCCTGCTAATTCTGCTACTGCCAGAACTGGAGCTGATGAACACGATGAAGCTGCCTTTGAGCTTGCTTTGAGCTTGCTTTGAGCTGCGAAGGCTAGTGCTAAAGTTACTGATGCCGGTGCTGATGATACAGATGTGATTTAGTGCAGCCCGTGATGGAGCGGACTGGAGCATGACGTTGTCACTTCTACACATCTCTTGGGGTAACAGGATTAATGTGTTTGGGTTGTGTCCTTGTGTCCTCTCCTCTTGCCAGACCTGCTGCTTCTCTTTGTAGTGCCCTGTCTCCCTCTGATGTTGTCATCCTATCTGGCTGTTTGCAACTCGGCCGTCTCCTAATAATGTCTTACGGTGCCCCCAGGTGACTTGGGTGGGCCAAGTTTCTTCTGTGGTACTGTTGCTCCAAGCTGTAAGAAGCAACTTAGGAATACTACATTTCCAGTCTTCAGTCAGGTTACACACAGATCAGCCCATAAGTATGTTTTCAGTTGAAGGACAAATGGCTTTTTTCATGCTGAATAGAGCACAACTTGTGTATGTAAAATGTCACAATTGCTTGATGTCATGCCTTCGTATAGTATCTGTTTTTCATGTGTATGAATTACTTTTCCAGACTGCTCTAGACAATATATTAGCCATGCCAAGAACACTATGTGGTCTTGAAGTGACTAGTGATTGTAAACCTTCAAAAGGAAGAAAGAGGAAACTGACTTTGGTGGCACGATATCATGCAACATACTGCTTTGAATAAGACATTTGTGTGTGTAAACTTAACATTGGGATGCTGGGGAACAATGCCTTTGTCTTTAGTCTGCTTGAGGTCATGCGGCTGCTGAGGCGGTGAGCATCTTGTTCCTCGTCTTGTTCTGCATCGTGTGTCTTGTTGCTGCAGCTCACGTTTCCTCGTTCCGTGGTAATCAAGCCAGTTTAGAGAAGTTAACACACTCCTCTTGCTGTTGGCCGCTGTTGGTGGCTGTTGGCCATGCTGGGAGCAGCAGGAAACAAGACTCTTGCTCCAGACGCGTCTTGTGCCGTCTCGTGCCGTCTACCTTGCAGGCGATGCACGTCTCCGATAAGCCCATCCATCGAGCAATTCAGCCTCCGACTAAGTGTCCTGCTAGGTTCCTGCTAGGTTCCTGCTAGGTTGATGGACTCCCCCTGTGATTGAAAGGTTGATGACCTTGAGATGTCGGAATCCATCACTTAAAATGTGATTAATCTGGAATTCCAATGAAGCGGAATGATACAGCGGCAGAATCGGAATGATGGAGAGTGAGAACGCAGGAGAATGTGATGGTGGATCTGTCGGGATTCTGTCGCGCCCGAAGGCTAGAGTGCACGGGCAAAAATGTGATATGGATGAGATGCAAAAGAGCCTTTCTGTGTCTTTCTTTTGCCTTTTCATACATTTTTGCCCCCTGAAAGTGTGTTTGATGTACTAGGCGCTGCTCAAGGCTGTGACATTAAAGACGGTCATGAATAATGGGTGTAGCGTGGTGCGCTGCGGGGTCTTGTGCTGTCTGCCGCTGTAGACTGATGGGACTTGCAAGGAGGACTCATCATTGTAAATGAAGTGCTCGGATTAGTGCTGAGAGCCTTTGCCTTGGGAGCAGGACACTTGGCCACCCCCGGGGATGACTCTTTGACACTCGCTTGTCTCTAGCCATGAAGTCATTGCAGCATCCTTGCAGCATCCTTGCACCATCCTCCGCAGCCTCCTGCATCAATCTCAGCATTTAAAACCTAGCGGCTACAGCACTCGGTATGCGTGGCCTGCCGTGTTTTATGGTGCCTCGAAGGCATGTTTGGATGTTTAGTGTTGTGAAGGAAATTGATTGTATCTGTAACATGACTTGAAAGAATGTTGTTGGGGTACATAAATAGTGCAATGGTTCTCAGTCATGGCAAAGTGAGATTTAAAGTGAATTGGAAAGGTGTAACTGTACTTACAGTACATGTGTATGAATCAGGTTACATGTTGCAGTTGGTGTCATCATGCTCCAGAATTCTCTGATGCTACCATGTTTTCATTTTGGCAATTGCTTTTTAGAATGCATGCACTTTCGTTTCTTTGTCCGATCTATCACCTGTTGTTCGCCCCTTTCCTTCATGTTATGCCCTTCATCTGCACTCTGCAGTCTGCCTATCTGAGTCTGCCTCTGAGTCTCTTACTTTGTTGTTCCATTCCCTTTCTGTGAATTCAGCTTTACTCTTGCTCCAGCTTTGTTTCTCTCCTTACTTCAGCTTTGCTCAAGCTCATACTTCAATTTTTCCCTGCGTTGCTCCTTCATCAGCTCAGTTATTGACCTTGCTTGCTCCGAGGTGTCTTTACCTTCATATTTTCTTCTTCTGCCCTCCGCCTTCATCATCCGCGGGCGAGCCGGACAATCAGGAAGTCATTTGTCATGCTAAGCTTGTCGTGTAGACTTACTCATCTTTATTTTCATCCTGTGGGCAAAATTACTGCATGCTATGTCCAGTAGCTGGTTCTGTTTGGTCAGCATGGACCTGGAAAATCTGGAAATAGAAATGTATACGCTGTGAATCTCTGATGTGTTGCCGCCACATGAATTATTGAGCTGAGTTGCACTTATATGAAGTAACTTACCTTGCATTTTTTAGAGACAAAAGCCTCAAGAGAAATCCAAGCTTTTCTTTCTCAGAAAAACTATAGAAAGAAACCTTTGAGCAAATATTGTGATGATGAAAATTCTTTCAGTGTATGCTTGGATGATGATTGAAGTGTGCATCTTCATTTCAAGACCCCTTTTGCGTCATAAGGCGAAAGCTGAAGATAATTTAAATCTTGATTGGAATCTGCTTCTCGCAAACATTTTCGTTTAAAATGGCGGCGGAAAAGATCTTCCTTGGCCTAGAGAGCATGAGAAATCCTTACTCTCCGCAGTCTCCGGGTTTCCACAACTCGCTCTGCTCTAAAAAGTAAAAAATGGGGAATTGGAGAAGCGAACACTTTCAAATGAGCCAGAAGGAGCAATAGGGCAGCGCACAATGCTATATTGAAACTCAAGAGATAAATGAGGATGTTTAATTGAAAGTCATCCAATAACCCCGGTGGAGTCGGACCGTTTATTTCATCCCAGTCGACATATCCGGTGGCAACGTATCTGCCCTGGTGCCATGGATACCAGTTGCCATAGAAACCACACACGCCTGCTTCCTCTGGTCATTGTGCCGTACAGGAAGTGCTATGAGTGCTATGAATTATGGGAAGCTGCTGGAAGGAGAATCTTGGGAAGAGTGCATCCTCTTACTACATTACTGCCTGCCTCCGAGTCACTTCTGCGAGTAACGTGCGTTTGGATTTGCGGATTTACTTGAAAATTGCATTAAGATGTCCTAGAGCTGACTTTGGTCTTTCCATATACTAATGGGTTGTCGCTGTCTATAATAACGGGCAGCCATATAAGTGAAATCCTATTTCCTAACGGAATATGACATTGTGTCATTTAATATGCCATTGTTCATAGTCCATCACCTGCTCCATTCCACATTTATATATGGAACTAAATATATAAATGGCACTTGAAAGGCTTTTAACATCCAAGTATGGCTGCAATGGCCACAATGGCCTAATGAGCATGTTAGTGACTCGTGTGAGTTCTTTTAAGCAAAGCCATCTTCTTTTTTGTGTACAGTTTCTTTGTGGCACATGCTGTTGTATTATCGCCCACTTGTGAGTGCAGGAGTGCGGCAAGGATCCCTGTATTCTCCTGTATTCTCCGTGTATTCCCAATTGAGCTGTCCCTTGCATGACTTGCACAAGATGCATCCTCTCTTAACCAGACCTGACCTTTGTGTGGCAAGTTACTAGCATCTGTTGTTGCCAAGAATTCATCCACCATGGCTTACAGCGCTGCACAATCCATCAATCCACCTGGACCACTGCCCATGCAAACACCATAAGCAACACACATGTACGCTCTCATGCAATATGATGACCTTTCTGTCACAAGAAGATTCTGACAAAGGGATAGGATACAGAGCTCATGTTTTAGAGCGTTATATAAAGAACATGAAATAGTTATTCAATACTCGTAATTGGAGTGTTCTCTTTGTGGTTGTTTTTGTTTAAGGAAGCTCTGCAAAGGTTTACGAAGAAATTGTGTGAAGTTCTGATTATCCTTTAAGAAAAAATGGAAGTGTTCTTTCATGTATGGAATCATTAACTGAGATATGTGGGCTGGCTCATCAGCCTAAAGACAGCCTTGTGAGAGAAGCTTTAAAAATGTCATTCATTTTGAATTTCTCAAAATTACTAGAGGGTTTTCTTTAGGAGGGAAATGAGATGCCTCTCCTAAATGTGGTAGACCTCTTTAATGTGGCGAATAAGGATGCCGTGTCCCAAAAGGTCATCCGGAATGATGCAAGTTATTACACACTCTTGAATGTCACTGTGAATGTCACTGTATCAGGGTAAGGAAGAGACTTGAGTGAAGTGGTGCACATGCACAATGCCAATGGTGAAGGTTGTGAAGGAGTAGGAGATTTCAACCTCCCAATGTGAATTGCTATTGATTCCCCTGAACCCATTTAATTCCCAGGCTGATGGAAAAAATAGCCTTTCTTTGGGTGAAATTCATATTTGTATGGTTCATCTGGCATTCTAATGCAATTCCTTTGCCAAGTGCCATCTCATTTATTGCATTGATGTAGCTTACAATTTCAATTTGTGATTCGCCTTATTAAGATGAAGAATTGAATTCGTGTTGTGAATGCCCAAGCAATCCTCTGTCCAAGTCAACTCCGTGCACTGTTCAACAATGGACAGGTCCAAATTTGCAATCGTTGTGACAATGGGCTCTGATGAGTTGGCAAACCTTTGCTGCACTCCGTTGTGATGGTCACTCAATGTAGATTAATTTTAGTCTCTCGGCTGCATGACTTCTGCTTTGTGTAATCCCTGTGCTTTGTCTCCCTCTTTTGTGGCCTTGTCATTTCATTTCACTCATTTCCCAAATTGAAACTCCCAGCATGATTGTGAATTTGTGATATATGTGAAATGACAGAGCTGACAACCTGTCCCAGGTCCCCAGTAAATCCTCTTAGTGATATGTCATGTGCTGCTTTAAATTTTCGCTGTCTGTAATGTTGTCAGTCGTGGTTTGGATTTCAAATTCTGGTGTTCGTAGATCTGGTGGCTTGTAGATGACATAATCCTGGGTTGAGTTTTAGACCTCTAGATCCACTCCACATTACACACAAATAACTATCATCAATAGATGCAATTACAGCTATCTTTTTGCCAGGTTGTATGGTAGTGCCAGTTAAACTTAGGTCACTCCTTCCATCCTGGTATGGGCTGTTTAATGAATTTTGGAATGATGGCCATCTATCATTCTACTATCCCACTGTGTTTGAACTTTGACTTACAAAGGGAAATCTGTTGGATTTTGGACCTGAAATGGTAATACATGTAAACCCAAAACTGGCCTATCATTTTGTCAATTGCATTTCACAAAAGGCTTATCCTGACAATTGAATGATTGGATTGTCAAGAATGACCTTTTTACCCAATCTCGGATGTGCAGTACACAAACAATCAGAAATGTTATTCATTCCCAATATTGCATTCAGAATTCATTTCAATGACATGACAATAATTTTATCCAGTAACAATTCACTGTCACTGGCATTCACATGAGACATCTTTTGTTTGAAACATTTCTTTTTATTAATAACATTTGTTTTTTTTACTGACAAAGTTGAACTAACTCTGAGTAATTTATTGTTTCCTATTAATTTGTTGTATTTTTGCTATCATTATACCTATGTAATTTCTGAGTAAGATTTTGTCTGTAAGTGTCTTTCTAATTGCATGTGGTGCCAGTATAGAAGCATGTGTAGTGACTCATAGTGTTTGTCTACAGAGTGATGATATCTCGTACAACGTGCAACATCGGTTGGTTGAGCTCGAGAGCAGACTTAAACAGCAAGTAGCCATCCACGAGCACCTCCTTTCCCAGCTCCAAAGTGTCCGCCAAGACCTGCAGAATGACCTCCTGGCAAAGAGTAAGTGCTGAAAAGGCAGAGAAAAAAGGCTCGGGGAAACTCAGGGTTACGGGGTCAGACTTGGGCAGGGCAGAGTTGCTTGGGTGTTGCATTGAACAGCAGTCCTCTGACCGGCTTTTCTGCTACTTGGGTCATTTGTGTGTGCTTTGAATTGCTCCTAGTATTGTTAAAACATTGAAAAGGCTCCAAACCAACAAAAATGCAATAAAAACCATGAAATTATAATGTGGTAAGGTTCATCCATACCACAATTTGAACCTTCATTCAGATCTTTTGACCATTTTTCTAAATTTACAAAACACAAAATGGCCCGCCATGACAAGCCTTTTCCTGAGGACTGCTTGTTCTTTAAGCGATACTTACAATGCAATGACCTTTGGTTTGTTAACCCCAACAGACCAGAGAGACCGGTGACCTGGAAACACAGCTCGATTACTTAGAATACAACATTCGAGAGCAGATCCAGGCCAATGAAAAGTTGCTCCATGAGTTGCAACAGTACAGGCGCTTCCTTCTTCGTAAGTATGAACAACATAGGGGAATAGAACTGCCGCTGCCTGCGAAAAAAATCAATTGCCACCACACGATATGTTAGGATGGTAAATTTAAGGCAATGCCATTCCCGTCTTATGGACTGTGGTTGCAATGCTCTGTTTGTTATGGTAAACATATGGAAAAATCTGTTTAATGGATTGATCTCTTAATGCAATGTAATTCAACAGTAAATATGAGAAAAATCTGATGTAAAACCAAATGTAAAATTTGATGTTCTAATGGGTTTACAAGATTAATCTATTGTTTGCTATTTGAACTGCCACAGTGGTTTGTTAACATAGCTGCCTTCATAGGCGAGTAGATGGTGGCATTGCTGGGCGAGGCTGCTGATTGTAAATTACCCAAAAAGCATCTGATGCCATTAATCTGTGTTGTTTCTCCCATGATAAACAACCCGCGATTGTGTCATGACGTGAGGTAATCACGAGCGCTACTTAGCTGCACACAATAAAGCAGTCATAAAGCGCCATATGATGCCAAGCATTTCTGGCTTGTCTTGCCAAGTATCCATCAGTGCCGTTATGATGCTCTAAATTTACCTTACGCAGCCTCTAGTGCTTTGTTTTCCCTTACTTTATAGCTAATGTTCACTGTACAAACAAGGATACAACATTTCAATAGCCCTTTATGATGTCATGGAACATGAAGCCACTGAAGTCATTATGACATAATCTCAGATTACATTTGAAAATGGGTCAACTATTGATCAATCACCCTCAACCAGCTAATGCACTATTTACATGTGTAACATGAATTTTATACTGGCAAGGTCTAATGTAACTTAATCTAGAAATTAATTGACTGCCGTTCTTTTTATGGAGTTATATTATGATTTATCTATTATATGAAAGTCAAAAGCCCAACATCATGCAATTTGTCGATAATCTTTTACATAAAACCTGTAAATTTGTCATAAATTTTAATCCTTTTGAACTATTCCTATAACTTTTTATTGAGCAGAGTTGTAAAAGTAGCATTGCTGAGTTCTTTTGAAAGCTTTTGGAAGGATTATAAAAATATTTTATTGGTGGTTATTGCCAGATTTAAATTTTGAACTGCAAGGTGCTTTCAGCGATAATCACCACTAAAACTTTGATATCCCGAACAGTTAAGAAATTGTCAATTAAATGTGAGAGAAGTTTTAATAAAGTCATTTTCACGTTTGCAGAGTTCGGGCAGGAAGGAGGTGGTTCAAAAGCGGCCAATGAGGTGATAGCGCAGGTCCCTCCGCAGGACCCTGTCGACCCCAACACAGTGCCCATTGCTGTTCTTGTCATTGCCTGCAACAGACCCACTGTCAAACGCAACCTTGACCAGCTGCTCAAGTAAGTAATGCTCAAAGGTGGATTTCAATGGCAACACTACAGTACTACTCGTATTTTAAAAAGACTGTACATAGTGCCCTTTCTGAGCTATGAAGTGTACACACTACACACAGCGCTCCTGAAGAAACATTGGGGTTAAAAAAATGGACCGAAAACGGGACCTATACCGCCTAAAACTATACGATCATACGAACATTTTAAGACAAAAACAAAAAAAATCTGTTGGGAATTTTTTGAGAAATTCAAGTTTTAAAAAATCTTGTTTATCTCATCACTTGAATACATGTAAAATGGCTTATAATACAATAAACAAACTTGAAAACACAATGAAACCTGTTAGTTTAGCTCCCTTAAGAATTTCTAACACGTTACAACAATAAAATGAAAATATTTTGTAACTTTATTGAAATAAATGTGACACATTGTTTATCACACACTGAAAATTCAAAAATGCTAAAAATAACCCATATGTTTTACTTTTTTGACTCTTCATTATTAAGAAGTTTTATACCTTGCTTGGCATGTATATGGAAAGCTTTAAATGTGAAAAGTGGGTCTAAAAAATTATGTTAGGTCAAGCGGACTGCAAACATTATTATGCAGGTAGCAGTGATCACAAATACTCAAAGTTTCCTGACTCAGTAAAGGAGAACGGTATACCACTTCTCTTCTCCATTATCAAAATGGGTATTATAAATATATTGCACAGTGAGCTGTCACAGCTCTTTCCAAATCCAAATGACTGACTTAAAAACGCAGGTTCACGTCCATTTTCTCATTGTGAAAGAGAAAATTAGCAGGTAAACCTCTAAGGGAAATTAATTTATTCAGTTACAGATCTCAAGTAACTCTCGAGCTTTGATATGCAGTGCAGAATACGCTGTATGCTGCCCAAAAAAACCTAGGCCCTATTACAGTTGTTGCATTCTATGATTCTGTGTATGCAAGCATGCTTTGGTACATCCTAAATCTGTTCTATTCAAAGAGATTCTCAGATTAAGAAGTCCATATTAGGTGCAGGATATATATTCAAACAACCACCATAGTGTTCACTGCAGTGAGGCATGTACAAGGTACCTGAAAAAGTGTAGCCAACATCAAGCCCAATTTTTGCACACAGCCGAGAACAGCCATGCCTAGTTTCATAGCCTATATAATATATATAACGATTTGAGGATATTCTGTTCAATATTAAATAGTACTTAATTTTGAACCATAATATTTTATCCTAATATAATTTAGGCCTCCAATGCAGATGCAGAAAAAAATATCAGCTGATTTCACAAACCTATGTTAGAAAATTAAATTGTGACATGTGTACTTTAGCTTGAGATATCACTCTAGATATATTACTGTCAAATACTTCAGCCTTCATCACCTTTGCTCTATTGAACTATTGTATATAGATAGATAGTATCATATAAACTAAATGGGCCAATGAGAAACTGTCTGAAATAATAATAATCAGTGCTGTGAGAAGATACTTACTTGTCATGTTTATATCTGTTTTGACATGCTTTCACTTTTTAAAAGCAGTGTGACGCTTTTCATATCCAGTTTAAGGATAACAAATTTGTTTAATAACCCCCAAAGACTGAAAATATGGAGAATTTGGTTATTTTCAGCATTTTTGCATTTATACAGTGTGTGATAAACAATGTGTCACATTTACTTTTAAAAAGTCTCTAAATATTTTCGTTTCATTGTTTTAACTTTCTTGAAATTCCTTAAAGAGCTAAGCTAACAGGTTTAATCACATTTTCAAGCTTGTTTATTGAATGATAAACCATTTTACATGTATTCTAGTGATGAGATAAACACAATTTTCAAAAACTTGAATTTCTCAAAAAATTCCCAACAGATTTTTTTCATTTCTGTCTTAAAACGTTCGTATGATCGTGTAGTTTCAGGTGGTATAGGTCCCGTTTTCGGTTCTTTTTTTTAACCCCAATGTTTCTTCAGGAGCGCTGTGTACACAGTGCCCTTTCTGATCTATGAATTGTACATAGTGCCCTTTCTGAGCTATGAAGTCACTGCCTTAAAACGGTAGGGCCTTGTAAATGTAAATGTAAAGTAAAATCTGTTATAAATTTATAAATGCTTACAACCTTCTTACTTTTAATGTAAGATCATGAAGTGGTCTTCAATTTTCATACAAATATTTTCCAAGTAAATAGGCCTACTACAGTGCAGTAGGGAGAGTCCTTTACTGATAAAGTCAGTTTTGTAACTTTTGTTGTGGGTTGCCATAATGCTGGGACAACTGTATGATGCGAGATCAAAGCATCAGACAGCTGGAGTCCCCTTTATTTACTCTAAAGTTACTAGTTTATACCATCTAGGCCCAGTAATGACAGTTATTGCACAAGGTGTAAGCAGCCACAATTACAGTCCATGCATTTCTCTGTAGGCTTCTGTGACCTTTATGTCTCTCCATAGCTTTAGCTTTTGCCTATAATGCTCTTCCTTCCTATCTTGATGTCCATATGTATGCAGAGAAGGTATAGGGCATCCATTTTTGATTGATTGGTGTGACTGAGGCACCAGCTGGAGGTGCAACACTTAATTGATACATGACACTATATGCTGTAAAAAGCATGATAGCTATGCTTTTGCTATTGTTGAGCTTCAGTCAGGATTTAGTATGATTTTGGTGCTTTTGCTCATCAAAGCAATATGGCACAGTGGAAAAGTTGCTCATTTAAGAAACATCACTCTTGTGGATATAATTTCAGATACCGTCCCTCTGCTGAAAGATTTCCTATCATAGTTTCACAAGATTGTGGGCATGGGCCTACTGCTGACGCCATCCGCTCATATGGTTCACAACTCAGCCTCATACAGGTATGCACAGTGTCTAATTTTATGCCATCAACATTGTCTATTTTTATGCGTTTTACATTGTCTAATTTCATGGCATGTGGAATTCAAAGTTTATGTTTTACCTGAAATTTTACAAGCTAGTTTTATGAATAATGTGCTGTGTACACTTTGTTAAAACTTTAAAGCTTTTTAAAAAGCACATAAATAATGTAAGAGGAGACTTTCGAAACTTTGCAATTGTTTCATATATGTGCAACAAAGCTTCTTGCCGATTCCGAAAAAATAAGTGAAAAATAAGTTGATTTTATAGCGTTGGAAGGTGAGCAGATTACAGGTGCACAATGCGCATACTCATCTTCAAGAAGGCACAGGTAAAAACTATTTCATTTTTGCACAAACAAAAATGAAGCATTAATTATACTTTTTGTGTCATTTCAGCAACCTGATCTCTCGGATATTCAGTTACCATTGCAACAGCGTAAATTCCAGGGTTACTATAAAATTGCCCGCCATTACAAATGGGCATTGCAACAAGTTTTCCACAAGTTTGATCACCAGGCTGTTATTATAGTTGAAGGTAAGGCCCGTTTGATTTATGGGGGCCATACAAGCCCTAATAGAAGTGCTCAGTGCTGAGGCAGTGACTGAGAGCAAGCCTATTACATTGATCAATTAAGTTCATGAATGTGGCTATATATCCCAGCTATGGCTATGTAATGGTTGGCCGTCAATCACATCATATAATAAAAATAGCAGTGCTATCTGCCATCTTGTAAAATTTTTGTTACTTCACTGTATGTCTATGTTAATATGATTAATAAAAACTTGGTGAGCTGCTTTTCATACTTCTGTTCTGAAAGTAAATATCGACCATTTCGGAGGTAAAGTAATTGACTGAAAAGCTGTTATATATCATACACGTTTCCTTTGATGTTACAGTAGATGTTGGTAGAACAAAGTTAAATATTTATTTTTGTTAAGGAAGTTTCTGTGGCATAATACACTTGCTAACTTTGGCAACTTTAATCTTGCAGATGATCTGGACATTTCCCCAGATTTCTTTGAGTATTTTGCTGCAACATATCCAATATTACACCACGATCCATCATTATGGTGTGTTTCTGCCTGGAATGATAACGGCAAAGCAGCCATGGTAGCTTCTGAGCCAGGTATGTCATGTACTTCTGCTATTTTTAAAGTAAATTGATATCAATACTTTGGTTGTAACAGCTAGTATATCAATCAATCATTGAACTCTGAGAACCCTAAGAAAGGCTGAGTAACTCCATTGGCTGTTACTGTAAAAGAAATACAGCACTAAACATAGTATAATTATAGATATGGAAAAGCCATAAATGTTTTGCTGAATATTTATGGGTTAGCACTCAATTGAAGGCAGTCTTAAAGTTGAGCAGTGTTTCTGTTGACTCATAAAACTTATAAAGGTTTCATGAATTGTTTTCCAATGATTTCATTATTTATGGTATGCAGTAAAGTGGAACTGTATTATGACAATTTTATGTCTTTCTATTGATTGAGTTATTTGTTGTGCCAGAATATATCTTTCTGTTTGCAAATAGCCATGAAATGTTCAAAAGATGAAAAGGAATTGCTTAAATGTATTGGCCTGCCAAGTTTCATGTTTTGATTTCTTTGGAGGAGTACTTTCTTGTCGTTATTCTTCACAAAGGCTTGCATTCGTGATGTATCAAAATTCATTGCCATGTTATTAATATTTCATGGAGAGCAAATTTAAAGCTTTTAAAGAGCATTATTCTGTGTTTGCAAGTTCTTAGTACAATCTTAATTCCAAGATTCTGCGAATGGAATGTTCTTTGCAAAGAAGCAAAAACGAGAAACAAAAAAGTCGGTTGTGTAACGGTCGCGAGTTGTTGTTGCATGACAATGTCTCCAAATGCTCTTAGCAAGATTAATGAAGCAGCTTCGTTAATGTCATATCAAATATAATTAAATAGGGGATGGAGCGGGCATGAGTTTGCAATGTGAAGCTCCCAACAGATCTAATTACTATCTCATGAATGATTGATGGCTCGGCATTTACCCCTCTAGTCTGACAAGTGAACAAGATGGATTTACTGGCTCCAAATGTCCTTAAAACATGACTTTCTGTCATTCCCTGACTCTCCGTATTTATTGTATGTGTAATACTATTGTTTTTCATGTTTCAGAGTTGTTATATAGGACAGATTTTTTCCCTGGACTTGGCTGGATGCTGGAGAAGAAGGTCTGGCTTGAACTTGAGAGTAAATGGCCTGACAGGTAAGTCTTGGCTCTATAACTAAAGGATTCATAATTGCAGATGAAGTGTCTGTAAGTTAGAGTAAAAAATCAAGCAATCATCCCTCAATGATATTTAAATGTGTTTTGCTTTTTGAGCTTGTTAAAGTTAAAGTTTGTCATTCATGCATTTATACGACATGACTTGTGTGTATCATGCTTTTTCAGTAACCAGCATATTTTGGTTTTAAGCAATTTATATTACACATGTCAGGTTAATATAAATTTTTCAAGTGTTGCTAATTATTTTAATCTTGTGTTTGTCAGGTTTTGGGACGACTGGATGCGACACCCTGAGCAAAGGAAGGACAGGGCCTGTATACGTCCTGAAATCTCCCGAACGACCACTTTTGGGAAAATAGGAGTTAGCAGGTAAGCTATGACCAGTTGAGCATCTCATTCTATAACGGGGTGTATAAAGACTGAGCTGAGACCTCATGAATTATTAAGAATACTGATCTGTTTTAGGATTTGTTAATTAAAATAGTGCGATCAGCCTTGGCGATTAATTAGTGCTCAGTGCACTTTTAATGTAGCATGTAAAACGCAGTAGATTTAGAATGTCTGAACTGCTCAATGAGTGGAAATGACAAAACAGTTGTCACAACAGTTGTGTTCATTTTGTCCAGCACCTGATCAAATATGTTACTTTTTTTTTGCAGAGGACAGTATTATGAGAAACATTTAAAATTTATTAAATTGAACACAGAGATGGTGCCTTTTACTCAGAAGAATCTTTCATATCTTGCAAAGGTGAGTTAACTCCATTATTGTGATAAATATCAGTCATGTAATATTTCAGCTCTCACAGTATTCTAATAACTTTGCTTTTGTCGTTCTGGCAAGTGTCAATTAATAACAATAATATTGAAACCACAACAGTGACCTAAATAGAGTTATGTAACAAGTGACGCGGTGGAGGCCTTATTAGGCCTATATTGTTACATTGTTACTTTTGAATATTGTGATTTAATCGAAGGATTCATAATTTTCATTCTTCTTTTCAGGAAATTTATGATGAACAATTTGTGAAAACTGTTTATAGTGCACCGTTGCTAACAATAGGCCAAGCAGTGTCAGGTGCGCTTTCGGAATATCGGGCTGTACGTGTGCAATATAGTGACAAGCAGAGCTTCAAAACGCAAGCCAAACAGCTCGGCATCATGGACGATTTCAAGGTATGTGTCAAAATGGATGTCTTGACCTTAAAAATTTGGGTTGCGGTTGGTTGTCAAAATAATCTCTGAACAACTTGATCGACAAAATTGTTGATGTAAATCAAACAGTCTGACCAACTTGGTTTATTCTGCCACTTATGTGTGAATTAACGCTAATTTATGAGTATTTATTTTGTGGTTAAAGAGTAGGAGGATGTCATTGGCGCCCAATTAAATTTTAATGGAGCTTTCGGCCTTTATGTGAGACTTCAAATAATTTATTGTGGTCATTTAGTTGTCCGTATATAGTAACTGTGGCACTGCCACTAAAGGTTCTACTGTCAAGTTCATGAGTCAACTTCATTGAATTTCATTCTTTTCATTTCAGTCTGGTGTGCCACGTGCAGGATACCGAGGCGTAGTTTGTGTGATTTTAAAGGGACGGCGGATTTTCTTTGCCCCTCCTCCTAATTGGCAGGGATATGACACGACATGGAACTGACATCTGAACTCACTGCAGTGATCGACAGCCAAAGCACCCTGGAGCACCACATGGCTTTGCCACTAGGTGGAGCCGTCAGAGACTCTTGCCGAGAGAGCAGTGCCACCTAGTGTTATATTGATGATTCCAATGCGCTGGAAGTGCTTTTTGCTCAGGGCTTGACTTTGTGACACTGACAGTTTGCTGTCATGTCTGCTGGCATGACAATTGAATAAAAAAGACTGTCAACATGACAGAAGCTCACTTGAAATGGATTCAGTGCAACTCACCTCACCTCCCCTCTTCATCATCATTTCATTGTTCATAGTGGTTTAGAAGCCTGGTGTGACGTCACAATGGGACTATTCATCTCGAACAATGACCAGTTGTTTTACTATTTTTGGCAAATAATCATTCTATGGTAAATAGTGAATGAAATATTAATATATTGTGTAACAGGATTATGGTGACAGATAAAATATATTCCGTGATAGGCATGACTGCTCACGTTCAGACTGGTTGCATCGTGTGAATGTGTGTACTTAATTACAATGTGATTGAATGCTGACTCATGTGTGTTTGACATCTTAATTGTACTGTTTTGTAACTCAATCTTGGCAATGTTGGGAGGTGGGGAAAATAAGTGACTGTGATTTATAGACAAATTGTGTAGTGTTCCTGTTCACTGTGACTGTATAATTGCCTGAACCAGTGTATACTGTGAGAAGCTGCAATTTACTCCAAACGAAACAGCCTTATTGTAATGAACTACCAAGATCCTTCAGTGTTTGCTAATGAAAAAGTCACCAAGTGAAATATGGTTTGGTTCTGTACTCTTTTGTTTTACTTTTATGGTTTGAAAAAGTAATGTTTGT
Organism: Platynereis dumerilii; assembly: GCA_026936325.1. Lineage (NCBI taxonomy): Eukaryota > Metazoa > Annelida > Polychaeta > Phyllodocida > Nereididae > Platynereis > Platynereis dumerilii. The sequence goes on along the minus strand of JAPTHN010000001.1, from coordinate 108,312,251 downwards.
TTAACATGATTAAACTATGTGAAGACTGTAAAACTGAGAATTAAATTGTATTTTGATACAACACTTTGGTTTTAGTGAAGGTTACTAAATATGCTTGTTATGTCTCATAAACAGTTCTCATCAGTGAAAGCACAATTGTAATCAACCTATAATCCTGCATAAGTTATACCTATGACTTGTTATCATATTTTTAAATCAAATTCCCTTTTGTTCTTAAAATTTTAGCTGAGATCTTTCTGGTTTTAGCGTGTACTCAGCAAGTAGTGAATCTAGTTCTTGGAATGGTAGTGTGCATCTGTTCAGATTGTTTGTAAAAGTTTGCAAAGTTTGTTCTTGGAGTCTGCTGTAAATAATGATAACACATTCCTTTGATTTGCTTTGTACAGTTGTTGATTTCATATATATGAGTTGCAACAGACAGTAATAAAACATGATATTTTCAATAAAGTGAAAGAATGGTTTCTCAAAAACTACTGCTTTGTATGTGTTATTTGGAAATGAGGCAGGCCTATATCCAGAACTGGTGATTAATTGGATGCACAAAATGCACCACTAAAAAGGAAAAACCTTTTTTACAGAAATAAAAAAGATATATATTCCAATGATGCAAAAAAAAAAGAAAAAGTATATCATGATATAGGACTAAGAATAGAAAGTAAGATTTAGAAAAAAGGTCATAGGCCTATTCCTGATCACGTTTGATATCTATATTTTATATGGGGCCCAATATTTTAATATGAAGTTTAATTTTTAATAAAAGCCTATATACTAATTATCAGATCAAGTACTGAAAAGCATGTTCAGCCAAAAAATAAGTGATCTACAAAATTTTACGAAGTTTTCCATACAGTCTGAGGCCAATTCTGGCCGAAGACCTGAATAAATATATATATGTGACTGGCGTAGGCAAAGATAGATAATCCATCTAATTTAAGACAAGCATTCGATCATGATCTCTGAAGCTCAACTAATTTACTAAAGGCTATTGTTTTGCTAAGTGCTTTATAATGCAGGCTGTGGCTAAGAAATCTAATCTGAAAAGAAAAAATACTTTATTTGTTGGTCTATTTTCTTAGAAAACCACAATTTTTACATCACTATGTAACAGGACTGTCAATATCAGTGAGCAATCAGGGTGTCAGGACTGTCAATTGATCATATTCAACAAGAAGGAGAGAATGAAGCACCCAAATAATAAAAGAAAGAGCTGTGACCAGTGTCACTGGCCCTCATTGGTCAGAAAGAGAAGATCCCGGATCAAGAGGATCGGGCAGAAAGAAACGAATGATCTCATTGGACATTATTTTCCACGCATGCGCACCACGATGTTATTTTTATGGTCGCGGCAGGCTTGGATAAAATTGCTGTAAGTTTGCAAAGATTCCTCTTTAAATTGCGTAATTTGATAAATAAGATAAAGTGCGAAGAAAACCTAAGATTCTTAGGCATCGATGTATGTAGAAATATCAAAGAGATAGCCACCGATTATGGGGCAAAATCGATGAAAAACAAAATGGTTTGCACCGGCTTCATTCGCACTTCCCAAAAAACATGCTAAAATGCGGCGCTCGCAGTGTCATTTGATCCCTGTGCGATATGTATCTGTCGTTTGCATCTTGGTCAGTCAAGGTGATCACTGGAACAATGCCCATCCAATGTCGCCTTGACACAGTCCTTGAGACTGAATTTACAAAAATTCTTGCCAAACCCACAGAAAATCACCTTAGACTTGAGGTTACAGAAGGCCTGGACAACTTATTCATTCCAACTGCAAAAAGCATTACTCCACTGCACATTTTAACAAATACCCTTGCAAGGTACTGCAACAAGGACTACCTCAACAAAGTTGAGCGAGACCCAGTTGAGTCGCTGGTCAGACTTACTCAAAAATGTGCAAGGACAATTGACTATACCTCAGGTCTAGGTTCTGCAGGGGCCAGGACTGCTGACCAAGCTAACCGTGCTAGGATTGCTGCCGAAGCCTTCATAAAGAGTATACCACCAAGGGCTGCAATTGCGTATACTGATGGCTCAGCACTCGGCAATCCTGGTCCATGTGGTGCAGCCACAATTTGTTACCCTCAGGGAGCAAGGTCCAGTCCAATAACAATAACCGAACCGGTCTCTAAATGCAGCACAAGCTATCATGCTGAAATTGTAGCGATCTTGCTTGCCGTTAGATTTTTCTATGACTCTTGTGTTCACGAATTTGCAAGCAGTATCTACATTCTCTCTGACTGCCAGTCAGCAATCGCAAGCGTATGCTCATCAGACATTCACCGTTCACACCAGGGCACTATTGATGAGATACGTAGGTACATTGACTCGCTGTTATCTGACGGAGTAGACGTCACCTTCAACTGGATAGCTGGCCATGTTAATCTGTCTGGAAATGAGCTTGCGGATGCAGCTGCAAAACGTGCTGCAGAAGAAGCCAAAAACCAGGCAAAAGATCAGGGTGACGTTTCCCTAAGCACACTGAAGAACTCCTTTAAAAGACAAGCCACCACGAGATGGCAGTGCATGTGGAACCTATCCACATCAGCTAGGGAACTCCATAATTGGATTACAGAGGTGGCCAAATTCAAACTCCCTAGAGTTCCAAATCGTGGCCTAGAGGTCAAAATGTTAAGACTCGCCACGGGACAGACTCGTTTAAATGAAAACATGTTCAGAATGAAGCTAGTCGACTCGCCCCTTTGTGTTTGTAACAAATCGCTACAAACAATTGAACATGTCTTGTCTGAATGCCCCCTGTTGCATGAGAAATTGGAACAATTACATAATGGCCTTGATGCAATTTATTTCAGACATAATACTCCTCTGGATGATCGTTTAACCGGCATTAACAATTTCATTATGCCCCAAAACAAAGACAAAGAAACAAGAGCTGAAATCCACAAGCTCTTGTCCATTTTTATCAGCTCCCTGGACGCTGATAATTTTAAGATCTAATGCCATGAACCGGATGTTTTTATTTATCAGTGTGAACATTACTCATGTGTGACATTCAAAAATTTATTTCATGTGTGAACATTCATCAAATTCCAGAGTGACCATTCAGACCACGAAATAGGGTCCAAAAGACAACAACAACAACAACACAACAGTCAGTCAAGGCAAATCGTTTGACCGTGTGGTGAATGTTAGGGAGTTGTCATTGCCCTTTGCATGACTGACTTCCAACCCTGGTAGAGTACCTGGAATGCCAGAGGCAGAGTAGAATTTCCAATTGAGCTTTAAGTCCAACCAAACAAAACAGTGATTCGCCTTGTCAACACAGTCAATACTCAATAGTGGATAGACTCAATCATCATTGCCAGTGGCAATCCCCAGAAATCAAAAATGTAATTAGTGCCAGTGGCATAGATGATCCCCAGAATTGGCAGAAATCAAAATGTAATTAGTGCCAGTGGCATTGATAATCCCCAGAAATCAAAATGTAATTGTCTTAAGTCTGACAAGTGACATCATAATTTCCAACATGCATACCTTCACCAATCACTATTGAATTGTCAATACCAAAGTTGGCAAATGCGAATGATCTGTTAATAATGCAGTATCGTGCATGCAATTAGCACAGGCGCGCCAGTGCACCCGGGCGCTTCTCAGCTGGCAAGCAGTGATTTAACTAGTAACAACCAGACTTCTTTGACGTTGATGGTATCTGCATGATGATTGATGGGTATTCAAATTAGTCAAAAATTATCATTTTGTGAAATTTGTAAATATGAATAATAAATTTATTTCTTTTCAGAAAGCTGGCGTAACACCGAAATGCATCATGAAGTCACGGAGTAGGCCGCTGCTCTAGAAAGTATTTTATATTGGGATCGAAGTTACATAAAGTTTATTTTGGTTACTGAAAAATGACTACACAGGCTCCCACTTCGGCGGATGCCTGCCTTAGCATTGTGCATAGTTTGATGTGCCATCGACAGGGAGGGGAGAGCGAATCCTTTTCTAAAAGAGCCATTGAGAGTTTGGTGAAGAAGCTTAAGGAAAAAAGAGATGAATTGGATAGTCTGATAACTGCCATCACTACCAATGGGGCCCATCCTACCAAATGTGTGACAATTCAGAGGACTCTGGATGGCCGATTGCAGGTATTGTATTCCATAATAATGCAAGAATATCATAGAAAAATTATTATGTGTCGTTTCTATTTTCCAGCCTACATTTTGGCACTGTTTGCTACTGCAGTTGTTGCAGACATACAAATATTTGATGTTATAAGGGACGACAGCAGCTGTCTAACTTGAAAAAATACTTTTTTATATGACTGAATTTTAATTGGGTTTCTGTTATTTTCTGATCAATTTACATATCCATGTAAATATCAACATGATCAAGTATGTTTTTTCATAATCAGTTACCATTAATTCATAAACTTTGTCCAATTTCAGGTTGCAGGAAGAAAGGGGTTTCCCCATGTCATTTATGCTCGCATATGGAGGTGGCCTGACCTTCACAAGAATGAACTCAAGCATGCAAAGTTTTGTCAATTTGCCTTCGATCTTAAACAAGACAGTGTCTGTGTGAATCCATATCATTATGAGAGAGTCGTTTCGCCGGGTATTGGTAAGTTCAAGAAACATAAGAGTAATTTCTTCGCAGCTGCAGTTGTCAAAAATGATGTAATTCCATGCTGCTAGATGAGATTGATGTGAAATTTAAAGTTTGAGCAATGAAGCGCCTGTGTATGATTCGGTAAACGCTTGCCATTCAATTGTGTAATAGAAAATCAGAAAATATACTGATAATTTCCAGAAAGGGAATATTTATTATATCAATATAGATGTACTTAAAATAAGATTGTCTCTGAAATATTGTGATGTCTTCTTGACGAACCTCTTGTGCATGGCCTGAGGATTTTACTTGTTGAAAATTTTTATGTTTTATGTATACTTGTTTCAGATTGATTAAATTGAAATCTTGTAATAATCTAGAAAAAATTATATTTTCAGATTTGTCTGGATTGACGTTGCAACAAACAGGTACTTTCTTCTAAATAATTTTCATAAATGTCAATTTCATGCTTATTTTAAAAAAATTCAATATGCTGTTGTTTTAATCTCAGAATCTTTCTCAGCTCCAGCTAGTCGCCTCATCAAGGATGAATATGGAGGGGAATCGGTGTCTATGGAGGGAAATTCCATGTCTGAAAGAGACTTTCGGAGTCCCATGCATGTGTCAAGTATGTCTGTTTGTGTTTTCGCAGCCTCTATATCTGAAATGTTTTCCATGCATGTCTTTTTTGGACTATTCTCCTGTAAAGTTGGCTTTGAAAACACAACATTATTGTTTTGGATGTTTCCACACAGTGTTCTGAAATGATATATATGTTTAGATTATGTGCCGTTTCAAGAAGTGTTGAATGTGGTAATTTTCACTCTTTTTCATGATGTATTAGGTTAAATTTTGCTTGGCTGTGTTTTAAAAACATTCTTGGGATACATTTTAAGTGAACAAAAATTGAATCTAGCAAACTTTTCTCACATGCAAAAACTTTCTGTTTGTCGGGGACACATTGCACAGTTCTATGAACTTCTTTCTGTTTTATTTTGATGTCGCTGGTTGCTTAGTGGTTGTCCGTTGCTTTGTGCTGCAGATCAAGGTTCGCCTCTTCCGCAGGGCACTGTGACTCACGCTCAGGGGCTGAGCAGCCAGCCAGCTACTCCTCTCAGCATCGGCCAGCACCCCATCATGTCGCCCAACCCACTCTCACCCAATCAGCCCATGTCGCCAAACAATATGGGTATGCACTCTACACAATGCTATGACACTGTCGTTTTCTTGGTTATCTTGCATCTTTTATCATATAAGTATTCTTGTTGTTGTCTTATGTACTGTTTATGTAATTTGTCTATTTAAATGAAATATTTTCAGTGTGTATCAGTAAATATATATCGTTTCGTAGATGTTTTTTGCATGATGTACAACTTTTGAAGTGTCATGAGTGGCACCAGCTCGGCATTCGCTCTATGTAATTATTATCACGTAAATTTTTATCTCTGGTGTTCACTTTTGAGTAGGTTGTATTTGTATAATATGTATATATGAAAGTTATGAAGACTCAACATACATCTCAGTGATGTCACATTATTTGGATGATTATCTTTTATTAGTAAACACAGGAGAACATTGTTAATGCTGCAAATTTGAAGATTTACTATCATGACAGTAAAAAACTAAAAATTACTACGAAGTAAAAGCAATGAAAGTGAAAATACAAGATTTTTGGTAACGGGGTCGTTGCTAAGATTGTTTGTAGTGAAATGAAATTGATATAGCTAACTGATGTGATATTACGTATGTTGAGTCTTCATGTTCATCTTTGATCAAATTGTCTGCACGCATTTCACATTGTGAGGTGGTGGATGTCTGTGTTTGATGTTGTTTAGTACTAGTTGATTTGTCCACAGCAGCTTCTACTGGTATGACCAATCACCCAGTTCAGGCCCATCCTATGCAAGAACCCTTTCGACAACTACCTCATTCTCAAGCCAATCTCAACCAGTTCACTGCTCGAAGTAAGTTTCTCCATGATGAGATGAATGAATAGCCCTGAATGAATAGCCCTGAATGAATAACCCTGAATGAATAGCCCTGAATGAATAGCCCTGAATGAATACTGTGAATGAGTTTTGAATGGACTTAATAAATGTCTTTAGAGTAATGATTAATCCCTTTGTCACGGACTAACAGGCTCTCTTCTTAATTGCATTACATCGGAAGCAATTTGTTCCCGGAATTATATGAAAGTTGTTTGATAAAAAAATATTGAAAATCCTTGAAGAAGGAATCTTGAAAGATCCGGGTTTAAAAAAAAACAGCTTTGATTGTCCTCTTCATGAATAGTGCCAAGGAATGAATCTTATAGACTTCGTGTAATTTAGAAATTTGAATTTTATATTTTAAGCAGTTTTGAGAGGGATGTATCGTGGTAAGGCCCAGTGCCTAATATTTATAAAGTATTTATCTACCATTCCCCTTTGCTATCGCCGCCCCCTCCAACCAGTGAAAAAAAATTTACGAGTTGACTTTGGATTATTTTATTTAAAATTTTTGGGCTTATAGCATGTTTGTGATTTTGAAATTTATTTTTATACACATTGTTTTTTTTTGCAAAATGTTGTGTGCAATTTTAGTTTTGTATTGATGTTCTTGAATGTTTGTTTCTTGAATGTTGTCAAAATTGTCAATTTCAATTTAGTCACTGAGTAGATATTTTATCGGAACTCTAAATCGTGTAATGACAACATTTTCTTATATATATGCACGAAGAAGGCTCGGAGTAAGTTTGAGGACTAATAATGTTTCTATGACCCCTTTGTAGGCAGTACCACTACCTGGGCTGGCAACAATACAGCTACATACACTCAGTCAATGCATCCTGATCAGAATTATTGTAAGTATAAAATATGCAATATTATTTTCATATTCATGGTACCCTCAGCCGTAGCTGTATTATATATTTCCCCCTCATCAGGGTGTCTGCCAATCCTTGAAAATCCTGGAATTGAGTCATGTTTTCAAGATGATTTAATAGCAAATATTTAAATGAACTTTTTCTTTTCAGGGAATGCTAACAATCAGGTTCATCATGACATGAATTTGCCTCCTCTTACTAATCAACCTCGTAAGTACTTCTGAATTTGGTTACATATACTACCTAGGGGTAATTAACTTGGCTTGAATGTCTTTATCCTGTGAAGTTGGTGTGAAGGTTAACATTCAATAAACTTTTAATAAAAAATCTGACCTATCAGATTCCTACTTCTACTTTCTGATTTGATAAATTTGAAGTGAAGTCATATACTGTCATAATTATGTCTCGGGAATAATAATAATAATAATAATAAATAATAATAAATACTTTATTAATCACGAAAAACGTGAAACTTGGCATGTGTACTCAAGGACAGGAAAGATACAAGCATTCACACAGAGAGGATTCACACAGTCACACATACATGTAAACACATACATTCAATCACAAACATACATACTTATAAATTATTTAAAAACCTGATACTAGATGGTACGAATGAGTTGGAATACCTAGATGTTCTACATTTAGCTGATATAAATCTACGTCCGGATGGTAATAATTGATAGCTGGTGTTCAATGGGTGTTGACTGTCTTTGATGATGGTCTTACATCTAATGTCACAATATTTTACAAAAATATCTTCCACCGGCTTATTGTCGACACCTAGCTTTCTACAAATGTTGATAACTTTCCTGATTTTATTTTTGGATTCATTATTTGAGTTTCCATACCAGCATGTGATGGAAAAAGAGATGACAGATTGTATGATGGCATTATAGAACAATTCAATTAATTTAGTGCAGATGTTAAGCCTGTACAATTGTCTTACAAAGTATACCCTTTTGATGACCTTTTTGTATACACTGTCAACATTTGCAGAAAAAGAAAACTTATCATCAATAAGTGTACCCAAGTATTTGTATACTTCAACATTTTCTACGATAGCATCATTAATGTACAGTGTGTTGTCTATTTCTGGTGATTTTCTGAAATCAACAATCATTTGTTTGGTTTTTGAGACATTTAACTCCAAATAGTTAAGTTCACACCATTGGGAAAATACTTCAATCTCACGTCTGTATAATACATCATCATTAACACAGCTACCAACAAGGGCTGTGTCATCTGCGTACTTTATAAGTTTGCAACCGAGAATATTTATGGCCATGTATTTCTGATTTTAGCTCCTGAATTCTGGTGTTCGATCACATACTTTGAAATTGACCAACAAGTCGGGGAGACCTTCAAAGTGCAGTCCAACTGTCCAACAGTCACGGTGGATGGCTACACTGATCCCTCTAGCGTTGACAGATTCTGCCTTGGTCAGTTGTCCAACGTGCATCGCACAGAGGCTAGCGAGAGGACAAGGTGAGACATTCGAAAGTACATTAATTTTGAGTGTGGTGTAAAAAATCTTAATGATTGTGGTTTCAGGGTTCGAACCATCAAGATGATATCCAATATTTTTCCATCATATTTTACCAGAGAATTAATGTAGGAAATAGGGATGGACACCGGTTCACGGTATATCGATCGTACCGGTTCTTTCTGGCGGTTTGATAACTGAAATCGATGTTAAACACTTTTGGTTCGATGCAATTCTACCCTCTACATACTTAATTTCCATGTAAACAGGTCAAAAACGACTTTATTTCGCCAGGAAATGCATAAAATCGCAAAAAAAAATTAACGGACCTTCGCCCAGGTCGCAGCCCACAAGGGGACTTGCGAAAATGCGTACCAAAATATTGGATTCGCTTGCGGATTTTGCCAAAAAATGCACTAATTTGCGGGTCGGGCTGAATTTGCGGATCGCGATACGAACCGAGAACGTACCGACGGTACGTATCGTATCGAATTTGGCAAACGGTGTCCATCCCTAGTAGGAAAATATTCGGAATTGCAAATCACTTATCTCAGAGCTGACATGTTTTTGTGAGCCAGTTGTCTATGTCTATGTCTATGTGCCAAGTAGGCACTTATGTTCAGGTTGATTCATAGTTGATGCCTGTCTTTCAGCCAAATTCAGGTGTTCCATCTATTCTGTGCTGGGTTAATAAGTTTCTTCATTAATTCATATAAATGAGTATCATCTTTTAAAAGGACTCCTGCTCTCTCTCTCCCATATCATCAATCTACCCTCATGAAAACCCAAAATGGATGTAGAGGACGGCACTTACTCTTATCTATGTAATTGCATGTGTATGTTAACTATATTTTTGCTTTCCTGCACAGACTTCACATCGGGAAAGGAGTACAGCTGGACTACAGAGGGGAAGGGGATGTGTGGATCCGCAATTTGAGCAACCACTCTGCGTTCATGCAAAGCTACTACTTGGACAGAGAAGCTGGAAGGGCCCCAGGAGATGCTGTTCATAAAATATACCCTGGAGCTTATATTAAGGTACGCACACCACTTTGCTTGCATGAAAATATCAAAGATTTTGGCAGTTAGCTTCACACGTTATTTTAGTTTTCTTAATGAAATTCTTTAGTAATAAAAAACGAATAAGGAATTGTACAATATAAGACCTAGCTGTGAATATTTGGGCTAACTTCTTTGCATGAAGGAGATTTGATTCAGTCTTGACAAACATGCTGTGTCATCGAAAACGTCTGCTGATGTTCTGAAATGCACCAATTTAATTACCATCTTAAAAGATGTTGGGCAGCTATGCACTATAGTATACAGGGAGAAATCTTAAGAAGGAAGATTGGTGAAGAGTTTGAATTGAAGTGCCAGCCTTCAGATATTATCATAATTATGTGATCTCTGTTTGCAGTTGTTTGATCTTCGTCAGTGTCACCACCAGATGCAGCAGCAGGCGGCTGCGGCTCAGGCAGCGGCCGCGGCACAAGCTGCGGCCGTTGCAGGTAATGTCCCCGGCCCGGCGTCTGTGGGAGGCATAGCGCCGGCCGTGGGTAAGTACCGAAGTAAGTACATGGGTCATTGAGCCCCTTTCCCTTTCTATTGGCCTTGTACTGGTTCAACTGGTTGTGGGATTACTAACACCATTGTAGGTAAGACCTTGCAAGCATCCCCCTCTCCCCGTTTATTCAACCCAAAACTTGGCAAAAAGCCATCAGGGGCTCACCCAATGATCATTGTACTGGTATAAATCAACTTTCAATATCATTTCTCTGTAAATGTGGTGCACATCTTTCTTTCGTACAAGGACATTTTCTATACATTTTGCTCTTCAGCATCAATGTGAACACTTTATGTGCAATTTATATGATTAATTTGTCACATCACACCATAGAACTTTGTTTCTCCTTCTCGAATGACATGATTACCTTACTTTCTTTGGCTACAAGTTTATGATTTCTGTGGTGTCCAACCGTGTTGCAATATTTCACAATTCTATCCGAATCAAGTTTAACTATGTTCTCTTCATTTGCACATAGCTCCACCTGGGTCACGCTTGCAATGTCTTTCTTTTGTGCTCAATTTTGTTTGCATGGAAAATGTGTCTCGAAATGAGAAGTTATTATAAAACAGTATATGATCTGCCTCAGAACAAGAAGGATGGAAGTGTCATGTTACTTACACCCTACTTGCTCCAAGTTAGCTTATTGTGTTCAATTCTGCTTCATTTGTTTCATGATTCTCTTTGTCTCAATAATGAACATTTTGTTGTTGAAGCGTCAGTTTTGAACATATCTTTTAAAATCTTGTTGTGATTAATATTCCTAAGCTGCATGAAAATGTTCATAACTGACAACTAACATTTCAGTGAGTTTCTGGTTCAATGAGTGTTATATTTGTTTCACTAATATTTCTTTTTACACACCAATTATATTGTGTTGTCAGTGCCTACCGTCCAGTTACTAGTTTCAGCATAGGCATGTGAGAAATGAGTTGTTACATTAAAAAAGTCTAACTTGAGTAGAAAAAACAAAATGATTAATATTTTCCCAAAAAGCTTTGATTGGACATGTTTTAAAATCTTGTCGTGGTAGAGGTCAAAAGTAGTAGTTTTGTAAGTGAAAAATTCACTGGGACCACCCTACCCTCAGCGGGTCATTATCAGAAACTCTGCAGAAATCAAACTCAGCTGGAAAAGATGATGTTATTGATGGTGATGGTTTGATTCATGAAATATTAAATAGTTTCTCACATGCTGAAGCTTACATTTTATGTTGCCAGAATAGTACTTTAGCTGAAGTTCTGTCATTGCTCTGTACTAAGATATTTGTGTTGAAATTCTAGGTTTGTCAGCAGCTGCTGGAATAGGAGTGGACGATCTGAGACGACTCTGCATTTTCAGACTCAGTTTCGTTAAAGGTTGGGGGCCAGACTACAACCGACAGAGCATCAAAGAGTCTCCGTGTTGGATAGAAGTACAGCTCCATCGCCCTCTCCAGCTCTTGGATGAAGTTCTGCAGGCCATGCCCCTGAATGAGAACCGCATGGGTCGCTCCTTCATGCTGAGGTAGCTTGCTCCACTAGAACACCTCATCTGCTTGTCAGTGTCGCCAGTGTCGCCAAGGCTGGCGTCGTCTTGGCTGGCGTCGTCTGGGCTGGCCTATCTCATGGCATTATGCTCCGATTACCACATTAAGAAAGGACTGTCGATTAGCATGTGGTTGATTGCTCTGGTATGTTCGCACGAACCAAACAGTTTTATTGCCTTTAATTATCAAATAATTCCCTGTCCATGAACAAATTTGTCGAGTGTGTCTTGAGATGAATGTCTGAAATCACTAGAATACATTAGGCTTTCAAAAAGCACTGCAGTTTGTGTGGTTTTCGTTTTCAGAGTAGTTGCGAAATATTTTTTATTTTCATAAAAACCCGCCTTACATTTGATTTGGTATTCGTTATAGTATTTGTTGTTACAAAATTGAGGCTGGACCCTAAGTTACATCTTTGTTACCAATTGGTGCGTCAAAACATTGTTTATTACATATTTCAAGATCCGAAAGAGTGCTTAAATATTTGTGATTTGTTTATCAATAGGTTAAAGTTGCTGTCATGTAAAATGCAATAGTAGTTCTTGTGTATTCTGCAAAGGTCTTTACACCAGGTGGCATGTACTACTAGTAATTGTGCACACAGTAGGACAGATCTGAGCCAAAGCCTTTCACAGAAGTCTGTTGTAATGAACACTACAAGGCTGTGGCCGTCACGGATTTCGATACCGACTTCTTACAATTAACAATTTTGTTGTAGAACATTTATGACTCATTACCTCTCTGGGAGACAGGTTAGTTGAATGATTGTGTTTCCAGATTTGATTATTTGCATTTACTCCACTGAAGTATTATTATAGAAAACCAGCTTGATGTTATGATGGTTATGTGCAGGTTTCCAGGAATCGTGAGCTAGTCAGACTGTGTCTTTGCGATTCTGGGGTTGAGAGAGGGCTGTGTGGATGTACGTAACATCAAACGTAACATCAAGCATGTATCTCTCAGCACTTCTCCCGCTCCCGAGCTTTGTTTAACTGGTTTTACTTAATCTTGAAATTGTGTGGAAAGTTGTAAGTTTATTCACGATGTACACTTGAGCTGTACGGTTATACCCTGTTCTTATCTTTCGCCAGCTGCAGTTTGCTGCTGGGTGCCATATTATACGATGAATATGAATATACCTATATTGAGTTACTTTCTCCACATTTGCTCTTATATCCCTGATGCATGTCACTGGAATTATTTATAGTGTATTAAAAGGGTAACAATACGAGGCTATGTCCATGTAGATAAATTGAAAGCCATAGCCTGGCTCATGTAATCGTATCCATTTATAGAGTAATCATGTCGATGTACTTGATATTTTCATTGTCTTGGGTGTGCCTTGAAGCTAATTCCAACCCTATTCAATTGATTTTACAACATTACATAAGAAATTATTCATCACAACAGCAGCTTTATGTTTAAATTTTTAAAACGTTTTGTATATGATTCTTTCAACCACAATACCTTGTACATACTTCCATTTCAACAATAGAACATCAGGGAGACTATTGGCAGACAGAGTATTATAGGTCACTTTGGTTACTTGAGAATCATCAAAATTTGTTAACTGATGTTTGAGACTCTATTTACACTATTATTGTATGAAGAGATTTTATACAGGTTATCTAGAGCATGTCATGCACTGTAGTTTGTTTTGAGGAGTCAGTGGCATTTTTTTATGTCGGGGGGAGGGATCAGCTAGAACTTGTTTAATTGTGAATATGTGAAACTGGTGAAGTTTTAAAACAATTCTACGCTTATAATATGTTCAAACTCATTGTATGAATTCCCGTTTTGAATTCCAAAGTTACTTTGAAGTATTACTCATCTCTTTATCATGTGGTTGCAAGGAAATGACTATAGCCTTACTATTTTGAAGATTCTAAAGTATATTATACACTGGACAAAATCCTTCTTCTGGGTAGTAATTTCACCCTATTATCATATAATTTCTATTTGTGAGGACATATTGTTTGTTCTGAGACTATAAGAGATACAATTGTGCATGAAACTTAAGTTGAATATTTTGCCTTTGACCTTTGAGAATTATGACTTCAACATTAATATCAACCTTCCCCGAAAAAGAAAAAATCCGCAATAAATAAAATGCTGACAATTTGAATATTATGTGTTTATTATCCATTAATTGCATGTACAAAATTGATATGTGTAAATTTCTAAGTAGTGGAATGACAATGATTAACATGGTGAACAGCTTTCGAATGTGCCTATCACAGATTCAAGGTGGATGTGTAGCCAATTGGTTAAGGTTATACTTATACTCATTTCAACTTTTTCAGCAGACTTCTTTCAAACTGTGAACAGGTAGATTGGCTTGAAAAAAATTCCTCAAGGCCAATTGGTCAATAGCTTTAATTGCTCTATTTGAAGAGAACGTGGATTTATGGCAGTGAAGTGCACCAGTATGAAATGACTAAAGTATCACTCTTAATTGACAAGTGAACACAAATATATATCAAAATCTCAAAACTAATATAAAATCAATATCACAGCAAACGTGAAAGTACATCTAATTTTCTAATCATAACTACCTTTTGCCAGGTAGTTGTCAGTATTCATCAATGCATGGTGCATGTATGTACTACACCATGTCAGGCCAGAACAATTGAGCAAGTGATTGTCATGGTATGCATAGTTACCAAGTGTTTCCAAGACCATATTGTGAATAATTTTCAGCGTAACATTTCATAACAAAATGTATGAATTAAGATTTACATGCCACTCTCAGGAGCTGATGAGTATCATTAATTTGGTTAAAACTTCCTGAACATACAATGTAGGAATATTGTCTTAACATTGATCACAAATAATTACATTTCGATCTTCTGATTCTTCAGTAATACTGAGAACTCGGGCTAGAAATCCATTTTAAATTGACTAGAAAACACATAAAATCTTCATTGTACAGAATTTTCAAATTAACAATTTGGTCGTTACCTCTGAAACCGATTGCTGTACACTTTGTGAGATCTACTTTTGAATGAATCTAGACATTTAACAACAACATGGCTACCTACTCTTCCCTCTGGGAAATGAGTGTGGAAAAATGTAGCACATTCAGTGTAGTTATTCGCACTGAAAAAGTCAACAAGTTCAGGCTCAAGGCCATTGAAGTGAGCAATGTGTGTTGGATAAGAAATATCTTTGTTCCAAAACTGCCCTTTAAGCCATCCACCAGGATCATTATAGAACACTTCTGCTTCTTCAGAATAATTCTGACTTTTTTCGATGTTTGGTTCACAGGTCAGGAATCTCATTGAAGCATTGTAGTGAAGATAGCTGCGGAAAGAGAATATGAATTGACATTAATAGGAAAATGTCTCATAATGCCAGACTAGGCAAAATGTTCCAAAATTTTATATTAAACATATAACTGCTGCATAGAAGGCTGGAGCACCCATACGGTGAAATAATGACTCTCAGAAAATGATGACGCTTGGCTTTGCGTGAGCCAAAGTTGTTTTTTTTTAGTTTAGGAGGCAACTTAGATTATTTAAAGTCAAGTTCTTACTTGGTTGGTGATAACTGACTTTAGTTAACATCACTTTATCTCTTTCAATAGAATTCGAAAACACTCTTTCCAGGAGAAGTCAATTTTGTAGAGTCATGAATGAATAAAACTCACCTGTAATATGGCGTTGAGTGACAAGGCATCAAGAACAAAATGTCAACTTTCTCAGGTCCGTGCTGACTCACTTCAGAATGCAAATAGCGCATGACATCAACTGTTCCTCTCTGGTGGATGAGGCCAGTGTACAAGGCGAGAGGCAGATTGGAGGCTATCAGGAATATTATCACAGCTGTACGGCGGTTGAATCGCTTAGGTTTTGATTTCCTAGTTATATCTGAGAGCTGCTTGTTTGCACTGTCTTCATTTCTAACCACATCAATGTCGACCATTTGATGAATGTAGCAGCCACACACATGCATACACAGGGGCAACACTGGCATGAGGAATCGGAACTCCTTATGAGACAACATACTGAAAAAAAAAGAGGATAATTCTATTATCCTTGGGCCTCATATTTTGTAATAAAATCATAGCAAGCAATGGCAGTTCAACAAATGCTAATAAATAATAATAATAATGTCGAGTTTCTCATTTCTTCAAAAAATCCATCACATATGCAGAGGTTTATAAAATATTTATTTGTGGGTCGTATGTCTATCCCATTTGAAATTGAATAAACTTTTCTGATCATGCTAACTCAAAAAGAGAACACTTTAACCAAAATTCATATGATTCTAAACTAGTATAGCCACTTACCTGTATGCAAACACTGTCCAGAATATTATGGCTGAACATGTTTTCTCAAGATTCTGTCTTACAGCAGCTATGAAGGGGAAGATGTGAGCACCAAGTAAAATGGGAAATCCCTGAGTGAGGTACCAATGCCACGGATGTGTGCCATAGAAGGACCCGATGTTGGCAAAGACATTTGTCTCCAAGAAGTTGTAGTGAACATTCACCCATCTGCCATAGAAGATTCTGTCTACCATAGAAGACATAGAGAGGACAATGAATCTGAAATGGAAGCAATAAATGACTGTAAGTAACATCCTCTTTTATGAAAAAAGATAATATCAGAATGAGAACTTGATTTATCATTTACACTCTTGTCAGATGTCGGCCCTATGTATCACTTTAAAATTTAATGCATACCCTCTCTCTGCAAAGAGCTTGACCACTTTCCACACAACATTCTGATAAAGGATTAAATGCCATAGACACAGTGGTATCCAGAGAATGGCAGCTGTTGGTCGGATCATGACAGCCAAGCCAATCAAGGTCACATATTTCCAGTGAGCCTTCCTGAAACAAAAAAATTCATAACATGGAAAAACATAGATCTAGTATAAATAAACAGCTGATAAGTAAATCAAATTAATCAATTCTGTTTTTGTAGCACTGTTATTGTGCAGATATTTCTGTGTTTTCTGTCCATATATTATGAAATGTTTTCTTCTATGTCTAATGCCTTACCTTGGTTTTCCAGGCCATGGGAAGTAATACAAAGCAATGACACTCAATGTAGTCTCCATGCTATTGGTCAACGTCCTTGTAGCGCAGTAAAATGTGAACCAGGATGTCAGCTGACACAGTAATGCCCAATTGCCAACAGTTTGGTTTTGCAGTTTGCATGAGAATTTGAAGAGATACAAGTCCGACAAGGCAGCAAAGACCGCTTGAAGCAACCTTGGTAGTTTGATCTGAAAGTAAAAGGTTAGAAGCAAATACATTTTTGGAATAGGCCTCATCAAATGCAGTAGAATATAGATTTTTTTTTTCAATTGTGCATATTGTTAGCAGCTGTTAGCTGACATTAAGTTAATATACCTGATTGTATAGTTTACAATATACATATATATTGACATTGCGTCAATGACCCTCACCAATAGTATCCTTGTATCCAGTTTGAGGAATGCCAGGATCTTGAAGAGTAGTGCAAACATACTAGGATACAAATAACTTCTTATGCCAGTTTTCCACTCCCATGTCAAATAGCCATACCTGAAATTAACAGACGCATTATATCACATTCATTGCATGATGATTAGAAGCAGAATATACACATTCAAATACACAAAAAGTTCTCATACCCAAATGCCATTTTGTGTGCCACTTCTGTGGATTGCCAGAATTCATCTGGGACATAAGAAGTCTGAATCATCAGAGCATTGACAACCCTGAAAGCCAAGAGGCCAAGAAAGAGAGTTTTCTCAGAAGACATTATTAATCTGAGGACTGGCAACCAAAGTTGAGGAGGTGTGTCCAACAGAGGGTCAGGGTCCTCTTCTGTCAAGTCAGAATTCTCATCAACTGAGGACGATTTGTGGCGAATACCAAACTCAGAATGCCCTGTAAATGTCCTTTGCCTTTTCCTTCTGATTGTCACAGCACTTTTACTCTCCTTCATCAATGACAAGGGCATCTTTAAAACCCAAGAACCCGTTTCTATCGTGTTTGCTGTTTCTGTTTACACTCTGATCCCAACCAGCAGTGCAGCCCACATTTCTCAAAAAGGTGAGTAGCACAAATCAAGGACTCCGTGTCAACGTGTGTCTTTCATGTCCACCAGGTGCCAAGCATTTTTTACTACAAAGATAAACTGACGTGCTTGATCACTTGTTAAGATAATTGGAATACAAAGTAATCTAATTAAATGGATGATCAGTTCAGTAATTACCCAATTTATGGTGGCTGATTAGGGCCATTTCGCCCGGCGGACTTATTTCGGCGCTCGGCGGCTTCTTGTCTTCGCCCTGCGCCTTCTTATCTTCGCCCGGCGACTTCGCCCCGCTCACGGCTACTTCAAGAATTCGCCTGGCTACTTTGCCCGGCTTACCCTTTCTTCGTCCGGCGACTTCTTTCTTCGCCCGGCTCATTTCTTTCGGCGCTCGGCGGATTCTTATCTTCGCCCGGCGCTTTCTTGTTTTCGCCCGGCGACTTCGCCCGGCTCACGGCTACTTCATATATTCGCCTGGCTACTTCGCTCGGCGATTTATTTCTTCGCCTGGCGCCTTCTCACCTTCAGGATATTTCGCTCGGCTACTTATTTCGGCGCTCGGCGGCCTCTCATCTTCGCCCGGCGGTTTCCTATCTTCGCCCGGCTACTTCGCCCGGCGCCTTTCTTCACCTAATTTCGCTCGGCGCTTTTCTGACTGTTTGGCTTATTTCGGCGGTTTAGGGGGGATATATAAACAGAAATGGCCAGATACTGTCATTTGAAGGTGGGTGATGGTTGGGGTAACATCTCTGCTGCATTTCTTGAACAATGGCAGGTCAATGAGAGTGAGAGAGGATGGACATGATCGATGATGGGAGTCCCAGGTCTGGGCCATGGCCCATGGCCATACTCTTGATACCACTGGGCAGGTAAGTGTGTATCTGTCTATCTGGCATTACTGCAGGTTGTCTGGCTATGTAATTAATTAATTTATTGAGAATTCCTGAGGCTCGAGGCTCTGGATCATGGGGTGTTGTGTCTCCCTTTCCCTGGGGCCATTTTACTCTAGAATTCCCAGTCCCCATGCAATACTCACTATATACAGCTGCTATACGGGCAAAAGGATTGGCAGAATAGCATAGTATACCGCAAGGTCTCGGCCATTTGTTGATGTCTCGAATGACATTATTATGATTATAGGCCTACAGACAGACAGATCGATAGATAGATATGGTAAGTGCAGTCCTCTAAGCCCGGTTCTGGACGCTCACGAGGGTCAATTGATGAGATGGGAGAGAGAGTGGGAGTTCTCAAAATGTTATACATTTACCCCATTTGAGGTATCTTTTACTTGCCGAGCATGGACACTGATACAAGGGGCCTCCAATTTAACATCTCATCTGAACGACATCCAGCTGGGATGTTGCTCATGAATGTACAACGAAAATTTTGAGACAGACAGACAACGGCAGAGGATAGATACTCCATCTAGACAGACTGTAGTCCAGAATATTTAGTGTATTTGTATATTAAGTTATATAGTACACCAAGTAATTAAGTATGGTTGGAGTCTTTGTGCAATACCCCCTCCCCGAGTACCCCGTGGCCCGTACTACCCCAAATCCAGAGTCTCTTTCCTACAGTTTCATATAACAGTAATATCTGACTATTTAGTACATAATGTACATTGCATGCTCGAAATAATAACATCCTGCACTTAGAACTGTGATAAATAAAGAATTTCCCATCAACATGATCAAGGAAAACTCCCAAGCTCAATCCTATCTAAAGCTGGTTCGCCCTCGAAAATATAGGACAAGAAATACTCCCATCGCCCTCTCAATCACTTCCATTGGCATTGGTCAATAAAAATGATATAAAAGATTATTGAGGTTTTTTTTCCTTTACAAATTGCAGGACTTAACGGTGCTTCTTGATGAATCTTTTCAGGGCTGATGGCTGCAAAACTGATTGACATTCAATGTTAATGCTGATCAGCTCCATATGATATTTGGGATGATTAAATCAATACTTGGATAGCTTCTGGTTCTCTCTGTCATCGATGTGACTCTTTGCGACACAAAGTAAGTTTAACCTTTTTTTAAAGGGCCACAGATGGTCTGTCTGCAAATTTGCATCCAACATAGTATTTTCTCAAATGCCTTTCTTAACTCATTTACCTTTTTGATAACTTTAAAAATGGCCCACGATAACAATATGTGCATATCAGCTCAAGCCAGGGTTT
Source organism: Platynereis dumerilii (assembly GCA_026936325.1). Lineage (NCBI taxonomy): Eukaryota > Metazoa > Annelida > Polychaeta > Phyllodocida > Nereididae > Platynereis > Platynereis dumerilii. Next base: position 108,292,021 of record JAPTHN010000001.1, on the reverse strand, counting down.
CTGTTGGGGTGGCCAAAAGTAGTGAGTTCTTCATGAAGAACAGAAAAACAGGGCTAGAAAATTGTGAATTTCCACTGCAATTTGATATGGACGGCATTGACAGAAACCCTGGCTCAAGCATGTTAAGTTAAAATATATATTTCTATATGTCGTTATACCTAATTTTATGACAACCCGAAAACCAAGATGGAAGGAAAAGTTTCTGTACATGTATTATTCTGCATGTTTTATTAATATATAATTAGTAGGCCTAAGTGCAGGGCTAGAAAATATGTGAATTTCCAGGTAATTTGATTTAAAGTATGACAAAATTTCCCATGGTCACAAATCCAACGACTACTTCTAAGTCAGAAATTCAATATTTGGATCTTTCTTCAAAATTTCCAGTGGGATTTATAGATTTCCAGGCAATGACATGCCCAAATTCCATACTTTTTCCAGTCATGCCTAAGTGTTAGAATTTAGATTTTTTTAGAATTACAATTTATTAGTCAAAAGAATACAATAAAATTTAATAATACACGTTCGATCAGACAGTCAGCATTCAATGATGTAATTATTATGGGAACAGACGCATGAAATTGTAAACAAATGCCCTCATTTTCAGGACCATGGATACAATCTCCAGGAATCAATCTGTATTGCTCAACAACTTCCAAGTTCAAGCTGTCACAGTTTCAGTTGTGATTGGTACCATCTTTAGTACTGGCAAGAGTCTCTTGGAAGATTTCCTAATTTCACAAAAAGGTAAAAGAGAAATTGCTACCAGTTATCTTGATCTGATACGAGGGGTGTTCACTAAGAATAAGTTTCACAATTCGAAAGAAGTTTCGTACATTTGTGTGAAAAAAAATCCTGAACGTTCATAATACATCTTTCAAACAAGTGTTTGGCCCTATCTGATGGAAAAAATTGTCTACTTTCCTATGAAGGCATCAAAATGGTCATATCTGGGTCATTCCATGTCAAATCACCCAGGGCTCCCCAGGTGGGGGGGTAAAAAATTTGCATTTTTTGCATGGGGGGGGTCTTAAATAATTCACTTTAGATGCATGGGGGGGTCAAAAAGGTAACCTGACCACCCAATCCCCTGGTTTTTGCCCTGGGTGATTCACCCAGGGTACTTTTTTTGAAAAACCAGTCTGAGAGGTTTTCTGAGAAGTGTTGTCCTGGCATGAATAGGGGTGTGAGTGCAGCCAATATGGCCACTTCATGTTCTAATGATGTTATAGTAAAATGCGTTTCAGGTTTGGGTTGAGTTGGGTTGAGTTGATTTTTTTTTTTTTTTTAATTGAAAAAAAAATTTTTTTTTAATTAAAATATTTTTTTTTTTACGGTTTGTTGATAGATTGTTTGAGTCTTGAGGGACTGTTTTCAAGCTGACTTTGCATTATAATATCGCCCACATGACAATCGTCCATGCGTTTCAAGGAAGGCCAATAATGCATTTAGCATTTGCTTTTTGCAGTGCATCTATTCTCAAAGCAGTCTAACAATGCTAATTGCAATTCTGCAAGTTCTAAAGCCTATTTTCATCCTCAGTTTACCAAATTGCCATTGAGGAACAGCACTTGAAGGCAATCTGACAGGTGTCAAAGCTGCAGTGCAGTGCTACTTTGATGTTATATCCATGGATATTATGCTTAGGCCTATTATTCATTCCCAACAGAACCCAGGGTTTGAATCCTCGGATTCTTGTTAAATGGACTAGCCCTTACAAGATATATGCAAATTTGCAAAATTGTAGGTCTGTGACTCTAAAACTCACTGAGATAGGAGCCCTTGAAATTTAAGGCTATTTTTCATTTTCTTCGAAATTGTGGTTTCAGCCAACATCAGAGGTGCATACACTACCCTCCTAAAGTTTGAATACACCTGGAAAAGTGAGGTTTCTTTCAAAAAGACTTCATTTTGAATGAAATTATTGTTTTATATTTACATCAAACAATAGCAGAAGTCACATTGAAGTCATAAGTTGTCTTTATTTTGTCATTTTATGTCATTCTAGGTCATTCTAATTGAAATTTATGGCCTTTCTCGAGATATCCTTAATTATGGAATTTTATAAACAATTGTCACAGCCCAGTTATCTATTTAAGACAAGTTATATGTGCCATTGCAAGTTATATGTGCCCTGCAGTCTATCTTACTGTACTCAGATGAAAGTTTCATGCTAAGTAATGTGTTAGTAACAGATATGGACAAACTGCAGTCCAAGCTAATTAAAGCGTCGCTTGGTTTAAGTAAGTTTCTAAGGTCCTCCCCACTGCTTTCCGCAATGGGTATAAGAAAAATTGGTTGTTTAATACAGTGTCAATCTATTAATTTGTTAAATTCGATTATGTCTTCTACATCAAGGGCGTCCCACTTATACAAGTATTCACTTAAAGATGTAAACTGTATTGGTCTAGCAGACAGAGTTAAAGCTATATGTTCAGCAAACAGATTTTCTTTTGCAAAATTGTGTGTAGACAAGTCCTACTGTAAAGCTATCTGTAGTGAACTTAAAAAACTTCCAACCAACAATGGAATTGTCGACAGCTGTAAATCTTTGTTAGCCAACTTTAATAATGATAACAAAGATATGTTGAAATTACTATTGAGAGCATTTTAGATATTATAGATTTTGTTTATTTCTTAGTAATTTAATTATACTGGGTTGGTGCTGTCTCCTTGGTTTTTATCCCCTTATGTTTTTATTTGCGTCTGATTTTATTCAACATGTATGTTTATTTTGTCATCTCATGTTTTTCGTGAGGTAAATAAAATCTTATGTCTTATGTCTTATGTCTTATTTAAGTGTTTCTAGAGTTTTAACATGATCGTAACAGTAGTTTTTAGCCCCAGAAATACATTTTAAAAATTGGACATTGACCACTCAAAAATACCAAATTTAGATAATTTCGGGTCTCAATGAAGTATAATCATAGAATGTATCTTTTCAAGCGAAAATTATTTTATTTGAGCTCTTTCAGAATTGTTTTGACCGAAAACTAGCCAAAATCAGTATTTTTGTCAGATTTTCAAAGGCCATTTTCTGGTCTGAAACGACTAGTAAAATCACAAACCAGTGAAAATGTGTAAAATATGATAAAATTTCATAAATATGAAAGGTAACTGTTTTTATAGCTTTTCATTGAAAATAATAACATGGGATATCGAGAAAATTTCATAAATTTACACCAAAATGATCTAAAACCATGAAATATGGACACCTTATGGCCTGAATGTGAATTTCCATATCGTTTGATCTTAGTATAAAACGAAAATAGTGTTGAAGATGAGATATTTTTGAAAGAAATCTAACCTTTTCTGGTGGTGTATTCAAACTTTTGGAGGGCAGTGTAACTCCCCTAATAACAATACCACATATTTTAAATTGTCACACTGGAACAACTTCCACCCAAACTTTTCATATTTGGCATCAAAACTGATGTTTCTGGCTTAGGTGTGTTTCTACAGGGGCTCAAAAATGGATGAAAGTGCAAAATCACCAATAAAGTGCCGTTACTTATTAAATTTTGTCAATTTAGAGAAAATGGTTAATGACTCCTCCATGTACATTTCTGGCTGGTAATAGGTCAAATTGTCGCTGTGAGTCAATTTTGAAAAATAAAAAATTTTGTAATATTTACAAAAAATGCACGTTATTCAAAACCTCAAAATGACCTTGTTGACAGTTAACCTAAATGTTCAAACTTACTCCATAGATTTATGTATATCTTGAGGTGGTATTCACAAAGTTTCAGTTCCGGGATAGGACTCCTTCCATTCTTAATATTTTATTTAAAATAATTTTATATTCTCGCACTGGACCAACCTCCCCCCAAATTTTTCATTTTTGGCATCAAAACTCATGTATCTGGCTTAGATGCGTTTCAGCAGGGGCTCAAAAATGGACGAAAATTCAAAATCGCTAAAAAGGTACTTTACTTATTTGTCAAGGTAGAGAAAATGGTTAGTGACTCAACCATGTACATTTTTTTCTGCCTTTAGCAGGACCAAATAAGTACTACCAATTTATCAGATGAGTTCTACCTCTCGATCTGTTGCTGTGAGGTAATTTAAAAAAATAAAAATTTTCCAGTATTTACAAAAAATGCATGTTATTCAAACCTCAAAATGACCTGGTTGACAGTTTAATGCCAAAATGTTCAAAACTGACAACATTGATTTATGTATATATCTTAAGGTGGTATTCAGTGCTATTCACAAAGTTTCAGTTCTGAGGTTGGACTCCTTCTATTTTTAATATTTTATTACAAATCTGGCATTTTTACAAAAATCGCACATTGGAAAACGTTATAAATTACAGTTAGCATGCCTGGACAATTGGACATATATGCAAATCTATGACAATAGCCACTCGACTGATGCACTGTTCTTGTGACATTCTCATTGTATCTGCAATTTCTGCATTAGATTCTGCATGCTAAGTGAGAAAGACCGAGGAGATCGTCGGTACAATTCATACCCAAGGGATCGTAAAAATGTTGGATTCTCTTCCAAAGGTCCTTCTTGTTCCTTGAATTACCAACCTTTGATGTGTATACCTAGCAGTGAGGTATTCAAATTAATTAAAGCATTCTCTGCAAAATTTTGAAAAAATATTTATCTTAAAATACTATCTTTTTCTGTGTGCAATTTTTGTAACAGTGCCTGATCTTAAATAAAATATTAAAAATAAAAGGATTCTGTATCCGGAACTGAAGTTTGTGAATACCACCTTAAAATATACATAAACCAATGTTGTAAGTTTTGAAAATTTTGGAAGTACTCATTTGGTCCTTTTAAAGCCAGAAAAAAAAAAGTACATTGTGGAGTCACTAACCATTTTCTCTAAATTGACAAATAAGTAATGGCACCTTTTGGCTGAAACCGCAATTTCAAAAAAAAAATTAAAAATAGCCTTAAATTTCAAGGGCTGCTATCTCGGTGAGTTTTTGAGTCACAGACCTACAATTTTGCAAATTTGCATATATCTGGTCAGTGAACAACTGTGAATTTTTTCAATTTTTTCTGAAGGGGTCACCGAAGGCCGGTTATTAGAGGAGGGCTTACCGTATTTTCTCTATTAAAAGCACACCCCCCTAATAAAAGCCCACCCCCCTCCACAAGGAACTAATTTTCATCAAAATATTACTTTATCTTAAGTTTTTTATGCAAAAAATTATTAATTGACCATATCATTACTTCTGCCCATTGTGCGTTTAATAGAGAAAATACGGTAAACTAATTTTTGGTGAAATGGGATTCTTGTCCACTTGTCCATGTGTCAAGGTGTCCATGTCTACTTGTCCACTTTTCTTGTTGCCATCTTTTGAATTGCCGATTGCGACTTTAGTATTTCACTTGGATTTATGAAATTTGGTATTGGGATTCACTTTGGGGTAACCCTTAGAAATTTTTGGAAAAATTCAAGATGGCTGCCAAAATGGCCGCCATATTTTGAATTGCCCACTGTGACTTTAGTTTTTCACTTAGATTTATGCAATTTGGTATAGGGGTTCACTTAGGGGTTCCCATCAGAAATTTTTAGAAAAACCCAAGATGGCTGCCAAAATTTCTCGTATATTTATGAAATTTGGCTTGGGGGTTTGCTTAGGGGTTCCCTCATAAATTAAGAGGAAATTTCAAAGATGGCTGCCAAAATGGACACCATATTTTGAATTGCCCACTGTATTTCACTTGCAGTTCTGAAATTTGGTATAGGCATTTGCTAAGGGATTCCACTCAAAGTTTAATGGCATGCAGCAAACACTATCAGTCTGGCTATCACTGCTCAATACAAACCAATCCATGTAGTAATATATAAATCACCCTCTTCATGATTTCAATCCCGAATATACAATCGCCAAAGGCCAGTTTTGAATCCATGGATTCTTGTTCTAATTCTGGGTGATTTGACATGGAATGACCCATCTTGATATTTTCTGGTGTTTTTCGGACATAATGTCCAAAGACATGCAAATATTTGCATTTTTGGGTGACAGAAAGTTTTGTGGTGTCGAGTATAGGCCTATTAAGGTGGCTCGCTACTCATGCGAACTGGTAGTTAGCGCACATTTACGCGCAGCCAGGCAGGCCCTATCTATGGTAACGTCACCACAGCAGCAGGGCTCTGCTGTCATCTTTTTTTAATTCTGAGAATTTCAAGTTTCGGTCACTTCGTTTGCAAATTGCGCCACTTCTATTGGGGTTAGAGACTTCCCATTTAGAGCATTAGATGCGCCATGAAGAGTACTACAAGCAGCCGGAGTTTCAGCTTGACACTCAGAATAGAAATAGAAAATTTTTACAGGCGATTTTACTCAAGCAGGTCTAATTTCTCAAAAATGACTTGGTGATAAAAAATAAATAGTATATCAATTTCAAGTGTGGTAGGAAGGGTTGTCTGTATTATCATATTGTTCTCCACTATTTTTGGAAGTAAATGACAAAGAATTAAAAAATCCTATCTAGTCAATTTTTTTTAGCACTATGGTTTATAAAAAAAGTTAAAATAGTCAAAACCAAAACTTTTATTCCGAGACCCTTGGAAAGTCCTTTAAACTAAATATATCTCTTTGAAATTGCAATCAGCTTTTCCCTTCAAGTGTTTTCTTTAATTTCATGCTTCATTGCATAATATGGGATGCATGACCACGGAATAGCAGGGAAAACTTCACAGTAAAAAATTTAAGAAAAAAATTCAGTTTTTCAGGTTCGGGTGAACTGACTTTCTCATGCATAATCTCGGATATTTTTTTTAAAAGGCTGGTAGCGACCACTTTTTTTTTCATATATTTGCTATAAACTATATTTTGGATCATTCTAAACTATTTTTGAGAAATCTTATCTCGGAAAGTTCACGAGTATCGAGCCACCTTAAAGGGGTTATTAGTTGTAAAGTGACACAGTTATGTAATTTATTTTTCATTTTGCCATAATTCCCTATATCGTTTTCCTATAAATACATACAGTTTTAGTGCTTTTCCCAGGACCAAATTTCGATTATCCACAAAGGCCAATTTTAAGTGAAATGCATGGATGTGTGGCTAATTTTCATTCAAAGTATGCAATTTTCATTAGCCACATGGAAGATGCATTAGCCAAAAGTTAATGTGGCTAATGGCTAGGAAAAGCATTGAATTTTTTTGGGTATTGTAGTTACTTTGGGAAAATTTGTCCGTCCGGCGGGCGGGCGGGCGTCCGGATAACGGGCGCCCAACTTGTGTATTGGGAGTATTGCCAAAACTATGGGATGTATACTTTTTAATGGAGGTGTGAACACACCTCCATTTATGCAGTTGAGGAATGGAAGTTTTGGCGGGAAATTCAAAATTTGAGCATTTTCAGAATATCTTTTGAACATAACTTGGCCATTTTGTTTGGAATTGTTTTGGGTCAAGCGAGCTATCAAACATGATAATAGAGCTTGCTTCTGGTATAGGAATGAAGTGCAGGCATGTTGTAATTTGGACGTGACTTTAGCTAGAATGCATATATAATGTGTGTCCTGTTTGTGTATTGGGCAGTAATGCCAGAACTATGGCTTGTATGTTTTATATTTTTGGCACATTATCGTATCTTTTATCCTAGTTATGCCTTTTTGGGGTCCAGTCCACATGACATTATTTCTTTTCTCAAAATTATTGAAAAATGTGAAAAAATATTTTTTCTTTTTTTTTCCAGAACTAAACTCAAAAGCTGCTGTGCTTATGTCATTGAAATTTCAATATATAGTATGTATTAAATACCCGACATGTGCCTTTTCTAAATGTTCTGAGAAACGGGGACTGATGAAAATTCCTCAAAAATGTGAAAAATATATTTTTTTAACTATGTGATTCAGTCAATCTTGCAGTTACATCTATGAAATTTTCTAGTTATCTTTCTTTTAACATCTCTAGTTGGAGTGTTAACCCTACGTGATTTTTTTATGAAAATCAAAAACTATAAAAAAAATAATGCTTTTTGCCAATTTTCTGACATTTCTGTGTGAAATGCCAAAATAATAATGGTTAAGTTGTTTGAATTAAAGCATATCATAGTTAAACAAACTATGAAGGAATAATCAAGTTAATCCAGTTATTGCAAATTTAAGATTTAAAATGCAAAAAAAAAGGTTAAAAATGTCTTTTTTCCTCCCAATTTTCATTTAAGCTTAATACCAGGCTTTGGAATATTTAGCAAAATGAACATGACAGTGTACACATCAGAATCATGCTAATTTTGAGCTATATTAATTTTCTTATTCAAATCACAAATTAATAATGGAAAAATTAAATGAATATCATGGATTTTCAGATAATCTTATATCAGTAAATTTTTGGCCTGGTGTATCAAATTTTCCGCAAACATGTCTGAATTTTTAGCCTGGCTCACCAGGCTAATTCAGGAGTAATGGTCTGAAAATATTGTCTGTCAACTCTATTGTTCAATAACTACAGGTTCAATATATCTGTTTTTGTGTTTTATTGGTTTGTTAGGGTAGCTAGATGTATGGAAATTACTTTTTTTTTTCAATTTCAAAAAATTTTTTTTTCCCAAATTTTTTTTTCTCCAAGATTTGGAAAATAAAAAAAATTCAACTTTTTTTCAATTACACTAATTTTTTTTTCTTTCAAAAAGAGGAAATCGGGCTACTTCTGTTTTTAAGCAGAGCGAGTAATCGCTCTGCTTTTACAGTCGGTCAAGACAAAAGGGAACTGGACATGATTTTCATGAATGGCCAACTCTCCTTTTTCTCAAATTCATGCAATTCCTAGTGTGTAGCATTTCCAAATTCAAGATCCCTAATAAGCAAGTAATTTCTAGTTCGCTAGCTTCTAAAAGCTCTCTTGATGCAGTATTGTATGGTTACTGAATCATTTTTTTTACAATCACTGCTATTCTTATGAATGGGCCATATATGGGCAATAACAATTGGTGGGACAATTCTAGACCAATCAGAAAGTTGGAAATTACTAGGTTGTAATATTCTGTGTGTTGACTGGCCAATTCAGGATCATCAGCTTCCTCACCAGGTTCAGTCATGTGACTTGATCATGTGATTTGTAACTGGTAGAGAGCTTGCAGGTGCTGCCCTCTTGTGTATTGTATATGGATCAGGTCCAAACTGGTCATTATTGATTAGGACATTCAGAGGAGTGGTATGGCCTTGAAAAGGGGAGAGTTCTGCCTTGAAGGCCACAAAAAAAGGCACAGAAAAACTTATGAGGCCAGACATTGAGTAGTTCTAAATTGACATAAACTCTGGATGTATTAAGATAAACTCTGGATGCCATCATTTTAATAGTATAGAAGATATTTGATTCACCAGACTCAGTGTGACAATTAAATTTCACTGTTGCTGTAGCTTGTAGCATGTTGACCTGTCAGATTTTGCTGCCATTTGCGATTTAAGCAACATCAAATAATAAATCGCAACCAAAAGTCTTCAACCCTGCTGAGTCTGGAGAAAATTGTTTGATGTCTTTAGTAACCGTAGCATATGTCTTTGGACTTAAATGACTTGTAATAGGCCTATACTATACAACAAGAATCCATGGATTCAAAGCCAGGGCTAGTGTTTATTGCCGAGTGGTGGTATGCGACTGGCAAGTGATTATGCAACAGGCCGAGGTGAAAAACTGTACATATGATGTCATAGGTGATTTTAGTGATGTCATCGGTGACATCACACACCAAAGCCAGGCTGATTGCTGTTTCTCTTTTTTTTTTTTTCATTTTTCTAATTTAAAAGTAATTTTTAATGTGCCGATCTTTGTTAAAGTTCTACCAAAACTATTGCCCTCAGTAGTAGAATATGTGGGCTGCTCAAATCCAAAATTTTAACAAATTTGCATAAAAATTGTCTTATTTGATTGCTCATGATTTTGTAAGGGCAGGGCCACCGGAGGGGGAGGGGCACATATCCCCCCCCCCATATTAGACATGTGCCCCCCCTCCCACCAGATAAACTTCTTGACTTTGGCTAAAATATAGTTAGTATGGAGGACGCCCCCAATCCGAGAATCGCGTGTGCCTCCGGGGCGGGCCCTGGCAAAAAGGGGTATCTTTCCAATGCCAAAAATGTTGCCAAATAATGCAAAACTCATAAAATAAGACAGCCTGGTAAAAATCCTGGCAGTTCAGTAAACCTCAGTTTTCACCAGCCCATCATGCCCAATTAAAGGTCAGAGTGTGTTACAAGGCTGCTCCTACAGAAATGCCAAGCTCTGCTTTTGAATCCGCGGATTCTTGTTCAAAATTTAAACATTTTTTGCTCCAAGATTAAAAATTTTTTTTTCCTAAATTAAAAAGAAGGAAAAAATTGTTTTCCTAGATTAAAAAAAAACCATTTTTTGTTCCAAATTTTTTTCAATTTCGCAAATATTCTCAAAGGAGGAAATTGGACGACTTCAAGATTTAAAAAAATCGTACACATTCTTTTCGTGGTTATTTGGATATTATTTTGTTCATGGTACAACCACAATAACAGCACTTCACTTGCTGCAATTCAGAACCACCTTTCTCTGCCATTTCCAAAAAAGTAGACTTAACTATTTCACCAGCATTGCTACATATTTTGCCCTCATCACTGCCACATATTTTGCCCTCATCAGTCATCACTGTCACTTGAGCCAGGCTTTGAATCCGCGGATTCTTGTACTCTTTTATACCACTCTTCGTCAAATTTTATCAACTGGAAATATACGAGTGACTCTACAAGTTAGCTGGTTGTGGTATTATATGTCGATTGACAGGTGTATAGAGCAGCAGATTATTTAGTAAGATCTTTATTGACATGATAGTAGGGAACTAAGCAGGTCTTACCAATATAGGGAGTTACTTTCATGCAAAGACTAAAGAATTATTGGCTCAGTGCATAAAATTAGTAGGTGATTGTCCTTCTCCTGCATTTCTCTAATTACCCTACAGGCCAACCTACTTGGCTCTGATTGGTCCAGAAATTGTCTATTCTTAACAAATTCCGCCACCTCCATTTTGAACCCCTGGGTTCTTGTTATTTTTCGGACATTATTGTATCTTTTATCCTAGTTGTGCCTTTTAGGGGTTTAATCCACATGAGATTAATACTTTTCTCACAATTATTGGAAAATGTGAAAAAATATTTTTTTGTGTATTGGGTGTCAAGCCAAAAAATGGCATGTATATTTATCATTTTTAGCTAGCCAAAGGCGTAGCTATTGGAATTGGTGATGAGTGTATGGGATTCTGAAACCATAAACAAACCATGTAACCATGTAACCATGAAACCATGTGAACAAGGAACAGACTAGGTTGCAGCACTGTCCAGTGAATGTATGAAAAATAGCCCTCTGGTGGATAAGGCTTGCAGTATCTTGAGTTCATTACTGACAGGTCTAACAGCAATATAGCTCAATTACCTTTCAGGAGTGTAATTAGATACGATACAATGCATTGGATTTCCTGTGTCAATATGGTCAAGGTGTCAACTTGAAATGCAATTAGCCAGCTATGGCCATTGACATGGTTTTGATGCCAATGTCAGTTGTAACTTGTAACTGGCCTAAAACTGGGCCTAGCACACAATGCCAATTTAAAACACTTGTATTCAACTGTGTAAACTTAATCCTGACCTTTGGATGTTTATATTTATAGTCAATCATCACACAAAGAGCTCCTTGGTGAGAAAAATATAGACCTTTGTGTGATGATTGACTATAAATACTTGTATTCAAATTTAACAATTCTGAATATAGACACTGTGCATGGTTGAATTGCTAAGTGAGTCAAATGTAACATAGGCCTACAGGTGTAATGGATATTAGGCATACATATCACAACGCAGTGTTTTTGAAAATGATAATTAACTCCCCTGTTTAATATCAAGTTAGGACACCCTTGTGGTGCATTGAATCAGCCAATAGCCAGCTTCATAAAACAATATCAGGGTAGTCAGAGAGATAATAGTCTCAAGGTAGGCAAAGTTGGGCCTGATTCAATATAATTTGTATCAAATTTTCTAATTGTGAGTTAGTTTTCAAATGCCACCCAAAACTGTTCACAACTGAATGCAAGTACATATAGCTACAAGCATAGGCGTATCGGAGAGGGGGGCAGGGGGGCGATCGCCCCTCCAAAAGTTTGGGAAACAGTAAGATTCAGGCAAAAAGACTGAAAAATTTGGGCAGTTGATTAAATAAACACTATTGAAAATTTAAAATGATTTCTAGCGAATTTCATTTGAAATGGTACTAAAACTAGATCTTGAAATTCGGGCAAATGTCGCTCGCCCCCCCCCCCCCCAAAAATCGCGCGCCGGACGCCTATGACTACATGTACAGCTGAGAGACTTGTGTGACTGTGAGACAACATATGTAGACAAACAGATATATATATATGCATAAGGCCACACATAATTGATCTTAGCTTCTCGGATCCTCTCAAGGCACTTTTTCTAGGGTCGGTCGGTAGGACAAAAAAAAAAGTGAAAATTTTTTTTCTATATTGTCAAAAAACATTTTTCTTGTTTTTCCAATTTTTTTTTTCCATTGGCAGGAAATCTATTGTGTCAGCGGGTCCGCGAAGCTAAGAATCAATTATGTGTGGCCTAACAGGTAGAGCCAGGTAGATGGTGTCCCTTCATAATATGAAACAAATTCATGATTTTGGATCCTCTTGATTTAGCATAGTTTATATGCCATGTGTGTGTTGTCTACCGGTAAGGCTCTATCAGCTGGGTGGATCACACATATACCAGCTGGGCCTCTTCAGTTAGGTTGCTGGTCTCTTGTGATATGGTAGAGAACCTTGGTGGTATAGAGAGATTTCCTTCTTTTCTTTGATATTACGTTTTCTTTGATTTCCTATCAATCCTTTTTTAGAGGTGCCCGCTTTCATGCATTTTGCTTCCTATTTAACAACATCAACAATTGATTTTGTGGCTAATTTACAAGTTTAAAAAGAAGTGCCCCATAGTTTTAGCTTCATGGAAATTCTATCAGTTAACACCAGGGAAAGCATCCTCCCATTGCAGGGCTCGTTAACACCTACCCTGCCAACAAGCACTATAAAATGACGGAGTTTTATGAATATGCTAATCTTTTTACAGCTTTTTTCCGGTGTTTAAAATCTGTGCTTTGAATAATTGTTAGTGGGTTTCTACAAAGAAAATACTTAAAACAAAAACAAGACAACAGTGACAACATTGGAACATTCAATCAGTTGCTTTTAACAATGTCAAACTGTTAATTATATTGCTCACACCGGAGACTTGCTAATCTTTTAATGATAACTTCACTCAAACATGGGGCATGTGGTCAGGGTAGGTTCACTAGCCTTACACTGAGAGGGGAGGATGAGGGGAAGAGTGGTGCTTGAATTCTTCAATCCCATTGGAATGATTGGCTGATAGATTTCCCGACCTTGCCTCTGATTGGTCCAGCCAAGAGACAATCTGGAGTATGTTTGGTGAATTTCAATGTAACTTTAAGGCTTCACAACTTGGTCATTCCTTTAGGTTAAATTTTGAAAGTTGTGTTTTTAGAATTAAAGTGCTTTGTCTACTTCATGTGGAAAAGCAAATTAAGAATCACTGTTTTAACAAAAAGTCGTTTGGGGACAATGTTCTAGCCACTCAGTGAAATGGGACACTTGTGCATTGTCCTATCTATCTATCTATCTATCTATCTATCTATCTATCTATCTATCTATCTATCTATCTATCTATCTATCTATCTATCTATCTATCTATCTATCTATCTATCTATCTATCTATCTATCTATCTATCTATCTATCTATCTATCTATCTATCTATCTATCTATCTATCTATCTATCTATCTATCTATCTATCTATCTATCTATCTATCTATCTATCTATCTATCTATCTATCTATCTATCTATCTATCTATCTATCTATCTATCTATCTATCTATCTATCTATCTATCTATCTATCTATCTATCTATCTATCTATCTATCTATCTATCTATCTATCTATCTATCTATCTATCTATCTATCTATCTATCTATCTATCTATCTATCTATCTATCTATCTATCTATCTATCTATCTATCTATCTATCTATCTATCTATCTATCTATCTATCTATCTATCTATCTATCTATCTATCTATCTATCTATCTATCTATCTATCTATCTATCTATCTATCTATCTATCTATCTATCTATCTATCTATCTATCTATCTATCTATCTATCTATCTATCTATCTATCTATCTATCTATCTATCTATCTATCTATCTATCTATCTATCTATCTATCTATCTATCTATCTATCTATCTATCTATCTATCTATCTATCTATCTATCTATCTATCTATCTATCTATCTATCTATCTATCTATCTATCTATCTATCTATCTATCTATCTATCTATCTATCTATCTATCTATCTATCTATCTATCTATCTATCTATCTATCTATCTATCTATCTATCTATCTATCTATCTATCTATCTATCTATCTATCTATCTATCTATCTATCTATCTATCTATCTATCTATCTATCTATCTATCTATCTATCTATCTATCTATCTATCTATCTATCTATCTATCTATCTATCTATCTATCTATCTATCTATCTATCTATCTATCTATCTATCTATCTATCTATCTATCTATCTATCTATCTATCTATCTATCTATCTATCTATCTATCTATCTATCTATCTATCTATCTATCTATCTATCTATCTATCTATCTATCTATCTATCTATCTATCTATCTATCTATCTATCTATCTATCTATCTATCTATCTATCTATCTATCTATCTATCTATCTATCTATCTATCTATCTATCTATCTATCTATCTATCTATCTATCTATCTATCTATCTATCTATCTATCTATCTATCTATCTATCTATCTATCTATCTATCTATCTATCTATCTATCTATCTATCTATCTATCTATCACGGGCGGCATGGGCAGTCAGACGAAAAGGGGCAATTTTCGCGTCAATTTCACATAACAAAATTTGAATATAGTAAATAATAATTTTTAATATTTACATAATAATTTGTGCCTAAAATTGATAAATTAACGTCTTATAATAATTTTTCTTTAACATCAAAATGGCACCCTTGCCCCCCCTACCCCCTTGGCCAGTGGCAGGAGGGGCAATTGCCCGCCCTGCCCCCCCCCTGTTCCGCCACCCCTGCTGCTGGATTCATGGTATGTGAACTTAGACACTATATCATCTCCATTTTGAACCCCCTGGGTTCTTGTTAAGGTATTTCAGCATAACATTTGTCATACTCTCACTGACAGGTCATTCAACTAAATGTCAGGTGACAATTTTTTTGGAGAATTTTGTAACTCCAGGTAACATGACTAACTTTGATTGCTGTCGAAAATATGTTTAATCATTTCTTTTTAACTTTCTTTTTTCAGGCAAAGAAAACATTTGCACATGGAGTTACCCATCTACAAGTTCCCACTTATAAACTGCTTGACAGGCAAATCAAAGTTAAACAATTCAAATTTGGATTTCCGCCTTGTGAAGTTCACTGGATTACATGATATTTGCCACAGATAGTAGAGGTCTTCCCAACAGGAACAAATTAAGTGGCACTCAGCTGTTTGTACATCAAGACATCCATTAAAATAATTTTTTTAAACGTATGTTTCCCTCCTCCTTGGAGTATGTACAGTGTGTTGAGATCATCTGATGCAATGCACCTGAAATAAATAAATATTATTGAATATCAGCCATAACTGTTATAACACATAAATGTGATAGTGTATTCCCTGAATTTTCTGGCCTTTGGAGTTCATTAGCAGGAGACAATTTACACCACATAAGAAAAAGAAGTATTCACTACTCAAGTACATACAAAAATATTTGTCTATTTCTTCGTGCACATGGCCTACTCCAGTAACATCTCGAATGACCAACAACTTCAGCCAGATGTCTCTAAATATTGATTACTCCTCACAGTCTTCAGCCTTCAACACTCAGTTTCCGAAATGCCAATGGGCCGCTGCTGGACCGATCCCGTAACAAAATAAGACCACCTCGCCCTGGACTGCATCACTTTTGCAAATACCGGATCACTCTCTTAAAAGCGGTCCAGTCTGCATCACTACCAGATTTTGGAATTGATTTCCCCCAACTTGATGCATTTGATTATTTAATAACTTTTGTAAGAGTTACTTTCCATTATAATGGTATTACTTTCATGTCTCAAGATGTTTTTGGAATAAAACTTAATTTTGTTTAATTGGTTGGAACCATAAATTTTATTGTAAGATATCAATTGATTATATTTTTGAACTTGTTCATAAAATTGGGTGAAAATTTTATAAGACTTCTATTTTTCAAATGTTTTTTTTAAATTAATTGATTTTCGTAAATTTGTCAGGAACGAAATGGTGATATTATTCTATGAAATTTTAAATTAATAAAAAAATTTCATAGAATAATATGTATTTAGATAAAATGTGTTTAATTTTTAACAACCCTATCTGAATGACATTTTAATATCAATAATATTTGTAAATTCAATGTAATTTCATTCATTTCATGTAAATTTCTGATGTTTTACCATTCTGTTATTGTTTTGTATTTATTTTTCCTATATTTTGTGTTTTAACAAATGTGTCATATCATATGTGTCCTTTTTATTGTTTAATAGAAAAAAAGCTATTTCATATTTATGTAAAATTTGTGAATTTACCGTACTACACAACAGATTCCAGAATTTAGAGGGCCATAAATGATGCCCCAATCTAATCTGATCTATATATTTAGAGAATGCTATACAAATTTACATGTGAGTGTCTTTAAATGTGCATTAATTGAAAATTGCATACATGTTGTACTAAGGTATTCATTTCCTGAAAACATTAAATTAGGCAAAGAATCTGTTTCTGTTAACATGGTTAATGTTAATATGAATTGCAGTCACTTATTTAAATATTGTATCGCTGGTTGGAATTTAATTTTGTTCAATGAGCTATTTTGTTGGTAATTTGCTACATTTTGAAAGGTATGATGTCATTGATTTGTAATTTTGTATACTGCAAGCCAAAAGTTTGGAAACAGTATGTTGCTCAATCAGTGCTACATATATCAGCCTGTGGACACAAAGTGTGGATACATGGAATTTTCTCCGATCGAAAGAAAATAAATCCAAATTGGAAGTGGGATTGTGTTGCAGTTTCAGTATGAGAGGCACCCAATTTCCTTCATTGCTCTCAAAAATACAGATGGGTCCAAACAAGTGGACACACATCTCAATTAAATAACAATGGCTAAGGCTTGCTCATTTTGACACACCCCTATTTTGCTGAGGGGCCAGTGTCAGAACAACCTTCCTAATTTTATTTTAAGCAATTTTCACAAATTTACTCCTAATAATCCTCTTCACGCTAATGTAGGTGTATTTTAACATGATAAAATAACTTTTTATTGTTTAACACTAATGCAATAGCGAGCACCAAGTGTTTCCAAACTTTTGGCCGGCAGTGTATAATAAGCCTAGAATATCTGTCAGAACTCTTGAAACATGGGGTATACAGAGCTGCAGTATAGCATGACATGCGGTCAATGGTGCGGTGGAATTTGTTGATGTTTGAGATCTCCTACAAAGAGTTACATGCATTAGGCCTATGGGATATAATATTTAAAATTTTAGAGAGGTTTTGCTACAGGTATATGTGTCCCGTGAATGTGGGGGTTGCCATGACGACAATATTATCTCTTCTATGCGTACAGGACTCGTCATACATAACGTGCAGCAAAACCTCTCTATTAATATTGTAAAAATTTGACTGAAAGGGCCTTTACGGCCCGGGGAAGCCATTAAATATTCGGTGGGGGGAAGGGGGCTTTTCCTAGATGGGATACCCCCGGATATCTAATGGGTCACCTTCTTTTTTGTAAAATTTTGATACAAATTGATTGGGCATTAAATTTACAGAGCTAGCTGCCAGGCTTCGAAACCAGAAAGTGTACTGCCCGTTTTACTTACAATGAAATAGTCAATTAATTAGAATTTTCTGATTTTGATTCCTCATTTGTATGATACAGATATATATGCTTATATAAATGAGCTTTTATGAATGTTTAATTGCGCTATATATGTGTGCTTCTGTCTGTGATCTGTTAAAAAGAAATAATTCACTTTGGTTAGTTTGGTAACCAGATTTGTACCTGTGGTCAAAGCCCCTGGAATGGTCTTGGATATGTTCGGGTCTGCCATTGTGATTTATTAAAGTTTTACCTAGATGTATTATGTTGTTGTAGTTGTGATTAATATGTTTTTTTTTAAATAAAGAGAAGATGAATAATCTTATGGTTTTCTCAATTCTATGCTTCTTTTGGGTGAATCTTATTTAAAATTTATTTTGAAGCCTAACTGTGAATCTATTTATAGGACAATGGCTGCTTACTTATGGTGGTTTTGGGTGCAGGCATGCAACTTATTTTTAGGACTGATACAAGTTTCAGGGCTCGATATGAGGGCTAATATATATTTGACAAGATTCTATAGTGTTAAAAAAGACTTGGTCCAGTGGTTAAGACTTGTCTTGGTCATGCTCACCCAAAGAGCAATATATCTATGCTGGACAGAAAAGCCTCCGTGCTCTACATTGGCGTAGGAGGTCAATAAATTCTGAAGGGGCTGCCCAAAACCACTCGGGGAGAGTAACTTGATTCTCAGAGTGCCCAAAACAAATTGCCCCGAAAAAACTTAAAGTAGAAGAAATGTTCGGCCCGAAGCTCCCAGAAAAATTGCTTTCCCCAAATTTTTGGGAACATGCAGCCTTGACCTATATATGGTGCTAAAGTAAAGTTTAGATCTGTCTTATTTAGTACAATCGGTAAATATTGTTAAAGAGACACACAAATTTTGCTGTCTAATATAATATGGTACGCCAATAGTCGCATCAAAACCTAAGCAACAACAATTTCAGAGTCACCGAACGGGTCAGTTCACTGTGGAGATCAGTGAGACTGAAAGTGTTCCTAATGTCCACCCCGACATCTGGATAGATCCATTTTAATTTTAAAACGGCGCTGCTGACCTTAAAAACTGACTACTGGCAAAGAAATCTCCATGGTCAACCATGCAGCTATAGTATCTTGACTGATATTTTAATGCTTTAATCTTGGCTTTCTAAATTGATGATCAGTATGGTTTTCTCATTGAACTGACCAAAGTAGCTCTACAACTAAACTGCTGTGTTAAAGTTGCGTCTCCCTTTTAAAAGTACACTTTTTTTTTTTACATGGGTGACATGATTAGATTGCTGCAGGGGTGTCGGAACAGGAGGGGGCAGGGTGGAATCGCTCCTCTTGCCCATGGGGGCAAGGTGTGCCCTTTTGATATGGAGAAAAAACATTTTTAGGCTTTAATTTGGGCAAGAATTCCTTCAGCTGTTCAGGCACCCTTGGATTGCTATGTCTGGAGAGACTAGAAAACTTTAAAAATAAAACCACTTCACATTTTGGAAAATGCCTATAGAATAGATGTCAGACTCTGATCAGGCCAGTTCAGTCAAGTCAAAAAGTCTTATCTGGGCTTGGTTGCTTGTTCCAACCCAATGCAGCTAAATTGTGGTTGGCAGAAATTAATTTAATGAATTAACAGATTTAGCAGGAATATGTAGGGTCTGTAGGCCTGCATGTTTACCAGCTTCACCTCTAGTAATTGTGTCCCCACTAAACTCAAGGCTTCTCTATAAAATACTTTATATATAAGTATTTGCTCTCAAGTAATTATTCAGTAACTAATTAGCCCATGAACTGTATAAATACAGGAAATAAACTAAAGGTCCTGCAAAACGAATGTACCCTATGTTAGAGTAGAGCCAATCGAATATGCCCTAGTACGAAGGCGAGTTAGTTAAGCGCCGGGCGAGGAAATAAAGCCATGTAGCGAAGAAAATAAGTAGCCAAACGAAGTAAGCAAGTAGCAGGGCGAAGAAAATAAGTAGCCGGGCGCTGAACGAAGTCGCCGGGCCGCCAAAAGCCAGGTAAAGTGTCCGGGCGAAGTCGCGGGCGAAGCTAGTAACCGCCGGGCGAAGTCGCCGGTCGCCGAGGGAAGGCGCCGGGCGAAGATAAGAAGGCTCCAGGCGAAGATAAGCAGTCGCCGAGCGAAGATAATAAGTCGCCGGGCGAAGATCAGAAGTAGCCGTAAGCCGGGCGAAGTCGCCGGGCGAAAATAAGAAGGCGCCGGGCGAAGATAAGAATCCGCCGAGCGCCGAGAGAAATGAGCCGGGCGAAATGGCCCGAATCAGCCACCATACCAATTAAATATAGATTGCCTTTTTATTTGGACTTTCAAATTATTTCCTAGTGCCACCTTGGGACAAATTGGTGAATCACCAAAAAATTGTTGACTGCGTGTCTTGTGCTGAAGAAAGGTAATAATTATGATGAATATTTCTGTTTTATCAACGTTTGAATGTTGTAAAAAGCTACACATAACTGCTAAGTGTAAAACCTCTGTGTAAGACTAATCTTGACCATTGGGACCTTGATTTTCGAGGAATCATTGATTATGAAGAGGCTGGACATGACCTCTGCATGTTTACCTTGTTTTTCCATAAACATAATGTTTAGCAGTTTAGTTTACCAAGATAATGTTTACCATGATGTGTACTAATAGTAATGCATTCTGTTTAGCAGTACCCCATAAGCATGCTTATGGGGTACTGTGTTTAGTAATGTCTGTCCTTTAGAGAATGTTTGGACTGTTGATATCTAGTACATGAATAACATGATACACAGATTTGTTAGCCGGTGGTATTGCCATTTCTGGCACTATTATTAATCATGTTAATGTTAATAGTATTAAAAGCACTATGTCAATGAAATTGATACTGGACATACAAACATAGGCTGCGCAGCAGCAAACCTTCAGCGAATAACACATTTAGAAGATTACAATTACATCATAAAATTGGTGTGTTTACCAAATTCTGGATATTATAGGTACATGCAACAGTGGTCGAGTAATGGCATTCTATTATCTGTTATTTGCCTGCTGCCCTGCGATCTACCTGTGTGTTTGCCAGGGTTTGTAAAAGCAGGGAAAGGCCTTATTATACTAATTTACTTATATTATGGTACGGTTTTATGCATGCACCAATTTTTTTCCAATCATTCAAAAAGTGTTAAATACAAGTCAAAAAGCACTGCTACATTTTATAGGTGATACGTGTAGGAAATGGCATTGCTGTATATGCAATAGTGGGCACGTTTTGGCTCCTATAAGAAAATAAGTATTTTTAATATTTTTTCTCAATATAACAAAAAGTATAGAATATGTATCAGTCAGACCATGAAAAGGCACAACTGAACCACATAAGTCATATGTGTACCAAACTTTATCCATGTACATGCAATAGTGACCAAGTCTTGGGCCAGAAACGGAAAATATATTTTTTCTCTTTTTTTTCAATATTTCAAATAGCATTTAATATTTTCCACCAGACCTTTCAAAGGGCACAACTAGACCTTATAGGCCATGTGTGTACCAAATCTTATCCATTTACATGCAATAGTGACCGAGTCTCAGCCCAAAAAACTAAAAAAATACATATTTTTCTATTTTCCAAATTTGTGCAAAAAGTATAGAATATCCATCAATGAGACCATCAAAAGGCACAACTAGACCATATAGGCCACATCTGTACCAAATTTCATAAGTGCACATGCAATAGTGACTGAGATTTGGCCCGGAAACGAACAAAAATAATTTTTATATTTTCTCAATTATTTCAAAAGGTATTGAATATCTGTCAATAAGACCATCAAAAGGCACAACTAGACCATACGGGCTATATGTGTACCAAATTTCATCCATGTACACTCAATAGAGGCCGAGTGCTGGCCCGGAAACGATCTATCCGCCCGCCGCCCGACCGCCCGCCCGCCCGCCCGCCCGCCCGCCCGGCGGACGGACAACATTTTTACCCAAGTGATTACAATACCTTCTTCGAACTTCGTTCGCTGAAGGTAAAAATTGCATGCCAAAGCTGAGACTGAAATTTGGTTTGTAATTTTTGTTGTAATACTTTGCAGGCTAAATAAAAAAGATAAAATTTAAAGTAGGCTTTATATCAAAGCGCATTATTGAATATATTAAATGTGATTATTTTTTTCAGATGTCTCTCAGCATAAGAAGTTTAGCATGCTCCACGCGGTCTTTACTGGCACTTCAATCTAAATGTCAAGTTGAACAGCATGTCCGGGTTTGTTGACATTGTTATTTTAGCAAAATTGTTGGATTTATGATAGGCCTTTGTGTACATTAAGTCTGGAAACACAGGTCTGGGCCAGCGCCATCTTTGCTTGGGTGAAATAACAGAATCTTTAGGGCCTGGTTTTGGGGTGATTTGAGGCTTTGAAAAATCTAAAAAAAATACTAGCAGCTACCTTTTATCTTTAGAAAACACACTGGATTCTTGAAATATTTTTATGAGGCCGATTTATGGAGAAATGACAGGAAATATAACATGTAAACAAAACTTCGGACATCAACCTCGAGTGTTCGGACAGACTTTTAACATAGAAAGAATGGTCGTACAGAGCCGAAACTTAGCTGAAAATGTAGGAAATTAAATTTCCTAAACATTGGTACCAGTTAGAAGGTGCTGCGTCCAGTATTAAGGCCTCCAGAGCGTGCTGCGTCATTGACGCAGCAATTGCACAAGGAAAGGTAGGATGGATACTGAGCCCTGCTCTGCTGATCTATGTGTACATATGATACCTTTAAATTGTAATACCTGTACGAGTACGCTATACTTGTGATATGTGGAATATATAGGCCTATTATATTAAGTTTATTGGTTTACAGGGTATGACATATTTGATTGTTTATTTGATTTTCTCTTTCAGTCAACATGTGTGTTTAGGAGGATGTTCCCTGCTGGCAAAAAAAATCCTGACAGACTATTAAAAAAGCGAAACTTTGTTTACATTTTGGAAGAAGACACAAATCATAAGCCTTGTGGGGACATGGATGTATTACTCACCACTAATGTCGACTGTGAGTATTTAAATATCTGTTTAAGCAAGTAAAATGTTTTTGTAATTAATATATATTACGACTGCTAATATTGTACTCAAGGAAATAGAATCAGGCAGAAATGTAAAGAGTAACACATTTATCAATGGAGAATAAGTTGTTCTTGGTCCCAGGTATATCCATGTATAATGATTAATTGTTCACTGGAACTTACTTTTTTGGCATAACGTTTCAGCCTCTCAGCTAGAAGCCTTGTTAATCATTTATATACAAACATATTTATCATTTTCTATGGGAAAATTGAAATCAACTCATTTTGATTGGATGGCCTGTAATCAGTTACTTTTGAGACATTCCCACGGGAGGAGTTATCTATGAACATGATGAACAAAAGAACAAATTGGCCAAGTAAGAACAATCGAGCAGTCTTGTAGACTATCCCCTTCTGTTTTCTAATTACCATATTCGCCAATTAACTTCGATAACTTGTATCTTATTGGTGTAGGACATGGCCATTCTCAATGAATACCATAAGGTTTTTTATCAGGTGCTAATATTGATGTGTAGCCAGCTAATTGGCTGGTCCTGCCCCTGCCTCTCAGTGTTCGATTCTCTGCCTCGATTTCTTGAGAATTTTACAGATTTTCAGATGGATATGCTTTACACTTTAGGGCCTAATCTTTAATAGAGGGGCGGGTGAATTCTTTTACTTATAAATTTTTATCGTCAACCCAGTTTTACTTTTGAATTAATTTTACATAAAAAAATTCTTTGCAGGGGTAGGATTGAAAGGGCATGTTGTGACAGTACCAAAAATGATGGCAAGGCTGAGCCTGTTACCAGAAAGAAAAGCTGTCTATGCTTCCCCAGAAAACATTGCAGAGATGGAAAAGAGTGTGAAGGTATGCCTCCTTGTTATTTGGAGAAGGAAAATTGATTGTAAGAGGTTATGTTTGGCATGATAACTTGATAAGACATATTTTTAAAGGCCAAACATGATGGCCGTTGATGGGACTGTAGTTTGTGATGATTTTCATAGCACAAAGGTCTCAAAGTTGGACTGTAGTGTTTCACACTTCCAGTTTATTTACCAATTGTGGTGGCATCATTGCTTAAATGATGCAGAAATTGGTAATTCACCACAACAGGCGAGTTGCAATGAAATAAATTCAATTGAAAAAGTGACCGTTGACTCAATGACCTAATCATGTTTTGGTTGCAGGTTCAGTTCAATCCACCAAAAGAAGACCTGTACAGAGTTATGGTAAGCTTGCAAAATTACACACTTCCAGTGAATTTAGAATTGTGGATTATATACCTCTGCACCCATGTAGAACGATGAATTGTCTGCAACTTGCAAGAGTCTCATGTAATTTCTTAGCCCCTGATATAGCGGCTAATGTTAATAATGAAGACAACAAAATATATTTGAAAATTCTGGCCTGTAATATTATAATCTTGTGAAGGGAGGGTAAAATAAACTCAAATCATGAGCTGTAAAGAGCCAATCTAAATGT
Organism: Platynereis dumerilii; assembly: GCA_026936325.1. Classification (NCBI taxonomy): domain Eukaryota; kingdom Metazoa; phylum Annelida; class Polychaeta; order Phyllodocida; family Nereididae; genus Platynereis; species Platynereis dumerilii. The sequence continues at coordinate 108,267,538 of JAPTHN010000001.1, read as the reverse complement.
GAATGCATTAAATCCTGTCTGCTTATAAATATCTGCTCATAAAGTTGTAATGATTGTTGCTTCCAGACTGTGCAACAACTTAAGGGGATGCACCTGAGAATACCCATGAATCCCAGTAGCAGTTGGACTCTGAACAAGACCCATGTTAAGGTTGCTTTTAGACATGCTGTAAGTTTAATTAATTTATTTTTGTTAATGCAACTGTACGTGTCTTACATCAAATTTATGGAATTGTATAACAATATTTTTTTGGGACATTAAATACTGGGATTGTCTTGGTTTATGCTTAGACCTGATTTGGCAATCTTTCAATTTCAAGGTTGGATCAAATACTATCAGTCTTCACAAGTTTCCAATAATTTTAATGAATTATTCATGGGCCCTGATCTCTAAAAATGTTTAATTGCGGAAAGCATAATAGGCCTACACACATTGAATTTTTAGTGCATTTCTATAGGCCTATTCTAAATTTAATTTAATATTCTTTAAAATTGTAAAATTTTGTCACACCATTATCATGGATGTGAAGTCTCAACTTGATTGACTGATTGATATTTATTTTGTTTAAGAACAATTACAATATTTTCACAAAAACTGAATTGTTAGTTGCATGGTAGACCTGTCATACAAATGTGTAAGTGGTAACCCCACTGTCAGCCCCGGCTTTATGATTTTCAAGCCTTAGAATAATGAATTATTTACTTCCAATGTATTTCAGGGTGTTGAATTATCAGAAGATTGCATTGAGATACCGGAAGAACCTGTTACTGAACCAACAGAGTTAACAGTCAGAGTAACTGTAAGTGCTATTTAAGTATTTAAAAATTTCACAAATCTATTTAAGGAAGAAAACAAAAAAAATCTGTGACATGTGTAGTATGTACCTTTTTGAAATATCATGTTTGGTAAAAAAATTGGAATATTTTATTCATGAAATTGATGATGGTAAGTGTGTTTTATTACGACAGGAGTATCATGGTTTGACACCATATTTTCTGTATTAAAAGTCCATCCCGTCATAAGAGCCCCTTCCCCCATATAGGGAACAAATTTTAATAAAAATTCCATCAAAATATGACTTTATCCAAAGTTTTTAATGCAAAAAACTATTAATTGCCTGTCTCATCATTAGTTCATTACATCGGCCCAACGGACTCCTGATGCAAACAATAGGTAGTATATACGATGCTTAAATGTGTGTAATAAAACAAATGAAATGCCCAACAATTTACAGATGAGAAGAGGACTTATTAAACTTCAAATAAACTTTCTCTTTGCTTTAAAAGTTACGAGTTGCATTGCAGCAGGGTATTTGTAGTCTAACCTGATGATTCTTTAATATTTTTTTTCAGGTCAACAAAAATGTACCTGTGAACATCAAGGCAACATTATTTCATTACAATTTTGACAACAGTCCTTTTCCCTCTGATCTGCCACCTTTATGGTCTCCTCAAAGTTTGTCTTGAATAACTAATTTTGCAATAAATTTAATATGTTCATGTATAAAATGTCATTTGTGGTTTGTTTTGTTCATATTTGATAAGATAAAATCAAATTGGTAAGCGGTGATAATAAGCTATGCCTTTTGCTGGTCTCTCTGACATCAATTGGCTTGGTACAGTTTAGACTATAAGTTACAGAACGGACTTATAGTGCTCAATGTGCTAAGGTTCATGGTTCCCTTTTCTAGCAGTATTTATTGCTGTGCATCTTTCCAGAACACTGCTCTCTGATAAGTTTACAGTAGACTGAGAACTTACCTTTAATGTAAAAACAGAAAATAGGCCATTGTGAAAATCCTCAATTGTGCGGTCGATCAGCTGCATCTATCTATACAAAGGCGCTATTCTGGATGCTTCGGTCCCTCTTGAGCCGAATGGGCTACCTTTTTTCCCACAGTGCACCTACTGCTTTTTCCAATTTCAGAAAAAAAAACCATTTTCCCAAAATTAATGTTTTTTTATTTCAACATTTTTTCTGCACATTTTTTCCAAAATCTTTTCCCCACTTGCATTGCATCACCATGGCAACTACTGCCTCACTTAAAGAGAATTTGGTAGCTATAACTACACACCAGTTTTTAAATACTCTATTTTGCCACAATGGGCATTTCTAGTAATATATATAAAGGGACAACTATTTGATATGCAGGAGAGGGGCTTGAGTTTTCCTCGATGGGAAATTATTTCATGGCAATGACGACAATAATTATCTATTTTGATGTGCGACTTCCTCAAATAATTTGTTTCTGAATAAAGCAACACTTCAGTTAAGAAATACTTTGACAAAAAAAAATTATTTCAGGACTGCCCAGAAAGAATTATTAATTTTAATAAAACTGGACTTGAAATTATTTATTAAAATTCCAAGCAATATCTAATGGTTGGCTACAAACAATTATTAACATGATGAACTGAGTGTGACAAACTTGTTGCGTGCCTGGCTTGGCGCCAAATCGATCTTGGATCAATGCTCAGTGCGCATGCGTACAGTCGCTAGAGCAGGTGAGCCATCTGGTGGCGACAAGTGGCAGACTAATATGGCCACTTCTGCCAGGGTGCTGCATCATATCAGAGTGTGGAATTTTGCGCTTGTTTCTGACGTGCATTCAATCGTTTCGGGTTGCTAGCAGTGGCAGCATTGCATGTATATTATCAGAATCATTGCCAGCTGGAAATTTGCAAGGAAAGGAGGATGGCCGCCAACACAATTGCCATGTATTTCAAGGTCGATCCTGGCTTCTTGAAGTCTGCTGGTGAGTGGCCGTCTCGCTTCATTGCACCCTTTGATCTTTCCCGGCTCAGCGACTGCCAGTGTTTGTCACATCCTCATAATGAAATGTGAAAACTGGTCATCATGCAGAAATGGCTTTGATCCTACCTGGGCCTGTGTGGTCTGTCTTTATGTTTATCATCATTGTTTATATTTATACAGTGTTCCTTATAATACAGTCAACCTGGCCCTGGGACATTTAAATTACCACAGCAATAAATGCTATCTTTGATAAATACAAATTATTAGAATAGTAGGCCTATTTTAAATTAGATGAGGGGCGACCGAATATTCGGCAACACCTTTTTAAGAAATATCCCTACAGCTAGAGAGCAGAAATTATTTATTTGTAGACTGCCCAAAAATAATCTATTCACCTGGTTACATATTTCACCAAAATTGCAAGAAATCATTTTAAAAAAATCCCAAGCTTCCCATGGATATTACTAAATGGTTGCCCCCATGATATAGTCAACTTGGCATTTTGTGTAAACTATATAGGCCTTTAGCCCTGACCCAGTTATTACTAATCATTGATTAAGCACAGGCCATTTTAAAAGTACTCGACAGGCCTTTGAAAATTAATTATTAATTTGTGCAATAAATATCGGACTCTCGGTAAGGTAGTCTTATAGGCTAATAAATCAATAATAATGAAGCTATTCTGAGCTTAATTGGTCTTGAAATGATAAGACTTTAAGATAAGACCCCCCCCCCCCTCCCCACCACCAAAGTAGTTGGGTTGGCCTTTATTGGTTTGGAACTTGCATTTGCTTAATTTAGCGCAGAATATGTCAAAGTGCCTCTACTGGTTCATCCAGGGGCGTATCTAGAAATGGCCTGAGGGGGGGAGCCATTACATGGGGGAATACGGGGCGCTCCGCGGCTTTTCTTATCTCTTCTATGTTAATTTTTGGCCAAATACGCCACTGGGTTCATCGTGGTTCACCCCCCTCCAGGAGAGGATGTTGAAAAAAAAATAGATTTTAGTTTTTGCCCAACTTTCCTCAAACTGGGCAGCTGTTAAAATTTGGCTGAATTTTGCCGCTGAAAAAAAAAATTGAAGTGTGGTATACTGCTTCAGACTATTGAGCTCAGAATGATTATGCCAGCCACCATGCAGTCCTCTGAGTGACAAACCAGTCCTGCTGTTAAGGCAGACGAGAGGAACAAGGCTGCAGAGTGCAGACTGAAAAAAAAAACTCAAATTGGGTAGTGGATTGGCATTAAGGCCAGGGCAGTTGCCTATCAGGTCTGCACTCAGCAGAACTGTGCAAGAATAGCTTTAGCTTAGCTTTAGCATTAGCTAGCATTTCTGGAAGCAGACTTGTCGCCTCTGTTAGCGCAGACCTGATTGGCAGCACAATTAGTGAAATATGGGCTTGCTTTCTCATGAATGTAACTATGTAGTCCTATGACTACTAAGTACAAAATTGTTATTCATCAGAGCATCACTGTCAGACACTGGTGTTTTGCTGATCATTGATGCAGTGGCCCTAGATGGTAGCAGTGGCCAAACATTCATTTGTATTGGCTTCAAGTGAGTCTGCTTTATGTAGACTAACTAGACAGTTCTGCGCTTAACTCCAGACTACCCTGAATCATATTTGCATACAGTAAATACTCAAATAGAAGCCCTTCCCTTTAGTCCCTTATATTTTTTAAGAAGAAATCCCTGGATGGCCTCCCATTACTTTCAGTATAGGCCGACATGGTAATGTAACAGTTTTAGGCAATTGTAATAAAAATGAGCTATAAAAGGTAAAACTCTCACATTGAGGGCTGTCTACAATTTGTAGTATTGTCAGTGGCGTATTCAGTAGAGAAGGAAATCATTGGACCATGCCCCATTCCCTCAGGCCCGGAATTAACATGGGAGAGATGGATAAGCCACAGATCGCATTTGCTGGATGTGGCCTTGGGCAATTTCGTTAAATTCTGCTTGACTAAAGTTCTACTAACTAGAGTGGCGGGCTTTTGAATTTTGAAAACATTGCTTGGGCCGCAATTCGAGTTGGGACTCTATTTATAGAAGGAGTGGGACATTTAGAATGTAGTTTCTAAAATGTTTGGTCTGTGGAGGTGAAAATATTCATTGTAGAAAGCTGCTGATTTATGAATATAAATTATTATATAATCGATTATTTTTTTACAGATTTTTCAAAGCAGTTGGAAAAGATTGGCCTGGTATGTCTTGGAAAGGTATCGGGAGAACCAGTCACCATAGACTTCAGCAACAACTCGGAAAAACTAGTTGTCTTCCAGGGGAGTGACAAGAGGTATGACATGACATGTTTGTTATTTCCGTAGATGTATGTATGCTATTTCATTGCTGTATTTTGAACCACTTGGAATAGGGTAAAGCTTCAGTGTCAAAAGTCAAAAGTCCCTTTAGCAAGTGTTTAACGTAGTCATAGAATTTACTCCTGAGAGCTTTGACGAACTTGCAACCTAATGACATGATTAACCAGAAAAGGATCTTTCAGACTGATGGTTTTAGAAGCCAGTCTGCAACGTTTGATAAAGGTGAGGCTACTTGCCTCTTGTTGCATCCAGTCAGGTGATGCTTCGCACATGTAATAATATGTTCTAGATTTATGTAGCTCTGCTGGAAAATGTAGTAGTGGGGCTCAGTCTGCTGCCTGCTCCATTGAGATTCACTTGGATGCAAATTTGTGTAGTTAGTGCACAGTCATGCACATGGATCTTAAACTTGTGTCTTTCTTTAAACAGCCATGCGACTGCCCGAGTCTACAGTGATGGTCTGATAACGGTGGACATTCAGCATTTTGTGGATGATGGTGGAAAAGAATACACATTGGCCGTAAGTAGAATTTCGAGAAGTTAAACATTTCAAATTTCCTTCATTGATTCATGAAGTTGGTAAAATGACTATTTGTAGTGTCAGCCTTGTCTTACTTCTACATCTTCAATGATTGATTTGCGATTTGCTTTGAATTAGCACACAAGTAATGTAGTATACTTCGTTTTGTTGTTGTGCTCTGTTCCCAGTTCTTGACCCATGTCAGTTTTTAACTACCACCATTTTGCATATTTTGGCTTGTTTCCATGGCACTGAACTAGTTCTATTAGTTATTGATTGATGAGCCTCTAGGCGTGCATGCTTCTTTCCCTGTGTGTAGTACTCATTCAAAATTTTAAAAAATCATAATCTGCCCAGAGAACTGAATGAATTTCAAGAATAAACTTGCTCTTTAAATAGCTGAAATGTTATAATATGTCTTTGATGCCTTCAAATTTAAATTTTATTAATGAAAAAGCAGCATGTTAAATGCAGAATGTAGTCCATCTCTTTTCAAAAGCATGTTCGCTGCTGATTAATTAATCATGGCTGATTGATTAGTCTATTGTCCATTCAGAAGAAAAGAATAGAATAGTTAGCAGATGGCCTGTAAAGTCTAAAAATTTATCAATGATAATAAATTCTTTATGTGTATTTTATGGCGTATTTCAGTTGGTCTGTGGTATATTTTACCAGGTGTTATAAAACCGGGAAAGCGAATTAAGTGATAAATTTGCATTAAGTCCCTTTGTTTGGTATTTATGTATATATCTTGTGAAAAAAGGAGATCATTAAATCAACAGATTGTAGGAGATATGTATTTTTCAAGCTTGGTTGATTAAGCCAAGGTGATTAAAATCATTGATTAAACCCCGACTTTAATGCTCTTAAATCATGAATTAGATTTAAATCTTTTTATTCTTTTCTAAATCATGATTTTTGTCAACCCAGAACTATATATACATATATATGCTGTCTGATACCATACAGAGAGTTGACAGTGACTGTATGTTTGCATAGGCCCAAGGCGTAAACAGGGACCCCCGTAAGTTCCAATAACAAATTTCTTAGATATCTAAAATAATAATAATGGCAGTAGCCAGTCACTCAAATATTTGAAAATAGTCACTCACCATGCTTCATACCATATGTTGTGGTGTCTTTTGACGTTGTGTAATTTTGTTTGATAAAGTTGAACTTTGGTTCAATAAGTTGAACGTTATAATTATTTATTTCTTGAATGTCAGAGAATGCATCTTTGAGTACAAATATATAAGTATGTCCCTGCACTTTCTCTGTTTGTGATCCTGTATCGTGATGTAGGAGCACTCGGCTTGCCAACCTTAAATGTTGCTCGGATTATGTCAAATGAATTGGTATTGATGGGTTTTTTGCATTTGTATGACGGCCAGGACTTGCAAGTGAGATCTTGCCTTGCAATGGGAGGTCAAAAAGCGCAACTGTCCGAAGAGGTAACGCCCGCGTAACTACTTCAAATAAATTTTACATGTTCACTTAGAAACCTAACATTTATTTCTTACTTGCAGTTTGCTTATTTTCGTAATCTTACGCGTATTTCATCTACCCTTTGCAACTCTCTCTTCTACTAAATGACTTCCAACTGTTCAGTCTCATAGTGGTTTCCATTCCCTATTTATTAACATCCTGTTTGTTTCCCGTCTAGTCCACTTAGATTCATGTTTAAAATTATATCATTTGTTTTATCCAAAAATTAAATGGTGGAAAGTTTCAAAGATAAAGTTTGATATTCCAATTCTTATGAATTGCTAGTGACCCCTCGTGGATATTCCTGTATCTAGATACTGGCTTTCAGTTTAGTTTTGGATCTGTTTTCAGATTTTGTTATTTATTTTGTAAAGTAAGTATGTAGTACAATGCGCTAGATTTGATCAATGCACCAGGCTTGGGGTCAAGTACTGTACTTGGACTCAGTACTTGGACTCGAGTCCAAGTACTCTGTACTTGGACTTGTACTTGGACTCGTTACTTCTAAAAATGAAGTACTTGTACTTGGACTTGTACTTGACTCTAAAGTACTTGAAGTACTTTGTAAGTACATCATGCAAGTACTTTAAAAATGCAGGCCAAATTGAAAAGTCCAAAAAAATTTTTCAAAGACCCAAAAGTATGACAAAAGATACTGTTTTAAACTATTGTGATGTCCATATTTGTGTATTTCACAGCTAACATTGAAGGTTCATTCTTTTCATAACTTCATTTTGACACAGACAAAATTAATGCAAATGTTAATTCATGTGAATTAAGAGCTGAATTAGGCAGTTAATTGCAGCTAAAAAAAAAGATATATAAGTAGGCCTACCTATCTGAATGGATTCATACAAATGCAGTTTGGAGCAGGTGTGATATGTTGGATATAAAGTATTTAAAAGTCTGTGTAAATGTTCTTAAAATTGTACATCTTTTCAATTGAATTTAGCATGAGACCAACGAAAAGTTTTTCGTTTTTGTTTCAAAACCATAATTCTCATATAAGAAAAATCGTTGCAAAACGGCTGTGAGTTAAGGACTGAGGAGAATTCTAGATTAATATATAATTATCTGAAGAAACGACATCATTCAAAATGATCCATTAACTTTGTACTTTCATAATAGTTTTACAGTTAGGCCTACTCTGAATGAATCTTCAGTGGATATATAAATTTAATTTCATTTTCAATAAAAAAATTAATTTCATAACATTTTCGGTACTTCAAATTAGTTTAACTTCTTCATAAACAGGAATGTACTTGTACTTGGACTTGTACTTGAGCTAAAGTACTTGTACTTGGACTCAAGTACTCTACTAAAAAGCTGTACTTGGACTTGTACTTGTACTTGCCAAATGTCAATGTACTTGTACTTGGACTCAAGTACAATTGATTGTACTTGACCCCAAGCCTGCAATGCACATATATATTTATTTGTATAAAAGTCTCTATTTGTTGCATATATTTGTTCTGCGCCGTGATATCATGCAGACATGCACAGACATATGAACCTCAAGTCAAATCAACTTTATTCGATCCTATACTGCTATAGGAAAGGATAATTACACAGCCAAAACCATTGATTTTTACAAAGCCATAACTTTGATGATTATCACTCAGATTAGCTACGATAAACACGATAAAGTTGACAATTCAAGCGTAGTATACATTCTATCAACATGTTCAAGCATGCTTCTTAATTTAATCAAATTAGCAGCATGATCCCAGAATTCTTATCAGTTAATCAATTCCATAATATTCTATCCAAAATAATGATGGGTACATGACAGTAGAACCGAAAACGTATGAATCAGTATTAACTCTCTTCCATTCTTTTTAGTTGATTAGTGTTTTGGAAGTTTCCGCTATTGAAAATTAGTGTATACTATATAGCTAGACACAATGTTCCTCAGCCAGTTTGGATAAAGCTTTCAACTTTCTTTTAGACAAATTGACCTGTCATGAGGCAAACATTTCAGCATCCAACTTCATTAAATTGTGTAAAAATGCAAAGAAGTCTCCGATGTTCAATAATGTTTACCGTGGCTGTAGAAATTGCAAGAAAATTTTAACAAACTAGGGTAGCATCACTAGCATGTAGGGCTACATGTAGTGGCATCCAATATTCATACCTGGCAGATTATAATACACTCATCTGCTTTAATGTAATGTTTGATGATTATCAGTGGTGTTTACCCCTTCCATGCTTCACAAAAAAATCTACTAGGTTTTGAAGCTGATTTTCCTGTTGTAAAAACGTTGCTTGCCCCACAACCCACACTCACAAAAAAATTACACTTAGGCCTTTAAACATTTTCTGTGTCATGCACTAGCTGGTGCTGTTTTCTCTTTGATTTTTCTATTATTTTCTAACTTAAATTCAAAGTTAAAATTTCTTGGCTGTTGGCTCTTCTATGATATATCCGGGTTAACTAGCGACACTTTTAAAAAACTTTGGAATATCTGTCATGGTTGGCAATCTGGGCCATTTGCCATGGCTCGCTCCAGGGTAAGTGTCACACTGTCCAAGGTTTTCCTTCATCACCTTGCCGTGTCCTCCTCCTGTCCTAATTAGCCTACCAAGTGCATAAATACAGGACGTAAAGCCCCAATCATCCATCCATCCTTCATCACCTTTGTGAGAATGACTTTAGCCTTCGCCGCTGAGTGTGCTCGCCAAGTACATGTAGCTGCCCTGCAAAGCGCAGTGAAAGTGGTAGGAGCCAGATCAGAAGTGACAAAAACAAGGACTCAATTCACCCTTTCCAAAGCATTTGAATATCTTCTCATTCATGCATATTCCAGGGGCAGCACTATGTGAAATGCTGCATCCACCAGGATTTTGCCTAATACACACAACAGGGAGCTGGCAGTGAATTCCACTTTAAATCATGCCATTCAACCCATTTGATTGTGAAATTCCCTTATTTTAGAAAAAGCCAAATTTCTAGAAATCTATTTGTTGTTAGCTATATATGGTAACACCATGCAGAACTGTCAATCTTGTCATTGTTGACCATAGCTCTCCACCTCTGCAAAAGTACTTCTTCACATTTCCTTGCCAGGTGAGTTGGAAAATCTGCGTTGACATGGTTTTGGAAGACTTTTAATCTTTTGCTTCATATTTTTGTCATCCACAGGGCAATACAATGAGATTGTCCCCTCAAGATAAAACCCATTCATTGGAGGTATATTGTTAAAATGTTCCAAAAAATAAATCTAAGGCAATTAGTGGTTATGTTTTATAATCTTCTGCTCTGATAGTGTTTATTAGGCTGTCGGTCAAGAATTTGAAGATGGGAGGTGACTGGATTTTAATGTTGTTGTATTGTTTGTCACTGCCAGTTTGAAATATTTTGATTGCTGGCTGTAATCCCATGTCTTAAACCTCAGGTCAATACAGTCTAAACTTGACACCAATTTGAATGTTATTAGCAATTTAGCATGAGATGGTTGGCATTGGTTGGGTGACCATGATTATAGCCTGCAGATGACTTCACTCGAAATGATTCGTTCTGAAAAACTTCTTATAAAAGAAGATGCATTCCTAATATTTTTGCACTTGCAGTGTAGTTGCATTATATATAGCAAGTAGACTTCATTGACTTCAATGTGTGTGATTGCACTAATTGATTTAATTTTGTGTATTATGTTTAGTTGTTTTCTTTCTGTGTGAAGTCACCTCCCTGTGCTATTGTTTGCTTCTTGTTGTTATGTGTTGTTTGCTTCTGTAGGCTTTCTTGTTGAAACTTTATTGAAGTTATAGTTACTTTAGGTTAATTATTGTCTTTCATGTTTTTTTTTTCTTATATTTGAGGTTTATATTCTATATATTTATGATTCAATTATCATGTTATGTGTGTGGAATTATTTATCACACTTATTATGGTGTGCTCATCTTGATGATTGTGGTTCAAGGAGCATTCTGAATGACTTTAAATTTTTTGATATGATCAGAATGTATTAATGATGTAAAATGGAGACAAAAGAATGGTCAAGTTGTCTGACTATTGTAAGTGAGAATTGATTTTCAGAGTGCGCTCCAGTGGCCATGTATGTAGTATGGTGGAGGGAATTAATTTTAGCTTTAAGCTACTTTAATAAATTAATTGCCATGTTTTCTAATGTATGAACCTTTAATGATTCATGAATGAGTATTTTGACCTCAGACATACGCAGGCAACTATTTATTGTGAGAATGGTTCATTCTGCTTTCCGATAATAATTTCTTAATTATTTTCAAATATTCAGTGTGAAACCGAAGTCAGTCAATGCATAATTGATGATTAAAATAGAATAAATAAATTTTTGTCTGGTTCAATGCACTTATGTATGATAAAAAATATGTTGTACTTTATTCATTCCAGTACATCCGAGCTTTGGAAGACAAAGTGAGAGGCCTGTTTGGGGAAAAATGCCAGGAAGCTAACAGGTGCTTGCTTTAGATATTTATCCCGTGTAATATTATGAGTATATGTAATTAAATTAATTATTTATATATGTGTATAATATGAATTGATTTTAACTTTGCATATAGAAATGATAGGCCTATAATAATTAATTGAATAATTTGGATTTGAGATTGCATAAAAGGAACACCTACTTGAGAAAAACTGATATTTTGTTCCAAGGTTGCAACAGTAACTAATTAACTCGAGAACAATGAATGTACACATTGTACAGGAATCTTGAAGAAAGAAGAGTTACAAATTTTTTATGAGTAATTGTTTCTTCTTTTCTCATTTATCAGTGTTCATGTCAACAAACTTCTTGATAGCATCTGATAATTTGGTTTTTTCATTAAAGGCACACAATAGTGCAATTTTTTTATTTGTTGAGAGCTTCACATGCACCATTTATAGAGACATGGCAGTGATCCTTTTGAAATTCTCCCAAAATAAACCCATGAAATAAATTATTTTATTCATTGATTTTGGCCAAACTTTTGGCACAAGCAAAAGCGACTCCTGTTGGGAGAAACTGATCAAGTCACATAGGACTGGGTAATGAATAAACAAATAGATGACCTTTTATGACCTCTGGAAGTATGAAAGAATGGTGAGGCCAAGCTGTGAAATGTTTTATGAACAAAGAGATGAAGCTTAAAAAGCTGACAAGGTAAAACACAGACAGGCTGAAACTGGAAAATCTTGCAAAAGCTTGTGATAAGGTCTATTTCACAGCCAACTCCGCCCCAACTGTCATCCATACGAATAATTATAAATTCTAGGGTGCTGATTGGCTGTTTTTTTTTGTTTTGTTTTTTTTACTTTATTTGGCACTGGTTATTTTGCCTCATAGTTGCCATGTCCAGAACGCATCTTGTGTTGGAAATAACTAATATTTTAGATAGACAGAATGTCAAGATGGACAAATATGTGCATAAACAGACAGACTGGATAGATAGATAGATAGATAAATAGATAGATAGATAGATGGATAGATAAATAGATAGATAGATAGATAGATAGATAGATAAATAGATAGATAGATAGATAGATAGATAGATAGATAGATAGATAGATAGATAGATAGATAGATAGATAGATAGATAGATAGATATAGTGTATCTTGGAAGCTGCATGTGGGTGTTGCTTCATCATTATTATCATACATTTAGGCCCTAATTGTACATTTTGCGATCTGGTCTTGCAAATTGTGGTCCAAATCAGTCACTGCTTACTCACTCAACCTTTAGAGAATCAACCAATCAGATTTAATTGCATGACTAAATGATTGCAAGTTGTATATAGTTTTATTCTGTTTTTTTTTTACACCTATTGTCATTTGCACATAATAGCCTCTTCCCAAGTGTAGGAAATTCACAGCTGGTATTATATCAAGAAATGTTTCTTTAAATTCCTTGACAGTTTGTCACAGGTATATCAGGTAGACAAAATAGAAGGAGTCCAGACCTCAAATCTGTTCAATTAATTAGAGGAGAGGGGGAGGCCCACCCTACCCTACGTCACTTATCAGCTGACTGAGCATGCAGTAGGGACACTAAATATTGCTCAAATTCCAATTTCATATATTTTTCCTGATCTTTGCTTAAAAACTCTTTTTTTAGGGTTGAAAGGATGCACTTGCAGTAGGCCATTCTTTTAATAGGAAAAAAATGAACGAAACTGTCATTTTGATGAGTGTGGCCCTTTAACGGCGTTTGACTTTGGATGGGTGTTTCATATTGACAATGTTAGGTTCAGACATTTCAATCAATGCATATTACAACTTTAAAGTGAAATCTCATACTTTTGTCTTTAAATGAAAAATGCGAAACGATGACCCGTATGATGTATGTTGTCAGACAGTCCTTGAAAAGGGGTCTTTTGCTGGGATATAGTGTCTCTTATGGGTCAGTTTTCCATTATATATAGCAAGTTCTACCGAGAGGAAGATAGTCACATGTCACACATACCTCAATTTACAATGGGTGACTGTTTAACATGCCGACAACTACTTAGATAGAGTATCATCCTCCAGAATGATGAAATCCGTTATCTAACAACTACTCGAACTGCTTTTGCAAGACGAATGCTGTTACTTCATTGTCTGTTGTTTGCAGCTTGTACACGCCCATAAGACGAGGCATGAGAGTTTGGCCGTACATGGTGACCGCCGACGAGAGACTTCAGGAGCTTGATTACGACAAACTGGTCTGTGAGGTGGACTCCAAGTGGCAGAACATCCGCATTTACCATTCGATTGAGCATGGCAATATCCTCTACCTGGATGGCGATATTAGTAAGTGGCTTTCCAGTTTTATGGACTGAAATTTTATCATTTTGTTTGCGCAGGTATTTTGTTTTGGTGAAGTCTACTATATTGGGGTGTTTCGAAGATTGAATATTTAGTACTAAGATAAATTGTGACATGAAAAATTGGATGGCCTCAACTTTGTTTGTGACTTATTTGTTCTCTCCTGAATGAAATTATCCATGTTTTGCAACATTTTAGGGAAAATTTTTGTTTCTTTGAATGTACAAGGTCTCCGACTCTCCGTACTCCGACTTGTACTTTTATCAAGATTTGTTTCTTTCCTTTGTCAAGTTGTCATTATATTGCAGTGCTTGGTGAAAGTGACCTGATTTACACCCAGACCCTGTGCTGCATTGGCAAGGAGAACTACAAGGGCAAAAGTGTGTTGATTCTCGGAGGAGGGGATGGAGGAATCCTACATGAATTGCTCAAGGAAGGACCTGATTTGGTGGTGATGGCTGAGGTATCTTGCTATTATTCTATTTCAATGTTACGGCTGCTAAGATTTAATATGTGCCACAGGCCCCTGGATATTGTCCCCTCTCAGCCACAGCCAGCCCTTTTCTATGGCTACTGCTCTTCAGACTCTGAAAGAAGTATAGGGTATAGTCCCAAAAATATAGTCATGTTGATTGAATTTGCTTTGGACTCATATTGAGATGTAAGGGATGAGTGAGTAAGGGGAGTGTAAAAGGATACATTTTTGTGGAGTCTGTGTTACTTGTCGTAAATTGCACTGCAAGATGATCTGGGTGCAGAGATGTCATGCTGTCTATTAGGTCTTGGCGATACAGTGAAAATTTGTGATATGCGATATCAATATTTATTGCAATATCAATACTGTCAATGTTATCAATTGAGGGCAATCAGTTTTGTCTCTAATACACACAAATGTATGAATTGTCATTACAAGTCACACAAGTAAAGTGCAATTAGATAGATAATTCAAAGTTGAGTGACTTGACTGCCAGTAATTGAACATCAATTATTCAAAATGTGTATTGATTACAGACCCAATCAAGCATTGCCCTACTGTCCATTTCATCTACTTCTGCATTGATTTTCATTGATTCATTGGAGCTTTATTTTGACACTATCTTGTTTTATCCTCCCATTTTTGCAATGGGTTATATATTATGACATTTATTTTATACTTTTGTATGTATTAAAGCTTATACTGTACCATACAATGTCATTAAGCTCTTGTAAGCACAATCAGCTTTGTTGCAACTTTTCTTCGAAAAAGTGGCTGCACTGAAAAACGGCTACGTAATAGTCCTGTCGTCCTGTACTAAGCTCCTTTTGTTTGAAAGTTAAGTCGCTGACCATGTGTGTTTTTAGACTTATGCTTCTTATAGAGTTACACAGCCAGTAGGATTAATTTCATATTTATTGTTACTCGTTAGTATGCCAATAATAACAATTTCCTATTTTGTTGCCCAAAAATTTCCATTTATTCCCATAAAATTGCAACATTCAACTTTAATTTGTGAATTTTTAGCAAATCTCTTGTTTGTGAATTTATCGCATGATTGATCGACGTCTCGATATGAGACATCGTTATCACGTGTCGCATCTCAGCCTATTATGCTGCAGCCCTAACAGACGTCTGATTTTCTGAACATCAAAATGTTGTGTTGATAAGTACTGAACACGATCTCTGTTAAACTTCTGCTTATTATGGGGTTGCTCAGCAGCTAAGTTTCCTCTTTTGATTGTAAAAAGGTTCAAGGCACACACTCATCAAAATCCAACTTTAAAAAAACATATCTTCCCATGCAAGAATCAGATGTTGCGAGTGCATTCAGCTAACATCTCCCAAAAGTGATTTTCACCATAGATCAGGAAAAATTTATAAAATTGGCATTTCAGGCCAGTTTTGTGGTCCTTCAACATGTTCAGTCAGCTATGCAGTGACGTGAGGCTGGGTGACCCTCCCCCTCCCTCCTCAGCTCTTGTGGACAATGAGAGAACAAGACACTTGCCATTTTGACCACCAAACAAGACTGTGATATACTGAGTGGATTAATAAATTCTGTTACATAAAGGTGACAAAACGAACTTGAGACAAACTGAAACTGTGAAAACATTTCCAGAGGAGTTCCAGCAACATCTCTGTCAATCATTTGTATTTGCATATTGCCTTGTGTGCTGATTGGCTAGTTCTACTGAGTTTACTTGACTGCAGTTAATTTGCTCAATGTGTGACAAGTCCAGATCGCATTTTGTGACAAAAACTGAAATATAACATAAACTACCAGTTAGATAGATATTATATATATTATTTATTTCATACACAAAATCATACAAACAACATACAAAAATGGTATATATAATTAATGTATAAAGACTAATAGATAGATATATAGTTGGATAGATAGATAGATAGATAGATAGATGGATAGATGGATAGATGGATAGATGGATAGATGGATAGATGGATAGATGGATGGATAGATAGATGGATAGATAGATAGACATGCAGTTAGATAGTCAAAAATGGGCTTATATTTAAATTGATTATGAAAATATGGCTATAAAATGTTCTCTCTTTGTTTTTGCGGTCTGGACTTGTCAATTTTGGTCCAAGTCAGTCACTGTTAACCTTGAGACACTCAATATGTTATTTTGGGGGCAGAACTATTGAATGAAATGAAGATCACAGGTCATCACAGTTGTACATCGTTTTGATTGTTGAAGGTGTCATTTTCCTTGGCAAGTCAGCTTTATTTCTCTGTTTTTAAAACATTTCACAGCTAGGCCTATCAGTTCCAAAAGTCCTGATAAAGCACATGTATTTGTTTATTTAAAACCCTGACCCACGTCACTGAAGAACTGTTCTTCCAAGAGGGGTCGCTTTTTACTGTGCCAAAAATATGGCCAAAATTGAAGAGTAAAAGTCAGTTTTAATTGGTTTATTTTGGAATAATTTTAAAAAGACCAACATAGTGTTTCTGCAAATATAATACCGTGAAGCTCTCAGCTGATAAAAAAAGTGCATGAGTGTGGCCCTTTAAGTAATTGATGCTATAACTTGTTTCAGATTGATGAGGAGGTGATCAAGGCATGCCGAACGTACATGCGAGGGGTCTGTGGAAGCAGCATGGACAATTACGAAGGTCCCCACCATCAGGTACCACAACTGTAACCTAGTTATTTTGTTCATGATGTTATGTAGTGATCTGTCAGGCAGCCAGGTGGCACCACATGACTCTGCAGAAAGGATAATCCGACCTTTATAGCAGAACAGCTGATAAACTGCATTGTAGGGTTATAGGTCTTTTAAAATAATTTCGCTGATGACCTCTATATATAAAGTATATAAAGTAAATGTACATGCAATTATTGATGACTGGATTGAAATATTTGTTTTTTACTCTACTGAACCTGCTCCTAATATTGATTAATGAGTTTAAAACGCAATGTATAGGATTCAATATAGTATTGTATGGTCATGAATTACAAAGTGAAAAAAATACAACAAAGCATGATATGATTTTTCGTGAAATAATGCATTTTTCTCTCAGATGATTTCATGACTCAACGTGAGATTGATCATTGAATATAGCTCGTCTTGTTTATTTATCATATACTAGCTAAGTTTCATTGGTATATTTCCACATGTTTTAAGAGTTTGAGGGCTTGTTGGCTTTCCCTAGGAAAATTGGATCAAGTGCAGACTGTAATGCAGCAATTAAAGCAGCATATGTAAAAATATAAAGATACTGTAACTTTTGAATTATGTTTTCAGATTCGTATAGATGATTGCATAAAGGTGCTTCATGAATACGTCTCATCTGGAAAGAAATTAGATTTTGTGATAAATGATCTCACCGAATTCCCCGTGGACAAGGCCTTGAAAGGTGAATATGGTGACTGCCGACGAGTGTCATGGATGTCAGTCAGAATTTCACTACTCTTTTCTCTTTTTGTAAATTGTTTATTTGATATAGCGCTGTCTTTGAAAAAACAAATCGTCAGATGCGCTTCACAGACACAATCACATAAAATCGAAGTAAAATCGAATGTAAAAATAAAAATTACAGAATGTATAAATATGTATATATCACAAAATAGAAGGTAAAGTTAAAATTGAGTAAATAAATGTGTCTTTAAAAGTTTTTTAAAAATGTCCTCATTTTCTCTTATTAATTTGACAAATATGAATCAAGTTTTAGCCAATGCAACTTGGCATCGACTTGTCATCCAAAGTAGTTTGGCAAGGACTGTTTCTCAGTGATGCAGCATGTATTTAAAAAGTTGATGAGCTGGGAAATGTTGTTTTGGTCCAATATCTTTTTATCAGTCTTGCTCGCTGTATAAACTGGAGTAACAATTTACAAACGGAAGATGAAAGATGGAACTGTTAAATGATATTAAAAGCTTGTTGGTTACCTTTACAGGTTATGGCTATGACTTTGAAACAACAAGTCTGATTACGGAACTGTCACTGAAAGCTTTGAAGCCGGATGGAAAACTACTTGCCAGGGTAAGTTATGCCAGCTTGCAAGCAACACAGCAAGGTATAGAAATGTAACAGAAATTTTAAAACCTGAACCAACTTAATTGGTTAGCCTAAATAGTAAATACGTTTATAATTTGGAACATCATTGATACTCCGATCCCCATGATCAATCGGGAACATTTGAAATGCTTGTTAATGTAGAATAACATACATTGCCTGTCAGGGTCCCAGATTCGATGTCATCTCTTGGGCGCCCTTCCCCACATTTCGGAAGTGCAGCTAACTGTTTCACTGTACAAAATTTGGTCGTCCATCTCAAAATTTGGTCGTCCATCTCAAAATTTGGTCGTCCTTCTCAAAATTTGGTCGTCCTTCTCAAAATTTGGTCGTCCATCTCAAAATTTGGTCGTCCTTCTCAAAATCTGGGCGTCCTTCCCAAAGTCTAGGCGTCCCCGGCAATAGGACGACCGGGAATCTGGGACCCTGTTACCTGTACATGAAATCTTCGCTGCAACACTACCTTATTTCTTCTTTCAGGGAAACTGTCTCAGTGCGGCTGAGTACCGAGAGAGCTTTGAAAAAGACATTAAAACTGTTGGCTGTGAATTCAAGAGGAAGGATGTATATGTGCCCTCTTTCCATGAAACGTATCCTTTTGTGTGAAAATTTTATCTAGATTCAGATTGATCAGGGAGTCATTTGGTGTGGTAAGTCTGTGGATGGGAGACCACTTGATTTAAGTTCTAGGGTGTGGTTGCAACCTTCAAGTTTATGTGGCAATTATGAAATTCTTGATAGATTTTGTCCTGTTATGTAGTCATTGCCACTCTTATCTCATGTTTCATTCTTTCCCAATGCCTCTGAAATGGTTGTTGTATATGTTTATAATATATTTTCTATTTCCCTGTTTTGATGCGTAACATGCTTTGGACTTTTCTCACCTATCAACTCTCATGGGAAGCTGGCACTTGCCTGAGAGGGCTTTAATTCTCTGTACCTTCTGACCTAGCCAATTGTTGTATTATTATTTTGGTATACCCTTCTTCTTATGATATATATATATTCCTTGACCGGTCCAGTTATTGTCTGTATGAAATTTGGCACGGCTGCTGAGGATGACCCTTGAAAGAAAATCCTTGAAGGATTCAGAAGAAAGAAGAAGTCGCCTCATTAAATATATATATTGGAATATGCATCATCATTTGTTGGATGAGATACTATCATATCTCTATTATGAGATTCTATATATATATCTCTTTACATTTTTCATCATTAGATTTTATCCTTATGATTGAGCTTTGATACTATTGTATGATAGGAATGTTATTATACATAAGCATTGTTGTATTAATCCCTTTACATCAACTAAAACATTAGATGTTTTACCTTTATGCAATTTTCATGCTATATATTCACAGCATTATCACGATATCTGCTTATACTCAAAAGAGATTGGTAACTGTTATATATATACTATGTGACCTTTGTTACTGTTGTCCATTCAACGTGACAGGTCTCTGCTGGCATCTTTCACAATCATTTGTGTTGAATCTCCGTGTGCTAGTCTTTCCTCAATCATTATTACGTTTATATGTCTTCGTTCATAGCACACCTTTTAGGTCCAAATTTCCTTTTTGGTAACTGGAAATGATATAAGGTGTGCTAAATTATTATAAGTATTGTCAAGTCACCGTTTGACTGCTTAGACCCTTATTCAAGGGAACCACATTTGATTAATTACTTAGGTTTTGAATCATATTTCCAATGTGTGTGATATTTTTTCTAATTTTAATTATAAGTTTTACTTACATTAAGTATTTCCGAGTGTTGTTGATTGATAAGTTGATCTAGTCTCCCTGTGATTTACTGAAGATCTCTCATTGTTGCATTTTGACATTGTTGAATGGCCTCTGGTTAGTATAGTGTTACTAGTATTATTTCTGAAGAGCCTTTACTTATTGTCTGAGGTCGGTGTTTTTGCATCTATGCAACTTGACATTAATACTCTACAATATTTTATTTATTGAAATGGTCTCAGTATTTGTACATTTATGATATTGTTAAGACAAACTATTAACTTTCATTTGCTCAGTTGATGTTAAGGCCACACATAATTGATCTTTAGCTTCTCGGATTCCTCTTAAGGCCCTTTTTCTAGGGTCGGTCGGTAGGACAAAAAAAAAAGGTGAAAAAAAAAATTTTATAATGTCAAAAAAATTTGGTTTTTTTTTTCAATTTTTTTTTTCCATCGGCAGGAAATCTATTGTGTCGGCGGGTCCGCGAAGCTAAGAATCAATTATGTGTGGCCTAACTAGAATTTCTAGAATCTCCTGTTTTTTTTTACCTGCATAGTATTTTATTGTTGGATTATCTGCTGTGTTTTTTCATATTTTTATTAAGCTGTTGGGATTTTTAATTGTTTTAACTTTATTGTTGTAAAGTTTATAATTTTTCCAATTTGATGAGTCTTTTAGAATTGCAATTACTTTCAATTCCTGTGTGGTCATGAGTGACTTACAAAATAGTTCCTTTTCAATTCTACTGCATTGGAATGTATACATCTATTCGAAATGGGATTGTTCTACTTCTTAGACAATCTAGGTAAATGGAAGGGTTTTGTCACTTGTACCTAGCCACCTAGTGTATGATGCAGCTGCACAAAAGTAGATATATTTATTGAGGTAATTTAGATACAAAACTTAGAGGTCATATGCCTACTTCACTGATATTTAGGTTCAGTTTGTCTACTGTCGCATTTTAGCAGAACTATAGTACAATAAAACATTGTTACATCATTTAGCTCAGGACATGTTTCATGCACAAAAATGGGCCAGTAAAAAGTTTGTCTCCAAACGAAAAGCAATGTTTTAATCATAACAGCAGGTTGTTTGATTACCTCCCAGTTAGACTTTACTTGTTGTTACCATGAGCTACTCTGTTGCCATTGATTGATAAATTCTAATAAAACTTTTATGCCTTACGAATCATGTACTTCAGATCTTATAATATTCCTAG
The DNA here is from genome assembly GCA_026936325.1 of Platynereis dumerilii. Taxonomy (NCBI): domain Eukaryota; kingdom Metazoa; phylum Annelida; class Polychaeta; order Phyllodocida; family Nereididae; genus Platynereis; species Platynereis dumerilii. Next base: position 108,246,216 of record JAPTHN010000001.1, on the reverse strand, counting down.
GAGATCTCTTAATGAATTTTGAATTGAATTTTGAATTGAATTTGAATTGAATTGGAGCTATCATCTTTGGTGTCTTGCAGCCTTTAGGCCCTACAGTACTACAACTGGAGAGTTACTGAAATATTAAAGAGCTCTTATTATGAGCTTGTGAATATCATCAAATGTGTTCTGTTGTTTGGTAATTAAGGCCTAAGTTTGCAAGTATTCTGTCCATTATATATTGAAACAAAAAGAAAAATTTGCTGGCATGGGTGTTAAACAATTTTAGTATTAAAATACTCAGCTGTAAGTTGTAACTTATGAGTATGTAATTATGAGTATGTGATTGTCATCAAAAAGAGTAATAACAGCTTCGAGATTAAGTTGATGTCCAGCCCTGGTAATTGCACTCTTCACATTTTGACTGCATATGTAACTTTTATGTACAGATAGGCCTAATGCTGTTCTGTCATGATAAATCTCCCATGACTCTTGGTCAAATTTGGCTTCTGTAAGGTAGGTTTTTTCTTTGCATGAAAGAAACATTTTCTGGTATGTTGTCTGAATAAATGGTCTCTTTAAAGTTTGAAGTGCAAATTAATTTCATAAAGTCCTGTAATAGGTCATCCGAAAATAAGCATTGTTTCTGTCCCTTCTGATCCTGGAAATGCATTCGAGTTCTGTGTGAAGTGTCCTCAGTTCTTGGGCTTGTTCCAACCCAACTTGTCTCAGATGGCTCCATTGAGTTTTGTGCTCAGTTTCTGGATTTTTAAACTGAAGTCGGGATTTGTGTATGACAAAAAAGGAAAGATAGTGGGCATAGATGTTTCGGTATTAAATTACTCTTCTATAAGTTTTGACTTACGCCTGCTTCTGGATGCCACTGGCTTTGCAAGTTGAACGATGATATCTTCATTGTCAATGTCATAGAGTATGTGATTGTCATCAAAATTGGTATTTTTAAATTATTGTGTAAAGTAATGTAAATATCCATAGATTTGGTCAAGTTTATGTCCACTTCTTTTCGCAATGGCTCGGATCACATTTGGGTTCTTGTGTAACTTTAATGTAACATGCTGTCTCGTCTCACTCTTAGCCAAATTTGGCTTTGGAAAGTTTGCTACACTGAAGGCTTCATTCTTCTTGCAACAAAGAAACAGTTCTTGGTGTATTTCTCAATTAAAATGATCAAAACTAGACATTGTTCGCAGCGCACGAAAACACTACATGTACCAGTATGCTGAAGGCCATGTATAAGTCCGAGCATTGCTTCTGGAATATTCCAGAATGCAACAAATCAAGAGTCTTAATTCTAACCATTGCAAGTGTGTCTCTAAATAGCCCACAGGGTTCCCACAGTCATGGAAAGTCAGGGAAAGTCATGGAAAAAAAATAGTGGTCATGGAAAAGTCATGGAAAGTCAAAATATTTTGAAAAGTCATGGAAAATTCAAATTTTGAATACGATTCACGCTAAAGGTTAACACATTTGGGGCTTATGGTAGTTGGATGGTTGATCGGATGGCCGGACAGTGTACGATGGTCATTGCGTGAATTCGTTTTGGGGTGAATTGGGGTGAATCTCAACATCAATGAGTAAGACATTAGTCATGGAAAATCTGAAAATTGGTCATGGAAAGTCATGGAAAAGTCATGGAATTCCCGTCGTAAGATTTTGTGGGAACCCTGAGCCCAATCAGGTGCAGATGAGACATAAAACTATGGTGGTCTCTGGTCCCAGTTGTAGTTTTGGATTTTGCAAATCCAGGAGCCAATTTGTGAGAAATTCTTAAAACAGTATCATTGCCAACCTGAAAGAACTTATTCCTTGTAAATTTTCACTGCGCCATGTGTACACTGTACAGCTCCTGAGGGATAAGGATTTGACCAGTTGTTGTTGCTTGCAAACGAGCTGTTGTAGCCAGTCATTTTACTGTGCCGCCTATTCCAAAGATGGAGGCTTGGTCTGGTGGTAGCAATATGCTAGGCTGCCAATTGCTGGGTCCAGGGTTAGAATCAAGCTCTTGCCGGGTCACCCGGTCCTATGTTGGACGACTTTTTTGCGATGTTTCCAAACTGTTCTACCGGGTCCTGGCAGAATTTGTGGGTCAAAACATATCGCACCCCTTGACCCAGCATATACTGGGTTGCCTCAGAAATTGCTGTAACTGAAAAAAAAAGAACAAGCACTTAGTTAACCGATGTCATTGTACCGGGTATTATCTGTGAAACCAGCTTCATGTGAATTATAACATTGACTTGCAATGGTTTGTGACAAATTACAATCATTTAATATTGCTGTTTAATATTGACTGATATCACTGTTAAGATTAAATCAAAATATATATAACAGTAATATTAGCTCCGCATGAACGAGGAGTGTGAAAAAACTCAACAATTTGACATCCTTCGCCTGATGGTTGTGTCTTCCTCCTGTCCTAATTAGCCTACCAAGTGCATAAATACAGGACATAAAGCTCAATCATCCATCCATTCCGGACACCCTAATCTTTTGTACATAAGTCATAGTTGACGTTGTCGGCAGAGTACTGGATGAATCCCTAAAAATGAGAAAGATCAGTACCTTCAGCAACTGCAACACATTTCTGAAAATTCTCAACTTCTTGATAGCTGCAACAAAATCCATGTTTGTGCAATGTGTCAATGAAGAACTTCGATGCAAATTGGTGATGGAGCTGGATTCCAAGTCCAATTTAAAGTGATGCAAACACTGCTCGTTTGTGGATGGCTCAAACGATTGTGTTGTTTTCCTCTTGGAGTGTCTGAACTCTGTTTCTTCCTGAATCCTTTCTTGAAAAGAAACCCTTTGCCTCCGACGTCTCCATGCAGCCATGTCCTGTTTCTGTCTAGACTTTTTTACTGTTCTGTTTAGCCAACTGAGCAAGCTGTTATTTCTTCTGCTTTGCAGGTATACAAGCAAGAAATTTAGAAAATTGATGGCAGAAGTAATAAAATAACACGGTCAAATGGACGATTATGACTTTCAACAACCTCCCAGCTGACAAAACTGGTGGTTAACTGAGAGTTATCACGTGAAATTGCCCCTCAGTTATCACGTGGAAAACTGATAGGTTATTGCAAATGCTAACCACGTGATTTTGTCACCAGTTAACCACGTGATTTTCTGGGGGCAATCTTCACCAGTTAACCACATGATTTTCTGGTGAATATCTTCACCAGTTAACCACGTGATTTTCTGGGGGGCAATCTTCAACAGTTAACCACGTGATTTTCTGGGGGGCAATCTTCACCAGTTAACCACGTCATTTTCTGGTAGATATCTTCACCAGTTAACCACGTGATTTTCTGGTAAATATCTTCACCAGTTAAAATTATTTGAGAAGAGGCAAAATCTCCAACTGGTTAACTTGGCTCTTCATCGAGCCAGTCAACTTGGACTGTTTCAAGCAATAACTTGGGCTGCAATAGCTGTAGGGCTGAAGTAAAGCCACAAGAACTTGCTGAAAATTTCTCACAACCAGTGTGATGCAGTGAGTCTCTTTTCAGTCTTCTTGATGGGTTACCAGAATCAAAGATTGCAGTCGTACATGATTCATATTTCGGATGACTAGTCTTTTGTAATAATATCCAATATGTGCTCCTTTTTGAGCTAATAAGTTTCGTTCTGCCATATACTGTGCATTAATTCAGATTTATAAATCATAATCATTTGTTTAATTAGTTTAAACTCAGTTAAATAAACTTAGTGCGGAACTCGGTAAACAGCTGTGTTTCTAGTACAGGTGGCTCCATCTATATTTCTAGGGGCAATCTTCACCAGTTAACCACGTGAAGAAAAACATGTGATAACTCTCAGTTATGTCATGAAGATAGTCAAGTGATAATCTGGTGAAGTTCATCACGTGGTTATCCTGTGAAAGTGCTGGGGAGTTTTTTCACGTGAAGAAAAACACGTGATAACTCACAGTTATGTCATGAAGATGGTCAAGCGTTAATCTGGTGACATTCATCACGTGGTTATCCCATGAAAATGTTGGGGAGTTTTTTCACGTGAAGAAAAACACGTGATAACTCTCAGTTATGTCATGAAGATGGTAAAGCGTTAATTTGGTGACATTCATCACGTGGTTATCCCGTGAAAATGTGAGAGTTTTTCTCACGTGAACACAAACACGTGATAACTCTCAGTTATGTCATGCTCACCAGTTTCCCCCCGTGTTTATCACGTGAACTTCACGTGCATTGTCAGCTGGGCTATTGGTACTGACAGATATCCTGCCCACCTTCTGCTTCCCTTTCTTGATGAGTATTAAATTATTAGTGTCATGAACAGTATTGGAGCCCTCGAGGCCGGTCTTACTTTGAGGGAATTGATTTTCAGACTGTACAACTCTTGGCCGACAACTTCCTTGTTTTTCATAATACCCCGGAAAGCCTGCCATTTGACTTCTGGTACCCTAGTGTAGGCGTGCTCACACAGCCTCAGCTGGCTTTCTTGATTCTCTGAAAGGATAGCCACAATTTCTGTGAAAATATGACTTGCCCGAATTCCACTTTGGGATCATCTCCAGGTTGACATAAGGTCCAGGACAAGTTATGTATATTTCTCCTGTTTTGACGAGATTGAGACTTTTTTTGCTAAGATGTGTCTGTCTTTTGCTTGTTTGATCTAGGAATGATATCAATATGTCATTATATGCCTGAGGAAAGTTGTAAATGTAAAAAAAACGTATTTCATTGCAGTAATGACAGGGCTGCTCTTGTAACAAATTGTAAACTGGTAGGATGTATCACAGGGGATATGAACAAATTTTTGTATGTTATATACTCAGCCCCTATTGAATGTAAATGGATGAAATTTGGTACACATGTAGCCTTTATGGTCTAGTTGTGCCTTTTGATGGTTTGATTGATGGAACTTTTGTAATTTTTGAAATATTGAGCAAAATATTAAAAAAATGATTTTTTTCGTTTCTTGGCTAGGACTCGGCCCCTATTGCATGCACATTAGGGTGTGGCTGGTCCCCCAACAAATCTTAATATTCAAGGCATCCCTCATTACTTTTTTTTGGGCATGAGGTTCATCACAAAGAGTGTTTCTGCCAAGTTTCATCAAATTTGAACATTGCCCTAGGGTGGCTCGTTTGAGTTGAAAATTTGAAGAAAAACGCAAATTGTGCCAAATCGAAGGCATGCTAAATGGTTTCTCCTTGTTCAACCATCATCAAGAAACATACAATATAACATCAAATCATGATTAATATAATTGCTATGTAATTTATGACCACAATAAAACTTGCACTACAGTCCTATACCATCCATAAGTATCTTGTTTATTCTCTCAAAATGCCTAACGTTTTGTGCTCAATTTCTCACACGTGACAAACTTACTGGTACTGCTGCTAGTTCTTGTCTTGACAGATTTAATAACATCAGAGACTAGTTTTACTCCTCTGAACAATTATTACAGGCTTATAAAGTCTCAATAACTTTCTTGTCATTGGCGTATATAAGAATCAAGAGTGTCTCATGAGATAACCAGGTCATCCGAGAGACTAGTTAACATCCTCCCGGTACAGATCAAGAAAATGCCTACAATCTTGAGATTTTAACATTTCCCTACATACATTGTACATGTACTCCAGATGGTGAAATGATGCTTTGAAAAAAGCATTTCATATCTTCAAGGATAGTGCTTATAGCATGAGCTGCCTTTCTCTACTCCTTGTTTGGTAAATTCACATAAAAAAGAATGTTGGGCGTGATATTCGATGAGATGTTTCACACAATTATTATTCAATTTAAAATGTGTTTTGAGCAACAACCTCATCAATTTCTTAATATTTGGGTAAATGGCTGGTGAGCAACAAATCATTCAAAGGGGGAATAGCATTCATGCTGCCAAAGAACCACAGTAGGTGAGGACAATGAAGTTAGCAAATTATTTGATTTTCATATGACTTTTCTCTCTGACTTTTTGAGGAATAACTATTTTCAAAGCATATCCTGTTTCCCCATCCACCTGGCCTTGTGAGTGGCCCTTGGCTTATTTATAGCATTCAATACTTGCCATGTACAGTACAAGAAATTAGGTCAGAACCAGTTCCAACAACTCTATGTCTGTAATCTTCTAAAATTTGTTAATCTCTTCCTTGAAATGGTTCTGTAAAGTAAAACTTTACTGCCTTTGCCCAGTGGGAGAAGGATCTGGTGGAGGTAGAAAACTAAGCATGGTATGTCTTTATATATATATATATAAAGGATAAAAAGTTTCCCAAAATTTCCACATTAGATATTGTCACTTTCATTTCCAGCCAACCCCATATTTTTGACAGCATGAATCCTCCAACATGTTTCCTATAGTGCACCAGAAGCTATTCCTAACTGGTTCTGGATGCACACACAGACAGCTTCTAAGATGACCTGCCAAAAAATCATGTGGTTCTTTTTCGCCCTTAAAATGAAGTATTTTATCATTACTAAATTAGTTCTGATTGCTGTATGAATGGATTAGATTAAGGTAAATCATGATAGTATGATAGGAAAAAAGGCAATGCAAGTTGAAACTCCAACTTGTGACTTTCTGGGTTTGTCTCTTATATCCTGTGGGGGCTTCAAGATAATTTTAAAGAGCAGTCTGACAAGTTTGGGTGCTTCAGTGGTAGCTTGTCTCAATGCTGCTCAAGAGGCTCAATATATTGGCGTGATTGATGGAACCTTGAATAGAAATACTGGTTTGGTGTGCCATAAAAGAAATTTTTAGCACTTCTTCTCTACTTCTCTACAGTTGGGCCATTCGGTCTAAGTCTGAGGCCCTGTGTCTCAGGTATTTGCTCTGCCTATTATTATTGCCTGTATTATAAACAACAGTACAACCCAAAATTAGGTCAGAACATTTTCTGTCAGAAGTCCTCTGTTTACCTATTTTGCCCTCCTTTCTCCTCTCCATCTCAAATCTCCTTACAACCACTTTTGACTCCTCACAACTGTTACAACCATAGCTCATATTAAAAACTCTATTAAGACAGCTATCAGTGCAATTGCAATTAGCAAAGGGGCACAATCTCAAAGAAATTACCTGCTAAGGCCAATAAAACTCAATATTGGTCGACTCAACATCCACTATTTGTTATATTCTACACCAAAATTTTCAGACTTTACTTTTTTTTTCAACAAGCAGACTGAAAATTATCTATCTATCTATAATTCTATATAATAGATCTAGCTATCTATCTAGCTATTTATCTATCTGTCTATCTAGCTATCTATCTATCTGTCTACCTTGCTATCTACCTATAGATCTATCTATCAAAACCTTCCTCCTACTCAACAGACAATCATGATTTTTTTTAAATTATTTACTCTTTTGAGTCTTTTATTCCTTTTTGTAGAAAACGTTTTTAAATTGTTCTTTTTAACTACTTTGGTATATTACTTTAATGCGTAAACTATTTTTATGATCTATTTTTAAGTTTTTAAACATTGTCTGTGTGTTGCCAAATCATTGCAATCAGGTCATCTTGCTCTTTAATTGCTGGTTGTTCAATGACATTGATTTGTGTGAACTGCAAAAAGTTTTATTCTGGGGGTGTCATTTCAATTGGAATTTGGTCAATTATATCTTGATAGCAATTAGCATAATATCCTTCAACGGCAATTGTGAATTTGATTGGAATAAAAATCAATACAATTAAATGAAAGATTGTGTCCTGTCGTTCATTTGACAAAAGTGCAGGTGCACTGAGGACGCCAATATAGCCTAAAGGCGCCAATAACACTCTCCACACGCCAATATCGTTATTTATTGGCGTGGCACGTGATTGATCTCGCGTCATCTGATTGGCTCACAAATTTTGGTGTAGAATATATTGCATTTATATGCAGCTGATAAAATGCATGATGAAAAACCGACCTCCCACAAATGGTCATAGCAGATCCTGTCAGTGTTCTTGCAAGATTTCACGATCATCACATCTCGCATTAGTTTGCCATATTTTTTTTGAAGTGTCTCGTCGTTGGGGAACCTGTGTTCAATTCTGGATATACCCTGTACCTTGTCTGTTCCTTGTCTGTTGCCACAACCCGGAATAGAAAAACAGGACCCGTCATTTTCAGGTTTTTTCCTCCCTATCTTGAACTGCTTCACGCTTGATGCCCTGTTTGTAAACAAACAACCGGATTTTACTGGCCGTCGGGCTCACTTGCTAAAAACATTGAGCTCGGTAAACATAGTCATTGTTTTCATCAAGGTTGTCAGTCGAAGTTTGCGATTCTCGTGTGTTACCTGATTTTGCAGCAAAGCAGGGAGGGCAAATGTGAAATAATGAAAAGAAATCGTAAGTAACAACACTTTTAATTACAAATTTATGATGATTGTTGAATTGATGAATTGTTATGTCTTGTTACCATGGGAGGGGGCAAAATCAGAAAGTTGTTGTGATAATTGGGAATTGGTAATTCTGTTGTCTGTTAGCTGTCATGCAAGTTTGTGGAGAAGGTATTAGACATGGTAAAGCTAAGTTTAATGTATTTTATTGATGTTTTACCATTCTGAATGTTTTGGCGATCTCATGAACCACGAGGAAGAACATTTAATTGGGCGTGTGCCTTTTACAAAAAAATTATCTTCAGACCATTTGTCGAGGTCATTGTGCCTGGCTGAAGTGTTTGAAAAATACAAATTGTCGCACTTGGAGTGTGCCCAATAGCTGCAGTATTTTTTGCTGCAGCAAAAGGCATGAACAGTTTAATTTATTGTCCTCATCTGCACCATGTTTCACTTTGCATATTTGTAGGTGTTCTTAGTGGACCGGCTTATTGCCCTAGCAGCCGTGGCAACCCTTGGAAGGATGGGCGACCTCAGAGCAGCATGTTGATGACCCCCGTCGTCTGGAGTGGGATCGGCGGCCCCTCCCTCCACACATCTTCACTCGCTGGAATTGGAATTCTTACTTTAAGGGGATTGATTTTCAGACTATACAACTCTTGGGTGACAACTTCCTTTGGTTCCATAATACCCCAGAAAGCCTGCCCTTTGACTCCTTGTACCTTAGTGTAGGCGTGATCCATGGCCTCATCTGGCTTTCTTGGTTCTTCGAAAGGATAGCCACAACTTCTGTAAAAGTATGACTTGCCCAAATTCCACATGGAGATTTCCAGGTTGACATACTGTTAGAGTCCAGGACAAGTTATGCCTATTTCTCCTGCTTTTTTGACGAGATTGAGACTTCTTTACCAATACTTGTCTGTCTTTTGCTTGTTTGATCTAGGAATGATAGCAATATGTTGCTTCCCATCTCGTCCTGGTTTAAGTTTGTCCTTTCATATTTTCCACATAGTTGTATCAACACTGACTTCGTTAAATGTTCATTATATGCCTGAGGAAAGTTTTGAATGTGGCAAAATACCTTATTTCATTGCAGTGATGACGGCTGCTCTAGTAAACAAGAAAAGTACCCTTAAAAAAGGGTACTGTATCGATCTTACCATGAACCTGAGGACATAAGGCATGTAATAAAAAGTGTTAATATGTAAAAGGAGTTTGTTTCATATATGTAAAAGTCTGACCTAACTAAGGATGTATGAAATAAAAGTAAACTTCAGTTATTTCAGCAACCTAAAAAAAGTTAAGTTCAGTCATATAAAAATATCAGCAAATATACCCCCTACAAAAATAATCCTGGATATGCCACCGGCTTGTTGTTCACACTGGGTTTTAGATACTTCTCATTGTAACAGCGTTGTGCGCCGAAACGGCCTTTGCGAACTTAATATTGCAAATAAAGCAAAATGAATAAGTGCATTGAATTCGGAGGAGTTTACTTGATATATTCAGGTTTTTAAATTTTGAAAATCGGATGTGTATTAAGGTTTTTAGAGCCAGTTTTTCATTGAAAATGATATACACAATATTTGATGACGTTTCACACGCAAAAAGTTTCACGAACGAAATTCCTTATCTTGTAGAATCGATGTATTGTTAAGAATACTTATATATAAGATTTTTTATAGGTTAAGACATCGATACAAAAATTGTAAAGATATTGATTGCCTCTATGATAGTGATCAATGAATTAAATTTTCTGGTTAGATTGTAGGATATATATACATAATTTAATTGCATCAAAAGACAGTAACTGCATGTAGTCATGTCCTGTTTCTGTCTAGACTTTTTGTATACATTGCCGACGGGTATTGTAGTTAATTTGGGAAAATTTATTCGACGGGCGGGCGGGCGTCCGGATAACGGGCATCCCACTTGTGTATTGGGAGTAATGCCAAAACTATGGGATGTGTACTTTTTATTTTTCTGACATTATTGTATCTTTTATCCTAGTTGTGCCTTTTAGGGCTTTAATCCACATGAGACTATTACTTTTCCCACAATTATTGAAAAATGTGAAAAAATATTTTTTTGTGTATTGGGTGTCAAGCCAAAACTATGGCATGTATATTTATCATTTTTGGGTAAATATAGTATCTTTTATCCCAGTTGAGCCTTTCATAGGTCTAATTCCCATGACATAAATACTTTTCTCACAATCATTGAAAAATGTGAAAATTGTTTTTTTTTGTTTCTTGGACAGAACTAAAAAACTGCTGTACTTTTGACACTGCAATTTGCATATTGTATGCATTAAATACTCAAGATGTATTTTTTGTGGGTCTAAATGCTATGCGAAAGTTGAACGGATGACAATTTACTAAAAATATGACAAAATACTATTATTTTAAACCTGTATGATTCAGTCAATTTTTTTTGTTAAATCTATGAAATTTTCCAATTAGGTGTCTGACTTATGTCTCTTTAAACTTCTCAACTCAGTTGGAATGTTGGTCCAATGAATTTTTATAAAAACCCAAAAATTAGAAAAAATCACAATTTTCCAACATTTCTGTGTGAAAAGCCTAAATGGTAATGGGTAAATTATTTAACTTTGAAGCTTATTGTAGTTAGCCACACTATGGACTAATATTCACAGCCATTGCATGAGTTATTTCAAATTTTTCTGTTGAAATTTATGATTTAAAATGCAAACAATTGTTAAAATGTCTATTTACTCTCCATTTCATTCTGATGTCATACCAGTCATTGACATTTTTTTGTCGAAATAAACCTGACATGTTTCAAATCATCATAATGCTAATTTTGAACAATTTGACTTTTTTTTTCACAACAGAGGTCAATATTAACAAAATTAGATAAACATGAAGGATTTTCAGATAATCGTATATCAGTAAATATTTGGCCCTGGTCAATCAAATTTGCCTCAATAATGTCTCAATTTGACATTTTGTACCACTCCTCATCAAATATTATCAATAGGAAATATATAAATTTTCTTTATGTGGACTTTCAAAGCACAAATTAAGTATATTCAAAAAAATGCATTTGTTTGTTAATATTTTAAAATGTTGACACTAGTTATTATAACTTTATGCTAATATCTAAACTAAGTGATTTATTTTAGAAGATAAAGTAATGTCAGCCCCTTTTATTTAGTTATTAGCTTGAAAATTAAATGTGAATGAATCAGACAGACTGGCTTTTGTTGAATGGAGCACTGGAGAAGTCTTGATTATGTAATGTTTGGTCAGAGGGTAATTGTCTTCCCTGCTAATCCTTTCAATGACTGAAGTCAAGATCACTGGAGTAAAAACTTCAGTGAGTATCAGGCTTGGCTGCTCCATGTCTCTATCTGAATTGTGTAACTGTTACATAATCTTATGTCAGTCACAGTTGGTGGTTAAGTGTCTGGCTAATATGCAGAACACATCAAAAGCAGCAGTCATGAAATATTGAGATATTTTAATGAAGAAAAATGCTTTCAAAATATAATTTTCCAAAATCTCCTTTTATTAGTTAAAATCTAATATACTTTATTCTGCAAATTTTCATTTTATTTTACTTTATTTTTCTTCCCTAAAATGGCTATATGTATGTTTGTATGTAGTTTATTGTCCAAAGGACCAATTTACGAAAAGATACAGTCTTGAAATAACACAAATGAATCCTTTTAAAATTACAAATTAGGTGACAGTAAACACAATGTGTATGATAATTTGTGGAAATTTAGAATGTTCACATAGACAGGTCGGTAAATAGTGTTAGTACTATACAACACATGAAACATACGGTAATATATGAACAAATACCAAGAATACTAGAATGTCACTGAAAATTTACTATATATTTTAATATAAATGCAGAGGTTTATTGTGACACCTCTGTTTATCACTTATACATGTACATGTAAATGGGAAATTGTGACTTTCAACAATCCATTGGTACTGATAAATATCCTGCCTACCTTCTTCTTCCCTGCCTTGAAGAATATTAAATTATTAGTATAATGAATAAGAAATATTGCATTTATATGCAGCTGATAAAATACATCATGAAATGCCAACCTCCCACAAATGGTCAGAGCAGATCCTGACAGTGTCAGTGCAGGCCAGTAGCCAGGAATTATTTTGGGGGGGTCCTTTTTAGAGAAAAGATGGACTTTATTGCGAGCACCGAAGGTGCGACGCCATACTAGGGGGGTCTGGGGGCATGCCCCCCCAGGAAAATTTTGGAGAAAGTAATGAAAATGGTGCATTTTGAGCCCTTCTGATCATGGTGAGGGCAATCAATTTTATCCTTAGGACAAACTGCAGTTGTACTTATTCACACAAAAAATCCTGCGTCATTGTGCCTCCCTCCTAATTATTTATTAGTAATGGCCTTCATAGTGTTAGGATATATATTTCTACTGATTTCGCACCTTGTATTTCTGGATTAAACTTAACAGTAGGCCTACATTTTGTGACTCGAAAATAATGTTTGAAAGACACATCAAAATTCTCCTGGCCAATGAGGGGGGTCTGGGGACACCTACATGTAAAAGCAGCTAGCAAATGGTACCCAAATGCCTGGAGATACTGAAAAATCTGGAGTATCAGTAATTCCATCATGATATGGGACCTACATGAATATAGCATAATTATGTTCTGTCTCTACCTGCTCTCTCTATGCCTTCTCCCAAGCTCTTGCCTCTTCTTTGTACATGTAACTCTTTCTGATGTCTGCCTCCTCCCATCTAGTCTACCCTCATTCTCCTACTCTGCATCTGCTTTAGCCAAGGCCTATACCTCTTTCCACTCTGCAATCTCCCTCTCTTGTCTCCTCCCTAGCTTCTGCCTCCTCCAGGCTCCTCCTCCCTCTCCACCATATCAGATTAGTATTTTTGGTCTTGCTCCAGTTCCTGTCTCTTTCCTACAATGTAGCTCTTGGCTCCTTGGATTGTTCTTGCTTCCTCAATCTCCCATGCCCTGACTGCCTCTTCCCTCTATGAGTATGATTCCTCCATCTGTCTCCTCCCTCTCTCCTTTCTCACATTCCGACTCCTGCTCTTGTCTCCTTACTACAATGTAGCTCTTGGCTCCTTAGATTGCTCTTGCCTCCTCCCTCTCCCATGCCCTGACTGCCTCTTCCTTCTATGAGTATGATTCCTCCATCTGTCTCCTCCCTCTCTCCTTTCTCACATTCCGACTCCTGCTCTTGTCTCCTTCCTACAATGTAGCTCTTGGCTCCTTAGATTGCTCTTGCCTCCTCCCTCTCCCATGCCCTGACTGCATCTTCCCTCTATGAGTATGATTCCTCCATCTGTCTCCTCCCTCTCTCCTTTCTCACATTCCGACTCCTGCTCTTGTCTCCTTCCTACAATGTAGCTCTTGGCTCCTTAGATTGCTCTTGCCTCCTCCCTCTCTCATGCCCTGACTGCCTCTTCCCTCTATGAGTATGATTCCTCCATCTGTCTCCTCCCTCTCTCACATTCCGACTCCTGCACTTGTCTCCTTCCTACAATGTAGCTCTTGGCTCCTTAGATTGCTCTTGCCTCCTCCCTCTCCCATGCCCTGACTGCCTCTTCCCTCAATGAGTATGATTCCTCCATCTGTCTCCTCCCTCTCTCCTTTCTCACATTCCGACTCCTGCACTTGTCTCCTTCCTACAATGTAGCTCTTGGCTCCTTAGATTGCTCTTGCCTCCTCTCTCTCCCATGCCCTGACTGCCTCTTCCCTCAATGAGTATGATTCCTCCATCTGTCTCCTCCCTCTCTCCTTTCTCACATTCCGACTCCTGCTCTTGTCTCCTTCCTACAATGTAGCTCTTGGCTCCTTAGATTGCTCTTGCCTCCTCCCTCTCCCATGCCCTGACTGCATCTTCCCTCTATGAGTATGATTCCTCCATCTGTCTCCTCCCTCTCTCCTTTCTCACATTCCGACTCCTGCTCTTGTCTCCTTCCTACAATGTAGCTCTTGGCTCCTTAGATTGCTCTTGCCTCCTCCCTCTCTCATGCCCTGACTGCCTCTTCCCTCTATGAGTATGATTCCTCCATCTGTCTCCTCCCTCTCTCACATTCCGACTCCTGCACTTGTCTCCTTCCTACAATGTAGCTCTTGGCTCCTTAGATTGCTCTTGCCTCCTCCCTCTCCCATGCCCTGACTGCCTCTTCCCTCAATGAGTATGATTCCTCCATCTGTCTCCTCCCTCTCTCCTTTCTCACATTCCGACTCCTGCACTTGTCTCCTTCCTACAATGTAGCTCTTGGCTCCTTAGATTGCTCTTGCCTCCTCTCTCTCCCATGCCCTGACTGCCTCTTCCCTCAATGAGTATGATTCCTCCATCTGTCTCCTCCCTCTCTTCTTTCTCACATTCCGACTCCTGCACTTGTCTCCTTCCTACAATGTAGCTCTTGGCTCCTTAGTTAGGCCTACTCTTGTCCCTCTCTCTCTCCTCTGCCCATCTTGCCATTTTTGCTCTTTCTGCCCCCCCCCCCCCTCTTGGCACCGTTTCTCTCTCTGTCTTGCACCTGATTCCTAGTTTTTTGTTTGTTTTGTTGCTTTTGGATAGATTATGTAGATTCTCGTCATTAATCATTGCTGATGAAAAAGGAGCCAAGTGGACCAAAACCAACTTTCAAAGACAGGGCCAAAACACTCCCAACACTATCATTGTTACATACATGCATGGAAATATACGTCAACTGCAACTGTATGTGTTGGAAGAGTTCTTAGATTGGACCACAGCCGTATTTCCTAGCCAGGAGATGTACTTACTGTAGACGAAAAACGAGTACTTACAGAAATGCTGTTGGTGACCATGCATCAAAGACCTCACAAGAAGCCCTATCAAACACATTGAAATAAGCTGTCAACTTGTCATTGAGCAACTTGTGACCTCATTGATACTCAGTTGGTCACTCCCTTCTCCCTTTGATAGTATTGCAAATATAGGATATATGACCTCATAAAGTGCTTGTGAGAGAATAAACATTTCATGGATAGGGCTATGACCTCACAATGAACATTTCAGTCCAATTCTGTTTTTTGTCTACTGCAAACAGATGAGACAACAGTCACAACACTGGACACTTCAAAAACACAAAACTTATGTAGATGGTGCAGTAAGTTTCCAGGCGACAAACATGGAAAATCAGGGGAATTTTTTTTTTATTGAGTTTGATTGTGTTCAACGCTGCACAAACTGACGGCATGCAGACAGAATGGTATTGCTCTTTTTGAGAATATGTGCCACAACTGTACATGTAATTTGACAAGGGCCAACTTTTAGAGATTGGACCACTGGTCCAATATTGGACCACTTAAGTCTTATGGTCCAAAAAAGCATAATAAAGGGAAGGGACAAAGGATTATCATTGCCTGAATCTCATTTTGGCTATGTTCTGAGCCACCACAAGAAATATGGTAAAGGTGAAACTTGAAATTACTTTTTTTTCCAATACGTAATGTACAAGGTGTGTGTGATGTTCACACCAACCTATATTCAGGGGCGTCAGTTTCATTTTAAAGTGGTGGGGCAAATAGTAGTCACACCTTCGTGGAAGATGTCAGGGGAAAAATTACATTTTTTAAATTCAGAAACATGTATACTTGGGCAAAAAAGTGGTGGGGCATCGCCACTGAGTCCTATATTTTGGAACACCTGGTCCAAATATCCGACCACTGGTCCAATATCAGGAAGCAGATGGTCCAAAATAAGTTTCATGTGCCTCAAATTGGACCAGTGGACAAAATCGTATTTTTGCATATCATGCAAAATATAGCAACTGTTACAGCCTAAATAGCTCTCAATCTGGTCTTACACTAACTTTATTAATAAGGCCTTGGCCTGTCCCGTGTATAGGTCCAATAATTTGAGAAAAAGATCAATGAAGACTATTATGAAGTTAGGTGGTCCAATACAGATACACTTCCCCTGTAGCCTATATATATATATATAAACAATTCTTTCTGTGTTGTCATGATGTTCCTCTGCAGGTCTTTTGCAAATAATCAAAGCAATAAGGTCAATGTAGATTATATTGATTGGAATTATAAGCAAACACATGATCCTGCATAGACCCAGAAGGGAAAAATTGCAATTAGGAATGAGGAATTTATTCAAAGGTGTGAATTGCAATTGAGAAATGGTGTGAAATTCTGTGGTCAATCGGGCAAATCAAACACAACTAATTGCCATTTGAATTAAGTGACATGAAGCCAGTAATGTCCTCTTGATTATGGGACCATATTAGACCTAAAAAGTGGACCTTTTGGACCTATTTTCGGCCGTGGGGGGGTGCGTTCGCACCCGTCGCACCCCCCCTGGCTACGGGCCTGCAGTGTTCTTGCATCATGATCATCACATCTCGCATTAGTTTGCCATATTTTTTTAAGTGTCATGTCATTAGATAGATAGACTTTATTCAGCCACATTAAAAGAGGGTACAGACACGTATACATGATAACAAGCAGTACACTGTTGTAATGCGGTTCGGATTGCACACAAAAGTTAAAAACTTATTTCCAGTGTGGTCCGGACAACAAAATGACGTCAAGAGGCAATAAAGGCTATCCACGCTGCTAGTAATATTTATACAATATGAAAAAATTAATGAGTAACAGTAGCAGAAATTTCATTTAAATGTGCTTGTGCTTTTAAAAATTGTTTTACTTTAACCTTAAATAAATCTTTGCTATTAACAGTTTTAACAGTGTTTGGTAAATTGTTCCACGCTAACACGTGGAACAATTTACCAAACACTGTTAAAACTGTTAATAGCAAAGATTCATTGGGGAACCTGTGCTACATTCTGGATATACCCTGTATACCTTGTCCGTTCCTTGTTTGTTGCTAAAAACCCGGTATAGAAAAACAGGACCCGTCATTTTCAGGTTTTTTCCTCCTTATCTTAAAACTGCTTCATGCTTGATGCCCTGTTTGTAAACAAACAACCGGATTTTGCCAGTGCTGCGGTGCATTGTGGGAATAGGAAGACGGCTTATTGTACAAGCTTCTTATGAGCTATGGCTTTTTGACAGACATCAAGGGTCAAATATAGAACCTCGTCATCTGAATTAGTTTTAAAAAAAGGATGTAAAGTGAAATAAATCATTGCACAAATTAGCATTCTGAGTAATTATTAGACCTACCGTACGACAGGCCTAATATCTGTCCGTCTGTCAGCACCAGTGTTGGAGGCTTCGGGGCCATATTTTGATGGCCTTGGCTCGGTCTCGCATACCAAATCCTTGGCCTTACCTCGTTGTCGGCTATCTCATCCTCCCCACGCCAGCCCTGCTAAAATGGACAGGGCTTTCTGCTATTTCCAACCTCTTCTGTGATTGGCTGCTTATTTAGGTCTTTTAAAAGACAGGCTTCAAGATCTTAGTCAGGAGTTACTGCCACGAGTTCGAAAAAATTCTTGATGCCACAAAAATGTAGCACAGATTCTAAAATATATTCTATCTTGTGTAAAAAATTGTGCTCTTTCTGATGGTGACCTTTTTAAGTGTCTTTATAGTGGTGCAAAGTCGCAATCTCACAATTTAAGTGGAAAAACGTGCGAAAAATGCAAATTTTGTGTGACACATTTTTCAGACATCAAAGTTTGACTGTCTCTTCCTTGGTAGAAATCAAGAATTCATGATAATTGAGGGTACCATGGCATTCCCTATTGTCTAAAGTTTAAAATGACACCCAGTTTTAATAATTTGTCTCAATATATGCTGCTCTGTGAACAGGATATCGAAACAAAGTCAGGTGACAAAAGTAAAAACAATTTATAAAAATGAAGTGAAATTCCTATTTGATTTTTTTTTTCAACGTCATCTGAGATATTTATGGACATGAATTACATATCAATATGTTCAGAAATACTAGACGAAGGCAATAGACTACATAAAAATGTCCTTGCTTTGCATAATTAGGTTCACACATACAAAACATGGAGCCGCTGCTTTTCACTTCTAGGTGTGTGAAAAAAATATGTCATTTTTCTAAATAACTTGCATTTCGTCAATTTTTGTCATGCAGGTCTGAAAGTCAAACTCGTTATGCCCAGATAGTTATATTTAAACGAGTTTGTGTTAGTTTTTCGATAGCTAACTCCATAAAAAAATGCAAGTTATTTAGAATTTTATTTCTGAAAGTAAAAATTCCTTGGTTCGGGTTAAACTTATCGGAAATATAGGTTGTTGGTAATCAAATTGAAGCTTATTTTCTGCTGAGAATGATGGTGCAAAACTTATGTATGTACAGTGAAAATTAAGCGAAATATAAGAAACCGCGACTTACCACCACAAAATGTTTGCCATTTCAACAAAAAATGTATACTCATGTAGTCATCGTAGTTTTCGATGGACCATCATAGAATTCAAGTAAATTAATAAGTGATAGAAGAGCAGCTATATTACTGAAGCCATAGAACTACAGACAAATTTATAATATTTTGGGGGTATCTGGCACACCCCACTTAGGGGGGCTTTACAAATAGGGGTATAACTTCCAAAATAAAAGAGTGGGTGCATTTTTTTCTTCAAAATTGAATTCCTGACAAAATTTTACATAAGATAGGCTAAAATTGAAATAAATGTTGTGTAAACTAGAAAGTTGTGAGTTTGGCAGTAATTCCTGACCAAGATCTTAAAGCCTGTCTTAAGCATTTTGCAGGCAGATTTAGTCTGATTATGGACACTTAGAGGATTACTGGCAACTAAGAAAAACAGAGTAAAACAAGCAAACTTTCAAACAGTTTCATTTCAGAACTCTGAAAATACATAATTCAATGGAATTTTCGGAACTGTGATAGCACCTTTCAACAATACACAATTTCTCCATTTGTAACTGTGTGAAACAGAAGCAACAATTTCAAACTGTGATGTAGCAGTCCCTAATTGGCTGAGCCAAATCTGGGTCAGTTAATTAAGTATTCATGAATTAGCAAAGGTTATAGGCCATTTTGTCATGGTATGACTTGGGATGATGGGCTATCTTTGGGCCAGTGATTGAGGCCTCGGGACCGGCCTCGTCCTCGGGGCCGTATTTTCTCAGATGCCAAATCCTTGGCCTCGCGTCGTTCTCGGATGTCCTGGCCTCGACTACATCAGCACGATTTTAGAAATATTACCACTAAATTCCAATATTTCTAATTGCGTAATTATCACAATTATTCCATTTATGAAGCTTTCTCAAAAATTAAGGGTCAAATTGTCTAAAAAGGCAATAATAACCAAGAACAAAATTACTTTTATTTAGTAAATGGTTGTATTTTTCCTCCAGGTATGAGTTCCAATTCTTATAAAATCGATTTCGGTCAAAACCACATTTTTTTAAAAGTTTCATGTCATACCATTACTTTTTAAAAATCAGCTTTTTATTTTAAAAAGGGGCCAAAAATCACTTTTATCATCATTTGCTGAGTTGATACTCACTTCTGTTGCACTTATTTGGGAACAATTTACAGCCCGAGTATAGAGGCATAACGTAGGACTGCAGGAATCATCTAAAGGAAAACATATGCTTCTGAGGTGAATATATGTAGGTTTTGAAAATATATCTCTGAGAATTTTCGAAAAATAGTGTGTTTCCATAAAATACAGGGTGTATTTGAACGAAAATTGTCCAGAAAACTTCACAAAATGTTCCCTTTGTCTTCAAATAAAGAAATTAGATTCCCTTCCAAGATCAGTTGCCACTAGAGCTCTGCAGATTGGTGGTCCACTGGAAAAATTAATTTTCTTATTTTAAATTTTCAAACTGGCTTTGCCAAGTCATTGACAGTTTTCTGCGCTTCTCAACTGGCTTTGAGGGTGGGGGTTCAAATCTCACCCCGGGAACTCACTTTAGTCCGAGCCCGTGGGACATTAAATGGAGGCGGGTTGTATCCAGTGTTCTATGCTGGGGCAACTGAAAGACCCTTGGCATCCCTGAATTAATAGGGTATGTGCCAGACTCATCATACGGCAATCGCCTGCCTCGATATAGCCCACTGAGGTGCTGCAGAGGCGTAAAACACAAACAAACAAACAAACAAACTGTTAGATATGATATGCACTTATTCAACTGATTTACCATAACTGACACAAATAAAATATTTTACGCCAGTGACATTGCACGATCAAGTTGAAAGTTAATTTTGAAACTGTTTGGACCGCTAATCTGCAAACAGCTATAAGTCTAATTTTCTTTTACTCCCATGGAAATAAAACTTTAAAACATGTGATATTTAGCTTCATCATTTATTTCCTCTCATCAAAGTACCAAGGTAAATAATCATAATTTCTGGACCTAAAATATGTCCTTCACAATATACCTTGGTCGTTTCATATAAAAAATTTTGATGGTCATGTCACAATTGTCACATTGTCACACTTTGGCTTCTTAATTTTAAAATGGACCTTAGGATAGGAGAACCGAGCAGAAACACGAGAAAGGCATTCAAAGAACAGGTGTGGTTACAACTGCTCTCAAACGTAGGATAACTGCAGTGTGGTGAAAATGAGAACTGCGTGCTGCTGCCACCTGGCACAAAAGTTGATTTTGTATGCTACAGCATTGCTGTCCCAAGAAATAGTTCCAATTTCATTGCACATTCACAAAATTTCTATTCAACGTTGACGTATACGAGAGTCACACACTCTAAGGAAGTAGACAAGGCCATCAGCACACTCAGAAACAGCCCCGGTGTCTTCCACACAAAATTGTGTGTGTTCCTCTGATTGAAATGATATGGACGCTCGCAGGAACTCGCGGAATAGCACACTAATCACTAGGTGTCAACACAAGACAGCATATCATGGCCATATGTTCTGATCTGTGGCAATGCAAGAGCAGTCCACTTGTAGACAGGGATAACTGCATGGAATCCAACCTAGAACTCAGCAATCCTCAAGGCACTTAAAATGCCTGATAGGCTTTTGTATCGAATGTCATGTAGGCCTATGTTAAACATGCTCTTTGCTTATCACATTTAGTTTGCCTCAACATGAGGTGGCCTAGTTTCACTTGTCACTGGTGCTGTGACATTTCACATCAATTTTTGTTTTATTGGTCTCATTTTACTCCTCTGGCCTATTTTGCAATACTAGTCAATGTATTACAAGTTGGACAAGCATAGATTAATGTGGGTTGGTATGATTTTTTTACTGAATATCTGCAGCTTATTCATCGTGGGTGTCAATTTAGCTTTATTTTTAGTTATGCACTTGAGGAAGTGGGATATGAAAACGATTACCCGTCTGTAGTGATATCCGAAGCCTGCTCCTAGTGCTCTACTTAGCTACTAATTAACAAAAAGTTTATAAGGTAAGTTGGTCAATTCAGTTGTTGTTAATTGCAACAACCATTTGATTATTTCCGAAGAGTTCAGGTTTATCTAGCTTGGTGGCAAAGTGTTTAAAGTTCCCCCCTGCTCCGCTGAAGGTCTTCACTTGCATGCTGTCTACAAGTGGACCGCTGTTACATTGCCACTTCTTTTTCCAGCCTTGGCAGATTAGAACATATGCTGTTATGTGTTGCCACCTAGTGACTATAGCTATTCCGCGAGCTCCTGTGAGCGGTCCACATCATTTCAGTCTGAGGAACTCACACAATTTTGTCTGGAAGAAACCGGGCTTGTTTCTGAGTGTGCTGATGGCCTTGTCTACTTCTTTAGAGAATGTGATTGCTGAGTCTGACTCTGGTAAACATCAATAATGAACAGAAATTTTATGAATGTGCAATGAAATTGGAACTATTTCTTGGGGCCGCAATGCTGTAGCATGCCAACTTTTGTGCCAGGTGGCAGCGGCATGCAGTTCAAATTTTCACCAGACTGACATTCATGGGTTTGTGGTTGAGGAACAAAATTTTCATGTGACCTTCATGAGCAAAATCCCAGCTGGATGTCGCTTGGATAAGAAATTGAATTGACAGCCCCTTGTTATGGATAAGATGTTAAATTGACAGCCCCTTGTACCGATGTATGTGCCAGGCAAGTAAAAGAACCCTCGCATAGGGTAAATGTGAAACATATTAAGGACTCACATTTTCTTGGCTGTAAACTATGATGAATCAAATCACAATTGGTCCAGTAAAAAATTTTAACAATTATATTTCGGGTGTGACAAATTATTTTTTCTTAATTGGTCGAATTACATTATGGATAAATGACATTTGTCGATGTGCATGCTAGTAAATACTAGAATTGAGTAAACTGAGTTGAATATCTTTTTATATTTAAAGTTATACTTGAACTAAATGCTTGTTGTAGAATGACATTAGATTTGAAGGACTTTGACTTCACATGTAAGGATGTTGAATTGTTTGTTAGCTTAATACACCCATATAAAGATTCTCTCCTGTTTCAGATTTCTTTCCTAAAAGATGGCTGCTATCATATTGATTACATGGTGTATTGGTGTCAGTTTTCTACCTCTACTTGGTGAGTACATGACAACAATATTTTTAAAAAATGGAGAAAGAGTTTATATATATATGTGGTCACTTTCATCTGTGTCAGTTTATGTGTCATACTGTCGTACATAATAAGTCAGTATACCATTAATATGAAGTGAATCTCGACACTGTTGTGAATCTGTAAATAACAGGAAAAACAACTTGCCAACAAAAATTTAAACCCCCCACCCCTTAGGGTTTCATGCAGATTTTTAGTACCCGCCCTTAGGTTTTATGCAAATTTATTGTATCCCTCTCCCCCACCCAGCAATTCACTCATAATATATATACTGTACATGCAGGCCTCTGCACTATGCACCTTGGTCATTTGTATAGATTCGGAGACCTTTTCGCTTACAAAGATGCAGATGAACTGGGAATGTGTGTTTTAATACGTTTTCATTTTGTTAAAATTCCGTGGCCCTCAAACACTAATGAAAAATTTGTACTCCCTTGGCCAAAACACGTTCCCCACTCATGAATTTTGGGCTGTCTGTATCTCAGGAATTTCCATTTTTGCTCATTGTTAACGTGTGAATATTTTGATAGGTTGATTTTTACCGCTGCCAAAATTCAGTTAGGAAGTTGCAAAACTTAAACATGCCCTTCATAATTTGAATTCTGACCAACAGGCCATAACTTGCCGATATGACAAAAAGTATGAAAGTCACAGACTCGAAACTTATAGAATAATTTTTTTATATAGATATACGTAGATGGTTTGGTCCATTTTGAAAATAATTGGCCAATTTAGCACTGATTTGGCCTATATTTAATATAAACTATGCCACATTCAGTTCAGAATCATTTTTGCTCGAAAAGAGACAATCAGTATAATGACCCTGGAAACCAAAGGTGAGGTGGACGCTGTGAAAAAAGTCTGGAAATGGTACTCATTTACTTACATGCTGGAAATCTTTCAGCGCACAAGTTTTATCTGCACCATTCCATATTTTCTGAACAATTATTAGTACCATGGATGTCAATTTGACCCCAATAAGGCACAACCAGGTTGTAAGGTGCATTAATGTGCCAAATTTTGCAAACCTGTGTAGTGTGTACATGTACATTAACTTTACTGCCCAATACACAGCTGGGACCCCTATCATTCAGACACCAATAAACAAAAGTACTAATATACCCTTGGCAATACATTGCCAAGGGTAAAAATAACGCGCAAGCACTTTAAGAGATGCTTGTAGATGGACTGTCCATGATAGTATCTACCCCTTTGCCTGTCACCTGCACAAGGGTATCTGGCATGTGAGACCTGCACAAGGGTATTTGTCACTAAGACCTGCTGGAGGATATCTGGCCTGTGACCTACTTTTGGTGATTGTTCTTTGACCTGCAGAAACTCAGCCTGTTTGTTTTCTTTATTAATTTCTTCATCTCAGAAAGATACCAAAAGTTTATCAACTCAAGATAAAATTCTATTGAGACTGTAGGCAAAGTTTTAATGACAGAGATGAAACAGCATGACCAAGGCAGTTGTCCTAAGAGCCTTCCTGCCACAATAGAGATGCCGCTTGCAAACAATGAATGTATGTTAACACACTAAAGATTTATGTTTAATAGATGAATGGATAAAGTTGTTGCTATTGTTTTGCAGGGGTTTCTTTGGGAAAAGATTGGTATGTGTCCCACAATGGACATGATTTTCCATGTGGATCAAGCCAAGAACTTCCTTGCATAGACTTGAGGTACACCCTTGGTGCCGCTGGAGATGGGGACACAGTATTTCTTGATGGATCTGTACTTGACGAAGGAAATTCGAGTCAAACAAAGTTATACTCCATGTGCAGTGGATCTGGAGATGGCCTTCAAAGTTTCGCCAAGGAAATTCTACTGATTGGTCAAAATGGGCAACCTCGTGTCGGCTGTGGAGAAAATTATACCCAGGATGTTCTCATGGAGATTGGTGACTCAAATTCTACTGAAAATTGTAAATTGACCATGCAAAATTTGGAAATTGAGAATGGTGTATTGAAAATGCGGAACTGTGCTTTGGAGATCATCAATTGTACAGTCATTGATATATATATTTCGACCAATCTTCCTTGCGATTACGTTACTGTTGCTGTTAATCAGACACTATGGTTCGGTCAAGTGAAGTACGGGAATGGATCCCTTACTGAAAAATATTTCACAAAGCCTTCAGACATACAGTGCAACAACACAGATGTGTTGATTAAGGAGAGTAACTTTTTTCAAAGTGTTTTGATTGTTCAGAGCCAAAAAAATTCTTCTGTTTATGTCTCGGACTCCATGTTCTCAAACACCGAAGAGGCTTTGGTAAGGATGGGAGGATTACGTCTTAAATACAGTGGTGCATTTTATGCAAACATTCATCTCAAAAACTGCATTTTTGAAAACCAGTTGGAACTATCCAGGCTGGGCAGTTTGGTGAATCTTCACAACAGCGCTCTGGTAATCACTTCCCGGTCCAAGGAAGAGGTACACTCGAAGATTGTTCTGGACAATATTCAATTCAAAAACAACGAGAGAGGTCTGAGTTTGATTGGTGCACATGGCACAGTGGAAGTCAATAACAGCTTATTTATTGACAATACGGCAAAGCATGCTGGGGCTGGTGCACTCGTATTTATCCAAGATGGTACGCTTGTGTTTGACAACTGCTCTTTCATCAATAACGCTGGTGGCAAAGTCCGGCATAATTATGAGTATGCTGAGCCAGATACTGAAGTGAAATATGATGGTCGTGTGGTGCATGTTAATTCAACCAGTGTTTTCGGTAAAATTAGTTTGGTGGGGAAAGGCGGTGCCATGCGCATACATCGTGGTGACGTCACAATTTCGAACAGTGTGTTCATAAACAACAGTGCGTGTCTGGCAGGAGGATCCATTTTTGCTGACAACGACGCAAGAGTCTATCTTCAAAATACCTCTTTGGAATCTAGTCCAGTCGGAGAACCTGCTGATGAAGGCGACTTGGTGTTCTCCAGAAGTAAAGCCTTTGTTGTCAACAATGTTTCACTGATTGCAAGAAAAGCCAACAGTGGACCTGTTTTGACACACAACGGAGATCACTGGTCTTTCAGTGTAGGAAGTGTCTGGGTTCAGTGCCCTCCTGGTTACAATCTAAAGAGCGTGAATTCCTCTGCGTATGGCTTAAGCCCTGATGGTTTAAGACAAGGGCATGATGTCGACACTTTACAATATTATTGCGATCCGTGTGGACGAGGTAAATATAGTGCCGATTTTGGGTATTTGAATCACACATTGGTTTGTTCGACTTTCGCTCACTATCATTTGATGGTCAATGGTGATCGAGAGGGGCTGGATCATGATCACCTTGAGGTTTATGACCATCATAAGATCGAATGCCTGGATTGTCCTTATGGGGGTTCCTGCGGAAATGTCCTAGGTGCTCGCCAAAACTTCTGGGGCTTTGCTGATGACCTTAACTCAACAATATCATTTCAGCATTGCCCGGAAAACTATTGTTGTCCTTCAGACTGCTCAAGATATGATGAGTGTGCTGGTCACAGAAGTGGTAGACTGTGTGGTAGGTGTGAATTTGGCTACTCTGATGCTATATTTTGGACCAAGTGTGTACCTGACACAAATTGTTCACCAGCATGGTATTGGTCTCTGATTGTGGTAATTTCAACTTTGTATTTCCTTTTTCTACTCTTTGTTCCAGTTCTAAATGGCTTTGTCTTCTCCAAACCTTGTGGAGTCTGTCTTTGTTTTCATGACAAGATAAAGCAGTCTTTCCATTCAAGTAAGACTATAGCAATGGCAGACTTGGATGAAAACACAGAGAATGAAAGTAACCATGATGACAAGCAGGATGACAGTGTCAGCATTCAGACAGTTACGAATAAGAATCCTTTCTCATACAATATATACATCATTCTGATATTCTTTTATGTCCAGGATTCCCTTCTGTTAAATGTAAGTGACTCTCAGTCCAAAATTGAAGGCATTTTCCAGTCACTAGTTATGGCTTTCTTTGCTTTCAAAATGAAGTTTCCTTTTGCCAAAGAAATTTGCATATTTGAATCAATGACACCTGTGACCAAAGTTTTGGTGCAGTTTTTTCCTGTCGTGTTTGTTCTCGGTATCTTCTTTGCTGTTTACTCTGTCCTGAAAGTGACTATTCTGTGCAGGAGTAAAATGGGGTCCTCTGATGATGACAATGACAAAATCAAAATGATTTGCGGTTATCTTGTTGCAGGGTTTGTTCTTTCAGTTTTGCTGTTTTACCAGTTTCTAGCAATTGGTACTTTCCAACTGTTGAATTGTGTGTCAGTTGATTCTGAAAGCGTCTTGTTCCTCGATGGTACAATCACCTGTTTCCAATACTGGCAGTATGGCATTTTAGTCTATGCTGTGCTCTGTGTTCTACCAATGTGTGTGGTTTTCTTGCTTGGACCCTCTCTTATGAGTAAAGGCTTCATCCAACCCTGGCAATTCTTATTTGGCTGCATCTGTCCCCTGCCCTTCACAATATGGTGGCTGGTGCAGACCATCCAGACCAAGGGCAGACTGTCCAATGTCTGGTTTCTGCTGAATGAGGAAACCAAGGGGGTGGTGGAAAACTTGAGGGTTCCTTTCAAAGAGAATTCTGATGTTTGCTGGCTGGGAATTCTGCTCAGTGGCAGACTGATGCTAGTCCTTTCTGGGGTGTTCATATTAGATAGTGTCATCAGATTGGTCTGCATGTTGTTCATTTGTGTTTCATTGCTGCTCACTCATGCCATTGTCAAGCCCTACAGAGACAGATTCAACAACTTCATTGGAATTTTGTGCTGCTTTTCTTTGGTTGTCATTTGCTGTGTAAATCTTGTGCAAGCTTTTTTTGGAACCACTGATACTGCTCCAATTGGACCTTTGTATATTTTAATGCAAGTGTTGTATTACATTGAAAGTTTGCTCATGGTATGGGTCCCATGCATTGTCGTTATTTGTTCATTTTTAACTTTGTTGATTCGTGCTATTGCCCTCATAACCAAAAACTTGTTTTATTTTATTTGGACAAGGGGAGTGTAAAACTAAATTCCCTTTAATGTATGTTCCATATTTGTTAATAATGTCAAAATTGTTCTTGAGTAAATAAAGAAGAAAAATTGTAGAAAAGAGTGTACTTTTTTAAATAAAGATTGCTGACCAAGCCATTAGGCATTACTGTGATAAATTTTACCTTCACAATATTTGATGTTTTGGAATTGGAGTGGAATTTTTGGAGATGTGACAAATTTGTCGTCACCACTGAATATGTACAAAACGTAAATTTAAATGGAAAGGTAAAATTGGGCATGAAATTGACAGTAACTTTGGAGTCCTGCAGGGAGGAATGATGAGCCCAAGGTTATTTACAGAGTTCTTAACCAATCTGAAGTATTACCTTGATGATGTGTCAGGAATTGGACTTGGTAATGACTTGATAAGCTACATTCTTTACGCTGATGATATGGTCTGCTGCTCACACTCTTTTAGTCAGCTTAGCAAAAACCAATATCATGGTGATAGGTTCAAGACACATGACAACCTAAGAATAAAGAATTTCAATTTTGAAATGAAGAAATTAAACTGACAAATGAGTATATATAAGTATCTGGGAACAATTATCTCAAATGATAAAAGTATGTTCAAGAAGAACCTTCCGAACCTGATAACAAAGTCAAATATAAATGCTATCTTCGCCCTAAATTCTTATACAAATTCTTATACAGCTGGCATTAATTAAAAACTCACTGAAAACAAAAACATCCGCATCAACTATAGCCCTGTATGCAGAGCTAGGCAGGTTCCCAATCTGTTTGAAAATAAAATGTTGAGTTATCAACTACTGGAAAAGAATACTTACACGAGTGTTTTCAAAAAAAGTTTTGAGCTTGTTATGTGTGTCTATATTATTAACAAGGGGACGAATATCAACCATTTTGGAAGATTTGTTTATAAAATTTAATGTGCTGATTATAATATATATAAGGCATGACCAACCTGAAAAACCAATTGAGCTCCATCCTTATGTATTTCTGCAATGAATTCACCCAGTTATGGGTGCCAGCTTCATTGTTATAAACGGATATCCTGCTGTTGAAGGAGACAGTCGTCAACTCATTTTCCATTTCATGTAGGGCCATCCAACTCACAGAAGCCATCCATGCATCACTGACTTTTCAGCAAATAAACAAATGCTGTGATTGGATGAAAATGATCTGTCTAAAATTATCAATTAACTGGTTGCAATCCATTCAGCAATTCTTGCAAAATTATTTCATGGCAAATGATATTTTTTTAGAGTTTTCTACCTAATTCATTTACCTTATTTCAACTTGATATATATATATGAGGGAGATAGAGAGAAATATTTCTATTTAGACCAATTGCAATTTACATGATTGATAGTAATATTTTTTCTGTTTAAATAAGATATAAAAATGATGGTCAAGGAGGTAGCATCTAAGTCACTTGTGTAACGCTGCAGATGCTGCCACCTTTTGTATGTCACATAATTAGTGTAAAATATTCATGCAGGCATGTTTGAGACTGGTCACTTCATAGTGTTTGAATGTTTAACAGGTCAGAATTTTAAAAAGTGTAGTTTATGAAGATATTGGACAAGGGGTAGACTTGGAAGAGGGAATGAAAAGATGATAAAAAGTGAGAATGAGTGAAACCATGAATGAATGTAATGATTTTAGGAGTTGGCTTGCTATGTAGAAGTCGCTCAGTTAAATCAGTGGAGACTTTAAGGAGAATTATAAAACATATTGGTAGTTAATAAAATAAAATAAGGGTAAGGAGACCCAAAGATAATTAAGATAATAACTGATAGTATCAAGAGTTATTACACACATAACAGTTAGAAATGGAACAGTGACTTGTGTATAGATTGATTAGATGCCTTTTGACATAGAAAGTAAAACCATATTCACTATGAGTACTTACTTTATCAATGATGCTGATTTCATTTTTATTGAGGAGTAGGGGGAGCTGGTCTTTCAGTGTAGGAAGTGTCTGGGTTCAGTGCCCTCCTGGTTACAATCTAAAAAGCGTGAATTCCTCTGCGTATGGTGTAAGCCCTAATGGTTTAAGACAAGGACATGACGTTGACACTTTACAATATTTTTGTGAACCTTGTGGACGAGGTAAATACAGCGCCGATTTTGGGTATTTGAATCACACATTGGTCTGTTCGACTTTTTCTCACTATCATTTGATGGTGAACGGTGATCGAGAGGGGCTGGATCATGATCACCTTGAGGTTTATGACCATCATAAGATCGAATGCCTGGATTGTCCTTATGGGGGTTCCTGCAGTAATGTCCTAGGTGCCCGCCAAAACTTCTGGGGCTTTGCTGATGACCTTAACTCAACCATATCATTTCAGCATTGCCCGGAGAACTATTGTTGTCCTTCAGACTGCCCGAGATATGATGAATGTGCTGATCACAGAAGTGGTAGACTGTGTGGTAGGTGTGAAGTTGGCTACTCTGATGCAATATTTTGGACCAAGTGTGTACCTGACACAAATTGTTCACCAGCATGGTATTGGTCTCTGATTGTGGTATTTTCAACTTTGTATTTCCTGTTTCTACTCTTTATTCCTGTTCTAAATGGCTTTGTCTTCTCTAAACCTTGTGGAGTCTTGTCTTTGTTTTCATGACAAGATAAAGCAGTCTTTCCATTCAAGTAAGACTATAGCAATGGCAGACTTGGATGAAAACACAGAGAATGAAAGTAACCATGATGACAAGCAGGATGACAGTGTCAGCATTCAGACAGTTACAAATAAGAATTCTTTCTCATACAATATATACATCATTCTGATATTCTTTTATGTCCAGGATTCCCTTCTATTAAATGTTAGTGATTCTCAGTCCAAAATTGAAGGCATTTTCCAGTCACTAGTTATGGCTTTCTTTGCTTTCAAAATGAATTTTCCCTTTGCCAAGGAAATTTGCATATTTGAATCAATGACACCTGTGACCAAAGTTTTGGTGCAATTTTTTCCTGTTGTGTTTGTTCTCGGTATCTTCTTTGCTGTTTACTCTGTCCTGAAAGTGACTATTTTGTGCAGGAGCAAAATGGGGTCCTCTGATGATGACAATGACAAAATCAAAATGATTTGTGGTTATCTTGTTGCAGGGTTTGTTCTTTCAGTTTTGCTGTTTTATCAGTTTCTAGCAATTGGTACTTTCCAACTGTTGAATTGTGTGTCAGTTGATTCTGAAAGCGTCTTGTTCCTCGATGGTACAATCACCTGTTTCCAATACTGGCAGTATGGCATTTTAGTCTATGCTGTGCTCTGTGTCCTGCCAATGTGTGTGGTTTTCTTGCTTGGACCCTCTCTGATGAGTAAAGGCTTCATCCAGCCCTGGCAATTCTTATTTGGAGGCATCTGTCCCCTGCCCTTCACAATATGGTGGCTTGTGCAGACCATACAGACCAAAGGCAGACTGTCCAATGTCTGGTTTCTGCTGAATGAGGAAACCAAG
This sequence comes from Platynereis dumerilii, assembly GCA_026936325.1. Classification (NCBI taxonomy): domain Eukaryota; kingdom Metazoa; phylum Annelida; class Polychaeta; order Phyllodocida; family Nereididae; genus Platynereis; species Platynereis dumerilii. Next base: position 108,215,020 of record JAPTHN010000001.1, on the reverse strand, counting down.
GGGGTGGTGGAAAACTTGAGGGTTCCTTTCAAAGAGAATTCTGATGTTTGTTGGCTGGGAATTCTGCTGAGTGGCAGACTGATGCTAGTCCTTTCTGGGGTGTTCATATTAGATAGTGTCATCAGATTGGTATTCATGTTGTTCATTTGTGTTTTATTGCTGCTCACTCATGCCATTGTTAAGCCCTACAGAGACAGATTCAACAACTTCATTGGAATTTTGTGCTGCTTTTCTTTGGTTGTCATTTGCTGTGTAAATCTTGTGCAAGCTTTTTTTGGAACCACTGACACCACTCCAATTGGACCTTTGTATATTTTAATGCAAGTGTTGTATTACATTGAAAGTTTGCTCATGGTATGGGTCCTATGCATTGTCGTTATTTGTTCATTTTTAATTTTGATGATTCGTGCTATCATCCTCGTAACCGAAACGTTGTTTTATTTTATTCGGACAAGGGGAGTTTAAAACTAAATTCCCTTTAATGCATGTTCCATATTTGTTGATAATGTCAAAATTGTTCTTGAGTAAATAAAGAAGAAAAGTTGTAGAAAAAAGTGTACTTTTTAAAATAAAGATTGCTGACCAAGCCATTAGGCATTACTGTAATAAATTCACCTTTAGTCCTTGCCCTGGGGGTCATTTGTGTGATCGAGAGAGGGAGAGCGTTTGACTTCATATTCTGTTACTATATGGTCTGGCCTTTAAAAAAATTCAGGGTAGACATCTGGCGGCCTGGCAGGTTAGGAGAAATCCAAGATGGCGGCCATGTTGGCCGCCATGACAAGAAAAATGAGTTAAATTGCTCACAGTAACACTACAGAGGTGTGTAATATATCAAAATAGGGGTTTACAGGGATGCTGAATCCAAATATGTACAAATAAAACCTCTTACTACTTTTTTTCTATTGATATTCGAGATGGCTGCCAAATCTAGCCAAAATGGCTGCCGTGAATGGAAAAACGCCTATTTTACGGAACAACAAACACTGCACATGCATGTGTTACATCAAAATAGGGGTTTTCAAGGTTGCTGAGTTCAATAATGCACAAATAAAACCTCTAGCTCCCTTCTATTTTGAGAAATCCAAGATGGCCACTGATATGGCTGCTACAAAGTCCTGCAAAAACATCTTTGTTGCCCCCAACAAACACTAAACAGGTGTGCAATACATTAAAATAGGGGTTTTCAAGGGTGTTGAGTTTAATAATGCACAGATAAAACCTCATGCCCCCTCCTATTTTAAGAAATCCAAGATAACCACTGATATGGCGGCCTCAAAGTCCTGGAAAAAACCTAATTTGCCCCAAACAACACCTAATACGGGTTACAAGGATACCGCAAAATAAGGTTTTTCTACGTTCCAGAGTTCAAATAAGCATGAATGATAATTCTTGCATTTTTAATTTTTTATTATTCAAGATGACTAGTGATATGACTGCTATAAAGGTCTGGAAAAATGTATAGGTTGCTCACAGTACACACTGTTCGGGATGCGTCATTGTGGCAGATTTTAGGGATGCTGTGTCCGTGAAAATTCTTCATATTTTCCATTGTTAGATGGCTGCAATTAAATAGAACCAGTGTAGACAACTGTTAAAAGGTGTTTCAGTAAAGTTGTGAAAAAAAAAACTCAAGACTCGCCATGGATAGGGCAACATCATTTCCAGTGACAGGCAAAGTAACACCTGCATCTTTTAGGCCTTACAGTTTATCTTTGTGGGGGAACTATAGCTAAGCACACACCTATTAAGAGAGAAAGAACAAGAGAAATCATTTTTTTTTTGGTCACAGTTTCACATTCTGAATTCATAGTACAAAAAAACTATGTGAATGACCAACATACCTCGATCGTAACAAATCACATAGTTGACCTGAGGCACTATTCCAACTTCAAAATCACACAATGATACATAAAAGTCTCAGTGATGGACTCCATGGCATTTTTTCCTTTACCATTTATGGAACTATCTCAGACATACACAACCAATTGCATGGTCCCTGTGGCGCTATTCTTCATTAGATCCTCACTGTGAGTAATCATTACTAAGGGAGTTTTATTTTAAATTCCCAAAGATATCTAGTTGCATTATCTTCAATATATTAACCTGCATAGTTTATTAAACTGTGACAAGTGGGTTGAATGCTCAAATTATATTTATACTTTTGCAGCAGCACAATTTCACAGTTGAATTGCACAAATAAATAAATGCTTCCTGTTACATATTTAACAGCCAAGTTAATCAATAATTATTATGAATGAGATTGCTCCAAAGCAACGTTATCTGGCACATGTTCCTTTCAGGGAAAATAAAGTCATGGGATGGGCCCAATTTAACCAGAGAAGTCAAAGTATTATCACAAGGTGGAACACATTGTGTAAGTGACAATCTGATACAAAATGATTATTTTTGTAGGGGAAATAATAATTGCGGACGTGGACACTCTGTAGCCCCTGTTATTGGAATAGGTCTCACAGTGAGGATCTAATGAAGAATAGAGCCTTTTATGTATCATTGTGTGATTTTGAAGTTGGAATAGTGCCTCACGTCAACTATGTGAATTGTGACGATCGAGGTATGTTGGTCATTCACATAGTTTTTTTGTACTAAGAATTCAGAATGTGAAACTGTGACAAAAAAAAAGAAAGATTTCTCTTGTTCTTTCCCTCTTAATAGGTGTGTGCTTAGCTATAGTTCCCCCACAAAGATAAACTGTAAGGCCTAAAAGATGCAGGTGTTACTTTGCCTGTCACTGAAAATGATGTTGCCCTATCCATGGCGAGTCTTGAGTTTTTTTTTCACAACTTTACTGAAACACCTTGGAACAGGTGTATACACTGGTTCTATTTAATTGCAGCCATCTAACAATGGAAAATATGAAGAATTTTCACGGATACAGCATCCCTAAAATCTACCTCAATGATGATGTGTACTGTGAGCAACCTATACATTTTTCCAGACCTTTATAGCAGTCATATCATTAGCCATCTTGAATAATAAAAAAAAAAATGCAAGAATTATCATTCATGCTTATTTGAACTCTGGAACGTAGAAAAACCTTATTTTGCGGTATCCTTGTAACCCGTATTAGGTGTTGTTTGGGGCAAATTAGGTTTTTTCCAGGACTTTGAGGCTGCCATATCAGTGGCCATCTTGGATTTCTTAAAATAGGAGGGGGCATGAGGTTTTATCTGTGCATTATTAAACTCAACAACCTTGAAAACCCCTATTTTAATGTATTTCACACCTGTTTAGTGTTTGTTGGGGGCAACAAAGATGTTTTTGCAGGACTTTGTAGCAGCCATATCAGTGGCCATCTTGGATTTCTCAAAATAGAAGGGAGCTAGAGGTTTTATTTGTGCATTATTGAACTCAGCAACCTTGAAAACCCCTATTTTGATGTAACATATGCCTGTGCGGTGTTTGTTGTTCCGTAAAATAGGCGTTTTCCATTTACGGCAGCCATTTTGGCTAGATTTGGCAGCCATCTTGAATATCTATAAAAAAAAAGTAGTAAGAGGTTTTATTTGTACATATTTGAATTCAGCATCCCAGAAAACCCCTATTTTGATGTATTACACGCCTCTGTAGTGTTACTGTGAGCAATTTAACTCATTTTTCTTGTCACGGCGGCCATGTTGGCCACCATCTTGGATTTCTCCTAACCTGCCATGCCGCCAGATGTCTACCCTGATTTTTTTTAAAGGCCAGACCATATAGTAACAGAATATGAAGTCAAACGCTCTCCCTCTCTCGATCACACAAATGACCCCCAGGGCATGGACTACTTCACAATATTTGATGTTTTGGAAATGGAGTGGAATTTTTTGGAGATGTGACAAATTTGTCATCACCCCTTATGTCGGTATGCAATATAATCCTGTGAAGTCAATGTGTGTTATGTTCTCTAAACGGACAGGACCAGCATTGTATCCTGATATAATCTTAGCAGGGAGTAAATTATCATGGACATCACATGTGAAGCACCTGGGAAACACGCTGTCAGCAGATCTTAGTGAAGCAAGGAAAATAAGTGTGAAGAAGGGAGACTTTATTGGTAGAACGAATACCTTAGTTGCAACATTGGGTTTGGCTCCAAAGGATGTGAAGATGCTCACATTCCGGTCTCAATGTTGTCACTTTTATGGTTGCCAGGCCTGGGATTTAAGTGACAAGGCCATCCCAGAATTCTTTCGAGTGTGGAACAGAGGAATACGTAGACTGTTGATGCTCCCATTCCAGACTCACACAAGGTTCCTTCCCCTTATTGCTGATGTGCCCCATTCAGAAACTGAGATATTCGGTCGGAGCTGCAAAATGCTGCAAACAATGATGAACAGTGCTAACGATCTGGTGAGGTACATTGCCCTAAAAGGTTTAAAATGTGCAGACTCTATAATTGGCCGGAATGTGAGACTGATTAGTTGCTCGTGTGGGATTGATGTTTCGAAGCTACCATTTGTGCAGATACTTGTTAGTCTCCGGCTGCGCTGTTCACAAGAGGATAGATGTACGGTCCAGGCAATCAAAGAATTAAAAGACAATTCAATTTTTTCTGAATTTTTTCAATATTTATGTATTAAATAATCTTCTGTGACTTATGCAATTGCTTGTACACCATAATTTGTGTGTGAAATAAATGTATATATATATGTACACAAAGGCAAAATGTAAATTTAAATAGAAAGGTAAAATTGGGCATGGAATTGACAGTAACTTTGGAGTCCTGCAGAGAGGAATGATGAGCCCACGGTTATTTACAGAGTTCCTAACCAATCTGAAGTATTACCTTGATGATGAGTCAAGAATTGTACTTGGTAATGACTTGATAAGCTACATTCTTTACGCTGATGATATGGTCTGCTGCTCACACTCTTTTAGTCAGCTTAGCAAAAACCAATACCATGGTGACACACGAAAACCTAAGAATTTCAATTTGGAAATGAAGAAATTAAACTGACAAATGAGTATATATAAGTATCTGGGAACAATTATCTCAAATAATAAAATATGTTCAAGGAGAACCTTCCGAACCTGATAACAAAGTCAAATAGTACTATCTTCGCCATAAATTCTTATACAGCTGGCATTCATTAGAAACTCACTGGAAACGAAAACATCCGCATCAACTATAGCCCTGTATGCAGAGCTAGGCAGGTTCCCAATCAGTTTGAAAATAAAATGTGGAGTTATCAACTACTGGAAAAGAATACTTACACTAGACGCCACACATCCTGTCAGCTAAGCAAATAAAACTCTTGAAACATCTGGGGCGTTTTCGGAAAGGTTACACTAGTAACTCGGGTGACACGGGTGACGAGGATTTGTTTAAGAACACTCCAGACTCGACCCTCGTGTTTCCTGGAACCAGAACAGGAGAGCATCACTCGAGCAGGAACCAGTTTCTGTCACGTGGTACAACTCTCGAGACCCTAGTACTCCCCACATATTGGGGAGTAGCAGGAAACACTACACTCGAGAGATGACGTTGGCACTTCCAGGAAACACGAGGGTCAAGTTTTGCGTGTTCGGAAACAAACCCTCATGACTTGTGTCAGTCGCGTTATTCGTGTAACCTTTCCGAAAAGGCCCCAGGACAAACTTAACTGGTGCACAACATAAAAACTCTCCTGCTAGAAACAAACAGTGGCCCATTATGGCATGAGCAATTCGTAACAAATAAACGATACACCTCACTGAAAGAGCGAATGTATCAATCCCTCATGACAGAATCCATGAATAACATCAATAATGTAAATCTTAATCCAAAACTTGGAACCTATAGATTGTTTAAAGGTCAATTCAGATTGGAACCATATCTGGTCACCCCGACCAATATAAATCACATGCTAGCTTTAACTAAATTCAGAATAAGTGCCCATAACCTGGCCAGAGAAACTGGCAGGTACACCAAACCCTATACTCCAGTGGAAAACAGGCTGTGTATTAACTGCACACAGAATGAGGTAGAGTTGAACAACACTTCCTGTTAAAATGCCCCATTTATAATAATGAGCGACACACTCTCTTCGAATCCGTAAAAGCTCTTATTCCACTTCATAATAACCAATATGAAAATGAAAAATTCATTAGCACTATGAAAAGCAAAAAGCCAAATTGTAACCAACGCATTAGGAAAATACATATTCACTTGTCCAAACAAAAGAAAACCAAAATTCAATAACCATTGAATAAATGCAGCCAAAATGCAAATCATTTTACCACTATAAAACTAAACCTATGCACCTTCCTTGAAAATGAAATTTTGGGGCAGTGAGTTGGAGCATTGCTAGAATCATGCAAGCATGCTCGCCATTCGAATCATCACTCCTTCCGTCCAACACGTACGAGGGGTTTTCCATAAGTTCTGTCCAACTTGCCATAACTTTTCCAATATATAATACAGAAACATGATTTTTGGGGCAGATAATATTGAAATAATTTGCGAATGATCCTCTAAAAATCTGATCATGAAAACAAAAATAAATGGTTAATTTGTTGCCATGGAAACCAAAAGTCATGAAATGCGGCCCAGGGCACTTTTAGAGGCACAGATTCATTATATCTTGTCAAAATATTCAATTTTTACCAGGGATACAGGACAGGAAATCTATTAAAAATAATCCGTAACATTTCCCAAATTCTTAAAATAATGAACTTGACACTGAGTACATTTCCTCTTACCTTAGTTATCCAATGCCTCATAGTCCTTATAGTTAGATCACTGTTCGTGTTTCGCAGACTATTTGTTCTTTATGATCGGTTTTCCATAAGTTCTGTCCAACCTGTCATAACTTTTGCTAGATTTTATACAGAAGAACCATATTTGGGTCAGTTGTGATTGAGGTAATTTTCAAATGATCCTCAAAAAATCAGATCTTAGAAGTAAAAATAAATTGTTGATCTGTTGCTATGGAAACCTAAAGTCATGAAATGCGACTGAGAGCTGGCTAACAGACACATCCTTGATATATCTCATCAAAATATGTAATTATTACCAGAGATATAGCACAGAATAGGTTCAAAACATTCATAGTCATTTTACAATTTTACAAACTAATGACTGGGAAACTGAGTACATTTTCTCATACATTCTAACCATGTCTAAATACCTCAGTGGGCATGTTCAGGTCTGTTTTGACATTGTGCACTGCAGTCTTCTTTTCTTTGGTTTTCCAATGTGTGTTTTCTTCATTCAGAAAAAGTTTGTACAACCTTCATTTGGTTTCATCACTCATGCTGTCTTCCTTGTACATGTATGTATGACAAAGAAGGTTCTTACTCTCTCTGCTAGTTTTTATCAAATAAAATTAAAGAAGGATAAAGATTAAGATCATTTTCCAGGAATCACTTGATGCAGGAGTCCTACCACGTCAATGGAAGGAGGCAAATGTTTGTGCCATCCACAAGAAGGGATCTCGTAAGGTGTGTGACAACTATCGGCCGGTTAGCCTAACCAGCATAGCAGGTAAAATTCTGGAATCCCTCATCAGAGACGCCATCATGGACCACATGATCCTTCATAATCTCTTCTCCAAGTATCAGTATGGCTTCTTGCCGGGAAGATCAACGGTTCTACAGCTTCTTAAGATCCTTGATCAGTGGACCGAGGCGGTTGACAACGGGAATCAAGTGGAAGCCATATACCTTGACTTCCGCAAAGCATTTGACACTGTCCCACATAAAAGATTGATCAACAAGGTGAAACATTATGGCATTGGCAACCCTATATTAAAGTGGATTTCAGACTTCTTGAGCAACAGGTCCCAGAAGGTGGTAGTAGGAAGTACGTCATCTGACAACATTCTCGTCTCAAGTGGTATTCCGCAGGGCTCTGTCTTGGGGCCAGTATTATTCCTGATCTATATCAATGACTTGCCCAGCTCAGTCAACTTGGAAGCATATATCTTCGCGGATGACACCAAACTATGTAGCATAAGTAAAGTTCAGGACGACTCAATCCAAGAAGACCTCAGAGCATTAGAAGATTGGTCCTAGAAGTGGCTCCTCCAATTCAACCCTAGCAAGTGCAAGCAGTTGCTAATCAGACGATCGAACAATGACCCACCACCGGTCAGATACCTGTACGATCACAACAAGCATGAATACTCACCGATCCCCAACTCAAGAGCTGAGGAGGACTTAGGAGTTATGGTGGATGACAGATTAAATTTTAAAGAGCACATAGGAAACTGCATCAAGAAGGCTTCAAGAAATATGGGGATTATCAGAAGGACCTTTTCCTATCTAGATAAGGATATATTTGTGCCACTTTACACCTGCCTGGTTAGAAGCCATTTGGAGTACGCTCAAGCTGTTTGGAATCCACAGGCACGAGGCGACATCAAGAGGATAGAGGCTGTGCAATGGAATGCAACAAAGCAAATCAATGGGCTCCGGGACAAACATTACGAGGAACGACTGAAAATCTTGAACCTCCCTACCTTGGCTTGTCTGAGAGATAGAGGTGACATGATTGAGGTCTTTAAGATTCTAAGGGAGATCTATGATCCCCAATGTGTACCACCTCTCACAAGATCCACTACATCTACAAGAGGACATTCATTTAAGCTCTTCAAGAGAAGATCCTTGACTCTAAATGTGAGGAGACATTTCTTTACCAACAGGGTGGTCGATCTGTGGAACTCCCTGCCAGCTGACATAGTCGAGGCTCCATCTTTAAATAGTTTTAAAAATAGAATTGACAAGTACTGGAAATCCACTGGCAAACTATACAATACCGAAGTATTAGTTTAATCTCCATAACCATTCTTAACCCAAGAAGGAGGCAGCAGTAGCGGCCCCTGCTTGGAGACTAAGGACGGAGGGGATAACTGGAATTACCCAACTCAAGTGCTCTGCAATGCTAGATTAAATCCGGCTCCTTACTCAGTGGATTGAGGCAGCAGTAGCGGCCCATTCCTGAGTCATGTAAATAGATGTACAAAACTATTTGAGCTCGATTAATGTTTGTATGAAAATGGAAAAAAAAGAATATATCTTGAAAATGGCGTTTACAAAAAAGAAAAAATTTATTTCATTTTATTGCTTGTCGATTGACCACTGGTTTGGTATCTAGTCATATTTTTAATACAGAGGAGGCAGCAGTAGCGGCCCCTTAAATTGTTTTTAATTTGAATTGACCAAGGAGGCAGCAGTAACGGCCCCTGATCACAAATTTTATTAATGGAGGAGGCAGCAGTAGTGGCCCCTCTGACGTTTTAACTTGGGATTTTATCGTCAGTCTGCGCACCACTACAAATTTACGAAGATCTGGATATAGAGGAGCCATCCTACGTTCAGAACCACTTATACTTAATGGGTATATATAATGTCATCCTTATCCAAAAAAAAAATGTATCTCATAAAAAACTGAGTAACTGCATGAGTGATAGTAAAGTAACTGAGACTTGAGAATAACACCATTTTCCATTATTACTAATGATGTCGCAATTAACTGATTGTACTTAATGAAAAAAATTATGAATATGCTTCAATTCAATAAGTCAAGACACAGATAATGCAGGCAGGTTTTAAATTCTTTTAAGAGCACTACAAAATCTGGGCCGCATTTCATGACTTCTGGTTTCCATGGCAACAGATTAAGCATCTATTTTTATTTCTGTGGTTTGTTTTTTAGGGAATTATTTACAAATCACGTCAATATTGTCTTGCCCAATTATGATGTTTCTATATCAAATCTTGCAAAAGTTATGACTAGTTGGACAGAAGTTTTGGAAAACCCCTCGTAACAGTCATAACTGGGATTGGTGTTTGCAACCCAGCCAGATGAACGCCGTCCAATGTATTATGAGTCATTTATGACAATTATTATTTTATTTTGTGATTATGAACTTTCAATTAATCTTCGTACAAAATGTCATAAATACCTTGTGATATAAACCAAAATAGTATTACTTAATCTTAACCAAGTATATATATGCTACTATGAATGTGTGCTCGTTCTACTGCGAAATAGCATGTTAGTGTGCTTGTAAATAATTGCATTGAATTTGTTAGTGTGCTTGTAAATAATTGCATTGAATTTGTAGATGGTATTGTATGGTGTATTGTGTGATATATTTCTTATGTCTGTTATCTTGTATATTTGCATTTACGGAACCTGTCATCTTAGGGTGGTCCAAAAAACTTTTTTTATCAATATCAATTCTCATACCCTCCTATTTTGTGAGAAATGGCCCAAAAACAAAGCAGTTTAAATTTTTTGAAAATCCAACAACTCTAAGTGGTCTCCCAAAGGCCTTAAAGTTTCAAAGTTTTTAAAAGTGGTCCACCATTTTCTCTATAGCTCCGTCAATATTATGATAAGATCTCACGGCACGTTACGGAGCACTTTTTATCCCTGAGGGATAGCTTGAGATAAATTCTAGGAAAAAAATGACCAACCCGGCGACACACAATGTTTATATAACGATTATATAATTAATTATAATTAAAAGCATATCACGGTGGGATAAAATCGTAAATCGGCAGGATAAGATCGTTAATTGGCGGGATAAGATCGTAAATCGCCGGGATAAGATCGTAAATTGGCGGAGACGAGATCATATCCCTGTGGGAAAGATCTAAATGCCTGGGGGGCAAGATCTAAATGCTTGTGGGATGTCAAAAATCGTCGGAGGGATGTCAAAAGACCGTCGGCGGAATGTCAAAAACTGCCGGCGAGGCTGCAAATGTTCCACAGGGAAAGTAAAAATATCCCGCAGGGGCAGGAAAGGTCCCTAATATCCCGCTGGAGATGTTTTTGAGTCTTTCTCACTGAAAAAACCCCCGCCGAACATCCAAAAATCCAGAAAATTTTGGGCTCTGTTCCGGTGTTATGGAAAAAAAATTTCAACATGTTGAAACTTTTTTGACATCCACGGTGCAGTTATCTCATTTCTAGGAAATCTTGAGGGAAACAAAAAGCACCCCTAGTATGTCAACTACAGTATCTGTCAGTATCATGACAATACTTGGATTAAAGCATTGTCAGTGATTATCTACACAAGGAGAGATTGGTGGCACATAATGACGAATCAAGTCCTCACATCTCCATTTCATGCACCACAATTTCACAGTTAGACATAAAGCAATTCATTCTTACAGGCGATTTCATTACCATGCGATTCTTGTCATTCACACTTGACTGTGAGGAATCAATGCTAAACTAGTACTTACTACGTTTGATCATTCCAATGTGTGACGTTTTGTTGTTTCTGAACTAATCAGATCAACTAAAAATGTCATGTATTTGGTGGGTCTAGAACTCAAGAATCGCGTACTAATGAAATTACCTGTAAGGTACACGGCATATGTTAGGCCTCCATACTTTATTATAAGACACTTTCTGGCTTTACTTTCCAAATATATCCTGCTAATGTAAAATAATCTCTCTTAGACCTGGCATATTATGCCCTGCGTGACCATTTGACATTATTCTAAGGGGTTCTGATGTTTTCAGGACCACAGTTTCCTTTTTAATGCTTCTTTGCATACCAGTCAATAACTTTAAATCAGTTATTTATATCTCCGACCACTCATGTGACATTTTCGACAGCCTTATTTATACATCCTCTTCAACCCAGCACAGCAAAAATCAGGGACAATTCACACTTTGTTATAGTAGCAAGGCTATGCAGGTATGTCTGTTGATTTTGCCTTTCAAACGCAATGTGGTGACGATTACCAACAAAATGAGCCATAACTCAAAGTCCTGTGGCTAAAATTGATTATCTTATGACCACTTAAAGAAGTGTAAACTTTTTTTGGGTCACCCTGTATAACATAATCAATGACTGTAATACACGAAATCATGCTATATACAATCGAATTACGATGAACTTTCAAATCAATGATACAAACACTGACTATTAAAACTTGAACTTGTGATGATACGTAATATATTATGATATTATGGACACGGACTCTTAAATATAAAGTAAATTATAATGATATACACAAGTTCAAATCTGATTTATAAGAACTGTTATACCAGGCCAAGCATGCATGTACTGTATAGTAGTCTATTGTAGTCTTGTGTAGTCGTTTAATATGTAGCTCTGTATTCGTTGTTGCTTTAATGACATGTGGGTCAATATTGTCCTTTTTCTGAAAGAAAGAAGGAAAGAACGAAAGAAGGAAAGAAAGAAGGAAGAAGAAAGGAAAGAAATAAGAAAGAAGAAGAAAGGAAGGAGAAGAATAAGAAAGGAAGCGGAGGAAGGGGAAGGAAGGAAGGGGAAGGAAGGAAGGGGAAGGAAGGGGAAGGAAGGGGAAGGAAGGGGAAGGAAGGGGAAGGAAGGAAGGGGAAGGAAGGGGAAGGAAGGAAGGGGAAGGAAGGAAGGAGCAGGCAGGAAGGAAGGAAAAGGAAGGAAGGAAAAGGAAGGAAGGAAAAGGAAGGAAAAGGAAGGAAAAGGAAGGAAAAGGAAGGAAAAGGAAGGAAAAGGAAGGAAAAGGAAGGAAGGAAGAGGAAGGAACGAAGGAAGAACAGAAGATACAGACATAGGACAGAAGATATAGGTTAGAACATAGATAGATATTCTGACTCGGAAGATATATAGATAGATAGATAGTTAGATGGATCGATAGATAGACAGATCAATGGACAGGTGTATACGAACATAGTTAGCTGACTATAGATAGGCCTAGGTTTGTATTATGGCAGGCTGGCAGTCCCACATATATGCACTCTCTGAGTGTTCGTTCTTGTTAAAATTATTCTGAGACTGTATGCAATGTTTGGGTGAGATTAATGAAACAGGACGACCACAGAATTGTTGACAAGTTTTACCAAAATGCCTTAGGTAATAGCTTGAGCCATGGCGCTGCTGAAACTTCTTCAGAGATGACCTCAAGCACAAGGCCAAATTTGACCTGTGTCTCAGGGCTTTAATGATATGCGATGTTTAATTTGCACATGACTGGAATGCCACAAGGTATTGTACATGTATAGGTTATATGTTCTTAATTTATGCTGTAGTATTAAATAAAATTTTATGAGCATTATGAGGTACTTCACTTCAGGGTCTGTTGCAGTTATTGCATATTCATCGTTGACTAATGAAGTACATTTTAGTACATCATTTAGGCAGTACATTTTAGTACATCATTTAGACAGTACATTTTAGTACATCATTTAGACAGTATGTTGATGATATACAATTATTTATTGGATGAAATTGTGGAGACATGACAGACATGTTACTTTTGAAATCAAGATGTTCTGTGGTTTTGATGACGATTGGATCCCTTGTATTTTATACGTTGTTTAATCTGGAATTGACGTTTTCGTCTGAACATTTTGAAACACCAACTACCTCTTTCAAGGATTTAAATGTGTCGAATCTGAAAAGCCAGGTGAGGACTTACCACTGGGTCTGTGTGGATGGCAAGGATTATGATTTCAGAAAAGCTTTTGTGGCCGACCTGTATGGTTACTGGAAAACTAAGACGAAGGTATACAAGCTGCCATACAGGTTGTGTGGATACCCCCAGAAGAACATTGTCATTCACAATACAAGAGGAAATCGGGGTCTTCGATATGACAAAATCTTTGGCTTCGGAGTGAGATTCACCCCACAGCCAATTTCCTTCGACAGGTACGAGCTCAAAGACACCGCTTACTTCCTTACATTTCTGGAGCCTTTCGAGCCTGAAAACTTCTTCCATTTAACCAAACAATTTATATTTCCTCTTCATTATTTAATAAAGGCAACTGGCAGGCTTGACCAAGGTCACAGTATGAGCGCCTTCTTCCAGAAGCCTATCAGCCATTGTCCAAATATAACTGGTCGTCCTTTGCCTTCGAAAAGTGCCAAGTACCAGCAGCTGTTTGATATGCTGGGCATCTATGGCTTCAAAAGAGAAAGCTTATATCCTGAAAAGCCTTATCCGGGGAGAACTTGTTACAAGAATGCTGTTTTTTCAAGTGGGGTACATTCTGAACATGCACTGGATGCTATTGACTTCCTTCAAGAAAGACTCAACATTAAAAAGAGTGACTGTCCAAAAAGGCGTCTCACAATAATAATTCGCAAAAACTATCGACGCATCCTCAATCTCAAACAACTTACACAGGTCGCAACTGACTTAGGATATACAGTGCAAGCAGTTGCCTTGGAAAAATATACTTTTGCCGAACAAGCCCAGCTGATATACTGCACAGAGATTTTAGTTGGCGTCACAGGAGCTGGTCTGCAGTGGGCCTATTTCATGCGAAATCATTCTGGTGTGATTGAAATTGCCTGGCCGAAGTGTGACTGGTATTTTTTCTTTGCTGGAGACAAAGGTAAATTTAATCTGTCTTTAGTTTCACAGTAAAATCTTAATTGAGATAAATAAACAGTTCAACAAAAATAAGTCCCCTGTAAATGAACTTGAATATCTCAAAGATTCCTTCTTGGAATTTTATGACAGTTGGCCGAATTACAGGCCTGTATATCGACCCTAAATGCAAGTATTTGTAGCTTAGTGGCGTTATACTCCACCCAGACAGTTTTCTATTGTCTTTTGCCGTGGTATAACCAACAGATTTGTTAGCTATACCACTGTAGGGGATTAAGCTAGCTTGTTGTGCTACTTTTTCTGCAAACAACGCACCTGAAAATGACAACAAAGTCACAAAATTCAGTTAAAAATCTTTCGGGAGTCATATATGGAGTATAAGTAGTTTATACAACTCATTTTCGGTGTATAACTAACATTTCGGGACTGACGAGTGGCAGCAGAATGCTGAAAGTCCCTGGAAAATCGAATTGGGTCAACAATAATTTGATCTGTTTTGGATAGATCACAAGATCAGGTCGAACAACAGCTGTCCATATTACTACGCCAAACTACTTTCAAAAAGCATGATTGCTGGCGAAGATCCAGTCCACTGCTTTGAATGAAAATGTTTGGAAATCATGAGACAAAAAGAAAGTTTTTAAATTTACTAGCTGTCTGCTTAAAATTGAAGCCAACCAAAGTCAGATTAGACACTTGCAGCGTTTTTTGGAAATAAACTAGACCATCACTAAATGATGAAACTGTCCTGGTTTCTTCCAGACACTGCTGGTTTCTTCCAGAGATTGAAATTCTGTTGACCGCTCACAGGAGCTCGCGAATTTTTCACCCAAGGTGGCAGAAAATAGCGGTCAACTTGTAGACAGCACCTGAAATGTTAGTTATACGCCTCAAATTCGTTGTATAACCTATACTTATTCCTGGCCAGCAGCCTTCCAGTGACAGTGAGCCTGCCCATTTTCAAAATATATGACATTTGCAATGGATATGACCTAATTCACCATGTGGGGTTGTCACCAGCTGGACATTAGGGTGGTCCAAAAACACTTTCTTCTAAATTTCTCTGATTTGAATCTTGCATTGTGTTCTTATATCGATAGAAGGTATTGAGTAAAAATTTCAGCAAAATCAGTTGATATTTAGTGGTGGCACAAAGCTGTTGAAGTTTAACATGTGATTGCCCTGCAGAAGACCTCAAAATCATCGGTATTTGCAAATCCTGCAATAATGGCCAATTATTTTGATCAAATAACTTTTTTTTAGTATGTCAAGGATGCCCAATCTAGTCGTGATATTCTTTTTGACTTACAAAGTTTTGTGGGAGGTTAGCATAGATATTACATAGGTCAATTTTCAAGCATTTCTTCATAAAAACAGGTAAATGTTTCACTTACTATGAATAATAAATCCAAAATAACAGCCAAATATTACCTTGCCATGTCAACTTTATCATATACTAAAAAACCACAAGAAAATATTTACTTCGGAGAAAGATCTGGGAAATTGACCATTTTTTCAGTTCCGCGAATGGGGAATTACATGATAAACTTCAAAGGCTTTGTGCCACCTCTAAATATTAAGCGATTTGGCTGAAATTTTGCGTGTGTTTGTTTTACTTCTGTGGTCATCAATTTCTACTTTCAAACTGGGGGTTTTTGGAGATTTGATTTTTCCCATAGGAATGTGGACCACCCTACTGGACATACTCATGAAATAACTTTCATAGAAATCGGAAAAGAGATTTTTGAGATGTTTTAGTTTTCCTAATGGGGGACTTACAAAGTTTGTTGAACTGTTTTAAAGGTGACTAGAAAAGTTTCAGGTCTTATGTTGTACTTCCGATATTTCTTCACTCGATCATGTGAATTCTTGAGGAGAAAACCAATGTGTACTCCTGCTTATGAATATGGACTACTTTTTTGGAAAAAAGTGTCAAATAAAAGTAAATTTCAGAGTGTGAATGAAATCAAGGTCCGTTGTAAAGGTCAATTCATCTTCTCTAATCACTCTTTGAAAGCTTCAACTACATCTTTTGCAAGAAGTTTTAATTTTTGGTTGAATGCACCTCACCTAAAAATCCCCCAGAATTTCCATATTTCGTTCTGCAGTTACTTTTCCTGGGGTTAACGCTGCAGCATGCGTTTTAAATGACAGCATGTTCTTCCCTTTAGCGGTCATTGGAAACAGTTATACTATTGAATCAGACTACCATGTGGTCCAACAGAAGTTGCTAAAGTTGTCAATTTCAGTGGAAAATGTTGAAATATTCCATATTTATGAGCAACGGTGTAATATTGAAAATTGTACCACAAAGGCCAAGAATAAGTAGGTTTTTCTTCCATCATCTTTTCAGAATACAATGCAGAAGAACAGAACATTCGGCCTTTGAATGTCATCCCAGTGAGCAATGTGACCTGCAAGAGGAATCTAAAAGCTATCAGCATTTACTTGGAAGATTTATTTAACGTTAAAAGGAACTTTTCTGCCCAGACTGCCTTGGAAATGTTCCAAGAGGACAACAACTACAGTTTTAAGAAATTTCCAGCTGCAACTGTCGGAAAGATGTTTGACGTCGTTGTTGATCCAATTGCCTTCAAGCAAGCTGTCATCCAAGCAAAACCAGGGTATGCTTGATTGAAGACTCAATCAATGGTTTGGATGCAGTCTGGTGAAACTGAGAACTGCATGCTGCTGCCACCTGGCACAAAAGTTGATTTCCTATGCTACAGTATTGCTGTCCCAAGAAATAGTTCCAATTTCATTGCACATTCACAAAATTTCTATTCAACATTGATGTATACCAGAGTCAGACTCGGCAATCACATTCTCTAAGGAAGTAGACAAGGCCATCAGCACACTCAGAAACAGCCCCGGTGTCTTCCAGACAAAATTGTGTGTGTTCTTCTGGTCCAAAGTTGGTGGACTGCTCGCAGGAGCTCGCTGAATAGCACACTAGTCACTAGGTGGCAACACAAGACAGCATATGCTCTGATCTGTGGCAATGCAAGAGCAGTCCACTTGTAGACAGGTTTGGATGAGTTATAATTACACTAACACTTGGCAAAAGGATTATTGAGAATGAGATGAGATACATTCTTGGTCATATATGAGAAGTAACATTCTAGTGACTGCTGCATGCAATGATTGACTGATTATCATTTCTTCTTAAACATCACTTATGTGATTTTCGTAAATATAGGCCGGGTTAGGCCCCTATAACACGATAAGTAATTATAACTTTCAATTAATGTTTGTTCACAAAATCAAAAAAGTTAAACCCAGTGCCGGAAAATTCCCCAAAACCACAGTTGATATTTAGATCTTACACCAAAAAGCCAGACATAGAAACATTTCATTTTGTCTCTGTTTTTATCTTTATATTGTGATCTCCTCCGTTAATGTTCCATAATACTTCTGTTACATGTAATTATTTCATTCTGATGATGATCACTGATTCAACCGAAAATTAAATTGCAACAATGAATCTTTCATTTTATGAAAAGGGATACGTGTAGGTGATTCACCACTGGGGAGGGAATATGTGATTTATCCACGCGCATGTGCACCAATAATACTCTATAGACAATACATGCGTATGCAATTCGAATTCTGAGATTGCAGGAGCAGAGCCATTTTGCAAATAACACACAGATATGGTGCAAATGCAATAGTTGACCTTGTACATCACACTTATTTTGATAATGTTCTGGCATGCAAAGTATTTTTTATTTTATATTATTTGCATATTTTAAAGAAATACAAAACTGGTGGGAGCCTATGTCAAAGTCACATGACAAATTCCAATTAGAATACAACCATAGCAGTGATCACAAACTGTTATACATTGTTTGTTACTGTTCGTGCGTTCAGTAGTTAGACATGAGATAAAAATGTATAAGAATCTGCAACTGATCGAAACAACAACACCCAACAATAACTGTGAATTTTGAGAAAATGTTTTTCATAGTCAACTGTCAAATTTGATAGAATCTGTGACAAATATATCAAAACATGCATGTCCAGGGCATTTCTTGGACTCATCCTCACATGTCAGTGTAGTGAACCTACCCTGACCACATGCACCATGTTTCAGTGAAGTTTGGCAGCTTGCCAAATATGCATCCGTCACCGGAAAAGGGGTTCTGATAGGTTCAATTGGGTGCTGATGGGTTGTCTTATAAAAAATGTTGGCCAATGAATAGCTATATTACAGTCAGAAAGTTATAATCTTCAATGTTTGCCTTGTATTGTATATCAACAAGAGCAACTGGCAACAACCAAAATTGAATAAGTCCTTAACAGTTACCATTCACAAAGAAACAGAAACAAATTCTGAAACCGTTAAAGACAGGGGTAGACCTATATAAAGGGACCCAGCCCAGGTAGCCTTCGAATGTTCTGAATCTGGCACTGAAACAATCAACATCTTCCATTTTCTTCAGTTAAAATCATCAATACCAGCAATAGTACTGCATGAAGCAACTCCATTTTCAACCACATGATATTTAGTAACGATGGAATACATTACTCTAGTTTTGAGCAAATCAGGACATTGTAAGACCATTAAAATAGCATTTTAATCAAAATCATAGCTAAAAATTGAACATGAACTGCTGTGAGCTGATTGGTTATGAAAACTTACAACTAGAGGGTCATTAGGACTGTCCACTTCAAAGGAATTCCGAATTACATTGAAATTAGAAACCCTAATGACAGTCGGAGCATTATTAACAAAGTTATGGTATATTGACCACTGCAATAGAAATATAGCAGCAATCAAAGCCAGATGATTGGTCAATACCCTATCCTAGTTGCCCAATCAGAGAAGAATTCCATTTAATTGCTGTACCCTGGTATATTGGTACCCCCTCTACCCCTGTCTTTAAAATAGTAACAATGTTGAGTTCAAAGTCTGATTTTAGCTGTATCAAAAATGAAAATCAGTTAGATTCGCTTGGCAATCTGTCTATCTGGCGATCTATCTAACTATTGACCTATCTAATCCAACTATTGACCTTTATCTATCTATCTATCTATCTATCTATCTATCTATCTATCTATTGATCTATCTATCTATCGATCTATCTATCTGTCTATCTGACAATATATCTTTCTCATCTATTTATCTATCTGTCTATCATGATAAAAAAACCACTATTATCTTTTCCTGAAAGTAACATGTTGAACCAACTTATTATTTCTCAAACTTGATTTATCAGCATCATGGAAAAGCACTGTAAGGTGCTGCCACCATTTATCAATGACCAGTCTGACACAGTTCATTGAACACATTCTTGACAAAGCTGATGTGAAGTGTGTTGTTTTCAGTTTGTAGCTACATACCTTTAATTGCTGGCTTAAACAAGTTGTTTCACTCAGACTTATCCTGTTGTTTCTGATGATTTTTACAGCTTGAAGAGCTTAACTTAACATCATGGTCCAAAAAAGTGCAACCTGAACTGTTATTGGTGGATACCAAAATGCACTCAAGTATGTAAGTAGGTCAGTTTTAATGAGACTCCGCTCAAAGACAGGTCTTGAGAGCAGGGGTAGTGTCAACTATCCCTGCTGAAGGAGGATGCTTGGACTGGTCATATGCTAGTATATGGATGGATTACATCTATCTACAAGCCCTGATATACTATGTCTATCAATGACTGGTACTTCCGCTCATGGATTTATCACCCAAGGGCTTTAGCCCAAAGTAACACATAATCCTGAGCCCGTGGTGAATAACTGGCTTATACCATAAGACAAACACTCAAACGGTCAAGCACGAGACAATAAGTGAACTACAAAGAATATGGGAATTATCGCCCTGAAATACTGGTATGTGATTGGCTAACAGAGGTGTCGTATGGTGTAATGTAATTTATACCATTTGACACCTCTGTCAGCCAATCACATGCCAGTATTTCATTGCAATGATTCCCATGTTCTTTCTTTTCCCATGTTTGAGTGTTTGTCTCATGGTATTAGCCGGTTATTTACTATGGGATTGGGAATGTGTGTTTATCATGTGTTTTCTCTCCCCTGGTGAATAACTTATAGCCTGCCATTCATACACTTGAAATTGAAGCGTATTGATCGAATCAGAGGATTTGAAAGTAATTTTATTGTATGATTATTCAAACTCTATCATCCATTTACAGAAGTTTGCATTGAAGTTGACTTTTGGAATGCATTTTTTGGCAATATTTTGCTGTCTTAAAGACAAACATAGGAGCTTCTAAGGCATGACATTTCATGAAGGGGAATTGACATAGAACTTTTTTCACTAAAATATCGGCGGTTCAGCCCATGTCAGGGCAGATCTGTCTGAAACGTCTCACGATGTTGTAATTTCAGTTTTTGAAGTTAAATGTTTCATGTGGTGAAACTTTTAATTCGGATTTTAATGCATTGAAAGATGTTTTCTAATCTATATTTTGCCTTGGAATTTTTTTCTTGCATGTTGGACACATTTTGGGAAAATTTCACAAAAATAGCACAATTGAAAAGGCAAGATTAAATGCAAATTTGTGAAAAATCCTACAATAAAGTAGCTAAAGTAATTGTTTGGCTTTTGGTCTTCTATGAGGCAAAATTTAAAATTACATCATCCTTTTGGTTGTAAGATGTAGGAAAAATCTCTCTCTTTTTTTCAAAATCTCGCATTTTATAAAACGTACCAAAGAAAGACATGCAGGAAATGTTTGCCATCAATTGGTTATTCTGTGCACTCTGATCTTTTTCTTTGTTATTGTACTCTCGTCAATGTACAACATAGCCTGGGGAAATGAGTATTGTTTGATTTACTTGGCCATGAAGATGCATATCAATCATTCAAATTCACTGTGTATTCATTTTAATGCCATGCTAATTAAACTAATGTGAGGTCCTGTATGCAATAGTATGAGAATGTGCATAAATATGTATTGAATCTTTATAGTAATTATAAATAAGTAGACCTCATTGGATTTTTTCTTGAGGCAAGTTATTTTGATATAAACCTTTATTGACAAACAGAAATAATAAATATAGATGTACACTCTAAAACAATTCAGACAAAATTGGTTTTTTAGATTCAAAATGGTTTTTTGAAAAACCAAATTTCAATGCAAAAAACCAACATGGATTTTTTTAAAAATCCATGTTGGTTTTGCGTTGAAATTTGGTTTTTAAAAAAACCATTTTGAATCTAAAAAACCAATTTTGTCCCGACATTTTTAGAGTGTATGTGTCAATCACACACAAGGTATAGGTCTATTCTTGGCATTTTTAAACACTGATTGTGTGTTGAAAAAATGCGCAAGATTACCATCATTTCGACTTTTTTTTTTGTCTCCAGCGAGGACTTATTCAGATCCAGTCGGGATCTAACTGACAAAAATTCATGTTAGAACCCATCAAATCGGTGCCTGACTAATATGGTGATTCTGTATGAGTAAATTTTGAGCCATTTCATTTTTTACATTTGTCGTTTTCGTTTTAGTATATATATGTGTTTCATTTTGTGTACATTTTCTATTTGTGTTATTTCATAATAAATTTTCATTTGGTTTCATCTCACTCTGTTTCTTTCGTATTGTGTTATTAGGACTTCCAGCAGGCCTTATGTGACGAGTCAGGTTGTGACTCTGTGCACAGGATCCTGTTAAAACTGTGCATTGTATTAATCTGATTTTTTGCAGTATCTTTACTTGTGGTCCATGGAAAGCTGTTTTCGATTTTGGCTGGTCTCCGTGACGTTTTGGTGATTTTATTGAAAAAAATAGTCAAAACAAAAAAAATTTCCGAATGCGACCTGAGGAAAAATACATCTATAAGCCTAATTCGAGCATGCTGATTCCAAATCTGAAATCAGAATTTCTCCAGAACGTCTAGATTTTGAGTTATGGCCATGTCAATATTAGCAAAATGCAGATATAATTCCAAATACCACACTCTAATTTAATGCAACTACTCAGTATACTTCTACCATGCTTTTCTAGCTGCTGTGATAGCAGTGCTCATCATATGGAGCGAGTTTTTACAGATTTATTAAAGGAAAGAAAGGAAAGAAAGAAAGGAAAGAAACAAGGAAAGAACGAAAAGAAAGAAGGAAGGACAAGAAAGAAAGAAGAAGAATCGAAGGAGAATAAAGTAAGGAAGGAGACGAATGGAAGGAAGGAGAAGAAAGGAAGAAAGGAGAAGAAAGGAAGGAAGGGGAAGAAAGGAAAGAAGGACAAGGCAGGAAAGAAAGGAGAAGACAGGAAGAAAGGAAAAGGAAGAAAGGGAGGAAGAAAAGAAGGAGAAAGGAAGAAAGAAAGTAAGGAAGACAGAAAGGAAGGAAGGAAGGAAAGAAGGAAAGAAAGAAAGAAAGAAGGAAGGAAGAACAAAAGATACACAGACAAAGGACAGAAGATATATGACATAACATAGATATTCTGACTCGATAGATAGATAGACAGATAGATGGATAGATCGATTGATAGATCAAGGGACAGGTGTATACGAACATAGTTAGGTGACTATAGATAGGCCTAGGGCTATATTATGGCAGGCTGGCAGTCCTACGTATGCACTCTCTGAGTGTTCGTTCTAGTTTTCATTTTGCACCACTCCCACCCTTGATTCCTTGATCCCTTGATTAACCTGGTGAACTGCAACTGCAGGTGGAGTTAGCTCACGTCGCTCGACATGTTGAAGGGGGAAATGCTGCCCCCTGTTGGCACATAGAGCCCAGATGGGCTTGTTGACTTCTGGTGGATATATTGCACTGGAGGTTGACTCAGAAGTTCCAATACCCCAATATCGATTTTTTCAAGGCTTTTGAAGGAGACCAAATAACCCCAATTGGGATAGACCCCCTTTGAAGCCCTCTGAGAATCCAAAGACCCAAAAAGACCCTCATCTGGCTGATCAGAGACTTGGTGGTTTGCATGGAATTCGGCATTTGTGGAATTCAGCTTTCACAAAATAGAAGGTTGTGGAATGCATGCTTCAGATGAAATGGTGATAGAGGAACTAAGCTGAGGCCGAACTGAGATGTTGTCCAATGTCCATGGATGAAAGATCAACTAACAATTCTTAGTATCAGAATTTATTAAAACTTTATAAAAGACTAGGCTTAAAAACTGCAAGATCTATACAAGAGAAATATAGCTACTGCGCAAACCTTTACTTTCATAAGGTTTATATTAACTTATCGATTTTTAAAAATAAAAATATCCTGTTTATGCGTATACATGTAAAACATGCTTTTGAACCGAATCAATTTTCATGCCTTCACAGCGTTTTCATAAGTTATCGAAAAAGAAAATTTGAATTAAAAATTTGTTTTGCTCCAAAAGATGCAGATCACATGTCAAAATTAAACCACTGCCCTGGTAATGCTTGTTGGTGACAGGAAAATTAGAGGATTATGTATGTATAGTTCTACATGTAATTCTTGTTGGCAGCAGGGTGGCAGGGTGGTTAAAGTTCCCGCCTGCTCTGCTTGAGGAACCAGAAATTTTCAACGGACCTTCATGAGCAAAATCCAAGCTTTATGTCGTCCGGATGAGGCATTTAAAAATTGGCGGCCCTTGTATCAGTGTCTATGCTGTGCAAGTAAAAGATCCTTCACGCATGGTTACAAACCATGATATGCCAAAAGAGTGGATTGTTGTGTATGCCTAAAGCATATAAAATCACTCACAAATATCCACAAATATCCACAGAAGACTGTCATGGATTTTTGCTTAGTCTTTTGACTTTGACCAAAGAGCTTATTTGACTATTGGCCTATTTGATATTAGGCTCAATTTTCATTGGCTGTTGGATATCAGGTTGGAATCTCATTGAATTCTTAGTGTGACCAATGAGAATGCAGCTTAATATCCATTGTCCAATTATGACTATGTGGATAAAAGGCTTGACTGTCATTGGCTAGGATATTTGGCCAGATTCTCATTGGACAGGATATTAGGTGGCATTCTCATTGGACAAACTATTAACTACAGTGCCCCCTACTGTGGATATTAGGGTGGATTCTCATTGGTCAAGATATTAGGATGGACAATGTATTCTCTTTGGTCAGTTCACTATTATCCAAAGTTGGATATTTTTCAAAATCCACAATAGTGTAAAAGTGTTATTGCGAATGACTTGGGCATGTATCCAAAGTAGAAGATCTTTGCCAAATCCACTATAGTCAGGAGTGAGCGATAATGAGTGATTTAGGCATGCGCCCAAAGGACCAATATTTTGCCCAAAGGCCTGGCAGATATTTTGAAGGATGCGATGACTTTGGGAAAGTCATGCCAAAAGGAGTCATAATGCTCAAAGGGCCTATTGTTTGCCCAAAGACCCTATAATTTACCAAAAGACCCTATATTTTGCCCAAAGGCCTAATATCCATCCCCAATAGGCCTGTTGGGCACAATAGTGGATATTGGCGGTAACAACTGTTGCACTGTGAAAATGGCACTTTGTGATGCATGACAGCTGATGAAGTGTCATCTTCTCTGCATTCAACATGGGAAACGTAGCTGTTTGATTAGTCATGATCAAGAGAAGGCCTTTTGATTTGTCATAACTAGAGTAAAAATCAGATGCATAAACGTTTTGTTTGCCTGTCACCAGCAAGTAGCATTAGTCTCCTTAAATCAAATTAGCATTGAAAGTAATAATAACATTTATATAGCGCTAATTCCAGTAAACTGCTCACTAGCGCCCGTGCATGATGGATTTATTTGTAGAAGCTCTTAAACAGGTATGTTTTCAGAGTTCTCTTGAAGCCTTCAAGTGATGTGGAGCCTGGAGGCCTTGACACTCTCTGGGAGTTGGTTCTAGAGTTTTGGAGCGGCGTGCGAAAAGGCTCTGTCGTCAAGCTTGTTTTTATTGCAGGAGATCGGTTCATTTAAGAGCATTTTCTTATTGCTTCTTAGATAACAGTTTTGTTCAGATTTTGGCCGAATCAGATTTTGAATATACAAAGGAGCTTGTCCGTTCACTGCTTTCCAAGTTTGTAACATGAGTTTGAATTGTATTCTAGCTGGAATTGGCAGCCAGTGTAGCTGCTTTCTATGCTGACTTACGCTGTCATGCTTTTTCAATTTCTCAATGAGTCGGACTGCTGAGTTTTGGGCCACTTGAAGTTTATTTATTAAGTGACTTGATGTTCCATAGAGAAGACTGTTTCCATAGTCTAAGTGAGGTGTGACGAGAGCATTGACTGCCGTTTTGCAAGTTTCCTTGTCCAAGGACTTCCTGATTTTTGAAATATTTCTAAGATTGAAATAGGCATTCCGGCACATTTTGTTGACTTGTTTTTCCATGGTCATATTTTTGTCGAAGATGACACCTAGATTTTTAACATGATCAGCTGAGTTAATAATGACGTTGTCGACATGGATTGATGATACTTGGAGTTTGTTTAGTTGGTGTCCACTGCCAATGAGCAGTAGTTCAGTTTTTTCTCCGTTGTTGCTAAGCTTATATTTTCATGGAGAAATCTCCTGATTTCAGCAATGCATTTTTCCATTTTAACTATGGCATTTCTCTGATCTAAGAACATTGGTTTGAAGGATAGAATAAGTTGCTCATCATCAGCATACTTTTGGTCATTGACTTGATTTTTTGCAGCCACTTCACTTATTGGAGCGATGTATGAATTAAATAGGATTGGTGCTAATCTTGAACCTTGTGGAACTTCAAATTTGAGAGGCAGTTTAGGTGATATTTTGTCATTAATAATCACTGACTGTGTATTGGGTATGATCATGACAAATCATCAGCATGATGACACGCGAAGTCACCAAAGTGCCTTTTTCAGTCTTTTTGCATATAAAATTTCCAGGCTGTAATGTGTAACATGTTGAGTACTCCCAGAATAAGTTTATACTCTGCTCAAAATATGAATGTCAAAAAAGTTGATTTCAGAAAAGTATAATTATTTCGTTATTCTATATAATTATTTTACCCCGTATTCTAAATTGTTTGGGACAGCAGATTTCTGTATATAATAGCCTATACAATGACATTCTTATGGGGACTGTCGAAGTTTTGCTGTATCTACTCATGTACTGGTCTGGTTGAAGTAACGCCTGGAAGTAATTGGCTTTGCCCATCGGATGCTTGAGTGGAATTGAATCAGGATAAGCCTTTTTTATGCAACAGTACTTTTATGGGAAGATGGAGACGTGCTCCTTGTGGGACTCCCCTCTGTCCTTGTTAATTTGATTCTGAATTCCAAAAAGAGGGATATAAAAGAGGGATATGATCCTGGGATATGATGTGGAAAGTTGCATTGGCCATTGTCATCGATTGCCTGCAAATCCATCAGTGATCAGGAATGATGATCTCTTGACAACTCTAGCAGCAGTTCATTGATCAGATAAGACCTTTGCCAATAGCTCACCCTTCAGCACTGTGGGTCATATCATCACACATGATATCGGGGGCCAGATCCTAGGAGTTAGGAGAAATGAGGGTGAGGAGGAGGAGGGGGGAGGGGAGGGAGCAGAAAAAAAGGGGAGGGGAAGAAAAGAAGGAGAGGGAGAGAAAAGAAGGGGAGGGGGAGAAAAGGAGGGGAAGAGGAAGGGGAGGACGTGGATGTACCAGGATGTAGGAGGGGGAAGAGCAGGAGCAGAGGGAGATAAGAGGAGGAGGAGGAGGAGGAGGAGGAAGAAGAAGAGGAAGGGGAGTAGGAAGGGGAGAAGGAAGGGGAGTAGGAAGGGGAGAAGGAAGGGGAGTAGGAAGGGGAGTAGGAAGGGGAGTAGGAAGGGGAGTAGGAAGGGGAGTAGGAAGGGGAGTAGGAAGGGGAGTAGGAAGGGGAGGAATGAGATTCAAAGAAAGAGATAGGAGGAGGAGGAGGAGGAAAAAATAAAATTTAATTATAGGATAGGCCTAGTTGGGCCATGGAAGTGATGTAGGAGGTTGTGAAAATAAAAATCGCACCCAATGTACAATGAGAGATCAAGCTATTGCCCTGGAATTAGCTGAAGATCCCATCTGTTAACACTTGACGTCACTCTGACATGGGTGCAGAAAAGAAATGGTGCAACTGCACAGCCTTGCATGAAACCATGCCTCTTCAACACATCCTGCTGGGCAATCCGAACATTCTAGCTTGAATGCGAACATGGCAAGATACTCTGTTGGCAGTGCTCTGTGAATAGCTGTGAATATACACTCTAAAAAATGTCGGGACAAAATTGGTTTTTTAGATTCAAAATGGTTTTTTGAAAAACCAAATTTCAATGCAAAACCAAAATGGATTTTTAAAAAAAATCCATGTTGGTTTTTTGCATTGAAATTTGGTTTTTAAAAAAATCCATTTTGGTTTTTTGCTTGAAATTTGGTTTTTCAAAAAACCATTTTGAATCTAAAAAACCAATTTTGTCTGAAATTTTTTAGAGTGTAGCTGTGAATATAGGTGAAGGACCGTATCGGAAATGCCAGTCAATTATCGATCACCCTTGCTCTATGCTGGCTTGATCCACGCTCTATGACCCAGGCTTGTTTGGTGATCAATGCAGGAGGGCTAGCAGTTAGCAGACCAATGCATTACTTGCCCACAAAGCCTCGTAGTACATCTGTCATTATATGCGCAAGGGGTCTACTCCCCGGTTAATAAGTATACCCGTGCTGCCTGTTAACCGCTCAAATTGTGACTGTTCTGTCAAAGTAAAGCGTTTATAATTGATTTGCAGGCGTTGCCAAGCAACGGGTGACGTGTGATGGCGGCTGCAGGGCTGGCACGATCTCAGCTGCCATGTCTCAGTGTCCTGCAGCATCCTTCCATCACAACTGCATCTCTGAGCAGCATCTCAAGCTAGCTGCTGCTGCAGTCGCCTATCTCTTCAGCAGTCTTGCTCTATCTCTCAGGCTGTTTCTTTCCCCCATCACTTGGCTACAGCTGCTGAACAGCAACCCCAATGCTCCAGCATGGACAGAGATTGTGGTGGACTGTGTAACTGTTCCTTGAGATAAGACTGTAAGTATTTTAATGCCCTCTTGCATTTTGTATATATTTTTTGCAGCTTGTTTCTTCTTGCAATTCCTTTGCATGTTCACGTTGCATAGCTTCAGTGGTGCCATCAATCCAGTGCTAAACTGTGTTTATGGTTCTTTAACACATTCAGCTGCACATTGCATGGTGCTTGATGCATTCGTTGTGTTACGTTAATAGGATGGCTCCAGGCAATTCTGCTGGCTTTATGGTTGCTGACTATTTGATAAGAATGGAATTCAGGCATGCAATGCGTGCTTAGGGACTGTGCTGAACATACACAAGTCACATGGCAAATATCCACAGCAAACAACCAACCAATGCCTGTTTGTTTGCTTCAACCCATTTATTGCACACTGCATTCTGCTATAATAGCATTGTTTGCCGCACATTGCAGACTGCGTTTGAAGGCATCATCACCACATGCCTCGTGATGCCTGGCCTTCGTCAGGGAATCGATTTAGTAATTATTATAACCTGAGCTATTACACATTGTCACTGCCTTGAGTCTGTGAATAACTTCAAGGAACAATGACTGGCAATACTAAAACTGTACGTGTAATGGCTTATTATATGCCAAAACTCTGTAGGCCT
This sequence comes from Platynereis dumerilii, assembly GCA_026936325.1. Classification (NCBI taxonomy): domain Eukaryota; kingdom Metazoa; phylum Annelida; class Polychaeta; order Phyllodocida; family Nereididae; genus Platynereis; species Platynereis dumerilii. Next base: position 108,186,186 of record JAPTHN010000001.1, on the reverse strand, counting down.
ATACTGTATATAATGGATCTGTGGGCATGTTTCGTACAATTTGACACTTAGTAAGTTAGTGTGTTTTAGCCTATCATTCATAATGCCAATGTATTGCATGGAACTCCTTCTATTTGTATTAGGACATAGCAATGCAAGTTGACACTTGATTGCCCTTGTCAAGTACCACACCCTTGCTGCGAAGTGACTAATATCATTGAGTAGTCTTATGTTGGCATATCTCTAACTGGTACTTGACTGCCAATGGTACAAACACACCTTTGTCATTATCAGTAAAATGAAAGCCTCTTAAAGTAGGCCTGATAGCTGTTGAGATTGTATGAATAACTGATATGATGTATGATATACATATTTATATCACACATGTGAATTAAGAAAGTGGATGATTTAATTATGTAAATAGAAGGAAACTTTCAGGACATGAATTGCTGTAATTTCAGCATGTTCAACTACACTGATTCATAATCACAAGCACTCAATTGAAATTGAAAGAGATACAATTTTATTGGAACAAGAAAAACATAGTCAGTTGTGTTGGGTGGGGGATTATCAGGAGATCAGGAAACCAACAGGCAACTGAAGACTGTTGCACTAAAGTAATGTTAAAAAATATATATCGACCAATTAATTAATTAAATCGCGAAGCTGCAGATATTGACCAATGGAATTGCAACTAAAAATAGAGCCCTATATACATCGGCATTGGCGAGGAAGGATAACTACCGCAATAATCATCAATGATCCCAATTAAATTGATGGAATTGCTTTAGATTGGACCATTGCAATGCCTTGTCAAATCAATAATTCATCGCAAGATTGAATTTTATCATTGGGATGGATTCCATAATTCTGGAGATCGAAGGAGCCCTGCCAAGCAAACATTGAAATGCCATCGATGAATGTTTCATGATGTAATTGAATGTGACTGTTTCTGGCCACTGTCTGGAAAAGCCAATTGATTGAGAAATGCCAATAGAATGGACACATAGTCATTGCTCATATTAGTTATTGCACCAGGGAGGCAAGGAGAAACAGGCCGGTGGATTGATTCAACATCGTCCAATTTTGTGTTCCAGTTTTGTTATCAAAACAAATATTTGTGTACAAGCAGGTTGATGCTTATTATGTGTGTTCTGGCTGCATTGTATTAAAATTGAAATGTTAGCTTGAAATTATAATCACAATTTACAGTGTGCAATTCTACTGTGCATCCAATGCAGTTGCAAATCTCTTGCAAACAAAATTTCAACCCATGCTCCATTAGAATAACATCGGGCTTGGGATGAACTTCCTTTGCAATATTTGGACAGCCTATCTAGCTCAAAAGACCCCTGATACAAATTCAATGGCACTTCTGGTAGATGTATAGCAGGAAACCTCATTGGTAGATTGCAAACATTGTGTAATGATACAGGCAAAAGCACTGCTATTATAGGCTTTATTGTGAGACATGATTAATATGGAATTCCATGTCAAATCGTAAAGGAGTTAACTTACTTTCAACACAACTGTACAGGTAGATAGGTAAATAGATAGATATATATACACAGATATATTGATAGATAGATAGATAGATAGATAGATAGATAGATAGATAGATAGATAGATAGATAGATAGATAGATAGATAGAAGCCCAATGGCACTGAGTACAAAGATGTGACTTTGCCTTGGAGACTGTGAGGCAAAAAGCTATCTGACTTTACAAAGCAAACACCAAATGCACATGGGTACATTTATATAGGCAGGTAGGTGAATAGATAGATAGACAGATCGGTAGATTGATAGAAAGATAGATAGATAGATAGATAAATAGAAGCCCCAATGGCACTGATTACAAATATGTGACTTTGCCTTGGAGACTGTGAGGCAAAAAGCTATCTGATTTTAGAAAAGCAAACGCCAGATGCACATGGGAATACCAAGCAGTTTTTTGAAAGAAAATCAATTCATTTGAACTGCAAGAACAGCTTCAGAATATAGAATGGTTCCTTCTCAAGTTTGTGTGAAACTGCTTCCAATCTCAGCACGGCTGCAACACCGATACATCATATATGTGTAATACTGTATTTGCATGTTTCTGCATTTAAATTGGATATTTTGAAGGTATATTTTTCAAGAGGGTTTAAGAAGATCCACTTTGTCTGATTCATTTGCAGCTCCATGTTAATGGGAGCATAAATCAAGAACTTTTTGTTTTGCCTTCAATTTGTCGCTGTGGAACACTCATGTGAAATGTGAATATTGCCAGAGAGATATAAACGCATGGTGCAAGCAAGATAATTTGAGGTTCCACATTATAGGAGTGACCGAGTTATAAATTGAATGAGGACACGTATAGTCGTATACTTCATGTTTCCCAAATGGTGAATGATAATGATGGATTTACAGGGTGACCTAGCTGAATGACAATTTTTACTGCAACAATTTGGAATTTAATGAACAAACACCACATTTATAAAAAGTGTTTGAGACAGCAACAGGGAGAAGAGATTTGTGAAAGTATGATTTGTTTTTGGTTAAAATTGGCTTCAGAAACAGAGTTTAAGTCTTTTGCATAATGTTTATTTTGGACATGTTAAACAATTCGCTCCATGAGCCTTGTACCAACACTGGCTGCGATAAACTGCATTTGCAGACACTGGCTTATAAAATATAGATCAACCAATTAATTAATTATATTGTAGGAGACGCAGATATTGACCAATGGAATGACAACTAAAAATAGAGTCCTATATTGATATTGATATTGATATTGATATTGATTTATTTAGGAAATTCCCAAAGACCAAAGATGGTCGCTTTTAGGGAACTACCTTCAAAATACATAATTATTATACAGATAGAAATATTGTAAAATACAAGAATATATGGTATGCAGGAAATATTTGTGTAAGTTTTAAAATATACAGTATGATAAATATGTTAATCAAAAAATATATATTTAAAAAAAATAAAATAAAATTTTGATATTTTGTTTTTTTTGGTTAATTAGAAAAAAATAATAAGACATGAGTACAGTGACTGGGAATTTGTAACATAGAGGACGAGAAAATCAATCTTAAATTCAACAAGTAAATTTTTTTTTTAAATCAAATTTGGAATTTGCCATTTCAAAGAGATGTAAAATAGTTTCTTATAGATGTGAGATGTATGATAGTTTTTTTTAATGGCTATGTATTATGTATAATAGTTTTATATATATATGTAAAAAAAATAATAAATACTATTAAAATTTACCTACAAATATAGCAATTAGTAATGGAGCATTCAGAAGAATAACTGTCTGTCCTTTTTTGTTTTATATATAATTTAAAACCAGCCTGACTATGGGTGAAAATCTTCTGTTTAAAATTGCTTGGCATACTGTTAAATATTTTGGGAAATCTGTATTTGATTCCATCTCTTGCAAATTCATGTCTCACAGCAGGTAAGCGCAGATCCCTTGCTTGTCTCGTGTTATGTTCGTGATATGGAAAAGTATGAATATTCAATAGATCTTTAAAGAAACTGGGAACCGAACCATTCAACAATTTATAGATGAATTTGTATTCATGCAGTGCACATATGTCATTAACTTTTAAGGTATTTAACATTTTAAATAAACCATTTGTGTGTGCATTATACTTGCTCTTTGTTATGACCCTGATTGCCTTTTTTTGAATTTTGAATAAGTTGTTGGACTGCCAGCCCCATATTGTACAACCATAATTTAAATGGGGTAAAATCAAGGCATTATATATATTGTATAGGGCATCAGTTGGGAGAGTGCTTTTCAGTTTTGTCAAAATACCTATTGCTTTACTAATTTTCTGTGCTATAAATTTTATATGGGACTTCCATCTTAAGTTCTTATCTAAAATGAGGCCTAGGAAATTAAATTCTTCGGCAAAGTCAATTCTAACGTCGTCAATATAAATATTTGGTGTTGCAACTTGTCTATTTATAGAATGAAACAGCATGGCCTTTGATTTTTCAATATTTAGCGATAGTTTGTTAAGTTTCAACCAAGTACTTATTGATTTCAACTCATTGTTAATTTCTTTTTCAATGACAAAGAAGTTAGTGTTATTAAAAGTTGCAAATAAAGTTGTGTCATCGGCATATATCAACGTCTTTAAATTCTTTGCAGCAGAAGGAAGGTCATTCAAGTATACAATAAACATTAAAGGACCTAAGATCGAACCTTGAGGGACACCACAAGTAATTCTCATCATATTTGATTGCACACCATCAATTTCGACAAATTGCTTTCTATTGCTTAGATAACATTTGATTAATTCCAATGACTTGCCTCTCAGCCCATAATGTTCTAATTTATAGAATAGGATTTGATGGTCTAGAGTGTCGAAGGCCTTAGATAAGTCCATAAAGATATTTATAGGTATGTTGTTGTTGTCCATTTCATCAATTATTCTCTCTACCAGCTCCATGGCGGCATATTCTGTGGAATGGTTACTTCTAAAACCATACTGACTAGGATAGAAAAGGTTTAATCTATTAAAATGGTCATAAATCTGATTATGCATTATTCTCTCAAAGACCTTCGACACACTAGACAAGATTGAAACTGGCCGATAATTACCCAACAAATTTTTTTCCTGCTTTTTGTAGATTGGCATAACTTTCGCAATTTTCAATGAATCTGGAAAGATTCCCATATTGAAAATTTGATTAATGATTTGCATTAAAGGCCATGCTGTTTCATTTTTAATATATTTCAAAAGTTTATTAGTTATTCTATCATTCCCATAACTACTTTTGGGTTTCAAAGAGTCTATTGCTCTGATAACCTCATTTTCATCTACTGCCTTAAAGGAAAATGTTTCTTGTACCGCTGATTTCAGAAAATCTTTGAATGACTTGTTTCTTGGGGTTTCTATATTTTGTGATAGTTTTGGTTACATCGGCATTGGCAAGGAAGGATAAATACCACAATAATCATCAATGATCCCAATTAAATTGATGGAATTGCTTTAGTTTGGACCATTGCAATGCCTTGTCAAATCAATAATTCATTGCAAGATTGAATTTTATCATTGGGATGGATTCCATAATTCTGGAGATCGAAGGAGCCCTGCCAAGCAAACACAGAAATGCCATCGATGAATGTTTCATGATGTAATTGAATATGACTGTTTCTGGCCACTGTCTTGAAAAGCCCATTGATTGAGAAATGCCAATAGACTGGACACATAGTCATTGCTCATATTAGTTATTGCACAAGGGAGGCAGAGAGAAACAGGTAGGTGAATTGATTCAACATTGTCCAATTTTGTGTTCCAGTTTTGTCATAAAAACAAATATTTGTGTACAAGCAGGTTGATGCTTATTATGTGTGTTCTGGCTGCATTGTATAAAAATTGAAATGTTAGCTCGAAATTATAATCACAATTTACAGTGTGCAATTCTACTCTGCATACAATGCGGTTGCAAATCTCTTTCAAACAAAATTTCACCCCATGCTCCATTAGAATAACATCAGGCTTGGGATGAACTTCCTTTGCAATATTTGGACAGCCTATCTAGCTCAAAAGACCCCTGATACAAATTCAATGGCACTTCTGGTAGATGTATAGCAGGAAACCTCATTGGTAGCTTGCAAACATTGTGTAATGATACAGGCAAAAGTACTGCTATTATAGGCTTTATCATGAGCCATGGTTAATATGGAATTCCATGTCAAATCATTAAGGAGTTTACTTACTTTCAACACAACTGTACAGGTAGATAGGTAAATAGATATATATATATATATATACACAGATAGATAGATAGATAGATAGATAGATAGATAGATAGATAGATAGATAGATAGATAGATAGATAGATAGATAGATAGATAGATAGAAGCTCCAATGGCACTGAGTACATAGATGTGACTTTACCTTGGAGACTGTGAGGCAAAAAGCTATCTGATTTTAGAAAAGCAAACGCCAAATGCACATGGGAATACCAGGCAGTTTTTTTAAAAAGAAAATCAATTCACTTGAACCACAAGAACAGCTTCAGAATATAGAATGGTTCCTTCTCAAGTTTATGTGAAACTGCTTCCAATCCCAGCACGAATGCAACACCAATACATCACATATGTCTAGTACTGTGTTTGCATGTTTCTGCATTTAAATTGGATATTTTGAAAGTAAATTTTTCAAGGGTTTTAAAAAGATCCACTCTGTCTGATTCATTTGCTGTTCCATGTAAATGGGAACATAATAACATATATATACACAACTTTTTTTTTAGTCAACAATTTTTCGATGTTGCACTCTCATGTGAAATGTGAATATTGCCAGAGTAGAGATTTATACAGTGTAAATGCATGGTGCAAGTAACATAATTTGATGTTCCACATTATAGGAGTGACCGAGTTATGAATTTAATGAGAGAACATAAGCTTCGTATTTCATAACTGCTTGATGATAATGATATATTTATCTTAAAATTAGTGCAATTGGAAATGCTGTAGGGAGAGTCTCCTCGATCGGACCGGTGCTTTGACCGGAACACTTTAATTATGACATAATTATAAAACTTATGAACAGGTGTCCTATCTGGAGTGATTCATTTTCAATCACTTTGAAATGGTCATGAATGTTTGACTGGGAAAATCATTGACATTTGAAGTTAACATAATAAGTATAAAATGATAGTGTTTGATCTAATATTGTGATGCAGGTCTCACGCAATCAGAATCCACATACTGCTGAGAAATTCATCAAAATCTGTTTCAGCAACCTTCAACTAATATTCTTCCAAAACGAAGAAGAAAACTTCCTCCGTCTATAAAATTCAGGGCACTGGCTTAAATTTAGAAAATGACAGTTATTCCCTCGATTGGACCAGTGGTGTTTCCTCGATTGGACCACCTCATTGATGTATTTTTATTGATAAGACAGCCTGTCAGTATGATAATTTGAGATTTTTATTAAGCATGAATCCTTGAAATTAAGAAATTATTGTCCAGAGTTACGTAATATTAATTATGTGAATTTATCTCCCATGCTGACATGCCCTCTATTGGCTTTTTCAGGAACAACCTTGAAATGTGAAATACATCAAAATTTAAATTTTATATTTGCCCAAAATTAATAAATCGATCAGGGACTGTTGTTTCTATTTTACAAAATGAAGTGAATAGCTCGGGCTATTAAAAAAATGACTTTCTGAAGTGGTCCGATCGAGGCAACTCACTGTTCCAATCGAGGATACCAAGTTCATGATGTGAGAATTTGAAGCATTTTAAAAAAATGGTCTGGTGTCCGTACGGATCAAGCTTTGTCCAAAACACGGTAGCACAATATATTTCAACTCAATCCTCGTCTTACTGGCCAGTTTTGAACTTCATATCACTAATACCCTTTGCACACTGAGCCTCTGAAGTTAAGTGTTCCGATCGAGGGGACTCTCCCCTAGCAAAAAAACACCGTTACTTTCCTTGTTTGTCCCATTTACATCAATATCTCTATGAATTTATTTTGAACAAGAAGGCTACACAGAGGTACTTTCATTTGTACATGTTTCTATTATTACATTATGTATAATTGCATCATTGCAGATCTTGTTATAACCATTGGTGGTGCACAATGGGAGATCTCAGGCAATAAATTCAGCTTGCTTATCAATTGGCCTATGGCCTTATTTTATTACACACATTCCTGTGGTGCTTCTGACATTTCTTTGCACCGCAAAAACATCATTTTGCTCTGATGGCAATCAAGGCTGAAAGCATCCCCCATTCGCATGTTGTTACAGTTGCTGGTGTGACGCCTACATGTAAGAACAATGGGATACCAGTAATATGTTGAAATCTATTGTTCGCATAATTGTGCAGATGTTCAGGTTTTAACTTTTTGCATGCTGCTCTATTGTTCTCAATTTGTTAAAAATGCTGATTTTTATCTTTACTCATTGATATTCTTTAGTAAGGAGTTTAAAGCCAGATTTGTGAATCATGCTGTAGCATGCTATCTTCCCTGGAGCAAAAACTGCGATTACAAGGTTACAGTCAAGGAAAAGCAAGTGGTCACTTCCATCCTGGATTGATGTCATATCCCTATACTTACCAAGCTGTCATTTTTGTATGCACATGAATTCGATCATATGCCTGTGAGACATTATGTTACATTCACAATGTGAGGAGCAGTGAAAGCACATAATGGTGAATTCTTGAATATTTTCTGTCATGGAGGTATTATCTCTAAAAAATGTCGGGAGAAAATTGGTCTTTTAGATTCAAAATGGTTTTTTGAAAAACCAAATTTCAATGCAAAAAACCAAAATGGATTTTTTTAAAAATCCATTTTGGTTTTGCATTGAAATTTGGTTTTTCAAAAAGCATTTTGAATCTAAAAAACCAATTTTGTCTGAATTTTTTTAGAGTGTGCAGCCGATGAATGACAAGTGCTTACTGAATTGCACTGACATGTATAGCCAATACAGTCGAAACTTATGACTTTCTTTCACTGTCTTTAGTGCAGCCAGGTCAAAAAGGCTTTCATGTCAGCAATCTCGCAATCAGACTTATCTATGGGCAATCGGGTCAGCCCGTTCACCAAGACAACACAACTGCATGAAATTTATCTCAGTGCAGCTCTTCACAAATAAATTGCTGAAAAGGCAAACAAAAGTGAGGCCGATGGACATTGGATGCATCACATGAAATTATTTTTTGCTGATTGGCAAACTTGCTTGCTTGTCATGTATGTTTACTACTTTGATAATTATTATTGTTGTGTACACTAAAGCTTTGGGACGCTGTCATACACTGCAACTGGATAGGCAATACAATGTTGAGTCTATTCTGAATGAATGCTAATAAGCCACCAAACCAAGAAATTGAAATTTTCTTATTGCAAGGGATGTGTTTTCAAAAGAAATAATGGTGCTCTAAATCTAAATGATATAAGTCTTCAATATTGGGATACCAGTCGGTGTTTCTTTCAGCGCATGGCAACAGCAAGAGCTTGTGCCATCGAATGAGACAACTGCTTTCCTGAATTGTTTCCTCTTTACTATTCTCAACTCTGGCGCCAGATGCTTCTGCCAAAATGTTTGATACCAAACCTGGACCAAAGTCATTGACAAAGGAAATATCCTGAGATATTCATTATACTATTTGAAAAGTTAATATATTCATTACTAATTTAAAATATCCAGTGCACTATTTCAAAAGATATCTCACCGCAAAAATCTTGTTTTCAGATTTGGCAGCCAATGGCTCTGCCTTGTACATGACGGTTTTTCTCTTTATTCATATCAGTGGTTCGTGTGCTTGCTGTTCATTCAGCATCGTTGGTTAAACTTTCTGGTTCAGCTGTCATCATTGCCTATAAGTCAAGTGTCCATTTCCACCATGGATGTAGTACAGCAGTATGGGGCAAGGTGGGCCTGCATGCTGGGTCTGTTCGTGCCTTGGCTGAATTGGCAAACCTTGCACCCAGAACGATGTACTTGCCAGTCCTACTCACAGTGTAGGTTTGCCATGATGCCATCACACCAAACTTTCCTTCAAAGGATCAATAAATGATTTCATTTAATCACAATCTACTCAAGTAGGGAGGAGGTAGTCTAGCCATGCACTGCAGAATTGGTCATACTTGTTTGCAGCACTCTTATCTTCTGTCAACCTTCATGTGATTCATGGACAGGACCTGTTCACTTTATTCATTGGTTGTGAATTTGAACTGTGCAAGATTTTGTCAGTATACATTAGGCCTACTATGGCTGTTGGAATTGGGAATCTATTTTAGTATCAATATATAAATGTACATGATCTGAATAAACTTGTGGTCTATTTCTGCCTTACTTATCCATAACTATGCAAATTACACATTCTCATATTAATTTTATCCTCTGTATGAAATCTTCAATTTTTTTTTCTGAAGGATGACAATTATTCACAAATCTTGAATATGAATTCCTCTTGCTGTTTCATGGCAATGATAGCATGCCATGGATATATGACATTCTTCAGCATGCACAACAAAGATTATTCCATGATAACAGCCGCTCTGTCTTCTGGCATGTCTTTTTGAAGACATGCCACATGACCAATTCTCCTCATTGCCACTGAGGTGGATTAGTCAGGATTTACATGAGCTTATCAGGAAAGTGCTTTTTGTTGTCAGGCTGCAGGGCGGTCCTGTGGCATGTCCTGAAAGATGATGAACAATCTGTATTGGCACAGACTGTATGCTGAAGCAGTAAATATGTATAACTAACATTGTTGTCAGACTCAGAGTGACATACGCACTATGCTGTACAAAGATTTTTTATTGTGGAAAGGCCTTATATGTGATGAAATAGTCATCACGTCTCCTCAGTGCTTGTTGCTATGTTTCTTTCTGCAATCGAATTTTGCCAATCTTGGTCTGCAACAAATATTAAAATGAAAGTTGTGCTATTTTCTGGTTGGAAAACTGCTTCTTGCAGCAAGATGTCTGCACCAATGAATAAAACAGGGTGTTCTGGCAAATATGATATTTCCACCAGATATAGGCCAGAATGTTCCAAGAGGGCAAGCACAGCAGTCCTTGAAGATATGCTCTTGTCGATTGCTATTATGACAGCTAATTGATTATATATGATCGAGGGAGGGTATATATAGAGAGAAATCCAATATTTCTTTGGACTTCTTTCAAGTTTTGCCTCTGTGTCGACACAGACTCGAAAGTATCCTGAACATTGCTGTGCAGAAATGCCATGCAAGCAGTGCCATGCAAACAGTACGTCTTATCTCATCCAGATGACATTCGTACTCAGCTGGAATGTTGCTCATGAAGATGATTATTCAATTAGCCAATCACCCAGTCAAATCCGGAAGTCAGATGCTTTAGCAAAACAGATCAAGTTACTTAAGTAAATTTGTGATGTTATCAACAAAGCAAGTGAAAATGTTTTATCTTGTGCTTCCCACATTTTGCTCACACATTGCAACCAATGGTGTTGTCCCCAAATCCCCAGTTTCATTTCCAAACGGCTTTGTTGTATAGTAGGGTAAGAGTCCCTTCTAAAGGCTCTTGAGTTCATAGTGCAGCATCCCTATTGAGATTCCTTTTGGGCTTTCTTATTGAGCGCCTTTCATAGTACATCTTCTGGCACTTCAGTTCTGGTCCTTTAATTCATGGCTGGCAAGACAGCCTTGCTTTCAGGTCATCTGGCTTTTAAGCCTGATTGCTGTGATTGCCCTTGACAGCCTGGGCTCAAATTCAAACGTGATAAGATTTCTAAGAGTTTACCTTTCAAAGCTTGAAGATGGCTGAGATTGAAGGCCTCAGGGGAATAGGGCATGGTCTCTGTGCTACTTGACTGAAACTTGGTCATTTTGATTTTTGATTTTGAAAGGAGATCAGTTTATCATAGTCAGCCAACGTTCACTTCCTTGGAGTGATGTTGTACTCCTCACTTTGAAACATTATTGTTGATCAGACAGGTTTGTGAGCAGAACATCCATTATCCAAGGCTATGTCTCAAGAGAGTTCTTGTTTAAGAAGGTTTGTATCCTGTGCTGCAAAACCTTTAAAATGGCTAAACATGTATCTTTTATACATTTTTCTGTGCCTGCTTGAATCATATCATTAAATTGGTCTAAATGTCTTGCTAGTAATGATGCATCTTTCTATGTAAGGGCCTGTCAGTAAGTTTACTAAGAGTGCTCCATAGAGTTGATTGTGCTCATTGGGAATGTGAAGGCCAGACCAAACTCATTGATGGCCTCTAGTGGAGTGAAGGAGAAAGCTCTTGGACTAATTAGATTTTACAGATCTGTGTCATCCTCTGGTCTCACTCAAACAAATGCTACTTGAACATCTGAACATTACCCTGTGCAATGATACTGCAGGGAAACACATCTACCTGCAAAGGAAGAGTGCACTGTGTGCAAAATTTTGAAAAATGAAATGGGAGGTTTTCCCTTCCTTCGAAGCAAAATTGGTCACAAAATGTGAGATAGATAGATAGACAGACAGATGCTATGAATTCCAAATGATTAAAAGGATGTGACTCTGCCAAGAACACTGTGTGGCAAAAAGCTATCTGATTTTGGAGTAGCAAACGCCAGATGCACATGGGATTACCAAGCAGTTTTTTGAAAGAAAATCAATTCACTTGAACCACAAGAAAAGCTTCAGAATATAGAATAGTTCCTTCTCAAGTTTATGTGAAACTGCTTCCAATCTCAGCACGGCTGCAACACCGATACATCATATATGTGTAATACTGTGTTTGCATGTTCCTGCATTTAAATTGGATATTTTGAAAGTCAATTTTTCAAGAGGGTTTAAGAAGATCTACTTTGACTGATTCATTTGCTGTTCCATGTAAATGGGAACATAATAACATATACACAACTTTTTTTTTAGTCAACAATTCGTCTATGTTGCACACTCATGTGAAATGTGAATATTGCCAGAGAGTTATACAGTGTAAATGCATGGTGCAAGTTACATAATTTGATGTTCCACATTATAGCAGTGACCGTGTTATGAATGGAATGAGAGAACATAAACTTCATATTTCATAACTGCTGGATGATAATGATATATTTATCTTAAAATTGGTGCAATTGGAAATGGTTGCAAAAAACACCATTACTTTCCTTGTTTGTCCCATTTACATCAATATCTCTATGAATTTATTTTGAACAAGAAGGCTACACAGAGGTACTTCCATTTGTTCATGTTTCTATTTTTACATTATGTATAATTGCATCATTGCAGGTCTTGTTATAGCCATAGGTGGTGCACAATTGGAGATCTCAGGCAATAAATTCAACTTGCTTATCAGTTGACCTATGGCCTTATTTTATTACACACATCCCCGTGGTGCTTCTGGCATTTCCATGCACCGCAAAAACATCATATTGCTCTGATGGCAATCAAGGCTAGAAGCATCCCTCATTCGCTTGTTGCTACAGTTGCTGTTGGGACGCCTACATGTACATTGTAGATAAGCAAAAGGATAATAATAATAACAGTGATATGCTGCAACCCATTGTTCACATAATTGTGCAGTTGTTCAGGTTTCACTTTTTGCACGCAATTCTGTTGTTCTCAATTTGTTCAAAATGCTGATTTTTTTTCCATGCTATCAACCCTGGAGCAAAAACTTAGTGGATTGCTCGGTTATAGTTGAGGAAAGGCAAGTGGTCACTTCCATCCTAGATTGATGTCATACTTGCCCAATTTCCATTTTTGTGTGCACATGAATTTGATGCTTACATTCGTATGAGACATATCTTATAGTGACGATATAATGAGCACATGTCGATGAACGAGTACTATCTTAATGTGCCAATTGCACAGTCACGTTTCAATGCATAGTCAATACAGTCGAAACTGATCACTTTCTTTCACCATCTTTAGTACAGCCAAGTCAAAATGGCTTTCATGTCACCGATCTTACAATGAGACTGATCTGTCATTGTCTATTTGCTATCGGGTCAGCCTGTTCACCAAGGCAACGCAACTCCATAATCAATATGACTCAGTGCAGCGTCACTTGAACCACTTTTTGCTGATTGGCAAACTGGTTTGCTATATGTATGTATTATTGTTGGTTGTGGAGTTGTGGATCGTGTCTGGTCGACTCCACTTATCAAAACTGGTGAATGTTAACTTTGATTACAGTTGTTCATTAATAAAGCTGGGGGAGTGCTGCAGCTGGATAGGCCTTGGAATGTGAAGTCTATGCTGAATTAATTGGCCAAACTGAGACAGACAGGAATAGTTAGTTGAGATCATGAAACCAAATTGAAATTTCTTGACTGAGAGGTATGCTTTTCACAAGAAATAATGGTGCTCTAAATCCAAATCATATAAGTCTGGAATATCGAGATGCCAGTCTGTGTTTCTTTCAGCGCATGGCAACAGCTTATGGCAACAGCTGTGCTCTCGAATGAGACAATTGCTTTGCTGAATAATTTCCTCTTTACTAATCACAATGCTGGCGCCAGATGCTTCTGCCAAAAGTTTTGATACCAAAGTTGTTGACCAATAAATATCCTGAGATACTCATTGTACTACAACATAATTTGATATGTTCATTGTAATATTTGAAAAGTTCGTATTCACTATTTGAAAATATCCAGCACACTATTTTAAAGGACATCTCGATGCAAAATATCTTGCGATCAGCTTTGGCAACCAATGGCTCAGTCTTGTACATGATGGTATTTATCTTTCTTCGTGTCAGTGGTTTATGTGTGCTTGCCAACCATTCAACATAAATACTTGGTTAAGCATTCTGGTTCAGCTGACATCATTGCGTATAAGTCAAGTGCCCATTTGCACCTGGGTGGAGTACAACAGTACGGGGCAAGGTGGGCCTGCTGGGTCTGTTCGTGCCTTGGCTGAATTGGCAAACCTTGCACCCAGAACGATGCACTTGCCAGTCCAACTCACGGTGTAGTTTGCCATGATGCCATCACACCCAATTTTTCTTCAAAGAATCAATAAATGATTCCATTTGATCACGACCAACTCAAGTAGGGAGAAGGCAGTACAGCCATACTTGTCTTACAAACTATTATCTTCTGTTAGCCTTCATGTGATTCTTGGGCAGAGCCAGTTCTTTTTTTTAAATAAATTTAATACTTACTTTGAACTGGACTAGATTTTGTGAGTACATTATGTGGCCTAGTTCGTGTGAAATTTTCAATTTCTCTCTTGACAGATGACGATTTTTGACAAATCTTAAATATAACTTCCTTGATAGCATGCCATGGATATATATGACATTCTTCAGCATGAATAACTGAGATTATTCCATGATAACAGCTACTCTGTCTTCCTGCATGTCTTTTTGAAGCCATGCCACATGACCAATTCTCCTCATTGTAACTGGGGTGGATTAGTCAGGATTTACATTAGCTTATCAGGAAAGTGCTTTGTTGTCAGGCTGCAAGGTTGTCCTGTGGCATGTGCTGAAAGATGATAAACAATCTATATTGGCACAGACTGTATGCTGCAACTGCAAATATGTATAACTAACTTTGTTATCGGACTTAGAGTGACATACGCACTATGCTACAAAGATTGTTTTTTTTTTTGTGGAAAGGCCTCATATCTGATGAAATAGTCATAAAGTCCCTTCAGTGCTTGTTGCTACGTTTCTTTCTTCAATCCGAATTATGCAAATCATGGTCTACAACAAATATTAATGAAAGTTGTGCTATTTTCTGGTTGGAAAACTCCTGCTTGCGACAAAATGTCTGCACCAATGAATAAAACAGGTGTGTTCCGGCAAATATGATATTTCCACCAGATATAGTCCAGAACGTTCCAAGAGGGCAAGCACAGTAGTCCTTGAAGGTGTTCTCTTGTCGATTACTATTATGAGAGCTGATTGATTATATATATGATCGAGGGAGGGTATATATAGAGAGGAGTCTGTTTTTAGACTCCTTTCAAGTTTTCCCTCTGTGTCGACACTGATTTAAAGTACCCTGAACAGTGCTGTGCAAACAATGCCATGTGAGCAGTGCCATGCAAACAGTATGTCTTATCTCATCCAGATGATGTTGCTCATGAAGATGATTATTCAATTAGCCAATCAGTGGCAATCACCCAGTCAAATCAGGAAGTCAGTTGCTTTAGAAAACATGAATGAATGAATGAATATTTATTTTCAACTTACGCAAGTACAATACATGACAATACAGGTACAATACACGACAAAAGCAAATGTAAGTTGATGGAAGAACACCGAGTAAATAAATACTATACCCAGACGGGGGATGAGCTTTCGGTAAAGTTACATATATCTTACATATAACATTTAAAAAACATGACAATCTGACTGTATAAACATATTGTTAAACTGAATAATGAAATGATACTTCTGAACTGATTAAAATACTAACATATCTAACAGATCAACTTACTTAAGTTAAAATTGGTGATGTTATCAACAAAGCAAATGAACATGGTTGATCTTGTGCTTCCAAAATTGTGCTCATACATTGCAACCCAATGGTGTTGTCCCCAAGTCCCCAGTTTTGTTTCCAAACTGCTTTGTTGTATAGTAGGGGCATTTCCAATCATTGGAGGGAAATTTTTTTAAGAGTCCCTTCAAAAGGCTTTTGAGTTCATAGTGCAGCTTGCCCTATTGTGATTCCTTTCGGGCTTTCTTATTGAGCTTCTTGCATAGCATATCTTCTGGCACTTCAGTTCCGGTCCTTTAATTCATGGCTGGCAAGACAGCCTTGCTTTCACATGTTCAGGTCATCTGGCTTCTAAGCTTGATTGCTGTGATTGCCCTTAACAGCCTGGGCTCAAGTTCAAATGTGATAAAATTTCTAAGAGTTTGCCTTTCAAAGCTGGAAGATCGCTGAGATTGAATGCCTCAGTACAATAGGGCAACCATTATATCGGCCTAAATGGTCTAATTTGTCTCGCTAGTAATTATGCATCTGTCCATGTAAGGGCCTGTCAGTAAGTTTACTTAAAGCGCTCCACCCATTTGATTGTGCTCATTAGGAATGTCTTGAAGGCCAGACCAAACTCCTTGATGACCTCAAGTGGAGTGAAGGAGAAAGCTCTTGGACTAATTAGATTTGGAGATCCGTATCATCCTCTGGTCTCACTCAAGACAAATGCAACTTGAACATCTGAACATTTCCCAGTGCAATGGTACTGCAGGGAAACACATCTACCAGCAAAGGAAGAGTGCACTGTGTGCAAAATTTTGAAAGATGAAATGGGAGGTTTCCCTCTTTTGCCTTCCTTCGATGCAAAAAAAAAAATGGTCACAAAATGTGAGATAGATAGATAGACAGACAGATGCTATGAATTCCAAATGATTACAAGGATGTGACTCTGCCAAGAAGACTGTGTGGCAAAAAGCTATCTGATTTTGGAGTAGCAAACGCCAGATGCACATGGGAATACCAGGCAGTTTTTTGAAAGAAAATCAATTCACTTGAACTGCAAGAAAAGCTTCAGAATATAGAATAGTTCCTTCCAAGTTTATGTGAAACTGCTTCCAACTCAGCACGGTTGCAACACCGATACATCATATATGTGTAACACTATGTTTGCATGTTTCTGCATTTAAATTGGATATTTTGAAAGTAAATTTTTCAAGGGGTTTATAAAGATCTACTTTGGCTGACTCATTTGCAGTTCCATGTAAATGGGAACATAAATTAACAGCTTTTTTGTTTAGTCTACAATTCATTTATTTGAAATGTGAATATTGCCAGAGAGTTAAGCAGTGAAAATCCATGGAGCAAGTAAGATAATTTGATGTTCCACAATATAGCAGTGACCAAGTCATAAATGGAAGGTGTGAACGTATAAACTTCATGTTTCATTTAACTGTTGGATGATAATTATGCGTTTATCTTAAAATTAGTGCAATTGGAAATGGTGTTGCAAAAAAGCACCATCACTTTCCTTGTTTGTCCCATTTACATCGATATCTCTATGAATTTATTTTGAATAAGACTACACAGAGGTACTTTCATTTGTTCATGTTTCTATTTTTACATCATGTATAATTGCATAATTGCAGGTCTTGTTATAGCCATAGGTGGTACACAATGGGATATCTCAGGCAATAAATTCAGCTTGCTTATCAGTTGGCCTATGGCCTTATTTTATTACACACATTCCTGTGGTACTTCTGGCATTTCCTTGCACCGCAAAAACATCATTTTGCTCTGATGGCAATCAAGGCTTGAAGCATCCCTCATTCGCTTGTTGCTACAGTTGCTGTTGGGACGCCTACATGTACATGGTAGAAACAAAAGGATAATAATAATAACAGTGATATATATACCCATTGTTCACACAATTGTGCAGATGTTCAGGTTTTAACTTTTTGCATGCAATTCTATTGTTCTCAATTTGTTCAAAATGCTGATTTTTTTTTACTCATTATCATGCTACATCATGCTATCTACCTTGGAGCAAAAACTTAGTGGATTGCTCGGTTATACTTGAGGAAAGGCAAGTGGTCACTTCCATCCTAGATTGATGTCATATCCCTATACTTGCCCAATTGCTATTTTTGTGTGCACATGAATTTGATGCTTACATTCGTATGAGACATATCTTATAGTGACGATATAATGAGCACATGTTGATGAACGAGTACTATCTTAATGTGCCAATTGCACAGTCACGTTTCAATGCATAGTCAATACAGTCGAAACTGATCACTTTCTTTCACCGTCTTTAGTACAGCCAAGTCAAAGTGGCTTTCATGTCACCGATCTTACAATGAGACTGATCTGTCATTGTCTATTTGCTATCGGGTCAGCCTGCTCACCTAGACAACGCAACTCCATGATGAATTTATCTCAGTGCAGCTCTTCCCAAAAAAAATGTTGAAAAGGCAAAAAAGTTAGGCCAATCGTCATTGGATGCATCATTTGAACCACTTTTTACTGATGGCAAACTGGTTTGATATATGTATGTATTATTGTTGGTTGCGGATCGTGTCTGGTCGACTGCACTTATCAAAACTGGTGAATGTTAACTTTGATTACAGTTGTTCATTAATAAAGCTGGGGGAGCGCTGCAGCTGGATAGGCCATGGAATGTGAAGTCTATGCTGAATGAATTGGCCAAACTGAGACAGACATGATTAGTTAGTTGAGATCATGAAACCAACTTGAAATTTCTTAACTGAGAGGTATGCTTTTCACAAGAAATAATGGTGCTCTAAATCCAAATCATATAAGTCTGCAATATCGAGATGCCAGTCTGTGTTTCTTTCAGCGCATGGCAACAGCTTATGGCAACAGCTGTGCCCTCGAATGAGACAATAGCTTTGCTGAATAATTTCCTCTTTACGATGGGTGTCCCAAAAGTTCCGACCAATTTTTTTGGCGGACCTTTCTATTTCAAACAGCTAAATGAAATTTTCACAGAATAAATTTCAAGTATTTGACCATCTATTTTGAAAAAATCAAGACTGTAAGAAATGTTTAAGTTACTGTTCTGTTACCATGGTTACGAGAGGTCAGTGCACCCACCACAGCTCAATTTCACACACGAAATTCAGCAAATTAGCTATGTTAAAAGTCAGAGAACTTGTAGTAAAAAAGCAAATGATTTCAAAAAATGTATTTCCTGATAAGCTAGCAGTCTTTCAAGATATCTTCCATTAGATTATAAACATTTATTTATATTTCAACCTGATCAGCTGAGGCAATTACCAAAGGTGTTTTCCAGCAGTTGCCTAACAGCGCTTGAGACGGTTTGGCTGAAACAATCTGCTGTCGAGAGGCAGTGCTCAAGAACCTTGGGTTCAAAACCCCATCTTATCAGCTTTAATTACCAGATTTGGCCTTCTGTAACTTTGCGTGATACTAAAATGTATATACCAGTTCAAAAATTGAAGAAATAATAATCATAACGAGAAATGAAGCAGTCTCCACATACACTGAAATTCCACAATTTAGGAACAGCCCAGTTTGGAGGACACAAGTGATCGCCTCAGCACATGGGTTAAACTGATTCACAGTGACTTTAAATGTAAATGAAAAACTTTAAGATACTGTTCGGTTTCCTAATGATATTTTTCATGATCATCCATTGCATATTTACAGTAAATTCCTTGTTTATTTACAAGCCTGGACACTCAGATTTGGCCTAAAAAATTGAGCTGCGCTGGGTGCACTGACCTTCTGTTTCCATGGCAACAGAGAAGTTATTTCAAATGTTCGAACAGGTACCATATTTTCAAAATGGATAGTGATATACCTGAAATTGATTCTGTGAAAATTTCATACAGCTACTTCAATTAGAAAGGTCTGTCAAAAAAATTGGTCAGAACTTTTGGGACACCCCTCGTACTAATCACAATGCTGGCGCCAGATGCTTCTGCCAAAAGTTTTGATACCAAAGTTGTTGACCAAGGAAATATCCTGAGATACTCATTGTACTACAACATAATTTGATATGTTCATTGTAATATTTGAAAAGTTCGTATTCACTATTTGAAAATATCCAGCACACTATTTCAATGGATATATCACTGCAAAATATCTTGTGATCAGCTTTGGCAACCAATGGCTCAGCCCTGTACATGATGGTATTTATATTTCTTCTTGTCAGTGGTTTATTTGTGCTTGCCATCCATTCAACATATATACTTTGTTAAGCATTCTGTTACAGCTGTCATCATTGCGTATAAGTCGAGTGCCCATTTGCACCTGGATGTAGTACAACAGTATGGGGCAAGGCGGGCCCGCTGGATCTGTTCGTGCCTTGGCTGAATTGGCAAACCTTGCACCCAGAACGATGTACTTGCCAGTCCTACTCACAGTGTATTTTGCCATGATGCCATCACCCCCAACTTTCCTTCAAAGGATCAATAAATGATTTCATTTAATCACGATCTACTCAAGTAGGGAGGAGGTAGTCTAGCCATGCACTGCAGAACTGGTCATACTTGTTTGCAGCACTCTTATCTTCTGTCAACCTTCATGTGATTCATGGACACGACCTGTTCACTTTATTCATTGGTTGTGAATTTGAACTGTGCAAGATTTTGTCAGTACATTACTATAGCTGTTGGAAATGTGAAGCTATTTTAGCATCAATATATAAATGTACATGTTCTGAATAAAGTTGTGGTCTATTTCTGCCTTACTTATCCATAACTATGCAAATTACACATTCTCATATTAATTTTATCCTCTGTATGAAATCTTAAATTTGTTTTCTGAGGGATGACAATTGTTCACAAATCTTAAATATGAATTTCTCTTGCTGTTTTATGGCAATGATAGCATGCCATGGATATATGACATTCTTCAGCATGCACACCACAGATTATTCCATGATAACAGCTGCTCTGTCTTCCTGCATGTCTTTTTGAAGACATGCCACATGACCAATTCTCCTCATTGCCACTGAGGTGGATTAGTCAGGATTTACATGCGCTTATCAGGAAAGTGCTTTTTGTTGTCAGGCTGCAGGGTAGTCCTGTGGCGTGTGCTGAAAGAAGATAAACAATATATATTGGCACAGACTGTATGCTGAAACAGCAAATATGTTTAACTAACTTTTTTGTCAGACTGACACACGCACTATGCTACAAAATTTATTTTTTTGTGGAAAGGTCTCATATCTGATGAAATAGACATCACGTCCCTCCAGTGCTTGTTGCTATGTTTCCTTCTACAATCGAATTATGCCGATCATGGTCTATAACAAATATTAATGAAAATTGTGCTATTTTCTGCTTGGAAAACTCCTGCTTGTGGCAAAATGTCTGCTCCAATGAATAAAACAGGTGTGTTCTGGAAAATATGATATTTCTGCCAGATATAGGCCAGAACATCCCAAAAGGGCAAGCAAGGTAGTCCTTGAAGGTATATACTCTTGTCAATTGCTATTATGAGAGCTGATTGATTATATTTGATCAAGGGAGGATGTGTGGAGAAGTCCAATATTTTTAGACTTGTTTCATATTTTCTCTCATATTTGGGATATTTTTACTCATGATTGACACTGATTTATGGCATCCTGAACAGTGCCATGCAAACAGTGTTATCAAACAGTGCCAGCTGAACAGTGCCGGGCGAACAATGCCAGGGGAACATGCAGTACATGTATCTGATCTCATCTGAAATACATTCAGTTAGAATGTTGCTCATTAAGATGATTATGTAATAAGCTAATTACCCAACCGGGAGTTAACTCAGGAATTCTGTGGCTTCAGCAGCACAGGCTAAGTTATGCCTTAGTTTTAAAGTTGTTTTTGTGATGTTCTTAACAAAGCAAAAGAAAAGGTTTGACCTTGTGCTTCCCAAATTGTGCTCATACATTGCAACCCAATGGTGTTGTCCCAAAGTCCCAAGCTTCATTTCCAATCTGTTTTGTTGTATTGTAGGGGCATTTCCAATCATTGAATACAAAATTTTGTGTAAGGGTCCCTTCTAAAGGCTTTAGAGTTCATAGTGCAGCCTGCCTCATTGGGATTCCTTTTGGGCTTTCTGATTGAGCCCGTTGCATAGTGCATCTTCTGGCACTTCAGTTCCGGTCCTTTAATTCATGGCTGGCAAGAGCCTTGCTTTCAGGTCATCTGGCTTCTAAGCCTGATTGCTGTGATTGCCCTTAACAGCCTGGGCTCAAGTTCAAACGTGATAAGATTTCTGAGAGTTTGCTTTTCAAAGCTTGAAGATGGCTGAGATTTAAGGCTCCAGGGGAATAGGGCATGGTCTAGAGCTGTGCTACTTGTCTGAAACTTGGTCATGTTAATTTCTTTTGAAGGGAGATCAGTAAATAATAGTCGGAAAGATGTACTCCTCACTGAAACAAGTTGGTCATAATGATCAGAAAGGTTTATGTAGCTGGATATCCATTCATTTTCTAAGGCTACACTGTATGAGGATTGTGTATCAAGAGTGTTCTTGTTCAAGATGATTGTTACCTGTGCTGTGGAACCTTTCAAATGGCTAAATAAATACATGTACATATCTCTATTATAAAATTTTCTGCATACCTGCTGTATCTATAGGCCTTGGTGGTCTCATTTGTCTTGCTGGCAATAATGCATCTGTGTTTAAGTGCCTGCCGTTAAGTTAACTCTCAGTATACTCCACCCAATTGATTGTGCTCATTAGGAATGTCAAGGCCAGACCAAACTCCTTGATGACCTCAAGTGGAGTGAAGGAGAAAGTGCTTGGACTAATTAGATTTGGAGATCTGTGTCATCCTCTGGCCTCGCTCAAACAAATGCAACTTGAAAGTCTGAACATTTCCAATTGCGATGAATTGGTTGATGGTTCTGCGGGGAAACATGTCTTCCAGCAAAGGAAGAGTGCACTGTGTGCAAAATTTTGAAAAATGAGAATGGGAGATTTCTCTCTAAGGCTCTATTGCCTTCCTTCGATGCAACTAAAACTAGTCCGAAAATGGTACGCCTCTGCTCCCTACCCTTTGCAGCCAGGAATTTAAAGTATTCAATGTGCAGTACAACATCTTTCTGGGTTTCACATCCATTTTCCACATATTGGTGTCTTCCTATGTATATGCACAATTGGCTGGTGTCACTAAAGAAAACACAATGCACTAATAGTCTGGAAATTGGTCTTTACTATCAGAGTGGCTGCATCCCTCAGCATACACTTCTTGTGCAAACACACTCATTCCCAATTTAAATTGCCTCTTTTCTGCTGAAAGATGAGACACCATGCACTTAAAGTTCTTTTTTTCCCTTGAAGCCCAAGAGAAACCAACTTTGTTGAAAGGAACTTTACCAGAAGTTTGTTTCCACTAATGAAGATAAGGTCTTCATTGATTGATGGGCAGCCCGGTGGGTTACGACACACCGGGATGGAACTACAAGACCCGGCTGATTAGACGGAGAACCTTTGATGCAATCAGTTGTTTTGTGGGAGAGTGTACCACTTGTGAGCAAATCAATAAGCATTTCAGCTCTCACGGGTTCTTTCCTTTTTGGCATCCCACTTCCCAGTGCGCTTTCCTCTTTTTTATGTACACTTGCCTTATTTATTTTTTTCTGGTATCCAAGTTGATGTGGAGACCGGGCAGCACTATAGCTGGGGAATTCCTCATCTACACTGTTTGCCCAGAAGTTACATTGGCTGCTTAGGATTGCCTTGCAGTAACCTTAGTATCTAGTTATATTGGTCATAGTGTGGTCCATCTGGACATTGTAAAGACTTGGTTGAGATGACCCTCTCCCCCTCTGGGATTCATAACATGTCTAATACTTTCTCCAGTGGCCCCCAATAAATATATTTTTCATATATTACAGCCTCTCGGTGGGGTGTGGAGGCTACTTGGGTTATTTGGCTGGCCTGCAATGCCCTGCATGCTTCACAACAATCAATAAGGACCAATACACTGACAAGAGGATCAATATTTGAGGAATAATTTCACCTAAAGAGCATTATTTGTCACATTCTGTATGATGCATAGGGCCAACGGCATAACAGATTATTTGCATAACTCACCAAGTTTCTCCCTGACCTTTGACATTAGCCAATCCAATACGAGTCTCCTTCCTTTGCTTTTAACTTGCTACGTGTCTTATGTGACCATTTCTGCTTTCTCCCAAAATACCAGGGCCAGATTATGCTATAATGGTGAATGATGGCTCTGGCAAATGGGCGTGTGGCAGGGAGCTGCATTATGGCTCGTGGATATGGGCTTGGCTGTTGTGACATATATCACTCCTGCTTCATTTGTGCTTATCGACAAGATCAATTAGGTTATCAATCCTGTCAGGGTGTGTTATGGTATTTCTATGGGACAACCCTGTCAATGTGCCTTGATAAAGCCAGCCTACCGAGACTAACTTGCATATGAGTTTTCACTTGCAACATTCTTGGTTAACTGGAGAATTGTTGCAGTACAGGCTTTTAAATTATGCTAGACTTTCATATATCTCTTTTGCCATATATGATAGGTATAAGTTGGTTAACTTGCCACTAAACGAACCACAGTTCTATCCACTGTTTGGTCTTCGTGGAGCCATTATCTGAACATCAAGTTAATGGATTTTACATTAACGTGGGATTTTTAATTAATGAGATCACTGAGCTTGCCATTGATCCATTCAATTAATTGAGCTATTGACCACCACTCCATTCTCATTCTATGTGGTCTTTCAAATTACCAATCACCAAAGTGGACTGGAGGGGGTCCTGTTTGATGCTGGCTTGGGACTTTTCCCTTCACATCTTTCAAAGACAAGCCTTTTATGCACTTGCTGCCTCTAAAATTGATATATCTTCCTGTCAGGTTGAGGTATTGAATTACTCTGTCTCATAGCAACAAACCAATTGACAGCTGTAATCAAATCACTTCAAGGTGACACGTTTTGTTATGCAGACTTTATAGCAAGAAATAGAATATTATTGATCATTTTTGTGTCAGTTCAATTTCAGTTTTCTGGTTAGGGGCCGACCGGATGATCTTTGGGGGGGGGGGGCTATGGATATTTGGTGAAAAAAAAAGATTGTTTCCCACTTGACACTGAAAAAAAAAGTTTGTTCAGCACATGTAAATAAAAAAAAACAGTTTGTTTCCACCTGTAGCTAGGGTACCGTAGTGTTGAAATTCCGATTAAAAAGTTTGTCGCGACTACGTATGCGAAAAAAATTGTTCGTTGACGCGCCGCAAAGGAAAAAAAAGTTTGTCCCGGGAGTAAAGTCCATAGCCCCCACCCCAACTATCGTCTGGTCGGCCCCTTAATCGCCTTTAGAGGTATAGTTAAAATATTTCATCGATTGCTCCAGTGCTCGTCCTTCCATACCCAAGGGGCACATGACGTAACCACAATGTTGCTAATTGAGTAAATTGATGGAGGGCTCGTCTGTTGTCACATGTATAGAAATGTATGGTAGAAATTTTGTTGCAACAACAGGAAGACAATGTTTTACTTTTTTTCACAGTTTTGTGACAACATTGCCACAACATCGCCTGCTAAAGTCATAGCTTGTTATTGCTCACAACATTGTGACAACATCATTTCTGCCATACAATTCTACGTAATTTATTGTAATATTCTGCTTACTCATAGATATGATCAGTTATCTCCATGCTCATTTTTGGCATCCTCCCCACGCAAGCCCTTCTAAAATGGACAGGGCTTTCTGCTATTTCCAACCTCTTCTGTGATTGGCAACTTATTAGGGTCATAAGCATTTTGCAGGCAGATTTAGTCTGATTATGGACACTTAGAGGATTACTGGCAACTAAGAAAAACTGTGTAAAACAAACAAACTTTCAAACAGTTTCATTTCAGAATTATGAAAATACATAATTCAATGGAATTTTCGGAACTGTGATAGCACCTTTCAACAATACACGATTTCTCCATTAGTAACTGTGTGAAACAGAAGCAACACTTTCAAACTGTGATGTAGCAGTCCCTGTTTGGCTGAGCCAAAACTGGGTCAGTTAATTAAGTATTCATGAATTAGCAAAGGTTATGGGCCATTTTGTCATGGTATGACTTGGGATGATGATTTTTGGAGAACAATGACTGTTATCTAGAGCAGGATACAAGTTTTAGCATATGAGATGACCAAAACCGTAATTTTTAAGATTGCCTGTTTCCTGAGCTTCTAAAGATATCAATCTGTCTGCTACTGGGGAAGGTAGGAGGAACTCAGTTATTTAAGATATTAACTTTTCCTTTAAGGCAAGGGATATATTGGAGTATTAATCTCCTATACCAACATTGCAACACATTGTGACAATATTGCTACAAGGAAGAGTTGCCCATTGGGTTCTTTGTGAAAATATGGATATCATCATTGCTTTATGTTTTATGACTTGCTTTGTGGCAGTGCATTGACCTCCTTTGTGGAGTCCTATGGAAGTACAATTCCAGCTTGGGCCCTGGGGCTGAAGCCCGGGGCTGAAGAAAGTGTTTGCCTGGGACATCTGTTATGGTCATTTCATAATCAGTGTTCTTTTGTCATTTTCAGGGAAGGTGATGGAGTTGTGGACCCTGGGTGTCTTTCTTCTGGTCCTGCTGCAGGACCTGGTGGATGCAAATGTGAGGGGCATTTTGTGTAACTATTGCTTCAATGCGGACAGAGTAGAGGACTGCACGCGCTCCACGAGGCGCTGTCAGCCGGGTGATGTTTGCTTCATCGACGAAAGCACAATCACCTACACGCCCCGAGGCAGCAAGGACAAGAGCAAAACAAGAACTGTGTACATGTTCAAGATGGGCTGTACCTTCTACGGCATGTGCAAGGACGGCATCAGCTATGGGCCGGGACCTTATGGATATTCCAACATTCAGCGCAAATGCTGCTGCTCCGACCGCTGTCTCAAATCGGACGGCGTAGGAGCCGGGAGCTATGATCAGTGCAGTAGCCCTGTGGTAAATCTGACCATCACAGATGATGCATGGTCACTCAGACAGCCACTGACCATCCCCTTGCTCACAGCCATCTGGACTTCTTTGCTCTACTTGAAATTACTTTGAAGCAACCTCGCAAGCAGGCCGGCCGCCTGTTCTTCTATGCAACATCAGTTATATATGGTTTTTATCCAGTCCTACAGCGCTTAGCTGCTATCTTTCAATGGTCAAAATGCTAAGTATATCAACGTATATCAGTAGCTGGTTCCATTTGTATGATGGAGAATTAGAGGTAGCCAATGGTCATCTTTCGAATTTCAATCCCTATATGAGGACATCCTGTTTCGCAGATGTTTGTCTTATATCGCCATATCCTTAGACGAACAGATATCCCAAGCATTATCAAAGAAATGTATATATCACTTTTTCTGCCAGGGTATAGATTTCTAATGTGAAAAAGTACTATGTTAAATTATATAATATATGGACAATTAATTTTAGTGCCTGAAAATGTGCAATTTGGTATTAAAATGATACACATTTTAAGTCATCGATTTGATGATTAAATTCCTTGCTTCTAATTTACAGGGACCATTTTAATATGAAGCTATTTCTGTCACTGGGTCCTGATACATTGATTGAGTGGCTAAGTTAAATCTTTCTTCAAAATGGTTGAAACTAAATGTAGCAATGCCTTATATAACAGAAGCTGTGTGACACAACTTTGCATTTTGCCCATTGATTTTATCCTCCATTGTTTTTGCTCTTTGGTTGTTGTGCATTGATCTTTGTGTAAGATGCACATGGTCTCTCCTCCACACCTGTGGCAGTGTGTGTCATTCCTATTGATGTGTTATCTATTTTGGATGTCATAGGAGAATATATATGTTTTGTTAATTGCAGCTATATTATGTATGCATCCTAGGTCATATGTATATGTGTACACTGTTCAATTTTGTGCCCAGAGGCAAGGAGCAGATCAATAAAACTTGTAAAAACTGCCTTCTCAGCAAAGCAAATGGTTTATCAATTTTACCTGTCAAGATAGGCATTTGCAAGTAATACTCATGATTGATGTGGATACTATTGTGTAGAATCTAACTCGGAGAACTTCTCGCATATCTGCTTCCATGGTTAGAAATTATCTGAAAAAATAATACTCAGCAATTTTAAAATGGTAATGAGTCATTGAGAATGACGTCGGTGTTCATCTTTATTTTTATAATATTGTCAGCAAAAGGGTCAAATATGAGATTTAAAATTTCACATTTCTGAAATATGTACTACTGTATTTTGACGAATATAAATATATACATAAATATATACATTGCAGAGGTTGTAAATTGTTTCACGATACTTTCCATTTGAACTTTTCAGCCTAACATTCAAGGATAGGCCTATATATATATATATTAATTGTTGAAGCGATATCATGATATAGCCTGACTATAAAGCTCAACTTGTGCATCAGCAGCATGGATGAACATGATGCTTTTGAAATTTGAAACTCCACATACATTTATGATACTAAGGAATTATTTCAAAGGCCTAATGCATACACTCTAAAAATTGTCGGGACAAAATTGGTTTTTTAAAATGGTTTTTTGAAAAACCAAATTTCAATGCAAAAAACATTTTTGCATTGAAATTTGGTTGTTCAAAAAACCATTTTGAATCTAAAAAACCAATTGTGTTTGAAATTTTTAGAGTGTAACTGTGAATTTGTCTGTTACACTGATCATCTGATTTCCAACCTGCATGCCTACACAGCTATATCTTGTATTCCATATTCATTTTCTCTTCTTTGTATTCCATGTAATCAGTTGGCACTTTACTAATCATGAGATTCTTGTATGAGATAATGTTTTAAAATAAACAGCATTGTATATCTTTACAATGTGGAAATCGAAATGGTTCATTGCTTGAGTTCAAAAACTTTAAATACATAAAGGTCATCTGCTGTGTTTACATTTTTATTTACACAAATGACTGGTGATGAGGAAAGGTCCTCAACTCCTTGTATAGGCCTATTTGCTGAACAGTAAACTTCTCAAAAACCTCTTTACCGATTTCCATGAAAGTGTACCTGCAGTTTATGGGCCCATTTATTGACATTGTACCTGTGTATAATAACTATTTTGTATCTTTATGTCTGAGCCAGCAGACTCTGTTTGCTCTTACCCCTCTTTAAAAAAAAAGAAGTTTTGGCTTGTGAAAAAAATAACATGCAAACACTTTAAGAGATGCTTGTAGATAGACTGCCCATGATAGTATCGGGTATCTGGCATGTGAGACCTGCACAAGGGTATTTGTCACTAAGACGTGCTGGAGGGTATCTGGCCTGTGACCTACTTTTGGTGATTGACCCTCGACCTGCAGAAACTCAGACTGTTTGTTTTCTTTATTAATTTTTTCATCTCAGAAAGACACAAAAAGTTTATCAACGCAAGATAAAATTCTATTGAGACTTTATGCAACGTTTTAATGACAGAGATGAAACAGCATGACCAAGGCAGTTGTCATAAGTTTTCGAGCCTTCCTCCCACAATAGAGATACCGAAAGGAGCTCAAACTCCACTCAAATTATTTCTTATGTCATCCAAGGAACCCAAACAAAAAAAATTCAAAATAAGGGCAGGTTCGCTCAAAGGCTGCTGACTCTGCCATTTCAGTTTTGTCAGACAGCTCGACCCGACCTCTCTTATCAACGATGTACCTGATACCTATGCAGTTATTGTATTGATGAGCACATGCAGCACTTTTGTGGTCCAAGGTTAATTTTGTACGCCTATAGTCATGAACTTTTGATGATTAGTGATATTATATGTGTCAAAAATCATAAAATAACCACTTTCCATTGAAATACTCTTGCTATGGTCACCTTAAAGTTTCATTGTCAGCTGGTCTGAGCTGGAATAGATATTTAGAAAGATAATCTGTATTTTATGAGGGTAAAACCTACTAAACTTATATAAATACTTAGTTGCGTATAATAGGGTCCTCAAAATTCGACAATCAATTGGTTTCAATAGGGTGCTCAAAAAATCATTTAAGTTAATTTAACAGTTCTCAGGCAGTAGAACAAAACTAAATTTCTGAATAGATGGCACTATGAAATATTTTGGGTTATGCATGAAACCTTATGAACATTCCAAAACTTAAAACAGCAATTTCAGGATGAAGAAATGGCCGAAATGCTGCAATATTTCACATTTATTCCATATATCGAATGACCTTTGATGTACACCATTGGTTATAATCATGCCCACCTCATTACACGTTCATTTCCGCCAGGTCATGACCTTGGGTCAACCTGAGGTCAAATTCTCCCATGCATCTTCCTTGACACATTAATCTTCTCACTTATCTGCAGGATCGAGTTGGAAGGGTATTGCAATTTCCTTGAATTTATTGACCTTGCTACTTGCAACACTGAATGGTATATCAGCCAACTGCAGTGGAATATTGGAAGACTACATGTGCTATGAGTCAATGAGGAATAAAAGTCCACACCAATGATGCCCTTAGCTATATTTGATCTTTTGACGCATGGAATAATTTTGAAATGTGTAAAAGCTGTCACTGTAAAAAAAAAACAAGAAAAAAAACAAAAACATGGCTTGTTTGAAAACATACATGATGTTAATTGCCCTATAGAAAAAGTGTTCTGAGAAAGTCCCATGGATTAATTGAATCAGACAAACATGATATGAAAAAGTCAATCAAAAATTGTCAGTTCTGGTTAATTCTATGTGTAAAATTGCATGTTTTCTGACAAACCATTTTATAGATAGATAGATAGATAGATAGATAATTTATTTCACCAACATCACATGTACACGTTATTTCTGAATTAGACTGGGTGATAACATGATGTTGGAGGGATGCCCAGAGAAACTCGAGAGTTTGTTTTTTGGGCACCCCAGGTGACAAGAAATGAGATGAAATGATATGGGCATGGATTGATGAAGGAATGATACAAAGAATAAATAAATATGATATCACAAGTACTAAAAATTAAACATACAATGTTATAAATTCGTCATATTCGGGGGGGGGGGGGGGGTTAGATACCTAATACAATCTATTAAGACGTGATAAAGCCTTCAACTTGAAATAGCAGAGGACAAAGACTACCAAACAAAATTGTTACAGCCAAACATGTATCTGATATCATATACTAAACATATACAAATTGAAAAAAAAACCAAAAAAAACAACAACAAAAACAAGGAAACCTTCAGATTAAAATTCAAAATTCAGATAGAATTAGGAAAAAGAAAAGAGAGGATAATAATAAAACCATTTCAAAATCGACCGACAGTAAGTATTTTGTCAGGAAAGCTAAGGTGTGGGAGGAATTGAGAAAGAAGGGATGGGTTGGATGTTGGGGTGGGGAGGGGGTAGTTTCAAAACCAGGGACTTACCTAAGACATATAGTACAGTTAGGAATATGGCACTTTTCTTCGTACAATGACACAAAATGTTTTTTTAACTTTTTAGAGAATGAATCAGGGGATAAATACGTACAAGATTTAATAGCATTCGGAAGCATATTCCAAGTATAGGAAATTTTAAAATTCAAGGATTGCTTTTCATGAGAAGATTTAATATTTATGTAGTGAATATTATGTTGTTGTCTTGTTTCATAACTGTGAATTTGATTATTAGTTTCAAGCTGGCTCTGAAGATACGGGCGTGGTATATTATTTAAAGATTTTAGATAAAATTTACAACAACTGCTTTGGAAAATATAATTTATTGTTAGAATATTTAGTTTCTTGAAGATAGGAGCTGTGTGACTGTTGTAGCGTTTGTTTAGTATGTGACGAACTGCCTTTTTTTGGAGTGTGATTAATCGTTTAATTTCTTTATTTTGAATGTTTCCCCAGGCTATGACTCCATAATTTAAGTGGGGCAAAATCAACGAATTATATATGGTTTTCAATATTTGGGTTGGTAATGTATTTTTTAGTCTTGCGAGGATTGCTATGACTTTTATAATTTGTTTACATTTATTAGTCAGATAAATTTTCCAATTTAGTTTGTTGTCAAAAGTTACTCCAAGAAATTTAACATGATTTACTTCGTTTATGATTGTATTATTGATTTTTATGGCTTCTCTATTATTAACTGGAATAGTTTTTTGATTCTGGAAGATAATATAGTTGGTTTTACAGATATTCAAGGATAGTTTATTTAGACAGAACCATTTGTAGAGAGTGTTAATTTCACGGTTGGTATCTTGAATGAGAGTTTTAAAATCACTATTTGTTAATAAGAGAGTGGTATCATCTGCGAAAAGTATGCTATCTGATTTAATGAGGGCCCTGTCCAAATCATATAATGTATATTAGAAAAAGTAATGGGCCTAGGATGGATCCTTGTGGTACCCCGCAGGTTATCAGGAGTCTATTTGAAGAGGTTGATTTAAATGAGACATATTGCTGGCGATTTGTTAAGTAACTAGTGAACCAATTCAGAGCAAACAGTGTATGTTATGATATATGGGCCTATGTGACATACATCTTTGTATATGGCCATTGTCAGGAAATTGCAGCAGAGTGGATAGTATGAAAATAATGTAAGTAAGGTAAAAACATAAAAGGTCATGACATATACTGCTCCTGATCAGTAGAAATTATCGGAGAAATATAAATAAAATAAAACTTGTTTTCACCCGTGAAGTGCATGTTTATATTACCATCTATATGTTGTATGTATAAATAGCGAAATAGTAATTATTTGTAGACATAAAGTTATAGCCATCTTAGGAATGCAAACCTTTCACATTCTCAATCTGGGTTAAACTTAAGCCTCTGGTGGAATAAGGTCACATGGGAAATCAGAAAAATTGTAAATGTCACTGGATGGAATAAGTGATATTGACAGTTGACACCCATGGGAGAAAAATTAGCTTTTAACCAGTGCCAATCTTTGTGTTCAAAGTACAATGTATTAGTACATTCTTTGAAAGATAAAATAAAAAGACCGGTTTTGTTTGGCATCTTCAGGAAATATAGTTGAAGCAATTGGCTTCTTTAATCTAGAGTGTACTAACTCGATATATCCTGGAAAGTCTGTGGGAAGAGAGAGATGATGCCACTCAGTAGGACATCCTGAGGGCTAATTGGCTAAGAGCAGCCTAATCCACCTGATCAGTGCAAGGCCCTTTCAGGAAAAACAAGTTGGAGTATCTGGATAAACTAATGACCACCAACTCCGCTGAAATCACAGACTTTCTGTTTATCATTCAGGCAAGCTGATGAGTATACAGATACTTAAAATTACAAACTTCGTCTTGGCAAAATGGTGGAAGATGTTTATCATGCATTTATTCCCAAACATCAAAATGGTTCCAAAAATTTTAAACATGCCTTTGTATATTCCAGTAGGTACTCTAGTATAAGTAGTCGATCCATTTCTCATGCAGCAGGTATTGTGACGTCAGTCTGGTGTTGTATTTTGGTTATTTTAGGTCGTGACTGACCTAGCTTGACTTAAATATAAAGTCAATGTTATATTAATATATATATTATTGTTTCCCCACACACAGAAGTCAAAAGCCAATGTCAGCATGACATTGTCCGTTGACTGATCTTCTACTGAGGTCAGAAAGGACCTTACAATGATGCCAAGGAATTATGTCACGTAAGCGTTGTCCTTCAGCCAGGTTTTTGACCGACCTTCTACTAATATCGTACTTAAGTCACTGAAGTCAGATGCCCATCTGAATGTAACTCCAATATGATTTTGCACTTACAGCAGATTTTGATGTCCATCGCACCCACACATACAATTCAATGTTTTATTTTTTTTGCAAATCCATGTATACTGTAGCATAATGTGAACATCAAATCTGACTTCAGAATGATGTCATAGTGACATCACAATGCCTACTGAGATTTGTATCAACAGATCAATGTACAAAAACTTTACAAATCTATGTTTAATTTCCTCATGATGTTCCTAGATAATAATGGAATAAGTTCAAAAAGTACAGTTAGTAGGCCTATGATCTAATAGTACAAAGTAGGACAGACCGCTGTGTCGCACATTTTGAAGGAGTGAAGTGTTGCCTTATCTAATGTGAAGATTGCAACAACTCCTTGGCTAATGCTCACGATGCTGGTGAGTCACTTCTTCATAGATTAGTGCTCTTGCCTCTTATCTCATTTCAATTATAACCTGTGTGTTTTTACTGTTCCAAATTGATTATATATTGCCCTTTCGCTATACACGTGATACCCAATGTTTACAGGCAACCATGTTAGGTTGACCTTTCATTTATTAACAGTTTTAGCATATGCAATCACCATTACAAACATATTATGGTTTTAAAACTTAACTGAATTCAAAAGAATCAATATTGTTATTATCATGTTTCCACTTTTTCCCACTAAGAGAAGTGTTTGCCCAAAAATTAAAATTACATTAACTGATTAAGTGTCCTAGTAAAATTTGCAGTATGCAACATTGAACTTGAACACAAGTTTAGTCTGTCTGATTTATTTTGATATAATTATCCATGTTTATAGATGCGTGACAGAAAAAAAATGACCGTCTCCATATCCATTTACCCAGATATTGAAAAAAATAATATGCTGAAAAGGCCTAAACCTTCAGTCATTGTAGGACCTGAGATATCACTGACTGAACTTTGTGCAAAAGAAGAAATAAAAGTCTCTATTTTGTTTTGTTTTTCTGAAGGAGTACTTGGATAACCAGTAAAGCCAGACAAAATTGATCTTTATCGTCTCGGATCGTCTCGAGGCACTTCTTCTAACATCGGTCGGTGACTCGGTCTGACAAACAAGACTATCGTTTAATAAAAATTGTGCGTAAAGCTGTAACCTCAAGTTTTTTATTTGTTGGCAGAAAATCAGTGGGGTTGGTCCAAGAAGCTAAAAGTGAATTTTGTCTGGCACAATGGTCATTGAAGAAAAATACATTATGTTGACCATAACAATTAAGATCCACTTACCCAAATCAATCAATAGTTATCAATACAAATATCAGTGTCATCACTTTTGAAAAAGGTTATACGAATGATACAGGCCTAGTCCTGTGCGATTGCGAAAGGAAGTGTAACAACAGTACTATGGCATATCTTTTTGCTGTCTGAGGCATATTTCTTTTATTAGGATCTATCGATTTATCTTAAACGAAGCTTTTAGCTTCAGTTTCTTATCAATGCATTTTATCGCTTCTGATAACTTGTGTGATAAGATGCATATAAACACGATTACTCCCGACTGACGGCATTAGATCTAGTCGCGACTCAAGGTGGACCAACAACTATCACAATGTGGACTCTAAAATATACTACCTGGTTATCATTACTTCTTGTTTTCTGTTTAGCTCTCTCAAATGCTGATCAGGACATAGGTGAGTGGTTTTGCTACTAAGTCCAATGATTCTACCTGGATATATATTATTTTTCATACAAGAATACATGTTAGCCTACACCTTCTTTCTCGGAGCAAGTTGTGACGCGTCTCAGGTGTGCAGCGTCTCAGGTGTGCCGATAAGGTTACCACGACAACTCATAACTGGAACGAAGGTGGCAATTTCAATTAGTTATTGATATGAAATGCGTAGAATAAATTACTTTTCCAAGTGTTGATTATTTCATTGACTTGCCCTTTAAAACAAGGCTTATTGACTTATAAAAAAAATTCTTCTCTTATTGGTAGCATATATGATATAACAGTGCCTTAAGCTACATATGGTAAAGAAACAAAAGTTGGGAAATTAATATTACAATAGGCAGTTTTTTTACTTTGGGGAAACTGTTAATATCAGACAAGGTTTAAGTCAATCTTTTCCTTTTGCTTCTCTCAGTTCTCTGCCCAATTATTATAAATTACTTACATCATATACTACTTATTCACCTTCCGAATTATTATAAAATATTCATCTTACGTGAATTCGTCAACAAAATATTTGCTATCACTTAGATCGCACAGCTATAGATTACTGTAAATTTTCACACGAACAGCCATAAATTTGTCATTTCGTCACTTAAAAAAAATACATTTTCAGTTTTTTTCCCTGAATGACGTGATACTCAATTGAGGAGAATAATGTTACCTTTGTATAGGTTATTCACCTAGGGAGAGGCAATATGTGATTTATCCACCGAGGGCGTTAGCCCGAGCTGTGATAAACACATATTGCCGATCCCGCGGTGAATAACCGGCTTATACCATAAGACAAAACAGAAACTGTCATTTGTTGCTGTGTTTTTTTCACAGCTTCACTTATTATTCTCCCATGGGAGGATAACTGGACAACAAGGAATATGGGTTTTATTGCAGTGAAATACTGGCTTATGATTGGTTGACAGAGGTGTCGAATGGTATAAGGTAATTTATTTAGATCACAGAGCCACCATGAATTGTTCCTTCGTACTGGCTTTAATCAGTAAATTGTCAATCTACACAAGTGGTAAACTTTACACACTATATACACTCACCAGCAAAAGAAACGCAACACTTGATTGTAGCTGATATTTTTGCAAATGAATTTTTTTGGTCAAAGCCAAATAGATGGAATTGATTCTATCGTCGACAAGCATAATTGTACCAAAAATCATTCAACTGAGACCATTTCCCGTCTTTTTTTGGTCCGTTTTATCAAATTTGAGATTTTGAACAAAAAAAGACTTTCCCTACACCTTAAAACCAAAAGAAAGATGTCATTTGAAAGTCTACCTAATAGACGTTAAAAAGCCGAAAAATTGCTTCAACAACTTCATTTTTAGATTTTACACAAAACTTTGAAAATTTGCGTTTCACCAATTTTAGAAAACAGTGACGAAAATTATTTAGTTTCATGCCTTTTGAATTGTGCTATTTTTGTCAAATTTTTCCAAGATGTATCCAATATGTCTCTGACATGTGAGGAAAAAATTCAAGGCAAAATATTGATAAGAAAAATCTTTCATTGCATTGAAAGCCAAATTTTAAAATTGAAAGTGACAATCACTTAAAAAAACATTAAAATCCAAAACTGAATTTATGACATTGTAAGATGTTTCAGATACATTTGCCTTGATATGGACTGAACTGATATTCTGGTAAAAAAGTAACAGGTCGATACTTAGAAATGAATTTCTTAAAATATTAACTTAAATTACGGAGCATCAGTTTTATTCCAGAAATTACCTACAGGTGAGGCTTCAGGCTAGGACCAATATTAATTTAACCATTGTGACCATACTGCAGGTTGATTTACTTGGACTGGTGTTGAGCACCATCTCTTGGAAATTTGTGGAATGAGACTTGCATTCTGAAATAAAAAATTAGTGTCAAAATATGGACCTGGAACTTTTTTACCGGAATATCAGTTCAGTCCATGTCAAGGCAAAGATGTCTGAAACATCTTGCGATGTCATAAATTCAGTTTTTGGATTTTAATGTTTTTTTAAGTTATTGTCACTTTCACTTTTAAAATTTGGCCTTCAAGGCAATGAAAGATTTTTTCTTATCAATATTTTGCCTTGAATTGTTTCCTCATGTTTCAAGGACATATTGGACACATCTTCGAAAAATTTGAAAAAAATAGCACAATTCAAAAGGCATGAGACTAAATCATTTTCATCACTATGTTCTAAAATTGGTGACACACAAATTTTCAAAGTTTTGTGTAAAATCTAAAAATAAAGTTGTTGAAGCAATTTTTCGGCTTTTTAACGTCTATTAGGTAGACTTTCAAATGACATCTTCCTTTTGGTTTTAAGGTGTAGGGAAAGTCTTTTTTTTGTTCAAAATCTCAAATCTGATAAAACGGACCAAAAAAAGACAGGAAATGGTCTGTTGAATGATTTTTGGTACAATTATGCTTGTCGACGATAGAATCAATTCCATCTATTTGGCTTTGACCAAAAAAATTTATTTGCAAAAATATCAGCTAAAATCAAGTGTTGCGTTTCTTTTGCTGGTGAGTGTATATATACTTATATAAACACTGTAAAACCTGCTGTGTCACTTTTACAGCAATGACCATTACAATTGCTAAAAAAAATGTTTTTGTTTCCTAAAAATGGTGGTTTTCTGTCATAAACTAACAATTCTTATAAAAAATGTATGCCACACAAGTGACATAGCTGGTTTTCAGGACTGTGTATGATTGACAGTAAATGACAGTGATGTCCCATGGATGCTTAAGTCACTGATAAAATCTGGTTCTAATTGCACAAGATTTTGAAAACCTCTTGACAGATATCATGACTTGTACAAGTCTTTCCTTATAGTCAATCTAAAATAAATGTATGACTTCACCGTTGAGATTTATCTTCAATTTTATTGATTATGATTTCAATTGAGAACATTATTCTTGACCCCAGATGAGTCGTGTCGATATAAAATCGCCTCTTTTTAATCGAACAAGAGCAACGCCCTGAAACTCAAGTTCATTATCAAAATTGCTTCGTGACCAAATAAGTGGTCTGCATGGGCACCTTTTACAGAGCCTCTTAAGATAGGATACAATTAAGAAATGGTTACTGATATACTCTCATAGGCTCATAGCCATAAGTTAGGCTATATCCAGGCTTCTTTTTTTATCTGAAATTTGACAATAAATTAATAAAATAATACCAAGATAATATATATATATACTAAGTATCGACAGTGCAACCTGTAATAAGTGACACGGGTGATGTTTTGCCATTGGGTCAATACTAAAAATTCTCAACCAAACTGCTTGAGGAAGCAAGGATGCCCAATCAATACAAAGAAAACATGTGGGATCACAAAGGACAATACTAGAGGCATATGGGATAATGGGATAAAATTGGCTGTCAATTTTCCAGGCTCCACAAACAGTTAAATCTGGGTCAAAACCTTTAACAAGCAAAATTGGTAGTCATTTGTAGCCCACATACCTCAAAATAACCCTTTAGGACCAAATATGTTTTCCTCTTATCGGTTGAGAATTAACGCTTCCACAAGCAGTTTCGTTGAGGATGTTTGTCATAGCGGGCGTTAGTGGAACTCTCCTTTTTCCAGCTCTCCTGTGTTGACGAGCAGAATAAAACTATTTCCGGAAACATCAGCCTGGGAATTTACAATGGAGCCGGGGTTTCTAAGGTCCGTAACAAAGTCTAATCAGCCTGACAGTACTGGAATATGGTGGCAATCCATGCTAAACATTCCATTTAAGACTCGGCAATGCCAATCCGCAATGTTTTCAATGGATTATAAGTGCCCTGGGGCCTGGAATGCCAGCTTCACTGACTCAGCAATGGTACAAAATGGCAGCTTGTTCCTGGAAATAGTTTTATTCTGCTCGTCAACACAGGAGAGTTCCACTATCACGGCCTATTGACCCAATGGCAAAAACATCACCTGTTTTGCTTACTTAAAGGTGGCACTGTAAATTATACATAACAATGTTATAAACATAAAGATGCTATAATTAGAACACCAAGTCACAAACCAATCATTCTGAAATCATTTTCCAGAAGTAGGCCTATATATATATCGATCATGTTTGTCAAATATTTCTCAAATGTATTTAATCTACACATATTTATTGCTCCTAGATTATGATGACCAAGTAAATTTACATAAACAATAGAGACATTCATAAAACATTCATATAGTATGGTTGGTGGGTGGTAAGCACAAGATGATCTTATCAAACTGACCAATGCCCTTTGGATGTATTGTATATTAGTCATCTTATTTGAAATCAATTGGACCTTGTTATTTGATTCGTGATCAAAGACGTCTAGGATTAAGAGACAAAATATTGGCAGGATTAACACATATTTGGGAGAAAATGTTGACATGTACATTACATCAGTCGGTCCTATAATGCAATAGGCCAGTTATTGGTCAGTAGAATATCTGACTGATTGGTCAGTTGCCCATGAAGCTGAGAGCATGATATAATGCATCAAGCTCTAGATTTCATTGTGGCAAACATCCAATCACAATTTTATATGAATCCATCAATTGCAATAGTGTAACTATGAAACATTGCAAAATTTGTCATAGTAACATTTGAAGTGTCATATTGCACCTTATTTCCTAACTAGAATGGTAAACTTAAATGATAGTACTTGGGAAATGAAAACATAGAGACAATTTGTTATCATTTCTCTTGCAATTTTATATGTAATATAGCACTCAAGAGATCCTTCTGTTGAAGTGCCTTTTAAGATAAAATGAGATTGTTGTACAATCAGTTGATCTAGAATGGTCTCGAAGGCTCTTCACAAACTTGTGTAAATGTGTACATTTGGAAGGTATTTAAAATAGCACATCATTCATTCATAAAATGAGATAAAACTTCAGATCCTGCCAACTTCCAACAATCTTAACTGTGCAAGAGAAAATATTTATATGAACATTTCTTTATTGTAATGAATTTTTTGGTATGACATGCAGATAAAAGGGAAACCTTATACCATTATATAAACATAAATTATTATTTAAAAATATGATTTATTTATATAAAGATTGCTTATAATAACTGTGTTCCAACCAAGTGACCCAATTAAGGATTTTCTCTGTTTACATTTTGCTAGTTTTCATATATAGAGCAAGCACCAAACGTTGCCATATAGCCTGTATGCTGTCTTGCAGCATACACAATACACATACAAAATTTGGAATGAATCAGATAAGTTTTCTGGGAGATTAGGCAGTTTTAGTAAATTTTAGTGAATTTTTTTACTAGAATCACCCAATCATTTGATTGCTAAATATTTGAAGTTTGAAATTTCACATCAAGATTTCTGGTACATAAATACAGCATACTGGCTATGTTATATTGTAATTACATTGCTTTTTGGTCTAAAATTAAGATTTTATGATTTTAAAACTAGGTCGCTTCGCATAGAGCAAATGGTACACAGTGTAATGCTGCGAGGCTATGAAGCACAGACTTTTGGAAATTAGTTCCTATTAATTAGTATGCCATCAGAGTTCCCCATTTATTTGTTGGTTCATTATGAATGAAAAGTTCTGTTATCTTTGTTTTTTGTTTCATATTTAATTCCAAAAAAATCGTTTTTCTTAATAAATTATTTGTTTGCACCTATGCGATGGATATCATAAACAGGTGAACATATTTAATGCACATAACCATTGTTTTATCATATAAATTGCACTTTGCATGTCCTCTGCGACAAACAATGGTTATACAAAATGCATGACACCATGTTTTATTTCTTTACTTGCAGAAATTGAAATTGTGGAGATTTTTGATGGTAAGTGTCAATAAAATTTCTTTAAAATATTTTTCCTAATTTCAAGAGTTACACAGATGAATGTATTTCTCCAAAGCGTAAGTATAAGAAACATGTAGCAGGTTTGATAATTCAGAGATAAACATTGCTCACAGATAGCAAGTTAGGATTGAAAACTTTGACTGTGAAAATAATTAGGGTTTACACTAAATTTCCAGGAGTTGAGATAGTGAACCTTGATGATGGTAATGATGGTAGGTATCACTTTGTAAATGCATTTCTTTCTTGGTGGGAATGCTGATATATGACAATCACTATCACAGCTTTCAAATAATTGTGTACAGGTGGCAATGTATAATAAATATAAATATGGTGCACTTGGGGTTTTTTCACTTCCAAGTACCTTGCATATTTGTTTTATATTAAATTATTGCATTTAGTGTGTACATAAGTGTTGGTATTTAAAAATATTTTCTCTAATAGGGAGGGAGATGAATACAAATAAAGGGACATTTTACATATGATTTCATATTTGTAGACAAAAGGACTGAATGTGATTTTTTTTCTAGGACATGTGTTCTATAGGGAAAAGTGACATAAAAAAAAATTATGACCTAACTTTTCCCCATAGGATAACATGTCCTAGAAAAAAATTCACATTAAGTCCTTTTGTCTACAAATATGAAATCATCTGTAAAATAATGTATTGTAATATTCTTGCTTTGGTTAAAGCTTTTCCAATCAGGCTATTAGGTTGCATTTGCTTCACAGACCTGCAAATCAATTGCCTTGGGTTATACTTTTCTGAGTCACTTGTGGTCAAGATGCAATGGTACCCACATAAACAGTTCAACAAAAATAAATCTCCCTTTACGAAAACTTGAATATCTCAAGGACCTCTTTCCTGATTTTTATGAAAGTTTAGGCCTGTATAATGACACTGAGGCTGTGTATTTGTAGTTTGATTGCTTAATTTTTGTCTGAGCATATTTAAATCAAATATTTTAAGGTTTGGCTTGTCCAAAAGATTTTTTGCCAAAAGGTTCTGAAACTCCTCTCAAATAATTTCTAAAGTCATCCAAAGAACCAAAACAGTAAAAATTTTACAAAAGAAGTCCTCAATTGTTTACTGAATATGTAATTGAGAAACACAATAAATAATTTTGTCCGGTCATTTGATGGAGTATGTCAAGCTTTAGTGCAGCGGCATAGCAAACCAATTGTGCATTTTTGGAGGAAAGCATGAAATTTGGCACACTTTTAGAGCATAAAGAAAGGGAAATTTTCAAATATTGGGCCACTTTGTATCTTTACCTGGAGCTATTTGACAGCCTTTTAAAGTTACTCCTTCAAAAACGCTTAATCAAGATCAATTTTTTACCCATATGACCCAATATCTTTGCAATTTAATGGAATATTAGCATGAAATTTGGCACACTAATTGTCCTTTGCAAGTGGAACATTTTGGTATGCCACAGTTGTTTGTATTTGAATGCGGTGATGGGTATATAGGCCATTCCCAAATTAAAACATTTTGTGAAATGTGTTAAAAAGATGTTTTAATTCAATTACCAATGCAGACATAAAAGAGATTGCCTATTTCCTGGAAGTTCATCGATATAGAGTCACCTTCACATTTTCCACTAACAGTAATCACATAGTTTTGCTCAAGCTGATTTAGAAAATGAAAAGGGCTCTTAACAAATTGATTAAAATAAGCATTTCATTTGTAAAACTTGCTTTATATTGACCTCTTGTGTATCTATCTAAATCTATAGATCTATCTATCTAAATAAGGGTGTAACGCCAGTGGCACATTCGCCACTTGGGGTCCCACCTCCAACCCCATCAAAATCACCCTATTTTCACTTCCTTCTCATTTACAATCCCTATATGCATCAAAAACACTAATACTTCTCATATCTGTATAACCTACTCACCCATATCACCCAAATTTAGCATTTCAAACACTGCCCCTTTTCACCTCCCCTAGATCAGCCCCTCTCCGTTTTTTTTGTCCACAACTTTCAACACCCCTGCCAATCCTCACCCCATCTAATGTGCACATTCCCTCTTTTTTCAACATGCCTTTCTGATGAATCAACGTCCTAACCAATATCTGGTCTCCCTTTCCCTTCGATTCAAATGTCCATTCACGTCATCCCTCTCTTCATCAAGACACAAAATTACTCTAAAATCGCCGATCGGGCCGTTTTCGATTGCGGTAAAAACGGTTTACTCCAGTGCACCGCGTGATTCCCGTTCAGCCAACCAATAATGCATGCTACCAACATCATCTCTCTCTCTGAAGTCAATTCAAACAAGTTGCAGAAGGAACGAAGGCCCAATTTCAATCAAATCACAATCCTAGAATCATCTGTAAAGGCTACTTTTTTTGCCCCCAGACCTCATTCAACTTGCGCCACTCAAGTCTCACCCATATCACCAAACGAAAACGCCCTCACTTCAGAACACATGCATTGTCATTTCCTGGCAAATCAACCTATCAATATTGTTGACAGGTACCATGGTGCAGCCCTCAATTCATATTATTTAGACCAGGAACAATCTGCCCTTCTGCAACCTCTGTCACGTGAATTCACATACATCTTCTTTACTTTTACAAAATAATTCACTTTATATTGCTGTCAGCTGCTGTGATTATAGACTTACAGCCTATAATTTTAAATTTCAATCAGGCTGCATAGCTTTATAACTTTATAAAGAAAGTATTGTCAATATGAGCGTGACAATATTTTTAACTATTTAACTTAAATTTAATCTGTGTGCACACATAAATAGTGCTACATAGTTGTCACATAACTTGACAAATTTTTGAAATGAATTTTTCAAATCATTATTATGATGTATAGATCTACGTGTTTTTGGACAATACATTTATACTCTATATATCTTATATATCTCTATCTATCTATCTATCTAACATGATACATCATTTATCTATCATCTGTGAGTATCAATCATGACTACACTTTGAACACTGACATCACACCTCTACTCTGTCCAACTCATAGTAAGCCTATAATTTCTACGCCAAACATTTCGACAATCAACATCAACCATTTTACCCTACCATCTACCTACCAAACCAGTGCCTGTAATTCATTCAGGGCCGTAGCCTGCAGGGGGCCACAATTTTACACAGTATAAATTTAAGTGTTTGACACGTACAAAATTCACATTTTCGGGTTCTTCTGAAGTGAATACACTTCAGTACCGGTCCCTCCCCTCTTTCTTTATAAGGCGTCAATCCCTCACACAGGTTACATTTTATGCACTTCAAGTCAACTCTATATAGCCCATGTCTTCCCCTCTCTTAATCTTATGGTCTTTTTACAGTCCCCTATAATGGGTAAATTCTAGTAATGTATATTCTTGTAAAGCAACGCAAAATATATTTCACTTTTTTTCTTAACTAAAAGAAATTGATT
This sequence comes from Platynereis dumerilii, assembly GCA_026936325.1. NCBI lineage: Eukaryota > Metazoa > Annelida > Polychaeta > Phyllodocida > Nereididae > Platynereis > Platynereis dumerilii. The sequence goes on along the minus strand of JAPTHN010000001.1, from coordinate 108,141,728 downwards.
GTATTACTCATATTAGGCCTATATTTATCATACCATCCATATATACTCTATTGACATGCATTGAAGTTTCCATGCCTTTTTTTTGGACAAAGATTCAACAGGGGATCCATTCACAACAGAGTTCACAACAGAGGACCCAGAGGACCTATTTACAACAGAGACACCTGATGAGCCCATTACGTATGACCCTCTCCTGCCTTGGCAGCCCTACCACACAAGAATTAATGTTGCCAACATCACACAAGACCAGGTGAGTACAGCTCAATTGCAAACAAAACATTTTTGCCACTCACTTGCCATCAGAGTTCCAAAGACTTTAAAAGTGTCATTGTTGTAATAGACCTAGTAATGAGGAATGAAAAAGTGCTCCATCAAATAAGGTTAGGGGAGGGCATGACATCACCAGTTTTCACTTCTGTGAGCAAATGACAATGAGAGTCAGAGGATCAAGACACAACATAGCCATTATGTTTGTAACCATTCTGCTAAACTTATGTAAGAATTAAAAAGAATATTTCTGGTCAAAGATTTGTCCTTGGTTTTCAAAATCATTTTTTGTGTAATTCATTGGCAGACTTTGGCAGGTTCATGTTATAGTATTCAATCAGAGGTCATGTTATAATATTCAATCAGAGGTCAATGAATTATGTCTGAGATTATGCCAATGGAACTTTTTTTTTGTTCCTTTTTATTGTCATACTAATAATATATACAATGTTCACTTTCTGGAACACTGTCATATTAGCCGATTAAGAGATAGTCATACCGTGCAATCATCTCAATTATCTCTCGTAATGACAAATTCTAGCCAGAACACAGTACCGATTATAAAGTGATCAAATACTTTCAAATATTTCTTTTGATATTTGACCCTTAAACTATCACATTGAGGTATAGCTCTGGGACCCATGCGTAACATGGGTCATGGGTCATCCCATTCAAAATCTTGAGATTTTGACAGGAAATTAGGATAATTGGTCTATATTAAACAATTTTAATCCAAATTTCAATTCTCATGATTTTCCAATGGGATGATTCATGACCCCTATCCCAGGGGTCCAGGGCTAAAACATGTTTGAAATTCCGATCGAACTCGATCTGACAGCAAATGGGCAATACAAGGCCAAACCCATTTAGCAGAAGCAATTTACCATTATCTTTGAATTTTTGTTTAAATACCAAATGTCCTTTTCTTTTCAGTTTATCAGTGAAAATCTAGTACCATTCCGAGAATCAGTGGCCAGGTACACAACACTGTACTGTAATGCAACTGACGTAGACTGTGGGTTAGGGACCTCAGCTTCAGTGTTCCAGATCACTACTGATGACACAGTACTGTAAGTCTAATCATTTAACCTGTTAATACACTGACTGAGTTAGAAAACTTATCACCAAAATGTGTTCATAGGTATATACTAAACAATCATACAGTAATGTATAAATTTACTCTATAAACTTCTTGAGAGCAAAAGGTCACGAGCTTTGGTGTGCCTCATGTCAGGTTTAGAACATGTCCTTAAAGGGTGACGAGCACAGCCAGATAATTTCTTTCATTTATAATCAGGACATGGAGTAGGTAGGCCTAAATTGGAACATTAGTGGTAACCTCTCAAAATTCAGTCTCATTTTCTGGGAGATTGATTTGTTTGGGATCGCTTTAAAAGAGCACTCCTCTACAAGTCAAGTACAATGATTGTGTCCCAATAAAAAGATTTCTTTTTTTTAATAATTAGAACTTCCCTACCACACATTTGACTTTGACCATGGATCTGCTAAGGTCCCAGTTGAGTGTTCTAAATAAAAATAGCATACAAATTAAAGAAACTAACATATTAGATAGCCTGGTAAAGAAGTTTGGACTCACAAGCAAATTGTAAAAAAATAACGTGCAAGCACTTTAACAGCTGCTTGTAGATAGACTTAGTATCTATCCATCTATCCATCCATCCATATATCTATCTATACTCCCTCCCTGCCTTCCTCCCCCTCCCTTTTTTTCCTCCCTTTTTCCTTCCTTTTTTCCTTCCTTTTTATCCTTCCTTTTTTCCTTCCTTTTTTTCCTTCTCTTTTTCCTTCATTCCTTCCTTCATCCCTTCCTTCATTCCTTCCTTCATTCTTTCTATTGAATGTGCAAACACTGGATCTGGCTGCTGCTGTAGGTGCTGGTTTCACTGCAGCTGATCATTTGAAATTCCCGCCAAAAAAGAACATTTTAGTTTCGTAAATAAAAATTTTAATGTCACAGAAGTTTACCAAAAGTTGATGGAAGCAAGATAAAATTATATTGAGACTGTATGCTAACTTTCAAGGCGATAGGTGAAATAGTGCGACTTCCTATATGGTCAGAGGCCTACAGAAAATTCCAACAGTAATACAGGCTGCAAGCAGCTGTAACTAGTTGTACACAGCCAACCCCCAGTGACATTTTCAATGAAATGTCACCACCTATTACTATCACCCTCAATGAAATATCCTCCTACCCTCAATGAAATGTCACACTGCCACCATCAATGGAATGTCACCTCAAAGAAATTTAATGCAGCCATCCAAAATGAAATATCCTACCATCCTCTATGAAATGCCACACAGGCAGCCTCAATGAAATGTCTCACTACATCAGATCAGCAATGAATTGTCACACTACCATCAATGAAATGTCTCACTACCACCCTCAATGTTACACTGCCATCTCCTATGAAATGTCATACTACCAGTCTACCACCATCGATGAAATGTGTCACTACCACCCTCGATGAAATGTGTCACTAGTACTCACTACCAGTCTACCACCCTTTATGAAATATCACTACCATCCTCAATGTCACACTGCCATCCTCTATGAAATGTCTCACTACCATTCTCAATGAAATGTCACACTACCACTCCTCAATAAAATGTCAACACAACCATCCTCAATGAAATGTCAACACTACCATCCTCTATGAAATGTCAACACTACCAGCCTCAATGAAATGTGACACCACCACCCTCAATGAAATGTCACTACCAGTCTACCACCCTCAATGAAATGTCACCACCACCGACGATGAAATGTCTCACTACAATCCTCAATGAAATGTCACACTACCACATTCAATGAAACATCACACTACCATCCTCAATGAAATGTCTCACTACCCCCTCAATGAAATGTCACATTACCATCCTCAATGAAATGTCACACTACCAACCTCAGTGAAATGTCACACTACCATCCTCAATGAAATGTCACACTACCATCCTCAATGAAATGTCACACTACCATCCTCAATGAAATGTCACTACCAACCTCAGTGAAATGTCACACTACCATCCTCAATGAAATGTCACACTTCCGTCCTCAATGAAATGTCATAATACCATCCTCAATGAACTGTCACACTACCACCCTCAATGAATGTCACTACCACCCTCAATGAAATGTCCTCCCCTCTCAATGAATGTCACTACCAGTCTACCACCCTCAATGAAATGTCACTACCACCACCCTCAATGAAATGTCACACTACCATCCTAAATGAAATGTCACTACCGACCTCAGTGAAATGTCACACTACAATCCTCAATGAAATGTCACTACCGACCTCAGTGAAATGTCACACTACAATCCTCAATGAAATGTCACTACCGACCTCAGTGAAATGTCACACTGCCATCCTCAATGAAATGTCACACTTCCGTCCTCAATGAAATGTCATAATACCATCCTCAATGAACTGTCACACTACCACCCTCAATGAAATGTCACTACCACACTCAATGAAATGTCCTCCCCTCTCAATGAATGTCACTACCAGTCTACCACCCTCAATGAAACGTCTCACTACCACCCTCAATGAAATGTCACTACCAGTCTACCACCCTCAATGAAATGTCACTACCTCCGACAATGATATGTCTCACTACAATCCTCAATGAAATGTCACACTACCACATTCAATGAAACATCACACTATCATCCTCAATGAAATGTCTCACTACCCCCTCAATGAAATATCACATTACCATCCTCAATGAAACATCACACTCAATGAAATGTCTCACTACCCCCTCAATGAAATGTCACATTACCACCCTCAGTGAAATGTCACACTACCATCCTCAATGAAATGTCACACTACCATCCTCAATGAAATGTCACACTACCATCCTCAATGAAATGTCACTACCGACCTCAGTGAAATGTCACACTACCATCCTCAATGAAATGTCACACTTCCATCCTCAATGAAATGTCATAATACCATCCTAATGAACTGTCACACTACCACCCTCAATGAAATGTCACTACCACCCTCAATGAAATGTCCTCCCCTCTCAATGAATGTCACTACCAGTCTACCACCCTCAATGAAATGTCACTACCACCACCCTCAATGAAATGTCACACTACCATCCTCAATGAAATGTCACTACCGACCTCAGTGAAATGTCACACTACAATCCTCAATGAAATGTCACTACTGACCTCAGTGAAATGTCACACTACAATCCTCAATGAAATGTCACTACCGACCTCAGTGAAATGTCACACTACCATCCTCAATGAAATGTCACACTTCCGTCCTCAATGAAATGTCATAATACCATCCTCAATGAACTGTCACACTACCACCCTCAATGAAATGTCACTACCACCCTCAATGAAATGTCCTCCCCTCTCAATGAATGTCACTACCAGTCTACCACCCTCAATGAAACGTCTCACTACCACCCTCAATGAAATGTCACTACCAGTCTACCACCCTCAATGAAATGTCACTCCCACCGACAATGATATGTCTCACTACAATCCTCAATGAAATGTCACACTACCACATTCAATGAAACATCACACTACCATCCTCAATGAAATGTCTCACTACCCCCTCAATGAAATGTCACAATACCATCCTCAATGAAACATCACACTACCATCCTCAATGAAATGTCTCACTACCCCCTCAATGAAATGTCACATTACCACCCTCAGTGAAATGTCATACTACCATCCTCAATGAAATGTCACACTATCATCCTCAATGAAATGTCACACTACCATCCTCAATGAAATGTCACTACCGACCTCAGTGAAATGTCACACTACCATCCTCAATGAAATGTCACACTTCCGTCCTCAATGAAATGTCATAATACCATCCTCAATGAACTGTCACACTACCACCCTCAATGAAATGTCACTACCACCCTCAATGAAATGTCCTCCCCTCTCAATGAATGTCACTACCAGTCTACCACCCTCAATGAAACGTCTCACTACCACCCTCAATGAAATGTCATTACCAGTCTACCACCCTCAATGAAATGTCACTACCACCGACAATGATATGTCTCACTACAATCCTCAATGAAATGTCACACTACCACACTCAATGAAACATCACACTACCATCCTCAATGAAATGTCTCACTACCCCCTCAATGAAATGTCACATTACCATCCTCAATGAAACATCACACTACCATCCTCAATGAAATGTCTCACTACCCCCTCAATGAAATGTCACATTACCACCCTCAGTGAAATGTCATACTACCATCCTCAATGAAATGTCACACTATCATCCTCAATGAAATGTCACACTACCATCCTCAATGAAATGTCACTACCGACCTCAGTGAAATGTCACACTACCATCCTCAATGAAATGTCACACTTCCGTCCTTAATGAAATGTCACACTACCACCCTCAATGAAATGTCACTACCACCCTCAATGAAATGTCCTCCCCTCTCAATGAATGTCACTACCAGTCTACCACCCTCAATGAAACGTCTCACTACCACCCTCAATGAAATGTCACTACCAGTCTACCACCCTCAATGAAATGTCACTACCACCGACAATGATATGTCTCACTACAATCCTCAATGAAATGTCACTGCCACCCTCAATGAAATGTCACACTACCATCCTCAATGAAATGTCACTCTACCATCCTCAATGAAATGTCACACTACCATCAATGAAATGTCACTACCACCACCCTCAATGAAATGTCTCACTTACATCCTCTATAAAATGCCCACAGCCACCCTCAATGAAATGTTTACACTTGTGTACTACAAACCCGATTTAGCTCTTTTCTACACTCCCATAATTGACAATTGACCTCTCCAGTCCCCAACTCCCCATAGTCACAGAACATGCCACGAAGAATTAATGAAACAACCACATATAACCATATACAAAGTGAGCCAAAAGACAAATTATTCAGCAAGCATTCACTCAGACATGTCTAATCTCACACTGCAAATCTCTACCCAAAACAAACATCTTGGAATTGTCCGGTGAGATCCCCTTGATTAATGCATTTGCGACATACCTGAGTCGTGAGTAGAAAGATAAAGAGTGGCAAAGATCAATACTGAAAGGCGATAGAGATCCTTTGGGAATTTGAGACTCACAACTTTGGCATCGATCCCTGTCACACCCTACCATAAAAAATTAATACATCAAACATTTTTTCTTGTTTTCTTTTATAATATCTAACATATAACATGCCTTATAGGATACATAATTCATTCATGATATTTATGAAAACACACACAATAAATGAATGTTTTATAGTTTTCAATTGAAGGAACCTCATAAATTAATATGTTCGCAAGGTAGAAATATCTGAAGATCTCAATTAGAGAATCATGACCCTATTTTGGCTTACACAAGTCCATAAATTTTCTCTAAAAAAGAAGCTTGATGACGCTTTGATCTATAAAGTAGCAACAATCATATAATGTAAAGAAACCATGGCATAATTAATTAACAAAAAAGTTCAATGACATTTTATATTAAAATGATAAAATCAACAATGTCGTGACTTTAATTTCAGTCCAGAAGATGTCATAATGGAAAAATTCGAAGAAGTTAGCTCAGACTTGCAAGTTGGATATTTCGTTCAATTACCAAATGATACCAGGTTACCTCGTACTATCCTGGACGATGTTATGGAAACTTATTCTGAACAAATTGCTGAGGAGTCCGGCATATCTGTAAGTTGTACCACACTTCAAAGCTTTAAGCTAATTCTACTCTAATTTCAAAGTCCACATTTATAATATTTCAAAATTGGAAAAAGGTTTATCCATCCGACATCAGATTATTCTGGCATTCACAAACTTTGAGTCATAAACTTTGAGAATATTTATGGCAGCTTTTACAAAATTCACAGATCCATGCAGCTGACTGCTGTGACATTGAGTGTGACAAACATTTGTGGAACTAAAATTTTTCACAACTGTCACATTAATACTTAAAACTATTGTAAATTTGACAAGGTAGCGCTTGGACAATTAAGCAACATTCTTACATTTTGTCACACTATTTCAGTTTGAAATTATCCCACAAGAACCCATCACAACAACAACTGACGCCCCACCGGCGGCAACTGAGCCTCCTTCAGGGGGCCTTGAGCCATGGGAGATTGCTCTCATCGTACTAGGATCTGTCGGAGGAGTATGCATCATTGGAGGAGCAGTATACGCCCTCTGCTTCAAAAAGAAGGATAACGGTGCTTCGTAAGTATACTTGAGAACAAATAAGAATATGTAAAGTTCATGTTGCCCTGAGGTATGAAATTAGTATTCTGTACTGACCAAGTAGTACTACTGCAACAACATCACAGCCATATGAAAATAGATATATATACAAGTGATAGCTTCAGCTTTAGACCAGGTTCTTGAAGCAGGCTCAGAGGGCACCTCTTTTCAAGATCCAGCATGTTTTATCTGTAGAGTAGTGTACACACTTCAATTGAGAATTTGCATCAATTGCAGTTGTAATTATTCTGATGCTAATTCAATCAATCCGTCAGCATATCTAAGATGACATACTTTGGATATCACTCCATTACTGTCTAAAGACAACCTTTTCAAAATGAGCAAGGGGTAGGCTTATGTCTGGATGTCGTTCGGATGAGACGTTAAATTGGCGGCCCCTTGTATCAGTGTCTGAGCTGGGCAAGTAAATGATCCCTGACATGGGGTAAATGTGTAACATGTTGAGGACTTCTGCTCTCTCTCCCATCTCATCAATCAACCCTCATGAGCGCCCAGAACTGGGCTTAGAGGGCTGCACTTACCATATCTATCTATCTATCTACTCTAAAGTTCTGCCTTGACTAAGTAACTGCAAACTAATTCAAAGTGTCATAACATGTATTTACAAGAATCCACTGGAAAATAGCTCATTAGGTTGTATGAAACAGAAATCACGAATACTCAATCAGTGCTGGTGAGTCATATGAGAAACTCCAGATGGAAACACGTTGACTTTCATTTCATAACAACACGTACAAACAATAGCGAAATGCAATCAGACATACCTTATCAAAAAGTTATCTCAATAGAAACATAGCCTGTCAATATTTTCTAAACACTGACCCAATTATCGAAGACTTCCAATATAATCTTTTTTAAGTTGGTATGACATAAAATCATGTTAATTTTTCCTTTAGATTTGGAGAACTGGAATATGAATCAACGTCTAGAAGGATATACGACACCGAAAGACCAGAACACACCTATGAGTCCATGGCCAAGAACAGACAGAGTGTTGCTGACGACTCAAATGCTGGACACTCGACAACTTTTAGTAACTCCGCTTACGAGAACAATGAATATGACAACAGGCGGTAAAAATGATGTCCAGGCTTTCCTAGTGTTCCTTCCCCTCTATCGAAGTAGGTTTGTCTTCTAGAAACTTTCGCTTTAACTCTGCTCAATGTCTGTCCTACCAGGTTGTGTTAATCGAAAGTGAAGAAAGAAAAGAAAATGTAAACTTACTGAAGAAATCAACTTTGATGTACACATCCACATGACACATCAAATAATGTGTTGTGCATTTTAAATCAAGTTGGTCAAATATTCTAATGGTTCAAACATAACCAATCATATTGATCAATCTAATAGTGAACAATCATCACTAAATTCGCTATAGCATAATTAGCTACTATTAGATCCAACTGATCACTACTATATTCATATTTGTGTTTTCTTCATTGATCCCCCAAATGGTGGGTTCCATTGAAACTTGGAACATCCCAGACCAACTTCTGCCAAGAAGATATATACAGAAATTGGCACACACCTTCATTTTGGCAACATCCGAGAAAGCATTAAACCAGCAATCAAAAGATGTACTGTATCTATGGCACAGGTGCCACCTATGAAAGAAAACAACCTGGTTTGACTTGACATTGAAATCTGTTGATTAATCTTGTTACTTTATACCTGTCTTGACTTTTATACCTGTCTTATATATTTAATACTTTCTGGTAGTGCTTGAACTTGTTCTAGTTGTAGGTCTATGGGCTGATCTACAGGGCCTACATAGGCCTATACAAAACCTTGGCTTTAACTTTGCTGACTAGTCTATTGCAGATCTTATCCCACTATTCTACAACCAGAACTTATCTGCCTATCCTAACTGGCTACCTATAGTACAAGCCATCTAGTAAAAATGTCACCTTCTTTCAGTATAATAATATGCTCAATCTGCTTACTATCACATCAGAAGATACATGCTGCTCTGTAGTTTCTTAATAGTATTGCTTTTACCATCACAGTCATCACCATGTTCTGTTCCAAAAACTAACTCTTGTCTTCCTGTAAAGTACTGAAAGAGCTATCATTGTCTTATAACAAATCAAACGAGACAGTACTTAACACACTAGAACTTCAAATACTTTTTCAGCTCTTTTAGCTGTACACATGATCACGCAGACTTTACAGTAATCTTGTATCACTTGGGGCCCCAAGATCGGCATGGGAACTTCGAAATGATACTCAGCTGGTTGATATCAAGCGATAAATGCTTTCAGTAAAACATGAAAATAATGCCCAGTAAAATTGCGCACATTTTTCATCTGCTGGGAGTGGTCCTTTACTGAGTTTTAACGTCATTGACTGAATACCGAGTTCCGTAACCTATATTGCGATAAATCACTAAAAGTTTCCTAACACAATGAACTACAATATATAGTTCAATTTGAATTCTGGCAGAACACCTAAAAAGTCCATCAAAGCATTAACATCACTTTTCTCAGTGACCTCTACTGACCTCTTGATATCTTAATAATGAATACAAGGTGATGCAATACATTACACATTTCTGCTATCATAAGGACACTATATTTTGATATTATAATAATCCATATAGTGACATATTATATCAGTCCAATGCTAACCACATAACAGCCATGGCAGCTAGTCACTGCACTTAGCAAGTTTAGCAATAGTCATAATCTAAAGATATGCAATATTTGTGCAAATAATTCAGCTTAGCCAACCTCCTTATCAGAGGCGTTATGCATTTGCTCGAAGAACTGTAAAAGAGAAGAGACGGGATGTGTCGTGGCATTCCAAGTCATAAAATCATTTTATCAGCTCATCGTAAATGTCAAGAATCAATTTCCCGATCTGTTAGTCATCTTTGCGAGATTCTTAAGATAGAATATTTCCTGAATATCATGCCTTTTATCAAATGCAAACAATTGCTATTTATTTTTCTGCACTGCGATAGGACCAGACAAGGGTCCTCATAATTTGTTATCAAGGCGTAGCCTGACCACCTAACGCGAGATCAAATAAAGCCAGTGCCACAGCCCTGCATCGTGCAAATATACTGTGCACCATGACTATTGTATTAAGAACAACATCTCAAGTACACGCATGTCATATTAAAGCATAGGACAAATTTGTTATTGATAAACATATTAACATGATCAATCATAGCTATTTTACAATGAAATTGGGACAGAGTCAATAGTAATATGCAGGTGCTCAATGTAGGTGCATGATATCATAGTTTTGGCAATTGTATGGCTTATCATTTTGTATCATGAGTATTAAATTCCAAAGGTTACTAAGCACGTTTGTCACGACCAATTCCAATATTTCATCCCCTGTTAAACTGATTAGACCTCAAATATACAAGTTGTAAGGTTGATTAATTACTTTCATTTTACAGTGATAATTACCTCAGGGAAGTTAAGATAGTAGACAGTTTAGAAAAGATAAAATTACAGGGAGACTTCCATCAAAATCTTGACACTCCCACCAAATGGCAACAGTTTGAGATAGTGCATAGATTTTAACTTTTTATGGTGAGTTTGTGTGTTACGCCCTCACTTTTTATGGTAGGCAAACAAATTACAAAGCAAATATGAGATAAGATTATAAAAAAGAGGTGAGGTGGAGAAATAATCATATTCTCAAATGCATTTGGCCAAGTTCTATTGACAGATTGCGTACATGCCACAATTAATTAAGTAAAGATAACTGATGTTCACGTCACTGCCTAGCAACCGATAGGATACAATACCATAATTATTTCAGGTGATAATTTTTACGTTGAACTAACAGAACAATTACTCCAAATACCAATCAAAATTATTCTATGCAATCGATTTCACATTATTTATTATAGTATCACATGAGTTTATGACTTTGATTTTGGGAGGTCTACACTTTTCACTTGGCCATAACATCAAAATGTATAGCTCCCAGCAGAAAGCTTGTGGGCGTTGAACATTAACACGCCCAATTTTATCTATAATGGCTTTGATAGATAGCAATAGACCCACCAGGAAGTTGGTTCAGAAATATTCACTCGGTTCACACCTGAGCCGCAGAACTGAACTACTATTGAAAGCTTGTAAAGTTTTTTTTTAAATTATGATCGAGATATCTCCTAAAGAAGACCAATAAATTAAAATCAATAAATGTCCAAATAAGACTGAGCCAATCCTCAGATTATATTTTATGACCACCATAATTCTCAAATGGCAACTTTAATTTCTATTACAAAGTATGATATTGCGATACATTAATATATTTTTTTTTACTCTCATGAGGAGCATTTTTCCTTCTCTCAAGGACCTCTTCTGCTTTCTGCTGTACTCAGAGGTCACATGACTGCCACAGGTAAAGGTCATGTGACAGGAGAGTGCCATAAATTGGGTATCATCAACAGAATAACATTTTGTTTTTTTTTCAGAAGTGACATTTCTACTACTGACAGCACCGTAATGTTGAATGGAAAAGCCTGGAGTGCCGTCCCCTTCACTCGTCTCTGAGGACCGTTCATGTATTTATCCAGAAACATGTGGAGGGCGGATGAACTGATTATACAAACATTATATATCCCATATATCCCAGATACCAGACTTCAAACTACATAAAGTCACCGAAGGATGTAAATTGGTTTCGAGTGTATACTGGCATAAATGCATTATATATATAAACATCATACATCATTTGTACATATACTCACTTGTATCTATAGATTGTATAGAACATTGGTAAATGAAACATGCCTGACAATTTTGACAGTATTAATTAAGGCTTTCACGAGTTGCTGTAGAGCAAATGACATACATTAAGCTTCCATAGATGCATGTATTGATGCACAGCACAAAGTGAACCCAGTACAAATCAGTGCAACCCATGCAGTTAATTGATTGATATCATGTCAACCATCAATTACAGCAATTAGTGCTAATTAGCACTTAGTATTTCTCCAAACTCCCCAAGTTATTAAACTGTGACTGATGTTGACCATTGGCCTACAAGTACCATACATACAGTATTTGAAAGAGCGCAAATATTTAAGTTATTTGATACCTTTTTAATATCTATGTTTTAATAGCTACAATACCCCAATCAACAAATATATATCATAATAGTAGCTACTATTTATTAAAGACTTGAATTTGTTGAATATGATGTCAAAAACCAGGATAAACAGAATTTGTTAACTGTACCTCAAATTTATTTATTGTTCTTTGAAAATAATTTGTCTTCATCAATACAGTTCTCCATGTACGTTCTTGAGTTAACTTATTGTTATTGTTACAGTGTGATCAAATAAAACTTTAAAATAAAACAACTGGCTTTACTGTCATGATCTTCTTAGCAAATGTCTTTTAAATAACAATGAAAACCACTAATACATAAGCATGTGTTATGGAACTCAAAACAGAAAAACTATATATACATATATATACACCATATTAAACATCACCTTTATTGTTGATCAAACAACAAAGACATTACATTTCGCATTCAAATGATCTTGACTTGAAAATAGAACACGATCAGACTGTTTTCTTGAGATCCACTTCTGCTGAATTTGCAAAATTGACCTGATCATCCTTTGGGCCTGTTTAAAAGTCATTAGGGCCATTCTCAAATTTCGGGACAACGGGTATAGGAAAATTGTCCTGTAACGGAGGGGACAATGTGGTAACGGAGGGGAATTTTGATGTAAAAAACCAACTGTAGGAACAGCAACAAAAGGAAAAATGATAAAAGATTGATGTAACTATTATTTTCAGAAGTACTTCATCTCGTATCAGTAGATTTTTTGGTCCAAATGTCGATTTCTTGCTCATGATCTGGCAACGGAGTGGACGGTAACGGAGGGCAACAATTTTTTGCTTTTCGCTCATTACTGCTTTTTATTTTGGAGATTAGACAAAATAATTGCAGAATATTAAAACCTGCCACCCTCAGCAACATATACATGAAATCGCTCTGTAAAATTGTCATTGGTAAGCTTGGAAATGAAGGAAACGGAGGGGACATTTTAGTGGGACCAAAAACATTTTTTATGAACATTATGTCGTAATTTATTGAATACATGTTATATGAAGTCTGCAAGGCAGTGGTACTATGGCGCACATGCGCCTGATGATATTCAGTGAAAATAGCTCATAAAAAACAATAACGAACAGAGCTATGGCAAGTAACGGAGGGGACAAAAAAATTGACATAAATTAGTGACAAGACTATTGTATATATTTAATCAATGAAATTATACACACAAAAAATTGAATATGAACTAAATATAAATTCAAGTCTATATTCCCATGAATCGTGCAAAGAAACTTTGAAAATAATGGTATATTAGGAGGAAAATGAACACTTGATTTTGTCATGTCAGGTCCAGTGACAGGGAAAAACCATTGATTTTGCACGGATTTCTGGACATAATGCATTAAAAAAAGTCTAATGAATGACTTTTTGCTCCAAATACAGTGGTTTTAAGTAGAAATATGAATAACAGATGCAGAGTGACGCTTCAGATATTTATCGCATTCATATCAATGTCAGGGAGCTAGAGTGACGCAAATTGTCCCGAAATTTGAGAATGACCCATTAGGCCTATAAATGATCATACATATCATGATTCATGGGTACTTAGTCAGCAAATAGCCACTAAAAAACATGAAATGTCACATACTGTCATAGATAGTAGTAGCCAAAGTTATAGATAGTCTGTAAAGCATTCACTGAGAAATGATACTCATCGATGAATGTGATACTATTGTGATAGCATTATATTTCCTCGAATTCCGGTGAGCTGGGGGTGTTAACGTAAGGAGAGTTAGCATTGCTAGCGTCTGAGCTTAAAGGGGGATCCACAAGGACTCCTCCCGTGTGGAGCTTCCGCTCCAACCAGCCACTTTTGTCCTTCTCCTTGTCTCCTTTCTCGTGCTTGTGTTTATGTTTGTGTTTCTTGCTCTTCTTTTTCTTCTTCTTGGCTTTGTGCGATTTGTGCGAACCCGGTTCTTGCGACGCTTCCTCACTGCCCCCTGGTTGTGGGGCACTTGTAGTTACGTCCATTCCCACAGGGGAGGGATAGTTGTCCTCTGGTGTCATGATAGAGGACGGAGGAGGTAATATCGTCATTCCATCGCTCATAGTGACAATCTCTTCAGTTGTCTGGTTGAACATACTGCTGTCAAAAGACGTTGGTCCTGCTATACTCGTCTGGCTTGCATCTGAAATCAAAATGAAATTCTTGTTACTCATTGGATTCTGCTTGCTGGATATTCCACAAAACTGTTTATGATAATTTGATGTTATGGTAAACAGAAGAAATTCAATTCAACAAGCTCTGGATCTTTATTAAGGTCCTCTAGTCCGGTGTATGAGGGCAAAAAAAGGACCCGCAAGTTAACCGGCTGGAATTCAGTCTACCTTGTGCCAAATTTTCTGAATTTTCCAGAAATGATATCCGTTTTGCTCCGGTCCGAGGCTATCTCAGTCAAAAATCGTTGTCAAGGCAACCATTTTCTGTTTTTATAAATATGTATAAATAATGGATTTTGTACTGTAAAATGAGGTATGTGTGCTGCAATTGGTGGAATTTGGCCTAAAAATCTTCCCTGGTATGTGTCATGATGTTTCAGTTGGATTTGCAACTTTTTGTTATTGTTATGTTACCATAGCAACAGTTTGAATGATAAAAAGTCATATTTTGCCTGCTTACTACAAAAAAACGATGATGACAGGAAAAATATTTCAGTTACCAGCATGCTTTTTCTTGCATTTGAAAGGACAAGTCCCTAAAATTAAGAAAACATTATCACATGCCCGCTGTGTTGATAAATTTTGCCATGGCAACAGATTTTAATTGATGATGCACATTTTTTGTAAACGAACCGATTCACACTTTTAGCCATTTCTCCACTCCAAATTACAGTAGAATCATGAAATTTGGTACGTAGACTGGAATTTTGACCTTCTTTATTTATCTTTAATATGTTGAGATATCTGTTGCTATGGCAACCATTTGCACCCCTTTTTTCAAACGATATCTCATCAGCAATCATTGCTGGCCTAGATATGGCTGATTCATACAGCAAATCGATGTAAATGTGATTGAATGTGATGGTAAAACATCACCAGTTTGTTTATTTAAAATATATTCCATTTTCAAGGTCACATGACCATTACCATGACAACCAGATACAATAACATTGATCTCATTAGCCTCAAATGATCTTTTTCAAACTAGTTTGCTAAATCAATGAGATTTTTCTAAGTGAAGCCATTCCTATCAACAGTTATCATTATCCACAGTGTGTGAAACTATTTTACTTGATAAAATACATAACCTAGTTCATAAATTACTGAGGATAACAGATTAAACTACAGGTTTTTGGATAAATTGACAGAATTAAAAAGCCTAAAAAAATCTATTTTTTGTAAAAGATATGGATCTCCAAGATATCAAATTGATCATAATGGATGTTAATTTTCTGATAGAAGTACGCATCCTGGCTATCAGGAATAGTAGATCCTGTTTACCAGAAAAAATCATGTATTTACCTGTTTCCACCCCTTTTAAAGTTGGCCATCTTGGATTGGAAATGGCAGATACAATTGCCAGCTATTTTTGGTGAATGAACTGCCAAACATTTTCAGCCATTTCTCAACTGTTAATTTCAGTAGAGGTCTGAAATTTGGTACAAAGACTGGAAGCATTTAGTTCTTCCATTTTCTTCAGGACAAAACATATTTGTTGCTATGGCAACCATTTGAATCCCACTTTTTGACCATTTCCTACCAGAAGTAGCAATGCTGACCTGATATGGCCATGGGATATAGTAAATGGATGTGAACTAGATTAAATGTGATTGCAGAATATATCTTCAGGTTGCTTATTTTTAAAATATTCTATTTTCATAGTCACATGACTGTTACCATGGCAACCAGACAGCATAAAATGGTTGTATCAGCACAAAATGACGGTTGTTCATGTAAATTTATGGATAAAGTGCACATCCTGAGATATGTAATACCATAAAAATCTAGAGTCCCATCCTGTGGGAGTATATCATATTATCGCTTCTGCTGTACTTCCTTTGACAGTTTAAAATGTAAAGATGAAATGCTTATATTACAATTTAACACAGGTTTTCTTCTGTTGTATTGAATGGAGGGTATATCGCCCCGGGCACAAAACAATTCAAACATTTTAACAGCAGCTGAGTCTGGTCTAAAATTGCCTATACCTCTTTAATGTTCTTTTTACTGTAAATTGTCATGTTGTCAATTGAAAAACTTGGAAAAAAAACAAAAGCAATTAGAGGCAACAGATATAGGCGATTACCGGCTCATAGGATGCTGTCCCGCAAGGACAATACGTCGCCGTAAATTAATTTTATGTATACATATATCTATGTCACTACCTGAAAAAATTAAGATTGGAAGACTTTAATTGGACCATGCACAGTTGTGCAATAATTCTGTGCTTGTGTGACAGAGGAAAAAGACAGAATGACTCATTGACTGCATTGAAGTCCCATTCCACAACATAGACGCAACGGGACAAGTTCATTACAAAGTAGCTCGCAGATCTAATGATCTGCCAACGACAAAAAAATCAAAAATATAAAATAATTGAGAGCACACAGCCCCTTTAGATAGTTTCAGGTTGCCAATAGGAACACATGAGTCTCAATTACTAAAGTAGAAGCAATGGCATTGGCCATTTTGAATCTAAGGCCATCTCCCAGTTGACAAAACTCGTGGTTAACTGATGGGTATAATGTGAAATTACCCCTCAGTTATCACGTGGAAAACTGAATTGTATTTACAAACGTTAACCATGTGATTTTTCCACTACTTAACCGCATGATTTTCTGGGGGATAATCTTCACCACTCAACCATGTGATTTCATGGGGGGCAATCTTCACCACTTAACCATGATTTTCTCGGGGGGGGGGGGAGGTATCTTAACCAGTTAACCACATGATTTGGTGTGTATCTCCCAGTACAAATACGTATGTTTATCTGGGAAAATCATCAAGTGATAATCTGGTGATGGTTTTTATGTGTTTATCCCATGAAAATTGTTGGGAAATTCCAAAAAACACATGATGAATCTCAGTTATGTCTTGCAAATACTCACTTAAATAGCAGGTGGGGGGGGGGAATATTTCTATGTTTATCTGAAGAAAATGATAACGTGGTGGTCTTGAGACAGTCATCAAATGTTTATCCAGTGAAAATGTGGGGAAATTCTGCCATGTAAAAAAAAACATGTGGTAACTCTCAGTTATGTCATGTTCACCAGTTTCAACCATGTCGATCACATGATCTTGATGTGCATTGTCAGCTGGAATCACAGAGGTTACTTTTCTGTTTTTTATTCTAGGCAGTCTGAATGCGTACTACCATTCATAAATTTATATCAACACCGATCGGTTCAATGCTGCGCTGATCCCTCTTCATGAGTAAAATTTTACGAATTGTAGCTGTTCATTCAGACAAATAACTAGGTTCCATGATCTTTAGTTATTACTAGCAACAAGCCCATGCTACCTGCAGAATTAATTGGAACAAACATATATATGTGGGCGTACAGATTGACTTTCCAGAAAGTAGATCACTCTGATGCAGCATGACTCCAGAAATATTACCTGGTGCTCAAAGAAAGTGGGCCACTGACAGACACCTTGCAGGTGCCACCCTCTTTTGCTGTATATGAATCAGCTGAAAACTAATCATCATTAAAGAGGGCATTAAAAGGAATGCAATGGCCATGAAAAGGGGAGAATTCTGCCATGAGGGCCTAAGGAAGGCACAAGGAAAATAAGAAGCCCACACATTAAGTAGAAATGTAGATAAACCCAAGACTGCTGGACGCTACCAAGAAAACATGTCTTAGGTTCTTTATTTCATGCAAACGAAATATGGTTTCACAAACTATGAAGAAATACAGTTGTTTTTACCAATAGATTCACTAATGAAAATCCAATTGCACTATACATTAGTTTGAAAAAGACAGCATCCTGCTCTTTTGAGACCGGAAGGAGCAGGCTACAACATTTCACTGGAGATGCTCTATTTCATGTCCTTGTTTACATTCATTTCTGGGCATGTCTAGCTCTGTTCTGCTGGGTTCTGCAGAGTGCAGACCTGAAAGGCCGCTGTCCTAGTGCCCTAGATGCCGATTTGATATCCAATTCAACATGAATTTCTCCAGTCTGCAACTCCGCTCCTCTCACCTGCTCTAAACAGCAGACTGGTTTGTCAGTCAGTGTTTTATGTTAATAATTCATTGCCATTGTATTTGGTCACCATGGCAACAATTATGTAAAATAGAAGATTTTAAAATAAGCAACCTGATGATATTCTGCCATCATATTTAATCTAATTCACACACGTATACTGTATCACACAGCCATATCCAGTCCAGCATTATTGCTGCCAGGAAATTATGTGAAAATGGGTTTGAATGGTTGCCATAGCAACAAATATGTTTTGTCTTGAAGAAAATGAAAGAACTAAAATATTCCAGTCTGTGTACCGAATTTCAGACCTCTACTGTAACTATTTGTTGAGAAAAATGTTAATCAGTTCATTCACCAAAAATATCTGGCAATTGTATCTGCCATTTCGAATCCAAGATGGCCAAATCTAAAGGGGGTGAAAACAAGTAAATCCATATTTTTTTCTGGTAAACAGGATATACTATTCCTGAAAGTCAGGATGTGTACTTCTATTAGTTAATTCTCATTAATTATGGTCAATTTGATGTCTTGTGGCTCCATCTCCAACGAAAATTTGGAATTATTTAAACTTCTTAATTTTGTTAATTTATTCAAAAACCTGTAGTTTAATCTGTTATCTTCAGTGATTTATGAACTAGCTTGTGTATTTTATTAAATAAAATAGTTTCATACACTGTGGATAATGGTAACTGTTGATAGGAATGGATTCACTTAGAAAAATCTCATTAATTTTGCATACTAGTCTGAAAAAGATCATTTGAGGCTAATGAGATCATTGTTATTGTATCTGGTTGTCATGGTAATGGTCATGTGACCTTGAAAATGGAATATATTTTAATTAAACAAATTGGTGATGTTCTAACATCACATTCAATCAAATTTACATTAATTTGCTGTATAACACAGCAATATCTAAGCCAGCATGATTGCTGATGTGTAATTGTTTGAAAAAAGGGTTGCAAATGGTTGCCATAGCAACAGATATCTCAACATATTAAAGATAAATAAAGTAGGTCAAAATTCCAGTCTACGTACCAAATTTCATGATTCTACTGTAATTTGGAGTGGAGAAATGGCTAAAAATGTGAATTGGTTCGTTTACAAAAAATGTGCATCATCAATTAAAATCTGTTGCCATAGCAAAATTTATCAACACAGCGGGCATATGATAATTTTTTCTTAATTTTAGGGACTTGTCCTTTCAAACGCAAGAAAAAGCATGCTGGTAACTGAAATAATTTTCCTGTCATCAACGTTTTTTTTGTAGTAAGCAGGCAAAATATGACTTTTTATCATTTAAACTGTTGCTATGGTAACATAACAATAACAAAAAGTTGCAAATCCAACTGAAACATCATGACACACGCCAGGGAAGATTTTTAGGCCAAATGCCACCAATTGCAGCACACATACCTCATTTTACAGTACAAAATCCATTATTTATACATATTTATAAAAACAGAAAATGGTTGCCTTGACAACGATTTTTGACTGAGATAGCCTCGGACTGGAGCAAAACGGATGTCATTTCTGGAAAATTCAGAAAATTTGGCACAAGGTAGACGGAATTCCAGCCGGTTAACTTGCGGGTCCATTTTTTGCACTCATACACCGGACTGCTCTTTATATGCAGATTATTTGCACAACAATGAGTACAGGCAATGTCACACAGCCTTCAATGAATGACAATCCCAAATGGCAGTATTTAAATGGGCTATAGATATTAGATTGGCAGTTCCTTCCAATCCGTGGGCAATGACATAATGTTAACTGACACTGACTCACAATCAAAATTGAAAGTAATACGTCATACTCCAGTTGTTACTTTCACTTGCTATCCCAAACAAATTCTTTCAATGAACAGAACTGGCTGAATAACTGTGAGGCAAACTTCTAACTCACCTGTACCAGTATACTGCATGGCCCGAGGAGGACTCATGTCTCCGGAATTTGAATCCTCGCTCAATCTGGACACAGATGCTCCAAAGCTGTGCATGCTGTCCTGGCTTCCTTCTGACTTGAGTTTGATGGTGCCCAGGACAGGCGAGCTCGGGCCAGCACTTTCATTCTTGACATCACCCTGCTGAATAACATGAGAAGCAAACTTATTCAAGGGTGTTACACCATTTGTTGTCCATACTACTGCTACACAGTCACCGAGTACAGTACACGGACAAGTACAAATTGATTTTGAAAATCATTACAGATTGGTAATTAGTGTCAAATCGAGACTCGTCAGTTTACATTAACAAGAAAATTTTTTCAAAAAAAAAATAGAGGCGATTTTTAAAGCAAATTAAGCTTGTTCCACATATTTGACCCCACCCGAATTTAATTACAGCTAATTAAGACCGATCCCGCAAAAAACGGCCCGTCCCGCAACTGTCCATCCGCGTTTTATTGCGAATTCCCGCGGCCCGCCGTTCCGCAAATTTGGTCCGCCCGCATTTTATGCACGACGCTAGCTCCCTGTTTTGCTGAGATTCACACGCTGATTCTTGAATCTTAGAAAAAAGCCTCCTGTCGGGAGGCCTGTGGCCATCTAATCAGAGGCGGATGGCGCCAAATAGAATCACTAAGAATATATCAGCGCATGGCTGAAGCATCGCCTCTAAAAAGCATTTCAAATTTGCTGGAAAATTGTGAAAGCAATACAGCATAATCATTAAGGTATCTGCCATACTTGTGGAAGCTTATAATGAGCTCTGACTTCAAATGACTCCACAGGAGACAAAAAGGAAGAGGCGGTCAGATTTGCTTTGTGCACAAATGGACTAACAAGAACATTTTTTCAAAAAAAAATAGAGGCGATTTTTAAAGCAAATTCAGCTTGTTCCACATATTTCATCCCATCTACATTTAATTTCGGCCCGATCCCACAAAAGCGTCCTGTTCCGCAACTGCGCATCCGCGTTTTACTACGAAATCCCGCAGCCCGCCGTTCCGCGAATTAGGCCCGTCCGCATTTTACTACGACGCTGGCCACCCGTTCTGATGACGAAGTTTCACAGACTGAAATTCAGAATCTTGGAAAAGCCTCCTGTCGGGAGGCCTGTGGCCATCTATACAGAGGCGAGTGGCTATATATAGAATCACTAAGACTATATCAGCGATAGGCTGATGCATCGCCTCTAAAAAATTATTTCACAATGAAGGTAACATTGAAACACAAGAGCATCCATCCACAAAAAGGTTATGTTACCTAGAGTCAGGACTGGTTCAAATGCTTGGAAACCGACTTATTGATACAATTATTTGCTCTCCAAAAACAGTTCCCTGTTGCTGAGTTCCCACAACTGAAATATACTGCGTCTGACGGCATCAATCAACAAAATAGTCCCCGAAGCCGCCGCCAGCAGCCGCCACGCCAGCCACTTTTATCTTGTGGCTGAGCCAATTGAAAAATCTTTCAGCTATTTCAAGCCATAAGCAGTCATTAATTTTGTAAGCCGTTTACTTTACGTTGCTTAGGCATATTTGGTATCAACGGAAAGGCCTTGAAAAGACGTTTTCAATGGTATAACAATTATGAAGATGAGATAGGGCTAGACCAAACTGGAGCACTAAAAGTTACATACACTCTTGATGAAGTTGACTTATGCACCATTCACAGCAATGGTTTGCTTTCACCGTCTTCTAAAAGCATTAGGCTGCTGACAAACTGAAATCCCATGGGGCCTGGCATGTTGTAGGCCTATATATTGAGTTTTGAGTTCATTCTGGCTTAACTAATGTGAAAATTAATAACATTTGCATTTGGTCAGGTATATGTGCCATTAAGCAGGTCACGGGAGTCAGTAATAAGTGGATGAACTAGTCACTGCAGTTTTCTTTGCCGAAGTCAGTTGAAATTGGTAAACTAAATCTGACTGAGAATTGAGAAAGCATATCCCCTGCATTTCTGGGATTAGAAGGAGAGCTTGGACATATCCAAGTATATCCAAGGATGAGAACCAATTTAATTTTGAAACTTGATAAGAGTATCAGCTGTTGTTGTCTTTACTTTATTTAAGAAATTTTTTTTCGATAATTTTAATTTTGTAAATGAGAATGTAGAAGTTGAATTAGTAAGTCTGTCACAATTTAGCCTACAAGTTGAGGTTGAATTCTGTCAACTAGTTTTACAAACCAGTTGAATTCCTGTTTAGTCAGTCATATGATATGATTTTCAACTGACCACTGGGTCTATGTTGAGGGCACATATTTGTGTTGTCAAGTTACAGTCCTGATCATATTACGTGGAATCTTAAGTTCCCAAAGGTGATGTCAGAGATGACTCTTTTCACCAGAATTGCAATATAAATGTAAAATAACTAGAAGCTGTGATGTCATTTTAAACTTTATGCTCATTTCCAATGCCATGTGCATGAAATAAATAGTTTATTTGTTTGTTTGTTTGTTTGTTTGTGTTTTACGCCTCTGCAGCACCTTAGTGGGCTATATCGAGGCAGGCGATCGCCGTATGATGATGAGTGCCCCAGCATAGAATACTGGATACAACCCGCCTCCATTTAACGTCCCATGGGCTCGGACTAAAGTGAGTTCCCGGGGTGAGATTTGAACCCACGCCCTCAAAGCCAGTTGACAAGCGCACTTACCAATTAGGCCACGGGGGAACTCGCATGAAATAAATAAATACTGCCGCTGTCACTGTGAAATGAATAATTTCCCGCCAAGGAAAACTCGAAGCCCCGCCCTGGAAATTAAATGGTCGCCCCCTTATGGTGACTTAGCCACTTTAAGCCATTACAGGCCACATCATCTGTGAGCCATAATCAACCATTATCAGAAACGGCTAGCCGGCTGAGCCATTCAAAGAAGTGTTAAGCCATCTGTTTTTCTAAAATGTAATGGCTTCGGGGTCTACAACAAAACACTCACCATTGCAAATTTCTCAAATTCTGAATTATATGTGGATGATACACTTGTAGTGCTGGGCAGTTTGACCGGGGAGGTTGGTAGTCCAGTGACATCAATCTTTGGTGAGAGCAGATCACTTTCGTCACTGTCGGAAGGTCTTCCAATCTAACAAGAAAAGCAACATTAATTGATAGGTCACCAAAATATGTGATAGGTCATCTGTATAGACACAAAAGTTAACTTTCAAGACTTCAAGTTTGTATAAGTAATTAATTCCAATGGAATCCTGTTTAATTATTGATTCCAAATTTCCAATTATGTTTATTCAAGAAGCAGCAGTTAACTAACAACTGGATGAGAGAGAGAAGTTCTCAGCTTGTAAATGGTAAAGTTCTCTTGAAGAGGAGGAATATAAAACAAAACAAGAACGTACCTTTATCTTTAGTTTGAATTGACTATCGTCATTTTGAGACGGCTGTGATGTTATGTTGTGATCTGAGGAACTGGTCAGTTGAGGGTAGAACGAGGGTAGAGGCGAAGAAGGACCTCTTTTCATTGACTCCCTGGTGCTTGAGTAGTCATCACTTCCTTGGCTCTGTTATTGTGAATAACAAAGAAAAAATATGAAACATTATACACAAGCATGCAGGAAATTCAGGAAATTAAACTGAAAGACAAGAAGTTGGCCATCACCTCTAATTACTGATATTTTTGATTCTTTAATTGCACTGATAATGCATCAGTGAAGAAAAACCATGAAGCGAGATAACAAAATACATGTACCAATAACTACTGGCATGCATACTACTTAAAATAGTACGACAAAGACCATAAACACTGAAGATATAGTCCATGATCATTATATGTGTTTTAAAATGTAAATTTTTAAGGTTCTGATTTCTAAATGTTGTGCATTTGTATACTTTAAATGCCTTGTATGTTTTAAATTGTTTTTTACACTGCAGAAATCTGAAGCACAGACTCAGAAGTGGTCGACCATGTCATGCATGAATATTAATATCCAATCAGATCTCAAGCGGCACATGATGTACTCAACCACTTCGGAATCTGTGCTTATGACTTCTGCTGTAACAGAAAGTTTAGATGCAGTACTAAACTGTAACGTTGTACATGTATATTCATAATATTCATATATGTGTAATTTGTGTATATAAACCTGTGTGACCTACCTGGGAGTATTCTGAATACATAGGTCTACTAATGTGAGTGGTCTTCTCCTTCAAATTCAAAACCATCAACGACTGGAAGACAAAACACAAAGCTAACAACGACTCAAGAATTAAACATCTAAGAAAAGCATGCAGACTAGTACATCTACATGACCATACATGACCACTGCTTATAGACAAATGGAGGTGTTGACAAGTCTGTTTTTGTCTCAGTCTTGAACATCAAGTTATCTAATGTCATACCGTGTCCACTGTCCAGGCCATATATGCTACACACTGGAGAGCAACCTGCCAATTTCGCCTTCCGCTGAAACGTGTGTAGCAGCTTTTCATATTTTTTGCAAGTGTACACAATACAATACAACTTTGCCTAAAGTACCATGCAAATTCATGCAATCAATTATGAGAACTCAAAAAATATTGTAATACAAAACGTGTAACATGTAAGACTATTACTATTAGAGAGACACAAATATATTGTAATAGACAATGCTACACAAAGTATACACCAATGCCACTTAGTATACATACATCAGGGATAGGTAGACATGACGGCCTGTTTCTTCCATACAAGGTGTAGTAGAGATGAACAACATCACATCGCAGTCGTGAATCGTAGAAAAAGGTCGAGCTGCAAAGAATAATGATCAAAATGCTCTAACTGAAATTCAAATTTCAAATGAAATTGGCTAGAAATCATTAATTCTCAATAGTGTTTACTTAATCATCTGCCCAAATTTTTCAGCCTTTTTGCCCGAATCTTACTGCTTGCCAAACTTTTGGGTGGGGGGGGCGACGGGCCGACCGCCCCCCCTGCCCCCTCCCTCCGATACTCCTATGATTGCCGCCATTGGGCTCCCTTGTAGTGACACTAAGGAAAACATATTTGTGTAAATTTAAAATATCACTCACTTCATGTATTTCCACAATCTCTCGACCAAAGCCTCAGTGGCAAGGGGGTCTCTCACATCCTTCTGGAAAGGAGGGTTCTCTGACAACATGTGAAGAGCATGGTGCCTGCAATACACATTATATGGTAAAGTAAAGTTTGTATTAGCATTCACTTATTCTACCAATACAGCAAGAAAGAAGTTTAAATTTATATTGATATAATGCACAGAGTTCCCATGCAAATCACTGCAATCAGATATTAAATTCCAAGTCTTTTCAAAGACTTTTATCCACTTACCTGATGTATGGCTCTGGGTCATTCTCTATCAAATCCAGCAACCACATCAAGCAATCATAACTGCCCTCCACTGAAAAACAATTTAACATGTATCATTAAATTAAGTATTACAAGAGTAGGTTATATCTTTTAGATTCAGATTGCTATATAACCTAACTCAGCCACAAGAGGAGTCAAGGCTATATGTCAAACTTGGAATTTCAAGTGATACACAGGTAAGTATTGATTGTCTCTTATGAAACTCCCTTTTTCAGAAAGATTCTTCATATTCCTATTCAGCAAAAAGCTATGCTCTAATACTACAGAAATGATTATGCAACTGAACAAAAACTGGATCTACATTCTACATTTAATAAATCTACAACTAATTGCTTTGACATACACAGAGTACTACCAGTAAGTACCTTTAGTGAAATCCACCAAAGCCTCCAGAGCGGCAATCCTGACATCTGTGAAACTTCCATGGGAGGCATAACTTCTGAAGATGCTGTCGTCTGGTGGGATGTGCCCAAACTTCTGAAGTTTTCTGACTGCCTTCAGACAACTATGAAAAAGATTTTAATTTCAATTTAGAGTTATCATATTTCTTCATAAATAACTTACAGATGGCGAGTTTTGCATAGCTAAAGATCTACTTAAACTCCTAAACACTTAAAATTACTTTACCTGACAATGCAAAGCCCAACATTTGAGATATATTCATCTACCACATCTAAATCCACAAGAATTCTTTACATTTAAAAGGAATAGCTGATACCATTGAAGGAAAACCCCCAAAAAATTGAGATAATCATACCTGACAGTCACAGTCAGTCGATACGACGGCAAGAGCTTTTCCATGTTCAGATGTCTTGTTATTTCTTCCAAAATAAGTTTGATGTCTGAAGTCAGCAGATCTGTACTTGGTCCTTGTCTGCAAAGATGAAATGAGCAAACGAGGACTTTTATGCCATTGTTGGGATTTAAGATGTTATATTTAAATGTTTAAATAACACGCAAGAAATAGTTTGATGACTGAAAAAATCTTGTCCAATGCAAAAAGAGCTAATATTCAATTTTTTAATGTTCTACGCATCAATCATTCTTACCCAGTGATAGTAACAGTGGTCACAGCAGGGCTGACAGTGTTGGCCAGAGCTTCGATCAAGGAAGATCTATAGTAGTTGTCTGAATACTTGTTTCGCATGTTGTCGTTGTACTTGAACAAATCTAACAGGAACTTGACAACTTCTTGAGGGCAAATACTGTGAATGTTCCTCAGTGACGACATCGCCACAGGGATTGTCTAAAGAGAAATGCAAAGAAATGTTTTGTAAACAGGCAAAAGTACATCAACAGATTATTAGACCACCAACACAGCATTTGTAGCAGAACACTCAAATCATAAGGAGTCACCAACTGAGCATGCTCAGATAGCTGATGAAGGCCATGAGAAATGGCTGAAAGCTCTTGGTAAGTTTCAAATTTAGAACTTCGAGTTATGAAAAATGTTCACTCAAAATAATTTACTTTAAAACAAGAATCCGCGGATTCAAAGCCTTTGACACAATATCAAGTTTTGTCACTATTGTGATGGCATTAACTTTTCACGTACCTTTTCAAGAAAATATCCCTGGAAATGAGTGAAATTATTTTGGCGAACAATTTCAGGACAGGAGTGAGACCCAAACATCTTCCTGAAAATGGCCATCATGGCAGGAGGACCAGCCCATCCCGAGACCATCAGATTTGCAACCTGCAAAATGAGAACGGGAAATATAACAATGAAGAAATGAACTTAACAATTTACTACAAAGATAATTCCTCATTAAAATGATTCATGAAAGAACAATCATTTATTGTAGTTGGCTGCATTTCATATCATGCGGGTATGAATGTGCCATGTAGCCTAAATGTGTATTGTAAATTATCTGAATATGTATGTAAAATTGTATTTCAGTATCTCTCAATCGTGCAGTCACTGGCACAAAACACAGAAAGGTGTAACAGAAACACTGATAAAAAATTTCAACTCCAAACTCTCAAATATATATATCTAAAATTTCGCCAACAGAAATAACTTATGACAATCTTAACAATTTACCATATATTGCTGAAATAAGGAATTACAGAATGTAAACAATCATGAAAGACATTTCAGCTTGACATTCAAATCTATATATATGACTTCCGAGTCAAAGGGTTCCATGAAAATTCTCAAGAAGTCAAGCATACCTTTGCCAGAGCATTTGCAGCCTGCACACGGATGCGATAGAACACATGCTCATTTTCTATTGTGTCTGTCAAAGCCAGTCTTGTGGCTGGGGAGGGATAATTCTCCAATGCAAAAATTGCCTGAAAAAGATTTAACATCATTAAAATATTGCACAGAGTGTCGTTCCACATTGAAGAATTTAAACCATTATCATCAGATCTAACACATATTTTAATGTCAATGATCAAACAAATACCTGAGACTGAGCAACCACATCTCTTTCGTACTTGAGCATGTACTGCCACATGAAGTCAGGCTGCTCCAGATTGACCGTCTGAAGCAATGTCATCTCTGGATCCACTCTTAACCACAGCACTGGTGAATCTGCACTATAAACAAGTCACATGTATCAGACACTAAGTCATTCAAATATATATAACAAATATTTGATAGTGAGAGTGCAAGTTTAATTGACTGAAAATAACAATAAATGTCCCTCACTCCATTTGGCTCAGATCCATGTCGACCTCTTCCCCTGTACACAGTGGAATTTTCTTCTTTTTGTTCCTGAAAAAAAGTAAGTAGAGTTGAACATAGTCATGAAACTCGACAGCATAGGAATTGTTTTCAGAGCTCCAGCATTGAATCACAATGAGTTACTGACCTTCTGCTTTTAGAATGGCAGGTGATCTCAAACTTGGTCTTGTTTTCTTCAATCTTGAACGTGTGGTTAAAGGTTCCATCCAGTTCTTGAATAGCCACAGTCAATGGTCCCTGAAATGAAGGTGACACGCTCTCAGAAAAATATCACCAACTTATAAGAAATCAAAATCAGCCAAGGAGTT
Organism: Platynereis dumerilii; assembly: GCA_026936325.1. NCBI lineage: Eukaryota > Metazoa > Annelida > Polychaeta > Phyllodocida > Nereididae > Platynereis > Platynereis dumerilii. The sequence continues at coordinate 108,112,640 of JAPTHN010000001.1, read as the reverse complement.
TGTTAGTCAACCCCTTTCATTTTCTTCCACCTACACAAGAAAAAATTTAAGGATACATGTACTTACAACATATCTGTGAGCTCCCCTGGCACTCATGTCCTGCTTCAGTTCCAATTCCACAACATTCCTTTTTCTGTTGAAGATGAAACTGCCATGGAAGTGAGCACAGCCACTGGTGTGACTGACACAGTTAAGGAAAAAATTATATAATAGAAACCTCAAGCATAGTTTCTGCAATACCTTGCGATAAAGGTACATTCTATAAGAGCTTGCAATTTGGCTGTATCAGCTTTCATTGTTGATTTACATTTAATAGAGAGAGATTAACGCATTTAGTATTACTGGTAATACTCATAAAACCTCTTTTTCAAATCGATTGCAAGATATGTGAATGTTATATATAGCTGAAGAAATTTTCTCCAATCATTGTACTATTTGCATACAAGGATACACCCATTGCTCGATGAAGGTTTTTACTTCCTTCCCAGTTACAGTAGACAATCCGCGTAAAAACTGAAAGCAAAAGAATATCAAAAGTTAGGTTTTTATTCACTTACACCCTGTTGTGTTTACGGATATTTCTGATGGAACTGAGAACGCTTCACTTACTGAATTTGTAGACAGCAGCATGTTAATCCACGTCTGAGAAGTGAACTTCTGCTGTGCTGCATTCTGAGCCAGAGACTGTAATTTGTTGAATGCCTGTAAATAGATAATTCAGTATTATGTTACAGATCCAGTACAGTATTACAATTCTTCACAATTTCAAATGCAGCACTTTATGATAATGGATAGCTGGGTCATTCTCAAATTTCGGGACAATTTGCGTCACTCTAGCTCCCTGACATTAATATGAATGCGATAAATATCTCAAGCGTCACTCTGCATCTGTTATTCTACTTCTACTTAGAACCACTGCATTTGGAGCAAAAAGTCATTCATTAGATTTTTTTTAATGCATTATGTCCAGAAATCCGTGCAAAATCAATGGTTTTTCCCTGTCACTGGACCTGACATGACAAAATCAAGTGCTCATTTTCCTCCTAATATACCATTATTTTCAAAGTTTCTGCACGATTCATGGGAATATAGACTTGAATTTATATTTAGTTCATATTCAATTTTTTTTTGCATAATTTCATTGATTAAATTGATACAATAGTCGTGTCACTAATTTATGTTAATTTTTTTGTCCCCTCCGTTACTTGCCATAGCTCTGTTCGTTATTGTTTTTATGAGCTATTTTCACTGAATATCATCAGACGCATGTGCCCCATAGTACCACTGCCTTGCAGACTTCATAAAACATGTATTCAATAAATTATGACATAATCAGTGGTAGAAATTTCCCGGCGCTCCGGCGCTTTTGCTCCTGAGAAATGCTAAATGGCTCCAGAGCCTGTGCCTCTCTGGAGCCACTCATGGCTCCTGGAGCTTTGACAGCCGTCAGGTGAATGAACAAGTGAAGTTCAATCCAATTGAAGCCAAGAGGTTGATGGCCTTGATTGCAATGACTGTAGAAGTGCCATGCTTCAGTTAATTGCAATTTGACTTCTCACATCTACCAGAAAGTGATCATTTACCTAAAGTGTAATCTTTAATGGCAGTTTGCAACTGTTTACTTTGGTTTGAACATGGATACAAGTAATATGTATGACTTAGCTATTTTAACAATTTTGAAAAATTATGGCTCCAGGAACACAATAAATGGCTCCTGAGTCTTCACAGCCCGGAGCCACATGTGGCTCCAGAGCCATTGAAGTACATTTCTACCACTGGACATAATGTTCATAAAAAATGTTTTTGGTCCCACTAAAATGTCCCCTCCGTTTCCTTCATTTCCAAGCTTACCAATGATAATTTTACAGAGCGATTTCATGTATATGTTGCTGAGGGTGGCAGGTTTTAATATTCTGCAATTATTTTGTCTGATCTCCAAAATAAGAAGCAGTAATGAGCGAAAAGCAAAAAATTGTTCCCCTCCGTTACCGTCCACTCCGTTACCAGGTCATGAGCAAGAAATCGACATTTGGACCAAAAAATCTACTGATACGAGATGAAGTACTTCCGAAAATAATAGTTACATCAATCTTTTATCATTTTTCCTTTTGTCGCTGTTCCAACGGTTGGTTTTTTACATCAAAATTACCCTCCGTTACCACATTGTCCCCTCCGTTACAGGCCAATTTTCCTATACCCGTTGTCCCGAAATTTGAGAATGGCCCAGCTCTATCTATAAACTCTGATAAGCATTTTGACAAAATAAAAGTTATCAAACCTGAAGGAGCAGTTCTCGACCAATGCGAATCTCCAACATCCTGAGGATCATCAGAGCTTTCTGCTCATAGACGTCATGGTAGTCAGAAGGAATCGTGTGTGGATTCCTCGTTGAGAAGTACATGGGATTCTCTCGACTTGCCTCAGGATCCAGGACGATCCCTCCGATGTTAGATTCATAACCTGTCACTCTTTTCAAAACCTAAGAAAACAAGCACAACAATTTTAACAAAAATAGGCCGAGACGATATCACCACAGAACAACATATTTGTTCTTTTTATAAGAAATGACAGAAAACATGCATGATCTTGGAAGATGATTCTCCAATTGCTAAATTTATCCTTATTAAAAAAAATTTAATTATGAATGACACTCACTGATGCAATGTAATGTCTATATTCACTGTTTCCAAATGCCTTTCTCCTGTAGAGGGCAGCAAGGTAGGCAGAGATCCCTTTGGGTAACCAAGCATCACACCTTGCAAAAGAAAGGGGGAAATAGAATATGCTCATTCAAACCTTACAAGTTACAACATTTTGCTAATTGGTATTGTAAAACGTTAGTTTTGTAAACTTACCAAGAATGCATTGTTATAAAACACCCGAAGAACTGTTGGGCAATGGCATGAGCCATGGTCAAGCGAGATGACGGCACCTGGTCAATAACTCTCTTGGAGTGCAGAATATTGGTGCTGGAAGAGAAATTATAAGTACGATTAATTTAAACTTCATAAGTGTAGTAACCATTAAATGAATTATGAAACATGCTATTTACCTGAAAATGGTCATTGTAGCATAAGGAGAAGCATCACAATAAGCCTGGTCAACAAACACCTGTTTGTAGCATGAGTAAGGATATCTACATGACATGATCTCTTCATAGAACTCAAACACCTGAAAAGAGGAAACAGCCATTATAAGCATGCAGTAGTTGTACGACATCACTTTGGAGGACATAACAGTATGAAGTGTGAACATGATGTCTAGCTCCATTCAGCAAAAACTCAAGGAATAATAAAACATCATCATATAATATCACTTACATCATGCAGAAAGGATGTAGACTGCTTCAAAACGGGCATCAAATGTGGCAGACAGAAGTGAGTGACTTCATGCATGTTTGGATCCACAAGCACCTCAAAGGGGCTGCAAAAAAAATCGGAACTTGAAAAAAATACGATAAATAGTATCTTATGAAACCTCTTATTAGAGAGTTTTTTCCAAATAACTTACCCAACAGCTACAGCAATATTTGGAGCTGCAGTCGGAACAGACAGGAAATAGTGGTATGTCTTCTTTCGAAGATCTGTAGTGTAGACAGTCTCGATGAGATCTCCACAAGAAACAGCTGTCATGTACATGTCAACTGTCAGTTCCAGTTTCCACGTGCAAACTTCAGAGTAGCTGTCTATGCAGGGAAACCAAAGTCTGAAAAGAAATGACAGATTTACTGATTTATGCACAAATAATTATGAAGATTTGACGAAAAAAGTGAAAAAGTCGAAGTTATACTCTACCTGGATGAATTTTCATGTCCATAAGTAAAAAGATGAGCACCTCTGTCAAGCATAGTGCCATCGATATCAGGAACAACAAACTTGATTCCTCCGTTTGGTTCTTCCAGTGAAAATTCAATGCATACTCTCATAGGCTTCATTTCTGCAAAAGGTCAACCATTCGATATCATCATCTATAGCATCTACCATCCAGCAAACGACTTAACATTAAATTTTCGACATTTTTCCGATTATATTTATGCATCAGAGCAGAGTTAAAAGATAAAGCTTCAAAGGCATTATTCATAAGTAAAGCCAACCTTGAATAAGAGGAACAGCCTCAGAAGGAATACGAATGGTAACTTCTCCCAGACCCATGTCAGCATCAACTGCTGTCATGGCATTGTAGTGACATCCCTCAAAATAATCCAGATTTCTCCTTTTAAAAAAAAATAAGAAAAAAATTATGTTAAGTAAAATGCGTATCAAAATGCATTGTATACGTAAGGATTGAATCACTCGTGCCACTTACTGTTTTCCATCTCCCTGGCAAATTTCCAGTGTCGGGTCATTGTACAAGAAAGGAGCCTCCCACACATCATTAATGGAAACTCTGTAGATGCTTATCTCACAGTCAAGGAATACACAATACAGTGAATGCACATACAATAATTGCAGTATAATAATTCATTTCATTGGCAAATTACACAACATTATGGCTGTTGAGGTTTTGGCTAAGCGAAATAACAATCATCTTACATATTAATATGGAACCTGGGATACATGACGTCATATGAACTCACACCATGGATTTCCCTTTATTTCAACCTTCTAAGTTCATTTCCGTGAATTTTAACATAGCCCTGCAGTTGCATTATCATTTTGTCTATCCATACATGTCATACATTAGCCAATTACCGATGTATCTTTTACGATACCTCAACGATGCTTTTTCTAGCGAGCGTCTTCGTCCGCCATGTTTTCTTTTCTTTGTTGTGATCCAAACAGGATCAGGGATATCCCACCCAAAGCCTCCAGGGTATTAAGCCCTGATTTCTGATTGCTGCTCAAGTGTCAGCTGAAGTGCAGTAATTCACTAATTGGCGTATATTTACATTGGTATTGAAGTGTCACATCGTGAAGTGCAATTAACCACTCACACACAGGGCACACAATCATTCTGACACCTCACATTCCCAAAGCCAATATTATATTAAACACACAGGGGAGTATATAAGACTGGTGGCTGTCACAATGACTGTGGCCTGTGGACTCACACCATTGACACATGTTGATTTTTCTAAGTATCATCATACCCTTAATTCATGGATGCTTTACGCTACTCCTCCCAAACTACTCAATGCCCACACCTAAAACTTTGCAAGCACCATTATTTCACGTCTTACAACAACCATAAGAGGTTCTGCTTTCCCAAACTGTTCATATTATACCACCACACTTATTAATCATTTATGTACGACTATCAATCTTCATTAATGCTGTAGTAGTAGTTGTTTGTTGTCCCTGGACTCCTACTCTCATTATACCCATCACCACAGGTACTATGCTAGTTTCTTTGAAAACGTCTCAAATTTTGTGTGTAAAAACAATTATCTTTTTACATAAATGTCAGACAGTACGCCCAACTATATGAACTCCCTAAAATTACTTTTTTCAACTTGCAAAAATGCTGTCCCTCAATATTTCAGAAACTCATTTTCGGATGAACCATCAACAAACTCCATTTCTCAAGCAACTACCACAATACATACAAGATTGATGACACACATAGACAGGTCGATCGACAGATAGATCGACAGATAGACAGATACAGATAGACATATGCACAGATAAACAGATGGAGGGATACACATACACATAGATAGATAGATACAAAATAGATAGTTACATAGACATAGATAGATAGCAATATATGCATAATCTTTTATTTACATCGCAATAAATCTGAACAGATGATACACGTGTCATCAAAAACAAATACACAAATATAATGCACAACAAAAACTACATCACTACGTCTATTCTAAATACTAAATATTCCACTTTTACAAACAGAAATTGAATTAACTTTTAATATAGTTCATAGACAAAAACATACACAAAATCATAGTTTATATATATAGCATAAATACTTAACAGGCTACATAAATAGATAGATTCATTCATTTATCTCCACACTGCCACATACAAGCCTCACTGCCATTTTTCTTAGGCTACATTATTATATTTATCCTTTATCACGGGTAAATGCTAGTGACGAATCAAGAGTCTTAAAAATAAGTGGTAAAGACCATCCCATTAACATTTGTTAAGCTGCTTAACAAATGTTAATGGGATGGTCTTTACTACTTAAAACATTCATCTGAAAATTATACGCGTATCAGAATGTTTTCAGATTATCCAAATGATATTTCAAAGGATATGACATTGTTTGCTGTTGATCTTCAGCCGTTTCAGGTCAGGTTTAAGTGGATGGATCAGCATCTCAACATAACCCTAGGGATAATAATAAAATATTAAAGCATATGACAACTTTTATGTCATGTGCAGATTATGTGCACTTCAATCAACATATATAATCAAGAATTGTGGAATAAAAGACGCCACTCACAATGAGAGATTGTCTCTCGAAGTTGAAGGCAGTGATGCATAACGTCTGGTGAGCTGTGATTGAAAAAGAAAAAGGATTGTCATGAAACAAATGGAAGAAGACATCATTAGATGAGAGCAAAAAACATGCGAACTAAAGAACTTTAATCTGTTGATCTGTGTGCGTCTCGAGAAACCCAATATTCCTTTATAATATTGCTTAATCAACAGTTCACCTTTTATATAGACAGTAAATTATTTATTTTGGGGTAACAGTGACAGGTAGCTATTTATTTTTAGGGTACAATGTTGGACGTCCTCAAATGTTCATTTCTAAATCAAGCTGCACCATGTAAAGAAATACCCCCATTAGCAGATTAGGAATTATTGATTCAACACGCCCAGACAGAATGTATCTACTTCACTAAAACTGGGCAAGAAATTATCTATTAGAAAACAACTCCAAGCCTCCCCCCTTGACATCTAAAGCCAGTAATGGTGGTCCCTTTATAGGGGGGGGGGGCTGGGTCCTGGCCTCCTGGGGTAACCTGTTAAGTAAACAACAGGCATGCCATCCCAAGCATGACATTCATGGCGTTCTGATAATGACTAATTCAATCAAAAGAAGCAACTACATAATTAATGTTTGTCTATCCACTCCAGCCGCTGTGGTGAAACTTCAAAACCAACAATAACAACATGGCCGGGTATACTACTGAATTGCACCAACATAACATTTCGATTGCAATCATTGCCAATCAACAAGTCTCCTTGTCTGACAACTTACCCAGACGAAAGTGGCGTCCACCTTCAGCATTCTTCCCTTCTTTTTTCATGATTGCACTTAGTTACACGGAGATCTACATGATTTTATTTGAGTTGCACTCTTCCCATGCAAAAATCCAAACAACCTGCTTTATCGCTCACATTCAGTCATGCTGCTTTAGAAATAAAGTTAAATTGCCAAAATCAGTTTCCAAATGCACACAGGAATCTTGTAATATGCTGAAAGATTATTTATAGTAATCGATAAGCATGTTATATTTATAGAATAAGAGTTTATTTATTTCGTAATCAAAATTGCCAGAACGGTTTATGACGGCATTGAAGGTCAAGGCCGTTGTATATTTTGCCACGTCTGGAAGAAATCTGTGGTAATTTTGAAGAAAACTGTTCGTAGTAGGTAAGTTGAAGCTTGTATTCCTTGAAATAAACTCATACATTGACTAATAGAAAGTTATGTGTTATTTTGATGACGTTTGAGGCTGTCTGAGTCGTCCGAAACGAGTGAAAGTGGTTTCGTCACCAAGCTGAATGATCATGTTCATTCATTTCCACTTGTGATTTCATTTGTGATTCATGATCTGCTTGTGGTCAGGTGGGTATTGTTGTCAAACACAAAATATCCAATAATACACGTTGATCATTCTTTTCTTTTCAGTTACTGAATACACAAAATGGCCAGTCCACGTACAAGAAGAGTGTTGAAGGATCTTAAAGCTGATGATGAGAATGGAGTAAGTGATGACAGCAAATGCACTGGATTGAGCTTATTTCCGCCTCTCAAGTTCTTGAAACTGTGTGGGGATAACAATCTAAAACTGGTGGTATGCGGTTAACAAAAAAAAAGACCGATGATATATGCAGAGCCAAACTCTGCCAATCTATAGCTTCGTCGGTCTATACGCAGAGCCAGGCTCTGCCAAAAGCTAGCTGTCTATATGCAGAGCCAGGTTCTGTGAATAGACTGACAAGGCTATGTTGTGACATCATCCACCATTGTGACATACAGCAGTATGGATGATGTCACAATTGCAAAGGAGAATAGAATGGCTTCTTAAGCTGTGTTGACAGCAATGTTATTCCAATGGGACTACCTCAAAACCGGGCCTACAACATGCCAGTACTTCAACTTTCTGTAAAAATGGTCATGGTGTCAGGAATAGGAATTGACAAGTCTCTTTGACAAGAATCGGATATCTTTTTAATTATTAGCTGAAAACTTACTGACTCAAAACAATATCTGGATATGTATCGACAAACCGATTAGGCGACCGCTGTCAATACCAGCTAAGTGACAAGAAATCATACACCAGTACAAACTAGGTGACTGGCAGTTCCAACTAGGTGAGACAAATTTACACAGCACTTCTAACAAGGTGACAAGAGTTCACACAACCAACCTGGTGATAATACGGATCCTACTAGACCACAATTGCAAGTGATATGTCTCCTGGTTGGTACATCTGAGATGTTATCTGGGGGAAGCTGCTGCCTGACTGTCCATATAGTGTAGCCTAGATTGTGGTGATAAGTTGCCTGTTTGGTTGTTGCCTAGTTGTTACTGTTGTCACCTGGTTGCCTGTTGACTGGCAATTAAAACTAAAGTCTGAAGTGATCTCGCTGACCAGCAACATTTTACCATGTTTTGGCTCCATGGCTATGTTTTACTATATTTTCTGAACTAGATGAAAGTATTTATATATAACATTTTGATTGATTTTCAGAATTGCTTTGAATGTAGAGCACATAATCCGCAATGGGTCAGTGTGACCTACGGCATCTGGATTTGTCTGGAGTGCTCTGGAAAACACCGAGGATTAGGAGTGCATCTCAGGTGAGTTGAAATTATGACAGGATTTACAATTATCTCGACTGGAGATACAATTATTTTCTTACTTTGTGAAGTTTATAAATGATTTATTTGTAAGTCGGGAGACTGAATACAAAGTTATTCTCCCTCATGTCAGTTAGTGAATAACTTTCTCGATCAGTACCAACACCCTTGTAAACTTTATATTCATGTCCGTTGAATGATTATTCTTCCAGTTTTGTGAGGTCTGTCAGTATGGATAAATGGAAGGATATGGAACTAGAAAAGATGAAGGCCGGAGGAAACAGACGAGCTAGAGTGTTTTTCGAAAGCCAGGATGACTATGAAGATGGCATGTCCATTCAAGAGAAATACAACTCCAAATGTGCTGCTCTGTACCGTGACAAGGTGAGTTGTTCTCTGAAATATATATATCCCCTAAATACTGCAAAGAGGTGTTTTGTACTGCTTTCAAACAATAGTCTCTAGACTGTTATAAGTGAGCTTTTAAAATGTAATACAGAAAACATGAAATTGCGTTGAAATTCGTGTCTTTTCAATTTTCATTTCAGATAACAACAGAAGCCCTTGGCAAGCCCTGGTCAGTAGAAACATCCTCAGCTAAAAACTACACTCCTCATAGGGTCTCCAGTGGACTTAGGACAAGTGGGTCTAACAGCAACATGAGTTCAATGAATGGCAATCAAGGCCATGGCAATCAAGGAGGTTACCAGTCAGCTCCAATGGGCTTCACAAAGTAAGTGATAGCTTGTGTCTTATGACAAAATGTCTGATGTGGAATAAACTGTATTTCTATTCTGTTTCACTAATTGTTGCTCGTTATGCAAAGTTACTTTGGCAGGCTTAGTGATTTATTGTAGTTTACATTGCCATGATGAATTGTATAATTTGAGATACGTTTATAGGAATCTAAATATTAAGCACCACTTGTACAACTTTCTGCAACCAGGGAGTCTTACTGTTTCAGCCTATTTACACGAGCAGGGCTCGTGTTTACAAGGACTAGATCCAGTCATGATCCGCTTTTCAACCACGATAAATCTCGTTCTCATGCATGGGCTGCAAACGTCACATTAATGCGTTCCTTACCTGTCTTGTCAGTCATCTAAACTATGAGGATGCGACATGCTAATCCTGAAGCTTTTCCATTACTTAAATCCCCTTTTAATGGCTTTATTTGAAGTGTTTACAAGACATGTCTCTCGCAATTCACGAGGGGATTACCGGAAGTAGAATTCTGGTTGGTTGGTTGGTTGAAGATTTTCCCTGGACTCGGAAGAGGGAGGGATGGGCCACTGTCGATGACTGGCCCTCTGTAGAATTCTGTGCATAGTTCGTTGCGTTGCGTACCCACCAGAGGGAGTGGAAAGTGTCGCCATCAGCGCACCTAGTGTTTTCTTGTGGTACTACCAGATCAATAACAACAAATGATCAGATCTGCTATGAGGAAGAAAATGAAGAAAGCACAGTTGCTTCAAATGCTGTATGTCAAGGTTGTAATGGCAATGTGCAGTTCTCAATTGCAATTGTAGTTGTCATTCTAGGTTCCAATTGGTGAGCTGTGTTTGAGATTTATCAGGAAATTTTACAGCCACATATTCTAAGTGTTATATCTTCATTTCATGTAGCAGTATGTCTAGATTCCAATATACCACAATATTTCATTACTGATGAAAAATCCTTTAAAAGAAGTTCAAACAAAATCTTCCTGATTTTAGAAATTCAGACTTACACACTTGGGGGGGGGGGCAACCATTTACTTCCTGGGGCCTTAGGGTTTTCTTACATGGGAAATAGTGCTTGCACTTCTATTCACACCGAGTATTGCTAACAATTTCACTACCTTACAATAACACAATATATAGCCGCTGATATTAACACTTCTTGGGATTATTCTACTTGGGTCCACATTTAAAACCACTACTGAATTATTCTCAACCACGACTCACACGGGTGTACTCCACTTACTGGGGGATACTGTATGCGGCCAGCCTGTCCTATATATATTACATTCCAACAATCACTGCCTACCACCTGCTCGTGTTGCATATGGAAATATGCTCCTCTAGTTTGAATTGTATTCCCATTAATTTGTCTTCACCAAAACAGTTGATTGGTATATTTTCTTTCTTGCCTTGTAGAGAGGAGATTGACAAACACAAGGCGGATTTCTTTACCCAAAGACAAGCTGAGAATGCATCAAGGCCAGAGTAAATATTATATATCTCCAGATTTATGTTGTCTGAACACACATTGGTTACTTAAGTTTAAACTATAAAGTGTTATACTTTAATTGATTGCATTGGTTTGTATAAGAAGTCTTATTCTTCTTTCTTTTCTCTTTTTCCAGTAATTTACCACCTAGTCAAGGTGGAAAGTATGTTGGTTTTGGAAGCTCCCCTGCTCCTATTGACACACCTGGAAGTGATTGGTCTGCCGCCTCCTGGAGTAGCAGTTTGTCTTCTGTAAGTATCTAACATCTCATGTTGCGGTTGTTATGTTTTACATTTAGCTGACAAATGACAATGTGAGAAAGTAACAAATGATTTAAAGCAGTACTTGTTCGAGTGATGTTATCTGAGCCTGGGCATGGAGGTTGAGGTCAGTCTATAGCCTAGGCTTACTTTCTTCGTTTGAATTTCGCTGATTTCGGAGTCTCTCATAGTTTTATAGAGTACTGAATTATTGAATATGCAGTGTAACAGTCTGTAACAGTCCAGATTGCTTTTACGTTGACTTTCCGAAAGACACCAGGTGTCAGAATTGTGCTGCTCCACTGTCACCCTTGTGGTAAGATCGCTCACTGCTGCATCTTGTCCATAAGCCAATACAATGTGTGACAAATTTTCTAAAATTACAAAGTCACCTTTTAAAATTTTCACAAAGTTGTTTTTCACCATGATCTCTGAATTGCCTGTTTGGTTGAAATTATTATTTGGTAAAAATGAAATGGACTTCAGTTTGATTGTTGACTTCTTGGTTAATTGTTGCATGGTATTTGTGAGTAAAACGTATTCTTTGTTAATTTAGGTCTAGTGGTAACTTTGCTACCAGTCGCTGGGTCCAGGGTTTGAAACCTGGCTCTTGCTCTGTCACATGGGCCTATGTTGGACACGTCTTTAACGGTCTTTTAATCATCCTTTGCCTTCTTGCCGTGTCCTCCTCTTGTCCAAATTAGCCTATCAAGTGCTTAAATACGAAGTAAAGCCCAATGTGATGGGCCAATTATCCATCCATCCTTCGTTATTGAAAGCTCCACACTGTCCACAGCTAGTTATGAGTAACTGGATTTCTTTATGTTATTATTAAACTTCACCTATTACATAGGTGAAGTTTCTTGTTTTCGTATTTCTTTTTATTATTATTTTTCCAGACAAAAATTTCTTCAAAAAAATCTCAAAAAAATCACATACATGGTGTTTCATGACCTAATTACACTCAGCCGGTTTCGGTGACCTTGACTTATTTTTAACCGGCCTAACAGCGGAGGCCGGTTAATACAGGAGCTGTAAATGGATCAGGTGAAACCATAAACAGTAACCACAAACCAGTAACCACAAACCAGTAACCACAAACCAGTAACCACAAACCAGTAACCACAAACCAGATGTAAACCACGGTTTTTCCCCATTGTGACCTTAATATTTCACTTACAGTTATGAAATTTGATACAGGTATGGGACTCTGGGTATGGATTGGGAACATGTCAAGAAACCCAAGATGGCTGCCGTTTTGTGGCGGCCATTTTGGCAGCCATCTTTCTTCATTCTTGAACTGCCCATTGTGACCTTAATTTTCACTTATAGTTATAAAATTTGGTACAGGTATGGGCCTCTGGGTATGGATTGGGAACATGTTGAGAAATCCAAGATGGTGGCCATTTTGTGGTGGCCATTTTGCCAGCCATCTTTCTTCATTCTTGAACTGCCCATTGTGACCTTAATATTTCACTTACAGTTATGAAATTTGGTACAGGTATGGTAATCAGAGTTCTCTCAACTGAAAGACCCTGGGCATCCCTGAATTAATAGGGTATGTACCAGACTCCCAGCCTTCTCATCTCATCATACGGCGATCGCCTGCCTCGATATAGCCCACTAAGGTGCTGCAGAGGCGTAAAACACAAACAAACAAACAAACAGGTATGGTAATCTGGGTATGGATTGGGAACATGTCGATAAATCCAAGATGGGGGCCATTTTGTGGTGGTCATTTTTGCAGCCATCTTTCTTCATTCTTGAACTGCCCATTGTGACCTTAATATTTCACCTACAGTTATGAAATTTGGTACAGGTATGGTACTGTGGGTATGGATTGGGAACATGTCGATAAATCCTAGATGGCGGCCATTTTGTGGTGGCCATTTTGGAAGCCATCCTTCTTCATTCTTGAACTGCCCATTGTGACCATAATATTTCACTTATCGTTACGAAATTTGGCACAAGTATGGCACTCTGGGTATGGATTGGGAACATGTCGAGAAATCCAAGATGGCGGCCATTTTGTGGTGGCCATTTTGGCAGCCATCTTTCTTCATTCTTGAACTGCCCATTGTGACCACAATATTTCACTTACAGTTATGAAATTTGGTACAGGTATGGTACTCTTGGCATGGATTGGGAACATGTCAAGAAATCCGAGATGGCGGCCATTTTGTGGCGGCCATTTTTGCAGCGGCCATTTTGGCAGCCATCCTTCTTCATTCTTGAACTGGCCATTGTGACAATAATATTTCACCTACAGTTATGAAATTTGGTACAGGTATAGTACTCTGGGTATGGATTGGGAACGTGTCGAGAAATCCAAGATGGCTGCCATTTGTGGTGGCCATTTTGGCAGCCATCTTTCTTCGTTCTTGAACTGCCCATTGTGACCTTAATATCTCACCTACAGTTATGAAATTTGGTACAGGTATGGGACTCTTGGTATGGATTTGGAACATGTCAAGAAATCCAAGATGGCTGCCATTTTGTGGTGGCCATGTTGGCAGCTATCTTTTTTCATTTATTTAACTGCTCATAGTGACCTCAATATTTCGCTTAGAGTTATAAAATTTGTTACAGGTATGGGCCTGTGGGTATGGATCAGGGACATGTTGAGAAGATGGCCGCCATTTTGGCAGCCATCTTTCTTCATTTCTTGAACTGGCCATTGTGACCTCAATATTTCACTTAAGAGTTATGAAATTTGGTACAGGTAATTCAACACTTCCTAGCTCATTAGGAAGACCTGCTACAAAATAGCTGATTCAAGATTTGAATTGCCCTCCCAAAACTTACTCAGAAACTATGGATTGAGGAAAAAATAACAATTCCTTCATTGATTTTTGCAATATCTTCAGGATTTGCAAGTTCGCCAATGGGGAATTACATTATAAACTTCAAGTGAATTTTGGTAAAGTTAAGTATTTATAGAATGGGCCAAAATTTTACATGTGACTTTTACTGTATAAACTGCACTACCAGACCAAGGTCAAGCAGGATCAGAAAATATTGGGGGCAGCTGAAACACCCTACTGTGGGTATCAGACGGGAACATGTTGAGAAATCCAAGATGGCAGCCATTTTGGCAGCCATCTTTCTTCATTCTTGAACTGACCATTGTGACCTTAATATTTCAGTTACAGTTATGAAATTTGGTACAGGTATTGGCCTGTGGGTATGGATGAGTAACGTGTTGAGAAATCAAAGATGGCGGCCATTTTGACAGCCATCTTTCCTTTTTTTTAGAAATCTGTTCAAACTGCATTGCTTCTATACTATTAGTCTAGCATCTTCCAATCAACTATTTCTCCTATCTTCCAATATCAGTTGCTCAGTGGTTTAAGCAATGGCACCTTCAATTTCATTGCGCTAGGTCGGTTTTGAATCCGCGGATTCTTGTTCAAGGTCACAGGCCACTTCAAAGTTGGTTTTTTCATTTACTTTAATTTACTCTATCACATGTAATAACAAGCAAATTTCATTTTCCATTTAAATTACATGTCTTACATGTAAATTACATAATCTGACCCAATTTCAAGAAAGTAGGTCAAGGTCACTATTGTACAGGTGCCATTTTACTCCCAGAGGTGTCGGCACGGGAAGTCAGAATCCGCAAGTCACAGAGTTACATGCATGACCCCAAAAGTTGCCCAAATGACTTACGCATTGCAGTGACTCACCTTTATGATGATGCCATGCTTAGTTTTTGAGTTATGTAATTTTAAAGATTGACCGCGTTGCAAAACAGGTGACCTTGGGTATCTCACCTTGAAATATCGATTTTAGGCCATAACAATGTATAGTGAACCCCCCCAAAGTAGCCCCCAAAACCCCCATACCCACCTTCAAATTTGACCTTGACCTCATTTTTCAAGGTCATTTGGCTCTTCAAAGTGCAAAAAATGCTTATTTTCAAAAATTCTGAAAATTATGTTTTTTTCATGATATCGGTTTCATAAATTTTTTCAGGACAGACAAAAATATGTACATTAGGAATATGTAATCCAAAGACCTGTAACATTTTACTTTACTTTTCCACAAAATTCCAAATATCGCAAACCGGAGAATGTTGAAAAATGACAAATTATCGCGTATTTGACATAGAAATATCGATCCGAGAGAGTTACTATAATGAATTGACCCCCCCTTTTTCATACATTTCCATTCTGAATATCAGATTGATTTTGACCTAGAAAATTATTTTCAAGGTCAAATTCAAGGTCAAATATGACAAAAAATTGTACTTTTTTGACATGTGATTTTTTTAAACAGACAAGGAAGCAAGCTATTGTTACAAAAATGCCAGACACACTTGCTATAATAGCCTAGAGGCATTGTGTAAATTTTGGAGGTCCTCGGATTGACCTACGTCACACCGTAAAGGTCACAAGGTCAAAAAATGAAGGAAAAATTTACGATATTTTTTCACATTTCTCAATAATAGCGTTATTTCAATCGGCCATAGCTCCGGTCCTAATTAAGTTACAGATAATCTGAAAACAGATTTGGAAAGGCCAAATTCTCCTCTAGTTTTTGTTTTTTGAATGTTTTGTCGTAGCTCTGACGGTTAAAAAGATCGCTGGACCCTCAAAATTTCATCTTTTTTGTCAAAATTTCACAATATATCAATCTTTTGACAGGGAAGGAATCATTCCTTTGTGATGAACATGTCTAGACATATTTCTAACTTCTATTTACATAAGTCTGCCAAGTTATATATATCTCCATTGAATCGTTTTGGTTCTAGAGTGATTTCAAGTTTAATCTTCATATTTTCAGGAATATCTTAAAGGCCATATTTCTGAGTTGTACCATCATTTCAAACCGCTGTATCTCCGGTCCTATTTAAGTTACATAAAATCTGAAAACAGATTCTAAAAGCCCCTATTCACCTCTAGCTGGGATATTTGAACATTTTATCTTAGCTATGACGGTTAAAAAGATCGCCGGATCCTGAAAAATTCATGTTTTTTGTCAAATTTTCCCAATTTATCATCCTTTTGACAAGGAAATAATCATTTTATTTCAATAAAGCTATCTGGGCACATTTTCATCTTTCATTTACATAAAACTGGCAACTTATATATGTTTCCATTGAACCGTTTTGGTTCTACAGTAATTTTAATTTAAAAAATACATTTTTTCAGAAATTTCTGAAGTCCATATTTCTGAATTGTACCATTATTTGAATCGGTTGTATCTCCGGTTTTGATAAAGTTACAGAGAATCAGAAAATAGATTTGGAAAGTTGCCCGAATAACAAACGCATTGCAGTGACTCACTTTTGTGATGATCCCATGCTTAGTTTTTGAGTTATGTAATTTTAAAGATTGACCGCGTCGTCAAAACAGGTGACCTCGGGTATCTCACCTTGAAATATCGAATTTAGGCCATAACAATATGTAGTGAACCCCCCCAAAGTAGCCCCTAAAACCCCCATATCCACCTTAAAATTTGACCTTGACCTCAGTTTTCAAGGTCATTTGGCTCTTCAAAGTGTGAAAAGTGCTTATTTTCAAAAATTCTGAAAAATTATGTTATTTTCATGATATCACCTTGATATATTATCTGTTTACAGACAAAAATATGTGCATTTAGAATATGCAACCCAAATTCCTCTAACATTTTACCTTAATTTTCTACAAAATTCCAAATATTGCAAACCGGAGAATGTTAAAAATTGACAAATTATTGCGTGTTTTGACATGGAAATATCGATTCGAGAGAGTTACAATAATTAATTGATCCCCCCATTTTTCCATCCTGATTCTGAAAATCATATTGGTTTTGACCTAGAAACTTATTTTCAAGGTCAAATTCAAGGTCAAACATGATGAAAAATTTTACTTTTTTTACATTTGATTTTTTTACACAGGCAAGGAATCAAAATATTGTTACAAAAATGTCACACATACTTGCTACAATAGTCTAGAGGCATCGTATACATTTTCAAGGTCCTCGGCTTAACCTACGTTAGAATGTAAAGGTCACAAGGTCAAAAAATTTGGGAAAAATTTACGATATTTTTTCACATTTCTCAATTATAGCGTTATTTCAATCGGCTGCAGCTCCGGTCTTAATTAAGTTACAGAGAATCTGAAAACAGATTTGGAAAGGCCAAACTCTCTTCTAGTTTTCGTTTTCTGAACATTTTGTCGTAGCTCTGACGGTTTAAAAGATCGCCGGACCCTGAAAATTTCATGTTTTTTGTCAAATTTTCACAATTTATCACCATTTTGACAAGGAAATAATCATTTTATTTCAATGAAGCTATTTGAGCATACTTTCATCTTTCGTTCACATAATCCTGCCAAGTTATATATGTTTCCATTTAACCGTTTTGGTTCTAGTCTTCTAGAGTTAATTTTAAGTGAAAAACTACATTTATTCAGAAATTTCTTAAGTCCACATTTCTGAATTGTACCATAATTTCAATCGGCCTTATCTCCGGTCCTAATAAAGTTACGGAGAAACTGAAAAATAGATTTGGAAAGCACAAATTCTCCTCTAGTTTCTTTATTTGAACAATTTCTTGTATCACTGAGTGATGGTTAAAAAGATCGCCACACCCTGAAAAATGTATGTTTTCAGAAATTGCAGTCATTTCTATTTGTTTTCAGGACTAGAAGTATCTTAGCCAATGCATTCCTAAAATTCCAAGGTTGATGTACTGTTGATTTACTGATTGATGTTCCTGTTGATGCACTGGTTGATGTACTGGTTGATGCATGGTCAATGCGCTGGTCTTTTGACTGGTCCATGTACTGGTCCATGTACTGGTCCATGTACTGGTCCATGTACTGGTCCATGTACTGGTCCATGTACTGGTCCATGTACTGGTCCATGTTATTTTCTGTATATAATATTCGGCAAGCTCTAATTTTCCTCTAGTTTTCATTCTCTGAATGTTTTCTTGTAACTCTGATGGTCAGTCAGTGTATCAGTCAGTGTATCAGTCAGTGTATCAGTCAGTGTATCAGTCAGTGTATCAGTCAGTGTATCAGTCAGCGAATTAGTTAGCGAATTAGTTAGCGAATCAGTCAGTGTATGGCCACAAACCGATTGACATGTTACAGTAAGGGTTTATCTGTCTGCTGACTATCTGTCACATCACAACTAGTCCACAGACAGATAGTTTATAAGTACTTCCATAATTATCTGTGCACACTATGTACATTCTAAGTAACATGCAAAATTACAGGTGATAAATTAATATTACATGCGATATGATTTTGCATGATATTGCAAGTGATATTTTATGTTTAATACATTACATGTAACTTTACATTTGATATTGCATAATATTGCATGTGATATTGTGTGATATTGCGTGTTATGTAACATGTGCAAGACGCATGCAATTGCATGTACAAGTTTATGTGCAAGTTCATGTTCGAGTTCATGTTCATGTTCAAGTTCATGTCCAATATCATTTACGTGTTTTCTCACATAAATTTCACCCATTAATTATATGATTGGTGAAGTTTTGTCACCGCATCGCGGTTACCCGATTTCTAGTTATTAACTATTGTCTATGGTGAAATAAGTGAACTATCTTTTTCTTATTCTTAAAAATTTATTTTTATTCTCGTTCTTTTTCCTTGTAGGGTTGGACAACTCTCGCTCATTCAGCAACAAAGATGGCAAGTTCTGCAAGCGAAAAGGTAGGACCTTTTAAAATATTTTTTTCTTGTTCTCAAATATTGCCAACATTATAAATGCATGACATGGTATCCTTTCTAACAAGTTTCTGTGCATTCTGGTTTATGCCTTGCATGTCGCATCTCAAAAATGCTATATGGGATCAATGATTGATGTTATGCATTCCATGTCATTAAGAGCTACCCAAATTGAAACAAAAAAGAGATGTTTGAGAAATACAGTTAAGCCTGAGAAGTGTCACTGCTGGAAAAAGTGGTAATTTAATGTTCATGATTGTGATATATTTAATTGTGGAGTATGAAAAGAGCATGTTCCAGATAACAAGTTCTATATAATTTCTGGCAATACATTTCTGGGAACTAAAATTGGGACTACATATATATTGGATACACTCATCATTCAAGTTCACAGTTGAATTTGAAATGCATATGAGGGGAGCCATGTGTAGCACAA
This sequence comes from Platynereis dumerilii, assembly GCA_026936325.1. Classification (NCBI taxonomy): domain Eukaryota; kingdom Metazoa; phylum Annelida; class Polychaeta; order Phyllodocida; family Nereididae; genus Platynereis; species Platynereis dumerilii. The sequence continues at coordinate 108,093,045 of JAPTHN010000001.1, read as the reverse complement.
TGTCATATTTTACATGTGCTGAGGAAGAAAAGAACTCTGTCAGCAAGTAATATATGAAGGTCCTCTAGGAGGCGCCTCAAGTTCTTTGGCTGTGGCACTTTTATAATAGCAGATTGGTGAAAAGGTCTATGGGCAAATGCATTGTTCATGGTTGTAAGTTATATGGCTGGTGATGCAAAATAAGTTGGCTGCTGACATGCTGTCCAACAGCTATGAAGGCAACAAAATGTACATCACCAAAGCAGTGGTATAGCAGGCTAGTAACGCAGAAAATTGAAGATCATCTTTCCTGAAGTCTCGTCATTGGGCAGCACAAAAAACCCTGTCGATGGCTGTCTTGTTATTGAAATTGTGGTAAGCTCTAAATGGTGACTGAATTAGCTATTTCGAAGACTTTATTTTGATAAATGAGTCATATTAAAGTTTTTGAAGAATAAGAAGACTGTTGTGTCAGAAATTAATAAATTCGAGTGTAATATTGATATATATATATAATATATGAAAGCTCTTCAGCTAATAGATAGATGTTGTGAGTGTACGTCAAAAATCGCTACAAGATATGTTTCCCTGGTGTGAGCTGCTTGTTATTGACAGTCTCTGTAATTGAAATACCCTTATATATCAGTGGATATGTCAGATATGTCCATTAGATATCTGTTATTCCATGATCAATGGAAAGTTGTACAACTGTTTATGTCATGATCAATTGACAGTCGGCTGAGTGGAGCAGATTGCTGTCTGTTTATCACTAGGCGACGTAGGCGTGTATTGAAAGTTTAACTTTAATTAATCAGTCAAAGTACATAGGCCTACAATTTATGTATATGTTTTTGTGTAATTGATTTATAAGCCCACACAGTCTTACTCAATAGTGAGACGGATTTTACTACGACATGCAGGGGGGAGAGTTGGTCTAGTGGTAGCGTGCAGACTGTCAATTGCTGTGTCCAGGGTTCCAATCCAGCTCTTGCCGGGTCACCTGGGCCTATGTTGGACAGCTGTTTCAATAGTCAATAGAAACTTAGTTCTTTCCAGTGGTATATAGTTAAACAGGCATCTCTTTATTGTGCCTCCCTTGGATTGCTGATTATACAGTTTGACACCAAAAAATTGTGGAAGTTTTGTGTCATGGTATTCTATTAATATGTGAATTAAAATAATGTGCAAGCACTTTAACAGCTGCTTGTAGATAGACTTAGTATGTATCTATGTATCTATGTATCTATGTATCTGTGTATCTATGTATCTATCTATCTATCTGTCTGTCTGTCTGTCTGTCTGTCTATCTATCTGTCCATCTATCTATCTATCCACATGAATATCCTCACTCCCTCCCTTCTTCCCCCCTCCCTTTTTTACCCTGGGTTCCCCCAGGGTAATCTATATACATATATAAAATTCACCTCCCCATATTCCTTTGTCACGGGTGTTCTCAGTTATGGCTCACCTGATTGTCACAATATTTTACCACAGAGTCCTGCTATGTATGAACTGTGTTTGTATCACTTCAAATATATCAAAACTTCCGAATATTTACTAAAATATCAAGTTTTCTGTGAATTATGGCTATCCTGCTGCAGTCAAAGCAGGAGCAACAGTGCTCAGCAACCAGTCAGAGTGAGTGTTCACATTTATTAAAGCATTACAACATAATAGAAGGAAAGAAAGAATGAATGAAGCCATTCAAAATTAGTGTAGGAATTAAGGAAGCAATCACGCAAGGGAATAAGGAATCAAATAAGGAAGTGAGGAATGCATAAGGGAAGGAATGAGGGAATTAAGAAGGGATGGAATAAATGAAGGCATGACGAAAGGAATTAAGGCAGGGATGAAAGAATGGGAAAAGGCAAGTATAGCAAGGAGGCAGGATGGAAAGAAGGAAGATAGCGACAGATCACAGATAGAAACATATCAAGATGGAGATACATAGGTACTGCATACATACATATATTACATCGACACATTGCTATATACATAGATCTCTACAGCTTCAAATTTCTAGACAGACAGCTTAATTGGTTATAGCAGTATCTACATCTGCTCGGGTGGCCTCCAACGCAACATTTATTGAAATTGTTCTCAAATTGTAAATATGTTTATATCCTGTGTGTACTTATGTTGCGAAAATAAATTTATCCTATCCTATCCTATCCAGCTAGATTGCAATAGATAGACAGATCTAAAGATAAAATAGTCTAAAAATATGGAAGAAGTGTTGAACATTAGGGAGAATACACGAAACAATTGCAGGATGAGTCAAGAAGAACCACACTAGGGCGAAGGAGAAGATATAATCACTTGCTTGCAAGGCCCAAAGAAAACAATGATTACAAAGAAAAGCAAAAATAGGACAATGGAAGGAATGCAGATAAATTGGATGGTTGATTTGGCCTTTGCATCATTCATTTATACACTACATGAGTTAATTGGGATACACGCACTAATTCCTACTGAGGGCATTCAGAAGTAGCACATTTTATTGAAATCCACTGTAAACAACTATTCTTACAAAGATAATCTTGACATATTCACACAAACCCTGATTGGGTAAGTAAGCAATAAAATGTCAATGCAATGTCTACCCGTCTCTTTAGACGGGTACACTGCTAGTTCTATCTAAAAACCAGTCTGAGAGATTTTTGGAAAAAAGTTTTCCCAGCCTTAATACAGGTGTGGATGTGGTCAAGTGTATCATTTTGCGTTCATATAGAGGTGAACTAAAATGCGTTGTGGAATTCAGGATGGTTTGTTGTGGTTTTTTTTTTTTTTTTTAGTAGTTTGTTGTGTAGGCCCTAATAGATCGTTTGATCTTGAGGGGCTGTTTTCAAGCTGACTTTGCATTATAATGTCGCCCACGTGACGATCGTCCATGCGATTCAAGGAAGGCCTAATTGCAATTCTGCAAGTTCTAAACCTTTTTTTCACCCTCAGTTTACCAAATTGCCATTGAGAAACAGCACTCGAAATCAATCTGACAGGTGTCAAAGCTGATTGCACTTCGCAGTGCAGTGCTACTTTGATCTTGTATCCACGGATCTTATGCTTAATTGCTAATTCCCAACAGAACCCAGGGTTTGAATCCTCGGATTCTTGTTCCTTCCTATACTTTCCTTCCTTTTTGCCTTCCTTCTTTCCTTCCTTCATTCCTTCCTTCATTCCTTCCTTTATTCCTTTTTAATGGAGGTGTGTAAACACACCGCCATTTTTGTAATTAGTGAGAAAGTGTATGAGGGAGTGGGTGAGAGAGTGTAAACTTTGGGCGGGAAATTCGAAATTGGAGGAGAAATTCTGGAATAACTCCTCCCATGTTTCAAATAATCTCCAAATTGTTAAATTGCCCACTACTAGAGATGCAGAGCTGTTATTGCAGCGTACTTGTATTGATCTCAAATAATTCTAAGTACTCCTTTCATAAGTTCTTTGTTTGGAGCTTCATTTTTGGTGTTACAGTCCACCATTTTGAAAATAATGTGTATTGTGTTTTGTGTATGCAAATGAGCTGTCCTCCATATTGAAAATTATGTGTATTGTGCTTTGTGTATGCAAATGAGCTGACCTTGAACTATGTCATGGGGACATTTGGATGTGTATTGGTCAGTTTGCTGACTTGGGAATGTATGTTATCATAATATTAGGTCACAGGACTTAAGATTTCAACAGTTTTATGTAAATTTCCAACTATTTCAATGCAATTTCATTCTCTGGGTGCCCAATTTAGGGATGGGTGTATTGATGGATAGGCCTAAATTAATATAGTATTTTATAGATTGTTGGCTAAATAAATGAATAGTAAAGTACCGGTAGATAAATGGAAAGAGTTGGAAAGAGATAGAAAGATAGAGGGTTTATTATTAGATAGGAAGATGGAAATATAGATCTATGGAAGAATAGATAGGCCTAGATAGTAGATAGATAGATAGTTACCTAGATAAAGAAGGATGAAATCCATGTATGAATTTTATGGATTAGATGGATTGCATGACTTAGATGGATAGATTATAGAGATGAAATAAATAGCTTATACTGATTATAAGACAAAGACAAAAAGTTCTTATTTATTGGTCATTTGTGAAAAGTTAATACCGAATGAAATTGTTGGTCAAAGATAATAGATTACACAGATTTATCAAAAGGATTTGGTAAACATGAGCAATAAATTGCAATTTGGTACTTGTGTTGCAATTTGTGACATGGTCCTACATGTTCGGAAGGTGGTGGAGTTAGCTCAGTTGGTAATGCACTGGGTTGCCAATCACTTGGTCCTGGATTTGAATCCCACATTGGCGAGGTCACCTTTGCTTGTAAGGGGAAGTAGTTTCAATCATTCTTTGCTTCTTTGCCATGCCCTCCTGTCCTAATTGGCCTGTGTATATAAAGGACTTAAAGTCAAATATTTCATCCATCTGTCAAAAATATCTGTGCAAATCTGACATGAGATTTCACATAATTTCAGCTCTTTATTAAGTTTAGATTGATAGATTGAGTTAATTAGTAATTTTGGCAGTCTACTAGCTATCTGGTAGTGGTATGTGGATTGACAGTTTTTTAAACCAGCATATTAGTGACAGATGGATTGATAGATAGATGGATAGATAGATATGGCAAGTGCAGCCCTCTAAGTGCAGCTCTGGGATGCCACACTAGGGCGTGTCAATTTTGGAAAAAGTTTGAAATTGCAAAAAAAGCCCCTCCAAAAGGGTGACAATGGTCAATGGGAGTCCACTGGTACCATTCAAATTGAAATTGAAGGATGTTTAGCTTGGTAAATCTTAAGTTGAAAATTGTATGTTTAATTTTATTCGAAAAAACACATTTTCTCAAATAACTGAAAAACTATTGGTCTTAGACCAAAATATTGTATTGAAGTTGAATAGGAAAAGGTGTATTTCGGAAATTTTGGTGCCATTTGTATGTCTCTAGCTCAAATATTAACCGAGATGTGGCAAATTTAGTGTTTTTATTGATTATATTATCATTTTTGAATCGATGGGACAAGAAAAATTGGTTTTAGATGTCACCATTTCTTGAAATTTGAATTCTCAGGTAAGATCCCAAGAGTGGATGAATAGATATGTGTACTAGTTAAAGTGTAGTTCCAGAAATGTAGCATATTTCAGGTAATTATGATCAAAATCACATAATTTGGTGCTTGGATAATTGTGGATAGTAGTTCAACGTTTAGTTTTCTCGAGAAGGTTGTTTGGAACAGTCTACAATATGCCATATCACATACTAAACTGTTGACAATGAGACTAGGAATATTGCCTTTTGTAATCTACAACACATCAACACCATGTACAAGGTATTATCTAGACATTTTAAAATTGCTATATCGCATTGTGTTACAAATGAAATATAACAAATTTAAGCAAACTTGTATTTGTGCAGATGACAAACATTTGTGACACCATTTTTATGATGCATGACAACAATTGACAAATTGACAAAATATCTTTTTTAAAATTTACTTACAGGTGTTTTCATTACCATGCGATTCTTGTCATTCACACTTGGCTGTGTGAAATCAATGCTAAACCAGCACTTGCTACGTTTGAAATATCAAATGTGTGACGTTCTGTTGTTTCTGAACCAATCAGATTAACTAAAAATGACATGTATTTGTTGGGTCTAGAACCTAAGAATCGCGTACTAATGAAATCACCTGTAATTGTCAGATGTGTGTCTGCTGCATGTTAGGTTATTGAAAGTTTTGAAACAGCAGCAGTCATCTTTTTTTTAAGGTGAATACTAGACTTGCACAAATATGACCCTGCATAATCCTTGACACATCATTCTATATCCTGACAATGCCCTGGTCACTTCAGTGGGTTCATCCCCAAACTTATTAATTCTTCTGTATAGTTAGTAAGATCACAGGTATCAGCATGCTCTGATACAATGCCTGATGAGCCAATCATTTCAAGAAGGGGTTTTTAATCTGTGTTAATGAGAGATAGCCTGGGCGACGGGCAGTGGTCATAGCCTGGCCTCACAGAACCGCTCAATGTATATATTTGCAATGTATTCCCTCTCCTTTCAACTCTCAGAAACTTTGTTGACAGGAAGTTTAGAAACTGCCTTTGCTCTTAAACATCCTTACTGTCTTGAATTTAGATTACAGGTCAAAATCAAGAGTTCTTTGTCTACACCCCAAAAAGGCACACGATATCAAGTATTATCAACACAGGCATAAATCCCTCTCTAGGTGATCAACTCAGCAGAAGATATACTTCAGGAATTTAAACTGGTACTAGCCACCTCCCTTAACATGCTAAACAGAAGTAAGGATGATCATATATGAGTCCTCACATGTCACTGCTGTACCAGCAATGGCCATGATATTGAAAGGACAAAGAAATATACATATTTCATGAAGAAGGTTACTAATATTTTAAGTAAAGCATTCATTCCTGAAAATGCATGTGATGACATAGTGTACCTGTGGTAAAGAAATAATCAGAAAACATGTCAGACATACTAAAGCATGCCAATTTAATTGAGCTTCACAAATTCTATTTCATTTGTAAATGATCATTATGACATTGCAATGCCATAAAATAGTATCATAAGTGCTCCTGACTATGCAAAAACAGGTTGGCTTTGCTGTGTAAAAATAGTTGATTATTCTCTTTTAAAAATTGTCTGTAATGCTCTGTATGTGTTCTTCATTAAAGGACTGAAGATCTACTTGATATCCCACACTTGGCAGTGATCCTCATGGAAAACCCATGAGGAACAGCCCATGGGATATAATTTTGTGATCCACCATCCCTAATTTAAATATGATCCACCATCCCTAATTTAAATATGATCCACTATCCTTGATTTACATGTTTTATTTATTTGTGGCACTACTTCAGATCACACATGAGGTCACAATCACGACACATGACATCACAACAGCAGCACATGACGTCACAATAGCAGCTGAACCACTATGACATCATCAGCATTGGTGACATCACCAGCAGTCATGTGACTCTGTTGGCTTTGTTTATAGCAACCAGTCAGACTCCACCCACTTTGTCATTTGTTTATGTTACAGTTTGATCTGATTGGTTTGGCCACCATCAAAACATTAGATCCATCCACCAAAGTGATTAGGTCATTATTATTTTTAATTATCCATATTTAAGCATTAAAATACCCTCATAGGTTGTCAAAATAGCAGAAAATGTGGGATATAAATAAAACCCACTCAGGGTGGTGGATCAGTCCACTGAAACCCACTCGTGGTCTGGCTGGCTGCGGAACTCACTCGTGGCTTCGCCACTCGTGAGTTCCTCCGCCAGCCAGACCACTCATGGGTTTCAGTGGACTGATCCACCACCCTGAGTGGGTTTTATAATATTTCACAATCACATTTTATTATTTGATATGACATGTATTGACTATTGCAATCATCCTTCTTGAGAATACAAAATGTTGCATTATAATCCAAGCGCCAAATTGTGTAATAACCTTAAATATGCTTAATTTCTGGAACTACGCTTTAACTAGTACACATATTTATGCATCCACTCTTGGGATCTTACCTGAGAATTCAAATTTCAAGAAATGGTGACATTTAAAACCAATTTTTCTTGTCCCATATTTTCAAAATTGATAATATAATAAAAAAAACCACTAAATTTGCCACATCTCGGTTAATATTGGAGCTAGAGACATGCAAATGGCACCAAAATATCCGGAATACACCTTTTCCTATTCAACTTCAATACAATTTTTTGGTCTAAGACCAATAGTTTTTCAGTTATTTGAGAAAATGTGTGTTTTCGAATAAAATTAAACATACAATTTTCAAATTAAGATTTACCAAGCTAAACATCCTTCAATTTTAATTTGAATGGTACCAATGGACTCCCATTGACCATTGTCACCCTTTTGGAGGGGCTTTTTTTGCAATTTCAAACATTTTCCAAAATTGACACGCCCTAATACCATATATCTACTTATCTATCTATCTGTCTATTTACCTATCTATCTGTCTATCTATCTGTCCATCTATCTATCCATCTATCTATCTATCTATCAAATAAAGTATCTATCTATTTATCTATCTGTCTATCTATCTTTCTATTTATCCATCTATCTATCTATCTGTCCATCTATCTTTATATAGGCCTATCTGAAAATACCTGTCTGAATAGTTAGGGCAGTGCAGGACCAACGATCTGCTGGAATCAGGGGATGTGAACTTAGACAACACACCACCTCCATTTTGAACCCCTGGGTTCTTGTTCATCCCTTCATTCTTTCTATTGAGTCTGAAAACACTGTATCTGGCTGCTGGTGTTGGTGCTGGTTTCCCTGCAGCTGATAATTTGAAACTCCCGCCAAAAACGAACGTTTTAGTTCCATAAATAAAAATTTTAATGTCGCAGAAGTTTACCAAAAGTTGATGGAAGCAAGATAAAATTATATTGAAACTGTATGCTAAGTTTCAAGGTGATAGGTGAAATAGTGCGATTCCCTATATGGTCAGAGGCTTACAGAAAATTCCTCCTGTAATACAGGCTGCAAGCAGCTGTAAAAATTGGAAATTGTGATAATCTAGATATATATATGGCTATTTCTCTGTTGGTCCGTCACTCCTGGAATGTCATATTATAATTTGAGATTAGATATATCTAATCTCATATATCTTCTGAAGATTGATGAGAAATTTGCGGCATGAATTTGAAAGAAAGTGCTCTGAATTGGATAGGAGCCTAATAATGAAACGCAGAAAATATACTGAAGAATAAAAGTTTCAGACTTGTTTGTTGCTTTTAGCAGTTTATCTGGCTTAGCATAACTCTCTCTAGCTCTCTCTCTCTCATCCTTCCATTATTGATACGTAAGACTGATATCAGTGGTAGTTGAGTGGCAGCTGGGGGATGACATGTGTTGCTCAAACTGTGTCATTCCCAGCTTAGGTTAGTTAGCACCTGTTGGATGCATTGTATGGATGTTAGCACTGAGTTGTACTTCTTTCTGCTGGACAGGTAATTACAATATCTGTTATTGTTACTTTTTTATTGGTTCATTCAATTGCTTTATATAAGTAATGGGAAGGTAAACATGTATTCTATGCTTGCCAACTATAGTGCTCTAAGTATGATCACTAAGAAAAGCCTCTGTACATGTGGCGATAGATCAAATGGGACACATGCTATCACATGATGTATGGTCAATACTTAATGTAATGTATGGCTATGTATGTAATAGTACAGAATACATTATGTTTGTATAAAATAGGATTTAATAGGTATATTTGGGCATTGAGCCATTTCCGTTTAAAGTATTATCAAGTTGATACACTTTTTGTACATAAACTATATTTTGCATCAATTTCCTGCACTTTGTTGTATTCTAATCATGGCTAGGGCTCTGTGTTTTGTCGGAGACTTATTAGATTAGACACCGAAGCATGAGCATACTTATGCTGGAACTGAACCTCTCTTAATTCTATTTCATGCCACAATGTTGTTATTGATTAGATCTAAGTGACATCATCTGAGTTTGTGCAATTATGTTAATTGCACTAATTGAGCTTATGTGGTTATAACTAATTTTGACTCTGGATACTGTTTGTTGTCAAGATATTGTCTGTTGTTGATGAAACATAGGCTAGCCACAAAGAAAGTTTTATATATTTTGTGCTGTCTTCAGGACAGATCTAATTTCATCTTTTAATTCCAGTGCAACAAGCATGCTTGAGGTAAACTGACATTGTCTTTCCCTTAAGTCCCAAGGGCGTATACATTCAATGTATTACATTGCCCCATTTCATGTGGCAAAATTATTGTGGCATGTCCTCTAATGAATTAAACCTGGGACTAAACCTTGATTGACCCATGATGCAAAATCCCCTGTGGAATTTATGACCCTGTGGTCTCATCACCAATCAACCCAATTCCAGGGTTGGCCTTGTACGTTTGCTTTTCTATGTGGCACTTCGTGGCAGAAGCACTCTTATCCCAACGCCATTAGATCTAATTAAACATATTCCTAATTAAGCAAATAGATGCAAGAGCTTAGACAGCACACTGACAGGCGGATAGGAAGCAATCCGGGTTTACTGGCAGCTAAGCTGGGAATATTTGTTGTGTGCGGAGACTATCGCAGGTTTATGGGTTAGATGATTGGGGATATCCATAGCTCCAGTCAAGCAATCAAGGCGGTGGGAAAAGCAGTGTTTGGAGATGGGTCGATGGCGTAATTAGATCAGTGATGGATTGCCTCAGGGGTCCAGGGGTCATTCATGTATTAGGGCTGTTTTGAGTCTTGCCCACCCTACAAATACCCCATGGCTGTTTGTCGTCTGGATTTACATACTCCAGCTCTTGCTTACTGCGCTTGGTTATGTTGAATACATCATCTTATTGGAAAACTGGATGAGGTGACCACCTTTAACCATGACTCCTGTGAACCTTCCACTCTTACATTACTCCCATAGAGGACAATGCTGTTTTCATTGCCTTAGATGTATATGCATTTCACTGTGTTCTTGGAAATTGGTGCTCTGGGGCTGTCATCAGCAATTCAGTTTCGTCATTGCAAACACCTTTGTATTATAGACAGGCTCTACCACAAGCACACCATAGAAGTGGAGCATATAGTGGGATTACTGGAGGCGTCTGGATGACCTTGGGGAGGGCCTAAATCACTGAGGTCATTATGAGCTTTTGGGGAGGACTAAATCACTGGCGATAAATGCTGTACATAGTGGAAAGCTCAGCGAGTGCAATGTTGCTTGGCTTGTATTAGTAATTTTCTGCTTACTATTTATTGAAATGAGGAATGATGGCATAAAAGCAACTGGATAACGGTGGCCCCCTGAGGTCCCCCAAGAGTGAGACATTCTGCGCGGAGGGATATTTGCACATTGCCAGGTCTCGACTCTCATTTCCGTTGCTCCTGATAGAGGTGGCTGCAGGCTGGCCCGAGAAAGCCCTCTCTATGATGCAACCATGACATGCATTCCCAGTCTTGGTGATCTGTTGACTCTGCAAGTATTGATCAGCCTTAACCATGCAACTTGTTAATGTGCTTTACATGGCATGTTTGATTAAATCCAGAATATCCATGAGACATCGCTGGGACATTGCTGAGACATGGCTGACGCATCAACCAGCAGATGATACACATGTGAGATTTATCGCATCAGAGTTTGGTAAATGAAATCAGCAGGCAATGCTGTCATCCAGGTTAGATCCAGTAATCATGTACCTTGTATGTAGAGTACGCTTCCAATCTTCTGCTGCGAGTAATAATATCGCGAGACGGATGACAGGGCCACCTTGGCGTCAGAGGAGATATTAGGGTCGTGTCTCCCAGATACTGGAAATGTTAAGGATTTCTCTTTGTAGCTCCTGGGAGATGGAAAGAATTATAAAAGTGCCATATGTATGCAGGGCTCATATCCTGCATCCTTTTGTAATGTTTCATTGGAGAAATAGGAATCATATCAGGATTTCCTCCGTGCTACTTGGGTAGTAGATCATGGGTCTGGGGCTGGGGTTTTGCCCTGTCTTGAAGGATGCTAATACTGTGTTTGCCAAGCGATTTTTCAAAGGCTTTGATTTTGGCTCTGGGATAACTTGATAAGCGTGTGGTGGTTGCATAAGGATTATCCCGGGCTAATTTGTCAACTTGGCTAAGCCGAGGAAGTGTGGCGGAGGAGAGGAGCCTTTCAACCAGATGGGTGAGGGGATCACCAGATGAAGTTAGGTCTCAACTCTGCAATTGCAATATTCCGGAGGCTGCAAATGTTCTGATTCATCTCAGAGTACAATGCTTTGTTAATCCTCGTGCCTCAAGGGAATCCCTTTGCTCTAAAGCACATTAAGCAAACCATTGCAACACCATTGCAACACCAACCCAATGCTGCAACAAGAATTTCAATTATCAATCGCTTTTAGGTCCTTTGAAGTTTCGAATTGCAACAATTTGATTGATTGATTTACGAATGTGTAATTGCTTCTTGGTGTTTAATTAATTCTCGATGATTGATGGGTCTGTATTCATTTGCCACAAGTCAATTCTGATGAACTGCTTGGCTTCATAGCCTTCTTAATTGTAAGTCCAAATTGAAAGTATGATGCGACTCAGCTATCGGATCTCAGCTATCAGATATTGCTGCTCTGCATATTTCTTGTGAATCTGTGATAGTATACACTGATGATTTTTGTATCATTTCTATGCTATTTTATTCATAAAGCAATTCCCGTTATATATGTGTATAAAATTCTAAGTGTGTTGATGTTTGCCAATAATAATCTTCCTTCCCCGGGGAGTCAGTTGACACTGCTGAGTGTTCGTCTGATACAAAATCCATTTTTAACCAGCTGGTGTAGTCAAAATTAATATTTTCTCAGCAATTAAATATGTGAATGTGATATGCATAGGATTTAACTTTTCATATATATGTCAGCAATATTTTACAACTCCATAACTCATGTGCATACAACATACCAGTAGTAAGATGATGAATTACTTCATCAAATGCTGAAAATGAAAGTGGCTGATATCTGCCTTTTATATCTGGATTAATGTTTGTGAAGTTTTGAATTGCTAGTTGCTATACGAGTGTGCCAGATAAGTATGGTTTTTACAGCTGCTTGCAGCCTGTATTACGGGAGGAGTTCCAAGAAAACTTATGACAACTCCCCTGGTCGTGTTGTTTCACCTATGTCATTAAAACTTTGCTTGCAGCCTAAATATAATTTTATCTTGCTTCCATCAACTTTTGGTAAACTTCTGTGACATTAAAATTTTTATTTACGAAACTAAAATGTTCGTTTTTGGCGGGAGTTTCAAATGATCAGCTGCAGTGAAACCAGCAGCAACAGCTGCAGCCAGATCCAGTCTTTGCAGATTCAAAAGAAAGAATGAATGAAGGAATTAAGGAAGGAAAAAAGGCAGGAAAAAAGGAAGGAAAAAAGGAAGAAAAAAGGAAAGTATAGGAAGGAAAGTATAGGAAGGAAAATATGGGAAGGAAAAAAGGGATGGGGGAGGAAGGGAGGGAGGGAGGATATATACATGTAGATAGATAGATAGATAGATAGATAGATAGATAGATAGATAGATTGATAGATTGATAGATAGATAGATAGATAGATAGATACTAAGTCTATCTACAAGCAGCTGTTAAAGTGCTTGCACGTTATTTTTAAACTCTAAAAAAAGTTGTAAAAAAGGTATGAAACTCTTGATTGTACAGTGCAGTTACTTCTGGTGAGAATTATAAATGTCTGAATCTCTTCTGTAGATGTATTTTAAAATGTATTGCTAAATCCTTTCTAAACTGTATATTCTACATAGATCTACTAAAGTGTAATTTTGCAGAGACTGGGCACTGGTCAGTTATGAGTTATGAGTTATAGAATATAAAAGGGCCCCTGTGACTATTTCAGAGAAAGATGTTTGGAAGGGCAGACCTGGCAGAGGTCAGCAAGATGTGGACATTGATAGAACTGTGTTTATTACACTGTGTTGCTTTGGGAATTAGTTTTCAGCATTCCATGTGGCTATATTTATGATGATGTAGGTTTGTAAGCCGTGATATTTCGTCAGAAATGTTTTGTGATGTAAAATCAACGTAACTGCTGTTGATATATGATACTAAATGAAAGAGGAAAATTCATAGGGGGGACTATTGCAGAACTATGCAATACGGCATATGGAACAGTGTTGCACCATTTTTGAGTCTAGAAAATATATGTTCCTTAATATTATTCATAGAATATTTTGTATAGCATTGGCTCATCCTCAGAAAATCTTAGGAATGGCAAATAATTGTCAAAATATAGAATTATGGGTACTGGTTTGGAACAGTAACCATTTCATTGACCGTTATTTTGGTAACATGCTCAAATGATATGTACAATTCAAATAGATGTGTTTGCAACCTCTAAGCCCTGCTACATGTAAAATATACTGCTTTTTGTGTGTTCAGTATTGAGTTCTACTTTCAAAACTGCTGCTTCTCCACTTCGTTATATCGATAAAAATGTCTTAAGAGTTGTTAGCAGCTACTGAGACTCGGTAAACAGTCTTGAGTCCCTGGTCTTTTTTTGGTCGACAACAGATTTTTGTGGACTTGCCGTTTTACCATCTATGTAGCTGGCCGGCCTGAGTGCACCCGACTGGAGGATGAGATGGAGGATTGAGAGATAGCCACTGGAGCAATCCTGGATGGTCTGGCTGTATACTATTGGAAAGATCTCATTGGATAGATTTCATTGGATGGTTGTCATCAGATGCTATTGGATAGTTGTCATTGGATAGATACTGTAAGATTAGACCAGATAGAACTTTGTCATTGGGTCGATACTATTGAATAGTTGTCATTGGGTAGATCCTATTAGATCTGTTCTTATATTCAGTTGATGTAAATTTCATTCGTTAGGCACTATTGCAAAGATGTAATGTGATAGGTGATATTGGATAGACCACAATACATAGATGCAATAAGGTATATTTCATTAGATGGATGTCATTTAATAACTACTTACTACTGTAAGGTAGATTTCTCAGGATAAATGGTACTGAATCTGCAGGGTCTATTGGACAGATGCTAGCACATGGATTGTATGTCATCGGGTAGTTGTCAGTGGATAGATGTCATTGGATACAGTGTTGATCTAATTCATAGATGGCATCTCATGAATGTGGTTGGATAGATATCATTGGATGGTGTTGTTGCAGCCTTTCTGCTAATGTCCCTTCGCTGTAGACCGCAGAGGAACATCAAAAAGTAGCTGTCGATTTTCTGGGTGCCATTGATATTTTTTGCTGGTTAACATGAAAAATGATTACGGTTGTTGTGTGTGCTTCACTGATTGATGAAACTTGCTGTATGTGGCAAGATTGTCTATGACATTTCTTAGTTTAGTACCGGTACATCTGTCCTGTCTCCTTTCTAGTGTTGGGCGGTTCTGATATATTTGATTCGGGACCTCGGTTTCGGTTCTGGTTTCAGCTCCTGTGATGCGCAATGTGAAAAACACAATTTTGTGGTCCGCGGTTCAGTGCATGGGCTGCAACCATTTTTTTCGCCCGATTGTTCAAATGAAGACAACTTTGTAAGGTGCACGTGCTTGGGAAGAGTGAATAATGAATATATCACAATTTTTGCCAATAATTTGGTTGTTTTCTGAATAAAATGGGAGAAAATATGACAACCTAAAAACTCAGTTGTTGTATTGAACTTCGCTTCGATTTCGGTTGCAGTGGCACAACCTCGGTTTTGGTTACGGTTTCGGGCACAACACTACTCCTTTCACTTATATTTGATTTAAAAAAGGCACCAAAAGAGGTGTTTCAACGAAATGTCTCCAGGATACTTGATTTCCTGCGAAGTGAGGATGTCAAAACACATCTGGGAGAAGTGTAGAGTAGTCTTGTGAGGCGTCCGTCGCCTGTAAGCCACCAGTAGCTCAAGATGCAATATCAAGCAATTTGACCACTCTGAGAGATTATGATGTGTGTGCATTAGTGAGGTCAAATTCTTGACACAGTCACATAGTCTATCAACCCTCCACTGCCGAGAAACGATATTCTAGATATGCTTCTATGTACAATGTACCTCAGTTGTGAGGTTTTGGATATTCTGTATTGCCTTATCATTTCTTGTTGGTCTGACTGTTTTACATGAGTTTGCTGGCTACTGTTGTAGTTCCAATAGTGAGCAATTATACCATATGTTTATAGTGGTCCACCCCACCCCACTGTGGTCACTTTGACAGCCTGTGGCTACTGAAGCTTACTGCCAATGGTCAGTTGACCACCTGCAATGGCTGTCACTTAACTGACTCACTTTGTCGCATGTCCAGCAGACTCCTGCTATCATGCTGTGGCTAGTGATATGCTATGCTACAAATTACATTTGGTCTGGCTAGAAGTAAGGTTACATTTTGTATCGCCTGCAGTATAAAAAGCTCTACTTGCAAGTCCATCTCTATCCGGTTGAACTCCGATAGTTCAGTTGAAAGTCGGTCCGTCCGCATGTCTCAGGGGTCAGGGGTTGGTCATAGAAAGTAGCAGGGAATCGTGTGATGTGGAGGCTGAGATTAATGTTACCTCCGCTGCTCTGGTCCCACATGCCAATACACGGTGATCTATCTCTCCCAGCCTTTAACCCCGCGATGTGCGACTTCTGTTAGCACCAGACACTGTCTGCTTTTCGCCCTCTGTATCTCCATGACCCCTCTCCACACCCTTACATTATCCTTCCCTACCCCTCTGTTACGTTTTCACCACTCCTCCAAATGAGTTTTTCCACTTTTCTCCACTTGGTATTTGTGTTGGACACATGAGCTTTCGTTCTAGTACATTTGTACAGCTGTAAGCTTGCCAAGTATGTTGTCAATGCTGTAGAGCATGGTATATCTGGTACATTTCTGCACATTCGACAGTTTTCCAAGTGGAAAGCAGGCAATCTCTATGCTATTGGGGGTGCCCTTGCTTCAGCGATCAATGCAAGTGAATTCGCTGATTTCATTATCCCACTAAAACCATGATAGAATGTGACCTCTTTTCGGAAGGGCAATGGATCTTCATACGTCAAGTGTATCTATTGGCGTTCTTTCGTTGTGATTCATTTCGACGGCCCAACCTATTCGAGTAATGGCCCCGAAAGAAGTATAACAGGAACCCGAGTCCAAATATGATCCGAATATCTCCTTCGCTGTTGTTCCACAATACAGATGCCATGATGTGGGCAGGTCTGGATCCTTTCTAATTCACATCGCATACCTGAGACTTGGCTATGTCATCCCCATTGACATCTAAAAGCATTTTGTGAATGGGGAAGAAATGCTGTCATCTTTATGACTTCCCCACAAGCCACTACTCCCCCACTACCTGTCATAGCCCAGATTGGAGACTGACGTTTCTCTGTGAAGGGTATAAGGCTTCTTCATCACATACATGAATGTTTTTACCCTGTTAATATATTTTACAAATTCTTACCATGTTTAAGTGACAAATGTGTTGAATATATACTGCAATGATGTTAACTCTTTGAATCCATCAATCAGTTGATAAATCAGTATCAAGCAGTTACTCAATCTACATAAACTATCTATCTCACATCAGTCTGTCTTTATGTCTATTTAATGAGTGTTTATCTTTCTCTGAGCTTTCACTATCTGGGTCCCAGGTTCCACTCCAGCTCTTGTTGGGTCACCTGGACCAGTGGACCTGTGTTGGACAGCAATTTCAATCAATCTTCCCTTTAATGTTGTGCCCTGCTTTCCCAATTAGCCTACCGGATTCGATAGATTATAATGGGTGTAAAGCGCCTGCTATCCATCTATCTATATATCTGGTTTGTCTTATCTGCATGTCTATCAAACTTTCAAACTTTCCAATCTAACTATCCATCTTTACTTATACATGGCTGGGAATCTAGTCTGATGGTTAATGGTCAAAGTTGGTTGATGATGCTGTATTAAATCTTGAAAAATGGTGCCATCATCTATACAGCCTTTGATGCCTCCGGCTGGGCACTTAATCTCATTTCCTCAGCGCTTGTCACTTTGCCTTTGTTTTTCCGGCTGCGTTATTGAGGAGACTTCTTTTTTTGTTGTATGGGTTGCTCGCTGGATTTGCAGTTTTAGCTCTATAGACCCTGTGGCTATAGTGTGGGTCTGTGTTCATGGCCTTTTAGGTGCGTGGTGTGCTCCGCACTTCGGTTGAAGTTCTTGGAACTATCTGATATATGCATATGGCTGTATTGTGTCTATCAACTACAAATTGTGGTGGTAACACAGAAATTGCAATCATCCAGTTGAGTTGAGATGCTTGAAATAATTTCTACTCTGGATTGGATGAGCAGGGACCTATTATGCATTGATATGACCAGGAATGAACAAAAGTACAATTTTTGTCAGTACTTTTATTCTGAAACACTGTCATCCTCAATGAAATACAAACAAATCCACTACCATCCGTAATGCAACTGTACAGAGTCATCCGCTACCATCCTCAATGCAATAGAGAAATAAGAGAAAGTAATAGTATTTGACCAGAGTATGGAGTATATGAGCAACATGTTAGATCTTATCTATGAGTTGTCAAGACTCCCTGTGGTATTGCAAGTGAATTGGGGAACTTTTGCCAAGGTTTACTTTAATAAAACAATCTAATTCAACATCCATGTGTCACAGCAGTATATCATACATATATATGATAGTTTGTTGAATTTCATTCTTCAGGTTACAATGGCTTGGGGTATTACAATATTGGAGCATCCATCTGCTTGTAGCTTTCTTCTGTTTATTACCTTGAGAGTCGGTTCACATTGGATTAATGTTCAGAGAGGTGAAAGGGAGACATTTGTTGTTTCGAAAGAAATACTCCTAAAGGTTCCCTGTTGTTTTGTGAGAGATCCGCTGATGAGTTGTGTCATGACAATCTGCTGTAAAATATACTGTCGTCCATAAGAGTACAGGCTCAATTTGCTGCCGTTTGGAAAACGCTACAGACGCGTCTACACTGTAGGTTGTATGATAAGGGATAAAACTGTTTACGAAGTATGCTTGTATGTGCGAGAAGTTTTCTTCAGAATGACAAATATATATATAGTATATCTTTCTGGTTTCTAACAAATTTTGAATTCTTACTTAGTAACCTTTTTTCCTCTGACTGTAGAACATATAGATTCAGCATACATGTACAGCTTTCAGGTTATATAATGTTGCTTGGTTATAAGTTATAATACAGCCCTTTGGCAGAAGGATTCTTTTTGTTGTTAAGCTGGTGCTGTCAGGCAGATATTACAAAAGAGCTGGATGTTAAAGGGTGGGTCTCATATTGAACCTTGCTGCTTATATGCCCACTGGATTGCCCAGTGTTTGCTGGCTCCTTCTATTGAGTTGTATGCATGGCCCATGTGCATGAACCCACAAGAGTGTGACCCAGATGTCATGGGACAAATCAAGTTCAAAGGGGTTTTATCGGGATGTTGGATATTCCTCAGATATCTTTGTGTGGCGTTCGGCACGTCGATGAAGAGAAACAGCCTTTCTAATTTGTCCTCTGTTGGTGTTCCGTGCATTGTGTTTTGTCCCTGCGGCACGTAACCATTTGCGCTCCAGCAACTCCTGGCCAAGCCTTTGCAAGCAACAAAGTGACAAAGTGCCTGCTTAGCAGTGGAGTTGTTTGGGAGTGTGACAAACAGTTGCCTATCGCATGAACAAAGTGATATTTGTGGAGAGTGCCGTCCATGCCTCCGCAATTCTTCGCCAACAAGATCAAATCTGGAAATGGAGAGGGAAGCCGTGGGAAGGCTGGAACACGGTCTGCCGATGACTGCACACATCTCGGCTAACAAAAATCTATTGGCTTTGTGGAAGTTTGTGGATGCGCTGAAAAGAGATGAGACACTTTGGGAGAAAACAGTTCGCTCTTTTGTATTTCAAAGCCTATTAGACTGCAAGATGCCGCTCCCAAATGGAGTTATGACAGAGTGAGAAATAGGCTTTGGGATTGCTGAGATATACTTGGAACAAATAGTATTATGTGACATGTCCTGTTGTCTGGAGTCTGACTTAATACACCTACATACAACATACATACATATTCCACAACACATGTATTGCAATTGCCGTACAGGCATGATGTTCATTAGGGCTGCTTCATCATTAAAATGAGTTATTTGGCAAGTGATTGGTAACTGATTTTGCAATAGTGAAGTGTGTTGAAGGGTGTATACAGTCAACTAGGCGACAAACCAACCAGGCGACACCCATCAGTACCAACTAGGTGACAGAGTTCTCCGTGGCCTAATGGTTTAAGGTGCTTGTTTGTGCTACCAGTCTGGCTTTGAGGTTGTGGGTTCGACTCCCACTCCTGGAACTAAATTTGGTCCGAGCTCATGGGACATTAAATGGAGGTGGGTTGTATCCAGTGTTCTGTGCTGGGGCAACTGAAAGACCCTGGGCATCCCTGAATTAATAGGATATGTGCCAGACTCACAGTCTTCTCATCTCATCATCATACGGCGATCGCCTGCCTCGATATAGCCCACTAAGGTGCTGCAGAGGCATTAAACACAAACAAACAAACAAACAACCAACTAGGTGACAAGAAATTTGGAAATTTCATATCAGTGCAAACTAGGTGACAAGCAGTTCCAACTAGGTGACACAAATTTACACAGCACTTCCAACTAGGTGACACAAGTTCACAAAACACATCCAACTAGGTGACAATACATTTCCTAATTGACCACCATTGAAGGTGTCCTGTCACCTGGTTGGTATCGCCTGTAAATGTGTGTCACCTGGATGGTATCTTGAAGGTATCTGCTGTCACCTAGTTGTCCAAAAAGTGTAGCCTAGTTGGTAGTGGTATGTCACCTAGTTGGTTGTCGCCTAGTTGGTAGTGTTGTAGCCCAGTTGTCTGTCGCTTAGTTGACCGGCAATCGTGTTGAAGTTGCAGTGTTGATGAATCTCATTACAGTGTTACATTGGGTGTTCATGTGCCTAGCAAATACTTCATTGAATATATTATGACTCTCACAGTTTGTTATTGCTTTTCTCTATTTACTTTATCTCAGTAATCTGCTGAATATGTGACAAGTAACATAGTATAAAATATATCTGGCCCAAACTTCTCATGACATATTAAACAAATGATGCTGGTGTTGTGTTTCCCAATCTAATGTATTTGTCTCAAGTGAAGATAGATGTTAGCACGTCAGTCCCTTGTTTCGCTAACGAGTTCCCCCTTTTAATTTAGAGCGAAGGTCAGTGATTTCTAATCCTTCTTCGGACCACCGGTCCCCCAGTTTGACCTAGACTGATTGCCTGCCGCTTAATTTCGATGGCTCTTGCTGAAGGATGTTAATTGCGAAGGACCTGAGCTGATTAGAGGTTGACAGATATGGCTTCGGGGTCGTTCATTTGGATTCCCGGATGTGAAATGATGTAAACTGCACTTGCCAAGTCGTAGGAGATTAAAGTTTCCAACCGTCTAAGTGCCAATGCCTTTTACATGCCAGGTTGACATGACAAGGTGTTATCAAAGTGACATTAGGAGGGCAACGAGTGAAAGTTATATTGGTCTGATGCTTTCTCCGAGTTAAGTCATTTTAATGGCTTGGGTTGTAACACTGATTGAATATCTGATGTTCAGACAGAAAGTTCATATCATTTCTGAAGCTGTTGGTAGCAGACTTGCCAATGGTGTTGGCATTGTAATGAAGGTTTCCTAGTAGGGCAAATATTTCTTGCCATGTCAGGAGAGGTCAATGTTTGAAGAGGCTTAGGTGCTTAGTGACTTTTCCTTATGAGGTTTGTGGAACATGACTTTAAGCTGTAGGTCACTTGCTGCTGTATTCTGGTGTGGGTGTCTTAATGCAGAGTATGTTTTATGCAATCCTTTATAGATACCTTTCTTCAATCCTTATACCTAACGTATATTATTTATGTCAGATGGTTATAGTAAGAAGTGTTTTGTTTTAATCTTTTTAGGTCTGTATTATCCCATTCCGCTGACGCTTTATCATGAAACCAGGGTTCCCACGGTATTGAGAAACCGGGAAAAAGTCGGGAATTGTCAAAAGTCGTTTTCCCGGTCGGGAAAGTCGGGAAAAAGTCGGGAATAAGACAAAACTGAAATTAATTTAGTCTTTTCTGCTTTAGCCTATCGCCGATTGTAAATAATGGTTCTTGCCCTGGATGCAGCCCAGCAGCTTGTGGCTGCCTCCTGGTGGAAAGCAGCCTCATTTGACAATAACAAACTGTGCACAGCAGCAAACCTGCTGCAGACTGCAGCAGGCTACTGAAAGTACACCAGTGTCATGTATTTTATCTAAATTTATGACTTTCTATTTAATATATTAGTTCCATCTATATTCACTTTCTCTATTAATTACTTAAGTTGTTCAATGTTCAGAACTTGTTCAACTGTAAATTTAGGGTTTTGTATGTATACCAATAGCTGAATTTTAGGGGTGTACATGGGTCCCAAGAAACAGGAACAGTGTCTTATGTCGGATTTTAAGAGGAAATTGAATGTCGTTTTTTCTAAGCATGGATGTTAAAGAAATATTTGCAATGTCATGTGTCATTTTTTAAGAGAAAATCCTGTTAGTGTCAGTCACTAGATAAGGAGCCCAGTGTCCCTGCGTCACTTTTTAAGGAGGCCAGTGTCCCTGTGTCGATTGTGTCGATTTTTACCCATGTACATCCCAAATTTTGTTTATAAATTCCTTAGCAAAGTGGTCATTCTTCAAGCAAACTATGATATTGATACGCGACTACGCCGAGCTTTGGTCTGGAAAAAGTTCGAAACAGTCTGGAAAAAGTCTGGAAATAGTAGGGAATTTTGAAGTTGAGATTTTGTGGGAACCCTGTGAAACAGACGCAGCCCCATCACTATAACTGAACCGGTGCTGCTGAATCAGTAAACATTCGTTTAGCAGATCAATTTGGGTGCATTGCTTTGGGGATTCATGAGGAGGGTTGGAAGCTGCTTTCATTGGTGCTTTCCATCCATTTGTACAACATGATTCAATTATTCTGATCGTTTTGCCCTCGAGACTTAAGCGGGGTGCAACGTGTGCATGACAGGCCTGGTGGCCATCATCACTCCTGCGAAGTTCCCTTGCAACTGCTGATGATGATGATGCTCTGGCAAGTTGAGGCAACTGCATTCTGCTATCCTTACTCACTAATACTCTGTTAGTATCCCGCCAATTTTAGTTGGTCAGGAAGAGGAACAAGACTCTTTTCGTGGTTCCGTGCTGAGGCTGAGAGGTGAGTTGACCTTAAAATCTATTTCAGTTGTGCACTTGAAGTTAAAGCATTGCTTTTTAAACAAAAATTAAATAAAAAAATTAATAGATTGTGAAGCCTTTCTGCTCCAGGGTGTCTGCCAATCCTGGAAAAGCCTGGAAAAGCCTGGAATTTGATTTCTCATTTTCCAGGCCTTGAAAAGCCTGGAAAAAACAGCATTTTGAAAAAAAGGCCTGGAAAAGCCTGGAATTTAGTTTGTATGACAAGAAAAATAGTTTACCCCTAAATTTTTGGCAATTTTTAGCGATGATAGGACCAAAAGACGAATGTCGTGTTTGGAAAAAAATGTGTGTATCGTGTCGTTATTTGGTCAGTTCATCAACAAAATTGGCCTGGAATTTTTTAAAACTTGGCCTGGAAAAGCCTGGAAAAACCTGGAATTTGGTTTCAAAAAAGCTGCAGACACCCTGTGCTCATTGCGCCCAAGCCTATTCCATGTGGTAGTGGAGATTTGGAAGGGAACTTGGAGAAGAGACCCACTTAATTCATGATAGATACAGCTCAATAATATTAAGACAAGCATCAATACAGCTGTGACAGCTATGAGATTTGGGAGATATTGGGCCAGTATGAATAGATTAACTGACTCCTGCCTTTTCTCGACTATATTATGAGATATATTATGAGATGCATCATATATTGCGTGTGAGACTGAGCATTCCTTATTGTGGCAAATTAATGCTTGATTTATCAAATCCTTCCCAATAAATCTCCTTAGACGGGCGGGTTGGGGGACTCCGGCGTGAGACTTTGGTGGACCAAGAAGTAATATACTGCCAATAACTGTTAGACTTTGTGGATGGCTACATTGGCTTGTGCCAGTGTTGCCTTTGGTAAACACAGCCCCACATCAAAGGAAGTTGGGCTTTAGAGACTATATTACCCCCAGAAATGAGAAGGAAGCTGAGATATATCAAACAAGGATTTTGTTTCCAATTTGATTTTCTTGCTGATTTGAAACCAACTAAAAATGCTTGGGAGTCACTCCGAGTCAGGACAGAGCTTTTGAAAGCAAAGTATAAGGTTTCCTTCTTTGACAATATAAGGATGGTCTTGCGACTTAAAAACTAATACTTTCACATTCTGTTGCCATTGTTTCCATCATGATTTTGATGTTTTCATGCAATGATTGGTTACTTCAATGAGAATTACACCATTGCACCATTGGTTTTCGCTTGTATTTATCTAACTTTATTTACAGGATTCCTGATTTCCCTAAGGTTCTTCCACTGGAAGCCTGAAATATTAGTCGTGACATTATCATGCCAAACTGGAATCACTCTTGTATCTGATAGCTGACCCATATCTGTCTGTTGCCTGTGCCTTAATATTGCCAGTTTTTCGACTTCAGTTTGGTATCACCAGTCTTACTGGAGCATACTGTCACCCAATGTAATTGCATTTCTCTGGATTTTGTGTAAATCAAGATATGATATTTGGAGATATTTGGCTAGAATATTGTGACATATTGCTTGCATTGTACTGGATATCTGGCCAAGTAAAATAAGATTGTCTTCTCTTGACCTTAAATTGGTCTTCAGCAATCAGTGTCAATTAAAATTACAATTGATTATCTTTTGAGAAGTTTCATAACCTGTGTTTTGTTGTCTTTACTATACTTTTCCACTTCTGTGACAATTTCCTTGGTGTACTTTCCCTCTCTTGTGACAGTGACACTTGCTGTCCTTCAACGTTTTCCCTTTCTTCTCTCTGCTCTGTTCTTGTGACCTAGGATTTGATTACATTTTAAAACCAAGCGCTTTGTCGTGAAACATGGATTTTTCTCTTGTTTTGCCGGAACACGTGTCTTGACTCTTAAAGATGCGGCAGTTGCCTTATTGTATGAATAATCGTGTTTGCTGCTCAAGAACTCAAGAAGGGATGATGCTGCAACCGAATATATAAAGAACGCTCCGACCAGATCTCTACAGAATGCTGCAACCAAACGTACAAGGGATGTTTGAGGAATGCTGCTACCAAATTTATACACAGAGAATGCTGCAACCAAATATATGGGTAATGTACAATACATGTACATACTTCCAGCTCCACCCAAGATGTTTGCCTGTGTGAGGAGTATGTAGAATGATTTGTTTGCCCTTTTGCTATATGTGGTTCATGTGGAGGAGGGGAGGGCAACGGTCAGTTTGGTGATGGCCGGATTCACCAAGGCTTTAGTGGTCAATAAATTGGCTGCTATGTGTGGTATCTTGGCATTGCAGTCATTTAGCAATTGTGTACGTATGTGGTGGAGAAAAGAGTCTGCGAGGCATGGACCACTCTGATTAGGGTAGTGATTGGTGCCTGCAGAATGGTGCCTGCCGAATGGTGCCTGCGGAACGGGGCAAGAGATGCTGCTGCTGCAGGAGTTAGAGGCTGCAGTTGCCGCTGCCACTGGTGCAGATTTAGGGCAATGCAGGCACCCATAGCCACAGTAGCAGCTGGAGAGTTAACAAGGGAAGGCGTTGTCGGGGCGCATTACCACACCGTTGGGGGCTACCGCTGTTGCTGACCCGGAGGCATCGGGGTAAGACCATTATCTATATTGCACATTTTATCTTCAAGGTGATATCTTTTGCTGAACATACAAGAGCATATATAGGAAGAACAATGGCCTGCTGCAGATATGTCTAAGACCATCTCATAGACAAAGGCATGCATGGTAAACAGGACCAAGACAAAGGATAAGTAAATGACACCGGAGAAGAATGCTGAGAGCTGTAACGCGAACTGCCTCTTGGTCATGCAAGGCGGTGTCACTATGTCCTCTGTCGCTGACCTTTGTCGTGTGGGTCACTTGCCATGTAGCTGACCCACATGTCAGGTCATTACCGCCAAAGGACCACTGGGTTTCCACTCCGGAGCCTCTCAACCAATCTAGTTATACGAGTCTTTCTATGGAAAGGGCATTAGACTTCCTCTTCTGGTCCTCCAAAGAACCTCTCAGATGACTGGTCTGCTTCTGTGGTCTTCTGTGGCCTTTCAATCCATGCTTTTCTGACCAAAAGTGCAGTCCTTATGTGGAAATTTAGATCGGTATTATGAGATTCCCGGGCCCACGTCTAAGTTGGGATTAGCTCCTACGACAATATACCAGCTCACAACATATCTTGTCGCCCTGGAGGTGTTAGACGAGCTCTTTGTTGTATTGGTTAGACGATGGTTTCAATGCCTTTCATTTACACTTTTTCTGTTACGAAACAATTTGCTACATGGATATTCTCTTTCCATTGTATTGATTCCATTGTAACCATTTATCTCTGTCTAAACTTTGAATCA
Source organism: Platynereis dumerilii (assembly GCA_026936325.1). NCBI lineage: Eukaryota > Metazoa > Annelida > Polychaeta > Phyllodocida > Nereididae > Platynereis > Platynereis dumerilii. The sequence continues at coordinate 108,066,973 of JAPTHN010000001.1, read as the reverse complement.
TCTGCATCATTTGTTAATGGTTGCATAGAAATCTGCCTAATTTTTGTCGAGTTTTACTCATATTACACATATTGAACAGTTGTTTTATGGGGGCTTTGCCTTACCTTGGAACCTCGTAAATTGAAGTTAAAAGGCTTATGGCTATGTTATAAGAGGAAAAAAGTGAAATACACTCACATTAAACTGGATGAAGTTTAAGCTTGCGAGGAAGGTATTGAGCTAGGAAATAGGAGTAAGAAATTGGAAGGAAGATACGGTGGGCTGACCTATCAACCCGCCTGAGCGATATCATCAGTCAGGGGTATTAGAGGGAGGTCCAGGTCGAGATCTGAAGCGACTGCAAGTCCCAAGAGAGTCGAATGACCTTCCAAGTCTTTGCGTGACCTCAGGGGAAACGTCACGTTTGAAGGTCGTTGTAGTTGTGTGTAATCACCCCATTCGTGACATTCGGACCACCCTAGCAGGTTATGTTCAGGCATCCGAACACTATAAACCAAATTAATATGATCTCAGCCATGGTGAGTATAGGAGGGGTTCTTCAGGCTGTATCTTGGAGGTTGCATAGGTTGCATTGTGCCAGTAGGTTTCTTTGGTAGCTTAGGCTTGTAGTGTTTGCTTGTAGCATTTGCTTGCAGCATTTGCTTGCAGCATTTGCTTGCAGCGTTTGCTTGCCGCGTGTAGTCGGAGGACTGGTTTCTTTCAAAATAGCCCTAACATAGCCACTGCAGAAGCCGTTTTGCTGCATGGCTGCTCCACCGCTTGGCTGGTCATCGGTGCCTCGTTGTTGCCTCGTTGGTGTACTTTGTGCAAGTCGTTGCAGAAATGGATTGTGCTCAAGCGATGGGTTGTGCTCAAGCTGTGGACCCAGAAGCAGCTCAGCCTTTTCAACATGACCAGGTCCTGCTTGCTTCTTTCAATACTCCCTATTTTGCATGGTTATTGGGCAATTGGCGGCACAAAGGAGACACTGCAATAAGACGGCAGTGAAAGGAAGCCTGTGCATGCAATTGAATTCAAACAAGGACCTGTTTAATGGCATGAGTGGAAATGCCATGCCCCCTGGCAGCAGTGGCAGGTCCCTCTGCATTCATGGTTTCAATCACCACATCTTGTTAATGGCATGGTTTGTGAAATTGTTCTCCGGTTTTAAACTTGGGTTATATTTCCATTGCTGCACCTTTGTGCAATGTTATTCAATCCAAAGTTCCATAGAGATAATGTTGAGTAAAAGCTTTTTCCGCCCAGTTGGAATCGGTGTTCGGATTCAAACATCTCCATTATGTCATACGAGTCGGTGATATGGCGTTTGGGCATCCATCAGAATATGCTTCTTTGCCAGCTTGTGTTTAACGCGTTGTTAATTTTTAAGTTGCCATTTCTCCTGCCAAATAAATGTCTACAAGATAACATGAATAGCAATAGAACATAATTTTGTTTCTGCAATTGAGTTTTTTTGTGAACTTTAAATGAGCAATTTATATTTGAATTGGCATCTATTTAGCTACTACTTGTTCAGAGCGTTGAGGCAACATTGGAGTGTCCCGGTACCGTTTTGGAGAGTTTGTTAGGCTGGTCCTCTAAGCTCTGGGCTGATGCCCTGGGAATACTTGAGGGACTGGCAATGTTAGTGAATTGGGATTTGTTGTATGGCATGTTTGGGGTTGTGATGGGAATTTGCTAGTGATGCTGTTGCTGCTGATGGTGAATTGGTGATGCCTCTGGTTTTTTCCACTAGTGCAGAGGCAAGTTGAAAGCAACAACATACCACTGTATCTGGGACCCTTCACTCAGCCCTTCATTGCTTATTGCAAGACTCTGAGTGACGTGAATTTGTCTGCACTGCTCTGCTGCTTGTGAACATGGCCATAGTTTACTCAAGTGCAGACTCAGATGTGATCAGATTGTGTGATTTGCCTCTTCAGCCAGATAAAACATGTGTTTCCCTCTCAAGCTTCACTCTTCTTTTCGTCGTGAAACTTAAAGGGTCTATGGACTCTTCCGTTCGGAAAAGAGCCTCTGTTCATTGGTCATGATGTGGAAAATTAGGATGTTTGTTTTTTCTAGTGTACTTTTCACTAACGGTTGTTCTTGTGACTGCCCATTCATTACTGGAATTGTTTCTTTTAGAGGGTTTCGTTTGTCTCCATAATATTGATTCAAGGGAGGTTAACCATAGCCGCCATTCCCAAAGTGGAGCGCTTTGCACCGATCTCCCCAATTGGGTAAAAGGGGTGAACTTGATAAAGCACCGAGATGATAACACTGACGAGAGGGTGAGGGAGGGTGTAATTTGTCAGTGCAATAAACAGTTGTTGTCATTCTCATGTCTCTCATCTGCTCATGTCGTGGTTTGAACAATCAAGATTCACTGACATGGCGACGCCTCAAAGAATCGAAAGATGTGTAGTACAGAGAATACAGAAGGACTCTGAAGGAGTGAAGTGGAAGTGGGTCACCCTGAGGTGTTCCTGATGGGAAATTGGACACTGGGAGCGTGCCTGGCTGCTCATTAGCTCACATTGTCGCGGGCTGTGGTGAGTAGAGGCTCTGGTGAGTGTGAACTGACGACTAGAGAGCCGACGTATACGGGCTTATTTGGCGACTCTCTGTGACCGCTTCAGAAGGAAGAGGAGGAGGGGCTTCCCTGACCCCTGAGACCCCACTAAGCCGGGGAGGCGGAGCTGACCCTTCCCAACCAACTATTGGATTCTCTCTGATACTTTGGCTTGTCAGAGGTGCCATAATCCCTCTTCAACCTTGCCCGACTAGCTGGACACAGTGGACAGGGCTACAGGCCATATTGTCAGTTGCTCATATTGACCGCTACATCTCTGCAGTTGTATTCTGTTCTTCTTTTACTGTAGATCGTCTGTTACTTTTTCCTGCAGTTTCAGTGCTGCTCATCACTCACTGCTATTGTTCGTTGAGAATTTTTTTCCGTGTTTCTGTTCCAACATTTGTGTGAAGTTCTATGAACGGTTTCAAAAATACCTACGTTTGAGATTTTCTTGGTCTTTTCACGATTCACTTCATCTGAGCGAATTAATAAAAGCTTTAAGATAAGACTCAATCATTGTGGATGTGCATTGGTATATGTGCTGGTTTCTGACAGAGATTACTGCATGCATTGGAGCCTGGAAGAAAATAAATTCTGGATTTGCTTTTGGCAAATCTGTTTCTTTGGTTGTCAAACATAATACTCTGTTCAAATTTTATCAATTCCAGGAGGTATATAAACTCTGCTGTATGAGATTCTTGGTACTTATTGTTAGTTAAAATTTTGCTTTATATGAATCAATTTGGGAATAATTTCCCTAATCTTGTAAGAAGGTTGTCTGTTGTTTGTAACATTTTCCTTGATGTGGTTTCAATATGGTTCAGTATTGAATTTCAATATTGCAGACAGAATGTGGGTTAGTTCCTACTTAACTTAGCCTCGCGATCGCATTAAAGCGACACAGAGATGACAGGAAGAGATCTTTTTGTAGCGCATGTCTCCGATTGTTGCATTAATGGTGTTGCAAAGTATTAAGAAGCTCCCTAATTCCTTCTCATTAAGTAAGAAATTTTAATCGCATGTGAAGTGTTGACATGGCCCTTCAACCGGATGGAAATGAAATGTGAAATTCCACCTGATTCTGTTTAATACACCGATGATCGTCATAATTTGGTGACAAATTAATATTGTGCCTCCTCCTGCATGCAAAGTCTGTCAGCAGGGATCCACATGGAATATTAATGGCTTTCTCTGAACTGGGGTCTTGCCATCTGATACATCAGTAAAAGAAAAAGATTAACTGTTCGCCGAATGGGAGTTTGATGGCAAAAATCCTAATATTCAGCTTTTGATAATCCGATGCTCTTGGTTGAGCTTTGTTAAGCCTTTTCGCAGTCTGAGGTCGCTCTGGCAAGCTTCAGAAAAGTATGTTTCGTAAAATGTGACCTGCTCCACCAAAATGGGTTCAAAGTCGGCCTGCTATCATATTCAGCTGTGAAAATGACTTTGTTCTAATGGAATTTGGCTTTAAAATGATGTTTCATTTGTCTTGATGTCTCCACCCAATCCAAAGATATGGCACCTCAAACATCGATTATACGAAACATCGAACTTTGAGAAAATTGCATTTGAATTTCCCGCCATCACAATAAAATAACTAGGAAAATCAAGAATGATGCCCAATTTAGATAATTTAAAAGCAGTTTTTGGTTAAAATGGTCTTATATAATCAAAGCAAATTACTTTTGCTAAAATGTGGTACCAACTGCTAAAAATCATCAAAATGTGACCTTTTGACACATTTTGCTAATTTCTGGAAAATACAGATTGCCTACTTTGAACTCATTTTGCTGGAGCAGGTCACAAATGCTATTTTTCTTGGAAGGTGTGTAACAGTTCATGTATTTCCGCCTTTCACTCTGGTCTTTGATAAAAAATCATTAAATGTTAAAAGAAAAGCTGTGTGTCATAAAACAAAATCATTCAAAACTTCAAATATGAGATAAAGACTAACACCACACTCTAAAAACTTTCAGACAAAATTGGTTTTTTAGATTCAAAATGGTTTTTTGAAAAACCAAATTTCAACGCAAAACCAACATGGATTTTTAAAAAAATCCATGTTGGTTTTTTGTCTGAAATTTTTTAGAGTGTAGGACAAAGAATCCAGATTATCATGGCTGTACAAATGGTTGTGCAAAGATGACCACTTGTGTTTATTGCCCCCATTCTCCCATGATCACACGAGGAGAGAAGTATTAGTGTTTTCCTAATCATCATGAAAAAAGCTCCATCAATCAAAGAGTGATAAAATCTGCTGCTAAGTGTGAATAAGTTTTTTGTGTGGTCTTTTTTACTGTGACAAGATAGTGTTTGTTCTGGTGTTCATCACAATGATTATATCATAGACAATATCACAGACATTTAATATCATGGATGATTATATCATCATCTGTGTGACATTACCACTTCTAGAATGAGTCTGAATGACATCATCTGGGCTGCTGACATAGGACTGACTTGTGTGGGAGCAGATGGTCTTCAGCTGAAGAGCTAAACATGCTGTGGTCTGTCACTGAAGTAATTGAAGTCTACTGGCGTATGCTCCTGTGTATGTTGAGGAGAATATATCTGTGACACTTGTAGAGCTCTCAGCTATTGCTCAGGAGTTCAGTCACATTATACACTGTGTACAGTAGCATATAGTAGCACACAGTAGCCCAGTTGTGGTCCAGATGACTTCATTATGTATTTTTGTGAAGACTTGAGGCTTATGTCATTTGTGTCAAAGGAGAAGGCGGAATTAATGGAGCATGAAGAGGTAAGGGAAATTACTTGCTCATTGCCAATTTTTCCTATATATTAAAGTGCATTGTACAGTCACACTGGGTAAATTGCTTTCTTAAGATAGTGATTATTTTTGCAGACTGAAGTTTTATGGTTGTCACCGTGTGGAACTTATTGCAATACTCTGTTGAGAACTTGAGTCATATATCATTCAGGCTGTATTTTCATACTGTAGAAATTGTGCAAACATTATAAATATATGGAGTCTCAAATGGAGATAATAATTAAATTGACTGATTGGAATATTTCGAGAACACTATTTTATTTGACAATTTTGAAAGCTATAGATATATCTGAGCAAGAAGTACCTTTTTGTGGATATTTTCCTTAGGATCTGCATTCTACAGTTACTGTGTAAATTTATTCTGTGACTCTAGCAATTTTTACTGCTCGTCGACTCCAACAAGAACATAATTTTTCTTCGAAATTGGCTCTGATTATTATGCTCCAAATTTTAGTGCTGCAAGACCTATTTAAACAGAATATATCTCAGTCTACTGGCAGTTGAAAGTGTTATTGCTCCTGGGAATATTGAACACATAAGACAACTGCAAAGGTGAGTCAGTAGTGGGAAATCCCCTTCTGATTATACCATATGCTTTGTACATGTATGTGATGGATTGTCAGGAGTTCAATTATTATAAAATTGTTCGGATTGTGATGTGATTATCATCTTGGCGATGATGATTTTGCCTTCATTTGCTCACCTACTGATAATGCGATTAACTTGTAATTTTATACATCATTATCCAATTTATACTTATACATGACACTTTCTTGCTCCGTTTAGTTAGGGTGGAGGGTTGGTCTAGTGGTGGCGTGCTGGACAGCCAATCGCTGGGTCCAGGGTTCAAATCCAGCTCTTGATGGGTCACCTGGGCCTATGTTGGACGGCTGTTCAATCATCCTTCGCCTCATTGCCGTGTCCTCCTCCTGTCCTAATTAGCCTACCAAGTGCATAATTACAGGACGTAAAGTCCCTATCATCCATCCATCCATGCACCGTTTAGTTATGACATCGAAGCCAAATGAAGCAAGTATACTGTTGGTCAGAGGCAATGTCTTGGTTTGAATCCTGGTCCCATCTTATAATTAGCATTCCGCTTGGATGTTGTTCGAATCCACACTTTTTAAGAACAGGGACTGTCTTAGTATAGTAGATTCTCAGCCTTGTCATTCTGTATATGACTATCTAAGTTTTTTTTGTGACTGGTCATATTAGACTCTAATTTAGAGCCCAGATCTAGGTTTCAGACACAAAAAAGGATTGGGTTTTAATTTCTCTATGATTGACTTTTTATCACTGTTCTTTGAAAAGATTAAAAATTATTTTGTCTCTTAAATTTTCTGTCTGTATGTATTTACATTACATTGTGTTTTGAGTGGTCCTAGCTGTGCTCTTTCAGTATTTATCAATATTGTGCACTAGGTATTTTTGGGAATCCCCTCAAGTAATATTCTTAAACATGTCCCACTTTTTAATTTTTCTACAGTTATGTTTGCATGGGCTATACCTTGTACACATAAGGAATATAATGTATATTTGATAGACACGTAGTCCATGTAATGTTAATTGGAAAAAGAAAAAAAAATTGGACAGTCTTTCTCATTTGTAAGAATTTCTAAGAACTATGGTGCTTATTGCTTCAGAAAATTATAACTAACTATTAATCAATTGATACTGCTGATTAATATTAGCATAAAATCATAAATATATCATTTACTGCATTATGTATTGCATATGTTTCCCTCCATTTTGACCTTGTAAATGACCTTATCATTGACTTAGTCGTAGACTAAATCCTTGACCTCAAGAAGACAGCAGTTGCCTCACCTGAGGACATAGTCTTGGACATTTAGTCTGGGTCTGGTGCACCTCTGTTGCCTTCAGGGCACTGTGTAGTACTACTTTAGTAGCTCTCAGTATTTTTTTGCCAGTTAATTCCTCAATCACTAATGTCATTTGTTTGTATTGGATTTGCTTTGTGGAGGCTGCGGAGGACTTTTTGCAACCCTCTCATTGATTAGATTGTTCGGAGAACTGCCACAGGTGCTATTCGCAGCTTCTCTGGAATCTTGTGACATACCGTACTTACTCGAAAAAAGGATTCGCTCTAGTGTTCTTTTGACACTGGCCATGAGAATGCAGAAGTTCTTTATTTAATGAGATTGTTTTATTGATGAGTAAATGTATACTTAAAGAAATTACTATAGACTGTTGCGGATAAATAGGTATACAGACAGAAACCAATTTGGACGTATACATATTGCATTCTCAAAGAGGCGGTGAATGGATAAATGTCTCGTTCTTAATATAAGGACTATGTTGTAATGAAATCCTGAAATTGAGAAGATTGAGGAAGTGTTGAGACACTGCTTGCATTGCCTCCGACAACTTTGGGAAATTGCAAATTGAAAGTTTTGTGATTCTCATTGTTACTCGGATATATGTTTCATCTCTTCATAAGGCAGCAAATAAAATGTCATCCTCGCATGCTGTTGAATCATGATTGTTAAAGATTGTGGTCCGGTGATGACAACTAGCTCAACTTGTTAAGAGTTACCTTGTTACTTGTTCTTCAATTTTGCCATCACAGAGCCTTCAGTATATTATAATTATATATGTCAAAAATCAAATTGAATCTCCGTTTGTAATCTCCAGACTATTGCAGGAGACAAGCCTCAATGTCTCAAGGATACTGTGATAGTCTATGGGATTGTTTGCTGATTTTCACAGTTGTGAATTATTGTCTAGTTTGAATGAGTATCCATGCCAACTGGCTAAGGATGTATTGCTTTCCATCAGTAATAAAATCATGGGTAGGTAAGGTGGCACTGTTGTTGCACTTCCTGTTTGACTGTAACAATGTCTTGAGAAAAGCACGTCTCAAAAAAAGTCAAATTACTATAAATCTGATTGTTGTCAGCAACATAACACCATGCAGAACTCTCTGTGTAGTCATTGTTGGCTATATCTGTGCAAAAGTAGACTTTCAAACTTCTTTGACACTGAATTAATTGGCTTCAAAATTGCCAGGTAAGTTGGCAAAAGTTTTCTGTCTTGACATGGTTTTGGGAGAATTTCAATCTCTTACTAGCATTTTATCGTCTCCAGGGCAATACGTTTAATTTGCCTTCTCCAGGTATATCCCTTGCAATGAAGATTAGTAAATAGGTAGTCCCATGTCGATAAATAGATGTTAAAAACTTAAAATGTCCCAATTAAAATATTTTTTTGGCAAAAAGTGCATGTCTCTGATATATATTCTCATGTTCTGATGGTGTTTCAAGAGGCCCTGTTACAAAATGGCAGGCTGGATTATCTTGTTTAGCATTGTTTGGCATTGACTGTTTGTTATAATCACCTGTTTGGCACCTCAGTTCAACAGATTCCACACTTGAAATGTGATTGCCGCAGCAATAGGTTGTGTGACCATGTAAAATGTTTTAAAAAGTGTCATGTTTGATGTTACTAGCTTGTTATCAAAAGTTACCGTTTTCCTCCTCCAACTTCATGATCTTCGTTCATGATAAAACAGGAAAAGAATGTGGCATTTACACTTTTTTGCAATATTTGCTTTGTTCGTGTATGTTGCAACTATTGTTGCTTTGCAAATTAGTTACGGATGCTGCATGAATGATGCAGATCAACCTCATCCTGTACATGCTGTAATAGATGGGGCTTGATTGGTGTGATTGGTCATGATGGCTGGTGCAGCAAGTTAATGGGAGAACAGGGAGTTTTCTGTCAGGCCAGTTAGAAGGGGCAAAGAGGGATGGACTGGCTTCACCCGTTGCTTTATCCGCTGGCTTCATCCGTCGGCTTCATCCGTTGCAGCCGATTGCATGGGATGGGGAGCCCGCACGCAATGGTCCTTTCCTCTTTGGGATTTAATCAGGGGATTGGATGATGAGCCTGGGGTGCTGTGCAGGGGTGATGGGGATGAGGGGTGATGATGTGATGAAGCTGCTGAGGCAGGGCCAACTGGAAGCACAAGCACTTCTCAATAAGTCCTTGTATAGTACAAACTATGCAGTGCAAATAAAAATGGATACTACAGGGCAGCGTGGTCTCCCCTCTAATTATTGGTGCCTGAAAGGACCGCTGTTGGTGCAATATCCGTACAAAGAACGTTCTTGGTACAACTATACTGTCGTGAATGTGCCATTCAACCAGATCAATGTACAAATGCAAATTGTGATGGTGCCTAGACCTACTTTCCTCATGGCCTTGTGTCTGCTCTCTGGTATATTTCAAATCACGAAGTTTGGCTGGTCAACCTCAAACTTCATCAGTCTAGTCTTATAGGTGGGCTCCATTGTCCATCGTGTTAAAGTAAGATTTTGTATTTGTACTTTGAACGTTTTTCTCATCCTCTCAGTAATGCATAAATCACAACTTCTTTTTAAAACGATTGCGAAAGGGCTGGTTCATTTGGTTTCATGTCTTGAGGCATTTTCCAATGTTTAACGTTTCAGTTCTTTTCAATTTGATATTAGGTGCAGACTAATTTTTAAAGCTGTTGGGTCTTTTGTTTTGTTTCACAACAAAGCCTTTGGTGTGATTACTTAAGCATTCAAAGCCTCCAAAATTTAATGGCGAGGACATCTGTGCTCTTCGAAATGGAAAAGTTAAACTAATAATTCACCCCCTCGCTTCAATAAAAAGGGAGGTTCACCACGCAATATGTAGATGAATGATGGACCTTTCTTTGTGATATTTCAAGCATTCTAAGCCTTATGAAGGCTTTTCTGCTCATGGCATATTATTCCGGCAGCCCCAGGGCTCTGTCCGATAGCGTTCGGAAGCATAAACAACTTGATGAACTGCTCCGAGTATTTTGGTGTCATCGCAATCAGTTAGACATGTAGACATGATCGGACGAAACAACTGACATTTTTGTGAAAACACTGCAGTATTTGCAGAGGCAGGACCTGATTGCAGAATTTAATTTGTTCTCATTTGCAAATTGCGTTTGGCCCTGGAGTTCGGGTGACATGGTAATTCCAGATTTGTTTCTCATCGCTTCCTCCAGTGATTGGGTGTCCTTGCTGCAAAACAATGTCGTTAGATTCAAATTATTGCCAACAGCATCAAGTTCTACCAATGCGTATAGACCTGCTAGAGGATTGTTTTATCCTGCTAGGTTGGGGAGTGTTGGTCTGGTGGTAGCGTGCTAGACTGCCAATCGCTGGATCCAGGGTTTGAATCCAGCGGTTGCATGCCGTGTCACCTGGGCCTATGTTGGATGGCTGTTTCAATCATCCTTCGCCTCATTGCCGTGTCCTTGTCCTGTCCTAATTAGCCAACCAAGTGCATTAATACGGAATGTAAATTCGCAAACATCTATCCATCCATCTACTAATGAGTATAGACCTGCTAGAGGATTACTTTATCCTGACAGGAAGTTAGGTTTTTGATTAGGATGGGTAGACCTTTGGGTATTATGTCAGGGACTCCGGGCAACTCATATTCAGTCAGTATTCATAAGTAGTCGGGTTAAATTGTTAACTAGATTATCCTTGTTTTGAAGTAAGTGCAGACTAGCAGGGGCACAAAACTGATTTTGATGTCGGTTGATGTATTGTCTTCATTATGCCAAGGAGAGTGGCGTCAACTGTGTTCTTTGGGCTGGTTGGCAAGTTCTCCATTATGTCAAGGACTCAAGGTTTTGCCTTAAATTTCCAGGCATCTGAGACAGTCCAGGTTCTTGTATGATGCCAGGGTTTCACTGCATGGGAGGTGGGATTTGGACATCTTGGGCTCAGTGTGATTGACTACCTCAGGTACTTGTGGACTTCACTTATCTCTAGGCTAGGAAGTCCAGTTCCCTCTGGGGCCAATCTCTTTCTTCCCTTGCATCTCATCTGGCAGGTTTCTATACCTTGCTTAGTATGTTGTCGACTCTTTCCACACTATTTTGCTGGCCTCAGTTGTATACTCCACTGATAAAGACTTGCTTGTGAGTTCTTACTAGACCTGCCACAGTGGACACTATAGGTCATGTGGAATTGTTATATTTTGTCTCAGGTGTATCCGGGTATTTCCACAATTCCATAAAGGTTGGAAATCTGCAAGTTATACTTTGTCTCAACCGCACGATTGTGGTTCTAAGACATATTTTCTGTAACCAGTAAAATGAGTACAGCTCAACTGAATGAGGTGCTCTGAGGTAAAACTGAAAACCAACCTGTCAACTTCAAAAAAAGAACCGTTGGGTTTTAATCCAAATTAAGTTGCCTGGTTTGAGGTAGAATTTCAATTTCCTTTCTCAGGAAAGAGTATTTAAGCCTGTAAAGGTAATCCTGATTGTTCCTCTACTTGCCAAAGCCTTAGCACTGAGTATCCTTCTGCTACAAAGCTTTGTTTCTGCTGAGTTGAGATGATTTGTCCGCCACCATCTGCACATTTCTACTTGGGCCTTTTGTTTCAATATCGGTGCTTAATCTCAGCCTCTTTGCCTGCTCCGTCTCCACACTGCGATATTTTCTCTAAAAGCTCATTTTCTTCACAGCTCCTTTTTATTCACAGCTCATTTTTAACCGGCAGGTTAATAGAGGAGGGCTTAAGTGAAATGGGACTCTTGTCCACTTGTCCACTCGTCCATGTGTCAACTTGTCCACTTGTCCACTTTCCTTGCCCCTCTGAACACAGTGCTGCAACCCAGTGAGCAATGGGGGCCAATGACAGATATGGACCTGCCCATTATGAATGGGGGATTCAGTTAGCTGTAAGGGGTTACCATGGTTACAGGTGCAATGAACAGCTGCAGCCAGCAGTGGGCCTGTGAGCCTCATTGGAGAAGTTGCCCCTGTGTCAGGATTGCTTATAATTCCAAGGCACTGTGAGAGTCAAACCATTTAAGTACTTGCATTTTAAAATAATTGTTCATGCCTAGATGAAGCATGGTTGCTCAGTGGATCATTATGTTTATAACACTTGGCATTGTCTACTTCTTCACCAGCTTTCTGTACAGTGCTATGATGTAGTTATGTACCATTGCCAAATTATTCCTGAAAGCAATGTCTATCAACACCCATCCACTAAACTCCCCCAAGAGACCAGGGCCTTCCTCAGTGCATTTCTCATCCTGACAGTATACTTTGACAAACTTTATCATTACAGCCAGTAAATTTGATATGCATAAAATGAGTGTTGCTTCCCACAGATTTTGGCACTCTGTGACTGTGAGTCATAATAACTGATGAAGTGTCATCTTCCCAAATTTAACATCCATGAGAAACATAGAGGCTGTTTGATTAGTCATGATGAATAGAAGGCTATTTGATTTGTCATGTGACTGATCTTAAGAGTAAAATTATCGTGACAAATCATCAATATGATGATTCACGAAGTGCCATTTTCACAGTGCAACAGCCCACTCTGTTTGGATATCAGTTTTACAGACTGTAAACTAAAGTGGTGTTTTAATTGTAGTCTGCAGAAAAGGTTGCAAAAAGACGCTTGACACCACTAATAAACGGGCCTGTAAAAATTCTGGCGGTCCTGTAAACCAGTTTTTACCGGCCCACATGCCTTGTGAAAGGTCAGAGCGAGTTTTAAGGCTGTTAGTATTTCACTTGGATTTATGAAATTTGGTGTAGGGATTCACTTTAGGGTCTCCGTCAAAATCTTTTGGAAAAACCCAAGATGGCTGCCAAAATGGCCGCCATATTTTGAATTGCCCACTGTGACCTTAGTATTTCCTTAGATTTATGATACTTGGTACAGGGATTCACTTAGGGGTTCCCTTAAAAAAATTTGGAAAAATCCAAGATGGCTGCCAAAATGGCCACCATATTTTAAAATACCCACTGTGACTTTGGTATTTCAGTTACATTTATGAACCTTGGTACAGGGATTTACTTAGGCCTATATTAGGGGTTCCCCTCAAAATTTTTGGAAAAATCCAAGGTGGCTGCCAAAATGGATGTTCTGAATTGCCCACTGTGACTTTAGTATTTCACTTAGATTTATGCAATTTGGTATAGGGATTCACTTAGGGGTTCCCCTCAGAAATTTTTGGAAAAATCCAAGATGGCTGCCAAAATGGCCACCATATTTTGAATTGCTCACATTGACTTTAGTATTTCACCTAGATTTATGCAATTTGGTATAGGGGTTCACTTTGAATTGCCCACTGCGACTTTATTATTTGGTTTGGGGATTTGCTTAGGAGTTCCCTCATAAATTATGAGAAAATTTCCAAGATGGCTGCCGAAATGGACACCATATTTGGAAGTGCCCACTGTGACTTAAGTAGTTCACTTACAATTCTGAAATATGGTATAGGCATTTGCTAAGAGGTTCCCCACAAAGTTTTTATGGCTTGCAGCAAACACTATCAGTCTGGCAATAACTGCTTAATACAAAACAATCCACGTAGTAATATATAAATCCCCCTGTTCATGATTTCAATCCCGAATATATAATCACCAAAGGCCGGTTTTGAATCCATGGATTCTTGTTCATAGGTTTTCATAGCTTCTGTGTGACGCAAAGGCAAAATTGTCTCCTAATCAACTGGCGCTGTGATTGAATCCTTTAACGAGAAAAGTTCATGAACGATCTTGCTCGCTATTGAGGCATCATTAGGGAAAGACGATGGGCCGTCTTTTACTTTCTTCTTAAAGTCTCATCGTTTTCTTGCTATGATTACCCCGATGTCTTAAAAGGAGTCTGTGGAGCTTTGGCAACTACCAGAGTGGGACTCTATGAAGGTATTCTTGGGAGGAGCTTAGATTGTTGCAATTAGCAATCTTGTGCAGATTGGCTGTGGAATCTGTAAGGCGCTTAACCGCTGTACTGCATCCATTAATGTCTTGAGGAGGCAAAGACCCTCGGGGCTTATATGAATGTGTGTCTCATTAATGTTGTGCTTAGGAATGTTGCCACTTGTCATAGGATTTTCCCAATGCCTCCAGATGGAATAAGGCTGCAGCCTCAGGAGACCCCATCATACTAAATACTGTCTGGGAAATAATGCCAATATGCTGTAGCAATGCTGTAGCAATATGCTTGGATGACAACTCATTCCATGCTCTTGATTAGGTGACCTGAAAACCTACATTAGATATGAATGTGCTTGGGTTTTCGTGTTGATATATTATGTCGTTGTAAATGGTTGTATTCTGTGCTGCCCAGATCTTAAGGTTGTGGATTGAACCAAGAATGGATTGTGCACATATAGTGCACAATTTTATGTAATTATTCAATTCTATGTCATGACCATTTCTAAAAATATTTATTGCTGCTTTGTCATTGCTGTAGGCCTAATAAACTATGTCTTCCAGTTGGTATGACTCAGTAAATGGTATGTATTTATATATACAGTGTATGGTTTGATTCTAAATATGTGATATAAAAGATGCCCAAATATCTTGGATTTTCAAGTATTTGTCCATTTTGGTAAGGAACACTTTGCTTTGCTTAATGGTGGGCTTGGTGACAAACCAATTTTGCAAGTTTTCCGAAAGAAGCTTGCGATAACGTTACCATATGTCTTAAAATGGTGTAAATGACAAAGATATGAACATTGCCACAGCAAAAAAAGCGTATTATTGCTGTTATGTATATGTATAAGAAAGGAGTGAATATATTTAGACATTTCTTTCGTCAATTAGTAGCGACTGTGTTGCTCTTTTGTGCCTTGATGCAGGAATCGAAGAGGTGCGCTCCCAAAATAAAGCCGAGCAGTCATATCTTTGCTAAGGCTTGATGTCTTTACTTTCTATGTTATCACAGAAATTATAGGTGGCTGCTTCAAGACTGTAAAGGTCTGCTCACTTAGTACTTATGCGAAATTGAAAAAGCTTCTACAAAATTAAGTGATTGACGTTGTCTTGATAGATATATTAATATTATGTATGCACCTTATGCACCCTTATTATTCCAGAAATTGTAAGCTTAATATTATGCATAATTGAAAAAAAGCTACTCAAATATTGAATGATTGGCATTGTCTCAGGAGAAATCTACATGCGCCTTATGCATCCATACTTGTTAAGAGGATATGTTAAAGGAAGAAGCCTTTGCAATATCATTCCATCTATTCTTTTTTGAGGCAGCCAAGAGTGGGTCTTGCAAACAGTCCTGTGGAGGTTAGCAATCTTGCTGCAGTATGCATAATCAACTAATGGAATATGAGTGAGCAAGAAGCCCTGTCTGTGTTGTAAGTGTGGTGATATTGCTGGGGAAAAGCTACTGATGATGATGGCCCAATATATTACCTTATATTGAAAGTGCCTCCCTCTGCTTTTCACATTCTCACTGTGGGGCTGCTTGGAACCCTTCCATGAAAAATTGATGCCCTCCCCATGAAGACAAATTGTCCACATGAAACAGCAGGGATTGCAAAGGACTACAGACCCATTCCTCTTCTGGTTTGTGAATAACTTTTAACTATTTTGCATCAGCTTATTGCCTGACAAATTGCACTTTAATGCCACCAAGGTTGGTAGGCCTGTTAGTCCATAAAATTAGAATAGATTATGGCTATTATTCCTGGGTGGCATAGATGAGGTTAGAGTGATACATTGTCCATTGAAATTAATTTACTTGATGGATAATTTCAATTAATACTCCCATATCACTAAATTTTGATGTTCTTATTTCAATTACACCCCGTGTGATTCTGGCTTAATAGATTCTCATTAAGAAATAGTGTGTATTCTTACTGCATAGATTGTACTCTGCATTATTCTCTCTTCCAGTCTGTGTCTAAGCTAGTATGGTATTATTCTGTTAGCTGATAACTTGCAAATTCCCTTTGACATTGTCAAGATATTCAGTGACCTATGGCTATTCGTTTTATTGCCTTCAGTGGCATTGCCACACAGAACTTCTCTTCCAAGTTGCTGTACTATGGCAATGCTGCATGGTTTATGTGTCTGACTTCTGCATAGGTCTTTCTTACATCTGTGAGAAAAGATGCTATTCTTCAACTATACCTTATAGAAAGCATGAAAGGAAGTCGAATTTCTTTGGCATATGACTGATACTTCTTTCTTACAAGCATTTTCAGTCGCGCCATTCAATGTGGTGCCTTATTTTTTTTTTTTGAGCAGTTGCTATACCGAAAGCTTTGTGTAAACTTGTGTGCTGTGCGTGTGATCTGATTGATATTATTTTCTTCTATTTAATTTACATGGCACTAGCAGAAGTAATACTGAAGTAAGGAAAATACTGATTTCACATTTTGAGATTTTAGTGACATACTAGAAATTTACTTTTGATCTCTTTGCATGAAGCACAAAACAAAGTGACGAAATGTGTCCGGATAATTTTCAATGAATGGTGAATGTCTTTTTCCCTTGTAGTATCCTGTGTTTTTAAATTAGTGGTCCATTTTATATTCCTCACTCTTTGTCCCATTGCTATTTGCTACTTCGTTAAATGTAGCCGTTTGGTATTTAAGTACTTTCATGCCTTGTACAGAAAGAGCAATGTAAAGAGGTGGATTACATCTGCAAGCCTTAATGGAATAGCATTTGGAGTAATTAGGTCAATGTGGTATTTAATGTTGTGTAGTTTGAGGTGACAAAAAAGAAGGAAGTTTTAGTTGAGGTTTTAGAAGTTCAGTTTGCTGAACTTTCTGTTTGTTTCACTTCAGTTTCCTGAAAGGAATGTTGTCATTCAGCTGCCTGTACAGTGAAGTTATGTTGGAGTTTACTGAAAAGCTTAACGAAATTTCGATTGTTTGCAACAGCATCTCTTACAACGTTGGTGCGTATAGATCAACATTTCATCTATAACATTTTGGATTTTGTCAGATTTTGATGTTGTGACAAATTTCATTCAGTGTTTATCACACCCTTGTGGTTTTATGTCTCCTTCAAGTCTCCAGCTGGTCCATTAATACTATTGCTGTTTGGTGGTTATGTGATAATTCTAGATCTTTTTTGTGATGGCTAATACGATTCTTAATCAAGCCAATATGGAGCACTCCTAATGCTTCAAATGCTGGTTGCTGTGGAAAAAGAATGTCTCACACACCTCCAAAGTTGCCTTATAAGGGTTTCCTGGCAGTTGTAGAAGCCTTCAGAAAAGCCTGTATAGTTTCTTTCTTGGTCTAAAAATAATTAAGGCTACTAAGGTTTTATTGCTGAAACATAGTATCATTTACTATGATAGTACTCTGTCTTAGGACCAGAAAAATGTGAATGTCCTGGACTGGACAGTGATGAAACAGCTTGCCGAGATATATGTACTCATGTTCTTCCTTCGTTGATTTCCAGACATTTTAGAAAGCTCTTACTTACGCTTTTTGAGATATGAGGAAGCTACTTTTAAGGTAAGCCGCTGCGCTTCAGAGCAACTTTAGCATGTAAGATGACCACTTACGAGGAACAGTTATCGAGCTGCTCCGGCTTCTGGGAGGCTGCAGCTTGCCATCACTCAGAATGACAGGCAGCTCAGTTTCTGCTGCAAGTTCTATTGGACAGGCTAGAGTTACTGCCAAGCAAGGAACACCAGTCATTTATCTGGCTCAATCTGCAGCCATATTGCAGCCTAGTCTACCCCACCATCATGGCCCCTGCTCCATTCAGGGGGGTAGGGGTACCTCATGCTCTTACTTCCCTCTCTTACCCATTTACAAGTACTCCGCGCGGTGTTGAATGGCCTGTAAGTACACACGAAAACTTCTCGTAAACTCCATATGGAAATTGATTATTTCTCCCCAAGTGCCTTTGTATGCCTCTGTGCAACTTGTTTGCTTTTTCCTTGCTGGTCTCCCATGCATAATTTGCAACAGTTTGGTAATAAGACTATCTGCATGGTTTACAGCATGGGTGTTTAGTACTGTTTGCACACCATGTGTGCTAGTATGTTGTTGCTCAACTTTATTTTCTGACTTGCAGTATGGCTATATAGTTACTGCTTACTATGAAACATCATTTTAAATTTCATTACTCTGTCTGAGCTTGCAATCCTTGCATTGTATCTAATCATCATAGAATAATGGTAGAATGGTACTTGCATGCCAGGTCCATGTTATATTGCCTGAAATGTGATGCTTTGCTGCTGCTATTATCTTCTTCTTTGTATGCAGTTAGCATGTATTTTAATTTTAAAATGACATCATGCCCTCTGCTAATAGAGCAATGTAAAGAGGCGGATTACTTCTCTAAGCCTTAATGGAATAGCGTAAGGAGTAATTAGGTCTATGTAGTGTTAGATGTTGTGTAGATTTGAAATGAGAAAAAAGAAGAAAGTTTTAGTTGAGGTAATAGAAGTTCACAGTTTGCTGAGCTTTTGTTTTATTCTACTTTATGTTTCATGAAAGGAAGGTGGAAGGTTTAATTTGCCTTTGAAGTGAGGCTATGCTGGAGATTTTTTTTAGTTTGATGAAATTTTGAATGTTCGCAATAACAGCTCTTTTGCAATATAACATATATCGCAACTACAGCTCTTTTACAACATACTATATATAATATATATATAATATGTATGCGTGTATGACAAGAAACCTAGAAAAGAGTTTGCTGTTCTTACGAGGAACCAATATATGTGGGGTTATTTGGTTCTTGCCAATCTTGGTTGAGATTCTTGACATCTATGGCTGCCATGTACTGCTATGCATAAGCCCTATCAATCAATGATTCCCATTGCTCAGTCACGGCCGTCCACTTAATTTGCTCATGTCATCACAGGGCATTGGAGAAAGGAGATAGATTGGTGCAGCCGATCAGTTGACCCGGAGTTATTGGACATCGGTCAGCGTGATAAAAGCAAATATCTTTTGATCGGTGGCGATTAGATTGCTTTTGAGGCCGACTCTCTGCGGAGAGATTGAGACGCGGCCAAACGGCAAGTAGTAAGCAGCACTAAAGGGAGAGAAACTGTGATAAAAAGCCTTCGGAATCAGAACTGATGTCGTGGCTGATTTAAAGGCTGCTGGGCTTTATGCTTTTTGCTAGTGATGCCTTTGGTGATGTGACTGAAGGAAGCTGAAGGAAGCTGCTGATTCAGTGCTGAAGATGTGGAGGATGGCATTACTAAAGAATATTGGAAGCAATGCCATCTGTGAGGGAAGATACAGTGCCCTTGCAATGCTTGCATGCATGTTCTTCCTCTTGGCTGCTTATAAGTAGACAGCAGGACAGAGCAGGTGCTTCAAAGAAGCCATACAGCATTCATCTGATAGCTGACTAATGTGTAACTTTCTATGTGCAAGAATGTCAGCCCTGAACCTTCCTGAATTAATGCATGCAGCAGCTCCACTTAATGGCCCTCTTTAAGCACTTATTAAGCGCTGTTTAAGAGCCATTTTTATTAGAAAGCAGAAGTTACTGGAGAAAGCTGAGTAATCTGAAATGAAATCAAGGTTCGTCTGCAGTGGGACTTGAAGAAGGGAGCGATTTTTGATTAGATTCTAATCTAAATATGACGTGAGGACATCAACAATGTTCTCAGAATGCTCCCGAGTTCACCGCTCTGACTGAGCTTGACTGGTGCTAAGAAATGCAGGAAACTGGAAAGAGGAATTCTGCAGTGTGGAAGGCCTTCCTTGTGAAGCTTGTGAAAGAAGCAGGTGCTTTTTGATGCCACTATATGAAAGGATAAATCTAAATCTAGGTAGTACGAGGATATAGGGATATATAAGGCACGGCGGAGGCAATGCCGTATCTGGTATTCATGGCGGTTTTAATGTTGCATTAGCCTTGTTCTGGTGGACAGCGGTTGACAGCTGGGGAACTGCTTTGCCACCGGCTTTGCCAGAGCGGTCTACGGTGTGAGGCAGGGATTTCCTGTGTGCCCTGCTTTGTGGCTGTCATCTCACTTCACTTAACACTGACAGTTATTTGACCCCCGGGCATTGTGGCGTCCAGTGTATTGAAGGACTTCATGGAGCATCAGGACAGAAGCAGTGATGGGGTTGCCATAAAGTGCCACTTTAAGTCTGGCATGCATTGCTAAGCTTTAGAGGCCCCTGCATTTGAATGGACTTTATCAGGTGGTGCCAGTCGAAAGCCTTGCTGGATGCCGGTGGATGGAGCCAAGATTGTGAAGCATTGTGCTCTGAGGAGTCGGTGAGGACAGAGGAAATGGACTGGGAAGCATCAGATGGGACAGTATCGATGCCATTGGTGGGTGCTATTGTGCCAATGAGTGATGTTCCACTGCAGTCGAAGTTGTTTTAAGTGAATTCAACCTAAGTTTAGCGAAGGCGTTAAAGGTATCTATTTATATCGCATGTGTTAAATAAGGAAACCTTCCAGCATTGCGCAAGTGGTACATCAAATATAAGGTTGAGCGTAGGTAGAGAATCTTGAGATGGTCGTTAGATGTTCTAGAGGGTGTAAGTGAATAAGCAATGGCAGAGGAATACGGAAGGAGGGAGACCCGGGGAGTACAAAGAGGGTGGGGTTCCGCACTTGACTAAGCAGTCGATAGGGCAGTGTAGGAGGAGTCTAGGAGGAGTCCATCCTTTAGCTTTGAACAGGGAGCAGTGGAGAGGGAGGCACCGGGGAGTCAAGCAGATCAATTAGTGGCCAGCCTGGCTCATGATGAGAACCAGCAAACTGGAATAGCAAGCATAGCAAGCAATCATCTGACTGCACACGATGTGCTGCTGCTATAGATCCTCAACCTCGGGGACCCCGTAGGTCCTCGCCCGCCTCTGTTCTGCATGCCAGGACCCTGGTCCTAGTGCCCAATCAATACCGGACCCACTTATAGGTAGGCAACCTGCTCTTATGTAGATTGAATCTAGAGAAATCTAACTGCCCTCGTACCGCTCACCTCCGAACAGGTTAGGAACATCAAGAGGTAGCGGAGTCTCCGAGACTGGAGCTCTCGAAAAACACTCTTGGCCATCTTTAATTTGCAAGGTCTTACATTAAGGGCCTTTAAAGTATCTCTCAAGAGGCAAGTTAGCCATGAATTATATGTGGCCCATTTTAAAGCAGTCCTTTGTGCTCTCTCTATTATGCTGGAGGAAGAGGTCTGAGCTTTGATGATCAGAAAAGTGTTTTTAAATGCTCTCTCTGTCTGTCTCTTTATTACTAGCAACTCTTTGCCAAACAACTTCATATCTCTGATAGTGCTTCAAGATCTCTTGTGATATCTGCAGTGGTATGTTATAACTACTTGGAGACAAGAATGAGTGTATCATTGGGATATCTCCAATGTATATGGCAGAGAAAAAACTGTTTAGGAGAATAAATTTTAATTTTGAAATAAAGGCTGATTGTGTCGTCTGACTATACTTACAATTGGCAAAAAGCAAACATACTTAGTTGTGTGCAACATATTCATAATGAAATAAATATGTTGCTGTGTACAATCCTATTCAGTCTATGCTCATAAAAAGTGTCTGGCCTAAAAACTGAACCTGGGACCAAGAGGAGAAGGTGAATGGTCTGCAAAATTTGAAGCAAATGTCAGAATCGATTGGTAGGCCCATGGTATCATGTCATTGTGTCTTGCACTAAACATGAACATGTCAATAAGTGCAATGGAAGTTGTATGATGATTAGCCAGCAGAAGCTTAAATGTCAGTTTGGAGGTGTGTTCAGAATTATTACAACTATTGGCTTGTAGCTTGTATTAGCAGTTGGCACTAGTAGTTACTATGCATTTTAGTATTGCAGCAGCTTTCAGTTCTCTACCACTTGGTTCTACTTGAAGTTTTGTGATGCCGTTCAGGAGACTAAAAGCTTCTCACATAGAAAAGAGGATTTTACTGCAGGATGAGTTTGATGAACCAGACACACAGGTGTTCACTTAGCTTCTCTTGGTGTTAAGATGGTTTAAGATGCTTGCAGGCTAAGTTGTAGGGTTAATGGTCAGAGCAGCAGGCTGGGCATTTCAGTAGAGATGTCCGAGTGGATTCTTTAGCACCGTACTTACAGCTAAACTTCTGTATTTGCTTCAATTATTCATTTTGTCTGTTGTTTCACTGGAAACTATTAATATTTTCCAGGAACTGGGAACAGTAAGTCTGATTTGTACGTTGACGTATGCCATCATTTATATTTTTGCAGTTTGAGCTCATCTCTACACAGTCATACTGCTCCAATACATGCCAGTGTCAGTGTGCTGTATAGTATGGGACTGCAAACTTGACACACCAGATTACAGTCTCAATTAAAAGTTTGCCACCTTGTGTCACCAAAAATAACTCACTTGACTTGAGACTTTTTGAATGAGCCATCTGCAGAGAAGAGCATACCCCTATGAGGCATTATCACCCAGAGAACAAATTGTTCATACACCCCTATTGTCTCTTATTTGTCTGTGTGTTTGGTATTTGTTAGCCAATTAACCACAATTGACACAAGCAGTAGCCAATTTCATGCTGGAGTGCTTGTGTGAAATGCAATTAGTCCTATGTCAATTGCAATCAGGGCAGTTGACACATTGAGTATGTGCAGGGTTAGATGCTCTCTAATGATCTGACCTGCAATTACTGCTGTTGGCACTTCTATTCTTCTGATGTTTTGTCAACATCTTCCATGTGGGATATCTGTTAGGAGTGAAAGTGTTGCTACTGTTGGTCTTGATATTAATGTAATGATTGAAGCTCTGTGGTATACTAGAATTATACTGTTCCTTTTCCCTTTTCATCTCTGAAGGTGTCACACATGTGTTAACTTCTCTTGTAATAACCATATGTTATATTTTCTTGCAGGCTACACAGTTGGCATCAGTTACTGCTCAGAAGACCAAGGAAATAGGAGCCACTGTCAATGATAAGGTGAGAAGTGCATTACATACAATTAGTAAACACTATAGTACATTTTATTTTAAGAATTTTTAGTAAGTAAAATACTGTGTATATCTGCCTTTATGATACTATAGTTTCTGCTTTGGGAAGGATTATGTACTCAGATTCTATGTTGTTCTGTGGTTCATGTTGTGAATATTCTTTGTTAAAATTTAAATTGTCATTTGTGGTAGTAGTAATTTGTATGTGGTGATAGGCCTGGTGAATTTTGGTTGGGACACATTCTCCTTTTGGTTGTAGAACGGTTTAGGATAGTTATTGTTGGTGAATATGTACGTTTTTGTTGTAATCCTCTAAATATTTAAGCAGAAGAAAGTTACTTGAATTTAAAGCCAGAAGAGGATGACAACATTTTAAAAGTTCTTTTGTCAACTGATGATTTATCCTGCATAGAAATAATGCTGTTTTAAATATTAATCAGTTTTATTTGGCTGGCAAACAGCAATGAAAAATATTTTCAAAAGAATCTATCTAAAAAGAAGCTGTCTTGAATTGGTTTTCCATCAAACTTCTTCCTTCTGCACATTCAGATTTCAGCAGCTTGAAAAATCCAATAACAGGACATTTATAAGCTTCAATCTATCTTCAACATTGCTAGGTTTTCCATTCTGCTTATGTATTATGGGGATGACAAATGTATTTTGTTTGGATTTTTGTTTTCATTTGGGTGACATTGTTGTGTAATTCAGGTTAAAGACCAACAGCTTATGGAAAGCTTCTCTGCTGGATTGACAGACATGACAGCTAAAGTGAGTCTTACGTTAAGGGGATGTAGAGGTTTTGAACTCACAACTACTAACCAGTTTTAAATGTTTCAGCATTGCTACTTACAGATTATCAATTAAACATTGTTTTAATGTAACACCGTGTTTGATTAATGAAATTGAATGCCCGGACATGAAATACCAAAGTCAAGACACCATCCCCAATTTGTTCCCATTACAACCTAATGGCTTGAATTGTGATGTAATTTGATTTTATATCTGTTTTAATCTTAACTGCTCTTTGTGGATTAAATTGTTTTGAACAAATACCATGAATATTCAATGCAATTACAAGATGGTGTGTTCTCCAGCTATCTTTGAAAATTATGTTTGATTGTTGCATCGTTTTGTTTGCATTTTCCTTGCATATTTACCAATGGCTGTAAATATTTTGAATTTGAGGAAATCAGTCCATGGAAATGTAATTTAATATTCAGATTTTGCGCATTTCTCTTCTCTTTTAAAACTGGTTGGTACAATAGTCAAAATCGCTATATGACAGGGATTACAAAGACTAGCGCTTTATGAATTGTTGCTCAATGGTGACAAGTTATACATATTTCTAACTTAAACTTTTGATAAGTTTAAGCATCTTTCTTACTTTTCAATGTTAAGTTGTCCTAATTACCCTGAAATTAAAGTGAAACAGAAGCATTTTATGAGTTCCAGAACATTGATACATTGGATCAATTTGACTTATATCATTTCATTATTACTGTAGTATTTTCTTTCTGCTCGAACTAAAGTTTCAAGTTTATAAAATATTTATATCGTGCGATTCCTGTCTCTGTATTTGACTGTTTGAGCATCTGCATCGTTTAGCATTGCTCAGCTTTGCAGCCTTTGCCCGTTTTGTATTCTCTGTGATAAACAATTTAAGCTGGTGCACTTGTTGCTGGCTGTTGTGATAAACCATAAGGCCTTTGTGACTGCACTTTTTGCTCTGATAAAGCTACACTGGGAATACTAATGCCCTCGGACGACTGAACTTTTTGTCAGAGCTTAGCCATCTGCGTTTGGAAGCCCACAATACCCTCGATGCTGTAATCCTAAATAGCTTTGTTTTCTGTAAGCCAACGTCATGTGTAATTATAATCAAGCTCTTTCGGATCAGTGATTTGCCAGTGTTCTCTTTGTTCAACATCTGACTCATTTTGATCTGATTGGATATTATTGTGTGGCGAAAATTGTCTCAGGATTTTAATCAAACTTTGTAAGGGACATACCGAACATACGTGTCATACAGGCGCCAGCCGCAGGACTCATTGATTGATCGCTGAGCAGAAATAGTCTTGTGGTAAGGTTTTTGCAATGTTAATGGCCTTAGCCTAGAACTATTGTCAAATGAAGTTGATGTTGAATGTCTCATTGCAATGTTTGTGTTTTGCTGTAATCTGCATGCTTAACAAATGAGGAACCTCAATTAAGATGGTTTTGATGGATGGCAGTACTGCTCAATGTCTTCCACCAAGTACTGTTCAATGTCTCGTGTCCTTCGTCCATTGATCTCCCATATATATCATCTTCATTATCTTGGCTCATCTGAGTTGAAGAATTGAGACTCTCGGAGAGTGTTTATTCTGGGTGTACGGTGTGCAGTGACAGGAGGAAGAGGACAATGTGGCGACAAACCGATATCCCGATTGCAGCTCGGTCACCCTTGGTCATCCTCGGCTGTCCTTGGTTATCCGTTCTTGCAGTTGACCTGGATGTCCCTGGGTGCCCACCGTGTCCCTTAGTGTCCCTGGGTGTCCCCGGTTTGCCTTTGGCCAGGCTCATTTGGGCATCCATGATGTCAGTCCCGAGACGATGCCAATTTGGTTGGTCCGCAGAACTCCAGGGGAGCTGTAGTGTTTTTGTGTCGACTTTGATGCAGCGATGAGGTCGGTCCGGGGTCACCCTTACAAGGCCAGTCCGGGCTTCATCTGCCTCGCTTCATTTGCCGCTTTGTTCTCCCATTGCCAATGATGCTGCCAATGATGCCCTGGCTTATTTTACACCCTGTAAATCTCAACCGACTCATAATGCTGCTCCTTGAATAATGGCTTCTCCTCTGCTCGTGATAAAGCGGCATTACCTCGCTTTACCCGCTCCAATGCTGCAGGAATCAGATCTTTCTTCTCGTTATTTGCCTCTGATTTTTGGTCACTAAATCTGGTGCTGATAGAGTCATGACTAATGTTACAGACTTGGAGATTGCAGAACAATTGATCTTTATCATGCAAATGTGAAATGACTGTGAAAATGTGTATGTTGATGACCTAGCTATTTATAATCATTTATACAATTTGTACAATACAGCATTGATACTTCTCCTATTCTATCTATTTATGCTTCAGTGCCTGTATTGATTGAATGTGCTCTACAATCTCTTGCCTAGTGTGGGATATATATACTTAGGAAATCATTTCGGAAGGAGCCTCCTCTAACATGTAAGATATTGCTAAATGGAGTGAATGGAGTGAAGTGAATGTTTGCAGGGAGAGTGTCTGTCTTGTGTCTCCGATGGAGAAGTTGAACCTTTACCCCACCGTTCATTGTTTGACTAAGATAAGGCTCCTTCG
Organism: Platynereis dumerilii; assembly: GCA_026936325.1. NCBI lineage: Eukaryota > Metazoa > Annelida > Polychaeta > Phyllodocida > Nereididae > Platynereis > Platynereis dumerilii. The sequence goes on along the minus strand of JAPTHN010000001.1, from coordinate 108,040,569 downwards.
CTCCATATGATCGCTCATCTGGTAATTAGCAAAAAGTGGCATATTGGTGGGTGATTAATGCTCCCGGCTGCGAGGACTGTATTGCATGTCAAATTATACTGCGAGAACATTTGTCGGAGCGATCTCTGCATTAATTGTAGCATGTTCGATACACGATATGGGAAATTTCTCCTAAATTAAGTGCTTCGCCATTTGATAGATCTTTGCAAGACTGTATTCGTACGAGTCGGCTGACTTTGGAAAATGTTGGAAGGAGAACTGAAGCCTAAAGAAGAATACTAGGAGGATACCAGTGAATAGGGGGAGGATTCTCTGCTTCTTATTCACCTCTTGTGTCTGTGCGCTGCTACTGAAGGCTGATTCGCCATGACTTGGAAGCACCTCTTTTGTGCCAAGCGGCCACAAATTGTCTGGCATTTAATCTCATTCTGGTGCTCCCGGCATGACTGCCAGCTCAATAACGCAATAGCTGCAATATGCTAGACTTAAGATTTGCGGGCTGAAGACTTCCTAAATGCTTCCTGGTATTTATAGGCATGTTCATGTAATCCTTTTTAGTTGGCTCTCCTGTTTTCCAGCCTTCTTTCACGGCTGCATGTCTGCACAACTGCAGAAGGTTTCATTTTCAGGGCTCAAAATGTCGTTAAACAGCTCGCAAGTTTGCATATCCTCTAACATCCCTGAGTTATTCCTGTGTATAGATGTACAATTGCATTTGAAATGACTTGCCGTGTTCAAAGGCCTTTATGAAATTCGAAGGTATTGAAACCTTATCTGATTATTCTTGAATATATATATATATATATATATAACAACATATCCAATGCCTTGTCATCATTTTGCTTGATTTCAAATATTAAAACTGAGTCTTTCAGTCCTTTACTTTCCTATTAATACTGGGATAATAGTTGCAAAGTTTCTACAAGCATGTTGTTGAAATAGTGGATTAAAGAAGTATATCTGGAAACTGCCAACTTCCACTTTGAAAAATTGTAATTATTGGTTTTCTCTCTAATTGAGGAGTCTGGGAAGTCCGTTAAGTAAGATATCATCTTGTGAGTTTATTAGCGACTGTCTTTTCAAGTCGTTTGTCGGCTGTAATCCTCTGTAGTTTGAAATTAACTTCTTCAGATGTGTTTAGAGAGATTCCTCCCCTGTTGCCTTTTATTTTCTCTTGCTCTGTGATCTGAGTGAATCAAGTGAGTTGTGTCCTTGGCAGCACTCTGTTTCGGTTCTTCGACAGTAGTCCATTTCAGCACTGTTTGCAGCACTGTGTTTGCCTTCGCCTGCATCTGACTCCAGGAGCTCTCCAGGGGCCTGCCCTGCCAATCAGTTGTTCAAACAGGAAATGACTGGGACCGTCTTGCTTTCTCAAAAAGTAACAGAGTGCCAGAGTGCCAGAGTCATGATATGATGCGAGTGCAGCATAGCCTGCCAGGTTTGCAGCAGCAAGGAAGATGAGGCAGGATGATGACGGGTGATACCGGGTGATCCTGGATGACATCTGAGAGGAGAAGACACACATGCGTGCCGCTGTGTGTGACACCGACTGATGCAACTGACACCTTGTGACACCACCCTGTGTGTGTGCCAGTGCAATGGGTGGAGTTCTTCTTCTCCATTACTGGGCTGCATCGGAAGCAATTTGGCAGCTATTTGGCAACACTGTTGCAACAGTAATACGGAGAAGTCGGGGAGAACCAAGAGAGTGCTGAAAGAGAAGGCAATTTGAGGCAGTTGGAGGCATGCTGAGAGAGAAGGGTTGCATTCACAGGGATACAGGGCAATGACAGGGCATCTGTGTTACCATGGAAACATGTCATACAGCCTCACTCTGATGGTGAATCTGATGGATAGGGCAGTGGCAATTGCAGCGACATCTCCAGTCGTCTCGTCATTCGAAGCCTGTGCCGGCAGACAAGCCTCTCAAGCCTTCGTTTCTGATCAGCATCATGCGCAGAATGTGAATGGTCCCGTCGGCCACAGGTCACTCTCTGGCACAGTTCATCTCCCAGACTGTCTGCCCTTATTCGCGCCCCCACACTTAGGCTGACTCCGCAGACCTCCGAGGAAATTGATTCCGCTTCTACCCAGGAAGAGATGGTTAATTCCTGCAAGTCAAAAACTTGATGGCTTTTGTGTTTCTGAGCTCCTGCATTGAAAAACCCTTCTGAAGCCTGTGAATGGGCGAAAAATGCTGCTTTTTGCAAACCCTTGAAGTTCTCTGTGTAACCGAGTATCTGGCAACGTAAAACTCTTGCTTTTTGACATTCTCACGGGGTTTTAGATGCATGCATGATGTGGTTTATGGCTTGTCTTCCTGTACGAGTTCGTTTTCAATTAGGAATGAGAAGGGATAACAGTATAGAACTGCCAACCAACTTAGGCTCCTGTTCATTGTTCATATCTTAAAATCAAATCGTGGTTCAACTTCTGCCATGAGATTTCGCAGCTTTAACGATTAATTTCTTAAGCTTTGTCATTGCCACTTAACTGAACTTCTTGTGTTCCTGATATTCAGCCACATTATCAGCTATTATGTTGAAGCTCTCGAAGACGAGGTTCAACCGAAAGCTGCTTTGGTGTCCATGGAGGCATTGTGCACTTGCATTCTTTATGGGAATGGATTGGCAGCAAGTTTTCCTATTAAACTGCTCCTTGTAATGGCTCATGTTGTGTGAGCTGTTGTGGGCCAGCATCTTGAGGCATTCGAGGAGTTATTTCTCGCTTCACCTATTGAGTTAATGTACTGTAACATCATCAAGGGTCTGCCCGGGCTGCTTGCTTCTGCTAGCTGCTCCTTGCTACTGCGAGCTTCTGCAACTACCCGGAGAAGATGAGCGGTGGCCCCAGAGCAATGAGGGAACACTGCTTACTTGTCTGGTAGCTTGTCGTTGCCTTCAGTTGCCTTCAGTTGCCTCAGCTTCACGCTGGATGCCTTAGTTGATGCTCTATTGGATGGATGCTTCAGTGGCTGTTGCTAACTGCAAAGCGTCTTGACTAGCCGAGCAACTGCTAACATGTTTGCTTCAGAGACCGAAAAAGTGTCTCGGATTTCTCCAAAATTGAATTAACGAAGGGAGATCTGTCACTTTCTCAAGACTCCCAAAAAATCTGCTCTTCATCAAAACGAGATTTAGGTTTCTAATGTGATTCCGTTTTTCTTCTTTTACTTAATCATGTTAATATGTCTCCGCTTTTAACCATCTGTGGCTTTATCTCTCCAGCAACCTACTATTTCCATCCATCTATTTATAAAGTATTGAAAAATTAAGTGGGTCATGGTTTCTTTAAGTAGCTAAGTGCATCTAGCATTGTTGCTTGATACACATGCGATAATGCATTCAGCAATGGTTTCTCTACAAACAAATGCCAGGTTCATTTACATAGATTCATGCATATTATGTGTGGTCTCTGTATATTACAAATATGCCAAAATAGGAAGTATGTCCAGAGTCATCTGCAATTTTCTAGGCATGTGCAAGATAAATGTTTACCCAGTTTGACAATGCGCTGACAGTGAATACGGAATACGGACTTTTAAACTGACATTTGTCACTAGGATCCTGCAAGATTTTGGAGTTTTAATTTCTTTTCAATATTATGATTTGTTGATTTTTGAGGTTCGTATCTAAACCTTATTAGAGTGACGACAAGGCTCCTTAATATACGATGAATTGCGTCTCAGCAATTGTTATCTGCAATGCTGGTAGTCAGGAAGTAACCCGACTGAATGCCGATGTCTCACAAAATAGTGCTGCAATCTTGAATGTATTGTGATGTATCGGTTTGCGTTAAATGGGTTGACTTGGAAAGGTATATGGCATACAATATATTCAAATTGGCAAAATAGCTGTTGCGATCGATAATTTTGCACTATGTATGATCCATTTGTACTTGGGAGATGGGACCAATGCATAGTGGATTGCTTTTACTCCTCACTCCTAGTTGCATGTTTTGCGAATGTTTTCGGAATGTATTGGGAATGTATATTCATGTATATCCTGGATGTACTGATGCCTTGAGGATTGCCAGTAGTCCCCAGAGATGTTACAACCTTGTATTGGCTTCATAGCAAGACTGCCACATGATGGAGCTCATAATACTTGGGAAGCGCCAGGATATTTCACAACGTCAGTCTCAATATCTGATCTAGTCTGTGAAAATCCTTCTCATTCAAGGAGACTTTTAGTTATTCCGAGCAGTTTCAGAAGCCGTAAACAAGGCCATTTCTCCTTTTTACTCTCGCTCCCAGTTCCGTTAAAGTGAAAGATTGTGACTGATGGCGGTTATTCAGCTGTACAACATGGTGCTCTTCAACTGCTGATCATTGATAGTTTTTCGGTACCGGTATGAAGAAAGTCTCTGAATTGGATCATATATATGTATCATGTCATATGTGCTTTCTGGCTGATTCTGCACTTGAGTCTCAGGATATCTCTCTATCTATTGATAAGTCACGAAACTCTAAATTGGTTTATATTTTTGATTACTTTGTTTTGCAGGTACAGGTATAGACCTGTGTAAAACATACAAGTTGTCTTGTAGAACACAATATTCTATATGTTTTTTTTGTGAAATTCTTAAGTAAGACTCTTCAGGGTTGCAATGTTTTCTGTATTTTTGTCTGACAGCCTGAATGATTGTGTGTTATGGCTGGCGGCACAGACCTGTCAAGATTGCCTGTCTCACTTTAGCCACTGACACATTTTGAATTTCCTGAATTTTTTGTTGACAGTTCTATTCATTGTTATCTCCAGCTCTTTGTATGTCATGTAGAATTTTGAGCCCACTTGTCTGAGTTATATCCGAGTCACTGAGTCTGCTGCAGCTCTCCCATAACAGGGTTTTCCTAAGTGGTTACATGCTAATCCTCAAATCGATGATCTTCAAATAATATAGCTTCACAAAAAACTTCAGTTGTTAAGAAGACATCTCTCGGTTGGTTAACAAATTAATTAGACAATTAATACAGATAATAAAACTGTTGTATCCTGTTCTCATCAGCCTTCTGCTTTTGTCAACATATTTCATTGTGGTTCTCATTTTATGATGCTAATCTTAGGTGTCTGCTTGCTGGAAATTGTGACCTTGACTTTTTTTGCTGAGTTACTAATTGAGAAATGATTGGTCTAAAATTCTTCCTCACTCTGATGATTTCATACATTTTACTGACATTCCTCTTATTTGTTTCAGATTAAAGATGGCCGTTTGGTGAATGATATGTCCAGCTCAATGTCTGGCCTGGCTCAAAAGGTACGTTGTACGAAGTTGATATTAAATTAATCAAGATAGTCTGACTCTTTGATACCCTTTGGCTCATGCAGGTTACAATTATAATCATTTTAGGCAGAGCTGCGTTTCATTGTTGTTGACTTTATTATAATTTACATGCATTAGAGATGCAAAATTAGAATTGTTGTTTATGAATTGTTTTATAATAATAAATTACTTTGGTTTATCTGGTGGTTCTGCGTAATGTGTATTTGAGCTACATCCAATGTTTTTTGTCACCATGATGTTCTGATGGCGCCAGCAGGGTTTTGCAATTAAGGGGGAAAAAGATTGAAAGTGGGGAACATGCTGGAGGGCTATTATAACACAATATCTCCATAGATACGACTGCAATCAGTGCAGCGTGTGTCGCAGAACTGTTTCTGTAGCATCGTCATATATGATCATTATGTGCTGAAGACTATGGTTGTGTTGCAGATGAAGTCAGTTAGCCTGCGGGGCTGGACTGATTTCTCCTCCATGTTCAATGAGAAGCAGACATCGCTAGAGACTGCGGAGGGGGCTCCCGGAGAAGGGACGTCGCTCCTTGGTGCCCCAGGAAACTATTCGGCGGAGGCAGCTCGCCTTGGTGGCAGTAAGAAGTGAGTAGATATCAAGTAGTGTCTTAACGTTGTTTGTGCGCCCTTAAGGAGCTGTTGAGAACCTAGATATCTATTAGAATGTAAGAGAGAATGTGTAAGAATCGACAAGAATTTTGAGTGTCCTGTAAGAATGTTGAGTGTCCATAGAGGAGTTCATTAGAGAAGCTGTGGTATGTAATGATGGTCCATCATTATAGGTTTTGTTGGGTAAATGATGCTTGTATCATGATTGAATAGGTTTCTTGTTGCATGCATTATTACGGATATGGTCACCACAACCCAGTGAATTAACATTGTTGTGATATAGTCAAACAATTTTGTTACGTCATCTGGAGACATCACGTTATGTAAACTGATTGAGAAAATTGATTAGAATAGGGCAATGTTTCAATTCAGGAAAATAATTACTATTACTTAGTCAGTTTTATATTTCGAGTATACTTCACTGCATTATAGCTGATATTCCTAGATTTTTGAGAGGTTAAGGTACTCAGAAATGTTGTCAGACAGGCCCACTTGTATTTGTATACCTCTGGCTTGAAGCTAAGGCTGATGAATTGTTGAATAACTCTGTCATTGTTTTAATTACAGGAATTACGGAGAAGAGAACAAGAAGCCGTTGCTAGACTCGCCCGATAAAGAAGACAGCAACTCAGGGTGGGGATGGGGTGGAGAGGAGGACAAGCAGTGGGAAGGGTGGAGTAACGAACAATCAACAGGGTTTAATTCTGCAGCCCCCCAGTCAAAAGACACAGGGGGCTGGGACAATGACGGCTGGGGTCCTGCGCCCGTTTCCAACAACAAGCCGTCAAGTAAAAAGCCATCATCCAAGAAATCTCGAGCTGCGACAGACAACAGCGAGGCTGCCACGGGGAATCTGATAGACTTTGGGGGTGAATCAAAGGCCAAGAATGGTACAGAAGGATCTAACTGGGACAATGAGGTGTGGGCGGCCGATGATGATGAGGAGGAGGATGCATGGCAAGCATTAGAGCTAGAATCTTCATCAACGAAAAAGGACTGATGACACTAAGCAAGATTACCTACTGTATTATCATTACATTGCGTTAGCATTCTTCCAATTACTTCTACGTGTGAGCCTGTCAGCTTGCCTGGAGACATCATCTTAAGTTACGTGATGCAGACAAAGTGCGGCAGTTTCAAAGTGTGGCAGTTATGTGACAGTTATGTTCATTGGTCACCTTCCTTAGCAAAAGTGTGCCATTCAGAAGATAGGAATCTAACTCTCTCACAGTGAAGTTCAGTAATTTGCTGCTGGCCAGTTTATTGGCACTCCTGGACATTACAGTTTCATTTGCTTTATCATAAAATGAGTTATTTTCACTTAAGTGTCAATAGATCTTTAGAGCAGTGTCAATGTATGCTTTCTGCATTCTTTTAACAGTAAACAGTTGCTGGTTGTTGATTTTATCGTAGACAATACTAGACATGTCATTTGCATTATTGAATTCCACATTCCTGTTTTATGTACAATAATTGTTACGATGTATGCATTGACTTGTGTCAGATGTTCGTTTAAGTTTGCTGAAGTTTATGCTGAATATTCAATGCTGATAATTCCGTGCGGAATAACGCCACAACAGTCGTCTGCTGTGTTTATCGTGCAATTCTAGTCTCATGTAGCTTTTCATTTATTCACCCGTATATTAAATCCATCCACAGTATCCTTATCTAATCAAAGGGATTATTAAAATATTCTCATAAATCATTATTTATTGGGACATTTATCATAGGGCGATGCTAACCACTGACTTATTGTTCTCATTGAAATAAAGTATGATAATTATTATTATAATGATATAATATAAAGGCCTTCATGCTGGCGTGAACCTCGGAGAAATATGTCTCTCCTGGCAAGACTTGTACCCATTGATCAGAAACTAAATGATTATGCATGTACGTCAGGTACTTCTTGTATAACCTGGATTCTTTGGATGAAATGATACTGAGTTATATATTGGAAAAATGTCAGACACTGATATGATAAAAAGTTTCTGGAGTAAAATAGAAAATTTAATTGTTGGGTTAGTGATATTGGCCCGAGTGTAAATTTATCTCATTATAAATTGAATTGATATATCAGGTTTAACTGCAGTTGTAAGCTTTGAATCAAATCCAAGGATGTAAGCATTCAATCACCGGTCTCATTAAAATATTTGCAGAAATTGTTGACGTATTCAGTGGTATTCACTGAGCAAGTTGTTTCCTTTGAAATGTGTAAATACTGTAAAATACTTCATGGAAACAAAAGACTCATGCAATGTCAAAGGTGTTTTTGACATGTGAAATTTAAATGTGAACCCAGAATATATAAGTCAAGACTGGAATATGACTTTTATGCTGTTTGAAACTTCTGCCTTTCATTACTAAATCATGTTCAAGTGGCAAACATTATATTTAGATTATATTAAGGGTATGTATCTGAAGGCCGAGCACATGCGTAAAATAATACTGGCTATGTATGAAGGTTCTTCCAATTTGTTTAATATTGCTATACCTTCAAATTTCATTGGTATTAAATCTTGGTAGAATGCTAGGTATACATGAATATGTAGTTGCGATATTACTAATACATCCATTTATTCTCATTGTTCGTTTTGTTGTAATGCCAAACTTTTTGACGAAATGCTCTTGTGCACTGGTCTTGTCTGCCAAGTTGTTGGTATCGCATTTTAACACTTAGTTGTCACAAATACATGTATGAGACTTATTAAATATTTAATTTTATGAAATATATATATGTATATATATCAAGTTGTGGAGTTGTTTCTTGGTTGCACGACATATTAAAATTTTAAAAGGTGGGTTATAAAAAATTCTACCTCTTGGCAAGAATCTCTATATTACTATGAAGCTGAAAGTCACATGTTGGACCTTCTTCCACATGTTTAGCTTATAACCTGAGTTATGGGTCATGACAAGTTATGGGTCATGACAATCTCTGAATTTGCTGTATGTCTCCTGCTTTTTCCAATGTTGTGAGTTTCAGTTGTTTCTCGGTTCCGCTATTATAATCTGGTAGAGGGCAGCAGTGTGTGGGTTCTGTCCAATAACAATTGTGGCTGAGGCATAGTGGATGTCAACAGCATCAACATGAGCCATGTAATGTTGGCATACCTCTCTGTCCATCCTTGAGATCTGTGTATTCTTCAGTTGGGTCGTTTGGTGTCAGTTGATCTGTGAAATTGACATTTTCAAGTCTCTCCGCATGTCTCCTGAAGTTTATTTTTATGATGCCTAAAGGTTAAGGCACTTTCGTCATGGACTGTTGTTTCAACTGGTCAATATAGTCAAATCTGGTAACAATTTCTAATGAACATTTACTATGTTGTGCTTGGATGTTGTTGATTGGATCCCTTGTGCATTATAGCCTTGAGTTTTTTAATCAAACGCCACTCGGTCTGGCAAAGTTTAGGTTGATGGCAAGCCATATATATTTTGCCAAAGTAAAGCATGGCAGAATGCCATTTTAACAACATCTCGCGCTGTAGTTTTCAAATCCCACGAAAGAGTGATGCAGGACTTGCATATGGTGTAAATCAACTCCCTCTTTCTAAACCATAAAGAAAGGTGGTTGATAAGAAATTCTACAAGAATCTGTTTATAATTAAATGTAAAAGTTAATAGATAAGTCGGAGCTCTAATATTGAAAAATGTATTACTGCAACAATGAACATTATCACATTGTCTCGGACATGTGGTGATCAAATACAAAGGTGATCAAGCTTTCATAATACAAGATTGTCTGCATTTCTTGAAGTTGATACTGTACTGATTGTAACAATAGTTGATTATAATGAGGTTGTGCCTTAAATTAAAATGCACCAGGTGGCGCTCTGAGCGGTGATACCAGCAGAGAGTTTGTGTACAAGTGGCTGACTGCAGGAAATTGCATGGTTTTCAAGACAAAAACGGGCCTAGAGACATTAATACTTGTCCAATATGCAAAATTTAAAAAGCATCACGGAGGAAACAATATTTTCCAGCACTTAAAATCATCAAAATTGTTGCTTCTATAAAAACTTCTGCGCGTTCAGTGAGTGAACCTCGATTTAGCATGTTTTCTCTATATTAAAAAATTCACTGCTCTGGAATGATTAAAGTTAGAAAGATAGTTTTGATGTCAAAAGATGCCTATATTAAAGGACAACACTTAGAGAAACATTTCATACTTCTCACTGTATTGCTTTCTTCAAGAATAAGCATTAAGTTACCCAAAAATGCTAATTTTTGAGATTTTTCGAGAAAATCTTGTTTTCAGAGGCTAAAAGTCTGCTATAAAGTTTGAGTAAAAAATTTCAAAGTGAATCTATCATCAAGGACTGTATTTTCCGATTCTAAATATGTGAAAAAAAGTTTTCAGAGTTCAATAGTTACCGATCTATGATGAGATACATTTTAAGACGCACAAACTTAATTACGACGTCAGAATGTCAGGTTTCATCCTTTTTGAGACAAACCTGTTCTCAAAGCTTTAATATCTGCTATAAAGTTTGAGAATAAAAATTCAAACCCAATCAATCATTTAGTACTGTACTTGAAGATTATAAAAATGTAAAAATTATATTTTGAGACTCAAATAGTTGCAGATTTATGAAAAGATATGTTTCAACATGCACAGGCTGAGCTATGATGCAAGAATGCCTATTTTCGGCGAAATTCTTGTTTTGAGAGTTTTAAAGTCTGCCATAAAGTTTGAGAGAAAAAATTTAAACCCAATCAATCATAAAGAACTGTACTTAAAGATTCTAAAAATGTAAAAATTATATTTTGAGACTCTAATAGTGGCAGATTTATGACGAGATATGTTTCCATGTGCAAAGACTGAGCTGTAACGCCAGAATGCCTATTCTTGGCAAAATTCATGCTTTGAGAGCTTTAAGTCTGCTATGAAGTTTGAGTAAAAATTTTCAAACCCTATCATTAGGGACCGTACAGAATTTATGACTGGGGGGGGGTGGGAGTTTTGCCGGAACTTCCCGTCAAAAATTGATACCCCCCCTTGAGATTCATGCGGATTTTTAGTACCCCACCCCTAGGTTTCAAGCATATTTTTATTACCCCCCCCTTGACATATAAACGAATACACACATATTTACTGTTATACATGGTCACGCGTACAGATTCGCGCCATTTCGCGGACTTTTGCGCGTAAAAAAGCGCGGATAAAGTTAGTTTATGCGGGTTTTATAAAAAAATTTCTTTGTTAAAATTTCTAACCCCCCCCTTGGAAGTGTTGTCAAAAATTAATACCCCCCCCTCGAAACATGTGTGAAAAGTTAGTACCCCCTCGGGCAAAACTCCCACCCCCCCCCCAGTCATAAATTCTGAACGGTCCCTTATGTACTAAAAAAGCAGAATCTAAAAATGTTTAAAAAAAAGTTTTCAGGGTCTAATAGTTACTGATTATGATGAAATTCATTTTAAAATACAATAACTTAGTATGATGTTAGAATGCCAATTTTTCGCCCTTTTTTTAGACATTCTTGCGTTCAAAGCTTTAAAATCTGCTGAAAACTTTGAGGAAAAAAATCCAATACATATCCATTATTTAGGACAGAAATTGTATACATATTCTAAAAATTTAACAATTATTCTTGGAAGTCTTATAAATAGATTTATGTGTATGGCGAGATACGTTTCAGCATACACATCAAAACAACGCAAACTGAGTTACAACGTCCGATGCCAGGCTGTCACACTCCCGGACTGTAGGGATATGCCTATTGATCTTATAGAATGTATTCAATATAAGATGAAGTCTAAATTTTTTGTTAGAAAAAAAAAAGCGAAAGTATTTTTCTAGTGGGCAAATCAAGCCAGATCTGCAACTCTCCCCTTAAGTTATATTCATCACCAGTGGCATATCTGGAGCTAAATCTTCGGATTCCCACAGATTGAAGAAGGAGCGACAGGAGGAGCACAAGAAGGAGGATTGTGAGCGGAGGAGAGGTTGTGAACTGGGAGATTAGAGGAACATAGGTTGGAGGAGATGGGAGCCAGATGAGAAGTACAAGATAGAAGAAGGGGAGAAATAGGAAGTGGGAGAAAAAGGTGGGAGGAAAAGATGGAAGGAAGAGGAGGAGAAATAGGAGGTGAATTAGGAGATAGCAGAAAGAGGAGGAGATGAGAGGGATATGAGAAGAGATGGGAGGAAGATATGTGAAGCAGGAGGACGGATTGATTGATGATTGGGGTTCTACGTCCTGTATTTGTGCACTTGGTAGATGTGAAGGAGGAGGAGGCCTGATCTCCTACTCCCATCTCCACCTCCTTCTCCTCCTGTTCCTCCACCTGTTCCTCCTCTCTCACCTCCTCCTCTCATCTCCTCCTATCATCTACTCATCTCATCTCCTCCTACTTCTCCTCCCATCTCCTTCTCTCAACTCCTCCTACTTCTCCTCTTCCTCCTCACTTCTCCGCCTCCCTTCTCCTCATTATTGTCCTCCCATCTCTTTCTTCACCTCCTCTCATCTTCTCCCTATTCACCATTGTTCTCCTCCTCCTCCTCCTCCTCCTCAATTCGGTATGATGTCCTCCTCTCATCTCCACCCACTTCTCCTCCCCATCCTCTCCCCATTTCCTCCTCCTCATTACATCATCCTCCTATTCCACTCTAATTTCTCCTCCTCATCCTCCTCTTCCTCCTCCTCCTCCTCCTAATCCTCCTCCTCCTCCTCCTCCTAATCCTCCTCCTCCTCCTCCTGCTCCTCCTGCCACTCCCGCTCCTTGACAATTATCTATGTGATTTCCTCCTCTCATCTCCTCCTCCGCCTTCTTCTCCTCCTCATCCTCCCCCTGTTTCTTCCCCGTTTCTTCCTCACTATCATCCTCCCATCTCTTCTTACTGTTCCTCTCATCTTCGGCCTATTTCCCCCAATTCCCCCCTTATTTTCTCCTCCTCCTCCTCCTCCCCTTGCTCCTCCTGCTCCTCGACAATTATCTATGTGATTTCCTCCTCTCATCTCCACCTACTTCTCGTCCTCATCTTCCGCCAATCTACTTCTCCTCTAATGATGCAGACCAGACCACCTTTTAGAGGGTGGTCCGGTATTAACAAAAGTGGTCCGGTCCTGGTCTGGTCCAGGGTGAGGTGGTCCGATTTTGTCTCTGGACCGGTCCAGAAGCGGTCCACCGGCATTTCAAAAATTTAGATAAAATGAAGGTTAAAACAAGCTGTATGACATAAATTTCATTTTTAGATATGACAAAATTCTTGCGATACTCTTCATGACATGAAAAATCACTGGACCGGTCCGGACTAGAACTTTACCGGTCTGGTCCAGCACTGGACCGGTTTTTTGTAGGTGGTCCGGTATTTTGGCGGTCCAGGGCTGGACCGCGGACCGGACCAGCTCTTCCTCTCATCTTCTACCTATTCCCCCCTCCCATTTTCCCCTATTCTCCTCTAATCTCCTCCTCCTCCCCTCTAATCTCCTCCTCCTCCTCCTCCTCCTCCTCCCCTCTAATCTCCTCCTCCTTCCCTCTAATCTCCTCCTCCTCCTCCTCCTCCTCCTCCTCCTCCTCCTCCTCCTCCTCCTCCTCCTCCTCCTCCTCCTCCTCCTCAGGAGCTCCTCGATAGTGGCACTTAGAGGTGTACAAAGTACTCATGAAAATTATGCTATCTGAACTATAAAAAAATTAAAAAATCTGAATCTGAATCTGAATCCTCCTTCCCTCCTCTTCTTGCTTCTCCATAGGCATCTATGTGATCTCCTCCTCCTCCCATCGCCACCTACTTCTCCTGTTCATCTTTCCATCTCCTCCTCTCTTATCCTCTCCTCTCATATCTCCTCCTCCTGTCATCTCCTGTCATCCCCCTGTCATCTCCTCCTGTCATCTCCTCCTGTCATCTCCTGTTATCTCCTCCTGTCATCTCCTCCTGTCATCTCCTCTACTTCTCCTCCTATCCCCTTCTCCCATCTCCTCCTACTTCTCCTGTTCCTCCTCCCATCTCCTACCATCTCCTCCAATCTCCTGTCATCTCCTCCTGTCATCTCCTCCTGTCATCTCCTCCTGTCATCTCCTCCTCTCAGCTCCTCCTCTCAGCTCCTCCTCTCAGCTCCTCCTCTCAGCTCCTCCTCTCAGCTCCTCCTCTCAGCTCCTCCTCTCAGCTCCTCCTACTTCTCCTCCTACTCCTCTCTATTCCCCACTATACCACTCCTCCTCCTCCTCCACCTCCTCCTCCTCCTCCTCCTCCTCCTTCCTAAGTTCGGTCGTGGCCTAACTGGTAAGTGTGCTTGTCAACTGGCTTTGAGGGTGTGGGTTCAAATCTCACCATGGGACATTAAATGGAGGCGGGTTGTATCCAGTATTCTATGCAGGGGCAACTGAAAGACCCTGGGCATCCCTGAATTAATAGGGTATGTGCCAGACTCACAGTCTTCTCATCTCATCATCATACGGTGATCGCCTGCCTCGATATAGCCCACTAAGGTGCTGCAGAGGCGTAAAACACAAACAAACAAACAAACAATCCTCCTCCTTCTTACACTTCCTCCTCCTCACCTACAGACATATATATGTGATCTCCTCCTCCCATCACCTCCTACTTCTCCTCCTGGTTCTCCTCCCGTCTCCTCCTCCTGCTCCTCCACAGACATCTATGTGATGTCCTCCTCCCATCTCCATCTACTTCTCCTCCGACCATCTCCTCCTCCTTCTCCCATCACCTCATGATGATTATCTTCCTCCCATCTCTTCCTTCCAATCCATCTCCCATCTCCTCGACATCCATCTCTTCTTCTGCCTCCTTCTCTTCCTTCTTCCTACCCCCTCCCATCTCCTCCTCCCATCTCCTCCTCCCATCTCCTCCTCCCATCTCCTCCTCCCATCTCCTCCTCCAATCTCCTCCAATCTCCTCCAATCTCCTCCAATCTCCTCCAATCTCCTCCCATCTGCTCCCATCTCCTCCTCCCATCTCCTCCTCCCATCTCCTCCTCCCATCTCCTCCTCCCATCTCCTCCTCCCATCTCCTCCTCCTGCTCCTCAATAGGCAATCATTGAAAGGACACCTACTAAAGACCATGGACTCCAATTTGCAATTTAATAGCTAAGATTGCAGTTTCGAGAAAATAACTATGCAAAAAAACCTAGGCATAGAGATTTTGCAGCGCTGCAGAGGAAACTAATATTATTATGCACTACAGAATGCATATAGGTTTTCCTGGGAAGGAGCTTACACACTTGTAAAATTTCTTGACAGTGCTGCTTCACTCTGCACTCACTTCCAATGTTCTCCTTTCAATATATTTCCCAAGGAGCCTTCCCCTAATGTGTAGGCTCTTAAAATACATCATCAGTAACCTCACTTTTCCATAAATAGGTAAAAAGTATATTTTTTTTGTCTCTTTCTCCATTGTCATTTTTGTACATGGTCCTTTTTCTGCCCCCTCCTTTTGGCACACCCCCTCTTGGCCTTCACTCCTGCACTTGGCCACCCACTACACCAGGGAGACCCACTTCATGCACCAGTGCATCTGGAGCCTATAACTGGGGGAAGCACTACCCAGAAAATACATTTTTGATACAATGAGGGGGGCAGTATCAAAAAAGTGTAAGAGAAAAATCAAATAAATTTAAATCATATATGTGCTGGTAGGCTGTTCCACAGTCTGGCTCCCTCTTGCCTAAGTGAATCAAATCCACGAGTTTGTGTGTCATTTGTGAGAGGAGAGTTGTACTTAGCAGTAGTGTATCTCAGACTGCAAACATAAACTAAATGGTGGAGGGCTGGCATGTTGGTCATATAGAAATATATCTAAGAAATCATGTTGCCACTAAGTTAATTGAGACTTTTTTCAAAACATTTGAAAACGTTACCATAATGTTGCATGCTTACATCATATCTTTGATGTTTCATGTTGCTTCACAACATTGTGGCAATGTCATTTCTACTATACGATTCTGTAAAATTTTCACAAACATTGCGATGTCACAACTTTAATGCAATGTAGATGTGCCCATTGGGTTCTAACTGGAGCTAGTAGAATTGATGTTTTGAAAGTCATGACTCAATTTTCAGCTGACTGCTGGGTCTATTTTGGGGGGCGGGTTGATCTATTGGTAGCATGCTGGGCTGCCAATTGTTGGGTCCAGGGTTCGAATCCAGCTCTTGATAGATAGATAGATAGATAGATATGGTAAGTGCAGCCCTCTAAGCCCAGTTCTGGGCGCTCACGAGGGTTGATTGATGAGATGAGAGAGAGAGCAGGAGTCCTCAACATGTTACACATTTACCCCATGTGAGGGATCTTTTACTTGCCCAGCACAGACACTGATACAAGGGGCCGCCAATTTAACGTCTCATCCGAACGACATCCAGCTGGGATTTTGCTCATAAAGGTACATTGAAAATTTCGGCTCATAAAGGTACATTGAAAATTTCAGCCCTCTTGCCGGTCACCTGGGCTTATGTTGGACAGCTGTTTCAATCATCCTTCACCTAATTGCCTCGTCCTCCTCCTGTCCTAATTAGCCTACCAAGTGCATAAATACAAGACGTAAAGCCCCAATCATCCGTCCATTCTGGGTCTATATCAAAGTCATAAGTCAGTTTGTTCATCTAAAAAGTATTTCATATATATATAACATATTTTTTTAGAATAATAATATGTAAATGCCACAGCATAAGAGCGAGCACTGAAGTATGATTTTTGACAGCTCCAATCATTAAAATTAAGAATCATCAGTTTGCAACAAAAGTAAAATCAGGTCACTGTAACCATTGGAAATAAACAGAGATCTCACATGTGGTTCATATGTTTTTGAATGCAAATTTTAATTGTATCATTCAAAAGATAAATCAGGAAACTTTAAAAAATTGACCTGGAACTATAAGAATCTTCAGTTCTTCACATAACAAGCATAGGCGTATTGCCCATAGGGTCAGGGGGGGCTGCAGCCCCCTCTAGCATCAGGGCAAATGGGATATCAGGGCAAATCCTGACCAATATCAGGGCAGACCCACTGCCCTGGTCACATCCGTACAATGTTAAAATTTCATGGCAAAATAGCGACAGTCCCCCCACGAAACGGCTGTCCCGTACGCCTATGATAACAAGAAATTGTGCCTTAACCAAACTGGCAACCATTTCAGACACAACCAACAGGAAGAGCCCCTAACATATATAATCAAAATTGTTAAACCGTTAAAATCATTGAATGTGCAGAAAATTTCATATTCAGGAAAGGCAAAACACTCGAGATATGATTAGACACCAAAATTTAACACTCCACTTGTCACACCCATTTGACAAAATGAAATGCCTATTTTTCTTCAGATTGTTAAAAAACCGCCAAAGCACCTCCATGCTTGCAAGCTTAAATCAGACAAGTTAAAATCATAGAGCAACATAAAAAAATAATACCATCAGATACTTAAAGATATACACTCAGCCTCAGTAATACAGAGATTCATCTACTACTATATATGGTGTTGAATTGAAAGGATTGTTTGATGTAATTCACATGCCAAAGCGGTTGACATTTTCAAATCTTGCCTAGATTACTGAATGATTAAAATGAAATGAAGCCAATCAAATTCCCCTTTAAAATCACACCTAGAAATACTCAATACTTTTAGTGAAAAAATTGAACTCACAGGGGCAAATCAAGAATGGCAACCATTATGTGGCACCAAGTTTGTTAGCCATCTAGAATTTCTACAAATTTTCCTGATTCAAACTCTCAATCAATGGTGTAACTATGGGGTCTCAAGCGGGGGGGTGGCGCACCTGGGGGGCACGCGATTCTCTGGGGGCCACTCACAATGCTAATTGAATATTTAAGCCAAGGTTGAAAAGTTCATATGGGGGGGCACCTGGGGGGACAGGTCCAATATGGGGGTATGTGCCCCCCCGGGCCCCCCCGGGCCCCCCCCCATAGGGACGCCACTGCCCTCCAGTGATGGAAATGGAAAATTTTCGTCGGGGGAGCTCTCGGGTCGTGCGGCAGTGGCATGCCACGCCAAATTTTCAAAAGGGAAAGAATTCTTCCCCCCCAGCATAATTTTGGCTAAAAATACCATCAGAACTGAAAAAAGTAACATGATAATTGTAATTTCACCACTGGTCATTGGGGGAGCTGTAGCAGGGTACAGCTCCCCCTGTTTTTTGGTCAAGGGAGCTCAGCTCCCCCGAGCTACCCCCCATTTCCATCACTGCTGCCCTCAATGGAATCCCTATACTAAATTTCATAACTTTAAGGGAAATATTAAGCTCACAGTAGACACTTTTTAAAATTACCTGTTTTCCCTTGGTTTTTCGATAGCTAACAGATTTATTCTGTGATGAAAATGAATATTTTAAAGTTAATTTAACACAGAAGAAGCAAAGCTTTCCAGTCATGATCATACAACAAGATATGTACTACATGCTTTTTTATTTTTTATTGTGAATATATTTTACAAGGGTAAATAAAACCGGGTCAGCAGAGCTGTCTTTAAGCGTAACATTTTTCAAATAGTATGACATCACTACACAATACCATATGTGTGGAATAAGCTTGATTTTCTGAATAACTGCAATTAACCTTAGCAATATTGTTTCAAAGAGACTGTCTAACAGTAATGACAAGGTCCCCAAAGTGCAGAGATTAAGATACTCTGAAACGTACTGGAATTACGTTTTTAATATAGGATTAGGGGGAGCAGTTCTAGTAACCTAGAAGCCAATTCGATTTCCAATTCGATGTTAATTTCGTCAGTCTGCAGCCTCGCTCGCTCACCTGCTTGTACAGCAGACTGTGCTCAGTCAGGGCGCTGGAATAAGACAAGTGAATGATAGTAAAAATCACACACAATACGTATATATATATAGAAATTTAGGTAAGCATATTTGACAGATCTATATAACTAATCATTTATCTAATAATTAGAACCATTGGTTTGGGGATACCTACATGGTCCATTTGGGAAACAATAGTTCTTTTTTTTCGAAAGTATAAAAATTCTTGTTAAGTTAATTAAAATTAATTTGATCATTGAAATTTTTTCAAAACACTTAAGACTCTACAGTCTGTAAATTTGATAGGCAAAAAGAGTGGTTTGTTTGGCTGTGAAAATGGCACAGCCAATTAGAAGGTCTGTTGGGCTTTTGTATCCAATTAAATACCTCGAAAATATGACGACCCTAGGCTCTTCAACCACACAAAGTTAGCTTGATCAGTCCTTTTGACGTTAGCTGAAAGGAAATTAATATTTAAATTTAGATTACCTTTAATGCTGTGGAAATCAAGATTTATTTATTTAATTTAAATCAATCTATAGGCCTATGATTAATGATTAATACATATATATGATTGTATGTTGTCTGTTTAACTGTAAGGTAATTGACAGTTATGTGCATGGAAATTTCACAGACAGTAAATGAAAAAAAGAAAGAAAGAAATTCTCTGTTATGACTTTTTCACTAACCAACCACACTCCACAGTCAATATGATCAGGTACAGGGAACAATTCATATTTTTAATTAAGCACAGCCAGAGTGAGGCTCTGTGCTTCTGTAGTATCACCGTAGCTACCCCTTTGAGCCTCATTCTGATTTATTAATCTGCAGGGGCGGACTGGCCCTATGGGCCAGAGGGCAGTGCCCTGGGGCCCACCACCTCAGGGGGGCCCACCAGCAACCTTAAAAAAATCTAAGTTATCAAAAAAGACGTAAAAGAGGAAGAAAAATTCTGGGCCAAATGGAAATTGTCAAAAAATCTCTAATTAAAACTGATAAGGATAATAAACAATGAAGTAAGCTAGGGGCCTCTCTCTCGCTGTCGGAAATGGTCCACTAGGAAGGCCCTGGAGGCATCCTGAATTTATGCCTGGACTTCGGAGGGCCTCTTAATATGGGCCCCTACCCCCCCCCCCCTTCTAAATCCTCTACTCTCTGCCCTTTAATTAACTGTATAAAGGACGAAAGTCTTCCTCTGACTTTTGGCTTCTAATTTTTTTGCATGATGATAATTTTCAAGTTACACAAGCAAGGGCCTACTCCCTGTTATGGTACGACGTTCTTGCAAAATTTTGTACTATATGTTTATGTATACTATTCATTATTTCATATCATATATTATCAGGCATTGAAAAATTCCGATATTGCGATAATAGGAGCCCGCCAATGATTTTGCCCAGGGGCCCATTGTGGGGCCAGTCCGCCCCTGTTAATCTGGAGACATCAAGCCTACGGGATGGAATTAGGGGCCAACCTGACGTTAGTTGGGGGGCTATGGCTTTTACCCCCGGGGACGAACTTTTTTTCATGCGCAAAGCGTCGACAAACAATTTTTTTTGCAAGCGGAAATTTTTTTTGCAATTTTAACATTGCGGTAGCCTAGCTACAGGTGGAAACAAACTTCTTTTTTTTCATGTGCTGAACAAACTTTCTTTTTGGTGTCAAGTGAGAAACAAACTTTTTTTTTCACCAAAAAGCCATAGCCCCCAAAAAGATTATCTGGTCAGCCCCTTTAATACGGTAGAAAATAGGATCAGAATAATTCATTTGCTATGAACTTTTGGTGAAAAAAAGTTTGTTCCCCACTTGACACAGAAAAAAAAGAGTTTGTTCAGCACATGAAAAAAAAAAGTTTGTTTCCAACTGGAGCCAGGGTACCGTAATGTTAAAATTCCAATAAAAAAGTTTGTCGCTCGTCTGCATGCAAAAAAATTGTTCGTTGACGCGTTGGGAACGAAAAAAAAAGATCCTCTTGAACTGAGCGTCACAGTTTCAACACAGTGTCAGAGTAAGAGTTTCATCAGGGATAGCCCCTACAACTACGTCATCACAGCTTGATAGCCAATGGGCTGACCGTAAACTACGCATCACAGTTCAAACATTGAAATATTGAAGGAAGTATTACATTTTTGATCCCAATGATTTATCACAGCAATCACCTGTCTAATCCTGCCAAATGGCAGCTATATGAGCATTCACAGTAGACAACTGTTATAATCCCCACAGAGTTGTTTGATAAATCTACAAACTTGCTAACTTACAAATTTAAACTTTGATGGAAGTTGGTATAAACAGAAGGCTTTGACGATTTTTTTGTAAACACATGGCTTATGTTATGTATATTTGTTCTAGCAGCCCATTGGCTGAGAGGCTGTGATGTCAAACTTGCATGGGTTTTCTCAGACCCAATTTTAACTCTGACACTGAGTTGAAACTGTGATGCTCAGTTTGGTGGATTCGCATTGGTTAGAAGCTGGGGAATCTGACCCAGTTTGAAATGACATCACAGCTTGCAGTTAATTTACATATATTGCAATGCTAGAATAGAGTCATCTCTGACATAACAGTTCAACAGCATAAAAAAAAAACTTGAAATTCCACGTAAGTATGACAAGGACTGTAAAATAGAAAAAAAATTCAGTTTTCCCAAAAAATTTTAGCCCCCCCCCCTCAAAAAATTACATTTGATCATCATATGAGGGGGCAACTCAATTTAAAATATTGTGCTACTTAGGGGCCGACCAGACTGTTGGAGGGGCTATCGATTTTACCCCCGGGTGTCCGGGACGAAAATTGATTTTTTTTTGTTCTCTAGCGCCGACGAACAATTTTTTCACATGCGGATGAGCCACAAACTTTTTTTTGCAATTTCAACATTACGGTACCCTTATAGCTACAGGTGGGGAACAACTAACTTTTTCTTTATTTTCATGTGCTGGACAAAATATTTTTTCAAGTGTCAAGTGGGAAACAAACTTTTTTTTTCACCAAAAATCCATAGCCCCCCCCCCCTCCGCCCCCCAAAGATCATCTGGTCGGCCCTTTAGCTAACATGCCAGATTAGGAGAAGGTGTTTGCAAGTAGCCTCGCATGGCAAAGAATTTTATGGGAAAAGCACAAGCAGAAAAAAGGCTTAAGTCAATTTTTTTCAAAAAAAAGTAAACATAGAACCTGCCTGCCCAAGGAACATCACTTACACAACCAAAAAGCACATAGGCCTCACAAGGCATTTTTAACTTAAGGCAGACAATAAAAGCAATTGTCAAAAAGTAACTGTGGTAGGCCTACCGGTACAGAAATTTTCTGTCATTTTGGGCCAGAATAAAGTATCATAAACTGCATTATGAAATCAAACCATATTAATTTGAGATAACAAGTTATGTGGTTAGGAGAAAACGCCAGCTCTGCACCTGTCATAGAAGTCAAGTACCAGCATTTGGTGATTTCCTAGTAGTCCTATTTCTTCAGGTGATTTTGTAATTAAGTTTAAGATGTTCAGATGCAAAGGTCAATCAAGCGTCATTGAGTAATATCAAACTGCTACTTGGAGCAACAAAACCAGACACTTTGTTTGTCTGGAAATGCGCAACTTGTTACATTGTTGCACAGAGCGTAAAAGGTCATTGGCATCAAGTAGGTAGTCTGAAGACGTCAACAAAAATTACTCGTCTGTGATTGGTCAGTGACAGTGACGTGACATTGACCTTTGTTGATAGGTGCCTGGACAAATGTAGCAATTTGATAAATTAATGCATGACGTCAGCATAACGAATCATGCTTGTCAGTTGTCACTTGTCAGACGATTTTTCAGTCTAACTTTGCATTCATACTGGATGTACTGTGGGTTTTCATTTGGAGCTATTAAACAACATGAACAAGGTTAGTCATGTGCATGATTATTTAGAATTACAAAGTACTGTACAGCAGTACACTGTCACTGAATTCTGTGGTTAATTATGGGGCTGCCGCCAATTTACATACCTCCATATTTCAACAAGCATAGCCACATTTTGTCTAAAACTTTGCAGCACCAGACTGGGGTGTCGACATGACATGTGCCTTTTCAGACTTGTGACAGTGTGGTGTCTGCGCTGCGTAGTTAATTAATGTCTGTGTCTGCATGTGTTGACATTTCGTTGATCACGTCATGACTGTGGGAATGTATTGTGACGTCACGAATCATTGTTGCTGAGATCGCGCCAAAACTGTGTCTCACCGGGAATATCGTAGGATTCAAATGATGCGATGCCAGTGATGCTAGTGCGGTTGCGCAGATGTACAAAATTTTTTGATCAAGTCCCTTTTGACCATAGAAATACATAGAAGGGACATGAGGCTGTTTGATGCCACCTCAAGATGAGGTCACCAAATCCGCCATATTGGAACTGCCCTGAGACATGACGTCACAATAGACTAATTATGATGTGACGTCATGCCATTGTTATAAGTGACATCACAGTTACTGGTGACGTCACGGTCCATTGTGCCAGTATTCAGGGCAGTTCCAAGATGGTGGATTTGGTTGCTTCATCTGCCAGAGCCTCATGTCCCTTCTATTTATTTCTATGCTTTTGACAGAAAGGTCACGTGCCAGACATAGACGCTCGCACTCGGCTGGCTGCTTCGCAGCCAGCGAGCGAGTGCTCGCTATTATAAAAGTATAGTGCCCTTGATGATGGATTTGGTTGGAATTTTTTTCTCAAACTTCATGGGAGAGTTCAAACCTTTGAATACAAGAATATCTCTGAAAAATGTAGAAAATTGGTTGTAAGTCAGTTTGCGCATCTTGAAAGGCAACTCATCATAAATGAGGTAATATGTAAATGGCACTGCCATGAAATTCGCGCAGCATTGTCATAGAACTACTGCATTATCTTCAACTTTCCATGCAGAAAGCCAATTTATTTTATTAAAGGACTGGGAAAATGGGCAGATAGAATATATAAATAAGATCAGATCTATAGATAAGATTAGATAGATAGATAGATAGATAGATAGATAGATAGATAGATAGATAGATAGATAGATAGATAGATAGATAGACATCTGTGTAATTCAAATCTGTGTTAAATTTGGATCTATAAATTTGGATCTATTATGTTACATTGTTGATGTTATATGAGATCAATAAAATGATAGCAATCCAGAGATGACTGTTTACTATTAGACTGTTACATAATTTGTTGATAGTTAATGAAGATTATGTAACCTTAAATGTTGTTATGATTTCTTACTTGGTGGCCATTTAAGTCATTAACTTTAGTGTTGACTTTTAATTTTCAGTCACTTCTTACAATCAGGGGTATGGAAATAATTATTGTTGATACACATGTTGATTTAAATCCCTGAAATATTTCATTAGAGGTTGTTATACGACAAGACTGAAATTTTAAAGTTATTTTGGAAGATATCTGAGGTATTTTAATTATTTACCAAACTAAACTCTGACTAAACTACTAGCTCCACTTTTATGGCAACTACAGGCACTTCCTGTTCAGGCAGTCACTGTAGACAGGAGCAACAAACAGAATGAGCTGTCCTTGTGCTAAGTGAGCTTCGCTCATGGCTGCCTTCGGCAGCCATGAGCTGCGCTCATACTATTTGACTCTCAAAAATAGTATTTACCATTTTTGAATATGTGCAAGTATTATCCTTACAGATGATTTCATATTTGTAGACAAAAGGACTGGATGTGTGTTTTTTTTCTAGGACATGTATTCTATGGGGAAAAGTGACATCAAAAAAATGATGACATCACTTTTCCCCATAGGATAACATGTCCTAGAAAAAAAATAACATTAAGTCCTTATGTCTACAAATATGAAATCATCTGTAATGATGAATTTCGTTAGAATTTTTTCAAAAATGTCGAGAATTAATTCAGAAACAATAAGACACACAATGTTGTTGGGCTAACATATCATTAGTTTGCAACTATTAGACTCCAGAAAATAATGTTTGCATTTTAAGAATCTGCAAGGCAGTGCAAGTATAGTCCAGCCTTTAAAGCTCTGAACACAAGAATGTCTAAAAAAAGATTGAAAATTGGCATTCTGATGTCATAACCCAGTTTCTGCATCTTAAAATGTATCTCATCATAAATCAGCAACCGTTGGCACTCTAAAAAATATTTTTCGAATGTGAAAGTAAGCCCTTGATGGTAGATTTGGTTTGAAATTGTTTTATAAAACTTCATAACAGACTTTAAAGCTCTGAAAAAAAGAATATCGCCAAAATTAAGCTAAAAATAGGCATTCTGGCGACACAGCTCTGTACATGATGAAATATCTTGTAATAAATCTGCAATCATAGGACCCTGAAAATCAAAGTTTTGCATTTCTAGAATATAGAAATACAGTCCTTGATGATTGATAGGGTTTGACATTTTCCCCAAACTTTATAGCAGACTTTAAAGCTCTGAAAACAAGAATTTTGCCAAAATAGGCATTCTAGGGTCATAGCTCAGTCTGTACGTGTTGAAACATATCTCGTCATAAATCTGCAACCATTAGACTCTGAAAATCAAATTTTTGCAATTTTAGAATCTGAAAATACATTCCTTGATGATTGATAGGGTTTGACTTTTTTTTTCGCAAACTTTATAGCAGACTTTAAAGCTGTGTAAACAAGAATTTTGCCGAAAATAGGCATTCTGGCGTCATAGCTCAGTCTGCCCATTTCGAAATATCTTGTCATACATCTGTAACCATTGGACTCTGAAAATCAAATTTTTGCATTTTTAGAATCTGAAAATACAGTCCTTGATGATTGATAGGGTTCGGCATTTTTTTCGCAAAATTTATAGCAGACTTTAAAGCTCTGTAAACAAGAATTTTCTTGAATATAGGCATTCGGGCATTATAGCTCACTCTGTGCGTATTGAAACATATCTCGTCATAAATCTGCTACTAATAGAGTCTCAAAATATAATTTTTACATTTTTAGAATCTGCAAAGACAGTCCTTTATGATTGATTGGGTTTGAATTATTTTTTTCAAACTTTATAGCAGACTTTAAAGCTCTGAAAACAGTTTGTCTCAAAAAAGGGTCGAAAATTGGCATTCTGACGTCATTACAGAGTTTGTGCATGTTGAAATGTATCTCTTCATAGATCCGTTACTATTGGACTCTGAAAACTCTTTTTTACATTTTTAGAATCTGTTAATATAGTCCTTGATGATAGGCTAGGTTTGACATTTTTTACTGAAACTTTATAGCAGACTTCTAACCTCTGAAAAAAAAGTTTGTAAAAAAAAATAAGCTAAATCGAAGTTTACTCGCTGAATGCACAAAAGCTTCTATAGAATGGAAAATTGTAATCAGACTATGTGCTGGAAAATATTGTTTCCTCCATGACGCTTTTTTCAATTCGCAAATTGGATGAAAATTAAGGTCTGTACGCCAGTTTTTGTCTTGAAAACCATGCAATTGCCTATAGCAAGTAACTTGTAAACAAACTCTCTGCTGGTATCATCGCTCACAGTGCCGCCTGGTGGATTGGTGGCGTTACAACCCCATTAATTGTAGATCACAGACGGCCTCGATGATACAAGTAAATTGATTGGTTAAATCACAAAATCGATTCTAAAGTCAAATCACAAGGTATCAAAGCATGCAGGAATTATTAGAAATTGCACATTTCCAACATTATTGAAAATAAATTTTCAAATTATAATCAAATGGTGAAGAGCACCAAAGATAAATCACAGTTTTGTTAAAATCACAGTTCCAAGTACAATCTTAGAATTTGTATATGGATCTAATCTTATTTATAAAAGTTTAGAGAAATCATGATTTTTCTGTTCTTCCAAAAAACCAATTAGTGCTGTTAAAAATACAGCTTGATAACGATTTTTACCCTAAAAATTACAACTTGTAATAATCATTGTAAAGTTGGTATGAAAATTTAACAACCATAAATAACATTTAAATTGCAGGGTCAGCAACAAACGGCTACAATTTGCAACAAGGTATCACACAAGTTTTCGTTGCACATCACACACAATAAATATCACAGTTGAATAGTGAGGTATTGATTTTTACAACAAAGATGCAAACTAGTGAAATGACAAATGATTCAAATGTTCCTAATTGTATGAAATTCCCTAAACTATAAACTGGGAACATTTATTCCTTCTTCAAGTAAATTTCGCGCTCGGTCAACCCATCTTCTCCCTCATTATCAAGCCAGCTGAAAAGAGAGGAGTTAGATTAGTAATTCAAAAGACAAATGATGAATAATAAAGTTGTATCCATTTAACTTTTAAATCTTTTTCACACATCAAGAGATAGGCCTACGAGTAACAACTTGTTGCACACAGTCTGAGACCGATTACAAAACTTGGTGATGGCTGCTCACTATGCAAGCAGCCATCTTACTTTTAGCAGCTTAGCAACACAATGCAAACACAGTAAATGCATTTGGGGCATAAAACACTAGTCTTTACACTGTAGTAGCCGCACATAACAATGTCACCATATGCTGAGTCTCCCTCACTCTCATTATGATAATATATAATGAATCTTACATGTCTGACGTTCCCACAAACTGCTCTTGAGATTCCTCAGACTCCTTGACAACGACCTTTTTGCACTGCCATCCAGAATTCTCATCAAACTGGTCGTAACCGACGGCAACCTTCTCCAGAACGCCAAGGTCAACTGCTTCCAGACTAAAAATGTCAACCTGTTGTAAATCAAAGGTATTAAGATTAGATTTTCACTTCCCCTGCAATGAGGTACTATCATAAGAAGGTAAAATTCATCTCATATCATAAGAACCAGCGAATCATTTGAGTATTGTGGATTTTTTGGTCACAAATGAGTAGAAAATATCCATATATTCCCAGAATTAGAAATTAAAGAGTTAACTCATTTGGTATACAATAAATGTGACAAAGTAATGTCAAATATAATTTTGAAAACTTCTGAAAACCTGCAATGATTGTGGCAGCTTATGAAGCATCAATAATTCTGTCAGAGATTAGAGAGCATTTTTACAGTTTTTTTGATTGAGACAAACCTTGGCTTTGTCAAATTTGGGTGTTCCTTCCTTATTTTTGTTCAGGTATCTCTTGCCAGAGTCTCCTTTGTCTCCTGTCAGAGTCATATGAATTTTGCTGTCAGCTGGAGCCCTCGACTCATCTCCAGTGTGAATTTCCAAATGATATTTTATGACTGAAAACAAAAAGCAAAAGAAACAATATTAGTCAAGACATATCTGTCGTGTGATAGGGATCTTTTGAATGCAGGAGGTAACTAATCAAGACAACAGCATAAATGGCATCCCATAAAAAAATTCATATCAATGCAAAACTGAACTTGAGACTAATAGGACATTCAAGTTGTCATGGATGCGAATGAAACATTTAAACCATAACTGACCTCTTGCTTGGTGTGAAAATGTAGTTGCAAAATCATCATCACTAAGTCTTTACCTTTCTTAGGTTCAGGGTCATCTGGCCAAATGGCTGGCAATTCTCGCACAACATCCCCATCATCATCTGTGGAACTCAACCATCTATCCAGAGGAGGGAACTCCACTTTAGTCTTGCCATCAAGGCTCTCTAACTCCACCTTGCTAAGGTGCATGTCCGCTTCTGCAGTGGTGTCAGATTGCTGCACTCGGATCTTGTAGATCTTGCCAACTTTCTCTTCATCTATGTGGATCTGTGAAGAGAAAATGATATGAACAATTTATGATGGATCCATTAATCAGCTAAAACACATAACGATAAAAAATTAAATAATCTTACTCTAATTATGAAGCTTGGAGATACACTGTACGAGAATCACAGAAAATTTATTTGGCCAATCATCAATGAATCAGGTACAGTGTATCTTTCATATTAATCAGAGCTCTCTTACACTGACATGTCATATCCTAGTCGTAAATTCTCTCCAGCTAATTGAAAACACTAATTTGTACAATGTGACACAGTCCAAGTTGAAAGTGTGCTAAATGCATTTCAAGCAAAAATTTATTTATTATCCCTAATGTTAAATTTTTATTAACACCTAGTTTATTGCAATTAGAAAAGATATGAATCCCAAATTCAATACCTCAAAGTCATCTGTAGCTCCCCTCTGGAATTTCCCCTCACCCTCCAGTTCTATGGGCCCTGTGTCTCCTTTGTCTCCAAATATTGTGACCGTCACTGGAGCGTCTGTGCTTGCTCTCTCCATGTCACTGGTGCTGATGATCACTCGATAGTTATTCTCTGGAAGAAGGCATTCATATTATTATCAGTGATTGGTCTGTCATTTAGATTTAAGTAATTATCTCCCATCAATTTTATGAGCTTTTATGTCATGGTCTGATTTTGATAAACTCATATGGGAGTTTCCTAATTTTTGGAAAAACTATTGAACCAATTTTGTGAACTTTTTTTCTGTGACTTTCAGATCCAAAAATAGGCTTTTAAGTCTTGGAAATCAGCATACAATAGCTGTGTCTAATTCCGGAGGTTGGGTAAATGAATCATGGATAAACATGGATGTATATCATCTGCAACATTTCTGCATTTTTTCAAAAATGTTTGATTCAGAATTTTTCTGTACCTGGAGGAGGTTCGGGCGGCGAAACTTTCAATTCTCGCTCAATCAATTTGTCATCTTGACCAGCATCAAGCCATCTGAAATTGAAAATCAAAAATGAAATTTCTTCTTCACAGAATCAGTCAAATCAGAAAAAGCAATTACTTGCATTTCTTTTAATTTAAAAGTAAACCGTGTTAAATATTTGATATTGAAAATCATGCTGATGTAAATAGTAGCTATATAAACTGTTTGTGTTAAATGATTATGATATCATCTACTCGATCACATTCATGATCTACTGGTGCAATAGATAAATGGGTAAAATGTAATGATCAATAAATCAAAACTATGAAATGTAGCAATATTATTTGACTTTACATGAATAAAATCTAAAAAGGTGACTAACAAAATATTCAACATTACAAGAAATTGGCAAAATGAAAATGACTAATTACGCTTGATAGCTGGCAATGTTCTATATGGCACGTTAATGAGTAAACAAATGCTAAAATTAACATTTTATTTAAGCATAACTAAGGACTTAGTATGCTCAAATGGAATGTCATAAAGAAAGAAATATATAAATGTATTTAATTGACACAAAATGATCATGCCATCATGCATTGTTGCACAATGAATCTCTTGCCTGCCCAGAAGATCTGTCATTTCCACACCAAGTAATACATGGGATCTGTTAACATGGAAATGACACAATGGAAAAACATTTAAGAAATAGCTCTATATGTAGAGGTGCCTGCAATTAACACAATTAACATCCCCAATTCCCCATAGCAATCTTCGATATGAGAAACCTCCTTTTATAATTGCAATTTTAACACAGATAGTCACAGAGGTTGATTTATTCTGAAATGCACAATTAATTAATTTATGACCCACCTATCGTTCTTGAAGACAAATTCATTTTCGTCATCTCCCTTCTTCTTAATCATGATGCTGTCAAGTAACCAGCCAGCACCTGGACAAAATTAAAACAGATATATATTGATGATGTTCACAAGTTGAAAACAGTAAATTCACATAGTGACACAGTAAAAGGTCATCATTTAACAGATTGTGTTGATTTACTTTCTCCAAAACAAAACAAACCTTGATCTTTCATTGTGTGACCAACGATGACCTTCTGGGGATCCTCAAGGTCAACTGCTTCCAACTCAAATACGTCAATCTGTAAAATACAGTAAAGACATAAAAAATCTGAATGGTTTCAGTAGCTAATTGCATGCATCTATCCACAAACACTGTCAGACAGCCTTTGACTTGCTAACCAATCTCCATGCAAATTAGCTTTCTACAATTTCCATAAATTTTGACAGTTTTTCAGTTGGTTGATGTACAAATTTGCAAAGATCGTAGTGTTGGTATTCATAATCTTACCTGTCCTCTCTGGAACAGGATTTTCTTGTTGCTCTTTTTCAAGATGCGGTTTCCAGTCATGCCTTGGTGGCCATGGACGTTCAAGTACACTATGGCTGATGTTTCAGCATTCTCAACGTCAGCTGTCTTCACATGAACTTCGTATTTCTGAACTATGAAAGTAGAAAACAAAGTCAATGAGAAAAACATTAGGCATATTGGTGAATAGAATCAAAGCAGTCTCTTTCACTGAATGTTTATTAAATGGCATCATGGACTTACCACTAGGTAGTTTGATGGCAGGCCACTGAACAGGGAACTCTTTCCAACCATCAGAATTCTCATCCAATCGAATCCAGTCGTTAATTTCAAGTTCAAACCAATCATGGTTGACAGTGTCTTCAAAGTGCATCTGAAATTTATAAGTAAAGGGCAATCTGTCAATCATTCACTTCAAGACAGTACAATGCTGAAATTCATAACTTGCAAGATTTTGTAATTTGTAAATAACGGCAAGACAATCAATTAGTCAAACCGTGAAAAATTGTTAGATATTCTAGAATAAGAAAATTATCTTATGGAAATAAGAAGGACATCGATTATGAAAAATTGGTCTCACAGCAACAGGCTGCTTTCATGAATTATAAGTCTTCATCATGTCTCAATAATGTACAGTTTTTCTGATCATATCTCTCGCCACATGATTTGAAGCGGGAACAGTGACCGGAACACTCACCTTTTCCACAAACCAGGACATCACTTTGGCTTCCTTTTCAGCGTCCTTCTTGCCTTTGTCCTGCCCTTCCTCTTGGAAGCCAAGCCTGACCTTAAAGAAGTCCATTGATGGTTCTATCTTGATCTCAAATTCCTCCTCAGCTCCAGCCTGAAGAACTTGCTCCTTGCCTAACGCAAGAGGTTGGGGTTCACTCTCCGTCTCATAGCCACACAGGACCACCACCACTGGGCCCGTTGCTCCGTGGTTCTCCTCTTTGCCTGTGACTGTCTTCACTTTCCATGTTCCCTCTACAAAAAGATTATGTTCATTTTCTATCGATTAACTTTTTCTGCAATTTCATGACTCTTTGATGAAGGGCCTGAAGCAGACTCCACGAGTCCCCATTTTTTCCGATGACACGAAGTGTCAGAGGGACTCCTTGAATTGGATTGTTTGGATTCTTCAAAAATGTTAACTGATTGGTTATGTAACTTCTTATAAACATTGCTTTTTGTTTATACCAAAAACACCTTGTGTGATTAATTATCAAAACTTGTTATTTCACTTTGTTTTGATTCTCCCATTGTCCACTGTATAACTTGCAGAGGCACTAATAACTTAAAAGTATAAACATTCATTTTGTTATCCAATATTATTGTAACAATTCAATGTTCCCACAGTATGAAAGAAAACAAATAGGTGACAAGTTTACTCTGCCATATCTTACTCATTTGCATGCTGCTTGTGCTCATTTACATGGCCAGTTACAGTAGACTGGGCCTGAAGGCAGACAGTACTACATTGAAAGGATTGATTGCTGCGAGACCACCAAATTACGACGCAATAACAGATTCATTTTAAAAGTTAAATGTTGAGTTGAAAATTGGTAGTATTTGTATCACCTGATAGGTATGACCTACTTTCCTGCAAAAGCTATACTATTGTCAACATTCGCTAAATTTACTTTCAATGACGGTAAGTGAAATGCTCCTACCAGATTTTGGCAACTCCTCTGGCATCACAG
Organism: Platynereis dumerilii; assembly: GCA_026936325.1. Taxonomy (NCBI): domain Eukaryota; kingdom Metazoa; phylum Annelida; class Polychaeta; order Phyllodocida; family Nereididae; genus Platynereis; species Platynereis dumerilii. Next base: position 108,008,295 of record JAPTHN010000001.1, on the reverse strand, counting down.
GAATTGCTACTGGATGAGGCAACTTCTGACAAACTTTAATTTCTGTTGGTTCATCATCTTCCAGTCTGAAATGAATAAGAATGTTCACCATTAATCCAAGAAAAACTGTAAAACTGGAAGAAATTGTGTTTCATAAGTGTCACATTCTCGTTTTATGTCACAACTTACTTGTCAATCCTGAACACATATTCGTAGCATTCAAACTTCTTGGGCAGCACAGTTACTTTCTGGAGACGGAAACCTTGAGGTTTGCCATTTATGCAGATCTTCTCCATGTTGCCAAGATCTACAGCTGATATCATCATATTGATCTCCTGCAGGAAAATATAAGTACCGTAATCTATTTTAATCATGATAACGTAGTAACATTCTTCAACTCCAGCCATTATTAGAATAATCCATCGTTATTGGATGTTTTGACCAAATAGTATCAAACATAAATCTGTGAGCATGATTTTTTAAAGCTCATTCTTACAGTTTCACACTCCATTGGTGCACTTTCTCCCTCCTTTTCCTTGGTATCAGCATTGATCGAAAACACAGGAACAGGAACGAAACCGGAGTCTCCCTTATTGCCAACAAGTTTCAGAATCAAAGGATCCTTTCCTTCTTCTTCCTTCTCTTCTTCTTTCTTTTCTTCCTCTTTTTCTTCATTCTTTGCAGCCTCCTTTTGAACTTGGATTCGGATCATATAATCAAGCACTGAAATGAAATTGATTAAATTTTTAAAAACCTTCATAGTTTCACGTTAACTAAAAAATTCAGTCATCAAAATGGATCCCTCTTTTAATAACATTTACTTTGATTCAGAAAGCAACCAAAAGCTGATAACTCTGAAATCAGTTATAACACAATTTTAGGTTTACAAATTGGATGTACACTGTGCCATTCCAGCTTTATTGAAGCTATGAAAAAGTCCTACTATATACCTGCAGGAAGACTGGTGGCTGCCCTGGCCACCGGTCGTTCAATAGCACTGACTTCTTTTCCGAGGTCATCTTTGAAATTGAGCACAATGACTTCCTTCGTATTTTCATCGGTCAGAGTGACCTTTTCCACCAGCCACTGAGGTGGCCCATCCAGATGAGTCATTACTCTGATTTCACTTAGCTTGCCAACATCCTCATGTTTGATCTGTAACATCAAATTTTCTAAATCATACCACCACTAAAGGTAGAAAATTGTGCCAATGTTGTTTCTGCAATTAACTGCAGCTCCTTTCTTTCAGATACACACACTTTATATTTGCTTATAAACATAGCTTTTCAAAATTATTAGAATATTCGGAAAGACATATGTGACCTGCTCCACCAAAATGGGTTCAAAGTCGGCCTGCTATCATATTCAGTTGAGAAAATGGCTTTGTTCTAGTGGAATTTGGCTTTAAAATGATGTTTCATATGACTTGATATCTCAATCCAATCCAAAGATATGGCAACTCAAACATTGATGAAACGAAACATTGCACTCTAAGAAAATGGTATTTGAAATTCCCGCCATTGCAATGAAATAACTAAGAAAATGAAGAAAGGTGGCCAATTTAGATAATTTAAAATCAGTTTTTGGTTAAGATGGTCTTAAATAATCAAAACAAATTACTTTTGCTAAAACGTGGTACCAACAGCCAAAAATCATCAAAATATGTGACCTTTGGACACATTTTGCTAATTTCTGAAAAATACAGATTGCCTACTTCGAACTCATTTTGTTGGAGCAGGTCACATAATTATATTGTCATTTTTTCAGCAGATACCATCAAAAATTCTCAGGATCACATCTCGTTAATGTGAAATAATAATCCCATATTATGGGATACTAAATAAAATCATCATGGAAAATCTTAACCTTGTGCTAAAGGAAACAGTTTTACATAAAATCTTTTTTTTTTGACAGTAAAGACTCAAACAACATGGATTGTGGCTTACCTCACATTCTGAAGTCTTTCCTAGGGCCAAATCTTCCAGTTGCACATCCATTGCTTGGGAGTCTGGTTCTCCCTTGTCTCCTGTGAAGCAAATTCCAATTCCAAGGACTTTTGGAATTTCTTCTTGCTTGCTGTCTTCTTTCTTTGCCTCTTCTTTCTTTGTCTCTTCTTCGCCTTCTTTCTTCTCACCTTCTCCTTCCTCTTCCTTCTGCTGTCTCTCCTTTGCAGCTTTTAAGTCTTCTTCAGATGCCATCACAATACTGCACTTCCACGGTCCCTCTGATTAATATAAATATAACCAAGATACACTCCGAATCATGCAATTTTTCAGATTAATATAACAGAAAATCACTTAAATGATAGGTAGAGTTGACTTACTTGAATTTTCAGCCTCTATCTTAACAGAAGTGCTTGTCGAAAATTCTTGTTGCATCAAGCGCTCCTGACAACCTGTGTCAATCCAGCTGAAATTTGGAAGTAACACATCAGAATAAAAAAAAAGAACAGCTGATTTCACCATTCAATACTTGCACAAGTCTTCAGCCTAATCATTCGGAGGTGACTGTTTTTTTTAAAACTTTACTGACCTGTGTACTGGGAAAATGACCTCTTCTTCCTCAGCCAGGTCGCATCTGATGCTAAGCCTTTCACACAGCCACCCATTGCCACGACCTTGACTGGAGTGACCCAGGATGACCTTCTTAATTGGGCCAAGGTCAACTGCTTGAACGTCAAACTCGTCAACCTGCAGGATAAGAGGAATGATATTAATTCTATTTCAGCAGATATCTGTTTCATGTATTTCCAAATAACCAAGTAATAATGCAAAAGAAGTCATTAATTAATTCACATGGATAACATTACTATTTTTAAGACCTTAAAATTCCCACCTGGCCTGAACAAAATGGGGTGTCATTTGACTTGGAGGTCTTCAACTTCCTTGGCCCCGACTCTCCGTATGATCCAACCAAGTTGCATGTAACCTCTGCATCTGTTTCTGCTCGAGGTTCATTGCCAGTCTCCAAGAACAGAGTGTATTTTGCTCCTGAAATTAATGACAATAAAAAAATTTTAAGAGGCAAATGTTGTGACAAAGAGAAGCAATTATAAAATTTTACAAGTCAAAATGATATGGGAAGAGAAATATATACGCAACAAACCTTGCAGTGGCTCTATGTCAGGCCAGATGGCAGGGAGTTCCACCATACCATCAGGATTTTCTTTGGATACCTTCACAGAATCATTGTAGAAGAAATGGAACTCCTGTCCTGTCTGGTCATCCTTCATTTTGAGCTGTCAAAATAAAATAAATTACATCATTGCATCTTATAGACTTTATCTGCATATTGAGCAATAGGCAAGGTAATAAAGACAAATTCTGGTAACATCAGTCAATTTGAACCTACCTTTTTAATAAACCATTCTGTGTTTTCATCCTTACTATCTATGATAATCCTAATCTTGTATACTTCTCCTATGTCACCACAAGAGAGCTGAAAGTAACAAGCAACAAATACATCAGCAAATTTGATTGAAAATAATGTAGTTAACAATCTTAAGACCTTCACTATAGGATATAGGCTAATAAACTAGATTTGTGAAAATTAAATATGGAGATGGAAAACGAGAATCTGTGGCCTCAAAAATATTTATGGAAATTATGACACACTTTCGTAATTCAGAAACTAACAGTATATAGAATATGCGACATACCTTGAATTCATCAACTGCCCCAGCTTTAAGTTTGTCTTCTCCGTCCTCAGATCTTTCTTGATCATTTTCTTGTTCTTTATCTTTGGCTTTGTCATCTTTCTTCTTGCTGTCTTTCTCCTTTTTGTTTGATTTCTTCTTGGAATCTTCCTTCTTGTCCTCTTTCTCTTCTTCCTTTTCTTCAGTCTTTCCAGATTTCAGGGGAATCAGTTGAGATTCTCCCTTAGTTCCGAAGACCATGATTGACACAGCGCCATTGACGTCAGCTGTCTGGTCTTCAGAAGTGTGAGCCCACAACGTCCACTCTCCTGAGGACTTCTCTGGTTGTTCGCCTTCTTTATATGCAGGCAATTCTGTCACAAACTCCAAGGCTGAAGACAGAAAGTTGTACAAATTGTATTCATTAGAAAATAGAGCATGGTAGTCATACATGTGTTATTCCATTTTTATTTTACTTAGCAAGATCATCACGGCACATAAAATGGAGAGGTAAAACAAAATATCTGTCCGTAGTAATTTTACGACTAAATTTATACACCATGGCAGCTTGAATATATCTCAAAAATATGAAAAGAATACATGAAAGCTAATCTCCTTACTTGTGAGTGACACAGAGTGACCAGCAGTTTCAGGCTCCCTGACAGGCGCCACCCATTCCCCACAGTTGAACGTCGCTTGTGTTATGGCCCAGGTCGTCTCTTTCACAATCACCTTTTCCACCAGCCATTTAGTTTCTGAAATAAATTTCAAGACTTCAGGTCACATGTCCTTGGAGTTAGAGGGTGTTGCAGTTCAAAATAATAGTAACCCAGAGAAACATTCACTTAAGACTAGCACAAAACATTTTAAGACACAATCATAATTCAGAGTTCATGAGTCTCGTTTCGGAGACATACATTCCTAGAATGCGCAATGACACATGCATGCAGCTTTCAGAAATATAATTTTAAAACAATATTCTATTTCCACCTAATTGCACTCACCAGGAGTTTTGCCATCATGTTTCAGCATGACTTTTTCCAGTCTTCCCAGATGCACAGCATCCAAGTGGAAGATATCAGTCTGACCTGGTTTAAACGGTTCATCACACGTCAAAGATTTATTTAGTTTCCTGTAACCAGTCTCTCCATTTTCTCCTGTGATGTTGATTGAGACTTCTGCAGATGTCCCAGCCTCCTCATTGTCACCTGTCACTAGAGCAACCTGGTACAGCAGACCTGAAGAGTGATGAAAGCAAATTATTCTTAATTTTGATTCATATACAATGATTTTTGAAAATAGAAAACATAAGTTAACCAATTTGGAATGTCAAAACAATGGGTAAGGCTACAAAACAGACAAACACCAAACCATATACATATCTCTTTTCAGTTTTTTTGCGTTTAAAATTTATCTTCTACGTAGTGACAAACTAAAAATCAAAGCATGGCTACTTTTCCTGCCTCAGTTTAAAAGAAATCAACATACATACATGTACACAACTAAATAATGAATTTCTTTACACTTCTACTCACTTGGTCTTGTAGGTGTCAAGGGTTTAGAAATCTGCACCTCGCGACATGTCATTCCATCATCATGTTCTTGGCTGAACCAGCGATTGACATAAACTTTGAATTCCTCCTTGGTTTTCGTGTCTTGCAAGGTAATCTAAAAAGGTTTAGAGAAAAAAATGATAAACTCTCGTAGTACATATATCAGAATTAATTGACCCAATTTTTAAGTGGTGCTCATCTGTAACCAGTCAATGAGTGTCTAAGCTCTTGATAATCACCAACCTTTCAAAGCATTAACAGATTTACAACTCAATAAAGTCATTATGAATTACCTAAAACATAATTAAACTGCTTTATGGCTCACCTTCTCAACATGCCAATCTGGGGAGTCTCCACTGTTGTCATGCTCCAGCCTGACCTTCTCAAGTTCACCAATCTCGCCAAATTGCACCTGTAATTTGAAAGTACATCAAATTTTCAGATTATCAAGCCGGAACTTCAATCATCATATCTTTTAAAATAGCCTCAACTGTTAATAACCTAAACATTTCTCCTCATCGATTATTTGAAATGAGCTACCAGTCTAGTTTGTGATCTTTCAAGGTTAATGAGCAGCACTTTCAGAGATTCTCACACCTCTTCGCATCACAAGTACAGGAGAAATTTTAACAAGGATATACTGAACAGCACACATGTTTCAATAAATCATTGTCACCTCCTTTAAGAGACATTTTGAATTACCTTTATCGCAAACTTCATGCAGGAAAACTTAACATGACAGAGAAATGAAATTCAACTCACAACAAACTCTCCCTCCTTGCCAGTATCCAAGTTGGGGTCTCCTGGCTGGCCAAGAGGCTGTGGTTCGGATGATCCAGCATCTCCACAACCTGTGATGAACACCTGCGCTTTGGTTCCTGCATCCTCCGTGTCACTCGTCTTGATGGTCACTTTCCATTCTCCAGCTGACGCAAGGAAAAACATGCAATTTATCAAGGGATAGACATGTAGTTGCATAAAATGGAGGTTGCTCAATTCAACAACAATCGTTTACTTTCTGCAATGGATATTTTAACAGTATAATGTACTCACTGCTTTCTTCATCTTCAAGAGAATTGGGGGCTTCAGTTGCATCAACTGTATCTGAAATACAAACGGATATTTGAAAAACTTTTTGGTCCAAGAGGCAAGACAGACTTCTTACTAAGGTTAACTTATTTAACTTCTTTTGTATTCAATATCAAGAAAGAAGTTGCTGACCAATTAATTAGCCTCCTTACCTTTCAATTCAAGCGTCCTACACGTCAGCTTGTCTCCAATCTGATCATCAAACCACATTCCACAAGGGAAGATGTACTCCATGTTCGTATTTTCTCCTTCCTTCTCCTTGATCACGACTTTGTCAATGTACCAACCAGATCCAAATCCAGTTCCGGAGTGGCCAATTTCTATTTTCTCCAAATTCTCTAAGGTCACTGCTTCCACTATGAAACTGTCAGTCTGGAAGACATTGGTTTATCTAGTGAGCATTTAGTAAAAATATCCTGGTATTGAAGACATTTATAAAAGCATGAAAGTAAAAGATTAATTTTTGGCACAAGAGGCACCAAGACCTTCTTGGTTGGGAAAGTTTTGTGATACAGCGCATGACATCATAATATGAGAAACTTTCTCAGGAGTGCAGATTCTCATACTTTGCAATCAAAGAGTTGATGAATGTATACTCTGGAGATCAACTTGAAATAAGCCAGAATGTTTTTATGATTCTTCAAGTATTAATATTTTTGGGAGAAAATAACACCTAAAACTGTAAACCAACCTGGCCTTTCATGAATTTGTCTGTGTTGCTATCAGTGTGGTACAACCATCGTTTTCCGCTGTCTCCCTTCGAGCCAAACAGAGTGAGGAAAGCCTTTGCATCTGTTGCTGCTGCCCAGTGATCTCCAGTGAAAATGGTCACCTCATAGCATTGAACTGAAAAGAGCAAAACCTCTAAGTTAGCAGGCATGTTTTAGATTTCTACATTGAATTGTTTACTTACTGAAGACTTTTAAGGTATTCACTCCAGGTTCTCAAATCACATTCTTCATAATTTTTCCACAAGATATTTTAAGAAAATATTTAAGAAGCAACTGATCTACAACATAACATTACAAAATATATTTCTATCTTCTGAAATACAGAAAATGAAATAATCTTGTATCAGTAGCATACTTGGCATGACACAATGTCTTATGTTAAGTTAACACACAGTACAGATTCCAAATCATGGGGTAAGCGAGCCTGGCCAAGCAGCACTATAACCAGTACCTTCACAGAATATATTCCTGAAGTATTAGAGAAAAATTATCATTTTTTATCTAGAAATATTTCTCAACTTACTTGGCAATGGTTCCTCTCCCTCCTTCTTGAACGGCAATTCTCTCACAATGTCATGGTCATCTTGAGACCTGTCCATCCAGCGGTCAAACTCAAACAGATATTCCTGACCTTCTGACGTTTGCAACTTCACCTGGTCAAGATGCCACCCCTCCCACTCATCATCATTGTCTCTTTCCACTCTGATCTTGTAAGGTTCACCAACCTCCTCCAGTTCAAGCTACAAAGTAAATGAAGGATAGATGATTTAAAAAAAATATAATTGACTGAAATGTCCCCGGGGGCATGTCCCCATGTCCCCGGGGGTATGTCCCCATGTCCGCGGGGGCCGTGTCCCCATGTCCCCGGGGCAGTGTCCCTATGTGCTTGGGTTATCCCCGGGGATGTCCCCATTAGAGCCCTGCGCGGGCCGTGTCCCCATGTCCCCAGGGCAGTGTCCCTATGTGCTTGGGTTATCCCCGGGGATGTCCCCATTAGAGCCCTGCGCGGGCCGGGTTTTGGCCCGAAGCCCGACCCGGTCGGGCCGGGTAGTTGACTTTCATGGCGGGCCGGGCCGGGCTTGGGCCAGGTGGTTTACGGGCCGGGCCAGGCCTGGGCTTTGCAATTTTATGTCGGCCGGGCTTGGGCCGGGCTTGGGCCTGAAGCTAACGGGTATGGGCCGGGCCCGGGCCTGACATTCTCACAGAGGTACATGATGCTGAAAGAGCATAGACGGAGCCACTAAACATAAGCATACCTCAGAGATTACTATAGATAGATAGCTACATATATAACCAGATAGATGGATGGATACTATTTGATAGCTAGATAGAAATGTAGATAGATAAATAGCTAGATAGATAGATTTATGTCTACCTCATACTAATTATTGTTGATACATTACAATATTTAAAATATTCAACATTATACAATATTTAAGATATACAACAATATTTAAAATATTCAACATTATAAAACCTATTTTTAATTATAGATTTAATTTAATTTAATAACACTGATAAAACACTGCAATCATCAGTACAATGTATTTTAATTTGATGCGACCAAGCTTAGTGCATGATGTCATTTGATACCCCTGCTTTCTTGCTGGGCTTCAAATCTTGTCTACAGTTATAGGGGTGAGACAATGGTCAGATTATGCAATTGTGCAGATAACCCAAAGTGGTAAACCCAAACTAGCATTGAACAAATTAACCAAAAACAAGGCAAAATATGTAATACCAGATGTTTCCTCACTAATGTTTCAAAAGTCGTAACTGCCATAAGACCAGATAACATCATCATACATGTATTAGAGGTCATTCAAATTTCAGAGCAATTATGATTGGTGTTTGCAATTTGTGAAGGAGGGGTTAGGTTTCTAGCTTCATTGGGCAGTATTATGACCCTTCACAAGTTTTAATTGCACTCCTTTTAATTGACTTAAATAATCAGACATTGTGTCTTAACCTGTGGATAAAAATGACATGCTTGCAAATTGGCTGCTTGGGTCAAAGCAAAGATTAGAAATTTAGATAAATCTATGTTGCATAGGAACCTTTTGTGATGATGGATGGCTGTCTACAATGTTGAAATTGACATAGATATATTTTTCTTATGAATCTTCTGGTTGATCTTCGTTTCTCTCCAGTTAGCATTTAGTACGGGCGGGTTTCGGGTTTACCCAAACCCGGCCCGTGGGCTTGGGCCGGGCTTGGGCTGCAAGTTGTTTAAATTTCCCGGGTATGGGCCGGGCCCGGGCCTAACAACTCCGGGCTTGGGCCGGGCTTGGGCTCAGGAAAAAGCATGTATATATTTTTCATTATTTGGCATGTTCACGAATTCGTGGAGGTGTAAAAACGAGCATGTACGAATTTGTGGACATGAAAAAACGAGCATAGGTGCTCGTGTACATGTAAAAACTAACACTCGTGAATGTGCTTTATTATTCATTCGTGTATCTGCCAAAACTAACATTCGTTGAAGTGCTATATAATTAGGGTTTAGTGTCAAAATTAGGTTTAGAGTTAGTTTTAGCCAAGTTTAAGGTTGCAATGTTCGTAATTACACATACACAAATTCGTGAATAGCAATATTTCACACTAACACGAATGCTAAATTCGTGTATATGTTCGTTTTTGCAGGTTTACAAATTCGTGGACATGCCAAATAGTGAAAAATATATACCTCGGAAAAAGTGACCGGGCTTGGGCCGGGCCTACATTCTCTTCTTAATTCCGGGCCGGACCGGGTACGGGCTTGACTCCGAAAAGTCGGGCCGGGCTTGGGCCAAGATTTTAGGCCCGCGCAGGGCTCTAGTCCCCATACTTGGGGGGTGCTAGATATTGAATGGTTGCCCCCTTGGTTCATTCATGCATGTACTTTTTTTATCTTAGCAACTCAGTAGATATTAAATGGTTGCCCCCTTATTCTTAGTAATATTAAATGGTCGCCCCCTCCTTAGTAGATATTAAATGGTCGCCCCCTTATCCTATCTATCTATCTATGTATCTATCGCCCCCTTATCCTATCTATCTATGTAAGCCATGGGCCCTCTGGCCTAACTGGCCCTGCCTAATCTGCAACAGGCCTGCCATGGTTGGCTGCACACACAGCCCAGAGCCTGCATGTGACGAAATGGACCGCAGCGCCCCTAGCGGCGACTTTTGCACTAGTCCTAAGTGCGTGCTGACACGGGACACGCATCTGGGGCAGCCAGGATCAACAAAAGCTATGCTACTCTCGTAGCAGAGCTAATTACAGACAAATAGGACTACATTGTCAATTGCTTTGAGGTAGGATAGTAACAAAAAAAGTTAAGAAATTAGTTGGGATTGAGTTTGTTTCATTATAGATGTATTTTTTTTCTCTATTAAAAGATAAAATTGTTCACACTTACATCAAACTCGTCAGTATTTCCAGCAGCAAATGCTCCATCTTTGTGCAAAACCATGTCCTTTGAACGACCCTTGTCACCATAAACAACCAGGAGCATCTTGGAATTGTTGGCCGACTTCGAGTCATCTGCTGTCTTGACCCACAATTTCGCACCTTCTGCAATTGAGAAAAGGCATTGTGGTTTCAAAAGTTGAATGATGCCAATATGTGTAAATTATGACCTATCAATTTCTTTTACTATACTGAGTGCTACATTCTCCAAATACCTTATGACAGAGAGACCAGTCACTGAACTGCATCAATTGAATTTCATGCATTTACCAAATGTAATTAACTATGTATTAAGTAATTCTAATTTCCTACTTGATTTAAGTTGCTATATACATTAGCTACTTTGGGATAAATTACCCCTCATTTCTAAAAGCTACATGGCATCAAATGGTGCACCAGCACCAGTGGGCCACTGTACCTGTTGGAGGAGATTCCTTCTGTTCTTCCACTATATCTTCCACTACAGCCACCACAGTCTCTTCTTCTTTCTGCTCTTCCTTCTCTTCTTCTTTCTCTTCTTCTGGAGGATCTCCTGGTTCAAGAAGCCTCTCAATCTCGTTGTCATCCATCCCTGTGTCGAACCACTTATTGCATGGGAAGTACCACATTCTGTAAGTCTCTTGCTCATCCTTTGTTTCATCTTTTGTCTTGTCAGATTTGTCTTGTCTCTCGCTTTTCTTCGGGTCAGGTCTTTTGGTTGCTTTTGTCCTGGCATTATTGTTTGTATTCTCATCATTGCCAGACGCACCCTCCTCCCTCTTTTCGTCGATGGCCTTGGTTTCCTCGTAAGATCCCTCCTTGACAACGATATGGTCCACAAACCAACCAGCTCCTGAGAAAAAGAAATCAAAAGAAGTCTAAAACTTATCAAAGCTTGGTTAATTCTCTAACCTTCTAGTGCATTCAGACTGACGCAGTCATTGCTTGGTTAGGGCATCATATTAAATTTATTGTTCCCAAAAACTTCCATTATTTTTCAAAATTATCTTACGACTCCAATTACAGATCTGAGGCAACCTGCGATTTCTATTTTTGTTAAAATCAATTCTTTTACCTTTTCCTTCATTGTTATGACCAATCAGAAGTCCTTTCAGTTCGTCAATTGACACAGCTTCAACTTCATACACATCTTTTTGTCCTTTCTGGAAAGGTTTCTCATTTTCGGAGACTTCTCTGTAGAGCAACCTTCTGCCTGTGTCTCCTCTACTTCCCCGAAGTTCAATGTAAGGCTCAGCCTCTGTTTCTGCTCCTGGTTCATTCCCAGTGTATATCTCCACTGTGTAGATTAGGACTGAAACAAGAATCAATGTTGCAATGTTATGAAACACTATTACAAACACATCTAGAAGAAATCTACCTAGTAGCCCACCAGGAGGTAAACTCGTATTTTCAACCATATATTTTGTATTCAGTGAGCTCTCTTTTCGCAGAAAAAAAACCCTCTTAATAGATTGTAATGAAATATTTCAAAGTAAATTTTTTTATACTCTTACTTGGTAGGGGTTCCTTTCCAGGATGGACAGCAGGAAATTCTCGCCAAGTGTCCTTGTCTTCTTTCGATTGTGACAACCAGCGCCCAGAATCGAAATGGAGTTCATCTTGGTTCACAAGATTTTTCAATGTTACCTACAAGAAGGCTTTCATGTATTATTCCGCAAATATTCTAGGTTATGGAAATCAAATAACTGAGATAAATAAACGCCAAGCGATGAAAGAATTGTCTCACCTTTTCAAGGTACCATTCTTCATCCTTGACTTCAGCAAAATAGCCAACACGAATTTTGTAAATTTCTCCAAGTTCATCCAGTGTTACCTGGGATAATATAATATCAAACATTTGAGAATCATCACATACAAAGCCACTAGGCCAAACTCAAGGCAGCCAACAAATCTAACAAGATAAAAGTTTTATCTAGTGTCCTATCCCCCGCAGTTAGATCATTAGACAAGTTTTTAGAAAGAACACTGACCTTGAAATTGTCAATAGCTCCAGGGAGGTAATACTTCTCTCTCTCCACTTTTCCAAGGGGGATTGGGTCTGAGATCTTGTCATATCCATACACATATAGCAGGACATCATTTTGCTTCAAGGACATGTTTTCTTCTGGGCCTGTTACAATAGTTACATCCCAGTTGCCCTCTGAAAATTATGAAAATTCTCAGTCTAAAATGAACATGCAAGGATATGAATGAAAAATTGTATTTTATCGTCACATCAAGACTCAAATTTTAATGATGTAAAAGGGATTGTCTATTGACAGGCTGTCTGTTGGTTCCCGTGGTTTGAACTGTAGTCCCAAGAGGTTCGACCACACTTGCAAATGTATCCATATGATGTCAACAAATGTTTACTGACTAAAAATATCTTTTACATACCAGGACCAGCTTCTGAAGGAGGATCACCAGGCGTGAGCATGCGTTCAATCTTTCCATCATCCATGCCCTCGTCAAACCACCTGGCACATGGGAAGTACCACATCTTGTAAGTCTCCTCTTCTTCAGATTTTGCTTTCTTGCCGTCGTTCTTCTGCTCCTCCTCTTTCTTTTTATCGTCTATTGCTTTGATATCAGCATAGCGTCCTTCTTTGATGATGACATGGTCAATGTACCATCCAGCACCTGTGAGTAGAAATACAAGAAGTTGTATTGAATCAGGTAATTCAGGTATCTAATCTAGTTTCATCGGCAGAATGTCAATTAGTGCAACAATTATGTAATTGATAATAACTAATAAGATTTTATACCTATCTAATTTAAACAATTTTTCCGGATTTTGTAGGTAACCAGCTTCTTTCAAATTTTATTATGTAATACAATTTTACATGCCATATCTTATTTGGAAAGTCCATTTTCACCATCAAAAAGACTCACCTTTGCCATGTCCATTGTGGCCAACAATCACAGATTCGATTTCATCTAGAGAGACAGCCTCAATTTCGTAGATGTCGCACTGTCCTGCCTGGAAGGGCTTCTTGTTGTCTGTCAGCTCTTTGAAGAGCAACCTCTGGCCGGAGTCTCCTCTGCAGCCGTTCAAGTGAACATAGGCCTCGGCAGAAGTGTCTGAGCCTGGCAGGTCTCCAGTGTAGATCTCAACAGTGTAAATCAACACTGAAACAGAAAAAGTTTCCTTGCAATTTGTCTCAAATGTGAAGGCGAAAAAAGACCAATATTTATGCACTAAAGTAAGATTTAGGTACATGAACCACCACAGAACTGGCACCATGAAATACACCTCCCAGTTATCAATTTTTTAAGTTCTTGTGAGCACAAATTGTTGAATAAAGCAGGTTTATAACAGCAAAAACACATTTGCTTTGCAAGCAAAGCTGGTGCTTTTTAAAATTGCCTACATTATCTGAATATCAAACATACCTGGCAATGGGTCTTTTCCGGGGTAGATGGCTGGGAATTCTCTCCATGTATCGCAATCCTCCTCTGATTGTGAGCACCACCTCTCTGCTTTGAAGTGAAGCTCATCTTCGTTTTCAATGTGTTTCAATATGACTTTCTCAAGGAACCAACCGTCAACCTTTTCCTCAACAGCATAACCAACTCTTATTTTGTAGATCTCACCAAGATCTAGAAGTGTGATCTGACAAAAAAAGGACGAAGAATTAGTTGATGCAGATAAACAAAAATAGTTCTAACCTAGTGTGTAAAATTGTTTCCACAAATTGATTCCATAAATCGACATCAGGACCATTTCAATACCTTGAGCGCCGTTAAACTATTGTTCAATATTCCAGGCCTTTGGTGGACTCGAAGCAATTTCCTAAACCCAACAACAAGAATATATTTCTTTGCCACGACTTACATTGAACTGGTCAGATGCTCCAGGGCGGAAGTACTTGTCTCTTTCCTCAGATCCCAATGGGATAGGGTCAGACACTTTGCGACTTCCATAAACATAAAGTTGAACGTCATTTTGTTTCAGTGCCATCTTATCTTCTGGCCCAGTAACCAGAGTGACCTGCCAGTTTCCATCTGGAAAAAAAAATTGAAATGTCTTTGAGTGACGGAAATGTAACTATTGGAATCACACTCAAACAGCCTAACTGTTTGGTTAGGCCTACTGATATTTCATAAAATGCTTTAAAAATTGCCTCGCACATTGTAGAGAATAGATTTGGGCACATGCTTGTTGTTATGCTTATTACTGAAACTTGGAAAACTGTTGAGCTCATACTGTGTTGGCAGTGTTGTATTGCCTGAAAATTGTTTTTGAAAGTTAAAAGCATTCTAAAGTTATACATAAGTTTTTCAACTCACCAGGGCCAACCTCCTCCACAATGGGTGCTTCTCCTGGCTCGAGTACTCTTTCTATCAGTCCATCCTCCATTCCTTGGTCAAACCACCTGTCACAAGGGAAGTACCACATCTTGTACCCCGGACCTTCATCTTCTTCTTCCTCTTGTCCTTTCTTGGCTTTCTTGTTTTTCTGTTCTTTTTTCTGTTTCTCAGTCTCCTTCTTTTCATCCAAAGCTTTCACAGTTTCGTAATCACCCTCCTTGACAATCACTTTCTCCACATACCAACCAGCACCTGGCGCAAAAAGAAAATATTAGTCTGACTTTGTGAACATTATCTGATGCACAATAATATCAATACAATCGACAACTATTTTCTTGAAGAGTTGTTCGGAAGGAACTAAAAATTCTGACTATAACAACATTAGTCAGAAAACTGTGACAGGGAAATCTTTTTGGTTCAGATATTGAGGTATCTGAATTGTTTCTTCCCGTTCTATTTTCATTTCTCCTTTAAAAAGCAACACTACGCTTAAGTAATGGCTTTATAATGTGATGCTTTTACCTTTGCCTTGTGACCGGTGGCCAAGAACAACTGAAGTGATGTCTTCTAATGTGACAGCTTCAACTTGGAACACATCCATCTGCCCTTGCTGGAACTTCTGTTCATTTTTAGTCAAATCGTTGAAGAGTAATCGGTTGCCGGAGTCTCCTTTACTGCCGACTAATTTAACATATGGTTGAGATTCCGTGTCTGAGCCTGGCTTGTTGCCTGTATAGACCTCTACAGTGTACACCAAAACTGAAAGACAAATATTAAACTTGGAAATATTTTGGTATTAAGGCGTTCAGACTAAAACTATTATGAATAATTTTCATTTGCTGACTTTTGTCAATATTAAACACGTCACATCAGCTCTAAATGTTCAAACTAACTAGGCAACTTGCCATGACACATGTATTTTGCAGTGCAAAGCAATAAACATATTATATATAAACTCCAGTCTAGTACTTACCAGGCATGGGCTCCTTTCCGGGATATACAGCAGCATATTCTCTCCATGTGTCTAAGTCATCCTCAGACTGCGACAACCAGCGCCCAGCTTTGAAATGAAGCTCATCTTGACTTTCAAGATGCTTGAGGCTGACCTAATGACATATTACAATAGCATTAACTTTAATTCACTAATCCTCATAAAAAGTTCAAGCAAAGTTCCATGCAAAGGTATTAGCTTAACTACAGATTCAATGAAAGGCATACACACCTTTTCTAAGTACCATCCATCCTCCGGTAGGGTTGGCTCATATCCAATTCTGACTTTATAAATTTCACCAATTTCATCAATGTTAACCTAAAAGAAGAAATAAAATACAATTCACAATAATAACACATCAACTCATGTGACCACTGACAAGCTCGACAACGCAATATAAGAAGTTCAACAAAGCAGAATCTCTGATCCAATGCATGCCATTGAATCATACTATCACTTACAAAGTGTGCAAAGAAACTGAGCTGCCCTGAAAATCTCCCACACTTACATTGAATTTGTCCTTGGCACCAGCGAGGAATTTTTTATCTCTGTCTTCCACACCAAGAGGAATAGGATCTGTCACACCTTCTTCTCCATACACATAGAGTACAACGTCATTCTGCTCCAGGGCCATGTTTTTCTGCTTGCCTGTGACCACTGTCACTTCGTAGTTGTCAGCTGAAAGAGGCAAGTAGAGGGAAGATGAAATTTTGGTAAGAAACAGCTAAATGTGTTTGAGTTTAAATGGCTTATTTTGGAACCAAATTTATGTGACAAATCTGGATTGCTTATCAGGTAAAATTTTACAGTATTTCAGGCCAAACAAATGAGCATCATACTTCAATTGACAATATGTTTTTTTGTGCCCATATTAAATAAAATGTTTCCAATTCACTCTCACTACAGAAATTCATATCAAAACTGTACAGGCACTGATTACGTATGACCAACGTAGCCTCCACCAGATAAGTTTTCAACCAATTGTTTTTTTCATAGAAAAGCATAAAATTTAAATAGATATTGATGAAATATCTTTACCAGGGGCTTCATCATCTTCAGCCACGAGCAAATCAGGAGCGTCGTCAATGTCACTGAACTCCATTTCTCCCTCGTCTAACATTTCTTCTTCCTCCTCCTCTGGCATCGGGTGACCTTGAACTTCAACCTCCAACTTCCCATCTCCCATTCCTTCGTCCATCCAGGAATTTACGGGGAACTCCCAAGCTCTGTAAGGTCGTTTGTTGGCGTTGTTGTTCGCATTCTCATCTCCTTTACCTTCCAGTGCCTTGATCTCCTCATAGCTACCTTCTTTTATCAAGACTTTCTCGCAGTACCAGCCCGCACCTGTAATACAATGATATATATACAGTTTATCTTAGAAATATTTGGAGCTGTTATTTCAAGAGCTTTTATGCCAATTAAGAACACAAATCTGATCAAAATTTTTGCAGGATAATTAACTACAAAATTGAATCTATATTAATCAAATAGCCAGCCAAAACGACTGTATGCAGTTCATGGTTGTAAAAGTTGTGATTATCAAAATTATTCAGTGCTATGCTACATGTAAATTGGTTAATAAGCAACTGAATCAGTACCTTTTCCGTGTCCATCATGGCCAACAGTAATCTTCTCTATCTCGTCCAGATCAACTGCTTTTATCTCAAATATGCCGGTGCTGCCTTGTTCGAAGGGCTTCTTCTTGCCAGTGACATCTTTGTACAGAAGTCTTTGTCCAGTGTCTCCCCTGCTCCCAAAGACGTGAATGTGTGGTTGGGCCTCTGTTCCAGCACCGGGCTCATTTCCAGTGATAACTTCCACAGTGTAAGTGATGACTGAAATAAAATATAAAGACATGTAATCTCCAGTGCATCTCAATGGTCGAAATTGAAATTCTTCCAGGAATAAAGCCCTTGACTGTCAACATTTTGTTGAGATATGTCAGAAAATATTCCGAAAATGCTCACGCCTAACTGAAATATGAACATGTACTAATAACTATTTTAAAATATAAAAGCGAGGTTTCTAAAGTCTTCTGTCATGTCAATATTGAAAACAAGGATTGGCATCTTCCTTACCAGAAAGTGGTTGTTTTCCAGGGTAGACAGCTGGTAGCTCTCGCCATGTGTCACAGTCATCACGTTCTAGCGAGAACCACTGGTTCACTTTGAACTGGAGAACTTCTTTGTTGATGACGTCTTTCATTGTCAACTGAAAAGAAAGAATTGATTCATACTTACAAAGTCAGTTTAGGGGAATCATTCTAATAACTTCTTTACCCACCATGTTTCTGGAAATCGATCATAATCTCTTATTCTTCAACTTACGGATTCTAGATGCCAATGGTCATCCTGAATTTCAGGGAAGAAACCAATTCTGACTTTGTAGATCTCTCCCAATTGTTTCAGTGTAATCTACAAAGATAATATATATAACAGCGATGTTCAAACAAATGTTAAGACACAGGTCTTATACTATGGACATGTACAAAGCAAATATAAAATAGGCTACAACTAAGGTTTTCCACTCATATACGACAAACATATTGAAGACTACAGACAATCAGGAACAAATTACGAGTACCAAAGTAGCTCAGAATCTTCTCAGGACTCTATCACTTATTGCAAGACAGCAAGTACTCCACTGATTAGCCAGATAACTCACATCAAAGTCATCCGTGGCACCAGCATGGAACCACTTATCTCTGTTCTCCTTGCCAACAGGTATGGGGTCAGATTTGCCTCGACTGCCGTAGACGTAGAGAAGGACTTCATTGTCTTTCAATGACATGTACTCCTCAGGGCCTGTGACTGTCGTCAGTTTCCAATTTCCTTCTGGAAAATGAAAATATGTCCAATTACAAGCAAATATTGGTGATTATAGAATGAAATCAATTGGTAAAAAAACATTTACATGTTTTAGTGACTTCAATTGCATTAAATTACTGCAATGCAATTTTTTTTTCTTTTAAAGTCACAAATTAGAGAGTTTCAATTACAGCGCTCTGTACTTTTAAAGATGCTGAAATTCTACAGATTATTAGCAAGGCTTTTAAAAAGTTTGAACATGTATCATATAAGGCAAACCACCAAAATCTCCCTAAATGACAAATTTTTGGAACCAACAAAAGATTAAATTTTCTATGAAAGCAGATATTTACCAGGAGGTGGAGGACCGTCATCAGGCATCTCATCGGCAAGCAGTTCCCTCTCGATCTCACCATCATCCATTCCTACATCAAACCATTTGTCACAAGGGAAGTACCATGTCCTGATCTCTTCTTCCTTCGGTGGTGGTTTCTTGCTCTTCTTGTTCTTCAACTTGGCTTTCTTGGCCTCGATGGCTTGGATGTTTTCGTAGCTGCTCTCTTTGAC
Source organism: Platynereis dumerilii (assembly GCA_026936325.1). Taxonomy (NCBI): domain Eukaryota; kingdom Metazoa; phylum Annelida; class Polychaeta; order Phyllodocida; family Nereididae; genus Platynereis; species Platynereis dumerilii. The sequence continues at coordinate 107,989,206 of JAPTHN010000001.1, read as the reverse complement.
AACTACCTTCTTCACATACCATCCTGCCCCTGTTTAACAGACAGATTCACATTTTTTAAAATGGGGCAACAAACCAGAAAATCATACCGTAGTGTAAAAAAGGAGTAACTTTCATAAACAAAGACTTCAGTGAGTTCAGTCACAATAAAATCATTGTATCCTATGCACAATAATAATCCTCATTTTCTATAGACCAGACATAATTAATCTTTAGCTTCTCTTCTTTTTCTAATATACCCCTTTGTAGTACAGAATAAAAGCCCATAATTTACTTCTTTCAAATAGGTCTGAGAAGGTAGACAAATGGACTGCATATCAAACATTTTATGGTTTTGTAATATGAATGAGGTGTCCAAAGCACGTAAGCCTACAGAAGTTCTCCCATGGCCTAATGGTCAAGACCGCTTGTCCACTGGCTTTGAGAGCGTGGGTTCAAATCTCACCTCGGGAACTCACTTTATATAGTCCGAGCCCATGGGACATTAAATGGAGGCGGGTTGTATCCAGTATTCTATGCTGGGGCAACTGAAAGACCTTGGTCATCCCTGAATTAATTCTGCCTATGAAAATTGTCAAAATGAAACAAAGACTGACCTTTCACACTTTCATTGTGACCCAAAGTGACTGACGTCAGTTCATCCAATGAGACTGCTTCCACATGGAAGATGTCCACCTGTCCTTTTTCAAAGAGGTCTTCATGACCATTGAGCTCCTTGTCTGCCGTTAAAACCCTCTGACCGCAGTCTCCCCGAGTGCCATTGAGCTTAATGAAAGGTGTAGTGTCAGTGTCTGAGCCTGGGATGTCGCCAGTGTGGATTTCAACAGTGTAGATGATCACTGAAAACAAAAAAATGTCCATTTTAAAATTAAATTACTGAATTTATTTATAACCAAGTAACTATATGACACCTACAAGTATTATTCAAGATAGGAGCGCCACAAATCCGAAATATTAGCATCACAAAATTATGGACAATTGGACATTCTTAAATGCAATCTCCCCCACCTGGCAGAGGCTGCTTTCCTGGTCTGACCACAGGACATTCTCGCCAGGTCTCTTTGTCTTCTTGCTGCCGTGACAACCACCGCTGAACTTTGAAGGTAAGTTTCTCATTGATGCTGAGGTCATTCATCACAATCTGCAACAAATATGGTAAAAGTGAAATTAAGGGGCAATATATCAATACACACTTAAATTTATCTTTATTACGACACACAAACGGTGTGCAAACTCCCTGTTAGAGGCTGTAAGTTACACAAGTTAATGACGCTTCTTTGTGACTTTTTCAATAAAGTTAAGATATTCTAAATCAAGAGACCTACCTTATCTATGAACCAGTTAGTGAGTTCCTCTTCACCTTCATCCGGTTCATAGCCAATGCGCAGCTTGTATGGAGTGCCAATATTCTTCAGATTAACCTACGAAGAAATAAAACAGATTCTTTTTTTGGGTGCCACAAACATCATAAAATAGCATCCCAACTGACAAGTTGACAACCCTCATTATTTTGCAGAGGCAGCACTGCTCCGAGCGCCCCTGAAGATTACTGGGTAATGTAATAATATTATTTGGCTGAACAAATATTTGTGACTTAAAGCAGGATTCCATTTGCACAGAGGAAGGCAATGAGCTATGGATCTTTCACAACAGGAAAATTGTTCAAAATACCTTGAACTTATCAGTGGCACCAGGTCTGTAATATTTGTCAGGATCATCTTCCCCAAGAGGAATGGGTCCAATCACATCTCTGTCTCCGTAGACCCAGAACCTGATCCTGTCTTGACTTGCCATTTCTGTTTGCTTTCCAGAAGTCACCAGGACATTCCAGTCTCCTTCTGCAAAAGTTTCGTTACATTATGACGAATTGCAAAACACAGAAGCACGCAAAACATTTATTGTAATACATTCTTTTATCAGTATGACCCTTTATTTTGAATACATAAATTGTAAACTCAAATTGGTCTTCTTTGGCAATTTTGACATCTTACTTCCTGGATGTAAAACAAATGTTCTGTAGCTTAAAATGTATTCTGACTAAATGCAGGCCTACTTGATTCTTACTTTTAGTTTTGTCTGATGAAGGGGGCGTTGGTTGCACTTTTGGTGCCGAGGCTGCCTCCAACTTCCTCTTGATTGCTCCATCCTCTTGACCCACATCGAACCATTTCATACACGGGAAATGCCAAGTGGGAAATTCTGAGTCCTTTTCTTGAGCCTTTTTCTTCTTCATGCCATTCTTCTTGGGTTCTAGCTCATGCTCTACAGCTTTGATGTCATCATATCGACCTTCCTTGATGATCACCTTATTCACGTACCAGCCCTTTCCTGCAGAGGTAAATCGATATTGACTCTCAAAATACCCTGATGTTCTTTAATATGACAAAACAAATTTTAAGTACCCAAAGCAGTATGGTTGTCAAATTATGAATTAATCAGATGCAAAGTGTTAACTGGTCTGATCCAAGCTTATTCTTTTCAGAGACAACTTAAGAGACTATAACACCCTAGTAAAATACAGCTGACTCAATAAAAGTCAACAAGCAACCAAATTTAACTGACCTTTCTCCTTGGCATTATGTTCCAGATCAATGGCCACTATATCATCTAGGGACACTGCCTCAATCTCAAACGCATCCATCTGACCTGTCTTGAACCATTTGGGATGGTTGGTAGCTGAGCAATTCAACTCTCGTTGGCCTGAGTCACCTCTGGTGCCAAACATGTGGACGTACACGGTGGCACTGGTGCTAGCTCCTCGGAGGGTGCCAGTGTATATCTCAATGGTGTAAACAACAACTGAAAAAGCAAATTTCAGCCAATGCATGATTCAAGCATAGTTGAAGATGATATGCTCAGACTACTGGCTACATGGGCTCGGAGTACAGGCCACATGGTACTACCATAGGCTAAAATGAAGTCAAAATTATCAGCAACTTAGTATGATTCAAGACAAAAGTTATTTTTTAGAAGAAAAGTAGATAAAAGTTTTTCAAAATTACTTGGCAAGGGATTCCTCCCAGGGGCCACAACAGGCATCTCCCTCCAGGTGTCTCCATCATCCTTCTCCAAGGACAGCCATCTTCCGCAATTAAAAATTAATGTCTCTTTTGTGTTTCTGTTCTTCATCTTGACCTGTGATAAAAATTCTCCTTGAGTTACTTTTTAGACAAGAAAGTAGTTGGCTCAGTAGATTAGGTTTCGAACATTTAGAAGTACATTTAATTTTAGGTCAGAGACTTCAGGGGAGTGTTAATTTGGTTAGCTATGGTCATATGAATCCACATTCACCAATCTATAGTAATAAGATGGAATAATTTTATTTTTGAAAATACAGCACAGCTAGATAATTATCACAAACAATTTCCATGTACCTTCTCAAGAAACCAGCTTCCAACATCAGAAGTGAAAAACGCACCAACTCTGATCTTGTACAATTCTCCAAGATCCCCGAACTGAACCTGAAAGTTAGATCAAAATAATTATTATGTACTCAGTAATTGCAATAAGTCAACATCAAACTATAGCATAGAAATCAAAGAAATATTGAGATCCAAAAATCCAGACACATACCACCGTTTCATCTGTAGCTCCTGATTTGAAGAAGTTAGCAGTATCATCATTACCATTGATGATTAGAGGACCAGAATTCCCCTCTGATCCATACACCCACATCTCCATATCAAAGAAACTTTGGAATTCTGACTCAGCCCCAGTTGTGATCCAGAGGTCCCACTCATCTTCTTCTGGGACTTCTAAAATATTTATAAAATCTTTATAAAATATGAGAAGTCACGAAGAAGCAAGAAATAAGATGGTAATAATTGGAAGAATAGCTCTCAAGCAAAATCTTTGCCTCATGACGATATACATCCATACAGTAAATATTATTTTATCTTTTAATCGAGCATGTGAAAGCTACTGGCATGCTAAATTAATATCAAAACCCAGGTGATACTTATTGAAAATATATATTTTTGCCAGTGAGGATATGCCATTGATATATATATATAAGCATTACAAATATTGAATGTGACGAGATGTGTTTCAAATGTCTTTTTCTTATCTTTACCATCAGTTCCATTTTGATCGGGCATGTGGTCGTCTTGAATATCTGCAAAGTAAATTTCAATATTATATGGAAAATAGAACATTGCAGGCCAGTATCAGACTGAAATATCATTGAAAAATCAAATGAGACCCAAAGACAAGACATTAGGTAGGTACAGCACACAGGAAGGTTTAGATACATTTCAGCGCACACTTTGCAGGTAGATTTAACATTAAGGGTAATTTAGGACACTCCAAGTTAAGAATACGGAAAGTAAAGCTGGATAAATGCACATTTATGGAACATATAACAGGATTATATACAGTTGAAGTGTTGCAGACAATCAGTTGAGGTATACAGGGTCATGAGGTTATGCAGGACTGCTCGATTGTAAATGCTGGATCATACATACTATTTTTAGAGAAAGGCATGTTTAAAATTAATCAAGAGCTCAGTATTAAAATGGTAAACAACTCTAGCCAAAAAGACACTCACTGAATTCTAAATTTTAAAGTAAGAAGGGAGTAACACAGGGATCGTATAGCTCCATCAATTACAATTGGGATCAGTCCTTATAAATTAGAATAAATGACATCCTTTGTTTATTACAAATAGTTAAGGATGCATGAAACAAAGGATGCAAAATGAGTTAACAAAATGAAATAAAATTAAAAGTAAACAAAATAGGAAATTAAAAGTAAACAAAAATAAAATAATTATCATACAAAATGCAATCCACATCCAGAAGTAAGCGGTTACATGCGGATTAACAACATTGACAGTGGTAATATTTTTTCAACCTGTCCTCTTAAGGGTCCGTTCCATTTTCCCATCACCTAGTCCTGAATCCAGCCACCTAGAATTTCGTTACAGTTTGATTAGTGATTCTCAATACCAAAATCCAACACCACAACCTAAAAGACTACTAAAACTATTAAATCATTAGCAATTTTATTAACTGTTTAGCACTGACTACAAGGAAACATACTTGTTACAGGCGAATAGCCACTGCTCTCCAGTCTGGGGGTTGGTCACGATGATCTTCTCACAGAACCAGCCCTCTCCAATTCCGTCAGCATCATGGCCGATCCTGCAGTGGGTCAGTTGGTCCATGCAGACCGCCTCTATGCTGAATGTGTCCTCCTTTAAAACACAAAATACGTCATCTTCTGGCACGGAAAAACCCTCTTTTAATAGATACACACTTTACACTCCCATTTTGTTTTGCATAAGAATATCCAATGTTAAAAAATTTGTATGAGTTAATAAAAAACCATATAAATTCATACATTTTGTGTATTTTAGCATTTTTAGGAGATAATTATATTCAAATTCATGGTAAGTTATTCAAATCATAGGCCTATACATCTCCAAAAAATACATTCATCATCTGGTACATCCAATTAAATTTACATATTTACTTACCTGACCAGGCTGGAACATTTCTTCATTTTCTGATTGCACCAGCCCTCTCTTTCCCGAATCACCTCTGACCCCAAATAACTGGATGTATAAATTTGAGTCTGTATCAGCTCCGTTCTCCATGCCAGTGAACACATGAACCTTGTAGACAACCACTGAAAATAATGTGCAAAGAATGTAACATGCAGTTTCACAAAATTCATTAAGTTTTGAGATGACCTTCCAGTGCTCAACAAAATTGTACAATGAAAACCATTCACGAGACTAAAACTAAGGCCACATATAATTGATCTTTAGCTTCTCGGATCGTCTCAAGGCACTTTTCTTAGGGTTGGTCGGTAGGACAAACATTTTTTTTATAATGTCTGTTTTTTTTTTCAGCCGGCAGAAAATCTATTGTGTCGGCGGGTCCGCGAAGCAAAGAATCAATTATGTGTGGCCTAATGAGTTCTGAACCCTTATTCGTTATGTAATTGCTTACATGGCAAGACGTCCTGGCTGGGTCTTACAGCGGGCATCTCCCGAGATACATCCAGGTCATCCTCTGTCCTCGAGAGCCAGCGGTTGAACTTGAAGGTCAAGGTCTCCTTTGTGTTCATGTCTTTCATTTTCACCTAAAATATAGACAGTCATTGCAATGAATATTTATACTTATACATAATACCAGAAATGATTAGAAAACCATATTAAGTCTAATATAAAGAGGAGTCGCCGAGACAGAATGAATTTATATCAAGTAGCCTTCTTAGACCATATCAGCAAAAACTTGACATTCACAGGGTTTTCTTTACCACATAAAATTAACGAGTGAAAAAATAATAATTTCTACCTGTTTGACTTTCCAGCTCGGTGATCCTTGTCCCACCTGGAGAAGCTCCAATCTGATTTTATAAATTTTTCCAGCTGGTGCTAAGTTCACCTAAAGCATTATGAGATTGCACAAGGCCATTAGTACAGAGAATACAAGTCAAGACAACAATTTCAATGTTAAATCAAATGAATTTACCTTGAATTCATCTCCATGGCCTGTGTGAAACAAGCCCTCCTCAGAGGTGCCTAGATAAATTGGCCCAGCAATGCCATCTTCTCCATAAACATTCAGAATCACCTCAGCATTCACCGCTGACTCCACTGTTGTGATGACGACCTTCCAGTCTCCGTCTGTTCAAAATTTACTTTAATCTAGCATGCTAGCGTGACAATAATTAATTGTAAGCCGTGCATCCTACCCACAACAAATGCCATGCACAATAGTATACTATACTATGCAAAATTGTATACTATACTATTAGAATACTAAAATAACAAGAAAGCTGTTGTTTAAATTTGCAAAGTTTAAAATGCTAAAATGTTAGTAAAATACTGGTTAAAAATGCTACTGAAATAGAAGCGTTAGTAAAATTTAGTAAGTTAGTAATTTTTGAAATCTTGTCATCTGCAACACTTCAACTGATTTTCCCGATTTTGAAATGTCACGCTTTTGTAACCCTTTAAATATCTTTTTTGTCATACCGTCATACACCTGTGGAGGAGCTGTTGTAGCGAGTGAGACAGTGTCGGCTGAAACCCGTCGCGGTGCCTTTTTATGTTTAATTGGTTTAATAGGAACGGGTACTGGTGACTGACTCACGATCGACTCATCTGTTTTCATTCTTCCAACTATAATCGGTAAAAGGAAAAAGAGAAAACAAAATTAACATTTTAGATATTCAAATTAAGCGCACTGTGTCTATATGTCATATTTTCATGAAATTTTCAAGAACCAACATCATTTTTCAAGTGTGTCCTCTTTCTTTGAACATGTGTTTGCTTATCAAAAAAAATAATTTCTGTTTTCTATATATAATATTCAAAGACAAATTATTTCAAGCAGAATTGACGTTTTGGTCAAATGTGACCCCCTATAGTCAATAAAAATCTCTTATAGTAAAAACAAAAAACCCGTATGTAAAGATCTTAACTTGAAAAAAATAAATAATAAAAATATCACTATCACGAGCAATCGATTAGAGTAAAACTTACAGTCAATAACTTGAGGGTAGAATCGCATATTCTTCCCGCCCGTGAGCACCGTGGCCTTCACTGTGCCATCCTCCATCATTCCCAGGCACTGACCCTTGGACGCGAGAGATTCAAAGGAAACGTATCCTCTCTCTTTCTTCTTCTCAATTTTGAACTGGCAGGCTTTGTCTCCAGTTCCCTGGGAAGACAATACAACAACTTGTATTTATAAATGTGAAAGGTGACCTTGAGTATTAAGATAATTAAGAGCAATTTTTCAAAAAATGATATTTCCCCTTGATTTCAGAGGATGGATCCAGAAGGAGAGGATGGGGGGTGCATCCCCTCCCCAACAGATGTGATGCTCAATATTTTTACGAAATATATATAAACAGGTACAGATTTATACCCTCAACAGAATTTTCTAGATCCATCCCAGCAATTTGATCTACTTCAATTACACATATATCGACATGTCTATCAAGCTGTATAGACTGGGTTTGCCTCGCTCAAATGCCATGCCCCATGGGCACATCGACGTTGCAGCAACGTTGCAACGACGTCACACTTTTCGTCAAATGACGGAGAATTGTATGGTTGAAATTATGTTGTCATAATGTTGAGAAGCAACGTCAAAGATATGACGTTAGCATGCAACGTTGCGGCGATGTTTTACAACATTGTGAGGCAATGTCAGGAGTTCGACGTTAGCTTGCAACGTTGTGGCAATGTTGTAAAAAAACCCAAACGTCGTGTTCACGTTGGGGCGACATAATCTCTACCATACATATCTACATGACCAACAGACCAGCCCTCCACCAATTAGCAACGTCGGGGTTTACGTCGTGTGCCCACTGGGTGCCCCCCTCACGGAACTGCATAAAGCAAAAGAGACTGAGATTTGGCCTCAGTTGCACAGTTACGAGTGATAAAGCCCAACCACCAGGCATCGGCTGAATCCTGACATAGCATGGAGAAGAATTGAGTATTTAAACATGTTACTATCACTCACATTAGCATCACAGACTCCACTCTTGCACCTGATGAACTTCCCTGGGTAGACGACACTCTCAAACATTCGGACGCCTGGAGACACTTTGTGAACACGGAACTGAGCAAGTTGATTGAGCTTTCCTGTGGCTACGAGTTTGTTGTCACTGTCGACAATTCCTAGAGACTGAATGACAGAAGTGCAAAGGAGAACAACTCCTTGGTCTCTGAACATTCCCTGCACAAGAACAAAATAAATGTCATCTGAAATTTGTATAATTGTCAAACTTCTTTAATTTAGACGTGATTGCCTGATGCAGCACATTTTCAAAAATATAATACATACATAATAAATATTATATGAATAACACAGGGGTAAAGAAATTTCTTGGGATTGAAATTTTGGTATCAAGTAGTAACCATGCGAGGTGTTTATCCGAACTAACCGGTAACCATTCAACTTGTAACCAACTAACCACCAATCCTTCCAAATGGTGACTTTATTTTAAAATTCCGCCTGACCACTTTGAATATTTACAGGACTGAATGCAATTTTTTTTAATTGATAAAATTAAGTGTGCCTCGCTTTGTCTTTTCAGGATTGAAAAATCACTAAATAATATTTGCGTAGTCTTTTTTTACTTGATCAAATAGTCGCATGGCGACAATGTTTAACAGATGTGTAAACGTGAATGTTCATCACATTTACAGAGGCAGTTTTTTTTTATATTGGTCCATCTTAGTTGCTTACCTTGCAGTAAACAAAAAACTTTGAAAACTCTGGTTTTGCATCCGTCGGGTTCATGGCACGGCCATTATTTCCGAAAGCCAAATATTGGTTGGGAGTTTTCGCAGATTCCAGTCGAACGCTACGATCTTCTTGCACCAGCACTTTAAATTCACAGAGGGGCCCACCTCTTCCCTGTGTGAATGAAACATTTCATAAAAATTGTATTGAAACAGCTCTAAAATAGTCATGTAACAAAACCAATTATCTGCATTTTTAGTCAACATTACAATTTTGCTATTCCATCACTAAAAGATGTGAATTCCTAACAACTCAAAACCATGACAATATTTACAAAATAATTCACAGGTAGACAGATAAATAGAGACTTTGATAGATAAACAGATACTTTGATATATAAAGACATACATACATACATACACAGAAAGATACAAAGATAGATTTTTGGCCTTTATTTCTCATTCATTTTTCACCATGGGCAATTCCACTACATAATATTATGTATTTTTCAGACATACAGTAAATAGGTCGACTAGTTATTGATGAAAAGTGCACTGAACTATCTCATACCCATAACTCATATTTGCTATCAATTTGTCATTGTATACAAATTAATACAATTAATATTTAATGGCTTTATATATATATCATGCACGTCAGAGAAGGATCTATAGATATGAGAAGGATATCTTACACATTACTTTTGATGAAAACAATAGCACAATCAATAAAATATAGAAAGGGATTTTATGCAATTGATTCCATGCTTAACTTTCCATGCATAATTGATAGTGTGGACCTGTGACTGACAAAAAGGCAATGCAATATTCTAAGGTATCCATTTGCTAGCTGCTCCATATTCTACAATATTGTGCAAAGTATAATTGTCTGTAAATACAGTTAACAATGGGCCAATTACCCATATATATACACACTATTACAGAGTACTAATGCAGTTAAATTGTCATACCTGGCCATTTGGTCTGTTATTGTCAATGGCAAGATGCAAATGAGGATTGTTGGCACTTTGGAAACATCGCTTCATCCCACTTTTGAGAATCACATTAAAAACGGCTGAAAGTAGAAAAAAGTCACATTCAAATATGTAATCATACACAAAAAGGTATCAGCATAAAAAATATGACCCTCAATAGAGGTGCAATAGTGTCAATTATTGACTTAAATTGGGTCAATAAATTTTGTGAGAGTGATGCAGATCAATTCATGAATCAATTTGCCCAGAGAAGCTCCAGAGAAACAAAGCACATGCACCAGCTTAGATGATATATTTACAGATCAAATGGAAATGGACAATATTCAATAACACCAATCATCCTCATGATGAAGCATCGAAACCATCACATGTGAAAATATCAACAACCACAAGCTAAGAATGATCAAGCACCGGGATATTGATTGGTGCATTTGAAAAATAATCTATACAATGTTCATGTGAACTGGCAATACTGATTATGGCCTACTTGAGTCGCAACTTGTCATTAAAATAACATAGGTCCACATAGAACAGAGTAACTGGATTGATGTGCTGTCCCATACGTTTCAAAGCTACTTTATGTATACTTCTTGTAGTGTAATACTAGTGTATGCTACTCTTGGCCATGGAATTTTCAGTCCATTATATATTTCGTTATCTTGGGAATAAATATCAAAACACCACTGGCAAAATATCACATACCGCAAGAAAACATATTTGTTTTGATGGAAGAACTGACTTTGAAACAAATTCCCTGAGCAATCAATATAATATTACCTAATGACGTCACATCTACTGCATTGTATTGCCAGACAATGGACCACAAAGGTGTATGTCAAACAAACGTTATTTGGTAGATCAATACATTATCAAAAATTTATAGTCAGTCACAATATATTTTATCGCAGTTTGCTAGACCTATACAATTTATGCCTTGAAATGACGTTCTTGAAGCCATAGCTCAACTTTAATATGTTTCTTCCCGAAAAGATTACAGTGTCCGAGAGGGTCAAACAACAGACTGGAGACTGAATAAATCATTGTTTTCAAGCTATAAGTCATTCTCAAGTCCATCAATCTGAATTAGAACAAAACAATATTCTCTGGTGCTCCTGTTATCACGAGGCCTATAATTTATGGGGAAAATATATTGCATACATATTGCAGCCTAAATTAGAAAAAAAAAAATTCTTTGATAAGATAGGCACTTTTCTATTCAAATGTAGCAAGTACTTGTACTTTTTGTACACCTGCCCACCGTGCCCAGAGGCCATGCATGAACCTAGTCAGAGCTACTGAGCACAATGCATCTGCACTCTGTAATCACAATGAATTATAGCTCTGATGTTCCACAACTATCTCACCTGATGAGTCGGAGTGGTCATCTGAGAGATCCAGGGTCCCATCCGGTTTCAAGCGAAGGACCTTTCCTGAAGCTGCTGAGAAAAGCATCACCTGGCAGTTGGGTTGAAGTTTCCATTTCTCATACTCAAACTGAAATGACACAAGTAAAACAAATTTTCTATCATTGCCATAATAGACTCTATTAAGTAGAGTCTGAGAAAGGTTACATCACATCTCAATTTTAACATCCAACAAAAACAACAGGTCCTTTCTGTGGTGATTTCAGCATCAAGCACATATTCTTTGAAGAACCTTCCTGGCAGTCTTTACTTTTATAAAAGTATCTATTTTGTTACTTGTAGAATGTTATGATTGCTGGAATGTAACCATGTGAAGTCTAGAAAATAAATGTTCTATCTGCCTATATTCTATCATTTTAGTCTTAAAGCCCTTTGGGGGAACCCAAAATTTTCAGTGTACCTTCATGAGCAAAATCCCAGCTGGATGTATTCGGATGAGATGCTAAATTGGCAGCCCGTTGCATCAGTGTCTATGCTGGGCAAGTAAAAGATCCCTCAAGTGGGGTAAATGTCTAACATGTTGAGGACTCCCGCTCTCTCTCCCATCTCATCAATCAACCCTCATGAGTGCCCAGAACTGGGCTTAGAGGGCTGCACTTACCATATCTATCTTTTGTAGTACATTCCCAAAAATCCTTTCCTTGAAAAACATTCCTACTTGGTACACTTGTAGTTCTACTTCACAAAACACTAGAAAGACATTTTAAAATTGGTACCAACCTGCTGCTTTTCAAACACATCAGGTCTGTATTCATTGATATTCTTGAGTTCTCGTACAATGGCTGTATCCTCTTCTCCCTCATCAAGCCATCTTAAAGCAGACAGAAAGAGAATTATAATTCATGTTTTCTGAAAACCATCATTCTAAAATATTTACACTACCCTCCAAAAGTTTGAATACACTTGAAAAGGTTACATTTCTTCAAAAAATACCTAGTCTTCAACACAATTTTTGTTTTATACTTACATCAAACAATAGAAATTCACATTCAGGTCATAATGTATACATATTTCATGGTTTTAGATCATTTTGGTATAAATTCATGTAATTTTCTCGAAATCCCATTTTATCATTTTCTCTGAAAAGCTATAAAAGCACAGTTATCTTCCATTTTTATGAAATTTTATCATTTTTCACACATTTCCACTGGTTTGTGATGATTTTACCAGTGGTTTTAGACCAGAAATTGGCCATTGAAAATCGGACAAAATTTCTGATTTTGGCTAATTTTTGGTCAAAACAATGCCGAAACAGCTGAAATAAAATAATTTTCACTTGAGAAGATACATTCTATGATTATACTTCATGGTGACCCGAAATTATCTAAATTTTGTAATTTTGAGTGGTCGATGTCCAATTTTTAAACTGTCTTTTTGGGGTTTAAAACTACTGTTACGATCATGTTAAAACTCTAGAAACACTTAAATATAATTAAATTTCATAAACCTAGAAGAAAACTGCGCTGTGACAATTTTTTATAAAATACCAAAATTTGGGATATCGAGAAACGCCATAAATTTCAACCAAAATGACATAAAATGTCAAAATAAAGACAACTTATGACTTCAATGTGACTTCTGATATTGTTAGATGTAAATATAAAACAAAAATTCCATTCAAAATGAAGTGTTTTTAAAAGAAACCTCACCTTTCCAGGTGTATTCAAACTTTTGGAGGGTAGTGTATATGCTATCAAAAATGACAAAATTCATTACATAACTTTAAAATATAATGATTTTATTTTTAGTCTAATTTCAGAATTTAAATGCCTTTTCTTAATTACTCCAAGTGCTCTGAGGCCTGGTAATAATAGTGCCAATTCATAAAGGAAGGATCAGAATCAGAGACTGAACCAATCCAAAGGTTCACTGGCCTAACAGTTCCAATTCACTCATCAATAAGGCAATAACCCATTTAAATCATTGACAGTGTGCTGAAGTATGTATAAAATAGCACAAACAAGAGTTTTGTTGCATCTTTGGACATAAAATAATTACTTTTAAGGGAAGGAAGGTTCTTAATTTGTGACATTTGGACCAAAACAAAATCACTAAAAAAGATCCCACAAACCTTTTGCATGGGAACACCCACTGCTGTGGTCCGGCCGGATTCCCATCTTGGATAATAATCTTATCCAGAAACCATCCAAAACCTGTTAAAAAAAGAAATAAGCATTTTTTTTTTTAATGAAATCTCATTCTTTTCATAAATGTAACAAAGCTGGCAAATCCCTACAGTATCTTTTTTGTCCATGAAGAAATCCCCATCCAAAGCACTTTTCTTTTGCATTACCTCAAGTCTTGAGGCTCTTGTGTTTACAAGTGATAGATGAGGATACTGAAAAGTGTTTTTTTATGTAGTTCAAACAAATTTTCTTTTCTTTCTGTCTTATAAATTAAACAAGTTTTAGCTCTACTTCAAGTATGGTAGTACCTGTCAATGCTGCCATACAGATGGTTAGATATTTACTTTAGATAAATATGCACAAGGAAATTATAATACATAAATAATAAATATTTGCTGTGTGAAGGAAAAAATTAATCAGCATTTCATTCTGAATATACTAATTGTTTTTTATGATGTTTTAAAATATTCATTCTGGAAACCAATGATGAAATAGTACACTTCAAGAGCATAAGCTATGCACACAATCACATATTTTGCACATAACTAATACTCATTAAAATCATTCCATTTGCAAATTAACTATCTTTCCACAAATTGGCAACGGCGAAGCTTTTCGCTCATGAAATATTCATCATTTCACATAAAATTGCACTGGCACATCAATCTCCCGGCAATTCCTAAACAAACAGCTTTGTGCAATTAGATACAGGTCGTGAAAATGATCGAAATGTATGCTAAGAACATACAGTTGCAAATAGTAACTCAAAGTAACTGGTCAACACAAGCAAAGTGTCTACACACATGTATATTTTGTGGGCCTACTGATAAATTTGTAATACCAATACAAATACAAAAAGTTAAGTCAGCAAAAATTTTATCATTCGGTGAAGCAAACGAGATTCAAACGACTATTAACACATCAAATATGTATTACCATTGCAGAATACAGATATTTTATTATTAATATGATTGGATGATTGTACGCGAAGACATCAAATATGTATTACCATTACAATGGCATCACACGCATAATATGGTTGGATTATTGTGGAGAAAGACAACATATTGATAAGACAGTCTGACATAGGCATTTCCGAACAACATAGAAATATATATACAAACATCGGCCTGTGTTTCCACTAACAATTTATTGTTCAACATTTTTTTAATGCTGGAAAGGTCAGTTTTCAGGAATCAATATCATTTATTGTTTTATTTATCCAAGCGCAAGACAAATATGTTGTACATTATCATTTTGGTACATAGTTCTATGTTACACTGGAGGCACAGCCATCTAAAATTTGCAATCAATCACATGATCACACGAGCAATGTCGAGCATCCTTTAATGGTTTTTCTTCTTCACCTTTTGCCGCTTGAGCAAGTCTTGGCAAGGCCAACTGTTGTGGTCAGTAACAAACCATGCAAACAGACTGCCTCAGCTCTTATTGATGGATCGATACAGAAGCTATCTTGATGCAGTTCTCAAGTCCCGCAAAAGGTGCTGCATGGTTGCCAAGGGCGACACATCCACTCCTGAGATGGGCAATCAGATTATGGGAATTATCGCGGTCAAAATCCACTTCTCAAATCTGTACCCACATATTCTGATCAATTAATGCCAAATGAACCTAAATCAATGACTATATGACTCAAAGCAGAATTTATCTTCCTGATCATAGATAACACAACCTTTTCTTTGCACCTTCAAAATAAATTATTCTTCCATGTATATTTTTTGAAAATTTTCCCGTTAAGCTTCTCAGCAGAAGTTATATATTAGTATACCGAATCCATTGCAAAAAATGCTTTTGCCACATCACCAAATTAATCTTAGGATTTTCTTATAAAAATAATCTCAGATATTTCATTCTGAACTATAATGGAGGCTATTTATTTGATGGTACAAATCTTTCCTTTCCATCACCAGATAATCTCGGATTCATTTTAATTAGCTGCATGTAATTAGGGCGGCTGATAGTGAATATCAAGTTTCCTTGAAGTTCATTAGGATATTTGATATGGTACCACAATTACTGGCAGATAACTATAACGAAGGTGTCGCCAATATTAGATTCTGAAACTGTCAGTTGCCATGATATCATTGTGTTCAGGAACAACCTAATCATTTGCAATATCAGAAAATGTGGTATTAATTTTATTAACTGACCTGGACCTTCGCCATCATGTCCGATAGTCACTTTCACAATCTCTCCCAGTGAAACAGCCTCAAGTGAGAATAAGTCAATCTGAAAATAAAAGGAAGATATTTAGGGTCACTATATTCAAAAATATTGCCCTGTACAATCAACATTTATTATATATATTCAAGGATATCTAAATAGCAAATTGAACGAGTACAGTACAACCCAATAAATTTTCCGAGCTGATGCTCTCATTTGCACTCACTTAGACACCCCAGCACATCCACTACTTTGCCCTCACTTGCATGCTCTTGCGCTCCTGAGCAAACAAACAAGCATGCAACTGGCTGGTGTCTCCATCTATTGAAATATGATGCAATTACCTGATTCAACAGCAGTGGGATTTTGGTGAGCATTGGACTGTGAAGTGCGAATGCATTCAATTGCCTTACAACAAAAGAACTGGGTTATGTTACCTGAATTACAAAAAATACTAATAAGCTGAATTAGATATAGCCTATGATATGAATGATCAATATTAATTTATGTATTCTAAAAAAAACGTTTGTGGCCTATCAATATAGTGGCGAGGTTAGAAATTTTTCAAAGGGGCACAAAATACAAATTGGGCTACAGACCTTAATACATGTCCGATTTTCAAAATTTAAAAACCTGCATATATCAAATAAACTCCTCCGAATTCATTTCACTGATTAATTTTGACCTACATGCAGTACTAAGTTCGCAAATAAGCACGTCGGCGCATTACGCTGTGAGGATATAAATTCAATTGCTAAAATCCAGTGGCCAAAATGGACTAGTGCCATTTCCAGGATATTTTTGTATGGGGGGATGCTTTTTGCAAATTAAGGACTATCTATCAATCTATCTATCTATCTATCTATCTTTATCAACCTTACACACTTAATTTATTTGGTTCTAAATAGGTGTGAAGTTATATTAAACATGTTAAATGACACAATTCCTTAGAGAAATACAAAACATAATCAAAGGAAACATGTAACAATTAATTCAATTGAACAAACAAATTAGCACATTTCTACACAGCAATTAACAAAATAACAAAATGGACCATTTTAATTCAAATAACTTATGTTTAATTTTATTTGCAACATTCCTGGTTGAGTAAGATATGCATGAAACAAGAGGGCAGAAAATGAAATTAATGTCTCAGACATTAATTTCATAAAAATAATTTCTCGATTTAGAACTTTTAGAGTATTGAGTTTTTTTTTCAATTATTTTTAAAAGACCCGGTTTTAAAAGAGCTGTAATATTTTCTGATCTATCTATCAATATAATTCTAGGATATTTTAATTTGTTTAACCAGTAGAATAAGATTCTAAACAGCAGCACTCACTGCTGTTGTGTGTTGTGTTTAATTAGCACCAGAGAACAGGTGTGTAGGGGGTTTCCCCAGAAGGGCATGGAAGTGAGTGCAAGTGAGTGCCTCAGCAGAGATGTGAGTGGTTGGGAGTGAGGGCATCTTCCTGAGGGCATTGGATTTAGGAAAATTTTTTGGGTTGTACTGTATGCACCAAAACCAGAAGACAACTACAAAACTGATAATGGTAGTACTTCCAACTAATATTTCAGTCCACAAACATCATGCCTTAGTCTCTGATATCATTGCTACACATATTTCAATAATGCAGATGGATCATCAATACTGAATAAGAGACTTCCTGTGACTGCAGCAAGAGCTGGAAATCTTGTTATACATATAACAAAAATATTAATTTTCCAAATTAGAGACATATCAATATTTCCGTAGCTCTCTGCATTACTTCTTATAATTTCCATTCTAAATATATACATTCATAACACAAATATGTCAGAGAGAACCCTTTTAAGCTTCATTGTTTTTCCCTAATTCCTGGTCGTCAGCATTGAAGTACACAATTAAGTTATCGGCCCTTCATCAACGTAGCCATCTATATGAAGCAATAAAACTGGCCTAATGACATGCAATGACAAAGCAGAATAAATAACGATCGAGGAGCACGCAATGCCTGATTAAAATATGGGCACCAAACTGACAGAAGTGACAAAGGTTGACTCAGACTCAGACTCAGACTCAGACTTATGATGAATGCATTATCAGCTTTAAGAGCAGTTGAATATTAGTAGATGTATTATTGTCACCAGAGATTCAGATCATCCAGTAACTTTCCCGAGACACGAAGGCAAAAATACTGGTCAAGTGTAACAATTTCAGGGAAGTACTTCCATGCCAAGGGATAAACCTTTTATATCAATACTGTGGTCTCTTTTAAAATTGTACACACAATGGTCAGCAAAAGGTTTCTATAAATTAGAAATAGGCACCCAAGGCTTGCAAGTCAGACAAAAATTAATCAATTATGAGCAACACCTATGATACAATTAAATAGGCCTGCCTTTCATCACAATGACAGATCATAAATACACTAAAGGCACTTCAGACTGGTCACACCCAGGCAATAGAAAGGGCAGGCGACTAACCTCAAGTCAAGCTTGAATGCCAACTTTATGCATTTGTCTATTTTTCCAATCAATAATGTAGATTAAAATGACTCAAGACAGGCTCCACTCTGCGATGAGTCTGATGACATCACTAGAATAGTCTGGTCATGTTCATAGGTTACATACATGATTGTAGGAAAATTATGCTAAATTATTAGCAGCTATAAGCTATATGCTCCAGATAGCGGACTTCTTCCCCCCCCTTTTTAAAAAAATTTTCACTTCCACCTTATTACGGTCTTTATTATTGCTTGCATTTGAAATTTGACAAATAATGTCGATTCATCAATCACTCATACATATCTTGAATTATGACATCTTGAATTATGAAGAGTATATCAAACATATCAAAAATCAGCAACACCCTGCAAACAGATTGGATAATGCCACATTTCTAAGGGCTATTGAGACATAATCAATTCATAATAGAACTGCATTGAGAACACTCCCAAATAACAATAGTAGGCGTGGATTTTAACAAGTGCTCAAGGATTAATAATTATAATACCAGTTGTCAGCTGATCATACGACATATTGTACATTCAAAGTACATTTTAAAAGATTATCATCTGAACAAATGACTTAGGAAAGAATCAACAACTTTATCAAAGAGATATATAACAAAGAATAGTTGCATGACGTCTTCTCAAAGCTGAGGTTTAAATTAGAACTTGCATAATAAATGTGGCAAAAAACATATTTGGCAAAGAACCTCACTTCTTCTTTCTCAAGTGTTGTTGTCAATAAACATGATCAAAACATTGGCCAACGCCTCACAGAAAATATAGGCAGAAACCTATCAGTAGCTTTGGTATAACCCAGCAGAAAATTCCTAATGACCTAAATGGATAATAGGAAAAATATATATATAACTACCTCATTGCATGAATATTTAATATGAAACATATCTCATGAAATAAGAATATCGACATTTAAAATGAATGTGTGAGAAAAATCCATAATTGGACATTCCCATATGTAGGCCTATATCAACAATTTAATAACAAGTACACCTTTTTCAAATGTGATGCTGGGTTATAGCACATTGTAGGTAAAATGCCTAAAATAAAAGAAGTCTAAATCTAAATGTAATTTTCAGACAGTTTAGATCAATTCTTGAGGATAAAATAAATTAATGAATTATATCTAAATAGTATTCTAGGCCTGTAATTTCAACAAATTCAGGAATTTTTCAAATGGGCATTTCATACCAGTAGTTTGATAAAAGGATTTGGAGAAACGACCACTCTCTCCTCTCACCAAGCCCAAAAATAAATTATCATTACAATAAATAAAATAATAAATAATCATAATTATGCAGCCATCAAAGGTAGACATCTTTCCCAAGACAAAAGTTGGACAGCAATAAAAGAAAGAGATCTTGAGATATAAAGGTTTCGAAAAGTTGTGGACCACAACATTTTCCAACTTAACCAGGTAATTCATTTTCCCATAAGTGAGCCTTTTTACATGCCAAGCATAGACAACAACGTAAGAAAGGGTTCAGCAATTTTAATGTCTCATCCAAAGGACATCCAGCTGGGATTTTTCTAATGAAGACCTACCAACAGGGAACTGAGAGCAAAAATAACCACAAAGGCTTATCGCACAATTTACGTGAAAATGAACAGAGATCCTAGAATAATGAAGTTCAGTAAAATCAAATAATGAAATCTACACTATCTAAATAAGAAAATTAATATTCACCTGGCCCTTGAGGAACTTCTCACTGTTGGAAGAGTTGAGCAGTTGGCGTACTCCCGTGTCTCCGTTCATGCCATACATCGTGATGTAGACATTTCCACTTGTAGAAGCATTCCACACATCTCCTGTGACCACCATCACCTGGTACACAATGACTGGAAATGAAAAGCAAAAGCATTTTAATTGGTAGCTATTGGTAGAAAAGGACTGGAAATAAAGAGCCAAAGCTTTGTGAAAGGAATTTGTCATTTGGCATAAACAAAACTTGCATCAAAAGCTAAATAGAGTGACTCAGGGCGCCATATTTACAAGTCATTTATTTAGATTATGACAGTCTAACAGGCTTTATTAGACAATGGCTGTGGAAATACCATTTGTCATGCAAATGCATCTAGCGATATGTTTACAGACCATCTCTGCCAATAGTAGTCACTCATTTATGCACATATTTCTATAAGATAATTGAGCTTTTTGGCATCCGTTTTCAAGTTTCAGCGCTTCAACAAGAACAGAAAATGTTTCAAATGAAATTTGCCTTTTTGTCAGGAAGGACAGCTGCTGGAGTGTCATGTCCATTGCATTAGTAGTCATTGAATACTTCAGAAAATGTTCGAATCCAAATGACCACATGAATTCAGCACATGGTTTGTTGGTTCAAATTAACTACAAATTAAAAAATAACGTGCAAGCACTTTAACAGCTGCTTGTAGATCAACTTAGTATCTATCTATCTATCTATCTATCTATCTATCTATCTATCTATCTATCTATCTATCTATCTATCTGTCTATCTATCTATCTATCTGTCTATCTATCTATCTATCTAT
The DNA here is from genome assembly GCA_026936325.1 of Platynereis dumerilii. Taxonomy (NCBI): domain Eukaryota; kingdom Metazoa; phylum Annelida; class Polychaeta; order Phyllodocida; family Nereididae; genus Platynereis; species Platynereis dumerilii. Next base: position 107,968,250 of record JAPTHN010000001.1, on the reverse strand, counting down.
CTATCTACATGTACATGTATATCCTCCCGCCCTCCGTTCCTACCCCTCCCTTTTTTCCTTCCTAATTTCCTTCCTACTTTCCTTCCTTTTTTCCTTCCTTCATTCATTCCTTCCTTCCGTCATACCTGCCTTCCTTTATACTTTCCTTACTTCATTCCTTCATTGCTTGATACCTTCCTTCCTTCATCCCCTCCCTCATTCTTTCTTTTGATCCTGCAAACACGGGATCTGACTGCTGCTGTTGGTGTTGGTTTCACTACAGCTGGTCATTTGAAATTCCCGCCAAAAATGAACATTTTAGTTTCGTAAATAAAAATTTTAATATCACAGAAGTTCACCAAAAGTTGATGGAAGCAAGATAAAATTATATTCAGACTGTATACTAAGTTTCAAAGTGATAGATGAAATAGTGTGACCTCCTATATGGTCAGAGGCTTATCGAAAATTCCTCCTGTAATACAGGCTGCAAGCAGCTGTAAAAAACCAAATGTATTTACTTGGTAGAACATGTTCTCCAGGACGCACAGCTGGCATTTCTCTGCATATTTCAAAATCATCCACTTCCCTTGACATCCATCTTCCACATGTAAAGAGCAATTCTTCCCCAGTGTTTTCATCTTGCATTCGAACCTCAAAAAATGACAGAAAAAAACTCAAGATTCTGATAATAAAAATACATGTCATGTGCAGAGACGTCAAAATCAAATCAATGGTGAAGAAGCATCCCTATACAGGGGTATAGTGACCGCACTTCCTTAGTCTTCCTACCAGGTTGTCTTATAAATAATAAGGGATTGAATAATCAGGCCCGTAGGCTAGGGGGGGTAAGGGGGTGATGGGTCACCCCCCCACTGGCCAAGGAGTTCCACCCAAGCTAAAAAATAAAAATTAAGAAACAAAGTTTTGGCCCCGGTATTTGAGTCTGGCCCTGGTATTTGAAGTCTCACCCCGGTATTCAAATAGGCCGTTATAGTGGAACTCTCCTTTTTTCAGCTCTCTGCCGTCGCCGTGCACAAAAAGTTTTTCCGGAAATAAGCCCACATTTCGTACCATTGTTGATTCAGTGGAGCTGGCATTCCAGGCTCCAGAACACTTTTAATCCATTCAAAACACTACGGATTTTCTTTTCTGAGTCTCAAATGGAATGTTTAGCATGGATTGTCACCATATTTCAGTACTGTTAGGCTGATTAGACTTTGATATGGACCTCAGAAAACCCGGCCCCATTGATAATGCCCAGGCCGATGTTTCCGCAAATAGTCTTATTCTGCTCAACGACGCAGGAGAGCTGCAAAAATGAGGGTTCCACTATCACGGCCTACAAATAAGTTAAATATAAATTCACTAATGAAAATATTCGTTGGGCATCATTGTTGTAGACTGTGATGACATCTGACAGTTGCCAAAGTTTCAGACTGAAGTGGACCAAAACTGCCAAACATGAAAAGACTGTGGCCTGGTTCCCATGCATGTCCTGATCAGATAAGATCACTGCAGGGCACCTGAGAATTTCAGTGATGCTACCCTTCGCTATCTTGACCTTAAATCCTTGACCAAATTCTGTTGGTTGCTGCCATGGGCATGATAGCAGAACTCTCCTTTTTCCAGCTCTTCGGTGTCTCTGAGCACAAAAAAATTGTCTTGAACATCGGCCTGTTGTCAATTGTCATTGGGGCCAGGTTTTCCAAGCTCTGAACATTTCTAAATCCACAGCTGTGTACCGTAATATGGGGTGAATAGGGACACAGGGGTGAATCGGGACAAGACAGGGATGTCTATTATTTCTTCAAAGATCAAGCACTTCTACTCAACCTAGGAAAATCAAATTCATTTTTGGTAAATGTATAGTACACATACCAGTGCATATTGTAATAGAATTGCATACTTCTAACTGCAGGCAGTGAGGAGCTGCAGCCCCTTAAACTTGGCCCTGCATAATTTGAATTTTAACATACTGGTCAAAACTTTGCTCATTCCTCAGAAAAGATAAACACCAGAGCCATCAAACTAGCTGGAAACTTTTTAAAAATTTGAAATGGTATCAGGGAACCAGAATAGTAGACTAGATGTGGGATTATGTATGTTTGGTCACGGGTTAAGATCCAGGTCAATGGCAAAGTTTCGGGAATAATAAAAATAAAATCTACCAATTTTCATTTGAATGTACTGGCATGGCTTTTTGATAAATATTATTGAACTTGGCATCTTTTATTATAGATTTAGTCCAGAATTTGTAATCACCTGCAAAATTAGCAGATAATTACAGTTTTTGATAGTTTTCTGCCACTTATCACATTTTTTAAAATCTGAATATTATCAATGAAATTGATTTCGGATTTTCCTCAACGTTTTTTACTGGCATGTTGAACATGTTTTCTAATATTTATTCACAAGGAACAATCACTCAAAGTAGGTAGGGAGTATTAATAGTGGAAATAATGGAGTGTCCCGATTCACCCCAAAGTATGGGGTGAATTGGGACAGTGGTTTTCTTGGCCTGGAGCAATGGGGATTTAAGATATCATTTCAAGCTTCTAGGGGTACTTAGACCTTGTGCCCAGACACAATTTGGCTCTAAATTTTGATTTCTAGATTGATTTTTGTCCATGCTATGACAGAAAACAGCCAATTCTGTCCCGATTCACCCCATATTACGGTATCATAAAACAAGCGGAATCCATGAATACGTTCAGAAGTTGACTCTGTTGGGCTTTTCCAGTGTTGTCAGGCTTATAATGATTAAAGTGAGTTGTGGACCCCAGAATACCAGCTCCATTGACTCAGAAATGGTACAACATGGCGCCTTGTTTCCGAAAAAAGTTTTAATGTGCTTGGGACGACGGAGAGCACCAAAAAGGAGAGTTCAACTGTCAGGCCCCATTTTCTGGTGCTTTGTAATACTCATTGTTACCAAATAAAAGTATCGATTGATTGGAAGTCTAACATTATAATAAATTGATGTTACAACTTTGTTCTTTGTAGCATCATTTTTTAAAATCAAAACTGCTCAGAATTTGTCTCAGACGATCTGAAAACCGTTGGCTTCTGGGGGCCTATAGCGGCCCCCAAACCCCCGGCCTTGAGTTTGGTCCGCTTTAGCTCTGTCATCACCCTCCCAACCACAGAGCAGCCTACGGGCCTGGAATTTCATTGTACCACCTGTTCAGTGAACATTTAGGATTGAAAAGGTAATCAGTTGCCTGACAAACATGTCTTAGCAACATGACCATTATCTTGTCCTCAATATAAAAAAAGATATGACACACAATGTAAGTCATTCGAAATATAATTTTCAAACTATAAACATATTAACTGACCTCATCACACAAATATCCAGCAGAATCTCCAGAATCGTCATGAGCCAGCCGAATCTTAAATATCTCTCCAATTTTGCCAACGTTAATCTGAAATATACAATTATACATCAATTGAATAACGTCATTACATTAATTCTGCAGTTTAATGTACTTGACCATTCCAAAGTTTTTTTAAATCCACACATAAATATCAATGTCCATTGGCAAATTACCAAAACAAGACTGCAGAAAGGATGGAACGTCAAACAGTCATTTGTCAAATTGACAGACTTTGAAAGTCAAGTACTTCATTAATTCTGCCATTAGGGAAATGTCATTGTATTGGAAAATACTTTTTTCTTTTCACAGTTCTTATGGAATATTTATTTTTGACCTTGTCAGAATACAAAAGTTCAATGTTGAACCAAAAGATTTTTAGTGCAAAATAAAATCCAATTGATAAATTATGGAAGACAGGAAATGAAGAAACAAAACAATATATATGCAAACGTCACTGATCGAGTTCATGGACTCAGGCACCGGCGAATTGGCTAAACTAGATAGGAAATTGAAAAGATTTACCTATTGCTATACTCTAACAATACAAGACATAGAAATCAATAAAGTACTGGAGGACACACATACAAAATGATTATGAGGGGAAAAACATTCAGACAGCTTAAAAAATGACAGCTTTGCTTCCGATCGATTTTGTAGTAATTGGTCACTCAGCAGTCTGCGGTTTTTTCCATGGGCAGATTCTTGAAACTTAAAATGACCACAGCAATGCACTTCACTAATTCAACTTTAATGAGTAATAAAGATAAAAGGCAAACAATTATCAGGTAGAGTTGTTAGCATGGACATGCTCCTTTTTAAAAGGGGCTCATACAGGGATGGGACTTTCCTGAGGTTTTGGATCTTGGGAGATTGTACCTTTTTTATTACACACACCATCCTAAGTTATTATATAGTAAGAGTTCACTGAGTGAGTTTATTCATTCATAGGTTATGAATATCTTATGATGTATGCCATATTAACACAGCATAGTTAAGGATACAATGTATATCAATGAATTCTCACAGTTCTTCCAGGAAATTACACTTTAAAAACTTGGGAAAAAGTTGGCAAGAGAAAGTTTTCAAAGTTGAAAGAATAATAACTAGTACATGAGTCATTTGACAGTGAACTCCACTGTTCCTTGAGGCAGTTTCGAGTTTGGAGAGTTCATGAGAAAACCCTGCACCAAAATCCATTTATCCATTTGCACAGATTGTGAATGAAAAAGCAGGATACAAAGAAAAGTGTGCATGGCACGAGTCCAAATGAACAACCTAATTGTATACATGAAAACAGCAATTAGGCCAAAACATTTCGAGCAGTGCAATGTCATCAATAGAGTCTCCATTTTTTATCCATAGTTGCTATGCAGTCGGTCAATAGCGTTGTTGCATTTTACATAAATTATTTCTTCGAGTTGAGGATTTTGTTCTAGTCATCATTGTGTTTTGTTATGCTGGCCTATTTCGCTGTGTTTCCTGTAGCCATAGCTTTTCCTCATAGTGACGCCAACAAAGATAGCATGTTTTTTGTTTCACTTTGGAGAAAGGTCAAGATCTGGCATGTTAGACAAGCTCAGAAGGAGCTGAAGCAGCTGGAGAGAATGAAGCATCCCAGTTTGCAATCATGATGCCATGTGCTGGGATAATTTTCCATTCACCTACATTGCGTGTTGAACTATTGATTTTGCTCAGGTAGCAACATTGGCCTGTGGAACATTCTATTGAGCTATTCAACGTAATTACCAGAAAATCAAAACAAACATAGGATAGTCAGGGAGTTACCATCCTATAATTTCCAATAACCTGTTTAAAAGATAATGTCGATTTCAAAATGAGCCAAAGCTCTTTCCAACTTCTTTCTACAATCTATACATGTACCATACAATTTACTTTATACTGAATTACTAATTTAGCAGATGATTTCAAACTTTCATTCCTACTTCCTCACTTTTTAATACAATGTACTTGTATGCATATGCATGCCATGTACATTGTACAATTGTACACATTAATTTAACAATAGAAGCAACCAGGTCAATACCCAGATGCTTCATATAAGATTTAAGATGAGATATCAATAGATCTGGGGTTGGCATTTCCAGGCATCCATTAATTGGCTGTGTCAATATTGATTAATTCCGCAGATGAAAAGATATGTAATAATTATTGGGCCATTCGCCGCTTTCACACTGAGAATAAATTGATGGGCCTACTTCCCTATCAAAGGTCCTTTGAATGAACACTGAACATCGAAGGGTGCATGTGTGCATGGAAGGCTTCAGAATCTTTATATGCACACTGACAAGGTTATAATAACAGGGCAAGCAGGGTCCATTGTAATGAAGAAAACTGAATTTATATCAAAGTAAATTCATGTAAACTCGTATCACTCCTATCATTTATAACAGATTGAAAGAATGAATAGTATTAAATTGGTTGGGACCAATTAAACATAAGCAAACTAAATTGTCGTGAAGGCCTATATATATATGTAATTGTATGGGAAAAACATCCTCTCACCTTAAACTGATCTTCACTTCCTGACGTGAAACACGCGAATTCGTCGTCTCCATCTTCGCCAAGCATGATAGGACCAGAATTTCCTTGATCGCCATAAACTGTGAGGGACACTCTCGCTGACGTTTCTGCCAGGTGAATTTCGTTGGTCTTGATCCACACTTGCCAACAACCTTCTGGAAATACAAAAAAATGCAAATTAATTTATTGTAGTACACCTCAGTTTCAAGAGTTAACATCAAATGTGACAAGTGACACATACAGTCTGTGTCATTTCTAGAACGCATGGTCGTCGTCAAAAATCTGACCAAAAAAAAGCACCAAAGCATCACAAAAATGTGATAGAAAAATCACAAATTTGCTGGTCTATCGGTGAGTATTTTATGTGCATTTCTGCTGTGTAACCTGTAGATGAGGAGCAATAAGGCCAAACACCATTTTGCACGTTGTGAGACAAACAGTACTGTAGATCGCATGTCTTTAACCACACATTTAAGTTGATTTGCAACCTTAATAGCATCCACTAAAAGACTTCTTTTATTGAAATATTTAATTTCAGAAAAAGAATCTTTTTGGATTGGTCCTTTTAAAAGTCATAATAAAGTTAAAAGCAGAAAGTCATTAAATGTTGTAATAGTAGGAAGTACCACAACTTGGATATTTTTAAGAGCAGAATAACCAAATGAACTCAATGGTAACAATTAGCAAGATCAAACTGTTGCCATAATCTTAATTTACAACATCTCCATTGGCTCCCTGCCAATAGCCACAATGACAAGAGTGATTTCAAACAATGAATCCCTCCATCCAGGGAGGAGATGTGAGTTCAAGGTCAATGCTCCATCCCTAATAAATTATCCCAGCACATAGGTTGCACAAAATCTATAATGCATTGAATATGTGGTCAATTAACACAGTGATAAACACTGATAGCCGTGAAGTTGTTGTTCTGTAAATTTATTTTATGTGGTGATGCACCCTCTCCTTTTCACTTTTTCAGTTTTTGCTGCGATAATTGTCTGTGAAAAAATTGATGTTCTTCTGCATTAATGATCCCAAGACGTGTTAGACTTAAGCTACACCCCAATCCCTTAACTGGTACATTCTCTTCGGTTCATTGAATTTGTAGATGGGAAACGAAGCTTGAGGATATGATAATGAAATGACCCTGCTCATTACATGTGCAACTTCAGTTATCCTGATGGTGATGCAAAGCAATGCATAAGACCTGCTAATGAAGCCCTCACTTAAATCCATAATACAAGCCTTAACCACTCAATGTCTGAAGTCTTGGCTATACAACCCTGGGGTTGCACCAATTGTACATGTAAGATACAGGCCATTTTAAAGGTAAAATCACTCCTAACCCAGACAGATAGAACCAACAGAGTTCTTCTTTTTTGGGTGGCAAGTAATTTCTATATATCATAACAAGTAATTTCTATATATCATAACTGCTTCATTGATTTACGGGTGAATGAAACAGGCCATTTTACTAATGCGAGAAGAGCTAGAAACTTCCACTGATGCATAAGTTATGACTTTGCTTATTCTTTTTGGAAAAAGTACAAACAAGCATTGAAATACATGCATTTCCACAATATCGGCCAATACACATCCTAGAATAGACATAAATTATTCCTTAGTAATGAATTCACTTCTGAGACTTCAGTGCATTGCACTTTGTGCTTGTAGTTGGAGGCAGCATATATTATGATTGTGCAGGCATTGACATTGTCATAATACAGCGGTACTTGTAAGTAAGCGAAACGGGTGATGCACATAGAAAACTCAATGGTTCCATTTCCTGCGTTGCAATGGATGTTGTGGTTTTCTTGAGAGTAAAATAGCTCTAATCCAGCGATCTGATTGGTCCATAGACAGGAAGTGTGCCTTTTCTGTATGTTCGCGTGAAAGGTCATGATTTTGCCTGGTACCAGAATTTTTCTAATTTTTTTTCAGATTTTTTGGTGTTAGTGAAATCCATGACCTTTCACGCGATCTATTATCGCCCATAACTTTCTAAGTGCGATATTGGGTCAATAAACATCCTTACCCGGCAAATTGCTTGTGGGAGGATGGATTCTCAACATAGGAGTTGAAAACATGTTGCATCATAAATGCCGATACTTCAGGTACGGTATATCTAACACCAGAGGCTGCCAATTGTCATCGCAATCCAGAGTTAAATATATGGTTGAAAGTCTATGATTAGTAAGAGAAATGCAAGGCCCATGTAACTAAAATGGGAAGCAGGTTCACTTACTTATGAATACTCTGTTTTAAAGAATTTAAAAGGTCAAAAACAGTTGCAATAACTTCTGTTATTCAGCTGCAGGAAAAACCTTTTTCCTAACTTGCTGAAGAAGATATATGTGTACCATATATATTATTTTCAACATGTATGGTAATTTAATAGATAACTTACTAGTTTTCTCAAGCCTGTCTTGCTTCTGTTTCATCTTCTCCCTGGCTAATTCCCCAGGGGCTGCTTTGCGCTTGTTTTTCCCATTCTGTTGCGGAATTGCGGAAAGTGGTATGAAGTCCTCCCTCCCACAGACCACGTAATTGGAAGGTCCGTTGATAATGTCATTCAAGCCTCTAACCTGTAATGAACGAAATGCATAAATCAATTAGAATGTAAAATGCATTTTTCTCACTGAATTCTATGCTATATATGCACTGGAACATCTTGAGGATCAATAAGAATTAATACACAATGTCATGAAGCACTTGTTTGAGCTCACCCATTCAAAATCTGGATTTTTTTTTTTCAAGGTTCGGTTATATCGGGATTCTAATTTATAATATGACAGAAACTAATGTAGTATTACATTTAATTCAGATGTTGCTTCATGTCTTTCTTATTGCATGATTTGAAATTTACTAACAGAAACATGCGACAAATGTGATTTATCAGATTTTCTGCCAAGAAAAAAAAAACAGTAATTACTTATCCAACCATAATCATACTGGTTTCTATTTAGCATACTATCACTTCATCATCGAGTCAGTTATGATCGATATATAAATTTACATAGATGTGTAAGAATATCCTAGCTGGTGTTTTTGGTCGTACTTGAAAATATCGAAGAAGTTAACATTCATAACATAACATATATACACAACAGACATTTAGTGGTCACAAAATTGAAATTTCACAGCAAGTTCAGTTGACGAATAATTATATGGCTAATAACCCAGTGCTCATTCTTTGGGCTGAAACTGAGGTCTGATAGCGTGTATCAAAACCAGAAATTGAATATAGATATATCTGAAGAGAATTTTTTCTTCAATGGACAAAACCAGGAGAACATAATAAATGGGCTGGGAGATCAGTATTTCTATCTGATCCTATTTTGCTCCGTTTATGTAGTTATTTATCTCGTGTGACTTCAAAAATAAAGTTTAACTAGTAGACGGCCACCGGAGAGCGGTGACAAAACTTCACCTACTGTAATACCAGTAACTCGAAATGCACACCAGTAGATGAGCAAATAAAAAGTACATTGAAACGTACACAGGAATCCTACATAATTATGTAATACATTGCAATACATGCAAGCATGCAAAGAAACTCACAGACATACAAGTATATGAACCAATACATTACCCAGTACATCTACCATAGGACATGCACCAGCACATGCACCAGTACATGCACCAAGACATGCACCAGTACATGCACCAGGTACATGCACCAGGTACATGCACCAGGTACATTCACCAGTACAATGTACCAGTACCATGTTACAGTAAAATGCACCAGTACAATATACCAGTACAATGTACCAGTACAAGGTACCCATGCAATGGACCAGTACAAGCCCCACTGAGTACATGCACCAGTAGTCCAGTACAATGTATCTAACAGTGGCCCAGTACATGGACTGGTACATTGACCAGTATATGCACCAAGTACATGCTTCATTACATGAACAGCACTTGCACCAGTAGTCCAGTACAATGTACCAGTGTATTGTACCAGTACAATGTACCATTGAAAAGGTTAGGTTAGGGTTAGGGTTAGGGGTTAGGGTTAGGGCTAGGGTTAGGGTTGGGGTTAGGGTTAGGGTTGGGGTTAGGGTTAGGGTTTATTGAGTTAAGATTCTCAAAAAAGAAACTTATCTCAGCCCATCCCCCTAAAATCCCAACTTAACCATGCACTGGCACAGGCAAATGGAAAATGTGGCTGGATAGCCTATTTAGATCCGCCTACAACTATTTGTAGGCAAAAAGTAGTCATATAATGAGGCAAGGTAGCCTCCAGGTCCCATACATGTAGGGACTTATTTGAGCAATGACCTGACCAAAGTTTGAGACAAATTCTTGTTTTTAGCATTTGCTGTTATTAATGAAACTGGGTGTTTTTTGTATCTAGAGTTATTCTGGCAGAATTCTTCTAACCAATCTTTAGCAATATTTGTAAGTTTAGTTGAGAGAGGATTGTACTGTAGAATAAAAGTACAAAAATCCTTTTCAGGGTTGCCTGCATCTGAATTCAGGCCTGACTGAAAAGTATCAAGTTTTGTGATCCATTGTCTTTCAAGTTTATCTAAAATTTCTTGCTTTTCTGATTTAGGAATTTCTAAAACTGTTATAGTTAAATCTTCAGATGTGTGATTCGGAGAGTCAAAGTGTTGATGTACTTTTTTGTCACTTTTTCTTCTAATTGAACTCATGTGTGCGAACAGTACTTGCACCAGTAGTCCAGTACAATGTACCAGTGTATTGTACCAGTACAATGTACCATTGAAAAGGTTAGGTTAGGGTTAGGGTTAGGGGTTAGGGTTAGGGCTAGGGTTAGGGTTAGGGCTAGGGTTAGTTTGAGGGCTAGGGTTAGGGTTAGGGTTAGGGCTAGGGTTAGGGTTTAGGGGTTAGGGTTAGGGCTAGGGTTAGGATTACCAGTGCAATTGACCAGTGCAATTGATCAGTGCAATGGACCAGTACATGGACCGGTACTTGGACCAGTATATGTACCAGTACATGGACCAGTACATGGACCAGTATATGGACAGGTACGTGGACAAGTACATGGACCAGTCATCGTATATGTACGAACTTAACCATGCACTGGCACAGGCAAATGGAAAATGTGGCTGGATAGCCTATTTAGATCCGCCTGCAACTATTTTTAGGCAAAAAGTAGTTATATAATGAGGCATGGTGGCCTGCAGGCCCCATACATGTAGGGACTTATTTGACCAAGGTTTGAGACAAATTCAGTGGACCAGTACATGAACTAGTACATGGACCAGTGCATGCACCAAGTACATGCTCCAGCACATGAACCAGTACTTGCACCAGTAGTTCAGTACAATGTACAAGTGTAATGTACCAGTACAATGTACCAGTGAAAAGGTTAGGTTTGGGTTAGGGTTAGGGGTTAGGGTTACCAGTATGTGGACCAGTATGTGGACAAGTACGTGGACCACAACATGGACCAGTTTGTGGACCAGTACATGGACCAGTACGTGGACCAGTACGAGGACCAGTACATGGACCAGTACAGATTTGATCGATTGAAATGATGGTACAATTCAGAAATATGGACTTCAGAAATACCTGGAAAAATGTGGTTTAATCGACCTAGAATCAAAACGATTCAATGAAAACATATATAACTTTCCAGGACTATGTTGACAGAAGTTATGGATAGGTGTAGAGAGGTTCATTGCAATAGGATGATTCCTTCCTTGTCAAAATATTGGTATATTGTCAAAATTTGACAAAACATGAAATTTTCAGGGTTCGGCGATCTTTTATATCGTCATAGCTACGACAAAATGTTCAAAAAGGAAAACTAGGGGAGAATTTGGTCTTTCCAAATCTGTTTTCAGATTCTCCTTAACCTAGTTAGAACCGGAGTGACGGTAGATTGAAATTATGGTACAATTCAGAAATACGAACCTTAGAAGTCACGGAAAAAATGTGGTTTTTAACTTAAAATCACTCTGGAACAGAAACGGTTAAATGGAAATATATATAACTTGGTAGGATAATGTAGACAGATGTTAGAGATATGTCCAGGCAGGTTCATGAGAAAAGAATGATTCCTTCCTTGTCAAAATATGGATATATTGTGAAAATTTTACAAAAAACATGAAATTTTCAGGGTCCGGCGATCTTTTAAACCGCCGGAGCTACGACAAAATGTTCAGAAAATGAAAACTAGAGGAGAACTTGGCCTTTCCAAATCTGTTTTCAGATTCCCTGTAACTTAATTAGGACCGGAGCTACGGCCGATTGAAATATTGCTTTCTTTGAGAAATGTGGAAAAATATCGTAAATTTTTTGCTAATTTTTTGACCTTGTGACCTTTACTGTGCAACGTCGGTGAACTCGAGGACCTTGAAAATTTACAGGGACCCTCTAGGCTATTGTAGCAAGTATGTCTGCCATTTCTGTAACAATATCTTGATTCCTTGTATGTGTAAAAAAATCAAATATCAAAGAAGTAAAATATTTTGTAATGTTTGACCTTGAGTTTGACCTTGAAAAACATTTTCTAGGTCAAAATCAATATGATATTCTGAATTGCAGTTGGTAACAAAGGGGGGGTCGGTCATGCATTGTAACCCTGTAGAATCAATATTTCCCTGTCAAAAATGCGGAAATGTGTCATTTTATAACATCTGTCGGTTACCTATATTAAAAAAATTTTCATAAATCTGGCAAAGAAGGTAGACAAAACATGATTAGACATTATGAATAAACAGGTCAATGTTCATCTGTCACCTGGAAATCACACTGATATCTTTAAAATAACATGGTAAAAAAAATTGCTGAAAATGGCTCCTTTTCAAAGTTTTTCGGGTCAAATGACCTTGAAAAATGAGGCCAAGGTCAAATTTAAAGGTCTGTATGGGGTTATTAGGTGTATGTTTGGGGGGGTTTACTATGACATGTTAGCAGGTAGAATCGATATTTCAAGGTCAAATTGTCAAGGTCAACGGTTTTGGTGACGCGGTATAACTTTAAAATTGCATAACTCAAGAACCGATAAATAAAATGAAAAATGAAAAGTTGATGCCAATGTCCCGTGAGTTTGGGCACGTACTGGCACCAACGGTATGACTCTACGACTTGCGGATACTGAGATCTCGCAATAAACCTTAAACCATGAAAACTGACTTTGTACAATGTGACCTTGACCTACTTTCATGAAAGTAGGTCAAACTGCGAAGAAGGTGTCTGGGACCTTTCCATGTACCGGAAGATGAAAACCGGTGAAAACCGGATGAGGTACATGTATTTGAAATATTGCAAAATCCGACTTTGGAAGGCTCTGTGACCTTGAAAAATAGGTCAAGGTCAATTTTTTCAAAATGATTCTCTTGTATTTTTGTAGGCTACGTATACAAATTTTTTGCAAATTTTCCGAAGAGGTTTGTCGGTAAGAAAAATAAAAATAACTAGAAATCGGGTAACCGCGATGCGGTGACAAAACTTCACCTTTCATAGTAATTATTTGCAACGAAATGAAAGTGAGAAAACACGGAAATGATATTGGAAATGATAGTATAAATGACATTGGAAATGACATTTGACATGAATGTGAACATGAACATGAACTTAAACATGAACTTAAACATGAACTTGAACATGAACTTGAACATGAACTTGAACATGAACTTGAACATGAATGTAATTGCACACATTTTACATGCAATATCAAACACAGTATCACATGTAATATTTTGCAGTATCACATATATGCAAAGTTACATGCAATGTATCAAACATACAATATCACTTGCAATATCATGCTAAATCATATCACATGCAATATCAATTTATTATGTGTAATTTCGCATGTCAATTAAAATGTATGAAGCGTGCGCAGATACATGGAAGTACTTATAAACTATCTGTCCATGAACTAGTTGTGATGTGACATAATTATAGTCAGCAGACAGATAAACCCTGCAATAAACCCTTACTGAAACATGTTAATCAGTTTGTTGCCATACGCTGACTGATACACTGACTGATACAGTGACTGACACAAAAATATTTTGAGGGTCAGGGGATCTTTTCAACCGTCAGAGCTCCAAGAAAAAATTCAGAGAAAGAAAACAAGAGGAGAATTTGAGCTTCATGAATATATATATAGAAAATAACATGGACCAGTACTTGGACAGTACATGGACAGTACATTGACCTCTACATTGACCAGTACATGATCAAGTGCATGAACCAGTGAATGAACCAGTGCATGAACCAGTGCATGAACCAGTACATCAACCAGTACATCAACCAGTACATCAACCAGCACATCAACCAGTACATCAACCAGTACATCAACCAATACATCAACCAATACATCAACGAATACATCAACCAATACATTGATTAGAGTTACTGCTGATTGAAACTGGCACCGTTCTTCTAGTCCTGAAAACATATCGAAATGACAGCAATTTCTGAAAACATACATTTTTCGGGGTCCGGCGATCTTTTTAACCATCAGTGATACAAGAAATTGGTTAAACATAGACACTAGAGGAGAATTTGTGCTTTCCAAATCTATTTTCAGATTCTCCGTAACTTTATTAGGACCGCAGATACGGCCGATTGAAATAATGGTACAATTCTGAAAGGTGGACTTCAGAAATTTATGAAAAAATGTAGTTTTTCCCGTAAAATTACTCTAGAACCAAAACGGTTCAATGGAAACATATATAACTTGGCAGGATTATGTGAACGGACGATGAAAGTATGCTCAAATAGCTTCACTGAAATAAAATGATTACTTCCTTGTCAAAATGATGATAAATTGTGAAAATTTGACAAAAAACATGAAATTTTCAGGGTCCGGCGATCTTTTAAACCGTAAGAGCTACGAAAAAATGTTCAATATATGAAAACTAGAAGAGAATGTGGCCTTTCTGAATCTGTTTTCAGATTCTCTGTATCTTAGTTAGGACCGGAGCTATGGACGATTGAAATAGCGCTATCATTGAAAAAATATTATAATATTTCCTTCATTTTTTGACCTTGTGACCTTTTTGGTGTGAGATATGTCAGTCCGAGGACCTTGAAAATTTACAAAATCCTTTTAGACTATTGTAGCAAGTATGCCTGCCATTTTTGTAAAAATATCTTTATTCCTTGCCTGTGTAAAAAAATCAAATGTCAAAAAAGTACAATTTTTTATCATGTTTGACCTTGAATTTGACCTTGAAAATAAGTTTATAGGTCAAAACCAATATGATTTTCAGAATCAGGATGTCAAAATGGGGGGATCAATTAATTATTGTAACTCTCTGGGATTGATATTTCCATGTCAAAACCGCGATAATTTGTCATATTTTAACATTCTCCGGTTTGCTATATTTGGAATTTTGTAGAAAATTAAGGTAAAATGTTAGAGGAATTTGGATTGCATATTATAAATGTACATACTTTTGTCTGTCTAGAGATAATATATCAAGGTGATATCATGAAAAAAACGTAATTTTCAGAATTTTTGAAAATAAGCACTTTTTGCACTTTGAAGAGCCAAATGACCTTGAAAAATGAGGTCAAGGTCAAATTTGAAGGTGGTTATGGGGGTTTTGGGGGCTACTTTGGGGGGGTTCACTATACATTGTAATGGCCTAAAATCGATATTTCAGGGTCAGACATTCAAGGTCACCTGTTTTTACGACGCGGTCAATATTTAAAATTACGTAACCCAAAAAGTAAGCATGACAAAATTACAAAAATGAGTCGCAGACCCAGATTGGTCATTTAGGCAACTTTTGGCATCAATTACACAATTCAGGAACCTCCGGTTTCTGAGATCATGTGTTCTCAATTGTAGGAGTAAAATTGGTTCTGTACGACCTTGACCTTGACCTACTTTCATGAAATTGGGTCAGATTGTGTAACTTGTATGTAGTACATTTCATGTAATTGGAAAATGAAATTTGCCTGTAATTACCTGAGAAACAATCACTTGAAATAATGAAAAAACTGACTTTGAAGTGGCCTGTGACCTTGAAAAATGTTTCAAGGTCACCGAAACTGGGTCAGTGTAATGAGGTCATGTAACACTATATTTGTGAATTTTTTGAGGAAAATTTTTTTGGCGGAAAAATAATAATAATAATAATAACTAGATTTCGATAACCGCTAGCGGTAATAAAACTTCACCGAGCAGTTGGTGAAAATAGTCTAAATATGTTTAAGTATAAAAATAAACAAGTATACGAACAAGTATATGAAGGTATATTGTACATGTTTAAGCAGCTTGCTCAATGAATGCCCATGTTTAGTTTAGTTTATTTAGTTCAGTGGGTGAAAATAGTCTAAATGTATTTAAGTATATAAACAAGTATATAAACAAGTATATAAACAAGAATATATACATGTATATAAACAAGTATGTAAACAAGTATATAAACAAGTATATAAACAAGTATATAAACAAGTATATAAACAAGATATAAAATAATATATAAAATATTATATGAATAAAATATAAAATAGTATCAAAAATATTGTATAAAATGGTACAAAAAATAGCATAAAAAATGTACCTTATTTATTTGTGATAGATTGCAATGCACAAGTTAATGAAGCTAGCGGTCAGCCCCCCCTTTCCCGGTGAATGCATGTTTAGCTTAGTTTATTTTAATTTATTTAGTTTACTTTAGTTTAAAATTAGTTTATTGACATCTTTTAGGCAATTACTACACAAATTTTAGTAATCACTGGTGTTCCAGTATGAGTACAGTCATTCGGTTAGGTGAGGAAAAGATGAATTTTTCAGGGTTGACCGATCTTTTTACCTGTTCACGACACAACAAACTGTACACAAATTAGAATAAGAGGAGAATCTGAGCTTTCCAAAACGGCTTGTATCATTCATATGACTTTATTAGAACCCGAGATAGAGTTGATTGAAGTAATGGTAAAAATATGAAATTTCACCGAAAAATTGACTCTGAAAATATCAAGTTTTGAACTCCAAATTGCTCCCAAAGGTAAACGGTTTGAACGAGAGACTTAAAATAGCACAAAATACTGTAAATATGTTAGGACTATATCTCGAAATATTATCAAATTTTTTGAAGACTGACTTCTTTGTCAAAAAAATGTAAATTGGTGAAATCTTGACCGAAAACATGTATTTTTCAGGGTCCGGCGATCTTTTTAACTAGCAGAGATACGTTAAAATGTATAGAAAATGAATACTAGAGGAGAATTTGGGCTTTCTGAATATGCTTTCAGTTTTTCTGTAGCTTAATTAGAACCGGAGATACAGACCATCAAAGTTTGGGTACAAGTGCGAAATTGGAAAATGAGAGGGTCAATTTTGCAGTAATTTTTTGACCTTGTGACATTTATTGTGCAATGTAGGTCAATCCGATGGACTTAAAACTTTACACATTTATTCTAGGGTATTGTAGGACTGACCTGTGAAAAGACTGTAAAAATCCCTTTATTATTTCCTACTTAAAAAAAATTAAATATCTCAAATATCCAGTTTTGTCAAATATTTGACCTTGATTTTGACCTTGAAAATACCTTTCAAGGTCAAAATCTATAATTTCTACAGATTCGCGTTGTATGACTTAGGGGGGGTCATTTCATTATTTGAACTATGTAGGATCAATATTTACCTCTCTAATTGGCAAAAATAGGCTAATTTTTCATGTCGCGCGGTATGCCATATTTGGAATTTTTTAATAAATCAGTATGAAGAGATAAATCAATTCCGATTTCAGGGTTCCAACAATATAGCTCCTGGCTATTATAATCTAAAATATGAACCCGATATGCTGGAAATAACATAATTGTTGGAATTTTTGAAAATTGAGTGATTTGAACATTAAACAGGTCAAATGACCTTGAAAAATGAGGTTAAGGTCAAATTTGAAGGTGGCTATGGGGGTTTTATGGGCATATTTGGGGGGGTTCACAATACATTTCATTGGCCTAAAATCGATATTTCAGTGTCAAGTAATCAAGGTCACCAGTTTTGACGACGCGGTTGACACTAAAAATTCCATAATTAAATAACTAAGCATGATATCATCATAAAAATGATCGCTTACCATGCATTAGTCATTTACTGTAACAATTGGCTTGAATTCTGCAATTTTCGAAATTGCTTATATAGAGATCAGGCGCGCAAACCTCTGAGAGTAAAAATTGACCTGTATGACCTCGACCTTGACCTATACTTTTGAAAATTAGGTCAGTTTATTTAGTATAAGTCTATTATATATAGTTTATAAGGAAACTGTAATTGATCAGTTATTACATGAGTAATGGTCAATTGAAATATAGAAAAAATTTATTTCAAAGGGGTCAATGACCTTGAAAAATAGGTCAGAGGTATAGGGTTACATTGGACAATTTAATTAGGTTACATAGGACTATGTACACAAATTATTTGAAAATTTTTCGAGAACATTTTTCGGAAAGAAAAATAATAATAACTAGAAATCGGGTAACCGCGATGCGGTGACAAAACTTCACCAATCATATAATTATTGGCAGTGAAATTAATGTGAGAAAACACAGAAATGATATAGGAAATGACATTGGACATGAACTTGAACATGAACATGAACTCGGACATGAACTTGCACATCTACTTGCACATAAACCTGCACATGCAATTGCATGTGTCTTGCACATGTAACATTACATGCAATATCACACACAATATCACATGTAATATTATGCAATATCAAATGTAAAGTTACATGTAATGTATTAAACATACAATATCACTGGCAATATCATGCAAAACCATATCGCATGTAATATTAATTTATTACCTGTAATTTTGCATGTTACTTAGAATGTACATAGTGTGCACAGATATATGGAAGTACTTACAAACAATCTGTCCGTGGACTAGTTGTGATGTGACATATAGTCAGCAGACAGATAAACCCTTACTGTAACATGTCAATCGGTTTGTGGCCATACACTGACTGATTCGCTGACTGATACACTGACTGATACTTATGATACACTGTCTGATACAATGACTGATACACTGACTGATACAATGACCGATACAAAAATATTTGACAAAAAAATGTAATTTTGAGGGTTGGGCGTTCTTTTACACCATCAGAGTTACAAGAAAACATTCAGAGAATGAAAACTAGAGGAAAATTTGAGCTTGCCGAATATTATATACAGAAAATAACATGGACCAGTACTTGGTCCAGTACTTGGTCCAGTACTTGGTCCAGTACATGGACCAGTACATTGAACAGTACATTGAACAGTACATTGAACAGTACATTGAACAGTACATTGAACAGTACATTGAACAGTCCAATGACCAGAGCATTGAACAGTCCAATGACCAGAGCATTGACCATGCATCAACCTGTGCATCAACCAGTGCATCAACCGGAACATAAATCAGTACATCAACAGTACATCAACCTTGGAATTTTAGGAATGCATTGGCTAAGATATTTCTAGTCCTGAAAACATCGAAATGAATGCAATTTCTGAAAACATACATTTTTCAGGGTCCGGCGATCTTTTTAACCGTCAGTGATAGAAGAAATTGTTAAATACAGAAACTAGAGGAGAATTTGTGCTTTCCAAATCTATTTTCAGATTCTCCGTAACTTTATTAGGACCGGAGATACGGCCGATAGAAATTATGGTACAATTCAGAAATGTGGACTTCAGAAATTTCTGAAAAAATGTAGTTTTTCACTTAAAATTACTCTAGAACAAAAACGGTTCAATGGAAACATATATAACTTGGCAGGATTGTGTGAACGAAAGATGAAAGTATGCTCAAATAGCTTCATTAAAATAAAATGATTATTTCCTTGTCAAAATGATGATAAATTGTGAAAATTTGACAAAAAACATGAAATTTTCAGGGTCCGGCGATCTTTTAAACCGTCAGAGATACGACAAAATGATCAGAAAACAAAACTTAGGGGAGAATTTTGCCTTTCCAAATCTGTTTTCAGATTCTCTGTAACTTAATTAGGACCGGAGCTACAGCCGATTGAAATAACGCTATCATTGAGAAATGTGAAAAAATATCGTAAATTTTTCCCTAATTTTTTGACCTTGTGACCTTTACGGTCTAACGTAGGTTAATCCGAGGACCTTGAAAATTTTTACGATGCCTCTAGACTATTGTAACAAGTATATGTGACATTTTTGTAACAATATTTTGATTCCTTGCCTGTGTAAAAAAATCAAATGTCAAAAAAGTAAAATTTTTCATCATGTTTGACCTTGAATTTGACCTTAAAAATCATTTTCTAGGTCAAAACCAATATGATTTTCAGAATCAGCATAAGAAAATGGGGGGATCAATTAATTATTGTAACTCTCTCTGATTGATATTTCCATGTCCAAAACGCAATAATTTGTAATTTTTTAACATTCTCCGGTTTGCGATATTTGGAATTTTTTAGAAAATTAAGGTAAAATGTTAGAGGAATTTGGGTTGGATATTCTAAATGCACATATTTTTGTCTATCTAGAAATAATATATCAAGGTGATATCATGAAAAAAACATAATTTTCAGAATTTTTGAAAATAACCACTTTTTGCACTTTGAAGAGCCAAATGACCTTGAAAAATGAGGTCAAGGTCAAATTTGAAGGTGGTTATGGGGGTTTTAGGGGTAACTTTGGGGGGGTTCACTATACATTGTTACTGCCTAAAATCGATATTTCAGGGTGAAATTACCAAGGTCATTGGTTTTGATGACGCGGTTGTTATTAAAAAGTACGTAACTCAAAAACAAAGCATGACATCATCACAAAAATAACTTCTTACCATGCGCCAGACATTTGGGCATCACATTGCATCAATTTTGATACCTTTTGTCTTACAGATTTTGCTATCATGCGTGACAATCTCCAGCACTAAATATGGACCTGTGCAACCTTGACCTTGACCTACTTTCTTGAAATTGGGTCAGATTATGTAATGGACTTGTAGAATAAAGAACCTAAATGGAAAATGAAATACGCATGTAATTGCCTGTGATATGCTCTTGAGAAAGATATGAAAAAATGAACTTTGAAATGGTCTGTGACCTTGAAAAATAATTCAAGGTCACTGAAACTGGGTCAGTGTAATGAGGTCATGTAATACTATATACCTGATTTTTTTGAAATTTTTTTGATGAAATTTTTCGTCCGGAAAAAAGAAAAATAAATAATAATAATAATAATAATAAAAATATTTACGAAAACAAGAAACTTCACCTATGTAATAGGTGAAGTTTAATAACTAGATGGCTATAACTGACCATGGTCAGTGATGAAGAATTTACCAATATATTTATTATTTAAAGGTATATTGTATAATGTTTATGAGTACAGACTATTGTGTGAATGCTCATGCTTAATTTAGTTTATTTAGTTTAGTTTAGTTCAGTTTAGCTTATTTAGTTTAATTTATTAGTTTAGTTTATTTAGTATAGTTTACTTGGTTTAGTTTAGGAAATTTAATTTAGTTTTATTGACCACTTGACAAGAATGAAAACAAATGTACTGAGCATAAAAGATATAGTAAGATCAGTATAATGTATCACATTTACACAATAGGCCAATGCAACTTTTATGCTCATTTTGTATTTCTTCACTGCAAAATTGACTTCTTTTAGCTCAGGGCACTAATTTGGTTATAAAAGGTGAAGTTGAATTTTTCAGGGTTGACCGAACTTTTTAACTATTGATGCTACACCAAAATGAACATTAAATAAAATAAAGAGGAGAATCTGAGGCATTCAGAACTGTTTTTATCATTCTTATACCTTAATTACAACAGGAGAGAGAGCCGATTGAAATAATGACAAAAATGTAAAATATCACTGAAAAATTGACTCTGAAAATGTCAAGTTTTGAACATTATTTTAATCTCAAAGCCAAACGGTTTACAGTAGAGACTTGAAATTGGACACACTACTGTAAATGTGTTAGGATTACATGTCCAAGGAGTATTAAATTTTTCGAAGATTGCTTTGTTTGTCAAAAAAAAGTTAAAGTGTGAAATCATGACCGAAAACATGAAATTTTCAGGGTCCGGCGATCTTTTTAACTAGTAGAGATACGTTAAAATGCATAGAAAATAAATACTAGAAGAGATTACGGCCTTTCCGAATATGTTTTTAGTTTTTCTCTAGCTTAATTAGAACCGGAGATAAAGGCGATCAAAGTTTGGGTACAAGTGCGAAATTGGAAAATGAGCAGTCAATTTAGCTGTCATTTTTTGACCTTCTGACCTTTATTGTGCAATGTACGTCAATCCGATGAACTTAAAACTTTGCAAGGGTCCTCTAGGGTACTGTGGCACCAAACACCAAAGAGATTGTGGAAATTCCTCAATTATTTCCTAGTTTAAAAAATTAGATATCTCAAATATCCAATTTTGCCAAATATTTGACCTTGAGTTTGACCTTGAAAATATCTTTCTAGGTCAAAACCAATATTTTTCCCAGATTGGAAATATGTGACAAAGGGGGGGTCATTCTATTATTTGAACTGTGTAGGATCAATATTTATTGCTCTAGAGGGCAAAAATAGGCTGATTTTGCATGTTGCGCGGTATGCAATATTTGGAATTTTTTTATAAATCAACATGAAGAGATAGATCAATTCCGATTTAAGGGTTCAAACAATCCAGCTGCCGGCTATAAAAGTCTATAATATGATCCCAATATCTTTGAAAAAACATAATTGTTGGAATTTTTGAAAATGCAGTGAATTGAAACTTTGACGGGTCATATGACCTTGAAAAATGAGGTCAAGGTCAAATTTGAAGATTGGTATGGGGTGTAAATGGGTATATTTGGGGGGGTTCATTATACATTTGCATTACCTAAAATGACTCCTTCATGGATTTTGAACTCATGCACCTCAAATTTAGCAAATACACCATACCAAGATGGCCGCCATTCCATAAATACCTAAAATATCAAAATTAAAAATATCTCTTACCATGTCCCATACCATAGAGCAACTTTTTGCCCAATCAGCATGCTGCTATCATTTATGGTTTTTGCCGAACTCGAAACAATTCGAAAATGACCGAAATATTCAGTGAGGAATGTTCCGCTTGAGTGATTTCGATTATTTTTTCGCCATTGTATAGAATTTAATAGTTTATAGACAGAAACTAAAGCAAATTACTCTAGTTTATTAGTTTATTCAGATATAGTATATCAAAATATACTAAAATTCACACTAAAAAGGTCCTATATACCTTAAAAAGAAAAATTCAAACTCATGACCGGAATACAGTAGTCTACAAGTATACAGGTACATTCACAAAAATAATCAAGAAAATCGAAACAACTTTTTCGGAAATAATAATAACTAGATTCCGATAACCGCTAGCGGTAATAAAACTTCACCGAGCAGTTGGTGAAAATAGTCTAAATATGTTTAAGTATAAAAATAAACAAGTATACGAACAAGTATATGAAGGTATATTGTACATGTTTAAGCAGCTTGCTCAGTGAATGCCCATGTTTAGTTTAGTTTATTTAGTTGAGTGGGTGAAAATAGTCTAAATGTATATAAGTATATAAACAAGTATATAAACAAGAATATAAACAAGTATATATATAAGCAAGATATAAAATAATATATAAAATATTATATGAATAAAATATAAAATAGTATCAAAAATATTGTATAAAATGGTACAAAAAATAGCATAAAAAATGTACCTTATTTATTTGTGATATATTGCAATGCACAAGTTAATGAAGCTAGCGGACAGCCCCCCCTTTCCCGGTGAATGCATGTTTAGCTTAGTTTATTTAGTTTAGTTTAATTTATTTAGTTTACTTTAGTTTAAAATTAGTTTATTGACATCTTTTAGGCAATTACTGCACAAATTTTAGTAATCACTGGTGTTCCAGTCTGAGTAGTCATTCGGTTAGGTGAGGAAAAGATGAATTTTTCAGGGTTGACCGATCTTTTTACCTGTTCACGACACAACAAAATGTACACAAATTAGAATAAGAGGAGAATCTGAGCTTTTCCAAAACGGCTTGTATCATTCATATGACTTTATTAGAACCCGAGATAGAGTTGATTGAAGTAATGGTAAAAATATGAAATTTCACCGAAAAATTGACTCTGAAAATATCAAGTTTTGAACTCCAAATTGCTCCCAAAGGTAAACGGTTTGAAGGAGAGACTTAAAATTGCACAAAATACTGTAAATATGTTAGGACTATATCTCGAAATATTATCAAATTTTTTGAAGACTGACTTCTTTGTCAAAAAAATGTAAATTGGTGAAATCTTGACCGAAAACATGTATTTTTCAGGGTCCGGCGATCTTTTTAACTAGCAGAGATACGTTAAAATGTATAGAAAATGAATACTAGAGGAGAATTTGGACTTTCTGAATATGCTTTCAGTTTTTCTGTAGCTTAATTAGAACCGGAGATACAGACCATCAAAGTTTGGGTGCAAGTGCGAAATTGGAAAATGAGAGGGTCAATTTTGCAGTAATTTTTTGACCTTGTGACATTTATTGTGCAATGTAGGTCAATCCGATGGACTTAAAACTTTACACATTTCTTCTAGGGTATTGCAGGACTGACCTGTGAAAAGACTGTAAAAATCCCTTTATTATTTCCTACTTAAAAAAAATTAAATATCTCAAATATCCAATTTTGTCAAATATTTGACCTTGATTTTGACCTTGAAAATACCTTTCAAGGTCAAAATCTATAATTTCTACAGATTCGCGGTGTATGACTTAGGGGGGGTCATTTCATTATTTGAACTATGTAGGATCAATATTTACCTCTCAAATTGGCAAAAATTGGCTAATTTTTCATGTCGCGCGGTATGCCGTATTTGGAATTTTTTTATAAATCAGCATGAAGAGATAAATCAATTCCGATTTCAGGGTTCCAACAATATAGCTCCTGGCTATTATAATTTAAAATATGAACCCGATATGCTGGAAATAACATAATTGTTGGAATTTTTGAAAATCGAGTGATTTGAACATTAAACAGGTCAAATGACCTTGAAAAATGAGGTTAAGGACAAATTTGAAGGTGGCTATGGAGGTTTTATGGGCATATTTGGGGGGGTTCACAATACATTTTATTGGCCTAAAATCGATATTTCAGTGTCAAGTAATCAAGGTCACCAGTTTTGACGACGCGGTTGACACTAAAAATTCCATAATTAAATAACTAAGCATGATATCATCATAAAAATGATCGCTTACCATGGATTAGTCATTTACTGTAACAATTGGCTTGAATTCTGCAATTTTCGAAGTTGCTTATATAGAGATCAGGCGCGCAAACCTCTGAGAGTAAAAATTGACCTGTATGACCTCGACCTTGACCTATACTTTTGAAAATTAGGTCAGTTTATTAAGTATAAGTCTATAATATATAGTTTATTAGGAAACTATAATTGATCAGTTAATATATGATTAATGGTCAATTGAAATATAGAAAAAATTTATTTCAAAGGGGTCAATGACCTTGAAAAATAGGTCAGAGGTATAGGGTTACATTGGACAATTTAATTAGGTCACATAGGACTATGTACACAAATTATTTGAAAATTTTTCGAGAACATTTTTCGGAAAGAAAAATAATAATAATAATAATAACTAGATTCCGATAACCGCTAGCGGTAATAAAACTTCACCGAGCAGTTGGTGAAAATAGTCTAAATATGTTTAAGTATAAAAATAAACAAGTATACGAACAAGTATATGAAGGTATATTGTACATGTTTAAGCAGCTTGCTCAGTGAATGCCCATGTTTAGTTTAGTTTATTTAGTTCAGTGGGTGAAAATAGTCTAAATGTATATAAGTATATAAACAAGTATATAAACAAGTATATAAACAAGTATATATATAAGCAAGATATAAAATAATATATAAAATATTATATGAATAAAATATAAAATAGTATCAAAAATATTGTATAAAATGGTACAAAAAATAGCATAAAAAATGTACCTTATTTATTTGTGATATATTGCAATGCACAAGTTAATGAAGCTAGCGGACAGCCCCCCCTTTCCCGGTGAATGCATGTTTAGCTTAGTTTATTTAGTTTAGTTTAATTTATTTAGTTTACTTTAGTTTAAAATTAGTTTATTGACATCTTTTAGGCAATTACTGCACAAATTTTAGTAATCACTGGTGTTCCAGTCTGAGTAGTCATTCGGTTAGGTGAGGAAAAGATGAATTTTTCAGGGTTGACCGATCTTTTTACCTGTTCACGACACAACAAAATGTACACAAATTAGAATAAGAGGAGAATCTGAGCTTTTCCAAAACGGCTTGTATCATTCATATGACTTTATTAGAACCCGAGATAGAGTTGATTGAAGTAATGGTAAAAATATGAAATTTCACCGAAAAATTGACTCTGAAAATATCAAGTTTTGAACTCCAAATTGCTCCCAAAACTAAACGGTTTGAAGGAGAGACTTAAAATTGCACAAAATACTGTAAATATGTTAGGACTATATCTCGAAATATTATCAAATTTTTTGAAGACTGACTTCTTTGTCAAAAAAATGTAAATTGGTGAAATCTTGACCGAAAACATGTATTTTTCAGGGTCCGGCGATCTTTTTAACTAGCAGAGATACGTTAAAATGTATAGAAAATGAATACTAGAGGAGAATTTGGACTTTCTGAATATGCTTTCAGTTTTTCTGTAGCTTAATTAGAACCGGAGATACAGACCATCAAAGTTTGGGTGCAAGTGCGAAATTGGAAAATGAGAGGGTCAATTTTGCAGTAATTTTTTGACCTTGTGACATTTATTGTGCAATGTAGGTCAATCCGATGGACTTAAAACTTTACACATTTCTTCTAGGGTATTGCAGGACTGACCTGTGAAAAGACTGTAAAAATCCCTTTATTATTTCCTACTTAAAAAAAATTAAATATCTCAAATATCCAATTTTGTCAAATATTTGACCTTGATTTTGACCTTGAAAATACCTTTCAAGGTCAAAATCTATAATTTCTACAGATTCGCGGTGTATGACTTAGGGGGGGTCATTTCATTATTTGAACTATGTAGGATCAATATTTACCTCTCAAATTGGCAAAAATTGGCTAATTTTTCATGTCGCGCGGTATGCCGTATTTGGAATTTTTTTATAAATCAGCATGAAGAGATAAATCAATTCCGATTTCAGGGTTCCAACAATATAGCTCCTGGCTATTATAATTTAAAATATGAACCCGATATGCTGGAAATAACATAATTGTTGGAATTTTTGAAAATCGAGTGATTTGAACATTAAACAGGTCAAATGACCTTGAAAAATGAGGTTAAGGACAAATTTGAAGGTGGCTATGGAGGTTTTATGGGCATATTTGGGGGGGTTCACAATACATTTTATTGGCCTAAAATCGATATTTCAGTGTCAAGTAATCAAGGTCACCAGTTTTGACGACGCGGTTGACACTAAAAATTCCATAATTAAATAACTAAGCATGATATCATCATAAAAATGATCGCTTACCATGGATTAGTCATTTACTGTAACAATTGGCTTGAATTCTGCAATTTTCGAAGTTGCTTATATAGAGATCAGGCGCGCAAACCTCTGAGAGTAAAAATTGACCTGTATGACCTTGACCTTGACCTATACTTTTGAAAATTAGGTCAGTTTATTTAGTATAAGTCTATTATATATAGTTTATTAGGAAACTATAATTGATCAGTTAATATATGAGTAATGGTCAATTGAAATATAGAAAAAATTTATTTCAAAGGGGTCAATGACCTTGAAAAATAGGTCAGAGGTATAGGGTTACATTGGACAATTTAATTAGGTCACATAGGACTATGTACACAAATTATTTGAAAATTTTTCGAGAACATTTTTCGGAAAGAAAAATAATAATAATAATAATAATAATAATAATAAAAATATTTACGAAAACAAGAAACTTCACCTATGGTATAGGTGAAGTTTAACTAGATTCCGATAACCGCTAGCGGTAATAAAACTTCACCGAGCAGTTGGTGAAAATAGTCTAAATATGTTTAAGTATAAAAATAAACAAGTATACGAACAAGTATATGAAGGTATATTGTAAATGTTTAAGCAGCTTGCTCAGTGAATGCCCATGTTTAGTTTAGTTTATTTAGTTCAGTGGGTGAAAATAGTCTAAATGTATATAAGTATATAAACAAGTATATAAACAAGTATATAAACAAGTATATAAGCAAGATATAAAATAATATATAAAATATTATATGAATAAAATATAAAATAGTAACAAAAATATTGTATAAAATGGTACAAAAAATAACATAAAAAATGTACCTTATTTATTTGTGATATATTGCAATGCACAAGTTAATGAAGCTAGCGGACAGCCCCCCCTTTCCCGGTGAATGCATGTTTAGCTTAGTTTATTTAGTTTAGTTTAATCTATTTAGTTTACTTTAGTTTAAAATTAGTTTATTGACATCTTTTAGGCAATTACTACACAAATTTTAGTAATCACTGGTGTTCCAGTCTGAGTACAGTCATTCGGTTAGGTGAGGAAAAGATGAATTTTTCAGGGTTGACCGATCTTTTTACCTGTTCACGACACAACAAAATGTACACAAATTAGAATAAGAGGAGAATCTGAGCTTTCCAAAACGGCTTGTATCATTCATATGACTTTATTAGAACCCGAGATAGAGTTGATTGAAGTAATGGTAAAGATATGAAATTTCACAGAAAAATTGACTCTGAAAATATCAAGTTTTGAACTCCAAATTGCTCCCAAAGGTAAACGGTTTGAAGGAGAGACTTAAAATAGCACAAAATACTGTAAATATGTTAGGACTATATCTCGAAATATTATCAAATTTTTTGAAGACTGACTTCTTTGTCAAAAAAATGTAAATTGGTGAAATCTTGACCGAAAACATATATTTTTCAGGGTCCGGCGATCTTTTTAACTAGCAGAGATACGTTAAAATGTATAGAAAATGAATACTAGAGAAGAATTTGGGCTTTCTGAATATGCTTTCAGTTTTTCTGTAGCTTAATTAGAACCGGAGATACAGACCATCAAAGTTTGGGTACAAGTGTGAAATTGGAAAATGAGAGGGTCAATTTTGCAGTAATTTTTTGACCTTGTGACATTTATTGTGCAATGTAGGTCAATCCGATGGACTTAGAACTTTACACATTTCTTCTAGGGTATTGTAGGACTGACCTATGAAAAGACTGTAAAAATCCCTTCATTATTTCCCACTTAAAAAAAATTAAATATCTCAAATATCCAATTTTGTCAAATATTTGACCTTGATTTTGACCTTGAAAATACCTTTCAAGGTCAAAATCTATAATTTCTACAGATTCGCGGTGTATGACTTAGGGGGGGTCATTTCATTATTTGAACTATGTAGGATCAATATTTACCTCTCAAATTGGCAAAAATAGGCTAATTTTTCATGTCGCGCGGTATGCCATATTTGGAATTTTTTTATAAATCAGCATGAAGAGATAAATCAATTCCGATTTCAGGGTTCCAACAATATAGCTCCTGGCTATTATAATTTAAAAGATGAACCCGATATGCTGGAAATAACATAATTGTTGGAATTTTTGAAAATCGAGTGATTTGAACATTAAACAGGTCAAATGACCTTGAAAAATGAGGTTAAGGTCAAATTTGAAGGTGGCTATGGAGGTTTTATGGGCATATTTGGGGGGGTTCACAATACATTTTATTGGCCTAAAATCGATATTTCAGTGTCAAGTAATCAAGGTCACAAGTTTTGACGACGCGGTTGACACTAAAAATTCCATAATTAAATAACTAAGCATGATATCATCATAAAAATGATCGCTTACCATGCATTAGTCATTTACTGTAACAATTGGCTTGAATTCTGCAATTTTGGAAGTTGCTTATATAGAGATCAGGCGCGCAAACCTCTGAGAGTAAAAATTGACCTGTATGACCTTGACCTTGACCTATACTTTTGAAAATTAGGTCAGTTTATTTAGTATAAGTCTATTATATATAGTTTATTAGGAAACTGTAATTGATCAGTTATTACATGAGTAATGGTCAATTGAAATATAGAAAAAATTTATTTCAAAGGGGTCAATGACCTTGAAAAATAGGTCAGAGGTATAGGGTTACATTGGACAATTTAATAAGGTTACGTAGGACTATGTACACAAATTATTTGAAAATTTTTCGAGAACATTTTTCGGAAAGAAAAATAATAATAAAAATACTTACGAAAATAAGAAACTTCACCTATGGTATAGGTGAAGTTTAACTAGAAATCGGGTAACCGCAATGCGGTGACAAAACTTCACCAATCATATAATTATTGGCAGTGAAATTTATGTGAGAAAACACAGAAATGATATTGGACATGAACTTGAACATGAACATGAACTTGCAAATAAACTTGTACATGAACTTGTACATGCAATTGCATGCGTCTTGCACATGTTACATAACACGCAATATCACACAATATCCCATGCAATATTATGCAATATCAAATGTAAAGTTACATGTAATGTATTAAACATACAATATCACTTGCAATATCATGCAAAATCATATCACATGTAATATTAATTTATCACCTGTAATTTTGCATGTTACTTAGAATGTACATAGTGTGCACAGATAATTATGGAAGTACTTATAAACTATCTGTCTGTGGACTAGTTGTGCTGTGACAGATGGTCAGCAGACAGATAAACCCTTACTGTAACATGTCAATCGGTTTGTGGCCATACACTGACTGATTCGCTGACTAATTCGCTGACTGATTTGCTGACTGATTTGCTGACTGATACACTGACTGATACACTGACTGATACACTGACTGATACACTGACTGATACACTGACTGATACACTGACTGATACACTGACTGATACACTGACTGATACAAAGATATTTGACCAAAAACATGTAATTTTGAGGGTTGGGCGTTCTTTTAAACCATCAGAGTTACAAGAAAACATTCAGAGAATGAAAACTAGAGGAAAATTTGAGCTTGCCGAATATTATATACAGAAAATAACATGGACCAGTAGATGGACCAGTAGATGGACCAGTAGATGGACCAGTAGATGGACCAGTAGATGGACCAGTAGATGGACCAGTAGATGGACCAGTACATGGACCAGTACATGGACCAGCGCATTGACCAGCGCATTGACCAGCGCATTGACCATGCATCAACCAGTACATCAACCAGTGCATCAACCAGTGCATCAACAGGAACATCAATCAGTACGTCAACAGTACATCAACCTTGGAATTTTAGGAATGCATTGGCTAAGATACTTGTAGTCCTGAAAACAAATAGAAATGACTGCAATTTCTGAAAACATACATTTTTCAGGGTCTGGCGATCTTTTTAACCATCAGTGATACAAGAAATTGTTCAAATATAGAAACTAGAGGAGAATTTGTGCTTTCCAAATCTATTTTCAGTTTCTCCGTAACTTTATTAGGACCGGAGATAAGGCCGATTGAAATTATGGTACAATTCAGAAATGTGGACTTCAGAAATTTCTGTAAAAATGTAGTTTTTCACTTAAAATTACTCTAGAACCAAAACGGTTCAATGGAAACATATATAACTTGGCAGGATTATGTGAACGAAAGATGAAAGTATGCTCAAATAGCTTCATTGAAATAAAATGATTATTTCCTTGTCAAAATGGTGATAAATTGTGAAAATTTGACAAAAAACATGAAATTTTCAGGGTCCGGCGATCTTTTAAACCGTCAGAGCTACGACAAAATGTTCAGAAAACGAAAACTAGAAGAGAGTTTGGTCTTTCCAAATCTGTTTTCATATTCTCTGTAACTTAATTAGGACCGGAGCTACAGTCGATCGAAATAACGCTATAATTGAGAAATGTGAAAAAATATCGTAAATTTTTCCCTAATTTTTTTACCTTGTGACCATTACGGTCTAACGTAGGTTAAGCCGAGGACCTTGAAAATTTATACGATGCCTCTAGACTATTGTAGCAAGTATGTGTGACATTTTTGTAACAATATTTTGATTCCTTGCCTGTGTAAAAAAATCAAATGTCAAAAAAGTAAAATTTTTCATCATGTTTGACCTTGAATTTGACCTTGAAAATAATTTTCTAGGTCAAAACAAATATGATTTTCAGAATCAGGATGTAAAAATGGGGGGATCAACTAATTATTGTAACTCTCTCGAATCGATATTTCCATGTCAAAAACGCAATAATTTGTCAATTTTTAACATTCTCCGGTTTGCGATATTTGGAATTTTGTAGAAAATTAGGGTAAAATGTTAGAGGAATTTGGGTTGCATATTCTAAATGCACATATTTTTGTCTGTAAACAGATAATATATCAAGGTGATATCATGAAAAAAACATAATTTTCAGAATTTTTCAAAATAAGCACTTTTCGCACTTTGAAGAGCCAAATGACCTTGAAAAATGAGGTCAAGGTCAAATTTGAAGGTGGGTATGGGGGTTTTGGGGGCTACTTTGGGGGGGTTCACTATACATTGTTATGGCTTAAAATCGATATTTCAGGGTAAAATGTTCAAGGTCACCAGTTTGTTGACGCGGTTGTAACTAAAAATTACATAACTCAATAACCAAGCATGACATCGTTATAAGAAAAAGCACTTACCATGCGCCAGACATTTACGCAATTTTTGGTATTAATTATGCGACTCTGTGCTTTGCCAATTCTGAGATCCCGCGCGCACACCTCTGAGACTAAAAATTGAACTGTATGACCTTGACTTTGACCTACTTTCTTGAAATTGGGTCAGATTATGTAATTTACATGTAAGACATGTAATTTAAATGGGAAATGAAATTTACCTGTAATTTTCTGTGATATGATTATTTAAAGTAAATGAAAAACCTGACTTTGAAGTGGCCTGTGACCTTGAAAAATAGGTCAAGGTCATTCCGATTTTGTCAGTGTAATATGGTCATATAACACTCTGTATGTGATTTTTTGTGATTTTTTTGAAGAAATTTTTGTCCGGAAAAATAATAATAACTAGAAATCGGGTAACCGCGATGCGGTGACAAAACTTCACCAATCATATAATTATTGGCAGTGAAATTAATTTGAGAAAACACAGAAATGATATTGGAAATGACATTGGACATGAACTTGAACATGAACATGAACTCGCACATGAACTCGCACATCTACTTGCACATAAACTTGTACATAAACTTGTACATGCAATTGCATGCGTCTTGCACATGTTACATAACATGCAATATCACTGTTGTCACACACAATATCACATGTAATATTATGCAATATCAAATGTAAAGTCACATGTAATGTATTAAACATACAATATCACTTGCAATATCATGCAAAATCATATCACATGTAATATTAATTTATCACCTGTAATTTTGCATGTTACTTAGACTGTACATAGTGTGCACAGATATATGGAAGTACTTATAAACTGTCTGTCCGTGGACTAGTTGTGATGTGACAGATAGTCAGCAGACAGATAAACCCTTACTGTAACATGTCAATAGGTTTGTGGCCATACACTAACTGATACACTGACTGATACACTGACTGATACACTGACTGATACACTGACTGATACACTGACTGAAAACATGTGATTTTGAGGGTTGGGCGTTCTTTTAAACCATCAGAGTTACAAGAAAACATTCAGAGAATGAAAACTAGAGGAAAATTTGAGCTTGCCGAATATCATATACAGAAAATAACATGGGCCAGTACATGGACCAGTACATGGACCAGTACACGGACCAGTACATCGACCAGTACATGGGCCAGCACATGGACCAGTACATGGACCAGTACATGGACCAGTACATGGACCAGTACATTGAACAGTCCAATGACCAGTCCAATGACCAGTCCAACGACCAGTCCAATGACCAGTCCAATGTCCAGCGCATTGACCATGCATCAACCAGTACATCAACCAGTGCATCAACCGGAACATCAATCAGTAAATCAAAAGTACATCAACCTTGGAATTTTAGGAATGCGCTGGCTAAGATACTTCTAGTCATGAAAACATCGAAATGACTGCAATTTCTGAAAACATACATTTTTCAGGGTCCGGCGATCTTTTTAACCGTCAGTGATACAAGAAATTGTTCAAATATAGAAACTAGAGGAGAATTTGTGCTTTCCAAATCTATTTTCAGATTCTCCGTACCTTTATTAGGACTGGAGATAAGGCCGATTGAAATTATGGTATAATTCAGAAATGTGGACTTCAGAAATTTCTGAAAAAATGTAGTTTTTCATTTAAAATTACTCTAGAACCCAAACGGTTCACTGGAAACATATATAACTTTGCAGGATTATGTGAACAAAAGATGAGAGTGTGCTTAAATAGCTTCATTGAAATAAAATGATTATTTCCTTGTCAAAATGATGATAAATTATGAAAATTTGACAAAAAACATGAAATTTTCAGGGTCCGGCGATCTTTTAAGCCGTCAGAGCTACGACAAAATGTTCAGAAAACGAAAACTAGAGGAGAATTTGGCCTTTCCAAATCTGTTTTCAGACTCTCTGTAACGTAATTAGGACCGGAGCTATAGCCGATCGAAATAACGCTATCATTGAGAAATATGAAAAAATATCGTAAATTTTTCCCTAATTTTTTGACCTTGTGACCTTTATGGTCTAACGTAGGTTAACCCAAGGACCTTGAAAATTTATAAGATGCCTCTTAACTATTGTAGCAAGTATGTGTGACATTTTTGTAACAATATTTTGATTCCTTGCCTGCGTAAAAAAATCAAATGTCAAAAAAGTAAAATTTTTCATCATGTTTGACCTTGAATTTGACCTTGAAAATAAGTTTCTAGGTCAAAATCAATATGATTTTCAGAATCAGGATGTGAAAATGGGGGGATCAATTAATTATTGTAACTCTCTCGGATCGATATTTCCATGTCAAAAACGCAATAATTTGTCGTTTTTTAACATTCTCCGGTTTGCGATATTTGGAATTTTGTAGAAAATAAAGGTAATAAGTTAGAGGATTTTGGGTTGCATATTCTAAATGCACATATTTTTGTCTGTCTAAAGATAATATATCAAGGTGATATCATGAAAAAAACATAATTTTCAGAATTTTTGAAAATAAGCACTTTTTGCACTTTGAAGAGCCAAATGACCTTGAAAAATGAGGTCAAGGTCAAATTTGAAGGTGGATATGGGGGTTTTAGGGGTATCTTTGGGGGGGTTCACTATACATTGTTATGGCCTAAAATCGATATTTCAGGGTGAAATTGCCAAGGTCACTGGTTTGGATGACGCGGTTGTTATTCAAAATTACATAACTCAAAAACAAAGCATGACATCATCACAAAAATAACTTCTTACCATGGGCCAGACATTTGGGCATCACATTGCATCAATTTTGATACCGTGTGGCTCACAGATCTTGCGATCATGCGCGCAAATCTCCAGCACTAAAAATTGACTTGTAGGACCGTGACCTTGACCTACATTCTTGAAATTGGGTTAGGTTATGTAATGGACTTGTAGAACTTAGAACTTTAGAGGAAAATGAAATACGCATGTAATTGCCTGTGATATGCTCTTGAGAAACATATGAAAAAACGACCTTTGAAATGGCCTGTGACCTTGAAAAATAATTCAAGGTCACTGAAACTGGGTCAGTGTAATGAGGTCATGTAATACTATATACCTGATTTTTTTGAAGAAATATTTCGGGCGGAAAAAAGAAAAATAAATAATAATAATAATAATAAAAATATTTACGAAAACAAGAAACTTCACCTATGTAATAGGTGAAGTTTAACTAGATGGCTATAACTGACCATGGTCAGTGATGAAGAATTTACCAATATATTTATTATTTAAAGGTATATTGTATATGTTTATGAGTACAGACTATTGTGTGAATGCTCATGCTTAATATAGTTTATTCAGTTAAGTTTATTTAGTTCAGTTTAGCTTATTTAGTTTAATTAATTTAGTTTAGTTTATTTGTATAGTTTACTTAGTTTGGTTATTTAGTTAAGTACATTTAATTTTGTTTTATTGACCACTTGACAAGAAAAAAACAAATATGAACATTCACATACTTAGCATCATAGATATAGTAAGATCAGTATAATGTATCACATTAACACAATAGGTCCATGCAACTTTTATACTGATTTTGTATTTTTCACTGCAAAATTGACTTCTTTTAGCTCAGGGCACTGATTTTGTTATAATAGGTAAAGTTGAATTTTTCAGGGTTGGCCGATTTTTTTAACTATTGATGGTACACCAAAATGAACATTAAATAAAATAAAGATGAGAATCAGAGGTATTCAGAACTGCTTTCATCTTTCATATACCTTAATTAGAACCGAAGATAGAACCGATTGAATTAATGACAAAAATGTGAAATATCACCAAAAAATTGACTCTGAAAATGTCAAGTTTTGAACATAGTTTTGATCTCAAAGGCAAACGGTTTACAGTAGAGACTTGAAATTGCACACACTACTGTAAAAGTGTTAGGATTACATGTTCAAAGAGTATTAATTTTTTTGAAGATTGCCTTCTTTGTGAAAAAAATGTTAAAGTGTAAAATCATTACCAAAAACATGAATTTTTCAGGGTCCGGCGATCTTTTTAACTAGTAGAGATACGTTAAAATGCATAGAAAACAAATACTAGAAGAGATTATGACCTTTCCGAATATGTTTTTAGTTTTTCTCTAGCGTAATTAGAACCGGAGATAATGGCCATAAAAGTTTGGGTACAAGTGCAAAATTGGAAAATGAGTAGGTCAATTTAGCTGTCATTTTTTGACCTTGTGACCTTTATTATGCAATGTACATCAATCGGAGGAACTTAAAACTTTGCAAGGGTCCTCTAGGGTACTGTGGCACCAAACACTGAAGAGATTGTGGAAATTGCTCTATTATTTCCCAGTTAAAAAAATTAGGTATCTCAAATATCCAATTTTGCCAAATATTTTGACCTTGAGTTTGACCTTGAAAATACCTTTCTAGGTCAAAACCAATATTTTTCCCAGATTGGAAATATGTGACAAAGGGGGGGTCATTTTATTGTTTGAACTGTGTAGGATCAATATTTATTGCTCAAGAGGGCAAAAATAGGCTGATTTTACACGTTGCGCGGTATGCAATATTTGGAATTTTTTTATAAATCAGCATGCAGAGATAGATCAATTCCGATTTCAGGGTTTAAACAATCCAGCTGCTGGCTATATGAATCTATAATATGATCTCGATATCTTTGAAAAAACATAATTGTTGGAATTTTTGAAAATGTAGTGAATTGAAACTTTGACGGGTCATATGACCTTGAAAAATGAGGTCAAGGTCAAATTTGAAGGTGGCAATGGGGGTTTTATGGGTATGTTTGGGGGGGTTCATTATACATTTACATTACCTAAAGTGACTCCTTCATGGATTTCTGAGTCATGCAACTCAAATTGAGCAAATACACTGTACACAAATGGCCGCCATTCCATAAATACTTAAAATATCAAAATTAAAAATATGTCTTTCCATGTCCCGTACTATAGAGCAACTTTCGACACCATCAGCATACTTCTATCATTTATGGATTTTGCTAAACCCGAAACAACTCAAAAATTACGTAAATTGTCTGTGCAGCATGTTCCGCTTGAGTGATTTTGATTATTTTTTCACCAAAGTACAGATTTTTATAGTTTATGGACAGAAACTAAAGCAAATTACTCTAGTTTAATAGCTTATTTAGATATAGTACATCAAAATATACCAAAATTCACACTAAAAAGGTCCTATATACGCCAAAAATAAAAATTCAAACTCAGGACCGGAATACAGTAGTCTACAAGTATATAGGTACATTCAAAAAAATAATCAAGAAAATCGAAGCAACTTTTTCGGAAACAATAATAAGAATATTATCAAAAACAATAAGAATTTACCATATATGGTAAATTCTTAATAATAAAAATATTTACGAAAACAAGAAACTTCACCTATGTAATAGGTGAAGTTTAATAATAATAATAACTAGATTTCGATAACCGCTAGCGGTAATAAAACTTCACCGAGCAGTTGGTGAAAATAGTCTAAATATGTTTAAGTATAAAAATAAACAAGTATACGAACAAGTATATGAAGGTATATTGTACATGTTTAAGCAGCTTGCTCAGTGAATGCCCATGTTTAGTTTAGTTTATTTAGTTCAGTGGGTGAAAATAGTCTAAATGTATATAAGTATATAAACAAGTATATAAACAAGTATATAAACAAGTATATAAACAAGTATATAAACGAGTATATAAACGAGTATATAAACAAGTATATAAACAAGTATATAAACAAGTAAGTATATAAACAAGTATATAAACAAGTATATAAGCAAGTATATAAGCAAGATATAAAATAATATATAAAATATTATATAAAATATTATATGAATAAAATATAAAATAGTATCAAAAATATTGTATAAAATGGTACAAAAAATAGCATAAAAAATGTACCTTATTTATTTGTGATATATTGCAATGCACAAGTTAATGAAGCTAGCGGACAGCCCCCCCTTTCCCGGTGAATGCATGTTTAGCTTAGTTTATTTAGTTTAGTTTAATTTATTTAGTTTACTTTAGTTTAAAATTAGTTTATTGACATCTTTTAGGCAATTACTTCACAAATTTTAGTAATCACTGGTGTTCCAGTCTGAGTACAGTCATTCGGTTAGGTGAGGAAAAGATGAATTTTTCAGGGTTGACCAATCTTTTTACATGTTCACGACACAACAAAATGTACACAAATTAGAATAAGAGGAGAATCTGAGCTTTCCAAAACGGCTTGTATCATTCATATGACTTTATTAGAACCCGAGATAGAGTTGATTGAAGTAATGGTAAAAATATGAAATTTCACCGAAAAATTGACTCTGAAAATATCAAGTTTTGAACTCCAAATTGCTCCCAAAGGTAAACGGTTTGAAGGAGAGACTTAAAATAGCACAAAATACTGTAAATATGTTAGGACTATATCTCGAAATATTATCAAATTTTTTGAAGACTGACTTCTTTGTCAAAAAAATGTAAATTGGTGAAATCTTGACCGAAAACATATATTTTTCAGGGTCCGGCGATCTTTTTAACTAGCAGAGATACGTTAAAATGTATAGAAAATTAATACTAGAGGAGAATT
The DNA here is from genome assembly GCA_026936325.1 of Platynereis dumerilii. Taxonomy (NCBI): domain Eukaryota; kingdom Metazoa; phylum Annelida; class Polychaeta; order Phyllodocida; family Nereididae; genus Platynereis; species Platynereis dumerilii. The sequence continues at coordinate 107,929,183 of JAPTHN010000001.1, read as the reverse complement.
TGGGCTTTCTGAATATGCTTTCAGTTTTTCTGTAGCTTAATTAGAACCGGAGATACAGACCATCAAAGTTTGGGTACAAGTGCGAAATTGGAAAATGAGAGGGTCAATTTTGCAGTAATTTTTTGACCTTGTGACATTTATTGTGCAATGTAGGTCGATCCGATGGACTTAAAACTTTTGACATTTCTTCTAGGGTATTGTAGGACTGACCTGTGAAAAGGCTGTAAAAATCCCTTTATTATTTCCTACTTTAAAAAAATTAAATATCTCAAATATCCAATTTTGTCAAATATTTGACCTTGATTTTGACCTTGAAAATACCTTTCAAGGTCAAAATCTATAATTTCTACAGATTCGCGGTGTATGACTTAGGGGGGGTCATTTCATTATTTGAACTATGTAGGATCAATATTTACCTCTCAAATTGGCAAAAATAGGCTAATTTTTCATGTCGCGCGGTATGCCATATTTGGAATTTTTTTATAAATCAGCATGAAGAGATAAATCAATTCCGATTTCAGGGTTCCAACAATATAGCTCCTGGCTATTATAATTTAAAATATGAACCCGATATGCTGGAAATAACATAATTGTTGGAATTTTTGAAAATCGAGTGATTTGAACATTAAACAGGTCAAATGACCTTGAAAAATGAGGTTAAGGTCAAATTTGAAGGTGGCTATGGAGGTTTTATGGGCATATTTGGGGGGGTTCACAATACATTTCATTGGCCTAAAATCGATATTTCAGTGTCAAGTAATCAAGGTCACCAGTTTTGACGACGCGGTTGACACTAAAAATTCCATAATTAAATAACTAAGCATGATATCATCATAAAAATGATCGCTTACCATGCATTAGTCATTTACTGTAACAATTGGCTTGAATTCTGCAATTTTCGAAGTTGCTTATATAGAGATCAGGCGCGCAAACCTCTGAGAGTAAAAATTGACCTGTATGACCTCGACCTTGACCTATACTTTTGAAAATTAGGTCAGTTTATTTAGTTTAAGTCTATTATATATAGTTTATTAGGAAACTGTAATTGATCAGTTATTACATGAGTAATGGTCTATTGAAATATAGAAAAAATGTATTTCAAAGGGGTCAATGACCTTGAAAAATAGGTCAGAGGTATAGGGTTACATTGGACAATTTAATTAGGTTACATAGGACTATGTACACAAATTATTTGAAAATTTTTCGAGAACATTTTTCGGAAAGAAAAATAATAATAAAAATACTTACGAAAATAAGAAACTTCACCTATGGTATAGGTGAAGTTTAATAATAAGAATAATACCAAAAACAATAAGAATTTACCATATATGGTAAATTCTTAATAATAAAAATATTTACGAAAATAAGAAACTTCACCTATGGTATAGGTGAAGTTTAATAATAATAATAAAAATAAATACGAAAACAAGAAACTTCACCTATGTAATAGGTGAAGTTTAATAATAAGAAAAACTAGATTCCGATAACCGCTAGCGGTAATAAAACTTCACCGAGCAGTTGGTGAAAATAGTCTAAATATGTTTAAGTATAAAAATAAACAAGTATACGAACAAGTATATGAAGGTATATTGTACATGTTTAAGCAGCTTGCTCAGTGAATGCCCATGTTTAGTTTAGTTTATTTAGTTCAGTGGGTGAAAATAGTCTAAATGTATATAAGTATATATCAACAAGTATATCAACAAGTATATCAACAAGTATATCAACAAGTATATCAACAAGTATATCAACAAGTATATCAACAAGTATATCAACAAGTATATCAACAAGTATATCAACAAGTATATCAACAAGTATATCAACAAGTATATCAACAAGTATATCAACAAGTATATCAACAAGTATATCAACAAGTATATCAACAAGTATATCAACAAGTATATAAACAAGTATATAAACAAGTATATAAACAAGTATATAAACAAGTATATAAACAAGATATAAAATATTATATGAATAAAATATAAAATAGTATCAAAAATATTGTATAAAATGGTACAAAAAATAGCATAAAAAATGTACCTTATTTATTTGTGATATATTGCAATGCACAAGTTAATGAAGCTAGCGGACAGCCCCCCCTTTCCCGGTGAATGTATGTTTAGCTTAGTTTATTTAGCTTAGTTTAATTTATTTAGTTTACTTTAGTTAAAAATTAGTTTATTGACATCTTTTAGGCAATTAATACACAAATTTTAGTAATCACTGGTGTACCAGTCTGAGTACAGTCTTTCGGTTAGGTGAGGAAAAGATGAATTTTTCAGGGTTGACCGATCTTTTTACCTGTTCACGACACAACAAAATGCACACAAATTAGAATAAGAGGAGAATCTGAGCTTTCCAAAACGGCTTGTATCATTCATATGACTTTATTAGAACCCGAGATAGAGTTGATTGAAGTAATGGTAAAAATATGAAATTTCACCGAAAAATTGACTCTGAAAATATCAAGTTTTGAACTCCAAATTGCTCCCAAAGGTAAACGGTTTGAAGGAGAGACTTAAAATAGCACAAAATACTGTAAATATGTTAGGACTATATCTCGAAATATTATCAAATTTTTTGAAGACTGACTTCTTTGTCAAAAAAATGTAAATTGGTGAAATCTTGACCGAAAACATGTATTTTTCAGGGTCCGGCGATCTTTTTAACTAGCAGAGATACGTTAAAATGTATAGAAAATGAATACTAGAGGAGAATTTGGACTTTCTGAATATGCTTTCAGTTTTTCTGTAGCTTAATTAGAACCGGAGATACAGACCATCAAAGTTTGGGTGCAAGTGCGAAAAATTGACTCTGAAAATATCAAGTTTTGAACTCCAAATTGCTCCCAAAGGTAAACGGTTTGAAGGAGAGACTTAAAATAGCACAAAATACTGTAAATATGTTAGGACTATATCTCGAAATATTATCAAATTTTTTGAAGACTGACTTCTTTGTCAAAAAAATGTAAATTGGTGAAATCTTGACCGAAAACATGTATTTTTCAGGGTCCGGCGATCTTTTTAACTAGCAGAGATACGTTAAAATGTATAGAAAATGAATACTAGAGGAGAATTTGGACTTTCTGAATATGCTTTCAGTTTTTCTGTAGCTTAATTAGAACCGGAGATACAGACCATCAAAGTTTGGGTGCAAGTGCGAAATTGGAAAATGAGAGGGTCAATTTTGCAGTAATTTTTTGACCTTGTGACATTTATTGTGCAATGTAGGTCAATCCAATGGACTTAAAACTTTACAAATTTCTTCTAGGGTATTGTAGGACTGACCTGTGAAAAGACTGTAAAAATCCCTTTATTATTTCCTACTTAAAAAAAAATAAATATCTCAAATATCCAATTTTGTCAAATATTTGACCTTGATTTTGACCTTGAAAATACCTTTCAAGGTCAAAATCTATAATTTCTACAGATTCGCGTCGTATGACTTAGGGGGGGTCATTTCATTATATGAACTATGTAGGATCAATATTTAACTCTCAAATTGGCAAAAATAGGCAAATTTTTCATGTCGCGCGGTATGCCATATTTGGAATTTTTTTATAAATCAGCATGAAGAGATAAATCAATTCCGATTTCAGGGTTTCAACAATATAGCTCCTGGCTATTATAATTTAAAATATGAACCCGATATGCTGGAAATAACATAATTGTTGGAATTTTTGAAAATTGAGTGATTTGAACATTAAACAGGTCAAATGACCTTGAAAAATGAGGTTAAGGACAAATTTGAAGGTGGCTATGGAGGTTTTATGGGCATATTTGGGGGGGTTCACAATACATTTTATTGGCCTAAAATCGATATTTCAGTGTCAAGTAATCAAGGTCACCAGTTTTGACGACGCGGTTGACACTAAAAATTCCATAATTAAATAACTAAGCATGATATCATCATAAAAATGATCGCTTACCATGGATTAGTCATTTACTGTAACAATTGGCTTGAATTCTGCAATTTTCGAAGTTGCTTATATAGAGATCAGGCGCGCAAACCTCTGAGAGTAAAAATTGACCTGTATGACCTTGACCTTGACCTATACTTTTGAAAATTAGGTCAGTTTATTTAGTATAAGTCTATTATATATAGTTTATTAGGAAACTATAATTGATCAGTTAATATATGAGTAATGGTCAATTGAAATATAGAAAAAATTTATTTCAAAGGGGTCAATGACCTTGAAAAATAGGTCAGAGGTATAGGGTTACATTGGACAATTTAATTAGGTCACATAGGACTATGTACACAAATTATTTGAAAATTTTTCGAGAACATTTTTCGGAAAGAAAAATAATAATAACTAGAACCCTGTAACTGACCAAGGTCAGTGACTAAGAATTTACCAAGCTTTTACCAGTTCATGCAGCATAGCTCAAAGACAGCTTGCAACAATATTGTGGTGCACAGTGCCACCGTGGTGCACAGTGAGACGGTGGCGCACAGTCACTGCTCTGCACACTGCCAATCTGGTGCACAATGCCACTGTGACTGTGACTGTAACTGCGGTGCTAAACTGCCACTGCGGTGCACACTGTGGTCCAAACTGCCACTGTGTTGCACACTGTCACTGTGTTGCAAACTGACACTGTTGTGCACACTGACACTGTGGTGCACAGTGCCACTGTGGTGCACTCTGCCATTGCGATGCAGCCTGCCATTGTGGTGCAGCCTGCCATTGTGCCACAGTGATGCGCAGTGCCACCATGATGCACAGTGCCATAATGATGCACAGTGCCACCATGATGCACAGTGCCACAATGATGCACAGTGCCACCATGATGCACAGTGCCACCATGATGCACAATTATGATAACCCTAAGCACATATCAAGAGTGAAAGAGGGTGTTCCAGTCTCTGCAGAGCTACAGTCATTTGATAAGGTATGGGAAATATGAATTTTTCAGGGTCCACCGATCTTTTTACCTGTGGGTGTTACAAGAAAATACACATAAAATTAAATGAAGAGGAATATCTTAGCTTTCCAAAACTGCTTTTGTCATTCATGTAGCTTAATTGGAACCGGAGATATATCCAATTGAAATAATGGTAAAATTGTGATATTTCATCAAAAAATGGTCTCTGAAAATGTCAAGTTTTGAACTTCAATTTGTTCCAGAAGGCAAACAGTTGGGAGGAGAGACTTGAAATTGCACAAACTACTGTAAATGTGTTAGGACTACACCCCCAAATATTATTGAATTTTTTGAAGATGTATTTCTGAGTTTAAAAAATGCAAAGTTGTTAAATCATGACCGAAAACATGAATTTTTCAGGGTCGGGCGATCTTTTTAACTAGTAGAGATACGTTAAAATGTATAGAAAACAAATACTAGAGGAGAATCGGGGCTTTCCAAATATGTTTTTAGTTTTCCTGTAGCTTAATTAGAACCGGAGATACAGACCGTCAAAGTTTGGGTACAACTGCAATGTTGACAAATGAGCAGGTCAATTTTCAAGTCATTTCTTGACCTTGTGACCTCAATTGTGCAATGTAGGTCAATCCGAGGGCCTTCAAATTTTGCGTGGAGCCTCTAGGGTATTATGGCACCAAATGCCTAAGAGATAACGCAAATCCTTCAATTGCTTCCCTGTTAAGAAAAATGAAATGTCTGAAATTTCCAATTTCACCTAATATTTGACCTTGAGTTTGACCTTGAAAAAACCTATCTAGGTCAAAACCAATATTTTCCCCAGATTGGCAATCTGTGACTATTGGGGGGTCATTCAATTGTTTGAACTGTGTAGGATCAATATTTACCTGTCATCGGGGCAAAAATAGGGTGTTTTTACATGTCACGCGGTATGCGATATTTGTGATTTTTTAACAAATCAGCATGCAAGGATATCTGAATTCCGATTTGAGGCATCAAACAAACTGGCTGGCATCTTCCAGAAACCAGAAGATGAGACTGATACGTGAAAAAAAAGTCAATTTTCAGAATTTCTTAAAATCGCCCATATTTGAACTTTGAGGGGTCAAATGACCTTGAAAAATGAGGTCAAGGTCAAATCTGAAGGTCTGTATGGGGTTTTTGGGGTATCTTAAGGGTAGTTGGTTATACATTTGCATGACCTCAAATGACTCCTTCATGGTGTTCCCAGACCCATACCCCACATTGCACAGACTCATTTCACTAAAATGGCCGCTGCTCCGTAACCGTTGCAGATATCCGCGTGAAAAATAAAACGTGCAATGCCCCCAAATACTGGCCATATTTTGGTGTCATCGGCATATTTCCACCTAGTCCGGTTTCTGACATTACGTCTTGAGACCTAAAACGGTGTTTTTGTTGTAGCTCCGGTTCCGCTTGAGCGATTTCTGTATTTTTTACGCCGAATTACAGCCTAGTACTTTTGAGTAACACATGCCCTGTACAATGGTACCACCTGTTAAGGTTCCCGAGTAATAGCCCATGTAAATTTACCGAATTTCATGTTCAAAAGGCCCTGTGACCTTGAAAAATAGGTCAAGGTCATTTCTTTCGGGTGTAGGCCAGTCTTAGTCCTAGTGGTGCCCTGTGACCAAGTTTAGTGAAAATCAGAGAAAAAAAAGTGAAATAAGAAGAATAATAAGAACTAGAACCCTGTAACTGACCAAGGTCAGTGACTAAGAATTTACCAAGCTTTTAACAGTTCATGCAGCATAGCCCAAAGACAGCTTGCAACAATTTTGTGGTGCACAGTGCCACCGTGGTGCACAGTGAGACGGTGGCGCACAGAGTTGCTGCTCAGCACACTGCCACTCTGGTGCACAGTGCCACTGTGACTGTGACTGCGACTGCGGTGCTAAACTGCCACTGTGGTGCACACTGCTGTTGTCTAAACTGCCACTGTGTTGCACAATGCCACTGTGTTGCACACTGACACTGTTGTGCACACTGACACCTTTGTGCACACTGGCACTGTGGTGCATGGTGACACTGTGGTGCAGCCTGCCATTTTGGTGCAGCCTGCCATCGTGCCACAGTGATGCACAGTGCCAAAATGATGCACAGTGCCACCATGATGCACAGTGCCATGATGATGCACAGTGCCACCATGATGCACAGTGCCACCATGATGAAAAGTGCCACCATGATGCACAATTATGATTATCCTAAGCACATAACAAGAGTGAAAGCTGATGTTCCAGTCTCTGCAGAGCTAACAGTCATTTGATAAGGTGTGGGAAAGATGAATTTTTCAGGGTTCACCGATCTTTTTATCTGTCGATGTTACAAGAAAATACCTAATAAATTAAATTAAGAGGAGAATATGTGCTTTCCAAAACTGCTTGTGTCATGCATGTAGCTTTATAAGAACCTGAGATACAGCCCATTGAAATAACAGTAAAATTGCAATATTTCATCGAAAAATGGTCCCTGAAAATGTCAAGTTTTGAACTTAAATTTGTTGCAGAAGGCAAACGGTTAGGAGGAGAGACTTGAAATTGCATAAACTACTGTAAATGTGTTAGGACTACACCCCCAAATTTTATTGAATTTTTTGAAGATGTTTTTCTGAGTAAAAAAAATGCAAAGATGTTAAATCATGACCGGAAACATGATTTTTTCAGGGTCGGGCGATCTTTTTAACTAGTAGAGATACGTTAAAATGTATAGAAAACAAATACTAGAAGAGAATCTGGGCTTTCCAAATATGTTTTTAGTTTTCCTGTAGCTTAATTAGAACCGGAGATACAGACCGTCAAAGTATTGGTACAAGTGCAATGTTGACAAATGAGCAGGTCAATTTTCAAGTCATTTCTTGACCTTGTGACCTCAATTGTGCAATGTAGGTCAATCCGAGGGCCTTAAAATTTTACGTGGGGCCTCTAGGGTATTATGGCACCAAATGCTGATGAGATAATGCAAATCCCTCAATTGCTTCCCTGTTAAGAAAAATGTAATGTCTCAAATGTCCAATTTCGCCTAATATTTGACCTTGAGTTTGACCTTGAAAAAACATATCTAGGTCAAATCCAATATTTTCCCCAGATTGGCAGTGTGTGACTTTGGGGGGGTCATTTAATTGTTTGAACTGTGTTGGATCAATATTTACCTGTCATTGGGGCAAAAATAGGGTGTTTTTACATGTCACGCGGTATGCAATATTTGTGATTTTTTAACAAATCAGCATAAAAAGATGTCTGAATTCCGATTTCAGGTGTCAAACAAACTGGCTGGCGCCTTCCAGAAACCAGAAGATGAAACTGATATGTGAAGAAAATGATAATTTTCAGAATTTTTGAAAATTGCCCATATTTGAACTTTGAGGGGTCAAATGACCTTGAAAAATGAGGTCAAGGTCAAATCTGAAGGTCTGTATGGGGTTTTGGGGGTATGTTGAGGGTAGTTTGTTATACATTTGCATGACCTAAAATCACTCCTTCATGGTGTTCTGAGACCTATACCCCATATGGCGCGGACTCATTTCACTAAAATGGCCGCTGCTCCGTAACCGTTGCAGATATCCGCGTGAAAAATAAAACGTGCAATGCCCCCAAATACTGGCCATATTTTGGTGTCATCGGCATATTTCCACCTATTCTGGTTTCTGACATTACGTCTTGAGACCTAAAACGGTGTTTTTGTTGTAGCTCCGGTTCCGCTTGAGCGATTTCTGAATTTTTTACGCCGAATTACAGCCTAGTACTTTTGAGTAACACATGCCCTGTACAATGGCACCACCTGTTACGGTTCCCGAGTAATAGCCCATGTAAATTTACCGAATTTCATGTTCAAAAGGCCCAGTGACCTTGAAAAATAGGTCAAGGTCATTTCTTTCGGGTGTAGGCCAGTCTTAGTCCTAGTTATGCCCTGTGACCAAGTTTAGTGAAAATCAGAGAAAAAAAAGTGAAATAAGAAGAATAATAAGAATAATAAGAATAATACCAAAAACAATAAGAATTTACCATGTAATGGTAAATTCTTAACTAGAACCCTGTAACTGACCAAGGTCAGTGACTAAGAATTTACCAAGCTTTTACCGGTTCATGCAGCAAAGCCAAAAGACAGCTTGCAACAATATTGTGGTGCACAGTGCCACCGTGGTGCACAGTGAGACGGTGGCGCACAGAGCCACTGCTCTGCACACTGCCACTCTGGTGCACAGTACCACTGTGACTGTGACTGTGACTGCGCTGCTAAACTGCCACTTTGGTGCACACTGCTGTGCTCTAAACTGCCACTGTGTTGCACACTGCCACTGTGTTGCACACTGACACTTGTACACACTGCCGCTGTGGTGCACAGTGCCACTGTGGTGCACTCTGCCATTGTGGTGCAGCCTGTCATTGTGCCACAGTGATGCACAGTGCCACAGTGATGCACAGTGCCACAGTGATGCACAGTGCCACAATGATGCACAGTGCCACTATGATGCACAGTGCCATAATGATGCACAGTGCCACCATGATGAAAAGTGCCACCATGATGCACAATTATGATAACCCTAAGCACATTTAACAAGAGTGAAAGCTGATGTTCCAGTCTCTGCAGAGCTACAGTCATTTGATAAGGTGTGGGAAAGTTGAATTTTTCAGGGTTGACCGATCTTTTTACCTGTCAATGTTACAAGAAAATACACAAAAATTAAATTAAGAGGAGAATCTTAGCTTTCCAAAACTGATTGTGTCATTCATGTAGCTTTATTAGAACCGGAGATACAGCCCATTGAAATAATGGTAAAATTGTGATATTTCATCAAAAAATGGTCTCTGAAAATGTCAAGTTTTGAACTTCAATTTGTTCCAGAAGGCAAACGGTCAAGAGGAGAGACTTGAAATTGCACCAACTACTGTAAATGTGTTAGGACTATATCCACAAATATTATTGAATTTTTTGAAGATGGAGTTCTGAGTAAAAAAAATGTAAAGATGTAAAATCATGACCCAAAATATGAATTTTTCAGGGTCGGACGATCTTTTTAACTAGCAGAGATACGCTAAAATGTATAGAAAACAAATACTAGAGGAGAATCTGGGCTTTCCAAATCTGTTTTTATTTTTCCTGTAGCTTAATTAGAACCGGAGATACAGACCGTCAAAGTATGGGTACAAGTGCAATATTGACAAATGAGCAGGTCAATTTGCAAGTCATTTCTTGACCTTGTGACCTCAATTGTGCAATGTAGGTCAATCCGAGGGCCTTCAAATTTTGCGTGGGGCCTCTAGGGTATTATGGCACCAAATGCTGATGAGATGAGGCAAATCCCTCAACTGATTCCCTGTTAAGAAAAATATAATGTCTGAAATATCCAATTTTGCCTCATATTTGACCTTGAGTTTGACCTAGAAAAAACGTTTCTAGGTCAAATCCAATATTTTCCCCAGATTGGCAGTGTGTGACTTTGGGGGGGTCATTCAATCGTTTGAACTGTGTAGGATCAATATTTACCTGTCACAGGGGCAAAATAGGGTGTTTTTACATGTCACGCGGTATGCAATATTTGTGATTTTTTAACAAATCAGCATGAAAGGATATCTGAATTCCGATTTCAGGCCTTAAACAAACTGGCTGGCGCCTTCCAGAAACCAGATGATGAGACTGATATGTGAAAAGAATGGTAATTTTCAGAATTTTTGAAAATCGCCCATATTTGAACTTTGAGGGGTCAAATGACCTTGAAAAATGAGGTCAAGGTCAAATCTGAAGGTCTGTATGGGGTTTTTGGGGTATCTTAAGGGTAGTTTGTTATACATTTGCATGACCTCAAATGACTCCTTCATGGTGTTCTGAGACCCATACCCCATATGGCGCAGACTCATTTCACTAAAATGGCCGCTGCTCCGTAACCGTTGCAGATATCTACATGAAAAATAAAACGTGCACTGGTCCCAGATACTGGCCATCTGTTGGTGCCATCGGCTTTATTCTACCTATTGCGGTTTCTGACATTACGTCTCGAGACCTAAAACGGTGTTTATGCTGTAGCTCTGGTTCCGCTTGAGCGATTTCAGAATTGTTTGCGCCAAAATACAGCTTAGTACTTTTGAGTAAGACTTACCCTATACCATGGTGCTACCTGTTACGGTTGCCCAGTAATAGGCCATCGAAATTTCCAAAATTTTGTGTTTGAAAGGCCCTGTGACCTTGAAAAATAGGTCAAGGTCATATCTTTTGTGCATGACCTAGTCCTAGTCCTAGAGGTACCCTGTGCTAAAGTTTCATGAAAATCGGAGCAATCTGAAAAAAGAATAATAAGAATAATACCAAAAACAATAAGAATTTACCATGTAATGGTAAATTCTTAACTAGAACCCTGTAACTGACCAAGGTCAGTGACTAAGAATTTACCAAGCTTTTACCAGTTCATGCAGCATAGCCCAAAGACAGCTTGCAACAATATTGTGGCGCACAGTGCCACCGTGGTGCACAGTGAGACGGTGGCGCACAGTCACTGCTCTGCACACTGCCAATCTGGTGCACAATGCCACTGTGACTGTGACTGTAACTGCGGTGCTAAACTGCCACTGCGGTGCACACTGTGGTCCAAACTGCCACTGTGTTGCACACTGTCACTGTGTTGCACACTGACACTGTTGTGCACACTGACACTGTGGTGCACAGTGCCACTGTGGTGCACTCTGCCATTGCGATGCAGCCTGCCATTGTGGTGCAGCCTGCCATTGTGCCACAGTGATGCGCAGTGCCACCATGATGCACAGTGCCATAATGATGCACAGTGCCACCATGATGCACAGTGCCACAATGATGCACAGTGCCACCATGATGCACAGTGCCACCATGATGCACAGTGCCACCATGATGCACAATTATGATAACCCTAAGCACATATCAAGAGTGAAAGAGGGTGTTCCAGTCTCTGCAGAGCTACAGTCATTTGATAAGGTGTGGGAAAGATGAATTTTTCAGGGTCTACCGATCTTTTTACCTGTGGGTGTTACAAGAAAATACACATAAAATTAAATGAAGAGGAATATCTTAGCTTTCCAAAACTGCTTTTGTCATTCATGTAGCTTAATTGGAACCGGAGATATATTCCATTGAAATAATGGTAAAATTGTGATATTTCATCAAAAAATGGTCTCTGAAAATGTCAAGTTTTGAACTTCAATTTGTTCCAGAAGGCAAACAGTTGGGAGGAGAGACTTGAAATTGCACAAACTACTGTAAATGTGTTAGGACTACACCCCCAAATATTATTGAATTTTTTGAAGATGTATTTCTGAGTTTAAAAAATGCAAAGTTGTTAAATCATGACCGAAAACATGAATTTTTCAGGGTCGGGCGATCTTTTTACCTAGTAGAGATACGTTAAAATGTATAGAAAACAAATACTAGAGGAGAATCGGGGCTTTCCAAATATGTTTTTAGTTTTCCTGTAGCTTAATTAGAACCGGAGATACAGACCGTCAAAGTTTGGGTACAACTGCAATGTTGACAAATGAGCAGGTCAATTTTCAAGTCATTTCTTGACCTTGTGACCTCAATTGTGCAATGTAGGTCAATCCGAGGGCCTTCAAATTTTGCGTGGAGCCTCTAGGGTATTATGGCACCAAATGCCTAAGAGATAACGCAAATCCTTCAATTGCTTCCCTGTTAAGAAAAATGAAATGTCTGAAATTTCCAATTTCACCTAATATTTGACCTTGAGTTTGACCTTGAAAAAACCTATCTAGGTCAAAACCAATATTTTCCCCAGATTGGCAATTTGTGACTATTGGGGGGTCATTCAATTGTTTGAACTGTGTAGGATCAATATTTACCTGTCATCGGGGCAAAAATAGGGTGTTTTTACATGTCACGCGGTATGCGATATTTGTGATTTTTTAACAAATCAGCATGAAAGGATATCTGAATTCCGATTTGAGGCATCAAACAAACTGGCTGGCATCTTCCAGAAACCAGAAGATGAGACTGATACGTGAAAAAAAAGTTAATTTTCAGAATTTCTTAAAATCGCCCATATTTGAACTTTGAGGGGTCAAATGACCTTGAAAAATGAGGTCAAGGTCAAATCTGAAGGTCTGTATGGGGTTTTTGGGGTATGTTAAGGGTAGTTGGTTATACATTTGCATGACCTCAAATGACTCCTTCATGGTGTTCTGAGACCCATACCCCATATGGCGCGGACTCATTTCACTAAAATGGCCGCTGCTCCGTAACCGTTGCAGATATCTACATGAAAAATAAAACGTGCAATGCCCCCAGATACTGGCCATCTGTTGGTGCCATCGGCTTTATTCTACCTATTGCGGTTTCTGACATTACATTTCGAGACCTAAAACGGTGTTTTCGCTGTAGCTCCGGTTCCGCTTGAGCGACTTCAGAAATTTTTGCGCTGTATTACAGCCTAGTACTTTTGAGTGAGACAGGGCCTGTACAATGATGCCACCTCTTTTGGTTCCCAAGTAATAGGCCATGTAAATATGCCAGATTTCATGTTTGAAAGGCCCTGTGACCTTGAAAAATAGGTCAAGGTCATTTCTTTCGGGTGTAGGCCGGTTTTAGTCCTAGAGGTGCCCTGTGGCCAAGTTTAGTGAAAATCAGAGGAAAAATAGTGAAATAATAATAAGAATAATAATAATAAGAATAATACCAAAAACAATAAGAATTTACCATGTAATGGTAAATTCTTAATAATAAGAATAATACCAAAAACAATTGCACAAACTACTGTAAATGTGTTAGGACTACACCCCCAAATATTATTGAATTTTTTGAAGATGTATTTCTGAGTTTAAAAAATGCAAAGTTGTTAAATCATGACCGAAAACATGAATTTTTCAGGGTCGGGCGATCTTTTTAACTAGTAGAGATACGTTAAAATGTATAGAAAACAAATACTAGAGGAGAATTGGGGCTTTCCAAATATGTTTTTAGTTTTCCTGTAGCTTAATTAGAACCGGAGATACAGACCGTCAAAGTTTGGGTACAACTGCAATGTTGACAAATGAGCAGGTCAATTTTCAAGTCATTTCTTGACCTTGTGACCTCAATTGTGCAATGTAGGTCAATCCGAGGGCCTTCAAATTTTGCGTGGAGCCTCTAGGGTATTATGGCACCAAATGCCTAAGAGATAACGCAAATCCTTCAATTGCTTCCCTGTTAAGAAAAATGAAATGTGTGAAATTTCCAATTTCACCTAATATTTGACCTTGTGTTTGACCTTGAAAAAACCTATCTAGGTCAAAACCAATATTTTCCCCAGATTGGCAATGTGTGACTATTGGGGGGTCATTCAATTGTTTGAACTGTGTAGGATCAATATTTACCTGTCATCGGGGCAAAAATAGGGTGTTTTTACATGTCACGCGGTATGCGATATTTGTGATTTTTTAACAAATCAGCATGCAAGGATATCTGAATTCCGATTTGAGGCATCAAACAAACTGGCTGGCATCTTCCAAAAACCAGAAGATGAGACTGATACGTGAAAAAAAAGTCAATTTTCAGAATTTCTTAAAATCGCCCATATTTGAACTTTGAGGGGTCAAATGACCTTGAAAAATGAGGTCAAGGTCAAATCTGAAGGTCTGTATGGGGTTTTTGGGGTATGTTAAGGGTAGTTGGTTATACATTTGCATGACCTCAAATGACTCCTTCATGGTGTTCTGAGACCCATACCCCATATGGCGCGGACTCATTTCACTAAAATGGCCGCTGCTCCGTAACCGTTGCAGATATCTACATGAAAAATAAAACGTGCAATGCCCCCAGATACTGGCCATCTGTTGGTGCCATCGGCTTTATTCTACCTATTGCGGTTTCTGACATTACGTTTCTAGACCTAAAACGGTGTTTTCGCTGTAGCTCCGGTTCCGCTTGAGCGACTTCAGAAATTTTTGCGCTGTATTACAGCCTAGTACTTTTGAGTAAGACATGGCCTGTACAATGATGCCACCTCTTTTGGTTCCCAAGTAATAGGCCATGTAAATATGCTAGATTTCATGTTTGAAAGGCCCTGTGACCTTGAAAAATAGGTCAAGGTCATTTCTTTCAGGTGTAGGCCGGTTTTAGTCCTAGAGGTGCCCTGTGGCCAAGTTTAGTGAAAATCAGAGGAAAAATAGTGAAATAATAATAAGAATAATAATAATAAGAATAATACCAAAAACAATAAGAATTTACCATGTAATGGTAAATTCTTAATAATAAGAATAATACCAAAAACAATAAGAATTTACCATGTAATGGTAAATTCTTAATAATAATAATAATAACTAGAAATCGGGTAACCGCGATGCGGTGACAAAACTTCACCTTTCATAGTAATTATTGGCAATGAAATGAAAGTGAGAAAACACGGAAATGATATTGGAAATGATATTGGAAATGATATTGGAAATGATATTGGAAATGATATTGGAAATGATATTGGAAATGATATTGGAAATGATATTGGAACTGACATTGGAACTGACATTGGAACCGACATTGGACATGAACTTGAACATGAACATGAACTTGAACATGAACTTGAACATGAATGTAATTGCACACGTCTTGCACATGTAATATGCAATATCACACAAAATATCACTTGAAATATTATGAAGTATCACATGCAAAGTTACATGCAATGTATTAAACATACAATATCACTTGCAATATCATGCTAAATCATTTCACATGCAATATCAATTTATTACCTGTAATTTTGCATGTCAATTAAAATGTACATAGTGTGCACAGATATTTGAAAGTACATATAAACAATCTGTCCAAGGACTAGTCGTGATGTGACATATAGTCAGCAGACCGATAAAACCTGCAATAAACCCTTACTGAAACATTTCAATCGGTTTGTGGCCATACGCTGACTGATACACTGACTGATACACTGACTGATACACTGACTGATACACTGACTGATACACTGACTGACTCAAAAATATTCTGAGGGACAGGGGATCTTTTAAATCGCCAGAGTTACAAAAAAAATTCAGAGAATGAAAACAAGAGGAGGATTTGAGCTTCATGAATATATATATAGAGAATAACATGGACCAATACATGGACAGTGCATGGACAGTACATTGACCTGTACATTGACCAGTACATGGACCAGTACATGAACCAGTACATGAACCAGTACATCAACCAGTACATCAACCAGTACATCAACCAGTTACATCAACCAGTTACATCAACCAGTTACATCAACCAGTTACATCAACCAGTTACATCAACCAGTTACATCAACCAGTTACATCAATTAGAGTTACTGCTGATTGAAACTGGCACCGTTCTCATATTGGAATTTCAGGAATTTCTTGGCTAAAGTACTTCTAGTCCTGAAAACATTTGGAAATGACTGCAATTTCTGAAAACATACAATTTTCAGGGTCCGGCGATCTCTTTATCCGCCCATGATACAAGAAAATGTTCAAATATAAAAGCTAGAGCGGAATTTTGGCTTTCCAAATCAATTCTCTGTTACTTTATCAGAACCGGAGATACGACTGATTCAAATAATGGTACAATTCAGAAATATTGACTTCAGAAATTACTGAAAAAATGTATTTTTTAACTTAAAATTACTCTAGAACCAAAACGGTTCAGTGGAAACATATATAACTTGCCAGTTTTATGTAAACGAAGGATGGCAATACGCTCAGATAGCTTCATTGAAATAAAATGATTATTTCCTTGTCAAAACTATGATAAATTGTGAAAATTTGACAATAAACATGAATTTTTCAGGGTCCGGCGATCTTTTTAACCGTCAGAGCTCTGACAAAATCTTCAAATATGCCAGCTAGAGGTGAAAGCGTGCTTTCCGAATCTGTTTTCAGATTTTCTGTAACTTAAATAGGACCGGATATAGAGCGGATTGAAATGATGGCACAACTCTAAAATATGGCCTTTAAGATATTCCTGAAAATATGCAGTTTTAACTGGAAGTCACTCTAGAACCAATACGGTTCAATGAGGATATATATAACTTGGCAGGATTATGTAAATAGAAGTTAGAAATATGTCTAGACAGGTTCATCACAAAAGGATGATTCCGTCCCTGTCAAAAAATTGATAAATTGTGAAAATTTGACAAAAAACATGAAATTTTCAGGGTCCGGCGATCTTTTAAACCGTCAGAGCTACGACAAAATGTTCGATATATGGAAACTAGAGAAGAATTTGGCCTTTCCAAATATATTTTCAGATTCTCTGTAACTTTATTAGGACCGGAGATAAGGCCGATTGAAATTATGGTACAATTCAGAAATGTGGACTTCGGAAATTTCTGAAAAAATGTTGTTTTTCACTTAAAATTACTCTAGAACCAAAACGGTTCATTGGAAACATATATAACTTGGCAGGATTATGTGAACGAAAGATGAAAGTATGCTCAAATAGCTTCATTGAAACAAAATGATTATTTCCTTGTCAAAATGATGATAAATTTTGAAAATCTGACAAAAAACATGAAATTTTCAGGGTCCGGCGATCTTTTAAACCGTCAGAGCTACGACAAAAAGTTCAGAAAACGAAAACTAGAGGAGAATTTGGTCTTTCCAAATCTGTTTTCAAATTCTCTGTAACTTAATTAGGACCGGAGCTACAGTCGATCGAAATAACGCTATCATTGAGAAATGTGAAAAAATATCGTTAATTTTTCCCTAATTTTTTGACCTTGTGACCTTTACGGTCTAACGTAGGTTGATCTGAGGACCATGAAAATTTGTACGCTGCCTCTAGACTATTGTAGCAAGTTTGTGTGACATTTTTGTAACAATGTTTTGATTCCTTGCCTGTGTAAAAAAATCAAATGTCAAAATAGTAAAATTTTTCATCATGTTTGACCTTGAATTTGACCTTGAAAATAAGTTTATAGGTCAAAACAAATATAATTTTCAGAATCAGGATGCAAAAATGGGGGGATCAATTAATTATTGTAACTCTCTCGAATCGATATTTCCATGTCAAAAACGCGATAATTTGTCATTTTTCAACGTTCTCCGGTTTGCGATATTTGGAATTTTGTGGAAAATTATGGTAAAATGTTAGAGGACTTTGGATTACATATTCTAAATGCACACATTATTGTCTGTCTAGAGATAATATATCAAGGTGATATCTTGAAAAAAACATAATTTTCAGAATTTTTGAAAATAAGCACTTTTTGCACTTTGAAGAGCCAAATGACCTTGAAAAATGAGGTCAAGGTCAAATTTGAAGGTGGATATGGGGGTTTTGGGGGCTACTTTGGGGGGGTTCACTATACATTGTTATGGCCTAAAATCGATATTTCAAGGTGAGACACCCAAGGTCACCTGTTTTGATGACGCGGTCAATCTTTAAAATTACGTAACTAAAAAACTAAGTATGGCATCATCACCACAGTCCTTTCCGCAATGCGTAAGTCATTCGGGCAACTTTTGGTGTCATGCTTGTAACTCTGTGACTAGCGGATCCTGACTTCCCGTGCGCACACCTCTGAGAGTGAAATGGCACCTGTAAAATATTGACCTTGACCTACTTTCTCGAAATTGGGTCAGATTATGTAATTTACATGTAGGACATGTAATTGAAATGGGAAATGAAATTTGCCAGTAACTTGCCGTGATATGATCACTTAAAGTAAATGAAAAAACGGATTTTGAAGTGGCCTGTGACCTTGAAAAATAGGTCAAGGTCATTCCGATTTTGTCAGTGTAATATGGTCATGTAACACTCCGTATGTGATTTTTTTGAGATTTTTTTGAAGAAATTTTTGTCTGGAAAAATAATAAATAATAATAATAATAATAATAATATTTACGAAAACAAGAAACTTCACCTATGTAATAGGTGAAGTTTAATAATAAAAATATTTACGAAAACAAGAAACTTCACCTATGGTATAGGTGAAGTTTAACTAGTAGACGGCCACCGCAGAGCGGTGACAAAACTTCACCTACTGCAGAACCAGTAACTCGAAATAGACACAGGTAGAAGAGCAAGTAAAAAGTACGTGGAAATGATACAGGAATCCTACTGTAATACATTGCAATACATGCAAGTATGCAAAAAACATAGATCAGTACGTAAACCAATACATGAGCCAGCAGGCTACATGCTCCATCGGACATGCACCAGTATATGCACCAGTACAATGTACACACGCAATGGACCAGTACATGCCCCAGTGAGTACATGCACCAGTAGTCCAGTACAATGTATCATACAGTGGATCAATACATGGACTGGTACATTGACCAGTATATGAACCAAGTACATGCTCCAGTACATGAACCAGTACTTGCACCAGTAGTCCAGTACAATGTACCAGTATAATGTACCAGTACAATATAGCAGTGAAAAGGTTATTATATTAGGGGTTAGGGTTTAGGGGTTAGGGTTAGGGTTCAGGGTTAACGGCCCACGCCCTAGAGTGCACTGGCACTACTTAGGGTTAGGGCTAGGGTTAGGGTTAGGGCTAGGGTTAGGGTTAGGGTTACCAGTGAAATGGACCCGTACATGGACCAGTACATGGACCAGTACGTGGACCAGTACGTGGACCAGTACGTGGACCAGTACATGGACCAGTACATGGACCAGTACATGGACCAGTACATGGACCAGTACATGGACCAGTACATGGACCAGTACATGGACCAGTACAGATATGATCGATTGAAATGATGGTACAATTCATTAATATATTCAGAATTACTTGAAAAATGTGGTTTGTAACTTAAAATCGGTCTAGAATCCAAACGATTTAATGAAAACATATATAACTTTCCAGGACTATGTTAACGGAAGTTATGGATAGGTGTAGAGAGGTTCATTGCAATAGGATGATTCCTTCCTTGTAAAAATATTGGTATATTGTCAAAATTTGACAAAAAACATGAAATTTTCAGGGTCCGGCGATCTTTTATACTGTCATAGCTACGACAAAATGTTCAGAAAAGGAAAACTAGGGGAGAATTTGGTCTTTCCAAATCTGTTTTCAGATTCTCCGTAACTTAATTAGAACCGGAGTTACGGTAGATTGAAATTATGGTACAATTCAGAAATACGAACCTTACAAATCAAAGAAAAAATGTAGTTTTTAACTTAAAATCTCTCTGGAACCAAAACGGTTGAATGGAAATACATATAACTTGGCAGGATTATGTAAACAGATGTTAGAAATATGTACAGGCAGGTTCATCAGAAAAAGATGATTCCTTCCTTGTCAAAATATTGATATATTGTTAAGATTTGACAAAAAACATGAAATTTTCAGGGTCCGGCGATCTTTTAAACCGTCGAAGCTACGACAAAATGTTCAGAAAATGAAAACTAGAAGAGAATTTAGCCTTTCCAAATCTGTTTTCAGATTCTCTGTAACTTAATTAGGACCGGAGCTACGGCCGCTTGAATTAACGCTTTCTTTGAGAAATGTGGAAAAATATCGTAAATTTTTCACTAATTTTTCGACCTTGTGACCTTTACTGTGCAACGTAGGTCAATCCGAGGACCTTGAAATTTTACAGGGAGCCTCTAGACTATTGTAGCAAGTATGTCTGACATTTTTGTAACAATATCTTGATTCCTTCTATGTGTAAAAAAATCAAATGTCAAAAAAGTACAATTTTTTGTAATGTTTGACCTTGAGTTTGACCTTGAAAAACATTTTCTAGGTCAAAATCAATATGATATACTGAATCGCAGTAGGTAACAAAGGGGGGGTCAGTCATGCATTGTAACCCTGTACAATCAATATTTCCTTGTCAAAAACGCGGAATTGTGTCATTTTTTAACATTTGTCGGTTAGCAATATTTGTCAATTTTTCATAAATCCGGTGAAGGAGGTAGACAAAATATGATTAGATATTATGAATAAGCAGGCCAATGTTCATCTGTCACCAGTAAATCACGCTGATATCTTGAACTAAACATGGTGAAAAAAATTGCTGAAAATGGCACTTTTTCAAACTTTTTCGGGTCAAACGACCTTGAAAAATGAGGTCAAGGTCAAATTTAAAAGTCATTTTGGGCTTATTAGGTGTATGTTTGGGGGGGTTTACTATGACATGTTATGAGCTAACATCGATATTTCAAGGTGAAATTCTCAAGGTCACCGGTTTTGGTGACGCGGTATGACTTTAAAATTACATAACTCAAGAACCGGTAACCAAAATGAAAAATGAAAAGTTGATGCAAATGTCCCGTGAGTTTGGGCACGTAATGGCACCAACGGTATGACTCTACGACTTACGGATTCTGAGATCCCGCGATAGACCTTAAACCATGAAAATGGACTTTGTACAACATGACCTTGACCTACTTTCATGAAAGTAGGTCAAACAGTGAAGAAGGTATCTGGGACCTTTCCATGTACCGGAAGATGAAAACCGGTAATAACCGCATGAGGTACATGTATTTGAAATATGGCGAAATCCGACTTTGAAGGACTCTGTGACCTTGAAAAATAGGTCAAGGTCAATTTTTTCAAAATGATTCTCTTGTATTTTTGTAAGCTCCGTATATGAATTTTTTGAAAATTTTCCGATGAAGTTTCGTCTGGCGGAAAAAAAATAATAATAATAAACTAGTAGACGGCCACCGCAGAGCGGTGACAAAACTTCACCTACTGCAGAACCAGTAACTCGAAATTGACATACGTAGATGAGCAAGTAAAAAGTACGAGGAAAAGATACAGGAATCCGACTGCAATACATTGCAGTACAGGCAAGTATGCAAAGAGAAACAAATAGACCAGTACATAAACCAATACATGAGCCAGTACATGGACCACTAGTACATGGACAGCCAGTACATGGACCACCAGTACATGGACCACCGGTACATGGACCACCAGTACATGCATAAGTACATGCACCAGTAAAATGAATCAGTAGAATATACCAGTACAATATACAAGTACTATGAATCAGTACAATGTACCAGTACAATGTACCAGTGCAATGCACCAGTACAATTTACCAGTACAATGTACCAGTACTTGGACCACTGTACATGTACCAGTACATGGACCAGTTACTGTAGGATGAAAACATTTCAAATGACTGCAATTTCTGAAAACATACATTTTTCAGGGTCCGGCGATCTTTTTAACCGTCGGAGATACAAGAAAATGTTCAAATAGTAGACTAAGAGGAGAATATGGGCTTTCCAAATCCGTTTTCAGATTCTGTGTAACTTAATTTGGACCGGAGTCACGGAAGATTGAAATTATGGTATGATTCAGAAATATGGACTTTTAGATATCCCTGAAAATATGCAGTTTTTAAGTTAAAATCACTGTAGAACCAAAACGGTTCAATGGAAATGTATATAATCCGGGAGGATTATGTAAATAGAAGCTAGAAATATGTCCAGACAGGTTCATTAAAATAGGATGATTCTTTCCTTGTCAAAATATTGATATATTGTGAAAATTTGACAAAAAACATGAAATTTTCAGGGTCCGGCGATCTTTTTAACCGTCGGCGCTACGGCAGAATATTCATATATGAAACCTAGAAGAGCATTTGGCCTTTCCAAATCTGTTTTCAGATTCTCTGTAACTTAATTAGAACCGGAGCTACGGCTGATTGAAATTACGCTATCATTGAGAAATGTAAAAAAATATCGGAAATTTTTTGCTCATTTTTCCACCTTGTGACCTTTATGGTGCAACGTAGGTCAACCCGAGGACCTTGAAAATTTACAAGGAGCCTCCAGAGTATTGTAGCAAGTATGTCTGCCATTTTTGTAACAATATCTTGATTCTTTCTATGTGTAAAAAAATCAAATGTCAAAGAAGTACACTTTTTTGTAATGTTTGACCTTGAGTTTGACCTTGAAAAACATTTTCTAGGTCAAAATCAACGTGATATTCAGAATCGGAGTAGGTGACAAAGGGGGGGTCAGTCATGCATTGTAACCCTGTAGAATCAATATTTCATTGTCAAAAACGCGGAATTGTGTCATTTTTTAACATTTGTCGGTTAGCAATATTTGAAAATTTTTCATAAATCCGGTGAAGGGGGTAGACAAAATATGATTAGATATTACAAATAAGCAGGCCAATGTTCATCTGTCACCTGTAAACCACGCTGATATATTGAACAGAACATGGTGAAAAAAATTGCTGAAAATGGCACCTTTTCAAACTTTTTCGGGGCAAATGACCTTGAAAAATGAGGTCAAGGTCAAATTTAAAGGTCTGAATGGGCTTATTAGGTATATATTTGGGGGGGTTTACTATGACATGTTAACAGATTAAATCGATATTTCAAGGTCAAATTCTCAAGGTCACCAGTTTTGGTGACGCGGTATGACTTTAAAATTACGTAACTAAAGAACCGGTACCCAAAATGAAAAATAAAACGCGCCGCAGATGTCCCGTGAGTTTGGGCACGTAATGGCACTATCGGTATGACTCTACGACTTACGGATTCTGAGATCCCGCGATCAACCTCAAACCATGAAAACGGACTTTGTATAATGTGACCTTGACCTACTCTCATGAAAATAGGTCAAAGTGTGTAGAAAGTGTCTAGGACCTTTCCATGTACCGGAAAGTGAAAACCGGTAATAACCGGATAAGGTACATGTATTTGAAATATTGCAATTTCCGACTTTGAGCGGCCCTGTGACCTTGAAAAATAGGTCAAGGTCAATTTTTTCAAAATGATTCTCTTGTATTTTTGTAGGCTACGTATACGAATTTTTTGAGAATTTTCGGAAGAAAAAAGTCGGAAAGAATAAAAATAAATAATAATACCGATTACAAGAAACTTCACCTATGTGTAGGTGAAGTTTAACTAGAAGATGGTCACCGCAGAGCGGTGACAAAACTTCACCTACTGTGGTGCCAGTAACTCGAAATGCACACCGGTAGACGAGCAAGTAAAAAGTACATGGAAACTTAAACAGGAATCCTACATAATTATGTATTACATTGCAATACATGCAAGCATGCAAAGAAACACACAGAGACATACGAGTCATAACCAATACATTACCCAGTACATCGACCATAAGACATGCAGCAGTACATGCAGCAGTACATGCAGCAGTACATGCACCAGTACATGCACCAGTACATGCACCAGTACATGCAACAGTACATGCACCAGTACATGCACCAGTACAATGAATCAGTACAATATACCAGTACAATATACCAGTACAATGAATCAGTACAATGGACCAGTACATGGACCAGTACATGGACCAGTACATGGACCAGTACATGGACCAGTACATGGACCAGTACATGGACCAGTACATGGACCAGTACATGGACCAGTACATGGACCAGTTACTGTAGAATGAAAACATTTCAAATGACTGCAATTTCTGAAAACATACATTTTTCAGGGTCCGGCGATCTTTTTAACCGTCGGAGATACAAGAAAATGTTCAAATAGTAGACCAAGAGGAGAATATGGGCGTTCCAAATCCGTTTTCAGGTTCTCTGTAACTTAATTAGGACCGGAGTCACGGAAGATTGAAATTATGGTATGATTCAGAAATATGGACTTTTAGATATCCCTGAAAATATGCAGTTTTTAAGTTAAAATCACTGTAGAACCAAAACGGTTCAATGGAAATGTATATAATCCGGGAGGATTATGTAAATAGAAGCTAGAAATATGTCCAGACAGGTTCATTAAAATAGGACGATTCTTTCCTTGTCAAAACATTGATATATTTTGAAAATTTGACAAAAAACATGAAATTACGCTATCATTGAGAAATGTAAAAAAATATCGGAAATTTTTTGCTCATTTTTCCACCTTGTGACCTTTATGGTGGAACGTAGGTCAACCCGAGGACCTTCAAAATTTACAAGGAGCCTCCAGAGTATTGTAGCAAGTATGTCTGCCATTTTTGTATCAATATCTTGATTCTTTCTATGTGTAAAAAAATCAAATGTCAAAGAAGTACACTTTTTTGTAATGTTTGACCTTGAGTTTGACCTTGAAAAACATTTTCTAGGTCAAAATCAATGTGATATTCTTAATCGGAGTAGGTGACAAAGGGGGGGTCAGTCATGCATTGTAACCCTGTAGAATCAATATTTCATTGTCAAAAACGCGGAATTGTGTCATTTTTTAACATTTGTCGGAGAGCAATATTTGAAAATTTTTCATAAATCCGGTGAAGGGGGTTGACAAAATATGATTAGATATTACAAATAAGCAGGCCAATGTTCATCTGTCACCTGTAAACCACGCTGATATATTGAACAGAACATGGTGAAAAAAATTGCTGAAAAAGTACAATGTAAGAGTGTAATGTACCAGTACAACGTACCAGTGAAAAGGTTACTAGGGGTTAGGGCTAGGGTTAGGGTTAGGGTTAGGGCTGGGGCTAGGGTTAGGGTTGGGGTTAGGGTTACCAGTGCAATGGACCAGTACATGGACCAGTACATGAACCAGTACATGAACCAGTACATGGACCAGTACTTGGACCAGGACATGGACCAGTATATGAACCAGTATATGAACCAAGTACATGCTCCAGTACGTGAACCAGTACTTGCACCAGTAGTCCAGTACAATGTAAGAGTGTAATGTACCAGTACAATGTGCCAGTGAAACGGTTATTAGGGTTAGGGTTAGGGTTAGGGTTAGGGCTAGGGTTAGGGTTACAGATGCAATGGACCAATGCAATGGTACAATGCAATGGACCAGTACATGGACCAGTACATGGACCAGTACATGGACCAGTACATGGACCAGTACATGGACCAGTACATGGACCAGTACATGGACCAGTACATGGACCAGTACATTGACCAGTGCATTGACCAGTACATGGACCAGTACATGGACCAGTACAGATATGATCGATTGAAATGATTGTACAATTCATTAATATAGACTTCAGAAATTCCTTGAAAAATGTGGTTTTTAACTTAAAATTGGTCTAGAATCAAAACAATTCAATGAAAACATATATTACTTTCCATGACTTTGTTAACAGAAGTTATGGATAGGTGTAGAGAGGTTCATTGCAATAGGATGATTCATTCCTTGTCAAAATATTGGTATATTGTCAAAATTTGACAAAAAACATGAAATTTTCAGGGTCCGGCGATCTTTTATACCGTCATAGCAACGACAAAGTGTTCAGTAAAGGAAGACTAGTGGTGAATTTGGTCTTTCCAAATCTGTTTTCAGATTCTCCTTAACCTAGTTAGAACCGGAGTGACGGTAGAATGAAATTACGGTACAATTCAGAAATACGAACCTTAGAAGTCACTGAAAAAATGTAGTTTTTAACTTAAAATCTCTCTGGAACAGAAACGGTTAGATGGAAATATATATAACTTGGCAGGATTATGTAAACAGATGTTAGAGATATGTCCAGACAAGTTCATTAGAAAAGAATGATTCCTTCCTTGTCAAAATATTGATTTATTGTGAAAATTTGACAAAAAAGATGAAATTTTCAGGGTCAAAATCAATAGATATTCTGAATTGCAGTAGGTAAAAAAGGGGGGGTCAGTAATGCATTGTAACCCTGTACAATCAATATTTCCTTGTCAAAAACGCGGAATTGTGTCATTTTTTAACATTTGTCGGTTAGCAATATTTGTCAATTTTTCATAAATCCGGTGAAGGGGGTAGACAAAATGTGATTAGATATTATGAATAAGCAGGCCAATGTTCATCTGTCACCTGGAAATCACGCTGATATCTTAAACTAAACATGGTGAAAAAAATTCCTGAAGATGGCACCTTTTCAAACTTTTTTTGGTCAAATGACCTTGAAAAATGAGGTCAAGGTCAAATTTAAAGGTCTGAATGGGCTTATTAGGTGTATATTTGGGGGGGTTTACTATGACATGTTAGCAGCTAGAATCGATATTTCAAGGTCAAATTCTCAAGGTCACTGGTTTTGGTGACGCGGTATGACTTTAAAATTATGTAACTCAAGAACCGGTACTGCCAATGGAAAATAAAGGGTCCGGGCACATGTCCCGTGAATTCGGGCACTCTTTGGCACCAACGGTATGTCTCTACGACTTACGGATTCTGAGATCCCGCGATAGACCTCAAACCATGAAAATGGACTTTGTGCAATGTGACCTTGACCTACTTTAATGAAAGTAGGTCAAGTTATGCAGAAAGTATCTGGGACCTTTCCATGTACCGGAAAGTGAAAACCGATAATAACCGGATGAGGTACATGTATTTGAAATATTGCGAAATCCGACTTTGAAAGGCCCTGTGACCTTGAAAAATAGGTCAAGGTCAAAAATCTAGAAATTGTATCCTTAGAATTTTATAGGCTACGTATACAAATTTTTTGAAAATTTTCCGAAGACATTTCTCGGGAATAATAATAAGAAAAATAATACCGATAACAAGAAACTTCACCTATGTGTAGGTGAAGTTTAATAATACCGATTACAAGAAACTTCACCTATGTGTAGGTGAAGTTTAATAATACCGATTACAAGAAACTTCACCTATGTGTAGGTGAAGTTTAACTAACTAATAAATCAAGGGCCAGTGTAAAAAATCATACAATTTTGAAAAAAATTTTGAATTATAGAGTATGTTATAAATTTCTAGCTCATCAAAAATGTATTAGTTACAGTGAAGTCAATTGACAATGCGACAAGACACATATATTGTACTATTATCCCATGTCTAGCCACACTTCTTCCCTGATACTGATGCTTTTCCCTGAATATGAACACCAGAGGGAAAATACGATGGAGATACCTGTTTAATATGACACTTTTGTACTTGTAGGCCACAATACTTGTATTACAAGTAGGCAATAATCATTATTAATCACAGGTAATGGGGGGGGGGAACTTAATTAGTAATAATTACTGGTCTTAGCCATTGTATATAGACATGAATGCTCGAATGCTTTGATGACCTCTTGTTCCAAGGCCAAGCACCGAGAGACAACCGCAGCACCTAGATCACCGCAGAAAAATATTGCTTAAATAATTGATGGCAGAAGTTGTGCATTGCATGTGATCGAAGTCAAATTAGCCCAAAGAGTTAATTTCAAATGAATTACTGCTAGCTATATGCATAAAATATTATAAATATTGACTGGCCTTAGTGACCTAGAGGGCAGTAGTCTATATTTCCCTCGCGGATGTTTATATATAGTTACCTTACACACATGAGAGGGAAGAAGATTTGACTATGACCAGAGATAGTCTATATCTGTTTTATTATACCAAAACATTAAAATATTAATAAGCTTAGTGAGTTTTTTCCTTTTTGTAATATTGCAGGGCACTAGTTTTTTTGCTAATGCCCCAATGTTTTTCTTCTTCTTCTTTATTGCACTGTAGCAGGCCATTGGTTTTTAACGATGACCCCCTTTTCGTAGTTTTATTTTTTTGGGAGCTATTGCAATATATTAAACTATTGAATGACTGTCACCAGCTCTCAGCCCATTGATGGGACCTCTGCTTTCATGGTGGAGGTATGATAAGGTAGAATATGTCCCATGTCAGATGGAATCTATAATTCATCAGCATCACACAGTATGCCCACAAGCAAAGGAGAATGTAACAAACCGTGATAATGTCAATTTAACACAGGCTTGACAACCACAGAGCAAATTCAAAGACCAAGTAATTCAATTAGATCATGGAATCATCTCTCAAGGTGACAAAAACAACTGCCATGACAAGGACAAATTGTTCTCTTGGAAGTTGAACTGTCAAGGTAAATGCTTCTGTCATGTAATACCAATTGCAGCAGGGATACATATTGGTGTTAAATGTCCTTTGCAATGAATTCATTGAATTGGTCATAAATACATGCTCACGTTACAGAAAAGCAAGTGCCATTAGCCATGAAATATAGATTGCTCATATTACAACTTAGAAATTAATATTTATGATGCAAATAATGTTTCCTCACCTCTTTTCCATCAGCAGTGA
Organism: Platynereis dumerilii; assembly: GCA_026936325.1. Taxonomy (NCBI): domain Eukaryota; kingdom Metazoa; phylum Annelida; class Polychaeta; order Phyllodocida; family Nereididae; genus Platynereis; species Platynereis dumerilii. The sequence goes on along the minus strand of JAPTHN010000001.1, from coordinate 107,900,365 downwards.
ATAGCTTCTTGGCAGAAGGCATGTGGAACATCACTCCTATGTCCTGGAGGACCTGTTCATAGGACATTAAAGTGTTTCTGTTGATGAGCAAAATGTGGTGGGTTTGTGGGTTGGCATTCTTCATCACCGTGATTCTTTTTGGGGTGCGGGGAGATTTGGACAAGTAAGAAGGAGGTTTTTCTGAACTGGTGCTTAAAGTCGTTGGAGTCACAATCTCTCCCATGTTGCGTCGCTTTATTCGATCCGCGATCCGATCTTGTTTGAGGAGGTCATACAAGACCCTCTTGCCACTGGCCGGTCTCCCTCCTCCGTGCCAGGGCTTTACCGACTCCAGTTTCTTGACATCAAGACCTTTGGCCTTGGTGGGGTGGGTGGAGCAGATGTAGCTCATGTTGTTCTGCAGGGTGTCCGTGTTGCGAACAGCATGTCTGCCTTTAGGAGTGTAAATACTACGCACTCCGAAGGGCAGGTCGATCTTGTTGTTCAAGTCATCCTGCAGTGCTTCTATGGTGGAATACTTCTTCTGGTTGATGGCCACCTTGAAGGTCTTTGCCCTGGGGTCCCCATCCTTGTGGAAGTAGCAGATCTTGGTGGCCCTGTTGGGGTTCGTCTGCTGACTCCTCGGGGTGGGGAATTGCTCGGCCATGGTGGAGGTCCTTGGTCCTTGGTCCCTACTTCTTAGTGCTACCGCTTCATGTTTCCTGTAACAAATGAGATCGCATGAGATAGAATCAGTACTGAGTCTTGCTAAGCAGCTCTAAGTGTGTTTTCCCAGTTCTTAACAGGCCACAGACCCAATACACAGCACAGTGCAGTGAACTAACCAACGAACTAACCAATTAGGAGCAGCTAGACCAATCCAATCAATACCACACGCCAAAACATGAGTGCACATAAGAATAACAAATGTATGAGTGACAATAGTGCACACATATCTATTGAAAACTACAGTGCTTTCAAAATATCATGAATAAGTAATGACATGTCAAAGGCATCAAAAAGATATACAGTTTCATAATACTCAGAAGTTTTGGATCGCAGATGTCAAACTGCACTGCATCCACATTTGAGGACCACGCAAACTTTGCAACTTGGTGGATTGGAAGGAGTTTCAAAAAAGTCAAACATTTAAACCTACATATCTTAATGCACAAAAAAATACAGCCTAGATATATTGTTTTGTTCATTACTTTTGCCACATGTGATAATTCTAAAGAGAGCTCTAGATGTCAATTTTGTGTAACCAACTTTAAAAGATTATCGTAACCCGCAGTATTTGCAGCACGGAGAGTTAATTCTACGCCAGCACTGCAAGATAATTTACATCCTTGTTGATAAGTTGATACACCATGCAGGACTCAATTGGAAGTTCAGAATAGTTGAAAATGAATAATTCATTCCCAAATTGTGAATGTAATTGCTCCTCAATTAAAAAGTTGAAAGTACCAGAAAGTGAGAGTCAATTATACAGGACTGCAACGGTTGAAAGAATGAGAGAATAATCATTAAAGCAATGGCATGCATCAGCACTTCATTTAGTACTTTTTTGGCTGTTTCTAGTATAGTAGTCCCTCAGAAAACCAATACAAAGCCAAAGGCATGCAACTCATTTAACCTTTTCAGAATGTCAAAGTGGATTTTAGTCTGCACAAAAACTTAGATATAAGTAGAAAATGCCTCAGAGAAAAAGAAATCCTCAATGTGGAAGCAGTCATTCGATAACCATCTATTTTGAACTTCGAAGCAGAATTATTGGAAATCAACTAAAAAATAACATATCTCATGCCGCATTCATGGAAAATCACTCTAAAATATATAAATAGCAGACGAAATGTCCCTTCACTTAGCAGATTATAATTCTACTATCAACATGTAACATTAAATTTTGTCTTGATGAAATTAATTTACAAAACACTTCTGGAGCTTCATAAGTCTTTCAAGTCGAAAAGCAGTCCTCATTCAATTTGAATGATCTATTTGCACCATCATTAATTTGACTAAATGTCAATGGTCGATTTGACTACTCCCACGACTGCCATCCTAACTGTAATAGACTGCTGTCACCCTAAATGTAATTAACTTCTGTCATCCTAAATGTAATTCACTGCTTTCATCCTAAATGTAATTCACAGCTGTCATCCTAAATGTAATTCACTACTGTAGCCCTAAACGTAATTCACTACTCTCACCCTTAACGTTATTGACAACTGTCACCCTAAATTTAATTCACTTCTGTCATCCTAAACGTAATTCACTTCTGTCATCCTAAATGTAATTCACTACTGTTGTCCTCAATGTAATTCACTACTGTCATCCTTAATGCAATTTACTACTGTCATCCTAAATGTAATCCACTACTGTTGTCCTAAATGTAATTCACTACTGTCATCCTTAATGCAATTTACTACTGTCATCCTAAATGTAATCCACTACTGTTGTCCTAAATGTAATTCACTACTGTCATCCTAAATGTAATTCACTACTGTCATCCTAAATGTAATCCACTACTGTTGTCCTAAATGTAATTCACTACTGTCATCCTTAATGCAATTTACTACTGTCATCCTAAATGTAATTCACTACAGTCATCCTAAATGTAATTCACTACTATCATCTTAAATGTAATTCACTACTATCATCTTAAATGTAATTCACTACTGTCATCCTGTCCACAAGTGGACTGCTCTTGTATTGCCAAAGATCAGAACATATGCTGTCTTGTGTTGCCACCTAGTGACTAGTGTGCTATTCAGCGAGCTCCTGCGAGCGTCCACCTACTTTCGACAAGAGGAACACACACAATTTTGTCTGGAAGACACCGGGGCTGTTTCTCAGTGTGCTGATGGCCTTGTCTACTTCCTGATGTGATTGCCGAGTCTGACTCTGGTATTCATCAATGTTGAATAGAAATTTTGTGAATGTGCAATGAAATTGGAACTATTTCTTGGGACAGCAATGCTGTAGCATAGGAAATCAACTTTTGCACCAGGTGGCAGCAGCATGCAGTTCTCGGTTTCACGAGACTGACTGTCATCCCAAATATAATACACTATTGTCGTCCTAAATGTAATTCACTACTCTCATCCTTAATGTAATTTACTACTGTCATATTAAATGTAATTCACTTCAGTCATCCTAAATGTAATTCACTACTGTCATTCTTAATGTAATTCACTACTGTAATCCTAAATGTAATTCACTACTATCATTCTAAATGTAATTCACTACTGTCATCCTAAATGTAATTCACTACTGTCATCCTAAATGTAATTCACTACTGTCATCCTAAACGTAATTCACTACTCTCATCCTAAATGTAATTCACTACTATCATCCTAAGTGTAATTCACTACTATCATCCTAAATGTAATCAACTACTATCATCTTAAATGTAATTCACTACTGTCAACCCAAATATAATACACTACTGTCATCCTAAATGTTTGTTTGTTTGAAATTCTTTATTCACATCCAAAAAGATGTACATTTTTAAAATAAGTATGATAAAAGAAATTTAAATTAAAAGACAGAGCACAATAAAATAAAAAATAAATAAAATTTACATTGTGCATAAAAGCGTAATTATGTCTTTGCATTCTTGGTAAGTGAGGATGCTATCATCAACACAATGATCTCTTATAGAGCAAACCTCCTTGACCTGTTCTGTAATTCACTACTGTCATCCTAAATGTAATTCACTACTGTCATCCTAAACGTAATTCACTACTGTCATCCTAAATGTAATTCACTACTATCATCCTAAGTGTAATTCACTACTATCATCCTAAATGTAATCAACTACTATCATCTTAAATGTAATTCACTACTGTCAACCCAAATATAATACACTACTGTCATCCTAAATGTAATTCACTACTGTCATCCTAAATGTAATTCACTACTGTCATCCTAAACGTAATTCACTACTGTCATCCTAAATAATTCACTACTATCATCCTAAGTGTAATTCACTACTATCATCCTAAATGTAATCAACTACTATCATCTTAAATGTAATTCACTACTGTCATCCTAAATGTAATTCACTACTATCATCCTAAATGTAATTAACTTCTGTCATCCTAAATTTAATTCACTGCTTTCATCTTAAATGTAATTCACTACTGTCATCCTAAATGTAATTCACTACTGTCACCCTTAACGTAATTGACAACTGTCACCCTAAATGTAATTCACTACTGTCATCCTAAATGTAATTCACTACTATCATCCTAAATGTAATTCACTACTGTCATCCTAAATGTAACTAGAGGTCGTGTGGAGATTGAATGGATCACCTATGCTGTCCCACAGGGACTAAATGATCGCCTGTGTTACATAATACGCAAGGCAAAACCTTGTCTTGAGAATTTGATTGGGCAATACTTCACCAAGTTCACTTACTAATGAAATAATCCAGCTCTCGCATGACAAATGGGGCTCTTTTTTTTTTCACAGGGGGTGGGGGTTGCAGGGTATATATGCAAGGGAAGTCTGCCAGTATTAATTCCTGGACCCCTGAAGCTACTCGAGCCAAACTACTGATTTGAGGGGCGCCCCATTTGAGGGGGGCATTACAGGAGCCTACAATGGGGGCCCCTTTTCAGGGGGCCCTATTCAAGGGACCCAATTTGAGGGGGGCCCCATTTGAGGACCCCATTTTGAGGGAGCCCATTTGAGGTGGGCCCCATTTGAGGTGAGCCCATTTGAGGGGGTCCCATTATAGGGGACCCCATTTGAGGTGGACCCCTTTTGAGGGGGCCCCATTTGAGGAAACCCCCCATTTGAAGGGGCCCATTTGAGGGATCCCATGTGAGGGGGCCAATTTGAAGGGGGCCCCATGTGAGGGGGGCCCATGTGAGGGGCCCTTTTGAGGGGGCCCCATTTGAGGGGGCCCCACTTGAGGGGCCCCATTTGAGGGGGCCCCCATTTGAGGTATAGTGCCTTGAAGAGCATGGGATCTTCGTGGGTTGAACGAGCGTCCACTCCATATATATGAGCGTCCACGCTGTATATGAGCGTGTCCATGCCACATTTATTCCAGAAGATGCGAGACGTGCCCAGTCAAAAACGGAGATCCCTGGGTAGATATAATCAACCGGCGATCAATTAATTCATCACTGTCATCCTAAATGTAATTCACTACTGTCATCCTAAATGTAATTAATTCATCACTGTCATCCTAAACGTAATTCACTACTTTCATCCTAAATGTGACTACAGCATTGTAACCTCACCTTAGTTACTGACTCCTTGACCGAAATTAATGCGACATGATGTGTAAAATATAATTGTGAGATCAACGTTTTTATGGTCAAATAAAAAGTATCTGAATCTGTAACTCACTACTGTCAGCCTAAATGAAATTCACAACTGTCATCCTAAGTGTAATTCACAATTGCCATCCTAGTGGAATTCAACTTCCATCCTAGTTTAAAAAAGTAAGTCTCGTAATACCGTCCTAAATGTAATTCACTACTGTTGTCTCTACTTTTATTTTGTGTAAGTAAATATTTATTCAGTTAATGACACGTATAATTATATGTACCCAAATATGCATTAGAAATCGTTAGTGAACGAATAGGCATTAGAAATCATTTGTTTACCATACTGAATGTAATTCTTGCAGGTAACTAGGGATGCAAAATTCCCGGGAATTTTCGTTAGGGAAATTTTCCATGGAAATTTTCGGAAATTTATGGGAATTTACGGGAATATTCGGAAAAATTGGGAATATTCGGAAATTTATCCCATTACTTGGGAAATTTCTGGGAATATAACTGGATTGGATAACAAGTCAGTTTGTTGAAGCTGTGACTTTACACTGAACACCTTATTTCATCAAAGTCTGAAATGTATGCAGAAAATTATGGAGGTCATTTGCAACTCATTTTGAGATGCAAAATAATAATAAAACAAGAATTGCACTTTTGAAATAAAGGACACACAGTAAGCAAGATATTGAACGAATTTACATAATGTTAACAATTGAGGTCAGTGTCCTTCATCTTGTAGCCAATATGTATTGCTTGGTGTATTATCAAGTGATAGATTCATATTTGTGCAACAACAAACTTGACTTTGAGACTTTCAAAAATGTCAAGAAAATCCTAATTGAGACCAGTTGCTTTCTGCTGATGTGACTGGGATTAACTTCCGATTAAGAAGATGACATTTGCAATCGCCGATATTGCCTCCTTACCAGTGTGGCAAAGAAAGTTTTATACGCACTAGATACCTACATTTTGTTCAATTTTGATTACATTTGCAGCAGAGGTCAAAAGCATAGAAGTGCTAGCGTTTTGTGTTTTACGTCTCATCAGAACCTGATTGGGCTATTTAGATGTTAAGTAAAAAACTGTAACACTCTTTGAGAAAGATACAGCTGCGAACATTTTGCTGCACCGAATAGTTACTCTGGAGAAGTCCTCCAGTATTTTGAGCAGCACCTAAATTTCGGAAATTTAATTTCCAATAATTTTACACCGGTTCTACTTCGAAAACAATATTTCTGTCTGAAAACTGGGCCCGAAACATGTGATGGTCCATTTATTATGGTCGACTTTTCCTAGTACTGTCCCTCAATGAACAGGCTTGCGCAAAAAATATCTTGTTCAAAAAGCTTTCCTTTGGCAAATACAGAATAATTTGATTTTTACTACGCAAAAAAAAAAATCCCAGAATTTTGCCTAAAAGATTTTGAAATTTCCTACTCGAGAACAAATGGCACCGGATTTGACCCTCGTTGCGGTTGCCAGACCAATATATGCAACCTTGATATCCAGGAAGACCTAAGGACTACATACTGCCATACTGGCTATCAAAAGATAATGGCAGACATCCAAATGACTACTATTAACAGGACCAATGACAAATATATAAAGATTTAAGCAGTTTATTTGAAAATTCCCAAAATTCCCAATATTCCCGCAAGAATAAATTCCCGGAAATTTTCCATGGAAAATTTCCAATATTTCCGGAAATTTTCCCGGCCTTTGCATCCCTACAGGTAACTTCCTTGAAATAATACAACAACCATCGCAACCAAGCGACAAAACTTCATCTTATGCTTCGCTATCTCACTTTACTGAGCACAGGTAACTTCTTCCAATTTTTTTGTTTAATTGAGAGTTATAATAACTACTAGGCCTAAATTAAGTATTTTATCGCCTTCTGCACAATTGTTTGAAAAAAGAGCTGGTAGAAAATTGTTGGCTCTTCTTAGCCTATGTGGTGTGTTACTCTCAAGTGAACTGGCAGGGCTCTAGACCTCTACGACAGTCTACGTCCCATCAGGTATTCCAAATTATTTTAATCTCCAAGTCAGAATCAGAGATGACCTGACATCAACGTCGCCATAGAGACCAATGACTGCAAACAGTGACGACAGTGTTATCCTGATTGGCTGAGATATTGCAAAGATAAGACCATCGAAAATGTCAAAATCTCAGAAGTGTGATTAACCTACACCAACCAGTGCTTGACCAGCCATAGATGGACGAACATAATTTGAAGTGGGGAGGGGGCCTAGCCAAGGCGAGGCCCGAAGGGCCGAAGCCCATTACGGCAGGGGATCTGGGGGCCGCTGAAGGCCCCCAGAAGCCACCTGTAGGGTTTTTTGATTGTTTAAGACAATTTCTAGGTAGTTTTGAGGGTGATTTTCTCTTTCCTAGAAGTTCAATCCTTGTATTTATTTGAATCTGAATTCGTTTTTTTTCCTCAAAAATGTCTTTTCATTTTCTACTGAAAAGTGGGGGGGGGCCTAGCCCCCCCCCCTGCCAAAAAAGTGGGAGGGCTTGGGCCCCCCCCCCCTGGTCCCCCCCCCCTGTTCCTCCATCTATGTGACCAACCTTCATGGTCCAATTATGCATAAGTTAGAGACCAGAATGACATAATCAATGTGAAGTTGTGAACCATCTGTTTAAATATTTTTATGGTGCCAAAATAATTTTCATTGGTTTTTACTATAATTCTAGTCTTCATTCATGCTGTGATTTTACTCTGATTTTATTGTGATACTTTACATTATTTATTACTCATGCATGTATTTACAGTACATTAAGATGTTTTTATAAATATGTAATGCGCTTTATCAAGAAATAAAATAATCATTATTGAAACCCCAGGTACCAAAAATTATCAATATCAGACCGAACCAAATTTTCAAGAAAGAAACCCACCCCTATACCTCCGCAAGGTATTTGCTAGATAGCCTACCTCATTGTTGGGTTCTAACATGCATTTTTGTCAATTAGATCCCGACCGCTATAACTTTAAATTTTTGCAAAATAAACAATTATCTGATTGTTTGTTTGCTGTTATTAATAGTGTTAATCCTTAGCTGGGCGCTAACATGCAAAACTGTCAGTTAGATACCAGCTTTTCCAATGGTATTAGTATCTTGGTGATGTCTAAGAGAGTTTAAAATGGCCCTGCGATGGAAGGATTGCGTAATCACAAAAGAAAACATTTGCCAAACATTTAAACCGGAGCAGGATGTATCATTCATGGTTGCTGGATTAGGCATACCATCAATCATCACTCATGCCATAATCACTCCAGGCAGGACATTCTCTCACTGGTCTAGGCTCTTTTGGTCTGCCATTTTCATATGATTCTCGCAGCCAGAGCCACATAGATTGTTGAGGCGAGCACCTCATCAAATGGCCATGAATTATGAATCATTTCAAAGAATTTTGTTTATTCAGCCTAGTATTGTCTTGGTTACCACACATAGGCATTTGTGTAACTGTGTGCTAGAAGTAGACTGATTAGATAGATGCTCCATTTGAAAGATGACATAAAAAAGAAGAAGAAGAAGGAAGTTTAGATATAAACACTGATAAACAGAGCTTTGCTCTTGAGAGTAAGTACACCCCTCAACGATTTGCCGTTGAAGTCATATTAAACTTGTCACACGATAACGGCTGTAACATCACTGATATTATATATGCAAGTATCATTGAACCAATGACTATCTGTATATACCATTACCATTGAGGTTTTCCACTACATGGACCAGCATGGCCATTGAATTTGAACCAGGGGTCATTGTGCTATAGGGGTTATAATCTTGCAAAAGTAGTTGTATCCTCAGTTCCTATCTTTTAGCATTACATTTATACTTAGTTTGGCAAGATTATAACTCATATCCAGCGCAAAGACATGCAATACACTTAAATTTCTTCCTGCACCTGCATAAAACTGCAGAATTCTGCAGTTCTGCAATAAACTCTGCAGTTCTGTAGGAAACTGCAGAATTCTGCAGTTCTGCAGCTCCATGAATATCTATAAAAGAATGAGGACTGTGAGGAAACAAGTGGGATCGCAAAAATGTCATTTTACAAACTGCTGTATCAAAATAAACTTCCATGGACGTTTTGCCTCTCTGCTTGGCCAATTCTCAACCAAAATTCATTCAGAAAAAAGTTTCAGGTACCCTACAACCAGGTCTATTGACTACAGTAGTCAGTCTTTGTCCGTCGTTGTTTCTTTTCGCCGTAAGACCCTTTTTTTCGGCGATAGGTCGATATATATATCAGCTCGCAAAAATGTCATTTTATAAACTGCTGACGGTGCTCTATCAAAATAAACTTCCATGGACGTTTCGCCTCTCTGCTCGGTCAATTCTCAACCAAATTTCATTCCGAAAAAAGTTTCAGGTACTCTGCAACCAGGGATATTTAATACAGTAGTCAGTCTTTGTCCATCGTTGTTCTTTTTGCCATACGGCACTTTTTTCGGCGATCAATGTGCTCGCAAAAATGTCAATCCACAAGCTGCTGACAGTGCTCTATCAAAATAATTACTCTTCCATGGACGTTTTGCCTCTCTGCTCGGTCAATTCTCAACCAAATTTCATTCCGAAAAAAGTTTCAAGTACTCTGCAACCAGGGATATTTAACACAGTAGTCAGTCTTTGTCCATCATTGTTTCTTTTTGCCATACGGCACTTTTTTCGGCGATCAATGTGCTCGCAAAAATGTCAATCCACAAACTGCTGACAGTGCTCTATCAAAATAATTAAATTTCCATGGACGTTTTGCCTCTCTGCTCGGTCAATTCTCAACCAAATTTCATTCCGAAAAAAGTTTCAGGTAATTCTGCAACCAGGGCTATTTAATACAGTAGTCAGTCTTTGTCCATCGCTGTTTCTTTTTGCCATACGGCATTTTTTTAGGCGATCAGTGTGCTCGCAAAAATGTCATTCCACAAACTGCTACCTGGCAGAACTGCAGAATTTGCTACAGAACTGCAGAATTCTGCAGCTTCCTACAGAACTGCAGAATTCTGCAGCTTTTGATAGAATTCCGCAGTTAGCAGCAGAAGTGCATAAAACGTCCCAAGGTGCATAACTCCTACAGAAATACAGATTTTGCTGCAGAAACTTTTCAGAAACACTGGAATGACAGAGGAATACCAAAACCCCGACCCCCCAAACCACAACCCCCCAAATCAATGTTTCCTTGGTAGCGGCAAGCTCAATGTCAAAGAGGTCTGAACTGTACAGATGCAATACACTGGAGGAAGTAACAGAGGTTCAGAAATCATGCAGGGAGCTGCAGAACTGCAGAATTCTGAAGCTTCCTGCAGATTTTTTTTCAGAACTGTAGAATTCTGCAGTTTTTTACAGAACTGCATAAAACCTCCCAGGCTGCATATCTCCTACAGGATTACAGATTTTGCTGCAGAAACTCTTCAGAAACACTGCAATGACAGAGGACTACCAAAACCCCGTGAACAACAATTCCAAAAACCGCGTTTCCTGGTAGTGGCAAGCCCCATATCAGAGAGGTCTGAACAGACTGAACTTTGAAGATGCATTGCAATAAACTACAAGAAGTAGCAGAGGTTCAGAAATCGTGCAGGGAGCTGAAAACTGCAGAATTCTTTTGAAACTGCAGAATTCTGCAGCTTCCTGCAGATTTTTTTTTGAAACTGCAGAATTCTGCAGATGTTTTTGGAACTGCAGAATTCTGCAGTTTTTTTGCAGGACTGCAGAATTCTGAAGTTTTTTTCAGAACTGCAGAAAGAAACTAGATTTCATATCGCAAAGCGGAATGAAAGGAGGTGTCCCTTCAACTTGGATGGCACTTCTTGTCTTTATGCTCCATACTCTGGCTGCGAGGGTGTTTATAAATACTCGTGAATACAGTAAAAACATCCTGGACATGAAATGGTGCCTACAATAGCCAATTGTTTCCATAATCTTTCAAATATCTTGAGTGACATAAAGCTTTTTGTGTCATAATTGATATTTTCGCGTTCAGTGTCAAATCAGCTATCTGTGCTTAACAAATTAATATTTGAAAGTTGCCTTGTTGCTCTAGAAATTTGGAAAAAGTGAGAGACTTGGAGAGATGTTCACTTTAGAGGGGGGGGGGGTGGATTAGATTCAGATTACCATCTTGATGGCTCTCTCTCTCCATTTATAGTTGCAGTTGGGTCTTTTAAGATATAAGATATAATATCTTCTTAAACATGGGATTATATATACCAAAGAGAATATAGTTAAAGAATTAAAGTCCAACTACAATACATAACTTCTGTAATGAAAGTGCTAATTCAGCAATTGGCACTTCAGCAAAATTTTCTCTGGGTGGTAATTGGCATAAGAGTATATAATTGGCTAAATTACAAACCAAAGGGCAGTTATTGAAAAGATAACATTTGAAGTTCAATTAATTTCATGTAATCATTTCTTGCAGGGTGTTGTAATGAATAGACTACAGGGAGTGTCATTCATTGATGATAGGTTAAATGCAATCAATAAAGACACCTTCAGTTGGATGACATTCTAGATTACAGTCCACATTTACAGTGCATTATTTTCATTAGTAGGCCTAATTGTGTTGGCCAAAAACCTAAAAGTTAAAAAGAAATTAAATATCCTTTTTTATTTTGAATGCTGTTTCAACTTGCCACATTGTCACTTGAAAATATACATACATGCATATCTGTCTTTCTTTCTGTCTTTCTATCTATCTATCTATCTATCTATCTATCTATCTATCCACCTATCTATCTATCTATCTATCTATTTATCTATATATCCATCTATCTTTCTGTCTTTTCTATCTAAGTTAGTAAAACTAAAATTTTTATCAACATTTTTTTATGATGTAACAATTACACAAATTTCAACTTTAATTAACTTAACAAGCCATATTTTTCATCAAGATAGGCCTATAAAGCCACTGTCACTGGTGTCAGACCTACCAAATTATCACAATACCACTGGAAATCTTTTCAGCTATCTAAAATGGGGTCTACCGTTTCTGTAGACCTCATAGAAGTGTTACTTTGCATAATTAAGAGCTGTCCCGGAGTGCTGTCCCGTTGTTTAGTTCGTCCCGGCCGTCCCGCGTCGTCCCGGGCGGCCGTCCCGGGGTTTAGGTCCCCCCCGCGATTTAGGTAGTCCTTAACAGCGCGAGATTCAAAGCAAAAATGAACCTAAAGACTAAAGAGTCCTTTTTGTGGAAATTTCCAAGCAAGAATACTCAAGCTAAGAAGCAGGGACGACATCGTGAGTACCCACATGTGACATTTAATTAGATAAACAGCCAATGCCGACAGTTTTTGGAGGTTAAATGAGCCCAGGAAAACCAAAAACTGACCCAAAGTTTTGATCCTGTCAGTCCAGAATTTTGTCAACTCGTACAATTACAAGGTGGAGGTGGGACACCTCCACAATTATACACTCCTCAGACTGCTGACCAAATTTCACAAAAATTCAATGTCCAGACTAGCACATGTAGTGGGAAACCTCAATCAGTGATGGAAATGGAACATGTTCGTCGGAGGAGCTCTCGGCTTGTGCAGCAGCTTGCCACTCCAAATTTTCAAAAAGGAAAGAGTTCTTCCACCAGAGTATATTTTTGGTAAAAATACCATGAGGACTGAAAAAGTAACATGATAATTGTAATTTCACCACTGGTCATTGGGGGAGGTGTAGCAGGGTACAGCTCCCCCTGTTTTTTGGTCAAGGGAGCTCAGTTCCCCCGAGCTCCCCCCCCCCATTTCCATCACTGACCTCAATGGTATGATACAGTTAGGCCTACTGGTTCAATGTCAATGACTCATGCAATATAATTTACTGTGTTATAGCCATTATGGTGAGACAACTTTAACATGGTCTTCAAAGGAAATTTAGTAAGGAGAGTACTTACTTTTAAGAGCAACTGTAGGCCTATGCAAGCATTTATTATTAAATTGCAACTATTGAACAGTTTTCTTACCAGTAGGTCATGAAATTCAGGCAAACATCCACTCACTGATTCCACAGTTAATTTCCACTAGCCCTCCCAAAGATCACAATTAGGCCTAACCGAGATCGAGACTCACTAGCATCGTGAGTGACCAGTTATGCACCAACTAAAGCGTTTTGCCAAAATGGGAAAATTTGACATTTTCTTGGAGCCGCAACTGTAGCACTTTAGGTAGTAATTACGCCCGGGGGGGGGGGGGGTACTTCGCGGACTTTTGCATACGGATGCGCCACGGCAATTTTGAAAACCAGAACCATTTTAATCCGGAGACTGCGCCAAAACCACAAACCATTTTAATCCTTCACTAAAATTTTTTGGCAACCAATTTAATCTTCATGGTTTTTAAACCATTTTAATCCTCTGATGAAGCCGATTCTAACGGTACCAAACATGTTGGGGTTGCCAAAACCAGTGATGGAAATGGGGAGGAGCTCGGAGGAGCTGAGCTCCCTTGACCAAAAAACAGGGGGAGCTGTACCCTGCTACAGCTCCCCCAATGATCAGTAGTGAAATTACAATTATCATGTTACTTTTTCAGTCTTCATGTATTTTTAGCCAAAATTTTGCTATGGTGGAAGAATTATTTCCCTTTAAAAAATTTGGAATGGACAGCCGCTGCCGCACGAGCCGAGAGCTCCCTCGATGAAAATTTTCCATTTCCATCACTGGCGAAAACCAGAACCAAATTAATCAGAATTGTCAAAAAACCAAAACCATTTTAATCCAAGAAGGCCAAAAAACCTAAACCATCCAGCGGCGCCTCTATATACACCCTTATAGAATGAGTACCCCCCCCCCCCCCCCCGGGTAATCACGTTCAACAGTTTAGAGCTAGCTAGAATCACAACATTTGGCGAATATTATAAAGTTTCGTCAGATATATATTCTCATTTTAATCTTATAATTGACGTCCAGTTGAAGACTCGTAGAAAGAAACCTGATAGATAGGCCTAATGAGGCACGGGCAATGAGGCCTAGAAGTAGGCCTACAAATGTTAAAAGTTAAACATTGCCCAAAGGCAAACACTGCGATCAGCCTTTGTGATTTGTTCTGCACATGTGAGAGACATTATGATATGCCAAGCCCAATATCTGTACTTGTGTATTCTGCAGGCCTTTAGAAGTTTAGATGGGCTACACCATGTGGGCCTACACAGACAGGCTAGCTTAGAAATAGGCTAATGTTAGATGTCGATTAAATAACCCAGACAAGTGTAATTAAATTGATGCATCAAATAATCTTAAGAATTAACTCTTACCGTAAATTTCAATGTGAACAATTATTGACCAGGTTAAATCCTTTGCTATAGATGGATCGATGGGGTGTGATAACCTCCCGCTTCCCTCGTGGAGACGGATTACCTGCTGCTTTGGCGCCACTTGCTAATTGGTCACGTGAAACCTATCAATACCGCAGCGCACCTTGCGGAGGATCATTGTTTTCTGTTTACAAACAGTAAAGCACAGTAAATTTTCAAACCATTTCTATTCAATCTGTAATATACAGCAGCTTGACAACTACTGAAGTCTTCAAGATAGATAGACAGGCAGCAGTTTGTGCCCGCACTACTGATGCAGACCAGTGACCTGCAGGCTGCATCAGAAAAGTGGCCATATGCCCATAGCAACCACACAGCGTCCATAGAGATGGGAGACAAAAAGGCTTTGAAGAGAATTTCAGACTTGGAGGTAGGCCAATACATGTATAGTATATACAGGAAGACCAGTGCTTCTATCACTTAGATTAACATGACATGACATGAGAATATGACAGTGCATGTACCATGGTAATACCCTGGTATTTGAAATTTAATTAGCTTTAATTCTAATTAATTAAGCCTTTAAGGTAATCTAAAAGCCTACATGGGGCCATTCAAAAATTACATTTATAACACAAAAATAGCTAATTTTTGCCCTGTAACAGCCTGTAACACAAATCCATACCCCCCCCCCCCATTACGAAACAAGGTCTGTACCCCCAGTGGCGTAGCTAGGAAATTTTCCAGGGGGGGCAAAATATTCAAGTCCAGCGATGGAAAGGAACTTTTTTGTCGGGGGAGCTATTATCGCTGTCGCGACAGGCACGCTATCGACAAAATGCAAGATTTGATGACAATGTAATCATTTCTTTCCTGGCCAGGATTGAGCCAGGGGGGCAACCGCGCTACGCCACTGTGTACCCCCCCCCTCCTTTATAATCTCGGAAGTCACGCATGCACAGCTAGGGGTGTTCCGCTACAGTATTTTACTGAATTCACAATATTTTACTGAATTCAATGATGCAGAATTCGCATCAGTTCAATTTCATGTTTTTAATAACTCAAATTCAACAAACTTCAAGAATGCAGATTTTGTACGCCAACCGTCATTGATATGCTTAATTTTTTTCATGTTTCAAACATTTTTTTGTGTTATGTGATATCTAGTCTTACACCCCCCCCCCCCCCCCCCCTTTAGGCCTAGCTGTCAACCTAAATTCCAAATTTCACTGCTGATTAGTGCTAAATTACTAAGCTGTGCCACATACGCTGTGAAACTTGCACAGTTGTACTCCTTGTGATGTCAGCCCACTCTGCTTAAATAAATAAAGAAAATCTTATTTCAGGAAAAGGAAGCAAGAACTGAACTTGGCAAGGAATTTGGCGTAGTTGTGGAGAATGAAGAAGTCGACCTGAAAGGTTCCATTCTGCTGGACTACTTGTTTGACACCTTCCAATTCACCTTCAAAAAGGGAATTCCTTGGGAACAGTCTTTTTATGTCGTAAAACTTGCCAAAGAAGTGCTGGAAGCAAGCAATGGTAATATTCACACAAATTTTACATTGCAGACAAATATAATTATCTGCATTATAGCATTAATATTGTGAAAATATACTTAGCTGTCGCTTCATCAATTGGTAAATTTGATTATAAAAACATTGAAAGAATTAACCTCCTTTAGGCCTAATTGTTTATCTTGGTTCAATTTCAACTCAGAGAATGACAGCTAGAGATCAACGTAACAATTGACCAATCAAATATTTTTCACATTTCAACAGGGAAACAACTGGCAGACACAATCAAAATCTACACCCAGAAATGTAAGGAATACCAGGCAAAAATCTCATCCAAGAACCTTGAGGCCTGCTCCAATTTCATCTTTCAATCATATATGATGCACTTTAAATTATTTTATATCGTTAGTGAAATAGATATAATAATGCATTCGTCACGAAGTGATGATAAAATCAGCAAGTTTGAAGCTAAAAATAAATAAACAAACCAAACTCGCTCGTGTGACGTCACACGTCACGTGACCACTTTTCGAATCTTGCTTGAATCGTAAAGTTTTTCTTTCGTGATGGATCTCGATCCACGATCGATTTCCAATAGTTTGGAGGGGCAACACCACCCCAGAAATGATCTGTCGGAAGGCAGTGGTGGTCTAGCGCCGGGAGGCGAAGTGGTAGCAGGGGATCATGCCCGGTCTGCCCAGGTTTTGGCCCGAGATCAGGAGCCTGCCCAGGATGCGCACAGCCAACATGGCGTGCCTGGCAACAGTGGCGTGCGCATGCGCGACACAGAAACGCCCGAGGCCTGGCGGCGAGGGTATCGCATCCCACGGAGATCAGAGCGGCGGGAACCTAGCCCCGGCCCCGCTGACACGGCCCAGCTTCAGGGGTTTTCGGATTCCGACGACTCCGATGTCAACCCGGGCCGTTCCTCCAGTGATAGTGATGATGACAGTTTCGCCGCCGGCTCGAAACGCCGAGGGAGGTGGAATTTTCCTGGACAGTCCAGCGATGATTTTGCGTCAGTCAGGCTGTATGACAGTTCTGCTTCTGGATTTGGTACCAGTGCCAGTGGCGGTTACAAGCTTCAGGACAATTCAATCTTTGACCCCCAAGTTTCGGATGACAAAGAAACTTTGTCCGAGGGCCAACTCGAATACTTAGACAAGTATGTGTGTGACCCGGTATTCGACCCGGCGTTGATCGACCGGCTGTCTAAACAGGCACCGACCCCCAAGATCGTGGCCCAGGCGATGAGGAAACCTATAGACCAGGAGATCTTGGACTTTTTCCCTCGCAAGGGTGCTTCCAGTGCAGTCAGGAGTGACAAGCCTTTTATGGCAATTAGCACCCGGCTAGGGGCAGCTTTTGGACCCCTAACCCACGTTTGGTCTGATCTTCGTCGAGTGAGGGATGGGGAGGACCCCGGAGACCTGAGGCTTTTCTGCAAGCGGACCTGCCGCACTTTGGAGAAAGGCATGACGTTGCTGGGCCAGACAAATAACGCCGTCTTGTTTGCCCGGCGGGCGAATTTGCTCAGCCGGTTCGTGAAGAACCAGAAGAAAGCTAGCGACCTCATCGCCAAGAACCAGGCTGTGTTTGGCCAGAGGGATGCCCTCTTTGGCAGGGCGTTCCACTCCGTCCTCTACCGGAAAGCGAAACACAATAAGGCCCTCAAAGAAGCGCAGCGATTGTTGGCACCCCCGTTGAAAAAATTTAAGCATCAGTCAGGGTCCAGGATGGATGATTCTCAAAATTCCTACAACCGGAACTCGTCCAACAACAAGCCCCAGTACCACGGAGGCAACTCCACTCAGACCCAGGGCCGGCAGAACCAGCAGCCCTTTCGAGGCGGGCCGCCTTCGAGAGGCCGTGGAAACAGCCGTGGAGGTGGCCGAGGCAAAGCACAGAACAGGTACGTTCTTTCCTCTTATTCCTTGCACAAGTCTAGAGTTAGAGCCAGAATCATTAAAGACGCGAAACAGCGTTTCTTCCAAGCCTTTGACGGCCGCAGACTTTCCTCTTACACACGTAGACAAGCATGTGTTGGGGTTGGGGCTCTCGGAGCCCGTGTCAGGCACGGTGGGGGGCAGATTGGCCGCTCATCTTCCCAATTGGCGGTTAGTCACCAAAGACCCATGGGTGTTGAGCACAGTAGCAGGGTGCAGAGTGCCCTGGATCGCGCAACCGACTCAAGATTTCGAACCTCACAGTCCGCGGTTTTCGCAGACGGAAACGATCGCGCTCGATCAAGAGATCAAAAAGATGCTCGACAAAGACGCCATAGAGATGGTATCAGACATGTCAGGCCAAATAGTAAACTTCCTATTTCTCCGGCCGAAGAAGGACGGCTCGTTGAGACCTATTTTCAACATGAAGAGTCTGAATGCCTCCGTGAAGTATCAACACTTCAAAATGGAGGGCATTCACTTGGCCTTGGACATGATTCAACCAGGCGAATTTTTTGTCAAGTTGG
This sequence comes from Platynereis dumerilii, assembly GCA_026936325.1. Taxonomy (NCBI): domain Eukaryota; kingdom Metazoa; phylum Annelida; class Polychaeta; order Phyllodocida; family Nereididae; genus Platynereis; species Platynereis dumerilii. The sequence continues at coordinate 107,881,851 of JAPTHN010000001.1, read as the reverse complement.
ATCTGAAGGATGCATATTTCACAGTGAGCATGCACCAAGACGACAGGAAGTTTCTCCGGTTCCGCTGGAGAGAGCAGCTTTACCAATTTGTGTCGTGCCCGTTCGGACTGGCATCAGCTCCATGGACCTTCACAAAACTTTTGAAACCGATAGCAGCTATCCTCCGAAAGTTAGGGATAAAGATGGTGATTTATCTCGACGATATGCTCTTAATGCACCAGGACCCTCAGATTCTGAAGGGTCACACTCAGACAACCGTTTGGATTCTCCAAAGGTTAGGGTTTCTCATCAATTGGGAGAAATCACACCTGGAGCCATGCCGGTCCCTAGAGTTTCTGGGCTTTGTGATCGACTCTCAGGAGATGAAGGTATTTCTCCCGACCGACAAAGTGAAGAAAATTCAAGAGCATTGCACGAGCCTGATAGAAGCCGACACAGTGACGGTAAGGGAGTTATCCAAGCTGATAGGTCAGCTGGTGGCAGCGATACGGGCAGTGTTACCAGGCCCTCTTCATTATCGAAATCTACAGATGCAAAAGACGCAGGCCTTGTTAATGGGCTATCAGAGTTACGAGACAGCTCTTCAATTGTCGAAAGAGTGCAAAAGAGAGTTGCAATGGTGGAGTCAGGAACTGGAGAGTTGGAACGGTCGCTCATTCATAAAACCGTGCCCGGACCTGACTGTGAAATTGACGACGGATGCATCAAAATCCGGTTGGGGAGCAATATGCAATGGTGTCCCCACTCAGGGATTGTGGTCACCGGAGGAGAGCCAACTACACATAAATGTGTTAGAAATGAAAGCAGTGACTTTTGCAGTGAAAGCGTTCATGAAAGGAGTCCAGAACAAACACTTGCACGTTCTAGTGGACAACAGCACGACTGTAGCCAATATCAACAAGATGGGGAGCACAAGATCCCATCAGATGCTGCAGTCAACGCTGGATCTTTGGAATTTTTGTCTATCACAGAAGATCACAATTACAGCGGAACACATTCCAGGAGTCCTGAACCAGGAGGCGGACGCAGAATCCAGAGTCTACCGGGACGGCAGCAATTGGCGATTAGACCCCAGTGTTTTTCGGTCTCTGAACCAAGTATGGGGACCGCTACAGATAGATCTGTTCGCGGACAGATTGAATGCTCAACTGCCCACTTATATGAGTTGGAAACCGGACCCGGACGCGACGGCAGTGGATGCGTTTCTATCGACATGGACATTGGAGCCAATGTATGCATTTCCACCTTTTTGCCTAATCAGCAGGGTACTGGCGAAAGTCCAACTGGACCAGGCGGAATTGGTCTTGATTGCGCCTCTTTGGCAAACAAGGCCTTGGTATGCCAGACTCCTGTCGATGCTGGTGGATCACCCAATCCTATTACCCCCCTCCCCGGATCTGATTCGGGGTCCCAGGGGCGAGAGACACCCAATGATATTGGAAAACAAGCTAAGTTTAGCGGCATGGAGAATCTCAGGAAAGAATGGTCCGAGCAAGGACTTTCAGGAAATGCTATCTCGATCATGCAACGGTCGAGAAGGATGGGAACCCAGAATGCTTACAGCAGCGCCTGGAACAAATGGCATAGCTGGTGTTGTGAACGAGGTTTGGATCCCTTTCAAACCTCTTTGGCAAGTATAGTTAATTTTCTATCGGAAATCTTAGAGTCTGGGTTGGAATTCTCAACATTAAATGGCTACAGGTCAGCCATCTCTGCTTACCACAAGGAGATTGACGGACTTAGGATTGGTCAACATCCTACAGTAAAACAATTCATGGCAGGAGCTTTCAACACGAAGCCTCCACAGCCTAAGTATAACGAGACATGGGATGTAGACAAAGTTTTGGTATACATCAAATCTTTGGGTGACAACGGAGAACTGACTGATAAATTGTTGACTCAGAAGATGACAATGCTATTGTCTCTAACGAATGTCAGCCGAGCTCATGAAATTAAGAATCTCAATCCTTTGTTGTTGAGGGACTTTGGAGACAGAATTGAATGGCCGATAGCGAGCTTGACTAAGACCAAGCGACCGAGCAAACCTGAAATTGTTTTGAAATTAACTGAGTACGAGGAGAGAGAACTGGATACCATTGCGTGTCTGCAAGCATACTTGCAGAGGACTTCCAGCTGGCGGGTTGACGAAGGCCAGAAATCTCAGTTGTTGCTAGCTTTAGTGCGACCGCATCGCCCAGTGACTACTAGCACGGTTAGTCGCTGGCTGAAAGACATGATGCGTAGTGCTGGGATCAACACAGAAGTCTTCCAAGGTCACTCGGTTAGGGCAGCGGCAACGTCTAAGACTGCCTCGATGGGTTTGTCAGTTCAACAGATACTTGACAGAGCCAACTGGAGTAATTCCCGAACCTTTTATCGGTTCTATTATAGAGCACAATCTCAAGGGGATAATTTTCAGAACGCGCTTTTCCGAAGCGGACGTTAAACGATGCATTATTATATCTATTTCACTAACGATATAAAATTGATAATTTTATAAATGAATGAAATGAATGTAATGAAATTATAATTTTATGAGTTAGTGAAATAGATATAATAATCCCTCCCACCCTCCCATAACGTTGAAGTGGGAATGGCTTGAGATTTTGATGCGACTTGATGGTCGGATGTGAGAGAGGACTGCCAGTTGGGATGATGATAAATAATACAAAAAAAAAAAAAAAAAAAAAAATTTCTTGTACATAGATGTATATATATCTTTACATTTGTCAACTGATAATGACAAAATGTTTTCTTTTCGTTACAGTGCTTAGCTGATGCACGGACACCAAGAAATGTGTTGAAGTTTCGTTCAAGTTGAGGTTTTGAAGTTTACATCAAATTTCACCAGATGATCTGTTTGGGACTATGAATCAAATCCAATCAAGTTTTGCTTCTATGCTGATTCGTTTACCATTTAGTTGATTTACACTCCAATCAATTTTGGTAAGTTTCACTTAATTTATTGAATGATTTTGAGTTGTCAAAGTTATGGGCACAGCGGGCGGTTTTGGGCGGGCCCATTACTTTGCCAAATTTTATTAGATTCAAGCAAGATTTTCTCGAAGTGGTCACGTGACGTGTGACGTCACACGAGCGAGTTTGGTTTGTTTATTTATTTTTAGCTTCAAACTTGCTGATTTTATCATCACTTCGTGACGAATGCATTATTATATCTATTTCACTAACTCATAAAATTATAATTTCATTACATTCATTTCATTCATTTATAAAATTATCAATTCCAATATGTGTTCACCAAGAGCAGAAACGAAATGACTTATGAAATCAGTAAAGTTGTTGAAACCCCCGAAGAACCTCAAGATTTCAAAACAGGAAAACCTGAAAAGATCTGGAACTATGAGCTAAAGCTAAAAGAAATTGACGACCTTTTACAACAGAGAGAAGTAGAGAGACAAGAAAAAGAACTTCAGATGAACAATAATGACAAAGTGAAGGACATCTATGATGATTTATCCATTGAACCTCCTATGGATCATGAAGTGAGTAAAATAAAGTGAGATAATTAAGAACTTTATAATCTCATAATACAGTTAAATTCACATAAAAAGTGAGTTTCAAATTCTGAGTTTTGATTGGTTGCCAATTAACTAAGATTTGTGCAAAAAAATTTGTTGGACAAAGTCATAGTAATGGATTCTCCTATCAATATCCTGCAAAAAAATTATTTGCCATATCCAAACAATACAGAATACTTGATGATTGACCATAAAATAGACAGAGACACAAAGAACAAACAGCAAAAGTACTCAAAGGTTGTTAATAATTTTAATAATTTAGGATTGATAAATGTTCAAATGAGTTGATCCGAGGTATCATTAGCTCAGATATTTACTGGTGTTCAAGGATTAGGCACTTCTGGCACCAGCAGCTTTATATTACATAATATGTGTTTTGTTTTTGTAGTTTGTATTGTTTTGTTCCTTGTAGCCTATATGGACTGTGCAACTTTAATTGTATAATGTCTGTAATAAAGTATTGAATTGAATTGAATAATTGCGATGGCTCTTCCATTTTCCAGAAAATGCGGATGTTAGTCCAAGACGTTGCCAAGGCCCATCTGACAGCAGCGACAAGCCATTTGAGCAACAATATCTCACAGAAAATGGAAGACTTGCAGCTGATGCTTGAGAAGTCAGCAGTACCCAAACCTCGGGAATTAGGTGTGTATTGGTCCATCTACATGATCAAAGATTGCCATTTTCTGATGGCCTTAAACAACTCCTTTTTTTGTGGAATATACTAACTGTTTTGCTAATTACTACATTTTGCTCTTTCTAATGACCACTTGAAATCTTTTTAGTGTGATCATTTTGCTTTAGCACCATTTTATGAGCTTCTAACATTTATTCAATAACCATGATAATATTCTAATCTTGCTGCATATAGATGAAGACCTTGATGACGATTTATAGGCCTAGCGTGGTACTAAATTTTCCGTTCTCGCAGTCACGATCGAGTCTCACAACTCACAGAAAGTCACAAATCATGATTTCACTGACATTTCAATTTCTATGTTCTGCTATCTTTCCTGTCTTATCTTTTCTGAAATTTCACATTCACAAAGTGACCCCATCGCCATCAATAATCGAGGAAGAGGACGAACTCCCAGAGCTCCATAACATGACCTTTGGGAGGCAAGGAGCAGGGCGAAAGTCCTCTCTTTCATCCAGGGGTCCTGGTGGCAGGACTTCTGTGGCTCCATCGCGAGGACCTGGACGAAAGTCCACCACTCTTTCTAGAGGTCCTTCCAGAGCCATGAAATCCAAGGTCTCATTTCAACCTACCCAACAGCAGACCGAAAAGAGACCTCCGAGCATTGCCCCTCCCAACAAAAAGAAACCCTCCTCATCCAAACAAAAATTGGGTTAAGGTGAATTGGAGCATGTTGTATTGTTCCCATAAGAGTAACTGTCTTCCTTACTTTGTACGAGTTATATGACCTCACTTGTCACTAATTTGCACTAGTATATATATATATATGTATTATTTACATACTTCCAAATAATAATATTCCTAAATCTGCATGCATTCCCCTTGTTTCGCAACTGTGAATAGTTTTGATGATTTTGTGTGGCACTAACTGTTGATAGCCCAATGGAAACTGCTTAAATCCAGCATCCTGGCACGCATATATTAGTAATAGTTCTCTTCCAGTATATTGCAGGCCTAAAATTGTATATATATACAAAGAATTGAACAAGGGGATGACTGGATGAGCGAGTTTTCCTGTACTTATATTTGCACAAGATAATTTTTGCAAGAATCATTCGGTGATTAAAATAAGTCGTTGAAAACTCCACTACAGTGACTCTTACACCCCCCAAAAAGGTGGCAATCACCATTAAATTAAGACATAAACCTGTGCTCAGATTTCACAAAACCTAATCCAATGAATTTCGCTTCAATGCAATGCGTTTTTGATTGCCATAGATGGCCTGGAATCAATTAACTAACAAAAGCTCTGTTACTCGCATCCAAATAATAGTTCATGAAGTTTTAGTGCCTGTTCCTATTGTTTTTCAGGTTCGTGATCATTGGCTCAAGGAGAAAAGTAAAGGAAATCTGAATGCAAGTCTAACTACAAAATTTTTGAAAATGAATCTTCAGCTAATAATTAAAGAAAAGATCTCCTGATTATAATTATTATATAAACCTGACATTACATTTTCTCAAACTTCTGTTAAATTTATGTTAAATATATATGTTACACAAAATAACTTCCATGATCCTGCCTTTTCATTTTGTAGAATAGCAACAGCAATTTGACTTAGAAGCAAAATATAATACAAACGTAGCCTTTGGATAAATTTTATTAAATATTTTATAATGTACACCTAATAGACATAGATATAATACAGAGTCCTTCAATGTAGTAATTTCCACCGTGATTTGCGTGTAACAAAGGAGGGCCATACCTCACTGAATAGGTATCAACGTTAGATGCAATGTCTTTTAATATTCGAATTCAAAATCAGAGTATTGAGAGTCGAAAACATGAACTCTGACGTAACCATCTTCTCCTCCACTGCTGTATCTGTAAAACAAGAAAGAGTTGTGCTTTAGTGCTAATATTAAATCCATCAAACTTACACACATACAGGCCTAAACACTTGCATCAATTCCCTTTTTAAATAGCATTTGGTTAGAGTTTTTTTCTACAATTCCCAGATATAAACAATAAAGAAGCTAATGGCCAAATGACTACATTTATCAAAAGAAAAGTGCATTCATTTTTTAAGAATCTACAAGTGCAGTCAGGCGCTTAACTGACCTAATACAAATTGTTGTTTTTGCTTGAAAATCCTTGCCTGCATTTGGCAGTGAAAAGTGTCTTTTTCTCTGGCAATTCATGTGCAGTAGATGAGTACAACTGTTGTCGGAAAATTATCAGTTATGCGCGTGTGCTTGAAAATTTGGTAGGCCTAGAAGTTTTGTGGATGTGACCAGAAATGGCTTTCAGAAAGCCCTAGTCCGAACTTGGAAGGCACACAAATTAACATGGTGATTATTCATTTTTCAGTAAAATTTCACTATTCCAAAGCATTTTTCTGGTAGTCAGGACGATCGGACGTCCACTATTTCGCACACTGGATGTGACTTCATGAAACATTAAAAGCACAATTGCAAGGACAGAAAATAGCAGGAAGACATGAGCCATTTTGTAAATACCAACCCTTTGCCATCAGGTGTAAAAGCGACGCTGTTGATAGGTCCGAAATGTCCTTTAACTCGTCCAAATTCTTCTTCAAAAACAAGGTGGTAGAATCGTGCATCGAATTTTCCAATCTTGGTTGATGTGGTCGTCACATCCATGGCCTCCTGACCTCCTCCAAGAACAACCTGCACAAAAGAAATTGAGAAGTCATCAGTAAATAATTATTAAATTCCATTTAATCAAAATAGACTAAGGCCACACATAATTGATTCTTAGCTTCGCGGACCCGCCGAGAGGATCCGAGAAGCTAAAGATCAATTTATGTGTGTCCTAAGTAAACAATTAATTTAGATAATATGAGGATGACATTTTTTAATACCTTAAATAATTTGATCATACAAAAATTGTTTTTCAAACTTAACCTCTGCAAAATTGTTTTGTCTTTTGCAGCTTTAAATTTGCAATTAAACTTACGTGGGGCTTGATGGGTGAAATAGCCGCAGAGTTGACTGGTCTCTCCGTCTTAAAGGTCTTCTTGACTTCTAGAGTTCTCAGATCAAATAACTGCAATTTGAATGAAAATGGTTATTCGTCTATATTTATTAAAAGACAGATGCCAACACCATGCTAAAATCACTCACTCTTCTCTCCACACAGGCCTGCTACTGGACTGGCAGTGCCAAACCCGAAATATTTTCTAAATTTAAATGCATTATGATACACTAGCATAATAGGCCTACCCGTAAAATTGGGATATACATTTTGAACATAAAACCCAGCCTGTGTCCTCCTAGTTGGGGATAAAATTTTGTGTGCAAGTTTTTGTGGATTGGCACCACATACTTTGGCAGGGAAAGACGAAGGGGGCCATGAATTTATAGTAGGATAATTTATTGACAAAATCATGTAAATTAAGAGGACTATCTAATAGTATCTATTATATAGGCCTACCTTTGAGGTGTGATCCTTGCTAGCAGTGACCATCATAGACATGTCTTTTGAAAGCTGAATGTCATTGATCTGCTTGGTGTGTTCTGAAATTCCGTTTTCTCTGTCACCTCCCTGTAAAGTAATATCGGAGTTGTTCATTTATGAATAGTATGTCCAAGTCGTTTAAAAAAAAAAGAGAATGCCTTTCAAATTTCGAAGACAAGAAAATATACACCGTTTTAAATTATTCTGATTTTTTTTAATGAGAATTTTAAAACTGCTTTAAAAATCTGGATGATAAGAAGATATTTTGATCACACCATCTATTTATTCTCACCTTAACATCCCACGAGACAAGTTCTCCGTTTTCATGACCAGTAACGATCACCTCATCGAGGGGCCCCCAAATGGCAGATGTGATCTTTGACTTGGGTTGTGGTAAAGCCATGAAGGGCTCATTGTTTTCTGAAAGGAATTAGCAAAGTGTCAGCGATTGACAATATCACCAAATGCATAAAACTCTTCAGAAAGATTCAAATATTCATACATTCTGAAATAAAGTTTGGCTAAAGAAAAATATTCTCCTCAAATCAAAGCCAACAGGGTAGACAATAATGTTGACAAGCAAACTTGACGCAACCAAATGGGCATTGAAATTAATTAAATTTGGCCAGTAAGTTATTTTGTACAGATTCAACATTACACCCTAATCGAGATTACATAAATATACTAAATAATCATGAAGTTTTGTCTGACAACTAACAGTTTTATTACAAATTAAAATTAAATACAAGATTTTCTACATTTCTTGTCCGTCTATTTGTCTGAGTACAAAGGGGACCACCTGGAGTAATTAGCCTAAGTGACACAACTGATTTAATCAGACAAGCTGCAATAATGCATGCTGCAGCATAATCGTTACAAAGAGGACCATAAATTCATTATTACTAAGTCAAAGATACTTACTCATTTGGTAGTCATCCCTAGTGTCATACACGAGCAGTTCACAAGGATGTCCCATGGCTTTGTCGGTGGTGTACATGAGCATTTTCCCACTGTAGGACCATCCACATGTCCTTACAGCTGACTTTGTTTTAAATTCTGAAATCTGTTTCCCTGGAAAGGTAATTTTAAACAACAGATATATATGGTATTAAATAAGAAGTATTGATAAAAGTGCCAGTGCCAGTGGAATATGCCAGTGTGGTTCAGCATTATACCACAATTACTGAACTTACAAACATATTTTACAGTTTTTAGTAATTTATTATTGTAATGCTCATTAACTATTGAAACGTTAGGTCTCCACATTTATATAGCTAGTAGTAGTAGCAGATTTTTATCGACACATTTTTATACACATTAATATTTATATATATATATAAAAAAATAAAAGCACAATAATACAACAAAAGCACACCTACACTCTTGAGAAGGACAAACTAATGTAAATAAATAGCATACCTGTCTGACAATCCCATATCCTACATGTGTTGTCTGCAGAACCTGTCAATAATTGGGATGTATCCCCTGACCAAGAGTTAAGGAAACTGCACAGTGATAACGACTTAGTAAAAATTATTGGAAGCAGGTGTTTGTAAAAACAGCTAAACAAAAGGTACAACTACAAAAAATTATCCTAGCATTCAATAGGTTATGATTGCTTTGGAATTTCTCCGCAAATATATATGACATCACTAGCTATAAAGTAGAGATTTTTAATCTTCATCGCTGTGAAATTTAAGTTAAAACTCAGACAAAAAGGATACAGTTGACATCTAAACACCAGACGGCACCAGTGTGACCACGGAATGTACCTAATCGTTCACCATTCAATGAATACCATACGTTGGGTTGGGGATCTTTGGCGCATGAAAACAACAGATCGCCTTCCCTGTTGTACTTGATTTGCGTTATGGAACGCTCATGACCGTGTAACATTAACGGTTTCTGAAAAAAAAGAAGAAAAATCAGCAAAAGGAAGAAAACTTCGATATCCAAGTTCTGTTTCTGGTTACAGGCCAGACAAAATTCAACAGCTGTCAGGAACACATGAATACCCGTGTCCACAGTATCATTCATTCAATCATTGGTATGGCACAACCCTGATTACCAGTCAACCAGGCGACAGACAACCAGGCGACATCACTACCAACTGGGCGACAACCATCCAGGCGACACACCACTACCAGCCAGGTGACAAGTTTTGACCAGCCAGGCGACAACAAGTACCAACTAGGTGACAGATATTTTGAGTGACATACCAACTAGGTGACACGCATTCCCGAGTCTAGGCGACAAACTTTAATTCCAGGTGTTTCAGACTACAAAATCCTCCAAAGACTAGGTGACAGATTATCGCTCATGACGCATGCAGTCCTGCCACCTTTGGATAATTTTAGAGCTCTTTAGATCTCAATTATCTTTATCAACTAACCTTCAAAATGTTTTCAAAAGGTCCTGAATCTCAATATTTCAGTGAAATAAAGTATTTTTTATTCATAATTGCTGTTGTGATCAGTGCAAACAATAAATTCCAAGCCAGAAAAGCAAAGCGACCCACGGCGCCCCCTGGCTTTAAATGTGGAATCTCAGAAACTTGTCAACATCCTGCAATCTTGTGAAATGGACAAGAGAGAACTCTAAATGGACTGAAAACTTGTCGCCCAGTGAATTAAAAGTGCTTGTCGCCTAGTGCAAAAGCTTGTCGCCTGGTTAGAAGTGTTTGTCGCCTGGATGGAAGTACTTTGTCGCCTGGATGGAAGTGTCTGTCTCCTGGATGGAAGTGATAAGTGATTCTAAAATTTTCTGTAGCCTAGTTGGTAGTGGTATGGTGTCGCCTGGTTGTCTGTCGCCTGGTTGACCACACACCCACAACCCTTCATTACATTGCGAGTCTTTGGAAGGTTATCAGATTATTTTAGTGGCATGACACCATTCAAATACAGTATTTCGACATTTACTGAGATGAGATCATCTAACCTCAAAATAAACATATATAGTGCAAGTCCAATACACAACCAACAAGCATGACTTCACATTATCGCCCCCATGCGTACCATATGCCTCAGAAAAACATCAATGAATCGCAAGCGATCGGTTTATAATCACCATGACTGTTGTCAGAACGATCTACTAGAATTGTAGTTCATAGAGTGATAGTTTAAATTCCAAAATATCACACAGAAACTTACCATTTTGAAGAAATTAGGGCCGAGGACTGGCCGGCTCCTTTTTTGTTACACACGGCGGAAATGAAGAGAATTTTCGTTAGACTAAAATACGGAAGCTGGCGCCACTTGTTCAATTTCAAGAATTAAAGAGGGCGCCACGCATCACTTTTTTTCTTCAGCAGAGCATCCAATGTAGGCCTAAGAAGCCCTGCATAGATAGATGTAGGCTGCCTCTGTGAAGCCCTGGCTGTTTGACCAATGACCTCATGGAGGGAAATTGAAATGTCATGTGAAAAAAGGCTTACCAGCTTACTTCTCAAATTATTTTAGGCATTAATACGATTGGAGGGCTGGAGGGGGGCTCAGCAGGTGGGGGGGGGGGGGGGTTTCTTCCCAGACAACCTTTTGGGGAAAAAAGGTCCAATTAAAAATGTTTTTGGCTCAACACCAGGCTCAAACCCTGCAGGTAAAGACCTTCAGCAGAGCTAGCGTCCTATGACAAAACCTCCTCAGTTCAATTTGGCCATTATTATATAAGTACTACTTATATATATATATTCTCTTATTGACATCTATTATATATTATATAAATATTGGATGGGAAGGAGTCCAATATAGAGTATAATTGGATGAAGAAAAGTTATATTGGATGAGGCGCAGCCGAATCCAATATAACTTTTCTGAATCCAATTATACTCTATATTGGACGACTTACCATCCGATATCTATTATATTCTCCATCCAATATATAAGTTATATTTTCCCTTTAAGTTGACTTGCTGCCAAATGGTCGAAAAATATTTGTTCAGATGTTTTGAATTTTCAGGATATGCTGCTAAGGTAGTATTTTCCCCTCTTAATTGAAAAGAAAAAAAAATCGCCAAATTTTTGGAAGGCTATTCTACAGTAGTCAACTTTTGAAGTGGATCAAGAATTTACATCGTAGCAATTCTGACATCAGTTGTTGTTGCTGCATAATTTTGCGTAAAATGTTAACAGGTTAACTTTGATATCTTGGTAATGTGCTTGAACGAGATCGTTAGGCTTCAGTGACTTTGATGGTCACCAGACAGTCAGACACGATTGTTTGAAGCAAGGTGCAAAATGACTTGTCACACACTAGTGAATACACAGTAGCAGCATCAAAATAGAGTGGTGATTTCAGAGCCTTGGTCATTCAAACTCTGTCGAATTGGACAGAAGGAACTTAAACTGTGAAAATGTTAAAAAAAGAAGTCCTCAATTGTCTACTAAATATGATTGAAAAACAAATTTTCTCCAGTCCCTTGATGAAGTATGCCCCAGCCGGTGGCTCCCCCGCTTGATGAAATTGTTCATATCCATTGGAAAAGCCACAGATTTTTGAAAACAGTGAATCAAATCAAAAGTTGAGCTCAATTGAATTAACAAAACAATGCCTTGTTTTTATTGCATAGTTACAAACGAAATGATAACCTGTTTTCAATTAAGGTAGCCATTGCTTATTTGTGTTACAGACCATTTTGAACCTTGTGACAAACAATCATCGTTTTGAAGGGTAAAAAATTAGTGAAGCATGAAGTTTTGTCGGCCAAAACATTGCCAAGACATCACACCAACATACTGCACTAAGATCATTTACTCATATTTTTTTTGTGTTAATATAAATTATATGTAAATTCTTGATCCACTTCAAAAGTTGACTACTGTATACCACCCCAGGCTAACATTACAGGCAGCTGTAATTTTAGTGTTCAAACCATGAAAGATCAGTCAATGGTGACGTCACCAAGTCCATTATCAGTATGCTCTCATGACGTCATCAGTTGTGATGTCACAATGACAAGTTGACCATTATGACATCACCAGTGGTGACGTCACAATTGAACAACAAGTAGGGAGCTGATTGTTCTGCATTTAAAAACTGTCTCGGATCCAATATAACTTTTTTAGGATCCAATGTAACTTTTCAGGATCCAATATAACTTTTCTCAGCATAATATGTATATATTATTACATGGATTGTTTTGTATTGACCCGAGTATTCTCCCTGCCAGCCCATATTTTCCCGAGGGCCGCTAGGCCCGAGGGAAAATATGGGCTGGCAGGGAGAATACGAGGGTTAATGCAAAACAATCTATGTTATAATGTTTTTATTCCATGACTTCTGAATTTTTCTAACCAGCCAGACTATGAGGACTTATGACAGTGTCAGAAAAATCATCCTCCATGGTTGATATTTTTAGCAACTGTATTGTGACGTCACCAGCAGTGCTGATGATGTCACAATCCAAACAATGGGACTATGATGTGATGTCCATTGTCACAGTATTCAAATTGCAGAAGCTGGTGATCTTTTGTAACTGATTTTTTTGGTGAATCAGGTGATAAAAACAAAATTAATTCTTTACATGTTTTTATTCAATGACCTGTTTTTAATAACAAGCCATAATATCAGTAGTAATATTGGTTTCATTCTCCCCATTTAGGCTAAATAACTCCAAGCCAACATGTAATTTGTGAATTAACACAAGAGGGCTCTGGGGGTAACGTCATCTGAGGGAAATAACAACGTCTTTTGAGGGAAATAACTTGTATTTCCCTGAGATGACGTTGTTATTTCCCTGGGCCTGTTTAGCGTTATTGGGGACAATACATGGCTAGTCATGGAATAAAGCAAGGATATTATCCAAGAATACTCGCTTGTGATTGGCAGACACAATCTGAGTGGAGAATATATTCTCTTATTCCATGACTAGCCATGTATTGCCCCCAATAACACAAAGCTGCCCAGGGAAATAACTAGCTTTAGAGGGACAATAACTCATATTTCCCTCAGAAGACGTTGCCTAGTAGTGCCCTCTTGTGTTAAAGACAACTTTAGAGGGACAATAACTCATATTTCCCTCAAAAGACGTTGCTAACAGAGCCCTCTTGTGTTAATGTTCAGAAAAGTGGACTTTTTGGCAAAAATTCACTTTTAAAACTTGAAGAAATCATTTTCTTTCTAGATTATATATGTACATGGGTTGACATGGAATAAAAACATTATTACATAGATTGTTTTGCATTGACCCTCGTATTCTCCCTGCCAGCCATATTTTCCCTCGGGCCTAGCGGCCCTCGGGAAAATATGGACTGGCAGGGAGAATACTCGGGTCAATACAAAACAATCCATGTAATAATATATAATTATTGACATCTATAAATATCACAATTGATACATATGTCATTTGTAATGCAATATAAAATATGATATTAATTATATCATCAATTTATATGCAATATTAATACATAACATTAATAATTGTATACTTACATGTAATAAATAGCTAAAATTCAAGAATGAGTATACATGTACATACTTTTGGATAAAGGAGCACCAAACACTAGATTATAAGAAATACAAACTAGGTTCCAGCCACCCAAATAGTAATAAAGTAAAATTCTAATTGATTAAGACCAGAGAACAGACATACAAGATAGCAAATTATATAGATTAATTACAATGCATGATATTTCATATTACAAACATTATTTACAAGACAAGCATCAAGTAACATATACTGTTGCTTTAACAGTGCTATGATAAAACATAGGCTGCGCGGCAGCATACCCTCGGCTACTCTGCTATGCTCCAGGCAGTGGGATGCATTGAGGCAGGACCCCACTGGGTACTCTAATATCCTCATGAACATGAAATTCCAGTTGAAAAACGTTCATTGAATGGCCAAGAACTGTGAGCAAAATAGGCCTACCATAAAAAGTTTCCTGTCCGCCATTTTGTATAGGCGGGAATTAAAATCCACATGCAATCATCTTGCGTGATGGGTCCCCCCCCCTGCCAAAAAAAAAGGGGAAACAGTTAAAATATGGGCAAGGAGTCAGTAAGTTTGGCACAAGATCAAATGAACGGAAAATGAATGGTTAGCAATTAGCAAGACATTACTCTAGAAGTGGTATAATTTGGTATAATCTGGATAATGAAATTCAGGCAAGTATGCCTATTGGTGGCCTGTGGCAAAATCTGTGATTTTCGTGAAAGAGCAATTTGAGAAATAATTATTACCCGGCATAGATTACCCACAGTAATTTGTCCCCTGTTCCACTACCATTTTAGAAAGTTGGTTTTTATCAAACTCATTTTTGTCTGAATGTAATATACAGTGGTGAGAGACAGGAAAATAAGCAATGCATTCGGCAATAGACAGTTAATGACTATTATAAAGACAGCTAGAAATGGACAATAATTTATAAAGACAGTCAGAAAACAATCAGGACATGTAGGGGACTGTTTAGATAGATAGATAGATAGATAGATAGATAGATAGATAGATAGACAGAAAGATAGACAGAAAGATTGATAAATTGATTGATTTTTGATTGTTTGATCTATCCAATTATCAGTTATGCTATTAAAATGTTTCATAATTTCTGCAGAAAAGATAGAATGGCAATTTCATGAAACTGCATACAACTGAAACTATATAATAATCATATAGGCACAGTTTGAGTTGTAGAATTTACAAATTTACTGTTCAAAGTTACCTATCTTAGTGTCATCTAATAATATTATCTAATATGGAATAACTCAATATATTTTAATGAATGTTAACTGCGATTCTAGAACTGGCCATTGTCTTAAATGCACTCCAAACACAGGCCATGCATTGTCTATTGTGAGCAATGGGGCATCGCAATAAGGGTATATAATGTTTGAACAATAAATTAGACATCTATCAGTTCAATAAAGTTCTGTCTGTAAATCTTAATCAAACAGTTTCATTGACTTGAGTTCTACATAATCTTGATCCTGAGTACATTTTAGAATTTAGCCAAGTAAATTATTGGATGTTGTAACAATTTCAGTTAAATTACAACATTTTACAAATTACCCTTGCAGACATTCTTAAAGGGGCTTCATTAGTCCCCCTCCTCAGCTGCTCAACACCCATACCAATTGGCTATTGTCTGCTGTACCCCAGATATTTTAATCACCTTATGTAATGATGTTATGTAACCTGACAAAAGAATGGAGGGTGGCATACTTCACACATCTCAGAAGTGTGCCACTGTGATGGAGGGGGGGGGGGGAGGGTCCAATGAAACATCACTGAAAATCAATGGTTACCAAGAGATTAAGCTTAAAATTATATATTTACTAGTCTAAATGAAATTTGGATCATGTAATTCGGGCAAGTAGGCCTATGGCTGATTTTGTGCATTTTGTAAAAGAATGATTCAAGAAAAAAAGAAGACTTCCAGTTGATGATTGGATTTGGTGATATATTCATGTATAGGAATCTTGAATCATTGTAAAGCTTTAAAAATTGTACAGGATTAAAAATGGTTTTATAATAATATTGTTAAGGCCACACCAAATAAATTTTATGGATGACGGATTTTTGGGGAGAAAAAGTGGAGCGAGCGAGCGAATTTTTAATTTTAATTTATTTCTAAATTAATTTTTGACAAGGTTTGAAATGGAAGCGAGCGAATATATTTTTTTAAATATTATTTTTTATTCACAGAAAGGCATAGATTTTAGGCGAGCGAAAAATTGAAAAGATTTTCATATAGCTTAACTCTTTCCCGCCTCAATTTCATTAATGTTGTTACATATATATACAGATGAACAAAATCCAAGATGGATGTGGTGGGATGAGATATTAACTAGACGGCCCCTTGTATCAGTGTTAGAACAGTCTGAATTACAATCAAGATTATTTAGTTGCCATCCTAACGAAATATACTTCAAAAACCCTGGAATAATAATCTGCAACATGCTTCCAATTCTAAATAATCATGCAGGTTAGAACTGCAAATTTTAATGCATACACATGTGAAAAATAATAGTTTAAAGGCAATGTATTTACATGGTCAAGGCAGAAACTAACAGAACTAAAAACGTTTTAAAATTGACACATGTTGTGGCTCAGTCCAGTCTCACTATGTGACTCTCTTGCCTTACACAGTAATACATCGAATGGGATTCCGGACTCATATCCAAGGGATATCAGCCAGAATAATTTTGAGGGGCATGAATAACATAAATTTCAATTTATCGCCCACTAAGAACAAAGAAAATATGATACATAGTCATAGTTCATAAATTATAATGTGGTAGGCAGGCTGACATCTCTTGAGATGTATATGTGCCATAGATATACAATGAAAAATAGATAGATAGATAGGCCTATATATACTATAACATAGATGCAAAGATTAACAAATAGAATATACTATTATAGCATCCCAGATAAATAAGAGAATGGATAGGTCAATAGATAAAACAAAGAAAGAGACACAGACTGGGAGGCCTTCACAGAATAAAAGTGCCAAATTAAATTGAGTTTTTAATGGATTTTCTTGTTTTAAATGTCCTTAATGACAACAAAAACAAACCATATAGCTACTAATCTATTACAGGGACAGGGGGCATTCTCTAAGCTGTCTAAAATGGGGTCTGCCATGTTTGTACATCCAATAGTTGTCAATCTGTGATTATCAATCTGAGGGATTTAATTTTTTTTTTGCCAGACTCTTGTGATCCATGCGGGCGCAAAATTAATTTTGAAATTAATATTAATTTCAATTTCCCGATTTTAGAAGCGGCGATTCCGTCATCCATAAAATTATTTTGGTGTGGCCTAATCAAGGTTTTTATTTAAGAATGAAGACTTAATGTTTTCACCAGAAATTAAGGTTTTTATTGTTTTTTGTGCCAACTTGGGACAAATCCATTTGTGCCAACTTGGGACAAATCCATGTCTATCTATCTATCTATCTATCTATCTATCTATCTATCTATCTGTCTATCTATCTATCTATCTATCTATCTATCTATCTATCTACCTACCTACCTACCTACCTACCTACCTACCTACCTACCTACCTACCTATCTAGCTAGCTAGCTACCTATCTTTCTTTATTTCTTTACTTCTTTCTTTTTATCAACTTATAGATCGATCTTTCTTCTATATTTTTTCCCAGTTACCTAACAGGTCTTCTATAAAGCATGAGCTATTCAGTCATACAAACTCTTCATTTACTGCTGATCTTTTTTCATACAGCAATTTTTGTGTTTTCAATGAAACCTTGAGTAACAGTGCCAATAAATGAATTTTCAAAAAAGAGATGTTTATGAGATGGTCAAGAGCCCTGATCTTTGTCATAGCTATATAAAATTATGCAAATTTGTGAGCTGGCACAAGTGAATTACTTTAATGTTTCAAAGAATTATTGTGCCTGTTGCATCTAAACTATTATCCCTGGCTTCTACTTTGTTGTTTTTCATTATTCAAATTGAAAATTGTAACTAAATGAACAAATTACAACATCAGTTTCCTTAAGTACATTTTAAGAAAATGTATTGAAAAGTTTCATTTTAGGGGAAAGTTGAAGATGTTATGTAACACCCAGACTCAGACAGAAGCCACTGCAATTGTGGGAGGAGCATTGCATAACCTGATGTCATAAAGAGAAGTGTTGGGTGGATATTTACTCAGAAAGCCCAGCTTTGTGAATCAAATTGGAAAATTTAATTTTATGTTCAAAATATAAAAAGTAAGGTGGAATCAATGCAGTTTGCACAGATTTCTAAGAAATAAAATTTTGTTTGAAGGTTGAGCAGAGTGTGTTGTGTAACTGATTGCAGCTACCCTCTTGACTCTGGTCATGGGAGAGGATCAGCAGGGCAGACAATACCTCTGACACAATCTTATGTAATACTGTACCCCCTAATCAATGGAGAAATCTGTTCCCTTCAAAATGCCAAAATATCATTGGGGTGAGTTTTGAAATTAATTAAAAGACACATTTATCCAATAATATCTTAAGATGTGAAATTACATAATGAAATATGCAAAACTAGGGTTCTGTAACATGCCAAGGAAATTCTTTAATAACCCTGTATTCAGTGGCCTAATTTCTTAGTTAATCCGTCTGATTTGTTCATATTTAATTTTCATGCAAAAATCTAAATAAAAGTAGGCATCACTGAGGTTAGATTTAAGCCATAAAGTTATAATTGGGAGTTCAAGATTTCTTGTCAATATTTTTAAACAAGCAAATGCATGTTTCTTAATATGCTTACTGCTGTCAAGGTCCAAATTATATATTTACAATCGATAATATTTTGATGAAGAGTGGTACAAAAAGTATATATTCTTTCATAGTATGTTAACTATAATATACTGTAAATGTTAATAATCCAACCATTATCATCTTGGCGTTTTAGACAGAGATGTCGGAAAATTTGCATAAATCTGTATATTTTCTAGTTTTTTGCTTTTCCTACAAAGTTTATAGAATCAACATTCCAACTGAGTAGAGATGTTTAAAAAGCTTTAATTTAGACACCCAACAGGAAAATTTCACAGATGTAAACGCAAAATTGACTGAATCACATAGTTTTGAAAAAATAGTAATTTTACACATTTTTGTCAGCCCCTTTTTTCTCAGAGCATTTAGACCCCACAAAGCCATATCTTGGTATTTAATGCACACTATATGCAAATTTCTGTGACATAAGTATAGAAGGTTTTGAGTTCTACTCCGGAAATAGAAAAAATTATATTCTTAAATTTTTCAATAATTGTGAGAAAAGTTATAATGTCATGTGGATTAGACCCCTAAAAGGGACAACTAAGGTACAAGATACAATAATTTACAAAAAATGAAAACTATACATCCCATAGTTTTAGCACACTGCCCAATACACAAAAAAATGTTTTTTCACATTTTTCAATAATTGTGAGAAAAGTATTAATGCCATGTGGATTAGACCCCTACAAGGCACACCAAGGATAAAAGATACAATAATGTACCAAAAATGAAAAATATTCATGTCATAGTTTTGGAGTACTGCCCAATACACAAGTGGGACGCCCGTTATCCGGACGCCTGCCCGCCCGTCGGCCCGCCGGACGGTCAAAATTTTCCAAAAGTAACTACAATACCCGTCGGCAATGTATACATTGCCGAGGGTAAAAATTGATTTAAAAGCAATAGTGATAATAATAATAAAATTTATAATAAATAAACAAAATGAAAAAATATATAAAAATTGAAAATAGTTCATTGAATGTTAAAAGTAATTCCTCTCATTAAGGTGTAAGATGTTGGCATATTATCATTGTTTCATACAGTGCAATAATCAAGATTGTGTTCAATGACCATGTGGATGTATGAGATATGTTGCTTTAAACGTCAGCCTGAAGTAAAAATTTCCCTAGTGTATTTAGTAGGTCAGGTTCCTTACTTTTCATTATTGATGTCACCTTGTCAGTATCATTCAAAGACAGAAAATTGTTGATACATTTAGCAGCTGTTGAGAACAAATTTTCACGGAAAGATTCATTCGCAGGGCATACTATAAGGCAATGGATTTCATCCTCTATCATATTTAATGAACACTTTATATTCTATATTCTTAATGAACTCACTGACTCTGAAAAGCTTCCTAAACTTCGCACATATAAACTCTTTAAGACAAGCTACTGCCTGGAACCATATCTAAATTTGAATCTCCCAAAGAAAACATACACTAATATTGCAAGATTCAGATTAAGTTCTCACAATCTTAAAATTGAGACAGGAAGACATAATATACCCAAGACCCCGGTAGAGCTTAGAATATGTGACAAATGTGACACAGGTGACATTGAAGATGAAATACATTGCCTTTTAGTATGCAACAATAACACTGCTCAGAGAATAGAACTTGTAAATAAAGCAAGCAGCTTAATCCCTAATTTCTGTGACCTTGATAGCATACAACAGTTTAAAATACTCATGTCAAATAAAAGCCCTGACATAATACTTGCTGTGGGTTCTTTTCTCAATAAAATAATGTGAATAAAACCTAAAACTTCTGTGCCTCCTCGCACTTTACTTTCACCGGTCCTGCTGTCTATGTCGAGATATGTATCCTCACTTTGCTTTTATTGACTTTTGTGCAATAACACATATGAAACTGGGACCAATGTGCATATTTTATGAACTATGAAAGACAATTCTACATGAACTGTGAAACCTGTCATTTATTATGATATGACACTAGATTATGTTTGGTAACATAGAATACTGTAGATGTAGATTTGAATTTTTTGATTTTTCGATTTTCAATTCTTGATTGACACATGTATCTGTATTTGATATTTCTGTTGTCATTAAAAGTTTATATATATTATATCTATTTTCTGCAGGAGTCACTGCTTTTTGATGTCGACCTGTTTCAATTCGTAAACTGTGGGAACTAGTCCGGAATCTGGCAATCTTTGTTAACATCTTGCGGTTTTGTCACAGCCTGAGATATGGCTCTAATCTACAATCAGTCTTAAAAAGTTTATAGGTCCTAAGGTTTGGTTGCTGTGTACTATCATTTATGGATATAAATAATCGTTCCTGTTCTATTTCGTAAAGTTTTGATTTCACCTTTTTACAAATACTGTCAATTGTTAAGTTTGTATTGTTACTGGTTTCATATTCAATATTATTGGTGCTTAAAATGTTTTTTACTTTACTGAACCAATTAGTTTCATTAGCTCTGTTCATTTGAGCATCTTTCTGAATTTGTAAACATCTCCTTAATAGGCTGCCATCTGGTGCATTTTCTAATTTCATCCAATAATTGATCATCCTAACTTTTTGTCTAACATGCAATGGAAATCTACCACTTTCACCATAAACAGCCAGAGATGGTGTTTGTTTTCTTACGCCTAACATACGTTTTAGATAGCCAAGTTGCACAGTTTCTAATTCAGATGCAAGTTTTTCACAATTCCATAGTTCACTATTGTACTCAAGGATTGATAGAACACAAGCATCAAACATTCACATACATTGTATGTCCTAGGACTTGCTTTGAATCACTTTGCAGGGCAAAAAGTGCCTTGTTAGCTTGCACCGACAGGTATTCTGTCATCTTGCTGTGCACTTTACGTTTACTAGTAAGCATATGACCCAGATATTTGAAACTGTCCACCTTTTCTAGTTCCTCACCATTGCAAAAGAAGGAGTCAGTTGCTTTGGTACCAATTTGCATCACCTTTGTTTTACTAACATTTACCATAAGATGCCATTTTTTACAGAAATTGTGCACTGAATTTATACTGTTCAGCAGGCACTTTGGAGAATCAGCAATAAGTACAATATCGTCAGCATACAATATGTGTGTTAAGGTAAAGTTGTTTAATGTTATCCCATCTGATTTGTCTAGATAGTGGGGCAAGTCAGACATAAATTCATTAAATAACTTCGGACTGAGAATTCCACCTTGCAAGACCCCACATTGACTGTCAATTGTATCGCTAGTATTTCCACTCTGGTGAACTCGAGCTTTTACCTTGTCAATCATACTTATAATAATTTTGAGCATTTTTTCTCCAATTATTAATGTGACTATAGGTCCCGGGCTATAGGTTTTGCCATTGGAAGCTATAGAGAGCAGGGCAGGCTGTAGCTGCGTGGTGGAGTAGGTCCTACCATCTGTGCCCATGCAACTTTCATGCTTTTATCAACGTGCAATCAGTTTATACATGTTGTATCCGTCACCGGGGATCATCACTCTGACTATTGTAGAAGAGGTAAGAAGTGTAAGAGACGTGTCTGTACTCTGTAGGTATAGGCTATGTATATAGACAGTTTTACAAAAATAAGTCCCCCTCTAAATAAACTTTAATTGTCTGAAAAGAGGGGTACATGCGCTCAGGGTAGGCTATGTTGCCCGGGACAAAAATGAAGCAATCAAGCTAAAAATATAGCTCTAAGCTCTAGGCAAAATGTCAATATGCAGGCTTAGGTCAACTCACCATTGCTTCGCAACTCACCATTGTTTGGCAACTTTTTGACTTTACAGTACAATATTTTTGCATTAAAGCATGCAAATGCATAGTCAGTGGATCAGAATTGTTCAACAAATAGTTTTTAACATTTTTCCTAGCCAGGTCTTTGTTGCTCTGTTATTATGACGTCACAATTAATAGTAGAGCAGCTTCGCGCAAAAAATGGCCAAAATAGTTACGAGCCGGACAAAGCTGTGAAATTTTCGGCATGTATACTTTGGGACTTGCCGGACAAGATTTGCCTAAGCTCCAAAAAAACAAACCTTGGGAAATGCATTTAAATTGGTTTCCATGGCAACAAGTACCGATTTCGAAAATCCTTCCCAAAATATGATTAAAGTGACACTATATCAAGGATATTGATGCTATTGTGATATTTTTAGGCAAAATGAAGGACAACAAAATGTCGCATCACACGTGATATGAAATATCTTTATTTACCCAGGTGTGTTACCATGGCAACCACTGTTCCTATGAAAATGCTCTTAATATCGACTTCATCAGATTAACAGTTTTATATTTCAGTCAAATTTGGGTTTGGAAAAATAATATTTATGTCAAATTGTCAGTAATACTGTCTTCTGAAGAAATCTAAAAAAATAAGACAATAACTCGGTTTGCCTTGTCACCATGGCAACAGATATCCAATATTCCAAAGTAACATTTTGTTACTATGTGAACATGAGCAGTGCTAATAGAGGCATACTTATAATTTTTGTCCTCAATCATGCATCAGCTTGAAGCATTGAATGTCAGTTATCCTCACATGGGTTCACATACGAACAATTTTGAAGTGTGTTGTCATGGCAACCAAAGATAAACAATTATAATATTTTGTTGTATGTCACACTTTAGGGAGTATTCACATGAGTTACAGTTGAACAATTTTTATGAAACTTGGCAGAAACAAGCATTATATCTTCAGTATGTATGTAGCAGTGTATTTTTGCTGCTTGGTGAACCCTGTTTGACTGTGGTGCCATCTACTTGCAAAACACATGTGTTTTGGTATATTCTCGTAAATTCCTTCATTTCATATTTACACACTAAATGGAAGAATGGATTTTTAACATTAGATTATGATTATGACACATTCAACCATCAAAACAAATTGTTCTTCATGCTTAAATCATGAAAGTTGAAGAATATATCACATAACATGAAAATTAAATGAGGGTAAAATGTAGAAATGTCAAATTTAGTAAAATTTAAGCACATTTTTGACGAAGTTATCTTCCATAAAAGTGAAAATATTTCGTGTTTGACACCCATTCCCGGATATTTGGAAAGTATTCAATACAACCATTAATTTAATGTAAATTTTGTTTTTATGAAATACACTTTAACAAACTTTTTCAAAAGTGTACCAAAACATTTATTGAAATGTCTGTTTTAAAATAAGATCTGTTTTAAAATAAGAGTTAAACATTTTAGGTCACATGACCAAATGAGGCTGTTGCCATCACAAACATGTCCAAATTTAACATTATTTGAATCATTTATTCTAGGTAAATCGATGCCTAACCCTAATTACCTTTCAGGCAGATGCATAATTTTTACTCTTTAAGAGAGCTCTTGATTAATTCTTTCATGCTAAGTAGAATTTATATTGGAATTTGCTTTCATCGGTTGCTATGGAAACATATTGGAATGTTTCAAAATTTCTTAAAATATGATATATGTGGCATTTTATCACTGATCAGTGGATATATATATGGTTAAAATGGATGAAACTGGACAGAATAGTGCCCTTGAATGTAGGTTTTACAATTTTTAGAAAATATGCTAGGTCACATGACCTATATGTTGGGTAACCAGGCTACAATGGCTGAATTATAAAATATTTTCAGTGCACGATGTTGCTAATTTTGAATTTTATCCCATTGAAATGTATTTAAACATAAATAAATATAAGTGTATTCTACTTTGCAAAACATCCTCTTGTTAAGCCCTTTAAACCAAGTACATTTCATATGGAAAACCAACTGTTATTTGGTTGCCATGGCAACCCAGCCAAAATTTATCTTTGTGGCGAAAGTATTAGTATGGTGATTTTTTTGGCACACACCACTGAAAAATGTTGGATGTTACATGAATTAACAGACCTATGCACATAAATCATATTGAAAATGTCATACCCATTGGTCTCTGAGGTCACTTGACCTATTAAGGGGGTAAAAACCCTAAAATAATACTCATTGTCATAAGTCAAGAACATATGCGTCTGATTTTTTCCAAATCAATCAGAGCTGAGTATAATGAGGTTACTCATATCTTCGAAATGTGTGTGTATGCCTGTTAAACAATTTAATTACTTTATCATCATGTTGCCATGACAACAATGAAAAAAGAGAAAGCATTACAGATACTGGTAAGTGAGAAACCTAAACCACTGACTTTTCACTGCATCCCGAAGATTCATATCTCCCAGCAAATAAGCAAACTTCAGATCTTAGCCACTTCGGCCTTCAAGTAGGATATTTCTTATATTAAAAAAGATATTGAACAGTGTTGAAGGATCCAATAATGGGTGGCTCCTCCTAATGTTAGACTAAATTATTTCGGGTGATTCTTATAAATAACATATTATTTACTACCACAATAGGTCATGTGGCCTAAGAAACCAACAGATGTGACATTGTCAGTATGATATGATATAATGTGCAAAAATCTATATTAAAATTCATGTAACATCTATTACTTTTCTCACTAATATACACCTCTACTTATATTTAGACCACAAAGAAAAAATTAGGCTGGGTTGTCATGGCAACATATAACAATTGCTTTCCATGTAAATATTCATGGTTTCAAAGTCTTGACATAGGAACATATTGTAAAGCAGAATACATTTATATTTATGGCCACATAAACGGGATAAATTCAAATTTCGCAAAATCGAGTAGTGTAAAAATTTCATAATTCAGCCACTGTTGTCTGGTTACCCTACATACAGGTCATGTGACCTTTTATATTTCCTAAAAATTGTAAAATCGGCCTTCCAGAGCACCATTCTTTCCAGTTTCATCAAGTTCAAACATGCATAAAATCACTAAAATACCATGTGTATCACATTATAAGAAATGTTTACGAATTCAAATCTGTTGCCATAGCAACTGATGAAAGCAAATTTCAACATAAATATTATTTATCATGAAAGATTAGAACTAATCAAGAGCTCTCTTGAAGAGTAAAAATCGTGCTCCTCCTGAAGGATAAATAGGGTCACACATTGATTTACCTAAAATAAATGATTCAATTCATGTCAAATTTGAACATGTTTGTCATGACAACAACCTTATTTGGTCATGTGACTTGAAATTACTAACCCCTATTTTAAAACAGACATTTCAATAAATGTTTTTGTACACTTTCGATAAAGTTGGTTAAAGTATATTCCATCAAAAGAACAATTCTACCCCATTATAGCAAAAACTGACAAATTCAAACTTAGTTGCCATAGCAACCAACACCTACATATTTGTAAAGAAAATTTACATTAAAATAATGGTTTGATTGAATCCTTTCCTAATATCTGGGAATTGGGGTCAAACATCAAATATTTTCACTTTTTTGGAAGATAACTTTGTCAAAAATGTGTTTAAATTTTACTAAATTTGGCATTTCGACATTTTACCCCTCTTTTATTTTCATGTTATGTGATACATTCTTCAACTTTCATGATTTAAGCATGAAGAACAATTTGTTTTGATGGTTGAATGTGTCATAATCATGATCTAATGTTAAAAATCCATTCTTCTATTTAGTGTGTAAATATGAAATGAAGGAATTTACGAGAATATACCAAAACACATGTTTTTTGCAAGTAGATGGCACCACAGTCAAACAGGGTTCACCAAGCAGCAAAAATACACTGCTACATACATACTGAAGGTATCATGCTTGTTTCTGCCAAGTTTCATAAAAATTGTTCCACTGCAACTCATGTGAATACTCCCTAAAGTGTGACATACAACAAAATATTATAATTGTTTATCTTCGGTTGCCATGACAACACACTTCAAAATTGTCGTATGAGAACCACTGTGAGGATAACTGACTTTTAATGCTTCAAGCTGATGCATGATTGAGGACAAAAATTATATGTATGCCTCTATTAGCACTACTCATTTTCACATAGTAACAAAATGTTACTTTGGAATATTGGATATCTGTTGCCATGGTGACAAGACAAACCGAGTTATTGTCTTAATTTTTTATATTTCTTCAGAAGACAGTATGACTGACAATTTGACACAAAAATTATTGTTCTAGACTCAAATTTGACTGAAATATAAAACTGTTAATCTGATGAAGTAGATATTAAGAGCATTTTCATAGGATCAGTGGTTGCCATAGTAACACACCTGGGTAAATAAAGATATTTCATATCAAGTCTGATGCGACATTTTATTGTCCTTCATTTTGCCTAAAAATATCACAATAGCATCAATATCCTTGATATAGTGTCACTTTCATCATATTTTGGGAAGGATTTTCGAAATCGGTACTTGTTGCCATGGAAACCAATTTAAATGCATTTCCCAAGGTTTGTTTTTTTGGAGCTTAGGCAAATCTTATCCGGCAAGTCCCAAAGCATACATGCCTAAAATTTCACGGCTTTGTCCGGCTAGTAACTATTTTGGCCATTTTTTGCGCGAAGCTGCTCTACTATAATAGTCATGTGACTAAACAATGGATTTTCATGTTTTTTTGCCATTTTTTGTGACTTAAAATGACTTTGATTCACAAAAACCTGGTTTTCAGCCTTAATTTTTTAGCAACTACCATGAAATTAACTAGAAACCTTCTAAAGAGTTCAATTCACATGACTGGTCAGTTAATTTCAGCAGATGACAAATAATTGCAAACTGAGGGCACCATTTATATGCAGAATTTTTTTCAAATCTAATGCAAAAGTTGCTTATTTGGTAGAGTCAGTTTATGCAAAAAAAATTATCAGATTCCATCAGCCAATTTCTCAATATTATCAAATTAACTGCACAAACTTTCAAAGCAATGGTGACTTGTACAAACTGATTAACTTTCATAGAAATCATGTAAGAGATCTTTGAGATATGGAAGTTTTTGTTTGGGAAGGGGGACTTATTTTGTTGAACTGTTTCTATATAATCCCAAGCTGAGGCTTATCTTGCTTATTGGAGCCATCAATAGTTATAGTTGAACATATTGCATAGACATACCATAAAACAGGGTAACTTTGGCCGTTTCGCAGCACCAAATTTGTATTCTGATAAAAACTATTCGTTGAATATCAACAGTTTTTTGTGCCATAACACAGCTTGAGGTATTCATCTGTCAAAAGCTTTCCAAAATCTATGATAGTGAGGCCTATAATCTATATGTTTATTACATAATCAAAGGGTCGGCCAGTATAACCCCGGAGTTGGGTAACTTTGGCCAGCATGGCGGCCTTAGCTTTTGAGCATGTAATGCCATGTATGACAGTAGAATTTAATTAGTTATGTAACTCTGGCCACCCAACAAGTCGAGGAATGTATTTTGTAATCTAGAATGGGTTGTGACTTATTGGCAGATCTCTGAACAAAAATAAAGTATTGATAGGTAAACTATACTGCCTTCTTATTTAGAGAATAGGCCACAAGGAAGTAAGACATATGCTACCAGTCATAAAATGTGGCATTTTATAAAAATTTTTATCAAAGAAATGACACGTTACATTTACATTCTAATTTTCTAATTTTTGCCTAATTCACAAATGTAGACACTTCTATGCAAAATCACACTTTTTCATTCTACTTCATTCCAAAATGGCCTCCATAAGAACTGATGGCCGAAGTAGTACAGAACGGCCAAAGTAACCCTGTTTTACTGTAGTCCAATATCATAACATATATGTGTAAAATAGAGTTCGTCAGTGCCTCGATATACACGTGTGTATATGATAGGCGCCGACTAGGCTACTATGCATTACATTCAGCTAATGTCAGAACTTCTCCGGCCACTTCTTCCAAGCCAATGACTGACATTTGCTAAAGATGGTAATCCCGTCACTTGCACGCCGTATTTAAGCTTATTTGATGGGTGACTTTTCTTGATAACAATGCTCTATGAGCCTTACATATTATATAGTAGATGCTTAGCCTACTTATTATAAGATTTTTAAAAGATACTGCAACTTGTGAATATTGTGGAGGTGATGGGCAAGCCAATGACCAGTGATGTACATTTTATATTAGCAACATCAATGCATTATTTTGCTAGCAGCAGGTCCATTACTTGTATTTGGGCCGTTTTGGATAAAGTGGAGCCAACAATCCTGAAAGATGTTGAATAAAAGTCGAGTTTAGCACCGAGGGCCAAATATTGGTATTCAGGGATGGATAAGTACCATAATAATCACTGGGGCGCATCATCAGGGGTTGTCATTTTGTCTATGGAATGTTTTTGTGAATACAACAACTTCAGCTGTTGACTGAAAGTGAAGGTGATGACAATTGCCCTTGGTATAAATACCAAGGACCCAAAAAGTGCACTTTGTGACTCATGTTCATCATAGCGGATGATGTGTCATCAATAAAAGACGCATCATCATAATTTAAACATGGGAACCACTGAGGCTGTTTGATTAGTCATGAGCGAGAGAAGGCCATTTGATTTCTCATAGGCCTAGCTGATTTTAGTTTAAGAATTAGCTACATGATTCTTTCGTTTGTCAGTCACCAGCAAGCATTAGGCCTATAAGTTAAGTATCCTTAAATCAAGCTAGAACAGGCGCTCGGAGAGCACATAGCTTCGCTGTCCATTTAAAATTGAACTTTGACTACTGCAAGATGCCGCACATAAGGGGCGGACCAGTCGATAGTTTGGGGGGGGGGAGCTATGGCTTTTACCCTCGGGACAAACTTTTTTTTTTGGTGCGCGAAGCATGGACTAACAATTGTTTTTGCACGCGGACATGCGACAAACTTTTTTTTCGTAAGTTTAACAATGCGGTGCCCTAGCTACAGGTGGAAACAAACTTCTTTTTTTTTTCATGTGTCAAGTTGGAAACAAAATGTGATAGTGCATGCTGCACTGCAGAGGCCTTTCTTAGATTTCTTTAATTGTGGTCCCAAAAAAGCTCCAATAGTCACCAACATTTAATCAGGTCTTGTGTAGTACAAATGAACACATCATGCCAAAGGAAATCTAAATCCATCCAGTACTTTTTGCAGGAAGCAACTCACATACACACTTATACACATGTTGAAGTGCCAGGAACCACAATAGCTTCTCAGCGAAGCTAATAATAATAACTGTTGAAAGTATTGGTATAATCAGCATTATGAATCACAAAGCAAGATTTTCATGATGGAACCTCTCCTCTGATTCCATAAAACCGGTTGACAGGTTCGGCTGTAAGTGCAAACCATAGCAGTGGTTTGATCAGGCCTAATCCTTCAGAAGCACAGTACTTCGATAGTTCAGTTAGGTCACATTGATTAGTGGCCTGAGGAAGGCTCTAATTTCACTGTGACATTTTTAAAAGTCACAAAAGCCGATAATGGAGTACGTGTTTGTTAATTGGTAAACAAAGCTGTAAAATGTGAACATTGACCTTCAGAATGTTGTCTGTGTGAATAATTTGCATGATCATGAAAAGGATGGAATAGTCTGGTCCTTCCTCAGTGAACATCCTACTATATTGGCAGTGTCTTGATTAAACTGACCTCTGACCAATGATTTCAGTTATTTTGCTCCTCGCGTGCCAAGACTTCCTGAATATTACTGAACACTACAATAAAAAAAAAACACACACAAAAATTAACAACAAATAAATAGATCTGATATCAAAGCTTTTATATAATGTCATTAAAATGACACAAGTCACGAACAGAACTTTACAAAGAATATAAATAACAAAAAAGGCAAAATGTTACAACCACTGGATCGTGGCAAAGTTGCCATATATAGGTAACTGCAGGCATTTGCAGCCATCATGCACAAATAAGTCACAAGTAGCAAACAGTTTAATTAACACAGTAAAATGTTAATCAAAATTCTCTGGCAGTGGACAGCCTTCTAAGGGCAGCCAATAAGCCGCAGATAGCTGGCTAGGTTCAATCACTGTCATATAATTGCTAATTCACAAGGTCATAAATTACTTTCTCGTGTCAGGTCTGCCTTCTGAATAACACTCGTCCTTCGGACTCGTATTAATTCAGAGCAGACTTGAAACTCATGATGTTCATAGCTGTGAACTACACTATCATGGGGTTTTATGATATAAATCCATAATCACACTCCACAAGTCCCTCTGGAATCTTTTTTTTTTCGATGTCACACGAAGTGTCACAGGGATTCCAGAAATTGGATTGTCTAAAAATGTTAATTGTCTGGTTATATACGTATTCATTAACACTGATTATTTTCCAAAAGTGTTTACTAATCGGCTACATAACTTTTCAAAAATATTGGTTTTTGTTTTGGTCTTAATGTCCAAAAACATCTTGTGTTATTAATCATCTAAACTAGTTATGTCACTTTGTTTCGTTTCTCCTATTGTCACATAATAAATTGCAGTTGGGAGCAATAACCAAAATTATAAACAATGACCTTGTTATCCAATAATTTTAAAATCCCCACACTTTAAAGAAAACTTGTTTGTTTCAAGTTCATTCTGTCATAACTCATATCTTACTTATTTGCCTGCTGAATACTGTTTGCTCAATTGCATGGCCAATTCCTGGAAACTGCAGTGCAACATAAAGCAATCTCATGGAGACTGGTCGATAATGGTCACAGGCCAGGCCTAATGCATGATATTGTCACTATAATAAAGCTATATATTTGCAAGGTAAATCTGATGTGCACAGTTGGTTGCATATATATAATATATACTATTTTGAGGCTCTCATAATAACTCAGTCATAATGTAAACTATTTTGTACTTACTATCCCTGTATCTGTTTATATCATAAATCCAAATTTATATAAAACAATATTTATAGCAATGTTTAATAGTACACTAATCATGTGGTGTTAAACTGGCCCAGTTGATATTAATAAAATGATTCTTTACAGTTATTAGACCAACAAAAATTGTATGATAACACCTTGGCGACCTTTTGTTCTATAAATACTGAGTGCACTCAAATCACCGACCACCGGTCCGCCGGTTTATGACGGGTGGTCCTCGTTTGTGCTGGATGTTATGCGCGCACATCAATCCGGGGTATCCTGTGTAGTACGGCCGATTTTACTCGGTGTATGGCGGTCTACCAATTCAACACGAAGCAAAGTAAACTTCCGGGTTTTGGCACACACGAAGATGCGCCGGTTTGCCTGTTGTTGCTTGTTGTTCCAATGTTGGGAGCAGTGAAAAAGACAAAATAACACAAACACATGCTTTAGGACCATCCGAAATTGTGTTTTAATTGTTTATTAGTATTTGTTACGACGGCTGTCATGTTTAAACAAACAACTCAGTCTGGTACAATGACCGGGCTATCAACTGTCCTCGATTGACCGGTCAATCGACCACGCGGTCGGTCAACAACGGTCGGCGTAACCGGGCGAGACAAACAAGCGCACCCATTAGTGGCCAATGCATAATGCTATTAGATGGTAATGAGGCGTACACATGTAGTAATCAACAAATAATTATATAACTCCCAAGGCACTTCAGTTCAGGAAGTGCATCATTACAATAACGGTGCATTCAGTTGCATAAAGAAAAAATGCTGCAAAATGGGTTGAACAAATGAGCTATCAGTCAAAGACAGACTTGTAAGCCACATGAATTCGCCAAGCTTCAGGGAATTAATCATGGTAGGGGTCGAAATTGTTTTCCCTGGAAAAGTATAGTATAGCAGGTGCCATAATAAGACATTACAAGCACGTGCCACAATAAGACATTACAAGTGTATGCAACGCAAATTTAGATATTGCAGAAGCAGTGCAATTTTGCAAATAACTGGGGCAGTAGCCTGCAGGGGAGGCAGCTGCCCCCCCTCTTAGAATTTGACAAAGTAAGGTGTTTAACATGTAACAATTTCAAATTTTTAGGGTTCTTCCGGAGCGAGTATGCTTTGGTACCGGACTTCGACCCCCCCTTCTAGGATTCCGCTCACCCTGATAACATACAGATATGGCGCACATGCAATGGTTGACCTTATGCATCTCACTTATTTTTCCCTTCAGCGAATGAAGTTCGAAGAAGGTATTGTTATCACTTTGGTCAAAAGTTGTCCGTCCGCTAGGCGGGCGTCTGGGCGGCGGGCGGATAGATAGTTTCCGGGCCAGGACTCCGCCCCCAAGATGGCGGCCATTTTGACAGCCATCTTTCTTCTTTTCTTGAACTGCCCATTGTGCTCTCAATATTCCTCTTAGGGTAATGAAATTTGGTACAGGTATTGGCCTGTGGGCATGAATCGAGGACATGTTTAGAATGCCTGACATCAATGCCTGACATCCTTGAACTGCCCATTTTGACCTTACTATATCCCTTAGTTATGACATTAGGTACAGGTATTGGCCTGTGGGCGTGGATCAGGAAAATGTCAATAAATCAAAGATTGTGGTCGTCTGGGCAGCCATCTTTGAACTGCCCATTGTAACCTTTAATTATCGCCAGGGGCGGACTGGCCCTATGGGCCAGAGGGCATTGCCCTGGGGCCTACCACTTCAGGGGGCCCATCAGGAACCAAAAAAAAAAAACAATTATCAAAAATGACACATAAAACATCAAAATCAATTTCCGGACCGGAAACGAATATCAAACAATTATCGCTTTGGCCAAAATTTGATAAGTATTACCAAAAAATAAGTAATGGGCCCCTCCTCCAGTTTCGGATTTCATAATTTATCCTGTAATTCTTTAAATTGTGATGTCGATAAGCATGGGGCCCCCTCCCAATGTTTTACGCTGAATTTTTTGCTTAATTTTAGAGTAAAGACCCAATTTGTAATTTCAAATGAATATTATGCAGACCTGCATAGATTATGTACATTCTGCAGTTGCTGTGGTTTTTGATGGAAGAAGTCAATACCCAAACTCGTAGATGCCGCTATTGCAATAACAGGGGCGGGCCAATGATTTCGCCCAGGGGCCCGCCATGTGGCCGGTCCGCCCCTGATTATCGCTTAGGGTTATGAAATTAGGTATTGGCCTGTGGGTTATAACCTGGCAGGCTGGCACACACATTGATAGAATTCACATTAACAGACGAGCGTTGAAACCACTTGCGGTTCTGTTTAAGCTAGTATTGACCTACCTGCAGAACTTTACGGACAGTGCCATGCAATCTGGGCTCCACGGTCATTCATGACCTTAGTTTGCTAGTGCTGACTTCTGCAATCTGATTGGTCCAGAGAACAATGTAATCAACATCTGCTCATTCACAATAGCTTTGTGAAGCCAGCTAATACATGCTTGTCCACTGATATGTGGACAGAAACGAGTCTGGTGCCATGTCATGGTGATGCATTTGCTAAAGATGGTAATCCCGTCACTTGCACGGGTGACTTTTCTTGATAGCAATGCTCTATGAGCCTTACATATTATATACATGTAGATGCTTAGCCTACTTATTATAAGATTTTTAAAAGATACTGCAACTTGTGAATATTGTGGAGGTGATGGGCAAGCCAATGACAAGTGATGTACATTTTATATTAGCAAAAGCAATGCATTACTTGGCTAACAGCAGGTCCATTACTTGTATTTGGGCCGTTTTAGATAAAGTGGAGCCAACAATCTTGAAAGATGTTGAATAAAAGTCGAGTTTAGCACCGAGGGCCAAATATTGGTATACAGGGATGGATAAGTACCATAATAATCACTGGGGCGCATCATTAGGGGTTGTCAATTTGTCTATGGAATGTTTTTGTGAATACAACAACTTCAGCTGTTGACTGAAAGTGAAGGTGATGACAATGGCCCTTAGTATAAATACCAAGGACCCAAAAAGGGCACTTTGTGACTCATGTCATCATAGCAGATGATATGTCATCAATAAAAGACACATCATCATAATTTAAACATGGGAACCACTGAGGTTGTTTGATTAGTCATGATCGAGAGAAGGCCATTTGATTTCTGGTACAGTGTAGGTCCAGCTGACTTTAGTGTTGAGAATAGGCTACATGATTCTTTCGTTGTCAGTCACCAACAAGCAGTAGGCCTATTAGTTAAGTCATGACAGTGTATCTGGTAACTATCATGTTAAGTATCCTTACAGGTATTTTCATTAGTACGCGATTCTTAGGTTCTAGACCCACCTGATACATGTCATTTTTAGTTAGGGGAGACCGGGGTAAGTTTTGCCGCGGGGTAAGTTGTGCCGCCCACTGTTGGGGTTAAATGAAGAACTGGGCAAAGAAGGCAATGCCACCCATATATACCCACTTTATGAACATCATCAGGCACCAAGAAAAAAACTACCAAATATAATGGTATGGAAAGCTACACTAATAAATTCAATTTTGTTACTGAAAACTTGAAGTGCCGAGAACTGACTTTCTGGTTTCTCAGTCATTTGGTATTTGTAATAAGATGATGTCCCTCTGGTGGGATTGAGTTAAGAGGTATATCTAGACATTTCTGTTGTTAGATTTCATTTTGCATTGTTTGTTTATTTTTGACAACCAGTTTCATCCAGAAAATCAATTTGGGGTAAGTTGTGCCGTTTTGATTGGGGTGAGTTGTGCCAATGGTATGACATAGGAATTAATATTTTATTCATTTTTTTTTGTCTTAATTTTACGCAAGGCCTAAAAATGTTGTGAAATAACTTACACTGAAAGGAACACATGTTAAAAGAGTTATAACACCCTCTAAACAATAAATAATTCTGGTTTTTCAGCATTTTTAATTTGTGTATAAAATGGCTCATTAATGTCTGATTAGTTTCATGTAACATGTCATTCATACATTAAAAACATATTACAAATGATCTATCTGAAGAAACGGGTGAAATACAAGTTTTTTTGTGGAATAAATCAGGCGGCACAACTTACCCCATCACGCGGCACAACTTACCCGGCACCGGGGCAAGTTGTTCCACTTGACCTACTTTTTTCAAATGCCTGCCATGACCTTTCCAATGGACGGACTGCCCTGAAACTTTGGTTGATTCTAGCCAACGTATTATATTTTGATGTCTGATTTTCAGATTGCATGATCAAGCTTTGGTTTTTCGGAAAATCAGCCTGACGAAAAAAATGGCACAACTTACCCCGGTCTCCCCTAATCTGATTGGTTTAGAAACAACAGAACGTCACACATTTGATGTATCAAATGTAGTAAGTGCTGCTTTAACTCTGATTCCTGACAGCCAAGTGTAAATGACAAGAATCGCAAGGTAATGAAATCACCTGTAAATCAAATAACTGTTGAAAGTATTGGTAGGGGAGAGTCTCCACGATCGGACCGGTGCCTTGATCGCAACATTTAAATGATTACATAACTATATGAACCCTATGAGAACCAGACCTATCTTAGCTGGTTGCTTTTTGGTAATTTTGAAAGGGTCATGCATAATTGACCTGAAAATACATCCACGTTTGAAGTCCAAATAACAAGTTTAAAATGACAGTCTCCGATCTAATACGGGGGTGCAAATTTTAGACGGTCAGAACTGATATTCTAGTGGAAAATTTTTCAAAATCTGTTCCTGTGACTAGAGCCCGGAGCCAAGTCAGTCATGTCTTGGTGACTAACTTGAACCAAACCTGACTAACTTATTCAACTTAGCCAAGTTTTGTGACTTCAACTTAGCTGACCATTTTCGACTAACTTATGTGACTTAGCTGATCATTTTCAACTAAAATGTATCCATCAAATAATGAAATAAATAATGAAATAATGAAATGTTGCCTTGGTGAGGATAATAGTAGCACATAGTTGGAACTGGCACCAGTATGATGAGAAGTCACCAAATAAATCACTCATAACTGAGGTCACAAGTTACCCAATCAAAAACTTACAGTTTATTTCAATGTAACGGATAGGTACCAGTGTGATTTATAATTATCCCATCAATTTGGCCCTACATGTAAACAGTTTAAAGTCACTTTTTTTCAAGAAAGCTACTTTTTTCATGAATTATAAGCCAACAGCACTGCATCATGTGTATGACAACGCTGTTGTGTTTACTTAAAGACATAATTGCAATTCTGGACCAGTTGACACTTCAATGCCAATTAATCAGACATTGACACTACAATGGCTATCAGACACTTTCTGTTCAATGCCAATCAGAAATTGATTCAGTTAAAGGAAGTACTAACACCAATTAGGTCCTCTAGACCTCTGTTGAATGCATGGGGACTGTACAGCTTTGATTGACAATTATCATGGTATTTCGGCGGCGGCGATTGCCTGGTTTTTCGGCGGCTAAGTTGACAAGATGCAGCTAACTTTGACTAAATGGTTTTGTGGCTGGCGACGGCTAAATTTCACGGCGGTTCCGGGCTCTACCTGTGACCCTCAACTGATTGTCTCCAAAAACGAATAAGAAAAATTTACATATCTATAGAATATTAAAGCACTGATTAACATTTTGCAA
Source organism: Platynereis dumerilii (assembly GCA_026936325.1). Lineage (NCBI taxonomy): Eukaryota > Metazoa > Annelida > Polychaeta > Phyllodocida > Nereididae > Platynereis > Platynereis dumerilii. The sequence goes on along the minus strand of JAPTHN010000001.1, from coordinate 107,844,709 downwards.
AAGACAGTTATTTCCTCGATTGGAACACTTGTGTGTCCTCAATCGGACAACCTAATGTGGGCATTAATATTGAAAATACAACGTTTATATATGGCAATTGGAGCTTTATAACAAGTACTAATCCATAAAAATGTGAAATTCTCGTCCAGGGTTAAGTGGAAACCCTTATACAAAATTCTCTCCCACGCTAGTATGCCCCCCTACTGGCTGTTTGTGGAATAATATTGATGCATTTAAAAAACTCCAAACCAGCTTAATCACTTACTTTTACGGTGTCAAAAATTAATAACGACTCATGGGGACTGCTGTTTTAGAGTAATCTGGGATGATATCAAGAGTTTGAATAGCACCAAACCTGATTTTTGTAGTGGACCAATTGAGGCAACTTGGTGGTCCGATGGCGGATACTAAATCAGTGATCTGAGAATTTTAAGACTTTTTGACAATGGCATAGTGTCCATAAAAATCAAGTTTACCTTCAATAATGTAACTCAGTGTATTTCAACTCAACCTCCGCCTTTGTGGCTAGTTCTTAACATCATACCACTGTTACCATTTGAACCCCGAGCCTCTGAAGTTAGGTGTTCGCGGGGACTGTCCCCTGTTTATAATCATGACACACCATGACTCCATCAGCATTTTTCAGGATGCAACCTCTCCTCTGATTCCATAAAACCGGTTGACCAGGTTCAGCTGTAAGTGCAAACCATAGCAGTGGTTTGATCAGGCCTAATCCTTCAGAAGCACAGTACATCGATGGTTCAGTTAGGCCACATTGATTAGTGGCCTGTGGAAGGCTCTAATGTCATTGTGACATTTTTAAAAGTCACAAAATCCAATAATGGAGTACTTGTCTTGTTAACTGGTAAACAAACCTATAAATATGAGCATTGACCTTCAGAATGTTGTCTGTGTGAATGTACATGATCATGAAAACGATGCAATAGTTTGGTCCTCAGACAGTAAAGCTCCTACTTAATTGGCAGTGTCTTGATTAAACTGACCACTAACCAATGATTTCAGTTATTTTGTTCCTCGCGTGCCATGACTTCCTGAACACTGTAATAAAAAAACAACGACTAAATAGATTTGAGATCAAAGCTTTTATTTATGCCATTAAAGTGACACAAGTCACGAATAGAACATTACAAGGAATAACAAAAAAGGCAAAATGTTACAACCACTGGATCGTGGCAGAGTTGCCATATATAGGTAACTGCAGGCAATTGCAGCCGTCAAGCACAAATAAGTCACAAGTAGCAAACAGTTTAATTAACATAATAAAATGTTGTTGATCAAAATTATCTGGCAGTGGACAGCTTTCTATGGACAGCCAATAAGCCGCAAATAGCTAGCTAGGTTCAATCACTGTTATATAATTGCTAATTCATAAGGTTATAAGTTACTTTCTCAATAAATTCACACTTTTAAATAGACGGTGTAGACAAAACGCATCCGGTGTGCACATTGTTCATGTCAAGATTTTATCACAGTAATAGATGCTGCGGTGACTTATGTTGATGTTTTTCAAGCAGTGTGTGTCAATGTCCGTTCTACAGGTCATTCATGCAGAGCTTGACATGATAGCCTAATGTTGATACCAGAGCATAATGTGATTTTCTAAATGAGTATAACAATAGTCGGAAAGTTGATATACATATATATTAACAATATTAACAATTCACAATAAAAGTATGATAAATGGAAGGAATTATTTTAGATCTATAACTTGCCATTTATAGATCTATGAATAAGAGGTACGATATTTTAAATGCTTAGTGCTGCACATCCTCCCATTGCAGGGTTCATTTTCATTCACCCTGCCAACTAGTACTATAAAATTCTTAAGTTTTCAAATCCTTTAACAGCTTTTCCGGCGTGATTTAAATAATTGTTTATGGTTTTCTACAAAGAAACTCATTCAAACAATTAACAGGCAACAATGACACACTGAACCATCCATTCAATTGCTTTTATGCTGCAGTCTCACGGCACGTTACGGAGAACTTTTTTACCGCTGAGGGATAGCTTGAGATGAATTTTAGTAAAAAAATGACTATCCCGGCGACATACAATGTTTATAAAACGATTATATAATTAATTAAAAGCATATCACAGCGGGATAAGATCATAAATCGGCGGGATAAGATCATATCCCTGTGGGAAAGATCTAAATGCCTGAGGGGGCAAGATCTAAATGCCTGTGGGATGTCAAAAATCGTCGGCGGGATGTCAAAAGACCGTCGGCGGGATGTCAAAAAACTGCCGGCGAGGCTGCAAATGTCCTGCAGGGGAAGTAAAAATATCCCGCAGGGGCAGGAGAGGTGCCCGCAGGGGCAGGAGAGGTCCCCTCAGGGGCAGGGGATGTCCTAATATCCTGCTGGAGATGTTTTTGAGACGTTCTCACTGAAAAAATCCCCGCCGGACATCCAAAAATGAAGAAAATTTTGGCCTCTGTTCCGCCGTCATGGAAAAAAAGTTGGAACGTGTTGAATCTTTTTAGACATCCACGGCCCAGTTTTTCCATTTCTAGGAACCCCCGAGGGAAACAAAAACTACCCCTGAGGGATGTGAAAAGTCGACGGCGGATCATCAAAATTCACAAAATTACCAGGAAATACCATCACGCCGAAGCCTAAAGTGCTCCGTAACGTGCCGGAGAATGGGGCATTAGAGATCTCAAACAGTTAATTATGTCTTTCACGCCGGAGGAGAGTTAAATTTTATGTAACTTCTTCACAAATATTATCATGTGGTCAGGGTAGGCTCAACAAGCTTACACTGAGAAGTGATGATGGTGCAGCAGGCCTGTGAAAGAAGCATGGTACAAGACTGAAATGCGTAAATAGGCCTACACTGTGTACACTGTATGTATATGTGAGTGACATGTGTGCCATTTATAATTTGACAACTAAAACAGGGATTCCAGAAATGGGATTGTCCAAAAATATTAATTGACTGGCTATATAAGTATTAATTAACACTGATTATTTTCCAAAAGTGTTTACTAATCGGTTACGTAACAAAAACATTGTTTTTCGTTTTGGTCTTAATGCATGTCCAAAAACATCTTGTGTGATGAGGCCTAGTTATCTAAACTTGTTATGTCACTTTGTTTCGTTTCTCCTATTGTCAAATAATAACTTGCAGTTGGGAGCTATAACCAAAATTATAAACAATTACCTTTTCCAATAATTTAAAAATTTCCACACTTTAAAGAAAACTATTTTTGAAAGTTCATTCTGTCATATCTTGCTTATTTGCATGCTGAAAATTGCTTGGTCATTTGCATGGCCAATTCCTGGAGACTGCAGTGCACCATAAAGTTATCTCATGGAGTCTGATCCATAATGGTCACAGGCCAGGCCTAATGCATGACAGGGCTTTGGAGTCGGACTCGGAGTCGGGAGTCGGGAGTCGGCTCCTTAAAAATAATTGATATAATTTACAAAAACCGAGTTACAACAATGTGAAATGTACCTTGAATTTTAATAAAAAATTTCCTGAACAGATATGCAAGTACAAAAGCCAGTGGAAAATTTCTAGAAGTACTTCTTGCCCAATCTTAATCATGTAATATTTGTGTGACATAATGCCGATTAGCAGAGTTGGGAGTCGGAGTCGGAATTTGGGAGACCTAAGGAGTCGGAGTCGGATTTCAAAAGCCAAAGGAGTCGGGTGTTGGAGTCGGTTAATTTTCTACCTGACTCCAAAGCCCTGCATGATACTGTCATAATAATAAGGCTATATATTTTCAAGGTAAATCTGATGTGCACAGTTGGATGCATATATATATATCTATATAAAATTTTGAGGGTCTCTTCCTTAATCTTTATCATGGCCATCATCAACTTTCCAATGATATTCCGCTCATCCATGTGTGCACTGAATAAAAGAACCTGATGTTATGGTTATTAGCATTTTATTTATTAGCCAACAGGAAATCAGTCTGCGTAATCATTAGCATAAAACAAAGTAAATTGGCTCGATTGGTTATGAAACAGTAAGTGGCTTCCAAAACATTGTGAGACAAACAATTTTTCCATTTATCTTACTCAAAGCCAGTTTTGGAATATACCTAATAAAGCAACTGCCCTCAACTTTCAACCATTAAACTTGTTCACACTGACTTTGTGTATTTAATTAATTCCAAATATGGCATCAACATATTTTTGGATTAAAAAAAAAGTGTTTATTGATTGAGGCTTTTACTCAAAACTGCTAACATTCCTAATGGATAAAGGATATTTTATTTGGAATAGAATGAGATGCATTTCACTGTTGATAGGCTCTTTGATTGACAATTTATTAGCAATTTTCTTTCAAAATATAATCTATTGTACACTCCTGGGCAAAAAAAATGGACCACCGTGGAATTTTACTTCATTTCGTTAGGCTTTGATTTTTACAGGTCATACACATCGAAAAAGTTTAATTTCCTGTCAGTTAATAAAAGAGGCATTGTCTTAGTATTAAATTGCTTTTCCGCTTGATTTTTTTAAGCAGAACAGTTTTTTAGCTGCACTTCTTGACGAATTTGTGCACTGCAAAATGTGTATATTTTCCCATTGCTGTTTCAATGATATTCAAAGCACATTTCTGTAACCTAATTTGTGTCATCTTCGATCAACATCAATATGACTCAAAAAGTTCACAATTTGAATGATTTCTATATTTTGTCCCAGCCAGAAGATAGCTGATGTATTGTTGCACAGCAAATACTGAGGGTCGCCTTCGCTGCATGGGCATTAGCTTGTCATCCTGGAACATCATATTTCGTACGTTTTCTACTAGAAAAGATTCCAAATGGTTGGCAGAAGGCCCTGATCCATTCTTTTTACATACTGAGAAGCTTAGACGATTTTTGATACCTCAGAAGAGTGCTTGAACAGGCTTGCCACACCATTATTCCACCACCACCATTTTTTGAAAAATTACAGATTTCAACTAATTTCAGAACTTTTGGGCTCGTATAAATTTTACTCTAAGAATTCACAAACCTAGTAAAACTGAAGAGCTTTGGAAGGCAGTGGAACGGAATGGGAAAATATGCGCATTTTGCAGTGCACAAAGTCGTCAAGAAGTGCAGTAAAATAACTTTTCTGCTTGAAAAGTCAAGAGAAAAAGCAATTTAATACAAAGACAATGCTTCTGTTGACTATCTGACAGGAAATGAAGCTTTTTCGATGTACATATCCTGTAAAAATCAAAGCCTAACAAAATGTAGTCAAATTCTAGAGTGGTCCATTTTTTTTGCCCAGGAGTGTATACCAAAACCCGTTTATTTCCTTTCAATAACCATCTTAAAGCTCTGAATTTTCTCTTTCCAATGGAATGCATCTTATGAGCGGCCAGGGGCAGCCAGTTAAAATATTTGCATTTTAAGACATGTACCTTTTGGTTCCAAATTAACAAAAAAAAATAACAACCCGATCATTTCACTTTCGTTACCCTACTAAATAAACTCACCAATTCAATGTTTAATGTCATTAACTGCAAAAACTTTCTATATTTCATTCATAATTTTATTATTTCTGGAAAAAACTCTTCATTTGACTGGTCTGCCAGGGTAATTAAGCAGTGAAAGTTCAATGGAAATAGTGTGATATTGCAGGGTAATTAGAATACCAGAGCTACGCACATTTTATACCTTTGAAGTACCAAATTGTGTTGCCTGCTCTTATGCAACCTCCCTGCTCACATAATGTATAGGCCTACTATTTTGTACTTTTAATCTCTGTATCAGTTTATTTTATAAATCCAAATCTATATAAAAATATAAAAAATAGCAATATTTAAAAGTTGGCTAACCAGTAACCATGCAGTGTTAAACTGGCCTAGTATTAATAGCACTAGCATAATACCCGTTCTACGAACGGGAGTTTTGAGAGCCAAGGCATAAGTTATGGCTTGATAGCATAAGTTGACACCCCTACCCCATAACTGAAGTGTGGCTAGGACTATGGGGCATTATGTTGTTCATGTGAAAATGTGAGTATGCAAGTGTATTAGAAGAAGTGAAACATATTGGAAGGTGACACTTGAAAGGTGGATTTGTGTTTGAATCATAAATTTGAGACAATAAATGTCCAAATTGTAATTGTAACATTTGATCTTGACACTGTGTGGTTCAGACATAATCCAATATTGGCAAACATTTACACCCATTGGCAAACATTTACACCCATTGGCAAACATTCACACCCATCGGCAAACATTCACACCCATTGGCAAACATTTACACCCATCGGCAAACATTTACACCCATCGGCAAACATTTACACCCATTGGCAAACTTACACCCATCGGCAAACTTTTACACCAATCGGCAAACTTTTACACCAATGGGCAAACATTTACACCCATCGGCAAACATTTACACCCATGGGCAAACATTTACACCCATTGGCAAACATTTACACCCATCAGCAAACATTTACACCCATTGGCAAACATTTACACCAATCGGCAAACATTTACACCCATCGGCAAATATTCACACCCATCGGCAAATTTACACCCATTGGCAAACATTTACACCCATCGGCAAACATTTACACCCATTGGCAAACAATCACACCCATCGGCAAACATTCACACCCATTGGCAAACATTTACACCCATCGGCAAACATTTACACCCATGGGCAAATATTTACACCCATCGGCAAACGTTTACACCCATCGGCAAACATTTACAGCCATTTGCGAACATTTACACCCATCGGCAAACATTTACACCCATTGGCAAACATTTACACCCATCGGCAGACATTTACACCCATCGGCAAACATTTACACCCATTGGCAAACATTTACACCCATTGGCAAACATTCACACCCATCGGCAAACATTCACACCCATTGGCAAACATTTACACCCATCGGCAAACATTTACACCCATCGGCAAACATTTACACCCATTGGCAAACTTACACCCATCGGCAAACTTTTACACCCATCGGCAAACTTTTACACCAATCGGCAAACATTTACACCCATCGGCAAAGATTTACACCCATCGGCAAACATTTACACCCATCGGCAAACATTTACACCCATTGGCAAACATTTACACCCATTGGCAAACATTTACACCCATTGGCAAATATTTACACCCATTGGCAAGCAGTTACACCCATTGGCAAGCAGTTACTCCCAGCGGCAAACATTTACCCCATTGGCAAACATTTACACCAATTGGCCAACATTTACACCAATCAGTCAACATTTACACCAATCGGCCAACATTTACACCAATCGGCAAACATTTGCAGCCATCGGCAAACATTTATACCCATTGGCAAACATTTACACCCATCGGCAAACATTTACACCCATCGGCAAATATTCACACCCATCGGCAAATTTACACCCATTGGCAAACATTTACACCCATCGGCAAACATTTACACCCATCGGCAAACATTTACACCCATGGGCAAATATTTACACCCATCGGCAAACGTTTACACCCATCGGCAAACGTTTACAGCCATTTGCAAACATTTACACCCATCGGCAAACATTTACACCCATTGGCAAACATTTACACCCATCGGCAGACATTTACACCCATCGGCAAACATTTACACCCATTGGCAAACATTTACACCCATTGGCAAACATTCACACCCATCGGCAAACATTCACACCCATTGGCAAACATTTACACCCATCGGCAAACATTTACACCCATCGGCAAACATTTACACCCATTGGCAAACTTACACCCATTGGCAAACTTTTACACCCATCGGCAAACTTTTACACCAATCGGCAAACATTTACACCCATCGGCAAACATTTACACCCATCGGCAAACATTTACACCCATCGGCAAAGATTTACACCCATCGGCAAAGATTTACACCCATCGGCAAACATTTACACCCATTGGCAAACATTTACACCCATTGGCAAACATTTACACCCATTGGCAAGCAGTTACACCCATTGGCAAGCAGTTACTCCCAGCGGCAAACATTTACCCCATTGGCAAACATTTACACCAATTGGCCAACATTTACACCAATCAGTCAACATTTACACCAATCGGCCAACATTTACACCAATCGGCAAACATTTGCAGCCATCGGCAAACATTTATACCCATCGGCAAACATTTACACCCACCGGCAAACGTTTACACCCATCGGCAAACATTTACACCCATTGGCAAACTTTTACACCCATCGGCAAACATTTACACCCATCGGCAAACATTTACACCCATTGGCAAGCAGTTACTCCCAGCGGCAAACATTTACTCCCATTGGCAAACATTTACACCTTTCAGCAAACATTTACATCCATTTGCAAACATTTACACCCATTGGCAAACATTTACACCCATTGGCAAACATTTACACCCATTGGCAAACATTTACACCCATTGGCAAACATTCACACTCATTGGCAAACATTCACAGGTCCCCCTCCCTCTTGGGAGTCCAGGGAGAACCAACAACCAACCAACAATGAAGGAATGTGAAATGTTTGGATGGTTGCTAGGGACTTCATTGTGAGCTGTTGGTGGTTTGAGCATTTAAATTGAAAAATCAGACCCCTTGGAACCAATTAGGGGAATAGTTTGTGAGAATGGCAGGCAAAGCAGGGTTTCTAAACTGAAGATGGGGACATAGAATGGCAACATAGCTGCTTGACTTTTTTGGCCCTGTTGCCATCCAAGGTCAATTATATATAGATTATTCCTTTCCAGTTACTAGGCCAACTATAATTATATGATAACACCTTGACAACCTTTTGTTCTATAAATAATAGTGGCCAATGCATAATGCTATTAGGTGGTAATGAGGCTTACACATGTAGTAATTAACAAATAATTATATAACTCCCAAGGCACTTCAGTGCAGAAAGGGCATCATTATAATAACAGTGCAAACAGTTGCACTATAAAGACCAAATGCTGCACAATGGGTTAACCACAGAGCTATTAGTCAAAGACAGATTTGTAAGCCACATGAATGCACCACACTTCAGAGAATTAATCATGGTAGGGGTCCAAATTATTTTCTCTGGGAAAGTATAGCATGTGCCATTGTAAAACTGTACAAGCACGTGTCATAATAAGACATTACAAGCGTATGCAACAAAAATTTAGAGATTGCAGAAGCATTGCAAATTTGCAAATAATATACAGAAATGGTGCAAATGAAAAGTTGACCTTATGCATCTCACTTATTCTTGATTATGTTATGACATGCAAATAATTTTCCATATTCCAGTGTTAGCATATTTTGAAGAAATACATTTCTGGTGGGAGCCTGCTCCAAAATCACATGACAAATTCCTCTTAACATTTATCAATAGTGTTTATCACAAACTGATGTACATTGTTAAACGTACATTGTTTCTTTGTGTGTGTGATTTCAGCAGTTAGACATAACCTGATATAGAAAAGTGTCTTCTTCATCTATTAGATCAAACGACACCCAACGATAACTGTGAATTTGGATAATACACTTGTATTGTTTTATATGGTAAATATGAATTCATAAGCACGTACATGAATACCATAAATCTCCATAATACCATATAAAACAATACAAGCGTATGCAGCTCGAATACATGTATGGCGATTTCAGAAGCATAGCCATTTTGCAAATAACATACAGATTATGGTGCACTTGCAATGGTTGACCTTATACATCTCACCTATTTTAATTTTCCTCATTCTAGTATTCATACACGTTGAAGAAATACATTTCTGGTGGGAGACTGTTCCAATTATAGAGTTTCCAATGAGAGCGAGAGTTCTCGAGAAGTCTCGAGATCAGCAATGACTCAGCATTTTCTCGTCTCGCCGAGCGAGTCTCGAGAATTGAAATGTTGATCATTGTTTAACATGGTGTTCATGTGTTTAATATTTATAACAGTTACAAACTATTGGGATGTTGTTTTGTTTTGCTTGATATTATTGTCATTGTGTAATTGCTCCATTGTTCAATTTAAATATCTGTTGATGATAATCCCCATTGTATACCTGATAAATGCTGAAGTTGAACTTGTACAAATGTTTTAAAATTGTATAATATCTGGATGTTTAGCTGTGATTTATGGGAAACAAAACACACAGATTAACATTAAAACTATAAAGGATATCATAAAAGCCAAAAAATGTGATCCATTGCAAGATCAAATCTCTCTTGTTTTATCATTGTGCCAATGGCAGGACAGTGTCCTAGATTTCTCGAGAAATTCTCGATTCTCGTGCACTAGACCATGTCATTCTCGAGAGGTGTCGATCGAGACTCATTGGAAACACTAGTTCCAAAATTACATGACAAATTCCATGATAAAGATCCATTAAAATGCAGCAATTCTGACAAATCATTTTTAAAAATCATACTTTTCTCTTAAATTCTGTAACACACGTGAAGTGTGAGAAATGTTGTTCTATTCTTGATTTGGGCTACACATGGTACTAAGTATAGTTTATCACATTGTAATGTTATACTCATTTGATTTCCTGAAAATAAATAAATAAAGTTTACAAAAATGTTATTTTTCGTTGTCCTGTTATAGGCCTATGCATAAAAACTAACTTAAATTCAGACGAAATGTAACAAAAAAATTAAAAGATTATTTGATACATGGCTCTTGGAGCATGATAATATGCCATGTTTGTGCAGTTATCTCAGCCTTACCATGTGCAAATTGTGTGCAATGTCAGCTTTTATGGTAATATCAGTTTTTGTGACTACCCCTAATGCAATTTTAGTCACTGATGTGCCATAAAAACTGATATTGAACGAGGTACTGTGCAATAACTTATATCATACTGTTTCTAAAGGCAAATGCAAAGAAAATTGCTGGACTTGTTGTTGTTTTGTCTTTCTTTTTACTAAAGCAATGAAACAATTTTTTTTACCTTGTGCTGCAGAAGACATTCCTCTCAGGTCCGTCCAATCTTTTACATGTTAAATTTTCAGTGCAATATCGTCCGAGCAATATCGTTGGATACGCCACTGCTCTCAGCCAATCAGCAGCGAATATTTCAGCTTGCCGTATGATATATATATATATATAGTACAGTTGTCTAACGGGTAAATGTGGGACATGAAGATATGTAAACCCGAGAATGTTGATGAACAACGAGGCCGGAATGCCAAGTTGTACATGACATTTGAGGGTCTACATATCTCATGTCCCACAATTTACCCATTAGACAATTGAAACCCTCTATTATCACAAGAAAGCTATGAAAATTATGAGTAAAATTGTTTAAAAAAATTAATCAGGAACATGTATTATTTCAGAGACTTTAATTTTCCAAAAAATCAATTTTCAATGAATGAATGGTTACAGTGGTTGCGTCAGAGACCACCATTTGCACCCCACCCCTTTTCTTTAGAGAAACAATATTTTTACCACAAAAAAGAAACAACTGTTACTGATGATTCTGAAAGAGAGGTTGAGAGACGTCAACATGGTGACACCATCTCATGCTGCAGCGCTCCAGTGTCAATGAATAAAGCACCAAACCATTGGACATGACTATATGTACAACGGTATACACAATGCTAATTTTCACTGTTGAGTGGTACAAATGTATTTATATATATTTCATTTCAAGCATTTTAGTCACAATATTACAGGACAATATCAACATATTAAATTATAGTGTGATTCACCCAAACTTTCTCATCTTCACAGCGAGGATGACTTATAGTATTACATAGTATAGGCGTATAGATATAATATTATACTATCATGCCAAGGGGCACTTGTCTCATGTTTAAACACAAGAAACTATAACTTTGAGGTCACTCTAACAACTTCACAACAATAGAAATAAAAGTGTACTTATAAAAATGTTTATATCACAACACATACAGTGTCCAGCACCCACCTCTACTTTTTAAACAATAAAATAATTAGCAATATAACACCATATAAATAAAGTTATAACACAATATAATGTATGAATGTAGGGCACATAATAAAGTATAATTTTAACCAATTCAAGTTCAGTTAGTTCACACAACATAAGTTCAATTCAAATTCACACTCAGGCACTTCAGTCAGGGGTGTCGATTAACGGTCGCCCGATCGCCCGAGGCGAGTGGATTTTGGTCAGGACGAGTTGTTTTAATCCCCCTACTCGTCCGATGGGCGAGTGAAGATCAAAGAGATCAGAAGATAAGACTCTGAGCTGTGTGTGCAGCCAACCGTGACCTGTGGATTCCCCTGATTGCTTGCCAATTAGGGACCTATAACTAGATTTTTTTTTAGTTACATACTTCTTATTTGTCATCTTCTTGCTGTGGAAACATTACCATTGTTCCTAATTTTCAAAATTAAGTTGATTTGATACCAAACACTAATATCAGGGCCAGCTTTAATTTGCAGAAGAACTTCAGAAATTCTCTCCAATGGAATCTAGCAACCAATTATTTGGCAAACTGCCAAATATTGAATTCTCAGTGATAGGGCTACTATCATGATTGTTTTTCATGCTTGCATTATTATAACGACAACATTCTTGATTGGTATGGTTATACAGTACTATGCAAAAGTTTTGAGCCACCCCCAACGTTTTTTTAGGCTTCATAAAGCTTTTATAAGCAAATGCATTTACTGATTATACTGTGAGGGTCTTTGGACAATAGCTGAATTCATATGGGTATTCTAAGGAAGGGAAAAACAGGGAGAAGCTGGTCATACATGCTCAAAGACACACAAACTGGACAGAAAGTAAGTAGCCAAATGTCCTTCGAAGTTTGTAGTGATGGATCAAAACTGGATATCTTTAGTTCGAATCGACATAAGTATGTGGAGGCCCAGAGAGAGATACAATAGGGAATGGGAAACAATGCAGAAATGTGGGGGATCTCAAAATGTGGGGGATCTCAAGACTTTTTTAATGGCAAAAAGAAACTTAAGGCCACCAGGTCCAAACCAGAATCATCAGTCTTTTTTTCTGTGATTTTTGGAGCTCAGAATTATATACATGTAATTCATTTCAGCGAGAATTCTCTTTTACTTGCAATTTCTTGGTCATTGTGATGCACCGCGATTCAGGGCGAGTAAATTTTATTCAGGACTAGTAGATCTTGGTAGCTACTAGTCCTGTGGGCGATCACCAAAAAATGCTTAATCGACACCCCTGCGACTTCAGTAAATATTCTCTTAGTTTACACACATTCATGAGCTTTCGGAGTGAATAGCCCAGTTCCATGCACTCTTCAATCTTCATGCAAATGAATATCACAATTGTCACATCATGTATGCCATTATAGGCACTTGTCAAAGCTTAGAAGATTAGAAAAATGTTAGAGAGTAACCTACTTCTCCCCTCTGAACCTCTGAATATTACTAAGGGAGCCATAACTTACAAAAGCATAGACTCAGAAGTTATTGAAGGCATCACAGTGTGATACAGGTAAAGCATGACGTGCTCTAACATTTCTGAGTCTCTGTTTTCATCGATTTATGAGATTTGTTCAGAGCAGGAATACTTTTACGTTTAATTTAAGTGAACAACCAATTGGCAGATCTGGAACTTCACCTTGAAATGAAATTTAAATCATACAAGTATAGTGTGATCCTGAAGATGTTTACCATAGCAGGGGTTCGTTCAAATAGGAAACAGATCTATTCCTAGTATCAAAGGGTAAAGTTAATTGTGAGACAGTTCTAAACAATGGTAAGGCATTACTTTTAGGTTAATAGGCCTTCTCATCTTCATTGTGGATGCGCGGATTGAGGCTGATGTAGATCTGGTCTTTGGTTGCGGTCAGGAGTCCATGGAAGCGTTCAGGGACACCTTGACCTTCGGCAAGGCGGACGGTGTACTTCCGGATGAGGGTGGACAGCAGGACTGTCAGTTGGACGTACGTGAAGCGGAATCCGGGACACATGCGACCACCTCCAAATCCAAAGGGGACGAAAGAGTGGTGAGGTCGGGTTCGCGATTTGTTCTCATCGAAATGTGATGGGTTGAACCTGTAAATGACACAAAGTTGAATTGATTCGATTAAGAATCTTCCATAATATTCAACATTGTCATTTCTGTATAATAATGCAGTGCAACATGGTGTTAAACTATATGTCTCTAATACTCTATTTCAACTATTCATTATCACCAAAACAAAACAATAAAGATGAAATAGGCCTACTACTTACTTTAGTGGATCTGGGAAGTACTTTTCATTCATGTGAACCTGAGCAATTGCTTGCACAATTGGGGTCTGCAATGGAAAAAAAATGCTTTTAAGAAGACTTTCAAATAAGTTTGTGTATTGCTGTTCGAATGCTTGTTCATTCTAATTCCTAAAGACTCTTGAGCAGGCCTATAACATTGATAGTGCAGGAAAATGATGAACAGATTGATGCTATAGAGGTCAGTCTTCAGATTGTTGTTCTGTCTCAGAAATATGTTCTTTCATGGAGGAACTATTCCTCTGTGGTATAACAACAACAAAAAACTCCTTGATATTTTTTCTATGACCTATGTGGACTTTGTTTTTGGGTGTTAATTGCTAAATAATGTGTTAGGAATTATATCGGATAACAGCTACGCAATTGTTCCTTGATATTTTTGTGTGACCTGTGTGGACTTTGTTTTCAGGCGTTAATTGCTAAATAATGTGTGACGCAATCGTGAGATAATAGCTGGACAATTGTTCCTACCTTTGCGGGAATCACATACATCTGCGGAGGAATGACAACGTCATATTCCAGTTCGCGAATCAGGAAAGTGCCAAGGAGGGATGTCCGAAGAGCTTCGTCGATAACCTGTTTCATGTACCTGAAAGATCCAATAAACAAATAAATACTTCACAAATATACTCCCACGAGGGTTATTATGAAATTTAAATAATTATAAGGAGAACAGGAGGCACACTTACCTCAACTGGGTGTAGTTTTCAAATGTCACCGGTTGATTGCCTAATTTTTCATCCAATTCTCTCAGCAGTTTTTCTTGAACATCTTGATTGCTTGCAACGTTATACACCACCCACGTCATCACTGAAATGTACATAATGAGAAATGACATAAGTTTTTTTAAAAAAGTGTTGCACATATTTTTGTGTTCTACAAATTTATATTTATTTGACATCGGTTACGCAAAGCAGATTTGAAAAAAAGTGTATTTCCAAATCACCCACTATTTACAGTGGTAGCCATTTATTTCACTATTTGCTTTGTAAAATTTGAGAGTTTACAGACATTCAATGTCAATCAGCCAAGAAGTTTGAAGGCCATTCAAAGTCTATTAGCCAAGAAGTTTGAAGGGTATTTTCGATGTGCTGGTAAAAGAATAGGAACATCGGAGAAACCTTCATAAACTACAGAAACTTTACTAGATCTATCATGGATTAAGTCAAGAATACCTGTACGATGTTATTAATACTCTCCGTCCCACTCATGGTTATGCTACCCGAGGGATGGACCTATTTTACTTAATAAATTTTCCTCAAATGCACAGAGAACTGTACAAAAAGATTTTTTTCCCATTATCAGTTATGTTGTGGAATGGTCTTCATGCCAATGTAAAAAATTCAACAAGTCTGCTATCTTTTAAACTTAAATTAAAAAATATATTCCTACAGCCACCAGAGTTCTTCCCCCCAGGCTGTCCAGAAAAGATGAAGTTATATTAGCACAACTTCGACTCGGCTTTTCCAATTTAAATTCTCACTTGTTCAGCAACGGTTGTATTACCTCAGCACAGTGCAGTTGTCAGCAAAATTATGAAACAATTCATCATAACTTTTTGTGTGCCCAAGGTATCGAGTTATCAGAGAAATCCTTATGAATGAATTAAGAGATTTGCTTCATGAAAATGTAATTTCTACTGAACTATTGTTGAATAGTATTAATTTTTTTTCTCTACTAACACACTGAGCCTGTAATTGAGCCTTTGGTTCGTCAGTAAAGTGATTAATAAATATGTTTAAACCAAAAGCATAGGCCTACTGAAAAGTCATTATTTGAAGAAGCCATAAACTGAGAGAGATGTTCATCAGCAAACTAAAGTCTAGATTTTAGAATGAATGGCAATGTGTCCACTAGACTTAAAACATATGTAAAACACATGATATAATTCTAGTGAGTTATTTGTTGTCAATATTTAAGGTGGCCCCTTGTTAGCGGCTATTTAAGCCTTTAAGGGGTCTCCTGACTTAATGTAAAATTTCCTTTGAGTCAAATAAATATATCCTGAGTCTGAGTCTGAGTCTGAAAGTTCATATACACACATGAAACTAGCATGAAATAATTCTCACATTCTCCCGTTGACATGTATCCGCCAATAACGAAATCCACCAAGTCGCTCTCTATCAGGACATCATTGTCGCCACCATATTCGATGCAAACATCAATGAAAAGGCGCCTCCCATCGTCGTCTTTGCCATCTTTGCGCCTAGCCAACACTTCACGGAAGACGGAGTAGATCGAGTCTCGCCCTTTTTGAAACAACAAGTACATCACATTTATATTTCAACTTGTTGTCTTTTGCATATTGTATGAGCAGTCTGGATCACAGGTTACAATGACCTTTTATTGTTGGCAAGATATCTCAAGATTATTACCTGCACTTGTTGACATTTCAAGTAACCAAAACTAAAAATAAATGGCAATATATGCTATGACATATTAGTGAACAATCTTAGAATAGAACAGTAACTTAGTTATATCAGTGACTTATGAAACAATAACCCCATGTTCTATCACATTGTAATTTATTTATTATTAAGTCTTAAGATCAACTTGTCTAGAAAAAGTGCCACCCACGTTTGGTAAACTCGACGTCTCTCTGGCTGCCGGGCTCGGGCATTACTCCTCCAGCACGAAGTTCCAGTTCATGCCAGCACTGCAAGACAAATTGAGGAAATTAATATGTAACATGACGCATACTACATCTTTTTCATTTTTCATGTCAGAAATAATAATGCATTCCATTGCAGCTAAAAATACCTATTTCATTGTTGGCAAAGGTTAAATGATCATGTGAATGTCATTGCTTGTGACACGACATTGTCCGATCAGCCTTCTGTTCATCGCAACAATCAGCAATAGATTGATACTAAACAAAGACAATAAAACACATGAGCAACTGAAAAGAAAAGGGAACCAAAGGTTTTTCCTGGTGTTTTATAGGTTTGAGAACATTAATAGCACAGGATCATGTCTTACATCATGTACACTGCAAAATGTGTAGTTAAAAAAATATGGCCACACTGCTTCATTGCTCTTTGACCTTGAAAGTTAACTTAATTCCTCAGAAAGCAGAAGATAACTTAAACTTATTCTAATCATCTAAAAGTATGAGACACCTAATTCTCTGTAAAGTTGGGCTGCTGATCTTCAAAACAGATGCTTCGATTTTTGATGAACCTAAACTTCCAAACCATGAGGGTTAGAGAAGAGTAATCAACTTTGGCTGATAACAATGGAGTCGATTTTTTGAACATCTGCAGTGTTTTCAAAATGTGGATGTGTGTGACATACATGTCTCTTTTAAAGAGTACTATGATAAGGCTAAAAGTTAAAGTATCTCAGCTGCCCTTTGGGTCTCCGAGAACAGCAACAATTTTGCAGATCACCGAAAGTTCCTTCAACAATTCACAGGCATGTTGCTACACAT
This sequence comes from Platynereis dumerilii, assembly GCA_026936325.1. Classification (NCBI taxonomy): domain Eukaryota; kingdom Metazoa; phylum Annelida; class Polychaeta; order Phyllodocida; family Nereididae; genus Platynereis; species Platynereis dumerilii. Next base: position 107,827,092 of record JAPTHN010000001.1, on the reverse strand, counting down.
CCTGCAGAAGTTGTTTTTACAGTGTTGTGATTTTTCAGCAGTTGTTGCCATGGTCATTATCATGCTCTGCAGCCTGATGTCAACATTCACGAACGGATCCAAATTAATGTTATTTTTAAACACCAACTATTTTAGAGAAAGCAAACCACAAATGGTTTTTAATTACAGAGAGTGATGTGGGTGTAATTGTTATCATTGTGATTCCAACTTTTATCTGGTACTTTAAATAGGAAATTTGAAAAACAGAAATCAGAAGGTTTCTATATATAACCATAATCAGCACAGAATGGTGCACTTCACAATGTTATCGCTTCAAAAACATCATACTTTATTCATGAGTAGAAATTCTACGTTACTTACATAATCGAAAAACTGCCTCAGCTGTTCAATTAGTTTGTCGTTGTTGAAGTAACTGCCAAAGCATTCCGTGAGGATTGATTTCATGGACGCTTTGTAGGTGTAGCTGCTCAGCGGAATATTTTGCTGAGCTTTGTCATCAAGATTTGACCACTGGTCAAGAAGCTCTAAGACAGTCTGTAAAACAGAAAAGAGAAAAGCTCACTTTTGAAGCTTAATGTGACATGGTATTGCATATTACTGCATTGACAATAAATTAACACTTTATAATATGCTTTATAGCTGTTTGTAGATTACGGTCCAAACCATTCAAAATTATCTTTCAATTTGGTCATGTGGTGTCACTGGCTTAAAAATGTTTTGTTTGTGTCAGTTATGGTCAGTCAGTTGATTCAGTGCATATCATATCTGGCAGCTTAGGTGACACTAAACCAACCGATTAAGGTACTTCATCAAAGAAGATTAGGCATCCTCCCCACGCAAGCCCTGCTAAAATGGACAGGGCTTTCTGCTATTTCCAACTTCTTCTGTGATTGGCTGCTTATTTAGGTCATAAGCATTTTGCATGCAGATTTAGTCCAATTATGGACACTTAGAGGATTACTGGCAACTGAGAAAAACAGTGTAAAACAAGCAAACTTTCAAACAGTTTCATTTCAGAACTGTGAAAATACATAATTCAATGGAATTTTCAGAACTGTGATAGCACCTTTCAACAATACACAATTTCTCCATTTGTAACAGTGTGAAACAGAAGCAACAATTTCAAACTGTGATGTAGCTGAGCCAAAACTGGGTCAGTTAATTAAGTATTCATGAATTAGCAAAGGTTATGGGCCATTTTGTCATGGTATGACTTGGGATGATGAAGATTAGGAGACCAACAGAAAAACTGCCAATGACATGGCAAAGGCAGTTTTTATAGAATTTTTTTTTGTTCCAGTGGAACGCCAATCTGCAAAGAGCTCTAAAAAGTGCTTAATAATAAATGGACAACAGTCAGAAACTCCCATCACTTGAGTACAAGATAAACCTAGAAATATCCAAGACTAATAACCTAATATAAAACACAGTCGGAGATCACAATTATTTCTGACTTTATGACATATTATGTGATACAAACAACTATACATCATCCAACAGACAAAGACACACACGACGCACAGTGAGAAAACACATTGGTCATCCAATTAATTTGTTTTAAATTACGTATATATATGACGTGTATACTGTTCACAAATGTAAAGGCACTTGGGTCGGTGAGAATCAGGCATCAGCTGTAAGTAATCTTCTGTATCAAAAGATCTTAAAGAATGTCGAAATTTGATAGCCTCAAACCGATCACATAAATTAGCAAACATCGTCATAGTTCTTCTTGAAATAGCCTCCTGCAGATAAACTTAGAAAATTGACCTTGAACTTGCTCTTGTGTTGTCACTTATTTATAATGATATTTATGATGATATTTAAACTGATTTAGTGATTTGTTTCTGTCAATTATTTTGTAGCAGTGCATGTCAAAACTAACTGCATGGTGTGTCAGTAAACAAGCCACTTTTAACAGGTATGCGCTTAATAAGATGATTAGTAAAATAAACAGGAAGGTCGCTGTCAATGATGTGGCAAAGACTCCAGATTCAAGAACTAAGATCATTTATTTGCCTATCCATAAACCTGTCAAATTGTCAACATTCATGTTTAATTGGTGTGCAGCAGCATGAGGTCATTCCAAGACAACTAAGTTGCCGCCAAGCGATTGATGCCTTCAAAGAGAACCATGCAAAGCCAGTTTGCATTTGAAAATTCTTTTCAATGGACTGCCAGTCTGCAAAGAGCAGTACAGTGGTCCCTGCGTTATAAGACCGCGCCTTCTGCGGTCATGAAGCGGTCTCTCGTGGGGGTGCGGTCTCTCGTCGGGGTACAAAATGCACCTAAAATACTGTAGACTTAGTGCGGTAGGAAAGCGGTCAAATAAGTCAAGGCGGTCTTATAACAGGGGGTCTTATAACGCAGGGACCACTGTATTATCATATATATAAATGTGAATGGCCACATCATTTACCATCCTCCCACCACAGGGTTTGATATAATAGTTTGCACTAACCCTGCTGACATTCTATTCTAATCTATTCACAGTTCTTTCTCTGGTGTGATGCACACATTAACAGATTGAGATCAGTAACAGAAATAGAATACGTGAGATTGTTTCTTTGTATGTAGTGATTGTCTCTGAAAAATCACAAATAAACATATAGATAATTTATTAATTACCCCTGAGAAGTGATTATCGTTTAATTATCGCCTCACAAAAACGTGACGACTCAATTATTGCCCTTGATGTTGACAGGTACCTGTTAACTTTTTTCCTGCTGCTCTAATCAGGTACATACCTTAAAACAGTTTGTTTATTAATACTTATACTGCTGGGTGTGACATGCACTGATAATATTAATAATTGACATAATCAATAATTGACACAAACACATGATTTAATAATAACTATTCTTAAATAATAAATGATTGACATAACAAGGCCTAACTGACAGCTCACTATGAATCAGAACTATGAAACTGTATATACTTGGGATTCCAATTGTCTAACAACCATATAATGTAAAAAAAAAAGTATTTAAATGTTTGTGTAGATTTCCTACTAGACATTATAACTGCTTTTACAGCGAAACACTAATGGCTAGTTCTCACGGAGACGTAACAGAGGGTTCTTGTCGCGTCGCTTCTTGCTTTTCCAGGAAAGAGTGAGGTTTTTAAACTACATTCAACAATTCGGCGACGCTATTTTCGTCTACGGCGCTTCTTAAACTTCCTCGCCAAAAGTTCCTAGAAATCACGTGACCTTATGGTGAAGCAAGAACTTGCTTCACGAAAGATTCAACCGGTTGAATCTTTGCGAAGGAAGAAACCACGATGCAAGAGACCAGAAAGCCCCCCAAAATGATTGGGCGAAGTTAGAGACAGCTTGGGCGAAGTTAGAGACAGGTTGGGCGAAGTTAGAGGCAGGTTGGGCGAGGCTACTTATCATTGAGTCAATGGAACTTCGGCGAAAAAAGAGCACAACTCGCCGACACAAACAGGCTGTTGAAACGCCGAAACAGCTACTTGCTTCACCGTAAAATGTATTTGCTTGGGCGTAATTGAAGCTTAGGATGAAGTAAGAGGATGCTAGGGCGAAGCAACAGCATGCTAGGGCGAAGAAAGAGACTCCTTGGGCGAATCTAGTTTAACATTGAAGCAATGGAACTGCGTCGAGGCTCCTGACAACTCGCCGACACAAGTCTCTTCTTGCCTCGTCCGTAATTACGAGCGATTCGGCGTAAAAAACGAGTGCCTCGTCGTAATAGGAACCATCAACGACGATTTACAAGCTCTAATTGATTATATAATTGTCCAAAAATGGCTTGAAACGCCGAAAGTAGGCGAAACTTGAGTTCCTGGCACCTCTACAACTTCGCCGTCACTTAACCACTCTCGTGTGATCTAGGCATTAGATATAGAATTAAAGTGGACTGTGGCACTTTGAAAATGGCACTTCATGTCTCATCATGCTGATGATTTGTCATGATCAAACCCAATACTTTCAATGTTAATTTGATTGAAGGAGACTTATCCCACTTGTTGGTGACAGCCAAACAAAAGGATTATGCATCAGATTTTCAATCTATAATTTGTTATGAGAAGTCAAATGGCTCACTCTTGATCATGACTAATCAAACAGCCTCTATGTTTCCCATGTTGAAAGTAGAGAAGATGACACTTTATCGGCTATCATGAGTCACGAAGTGCCATTTTCACAGTGCCACAGACCACTTTAACTCTATATCAAAGTGTTTCGCTGTAATATGAAGCGTAGTGTCATGCTCCAAAGTTTGATGTACACGAGCAATTGACCAGTCACAAACATTTTGGCAATTTTGTAATGCTACAGAGTGCAACTTCAAATTACAATAGGTCTGTCTCCATTTGTTTTCTGTTTGTTGAATGTTTGATTGTTTGGCTCAGCCAGTGATTTCTTGAGACAGCAATTCAATAGAAAAGTGCGTTGTTGTTTAAAATAACACATATTGAGGGATTATAATGCGTTACTGACTAGATTATTATAAGCTCTTGGTCACAGGATTTCATTTAATTTGCAAACCAACCAGATACTATACTGCATATAAAATTCAGAAAATTACAAGAGAAAGGATAACAAATTGTCATCAGATTGGCTTCCCCAAAGACAAAAATAGCATACCCCCCTTATCATTATCCCCATACGGAGACAAACCTATTGCATCAGGTGTAAGTAATACATATAGTATGGAAACAATTAAGTAAATTTCTTCTTACATTTTGCAGGCCATCAAAGTAGTGGGCCATGTGTCGGTGGGAGTAGACCACATCATAAGCTTTTCTTCGGTTCTTTCCCTCATCACCGTTTGCAAAAGCCAAGCTCTCTTTCGACATTAGGGGAGCAAAGATCTCAAACATAGCATCTGCAAAGACAATGGTCCTTATTTTATTCTACACAACATCAAAAATAAACTATCAGGAAAAAATACAGTATCAGATATGTATCTCAAAGTATCTTCTGACAGCATGAGCCAAATTGAAACTCCAATTCACAAATCAAGTTTGAGAATTACAGCCACGAGATGTGAGGTTTACTTAAATTCTCCAAAATACTCTTTGTGATCAGGTTATTGTCCCACCGCAAGACCCACCCATGGCCAATTTTCAGGCTTATATATAACTGAAAATCATGAATTTTCTGTATTCGAAGTTCATTAAAAATCATCATGAAAACAAAGAATAACGAAGCTGATGGTATTGATAGCATACCTTATGAAAAAATATGATATCAATTCGAACTTTAACCTCTTTATTTAATAAATATTTTTATTCATGTATCATCCCAAAATATTGGTAATTTGAAATAATTATTATTATGCCAATACCCAAGTCTTCACTAACTGTCTAGTTACTGATGCTAGAATTCCTCTTCAATATGGAGGCATAACACTTTTGTCAACAATTTATAAGATATTTATAGCGTATTAAACAATCGACTTATATATGTTACAGAAAATGAACACATAGGCGTACGGCGCTCGCGATTTTTGGTGGGGCGAGCGACATTTGCCCGAATTTCAAGATCTAGATTTAATACCATTTCAAATGAAATTGCCTGGAAATCCTTAATTTTGAATAGTGATTATTTAATCATCTGCCCAAATTTTTTAGCCTTTTTGCCCGAATCTTACTGTTTCCCAAACTTCTGGGGGGCGATCGCCCCCCCCTGCCCCCCTTCCGATACGCCTATGAATGAACATGTGTATAAAGACTAACAAAATGGTTTCAGGAGGAAAAGATCATGTTTAGAACATATTTTTAGTCTGACATCCATTATTAGGAATCGCAAAATGAAAAAACTATCTACATTTGTTTTTTTCGTTGATTTTGAAAAAGCTTTTGACAGAGTTAACAGAAATTTGCTATTTCATAAATTACTAGATTATGGTATAGGGGGTAGATTTTTCGATATCTTGAAAAATGTTTAAACTGATGCAAATGCAGGTGTATGTGTTAATGGATATATTAGTAATTGGTTTGAAGTTAATCAAGGAGTAAGACAAGGTGATTCTTTGCCAACGACTCTGTTCGGTTTATTTATGAATGATATTGTGGATGAAGACAATGATTGTATGGTGTTAAAATTGCAGACATAAATTTAAAATGTTCATTGTATGTTGATGATATAGCATTGATTAATGAAACTGAGACTGATTTGCAGAATATGATACTTAAGCTTGAAAATTGGTGTTGTAAATTGAAAATGAAAGTTAACAATGATAAATCAAAAATAATGCATTTCAGAAATAAGGCTCAAACTAAATCAGACTTTAAATTTATATATGGCGAGGATGAAATTTTGAAATAACAGCTGATACACTTGCAAATTCAGCTAACAGAGCACTGGGTAGCTTATGCTCAAAATTCAAAACAAATAAGGGTTTTGGATATATGAGACTTGCACTAAATTATATAATTCAGGTATAATTCCAATTTTAGATTATGCAGCTGGAGTTTCGGGCTTTAATGCTTCTAGAAGAAGTGAAATGGTCCAGAACATAAGGTTCTTTCTCGGAGTTCACAGATTTGCATCAAATTTATCTATTAATGGGGATATGGGATGGATTTCTTGTAGAACATGTCACAAATTAGAAATGTTACGATTGTGGAATAGATTATTAAATATTGAGAATGACAGAATAGTCAAGAAAATATTTTTTTGGGATAAGCCAATATGTAAAAATTGGACAAAAGAAATAAAGGTAATTTGTGAAGAAATCAATCTGACAAGTTTTGAAAATAACACTTTTATTAACATACAGAACGCTAAAGAAATTCTACATAGAAATTATTGTGAAAGATGGCAAAATGAAATTGTTGTTGTACCAAAGTTACGCTTTTATAATATTTTTAAAACACACTATAATGTTGAAAATTTTATAATTACTATTCAAAATAGAAAGAAGTGTGCACTTTTATAACAATTTAGATATGGTATTATACCATTGAGAATAGAAACTGGACGTTTTCAGGACACTCCAATAGAATATAGATACTGTCTTTTTTGTAACTCTAACAATATTGAATCTGAAATGCACTTTATTTTTCATTTTTCCTTTTATAATGATATTACATTTGAGTTTCTAACAAGACAGGACAAATTGATTTCTATATACTCTATATACAGTTTAATTTGTATCATTTTAGTTACATAGAAATACCAATATGATACATGTAAATAGAAATATGTTAAGAATGTACATTTTTTGGAGTTTTAAATTACGTATATTATGTAAATATTAAATTTTGTAATTTTTCAATAATTATTATTGTTATTTCATATGTGAAATGTGTAGGCCTATATATTGCCAAATTATTCAAATTTAAATTCAAAGTTTTATTGTTCACCTTCAATGGTCATTTTTGTATTACATGTATTTTTAAGTGAATTGTAAGCCCAAGAGGGCTGGGGGCCAGTTTGTGAGCCCATTTCACAGAAATAAAGAATGTTTTCTATCAAGCATAACCAATGAAACACTGTAAGATGCAGCCAGCCATCCTCCCCACGCAAGCCCTGCTAAAATGGACAGGGCTTTCTGCTATTTCCAACTTCTTCTGTGATTGGCTGCTTATTTAGGTCATAAGCATTTTTCATGCAGATTTAGTCCGATTATGGACACCTAGAGGATTACTGGCAACTGAGAAAAACAGTGTAAAACAAGCAAACTTTCAAACAGTTTCATTTCAGAAAGTTCTGTGAAAATACATAATTGGAACTGTGATAACACCTTTCAACAATACACAATTTCTCCATTTGTAATAGTGTAAAACAGAAGCAACAATTTCAAACTGTGATGTAGGTGAGCCAAAACTGGGTCAGTTAATTAAGTATTCATGAATTAGCAAAGGTTATGGGCCATTTTGTCATGGTATGACTTCCGATGATGGCAGCCAGCAGGGGCATATCTAGAAATGGTCACGGAGTTGATCCTCCCTTCCTTCCCAAGAAGAGTCAATCCATCCAACAAGTGATTTGCAGTTTCAACTGTGTATCCCCCACTTGAGACACCCGAGCTGTGCCACTGACAGCTAACAGAAAGCAACATTCAGATTAGGCAGTTTATGAGCAACAGTTGTTTATTGACTTGCACGGCTTGTAATCTTCTTAATTTACTTGTACACACATAACATAAACTGATATGCCAGTGTAGGCTACTACCTCACAGATTTGGTATGACATCCTATGCAGAGTGAGCCAAGATTAGCTGCACAACCTGTGACCTCTTGTGGAACACCTGGTTTCCAATGCTAACTTATGGGAACTGCCATATGATGTCTCACTTGCATATTGCAAGAAAAAAACACTTTCCACATACTTTCTGGAAGAATAGTATAAGCTGTTATATTGTCATGTCAAAAGAGCCCCACACTGATGGAACCTCCTTTCCCGGGCCACCTTCATGTCTCAAGGTTGGGTGGATGTTCTGTTCCTTGAAGCAGCGCCTTATGGATGCTGGACATAGTCATTTTGATTGCGACCAAAAAGCAAAAACCAACTATTCTTGATAGCATAAACATTACTGAGAAATATCAAGATAAACATTGAGACAAGTCAAAGCTTTCACTTATAAACCTGAAACTTGCAAGTGGGTCCAACCAGCAGAACAATAACCCAAAGTATGTTTACGAGCAAATCCACTAAAATTCGTACAATCCATCAAATTTATGATTCTGGAATGACCTACGGGACTGTGTACTGTGAATAAAGTTATGATGTATTATAAATCCGATTAAAGAAGTCGCACAATGACCCCTCGTAGGAGTTTTGATATATGTGCCAACTCTCTGAAGAATGAATATTAACTGAATAACACATTTAGCAGTGTTGGTTTGCCTTTGGCAGTACCTGCTCTAGTTATTCTGGGGATGGCTTAATGTATAATATCTCTCATACACAAGATTTGCCATTCTTCTTGAGCAATTTATGTGGTCAGATTTTCTTGACACCTGGCTAATTCTTCCGCCCTGCTCAGCCTGAGCTGCTTGATTCTATAAACTGATTGAGCAGTAATTTCCTTAATGATGCTCTTCATCCTCCCCAGCCTCCCACTGCTAACAGTGCTCAGATGATTCAAAAGAAGTTGCTTGCTCTTATAATCTGCAGTATAATTCCTGGAAGCCGCCGTTTATGTCCCTATTTTTAACACATACTTCTTTAATGTTTTTTGATCTTTAATTTTTTTGCTAAATATAACAAATAAAGAGGGCATGTAAGAGGTCAAGATATTTCCATAACTTTTTTCTTGAGGCATATAATTTGTAATATCAGACTCACAAAGCATATATTTTGTTCCAGGCCTATATCTCAAAATGAATAGAACCCAGTAAATAATTTAATGTATGTCATAAAGAATGTTACAAAGAACCCTCCTCGTCATTTTCAAGTCTGGAAACTGGGAAAATATGATGAAAGTGCAAATTTTGAAAAGGCCCCTTGCAGATTTCGGAATCTTTCAGACCCTCACAAAATTGCAATATTTTTCAAAGCCTAGTTAGCCTATCGTTGTAATCCCGATGAGAAAAGATTGTAATTAGGTCGGACTGTGCTTAACATCATTCTGGAGCTCTATGATGCAAAACAAAATTTATCGTTCAAGACCAAATTTGAGCACGGAAAAATCATTCACTTCCAATGTAACTTTTGGTATTTCAGTGAAACGAAAATATCATTAAATTTTAATTACTTCTAGGAAAGGATGTAGACTGACATACACTCTAAAAATTTCAGACAAAATTGGTTTTTTAGATTCAAAATGTTTTTTTGAAAAACCAAATTTCAATGCAAAAAACCAACATGGATTTTTTTAAAAATCCATGTTGGTTTTGCATTGAAATTTGGTTTTTCAAAAAACCATTTTGAATCTAAAAAACCAATTTTGTCCCGACATTTTTTAGAGTGTATAAACCACTCCAACAGTCCACTGTGCATCAAATTATTTACTATAACGCAAAACGGGTTACTTTGGCCGTTTCGGAGCACAAAATTTGTGTTCTGAGAAGTACTATTCGTTGAATATCAACATTTTGTGCCATAACACAGCCAGTACATTGAGGTTTTCATTTGTCAAAAAGCTAATTTGCATAACATATAAACATATCCTGTGTAGTTTGAGACTGAGATATATTATCTTTAAAAATCGTCCGCAATTTTCACTACGTAAGCTTGCACTTGACCCACCCAGAACAAAGTAGTCTTAGTACACACTTCTATGCAAATCTGCTCTTTCCCAGAATGACCTTCACAAGTAGCACTGGTATCATGATATTGAAACAAAATTAATGTACATAAAAAGTATAGAAAAGTTACTTTAGCAGATGCAAAATAAATTTCCTGGTATCTATATTGGTTTGAGAGATATACAGGACACTGAATTTTTTCTTATTTGGTGGCCAAAGTATTGCAGAATGGCCAAAGTAACACCGTTTTACGGTAGGGTTTAGTGGCATGGAACATTTTCCACAACACTTACCAATTTTGATGAAGTCTTAAATTTTACATTTGTGGGCAATTTCTGGAGGCAAGCCATCCAAAACCAGTGAAATGGATTATGCAGTGTTCGAGCGAGGAAGTAATTAGTCAGACAAGTCCAAAAAGGCATTTTATGACTTGGATCAAAACTGGTTAAATACTGAACCATTCTAAACTTTTTTTACAGTAGATATGTCTATCAGACTTTCAAAATATCTTCTTTGGCAGATGGTATGAAGCAAAATGAAATGCTTGATTTGTTCAAAATCACTTTAAAAGCAATGAGAGGCATTGACTGATATTATTGCTTATATTACATTATGTATATATTATATATTTATATATTATATAGTTGAAATGCCCATATATTAATGAATATTTTTTCCAGTATCAAACTTGGTCTTAAACAATTTTTGTGAATTGATCAAACAGCTTCAGAATGATGCCATGCATAAGAATTCAAAATAGGCAAAGTAGGCTTTGAGAAATATTGCAGTTCTTTGAGGGTCTGAAGGTTGCTGACACTTCTGCAAGTGGCTGTTTTCACTTTTTCCTTAAATTAAATTTCCCTTGCACAGCGTGCCCGAACCATTTTTGAGGTTAAAAAAATGGCCCAGCATAACCATAGGCGCCATTACATAGCTTAAGATCAGACGAACAAGCTGATGTAAAGAACAAAAAACTCTGTTAGGAACTTTTTGAGATATTGCAATTTTTTAATATCTTGTTTGTCACATACCTTTGGTTTGAAAATATTCCATCAAACCTGGGTGCAAATTAAAAATTCACACAAGTTAACTTAAAAATATATATCACTGCCTGTTAAATAACAATTGCAACACGGAATGCTATGATTATTAGGAAAAGTTGCAGTTTTATGGTGTGTGTGATAAAATCCATTTGCATATTTATAAGAAGTATGTAATAAGCACTAAAATAGCACTGTCGGCTTTACCTATGACTTTGTGAAGGAAATAATACCATATATTGATTAATAAATAACTTAAATCTAATCACTTAATATTTTTTTCTTGAAATAAAACATTTAAGTGTGTTTTAGACATATCCAGAATATCATTCTTGATGGCTTGTATGGCTAAAATACATCTATTAGACTATGATATAAGTTTGTGTGTCTTCCTTTCGCAGTTTGGCATAAAGGAAGAACTACTCATTTAGTTTTATAACTTTTGAATATTATATTAATCAGTGTTTTTCACTCTGAATTCATGAAAGAAGATAAGAATATTATCAAGTTTGGTAAATTGATTTGATGTCAGGCAATGTGCAGACTTGAACTTCAAACAAACATTTATTATATATATAGCTATTCATAATGTTATTGTGTATCTATTTGTTACTTTAATCATTTATTGATTGCAGCTAATGACATTATGCCATGCATGTTCATCTACTAAAAAACATACTATTATTCAAATGGCTTAGAGTCAAACAGTATGTTAGGCCTACAGGTCTAGTATTGTTCGATTATCAACTGGATCATTTAACTGACATTGTTGCTTGTTATCAAAAAGTCACAATAAAGTATTTTCCCCTTACCTTCCAAATTGACAGGATCAGAATATTTTAAGTACAAAAGCTTTGTCAAACATGCATGCATAATTTGTGTTTCGCAAGACTTCCTACTCATGACCTTGGAATGATTGAGCATGTAAATTTTAGCAATTCTGATGAAAAATTGCTGCTTACTTGGAATTTATGTGTGCATGAGTTTGTCACACCTTCCTGACATTAAATGCAACCGCATGTATTTTATTTTCAAAAAGAAACAGTTATAATTTCTTTTGAATGATGTTTTATATCCTTGAACCAGGTTTTGCAAAGCCGGTGCTCATTTATAAGACTTCCCATATATCTTGTGAGGCGAAAAATTGGGTGTGATAAGTCAGAAAGTTTCAAAATTTGATATTTCAAAAAATTCCCAACAGATTTTTTTGTTCTTTACATCTGCTTGTTTGTCTGATCTTAAGCTACGTAATGGTGCCTATGGTTATACAGGGCTATTTTTTTAACCCCAAAGTTGGTTCGGGCTCGTTTTGTGCTTGGTGTGTATGTGGTCGATGTTGTACTTCCAATAATAACTGGAGCAAGTTTAAACAAAAACGACAAGTGAATTATTTTATACTCACGAGGCCGGTCGAAAGCGTGTGAAGTGATCTTGAAGAGTTCTGGGGAGGCTAAACTAACAATAATTTGGGGACCCATGTAGAATCTTGCAATAGTTCCATAGTCTTCGTGTAGCTTCTTGAGAAAATTGTAGTAGCTGCCAGCAGCTGCTATGTCAGGAAGATTTCCAGAACTGAAGCAAATCAAAGTGGATGTGAACCATCAAAATCAAGAAATTCGCAAATAAAGGTAAGATTTCGGGAAAAACTAAAACATTTTGCTTCCGATGTTAATTCTGCTTCTAATGTCTTTGTTTATTTTACTCATGCAAGTATCAGACGGATGAAGTAATATCAGGCAGATGAAGACTCACCATGGATCTTTGACCGGTGGTCCAGGGATCTCATTGGGAACGATAGTTGGAGTTTTATGTACACACTGAAATGGAAAGATGGTCCATTAACGTTCAGACACAAAAGGTAAGACATTCCTTGAACTTATAAATGGTTTCTCGATCAACTGATACAAGAGATTTTCTACCTGTGAAAAAAAGAGACCCATGATTTTTATTTAAATGACATCAAAATAATTTAGATAATGGAGGCTTTTGTCCTGCCAACCTTCCATTCTTTCTATTCTCACAAAGCGGTCTTTCACGGGTGCGGTCTGTCGTTGGGAAGTGATTTATTAAATGCAAAATGCAGAATACTGAGTGTTATGAGGGCGTTCACAAAAGACAGGCTGTTTCAAACCGGGAGTCAAGCAAGACAAGGACCATTTTACTTTAAGGCTTGTGAAAATGAGAACAAGTTTTCTTCTCAACCAAGAATAATCACAACACTTTTTAAAACAGTTCACCAACTAAGCAAGAGTTTGTCACACTCTATAGCAGTGCTATCGGTGTTAATTTTAAGCACACATTGTCCATATTTTCATGGTAGATGCTGAGGATGCAGAGGAAGTGTCTTTGCCGAAACAGAAGATTTCCGGACAGCTTGTATTGTGGTTTTGACATTCCTTGCATGTTGGCTTCAGTGCTTGCCACTGCTTGGCCCCTTGACAGGGGTACAATGGGTTGCAGAAGTATACACCCCCTGGAGTGGTCTTTCATTTCCTGACATATCTTTCTTCTGTAAAGAATCATCATTCCCATATTGCTACATGGTCATACTGACCCTCTTACAACCTATATACATTATACACCATAAAATGCTGGATGGAAAGTCATGGTTTTTAACATTTTGGATTGCTTTACCTTATTTGTGTAAATTTTGTGGATGGAAAATATCACAAAATCCACCTACTGTAATAAAAATTATAATAAATTCAATAATAAAATAAATCAAGTATCTAATGATATTAATAAGCTGCATTTGAGAGGTTTAGAACTTGTATGGGGAAACAAAAACCTTTTTACACACCATAATCCAAAATTGCAATGTCAGGATGAACTGACATTGTTACCTAACAGAAAGTGTTGGGATGCTATTTCCTCGAGAAGCCTCCAAACAGCAAGAAATTAGGTGGACAGGCAGGGACACACCCTGATACAACCTAGAAAAAGTTTGTTTCAATACCTGCAATTGAAGTGAAAATACGTATGGTCACATAAATTGTTGATGATACTTAGTTTTGGCACTCACCCATTTGATGTCTTGCATCTTAAAAGTTTCTGTTTTCAATAAAACCATTCGTTGCACATTAGGGTGCATCGTCTGCCCCTATATCTTCAAAACATCATGCACTTTTGCATGATTGTTCCCTTGTATCATAAAAGAAGCCCTGCAAAATTTTAGGAAAAAATTCTAATGCCAAAGGGTGGCACAACAGCCTTGAAATTTCAGTATTAGGTCATATTTTAGCGATTCGCGGTTATAAATAATATCGTCAAATTTTACTGAAATGATTTTGGAATGGCACAGTTAGATTCCTTAGAAGGAGAGCTTTAATTTGAATACCAACATCAATGGTTTCCATTGAGTATAAATCGAAATTGAGTGGAGATATTTTCTTTTTTATCGGGTAAAATGCGATAAATCAAAAAAAGGAAGTTAATATGACTTTGGGAATTAAAAAAAAAACTACAAAGTGGAAATATGGTCTGCTACATCATCTTATAAAACCTTGATTGCATTATAATGTAGTCAGAAGAAAAAGAGAGGCAGAACGGTGTCTCAACGAACTGTTGTGTTTCTCATATTTACATGCAATTCATGAAAATTTGCACATTTGAATTTGATGAATAACTATCTAGAAAAGATGTAACATTTCCTACTTTCTTCAGCAAAGTGTTCCTTATGTTTTATTCTAATGATTACGTGAAATTTCGGCAGAAGTTGAGCTTTAAAGTTGATTTTTCCAAACATTTTGTCATAATAGTCCGAAACTTTCGTCTTTCCAAAAAAGTTGGGCATGAGAAATTTTCAGAAATATAGCTTTCTACCATTCAAATTAAAGACAATTTTCTTCTGAGAATAATGGTATATAAATTGAAATCATACAGCCAACCATAAGCTAAATATTTCTAACCGCGACTTTTCAAAGCATAATTTTTTGACAATTCTGGACTCTACTTTGACACTAAAGTGCCACCCTAAAGCCACATCCGATCTTATTGAAATTTTGCAGAATGTGTTTCTATGGGCAAAGGTAACATGGCAAAAGTGCAAATGAATATTTCAATTTTTTCATTTTTAGGGGGCAGACGATGTACCCTATTGCACATGGTTTTAACAGTTATCAATAGACCTATTTCATTGAATGGCCTGAAAATGGACCCCAAATAACTTTTTTGTAATTCAACAATTCTTTATTTGCTTTTCACACACAGGAGATATATACACTCTTAATCCAAAAACACAACTTTCAAAATTTAAACTGAAATAATAACCAAGTTATAACGCCTTGAAGTTACATTAAAATGCACTAAAAATACTCCAGCTTGCAGACACCATGGCTGAACCAATCAGAAGCAAGGACGGGAAAGCTATTAGCCAATGGGATTCAAGTATTCACAATTTTCCCCCTAGTGTTAACTGGGGGAACCTTCCTTGAAATTAGTCTATTGGTGCAATTTGACAATGCACAATGGAGTTTCAGTGATATTTTTAGTAGTCTTCCGATGACGTGACAAAATAAGAAAATTATCCAAAAATTTGACCGTATGTATTTTCCACAAGTTCTATTGCAGATATTGAACCGAAACTTTTTCTAGGTTGTATCAGGGTGCCTGCCCGCTAATTTCTTGCTTTTTAGGGGCTTTTCAAGGAAATAGCATCCCAACAGCTTCCATCAGGTCACAGTGTCAGTTCATTCTGACACTGCTATGGGGGATGCTGATGTGTAATTAGGGCTTTTCCATCCACAAAAGTTACACAAATAAGGTAAAGCAATCCAAAACCTTAAAAACCAATCAGAGATCAATGTTTTATACCATAATTTTACTTTTTCACATCAAAACAACACAGTTACCAATAGAGAACATCACAACTTACAAGGGGGTGTATACTTTTGCAACCCTCATTTTCACTGACTTAATTTTTTCTACTTTACTATGACTTTCCATCCAGCATTTTATGGTGTATATAGGTTGTAAGAGAGGTCAGTATGACCATGTAGCAATATGGGAATGATGATCCTTTTCAGAAGAAAGATATGTCAGGAAATGAAAGACCACTCCATGGGGGGGTGTATACTTCTGCAACCCACTGTACATGTATGTCTCATTATGCCATCTGATGTTAGGTGGATAGAATCTTGAAAATTTGTATGATCACTGCAAAGACAAATGAAATGGGCTGAAAGCGACCAAGAACAGTCCCTGAGAGAGACGTTGAAGTACATTTCGCAGCCCCGAGAACCATTGAATATGTAGGTATATAATATCCGAGATGCATTGTTAAATTTTTTTTGGACTTTCCTTGCTTTAATTAAATTAATTGATGTGACAACTTTCACAAATACTTAATAACCATGCCCTATTTTTTTCATCTCGGAAAGACACCAACAAGGAGCAAGAGAAACCAATTCTATTCTGTTGGCACCATCACGCCATCATTCATCTTCGGTCCTCATTGAATTATAATTATTCAGTACAACAGACCTAACTACCACCTGGAGAGCATACCAGGCTGGATTCGACTGCACAAAACATCCTTTGTTTTCGACTAACGAAAACCATTGCAACAAACAACAAATAGAGAACAGTGTCTTAACAATCAGAGTTTATCACACAAAAGAAGGGATTAGCTTTTAATTAACACCTCACAAAAAAGTGAGCGGTATGGATCCGGGTGTTAATTTAGAAAATTATTTCAACGAGGATAGCACAGGCTTAGTTTCAGTTAAAGTTTAATTTGCATGGGTATATGAACTATTTTCACACATCAGCAATAATAAATAGAAAGATATTATTTGCAGAACCTCAATAAAAATCCACAGAGGATGGATGGATGATTGGGACTTCACGTCCTGTGCTTATGCACTTAATAGGCTAATCAGGACAGGAGGAAGACACGGTAATGAGGCAAAGGATGATTGAAACAGACATCCAACATAGGACCAGGTGACCTGGCAAGAGCTGGATTCGAACCTTAGACCTACTGATTGGCAGCCAAGCATGCAACCACTAGACCTAAATTCGAACAGAAATAATTTACATTAAAAAGTTGTACAGGGTCAGTTCCTAAATAATGGGTTTTTATCAACCAAATGTGCATCCAGCAGTGGCCAGCACATTAATAATGGCTAAACCAGATATGGCCCAGTGGGACATGTTGTAAGTCCAAGAGTGGACATAAGAGATGGCACACCTGAACAGCACATGTATAGAATCTATTTCTATGGCTGATTCCCAAGACCAAAATCATATTTCAGCAGTATGGACTTGTAAAATTAGTACACAGAAGTACCTCTTGTCAAAATGAACACTTGTGCACAATTGAAAGAATATTTGCTAATGCGGACTTTTGAGTCGTGGTGACAATTATTTCAACTAAAGTTAGGCCTATCTCGATTGCGGCACAGCGGCATGGCCACTAACCGAAAATAAATAAAAAAGATGACCATATATATTTATTTATTGTAATTCACAGAAGCCATCATGCAATTTAATATAAAATTATGATATAATTATTAAAAATGAAACAAAAACTAAATACACAAATACTATTATTTCATTTTTAGGTTCAAAAAGTGTTACTATTCACAAAGATCATGGGCCGAGTTAGTTAATCTTGTCAATTTCAGTTTGACGAAAAAAACTATCGTATCAGAACATCTTCCTGAATTGGTACAGGTTATTTACCACGGGAGAGGAAATATGTGATTTATCAAGTGAGGGCTTTCATTAGCCCGAGGTGTGATAAACACATATTCCTGATCCCATGGTGATTAACTGGCTTACACCATGAGACAACACTCAAATAGTCAAGCATGAGACAATCAGTGGACCACAAAGAAAAAAGGAATTATTACCCTAAAATACTGGCACGTGATTGGCTGGCAGAGGTGTCAAACGGTAAAAATGACATCATTCAAATTGTCCTCTCAATGTGATACAAGTTCTATCCTCGAAAGAATCTCTGATCTCTCAGTGCCAGGTAACCTACAAGGTCATTTTTAGATGCCTGAATTTTGTCATGATTTTCTCTTGGGGATCTCCCATTTCAGCTTAAAGAAGTAGAGAAATATGCAACACCTTTTAACAAGAAAAGAACCCTTAAAAAAGGGTACTGTATCGATCTTGCCATCAACCTGAGGGTGTGTGGCAAGTAATAAAAGATTTTAATATCTTAAAGCAGGCATTTCTATGAAATAATTACCCTTAGAAAAATTCAAAGCCCCTCCCCTTGTTTAATGAAAATATTATAAAACAAAGGATGTGTAAAAAAAGGCTTCTGTTATGAAAAACCATCAGTTTGGATATTAGCATGTTAATTGCTACATGCACAGTGTACATGTTTTTCCTGTACTATTCAGTGTGTGATTTCAGGGCAGAAAAATACCCCCCCCCCCCTTAAAAAAAAAAAAAAAATCTGACCTGGTTTGCTGTGGTCACTGGAACTTTGCATCATTTCAGCGTAATGCGCCGAAAGGCTTTTTGCGACGTTAATATTGCAAACAGGGCAAAATGCACAAGTGCATTGAATTCGGAGGGGTTTACTTGATATATCCAGGTTTTTAAATTTTGAAAATCGGGTGTTTATTAAGGTTTTTAGACCAAGTTTTGTATTGGAAATGATGTACACACTCTTTGATGACGTTTTACACGCTAAAAGTATCGCCAGAATGATTTCCTAACCTTGATGAATCGATTTACTTTTAAGTATACTTACATATAAGTTTTTTTACAGGTTAAGACATCGATACAAAAAGCAACTAGTTGCTGGTCGCACTTGTTTCAGAGAACAATGAAATCCTTAATGCTATAGCATCTGCCAGCTGCCAAGCTTGCAATTGAGTGTACATATGTACATGCACCTGTGTACATGTGTGATCAGGTGTCCAAGGACTCAGCTGGTTAAAATCACTTAAGTGTGACCATTGTTTGAACATTGCTTGAACATCAGCAGCAGAGTTTATCACACTGGGGTATATCAGTCTGCTCACAGGCTCTAAACGAACAGCACAGCTGGAGAGTCTGCCAGAAATAAGATGACCTCCAGCTGACACATTTATCAATATTCAAGTAGATCAGGTCATGTCCAGGTAGAGGGACCTCATCACTTGTGCTCATATGCACAGCTGAGCTGCCAGATATAAACAAATCGTAATCAACAATGTTAAACGATCAATGACTGCACATGCACTGCCAATGAGTATCATAAAATTCTGAAGTTTTCAAATCCTTCAACAGCTTTTTCCAGCATGATTTAAATAATAGTTTATGGTTTTCTCCAAAGAAAATAATTGAAACAACAAACAGACAACAATGAAACACTAAAGCATTCATTCAATTGCTTTGAGAGACCTGAACAGTTATGCTTAGTTCTCACGAGAGTGGTTAAGTGACGGCGAATCTGTAGAGGTGCCAGGAACTTCAGTTTCGCCAACTTTCGGCATTTCAAGCCAGTTTTGGACAATTATATAATCAATAAGAGGTTATACATAGTCGTTGATGGTTCATGTTACGACGAGGCTCTCGTTTTCTACGCCGAATGCCTCGTAATTACTGACGAGGCAAGCCCCAAAGAGGAAGAGACTTGTGTCGGCGAGTTGTGAGGAGCCTCGGTGCAGTTCCATTGCTTCAATGTTAAACTAGATTCGCCCAAGGAGTCTCTTGGTTCGCCCTAGCATCCTCTTGCTTCGCCCTAGCATCCTCTTCGCCCTAATCTTCAATTACGCCCAAGCAAATACCTGTTACGGTGAAGCAAGTAGCTGTTTCGGCATTTCAACAGCTTGTCTGCGACGGCGAGTTGTTCTCTTTTTTCGCCGAAGTTCCATTGACTCAATGATAAGTAGCCTCGCCCAAGCACTCTCTAGCTTCACCCAATCTCCCTCTAACTTCGTCCAAGCTGTCTCTACCTTCGCCCAATCATTTTGGGGATCTTTCAGGTCTTTTGCATCGTGGCTTCTTCCTTCGTAAAGATTCAACAGGTTGAATCTTTCGTGAAGCAAGTTCTTGCTTCACCATAAGGTCACATGATTTCCAGGAACTTTTGGCGAGGAAGTTTAAGATGCGCCGTAGACGAAAATATCGTCGCCGAATTGTTGAATGTAGCTTAAGAACCTCCCACTTTCCTGGAAAAGCAAGAAGCGCCGCGACAAGAACCCTCTGTTACATCTCCGTGTGAACTAGGCATTAATTATGTCTGTCACACCAGAGGAGAGTTAATCTTTTTGTTACAACTTCACAAATAATGTATGTTGTGGTCAGGACAAGCTTTGGCTGCCAAACAGGGACTGCTCACAATTCTCTGGGTAGAAAAATAATGACTCCGCCAAAAAAACAGTTCCACAACAAGTACCACTTTGCAGCAATAGCAGCATTCTAACAATAAACTGGCCGTTTAAAAGTTAATTAATATTCAATTTCACACCTGATTCAACAGACAAAGTCGTTACTGCATTTCACTTAAAAAAGAGGTAGTTCCTACATCTGAAATCTCTTAGAGCTCACACACAAGTGTGTGTTCGATTGTAGTTAGTGTTATGGATTCAAGAGGGCACCACGTACACAATTTTGTGAACCTGTTGAGCTCCAAGTTTAGAGTGGGGGTATATGCCGACAGTGGCATTATGCATCCTATTTGGAAAATCTTCAGGTTACACATGAAAGCTTGACACACAAAAAATGTGGAAAAAGGCCAGACAATTCACTCAGAATGTGCCACCTGACTTGTTAAGCTGTTTCACGTTGTTGTTTGAGAACTTATATCTAATCTGAGTTTATCACACAATGACATTCTTGTGCAACAATGCCTTGTTGAAACAAGTCCTCAAACAGCCTGTAAAGGTTAATGAGTGAACAAAAAATTCATTTAAAAGGTAGACACAAATTGGGGCTGCATGTTTTCACCTATATTTTCACTGATTTCCATTTACCACAAAAAATATAAAATTGAGAGAATTCCCTTTTTCTGAAATAATCTTCAATATTCTTTTCTTATTACGCTAATAAGTGACCTTATTGGGGCATAGTCTCAGTAAAAAGTCTCTTGTGGGAGTCCTTGTTTTTTTGTGCAATCATGGAAGGCTCAGAGTCATTGGCTCTGAAGTCATTGGGTTGAATCTCGCCCTTGGAATTCAGTTTGGTTGGAGCTCGTGGGAGACTACATTTAGGCGGGTTACTGATGTCCAATATTCTTTCCTGGAGCAACTGAAAGACCTTGGACATCTCTGAATGAATACAGGGTGGTCAAGAAAAAACTTTACAGTCTTTGACCCATGAGGCACAACTCAGTGAGTTCTTATCCAATCAGTCTCATTTTTGCATGAAGTTCAGGTAGGAATCTCAGTATTATGTTTCTACTCTTGATTCTAATTTCAATAAGGCGTTACGACAGGAGACACCTTTTGACAAACTATGGTAGCTTGCAATTCCTATCAACCTTCTTCTCTTTCAAGCTCCCCACTGGACTGAGTTTCACTCAAAGAGAGCTGAAATTCTGGGGCCAAACACCTCTGAAGAACTCTGAGTAACTGTAAGAATATGTCCAATATTTGAACTGATGGCAATGCCTTGTATTCAGGACAGCAAAATGTGTGAAAAGGCCTTTTTTTATTTCTGCGAAATCAGAGCTCAAATTCACACATCATGTCCCAGGGGAACAAACTACAGACAATATATTGCCATGACTATTCTCTTTGCATTGAAAAATATTGGATAGTAATAACAGACAAATTTATAGAACTATGCTAAAGAAAGAGAGTAAAGTTTTTTCTTGACCACCCTGTAAGCCATTATAAGGCAAGTACAAGACTCCCATCTTCACAATCTCATCGCTTATGTCATATGGTGATCTGATCATCAAAACTGGAGAACTCTACAGCATGGGAATATTGGACATTTACAATTTGCAGGTCCCAATTATCTTCAAATAATCTTTGGCAGTGGCCAAATACACGTGCCAGCTCACTATCATGGGAGTTCAAAACAAAGTTGAGGTAAACGACCCTGTTTTCAATTAATGCAGACGTTATTTTTCAATTTAGATCAATGGTTGTCACACTTCATTAACATGATGGGCTGCTGAACTTGTTATGAACTTGAAAATTGATCACAGACAGAATTACCTTGAACAGCATGTTTATAAATAACTCATCAGCGATCCAGGCACGGTCATCTTCTAAATACAAATACAGTCATGTTCAAAATAATAGCAGTGCATAATTAAAAATATTGAACAATGATGATAATGGCTCAGCGATGTGGATAGTGTGGCAGTTTTTTTTTCCATGCATAATCATAATGCATACACTCCTGGGCAAAAAAAAGGACCACCCCAGAATTCGACTTAATTTTGTTAAGCTTTGATTTTTACAGGATAATACATCGAAAAAGTTTCATTTCCTGTCAGTTAATCAACAGAAGCATTGTCTTATTATTCAATTTCTTTTCCTCTTGACTTTTTAAGCAGAACACTTTTTTGGCTGCACTTATTGACGACTTTGTGCACTGCAAAATGTGCATATTTTCCCATTCCGTTTCAATGCCTTCCATAGATCCTCAGTGTTACTAGGTTTGTACTTTCTAAGATTAACATCAGAATGAGCCCACAAGTTCTGAAATTAGTTTAAATCTGGACTTTTTCAAAAATGGTGGTGGAGGAATAATGGTGTGGCGAGCCTTTTCAAGCACTCTTCTTAGGTATCAAAATCATCTAAGCTTCTAAGTATGTAAAAAGAATGTATCAGGGCCTTCTGACGACCATTTGGAAGCTTTTTCTTGTAGAAAACGTACAAAATATGCTCTTCCAGGATGACAAGCTAATGTCCATGCAGCGAAGGTGACCATTAGTATTTGCTGTGCAACAATATATCGACTATGGTCTGGCTGGGACAAAATATATAGGTATCAATCAAATTGTGAACTTTTTGCATCACATTGATGTTGATCTAAGGTAACAAAAATTTGGTGACACAAATGATCCTTGAAAATCATTGAAACAGCAATGGAAAAATATGCACATTTGTCAGTGCACGAAGTCGTCAACAAGTGCAGCCAAAAAAGTGTTCTGCTGAAAAAGTCAAGACGAAAAGCAATTTAATACTAAGACAATGTTTCTGTTAATTAACTGACAGGAAATTAAACTATTTCGATGTCTATATCCTGTAAAAATCAAAGCCTAACAAAAATGAAGTCAAATTCTAGGGTGGTCCATTTAATTTCGCCCTTTCCATTTCTTTGAACTATATATACAACCTGTCACAGAATTTCAATTACAAATAAATGTATCCACTTTTATTTGAATTGTATTTTTTCTAACATTTGATTATGCCTTGTTCATATTCCTGAATGTTCATTTTTGGACTCCAAGCTTCAAAGAAAGCGCAGTATGAGAAAAATTGCATCTTGAAACATATCTTCCCTTGTGTTTGCCAACACCAAGCGCATGCAATTCGAATTTGGAGATTGCAGAAGCAGAGTCATTTTGCAAATAACATACAGATATGGTGCAAATGCAATAGTTGACCTTGTACATCTCACTTATTTTGATAATGTTGTAGCATGCAAATCATTTTTTCCTTTATAGCATTTGCATATTTTGAAGAAATACATAACTAGTGGGAGCCTATTCCAAAATCACATGACAAATTCTAATTAACATACATCAACAGAAGTGATCGCAAACTGTTATACATTGTTTGTCAATATTTGAGCTTTTAGCAGTTAGATTCCGCAACTTATAGAACCAACAACACCCAACGATAACTGTGAATTTTGAGATGTTTTTCATAATCAACTAGCTGTCAAATTGGATGGAATTTGTGACAAATATATCAAAACGCACATGTCTAGGGCATTTCTTTGATTTGTCATATATATATTATAGGTGCACTGAAGTCATTTGCTAGCCCTGATACATCATGTCTCTCAATTATTAGTATGGCGGCCCAAAGCCAACACCCAAATAAACAGTAGGAGTTGGCAAACTCAAGGGTAACATTCTCCTCAGGATGCATCGTCTGTAAAAAAATTGTCATATTCATTTGCACTCTTGCCATAATGTTCCTTTGTCAGTATAAAAACGTTCTGCAAAATTTCAATAAATCCATTGTGGCATGGGTGGCACTATTGTGTTAAAGTTGATTTCAAAAATGACAAAAATACTACATTTTGTCTAATCGCGGTTAGAAAGATCTCGCTTACAATTTAATTATAACTTCATTTCATATACCATGTACTCAGAAGAAAGTTATCTTCAATTTAAAAGGTAGAAAGTTACATTTCTGAAAATTTCTCATACTGAAGTTCCACGTAAAGGACAGAGTATCAGACCATTGTGACAAAAAGTTTGGAATACTCTGCTTAAGAGGTCAACTTCTGCTCAACTTTCAGATCTTAATTAGAATTAATTATAGGAAAAATTTTCAGAAGAAATTAGTAATTTTGAAAAGTTTTCCAGACACCTATTCCACAAAATCCAAATGCACAAATTTCCATCAAGTAAGGGAACAATCATGTGAAAGCGCATGGTGTTATGTTGATATCGAGGCAGACGATGCACCCTGAATCTCCCAGCTGTGGTGTCTTTCTGCCTTTGCTTCCTCAGAGTATGATCATCGTACAAACTGAAAAAAAACGTTAGCTGGTGTCCAATGTCCATCCAACATTTGGTGTATATCAAACAAGAATTTTATTTGAAATAGACAAGGAAATTGTCAATCCTGATCAATCGTTTGTGTGATTTGATCAAAGAAATGTGAGAAATAAACATACCCTTTGTCTGAATTTACACTCAATTTTGGAGGGACACCAGCCAACATTTGTTTTGTCTGTTTCACACAAACCTTTTTTTCTTCAGTGCGATCAATCAATGTGCTACAGTTGACAACTCCACTGAAGACTCCCCCCCACATTGTTGCATATATTTTTCCTTTTTAGTCACCTTGGATTATGATTTGCCATTCTGATAATTATTTTTTGTCCGTTGTTGACAGTTCGGCTCTTCTTCCAGTTCTCGGTATGCACATGAACTTGTGGATTTTAGAACAACTAACTTGTCTCACTCAACAATTCCCCGAAAGAGGTTCTTGACAAGCATGCCCCCATTATTACTAAGCGGGTGACGCTTTGGAAATCAACACCATTCACTAATGCCAATATAAAAAATCTTAAAACTGCTAAAAGAAAAGCAGAATGATCATGGAGGAGAACTGGACAGGACAAAGATTGGTAAGACTTCCATGCATTTGAAAAGAAAAACTTTAAATGATCAATTCAATCAGCTCAAATCATTAAACTGATTGATGATCTGACAGAAAAGGTAGAAAACACCAAGGGAAATTCTATGTTCAAGGTGCTGAATTCAAACCTCAACAGGAAACAAGAGCTACCTCTGCCCAGTCATAAAGGCAGCAAAGACCCAGCAAATGCTTTCAATACATTCATTGATGACAAAATCACGAAAACAAGGATTAAACTGGACACGTGCAATGATATCATTATTGATGCTGAAAACTTCACAGACCACAAATTATTTCAGTTCAAAACCCTGACGAAATCAGCAGTTAAGAAATTGATTCGAAATATATGCCTGTCAAACAAACACTGTCAACTTGACCTGGGATCCTACATGGTTATTGCTGGAGTGTACCGCCAAATTTCTCCCAAAAATAATATAGTTAGCACATCATCAACTCTTGGGGAAATGCCCCTAGACCTGAAATATGCAATTGTCAGGCCACTTTTAAAGAAAGGAAGTCCTGATCTTGTCAAGAACTACCGACCAGTGTCAAACTTGTCTTTTCTGGGTAAAAATCATTGAAAGTGCAATTACCAAACACTATATGGCTCACCTAATTTGAAACAAACTTAATGATGACAAGAAATCGGCATGTAAGCAATTTCACTGCACAGAAACAGGGGCACCTCACGACAATGTCTTATTATAATGCCCATATCAGTGTAAGCTCCTGGTTGCACATCTTTTGTGACACTTAGATTCATTTTTCATGCAACTGGGAGAAAATATATGTTATGCAGCCAGCTGGGTTGCCAGCCAGCCCAAGCGTCATCATCACCTCCCAGCCAGCTGATATAAATCTTTTTTTCCCCAGCCAGCCACCTCAACTGCTTTCTCATTATCTGACTGTAAATTTCATCGGTTGTACGCCAAAAATTGGATCCCAGTTGACAACTTTGCCAGCTGGGAAAATCCTAGCTGACAGTCTGCCAGCCAGTCGGGCACCTGCTTCATAACAGATAATTGGTATAACAGATCATGGGGTGCCCCTGAGAAACTCTCCTCACAAAAATCCACAATGACATCATGTTGAACATGAGCAACAGTGAAACAACCATGCTGGTACTCTAAGACCTATCAGGTGCTTTGACACAATTGATCAAAATGTTCGATTGACCAGACTGAAAGACAGATATATGGTGTGCAACTCAGCCCTCAACTGGTCATACGTCTTGATACAAACATTAGAGAAGCTGCCACCCAAATTTGGTGTTTGCCATATAATATTATCAACGCTTAAGATTCTCAACTAAACCACTTGTGGAAGCAGGTATACATCTGATGAGAATAAAACATATATGGGGTCACAAATAACCATATTTTAGGCAAATTTTCTTTGCTCTGCAAACAGTCTTTGAAGCTGCATTTTCCTGAGGTTGCATTACAAGTATACCCATTATGCATGGATGCCAGCCAAGCCTGAAGAATTACCAGCTTCATTGGAAATTTGGAATAGTTCCGCGCAGTGGACTTTGCCTGAATTGCCATTGGCCAAAAAATGTAATAGTAAAAAAATGCCAGATATGCTGATGTCTGATTGACAGACTTTGGACTTTCACCAAGGCTTTATAAAAGCCTATTTGAAAAGTATTTTAACGGCATATTAAAGTGCTCGGATCAAAACAAACTTATCTAAAACTATCAAAAACACTGCTTTTATTGCAAAAATAAAAAAATCAGACAAGTAGATAAAATAAAAAATTGAATAATCTAAACTTTAAAAATGTCTTCGAAAAGAAGTTTTACAATTCATAACACTACGTGCAAACGAGACGCATGTACTGAATATGTTAATATGAGTTCGTCTTACCTTTGCAAAGATGCTGAGGGTATAGTGCAAAGCAGCCAGAAAAACAAGGAACATCAGCGCGTAGCGCACTTCGTCGAGTTCTCGAAAGACGGCCTGCATCTTGGGACCTGGGAGGAGAGTTGAATGGGATGGAGGGAGTCCGCTGCAGCAGCTTTTTATGACTTTCACAAACTGCTGGGTAGTGCCAAAGAAATTGACAGAGAAATAAGTGATTGGTCAACTAGTCACAGAGGACACGCCTTCATTTATATCATGTTCATAAGCAGCTATTTATTTGCCACACCTACAATGCATTAGCAGCTTGCAGGCCAAGATCAGGAAACTAATTAGTGCAACCTTTGCAGCACGTGCAGTGTGCAGCCAGCCGCCTACACAGCAAATAAGTAGCCACATTTTTTCCCTATTTAAAACTGACATATTAATTTTTTAAAACACCACTACAAAATTCTTACAACCATTTCATTCATAATTACACACAATTGTCTTATTTATCAGAAAATAGGTTATCATTCCCAACAAGGATATGGGATAGGCTTTATGATCTTTCTCACATTTATCAAAGAAAATTTTGACAAGGCAAAAACAGGGAACAATAACTTATAGTAAAAAATAATGTCGTCATTTCAACTGAACATATGTTAAACAAATCAAACTGTAACCATGAATGAATAATTCAATTTCTTTCATGACTCGATCCACTGCAACATGCACAATAGCCTACTCCTGAAGAAACATTCCACCTCCAGGGTTTGAAAAATGAACCTACACGGGACCTGTGACACCTGAAACTACACTATTAGTATCATACAAATATCTTAAGATAAAAAGGAAAAATCAGCAGAGAATTTTTTGAGAAATGCAAGTATTTACAAATCTGTTTCATCTCACCACAAAAATACAAGTTCAAAATTTGTTTAAACCCGCAATAGTTCTGTACACTCTAAACACAGGGTGGTCAAGATGACAACTCTAGAGTTGTAATTCCTGGTGCCCAAACCGACAACTCCTTGTGTCAAAATTACTAAAGGGTTGAATAGCTAATAGCTGTAATTGTTTTTAAGCAGCAATAAAAAACCGTGTGTTAATACCCAACTGTCAAATATGCAGAAAAATTGACCTTACCATTCTGTTAGTTGATTTATTTTAAATTTACATGTTAACAATCTTACAATAATGCTGTTTTTTTTCCGGAATAATAAGTCTGTTACGCCTAATATCATTGTAATAAACAAATGGAATGTTGTTTTCTTCATCTCGATGTTTTCACCAACTGCCAATGTTCTTTCCTGCACAACCGACAGACCTTTGTTTGGAAGCTGAATGGTATTAAAGCCTTCAGTGATTCACAGCATTTTCGATTCCAATGCCAACATGATCTATTACTGTTGATTTCCACAAGACGTTGCTTACTGTCTACAAGTTGACCACAGTTTGCTGCCACCTAGGGTGCAAAATTCACGAGCTCCTGTGAGCGGTCAACAGAATTTCAATCTCTTGAAGAAACCAGGACAGTGTCTGGAAGAAACCAGGTCAGTTCCATCATTTAGTGACGGTTTAGTATATTTCCAAAAACTCTGTAAGTGTTTAATCTGACTTTGGTTTGCTTCAATTTTAAGCAGACAGCTTGTAAATACCAAATTAAGTTGAAACTGTTTTTTATCAAGGATGATGTACAGTCTAGTGAAAATGAGAACAGCATGCTGCTGCCACTAGGCACAAAAGTTGATTTTGGATGCTACAGCATTGCTGTCCCAAGAAATAGTTCCGATTTCATTGCACATTCACAAAATTTCTATTCAACATTGACGTATATCAGAGTCAGACTCAGCAATCACATTCTCTAAGGAAGTAGACAAGGCCATAAGCACTCTAAGAAACAGCCAGGTTTCTTCCAGACAAAATTGTGTGAGTTCCCCAAACTGAAATGATGTGGACCGCTCGCAGGAGCTCGCGGAACAGCACACTAGTCACTAGGTGGCAACACATGTCAGCATATTATTATGTTCTGTCAAGGCTGGAAAAGGCACTGGCAATGGTACAGCGGTCAACTTGTAGACAGGAGGATGAAGGAGAGATTGGGGACCAATGGGCCACTTGATAAATTATTGGCCATGGAGGCAAATCTGCTTCAGATACAGGATTCATACTGTGCAGTGTGCACCCTATTAGCCGGTGTAATTCTCTATAAAATTATATAAGATTCACATAGATCAACCTAGGGAGAAAGATGAGAAAACACATTTTCTGTCAAGAAAGATGGTGGCCCATTGGTCCCCAACCATTTTTTAAGCATCAGATAAGAAAAAAAGTGGACAGTACTAACAAGTTTTTAACCGACACCTAATCACGTGACCATGCACCCGGGATGTCGATGACCTTAGTCCAGTAGAAGATAGAAGTAGAAGTGACACAATATGATAAGCAAACGCGATGCAAATGACCTAGTATATGATGCTAATGACATGTTTGGCCTTTTGTCAACTGAAATTTCATTGGAAGTGACAGAATTAAACAATCCAAATATAAAAATTAAAAAATGTTGGTGTAATTAATTACAAGACATTTTTGCATGTTTTCTCAAGTGGCATGCTTATATTTATCTAATTGTGGCATGCATCTTACTTTGCTGCATAGAAATAGTAGAATGTTTATTTTCCCATGATTTCTGAGATTCTGCACTCCGTCAACTGAAGCATTATTGGTGACAGTGTATGTTTATTGCTATAAAACATTATTTTATAGTAGGAATGCCTCAAACTACAGTAGAGAGGGCTGAGGACTACATCACATCTGACAAAATTACGCAAGTAGGTTATTTCGCAGTAGTACAAAAACTTTTGGGCCCAACAATTTGAAGAAAACAAGCAAAATCAAAAACTTGATGAAAGTCAGATGGAATATTTCTCAGCCCAATCCAATGAATACATGAAAAGGACACACTATTGGGCCCAAAAGTTTTTGTACTACTGCGAAATAACCTACTTGCGTAATTTCGTCAGACGCAGTGTACTGGGAGCGCTTAAAACAGATTTTGGTTATAAAGCTATTAGATCCACACTGTCAAATAATAGATTTCAGTCATATCAAACACACTTGTGAGTATAAATTAATCAAACCAAAATTTGACTGAGAACCCTCGGCACAAAAAGCCAGAAGCCAACTTCAATGCAAACCTCTGAACTGTTGTACTCGCCCTTTACTATGAAGCAAGGTTGTTGAGATAGGCCTACTATGGTCTTAAGTGAATTTTTCAGACATTCAAAATTTCAAATATGCAAACTTGCTTGAAAAACACAATGGTCCTTAAAACCAGGAAACTTAATTTCTTCCCACGTATTAATAAATATTTCATAAAGTGGAAATACAAATTAGCTAAGTTCCATTGCACAAACATCTGAATAAATAATGACCTGCACTCAATCACTATATCATAAATAATATCAGTCGCCAGACCAGGCATTGCAAAATGGCCAAAGGTGCTTAAAGCAAGATAAGTTTAAGCATACAGAGAGGTTAATATTTTTCCAACAATGTCAGTTCAAACTTCGTTGTATGAAGGGGGAAACGGGGCACATTTGGATGCTTCACACTTCTACTAATTTTACTAAATGCTGAAAACACTCAGCCTCTCAGAAGTTTGCATGAATATCACCAATACTATTGAGCTTAAATCCAAGGCATAAGAGATTGGACTGCACCTACTCTTTTGCAGCCAGACAGCAAAATATGACATGATAATGACATGTCCCAATGTGCCCTTCCTCGGGGCACATTGGGACATCCATTGAAAACTATTTCAACACTCCATGTGCACTAGATATTAAACATTAAATATAAGAAGTGTCTAAGACTTTATACAGAGCAGAAAAACCTGATAGTGCCAATGAACAACAACTTAAAAGAGTTCAAAACATTGGGCAATGGGCATGAACTGTCCTGGTTGCTGTCATAGAGCTTTGCTATAGGGGAGAGCGGGGCACAGTGAGACACTTTTTTTATTTTCAAGTGTTCCAAAAAGTTGGCAGTAACGAGTTAAATGAGATCAGGTCCACATTATAGATAATGACGTTGGATATATTGTCCGGTGGTTTCAGGTTCCTACCTTTTACAGGTTTGGAGAAATTTTGACTTACGTCCAGGCTCGTTAAGCAGATATGCCCTGTCTCACTGTGCCCCGCCTGCTGTCTCACTGTGCCCCACCCCCGAGGCACAGTGAGACAGGGCATCTGCTGCCATAACCGCCAATCCTCAGGACCTGCGGAAATGTTCTATCAATTGTTGCTACAGAAACTACTGTACTCATATAAAAGCAGCTGGCTAAGTGATTTTTTAGGTCCTTTTTTGAGCATGTTTCGAAACTTCATCGCACAGGACACATGCACGACTTATCTAACCTGCCGCACCTGTTACATACTAATCAAAATTCTTTCTGATGCTTCTCTTTGGATATGAATCAATAAAATCAGTAGTGTATAGCAGGTATTTGGTTTTTAATAATGAATTGAGAGTTATGCATTACATTCAGGTCATTCCGAGTGTATTTTGTGATGTCTCACTGTGCCCCGCCTCAAACTGTCTCACTGTGCCCCACGCAGTTCTCTTTATAGCATTTTTTAATCCTGTGGACCGGATGCCTGTATTGTGGTTCATCATCTCACTAATCTAAACAAATTATCAAGGTTTGAATCCCTGGCAGCTGATTTGCATTATACCATTTTTCTTGGGAATTATAACAAAAAGTCCTTTAGCAAAAGTATTTACTTTTACTGGCTAAAAACCAACATATTGAAATTCCACTCTCGATATGCTGTGTAGGCATTCAGGATATAGGACAGTTTCTCACTTACTTACTTTTTGTACTATACAATGTTATGATGCACATTGATGTGAAGATGTTTTTCCATTCAAAGTTATGTGCGATGGTGGCTGAGTGGTTCGACACTGTTCTTGTAATTTTGAGGTCCTGAGTTCGATTCCACTGTATGGCAATACTTGACTGGTGATAGACATGCTGCAAAGTGGCCAAGCAAATGGATAAAAGTTCCCTTGGCACATAAAGAGACAGGTGGAAGTAGTGGCTAACACCCGCTCTGTGAATACTTCAATGAAACTTGTCTATCACATTCATAATAAATTCATAACTTGTTTTCATCTTGTCAGTAATTTCCTCAGCAGGACTGAGGACAAATAATTATATGCATGCTGGGACAATAATGGATTAAAGCTATTTATATATACGGCTGGAAGTGACAGTAACTGGTCAAACCAGACTGTTAATATAATTACAATATAATGCTAATAAAAGACTTTTACGGAGTTATTTTCCTGGTAATATTTTTTCAAATCATTTATGAACCATGCATAGAGTAGGTCGGGGCATGCGGCCCCCCTTAACTTCGAGGTGCGATTTGACTGTGACGTCACCAACAATGGTTGTGTTGGAGGATGGAAAGATTATCTTGATAAAGTAAACCTACTTTTTATGGGCGATTATTTGAATGCTTATGCTGTCAGGAAGGGATCACTTGACTCTACTAATAACTAGAGAAACAAATGTCTACCAATTTTTATAAAGGAGTCACGGCCATTTTTGTAAAAAAAATAAAATTGCCTTCTTACCCCACCCATCAGGCAAGAAGCCCCCCTATCATAATCCTATGGCAATTTTTTTTGTGAGCGCATTCAGCCTAAAAGTTATTTCTTAGGGTTCTTCTATCCTTTTTAAGGCATTCTATTCACATTTTCTGAATTTCAGAATTTTTCTGTTCATACTATTATTTCTTAATATTTTTTGCCCTGTTTCAATTTTGGCTCCAATTTTTTTCTATTTTAATTAGCTATTCTATCAAGTTGTAAGGTAAAGTACACATTAATAATGGTTCCTGAAGCAGCTTCGACCCCCAAGTGAAGGGGGCCTCATGCCCCATATCATGAGGGGCCTCTCGCCCCAAACCCACATATTTTAATTTGACCTCTATATTTTGAACTAAAATGCAAAAAACATGATCCAAATCATTCTGATGTGATAGTCATAAAGTGAAGCAATGCAGATATCCATTATACTTTCAAAAATTTCCAAAGTTATTTCTGACAACCGCTTTCAAAGAATTAGTCAAAGTTACAAAAACCATGCAAATTTTTTTCTTTCTTTAATTTCTACTATGGTTTGGTGCTGTTTGCCCTGAAAATTTGTGATGTCACCTAAAACGCCTCTAGCTTCAATCCTATCAATAGATAACTGCACCAAAAATGTAAGTTTGGATATAAGCCTAGGGGGGCCTCTCACCTAACCCGGGCTTCTTGCCCCGACCTACTCTACAGTATTTTCACACAAACACAGTAACTTCTCCAGCAGTGATCACGACAAATAATTATGCACACGTGTTGAGATAATTGAATGTAATGAGCTATTCAAACAGCGTAGTATATGATTCAATCTGATAAATAGTCTGCAACTTGAAACAACGAGTGTACAGGGTGTCTACAGAAAAAGAGGACAGTCACTTGTCTTCTTTTTTGCACTCATATAGGTTCAGAATTTTGTGATAAGTCTGACATAAGAGTGGATTTGATAGTCAGCCATATTCGATCCATTGAAAATATGCTTATTTATGAATTAGATCACTACTAAAGGCAAAACAGAAGCATGATATACGCAAGTGCTTGCATTGCTTCAAGCTGACTACGGTTGTCAATTGTTGATGAGAAAATTTTCACCATGTATGGTGCTTGTAAGAGAAGGAATGAATCATTTGTGAGTAGTGGGACATTTGCTGATGCTCCAGCTACCGACAATTCAAATTAGGGACCTAGCACTTGATCTTCAATTCAACATGGAGTCATCTGATGACAAGAAAATCACAAAAAATGTCTCAAATAGCCATTGATCAGAGCGCCAGAATCAACGCAAATGTTTATAATAAGATTCTGAAAGAATTTGTGATAACACGGCATCAGATAAGAAACTCTTTTGATGGCAAAATTGTGTTCCAACAAGGTGGAGCACCTGTTCATACTGCATAGAAGACTCAGGAGTGCCTCCCCTTGTTTTCTGAGCTGGACCCAGTGAATTACTCGGTATGGGCAATTTTGAAAGCATAATCCAGCAAGTTATCCCAACCCTCGCAATAAAGTTATTTTGGTCTCATCTGCAGAAAGTTACCACAGCAAGGGGTGTGAATATTGGGTAATTTGAATAATGATGCTTGGCACAAAATGATCTGTAAACAAATCAACTTGTGTTGACTGTCCTTTTTTTCTGTAGACACCCTGTATGTACAAAGGTGTGGTAGTGTGGGACAAGGGGCATAAGCCCCTCACATGATCCTCACCTCTCAGTGCAGTCTGGTGTACACCGGGTGCTACATCACGATGTAGTACCTATTGTTTTAGAAATAGGTCAAGTTTATATCAACTCAATGTGAGTATGATTTGATCCAGAAATAGTAGTGCTTTTTTCATGACAATATAATCAAGCTATTAGCACAAAAAGGTTGACAATGACTAAAACAAAGCCTCAAGTCATGAATTATTTTTCATTCTTCATTATTTGATTAGCACCTTTGGAGGAGATACACGTAGCTCTGTAAGTTGTGCAAGGCCATGATTTTTCTATAAGGATCCTTTTAAATGCTGTTAAATCTCATTGAACTACATTGCAATGCAAACTGTTTATTATTTACAGACTATACACTAATAAAAATACGTTGTGACATAAAAAAGAGTATTTAATATCGTAATAAGTTAACAGCATGTGCAACAAGTTTTTTATAGCAACATTGTGCTGCACGTCAACAAATCGTGTGAGAACTCCTTCTGAGTTCTTGCAAATCTTTTTTTTTTCAAGTTAAAAAATGCAGAAGCAGAAAGTGGGATCCGATCATCCTTTACAAGAACTTAGAACTCCCATTTGATCAAGAGGCCTTGAGAGATTGAGCATCTATGATGAAAGTTCAACTGAGACTCAGTCTGATGGAACAGAAATTCAACTGGGGCATGTGGTGAAGAAGATGAGATTGAGGCATACAATGTTGATGCCAAAGAACACTCTAAAACAATTCAGACAAAATTGGTTTTTTAGATTCAAAATGGTTTTTTGAAAAACCAAATTTCAATGCAAAAGACCAACACGGATTTTTTTAAAAATCCATGTGGGTTTTGCATTGAAATTTGGTTTTTCAAAAAAAACATTTTGAATCTAAAAAACCAATTTTGTCCCAACATTTTTTTAGAGTGAAGCTAATTATACCAGAATACAACTTGGTAGCATCAGTTTCGACTCACAAGAATTCATTTCAAGCTGGAGTAACGAAAATGGCTAGTTGGTTACCCTTACTTTTCAGAAAATTTAAATAGGAAACATTGCCTTCCTACTGTTTGTAGAACTGTTGCAAAGACAAGCCAAACCTGGGAACTTTTCATATTCAGAGGAAAGACGTAAGTTAATGTGCTGGCCCACCTCCAGCGAGATTTTCGGCGATAAATACTAAATAGCCATGGAGTATGAAAGGAAATACAGAAAACCAGAAATTCGCAGCACATATTGGAATATTCTGCAGTTTATTTCTCCCAGTTCAATCATATCTTTTGAATCCAGAAAGGCATCATTCAAAAGTAATGGGAATGCTATGTAACATCTTAATGAAGTTACTGAGCTTTGCATGTAACACAATGTCATCCAGTCTGGTGAAAATGAGAACTGCATGGCATGCTGCTGCCACCTGGCACAAAAGTTGATTTTGTATGCTACATCATTGCTGTCCTAAGAAATAGTTCCAATTTCATTGCACATTCACAAAATTTCTATTCAACATTGATGTACTGTATACCAGAGTCAGACTCAGCAATCACATTCTCTAAGGAAGTAGACCAGGCCATCAGCACACTAAGAAACAGTCCCGGTGTCTTCCAGACAAAATTGTGTGTGTTCCTCTGATCGAAATGATGTGGACGCTCACAGGAGCTCGCGGAATAGCACACTAATCACTAGGTGGCAACACAAGACAGCATTATGTTCTGATCTGAGGCAATGCAAGAGCAGTCCACTTGTAGACAGTAACACACTAATTTTGTTATGTTTTCTTGTTCTCTGTTTTTAAAAGAAATGAATCACTTGTTAAAAAATTAATTTAGCTTGTTAAGGCTAATAATTAACTATTCCATTAAAATATAGGTATAGGGAATAGTATTAGTAATGGAGAAATTGAATTTTTAAGACAAATTGGGTTTCAACTTGTCTAGGAGCTCTGTGTACGTATGTTTACAACCCAAGAACTCTGCGACTCAGGAATGTAAGCGGCATGTTAAGACTGCACCAGTGAAGC
The DNA here is from genome assembly GCA_026936325.1 of Platynereis dumerilii. Classification (NCBI taxonomy): domain Eukaryota; kingdom Metazoa; phylum Annelida; class Polychaeta; order Phyllodocida; family Nereididae; genus Platynereis; species Platynereis dumerilii. The sequence goes on along the minus strand of JAPTHN010000001.1, from coordinate 107,790,468 downwards.
TTGCAAGACGTCAGAATGATAAACATTCTGCCATCCAGATGGACAGTTTGCTCGAAGCAACATACGCTTCTTGGAAGAACTTGCTTCTGTATTGGGACCGGAGGAGCTGACTTTCCACTCACAGAATGACAAGGCTCGCGTACCAATTGGCATCACAGCAGCCAACAAACAGTCACCTCTTTTGTTAAGCATGGAATATAAAGTAACTTTGAGTGACCACGACTTTGTTGTAGCGCCTTCACACAAATTGATTCCCTCTATCATAGTTGGTATAGAGGTCAGATAGGACACGACACAAGAAGCCGTGACACACTCAGGACCTACGTATGTGCCAAACAGGCACAAAGCACTGCTTTCGCTAACTCACATGACATGAAACGCACACATGAGCCCATCATCCTTACGACAGAGAGGCAGCATCCAAGCGACCCGGGTACAATACGACACATCACCAGGGCGATACCAGAGCAGACAACTGTCAAGAGCGAGCCCTCTATCAGACTTTCTAATAGAAGAGTGGAGGAAAGAAAGCCGCTGGGGTAGCCGATAAGACTCCACCACAGAGTCCAGTGACTCAGTCACCTCAGCCTGAAGGACGACACCATAGGAGAAGTGGTGGTCACAGGGGCAAAAAAAGCAACAACTGAGAGGGAAAAGAGGACCAAACATCAAGGAGCCAACAAGTCCGGGTGGTGAAGGTGTACCCGAGAACATGGAAACAAAAGATTAGGGAAGTGAAGTTGGACTCAGAGGAATCATCTAGTGATGATTTAAACTACTGAAGGGGAGCACCAACAGTGTATCCGAGGGAGCTACCCCAGCAGTATTCAAGGATCACATACTTATCCGCTCTAATATAAGTATTGTTCAACAGTTGGCGTAACCCTGCTCATACAACTAAATTTGAATGGTCATTCTACAACGCCTGTAGTGGATATGGCTCAGATCTTGAACAATGGTCAAGATCTGAGCCGGACCCAGTCCAAGGTATGTCCCCTGTGCTTAGAGGTGCCTGCAGCCCTGCACACCTGCGAAGACGTGCGGAGAGAGCCAACACCTGTCCTGGTAGACCAGAAAGAGGAGGCCCCGCACACCTATTATTTTAATATAAGTAAAGCCGCAGGACTGGGTGCTTTCCAATGAAACCTGGCCAGATTTGTCCAATTACCACAATGAACTGATTCGATTTCGGTGAAGATCCGTGGAGTAGATACACCACGACTACCGGATACAGTTTTATGTATTTTTCCTATAAATCATTCTCAGCTGGCTGGCCTGCCTATGCCTTATGCATGACCATGACTGAGCACTCAGCAGAAGTGCACCTATGGTGAGCAGTCATTACCAGTGCAACTTTTAAGCCAGTGGAGGGGGGTGGGCAGAGAGATGAAGGCAATCGCGGCCGAGGCCCGCAGGGCCGAAGGCCAATAGGCCGGGGGTGTGGGGGCCGCTTTAGGCCCCCAGAAGCCAACGGTTTTTACATTGCTGGAAATGAATTCTGAGCAATTATGGAGGATGTTTCCCTTCATAGAAACCATACATGAAGAGCCCAAAAATTTTGTATTTTATGATAAAACCTCACTCTGAATTTCAATTTGATGAAAATCGCATGCTCAGTAGACAACATTTTTGAAAGTAGGCTAGTGCTGCATGAAAATGCACGGGCCTGAGTCAATTTCTTTAATGATACAGAACTAAACCAGTATTGTCCTTTGAAGAAGAAATTTAAATAGTATCTATCATAAGCAATATAAAATGTACACATGTATATCAGTAGGGGAACCGGGGCACATTGGGACACGGGGCACTATGGGTCGGTGGGGTTTTCTTGGTTCCTGGCAAGGTAAAATATGATATGATTGTGCCATCATATCTTGTAATTACACATCCTGATGTTTCTATCGTTTTGATGACAAATTACAGCCACATGCAGAAGTATGGCGAGGAAAAGTTTGTTTTCCTACTACTAAAGTAAACATGGACGGGTTCAATTCGAACCATTCTGTGGACAAACCATGAACAATAAGGCTTTCTCAGTGCTTGTATCAATTTGATATATCGTAACGAACAGTTATGAATTGTTATCGTGATAAACACACTCCCTGGTGCCTGAGAAATTAGCATTTTGGTGCAAAAGTCATATGGGGCTCATTGGGACAGTGAATTCGGGGCACATTGGGACGCCTTATTATGGCAGAATTTAAGTGTCAAAGTCAACTGAATGACCTGGGACAGCACACAACAGGTATTCAGGCCCCAGTGAATAGAGGCATGCTCTGTGAACAAATTTATCGCAAAGCACTGTGTGTTACTGACATAGATGTCCGCACCCAGGACAGCTTATGTTAAATGTTCAAAACAGTTTAAAGTTATTAACTATTGGCACTACAAGGTGTTAATGCACTGTATATTGTCTTACGCACTACTTATATATATCCATTGCATATGGAGTGTTAAAATGATTTTTTTATTGATGTCCCAATGTGCCCTGGCTGATGTCCAGAAGTGCCTCGCCGGGGCATATTTGGACAGTCATTTTTTATGACTCACATTTTGCATTTAAGCTCAACAGTATTGGTGATATTCATGCAAACTTCTGAGTTCTTCGGTGCTTTCAGCATTGAGCAAAATTAGTAGACGTTAAAAGCATCCCAAAGTGCCCCAGTTCCCCCTAGTTCATTTCTACAGATATCAGACAGTTTGTGTAATGTTAATAGCCCAAATATATAGCCACTCCGAGCTAACTATAATTTTGAAAACAAGGGGTTCAAGGACATACCAGTAACAATAAGCAAATATTATGATACAAGTAACAAAAGTAACAGCAATACAAAGAACACTAATAAAGATGACAAATATCATATTGGCACTTTGGAGATTAGAGAGTAAATTATTATTTTGGAAAGTAAGAATTGACGACGAAAATGCATCAAATTTCGCTTTGACATGTTATGTCAGAAAACAAATAAAAGTCTGTGTTACTTTAAACTTTCAGCTAAGTACCTGATGTTCATGAACTTGAAAATCTTTCAGGCAGCTTTATATTATTTCTTGGAAGTTTATCAGTAGATGAGTTACAATTACTATATGGCCTCAGCCTTTTTGCCACCATATTGATGGCTGATGGCCTACAATCAGGAGCTAGGTAACTACTAAAAAGCACACTTTTCTAAGTTCGGAAACATTTTTGTGAAAAGGCCTTTATTTGAATTTGGTTAAGTCTGGTTCGCACATTCTCCTTTGCTTAGAAGTGAGAAATTCTGCCACAGCAGGTCGAGGATCATAATGTGGCGTGCCTGCTCCATTTAAGGCAATCAACAGTCGATCATTAGTCGACTGCATTACCATGGACATTCTTTGGTAAATTTTAATGATGTTGTAGTGGGAATTGCAGCGCTACACATCCATGAGGAACAGCTGCTATAAGTGCTATTACTATAGCCTATAGACTGACAATGAAAGATGGCTGAGGCAAATCATTCTTGCTAACATAGGCTGTAATAAGACTGAAGCTCCTTTGAAGGACACCATTTTCATCCATATAGTGATAAAAAATCCAGAAACTTAATAAAATCAAGTTTAACAAACTATCAGAAAAAGGTTATGATTTTTCAACACCAGCTGGGAAAACTAGGTGGGCATTTTAGAGAATTTTCAATTTCTTGGGTGGGCAGCCATCAGAGGCGGGTGGGCATCTGCCCACCTAGTTATTAGTTAAAAGTTGCCCTGGTCATTACACTGGCCACAGATGGGGCCACTGGTACACTGTAGGTAGAAAAAGTTCCTTTCCCTCAACGAGGAAAACCCACCAAACGTCCCAACTCAAAGAATCTTATTAATGCAAATCATTGCTATCATCAAGACTTGTCGGTCACATCTAACTGAGTACAGCACGAGCCAACTGAAGAGGCAGAACTCTTGGGCCCATCGTTGACTGTACCAAACATTTCATGAAATTCACAGGCCACAGGTTCTGGCCTATAAGATGTTTTTTTAAGGAGAAAAAAAAATCAAAATCACTGAACCTTAAAACGTATTGATTCTGCATACACGTGGGACTTTAATGAAATTCACAGGCCAAAGGTTATGCATCTAACTTCACATATTTTTAACGGAAGAATCCATTGAAGTACTACAGATGCAAACATTCCAGCTAATCAATCCCTTTGCACATATCAACTCCACTTCACTCCAATTACCAAATATCCAAAAGTATACAAGACAAATTTCAATTTGCCTTTAATCACCTACCCCCCCCCCCCCCCCCCCAATTGGTAGACAAGCCTTTGACAATCTACCACTCACACTTGGATGAAATTCACAGGCCATAGCAGGTGTTGGTAACTGCTAAACCATTTAACACAAGCAAGAAACACTAGGTGGCAAACGAGTACTGAAAGCCAATTTATGCCCCACCAAGTGACAGGTATTTCTCATTCTGACATAACGTACATAACAAGAAGTTGGACGGATATCAAAAATATTTATTTACAAATATTCGTAAAAAACAAGACATACACATAAAATGTAAATACAAACAATTCACCCAGTAGACACAGATGTATGGCATGAATTCAATGACTAGGTTTGGCAGGAATCAGATTTAAGTCACTCATAAAAGTTGACATTTTAAACCGTATTACAAGTCTTAATTCAAAATGAAATGCAAAAGGTAAGACTTTTTTTTATCTCCGCTTTTCAAATTCTTTTCTGATCCATTCTGAGTCCTGATAAAACCTTGGATCTCCCAACTTTAAAGCTGTTCTTTTGTAAAAGTAATAATATAATACTGCACCTGAAACAGAAACAGTGAACATCATAGTGCAAGTATCTCAAAATTATACCACAAAATTGAGATAGAAATGATTATACAATTACATTATATGATCATTAATATGTAATCTGCCAAGCAAGGGGAGAGTGGTAAACAGGTCTAGATTAAGGCCAACGCTGTTGTATTGCTGTGTGAACTGTCAATCAGATCAGAATTTTTGTTTTAATTAGCATTGTTTTTTGCTGATTTCGGGAATGGCCGCTAGGGGCGCCACTGTTTCAGAGCGCCCTCTGTCGTTTTTTGTGGTGTCATGAACGGAGTCATGCTACACGGTGCTGAGCATGCGTGGTAGATTAATGGCGGCGACCATGAAGATCATGTGGTCAAAACAAAGATGGGGAATGACATGTTCTGATCGAAAGGATACACTACCATGATTTTTCAGTACGTACATGACTAGTGTGGGAAGGATCGGTAACGATCGCAATTTTTGCAGCCTTCGGCAGAAAATATTGCTCTCGGTTACCGCTCCATAAATATCTCTCTAATTCAAGGGAGGTTGGCCTGCACGTCAATACCTACCAATTCTCTGGAAAACATAAAGGGCTCTGTATCCATTGTTCTTCCAAATATAAACATCTGGGTTAGCCCACCGAATCGTCTAAAAATACAACACAAAATTTTTAATAAATATTACTGAAACCTCACTCTTATTCATATTTTGAGAGTATATGTAGAGAGGCTTTCATTGAAAAAACAAAGGCAGAGTTGCTTTAAACATGTTACCATTTTCTTTCCGAGTAATCACTAATTACAATTTTAAAGTTTTTAATCAGCCATTTGAGAAAGGTTGTTGATACAACTGTAATTTAGTCAAGTTGAATAATAGATAACAAGTTATTCATTCATCAATTGGCCAAATCTTTAAAAAATTTAGTCTCAGCAATTCAAAATATAACTTACCATCCCCCAAACATGCAGAGCTACACAGAGAGCGAAGTAAAGGAATGTGACAGCAATTGGAATTCTGAATTTGTTCACAAGGATAGTCACCAGACCAGCCTGGAATATGTAGGTGTTGAAGAAGAGCAGAAATATGACGATGACTGAAAATACGATGCAGACATCTTGGATGCTAAAAAAAAAGAAAAAAAGTTTTTGGGGCCTTAAAACTGGTATTATCACACATCCATAGATTCCATACATTATAAATTTTATAGATAATATTTCATATTTTATATATTCCTAGTATCACTGTTTATACCAAGTACTGCTGAATGTGTTTTGCTTTTCAATTATCAAATCTTCAAAGAAATGACAATAGGTGACAATTTGGTGTAACTGTGGACCCCAATTTAAAAATAAGCAATCTGGAGCCAAGTTAAATCTCGAAAGGTACAGAGCACAAATAATGTCAAATATGATTGAAATATGTCATTTATAGGATCCAAAACTGGTCAAAATAAAAATTGGCTCTACCACGGAATGGGGTAATCAAATTAGGCTCAAGTTAAGTATCCAACTATTAGTGACCTCCCTGGAATGAATGAGCCACAGGATTGGCTTATTCACAGTTGTTCTCACCTTTTCAAGCAATCCTGCCATTTATTCAGTTGGGGGAGGTCACTACTTGTTGGATTCTTAACTTGAGTCTAAAATGCAAAACACAGATAAACGGCTCTATTTCACTAGCTTAATCATTGTAACCACACAAAATAAAACCCTCATACAGGCCAAACATTCGTAACAAGGTAACTATTGTCAGTATCTTGCTCACTATCGGTTTTATTCATATGAATATATATTAACTTGTATTCATTCACAGACCGTTAAGGCCTACCAAAATGTATTATGTAAATTCAAATAATATGATTTGTCATCGGTAGCAGTGTTCCAGCTCGGCTATTTGAGCATGGCGCAACGCCATGCCCAACCTTATCAGCACCATGCCCAATCCTCGCCCACCATGCCCAAATTTGGGATAAAAAGCAAAATAATCACTAAATAAAGGTCTCCACTTCAGAAAAGTGCCCTTCAAATCTGAAAAGTGCCCTCCTTTTCAGAATTCTTGCATGCCCAAATGAAATTCTGCCTGGAACACTGCGGTAGGCCTACATTTATACTTACACATGTAATACAAGCAATATGACATCTCTGAATCGAAGTAATTCCACAAATGAGTTCATCAACAAGTCTTCAAACAGCAAGAAATATTGAAGGTAGAGAATGGGTTTGTATCTGCTGACCAACATTCTCTTATGTTCAACCACCTGGAAGTATAATCATACTTTAATTAATTAACTTAAGGACAACACAGCGCACACAAAAGCACACATAGAGAAGCTCCTGGAGCCCTATATTAGGCTTATAGGGGTAGCTTCTGAGGCTTTCATGAAGCCACGACAGGTGCGAACTGGTTTGTTTACAATGGCAACGAAGCACCGGGGTAGATTACTCAGGGAAGCCAAGCAAATTCAACAGAACAAAAGGCCCAATTACCCTATGTTGGTTTTAGGATATACGCCCTTATGAAACAGTTGATCACAATAGGAAAAGAACCTCAATTAATCAAATTTTAGAAGAAAAGAAGAGGACTCACAAATCAAACATTCCGCTCCAAAATATTTCAGTGGCCTTGACCTTGCCAGCTCTCGTGCTTTTCGCAATCACTTTTTTGACAAAAAATATGAATTTTATGCTATTAATTTGCAATTTTGCGTATGTAATAATAAGATAAGTATAGATTCAGTCAAAAATAGATAAATAAAAAACAGTTTTGATCCTCGAAATGACATCCGGTTTGACCGCGGGAAGTTGTTGACATTTTGATTTTGACAGTTCTGTCTGAGAAAAGTGGTTTCTTGTCCATCTTCTCTCACTGATCGACTGACAGATCTCATCGGATGCATAAAGGTAACTATCGGCCTAAAGCACAAAGATCTGTGTTCCATTCTTTGAGTTAGGCAAGTGGCCAAGCGATAGCTTGCGTGCATAAAAAATGTTAAAATTTCAACAACAAATGTTTTGATTGCTAGTCAACTGGGCGACAGACAGCTAGCTGGCTAGTACTACAACGCTACTAACTAGGCGACAACCAATTAGGTGGCATACCACTACCAACTAGGCTCATGGGCGTAATTTGGTGGGGGACGGGGGGGGGACATGTCCCCCCACCCCACATTTTTTACCCCAGGGGACATAATATGAAATGTCCCCCCCCACTTTTTTGTATGAAAACAAGAAGTGTTGTCACTGTCTTTGTAATGGTCCTTGAATAAATGGTTAAATGTTATCAGTATGAAATAAACCATACCTGGTCCAATTATATTCAATACAATTTTAAAAAATTTTGTAGGCGAATAAATACTGGTATTGATTAATCAAGACCTTTTAGTTCCTTGACAGCAATGAGTTAGAAGCTATATTTTTATTGGGTGAAATTTGGAGTAACTTTATGATTAAAGTTACATTTCTACTAAAGACACAAAATTAGGAATACAGATTGAATAAATAAATAGAATTGGAATTTTCGGACGGACAAAATTTTATCCGGGCAGACAGGACTTCATTCGGGCAGGTAAAATTCAAAATCCACCTGCCCGAATGTCCTGTATGACAAAAGCACTTTTCGCGGACTCTGCATACAAAAGTTCGGAATTCAAGAATGTAAAAAAGACTGTCTCAATTATTCGTGGATCCGACGGCCGATTCCGACTGTGTGACGGCGGGTATCAAGTCATCTGGTAACCATGTCAACTGGTAACCAAACCAACTGGTAACCAACCAACTGGTAACCAAACTTTCTGCCAACTGGTAACCATCTTTTTTTTTGTGGGTCACCAACTGGTAACCACTCATTAAAATCAATTTACTGACCTTACCAACTAGTAACCAAGGGCCCTACCAAGCCATAACCAGGGGCCCTACCAAGTCGTAACCATGCAAGGCCCTACCAAGTAGTAATCAGGGAGGGCCCTACCAAGTTCTAAAGAGACACAAAGGGAATTGATAGCAATCAAGGATGAATGAAGTCTGGTGTCACTCTTGCAAGGTTTTGGTGACAGTTCATGCAGGCTGCAGCTTGTGTCAAACTGGATTGCAATCGGAATCTGATTTTGTGCAACTGTCATACAAAACCAATTAACTTAGATTACAGCCGTATGATTCCCATTACATCCACTTGGGCTATCAAGCAATGCACCATCTGCCTTGATTGGCCTAAGATTCTGAGTTTGTAAACAGCCACCAAAGATAGACCTGTATTTACGAGTTGGTATTCCCTGGTTACGAGTTGGTATTCCCTGGTTACGAGTTGGTTTTCCCTGGTTACGAGTTGGCGATGAGTACTGGTTACGAGTTGGTATATAATTTTTATTTTTTGGTTACTACTTGGTCAGGGTCACTTGATAACAAGATCTCTTGGATGTAATATAATATTAAGTAATTACATGTAACCAGATACCCTGCATCGTCAGTTCACCGTGACTGTCAGTTTACCGTGAGCACTGCTCTGGCTGTTGCCCAGCCTGTGCAAGCCTGCTCAGGCAAAAATAATTTGCCGATAATTAGTTCATCGAATTCCCGTCAGGTGGCCATGTGCAGTAGGGTGGTCCAAAAAACTTTTTTTGTCAATATCAATTCGCACACCCTCCTATTTTGTGAGTAATGGCACAAAAACAATGCAGTTTAAATTTTATGAAAATCCAACTAGAGGAAGGGGTCTCCCAAAGGCCTTAAAGTTTCAATGTATTTTTAATTTTGACCATTTTCGCCAATCCGCGGTTCTCTATAACTTCGTCAGTATTAGTCATACAACATTTTAATTGCCATGGTTGGAAAGCTCTCAAAAAGACCTTCATTTTGCATACCAACATCAATGGTCTAGGACGATATCTTGATTCCCGTTGGCTCTTCAGCCTGCACTTTATAGAATGAAAATGTTGCAGACTGTTTAATGCTGTTAAAAAAAGGCTTTTGAATTTTTTCACTGATTGGTTGCAGTGATTGGCATTCTCTAAGTTCCAGAATGACCATATATAAAACCTTTTTGATTTTTACTGTGGCAGTGCCTGGCTTATGAGTGATGACGTTTTAATGTTAGAGTTAATTTAAAACTCGAAAAATGTGAGATGGGGTCTGTCGCATTTCATATCATATCTTCGTCAGAATTTATTGCAGGGCAACATGAGTGGTACCACATGAAAGAAAATACTCTCAGCATTCTCATGGTACCAGTGATATTGTCCTATATTTAATTCTTATGAAGTTAAAATACAAATATAACAGCCCCTCCCTGATTTGTTTCCATACTTCCGACAAAATTTAGCATTAAAACTTCCAAGCTCATAAAGCAGGATTTTCCATGGCCAAGAATTAAAAAAATATTTTATTTGCTCTTTCTGGAACTAGGAGAGTGTGAATCACTGCAATTATCAGTGAAAAAAAAATCAAAAACCTTTTTTTAACAGGATTAGACAGTCTGCAACATTTTTGTTTCTAAAAAGTGCTGGCCGAAGAGCCAATGGGAGTCAAGATATCATCCTAGACCATTGATGTTAGTATGCAAAATGTAGGTATTTTTGAGACCTTTCCAACCATGGCAATTAGAATGCTGTATGACAAATACTGACAAAGTTATAGAGAACCGTGGATTAACGAAAATGGCCAAAACTAAAAAAACAGTGAAACTTTAAGGCCTTTGGGAGACCCCTTCCTCTAGTTGGATTTCCTTAAAATTTCACCTGCATCAGTTTTATACTTAACCTCATCAAATCAGAGGGTGTGCGAAGTGAAATTCACAAAATAATTTTTTCCCATTTAAAAATGAACCGCCCTAATGTGCAGCTATGCTTGTTTGCTAGTGCCATCTAGCGGGAGGGGGGAGGGTTGGTCTAGTGGTAGCGTGCTGGACTGCCAATTGCTGGGTCCAAGGTTCGAATCCAGCTCTTACCGGGTCACCTGGGCCTATGTTAGATGGCTGTTTCAATCATCCTTCGCCTCATTGCCGTGTCCTCCTCCTGTCCTAATTAGCCTAGCAAGTGCATAGATACAGGACGTAAAAGTCAATCTGCCCCTCAAAAGGTGTTTTATCACAGTATCACACCTTCCAAACAAAAATGCAATTAATTACTGTTGCTATATTTCTGAGATATTTATGTGATGTGGCATGCAAAATGAGCATCATACGGATCACTCACATCAATTTTGGCTCAACGAAGCAAAAATTCTCAATTTTAATAGTGGCAGTTTTCATTTTTGTCGAAATAAGTTGAACTCCTCTTGTATGTGACCGAACAGGCTTTGTAACTGGATAACCCTATGTAACTGGAGGACCGGATACTTAATCAGATATAAATATCGTGTATATGATAAATGCATAAATTAAGTTGTATTTGGACCACCGATGGATTTTTATCATGATCAGATGATACACAAACATTTCTGACTTGGTTGAATTCTCTCCCTCCAGGAGGACAGCAATTTAAAGTACTTTCTGGCTTCCTGATTGGAGTCCCTCTGGTGTGCATGCATTGCAAAGCCTTTCAGGAATAGCAACCTTAAGCAAGATTATAATTACTAGAATACCCGTTGGAAATAGATTTGTGACACATGAAGATTTTGGTGTATGTATGTAATACATGGCCACGAAATGCACGCAGGACTGAAATGTTTTTGTAGGAGTTATTGTGTTAGCATAACTGTCATGTGTATTTCATATTCAATGTATGAAAGGCAGTTATTAAGCTGTTGAAAAGAAGAATTAAGTATTCCATAAAAATGATAAGTAGAGAGAACACTAATGAAGAAAATTGAATTTGAAGGGCAGTTTTGAAGATGATTATGTTATGTTTTGTTGAATACGAAACGAAATGAATGATAAGAAGCTGGACACACTTGACATAATTCCCTGCTGTGGACTATTGATGTTGAGACCATTGCTGCACAGATTTGTGAGTCCTCTCTTGGGCTCAATGCGATGCGCGAATGTGAGATTGTGGCTTAAGTTGCATCTTGTAAGGGGGGGGGGGGAATTGTCTATGTTAATTGATGGGACAGACTAATTAGCTGTCTATCTGTCTATCTATCTATCTATCTGTCTATCTATCTATCTATCTATCTATCTATCTATCTATCTATCTATCTATCTATCTATCTATCTATCTATCTATCTATCTATCTATCTATCTATCTATCTGTCTATCTATCTAGCTATCTATCGATCTATGTATGTATACCAAGTGCATAAATACAGGACGTAAAGCCTCAATCATCCATCCATCATCCTACATAGCTGGTTATCGCTGTAAAGTGGTGTCACTAACCTGCCAGTACCAATCTCATGAAAGTCTGTGGGAAATATTTATTCTCAATAGATAATTGGCTGAAGTGTCTGCCTATAATTAGCTGATTATTAGTTAATGTACTTTGTTTGTTGATTTCAGTCTTATGAAATTTGGAATAGGGACGTACGAGCCCTGAATTTCTTTGTTCAGGTCTACACAAAAAGGGATCAAGATGAGTCACGGAATGCATGAGTTCCGCATTCATCACCTTGTCAGTGAACTGATGAATTTGCTTGGGTATGTTCTCATTACTTTTCCCTGAATTTTTGCTTCTAAGTTTTCATGGATTAAATATTTTTCAGTCTGTTAACTGCTTGACTGTAAGTGTAGATCTGTTCAATTTTTTTGCCCTTTTCTTCAGGGCAAATACATCTGACAAACCTGGTGCTGACACCTACACAGACCTGCTGCAGAAAAATATGACGCCCTATATAACAACACAGGTAATATGAGAACTGCCAAGGTTGTCCTTGGTTATTTTATTGACTAAAATTATAAAGGGTTTAAAGTTACCCTGAATGATAAAATCCTGTGCTAAATATTGCTGGTTTTACATTAATTTTGATATTAACTTGCGATTAGGAAAATTTCTGACTAATTTATTAAAGTATTTCTTTGATTAAATAAATTATTTAGTTATTTCATGATCTTTTCCTAAATAGTTTCTCCATCCTCCAGCACATCCATCAGTGATGACGTCACAATGACCATTGTTATAAATATATTGTTATAAGTAAGCAAATTCCTACAATGTTGATGACGTCATAGAGTTGACAGCAAGCAACAAAGTTGATTTTTTTCCGTGCGTACCCGAAATAAATCCAGGGGTCATTTGGTGCCTTTGCTAGGTCATTTCAACAGGAAAACATAATCCCAGAGCCAAGAAATTTCGCACAGTCCGTCATACAATCATGCTGAACCTCATTACGTAGAATCAGAGAAACTTTTGGTCCAATCCTGACCTATCATTCTGGGTAACTTTAAGCGGTTCTTGCTTTATTCAAAATTCGTTTTAATTGAAAGTTTGAAATACAAATTGTTTGCATGATTTGTGCGGTGCTGATGGGGCGTAAAACACAAACTCACTCACTGCATGATTTGTGCTTCAACAGTGTATTATTTATTTTGCGATTCACTTCTGCATTTAGGTGTCTGCTCACAATGCCAAGAAGAAGATCATGGAATCTGCTGGGGCGTCTTCCATTGAATTCCTGTCCAAATACGATGAACTAAAATCAAAGAAGTCAGTGAATTCTTTTTGAAAAAGTTTCTATAAGTACAATATTATCTGAGCAAGTTATTTCCTAGAATGTTTATCTGTTTATCCATAGCAAAGTTTCATTGGGATTTATTCTTTCTGCTGTTGCTTGTGCACATAATATTGGTGCTATCGCATTTCATTTCAGTGTGAGGGATTTGGATTCCTTGACGTATCTGTTGTCTCGGTTGTGTGATGATGAAATGGTATGTATTTCAATCCAAGAAAGATCTGATCAGTATCTATGGTATTTTTGTATATCATGAAAAAAAAGTTACCCCTGTTATTATGTTATCTATTGTTTGGTAGACCAAACTTCATTTGAAGAAACATGCAGAAGAAAGAGCAGCAGCCTCTGGCGTCTCCCTGACCAAACCGGTGAATGTCACTTCCAGTCTTCCGGAACCAGGCACCAAAATGACCCCAGATGAATTTGAGAAGGTATGTCTTGCAGAATTTATGGCAATTTTCTTAGTTATTATGCAAAATAGCATTGTTCCATGTGATTCATATGGCTGTTATAGGTGTGCGTATAAGTAAACAACACATGACTTGAGAAATGGTTCCTGGAAACGGAAAAGACTGTGCTGAAAAGACAATACTGATTGTTACATAATATGTTAAAATTTACATAACAATACAAGAACAACAATGCCATGGTTAAATTGGAATGTCATCCATTGTTCTTGGCACTTCCGGGAACCTAAATAGATGTTACTTACCGATCCTGATCAGCTAATGAGGAGTAAAATGTGTGTAAAAATAATAAACATTCTTTCACAGTCACTTGAAATCATGACAAAGCAAGACTTGTGACTACCTGATGTCAATAGAAAATGTTTAAAAAAAAGTGAATTGTCATACAAAATATGGTGGAGAAAAGTTGAAAATTTAATTTTTTTTTTCACATCCATTCACTGTGTTAAAAAGCTATTTGTGAGAAGATATTGATACAAACTAAAGAACAACAATTAAAGTTTCTTAGCGACTCAGTTACCTGGTATTAAATGTAATTTTCCAGTTGAGAGAAAACCTAATGAAAGCTTCGAGTGCTCCAATTGCCAAGTCTGATGCAATGAAGAAGGCCTTGAAAGAAAGACAAACAAAGAATGGTAAGCTTTTTTTGTCAGTTGCTTGAATTACCCCGAAATGAATAATCTCTGTACCATTGATCAAAAACAGTGAAGTGAATTTGGGATAAACTGCAATTGTGTTACTATATCAAGGCATATCCCATTTCCAGTGGTGTTGTTCCACTGAAGGCCTGCTGTAAAACTTTAAACATAGTCCTTCAAGGTTCTTGTTAATCACAGTCTGTTACTTTTTTCAGTGAATATTCCTGTGCAACCAGATTGGATTTTCCAAAGGCCTTATCTCACTATGGACTTTGTTCCCGACCAAGAAGGATTTGACGAGGTATATATATATGTGCAAAATTTCAGCCAAAATTAGATGTATTTTCTGGGATAGCCAATGAGGTCTTGCTTGTCATATCTTTTGAGGTTATTAACAACTTGTGGTTTTCACTCCATAGAATGTAGTTTGTTATTTTTGTGAAAAACAATGAGTTTGTAAAAAAATTGTTTTACTCAGTCGACGTGTGAGTAACTTTCTTGAGAAATATTTCATTCACTGACCTAATTTTTCAGTTGCAAAAAAGGGTTTGTCCACTGAGTGCAGTAATTACTCTCACTAGTATCGACAGTTTCCGCATTATGTTTGAATATCCTTGATGGCTTTAGCAAAATGAAGTATGGAGAACTGCCATGCTGTTATCACATGAAATGACAAATTTCCTTTACACTTCCAGCCGGCAGCGAGGTTAGGAAATTTACCAGTGGATGAGCAAGAAGATGCTATAATTGAAGATCTGCTGTTTTGTATGGAGGTAAATAATTGATCAGTTGAATCCCAAATTCCCAATCATCACTCACTATTTTGAAACTGCATCGAGCCCATGTTTTTGGATACTACGTGTGATTTGCAGCTAAGTTTGCTCAACTTTTTTTCAGGGTTTGCTCGGCAAATACATTATTGCCCAGCCTCTTGCGGACAGATATGCAAAATTGGAGTTTTCTGTGAATTCCAGTCTGGGTATGGTTGACATTTTAACTTTGATATTATTTTTGTCTGTCTTGTTGTCGGTCAGATTTAGCATAATAATGACCTTTTCTTATCCCAATTTTAGATCCTTCAAGGAAAGAACTTGTTAAGAGAATCCTGCCCCTGTGTTCCAACTATTCTACTGTCGTCCGGTTTATCGAAGGTATTTAAAATAATTCAATATTATAAGATTGCATTATCTGGAAACTTTTTGTCTGATTTATTGAACTGGAATTTATTTTTGATTTCAGAGAAGTCTGCCTTTGAATATGGTCTTGTCAACCATGCACTTGGATCTGCCATGAGAACACTTGTCAAGGTAAAAAAACTTTTTTCTCTTCAGACGAGATAAGTAGGATGGAGAAATCCTTACCGTAATTATTTGGTGAGTGAACAGTGTAACACTGTGTAGGAGTTTGTTTGATCAATCAATGAATGTACAAGTTCACAAGGCTGATAAAAATTATTTTTCTCTCTTGAATCTATGCTCTCTTGATGTGTGACTTTGTAATGTCAAATTTGTTAAAAGCGTTTTTGTTTGTGCCTTTTCAGGATTACCTTATATTAGTTGCACAATTGGAAAATCAGTTCAGAAAGGTAAGTCTAACTCCATTTCATTTATGTAATTTGATTTTGACTTTGTAATCATGTCTTATATGGAACTGATCTTCTTTTTTTTTGGGGGGGGGGGGTGGCCCCTTGACAGCGAGATTCTAGATGTCTTAAACGGTGACCCATCTTGGAGCAACTGTTTGATATTGAATATGGTGGATGTTAATATTGTTACTTTTCTTTGAACAATGTTGAAAGAAAATCTGAATCTATCTCAGGATAAAGTGAAGACATGCAACAAAAATTGCCACTTTGATTATTTTAGGATGAATTAAATGCTGACTGTAATTGTTCTTTTTTGGACCAAGGATAATTAGTAAATTGGCATTTTTGGAGGTTCCTTTATTTTTTCAGCATTGTTTTCAATGTCTAGCTATGAAACTCAAATGGTGCTGTTTTTCTGCAGGGTCAACTGACCTTGTTGCGACTATGGTTTTACATCCAACCTACGATGAGGGTTTTGGAGATCCTGGCCTCTGTGGCTAACTCCATTAATAAGGTATGTGGTATAAATTTTATTTGAATGGACTTTTATAATTTAGTCATAGGAATTTATCTCTTTTAATAACCGATTTGATGGCCTAATATGGCAGTAATATCAGCTATTGTTTTGTAGGGAGAATGCATTGGAGGAGCGGTATTGAGTTTACTACATGAAAAAACTGCCAGTCTAGTCGGGTGAGTTACCTTTGATTTCAGTGCAAAAATCTGATTAGCAATAAACTTATGATTTTCATGCTGCTTTAAACAGTGCTTTTCAATTCATTTGTTTGTGTATTCTGATTCATACAATCTATTTATTTCAGAGACGCCAAAGCACAGGAGCTTTGTCTCTTCCTTACACAGTCCGTAAGTATGAGTTCTAGTCATGGTGTGGTTTGCTAACATCCCCATCTGTGGTTGTAACAATTAGGGGATATCATTGGTGCGTAATCTTTGCTCAGTTTGTCCCATTTTAATTCCAGGCTTGTGTTCCGTACTTTGAAATATTGGAGAGATGGATCTACAAAGGTGTCATCAATGATCCTTACTGTGAGGTTAGTGGAATATATTTTTTAGGACTTCAGGGTTTGGTTATTGTTCTTTTGTACTTAATAGGGTCACTTTTCTTAACCTTCCTTTGTTGCCTCTAAATAGCCCACAACGGTGCTTATGGGGCGTAAAACACAAACTCACTCACTCACTCTTAACCTTCCATTTCTTTTATCTTCAGTTTCTTGTTGAAGAAAATGAAGCATTCCAGAAGGAAAATCTGCAGGAGGACTATAATGATTCATATCCTTTTAAAAGTTTTGAATTACTTACATGCAACATTTTATAAATAAGTGAAGTTTGAAAACACAATGAGTTTTGGACAAACATTAAAGAAATCTGTAGATGTAACTGTGCTGACGTGCTTCTTTTCTTTTCTGAATAGTATGGCAAGCTGACCTTTTCTTTATGAACCTTGTAATTTATAATCATTATGTATCTTAAATTGTTGCAATATCTATTGAAAAAAGACCTTCCTTAACATGTTTCACATACTGGGAACAGCACTACACCATTCGCCGTGAACGTATTCCAATATTTCTTGAGCAAGTGGCCGACAAAATTTTAAACACTGGAAAATATTTGAATGTGGTTAGACAATGTGGTAAGTTTCATCATTTGTGGTCTTCAAAAATTTACTTGGAATATTTCTGATTTTGTATTTTGAATTCTTCTGGATATGGCATATAAGGGCCATTCTCAAATTTCGGGACAACGGGTATAGGAAAATTGTCCTGTAACGGAGGGGACAATGTGGTAACGGAGGGGAATTTTGATGTAAAAAACCAACTGTAGGAACAGCAACAAAAGGAAAAATGATAAAAGATTGATGTAACTATTATTTTCAGAAGTACTTCATCTCGTATCAGTAGAATTTTTGGTCCAAATGTCGATTTCTTGCTCATGATCTGGTAACGGAGTGGACGGTAACGGAGGGGAACACTTTTTAGCTTTTCGCTCATTACTGCTTTTTATTTTGGAGATTAGACAAAATAATTGCAGAATATTAAAACCTGCCACCCTCAGCAACATATACATGAAATCACTCTGTAAAATTATCATTGTTAAGCTTTGAAATGAAGGAAACGGAGGGGACATTTTAGTGGGACCAAAAACATTTTTTATGAACATTATGTCATAATTTATTGAATACATGTTTGATGAAGTCTGCAAGGCAGTGGTACTATGGCGCACATGCGTCTGATGATATTCAGTGAAAATAGCTCATAAAAAACAATAACAAACAGAGCTATGGCAAGTAACGGAGGGGACAAAAAATTGACATAAATTAGTGACACGACTATTGTATCAATTGAATCAATGAAATTATACCCAAAAAAAATTGAATATGAACTAAATATAAATTCAAGTCTATATTCCCATGAATCGTGCAAAGAAACTTTGAAAATAATGGTATATTAGGAGGAAAATGAACACTTGATTTTGTCATGTCAGGTCCAGTGACAGGGAAAAACCATTGATTTTGCACGGATTTCTGGACATAATGCATTAAAAAAAGTCTAATGAATGACTTTTTGCTCCAAATGCAGTGGTTCTAGGTAGAAATATGAATAACAGATGCAGAGTGACGCTTCAGATATTAGTCGCATTCATATTAATGTCAGGGAGCTAGAGTGACGCAAATTGTCCCGAAATTTGAGAATGACCCATAAATGGTATCCTACTTAATGCCTACAGGTCGAGATGTGCGGTGTCCAAGTGCTGAAGAGATGGTCTATACAATTAAAGAGAGACAGTACTGTGAACAGATTGAGAATGCTTACAGCTATGCCAGTAAATTATTGTTGAATCTTCTCATGGAAGACTATCAGTTAATGGACAGATTGAGGTAAGTCTATTTTCATTTGATAAGACCTTAGTTTATTGAATTAAGAAATTGAAATGTTGATTCTTGTGTCTGACAAATTCTTGTATTTGAAAAAAATTAGCCTTTTATGAATGTACACTATCAAATGCTGACTTGACTTGATTCCAGGTCCATTAAGCATTACTTTTTGCTCGACCAAGGAGACTTTGTTGTTCAGTTTATGGACATGTCAGATGAAGAAATGAAGAAACCTATGGATGATATCCTTTTGCACTTTACAAAAATATATGTCCGGGTCTTTATTGCTATTAGATCAAAGACAAGAGTGTAATATGGCAGATCGGTGTTTTGAACAGAATATTTCATATAAATTTGTCACTCCAGGACTTTGTCACTGCTATAGATCTGTTGATTAACTGACTTACCACATTAATTTTTGGACTGTGGGTGGAGGAATTTTAATTGCCTGAGTCTAAATCTGTGGGTTAATTGACATAATTATATGTATGTTTCGAAAGAAATTGAAAAATTCAATTATAATTTATATACATCATCCTGATATCTCTGTGTAGATCCTGATATCTATTTAATTCTTGATACATATTTCCTTTTTCGCAAGTTTCATGAAATTTACATATAGGTCCATTATTGGTGTGTTTGTATTTGATGTCGGGTTTTTCAACTATTTTGCGAGCAGTTTTATAATGAGCTGCATCAAGCCATTTCTGGTATGCTTTGTTTCTTGTGGAAAGTAATTTATTGAGTGTGGGAGCTGATGAGAAAATCATATGATACGAACAGTGTTTGCTCAGCTGATGGGGGAAACAGCTGATTGAGAGAGACACTGCTGCTTCAGGGATTTCTCATTGTCTGTGCAGCTGCAGGCTTAAAGGTGTCATCTCCACACACAATAACTCGCATCATGGCATTTCAAAGTAGAGCAGTGTTTGCTTCACAGTGGTTTTGCTAGAGGGTGCCAATCACATTTTACCTGCGCTGTCTTGCTCCTTTATTAACATCATTTCTCTTTGTGTAACAATGATATTGGACAACTTGAAATGTCAATACGATTGTCTAGACATGGTATTAGATTTGACGTGGACATATTGAAGAACGGCATAAAATATGAGGTTAATTGGTATTTGGAGAGGATATTGTAATATTGTCCTACCATAATATCCTTCATTTTCTGTATGGAATTCGACATCCATTTCTTAGATGCTTGTGTCTGTTTCTAACGGCGTGCTTTTGCTCGACTCAGTACCATATAGCTACTCTGCCAGGTCTATCTGTCCTATTAGAATTTAACCTTATCACTTGGCTGACTGCAAAAATTTAGGATTGGAATCCCTCTCACCCACCCTATATGCTGTTGCCCACCCAACATGAGAGTTTATATCATTCACAGGTCCTGCATGGCCAATGTTCCTGTAGAATCTGTCCCATTGCCAGTTGTCAGGGAGACTATTCCACGGGAATAGACAACCTGCTAAGTGCTCATTGTGGGACACTAACTTGTTCTGCCTTCTGGATGTGCTAGCCGGACCTCGGTTTCAAAGCATTATGCCTTTGGTTGATTTTCACAATCGTTCACTTTGGATCTGTCTTTAACTGTGCAGTCTTGACTTCCAATGTCATCTGACACATTATCATCACCTTCATTTTGATCATCCTGATCGTCTTGGCCATGGTCTCTAGTCACATGACTCATCCGAGCTGGATGTTCGTTGTATGTTACCGTCGTTGTTACGAAAACCTGTTATGAAGGGTGACATACAGTGGTCCACCTTACCAATAAGAACCCCCCCCCCCTTATGAGAAACCTCTCTGCAAACTGGCAATAATCAACTCCTTCCTTCTGCACAAGTTTTATTTTGTAACATGAATACTCCCAACAAGTACCCAGTGCCACCTACATCCATACAAGCAGAGTGTGGGGGACGGGGGTAACTGGAGTTGCTTTGAAAAACAAAGATGATTATTCTAGTTTTCTTCCGTTATGTTGCTTGTGTGCAGTTGTTAACGTATAACCTTAACAGCCAGCACAGATCCTGATCAGCAGATTGGAAAGTCTTCTTGAGCTAGCACAAAGAACCAGTACCGCCAATGTGGATCCTTTTAAAGATGACCTCAAGTAAGTGTCGTTTTACTTTTACAATTTGAGAAATGGCCTAAGCTTCTTGTTCTCTCCATTTAACTAACATCACATTAAATTGATGCCGTTTCACTGCAAAGTCTTTCAATGTAATAGATATCTATCTTCAGCAATTGCTATTCATGAATGTCTGTGGTTCTGAAAGTGTTTTTATATGTAATGTAGCTCAATAAGCACAATGTCATGTATATATCTTTGGCTCTGTCAATATTAATATATAGGCTATGTCATCTGGTTAGTTAAAACCATTTATTAATCTTCAGTATGATTTTTTCTGAAGAATCCAATTTAAAGCATTTTGCTCGATTTCAGAGTTGAACTTCTCCCGTATGATCTGATATCACAATTATTCAAGATCTTGTCCATTGAAACAAAGAGAGAAAAAGGTTGGTTGTTAATAATTAGCAAGTGCATTTCCATCAGACATGGGGTAACTGTAATTTGTAATTGAGTGTAATTAATTACATTTTTCTAAGTAATTGAATGTAATTTGTAATTGAGCTCAAAAAGTGGAAAGTAATTTGTAATTGCAGTAATTACATTTGGAAAGTAATTGAAATTTCAATTACATTTCAATTACATACATCTCAATTACTTTTAAAGTAATTGACCCCAATGGAAATTTTTCATTTAGGATTTTGAGTAATATATATATATATATATATAATTTTATTGACATCAAAAGCATCAAACAGATACATATGTCATACATGAGTATCCGGTACCAAATAAATTGAAAATGAATTTAGAATTATCTTTTTTACAGATTTCAAAGCAAATGCTGCTGATCTTCATCTCTCTGGTTTGGAGTCTTTCACTTTTGACTATATTGTGAAATGGCCCGTGTCTCTTGTTCTTAATAGAAAGGTAAGAGGATTGTTATAGGCCTACATCATAATATCTTCTCTATCTTGTTGTGTAAGCTGAAATCATATTGCATAAATGTGATAACATAATGTTGTATATAAGCTTTGTGCCCACGCTCAGTCATACACATTCTCAAATGTCAATATCCTTCTTCATAATAAGTCAAAGTCAGTCACCTTTTCTTTTTACATTTATAGTGTAATAGTTATAAAAATCAGCCTTTTGTTATTGCTTTTGTACCTTGTCACTTATGCTTATGTTGGCGTTATTCAGTATTATTAGTATAGGCCTACCATTATGACAAAATGTCATATATTTTGTTTCTTGTATTTCCATTTTTTGTGTGAGAAGTTTACACATTAAGCCACAAATTCATCCCCTATGTCTTTTCGCAGGTACATCGCTCATTACCTAAACCTACCTGCTATAACCTTGTTTATTTCTATTTCATATTTTTACTTTGAAAAAGTGTCTATTATGTGAAAATGTGATATATTGAAGCCAAATTAGGAATTAAGAGTTTGCTAAGTGATCCTCTACTTTGTTTTGTATTTCAGGCTTTGACGAGATACCAAATGCTCTTCCGGCACCTATTTTATTGCAAACATGTGGAGAGACAACTTTGCAGGTAGGCTAGCTGCTCTGTAGGCTGCAGAATATACATTAGCAGTTCTATGTGCTAAGAGTTCTTTGATCTTTTGTTGAGGCTTTGTGTTGGTTTAATGGCTAGTGATTCTGCCTTTGCTCGTTTAAGTTATGCCGATTTGTCATCTTGAGCACCTCTTCTTTTCTAGTGTTTGGCTGAGCAATAAAACGGCCAAGATGTACCAACTCCACTCGACCAAGTGGTTTGCAGCTGCGTTTGCTTTGCGACAAAGGATGCTCAACTTTGTGCAGAACTTTGAGTACTACATGATGGTGGAAGTTATTGAGCCCAACTGGCATGTGTTCGTCACTAATATGGACTCTGTAAGTGACTTTTGCACTTGATGGTGCTCTTATGCACCTCACTTATTATCATTTTTGATTGTTGTTGATCTCGATATGTGGAAAGCTGCTAAGTGGCCTTGTTATGCATCGTTAACCTGCATACTTTGTAAGTGGCTGACTAGCTCATACCTGTTTTCTAGGAACATTTAATAGGTGGACCACTGGTTCAGTACACTTGCTGTAATGAGCATATGTTGTTTGGAAAGAAACACCATCACCGTTGCAAAAAAGCCCTATTTATTTGGTTTACGCAGACTACTTTGAGATGGCTCTTAAAAACTTCCCCAAATATTGTGAAGAGGGGAGGAAGGGGGGGGGGTTGGCTCTGTTGATAGCACCCTTGATTTCAATCACTGGGTCCTAGGTTCGATTCCAGCTTTGGCTTGATCAGCTGGGCTTGTGTTGGAGAACTGTTTCATCTACCCTTTTCCTCATTGCTGTGCCCTCCCCTTGTCCTAATTAGGCTGCAAGAGAGTGAGTATTGAGTAATTGAGTTTGTCTTTTGCACCAGTGCAAGCCATTTCGCATCAGCCTGCCAGTGAACATAAATACAAGGCATAAAGCCCCAGCCCCATTCATCCATGCAACCCTCTCCTCCATGCCAATGTATACGACACATTGATACCTTAAAATTGGGAAAATTACTTATAATATGAACAAATGTGATATAAAGCTTTCTTTTCACAGGCATCAAACATGGATGATGTGTTGAACTACCATAATGACCTGTTGAATAACTGCCTGAAGGACTGCATGTTAACAAGTCCAGAATTGCTGAAAATTGTCCACAAGTTGATGATGGTCTGTGTGACGTTCTCAAATTTTATACAGGTAAGAAAACATATAAAAGTTGTGTTTTCAATATTCTTTGTATCAAATTCAATGGTATCTTTTAATTTGTGTCTTTAACATTTGTTTTTCTTCATTGTGATGCTTGCAGATTAATCATTGCAAAGTATCGCTCTTTGTGATCTCTTTTCTGTGATATACTCTTTCAATTATGTTTGTTTCAATTAAAATTAACAGTAAAGAAATAGTGTTATTATTAGGGTGTGATTTTAGATATTGGTTGTGAAGGAGACTGAGCCAAGACAGGTTGCCAGAGGCACTTCAATCTGTAATCAATGGTGACAATTTGCTGAGGGCATGCTGAAGCCAACAATAAGGATCCTGGGTTGAGTCTTGTGACGTGATTTGGCTCTTTTGTGTCTCAAATGGTTATATTAGCGTGAGGAAGAATCTAAAAGGTCTAAATGAGGAAGACAGGGTTATCAGCACCTAGAGTGATGCTCCTTTGGTTTCAAACTTCAAATCAGATCACTTGTCTCTGAATGTCTCATTACCAGTCTCTAGGCAGAAGTTCCTTTTTATCTCATTTAAAGTTTTGAGGTTTCAAGTCAAGATGAAGATTTAGGTGAGATTTTAAGGGGTTTCATTGGTGCTGATGTGTCACTTCACATTATTTAGTGTCTGGCCTGAATTGCCTTGCATGTAACTGATGCTGTAACGGAAGATCATGATGCTGTTTTTCTTGCAGAGGTTGAACCAGTCAACTAACGTGGAGCTGGAGGCGAGCAAGTTGACACCCACGGCCACTTTGCAGGCTGCTCCCACAGAGAGGGATCGGAAACAAGATCCTGAACAGAAAAAAAGCACTGCTAAGGTCTGTGTTTCTATCCATCACCTCACAATCCCAGCTTTAATATATTGCTGTGTTGAGAAACTGAGCTATTGAAACCCATTTTAAGGTCAACTAATAAAAGTGGAATTCTAATAGCTATTGAAATTGTGTTGTTCGCACATCAGAAATTAGAAATGTATCATTGCCATTGATTATGGAGTCAATTAATCATTTTGCATGTCTGTTTTATCAGTTTTCAGTTATGCAATATACTAACATGAAATTTTGAAACAAACGCATTTTCTGATGTTATAATTTCCACCACTGTAGCTTGTATCGCAATCATTTCACTATGTAGTTCTCAAAACATACAGATTTACATTCCTGAATCCTTGTTATCAATGGCCTTTTTTAATTTTAGATATGTCATGCTGATATTTTTAAAACATTCTTTGCCTTTATTTTACTGGCAGCGATCATTGATAATGCTCTACTTTCATTTTGTGGTTATGGAAATGTAATATGTCCATTTTGAACCAAGTGTCCTTGGCGTGTAATGGCAATTTGTAATGTGTGAAAGGAATTAGACAAGTTGCGTGACACATGTCATTTTTTGTTTTCAGGCTGTCCGAGAACATGTTGATCAGATGGCTGGAAGCGAAAATTTTGAAAGGACAATCGCAAAATTTGATGGCAACTTTTCTCGCTTCTTGATAGACCTCTTAGACCGCATAATGGACGACTCTATACAGACCTACGAAGTGAAATTCATGAATAT
Organism: Platynereis dumerilii; assembly: GCA_026936325.1. Classification (NCBI taxonomy): domain Eukaryota; kingdom Metazoa; phylum Annelida; class Polychaeta; order Phyllodocida; family Nereididae; genus Platynereis; species Platynereis dumerilii. The sequence goes on along the minus strand of JAPTHN010000001.1, from coordinate 107,765,107 downwards.
CGTCCATAGGTGAGTAGAAACTTTGTTATTTGTAACTAATAACACTGTTACACAGACTGTGGCACTGCACTTTTCTGCTGTAGTCCCAACATTCAGACAGTTTGCAATAATGATCTTTCTGCTGTTACTTGTCAGTGGTGAGTCATTACTATAACCGTACCAACTGAAAGGCCACACTGCACAGGTATATTTAAAGGGCCGCTTTATTCCAACTTTGAGTACATCCATATCCATCAAAGATTCAATCATGCGCTGAAATGAACTGCAGGCATTTGAAAGTCCCATTGGCAGTCTCAAATATTCCCAAATTCCCAGCACCCAAGCTGAATAGCAAATTTCCATATATCTGTCCTTTGATGTGGTGGGACCTGCCAATAACCAGTCTTCTTATCCCTGCATGAAAATTACTTTGCTCCTAACTACTGACTCTTGAAAGTGACCAACTCAGAGGCCAGTTTACACCTAGTGACTTCTAGCAGAAAATTCCTTCTGGTGGAAAATTCAACCAAGCCTCAAGCTAAGTCATGTGTAACAAGTTAAACAGACTAAAGCACCAAAGGATCCATATGCTATTGGTTAACATACATCCTGCAGATGTAAAAAGTAATCAGCTCTCTTTATGATATTGAGTCACTATAAATTTACTATGGATGCTTGGCCTAATTGATATAACCTAGACACACGAAGATCCCATGCGCTTGAAGGTACTGGTAAGATAATATACTAAGTGCCTAGACACTCCTCCATGGCTACCTTATGCCATTTGCTTTGCTTGTGTAAATTTCAGCATAGAAGAGCTTGTACTTGAATACACAACAATTCAAAATCTTGTCAAATGTATCATTACCAACTCCCATAAGAATTTCATTGCAAAAAGTATGACAATATAACATTTTTCGATTTGCTATCAATTTGTTACTTATAACAATACAATAGCAACAACTTGATTGTTCAATTGGAATGTTATTCATTGTTCTGGTAACTTCATGGAACTTGTACAAACGAAACTTACTCCAAACTGGGCCTACTTATATTGCATTGTCATCATAGTTATGAGATACTGACATTAAGTTACACCAGCGGGCCATTTCTTAATAATGGGTCACTTGTGTTATTTATCCGTATGTGGCAACAATCATCGCGGGAAATTGGAATCATCTATTAGCTCTAACTGTTTACTATGCACATAGTCAGTAGTGGACACAACTATGTAGAATGTGTTTTTGGCTGCTGATGTTGCTACAATTATTACAGAAACTCCCCCCCCCCCCCGATGATTGTCTTATCTATTCACCTCATGACAAGCTGCAATTAAGCAGCATCTGACTGGTGTCTTACTTTGCAGGTGATATAGTCTGAAATTAGCTATGAGCCTCCAGACTGGATTTATGCTTTGGTCTGTGACAAGATATCTGCCTCCCCTCTCATCATCATCATATTAGGAGACCTAAACTTAGCTATCTAACGTTTTACACTTTCATACTTAATCCGTCTTACCTCCTACCTTTTCAATCTTTATCTCTATCTATCTATCTATCTATCTATCTATCTATCTATGAGTTTTTTTCCTCTGTAGGAGTGTGCTGGACTGTAATAGGTACAATTCCAGTTCATGACTCTTAAAAGCTGTTATGTAATTATTTATTAGGTCTGCCAGCAGGGCTGGGCAGGCCTATTGTGACGCATCATATCATCCTGTGTGTGACTCTGTGCACCAAATCCTTACTATGCACTCTATGGATATGTTTCTTTGCAGTATGCTTCATTGTGACACACGAAAAGCTCTTTTCAATTATAGCAGATCTCTGTAACTTCTACATTGAGTGCTTGGCAGTGTGCGAAATGGCAGGGGTCCGATAGTCCCGACTACCAGAAAAAGGCTTCGGACTAGTGAAATTTAGCTAAAAAATAGATAATCACCATGTTACTTTGCATACCTTTCAAGTTCGGACTAGGGCTTTCTGAAAGCCATTTCTCACACTGGTGCTTGGTGATTAAAAAAATTTATATAGACCTCCACCACTGCACACTGTAAATTTTCGCACACTATACTGTTTCTTTGCAGTATGCTTTCTTGTGCCACACGAAAAGCTCTTTTCAATTATGGCAGATCTCTGTAACTTCTACATTGAGTGCTTGGTGATTCAAAAAATTTATATAGACCTCCACCACTGCACACTGTAAATTTTCGCACACTATCCTGCTGCATTAATAACACATTCATATATAAATATATATATATATTATATTATATTATGGCAGGCTAGTAGACCTACGTATACACTCTTTGAGTGTTCGTTCTTGTTCTTAATGTAATCAGCTGGGTCTATTGTAACTGCAATGCACATTTTTTAGTCCAATGTAATCAATATAACCTGCATGCCAACTGACTCCAGATAACTGTCAGTTCTCTTGATTTTGCAAATACTTCACTGAATGTTCCGTAAAACTGGTTGATGTTACTATTTTTAGGTGCTGCTGTTTGACTCTTGCTGAGTGTTGTTTATTGTTGCTTTAGCCAGGGGCCAGATGCTGCTGTCCCCCATTAATATTGTTTGCCAACATGAGAACAGCTCAAGCGGTGTTGCGGAATGGTACAGATAGTAGCTAGGGTTGCTTGACATGGCTAAGCACAACCGTTACTAACCTGACATACTTTTCGGTCATAAAGAAGACTGCCACTCGGTAACCCAAGAGTCCTTGTTATTTGTGAGCTCAGAGTAAGTCGTAAATTCTGACGCGCCACCTGTTGTATTCAAGATAAGCAACACTCTAATAGTACAATGAAAGATTACGATGTACTAAAACAGGGACACCAAGTGATAACTAGAAGTGTAGCACTTCCACATTCAAATGGATCAGCATCCAGCACTGTAGAAAGTCAATGGAGGTATCATCTTGGAAAAATGGCAATCAACTCTAGGCTGATGCTTTACTTATTTTGTCTGTAGGTGAACAGCCTAGGGCAGAAACTCTTGAGCCTTTTCAGTTTTGATATGTAACTGCTGTAACTCGCACTTTCAGCTAATGTAAAAAAAAGTGATGGTTACTCATGGTGGAGAATGGAGATTCGTGAAGACAATACAGAGTATTTGGCAGATTCACATTTCCTTGAGGATAAATGTAGCTTTACGTGACCTATAAACTAGATCTAAGTCATACATGTGTATTAAAATAAAAAACAGTTTTGCCACCACACAATATGGTGCTGTACTGGCTGGCCAGACTTTGTGCTCGCTGTATCAAACAACTTTAGTGCAAAGTTGTGATGATTGAACAGATTGATGCCTTGGCTCCGTTCCTGAACTGTGTTGTGTTGCCTTCGTCAGCTATACCAAGGAATTCCTTGGCTTTTCAAACCTTAACATCCCCTTGTGTCACTGAACCTCACTGAGTCAGTATTTACTACGACAGCTTGGCTTAACTGGTACAAGTTTCCAGACAGTTGGAACTGATTTAGGTATCATAGCTTTGCAATTTGTTATGCAAATTGGTTCTTTCTGACTTAGCATATATGTTGGTTTATTCTGGTTGTGCAACTGTGCTGCTCTGATCAGTTTACAAAGACTCTATATCAGCAAGTTCTGCCCTAACAAGTGTAATAAAGTAGTTCCGAGGAGGTTTCTATGCGGATGTCTAGTACTGCCTTTGAAGCATATAACCAGGAGTTTCTTTGCTATTCAAAGAAAGATAATTTATCATGCAGACACAACCCTCTTGCCCTGAGTTGATCTTGTTGGTTAATGAGTAGCTCTTGAAATTGAACCGTTTAGCACAGCAGTAAGTACTAAGCAGGTTTCATGCTGAGCAGGTAGATGATTGCCCTGAGTTGATCTTGTTGATTAGTGAGTAGCTGTTGAAATTCGACCACTTGGCACAGCAGTAAGTACTAAGCATGTTTCATGCTAGGAAGGTAGATGATTACCTACGTGCCTATATCGATTCTGATAATCTGGTTCACCTGAGATATGAAAATATAAGTGATATTGAATAGATTTACATATATACTAAAGAATTACGGTCATACTGTCTGTTGTGTGCGTACTTCACAAATCTAGATTAACTTAGAATTAGAAAGTTTGATGAAATAGTTTCTGAAGAAAGAAAGAAAAAAAAACATGTAAAATGCTTCGTGGATGAGACGGCATTCTTCCGAAGTAGTTATATCGTGTTACATGTAGGATACACTTTTCCCCCAGAGTCTGTATAGTATAGGAAGCGTTTCTTCGTCAAAGTAAATTCGATTGAGGATTTCCTTTCTCCCCAAGATTTCATGAAAATTGTCATTTAAATTAAATGTAATGAAAAATGAAGGTTGCTTGATGTTGAACTTGACAGAGGCTGCACATGTTATTTTGAGTTTTGTATGTAGCTATGCAATTTCATAACATGATCACACAGATAAGCAGATATAAAGATAGACAGACAGGTATGCAGCTTTATTGTACAGTATAGATTGTAGAGATATCGATAGATAACACACAAGATCTGTCTCTGTTTTCCTATAAATTTCTACTTCTGCTACTCTGTCATTGCCCATTTGAGCTGTCCGCTCCCGAAGTCTTTCAAGGAAACACAGTTTTTCAAGTTTTGCAGAACATGACATTTGCAGCTTCCGTTATGGCTTGCAAGGTCTGTTATTTTTTGGATGATTCATACTTTACAAGGTTAATGCCAATTCAGCGGGAATTTCCTGAAATTGATATAATATTAACTGTTGACTCTTCTTCTCATGGGAGACAGATAGTTAGCTATGGCTCTCACTTGTTGTGATATATAATTGTAAAAATATCCAAAAGAGAAGCCCAGATGCTATGAATTGGTTATTTTAACTCATTATGAGTTTCTCTCTTTTCTGATTTCTTCTCATTTTAGATAGCTTTAGTGAGTTTCTTACCATTAGAGAAGTTTCCTCTGCTGTTTGGACTCAAAGCATTCAGCTATTTGCTCTTCTAAAAATGCAGAAGGATACATTCTTTAAAGCAAGATATTGTTGCTTTTATGTGTAGGAGCATGTGCTTACCACACATCCTCCTTGCTGCCCAATTCCCGTGTATCGTGTCTGTGTAGTTTATGTCTTAAGACTTAAGAGTAAGTCTCACATTGGTATTTATGAGGGTTGTATAACTTTATGTAATGCGAATGATTAAATGCAACATTCTCTCCTTTCCTTTGGTGGATGGCTCTGACCACAGGCATTACAATCATTGAGAAAAAAGCTTGTCAGTTGTCACTGCATGCACTTATTGAATTTATATACAAGGTTGGCAACTCCTGGTTTGAGAATTCATGCTCTTGCTTGAGACAGCATTACAGCAGGAATTCTCAAACCAGGAATCTTGAGGGAGTTGCCAACCTTGTATGTGTTGTATACAGGATATGTTTCACAATGTGAGCTTTTTGTAAGAAATTATAATGCCTGTGGCTCTGACCTTCTGATAAGAGCAATGAGTCTGGAAATCAGATTGGGACTTTGGGCAGTCATTGGCAGCTGAAAATGATTGTATTTTGCTGTCACACTGTCTCTTGATCTTTATGTTCTAGATCTACTCAATATGTGAACATAATGAGATGATTTTGCCATAAAATTCTTCTTAATGTCTATAATGGGCATTCATGTATGTATACTGGTGTTTTTGAGAACATGTGCTGGAGGTATATTGCAGTATGATCAAAGATTCTGGTATTATCCCTCTCCATAATAACAACAGCAAAGTAGCAACTGCTTTCTGTAGCTGATGAGTATCTGCTTTGTGTTTTGCTGGTGATTAGAGAGCACAAAATCCTGCAGTTTCAAATTAACAGTCACTGGTGTTTGATGAATAAAAGGGAAACGTATAAAATATTCAGCACATCGATGCATAGATAGTATATTGTAGTTTGAGATAAAAGAGGTCGAGGCTCAGTCACCTGGCTCACAGCACTGAGATGCACATGTAATCCCACATATATTATTCTCATTTGATATACTTACTAACTTACAAAGGTCATTTCACCTACAAGTAAATGAATATTTTCTTTGATGAGGTTAGTTGCCGCAAAACAGAACGTATGTAATGGAATGCTTCTTTGATGCTGAAGGAACAAATTTCACCCATTGATATGATGCATTTATCTATCTATGGGGGATAATGGATTTCAGTGAGGAGGCAGTGATCAAACAAGGCATTATCAATTAAGCATAACTTCATATTAGCTTGACATTTTTTCCTTTCTCATCCTTCATATATATTGTAATTGTAACTCAAATGGTTGATTCAATCAAATAAATGGTAATTATCCATAATTAATAATTACCATTTATTTGATTGAATCACCATCTGAGTTTACAAAAAACCTGTTTGACTTTGATGTGACCCTCTGCTGATTTATGGCTAGTTCTCACGACGGCGATTTGAGAGCGACGCATCAAGAGAAGTCATTTCTTGGAAGGTTGTGGCGTAGAACGTTGGTTTTGGCACATTACGTAATCAATTAGTGTCATGTGCGACGCTTAAAGTTAGTAGCCGCGGTGAGTCTTGAGGTGTCCGCGGCGCTTCTTAAGCTTTCTTCGCCGCGTTACGCCTCTCTTTCCTCAGCGCAGTTCCAAACAGACGCGTCGCACTTTGTTTTGGAATTCGGCGAGGCTGCTTTTACTTCGCCCAATGTTGTTTCCTCTTACGCCGCTGATGGTTGTGAGGCAGCTACGTCTGAAATTGGCGACCTGCGACGCATCAGGAAACCTTCGGCGTACACCCGAGGTAAGATGCGTCGCTGAAAATGACAGCCTCGCCGAAGACTGTAAGGATGCAACGCCGCATTTAGGGACTTGTTACTGCGTAACTTGATGGTTCATCGTCGCACATGCATTCATAAAGCGCCGAGGACATTACAGGCGCGTCGATGCTGACCTTCTTCGTCGTCCTTGCCTTAAGCAGCGACGAAGGTCTCTTAAGCATCGACGAACGTCTGTTGTTGCAGCGCTGCGGCAAAGTGTGTTTGGCTGCTGCAGGAGTCACTTTTGGTCATTATAAAAAGGGACACAGAGGACCTCCTTGCTTCATTTGCTGATTGCCCTTCAATGAGAACACAACGACTGCCTACTGAACATATGCATGATGAATGAAGAAGAAATTATTGTTGTGGCTGGTGCTGCTGCTGTTGCTATCGGAGCTGTCTATTTGAGACAGAGGAGGAGGAGGGCCAGGAGACAGAAAAGGTGGTGGATTCGCAACTGGTTGCTGCAGAGGGAACAACATGGTCACTTCCATCAACTGCTGCCTGAACTGCAAGTGCGTGACGTGTCCGGCTACTACAACTACACTAGAATGCCCCCTGCCATCTTTGCTGAAATCCTGGAAGCTGTTGGACCACTCATCGCTAAGCAAGACACCAACATGAGGAGGGCTTTGGAACCTGGTCTGAAGTTGGCTATCACCCTGCGGTACATGGCAACAGGAAACAGCTACAAGTCCCTAGCTTATGCTTTCCGTGTGGCACCCAACACCATCTGCAACTTCATCCCTGAGGTCTGCCTTGCCATCGTTCATGCCTTCGAAAGACAGCTGGCACTACCCACACAGCCTGAAAGATGGAAGGAGATAGCCAAGGCTTTTGAGACGAAATGGAACTTGCCCAACTGCATTGGAGCTCTGGATGGCAAGCACGTCGCAATCCGATGTCCCAAGGCTGCAGGCTCCTTGTTCTACAACTACAAGGGATTTCACTCCATTGTCCTGATGGCCCTCGTTGATGCCAACTACAAGTTCATCTATGTGCAGGCTGGCTGTCAAGGAAGTGCATCTGATGGCGGCGTCTTCAGGGACACAGTACTTCGACAACTCCTGGACGAGGAAGATCTAGGCCTACCACCTCCAGAACCTCTACCTGGCACAGAAGACAATCCTTTCCCATATTACATCGTGGGTGACGAGGCATTTCCCCTGAAGACATGGCTGCTCAAACCAGTGCCAAGAAGGAACCTTGACATTGCTTCCAGAGTCTACAATTACAGGATTTCAAGAGCCAGGAGAGTGGTGGAGAATGCCTTCGGTCTGCTGTCAAACAGGTTCAGATGCTTCCTGACCACCATGCCCCAACGACCTACAAGAGTGACATACATCACAATGGCTGCTTGTGTTCTACACAACATTCTGCGAGACAGAGTAGGCGTCCACCATGCCCGTGACAATGAAGTGATGGACAGAGAAGATCCACAGACACATGACGTCACTGAAGGAGTTTGGAGGGGAGACCGTCAATTGCATGACCTAGGAGAACCACTTCGACACGGAAATGCCTCCAGAGATGCCAAGGCTGCTCGAGACTACCTACGTGACTGGGTCAACAGTCCGGCAGGAAGTGTCCCTTGGCAGTTGGAGAAAATCTGAAGAAGATGCATTCAAAACAACAAACCCCAGGTCCTTTTAAGGGCCACCAAATCCTCCCAATTGAGCTGGCCATGTACACATCCTATGTTGACAAAACAAGCCCAAAAATCAATCAATCAATCAATCCCTCCATCCATCTATCTATCTATCTATCTATCTATCTATCTATCTATCTATCTATCTATCTATCCAAGTCCAATCCCTGCAAAGTGACGACAACTGCTTTTCTTTTGCTGCAGTGTATATATGTAACGAGCATTGTGTTCCATCTATCAAGCTATCTATCTATCTATCTATCTAGCTATCTATCTAGCTATCTATCAAGCTATCTATCTATCTATCCAAGTCCAATCCCTGCAAAGTGACGACAACTGCTTTTCTTTTGCTGCAGTGTATATATGTAACGAGCATTGTGTTCCATCTATCAAGCTATCTATCTATCTATCTATCTAGCTATCTATCTAGCTATCTATCTTTCTATCTATCTAGCTAGCTATCTAGCTATCTACCTGCCACTTGAGCTAGACAAGTGAAATTACAAAGTGATGCACTTGTACTAGTGCAACCAACCAACACAATTTTTAAAAGCAAAGCACTTGTACTAGTGCATTACATTTTAATTAAGAAATTCATGCACTTGTACTAGTGCAATAAAAATATGTTTATACCAAAGAATGCAGCACTTGTACTAGTGCTGCACTTGGTATGTTTTGGGGCAAAGAAAGGGGGAACTAGCACCTTGCTTTTATGAAGGTGATTACTTTTAATGAAGGCCAGGACCGGACTTTTGTTTTGGGGGACTTTTTTTTTGGGGGACTTTTTTTTTGGGGATTGTCAACGTTTTTTTTGCTCTTTTTTGGCTCTTTTCGGTCAACACAAGCTCTTTTTTTTTGTCAACATAAGATGTGTACGTGGCCTGCCCTTTTGGGAGGATTTGGTGGCCCTTAAAAGGGCCAAGGTTTTTTGTTTTTTGGTCTTCTACTTTCGTGGAGAAAGGAGACCTGAAGTCCAACTGGGCGAAGGGGAAGGCTGGTGCTGGTGATGGGCGGCCGGTTGACCAAAGCTGGGTCCAGGGGGGTAGCCGTATTTCTCGGGGCTGTCCTGTGCATCCATCATCAGTGTCATGGTGGAGTGGCTGGGCTGCATCGGGGTGTAGCTGGGAGTCTGCCTGGAGGATCCTCCTTCCCTGGGCTGGTGCTGCTGGTAGTGATGGCTGCTGGAAGCCTGGGGATGGTGCTGGTGGTGTGATGGCACATACGTCGAAGAAGGAGGAGGATGAGGAGGAGGTGGCATCTGCAGGCGCTGAGGAGGATGAGGAGGCTGGAAGGTGTGCTCCTGATGCTGTCTTGACTGGCGGCTGGCCTCATCATCCCAGTAGAGGGCGGCCTCTGCAATGGTCCTGACCATCGCCCTCCTGATTTCAGGGCTGGCGTGCACTCCCACGTGGTACAGGTCCTGGCACTTCATCCTCCAGTACTCCTGGTCGGGTGTCAACTCCTGGTGGTCGGGGCACATCTTGCAGCCAGAGCCTTTCAGGATTTTCTTGGCGGAGGACATGGCTTGCATGCTGCCTGCGATGACGTGCATGGCGGAGTGCATGGCTTCATCTCCTGGGGCCTTCCTCTTGGTTCCCTTGGCAGCGGCTCCAGGCTTTGGTGCTCCAGGGAAGACTTGGGACTGCTGGCTGTCCTGTGCTGGCTGTTCAGGTGGCAGGTCCGGCATGTCATAGGAAGCTGGCAGGGAATCCTCAGGGTTGTAGCTTTCATCATCGGAGTCTGAGGCTGGCCGGTTGGCAGACAGTTGAGAGATGGCGGACAGCTCCTTCCCTGGCTTGTGGACGATGGAGTCCTTCAGGAACCGACAGTTGTTCAGGATGTACTCGTCCCTCTCTGTGAGCTTCTCCTTCCTGGCGGCTCCTGAAGCTTCAGGCCTGACGAGTCTGGAGAAGTGAGTGCGGACTGTCTTCCTCCAGTTGAAGATGTCCTGGGAGGTGTACTTGGGGCCCAGCTCCTTTGCTTTTTCTGAGTCCAGCAGCAGCTTCTCGTTCCCCTTGTAGCCTCTGGTCCCCTTCATGTACAGCACAGGATGCTCCTTGTACCAGTTGATGAGGTCATCTTCTTGTTCAGCTGTGATGCCCATGTTGTTGCGGATGTTTGGCTTGGGGGCCTTCCCTTTGCCCTTCTTGCCCTTGGACTTGGCTTCAGCAGCTGCAGGGGTGTCATCAGCAGAGTCTTCTTCCTCCTCGAAGGTGTCCTCATGGATGGCCACTCTGTCTAGAGCAAGAACAGGCTGGCTCTCTGCTGTTTTCTTGGGAGTCTGCTTCTTGGGAGTCTGCTTCTTCGGAGTCTGCTTCTTTGGAGTCTGCTTCTTTGGAGTCTGCTTCTTTGGAGTAGACTTGGCAGTAGGCTCTGGAAGACCCGTGGAAGACTTGGCAGCAGGCTTGTCAGCAGGCTTGGCAGCAGGCTTGGCAGCAGGCTTGGCAGCAGGCTTGGCAGCAGGCTTGGCAGGCTTGTCAGCAGGCTTGGCAGCAGGCTTGGCAGGCTTGTCAGCAGGCTTGTCTCCTTCATCAGTTTCAAAGAGTTCAACTGAAGAATCTTCGTCTGTGCTGTCTTCTGGCCGGCCCTCGAAGATGGTCTCGCTGACGACAGTGGCTTTGGTGGTTGAAGTGGTGGTCTTCGTCTGGCTGCCAGCTGTAGTGGAGGTGTAGAGCCCAGGTAGAGAGAGGTCTGCCATGGCTGTAGTGAAGAAGGCAGTCACTGCAGCATCTGAAGGTTCATGGAGAGGAGTTGCAGCTGGAGTTGTAGCTGGAGTTGTCACTGGAGTGCTCCCAGGAGTGTGGAGTGTTGACCTGGTGCTGAGCTTGGTTGGTGCCCTGGTGACGACGGTGCCCTTTCTCCTCTTTGGTCCCATGTTGTAGCAGCAATTTGAAGTACAATTGTAGCAACAAAAGTAGCAGCAAATGTAGCAGTTGATAATAGTGTCGTGGATTCTAGGTGTGTTCTGGTCGAAGGTCTGAGTGGGTATGGTGCTCTAAACTGGCCTCCTCTATATATATGCAGGGTGCGGACCGCCTCTTTCCCCCTCCTTCGCCCCCCCTGCTTCGCTGCTGCTGCCCCAGCCGCTGCGCAAAAAGAGGGTGACACGCAGACAAAGGGTTGATGCTAAAAATAGAACAACGCATGCACTCAGGCGCCACTCTGTCTGCTGCATTGGGGGTCCAAAAGACGCGGCGCGCACCCTCTCACGTGCGTCGAACATGTGTCTTTCTGCGACGCGTGTCTGAAACATGTGACATGAAGCAAGAGCTTTCTGCTACACTGCTGTTTCTGCGTCGAAGCTCTTCTTTGTGCGTCGCAACTTTAAAAATCTGCGGCGCGCACTGATTTCTTTTTACGCTTCTTCTTGCTTCACCACTTCTTTCCTCGCAAAGATTCAACCGGTTGAATCTTTTTTTCCTGCATCGTCAAATTTCTAGGAATTGCGTAGAAAGACCTCTTAAAGCGACGCATGCTGTTCCTGTTGCGCCGTAAAGCCTAAATTGACGGCGAACATGCTCAAATCTTTGCCCTTTCCTGGAAATATAAGAAACGCCGTCACTTAAACCCTCTGTTACGTCTCCGTGAGAACTAGCCATTAGTCGTATCAAGATAAGATTCATACTCACACCAAAGTCCGCCATGTATGTTACCAGCTGTTATGAAGACAAAACATAAGGCACCCTGGAGTTGATGAATGTATGTTATGCCACCATTCTGCCATGGTCCATCTGGTCTTAATGAATCTACAAATGTCTGATAAACTTTTTTACATGCTTTGTGAGATCTTCCTGACAAAGTTATGAGGATAATTTGATGGCACAAAGTTCCTACGACATAATCTCGTTGGCTGCACCAGCTTTGAAGGGAAATTACTAATCTAGTTTTTTTTCCGCTCAGCAAATCATTATGACCTGGTGTGGCTTTTTCATCGCAATTGTGATGTTTTTCCTCCTTGTTTACATGTTTCCCGACACGCAGCTTTAATTTTCGTAATGTTGTACATCTCCTCGAAACATTTTAGGAACAAGAAGACTTGTGATTTTTTGGTTTATGATAGTCTGATGACTTTTTTTGCCAATCTCCAGATTTTGATATTTTAACCTACTCAATTTTACCAAAATTTGACCCCTATTTTCAGATATCAACCTTCTCAATTTTGGTTTGGAACTGCTCTGTGTTACTTATGAGCAGTTTATAGTTTAATGATCTCAGCAGATTTTCTTTCTCTTTCCAATTAGCTGCTGGTTAATGTTGCCTTGTGGCCATATTTGAAAGTTCATGTCTGTTACATTTCTTTAGAATTTGTTTTATTTTCTCTTTGCAGACTCAACTTCAATGGGTTCTACAGAGAGTCACTGGAGACATTAAGTGCAGAACGATCAATGATGGAGGCAAAGTCATCTTCAGCCAGACCTTGAAAGATCACACCATTGTTAATACAAAAAAAATCATCTTTGTTAGTTCCAGGCTTACTGTAGACTTTGTTGAATAGATCTGTTACGTATGTTCCATGGTTTGTTTGTTATGTTGAAGAAATTAAAAATTTGTTCACAAGGCTGTCCTTAAAACACAATTTGTGAAAGTTTTTTTTAATGATAAATGTTGTTATCATAGACAAACTCAATGTACAATCCCTTTGTGATTCAGCATGGTAACCTAGGAAAGCAAGGTACATGTTTTTGACAAATTCAATTTGAATATATGTATAAAAGTATTGTGTTTGTTATAAATTGTTATGATTATAATTATGCTTCCTATTAAATGTCTCTATTATATATGTACAAAATACATTGTAATCATGAAATTAAAAAAGATGACAATTCACTAGCTGTTTAAGCTTTTTATCTGATTTGTTACAAAGTAAGTAGATCCACTGGTATCCTGGTGCATAAGGACATGCATGTTGAAGTAGAATCTCTGCCTTGTGGTTAAAGTTACCCCGAATGATAGCTCAAGACTTGACCTGAAGTTTTTCTAATTTTCACACCGTCTTGTGTAGAGTGATGATACTGAACAGTATGTAAAATTTCTTGGATTTTAGAGCATTTTTTCTTGTCCTAATGAGCCTCAGAATGCACCAAATGACCCCTAGATTTATTTCGGGTACGCATGGAAAAAATCACTTGTCTTGCTTACTTTCAACTTTGTGACGTCATCACCATTGTAAGAATTTGTTAACTTATAACAGTATTCTGATAACAATGGTCATTTTGACGTCATCTATAATGGATGTGCTGGAGGTTGGAGGCTCTATAAAGAAAATGAATAAGAAATAACTAAATAATTTGTGTAATGAATGAAATACTTAAAAAAATGGCTCCGAAATATTTTGGATCACAAGTTAACATCATACTTCAATGAAATTGGCCTGTATTTCGAGAAGGAATGTATCAATCAGGGCAACTTTAATGTGCAGGTTGATTCTGTTTGTTTTTTTAGTAGCAATGGGTAAAAACAGGTTTCCTCTTCGTGTGTAGGGATAATTTAGTCTTGTCATTACTGAGTTGATCATTTGAGAAAAGAAATGTGGCAACTACCTTCATCAAAATGGCTATGTATTGTTCTTGTGAGATAATTTTGAATGAACTTCTGCCAACTCGCGACAAAGCATTTTAGTTATTCTGATTGGTTCATGAGGCAAGAAAAAGCAGTCAGATTAATAAGCTAAAAGGATAATATTATGTTGCAAGTTAAAGAGAAACTTGTATTCTTACTAAAATTGCTAAAATTGCTGTAACCTGCTCTCCGGTGTTGTTTTTGGGTTTCTATTGGTCTGTTAATTTTGGTTTTCTTCTGAAATGATGCTTCAACCATAAACAGCTAATAAACCCCATTTAAATTTCTTGGTCTTTTTAAATCTCCAGTAATTTCCCATGCATAGAATATCGATGCAACTGTGAGAAGTTGATGTGATATCTCTAAAAGTAAGCTTGTATAGTGGAGGACTGAAAGTAGCTTGCTGCCATCTTGACACAAATCATAGATCTAATTTTCTGTCTGCGCTTGAGGTGTCTATTGCGTGAGTGGGAGTGTCTGATATGTCCTGCAGAGCTGCTTCATTGCCTTAAAATATACTTCGGAAAGATTTGCATTGGTAGATAATGGAATGAAACTCTTTCTGCTGCTGTTCATTGACAAGAGGAAATTCCACAGCTCTGCAGGCTCTGTTGTTCGCTGTGACTACTTCAAGTCTTCGCTAACATGGTATGAGGTGCTATAGTATTGTTATTGCATATGTGACAAAAGCTGTCTAATTGCTGTGCATATGAGTGTCACTGACTTCACAGAAACTTCCAAGTCTGCTTAATTGCTTATGGTGCCTGTAGAAGTTCATCTCGTTTGCTCTGGGGTCATTCCATGTCGGATCAACAAGTGGCTTCCACCACTAGGGTGTGTCAATTTTTAATTTTTATGCAAATTCAAAAATAAAAGCTCTAGTGCCTAAAATGTGTGTTTTGAAATCCAAATATGTTCTCGAAATGATGATGCAACAATTCTTACCTACTTCAATTTTGGTTCAAAATTTCAATGTTTTTTATCGTTTTCGCCAATCCGCGGTTCTCTGTAACTTTGTCAGTATTTGTCATACAACATTCTAATTGCCATGGTTGGAAAGCTCTCAAAAAGACCTACATTTTGAATACCAACATCAATGGTCTAGGACAATATCTTGACTCCCATTGGCTCTTCGGCCTACACTTTTTAGAAATGAAAATGTTGCTGACTGTCTAATCCTATTAAAGAAAGGCTTTTTAATTTTTTTTTCACTAATAATGTAAAAATTTTTGGTCTTTGAATATCCTGCTTTATGAGCTTGGAACTTTTAGTGTAGAATTTTGTCGGAATATTTGAAACAAATCATGGAGTGATTGTTGTATTTCATATTTTAACTTCATAAACATTAAATATATGACAACATCATTGGTACCATGAGAATGCTAAAAGTATTTTCTTTCATGTGGTACCACTCATGTTGCCCTGCAATAAATTCTGACGAAGATATGATATGAAATGCAACAAACCCCATCTCACATTTTACCAGTTTTCAACTAACGTTAGAATTAAAACTCCATCACTCAGAAGCCAGGCACTCCCATAGTAAAAATCAAAAAGTCTCTTGGACTTGGTCAATCCGGAACATAGAGAATGTGAATCACAGCAATTATCATTGACAAAAAATTCCAAAGCCATTTTTCAACAGGATTAGACAATCTGCGTCATTTTAAAAAGTGTAGGCTGAAGATAGATAGATAGATATGGTAAGTGCAGCCCTCTAAGCCCAGTTCTGGGCGCTCACGAGGGTTGATTGATGAGATGGAAGAGAGAGCGGGAGTCCTCAACATGTTACACATTTACCCCATGTGAGGGATCTTTTACTTGCCCAGCATAGACACTGATACAAGGGGCCGCCAATTTAACGTCTCATCCGAACGACATCCAGCTGGGATTTTGCTCATGAAGGTACACTGAAAATTTTGGGTTCCCCACCCGGGGTTTGAATCCATGCAGGCAAAGACCTTCAGCGGAGCAGGCGGGAACCTTAACCACTTGGCCACCCAGCTGCAAGGGCCAATGGGAGTCAAGATATCATCCTGGACCATTGACGTTGGTATGCAAAATGAAGGTTTTTTTGAGAGCTGTCCAACAATGGCAATTAGAATGCTGTATGACACATATTGACAAAGATATGTCGAAAACAAAAAAAAATATTGAAACTTTGGACCAAAATTGACGGTCTTCGTCTGTCTCCATTCTCCGAGGACAAAGCGGGCAGCTTTCCTCAGCACTGTCTCGACTTACCAGATCCTTCCAACTTGTCCAGTATATCAGGTATTTGCACCGTATTTGATCAGTAGTCTTATTATTACTTTATATGCCATCTCCTTCTTTCCTTCGGGGGGCAGGAGTACATATTCCCTCTAGAAAGTTAACGGTCTTATAAATGTGCTTTTGAAGCCCATCGTTTGCAAAGAGGTTTGATGGGGAAGTAGTACTGTCTGCGATGTTGTTGATATAAATCAGAAACTTGATAGGCCCGAGAACCGTTCCTCGGGGCACGACTGATACCACCCTTTCTTCGGTCAACTGAGCTCCGTCCAGTACTTCACTTTGTGTCCTTTCTGTGTTATGGTATCAAATGACTGATCGACGTTTCTTTATAATACGTCTTCAATAGCGTTTTTTTTTGTTGAAACTCGCAGCTATATGGGCGCACTGGAAGGTGGAGGACGGGAGGGCACAAAAGTTTGGCGGACACTAATAATTTGGGCAAAGGAGACAAGAAATTTGAACAAATTACGAAATATATATACATTCCCAAGTGTAATGCCTATTTCCCACTTGGCTCAAACGGCTAAATTAAGAGCATTTGCACGCAATCAGCACCTGAGGGATATTGCTTACTTAACATTTGTAAATACAATATAAGACTTTACATGATAAGAATTGTGGTAAGACAGCTATGTCAATTTGTCGAAAAGTACAAGGGAAATACATTGGTAATTTGCACTAGTATGAATATGAAAGCATTGTGCCTTTTTCAGCCATACAAGTCATTTTATTCTCAATTTGAAGAAGTTTCATTATTGGTGGATTGTGTTTGATGTCAGTTTTGCAATTGAATTCACGAGCAAGTTTGCAGTAGGTTACGTTAAGTCGTTTCCGGCATAGTTTGTGAAGAGTGATGATACGAACTGTGTTTGCTCAGCTGATGGGGAAAACACCTGATTGAGAGAGACACTGCTTCTTCAGGGCTTTCTCATTACATTGTCTGTGCAGCTGCAGACTTAAAGGTGTCTCCGAACAAATTAACTTGTGTCATGGCATGTCAAAATAGAGTGTTTGATTCAGTGTGGCTTACTTGCTTGAGGGTGCCAATCACATTTTACTTGTACTGTCTCTCTCCTTTATTAACATCATTCCTCTTTGTCAAACAATGATATTGGCAGCTGGAAATGTCAGAATGACTGTCTAGACAAGGTATTAGATTGTGATGTGGATGTATTGAAAAATGGCAAAAATATGAGGTTTTAAAATAGGTATTTGAAGAATATTGTAAATTTGTTTTACCAGAATATCCTACATTGTGTGTATGGAATTTGATTTCTTAAAGTTGAATCCCACACTTGGCAAGAAATCTAAAATCCATGAGATATTCATGACACTTTGCCAAAAAGTTCTTCAAAAAGAAAGCTTTCCAGTGTAAAAAAAAATTGGCGGGCTATCCAACATAATTTTCGAACTATGATCTTTTCAAAATCGTATGTCATTACATTAAAATACTAAAAAAGTGTGGGATTTATACCGAAAAGCAGTGTCACTCGAACAATATCCATGAGATATTTATGAAAAATTAAAGGAATATAGCTGAAAATACACTTTATTGAAAAATAAGTCTTTTAAGGGGGGTTACCGATGTTTTTTGAGAGTTATGTGGGGTACAATATGAGAAAATTATGAAAAACAGTTCAACAAAAATAAGTCCCCCTTAAAATAAACTTGAATATCTCAAAGATTCCTTCTCCGATTTTTATGAAAGATGGATTGGATTATAGGCCTGTATATCGACCCAAAATGTGTGCATTTATAGTTCAGTGCCATTATTCCTGGCTGAGCCAGCAGCCTTCGAGTGAGCCTGCCCCTGTTTTCAAAAAAATCTGTGGCTTTTCGAATGCATATGAACAATTTTACCAAGCGGGGGAGCCACCAGCTGGGACATTTTTGTTGAACTGTGGAGTACAATAGGTGGAGCAGCTGTATTCTGTGGGATTCAACTTTAAATGCTTGTGGCTATTTTAAGGCTGTGTTGGAGCCTCGCCTCAGTTTCATGGCTGCCCCTGCCTGTTCTATGAGAATTGAACAGTATCACTTTCCTGGTGCAAAAATACAGGATGTGAAGTAGGTTTCTTGTGGGAGGATGCTTATGGTACAGGAGACTACTGTACATACAGTCATTGCTGTTAGTTTTCACTCAGTTGCTATGCTTCACCATGGTGCTGTCATTGTGACCTATCATAACAAAGCAAATACTCAATCTTCACCAAAATTGCCTGGAATTATAATCTGTATACAGTAGCAGGTGTTCTGATAAAATTTGGTTGAATTAAAGAATGTTATGTAATAACTGTAAAGAAAAAATACTAAATTAGTTGCAAAATTTTAAAGGCATATAAGCAGTTCTGATGTAAAATGTCATTTGCATGACAGTAATTTTCACCAAAGTGTCTAAATGTGTTTGGCACACACCAAATTTAGCATTCATGACAGAATCGAAATTAAATCTGCAGATTTAACATTTTCTCATCGGGTTTGCTTGAAGTGTTTATAATTACCAAAATTGTTCATTTCTCAAGTAAGAATAAACTAGTAAAAAAAATGTATTCTGATAAAAATTGCACATGTTTTATTAAATTCCACATCTATGGTAAGCATTTAACTAAATTTTCTGTTCAGATAAGGTGGTGTTCTGTCTTCTCACACCTACTTAGAATTTGGCCAAGTTCAAAGCCAAAATGGTTTCTGTAAATTCCAACGAACCAACCATTAAACCATGTATCCATTTGTAATTTTGTCATGAATGATTAATTTGATTTGTACCTAACACATTCAGACACTTTGGTGACTATTACTATTACATTAGGGTGGGCTGAAAAAAACTTTTTTTGGAATTTCAATATGCCAGTGGTATAGAAAGTTGGCTATGGCCAAAAAATGAAAATTGGTGCAAAAAAAATTTTGTGGCATGTGATTTGTGCCGGGCCACTCCGGCTTTTATGAAAATGCATATTTTCAGCCATTTCGCATGCTTTTTTAGACCTTTTTGTGGCCTGGGTCAGCTTGATTGGTTTCAGAAGGCTCAATGGAGTACTTAAATCTTCTTTGAAGGTCATTTTAGATATGAAACACCATAAACACGTTGCTTATATTTAAGATATAACCATTTCTGGGTAAAACTTGGGAATAAGAATTTGGCTTTTTTTGCAAAAAATTGCCTAAAAAAAATGAAAATATCAGAATTGACTGCACAAAAAATGATTCCAAGTGCATTGTAATTATCCCGAGTCCTTCCCAATGCCCTAGAAAACATTTCCAGCGTATTTTCTGCATCAATTTGTGGTTTTAGTTTCCAGAATAGCGGCTATTCCGTTAAGTCATATTTACAGATTTGACACTTTAGCAGCTTGTATAGCCCTATAATTACACCTCAGTCATTTCATAGTTAAATAGAGATGAGGCCAGGTAATACGGCTATCAGACAAGCCATCAACCAAAGCTCCAAGTGCAATAGGAGCTGAGCTACAAGGCGAAATATCATTGTGTCGGACATACTCACATGATGTACGTCAGACACAATGACATTTCGCCTTGTAGCTCAGCTCCTTTTGCACTTGGAGCTTTGGTTGATGGCTTGTCTGATACCCCTATTACCTGGCCTTATCCCTATTTAACAATGAAATAACTGAGGCATAATGGTAGGGCTACACAAGCTGCTAAAGTGTCAAATCTGTAAATCTGACTTTACGGAATAGCCGCTATTCTAGAAACTAAAACCACAAATTAATGCAGAAAATACACTGGAAATGTTTTTTTAGGGCATTGGGGAGGACTCGGGGTAATTACAATTCACTTAGAATCATTTTTTGTGCAGTCAGTTCCGATATTTTCAATTTATTTAGGCAATTTTTCGCAAAAAAAGCCAAATTCTTATTCCCAACTTTTACCCAGAAATGGCCATATCTTAAATATAAGCAACCTGTTTATGGTGTTTCATATCCAAAATGACCTTCAAAGAAGATTTAAGTACTCCATAGAGCCTTCTGAAACCAATCAAGCTGATCCAGGCCAAAAAAAGGTCTAAAAAAAGCATGCGAAATGGCTGAAAATATGCGTTTTCATAAAAGCCGGGGTGGCCCGGCACAAATCGCATGCCAGAAATTTTTATTTGCACCAATTTTCATTTTTTGGCCACAGCCAACTTTCTATACCACTGGCATATTGAAATTCAAAAAAAAGTTTTTTTCAGCCCACCCTACTATTACATATAGCATCAGAACTGATTATAATATGCTTAAATTTCCACTAATTTAGTATTTTGAATTACAGTCGTTATGTAATATTCTTGCTTTCAACAATTTTTATCAGAACACCTGCTATTGTGTACAGACTATAATTCCTTACAGTTTGGTGAAGATTGAGCAAGTATTTGCTTTGTTATGATTGGTCACAATGATAGCACAATGGTGAAGCATAGCAGCTGAGTGAAAACTAACGGCCGTGGCTGTATTTTGGTGGAGGTTGTTGTGTTCTATGATTAGTCTTCAATATTTTGCTCAATTTCAGAGTTGAACTGCTCCCTTATGATCTGATTTCAGTTATTCAAGATGTTGTCCATTGAGACAGAGACAAAAAGGTTGGTTGTTCATATATTGATTACATGTACATGTGTAAGCAAGAGCTTTTCTATTGAAGTTTTAGAGTATTAGATGAGTATAAAGCTCTATCATCAATTGAAAATAAGTTGAAAATTTATTATTTTACTTGCAGATTTCAAAGCTACTGATCTTCATCTCTCTGGTCTGGAATCTTTCACTTTTGAATATATTGTCATATGGCGAGTGTCTCTTGTTCGTAGCAGAAAGGTAAGAAGATTATTATAGGCCTGCATCACAGAAAACATCCTCTCCATCTTGTTGTGTAAGCTGAAATCATAGTGCATAAAATATTATGTCATAATGTTGTGTATATATAAGCATCGTGCCCACGCTCACTGTCGCTCAGTCATACTCATTCTGAAATGTCAATATCCTTCTCCATAATCATAACAAGTCAAAGTCAGTACCTATTCCTTTTACTTTTACAGTGCAATAGGTAAAAAGTGGCTTGATGTTATTGCTTTTGTACCTTATGTTGGATATTTTCAACTTTTAAAAGGTATCTTTAGCCTCTATTGAAGCCTAATGTTGAAGTTATAGTTTGCTACATGAACTTCTGCTTTGTTTTATATTTCAGGCTTTGACTAGATACAGTGTACCAATGTTCTTCCGTCACCTATTTTATTGCAAGCATGTGGAGAGACAACTTTGCACAGTTTGCATGTAGGCTCTGTAGGCTGCAGAATATACATTAGCAGTGCTATATGCTAAGGGTTCTATCTTTGATCTTTGTTGAGGCTTTGTAATGGTTTAATGGATAGTGATTCTGCCTTCCTCGTTTACGTTGTCTGATTTGTCATGCTGAGCACCTCTTCTTTTCTTGTGTTTGGCAGCAATAAAATGGCAAAGATGTACCAACTCCACTCGACCAAGTGGTTTGCAGCTGCATTTGCTTTGCGACAAAGGATGCTCAACTTCGTGCAGAACTTTGAGTACTACATGATGTTGGAAGGTATGGAGCCGAACTGGCATGTATCGTCATTAATATGGACTCTGTAAATGACTTTCGCACTTTGTGGGTTTCTTACGCACCTTGCCCATTATCTGTTTTGATTGTTGCTGACCTGAATATGCAGAAATCAGCTAAGTGGTCTTGTTATACATTGTTAACCTGCATACTTTGTAAGTGGTCCGTTAGCTCATACCCGTTTTCTGGGAACATTTAATTGGTGGAGTGCTAGCTGTAACATTTGAGCATAATTACGAAAAAGAAACACCAACCTTAGCGAAAAAAGGACTTATTTTCTTTGGTTTAAGTAGATTATATATTGAGATGGCTCTTAAAAACATCCTAATATTCTGCACAGGGGAGGAAGGGGGGGGGGGTTGGCAAGTTTGCTAGCACCCTTGATTTCAATCGCTGGGTCCTAGGTTCAATTCCAGCTTTGGCTGGATCACATGGATCTGTGTTGGATGACTGTTTCATTTACCCTTTCTCTTATTTCCTGTCTTAATTGAATAACTACATTAAGGACTGCATGTTAACAAGTCAAGAATTGCTGAAAATTGTCCACTCGTTGGTGATGGTGTCTGTGACATTCTCAAATTTTATACAGTTAAGAAAACATGTTAAACTTGTGTTTTCAATATTCTTTGCATCAAATTCATTGAATTGTTTGTTTTAATGTGTGTCTTCCTCTACATTTGTCTTCGTGTGATGCATGCAGATATTAATTAATTATTGTAGAATATCACTCTTTGTGATCTCTTTTTTGCGTTATGCTCTTTAAATTATGTTGGTTTCAATTAAAGTTAACCGTAAAGAAATAGAGTGTTATTAAATTAAGTAGTGTGTGATTTTTCTGTGTAACTGGCAACCCTAATTTTGCGTTGGATATTGGTTGTGAAAGCGCTTGAGTCAAGAAGGCAACCAGAGGTACTTCATTGGCAATCTGTAATCAATGATGACACTGAGGGCATGCTGAAGGCAGCAATAAGTAGGCTGGGTGGAGTCTTGTGATGTTATTTGGTCTCATAAGATTATATTGGCGTGGGGAAGAATCTAAAAGGTCTAATTGAGGAAGACAGGGTTATCAGCACCTTGGGTGAGGCTTAATTTGAGTTAGATCTTTTTAAGCTTCTTTGGTTTCAAACTTCAAATCAGATCACTTGTCTCTGAATGTCTCATTACTAGTGAAAATTTAGGTGAGATTTTAAGGGGTTTCATTGGTGCTGCTGTGTCACTTCACGTGATTTAGTGTCTGGCCTGAATTGCCCTGTAATTGATGCTGTAATTAAAGATCATGATGCTCTTTTTCTTGCAGAGGTTGAACCAGTCGACTAACGTGGAGCTGGAGGCGAGCAAGTTGACACCCACGACCACTTTGCAGGCTGCTCCAACAGAAAGGGATCGGAAGCAAGACCGTCAACAGAAAAAAGCTCTGCCAAGGTCTGTGTTGCATGTTGCCTAACTATTCCAGCTTAGATAATATATTGCTGAGCTGAAGAACTGAGCAGATGGAACTCTTTGTAAGTTCCACTGATAAAATCTAATTCTGAAGTTGGCGTTTCTCTTACATCAGAAATTAGATATGAAATCAGTGCTGTTGATAGTGGACACAATTATCAGATATAATATTAATGTTTAAGAGCTTTGCTATTGGCAATATTCAGCTAATGATTGTAATGTGGTAATTAGATGCTTGGGTACCATACACAGCTATTTGTATCAATTAGTTTACATTTGATATAGTCATTATTCCACCATTATATGAAGATAAGGGGACAGGTAATTGTAATATGGACATTATGGTAAAAATATGAAATATGATTTGATGAGAAAAACAATGTGCAGTGTATATGAAACATTAGTGTACCAAAGCGGTGTTTGCAGTATTCATGACAAGTAGGCTGCACCAGCAATACCAAGCTTGAGGTATATGTATATACATATTATATATGTATCATGACCACAAAGCAAACATATTTCTCACTTCTAAGAGAGTATTGGTACTGAAGCTGCTTCTTTCCATAAACTGCTCTGAATGTTTTGTGTTCTTGGACCATACAAATTTAGTTACTGGAACATGCTTTGCAAGCTTTATAATGTTATTTTCTACTCCGGCCTACGAAACCGTGGTTGGGGGAAGTGGGTGAACATGTGTGTCTCCTCTCCCAATTAACCTACCGAAATGCATTTATACAGTAACATCCTTCCACCTGTCCTTCTCTGTGTTCTCCTTGTATCTCTGGTCAGTTTTCAGGTATGCAATTTCCTACCATACAGATTGCAGATTAGCAGGGCTGTTAACAAGTACTTGAGTACTTAAGTACTTCTGTACTTCTGTACTTAAGTACAATTTCTTGAGTACTTGGAATGTACTGGGTACTGGAAGTACTGAACCCAAAAGTACTGTACTGGTACCCAGTACTTTGCAAAAAGTACTTGAAATTTTAAGTACTTTTTAAGTACATTTAAGTACTTTCAGTGAAAAAAAAAGCCAACATGACAGTTTACAAGCCATTTTGAGTGAAGTGTCATTATTGAGTGAAGTGTCAATATTTTCCAAGACAATTTGTGAATAAATGACATTTCATAAAATCATAAATTTCATATAGTCTGTAATAAATGTTACTTTATAAAAATAATACTTTTCAATAATTTAATTTATTTAATAAATAATTAATTATAAATAAATAATTATTTATTTTGGCTCTAAGAAGATATATAATTATATGGAATACAGTTTCATTGGATAATGCAGAAATATAGCAATTGGATAGTACAGAACCATAGCAATTAGTCAATTTCAATTTATGCTATTGAAGAACTCATACTTAAACCAGTCAAAGAAAATTATAAGTGTGATTGCAATTAGACAGGACATGACAGAGTCACTATCTGAGTAATCCAACTTGCTGAACTAGCATCTCAGTTCTGCAGTAAATATGTGAACAACAGTTATATAATTTTCATTTTAATATAGGTAAAGTTACTTTGATTATCAAGAAATAATTTATCCATAATGTATTAATTCTGTTTCACCAACTGAATTTGTTTGGTTAACCTTTCAAAAGTTATGAAAATTTGAGAAATAACTTTTATTTCATGATGCACCATTTTGAAAGTATGCTGTAACCTATACATGCATAAATTCAGTAATTATTCAATCAATTTCAATGCCATCTTTTGGAGGGGTTTTCCATGTTCATTGAACCATATAAGCGTGAATGCATTGGCCTATTGTCTTCAGCAAAGAAATTGGGTCACTGCATGTACCTGACCTTGTGCACAGGTGTGAGAATTACCCTCTTTACAATTGGACAGGGAACTTCACAATAGAATGTCAATTTTAATCCATTGCTTGCTTAAACATGCCCTAATCTGTGTCAATTAAATATCAATTTTTCAAAACTAATTTGATCAATAATAATAAATATCTTATTCATTAATACCCAACAACCTCATTAATTTTCTGGGTGTCAAATAAAGACCCAGTGATTAAAATCTGAATATCTTATTCTGACTAGTTCCCTAATTTGACAAGCATTCAAAATATCACAGTCTGGGGCAGATCCAAGTTGCCCATTTTTTTGCAATATTATTAATGAAGTTCCTACTTTCTATCTATCAATCTATCTATCTATCTATCTATCCTTAGCCTCATTGCCGTGTCCTCCTCCTGTCCCAATTAGCCTACCAAGTGCATAAATACAGGACATAAAGCCCCAATCATCAATCCATCCATCCGTTTATCCATCTATCCATCTATCCATCTATCCATCTATCTATCTATCTATCTATCTATCTATCTGTCTATCTGTCTATCTGTCCAATGAAACTGTATTCCATGAATATCCCCATTTGCTTCAAAAAGAAACACAAGTTTATGTCGGTTTATTTAATCTATAATTTATCTGGCAAGATTTTTATACAGGATGAGTATAATTGGTGGTACACAATATTGATAAAGTGTATGATCAGATGATGGTGTTATTTTTCATTATATTTTGAAAAAGATTGCAATTTTGTTTTCGACAATTGTGATTCAATGTGTGAGACATAAAAAAGTACTGGGTACTGGACTTAAGTACTTTCAAAAGTACTGGGTACTGGAATTAAGTACACTGATTAAAAAAGTACTGGGTACTGTACTGGGTACTGGGAACATTTGAAAAGTACTGTACTGGACTTAAGTACTTTGAAAAGTACTGATTAACAGCCCTGCAGATTAGTACATGATGAAATAATTTGTCGCACATCGTGTTACCATGTAGTTCTCAAAATGTGCTAGTTTATATTCCTGAATCCTTGTCTGGCCATGTCCTTGAAAATTTTAGAATGGTTAAATTATTTTCCTTTGTGAACTTCCTATGATCAATGATCGTGCTCTACTTCATTGTGTGGTTATTGAAATGTAATCTCGCTACATTGAACCTGTGTCTTTGGCGAGTAATGTCAATTTCACAACTACAAATCTTATGTTATTATAATCAGACCAGTCACTGGTTTACATGTATGTTATCACATAAATAATGGAATAATGATGAATGTAAAAACGTAAAAATGTTATATATTAAAACAATATATGGTTACATATATTATTAAGAATGTGAACAGCTGAGGGATAAAAACTATTAACAAAAAGCTTGTTGCCTAAAAAAGTTCTTAAACTTTTGCCAGATCACAAAAATGTGATGACTAGCAGGGTGACTTTCTTCCTTCATGATGGCACGGGTTTGTTTTTTGGAGCTATCGTAAATACTGTATAGAGACAGCAGTCCAGTTTCAATTATTTTCTCTTCACACAGAATGTATCACAGAATTCAGTTTGTTAACTTCCTTTTTCGAAGCAGTTGTCACTTGTCAGTGTTGAGTCACTACTACATATACCAGTACGAAGTCAACACTGCACAGTTATTATTAAAAAGCCCCTTTATTCCAACATTAAGGGTATCCATCAAAGATTCAATCATGCGCTGAAAAGAACTGCAGGCATTTGAAAGTCCCATTGGCAGTCTCAAATGTTCCCAAAATCCCTGCACCCTGCAAATTTCGATCTTTCCTCGGGTGAAGTGAAACCTGCCAAGATGGCTGCATGAAAATTGCATTGCTCGTGCCAATCTGTTCAAGGTTGATTCCAAAGATGGCATGCTGTATCAGTCAGACAAAGTATGCTTATTACCCTGTTAACTTTATAACAGTACCAACTCAATGACATAAGGTATAATTTCAAATGCCGCACTACATCAGTAGTCGACACAACTATGTACTATGTATTTGGCTGCTGGTGTTGCTACAAAGATTACAGGAAATCCCCTGATTTTATCTTATCCATTCACATCATTACAAGCTGCAATTAAGCAGCGTCTGACTGATGTCTTACTTGACTGAATTTATGCTTTGATCTGTGACAAGATATCTGCCTTCCGTCTCATCATCATCAAACTTACGTCTGATGTATTACGCTTTCAAACTTAATCATCTGTCTTACCACCTACCTTTTCAGTTTCTATCTATCTATCTATCTATCTATCTATCTATCTATCTATCTATCTATCTATCTATCTATCTATCTATTTGTCTATCTATTTTTCTATCTATTTGTCTATCTAACTATCTGTCTATATATTTGTCTATCTATCTATATATCTCTCGTAGGAATGTAATTGCACATAGTACTTGAAAATATATTTTATTACGTTTTTGATTTGCTGTCAATTTGTTAGTCAATTGTTATGTATAGCAATACAATAACAAAACTTCAGTGTTCAGTTGGGATGTCATTAATTGTTCTGGTCAATTTAGGTACCTTGAACGAACATTACTAACGAACTCGGCCTATTGTAATATAATCCCTCCATTATGTCCTGACAATCATCCCTGCTTACTATATTGCATTGTCATCATGTTTATGAGTAATGCCGGCTTGTCTTTTTTTCATAATTGGTCACTTGTATTTATCCGTTTGTGGCAACAATCTTCGTGGGATATTGGAGACATTTGTTTGCTCTTACTATGCAGTATAGTGAATAATTAGCACAACTATATACTATGTATTTGGCTGCTGGTGTTGCTACAATTATTACAGAAAATTCCCTGATATTATGTTATCCATTCACATCATGACAAGCTTCAATTAAGCAGCGTCTGACTGATGGCTTACTTGGCAGGCGATATAGGCTTCCTAGTCTAAAAAATAGCCATAAGCCTCCGGACTGAAGTTATGCTTTGGCCTGTGACAAGATATCTGCTTCCATCTCATCTGTCGTCCTATTGGGAGACAAAAACTTAGCTATCTGACGTTTTACGCTTTCTTACTTAGTCATCCGTCTTTCCACCTACCTTTACGATCTTTAATCTATCCTTCTATCTCTACCTGTCTATGAGTTTGTTTGCCTTTGTGGGAGTGTGCTGGACTGTAATGGGTTCAATTCCAGTTCATGGCTCTTAAAAATGTGTGTTATTCTTTATTCTTTATGTAATCTGCTGAGTCTCACGAAACTGCAATGCTAATTTTTTAGTCCTATTTAACCAATATAACGTGGAAGACAACTAACTACACATAAATATCCCTTCTCATAATTTTTGCAAATACTTCCGTTAAACTGGTTGATTTTATTATTTTTAGGTGCTGCTGTTTGACATATTGCTGAGTGTTGTCAATTGTTCAGTCAGGGGCCAGATGCTGCTGTTCCCTCATTAATATTGTTTGGCAACACGGGAACGGCTCAAGCAGTATTGTGGAAAGGTGCAGATAGTATCAAACGTTGTTTGATAAAGCTGAGCACAACTGTTATTAACTTCAAATACTTATGGCTTTTTGGTCATAAAGAAGACTGCCGCTGGGTAACCCAAGTGTCCTTGTTATTTGTGAGAATATCTAAGAGTCTGAGTAAGTCATAAATTTTGATGCACCATCTGTTGTTTCAAGATTAGCAACACTGCCAACAGTACAATGAAAGATTATGACGTACTAAAACTTGGAGCCCCTCGAGTGATCATGTGAAGGGTAGCAATTCCACAAACAAATGGAGCAGCATGAGGCACTGTAGAAACTCTCAGAAATATGATCTGAGAAAGTTGGAACTTGTATTGTTACATGCCTTGCCTGCAGTCCCGAACTTCTTGTGTGTTGTAAGTATATTACCTTCTTCAGCTATACCAAGGAAGACTATAAACCATAGCATCCCTGTGTGTCATGTGTCACTGAACCTGATTATTTACTACAACAGCCTTGCTTGCTTGGCTCAATTTGCCAGACAGTTGGTATACATTGTACTTTGCATTTGGTTGTGAAAATTGGTTCTCTCTGACTTAGTACATATATATGTTTCTTCATTTTGCTTGTGCACCTGTGCTGATCCTATCATTTTACAAAGACTACTTCACGAAGTTCCCCACAAATACAGTTTGTGTCCTTAGTAGTTCCAAGCTAGATTTTTGTAGGGATTGCTGGTACTGCAAGGTAAATGAAACATTAAGAAAAATTGCAGATTGGTTTTAAAAAGCCATCAGTCTTGCTTCAAAAGTCAAGCACAACAGTAATTGTGAAGCCCTCTTTAAAAAGTACAATTTGCTTTCTTTAACTGACTTAAATTTAGCTTAAACTGTTGTAAGATACACATAAATAATCAGAGGAAAAGCTTACCGCAACATTTTCATGACGAGCTGATCCTGGTATCCACATTCATAGCAGTGCCACCAGTCAACAAGGTAATGCACATTGCACACATCCCTCATGTCAAACTCCATATTCAGAGCCAAAATTTTAAGCAGAAAATATCTAAAGCATGGAACTAAATTCCAATTTCCTTCAGACCTTCCTCAAACGTTTCTTCTAAATCCTCTGTCAAAGCATTAAAAAGATACTATGTTTCACTATATCCCATATCAATGGCATATCATGTCCTGTAATAAACTGTTATATCTGTAACAGATAATGAAAGTGATGTTCACTCTATTCTTGATATTGTATCATCTGCAACTCAATCCATATAATTCTCATGAATCATTCTCATAATTTCACCTGCAAAGATGTACCTACTTCATTGATCAAATGCCTCGATGTCAAACAGGGAAGGTAATTTCACCTAACTCAGACGAGATGTTGTTCACGAAGATGATGAATGTTTACAAACTGTTCATGAACATCCGTCAAAGTTATGAAAAAAAAACAATTCATCATATCTTGTATATGAACTTTGAATGGACAAAAGAAAGACTTAGTAAATTCTGTGAAATAGCTCTGCTATGGTTCATGAATTTAAATGTCCACCTGCTGGATAAAGTTACAACTAAATTATCTAATCACCTTGTGGTTTGATTTAGAATTAAAATTCTTGTCACTTCCTTGGAGAAGAGGTGAAGTAGAGCCATGCTCCTGCTTGCATTGTCTTAGCATATCCTTTGAATGCTCACCAACATGATGGAAATATTTCACACCGCTATACTCAAATTCCATTCTCAGGAAGCATTTGATAGTGTCATGGACTATTTTGAAAATGCTCAGGACTGACAGCAGTGTGTACATGTGATGCAGAAAAGGCAGGGGATATAGCTAGGGGAAAAACCTGCACAAGGATAATGTGATGCCATAATCCATGCTATTTATTGAAGCAATTGATTTAAATTAAATTTTACACATACATATATGTGATGTAAAAGACTGAATTATTTAATGTATTTTTCGTTTCAACATGTTACACGATGTGATGAACTTTTGATGATCTTTGATGAACCATCATGGCGCATTGTTGATAAATAGTTTATGAATGTTCATGAATTAATTCATTGATTATTAGTCCATGAATGTTTATGAACTTGTCAAAGTAATGTGAGCAGTTCTGGAATCCTACCAGATGACAACACACTTCAAAATTGTCCGCATGTGAACCCCTGTTAGGATAACTGACATTCAATGCTTCAAGATGATGCATGATTGAGGACAAAAATTATAAGTATGTCTCTATTAGCACTGCTCATGTTCACATAGTAACAAAATGTTACTTCGGAATATTGGATATCTGTTGCCATGGTGACAAGACAAACAGAGTTATTGCCTTAATTTTTTACATTTCTTCAGAAGACAGTATGACTGACAATTTGACACAAAAATTACTGTTCTAGCCTCAAATTTGACTGAAATATAAAACTGTTAATCTATTGAAGTAGATATTAAGAGCATTTTCATAAGAACTGTGGTTGCCATGGTAACATACCTGGGTAAATAAAGATATTTCATATCACGTCTGATGCAACATTTTGTTGTCCTTCATTTTGCCAAAAAATATCACAATAGCATCAATATCCTTGATATAGCTTCACTTTAATCATATTTTGGGAAGGATTTTCGAAATAGGTACTTGTTGCCATGGAAACCAATTTTAATGCATTTCCCAAAGTTTGTTTTTTTGGAGCTTAGGCAAATCTTGTCCGGCAAGTCCAAAAGTACACATGCCGAAAATTTCATGCCTTTGTCTGGCTCGTAACTATTTTGGCCATTTTTTGCATGAAGCTGCTCTACTAATGGAAATCATCTATAATAAGGCTATATATGATATATGAGCAGGTAAAACATGTCAAGCAAATATGAAGCAATGATTAATTATGCCCAGTTTGATCACTGCCTCCGCACTTAAATCAATTATCTGCCATACATTGATAAATTCATCATAATATATAAGGCACATATCACTGGATGAAAGTTGTTTTTTCAGCATCAAGAAGCGTTACATTACATATGTTCTGTTTTTCTGAAACTAACTGCTTCAAAAAAGATACTCCTTTTCTTGTAGGTGAAATAACCTGTGTATGTTCATCTCTGTACTGTGAGCCTGCATTCTCAGCTACCTTTTTTTCTCAAACCTACAAAAACACTGTACATATCTGTATGCGTCTAAATAGTTTATCTTTTGATTCATCAAACACCAATGACTGTTAATTGGAAGCTGCAGACTTCCGTACTCTCTGATCATCGGCAAAACACAACTTTAGTAGATAATCGTCAGCTAGGCTACTGAGCAGTGAGCAATTTTCACTTTGTTTAGTTGATGTTTTCAGTGAGCGCCGAGCGGGGATGGTACTACAGCAAACCTTCTGCACCAAAATGTTCTCAAAAACACTGATATGTCTCTTGTGCATTAGCAAAAATGCTATCATTTTAAGTTCAACCCGAGCCATTTGGATGAGGTCATTTTTGTGAGTTTGTAAGTTTGTTTGTCAAGTAAATTCGGACTAAATTGCTGAATTCCTTTACATGCCCTTTCGAAAACCTGTTTTCCTATACCACACACGACACTTGGTCGATTGGTATGTGTTGTTGAAGTTTGGTCAATGTTGTTAACTGTCTGCTGTTAAAGAAATAAACAGAAAGACATCTACCATCCTGCCACTGTATTTTATTTGTTGTAATCAACATGTGTGGCAGCTTACTATTGGATATGGTCTGTCTTATATGTGAATTGAATACCAACATCATCACATTTCTTGTCTTTAAAATGTTCTTTGTCATACTGATTTTTATTATCATTCACGGCAAAAATTATTTATAATAACTTTGCAAGGGTCTACATAAAACTAACAGAGAATCTTATATCATGTAATGATTTATGATTGATTGAAGAATAGATCAGGTAGCAGGAGCCAAGATGACCTAAAGCTCCATCGGATGAAAACCAATTATGATTCTAAGCCCTGAGGCAAAATAGGGTAAGTAAGATCAAGAGGGTGACATGGTCCTGCAAGATAAAATTACCAATTCATCTGGGATAGATCTATCACTTCTGACCTTCATCCAAAAGGCAGAGAAAACTATGCCAGGCAACAATTACTAGATTTAAGCTTTAAGACATGCTACATGGGAATCAGAAGGCAAGAGTAATGTGTGTTAAGTTCGTGCTCCTGCATATATCTTGATTTTAAAATAGTATCCTCTTGCACATTGTATTGCCATTGGATTAGTGAACCTTTGTAATGGGCTACTTCATGCAGTTCCTAGTATGCTTTGTTTTTTGCAAAAAGTAATTTATGGAGTGTGAGAGCTGATGAGAAAATCTTATGATACGAACAGTGTTTGCTCAGCTGATGGGGAAAACACCTGATTGAGAGAGACACTGCTGCTTCAGGGCTTTCTCATTGTCTGTGCAGCTGCAGACTTGAACGTGTCATCTCCACACAAAACTAGAATTCGTGTCGCAAGCGGAACGTACGGGAGTTCGCCGCACGCAGGTAGATATCGATGTAAAAGACTCGAGAGAGTGTCTCAGCGAGACTCACGCAGATCTCGAGGAAAACAAGAAATTCTGCTGTCAATGCATGATTGGGAAAACAGTGAAATCCAACATTCCTTTAGATCTGCAGGATTTCAGCTGAAGTACAACAATCTCGTAGATTTGTGAGACCTTAAACAAGTCCTTCAGATTCGCAGGACAAGTCGGTGGGAAACTCAGTGCCTTGTTTTGCAATATAGATTGAGTTACAGACTCGAGGCAGGCAATAAAATTTATGTCATCCTAGTGCTGTGTTTCTTTCACATTTCATGGATCACAATACAGATCGTTTTTATGCCATTTATAGGTCTGAAAATAAGATAACTTCGAAATAACGTGCAAGCACTTTAACAGCTGCTTGTAGATAGATAGATATATAGATAGATAGATACTAAGTCTATCTATC
Organism: Platynereis dumerilii; assembly: GCA_026936325.1. NCBI lineage: Eukaryota > Metazoa > Annelida > Polychaeta > Phyllodocida > Nereididae > Platynereis > Platynereis dumerilii. Next base: position 107,731,653 of record JAPTHN010000001.1, on the reverse strand, counting down.
TATCTATCTATCTATCTATCTATCTATCTATCTATCTATCTATCTATCCACATGTTTATCCTCCCTCCCTCCCCTCCCCTTTTTCCTTCCTACTTTCCTTTCTTTTTTCGATCCTTCATTCGTTCCTTCATCCCTTCCTTCATTCCTTCCTGCCTTCCTTCATACGATACTTCTGTCATCCCTTCCTTCATTCTTTCTATTGAATCTGACTGCTGCTGTTGGTGCTGGTTTCATGGAGCTGCATGGTCATTTGAAATTCGCGCAAAAAAATGAACATTTTAGTTTCGTAAATAAAAATTTTAATGTCACAGAAGTTTACCAAAAGTTGATGGCAGCAAGATAAAATTATATTGAGACTGTATGCTAAGTTTCAAGGTGATAGGTGAAATAGTGCGACTTCCTATATGGTCGGAGGCTGACTGAAAATTCCTCTTGCAATACAGGCTGCAAGCAGTTGTAAAAATCCGACATTGGATTTTAAAATTGGACTCTGGATTTCTTCTACTTGAAATAAGCTTTAATTTGAGCCTATTGCCAAACCTGTAGACAAAATGCAGATTTTTCCTGATAAGTTTTTGTGTTTCAAATGGCTTGAATTGGTTTAAATACTGCAAATCTGCAGGCATCTTCCAGGGAAGCTACAGTCTGTCACTCTGGTACAACACTTAGGAGTAAAGGATGCGGACCAAGTAGCTGCAGACCCAGATTAATGCAGACCAGACAGATTGAAGACAAAATAGGCCCATATTTTTTAAGCAATGGCACTCAACTAGCACTGACTAAAGCGCCGTGAATAGGCTTGCCTATTTCCGCACCGTTTTTTTGGTCCACATACTTAGTATACTTGGAATGCCTGTTTATCAACTTGCTTACTAAAGTTCAGAAATAGGCTTTAATATAACTTATTTAGAAGTAATAATAATCCACTTTTTGAAAATTGTTTGGTATATATACAGTCTGAAAGTTGAATGTAGTTATGTGTGACAGAGACAACATATTCTTTTTTTTATTGGCCAATAGACCTATTTCACTGAATGTGCTGAACATTTGCCCCAAATAACTTCTAGGTAATTCCATGATTCTTAATTTGCTTTCCGCACATGGAAGATGTATGCCCATTAAACCTAAAAACACTACTTCCAAAATTTAATCTGAAAGAATTAGGAAGTTATAAAGCCTCAACAATGCTCAAAGTTACATGAAACAATACCCATGGAAAGTGCCCTGCGTTCATGTTTCTTGAGGTTGTATAATACTATGATCTCAGAGAACAACAGGAGAGTTGCAGCAATTATTAAGGTTTTGAGCTCATCCAAAGGCAGCATTAAAGCACGTAATCTGAATTGGCATGGGGACAAACAATGCTATGATTAATTTTGGACTCAGGCTTGGAAGGCTCAGCAACTGCCATAAGGGAACTTTCACTTGCGGTGCAGAGGGTTTCAAAACTGAACAATTGGACCTCACAGGAGATGAAGGACTGCATCCTCTATTTATCCTTAAATTGACATTTGGTTCCCGAATATAATTATTAATTTAATTACATTTATTGATTGTATTATTTTCAAATACGTAAAATGGTGTGATAAGCACGAATAAATGGTATATATATATATATATATTAAAAGGCATTAAAGATACTCCAGCTTGGAGACACCTTGGGTGGACCAATCATAGGCAAGGACGGGAAATCTATCAGCCAATGAAATTTTAAGAGTACTGACACCAAGCACCACTTTTCCCCTAGTGTTTACTGAGAGAACCGTCGCTGAAATTAGTCTATTAGTTCAGGTACTTCCAACAGCCAATAGGAACAGATTGAGTTTCAACCAATAGGAGAGGATCATCTTTAAATATTAATATTCAGACTAAAAGTCTAAAAGAACTGTCACACCTTGCAGCAAATATACTTTGATCAAGAAATGAAAGGGCAGTTATTCAAAAGACATGACTTAAAGTGCAATTATATTCAAATCTGGCAATCAGAAGTGGGTCTTGCAATCAATTGGATTACAGAGAGTGCCATTCTTTGGCTTGGATCAAATGCAATTGAAAATACACATTCAATTGGATGGCACCTCCAGATTACAGCCTACACTTCCAATTCATGGCTTTTGAAGAGATCAATTGTCTTGACAATAAAAAAATATTTATTTTATCACAAAGATAGAATGAAACTGAATTAGTGTGATTGTAGGCCTACTTAATAAAGAAGAATAACAAATCCTCTTATTGTAAAAATGTGCTATTTAACATCATTTAGCATCAACAATGCACAAAAAAAGTATAGGCCTATGCATTTTCAACGAATTCTCAGCAATGAATAAATATATCTCCATGAAAAAACGAAATAATACAGTCTAAGATATGGGAATTCTAAAGAGCCTAAAATTTTAATTTTAGCCCTAACAGAAGTGTCCGAAAAACTATTGGAAAGACATGAGCCAATCATGGACCAGGTAGCATGAACCTAGGATCTTGACCAATCAGAATCCCTTTTACGTTTACACCATGGCTGAGTCTGTGTCAGTGGCGTAGCTAGGAAATTTTCCAGGGGGGGCAAAAATTTCAAATTAAAAACAGTCATGTAAGAAAAACTGAATGACAGAAAAGCACTTACTTTGTAGTTTGTTCGAATAACCCACGGTATTTATGAAATACAACAATCAATGTTAACATGTTTTCACACAGTGTTCTCTTTATTTTTAGAACAACATTACTCAACCTTTAGTTCATCAGATCATTGCACTAAAAATTTCTCAATAGAGTCATTAGGACTTTGTTTAAAGTTAAAGCTGTTGTTAATCATCAAATTAACAGGTATGGAACTTCCCAATGCATTCAAACTCTTAAAAAATCTATATAATTATAAAACAAAATATAGGTTGTCAAAATACAACAACAGAACGTCCATTCCATTGGCAAAGTGCGAGCTACACAAGAACAACTCTTCGTTTTTTTAAGTGGGCAAAAGTTTCTATGACTTTGTCCTTACTTAGTAATTCAGTCGACTTTTCCCGTTCTATGCTCAGCAGAGACAATCCATCTAGTCTTTCATTGGTCATTGAAGAACGCAGATAACTCTTAATGAGCTTCATCCTACTGAAGGATCTCTCTGCACTCGCTGTAGAGGCAGGAATGGTCAGAAATGTTTTGTACAAGACAGTCATATTTGGAAATACACTCATTAGGTCCTTGGTATGCAAATATTTCAACACTTGTTGTCCTGATTTAGGTGCTCCACTCGGGTCATCTCTCTTCCATTGAAAATACATTTTACACAATAACTTGTACTCATTGACTACATCATCTACCGGGTCAAGGTCCATTCCATAAACCTCTGTAAGTCCCTTCAACATTTGCAGCATCTCAATTGATTTGTCATCATTGTTGTTTGCAGAGTAACTAAAATTGTTAGGAAGTAAGCATTCAAAATTCCTAAACTTTTCATGAAAATTTTCAAACCTGGTTTCTAATTGCATTTTCAGAGTGTCTATGCATTTATAGAAAACTTCAACCCTAAAACGTTTTTCAGCTGAATTTATTGGCTCATCACCAATTTGCTCTCCAGGCATTCTTTTCCGTTTTCTTGACCTGGTCGTTTGAAACTCCAAAGCAACCTCGTTAGCTTCTGCAATAGTTTTTGCTTCATCAATTTTCTCGTTTAAGTACGCATCGTTTCTCATTTCGGAGAGGCTTTTAGTTGTTGCCTTTATCAAATTAGCTGCATTTTGAATATCAAGATCTGAAGCCTGAAGAAACTTAGACAAACCATGTACTTGACCAAGAATATCTTTCCAAATAAGTAAGTTCAGTATGAATTCTAATTTCATCATGTTGCTAAGAATGCCAGTGGCTTCAGCAATAACTTCACGTCGTCTGTCTGTATTTTGAATTTCTTCAAGAGACGATAAAAGGGCTGGATATGTATTTACTACCATGCCAACTGACTGGTGTCGACTGCTCCATCTGGTTGGTTGCAACCTTTTAAACGATGTTTTGTTGATTCCATTGTCAACGCAAGCTTTTTCAAATATATTCAATCTTGTCATGCTGGGGGTGAAAAAGGAATAAATTTTTTCCAGTGTTCCAAAGAATGTTACGACATCGACACAGGCAGTGCAAGAATCTATTAATCCTAAGTTCAAATTATGCGCACAACAATGAACAAAAATTGCCAGTGGGTTTACTTGTGCGATTTTTTGTTGCACACCGTTTCTGTTTCCTGCCATATTGGCACAACCGTCATAGCTTTGTGCTCTGCAATTGCTTATTGGGAGTTCCCATATTCTTAATTTTTCCATTATCACGTTAAAAAGGTTCTCTGCTGTAGTAGATTTTACTTCTTGGAAAGAAAGGAAGGACTCCTGAACATCGCAATTACTGTCAACATAACGCAAAGATATGGAGACTTGCTCCGATCTTGCGAAGTCCCGAGACTCATCCACGATTAGGGCATAGTATTTTGCCTCCTTGACCTTTTGCAAGATGGCGCTCCGCACTTGTTCAGACATACACTTGATCAGATCGTTCTGGATTTCAGCACTGAGATAGAACCTATTTCTATTTGATTCAACAACGTGATTTGCTAGGATAACATCATATTTTGCAATCAATTTGCACAATTCTAAGAAATTCCCTTCATTTACATTTGCACTTCCCAAACAACTATATTCTCGGTGACCCCTAAGTGCTAAGTTTTGCTGAGCCAGGAAAAGTATTATGTCCATAATACGCTTCAGGACCATTCTATTGTGTTCAACGGTGCGCTGGTGGGCATTTAACTGTTCTTGGTTCACACATTTCCCTACAGAAATTCTGGCTTTAGTGGTCGACATCTTGTAGTATGCTTGAGCATGGATTTCAGATTTTTCATGCTCTTTTATCCTTTGTGTGCCCTTTTTCCAGTTACAAAACCCATGTTCAACATTGCACCAGGTGGCTTCATAACTTGGCTCACTTTTGTCTGCAAACATTAAGCATGGAAAGCAGAAAGCTTTTTGCAGTGTTAGTGAATACACTAACCAATCGCGAGGCACACTAAGACCACTTGGTAGTTGTTTTGTGTACCAAGAGGAGTGGAATGAGCGTGAATTTTTGTCCTTTTCGAAGTTAGCATGGTTCTTCAGACCAGGTTGACAAGGCCCAACATGAAAAAAGTTCACGTATGAGTTCTGGTGTCAGGGGTTTTCCTATCAACAATGCGGGATCTGATGGGTATTTCTTAGACTGGTCGATCAAAACATATTGTGCGGGTTCAGAAGTGCTTGTACTTGGCACAGGCTGCTCACCTGCCGGGACCTGTTCATTGACATTAACACTTTCAGTCTCTTCTTGGCGGGCATTTGCCAAACTCGGTGATGAGCTGCTACTGTTTTCACTTTGATCTGGCCCTTCATCTTCGACTCTTGGGCGTTTGGACGGCTTGAAGTATTTGAGCATTGTTAACTTGAATGTGTGAAAAACAAATGTTGCAGACAACCAACGTGGGGGCTTCCCTAACTCTATTTTTAGCAGTGACTAATTTCATTCCCCAATTCTGATTGGCTAGCAGAAAATGTAGGTCACAAACAGGCGTGCTGCCAGGCTAACTAGCCTGGCCAGGACTGGTGGGAATGACACAGCACTGCAGAGCGAAAAAGGGACTCAATTTTTTTTTTTTTTGCCAGGATGGAGCCAGGGGGGGCGACCGCCCCCCCTGCCCCCCCTGTAGCTACGCCACTGGTCTGTGTGTAACACTGAGGGAGCAGTCAGTGAATGTAACTGAATTTATGAATGTTGATAAAACACTGGAATTTGTCCTTTTCCTCGAAATATTTACCAAATTACCACTTAACTTTGTCAGGTACAACCTTAAAGACATAACAAAATAAATTTAACATGTAAGAAACAAATTTTAAAACTTTAATTTTCCATGTCAATATGAATTACTGGCTGCTCCCGCGTGAATAAACACCCATTTGGTTGAAAACTAAAACCTTAATATTAAATAAACCAGATCACAAGAAGCAAAAAGTCATTACCACGCCTCTTTTATGCATCATATTAGTCCCTTGAATAAAAAAAACACTTTGGAAAGTGTTCCCTTGTCTCTGACAAGCGATCCAAAAATTTCTGACAATCATACCAATCCCAGAGGGAGAGAGCTGGCTCTCTCCCAATAACTTGCATCATGGCATGTCAAAATAATGAAGCTCCTCTGGTATCAATTGCATAATCTAGATTGCAAACATTTCTACAATAATCAAAATTTTTATAGATAATTTCAGAAATGCTAAGATTATCTTAAAACAATTGTACAATCATCTCAGAGATTTTTACAATTATCAAACAAATTTGTATGATAATTGCGGACATGTTTTCAATTATTGGAGTCTACAATCTATATCCCTTACTAAAATTGCTTCCAATCCTTTGTCACGCAGGGTCTCAGCTATGGCTGATCTCTCATGCACAATATTTTGTCATACCTTTCCTATATGCCAGCTCTGTGTTTTAATGTCTCAAAACTATTGCAAATGCCACCATTTCTATTCATCAACAAGTCAAACTTTCCTATCTTTTAGCATTGTCCATGCACTCAACCTTGCCAGTCTGCATGATAGCAGCAGCAACATCAGCAGCCAGCCACAGTCAGTGTTATTCATATTTATTTTTAAAAAAACCGTAATTATCAAAACAAAATATGTATAGAAGGGCAATAAACAAAACAAAAAATATATATAAGCGGGACGAGAGGGATGGGAGAACATAGATGGATGATTCAGCCTTCCTGCATTTATACACCACACAGTGCAAGGGTTACTTAGGACTTGTTGACATATTCCCACAAGGAATTAAGCAATTAGGCCTGGATAGATAGATAGATAGATAGATAGATAGATAGATAGATAGATAGATAGATAGATAGATAAATCTCTATAAATCTCTATGGGCAGATCAACAGTTGGATGAGCAACACTTTGGGCCAACAATTGCAGACTGGCTTAAGAGGGACAACACTTTGCCAAAGAACATGGAAGATTACTTTGATCACCACAAAGAAAAATATGATTACAAAGCTAAACCAAAAATATAACACTATGGGAGGACAACAGGGATGGATAGCAGATGGACGGATGATTGGGCCTTTGCATTGTGCATTTATACACTAAATTTATAGGTTATTAGGGCACAAGGACTACTCCCGCATGAGCACGATTAAAACTGCTGTCCAAAATAGGCCCAGGTCTACATAAAGAGGGAGGTTCAGAAGTAGCAATTTTGTTTACATTCACCATGCAAAAGTATTACAGACATAATGTTGACATATACACACTACTCATAATTGCTTAAGGTGACTCATGCATGGTAGCTTGATCATACAGATTTTTCTAAAATTTTGCACAGTTACTCTATGGGACCCATACATTCCAAAAATGAAAAACAAAAAAATTTCACCAACTCGTTTTGTTGCCATGGCAACAGTATGTTTGGCCTGATGACTGCTTAAAAGTCATAAATTGAGTTTTTGGTTATGTACCACAGAATAAAGCATTACATGCACTTGTCACACAAAAACGTCATAAATGTATTCCCATGGATGTAAACCAATACGTTTTCCACAAATTTGAAGAAAAAGGTTAAAATACTTTTTTCTGTAAGAGCTCAAAGGGCACCAATACACAAATTAATTGCTGATTTTGTATGCATCAATTTTGGCAGTAATCAAATTTTAGGAAAACGATCATACAGATTTTTTTAAAAATTTGCATATATCATAAACAAGTTATTGTCAAACAAAAGGCCAAAAATAAAAAAATTTCACCGAGTCGTTTTTTAACTGCAGCGCCATGACTATGCCAATGTCAATTTAAAGAAATAAAGACAATTTTAGACACAGTTGAACGAAATTAGTTGAGAAAATTCTTTGGATAAAGATGAGAAGCTGAAACTTTGAACTAGCATAGAGTAGGTGTTACTGCATTCAATAAAAAAATAATTATGCTTCTAGCTGCATTAGATCTCATTTAAGGTGACTCAAGCATGGTAGTTTGATCATACAGACTTTTCTAAAATTTTGCACAGGTAGTCTATGGGACCCATACATTCCAAAAATGAAAAATAAAAAAATTTCACCGACTCGTTTGGTTGCCATGGTAACAGCATATTTGGCCTGATGACTGCTTAAAAGTTATAAATTGAGTTTTTGGTTATGTACCACAGAATAAAACATTGCATGCATTTGTCACACAAAAATGTCAGAAATGTCTTCCCATGGATGTAAACCAATACATTTGCCACAAATTTGAAGAAAAAGGTTAAAACACTTTTTTCTGTAAGAGCTCAAAGGGCACAAACACACTAATTAATTGCAGATTTTTCATGCATCAATTTTGGCAGTAATCAAATTTTAGGAAAACGATCATACAGATTTTTTTTAAAATTTGCATATATCATAAACAGGTTATTGTCAAACAAATGTCCAAAAATAAAAAAATTTCACCGAGTCTTTTTTTTAACTGCAGTACCATGACTATGCCAATGTCAATTTAAAGAAATAAAGACAATTTTAGACACAGTTGACTGAAATTAGTTGAGAAAATTCTTTTGATAAAGACGAGAAGCTGAAACTTTGAATCAGCATAGAATAGGTGTTACTGCATTCAATAAAAAAATAATTATGCTTCTATCTGCATTAGATCTCATTTAAATAGCAAATTACTGGCTGCCATGCTGTTTAAAAAAAGAGAGCAGAAAATGGTAACGTCACAACTTTTTCAGGGCCTGCAGCAGTGGTGACGCTATGTTGCTAGGCAACCAGGCTGCTCAGAAGTATGTGCAGTGTACCACGGTTGAGTCACCTTAAATAGCAAATTACTGGCTGTCATGCTGTTAAAAAAAAGAGAGCAGAAAATGGTGACGTCACAACTTTTTCAGGGCCTGCAGCAGTTGTGATGCTATGTTGCTAGGCAACCAGGCTGCTCAGAAGTATGTGCAGTGTACCACGCTTGAGTCACCTTAAATAAACTATACAATGTCCTTGCACCCTCTACCCGTCTTTAGACGGGTAAACTGCTAGTTATTGCAAAAATTTCCAAAATTATTGTAGAAGTTTGTACGACTATTGCACAAATTGCAGACATATTTGAGCAATAATTGCATAAAAATGTGCTATTATCTTGGAGACACTGTACAAGTTTAGATTTTTCAATATTTTACGATTTTTGTGCATTTTTTCGGCGATTTTCGAACTTTTTTCACGGTTATTGTAGACATTTTCATGAAAATTGTATTTTTTTTCACGATTGTTGCAAAAAAATGTACTATTTCTTGCCCAAAATTTTGCAATCTAGATTATACGATTGATACCAGAGGAGCTTCGAACAAAGAAGCCTGCTCAGTGTTTACTGCCATGTGGGTTTGCTTGACGGTGCCAATCAAATTTTACTTGTGCTGTCTTGCTTCTTTATTAAGGTTGGTCATTTCTCTTTGTGTAACAATGATATTGGACTGAAAATGTCAGTATGATTGTCTAGACATTGTATTAGATGTCGATGCGGACATATTGAGGAACGACACAAATATGACATTAATTTGTATTTTAAGAGGATATTGTATTATTGTAATATTGCATTGCCATAATATCCCACATTTTACGTATGGAATTTGATAGTTATGTCATAAATGCTTGAGGCTTCTGTCTATTTCAAATGCCATGTTTGAGCCTTGCCTCTGTAACATAGCTGCCCCTGCGAGGCCTAACTGTCCTATAAGAATTTAACCTTATCATTGGACTTACCGTAAAAAATCTGGAAGTAAATCCCGGTCACCAACCCCAGTTGAAAGTTTATGTCCACGTACACAGACATGCTTCATAGGAATCAGACAGCTAGGATGATGTGTGGTGAGGACATGCTCCTACACATAAAAGCAAGAATATCTTGATTTAGAGAATAGAGATTGTATCATTCTTTAGTCCTCAAGGTAAACTTCCTCCAGACTCAAGAATGGATAAATTCTGTGAAATGGAATGAAGAAGTGAGATACAAAACCAGAAGGATTTGTGCTACAGATATTTGGCCGCTGCAGAAAAGAACTTATAATATAGATCTTGAGCTGTAACATATCAAAATTCTGAGATAATCAAAATAAAAGTCTTCGAACTAACACACACCACAAAATTATAAGTCTCCTTGTTCCTATATTTTCCTGGGAGATTATATTACCGGTATGAAAGTTACATCTGAGTGTCGGCCAAAATACAAACAAGGAGGAATAGATTACAAAAAAGCCACACCAGGATATGATAATTCTGCTTAGCAAAAGATAACTTGATTGATAATTTCCCTTCAAAGCTTTAGCAAACTAACAAGATTACATCAGAGGAACTTCATAACACTAAATTACCCTTGCCTTTGTTCTTTGTCAGGTGGATTCCATAAAACATGCAAAACTTGAGGAGAAATTTGTGGAATCATTAAGACCAGGTGGACTATGGAAGAATGGTGGCATAACGTACATTCATCAACTCCAGGGGTGCAATATGTTTTGACTTCATAACAGCAGGGAACTTACAAGATAGGCTTTGGAGTGAATATGAATCTTATCCAGACACAATCCAATTTTGCTTGAGGCCTGGTGCATCATGATTCATGAAAAAAGAAAAATCACTCAAATAAATGTAATTAAACAAAACCAGCAGGGGGTCACATCAAACAGGTATTTTTGTTAACTCAAATTGTTGATTCAATCAATTATGCTGTAAATTAAAATGGAGTAACAAAAAAAGTTGCCAGTTGTTGTCGATACCTCACATCTAATGCCTAAGATTAATTGCATTTTTAAATATAGGCTGCGTAGCAGCAAACCTTCAACGAAAAAAGAACATTTTAAAAGGACACCATTACACCATGAAAGTGATGTGAACAGCATTGCATGTAGTATTTGCAATAGTGGCCCGATTTTGGTCTGAAATGATCTATATGGTCCGCCATATATGCCCGCCTGCATGCCAGGGTATGTTGAGCGATGGAAAGACCTTACTAGACCAGTATACACATAATATGGACCAGTTTCATACATAAACATGGAATAAGTTGTGAGGTATGGGTCAGAATATTTAAAAAAACATTAAGAGTAACTATCAAGCAGACCAACAAAAGGCACTAAAATATTATATAGGGAATGTATATAAACTTTCCTCTATGGACACTCAATGATGGACAAGTTTTGGTCTGGAAACAAATATAATAATTTTAATATTTTTTTTGTCAATATTTCAAGATGTATAGAATATCCATGAATTCACCCATACAAATTTATCATATAGGTGACAATTGTAACAAATTTCATCCATCTACATGCAATTGTGGCCAAGTTTTGGCCCGAAATGAAAAAAATAATTTTAATAAATTTTTCTCAATATTTCAAAAAGTATAGAATATCAATCAATCAGACCATAAAAAGGCACAACTAGACGATATAGGCTACATGTGTAAAAAAATTCATCCATGTACATTTAACAGGGGCTGAGTCCTTGCCCGGAAAAGAAAATAATTTATTATTTTTATTTTTGTCAATATTTCAAAAATTACAAAATATATATCCACGAAACCATCAAAAGGCACAACTAGACCATACAGGCTACTTGTGTACCAAATTTCATCCGTGTGCATGCAATAGGGGCTGAGTCCTAGCCCGGAAACAAAAATAATAATTTTTTATATTTTTCTCAATATTTCAAAAATGAAAAAAGTTCCATCAATCAGACCATCAAAAGGCACAACTAGACCACACAGGCTACATGTGTACCAAATTTCATCCATGTACATTCAATAGGGGCTGAGTACTGGCCCGGAAACTATCCATCCGCCCGACGCCCGACCGCCCGGACGCCCGCCCGGCGGACGGACAACTTTTGACCAAAGTGATAACAATACCTTCTTCGAACTTCGTTCGCTGAAGGTAAAAAACGTTCAACGCTCATGATGTAGGCTGCTAACAACTCATTGAATTTATCAACCTAGTTTAAATGCCTTTCAATCATTAGTAGAGTATTTAATATGCATTAGTCTTTAATTTGAATTAATAAAATGTCAAATATTTTATTGGGAGCTATTCTATATCGTTTGATTCAGCTAATCACAAATTAATGTAAAAGAAAAATTGGGAATCGGGAAATTCAACTAGGCCTTGACCGTTTTTATGTAAATGCACAAACTGCAGTCCAGCCACCACAAATGTCACAGCACTGTAATGTTATCATCCCAAACAAGTAGTAATCATCCATAATAAGGTTTTCATAGGACATATATACAGGCCAAATGGAAGGTGCATGCATGGCACATTTCATCTGATTTGCATACAAGAAGCTTTTTTAATCTGATGCTATAGTTTACCTAAGGCAGATTTCACAAAAAAAGCTGCAAAATGACTTACCACAACTTGTCCACAAGTTACATTAGCACAATACTGATAAGGCCAGACATAATCGATTCATAGATTCTCAGATTTTCTCAGGGTGCTTCTTTTGAGGATAGCTGACAGGACTAAAAAAAGCTGAAATCTAAATCTTTTATTGAGTCAATCTATTAAATAAAATCATGGGTAAACAATCTTTTCTGTTGGATTGGTAGGTCAGAGTAGCTAAAAATATGGCCTTGTGCTAATGTAGCAACGATGAATGATGGAGGACGGAATTTTTTATGCTTATCCTACTGCAATATAAATGAAGTCACCAGCAGGGTACCACCCCTGGCCTGCTCTTGGGAGACCTGGCTTTCAGTTCAGAAAAAATTTGAGATCTAATCATGTGTTTTTTAACATAATTTGTATGTACGCATTTTACTAATGTAACACTATGACATGGACGGATGCAAAATTGCAGTTACATTAGCAATAAAGAAACATGTACCACACCCAGTCGTTTATGTTTTTGGTGATGTACATAGGCAAATAAGACACGTTTTTTAATAAAATATTATAATTTCATGTTTGAAATTGGCATAAGAAGCGAGAACACAGAAAAATTTCCATGTAAAAGTTGCTAATGTAACCTCAGTGTCCTGAGACGGAATCGAGTTACATTAGCAGTCTTTTTTTATTTTTCATTTTTTTCAAGCTTTATAATGACCAAGACAATTAAAAATGGTTCCAAAATAATTTTCAAGATGTTTTTTATCAATCACATACCATTACATTTTCCTGAATTGGTTTTAGCAGGTTCCACAGAGTGCCAAAGTAAGCATGTCTGATCACCAGTAAGTTTGGTCGTCCAAAATTGTCCTCATGAGGCATAAAAAATATCTGTTTAAGAGGAAAAAGCTACATATTTGAGGAATATTTTATTGATATTTATTCATTACCTCAAAGATGTACTTAGTAATAGGTTTACTTGCTTCAGGAAGAAACAGACAGATAACAAAAGGGTTGGAAAGTTTAAGGTACCTTTTAAGAGCACTTTTCGTGAAATCTACCCTAAGGGCCATTCATCGTCAGATTCTGGAGGAAGAAAGAATTTTTCTTCAATTGATCTAATTGCTGATTACACTGTTTTGTTGCCAAATATTTGATAGCCGAAAAGAAAACAGGAAATGCCAGGAAATCTCCCAGTTAAAACAGAAGCTAGATCAGAGTAAAAATGTGGGCTTAGGAGTAACACAAAAACAGCAGCATATGTGGCAATCCTAAAACAATGAATGAAAGATCATGCAAGCAAAACCGTCTCTTCTATTCCCTCCAGGGTCAAATTAATTCATAAAGAAAAGCAGATGGAAATGATCCTGCTCAAATTCTTCATGAACGACGCTGATAAAATCCTGCGTGATTTAGCTTTAAAGAACTTACTTAAAATATCTAGCTGACAAATGAGATAAAAGGAGTGCGAGACCAAATAAGACATTCCAACAAAAGCAATTCATGCCAAGGAATAAATTCTCCATCAATGAAAGAAAACGTGAGGGCAATAAACATCTGAAGAATTCAAATTAAATACATACACTGGCTTTAATGTGATCAAGATGAAAAGCATGAGATATGTGAAGAAAGGAGAGAATTTCCGCTAAGTCTTGAACTAAAACTGATATACATGTATATGTGCAGTACTTGGGATGCAGGGGGCTGTTGGCAAATCATATTAGGAGAGAGTGAAGGCAGACACAACATGGCAAGATGTCATATCCCACCCTTCGCTTCTTGTTGTACAGCAATATACGAGTATATACATTGTATGCTTCCACCTGCAACTGCCAATGACTGCCCTGCATGGTCATGAAGTCCTAATTTCATTTCCTGACTCATTGCTCTTATCAGAAGGTCAGAGCCACCCACCAAAAGAAAGGAGAAAATGTGGCATTTAATACTTTACATGTACATAAACACAAAACGCTCATAATATGCCAGTACGGGAGTTACTTTTGCACACAAGTGCGACTTGAGAATCATTGGCAAGGATGATGTGTTGTAAGAACTTTTTCCAACAAGTAAAAGCAATAAAAAAACCAGCATATATGACAAAAATTATATATTATGTATTAATACTTAACTTTAAGAAACACACATCACAGAGTCTATTTCAACAATATGCAGATCAAAATACATTAGATGTATGACCATGAGCATGCTGCTGTACAGAGCACGCGTACAACACGATATACCTATGACTCATTTATATTCCTTACACCACAGGGAATAATAACACAGAGTCAAGTTAGAAGTCAACAATCTATATAACAAGAGCAGGTATACTGCCTCCACATCCCCCATGCCTGGCACTATCTACCTCAACCTTAAAAACAGTGAAGGGAGACCTGGGGAGTAGGCCTTCGGAGTAGGCCTTCCCAGAGTTTTCATGAGTGTGTAGTTCCATGAACACAACTAGGGGCACGATTGTGCATACCTGCATGTGGTGACACCTATGAATGGCTTGGGCTGACCAAATTTAGAAATGGTGGCAGTCCCAGCCATGCTCACAAGGATAGCTGGGAAGTAAGTTAGCTTCCTACATTTGATGATTTAATTTGTAGATTTGGCAAGTTAAAGGAGTTAAAAGAACTTGTGGAAAGTATGAACACTGTGCAGAACGAGGTATTGGAGATTTTTGATGCAAACCATGACATGCATACTGAAACCATATCCTCCATGCCATAGCATGGGGAATAATAACTACATCCCTCAATTCCTCAGTGGGAGAAGGGACAAAGGAGAATAACTTCAAGTAAAGTGCTTCCCAATGGTTTTTTTATTAAAACTGACGGGTATCTCTTCCATCTGTGCAGTTTTTCTGGAGCAGACATGGCTGAAACTACCTACCCTGTTTGACACCATCGCATATGACATTTGATATAATGAAAGAATAGAATCAATGCGATCAATTGTCTCGTGAGTTGTTGGTTTTAGATTTTTTTCTTCTTTGTGAAGCCCTGCTGATTGACTGATCAACTGAAAATCCAAAGCCATTTGTTTAGACAGCTGCTTTTGTCAATGACATTGGTTTGCTGAATCAGTATGCATACCCAGTGTCGTTCATTTGTTTTTTTCCCTTTTTAAAAAAGAACAGGAAATGGCTTAGCACCTTGAATTCAAGTAGCAGAAAAACTTTCTCTAATGGCACCATACTCACTCATTTCAATCTTTCTGAAATGAGAGGGATCAGAAAACAGGGCAGTTTAGTCAGAGACTTTTATATCCTATGGCCGGAGACCACCATAGATAATCAATAATCCGCAATCTTTCCCCAAGGGAAACTTTCAATGAACAATAAAATCAGTTAATATAAGATGAATTAAAGGAAATATCTACTGAATTAGCGTTAACCTTGTTCAGTATGAATCATCTATTAAGAGACCTTGTAAGCCATAATGGAAGCTGCAAATGTCATGTTCGCAAAACTTGAAAAAAAGAGTTTCCTTGAAAGACTTCAGGAGCTGACAGCTACAGTGTATAAAAGGGAATGACAGAGCAATAGTAGTTGAGATTTATTGGATAAAAGAGACATGTCTTGTGTGCCATCTATCTATCTCTTTGCCTAGCTGTCTTTCCATCTGTCTATACTCAGCATCTTATCTATATACCCTATAGCTATGTGTCTGTCAATCTTATCTCATAATAGATCTGTGTGTTCATCATTATGAAATATTATCGAACTGCATGACCCAAAATAAAACAACATCAAACTATATCTCTCTATTTTTCATCACATTAGATGACATGAGATCATGCTGCTTATATTTGTGAAAAAAAAAAACCAATTAAATTTACTGAGATCTCCTATACCTTACACACCCAGGGGGAAAAGCGATATGACTACTTTTGAAGACTGCCTTCTCATCTGTGATACATTTCACTTTTTAGAAAATATTCTGACACAACTTCATGAAACTCTAAATCTACTCGTATTTCAATATGAGTGGAGTACATGGACATGTAGGTTGGTCTGCCTGTAATTCTTCAGCATATGCAAATTTATTGCATATTACTTATATCTGCATTTGTCAGGTGAAAAAGATGATTAGCATCGATGTAGACCCATTGCTAATCATCTATCTTTGGTATGGTCTCTTGCCAAGTCCAGTCCGACTGTCCGAACCATAGACAAACACTATGTCAGTCCTAGCAGACCACTGCGCAGTGTGATGCCACTGATACTGTTCAACTTCGACAGCTACTCCTTAATCCACATGATCAACTCAGGGAAAGTGGGCCATGTCTGTATAATGAATTGTATTTTTTTTAATCGCGAACAAACCGTTCTGGTAATTCTTCAAAGGCAGTATACCAGCCGTCCATACAGAAACCTAGCTTGGAACTACTAATTTCAGTATACTTGTTTTTGAGGAACTTGGTGAAATGGGGTGTATGTAAACTGATTAGAGCAGCGATGTTGCACAAGCAGAATAAACAAGACTTATGTATGAAGTCAGAGAGAACCAATTTGCACAGCAAATTGCAAAGCTATGATACCTAAATCAGTTCCAACTGTCTGGCAACTTGTACCAGTTAAGCCAAGCTGTCGTAGTAAATACTGACTCAATGGGGTTCAGTGACACGGAGGGATTCTGTGGTTTGTTTGGCCAAGGAAGTCTTCCTTGTTACAACTGACGAAGGCAATACAACACACAAAGAGTTCAGGAACGAGCCGAGGCATGCCACAATATAAGCATCAATCTTTTCAATCATCACAAAATGTGTACTAGAGTTGTATGTGATACACTGCTTTTAGTGTTGAGTCCGGTCAGCCAATACAGCGTCCTAGAGTCAAGGTTGGTAAATCCATTCGCCCTTTATATAAGCCTATTAATATATCTATTACAGTTGTGAAAGTTTCAAAAGCAAGAAAAAAAATATATTTGCATGATCTAGATCTAGTTTTAAAACAAGTCAAGCAAAACTATATTTACCCAAAATGTAATGTACCTACCAAGTGCTCTGTATGGTCTTCAAGGATCTTCACCTAGCAGAACCAAAAATGGCTTGGTTTAGATTAATCAGAGTTTGTCTTGGCTGCCATTTCAAGCATGCTTGATGCCAACTTCCTCAGATCACACTTCTATTGAGTGTCTAGAGAGCCTCATGCTGATCCATTTGTTTGTGGAAGGGCCACCCTTCATGTTATCAAATTGAGGTCACAGTTTTGGTACATCGTAATCATTCATTGTACTGCTGGCAGTCTGGCTAATCTTGAATAGAACAGATGGTGCACCAGAATTTACAACTCACTGATTCTCAGAAATGCTCACAAATAACAAGGACTCTTGGGTTACCCAGCGGCAGTCTTCTTTATTGAAAAGCCATAAGTATGTCAGGTTAGTAACTGTTGTGCTTAGCTATGTCAAACAACTCTAACTGGCCACTGGCTACAACTTCAATTACAACACTCGATCAGTAGTAAGTCAAACTCAAACAGTATCGCCTGAAAATAGTAACATCAGCCAGTTTTATTGGACATTCACATGTCATTCAGTAAAGTGCAAATCATGAGTTATTTGGCTTTGAAGGTATATTGACTAAACTATTGGACTAAAAAATTTGCATTGCAGTTTCAAGGAACACAGAGAATTACATTAAATTTAGCATAAATGCTTTTAAAAAGATAAGAGCCATGACCCTGAATCGAACCCATAACGGTACAGGACGATCCTACAGAGGCAAACAAGCTCATAGACAGGTAGAGGCAGATAGATAGATGGAGGTAAAGATTGAAAAGGTAGGTGGTAAGTCGGATGATCAAGTATGAAAGCCTAATGTTTTCAACAGTACTCTGTTTGTAACACCGAGATGAATAAAATGTGATTTGATTTGATTTGATTTGTAAACATAAGAGTTTAAGATTTTGTCTCCTGATAGGATAATAAATTCAGTCATGAGGCACACAGCTATTTATAAGACTGGTAGGCTGGTAGCACTTAGGCTATTTCACCTTCTAGGTAAGACATCAATCAGATGCTGCTTAATAGCAGCTTATCGTGAGGTGAATAGATAAGATCATCGTCGGGGGGATTTTCTGTAATAATTGTGGCAACAGCAGCAAGCGATTACATAGCACAAAGTTTGCTTGTGTCTGGTAGTATTGTATAGGTCAATAGCCTATAGTTGTATAGTCAATAAAAAGAGCAGATAGATGACTCCAATATCCTTGCTATGCTGTTGCCACCTACAGATAAACAACGCAGGTGACCAATCAGGAAAAAACCAAGACTGGTTCGCATTACGTCATGTCTCATAACTATCGTGATAATATCATATGATATTAGATTTACCTTTTGCAAAATAAAATTAAAAAGGGATTGCCATGATCATTTGATATGTTAGTCCTTGGCAATTTAGACCTGACAGTTAGAGTTCAAAGATTCACTATGACGTTGACCCAGGCATTTGAATAGGACAGTCCTATAACGGCCTGATATCAGATTGTGAAAATCCAGATAGCATTACAATATATGTCTTGATGTCAGACTGTCTGATACAAATGCCATGAAACTGACCATTGTTAAAATAGCAAAATTCATCAAGTAGACTATGACACTAGCACAGAAAGACCTACAAGATCCTACAAATAAGAATCAAATTAGCTTAATCAGTATATATTTGCAATTAAAAGTCATCATTTTCAAGAATGAGCAGGTTTCAACTTTTTATTTCACAAAATGATGTATTTATGAGCCCAGGCAGAAAAAGATCACAGACAATTTTTTCTTCTATTTCACTATAGGCCTACTTATCTCTTGGATCATTAGAAGAATTTCTTGCCTGAGATAATATCCAATTAGGTTATTTTAATTTTAAAATGTTGCGAAAGATGTGATGACTCACAAAACAAACGACTAATGAGACAAACTACTGTAATTTGGTAAAACCAAATTGGGCACAAAGATAAAAAAGAGGGCTGCTGATCACATTAAAGATATAGTGCCATAAGTCAATGACTCAAAGCAGCAGGAACCATCATTATTCTACACTTCTCGAATTTTGGGACATGCATGGACAAGTGTGGTGGCACAGTCTGGATAATAAAGTCATCATGATTAAAAGTTAAAAAAAAGTTAACTCACCTATGGACAATATTCATGAATTTCACTTCGTAGGTCTGTATAGAGTCATCCATTATGCAGTCTAAGAGGGAAAAGTTGCCATCAAATTCTACAATTTTCCTTTGGAATTTTCACTTCCAGCCATCTGATCAACATGTTCTCGGACGGCCTGAAAACAAATTACATGTGTCACGTAACATTCAAAATTCCTTTCAAACATTACAAGTTTCCAACACACACTAAGGAGACTTGGTTCAAAGTGGCAAAATAAATTACATTTCAATACTCACAAAATGAAAGTGGAGCATGATCATTTATCCCGACATGTTAAAAAGGCAAAGAATATTTTAAAAATTTTGGTATGACATATCTAATTTTGGCATGACATATCTAAAATTTTGGTATGACTTATCTATCTGTTTACAACTAAATTTGCATGGTCCAAGGAAACGCAACATTCAAAGCATTTATGGAAAAGACACAGCTTCTGCACTGAGACACTCTCAGAAGTGAGAAATATGTTTGCTCTGTAGCTCTCCGTGGTTATGATACATATATCAAGCTTTGTATTGCTGATGCAGCCTACTTTTCATGAATACTGCAAAGACTGCTTTGGCACACAAATACATGTGTCATATACATTGTATGTTCCTTTCATACTGAATCATATTAAGATTAACTGTTCCCTTATCTACATATTAATGGTGGAATAACTTCTGTTCCAAATGCAGGCTAATTGATACAAATAGCTTGGCATGATACCCAAGCATCTAATTACCAACACATTACGATCATTATCTGATTATTGCCAATATCAAAGCTGTTATACACTGTATGAATAAGGTCTCGAAAGTGAAATTTACTACAAAGAAGCCGCAATTAACAAAAATTAGGGTTTTTCCTGTCTCTATTCCATTCACCAAGCAAAATCTCATTGTGACATGCATTGCTTCATCAAATTTAGATTTGCCTACTTTAATCAAGGAGTAAATGTGTTTATCGCTTTCTCTCTTTGGAGTACGTTGGCATGCGATTACATACTTGAGTTTTATCCTATTTTAGATGCAGCTTACCGTCCCAGTTTCTATCCCTTGGCAGACCTATTTAAGTGAATGGTCCATTTATAGCCTGACAGCCGAGGAGAATGAGTGACAGGCAAGAGAATTGATTATTCTTGCAAGCAATAATTCAAGATGTGGTCCACAAACATGTCTGACATTTTTGGGAATTGATTAAACCTCCACCAAAACAAATAGCTATACAGCAGCTGACAACTACGCTTGTTGATGACCTGACAATAAACACGATGATTTATCAACCAGCAATCCATGACATATTACCAAAGAAACCATTAATTGTATAGCGTTCATCGTAATTTTTCATGAGGTCATAAACCAAGCAAACATGAGATATTTATGTCTCCAGTACAATGCACTAAATCTTAATCAGTCCATTTACGCCAATTAATTGGATATTAAATGAGATTATCCTGACCTTCAATGCTCCGATTCTATATTATCATCACCATAACCTGATGTCAGCCTGACGCCAGGTGAGGTCAGAGTCTGATGTCCACCAGGTCAGTTCTTTAGCACGGCAATATGTCCAAGCTAGGATATTAGGTGATGAATAGAAACACAGACCTTAGCAGTGCTTTTTTTCTGTTCAGGGTCTTGTTTCCGATCCTTCTCTGTGGGAGCAGCCTGCAAAGTGGCATTGGGTGTCAACTTGCTCGCCTCCAGCTCCACGTTAGTCGACTGGTTCAACCTCTGCAAGAAAAAGAGCATCATGATCTTTAATTACATGCAGCATCAATTACAAGGTAATTCAGGTCATAAACTCAATCACATGAGGTAATGCATCAACACCCTGGAAGTTCCTTAACATCTCAGCTAAATCTTCATCTAAAACTTGACAACTTCAGACTCGAATTTAGATAAACCAGAACTTCTGCCTAGAAACTGGCAATGAGACATTCAAAGACAAGTGATCTGATTTGAAGTTTGAAACCAAAGGAGCATCACCGGAGGTGCTGACAACCCCGTCTTCCTTCATTTAGACCTCTTAGATTCTTCCTCACGCTAATATGACAATTTGAGACACAAAAAAGCTAAATCACATCACAAGACTCCTACCAGCCTCCTTATTGTTGCCTTCAGCATGCCCTTAGCAAATTGTCACCATTGATTACAGATTGCTGATGAAATGCCTTTGGCTGCCTGTCTTGGCTCAATCCCTTTCACAACCAATATCCAATGGCAAATAGGAGTTCCCACTCAACATGGAAAAAATCACACCCTATTCATTTAATAATGTTCTCCATCCTTGTGAATAACTGCTAATTGAAAGCAACATGATTTAAAGAGCATAACACAGAAATGAGATCACTGAGAGTGATATTCATGTGTGTCAATGAAGAAATACACAGGCAGAGGCATAGGCTGCACAAATTAAGACATACAATTTGACAAAGTATGAAATCTGAATTTTTTTATATGATTTAAAACATAAAATTCATATATGTAAATCATTTGACGATAGACTTACAATTCATATGCAGGTTGCTCAGCTGGCAGCCATGCAAATTTCAACAAGGGAATATTTATAGGCCCTATCCAAGAGCAAGGTGCATAAGAAAGCCATAAAGTGCAAAAGTCACTTACAGAGTCCATATTAGTGACGAACACATGCCAGTTTGGCTCAATAACTTCCACCATCATGTAGTACTCAAAGTTCTGCACAAAGTTGAGCATCCTTTGTCACAAAGCAAATGCAGCTGCAAACCACTTGGTCGAGTGGAGTTGGTACATCTTTGCCGTTTTATTGCTAAGCCAAACACTAAAAAAGAAGAGGTGCTCAGGATGACAAATCGGCACAACTCAAACGAGCATGGCAGAATCACTAGCCATTAAACCAACACAAAGCCTCAACAAAAGATCAAAGATAGGTCTCTTAGCACACAGCACAGCTAACGTATATTCTGCCGCCAACAGAGCAGTTCTGCCTACCTGCAAAGTTGTCTCTCCACATGCTTGCAGTAACAGGTGCTGGAAGAGCATTTGGTATTTGTCAAAGCCTGAAATATGACACAAAGTAAGAATCACTTAGCAAACTCTTACTTCCACATTATGCTTCAATATGCCAAACTTTCACATGATAGACATCTTTTTTAAAAGTGAAAATCTGAAAGAGAAATAAACAAGGTATTAGCAGGTAGGTTTAGGTAATGACTGATGTGCCTGCCAAAAGACAGGAGATCAATTTGTGGCTGAATGTGTTTCTGTATACTTCTCACTCAAAAAATAGAAGTCCAATTACTGTGTAATTCTGCTTATGGTGTCGATACATCAGGTAAGCTCTGGGCATTTTGCAAGACATTGTTTCAGTCAGGGTTTAGTTAATAGTAATGCCCAGTTCCCTATGGCATATATATGTATGTAGAGCAATTTCTTTGCTAATAAAACGTGGCTCAAAAAGTTTACATTACCGACACAAATAGTCACACCAATATAAAACTCATACCTGACAGATAGACAGACGAAGAGACAAATAACAAACAAGGCCACTTGTACCTCAACTTCGTTATTGCCCTTTTAGAGATTTCTGCCCCTCCGAGTCTTTCAAGGAAACACATTATTTTGCAACTTCAGCAGAAACTGACATGCACAGCTTTATGGCCTATAAGGTCTTCCTTTCATACTTTGCAAGGTTGATGCTAATCCTGAGGATTTCCTGCTATTTATCTTAATTGTGCTGATTAAAGCCTTCCCATGGAAGCTAAGTGGTGGATTAGAAATGGCCATTGAGATAAAGATAGGATTTGGTTGCAGGTCAGTCTTGAAGGAGTGTATCATCTCTTCGGAAAAGACACACATATTAGGAGTTTTGTTCTCTTACTTGTAGTCTCTCTCAAGTTAGAATTTTAAGAAGCTAGAGATGAGTGAGTTTGATGCACATGTAAAGTTTATTGTTTATTCTCCATGATAGTGTCATCGCCAGAGTTGTAATGTGTACTTCATGATATGTGCTTCTTAATTTTAGAAGGAGAAAGGTTATATCATTTCTAATTGTGGTACGATCTCTGCGTATATATAAGGTGCTTATGGCCTCCTGCATGCACCATTTTGAAGAAAAATATACAACAAGGAGGGCCCTCAAATATCCAGGCATAATATCAGATCCCTGTCAGTGGATCATATATCTGGATCTGAAACTGAGAGAGGTGCCTTTAATTCATTGTTGATTATATGCTTGTGAAATTTTTATTGAAGATTTTTTAAACATTTTTATTAGGGCATGTGCTTACCTCATATCATCATTGCCATCCAATTAATCTGGAGCATGTCTGTGTGGTTTATGTCTTAGAGCTTAAAAGTAACTTCCACACTGGTATGTTAATTACCGATGTTTACATACATGTAAATGATTAAATGCCACATTCTCTTCTTTCTGTTGGTGGGTGGCTCTGACCTTCTGATAAGCGCAATAAGTCTGGAAATGAGATGGGAACTTTATGACCAGGACAGTCATTGGCAGCTTTTGGTGAAACCTATACTGCAGAACAACAAGGAGCAAAGGGCAGGATATTTCATGGGTGATTGTTGCAAACCACACTGACATTGCATTGAGTGTATATCGCACTGCATCACATATACTTTAATATAACATTATTTCATAATTTCAATTTAGCAGTAAAGCTGTTTGCAGCAGATTGAAAATGATTTGAATATGTATTTAATTAGAACTCTTCAGATGTTTATTGTCCCAATGTATTAATTTGCACAAATGGCTTTTGTTGGATTGTCTAATTTCGCCTGCTTCTCATTTTATCAACTATTATACATATGGGGAATACGT
Organism: Platynereis dumerilii; assembly: GCA_026936325.1. Lineage (NCBI taxonomy): Eukaryota > Metazoa > Annelida > Polychaeta > Phyllodocida > Nereididae > Platynereis > Platynereis dumerilii. The sequence goes on along the minus strand of JAPTHN010000001.1, from coordinate 107,707,288 downwards.
TTTTCCAGATATTGCTGCTTTTATGTGGATAATTCAACTATTTTTATTTTTCTGATTTTCTTTATGAATTACTAATCATGGTGGAGTGGAGCACGAGTGGAGTCATCTTTTGTTTGTGATGAGCTTGTGATGAGTAGATATACAGAGTATGAAACTAGCATTTCACCTACTTTCATGGGCTAGTTTATCCTCAAATTGACACATTTTAAAGAATTGACAAAGTCTTACCTGATGTTTTTCTTGCTCCATGCAACTGTCTTGTTGTATGGGACAGGCCAAAGGTTGTTGTCACCTCTGTATTTTAATGAAAACCATCTCTTTTCAAAGCTTACACAGCTATATAGGGTCTTTGGCCTCAGCCAACAATGGCTGCGAGTGATAATCAAAACAACAGCCAAGGACAAAATTTAATTCTGAGATTTAGCAACAGGGGGTCAATCACTTCTAGACATGACAGCACCTGGTGAGAAAAGTAATTACAATCCACAGCTGCATTGCAATGAATCAATTGCTTTAATGTGACTATATATGTGATAAAGAGAAATTGCTATTACAATGTCTTGTAAATGTGAATTAATACAAATAAAGAAAATTATGACAGATGGAAAAGCTCCATTTAGAAATTTAAAAAACCTCCTCTTCCAAACTTTTAGAGACCATGACATTTTTCTAAGACTCAGCTGACAGTAAGTAAAGACTGTAATGTGGTCCAGGAGAAACTTAAAAGCTTCCCATTCATTTACAAATGTCATGTGCATTCAAGTACAAGAAGTTTCAGGGGAAAACAGATCTAGACCTATCACTCTGAAAATGTTACTGTGAGGTGCTGCCTCTGGTGGAAATATGTGTGTTGTGTCACTCCATTTGTATGTCTAGCATATTGACTGCATGCCTTCCTGCAATAGAGTGACCACCAAAAACTACAATTCCGAAACTCCAACCCTGGTAGGTTGCCATGTTGGTTAAATTTCTGTGACAGAAGAATGAATTATGTAATCTGACTTATCTGAGTGATCGTTTGTGATTTTACAAAACACACCAGATATACAATAACACATGCCTGCACATTATCAAGGGTTAATTATCTGATCATGCTGATGGGAAACTCTAAAAAAGTTAAAAGTATCTATTCTTTGCTGCTCAGGAGCAAAAATGAAAAAAAGGCCCATCGTGATCACAACCATGCAGAGTAATGAAATAAAAATTAAGAGGAGACTTTCAGTATGCTGACCTAAAAGTAATGTCATAAATATTATCATTGACCAAAAGAAGCACTCATGAACCTGTTTTTTAGAAACATCTTCAAGCAACTACACAGGTCTTCAGGCTACCAGGACCATATTTCAGTGCAGTGCATGAAGTGAAGCCATGGAATGTCAGCGGTCATTATGTTGTAGAATATCAGTGTTGTGTGTTATCTAATCCTTTTTTCCAAGTGTAATATTATTCTAATTAATGATTTTGTTGATGACAGTGATCACTTGGTTTGGAAGTGATCATCAGGTTTGGCCTTTTTTGTCATTTGACAGGTGTGTTGCTTAAATTTTGCTTAAAATTAGGCAGACAATTATAACAAAAATATCACCAGGCATGAAATAATTTTACAACAATTCCTGAATGATTTGCAACCAAGTAATTGATTATTTTGGACAAATCATTTATCATCCAATCACAGCATTTGTTTATTTTGCTGCAAAATCATTGATGCATGGAGTGGTTCATTGAGTCTAATGGCCCTAAATGAAATGGTAAATGAGTTGACTGTCTCCTTCAACAGCAGGATATCTGTTTATAACAATGAAGCTGGCACCCATAAGTGGATGAAATCATTGCAGAAATACACAAGGATGGTGTTCAATTCATTTTTCAGGTGGGTCATGCCTTATATAGATAATAATCAGCACACTAAATTTTATAAACAAATCTTTCAATATGGCCTATCATTCATACCCTTGTTAATAATATAGACACACATCACAAGCTCACAACTTTTTTTGAAAACACTCGTGGAGTGGAGGCCAGAATTTCCTTACATGCACACTTGCACAGTCTTTTGCTCAACTTTAAATTTAGGATTGCTACCATTGTCCATTGTGTGCTGTTGTAATGTTACAGGTGATTTCATTACCGTGCGATTCTGGTCATCCAGGCCTGACTGTGTGAATGCAGTGCATTGAGCTGCTAAGTACATCCTATCTGCTTAGTGTGTGACGTTTTTAGCGATCATAAACCAATCAGATTAGGCAAAAATGCGATGTAGCAAGGTGGATAGAGACTGTAGAATCTCGTACTAATGAAATCTCCTGTAATCTGGTAGCACTACACTTTCACAAAATTCATTTCCTGCTTTGTGGTCAGCGATAAAATATTTAGATAAACAAACAGACACATGGTTAATGATCCATTAGATCAACTGATGAATAATTCTTTGGAGCACTTTTTTCTTTCCCAGCCTGAGATGAATGAGTCCTAGGTAAACTTTTGCATCAGCTTACATAAATTTGTTATCTGCAGATCAACTGAAATGTGCTTTGCATGTACCTCCTGCATAGGTGGTTTATCATCTGTGTCCTGGTCGGATGTCACTTCTGAGGGAAGCTAAAGGGTCTAAGAGCTGACCATTGATATATCTTCATGTCTCTGAACTCAGATTTTTCTGACAGCAAGAACACCTCCAAGCTCCACTATCATTTCTATGTGAACAAGGATGGTGCCTTGAAGTCTGAAATATCACATATACGGTATTCAATACTATTCATATGGATCTACCCACAATGAAAATTATTTAATTTATACATACATGATCCACTGAATTTTTCGAAGGATGAAATTAATCATATGATTAAGACAATTTCGACACTTTAATTTATTTCATAATACATTTCCTTTGTGCAATGTCTGACTGACAACAGTCTGCTGTAATGCAGGGGGTGAGCGAGTCTGAAGACTGACGAAATTCATGTTTAATTGGGTATCGAATTGGCTTCTAGGTCACTGGGACTGTTGCCACTAAGGTTCATGCTGCTGCCTGTCAGGTCCGCGCCCAGCAGAACTCAGCAGAACTGAGCTGGGCTGCTTCAAAAATGCATGTGTGCGAGGCACGCAACTGATTTAACAGGCTACTGTAGCCTGGTGAGAATTACATTTAGCCACATTTCACAAATAAATATAACATATATATATACAAAGAAAATTTTCCAGACAGAAACTGTTGATGCTACGAATCATGATTTTAAAAGGATAGGTATTCACCTGAATTTGTGATAATGATTATGGTGGAAAAAAACTGATTGAATTTTAAAGTATAGCAAACAGAAAAATGATGGTTCTTTTTCTATCCCTCCATCTCTTGTTTGTAAATGTGTCTGAATTGGCTCAATATGTCAACATAATTGGTGGATATTGTCATAAAATTGCAGTTAATGTCTTTGCTGGCCATTTTGGTATACTTATTGGTGATTTAAGAACATATTGGTGCGGGAGAGAATTTAACATCTGCCAGTAGCTGATGATGATCTGCTTTTGTGTTGCTGGTGATTTAGGAAGACCTGCAATAAAATAGTTGATCAATGCCAGATTTGCAGAAACTATGGATTGAGGAATAAATATCTATTCCTTCATTGATTTCTGCAATATCTTCAGGATTTGTAAGTTCGCCAATGGGGAATTGCATTATAAACTTCAAGTGAATTCTGGTAAAGGTATGTATTTATAGAATGGGCCAAAATTTTACATGTGACTTTTACTATATAAACCGCAGTACCAGACCAAGGTCAAGCAGGAATCGGAAAATATTTGGGGCACCTGAAACACCCTAATATACATGTATGTAGAGCATTTTCTTTGCTAATAAAACATGGCTCAAAAAGTTTACATTACCGAGACAAATAGTCACACCGATATAAAAATCATGACTGACAGATAGACAGACGAAGAGACATATATATAACAAACAAGGCCACTTGTACCTCAACTTCATCATTGCCCTTTTAGAGATTTCTGCCCCTCCGAGTCTTTCAAGGAAACACATTATTTTGCAACTTCAGCAGAAACTGACATACACAGCTTTATGGCTTACAAGGTCTTCCTTTCATACTTTGCAAGGTTGATGCTAATCCTGAGGATTTCCTGCTATTTATCTTAATTGTGCTGATTAAAGCCTTCCCATGGAAGCTAAGTGGTGGATTAGAAATGGCCATTGAGATAAAGATAGGATTTGGTTGCAGGTCAGTCTTGAAGGAGTGTATCATCTCTTCGGAAAAGACACACATATTAGGAGTTTTGTTCTCTTACTTGTGGTCTCTCTCAAGTTAGAATTTTAAGAAGCTAGAGATGAGTGAGTTTGATGCACATGTAAAGTTTATTGTTTATTCTCCATGATAGTGTCATCGCCAGAGTTGTAATGTGTACTTCATGATATGTGCTTCTTAATTTTAGAAGGACAAAGGTTATATCATTTCTAATTGTGGTACGATCTCTGCGTATATATAAGGTGCTTATGGCCTCCTGCATGCACCATTTTGAAGAAAAATATACAACAAGGAGGGCCCTCAAATATCCAGGCATAATATCAGATCCCTGTCAGTGGATCATATATCTGGATCTGAAACTGAGAGAGGTGCCTTTAATTCATTGTTGATTATATGCTTGTGAAATTTTTTTTGAAGATTTTTTAAACATTTTTATTAGGGCATGTGCTTACCTCATACCATCATTGCCATCCAATTAATCTGGAGCATGTCCGTGTGGTTTATGTCTTAGAGCTTAAAAGTAACTTCCACACTGGTATGTTAATTACCGATGTTTACATACATGTAAATGATTAAATGCCACATTCTCTTCTTTCTGTTGGTGGATGGCTCTGACCTTCTGATAAGCGCAATAAGTCTGGAAATGAGATGGGAACTTTATGACCTGGACAGTCATTGGCAGCTTTTGGTGAAACATATACTGCAGAACAACAAGGAGCAAAGGGCAGGATATTTCGTGGGTGATTGTTGCAAACCACACTGACATTGCATTGAGTGTATATCGCACTGCATCACATATACTTTAATATAATATTATTTCATGATTTCAATTTAGCAGTAAAGCTGTTTGCAGCAGATTGAAAATGATTTGAATATGTATTTAATTAGAACTCTTCAGATGTTTATTGTCCCAATGTATTAATTTGCACAAATGGCTTTTGTTGGATTGTCTAATTTTGCCTCATTTGCCTGCTACTCATTTTATCAACTATTATACATATGGGGAATACGTTTTTCCAGATATTGCTGCTTTTATGTGGATAATTCAACTATTTTTATTTTTCTGATTTTCTTTATGAATTACTAATCATGGTGGAGTGGAGGCCAGAATTTCCTTACATGCACACTTGCACAGTCTTTTGCTCAACTTTAAATTTAGGATTGCTACCATTGTCCATTGTGTGCTGTTGTTATGTTACATGTGATTTTATTACCATGCGATTCTGGTCATCCAGGCCTGACTGTGTGAATGCAGTGCATTGAGCTGCTAAGTACGTCCTATCTGCTTAGTGTGTGACGTTTTTAGCGATCATAAGCCAATCAGATTAGGCAAAAATGCGATGTAGCAAGGTGAATAGAGACTGTAGAATCTCGTACTAATGAAATTGCCTGTAATCTGGTAGCACTGCACTTTCACAAAATTCATTTCCTGCTTTGTGGTCAGCGATAAAATATTTAGATAAACAAACAGACATATGGTTAATGGGCCATTACATCAACTGATGAATAATTCTTTGAAGCATTTTTTCTTTCCAAGCCTGAGATGAATGAGTCCTAGGTAAACTTTTGCATCAGCTTACAGAAATTTTTCATCTGCAGATCAACTGAAATGTGCTTTGCATGCACCTCCTGGATAGGTGGTTTATCATCTGTGTCCTGGTCGGATGTCACTTCTGAGGGAAGCTAAAGGGTCTAAGAGCTGACCATTGATATATCTTCATGTCTCTGAACTCAGATTTTTCTGACAGCAAGAACACCTCCAAGCTCCACTATCATTTCTATGTGAACAAGGATGGTGCCTTGAAGTCTGAAATATCACATATACGGTATTCAATACTATTCATATGGATCTACCCACAATGAAAATTATTTAATTTATACATACATGATCCACTGAATTTTTCGAAGGATGAAATTAATCATATGATTAAGACAATTTCGACACTTTAATTTATTTCATAATACATTTCCTTTGTGCAATGTCTGACTGACAACAGTCTGCTGTAATGCAGGGGGTGAGCGAGTCTGAAGACTGACGAAATTCATGTTTAATTGGGTATCGAATTGGCTTCTAGGTCACTGGGACTGTTGCCACTAAGGTTCATGCTGCTGCCTGTCAGGTCCGCGCCCAGCAGAACTCAGCAGAACTGAGCTGGGCTGCTTCAAAAATGCATGTGTGCGAGGCACGCAACTGATTTAACAGGCTACTGTAGCCTGGTGAGAATTACATTTAGCCACATTTCACAAATAAATATAACATATATATATACAAAGAAAATTTTCCAGACAGAAACTGTTGATGCTACGAATCATGATTTTAAAAGGATAGGTATTCACCTGAATTTGTGATAATGATTATGGTGGAAAAAAACTGATTGAATTTTAAAGTATAGCAAACAGAAAAATGATGGTTCTTTTTCTATCCCTCCATCTCTTGTTTGTAAATGTGTCTGAATTGGCTCAATATGTCAACATAATTGGTGGATATTGTCATAAAATTGCAGTTAATGTCTTTGCTGGCCATTTTGGTATACTTATTGGTGATTTAAGAACATATTGGTGCGGGAGAGAATTTAACATCTGCCAGTAGCTGATGATTATCTGCTTTTGTGTTGCTGGTGATTAGAGAGTACGAAAGCCTGCAGCTTCAAATTAACTGTCTACAGTGTTTAATGAATAAAAAGAGAAACCTTTAAATATATATAGATGCATACATTGTACAATGTATGAGCAGACTAGAGATAGAAGGTGCTATCGAGATACGGGCAAAAAAAAAACAACCCAGTAATGCGTATGTACGCGTCTGATAGACATGAAATTTCACCCTTAACAAAGTGATGATTTTCTTTCAAGTTATAATAGAGGCTTATTCTTCGTGTATAATGCTTCTTTGATGCTGAAACAACAAGTTTCACCAAATAATATGGTTCTTTTGATAAATTTATCAATGTACGGGAGAACAGTGGATGCAGGCATCAATCTGAGCTCAGTCATTAACCCATATTTGCTTCACATAGTTTCCTTTCCTCATTTGTCATACTCCTCATATATCTTAATCATGGATGAACACAATTTATTTAGGATGATTTAGGATGATTTCAGTATTGCTCGCCTTTGTCATGACTGCACTCTAAAAAATGACGGGCCAGTGCAAATTCAGCTGGGGATCTCTATGTTGGGATTGAATATCTAAGCTTGAACACTCTTAAAACAGATTGGTTGAATATACCAATATATTGGTTGAAAACAACCAATTTTATATGTTGAAATAGGACCAACCAATTCATTGGTTGCAGTCAACCAATCAAGATGGGTTAAGCTACCAACCAATTTAAACTGTTATTTCAACACATGGAATTGGTTAAACATTAACTTTAATAATTGGTTGAATGAGAGAACCTTATTGGCTAATAAGGAATGGGATTATAGTTAGTCAACCTCATGGTCCTAGGACCACCTCTCTGTAGAATTCAGTCTGACAGCTGTTATAAAATTGCCGTGGTCCATGGCTTGCCTGATTAGCCTATATAGCATCTAGTGCAAAAATTCAGGATGTAAAGCCATTGAACCCAAATGCTAAGGCTCATACGCCCACCCCAGCTGAATGGCTATTCATAAATAAGTTGTTATTTCACTCATCAGGGGTTTCATTTTTTGAGGGTGGGTAGGGGGGTATTTTTTATTTGTTGGGAAGAGGGTTGTTTGCTTTTTATTTTGCTTGAGATCTGAAAAGAAAGAAGATAATAGTGACAAAAAAAAACAACAGTTTATCACAGATAAAGATATGCGGGGACAGAGAGATGGAGAAAGTTTAGCTATCCACCAGAAGGCACTGGAGATGGCTCTAAAAATTAGTAGACTTTTCTTCCTTGTTTTACCAAGCAGCCTACAGTCCATTCGCACACCATTAAGATAATAAAATACACTTACCTTGCATAGATATGTCACTGCAATTCTATATTGACTATGGGACATTCGTGTGGGATCTAGAACAATTGTATGTGAATGACTGTTCAAGTTCTTGGTCACCATGGTTCTCCAACCAAATGTTTTATCTGCCTAATCTTTAACATTTAAAAGCTATTCATTTAATATTTTTTTGGAAACAGTTTATGTACAATTATGTGACTCATTGATATAATTGACATGCCTGTGCATCATGTCGGATTTTTATAATTTCAAAGTTACACACCAAACTTGACTTGACAGTGGATATAGATGGCGACACACTGCTCTCTATTGATCATGATTCTTCTGTTGTGAAATGCTAAGAATTCTTGGACAAACATGATATGCGCGCTGATCTTATTTATTACACTACCTTGGAACTGTTGAAATTTTAAGTCAGCTGTAATGTGTAAGCTGGGATCATAGCATAAATTATCAGATTATACACTGTTTGTTGTTACAACTCAGTTATGCTTTTATTGTTGATAAGTTCAATGATTCCTTGCTAATCCTTTACTCACTTGTTCATTTGAACTTCTGTGTACCACATCAACTTGAATAGATCCCCTCCCTCATCCTTTCTCTATTTTAGAGCTATGGACTTTTATTTCAAGCGGCTTTCATGAACATCTTTATATGTACACTATTACAACTTTTCCTAGCTGTATTGAGGGCAGCCTTTATTTTAAGGGGCTGCTATTCTGCTGGGTGGAGGAGAGATACTTTATTCAAATAAATATGACGTAACCATTTTTCTGACCATTGGAGTTGGTTGAATAATTTTCAACCAATTCTAGTGGGTTGCCCTCAACCAGTCAAAATGGTAGTTTCAACCGTGATAATTGATCGATTTTGCCTCAACCAATTGATTGGTAGGTATTTTCCCAAAAATCAACCAATCAGTTTTAAGAGTGAAAGGGGGGGTCCGGAACTCCTGGACCCCCAACCCCTGGATCCGCCACTCACTTGTATGTTATAAATATATACATCTAAGCCTGTATATTACTTTATATGATGCAATAATGTAAAAGCAACATGACCATTTTACATGACATGTCTCTCACACTCTAAACAATTTCAAACAAAATTGGTTTTTTAGATTCAAAATGGTTTTTTGAAAAACCAAATTTCAATGCAAAACCAACATGGTTTTTTGCACTGGCCCTACCCCTTTCAAAATTCCTGGATCTGCCCTTGCAAGTCCGTTGTCGCATGTACGTCAATTTTGTCATTGTCCTTATAGAGCTTTCTGCTCCCTGTAGAACACATTTTTTGCAACATTGGCAGAAATTGACATGCAACAACTTTGACAACTTCGGTTGTGGCTTACAAGGTCTTCCTTTCATACTTTGCAAGGTTGATGCTAATCCAGAGGATTTCCTGCTATTTATCTTAATTGTGCTAATTAAAATCTTCCCAAGGAAGCCAAATTGCGGATTAGAAATTGCCATTTAGGATCATGATGGGATTTAGTTGCAGGATTCGCCTGAAGGAGAGCAGTCTCTTTGAAGTAGTCCTATCGATTCATTGGGCATTTCCTTCTCTCATTTGTGGTCCCTCTTCATTCAGAATTTTATATAGCTTGAGGTGAATTTTATGCTCTCAAGGGAATTCGTCAGCAACTTGAATTCAAAGCTGTCTAGAGAAAGAAAGACAAGTATGCATACTGACTTGGTCAACTAACGCCATTGACAGAAGCAGCTGTCGGAAGGAAACAGGGGAACGAGGGGCAAAACGGGCCGCCTAACTTCGAAGGTTCACTGCGCGAAGGTGGTGTATCAGGCGAATGCCAAATAAGGTCTGATCCATGAAGAAGTACCAATACCACTTGCTCAAACACAGAAAAGTGCTTTTTTAATAGTTCCAATTCAATTTTTTTCCCTATTTTCAAAAATGCAACTTTATCCCGTTTTGCCCCATGCTTGGGGCAAAATGGAATTTCATATGGGGCAAAATGGGAAGAAATAAAGTTGTAAAAGTTCTGCAATAAATCAGCTGTTTTGATAATAGCCTAACTAAAAAGCATGTTGACAAACAAAAATGCATTAATTCATGTCATTGCAATGTGAGAATATTGCGAAATACTAAGAGTAAACATAGCAATAAATTATGAAATCAACATCTCAATACAGGATGCAATTATAGCTGGGAAGGGATGCTAATAATTCTACATTCTATGTAATTATTTGACAAATTATTTAACCATAAACATTAGTTTACAAAAGAAACAAAATTAGCTAAATTTTGTGGAAATGTGACATTTTTATGAATATTCACAGAACTCTGATTCCCCACTTCAGCAGAGCCTTCAGTGAATAGATCAGACACGCCCACAAAGATGGCCAATGAACAGGCCTTCACACATGTTATGCAAATGAGGACAATTTCGCTGTTTCGCACACTTCCGTAAGGGTTACAAGTGTGTTTCTTACATGGTTGGATAGATCTCTCCGAGATCTTTACAATGATAGGTCGTACGTCTCTGAGGAGTTAATAGTTGCTTCGCAAATTGCCGGTAAACTTTTGAAGGGGAGAGAAATCCTACACGCTGATTGGCTATGACGCTATGACGCAAAATATTATGATAATGGACGGTGATGGAATGATTCGTCTAGGGTAGATTCTCTGGGTGTGATTCCCGAGTTTTCTTAATAATTTAACAATTTAAACTGGTATTGGATTTGAGTATGCTTTTTGAAAGGCAGTTACATTCGTTTCATTTTCAACAATACAGGGTTTTGCCGCTAAGTCTAAATCCTCAAGGTATTACTGATGACATAGATTAGATCCACAAATTTCTTGTGATTTTTTCAAATTTTGCCTGTTATATGGCCAGAAAGTGTATCAAATGTCTCAAATGTCATGGTTGAATTGACCCAATATCAAGCTTCTGTCTTTTCTAGGCTGGGATTGCTATTTTGTGCTTCCCATTTTGCCCCCGCAGGAGGACTCCATCTTGCCCCAACCACGCAGGGTAGATTAATAATGACCTACTTACACATGACTAAGCACCAGACTACATTTTTTGCTTAATACGCAAGCTTAGTAGTCCTCTGATAACACTGACTATGAATTATTTGGCTGGGAACGTCATTGGAGGTATAACACCATTTCCAAAAATTATGATTTTTTAAAGAAAACCGATCAAAAACTTCAAATTAACATAGCTGCATACCTGTAACGTTCTCATCAACGAAGCTCTCAGGAAAAGTTGGTCATGTATCCTATTTTATTTTCCAACCAAAAAATTAGAAGGCAGGTCAAAACATTCCGTGAAAACTCAAAAAACCATTTTGCCCCACCGCTCCGTTTTGCCCCTCGTTCCCCTAATTCACAGTTTTTGCTGCTGGTTGGTGATTTGTCTTTCAGTCGAACGTATCAAGAAAACACCTTAAATTGTTGAGTTGCATTGATTAAGTTTTCTTCTTTATCAAATAACAGATGCAGTGGAATAAAAACAAGTATTTTGTATGATTATTGCACCAACAATTTAGCTGAATGGAACATCCAGAAGATTTCTTAGCATTTCCTGTGTCGTATCAAGTGATGAAATATTTGGCCAAAGCAAGCAGATATTGTAAGCCACCATTAGATAGATAAGAGAAAATGTTTCTTCGCCAGTCTGGTGATGAATGGGTCTAAGGTAAACTTTTGTATTGGATTTCTGTCTGCAGATCAACTTAAATTTGCTTGCACCTCTCAGAAGGTTTATCATCTGTATCCCTGTAGGATGTCACTTCTGGGAGAAGCTAAAGGGTTTATTATGAGCCGGCCTATAAAATAATAGTTTTCTTATTCTCAGAAGCCAGATTGTTCTACAACAGACATATGGAGAAGATTCATCAATGTCTTTGTCTGCTCAGTGGCGTATTCATGGTGTTGATTTGTAGTAAATTTTTTAATGTGTTAATAAATGTTTTGCAGATGACAATTTCTTATACATGGCATGTACTGCATGTATACATTGATAATTGTTTACACTCCAGGTTTCTTGAAACTTTTTTAAATATATTTTCCTTTTTTCATTACTCATGACAGGTTTACCAGAGTACGGTGAGTGAAATTTGCGAGCTTATAGGCCTACTGAGGGCAATGTATGCTCCCATGAATCAATAGAACATCATATTCTGCAGTTGTTTGAGGAATATTCCGATCTATGTGTAGTCGTAATAAAACACAAACAGGAAATTAGCATGACTGCTGGGCACTCCACCTGTTGGTAGTTCTTTGCATCATGTTACATTGTTTTCTTCTCTTGTGATATGATGGATGTAGTAAGTGAGGCATGCTCTTTTCACTGTGACAAATGTTTTTGTTGTACAATAGGGTGTCCCAAAAAAAGTAAAATTCTGGAATTCATTGGGGCTAACCTCTAAATGTGTTCTATAGCCCCTCTCTGACTCCCCTCTAAAAATTCAGCTCATTTGAAGGTGTTTTAGGTGTTGCTCAAGAGCCCCAAAGATAGATGGGGGTTTAACATTGAATTTTCATGCGAAAATGGCTATTTTAGCTAAGATAGCTAAAAAATAATCAGTTCCAGTCCACCGAAACACATCGATAGTTGATACAAAGGCGTATAAATTATTCTGCACATTCTGGTACCAATTTCATATCTGTACCTTACTTGGTTCTTGTGTAATTGGCAAATGTATGCATGAAAAATTGACGCCAAGGCAAAGTACCTTTCTTTTAAAATGAAGATTAATTACAGTCGAATTTAGAATTTTAAACATGAGACAATCACAAATTGGTTCCACAGTGTGACAGAGACATTAGAACATCAGCCAATGTCATACAATCAATTTGAGACTATTGAAACAATCTAAGAAGTTTTTTTAAATGACAGAAAATCGCATAAATAAGTATATCCCATACATGTAGATTTTCTCAATACCCAAGCAAGTTACAAATATGAAAGTGGTGCCACAGTGTGCAGAATAATTTATACATCTTTGTATCAACTATCCATGTGTTTAGGTTGACTGAAACAGAGTTCCTCCGTGGCCTAATGGTTAAGAGTGCTTGTTTGCACAACCACTGGCTCTGAGGGCGTGGGTTCGAATCCCACCCCGGAACTCAATTTTGTCCGAGCCCATGGGACATTAAATGGAGGCGGGTTGTATCCAGTGTTCTATGCTGGGGCAACTGAAAGACCCTGGGCATCCCTGAGTTAATAGGGTATGTACCAGACTCACAGTCTTCTCATCTCACCATCATACGGCGATCGCCTGCCTCGATATAGCCCACTTAGGTGCTGCTGAGGCGTAAAACACAAACAAACAAACAAACAAAGGTTGACTGAAACTGATAATGTATGAGCTATTAGCTAAAATAGCCATTTTCGCATGAAAATTCAATGTTAAACCCTCATCTTTCTTTGGGGATGTTGAGCAACACCTAAAACACCTTCAAATGAGCTGAAATTTTACGTGGGAGTCACAGAGGGGCTATAGAACACATTTAGGGGTTAGCCCCGATGAATTTCAGACTTTCACTTTTTTTGGGACACCCTATTGTACAAGAATGAGTTCCTAGCAGTTAGTCCAGGAATTCGAGGTCACCAGTGGAGTCAACACTATTTTCGAAGAGATTGTTAGCTCCTTTACTGTGTAAGAACAACTGAAAAAGAATACTTTGTGAAACGTCTCTCATTCGTTTGTGCAAGCAGACTGTCTCAATGCTTTTAAATCCGTATGCCACTGGCATCCCAGTCAACAATTTGACCTCACTGTGATATCTTTGTGAGCTCTTCAAAGATACCTTGAAAGCTCACAGAAAAGACCACATCAACCTCATTTTGAACGCACTAAATGAGGCTGATTTGAGCGCAAAAGTTGAGGTCACACTGTGAGCTCCCTGTGAGCCCAATGTGAGGTCTCATAGTGAGATTCATGCGAGCCTCTTGTGAGCTTTCTGTGAGCTCTCTGTGAGCCTTTTCTGAGGTCAACTCTGCATGGTGAACTTTCTGTGACCTCTGCAGGGTGAACTTCCTGTGACCTCAAATCACCCTCATTGACCTCTTAAAGAGTTAGATAAATACACATACAGAATAGCAAGTTTGTTATCTCATTTTATTTGTCAAATCACATTGCTGGATTGGGGGTGGGGGGTGTGGTTTTATTCAATCCTCTTCATTCCTGTCATCCAACCCATAAATATCAACCATCAACCTGAAGCATAAAATAAGAGATAATACAAATAAATGTATGTGCTACATGTATCAGCAGTTTGAATAATGTCCCATAAATAGGCTGAATTATCTTATACTATGAGTGTGGTTGATATGTATTATCTAATCATTCAAAAGCACATGGTTAATATACTACAGAAACAGTTTGAAATGGAAAATATTACCAGTTCATACATATCAAACTGTGTGTTTCTTTAGTGTAATGGCTCCTGATACAAACTGGCAGTTAAAAGATTGTGCCAAAATTGCTGTACAAAAACCCGCATTGCTGTCAATTTCCGGAGGCTTAATTTCAATGTTTGTAGAATCAGTATATGTTTAAATCAATGCCAAAATAATTTTCAAAACTACAAACTATGTAAAATCATACTTACAGGCATTATTTCATCTCCCAAATTTCCTGTTGCATGTTGATTCAAAATGGTGGATGGAATGTTGTGATGGTCATGTGATGTCACTTCCTGTCACAAAGAGCTCACAGTGTGAGCTCTATAATAAAACTTAATGGGAGTGTGGTTCACAGCAATGAACCTCATGAATGTCAGGTCGCGGAAGAATACAACACGAGTCCGAAGGACGAGTGTTTATTCTGCAGCAGACCTGACATGAGTGAGGTTCATTGCTGTGAACCACACTCCCATTAAGTTTTATTTATATCCCACAATAAAAATAGACTTCCAGTAAAAATAATTAATAATTGCAAGAGGCACTATTTTGTTTGAATGGCCGCAAAAAGATCCCTAGCAACCACACCGACCAATCAGAGCATCAAAACATTGTGACGTCATCACTTCACTGCCCATTGCTTACATAGCAACGTCAGGACTTCTTTCATGTGGTTCACAACGATGAACCACATGGCGTGAATCACATGGTTTTTTACCAGAACTTCACTGCCTATTGTGGGATATTCTGTGAGACCTCTATTTGACCTTTAGTTGTGCCACTGTGTGAGCTCCTTGTGACGTCTCTGTGAGATCTCTTAGTGACACCATCATTTGTTAGGTCACTGTGAGCTCACCGTGAGCCCACATTTTGACCTCAGTATGTGAGATTTCTGAGAGCTCTCCGTGAGGCAACAATGCATGAGGTCACAGTGTGAACTCTTTGTGACATCTCTGTGTGAGTTCCTCGTGACCTCTCTGTGAGATATCATAGTGACACCATCATTTGTGAGATCACTGTGACATCACGGTGAGCCGACATTTTGACCTCAGTATGTGAGATTACTGAGAGCTCTGCATGAGGTAGCAATGCAATGAATGCATGAGGTCACAAGGCACGAGGTCACTTTGATGTCTTGATGACACCCTCCAGCATGACATCACCATGTGAGTTTCTTGTGATCTCACAGTGAGTGCTGTGCAGACTCAAATGTTGACTGGGATTGTACCAACCCGCCAATCTTCTTAGTGTTGCACCTACTTAATTGTAAAAGTGACAAATTACCTTTAATTTTGTTTGCTCCTTAGAAGTACATTTCTGAAGAGTACTTAGCAATCATGTTGTACTTCTTCTTAAAGCTCTTTTGAATGAACAAAAGGCAGTGATGCAAATTAGACCTAGTTTTTCAAAATACCCT
This sequence comes from Platynereis dumerilii, assembly GCA_026936325.1. Taxonomy (NCBI): domain Eukaryota; kingdom Metazoa; phylum Annelida; class Polychaeta; order Phyllodocida; family Nereididae; genus Platynereis; species Platynereis dumerilii. The sequence continues at coordinate 107,691,318 of JAPTHN010000001.1, read as the reverse complement.
GTAAGTAGGTACATATGTGATGAACAACTTTTTGTTCTGCATTGGCAGTTCCTATAGTGTAAGCATTCTGTAAAACAACAAGGAGCGGGCGATGGGATATTACATGGGAGATTATTGCAAAATCCTGACATTGCATGGGGTGTAAATTCCATATCCTTTCATTAGAATTACATAAGTAAAGTAAAGCAACATAAAATACTGAACGCAGGCTTCTGCAGAAGCCTCTATGTTCAAATCGATGTTAAAGTTTGTGCATGAATTATTTTATTTTACTTAGTGCATTTAACATATATTTTATGATCTCAATTAAGAATTCAAGCTGTTTCCAGTGGATTGGATATGTTTGGAATCTCCCCTTTTCTGTATCTTTTACCTAGATCACACAAAAGCCATATAATAGTATGGATTCAATTTGAATTCTTCAGATGTTTATTGCCCAGACATTTTCTAACATTTGAAGGAGAAATGTATTTCTCCTCATGGATTGCTTAAATTGTAGGATTGTCTAATTTGGCCTGGTAGAACTCCTTTTGTCAGGTGCTAGTTAGGTATTTTCTAGACAGTGCTGGTTTTAAGTGTGATCATTTCAATATTTTACTGCATTTCTCTATAAATTCCAATTCATGCTATTATGGAGTGGAGTGTCATTTTGATTGCATTGTGTATTGTTGTTTGGTTAATGTTGAAAGACTTCTAGGCATTTTGTGTTAAGCCATCAAATATTTTGATAAAACAAGCAGACACATTGTTAATGGGTCATCAAATCAACTGATGAAAAATTCAATGGAGCGATTAGTTTCTTTCTCAGCCTGAGATGAATGGGCCTAACGTAAACTTTTGCATCAGATACAGAAATTTGTTGTCTGCAGATCAACTGAAATGTGCTTTGCATGCACCTCCTGGATAGGTGGTTTATCATTTGTGTCCTGGTAGTCACTTCTGAGGGAAGCTAAAGGGTCTAAGAGCTGACAATTGATTTATCTTCATGTCTCTGAACTCAGATTTTTCTGACAGCCACAACACCTCCAAGCTCCAGTCATTTCTTGTGAACAAAGATCATACATACAATGTACAGGGTGGTCAAGAAAAAACTTTACTCTCTTTCTTTGGCATAGTTCTATAAATTAGTCTGTTATTACTATCCAATCTTTTCTAATGTAAAGAGGATAGTCATGGCAACATATTTTCTGTTGTTTTTTTGCTTGGGACATGATGTGTAATCGCGAGCTATGATTTTGAAGAAATAAAAAAAAGGCCATTTTCACATATCTTGCTGTCCCGAATGCAAGGCATTGCCATAAATTCAAATATTTTAGCATTGCTTTCATATTCGTACAGTAACTTGGAGCTCTTCAGAAGTGTGTGTTCCCAGGATTTCAGCTCTCTTCAAGTGAAACTCAGTCCTGTGGGGAGCTTGAAAGAGAAGAAGGTTGATGGAAATTGCAAGCTACCATAGTTTATCAAAATGCGTCTCCTGTCGTAACGCCTTATTGAAATTAGAATCAAGAGTAGAAACATAATACCAAGATACCAACCTGAACTTCATGCAAAAATGAGACTGATTGGATAAGAACTCACTGAGTTGTGCTTCATGAGCCAAAGACTGTAAAGTTTTTTCTTGACCACCCTGTACAAGGATTGTACAATGAGGTCTGAAACATCACATGCAGGATATTCATATCCACTTACAATAAAAATAATTACATTTATTCTATACCTCAATGATCCAATGAACTTTTAAATTATACAAAACACTTTTCCAGACACATTGACGGTGGCAATCATGATAAATAGAGATGAGTCATTCCCCTGAATTTGTGATATGATTATGGTGAATTTTAAAAGTAGTCAACAGGAAAATTATGGTATTTTTCTATCATACTATCTGTGAGAATTGTTTTGTGTCTGAATTGGCTCAATATGTCAACATAATTGGTCAATATTGCCATAAAATTGCAGTTAATGTCTTTATGGGCTATTTTTGTATACTTATTGGTGATTTAAGAACATGTTGGTGCTGGGAGAAAGTTACTGCTGCCAGCAGCTGATGATTATCTGCTGTTTGTGCTAAAGGTGATATGATTAGAGTGTCCAAAAGCCCCCATCTTCAAATTAACTGTCTCTGGTGTTTAATGAATCAAAAGCGAAACTTTTGAACAATGCATAAACGTACAAATGCACATATTGTACTATGTTTGTGCAGATGGGAGATAAAAGGCTTTTGGTGCATAATGCTCTTCTTTGATGCTAAACGACAAGTTTCATCCTATGATATGGTTCTTTTGATATATTTATCCATTTATGGGAGATATTTGGAAGCAGGCATCAAACTGATTAGTCATTAACCCATATTTGCTTGACATAATTTCCTTTTCTCATTCGTCATATACATCCCAATCATGGATATGATGCACCAGTATTGCTCACCTTTGCCATGACTGAGGGATGCTGTCAAAAAAAGGGTCATGATGCTTCCCTATCAGCGTGCCTCGGCGGTCCAACGTCGGCCCGAAGCTAGTCCGATGCTACTGACAACGGACTGACGCTGGGCTGACGTTGGATCGCCGAGGCATGCTGACAGGGTTTTGAGTTATTTGGTCAATGACTCATTGCCCTTTCCTTGTCATGGGACATTTCCTGTGTTGAACTTAGTGTTCAAACATTTGGCCAAAACAAAGCAGATATTGTTAGCGACCATAAAATAAATTAGAGAAAATGTTTTTAGAGGCACAAATATCTCCCTCAGCCTGGTGATGAATGGGCCTTGGATAAACTTTAGCATTGGGTTGTTGTCTGCAGATCAACCGATATTTGCTTGCACCTCTCAGGAGGTTTATCATCTTTATCCGGGTAGGATGTCACTTCTGAGGGAAGCTAAAGTATTTATGAGCCAGCCAATAAAATATATTTTTCTTATTCTCAGAAGTCTGATTTTTCTAAAGCAGATTCAGAAAAAATTCTGGCATAACGTTGTTATTGCAGTGAAGAATATTACCAAGATGATGATTGCCATTCAGAGATAAATGAGAAGATGGGTCAATGTCTGGACACATACACGTAGTGGCATATTTATAGTATTTTGTTGCAGTAAATGTTTAGATGTATTAATTAATGCTTTGCAGATGACATTTTTCTACACATGGCATGTATTGCGTGCATACAATCATATACACTCTAAGTTGATTGAAACTTTGCAATAAAATGATTTCTTTCTTTGATCAACACTTATGGCCCATTCTCACGGCGAGAACTGGAGAACTTTTTACGTCTGTGGGACAGCTTAAGATGATTTCTAGGAGGAAATATACTAACCCGGCGACACACAACGATTATATAATGATTATATAATTAATTAGAGGCATATCATGGTGGAATAAGATCTTAAATCGCCGGGCAAAATTATATTCCATAAGATTATATTCAATATCTAAATGCCTGGGGGGCCAGATCTAACTGTCGAAGGAATGTCAAAAACCATCAGCGGGATGTCAAAAACTGCCGGCGAGGCTGCAGATGTCCCACAGGATCAGTACCAATGTTCCACAGGGGCAGGAGATGTCCCTATATCCCGCTGGTCATGTTTTTCACTTCTTCTCACTCAAAAAATACCCGCCCGACATCCAAAAATTGAGAAAAATTTGGGCTTTTTCCTGGCGAGTGGTAAAAAAGTTTCAGCCTGTTGAATCTTTTTTGACATCCATGGCGGAGTTCTCCCCATTTCTAGGAACCCGCTGAGATGCAAAAAGCACATCGGCAGGATGTCAAAAATTGTCAGCGGGATGTCACAAAATCATCCAAATTTCCAGGAAATACCATCCCGCCGACGCCAAAAGACCTCCATAACGTGCTGTGAGAACTAAGCATTACTCATTATAGATAAACCAGGGTATGGCGAGTGAAACATTTATCATCCTATACTAAGGGCAATCATGGTCTTTATGATTACATGTAGGCTCCCATGAATCAATAGAACTTCCTTTTGTGCAGTCGTGTGTGGAATATGCCACTTGATGTGTGGTCGTAATAAAACAAGAACAGGAAATAAGCATGACTGCCTGGCACTCCACCTGTTGGTGGTTCTTTGAATTAGTTACATTGCTTCTTGGCTTGCCATGATGGATATTGTACGTGAAGCATGTTCTTTTTATTGTGACAAATGTGTTTGCTAACTGAGAACGTGTTTCAAGCAGTTCGGCCAAGATTGCCAGGCAGCCAGCAGAGTCAACAGAGTTCTAGAAGAGATTGTTAAGCTTCTTTAGTAAGCAAGAACAGCTAAAAAGACAACTTTATGGAACGGCTGTCCATGGTGTGTGCTAAATTGTGCTAGCTGACTGTCCCAATGCTTTTAAATCCCTTATGCCATCGGCGTTTTACCAACCCACCAATCTTCTAAGTAATGCATCCACTTGATTGTAAATGTGACAAATTACCTTTAATTTCGTTTGCTCCTCAAAAGTACACTTTCAAAGAGTGCTCAGCAATTATGTTGTAGTTCTGCCTAGGGCTCTTGAGTGAACAAAAGCCTAAGCTTCGAAGTAACATACAACTTTAAAACTCATTCTTCAATATATACCCTGCAAGCATATGCGGTGAAACAACTTTCTTTTTTTTGGTGGGGGCGGAGGCTGGAACATTGGCATGGTGAAGTAATTTTGGTTCAATATTATGATGTGTGATATATTAGCAAAATTTTATATCAGAAGAAACCAAACATACATGTTGGAATTTTTTGGAATCACATTTTGAGAATTTGTTATCAAGTGATGAAATGAGCAAACCATCTTTGGTTATTACTAGGTATACCGTAACATTTTCTTACATGGCCCTGTGACCTTTGCTGCCTTTAGGGTATAGGTCCTAATTGATGGATATCTATTCCAAATGAATTGGTAACTTTATCTCATTAAACCATGTCACCCTATCGATCTTACTCACCCTGTTTTGCCTCAAGGTTTGGCACACACTGTTCGACATTAAAGTTGAATCCCACAGAATACAGCTGCTCCACCTATTGTACTTCACAGTTCAACAAAAATACCCCAGCTGGTGGCTCCCCCACTTTGTCAATTTGTTCATATGCATTTGAAAAGCCACAGATTTTTGAAAACAGGTGTGGGCTCACTCAAAAGCAGCTGGCTCAGCCAGAAATAATGACACTAAACTATAAATGCATACATTTTGGGTCGATATACAGGCCTATAATTCAACCCAACTTTCATGAAAATCGGAGAAGGAATCTTTGAGATATACAAGTTTATTTTAAGGGGGATTTATTTTTGTTGAACTGTTTTTCATAATTTTCACATATTGTACACCACATAACTCTCAAAAAACATCGGTAACCCCCCTTCAAAGACACGTTTTTCAATAAAGTGTATTTTCAGCTATATTCCTTTAATTTTTTATAAATATTTCATGGATATTGTTCGAGTGACACTGCTTTTCATTATAAATCCCACACTCTTTTAGTATTTTACTGTATGTTTTAATGTAATGACATAAGATCATAGTTCGAAAATTATGTTGGATAGCCCCCCCTATTTTTTTTACGTTGGAAAGCTTTCTTTTTGAAGAACTTTTTGGCAAAGTTTCATGAATATCTCATGGATTTTAGATTTCTTGCTAAGTGTGGGATTCAACTTTAAGATGTGTGTGGTTAGCAATTGTATCTGTTCATCCTTCAATGACAGTTCAGTGAGTAAATTACATAATAATAGGTTTTTTTGTGAAATCTATAATGAACCATTGGCAAAGTGATTAACATGATAACTATACTAAATAAAAAGAAGAAGAAATGTCATGCAGCTAGATTTGCGGTACGGTTCAGATACATATAATGTCAACAGAAAAATGTTGGTCATTTCATAAAATTTTAATTACACAATATATATACTGAGTGCCAGGTTATTAGGCAGTGATGTTTTTTTGCCATACCTCCTAAAGTAATCAGAATAGTTTCTAATCCTTCACCAAGTTGACCCTTCACCAATTTGAGTGGGCTAGATGTATACTAAGTTATTCGTTTTTCGAGCATATTGCAGGAAATTATCGACAAAAACATAAAATTCTTAAATGATAATATATTTATATAGAGTAGGAATTCTGAGCATCTTTATTTTTTTACATTGGAAGAACACCGTTGGCGTTGGATTTAGCTAGAATTCCACAGTACGCTATAATTATTTTTGTTCCATTGAAACACGGTTGGATTTACACTTAGCTAAAATTCCACATGCTATGCCTCTTCTGAACTGGAAATGAGTTACATTAGTAAAAACATTCCACCAAACGTACTTACCATTGACTTTGTCCTGTCACCCAGAGAATCTTTGCTGAAGTGTGTCCTGTGCGAATTTCAGCCAATTTGAAGATTTTTGATCTCCTATCACAACCTGGTCAAGTTGGTGAAGGATGTCTCAGTCTCAGATGTCCTGGCCTTGCCTCCAACACCTTCATGCACCTGTTTTAAATTTCCTTTGGTATATATGGACAAACTACTCAAGAGGGAGACCGTTTGCGGCATTCTTTATGACATGTATCAAGCATTTCATTTTGTTTTCGGTTTTCCAAGACGTGCACTGTAATGCCTTCTGTAAATCCAGCCTTAAAAGGTGTAGAGGGTGATAAACTTTTATAGACTTTTAAGGTATTGATTTACTAGGTTCTTTGCTCAACAGTCTGTTGCGTACTGTATCAATTATCAATTATCAAGTAAATTCTGGAAGCAGGTCTTGGGATAGACCTCTTTATCCAGATCGGTCTGCGAAACTGGAGTTTGTTAAGATCAGAGGGTGAGAGCTGAGAGGATGCAGTTCAATAAGCTTCACTACACATGCCTACAGCTCTGTGCTTTTAGAAAAATGGTCTCTTTTTAGACCGGTTGAAAATGTTAAAGTTCCTGAACAGCCCAATTAGTCAAGTATAGCGTTTCATTAACATCTTTTTCCTGTCATAACTATATCTTCTTATATATAAATATACTACTGGTAATGCACTGACTTGCAGTATTTAAACACCTGCAGTCCATTATAGGCATTAATTATTCCGTCTTTTTCAAATTTTATATTATTTTTACTCTTTTGCTTGCAAAAATGTGCTTTTAACTATCTATATATATTATATACAGAATTGCAGATCTATACGAAACTCTATGATGCACAATAAATAATAATTGTAAACAAATACGGATTTTCATGGCCTTGAAACTGAGACAGAATTGTATTCTTTTTTTAGAAACTAAACTTTGATTCTGCAGGTAACAAACAGTCTGCAAAAGCTCTTAAGAATATATCATATTTACTGCGTTTTGGATATGTTTTCAGGTCATTTGTCTTGGAAAAACAAGTTCTCCCAAGCATCAAAGTGTTTTCTGTACCCATTCACCAGACTGCCCTTCTATAGCCTGATCACGTCTGTGTCCATTGTGAACCAATCCATCACAGGATTGAGAGACAGGTCACTGGATAAGGCTCTAGATTATTCAGAGATGTTATACTCACAGCCATTCCAGTTTAGAATCATTGGTCTTTAGGCAAGGGTGCCGGAACAGGGGGGGCAGGAGGGGCAATTGCCCCTCCTGCCCTTGGCTAGGAGGGGGCCCCTCCTGCCCTTGGCCAGGAGGGGCAGGTGGGGGCAATGTTGCCCTTTTGATCTCCAAGAAAAAAAACATTATTAAGCCTTAATTTGCAGTTAATTTAAGGAAACATTTTCAAGTATATTCTAAATTATTATTGCCGCTACATTAAATATTTGTTGCCAAATTAAATTTGCCCTTTCTCGACCGACCGCCCCTGCCGCCCTCGTTTCCTTCTGGCACCCCTGTCTTTAGGTTGTTTGGGAATATCGATTTGGTTGCATTTATTGGTAAATAATATGTTGTTGGTTCAGTTCAATGTTCCGCAATAATTTTTTTCCAGATGTCACAGAAGTGGCTTATAAAACTTCTGTACTGTCTCAATATCTTTTGTCAAAGAATGTAATGTCTTCTATCTTTACAAATTACCATGTAATATACCACTATTTTCTTGATTCTTTTATGGAAAGGGATAAAGCTTTTTCTTATGAAATGTTGAAGAGTCACAATTGAAGGTAATCATCATGAGGCAACTATGAAAGTGTCTGATATTGTTTACGTAGGTTTGCATCTTGCGAGACATAATGCTTTGTTTTCTTGGTGCAGACTGAACTCTATGAGTTCTATACAGAGAGCTACTGGGGTCACTGAGTGCAGGGCAACCAATGATGGAGGCAAAGTCCTCTTCGGCTAGTGATCGCTCCAGACCGTGATATATCATGCGATGGCTAATGCGAGAACAATGCTCTTTGTTAGTTCCAGTTCTAGGCAAAAAGCAAACCATCCACAATCACGGAACTGTGTTAAGACATCATTTTATTGTTCCATTGTCTGATTTAAATGACGAACATGTTACAATGAGTGCGTCAACATTGAATGTTCTTTGTGATTAGGCATATTTTTAAGTTGTCAGATGTTGGACCCCTTTCACAGCCGGGGAAGGACGAGTGATTACATCCACTCATTTGAGGACATCAATCATATCACCAGAGGTTTATTTATAATGAAAAGAGTGGTAAACTTTTGTTAATGGGTGAAATATATATATTGTGCGTGGTATAACTCATCAATGTCATCTCATGCTGAGTCATTCGCTGACCAGTCCAGACAACATCGTGTGATAGGATGCAGCCATACAGGTAAAGAATATGACCGCACAAGAAGAATTTTGTTGCATTTCCTCAGCTGTACAAGCAACTGAGCAACTTCAGCTTTAACTGAGCAACTTCAGCTGTAACTGAGCAAGCTATGATGCTTGCTTCCAGATCCATCAGCTGATACATTATTTCAAGTATCTCATTGCTCCTTCAAGGCCTGCAAATTAAGTATTGCTATTTTTTATCTGTCTTCCCTCGGAGTCTTTCAAAGAAAAACATTTTTGCAAGTTTGGCAGAACTTGATAGGCACAGGCTTAGCAGCCATGACTTGCAAGGTCTTATCCTATTGGAAAAAAATCACATCAAATAAGGTTAATGCTAGAGCAGGGTCTTTCATGGAATTTATCTTAATTTTGCTAATCCAATACTTCCAGGAGGAGCTGGCTGCATGACTTGCCGATGGATCATGATGGGATTTAATTAATGGATTTGCTAACGTTCTGGCAAACACTGCTAGCTACTTAGTATGCTACTTTCCTGGATATTTGGTAGTCCTATAGTCAATATGAATTCCTTTGTTATAGTATACCTCATTTTAGAAACAATTGACAGGGTTAAGTGAGTCAGATCGACATGATGTAAATTTTCCACTGCAAACTGAGTCCACATATATATACAGTGTACTTCTGGACAAAAAGCCTGTTGGTTTTGCAGTAACTACATGTTCAATCATATGCAGCACTAAAGACATTTTGTTATTGGTTGGAATTGACAAAATTGTATCTTTGTTATTTCATTATATCTAATTAAAAAAACAAACACAGACAATCATTTTTGGTTGGGATAATCTACCAATAACTGGCCCATTATATCCTCCCTTTGAAAAATCATGAGATTTGAAAGACATGGTTAGGTAGATCAAGATATCTCAAAAAGCATGTAGAGGGTGTTAATTGCAATCATACCATCTGATAATATGCAAAATTTCCGAGTGACGGCACCTTTTTCTATATCTCTGTATGTTAAAATAAATGAACACTAGCCCTTTGAAGTTCAAGAAATGAGTTATTTCTTAATACATTGAACAAATGTCGTCTTCTCATTGGGTGAGTAATTTGAGTTCCGTCACAATGGTCATATCATACACAAAAATGAGGCTGATGGCTGTCTCTTAATTTCTTTGGCATATCTCTAATTTAAAAGTTATTTTACCATACAAACCCTCGTGAAAACGCTATCAAACTTAGTGCTGTCAGTAGAAAAACTTATGGGCTGCCAAAATCCAAAATTTAATCAAATTAGGAGAAAAATTGTCTAATTTAGAAAGATTCTCCCAACACCATGTTAATTTATCATGACCCATATGACCCATGCCCCAGCATGGGTCCCAGGACTACTTTATATCATGCTCTAGAATGTAGTTATTTTTAAATTCTAGGTATGACGAACGGCATTGAACACAAGTGTATTCTAGAGTTGTATATGAGGATCACATACAATTTAAGCATTGAGATTCTTATAATCTGATGCTTATGTAACATGTCCACCGTTTAAATGTCTCTTGAGGTTTATAGTAACTCCCACACTTGCATGTTTATGTGAGTTGTGTTTATATGTCATGATTATCTCCTTTTCATATCCAAGTATGGTTCTGACCTTGTCTTTCTTTTGATAAGAGAAATGAGTCTGGAAATGAGATGTGACCTTTATGTCCATGACAGATCCTGTTGGAGGCAACCTGCTGGCAAATAGCAGGCAAAGGGTGGGAGACACATGTAGTTACATTTGTGTGCAATGTCAGATATCTGTTGATGCATATATCCCTGCCGGGTATAAGACACAAAAATCATGAGTGGCATGCTCACACCTGCAACAGCTAAAAACTCCTCTACAGGCCTATAATTCAATCCATCTTTCATAAAAATCGGAGAAGGAATCTTTGAGATATTCAAGTTTATTTTAAGGGGGACTTATTTTTGTTGAACTGTTTTTCATAATTTTCTCATATTATACACCACGTAACTCTCAAAAAAAATTGGTAACCCCCCTTCAAAGACTTGTTTTTCAATCAAGTGTATTTTCAACTATATTCCTTAAATTTTTCGTAAATATCTCATGGATATTGTTCGAGTGACACAGGTTTTCGGTATAAATCCCACACTTTTTTTAGTATTTTAATGTAATGACATACGATTTTGAAAAGATCATAGTTCGAAAATTATGTTGGATAGCCCGCCAATTTCTTTATGAAGCACTTTGAGGCAAAGTTTCATGAATATCTCATGGATTTTAGATTTCTTGCTAAGTGTGGGATTCAACTTTAATATCATGATATATCTTCAGCGACCTCGATTTTCGAATCTGAAAAAAGCTAGAATTGTGTACGATGAACATGTCATTGTTGTTTGTTTCAGGGCATTTGATGTTTTATTTGGCGTTCGCATTCAAAGTTTTCATGCAGAGATCCTCAAAAAGTATCCCGAAGTATATTAGTATTATAGTGAAATCATCTACAAAAGCTTACTTACCATTGACTTAGTCCTGTGCGAATTTCAACCAATTTGGAGATTTGTGATCTTCTAGTTCTACCCCAACCTGCTCAAGTTGGTGAAGGATGTCTTGGTCTTGGATGTCCTGGCCTGGACTCCAACACGGACATGCACCTGTTTCAATTTCCTTTGGTATAGGGACTAACTACTCAATAGGGAGACCGATTGTAGCATTCTTTATGACATGTATCAAGCATTTTGTGCTTTTATTATATTGTCTATATATACTTCAAGAACTAGAACATCATGTGCCAGGCTTTGTAGGGTGTCATCAGTTTGTCAAGGCACTGAAATTTCTTCTGTATATCCAGCCTTAAAAGGTGTGGAGGGTGATAGACTTTAAAAAGGTATTGATTTACTTGATTTGCGCAACATTTTGTTGTTTACTGGTTTGTGAAACTGGAGTTTGTTAAGCCCAGAGGGCTAGCGTCCAAAGGGAAAACCTAGTAAGCCACATTTTGGAGTTTCTGAGAAAATTGACTTTTAAGTTCCAGTCCTTGCAGTAAGAGATGGACTTACTGGGATTTGCCAGTGTCATTCTGGGGTAAGGGGCCACTTCATGAAAACATAAACTTGATAAATACATAGAAACATGTCTCAGAAGTTCTATTTTGACCTTAACTCAATTTGGCCCGAAATATGACTTGTTAGGTTTTCCCTTTGGATGCTAGAGGGTGTGAGGATGCAGTTCAATATATAAGGCTTCACTACACATGCCTGCAGCTCTGTGCTTTTAGAAAATTAGTCTCTTTTTAGACTGGTTGAAAATGTTAAAGTTCCTGAACTGCCCAATTAGTCAAGTATACTGCTTTTCTCTCTACTCAACAATCACATCTTCTTATATATGAATATGCAACTGGTGATGGACTGACTTGCACTGTTTAAACACCTGTAGTCCATTATTTTTTCTGTCTTATTTTTACTATTTTTATTGTAAAATTGTGCTTCTGTATATACAGATACGAAACTCTTTGATGCACAATAAATAATCATTGCAAACAAATACAAACTGCACGCCCTTGAAACTAAGACAAAATTTCTTTCGTTTGAAACCAAACTTATATTCCGTTGGTAACAAACAGTCTGCGAAGGCTCTCAATAATATGATACAATACAATATAATTAGGGGACTTAAAAAAACTCAAGTTGTTTGAATAAATTATGTGGACTGCGGGCCCTTACATCACTCACTACCATTTGAGATGTTTTCAGGTCATTTGTGTTGGAGAAACAAGTCCTTCCAAGCATCAAAGTGTTTTCTCTGTCTATTCACTGGACTGCCCTTCTATAGGCTGCTCACGTCTCTGTCCATTGTGAACTAATCCATCACAGGATTGAGACGTGGGTCACTGGATAATGCTCCAGATTATTCAGAGATGTTCCTCACAGCCACTCCAGTTTAGATTTTACAGTCATTGGTCTTTAGGTTAGCCTAGTTGGGAATATCGATTTGGCTGCATTCATTGGTAAATATATAGTACGTTGTTGGTTCAGTTAATTTTTCCGAACCTGTTTTTTTATATTTATTTATTTTTATTACTGCTGATCAATATGCAAAAAACTTCTGTTATCGTCTCAATATCTTTTGACATAGAACGGAACTAGTGTCTTCTATTTTTTTACCATGTATGAAATATTTTCTTGATTCTTTTATCGAGAGGGTTATGCTTTTTTTTTTGTGACATGTTGAAGAGTCACAATTGAAGGTAATTGTAATGAACAATCCTTTGTTTTCTGGTTGAAGATTCTATTTAAATGGGTTCTACAGAGCCACTGGAGACGTTGAGTGAAGAACGATCAATGATGGAGGCAGAATCCTCTTCGGCTAGTGATCGCTCCAGACTGTGATATGTCACGCGATAGCTAATGCGAGAACAATGCTCTTTGTTATTCCAGTTTTAGGCAAAAAGCAAAATATCCACAATCACGGAACTGTGCTAAGACATCATTTTATTGTTTCATTGTCTGATTAAAAGGACCAACCTGCAAGAAAGTCAACAGACCAATTGAATGTTATTTGTGATTAGGCATATAACGTTATAAAGTTGTGAGATGTTGGACAACTGTTACAATTGGGGAGGGATGTGAGATCACATATCCATTTATTGAGAACATCAGTCATGTCACCAGAGGTAACGGACAGGTTGTATCGTTTATTCTTGAATGAGTGGTCAGTTTGTGTCATTGGGAGTCATATGAGCTCACTGGTGATCCATATGACTCATTCAATGATGTGTTCAGATAACATTGCAAGAAAAAAATACAATTAAGCAAAGGATATAAAGGGTAATCGCTCGCATTTTCATAGCTGTAACTGAGCAACTTCAAGATGCTTGCTAAAACATTCATTAGCTGATACATAATGTCAATTATCTCATTGCTCCTTCAACTTCAAGGCCTGCAAATTAAGTATTGCTATTTTTGAGCTGTCTTCTCCGGAGTCTTTCACGGAAACGCATTTTTGCAAGTTTGGCAGAACTTGATAGGCACAGACTTAGCAGCCATGACTTGCAAGGTCTTTTCTTATTGAAAAAATCGTATCTTATAAGGTTAATGCTAATGCAGGGTCTTTCCTGGAATTTATCTTAATTTTGCTAATCCAATACTTCCCGCAGGAGGTAGCTGGATGATTAGCCAATGAATCATGATGGGATTTAATTAATGGATTTGCTAATAGGAACGTTATGGCAAACACTGCTTGTTACTAATTAGTATGCTACTTGCCGGGATATTTGGTTGTCCTATAGTCAATGTGAATTCCTCTGTTATAGTATACCTCATTTTTGAAACTATTGACAGGGTTATGTAAGTGAGACTGACTAGAACTGACATGAAGTAAATTTCCGCTGCAACCTGGGTTCAAGCTTCTGGAAAAAAAGCCTCTTGGCTTTGCTGTTACTACATGTGCAGTCATTACTAATCACTGGCCCATTATATGATCAAGAATGTAGTTCATTTTCACTTCTAAATACAATGAGTGTAAGTGCCTATAACACAGAACTGCATGAGTGAGGACCTCATACTTTTTATGCATTAAGGTAACTAAGTATTTACTTAGTGTTTTTCTTTTGCAAGCAGAAGTTGCACCAATTACTTATCATTCAAGATTGCAACCTGATGCTCATGTAACATCTCCGCAGTTTATGTCTCTTGAGGTTAATAGTAATTCCCACGCTCACATGTTTATGCGAGTTGTGTTTATTTGTCAATTGTGTCATGATTATATCCCTTTCATGTCCAAGGATGGCTCTGACCTTGCCTTGCTTTCGATAAGAGAAATGAGTCTGGAAATGAGATGTGACCTTTATGTCCATGGCAGATCCTGCAGGAGGCAACCTGCTAGCAAACAGCAAGCTAAGGGTGGGAGATATGTTTAGTGACATTGGTGAGCTTGGGTGCAATGTCAGATATCTCTTGATGCATATACATGTATACTGAATATCATAATCTCTCTTAGCAACCTAGATTTTCGAATCTGCAAAAAGCTGGAATTGTGTGCTATGCTGAATGTCTCGTTACTGTTTGTTTCATAGTTGTCGATGTTAGGTGTTCACATTCAAAGTTTTCATGATCAGGAAATCGCAAAATGTTATACCAAATTATTAGATATATGAAATCTAAAATTCTTCAGTAACATGTAAGTGAGATATTTTAACTTTTAATCAATATTACTTCTGCTATACTGTTTATTCATCTTTAAATTAAAATCTCAGCAATTGCTGTCATGTTACAGAACTGCCTTTGAAAGTTGTGTTGCATGTCAACTTAAACCAAATAACCTGTACATGTAATGGCAATTTCATGAAAATCCTGTTTTGTAATAAGTGTTATAGCTATGCCAGGCACAGATATTGTTTCTTTAGGAACTATGCCTTTGTTTTCAACATTTCAATTGGTCATCCACATACTTTGGCCATTGAGTCTTGCTGAGTATGGACCCATTGATTGTGATGAATAACAATCATGATGACAAGATATAGTCAGCATAACTTTTTTCCAGCAGATTCAAAGACCTGCTTTATTGCTATACAGAAACTAAAATGATATGACATATTTGGTTACATAACAAATGCTAACATGGACTGACAAGCTATGTAATGTCACCCTCCCCTTTTTACCTGCTGTTTGCTTCCAGTAGGATCTGCCATGGACATAAAGGTCACATCTCATTTCCAGCCGTCAAAGTTCTTATCAAAAGGAAGACAAGGTCGGAGCAATCCAGAGACATGAAAAGGATATATAATCATGACATGTAAACACTATTCACATAAAATTGCATGTGTGGGAGTTATTATTCAATTGCAGAGACATAAACCACAGATATGAGGAATGTTACATGAGCACAAGATTACACGTGCAAGATTTCTAAGTGGTGAGCAATTTCTTGCAGCAATAAAACATATATATGTAAGTTTTAAAGTTACAAGGTATAAGATGAACAATTACCACTAGAGCCATGCACTAAGGAACTCAGGGACGAAAATTCAAGAAAAGTCAAATTACTGCAGAACTAAATTAAATTGTGCCAAAAAGCAATTATCAGCTTGTTCATAAATGAAATCGAAAACTTCGAACTCCACCAAAATCCATTATCCAATGTACATTATATTACATCAAATATTTTTTAATCTTTAAAGCTAGATATGAGCATTACCTTTTAGAACCGCCTGCCTTGAGAGTCTTTCAATGAAACACACTTTGCAGAACATAGTATATACAAAGTCATGCCAGGCAAGGTCACTGAAAAGCAATATTTTGCAAGGTTAATGCTCATACAGGGGATTTCCTGGAATTAATCTTAATTGTGCTAATTGAAAACATCCCAGTTGTGGATAGTAGAGGATTAGCAATGCCAGAAGTCAATCGTAATATGAATTAATTACTAGTTTGGAAATATTGCTGGCTGCTTTGTAGTTCAATTGTGCTACAGATACTTATTCATTCTGAGTTTCTATTCTTGGTGGATTCTATCAATTTCTATGGCATACCAATGTGTTGTACAGACATACAAAGCAGTCAGCTGTTGTTTTCGTTGTGAATCCAATAACCAAATCCTATCAGCCATGCTGGTCATCATTGATAATCATATAGATACTTTCAATAAGAAGTTTTCAATAAGCACCATTTTAATAGGATAAAATCCAGGAAATTCATGGTGAATAATTAAATCATCAACCTTGTTAGAGGCAACAAATTACAAGTGCTTAATGCAATGGGCAGGGCAAGTTGTGTAAGTAATTGTAATTCTTTAACAGTAAGTATGAACCATCAATAGGCTGTGATAGTGGAACTCTCCTTTTTACTGCTCTCTAACGTCGCCAACAGAAATAAACTTTTTCCGGGAACATGCCGCCATTTTGTACCATGGCAAAGTCGACGGACGCTTGGATTCCGGGCTCCAGGACACTTGTAAAACACACTAAAACAATGGAATGTTTACCATGATTTCCGACCATTATCCAGTCGATTGATGACGTATTTCTGCAGTTAGGGCCCGATGAAGGAAGAAAAATGTGGCGGGAATCGGCCTGATGGACTTCATCGGGCGAAATATCCCGATTAATCACAGGTATGTCTCGTAAAACTAGCGGGATCCATTGATTAGATACAGAACTCGAATAGTTTGGGCTAATACATGTGATGTCAGGCTGATTCAACAGAGTTATGGACCTCGAAAAAACCCAGCCCCATTGCATTGCACAGGCCTACAAAATGGCGGAGGTTCCCGGAAAAAGTTTATTTCTGCGCCGAGACGCCAGAGAGCAGAAAAAGGGAGAGTTCCACTATCAGAGCCTATGAAGGGACACCTTTCATGCCATAATTATAAAATTGTGCAAGTCATGTCCTGCCAACTGCACCTCGTTGCAGTGGATTAAGTCTTACCTGAAGGACCGCAAGTTGACTGTGAAAGTCAATGAGAGCAGATCTTCGTTGAGGACTTTCAATTTTTCTGTGCCACAGGGCAGTTGTTTGGGCCCTTTACTCTTCAATGTATATTCTAGTACCATCATAGATTGTGTTAACCAATCCCAAGGTCTTGGTGGCTACGCAGATGACCACTTTGTGAAAGATACCTTTGATCCTACAGTTTCAGGTGCTGAAGCTGAATGTATTGCTCAGTTGGAGGAGTCGCTTGTTAAAATCGAAGAATGGATGTCATCTAACACTCTAAAGATGAATGGAAGTAAGACTGATGTTTCGTTTTTTGGCAGTAAAATGATGCTGGCCAAAACTCAAATAAGATCGATTGATGTCAGCAAAGAGCAGGTTACAATCTCCGATGGATTGAAATATCTTGGTGTGTGGCTAGATTCCAACCTCAGCATGAAGCGTCATGTAGACAACAAAATCAAAACTGCGGCAGGCAACATTAAGCGTATTAGCAACATCAGACAGTTTATATATACAGATACGGCCAAAATCCTAGCTTGTTCTCTAGTTTTATCACATTTGGATTATGCCAACGGTATCCTATGTGGTCTACCAGATGTGACTATTAGAAAATTACAACGCGTGCAGAATTGGGCAGCTAATGTGGTACTGAGGTGTGGAAGATATGAGAGTTCTACAGATGCACTGAGACGCCTCCATTGGCTGCCTGTTACATCTCGAATTGACTTTTAAATTAAAGTCCTCTGTTTAGTTTGGAGATCCCTGAACGGCATGGCCCCGTCTTATCTAGTTAACTTGCTCCGAGTCCAGGTTCCTGGCAGAAGTACCAGATCACAGTCAGATGCTACGAAACTCCATGTGCCATTTACGAAGAAGAAGACATTTGCTGACAGAGCTTTCAGTGTTTACGGTCCACGATTGTGGAATCAGTTGCCTTCACACATTCGAGTCACAGACAATTTTCATGCTTTTAAAAAATCTTTAAAAACATTTTTGTTTCAAAAATATTTTAACTCCTAGATTTTAACTATGACTGTATTTTATAATTTATTTATCATATTTTAATTACTATATTACTTTACTTATTCCTTTTATGTAATTTACATACATATATTTTAAAATTTATATTGTACAGCGCACTAGATTGTTAATTTATTAATACTTGTAGCGCTCTATAAATGAATAAATAATAATAATAACTTGTTACGTGCGTTCCTTGAAATATCTTTCATGTGGTTACACCCACTCTCATAAATATGGAATACACTGGAATCAGCCTTAATCTATATATCTATCTATCTGTCAATGCGAAATTGTAATCGCATGTAAGACCCTAATTATGCACCCAGGGATGGCCATATAAATCAAGTTCTGATCTTCATTCATTTGATAAAAATCTTATTTTTTATGCTCGGCCCTTGGGCTGTAAGATAAGATCCATCATAGCACAGGCTTCTTTAGAGTCCCAGCAGTTGTAACTAACTGGTATATACAGAAAAGTGTCAGCAGGAGAACATCTCCACGGTGCAGTAATATGGAGTGGAGTATTGAAAAATTTATTAGTGTTGCAAGTACTGCAGATTGGTCCATACATGCTGCAGTACACAAACCTTGTGTAAAGAGATTAATAAAGTTGCAGAGCTTGAAACAGATAGCGGTGAGCAGGTTGGCCGACAGGAGTGGTAGCTGAAGTACATGCAAATGATATGCAAATGAGATGCAGATGAGGTCATCTCAAGGCCACTCAGTCAAACCCCCGTGACCAGCCAATGGGATACCTTTGGCCTGTCACATGACTGGTCACTCTCCCCAGTGTCTGCTGCTGCCTCCAGCTCCTGTTGCACATATAGACCTATGTGACTGTGCTTTGGCCTCTCAGCTGGTGAGCTCCTATCCAAGACCACGTGGCTTCATAGGCCTACACATAACAGTATTTGTATGTCTAGCATTGTCTACCCTACTTGAACAAGCTGTCATTAAACAAAAAACATTAAATTTATGTACATGGTTTCATTGGTTTGAGTTGGCAATATTTTTACAAAATGTATTTTTCTTGTTAGAATTTCTTGTTTGAGATTCTAAAAATATCAGAAGCTACTTTTTGAAAGGAAAGGCATTCAGTTCATGTCACATGATGTATTGGAAAAGTTATTATAAAATAAAGATACAGATAGATAGGTGGATAGAAAGATATCTACATATGGAAAGATAGACAGATGGAAAGATAGATATCGATGTTGAAAAAAAAAATTACGGGATTTCCATATTATTTATTCAAGAGGGTAGGGACATGCTGGGCTCCAGTCACTGGGTCCACAGTTTGAATCTAGCTCTTGCTGGGTCTTCTGGGACTATGTCGCATAACTGTATCAATTATATAACAGCATAATACATAACTTAAAAGCCCCAATCATATCCATCCATCCCATACACATCTTGCACCATTTCAAATATATTTTTGTACCATTTACACTATGTCAATATTCGAAATATGTTATCACTACAACCAGTGTATCTTTTTTTTTAAAAAGATTTTCTTGTTCTAAATGACATCCTTCGGGGGAAAAACATCTAAACTGAATTCGCTCTGAAGCGGAGACACTAATTCTGCAGACTTGTAGGTGAAGTGCAACATGCAAGTAATATGATGTGAGTACCTACTTCTGGAATCTGGAAACTTCTCAGCCGCAAGGCTTTTCTTCTTTTTGGAATGAATTTTGATGGAAGAAATTCTCAAAATGTTCTGATTAATCTTCTTTAAAGTATATATATCACAAGCTGAACAAGGTGAGTGTAAAACATACTTCTTATCAAATATCCTGACTAACATCGTCCATATAATTTTCTTATAAACTTCAATATTCCTAGCATAGATGAGGAGGTTATTAAGGGTAAACCTACCTATTTTCACCTGCTGAGTTTGAACCTTGGCCTGACACAAATAGTCATGGCAGATTAACAATCTGTGTGATACCTACAATACTTACAAACATATATGTTATAGCTATAGCTGAACAGTTTAGCCTGAATACTATTCACCAATCAGCATCATCAACTGTGTGAACAAGGTCTGAGTTATTAGTGCATTTGACAAGATAGAAATTGCCTCACTTGAGCTTCAAAACCACCCAGCTCAAGACATTATTGAGGAGACTTAGATAGAAACTACTTCAGTTCAAAAGTTCGTGGGGAACTTGGTAAAATACGATCTTCATAAACTGACTGTAGAGCAAATAGCAGCTCAAGCAGCAAACGCAGACTTATGCAGAGTCAGAGAGTACCCATTTACACAACAAATTGCAAAGCTACCCTGCGTGATACATATATCAGTACCAGTTGTCTGGAAACTTGTACCAAGTAAGCCAAGCTGTCGTAGTAAATACTGACTCGATGAGTTTGTGACACACAGAGATTCTACACTGTATGGCTTGTAGAGCAGACAAAGACAAGTAAAACACACAATAAGTTCAGGAATACCACCAAGGCACACCACAATCGCCACATATACAAGCATCGATCTTTTCAATCATTGCACTTGTAGTATAGGTCATGACATATACAGTACGTGTATCAAAGCAGAAAAACTTACGTAAAGGCTTCACACTATAGTATAGGCCTGCAATGATATATGAAATCTTGTATGGTGATATCATGACAGCTCTTAACGATATATTGTCTGTTTTGCAATAGGGGAGACCGGGGTAAGTTGTGCAATTTTTTGTGTCAAGCTGTTTTTCTGAAAAACCAAAGCTTAATCATGTAATCTGAAAATTGGAGATCAAAATATAATACGTTGGCCATGCAGAATTTACCAAAGTTTCAGGGCAGTCTGACCATTGGGAAGATCATGGTAAGCATTTGAAAAAAGTAGGTCAAGTGGCACAACTTGCCCCGGTGCCGGGGTAAGGTGTGCCGCATGACAGAGTAAGTTGTTCCGCCTAATTTATTCCAAAAAAACCTTGTATTTTACCCGTTTCTTCAGATAGATCATTTGTATTATGTTTTTAACTTATGTCTGACATGTCACATGAAACTAATCAAACATTTATGTGCTATTTTATGCAAAAATTTAAAATGCTGCAAAAACTAAAATTATTTATTGTTTAGAGGGTGGTATAATACTTTTAACACATGTTCCTGTCTGTGTAAGTTACTTCACAACATGTTTAGGCCTTGCGCCAAATGAAGACAAAAAAAGATGAGTAAACAATCAAATCATATGTCATAACATTAGCATAACTCACTCCAATCAAAATGGCACAACTTACCCTAAATTGATTTTCTGGATAAACCTGATTGTCAAAATGAAACAAACAATGCGAGATGAAATCTAACAGCGCAAATGTCTAGATATACCTCCTAACTCCATCCTACCCGAGGGACATCATCTTATTACAAATACCAAATGACTGAGAAACAAGAATGTCAGTCCTCGGCACTTCAAGTTTTCACCAGCAAAATTGAATTTATGAGTGTAGCTTTTCATACCATTATATTTGGTGGTTTTTTTCTTGGTGCCTAATGATGTTGACCAAGTGGGTACACAGGGGTAGCATTGCCTTCCTTACCCAGTTCTTCATTTTACCCCAACAGTGGGCGGCACAACTTACCCCGCAGCACAACTTACCCTGGTTTATAGTACTCAAAGTGTTCTTATTAGGGCTGTGGAGGATTGGCGAACGTCATTAGATCAAGGTTACTATGTAGGAGCGTTGCTTATGGACCTGAGCAAGGCCTTTGATGTCATACCTCATAATCTTTTAATTGCTAAACTGAAAGCCTATGGCTATGGAAATTCAATGGTAAAACTTGTTCTCAGTTATATTTCAAATCGCAAACAAAGAGTCAAAATTTTAAATGCAAGAAGTGAATGGAAAGTCATGAAAAAGGGTGTTCCCCAGGGCTCGGTCCTGGGACCAACTCTTTTCAATATATTTTTAAATGATATTTTCTTTGAAATGAAAGACTATGCTTTATATAATTACGCAGATGATAATACTGTGTCATGTTACAGCCAATCGCCCACAGATCTAAAATG
This sequence comes from Platynereis dumerilii, assembly GCA_026936325.1. Taxonomy (NCBI): domain Eukaryota; kingdom Metazoa; phylum Annelida; class Polychaeta; order Phyllodocida; family Nereididae; genus Platynereis; species Platynereis dumerilii. The sequence goes on along the minus strand of JAPTHN010000001.1, from coordinate 107,669,169 downwards.
TCAAATTGAAAGAAGTGGTGAAAAAATGACTAACTGGTTCGAATTAAATGGAATGAAGGCAAACCCTGAAAAATATCAGGTTATTATGTTTGGAAATAAAAAAGATGTACCTACAAATGTAACTATAAAAGGTAACACTATAAATTGTCAACCGGATGTAAAACTTTTAGGTATAAATATAGATTCATCTTTGTCCTTCAATAAGCAAGTTCAAAATATATGTACTAAGGCAGGAAGACAAATTAATGTAATTATGCGGTTTAACAATGTACTTGATGCTGATGTAAAAGAAATAATTTATAAGTCTTTTATTCATTCAAACTTCAATTACTGCCCTGTTGTATGGTTATTAACAAGTGAAAGTAATTTAAAGAAATTATCAAAATTACAATATCGTGCTCTTAAATTTGTGTACAATGATTTCAGTTCTAGTTATGAAGATCTGTTACTCAAAGGGAATAATTTTTCTATGTCTGTTCATTTAATGCACAATATAGCAATTGAAGTGTATAGATGTATAAATGATATAGCTCCGGATTATTTACAGGAGTTATTTGTTAAACATGACCAAAGATATAATATGAGGAATTATAATAAGGTTGTTCTACAACGATTTGAGACAGTGAAATATGGTTACTACTCGTTTAAATATTTGGGAGCCAAGATTTATAATAATCTTCCGAAAAATGTTAAGGAAGCTATTGATTTAAAAGACTTCAAAGCCAAGCTTAAAACTTGGAAAGATTGTACATGTCTGATGAGAGGAATGACATGATGTACTATGTCTTGTTACAGCCTTGTCCTGCTTAATCACCTTTTTGTTGTTGTGTTTTCTTGTCATGTAATAGCCGTTCGGCTAATGTTAATTGTTTTTATAAGTCATGACTTTAAATAAATTTTATTGTTATTATTGTTATTGTTATTGTTATCCCCTACACATAAATTCCAATAAAGACCATATTTTACATTCAAATCCAAGTCCTTTACTGTAATAGGCTTAGTCCAGGAAAACAATAATATTTTATATCGGGGAAAATGCATACGATACAAGATTTTGTTGGCAGTATCAAGTGATACACAACTCGGCAGCTGACAGAGAATAATTTTTCTTGAAAAGTGGAAAAATAGGCAAGCCGATAATCTATTGAAAGCATCAAAGGTAAATTTTTGTCTCTCAACAGGATGACTGATGAGCTGAAGGCAGCTATCTTGTCACATGATAAATTTGGTCTGCAGGCCCATGGCTATTTATAAAACTAGTATGATGAAGAAAGACATCTATTAGACTCGGCTTAATAGCAGCTTGTCATGAGGTGAATGGATTAGACTACAATCAGGGGGAATTTCTGTAACAACAGCAGCCAAGTACATATGTAGCACCCCTATCTGGTGGTACTGACCAGGGGCATGTAGTCAACAACTAGACCAAATAGATGGCTGCAATATCCCACCAATGGTGTTGCCACATACAGATGAAATTGGAAAAATAGTTACCCTGAAACATTCTGAAAAAAGTATTCTTCCTCTATGTTAAATTCATTAAATTATAGAAAATATGAGCGAAATAAATATCTAAATTTAAAATATACTTTGATGTGATTGAGATCATTGATAAAACAAAAATAGATATTGATGGATGCAGAGAAGGGATCATTTTCAGACATTCCAAACTGCAGTACGAGGGGCGTTCAGAAAGTTTGAGGCTTTTTTTCATATGGATACTTATTTTCAATCTAGAACTATGAATTTTTCACTGGATAAAATTCAGCATATTTGGAATGGATTTCCAAAATTTTGGACAATATGGACATTTTTAATTCATTCTTTGGTTGCCATGGAAACTGAAAGTTCAGCTTCTTGGGGCAGCTAATTCTGAAACCAAGAATGCCAAGAAATTGTGACTGTGAGAGACTTCTCTCTGTCACTTGCATTAGTGAGATTGACAATATTTGACACAAGGAATATGGCATTAGCTTCTAGATATGCTTTGAAGCACACCAAATGTGTTTATACTTACACTGACCCCATGTAGGAAAGCACTCCTGCATGCCAGACGAGGGAAATTCAGGAGGCAAAGTTGTGTTTCCTTGACTACATAAGGACTTGTGAAAGCATGGATCACTAGTATGAACAAGAGACCAAAATGGACAGCATTATCCATCCTAGCTATTCCTGTGACATGTAGCTTTACATAAGTCCTGGTTTTCCCTTACTTTAGTCCAGGGGGGTATAGTTTCAGGCACTGGAGGAGAAAGGGCTTTGGAAGACCAAAATTCTTTCACAGAACTTTGTTTGGAGGACTTCAAGTAACATTTACTTCAATGGGTCAGGTGTATGAATCAATGCTTTTGGTGAGCTTGGGAGTACTTTTTTAAGGCTAATATTATATATCTTGTGTCAAATATAGTCAATATCACTAATGCAAGTGGTAGAGATAGGTCTCTCACAGCCAAAATGCATTGGCTTTAGTGGTTTCAGTATTATTTGCCCCAAGAGGCTGAACTTTCAGTTTCCATGGCAACCACTGAATGACTTAAAAATGTCCAAAATTTCGGAAATCCATTCCAAATATGCTGAATTTTTTCCTGTGAAAAATTCATAGTTCTAGATTGAAAATAATTGTCCATATAAAAAAAAGCCTCGAACTTTCTGAACGCCCCTCGTAAACTATAATCATGAAATATGTCAAAGGATTATATTATAGATGTGCACTTCGTCCCTGAAATGTCAGGTTTGCCATAATCTCAACACCTCTAACCTGTTGTCTAGCAGCAGAGCTTCCAACTGGAGCTTCCAATGTCTGCCCCAACTGCTCATAAAGTCACCATCTCATTTCCAGACTCATTGCTGTTATCAGAAAGGCCCCATTTAAGCATGTAACTCCCAAACGGAGCCTCCATTTGGGACTTTAGGGAGTTATGGGAGTTACGGGAGTTAGCAGGAGGTAGCGGGAGTTAGCGGGAGTAAGTGGGAGTTAGTGGGAGTTAGCAGGAGGTAGTGGGAAGTACGGGAGTTAGTGGGAGTTAATGGGAGTTACGGGAGTTAGTAGGAGTTAGCGGGAGTTAGTGGGAGTTACGGGAGTTAGCAGGAGTTAGCGGGAGTTAGTGGGAGTTACGGGAGTTATTGGGAGTTACGGGAGTTAGCAGGAGTTAGCGGGAGTTAGCAGGAGTTATAGGAGTTAGCGGGAGTTATGGGAGTTAGTGGGAGTTAGCGGGAGTTAGTGGGAGTTACGGGAGTTAGCAGGAGTTAGCGGGAGTTACAGGAGTTAGTGGGAGTTACAGGAGTTAGCGGGAGTTAGCGGGAGTTAGTGGGAGTTACGGGAGTTAGCAGGAGTTAGCAGGAGTCATGGGAGTTAGAGGGAGTTATGGGAGTTAGCGGGAGTTAGCGGGAGTTAGTGGGAGTTACGGGAGTTAGCAGGAGTTAGCAGGAGTCATGGGAGTTAGAGGGAGTTATGGGAGTTAGTGGGAGTTAGCAGGAGTTAGCGGGAGTTAGCAGGAGTTAGTGGGAATTATGGGAGTTAGCAGGAGTTAGTGGGAGCTACGGGAGTTAGCAGGAGTTAGTAGGAGTTAGCAGGAGTTAGCAGGAGTTAGCGGGAGTTAGTGGGACATAGCGGGAGTTGCAGGACATCGAGGAGTTCCAGGAGTTACATGCTTAAATGGAGGCCATACTAAAGTCGACTGGTGGAAGCACGAACTCATCTACCTCAAATGATGTGAAAATCAAGGAGGAACAGACACTTATGTCCAGTTGACAACCGTGGAAATGAACTGATGTTTGGCCTTATTGCTCACAATGTAAAAGTCGCACAGTAGTTATACCTGTATACATACTAACTCACAGATGGATCAGTCAATTTATGATATGTTAATGAGCTGTCTCTGAGAAAATCAGGCGGATAGCCATATGTGTCCAGATGGCCCGACTCGGATTTTGATGAAATTTTCACCAAATGACCTTCAAATAGATTAACGAGGACTGGTGAAGTCCGTTTTGTCATCCGACAAATTTTTCCATGCTATTGGGCCCATTCAAAAATAGTTGTCAAAACTGTCTAAAATATATTTAAACTAGAAAATGCCCATTAGTGAAAAAAGTTTGACAATGCATTATTGTGAAGTGATGCTGCATGTTGACGCTGTCATGTTAAAATAAGGTATATTTTAGGAACACCTGGTAGATAGAGTGATGAGTAGGCGTTTAGAAAATGGCTAATTGTTGACAGGTTTGTGTAGATGGCAAGCAGATATTAGCTGGAGGCCTGTGTGAGACCGTACTGTGTGATTGGTAGCAGGAGGAATTCGTCCTGGTAGGTGGCATGTACTAAAAAGAGCATGCAGGGCAATCAGAAGGTTCGTTACAGCCAGGTTAGCAGGCAGTAGGATCAATGATAACATGGGGGAACGCGCCTGTTGCGCAAGGTTCGGGCTGTTTCCAGGCAAAAACAGATGAAGATAGGTGCTGCCACCTGTCGGAAAAAGGTTATGAGAAGTGGCTCCCTCTGTGGCGGAGAAAAATATGAGAATATGCTGTTTCATGTACTCCTGGTGGGAGATTGGTGGTGGAGTTGGCAAACGGAAATGAGAGAGGAGTTACACTGTTGTTGGCTCCCATATGAAATATAAGTCCAAAGAAGTAGGATAGGTGGATAGTTTGGGTGAGTGACATGTCTGTGACAGGCGTTTATAGCTGGCAACTGGGGTGGTCATGTGACCTGAGCTTTAACTCAAATGTTAGAGGGATCCGGTGGTACTTTTCCGTATATTTTTGTAATTGACACAATAAAAAATGCAAAAACGGACAATTTTGAGGCAAAATGACGGAACCACAAAATTCACAATTTTTCATATCTCAGCTAATAACACCCCTATTTCTACAAATAAAGTGTCAATTCCTATGTTTTCAGACATGGGGAACTGATTTATGGGGTTACTTTGATCATCAAAGGTCAAGGTCACCACGAAATGTCAAGGTCAAGGTCACCAAAAAATCCAAAAATTGCAGTTTTTTGGCATCTAACACCCTCCAAAATACCCGAATCATGTAATATTGCCAATAATATGATGCTTAACTATAGAGCAGGTTATTATCATCTAGTAGAAATAGGTATTGTCCTTAAATATTATGCATACATGGCACAGCTGCTATCAAAATACGGATAATTCCGAAATTCTGACGTACAACAAAAATCATGAATCGATGACGTAGATCGGGTCCTGACGTATATTAATTGTATCTGTTAATCCATACATTTTCAGAAAGCTTATACACCAAAGATTCTTAAAACTGGTATTTCCATATATCATTTAATTAGCTATGGCGGCCATCTTGGTGTTTCCCAAAATGGCCATCCGAAACACTTTTTAAATGGCTTCTTTGAAGCCATTTATTGCTGAGCTGCAGTCCTGTCTGTCCTGTCATGTCTGTCAATGAACAGTGATTCGTCGTAGAGAGAGCAAAGGGGTGTGTATGTTGAAATTTCAAAAACTATCTCCTTCGCGGAGATCACACATACAGCTCTGAAATTTGGCTACATGCCTTGTCACAGGATAGTCTACAACTTAAACTTAAGCGATTTTGATAATCTGACTAACATGTGACTAACTTTGTAGCATGCCGCAAGTCAGTTCATTTGTTTTTCTTTCAATGATAGTTTTTTAACCTCATAGTTCCGGTTGAGAGCACAGCATTGCAATACTAGTACCAAGGTCAAGGCCAAGCAGCCTGCACATGCATGCCCCTAGTGGTGGGATTGTGTACTAGGCGTTGCTATTCTTTCAATGCAATGCAGTGATGCTTAGTTGATGAATACAAAGATACATTTACACTCAATTGTAGAATATTGAACATTAGCCACAGGCTACTAAGACCCAGTAGTAATGATAACAACAATGGTAAAAATATAACAATTAAAATGGTTAAAAACTGAGATATTTACAAAGTAGAGACTAGATTCGATTACAAGGCAGAGGCTGCCTAAATGTCATGAAATCAATTGTATAAGAGTCCGAAATTAGAGATAAAATCATGTAATATAAAAATCTATGAAAATGTAAAAGTCTATGAGCAGAAGCTGCAACTGCAGGTAGGGCCGGACCACGAATCAATCAATTTACGGAAGAGCTTCAGATCTGTCTCGCTTCTTAGATTTTCTGGCAACACATTCCGTATCCATTTCTGGTCGTTCTGCAGCACTTGTGGATAATCCTGGTCTGTGACCTTCGGTTGTATCTACTTGCGGTTTTTTGGAAAGTACAATCAAGATAAATATACTGGACTCCTATAGTATATGGCTTATATAATCACCGAATACTAATTTTAGGGCACGCCACTGCACCTTTTCAAGTTTTCTTGTGTTGGTAGCTGCTCCGCAGCTGTGCCAGGCAGCTGGGCAGTAGTTGAAAGATGACACCAGGAAGGGTTTATAAATGAGCAGTTTAAGCTACACATTGAAATGGTAAGCAATCGTTTTAAGGCAGTTCAACTGTCTTGTGTAGCTTTCGTTATCACAACAGACATGTGTTTGTCAAAACTGAGTTTTTCATCTAGGAAAATTCCTAACGGTTAGGCATGAGGTTGACTCCTTATGGTTGTGCTGGTAGTATTATCAATAACAATTTCTAAGTCAGGACTTGAAGAGACCATCATTTTGAATTTGGTGGGGTTGGCCTCCATATGATTTGTTTGGCACCATTTTACAATAACTTCTGCGCTGTTTGAAAGATCGTCCATGACAGCTTCCTTAGTAGTTTCATCTTGTATAGGGTTGCCAGTTGAATTTACACATTCATTTTGACATTCTGTGTATCATATGGCCAGACTCATACCATTGGGACACTCATAGTTGTAAGCAACAACACCGTACATATTTCACTGCTCCACACATGCTGCAATGTAAGTTGCAAAGGAAGCCGGTATTGAACCGCCAGGTGCTGGTTTGCTCATATCATCAGATCTATTTGAGCTAGAGTGATGATTTTTGAGCCAAATTGTTTGTATTCAGGGCAGGGATAGTCAGTACTTTTTACCCCTTAAACTGCTAGTGGGCTATTATCCACAAATTAACATAAGCACTTTAATTAGCTGGGGAAAATATTGTAAAATGAAATAGTCGTTTGCGGATAAATTCTTTGTTCCTGATGTACCAAAATGAATTCAGAGCTTTTGAAATCAATGTAATGCATATCTAGGTCACAGTGACCTCATTTGAGAACTAGACAGAGATTAGCACTGACAACTTCAGGAATGTAATATAAAGCTCTGCTTTATGAGATCTAAAAACAGTATGATTCATGTAAAACAATCGCCCGGGTTTGGGTTAGGGTTTATGGTTGGGGTTTGGGTTAGGGTTTATTGAGTCAAGTTCCTCAAAAAAGAAACATCAGATAGATGGCTGTTTTGGTATAGCAGTTGCCATTGGCAAATAATCTTAAATCTGCTTTGAATTTTATATTCACAGTGCGATTTCTATTCACATGTTTACAAATGGAGCAACAGCCATATCTAAAGGGTTCATACCAGTATACTCCTCTGGAGGGAAATACTGTCCTTTTATTTGGGATTTGATTTTCCTCAAATATTGCCTAGAATCGCCCCTTCGATACAAGGCACTGAATAAAATACCTGTTGCTTCATCTAAATCTTTCCCAAATCTACAGATTCTGCCAAAACGTACCAGTTGAGATTTTATAATTCCTGAAAACGTATGTTGGGGATGGAATGAATGTTTATGTAGTAAGGCGTGAGAATCAGTTGGTTTGAAATATACCTTAGTATCAAAAGTCCCATTGCTTTCAAAGTTATCACGCTTATAAACCAAAACATCTAGGAATTCCCGTCCATTTTCTTGAATGTTTGACTTAAGTTTAATACTAGGACTGCCATTGTTAAGAATCTCAAAAAACCGATCAAAAGTGTCATGCGGATTTGGCCACTCCATGAAAATGTCATCTAAATATTGAAGATAAACACGTGGTAACTAAATTTTGTTTTTCAAAGTAGGCCATGCATATATCCGCATAATGAGGAGCCCACCGCTTAGGGTTGGGGTTGGGGTTAGGGTTCCGGTTGGGGTTGGGGTTAGGGTTTTTTGAGTTAAGATCCTCAAAAAAGAAATTTATCTCAGCCCATCCCCCTAAAATCCCAACTTAACTATGCACTGGCACAGGCAAATGGAAAATGCGGCTGGATAGCCTATTTAGATCCGCCTACAACTATTTGTAGGCAAAAAAGAAGTTATATAATGAGGCATGGTGGCCTCCAGTCCCCGTACATGTGGGGAATTATTTGAGCAATGACCTGACCAAGGTTTGGGACAAATTCTTGTTTTTAGCATTTGCTGTTGGGTCATTCCATGCCAAATCACCCAGAATCAGACAATTGCCCCAGGTCTTTCTTGCTTTTCTGATTTAGGAATTTCCAAAACTGTTATAGTCTCAAAAAAATATGAAAAAATTCTCAGATCAGGCACTACCCAAGTCAGGCATTTGGGCAAAATCTGAAGTCTGTGCTGTCAATAGTCTTGGAGATATGATGATTTGAAATATCGGGCGATTTTTCTATTTTTTGGGAAAAGTGTTTTCGGCTGGTTTTGAAGTAGTGGCAAGTGCCACATTTTACAACTACAGGTCAGACATTTGCTTTACCAGGAGAGTTGGACCTCTATATTGAGTTTCTGGTATCAGATTTGATGTTTCTCAAAATGCGTTGCCAAATTATAGGATTGGAAACAGGAAACAGGAAACAGGCTCATCAATGAGTGCTGAAACTTGTTTTGCAGGTCCTTGTGATATTCTGCAACACATCCAATCTACTAAAATTTAAAAAATTCAAATAAACCAAGGCACAACAAATAAACAGAAAAACCTGGTTTTAAAATTCTTACCAAAAATACCTTTATTTGATGCACTTGAATCGAATGTTGACAGTTGTTGGGAACATTCAAATTTCTAGCATAGTTTTATATGCCTCTCAAGATAAAATGAGGATAAAATCAGCTTTACTATCCAATTGGTTCTATTTTTAAAATTGAAACATGAGATCAGTGTCTATAATGCAAAATGCCTGTTTGAGTTTTCAACAATTTTGGAGCTTTATTGTCATTTATGCATTGGAGATGCCTCAAAGTTGATACCAGAAACCACTAATATAGGCCCAATTGTCCCTGGAACTAAATAATTAGACATAGAGTTGTGAAATGTTGTTTGCTACACTTCCTCAAAATTAGGCAAAAATACATCCAAGAAATTAGAGTTTTCGGCCATTTTTAGATTTCTAATGAAATCTGACACCAGAAATTTAAAAAAAAGCTAGCCCAATTTCTTTCTTTTCTGATTTAGGAATTTCCAAAACTGTTATAGTTAGGGTTGGGTTTGGGTTGGGGTTTGAGGGAGGTTTAGGCCCACAAACGATGATGCACTGGCACAGACCGACGAAGAAATGGTTTCAGAGAAATCCATTTGACTAAGCTGGATTCGAACCCAGGACCTCACACATACGACACCCATCGCCTAGCAATAAGAAGCGGCTGCTCTACCAACTGAGCTATCTCGACCTCCACAAAAAAGGAGGTTCCGACAGTGCAGCAGTATAAGTGCCCACTATCTCTCACACTGTATGTCGATCACTGCTTCTTAGGGTTGGGGTTAGGGTTGGGGTTAGGGTTAGGGTTTATTGAGTTAAGATTCTCAAAAAAGAAATTTAGCTTTATCTGAAAGTTTTGATTTAGGGTTGGGGTTAGGGTTAGGGTTGGGGTTAGGGTTTATTGAGTTAAGATTCTCAAAAAAGAAACTTATCTCAGCCCATCCCCCTAAAATCCCAACTTAACCATGCACTGGCACAGGCAAATGGAAAATGTGGCTGGATAGCCTATTTAGCAGAGGAAACATGAGCTCATTTTTGATGATGACCCCGCACGGAAGTACAACAGGCCGAATCATATACCAAAATGTTCGCCAGAATGTCAGCTATCTGAATCCGGCTAAGAAAATTACTGGTTCCGGGTACTAACTGAGGGAGAGCTGTTGCCATGGAAACAGATTTATTAAAATTGTTATTCTCAAATTATTCATTTTCAATGCTTTTCTTAAACACCAAAGTTCACAGATGAGGTTTTTGTGCCTGATCAAACTAAAGTTGAGACAGACTTCCCACTGGCAGACCAATTTTGCTCCTGCATTGTATTGGTTGCCATGGAAATGAGAAATCATAACAAGTTTGAAGTTTCCAGTCATTATCATACACTTTGATATCTTATACTCCCAAAATGATTTCATTAAACCCGCTAGTGTTTTATGTGGAAATGTTGCTGAGAGTGTCGTCTTTTAAAACCTGAGCGAAATTTTTATGTTTTATGTTTATTTATTGCACTACAATGGTTTCCAAGGCAATAAGTCAGGACAAACAAGTTTATAAGAATTTTGGAATTCATCGATATCTCAACTAATAGACATGTCATAGTGCTCATTTTTGGACATAATCATTGTGGCAGGATGACCTTCAGAAAAGTGAACCCTCGGATGTGTGGCATGGTCTTGGTTGCCATGGAGACAGGATATCATAACAAATTTGAAGTTTTCAGTCATAGTCACACACTTTGATCTCCTATACTCCAGAATAATTTTACTAAACCCACTAGTGTTGTATATGGAAATGTTGCTGAGAGTGTCTTCTTTCAAAACCTGTGTGAGATTTTTGTGTTTTATGTCTAGTTATTGCACTAAAATTGTTTCCAAGGCAATAAGTCAGGACAAACAAGTTTATAAGAATTTTGGAATTCACCAATATCTCAACTAATAGACATGTCATAGTGCTCATTCTTGGACATAATCATTGTGGCAGGATGACCTTCAGAAAAGTGAACCCTCAGATGTGTGGCATGGTACTGGTTGCCATGGAAACAGGATATCATAACAAATTTGAAGTCCTGGTCATAATTGACACATTTAGAGCTCTTATATTCTAAAATGATCTCATAAAACCTGCAGTTGTGATACCTGAAAATGTTTGGGAGAGTGCCCTCTTTCCAAATATGGGTTAGATTTGTATGTTTCTTGGACATTTATTTCATTATAACTATTTCCAAGGCAACATATCGGGTCAAACAATTTTGATGAATTTTGGAATTTCTGAATATCTCAGAGATCATAGAATCTGATATGCCATCTTGCTCATTTTTGGATATTATCATTGTGGAAGGATGACCTTCAGAACAGTGAACCCTCCATGTCATGTGCCTTGGTTGCCATGGAAACAAGAAGTCAAAACAAATTTGAAGTTTCCCGTTGATTTATAAATAATACACTTTGGTCTCTTTTGCACTAAAGTTATTCATAATACCAAAAAAAAAGTGTTGTGAATCTAAATGTCTGTCAGAGTGTTCTCTTTCAAAACATAGACAAGATTTGCATGTTTTATGTAATTTATATTTATATATACCTTACAAAATCATTTCTGAGACAACAAGTCAAGACAAACAATATATTTGAATTTTGTAATTTATTAATATCACAACCTATACCTTAACCATCATGTTAGATTTTATGACAAACCATTACGTAGCAATGACTGTCAGAAAAGTGACCCTCCATGGGATATTGTGGTCCTTGTTGCCATGGAAATGCATAAATCTTTAGATATTATAGGTAATTTTGAGAGTTTAACAAATTAAATTTTGTGATATCAATGAATTTCCAATCAGCAATGCATTAGTACATAATTTGGCATTTTTCAATTCAAGTGTGTCTGACCTATTATGTACCCGTGTTTTTTCAATGTATCTCCAAATTAATAACGCCTTTTGGATTTGTTTTACACATGGTCATATATGTGCCATGGAGCCAATACACCAATTTTGTCAAAACATTACAGTTCAATGAGGCGTTGTGACAAACAGTCAAGTTTTGGGTGTTCACACTTATTATGCAATTTCTTCAAATTCCCTCGAAAAGCACCAAAAATCTATCCAACTGATCATAAATACCATGAATGTTTACCTCATAACACAGTGAAATTTAGAACCATCATTTCAACCATGGATGAATTCATGATCAAAAAATGCATATAACTATCCAACATTGACATGTAGCATTGAAATTGCCATTTATTGCAATGAAAAGATCATGTAAGCCAGACAAAATATGAAACTATTATCAAACTTATATCTTGCTTTCCTAAGGTTGAGAGCTCACCCCTAACCAAAGAACATCACATTGCAACAATGACTGGCCATGCAATTGAAAATATCTTGAAATTGATGGAGCTCATCTGATTTGACAATACTATTATTACCATATCTATCTATCTATCTATCTATCTATTAGTATTCCTATGGGAAACTGAACTGGGAATTTTCCACTTGCCATTATGTTTCCGAGAGATGCAGGGTTTGATGGTTCGTCACACAGGACTAAAGTAGTGTCCTAAAGACACATTCTAAGGATAATTTGCTGTGATACACGTATGACGTGTTTTGACAGCAAGATGGACTTATGTTTTTTGAAAAATGGTACTTCCAATGGTTTTCCAATGTAATTGTATAATTTTTATTACTTGATCATGAAGGCATCCGTGTTTATTATGACATGGCATTTTATGATCAGTTTGGTAAATTTCGGGAGCCTTTCAAGGAGAGTTGGGGATTACAAGGGACTGGCATCAAATGTGTGAAATGCAAGATGTCACTGCTTCAGTTTAGGTTTGCAAAGTTACACTTCAGTAGATTGTCTGGGTGAAAAATTATGACACATGAAAAACTTGCAGATCAAGAGTTATCACATTATATATGCAAACTCCATCACCTTTAAACTGAGAATCTGCGTCATTTCAGCAAGTTAATCGGTGAAAATCAGCCAATTTTGTCACTTCAGATTGCAGGAATGTCTTGAAATGTTCACAGAATGTATGTTTAAAGCATTTTCTACAAAGTCATACCTCTCTTTAGACTCAAAACAACCTCAAAACAGCCCCAAAACAGCTGCGACAAGATACCTTGTCACAACTGTTCTACTACGCTTTGTTTCCCGTCCTTGACAGCTGCATTTTCCAGGAGGGTCTTCCTATCTACCTCAATGGTATCTAAAATATTTAGGATACCCCTAAAAAGCTTTAATTCAATGCAGGACTGGAGCACAAGTACTTATTTGTTGAGACTATGTTAAGCTTAACTTAGATTAGTGATAGGATGACCTGAAACGTGCTAACAAGCGATCCCAGCATCTAAATAGCAAAAGCGGATGCTTAGTGCCACTAAAAATTATTTTACTTTAGCGACGTGACTCCGGTGACAATTTGTGAAGTCAATTGAAGTGATACATGGTTAATAAGTTATCTAAAATATCAATAATATGTATGTGTTTCCATTACAAACAAGACTGTAATGTCCCATGGAGGATTCACTTTTCTGAAGGAGATACATACACTATGATTATGTCATAAAATGAGCAAGTTGTCAAGAGTATCAGTTAAGATATTGATGAATTAAAAAAATCCTTCAATTGTCTTTACCTATTCCATTGTCTTGAAAACCGTTCAGTGGATAAATTTTACATCATACATAAACATCTTGTTCAGGTTCAGAAAGAGGACATTCTCACAATACATTTTAATGTTCAACACTTGTTGGTTTTATGTAATTATTTTGGAGTAAAAGAGACCAAAGTGTGTTAATTATGAATCCCCTCGAAGCATCATAGTTGTTATTTCTTGTTTCCATGGTAACTAATACTTGTAATAAAATGTCATGGAGGGTTCACTGTTCTGAAGTTCATCCTTCCACAATGATTTAATACGGAAATGAGCAAGATGACACGTCTATTAGTTGAGATATTGATAATGTCTCAACCTCGTCCAAATTATTTGACCCGATATGTTGCCTTGGAAATAGTTTTAATGAAATAAATTTCCATGAAACATACAAGTCATACCCATATTTGTAAAGAGGACACTCTCACAAGCTTTTTCATGTGGCACAACTGCAGGTTTTATGAGGTAATTTTAGAGTATAAGAGTTCAAAGTGTGTTAATTATGACCAGAACTTCAAATTTGTTATGATATCCTGTCTCCGTGGCAACCAGGATCATGCTACACATCTGAGGGTTCACATTTTTGAAGGTCATCCTGCCACAATGATTATGTCCAAAAATGAGCACTATGGCATGTCTATTAGTTGAGATATTGATAAATTCCAAAATTCTTGTGAACTCGTTTGTCCTGACTTATTGCCTTGGAAACCATTTTAGTGCAATAATTAGACATGAAACATAAAAATCTCGCACAGGTTTTAAAAGAGGACACTCTCAGCAACATTTCCATGAACAACACTAGTGGGTTTAATGAAATAATTTTTGAGTATAAGAGTTTCAAAGTCAGCGGCAATGACTGGAAACTTCAAATTTGTTATGATTTCTTGTTTCCATGGCAACCAAGACCATGCCACATATCTGAGGGTTCACTTTTCTGAAGGTCATCCTGCCACAATGATTATGGCCAAAAATGAGCACTATGGCATGTCTATTAGTTGAGATATAGGTAAATTCCAAAATTCTTATAAACTTGTTTGTCCTGACTTATTGCCTTGGAAACCATTTTAGTGCAATAACTAGACATGAAACATAAAAATCTCGCTCAGGTTTTGAAAGAGGACACTCTCAGCAACATTTCCATATAAAACACTAGCGGGTTTAATGAAATCATTTTGGAGTATAAGATATCAAAGTGTGTGATAATGACTGGAAACTTCAAACTTGTTATGATTTCTCGTTTCCATGGCAACCAATACAATGCAGGAGCAAAATTGGTCTGCCAGTGGGAAGTCTGTCTCAACTATAGTTTGCCCAGGCACAAAAACCTTTTCTGTGAACTTTGGTGTTTAAGAAAAGCATTAAAAATGAATTATTTGCCAATTACAATTTTAATAAATCTGTTTCCATGGCAACAGCTCTCCCTCAGTTAGTACCCGGAACCAGTAATTTTCTTAGCCGGATTCAGCTAGCTGACATTCTGGCGAACATTTTGGTATATGATTCGGCCTGTTGTACTTCCATGCGGGGTATCTCCTTAAATATTGGACTTTTTGGCTTCTGTTTCCTCTACTAATTTAGATCCGCCTACAACTATTTGTAGGCAAAAAGTAGTTATATAATGAGGCATGTTGGCCTCCAGGCCCCATACATGTAGGGACTTATTTGAGCAATGACCTGACCAAAGTTTGAGACAAATTCTTGTTTTTAGCATTTGCTGTTATTAATGAAACTGGGTGTTTTTTGTATCTAGAGTTATTCTGGCAGAATTCTTCTAACCAATCTTTAGCAATATTTGTAAGTTTAGTTGAGAGTGGATTGTACTGTAGAATAAAAGTACAAAAATCCTTTTCAGGGTTGCCTGCATCTGAATTCAGGCCTGAATGAAAAGTATCAAGTTTGTGATCCATTGTCTTTCAAGTTAATACAAAATTTCTTGCTTTTGTGATTTAGGAATTTCCAAAACTGTTATAGTTAAATCTTCACATGTGTGATTCGGAGAGTCAAAGTGTTGATGTACTTTTTTGTCACTTTTTCTTCTAATTGAACTCATGTGTGCGATAAACATATTTCTCAAGTTAATTGTTTGTCCCACATAGTACTTTTGAGGACATTGTCTGCAACCCAGCAGATAGATGGCTGTTTTGGTATT
The DNA here is from genome assembly GCA_026936325.1 of Platynereis dumerilii. Lineage (NCBI taxonomy): Eukaryota > Metazoa > Annelida > Polychaeta > Phyllodocida > Nereididae > Platynereis > Platynereis dumerilii. The sequence continues at coordinate 107,653,502 of JAPTHN010000001.1, read as the reverse complement.
GCAGTTGCCATTGGCAAACAATCTAATCTGTTTTGAATTTATATTCACAGTGCGATTGCTATTCACATGCTTACAAATGGAGCAACGGCTATTTCTACAAGGGTTCATGCCAGTATACTCATCTGGAGGGAAATACTGTCCTTTGATTTGGGATTTGATTTTCCTCAAATATCGCCTAGAATAGCCCCTTTGATACAAGGCACTGAATAAAATACCTGTTGCTTCATCAAAATCTTTCTCCAATCTACAGATTCTGCCAAAACGTACCAGTTGAGATTTTATAATTCCTGAAAATGTATGTTGGGGATGGAACGAACGTTTATGGAGTAAGGCATGAGAATCAGTTGGTTTGAAATATACCTTAGTATCAAATGTCCCATTCCTTGCAAAGTTATCACCCTTATAAACCAAAACATGTAAGAATTCCAGTTCATTTTCTTGAATGTTTGACTTAAGTTTAATACTAGGACTGGCATTGTTAAGAATCTCAAAAAACTGATGAAAAGTGTCCCTCGGATGGGGCCACACCATGAAAATGCTTTATCTGAAAGTTTTGATTTAGGGTTAGGGTTAGGGCTCGTTTAGGGTTAGGGTTAGGGTTAGTTTTGGGTTTAGGGTTTAGGATTAGGTTTAAGGTCTGATGAAGTTAAGACTAGTTTTTAGGGTAATTTATTCTTCGAGCTGGAAAAGCATTGACTTGACTAAAGTTTGAGAAAGGCTCTTGTTTTTGGAAAAGGCCTGAATGATATTAATGGGATGTCTTTTTGTTGTGGATGGGTTATCTATTCAATTGGTCCCACCATTCATTGACAATTTTGGCTAGTTTGGAAGCCAGCCGGTGATACTGAAGAATGAATGGAGAAATGTTCCATACTGGGTTTCCCTCTTGCATGTTTAGGCCATTGTTCACTGTATTGAGTCTATCTATCCGTCCCAATTCAAGCTTATCCAATTGTTTGCTTGGCTTGGGAGTTTCTAACACCGAAATCCAGAGATCTGCCAGGAAGTGATCTAGGCTTGAAAAGTGTTGCACTATTTTGGTGGAGTGTTTTCTACGGATAGCACTGAAGTGAGCTATCATTCTGGTCCTGAAAGGGTTGGGGTTAGGGATAGGGTTAGGGTTGGAGTTTAAGATTAATCAAATTTTTATATACAGCTAGTTAACCTCTGGAATTTCAGCAAATACCTGTTTATCATCGGCAAAAATCAGCATTTAAGGGGGGAGACAACCATTGGATAATCACTGGTTTTCTGTAAGTGTTAAAGTAACGTTAGTAACACTGGTAGCTAGCAACCGCAGGGCGGTGACAAAACTTCACCACCTTTTATCGGGCCAGTTTGGTGTAATGTAACTGTTGTGTAGTGCAGGGTCATGTGCCCGAACGCTGGAAATCTTTCAGTGCCACTTTCGGGGCCTCTGACCTGTTTTTCAAAAAGTGCGAAAATGGAGGTTTTTGGCACTTTGCGGGCTGAGAAATGATGCGATTTTCATCATTTTTGCAGGAAATGCTGCTCTACTAGTGTTGATAAGTAATATATCAAGAGATTTCACCAGGATACCGCCTGGTTGATTCTGACTGGAAGGCCTGTTTTCTTATCTTTTAGCATGCAAATCCCATAATGGGCCACATAGGCCTATGCAGTAGCCTAGAATCACAAAACCATGCTATTCGATGAGCAAGGCATCCGGAAAGGCATTAAACTGCCACCGGCACCCGAACAATGCAGTGTTCCAGCTTTTCCCGCCAAAAATCTGAGGCATTTCTCTGTGATCTGTTACCGGAGCAATCTTAGCCCATGTCACTGCCATAATAATGCTAATCTACTCCATTTCAACCAGTTTCCATAGTAGTTGCTGGCCTGCAGCCTGTTCTTCAAAGTTCACCTGCATTAAGTCAACCAATCAGAGCACAGCTGTCTATTTTCTCCCGGACTTAATCCTATAAAACCACTGTCGTCTGCTAGATATGTGCTTTCTGCATGCAGTTTAGCTCGCAGGTTACTAATGTAGCATATAGCTGTGATTAGAATTAGGAATATTTTGCGTATCAGTTAAATGCATGTTCTTGCACTTTTGCCACTGTTTATATATATATTGAAAATGTTGCTTTAAGGCTTTTTTCTGTGTTGATGCTGACATGTTGCTCGGATTCCACATAATTTTGGAAGGATAGTAACAAAAGATAATAAAAAAACATAAGCTGCTCAGCAGCATACCCTAGGCTATTCAGCAGGCTATTCTGCAGGTTGGGGGGGGGAAGGTTGGGTAGGGAGTAAGACAGGCCGCCCCCCCCCCCAAAAAAAAAATTAGGAGAACAGTTAATACATTGGCACAGACAATAATTAAGGTGAAAAATAAGGCCATTACCAATTTCAGAATTCAGATTGACTTGACAGCTTATGATATTTCAGCCACCAATCTCCATGGGACACTATTTTTATCTGAATATATTTATCATTTGAGTTTTTTTCTCTATCAATATTTTCTTTTCGCCTATATGATTGAGACAATAAGTCAGTCATACCATGTAGTTGTCTAACAATAATAAGATGTTTAAAAAGGCCATTTCCATTTTGTCATGATTTTCACAACTGATATACATTGTATGTTTATTTTCATAAAAATATACTTTAAAAACTCATGATAATCATTACAGTATTGAGTGTATAGCCATTTTAGGGAAGAAAAATAAAGTAAGGTAACATGAACATTTGCAAGTAGATTTTAACGAATACAAGGAGATTTTGGAAAATTATATATTGAAAGCATTTTTCTTCATTAAAATATCTCCATAATTTCATGACTGCTGCTTTTGATGTGTTCTGCATATTAGCCAGCCACTTAACCACCAACTGTGACTGACATAAGATTATGTAACAATTACGCAATGCAGAGACATGGAGCAGCCAAGCCTGATATCCACTGTAGTTTTACCCCAGTGATCTTGGCTTCAGTCATTGAAAGGATTAACAGGGAAGACAATTACCCAGTGACATAACATTACATAATCAAGACTTCACCAGTGCTCCATTCAACAAAAGCCAATCTGTCTGATTCATTCACATTTAATTTTCATGCAAATAACTAAATAAAAGGGGCTGACATTACTTAATCTTGTAAAATTTAAGTCACTGAGTTTAGATATTAGCCATACAGTTATAATTGGGAGTTAGAGATTTAGTGTCAACATTTTAAAATATTAACAAACAAATGAACGTTTTTGTATACACTTAGTTAGTGCTTTGAAAGTCCACATATATATATTTATCCGACCACCAAGGCCAATGCTTGTTTCTGATTGGCTGAGAACTGTGGGTATATATCCTGTATCTGTCAGGCTGCTTGGCATGTACAGATATTTTCTGTATCCTGCAGTGATGACATCACAATCACTCATAAATTATCTGACGTTGTCATGCAAACAATGGGCAGTGATTGTTTGTCATGACGTCACAATGGCATGGGCTGCTGGTGACGTCACAACAATCCGCTGCTCCTATCTTACAGAATTTGAAGTTATCAGACTAAAATTTAGTAAAGATCACTGATAAAATTATTGTGGCACATAAATAAATCTCAATAGCAGTGTAGTTAATTCACAGCAATGAACATCATTTGTGTCAGGTCTGCTTCTAAATCACTCATCATACCTGGCACTCATGATGTTCATAATACCTCTGAACTACAATTGTTATGGGGGGTTTATTATACCATGTGGTCGGATAAATTCGTAATTTGTTGTTTGCTTTTGGCAGATACAGGATTTACCTTTCCTCAGATAGCTGTATCCGGGCTCAGCTTCGCTTCGCCCCGATACAGCTATCTTCGGGAAGGTAAATCCTGTATCTGCCAAGCAAACAACAAATAACTAATAATATATATAATTTAATATTTCCTATTGATAATATTTGATGAGGAGTGGTACACAAATTTAAATTCAGTCATTATTGTGGCAAATTTGATTGACCAGGGCCAAATATTGACTAATATATGATTATCTGAAAATCCTCAATATCTATCTGATTTTGTTAATATTGACTTCTGCTGTAAATAAAATTTTTCATAGTGTTCAAAATTAGCATGATGATGATGAAACATGTGAGGTTTATTTCGACAAAAAAAAAATTTCAGAATGAAATGGAGAGTAAATAGACATTTTAACAATTTTTTGCATTTCAAATCACAAATTTCAATGGAAAATTTTGCAATAACTCATTGCAATGGCTGTGAATATTAATCTATAGTGTGTCTAACTACAACTAAGCTTTAAATTTAAATAATTTATCCATTATCATTTTGGCTTTTCACGCAGAAATGTTGGAAAATTGGGATTTTTTCTAAATTTTGGGTTTTTATAAAAATTCATAGCACCAACATTCCAACTGAGTTGAGATGTTAAAGAGGCATAAGTTAGACACCTAATTAGAAAATTTCATAGATTTAACTCCAAAATTGACTGAATCATACAGGTTTAAAATAATAGTATTTTTTCATATTTTTGGTAAATTGTCGTCCGTTCAACTTTCTCAGAGCATTCAGACCTACAAAAAACACATCTTGGGTATTTAATGCTTACAATATGCAAATTTCAGTGTCAAAAGTACAGTAGTTTTTTAGTTCTGTCCCAGATACAAACAAAAAAACTATTTTTTCACGTCTTTCAATGATTCTGAGACAAGTATTAATGTCCTGGGGATTAGACCCTTAAAAGGCTCAACATGGATAGAAGATACCATATTTACCCAAAAATGATAAAAATGCATGCCTTAGTTTTGGCTTGACACCCAATGCACAAAAAAGTTTTTTTTTCACATTTTTCAATAATTGTGAGAAAAGTATTAATCTCATGTGGATTAACCCCTAAAAGGCACAACTAGGATAAAAGATACAATAATGTCCCAAAAATAAAAAGTATACATCCCACAGTTTTGGCATTACTCCCAATAAACAAGTGGGACGCCCATTATCCGTATCATTGAAAGATGTATACATTGCCGAGGGTAATTATTTTTTGGAGTTATGGGAGTCACAAGAGTTAGTGGGAGTTACAGGAGTTAGTGGGAGTTAGGAGGAGTTAGAAGGAGTTAGCGGGAGTTATGGGAGTTACGGGAATTGGCAGGAGTTATTGGGAGTTAGTGGGAATTACAGGACTTAGTGGGAGTCGAGGGAGTTAGTGGGAGTTAGCAGGAGTTAGCAGGAGTTAGCGGGAGTTACGGGAGTTAGTGGGAGTTATGGGAGTTAGCAGGAGTTGGCGGGAGTCAGTGGGAGTTAGCAGGAGTTAGCGGGAGTTATGGGAATTAGCGGGAGTTAGCAGGAGTTGTGGGAGTTAGTGGGAGTTATGGGAGTTAGTGGGAGTTGGCAGGAGTTATGGGAGTTAGTGGGAGTTGCAGGAGTTAGTGGGAGTTACAGGAGTTAGCGGGAGTTAGCAGGAGTTAGCGGGAGTTAGCAGGAGTTATGGGAGTTAGTGGGAGTTGGCAGGAGTTATGGGAGTTAGTGGGAGTTGCAGGAGTTAGTGGGAGTTACGGGAGTTAGCGGGAGTTAGCAGGAGTTAGCGGGAGTTAGTGGGAGCTACAGGAGTTAGCAGGAGTTAGCGGGAGTTACGGGAGTTAGCAGGAGTTAGTGGGAGTTAGTGGGACATAGCGGGAGTTGCAGGACGTCAAGGAGTTCCGGGAGTTACATGCTTAAATGGGACCTATCAGAAGGGCAGAGCCATCCATCAACGGAAAAGAGAGAAAGTGGCATTTAATAATTTACATGTATATACGATTACAAACACAGCCCTCTAAAAACGCCAGTGTCGTAGTTACTTTTAAGCTCAAGGACATAAATTACACAGACATGCTACATGTACATGAGAATCAGCTGGCAAAGATGACGTGTTGTAAGCAAGTAAGAGCATGCTTCACTTAATTTATAGCAGCAACAACATGTTGCTTTTTAAGAATGTATCCTCATGTATTATTAAAGGTGAGCTCTTCAGCTGTAGACGGCCCATTTCTCTCGAAGGCTTGAACGGAAGTGATTGCTCTGGAAAAACTCTTATCATTCTATGATGTTGACAGAGGTAAGATACTCAAAACAAGAATAAATTGGGCCAACAACACAATCTGTTGTACCTATGCTCTATGTATATCTAACACCACAGGAAACAATCGTGAGCCAAGTTAGAAGTCATTCATTGTTCCTTACACCCATCCATTAGACATATGACTTACCTCTCTCAGTGGGAGATGACACAAAGTACATTTCAGACTGATATTCTGAGCTATTCATACAGTATGGGACTATGCATGGGTGCTAAAATGTATCTTGTTTGACACCATTCCATACTGATTCTAATAGGTTAAATACATATATATTACTCTGAAATACACTAATGTGACTCAACTTTTGGTGTTTTTTCCCTAACAGCTTATTTCCACAGCAGTTGCAAATCTAGAAGTCTTTTATTCAAACAACTTTTACCAAGAACACTAGTTAACCAAATCAGTATGCATACCAAGTTTCAGTCATTCTCTCTCTCTCTCTTTTCCTTCCAGGAGAATAGAATATAATAGAAAATTTTGTTTTCAAGTAGGAGAGCTATAAACTGCCTCTAATGCATTGAATGACTCATTTAAAGCTGTCTAAAATTCTAAAATGAGAGGGACTAGAAAAGAGAGAAACAAACAATGAATTCAAATTGCTCCTTCTGGCTCAGATGTAATTAAATGCCTGTTAGAACCCTTAATCAAAATCTGTGTCTAACTATCACTTATTCGAGAACCTTACTGAAACAAGGTCTCTGTTTAAATGAGGAAAGAAGTATTACAAGCACAAAAGCAGACATACATGCAAAGTCAGAGTGAACATTTGTACACAACAAATTGCAAAGCTATGATACATAAATCAGTATAGTCACTGTCCGGCAGCTTGCACCAAGTAAGCCAAGCTATCTTAGTAAGTATGAGGTTCAGTGACACAGAGGGATTCTGAGGATTGTAAACAACAAGGACACTGCGAAAATATTTGGCAAGACGAAAAGTGGCCTACTAGAAGGTGTAATCAGGAGAATTTGTTGTTGCTGCAATTCATTTTCATGTTTTAGGCCTAACATGCATTGAAGTTCTGTGTATGCATCATGCTCATGCCAACTTCCTGGAAATTTCCATTGAAATCCTACTGTCCAAACACTTTTTAATTTTTTTGTGGAAGTTCTGCACTTCTCATTATCACTTAAGGTCCCAGTTTTATAACATCATAATCTTTCATTGTACCACTGGCAGTGTTGCTAATATTGAATACAATAGGGGGCACGTCAGAATTTACAATGTACTCTGACTCTCGGAAATGCTCACAAAAACAAGGACTCTTGGGTTACCCAGCGCAGTGAGCTTCTTTATGACTGAAAAGTTATAAGTATAACAGGTTAGTAACTGTTGTGCTTAGTTATGTCAAACAACCCCAGCTACTATATCTGCACCATTCAACAAAACCGCGCTTGAGCTGTTCCCATTTTGGCAAACAATATTAATGGAGGAACATGCAGTAGTGTCTGGCCCCTGGCTACAACTTCAATTAACACTCAGCAAATCAAACAGCCAACAACTCAAACAGCAACACAGAACAGCATCAGCCAGTTTTATTGTGCATTCATAGAGTTTTGTTTATATAAAATTACAAAAGGAATAAAAACATACAGCTATCCACAATTACTATTGTTTAAATAAGGGGTAAAGAGATTTGAGTGTCTACAGAAGAATATAAATGGATAGCTGTGGATAGATATGGATAAGACCAGTAATAAATAGCTGAAAACAGCTAAGTTGAGCCACATTTAGAAATTTGTACTGTAATATTATCAAGCTTTGAATTCAGCATCTCCAGTGACTCTCATTGAGCAGTACATATCTGTGCCCTACCAAAATGAAGCAGTTATACCAATATGTGGGGATAGGCAAATATATAGCATTCAAACTGTCACAGATTTCGTAATCACATGTCTAAATTGCTCCTTCGCTTCTCTTGGAGATTTGATGTTTAACACTTTTAAATTACACGTGAAAGTGTCAGGAAAAGAGTATATAAAATCCAAGTATTACTAAGCCATTTTGTGGTAAATGTATTTTAGAGGAGCAACAAATCACAATTTCAAAAAGACCACAATAATGATTCTGCCGAGCACTTCAAGAAGCACTACTTGATTGATAACTTCCATTCAAAGCTTGAGCAAACAAACTAGATAATATCAGAGGAACTTCATAACACTAAAGTATTCTTCCCCTTGTTCTTTATCAGGCGGTATTCGTAAAGCATGCAAAAGTTAAGTGGAAATTTGTAGAACGATCAAGACCAGATGGAGTATGGAAGAATGTTGCCATTACAGACAGTACATCAACTCCAGGGTTGCTAAGGCTCGGTCTTTATAACACAGGAAATGTACATGATGGGCTTTGAATTAAATCTTATCATGCATAATCTAATGCTGAACACAAGTGAATCAAAAGAGAAATTAAGCAGAACCAGCAAGGGGTCACATCACACACGCTTTTTTTCAACTCACAGGGCCATTTCAATCAATTTTGCTACATATCATTCATGAGAAAATGTTGCCAGTTGTTCTATTACTCTGTTACTTTTTGCTCTACTTCATGCCTACAAAGCTAGGGATATATAAATATTCGTCGGCTGTGACATGAACTCCTGGGAGCTTCTATTGGGATTTGTGACTTCAACTGCTTTACTTGTTCAGTGAAGATAACTGAAACTAGCAATTATGTAACACAAAACAGCTATGAACTAAGTTGACATTGATCAGCAAAACATTTAGGATTATGAGTGCATTAACCTGTCATCATTAACAACAGTTATCCCAAATACTTTGTGTATTTAAGTTATGTTTATTTCAGCTTAAAGTTGTGTTCAAAGTGTTGTTGTGCTATTTTCCTCAATGTTAGGATACACATGTATTAAAGCCACTGAAATCCAGCAATTAAGGGGATCAGTGAATAGAATAGTTATCACACCTAATCATTTGCAACCCATGCAGGCTGGGCCCCAATGTTCTGCTTATCTTGCAAACACACTTTCACAGGAAGTGACTACAAAAATTTTACATATTTATTCCTCATGCTCGGTGCTGATATTTCTACCGCCAAGAAGTAAACAGTTCTAAGTAATTTAGAGAACTCATAGTGAATTGTATTTTGGCATTTGAAAGGTTTGAATCATATTTGAAGCCCATTGAAATGTGGCCCAGAGGGAGGTAAATCATGTGTTGGAACAGCCAGCTGCAGTAAACAGAAGGCTAAATAGGATTATTACTCTCTTATTAATGACATTTCAATCTGTAAACTGTGTTAGATAATTCAAGTTAGTCTAATTCTATTTATTTGTTATGCAAGCAGTGGATTACACTTAGTTAAAATGTCAAAAAGTATTTTTTTGTGGAACCCTCACACAAGCAGACAGCCACATTTTGCATGCACAGTGCTGCCACCTTTGCTCATTGTGTACTTGTCGTTTTCACTGCTGCGTGTTTTTTGAAAACTACTTTTGCAGTTAAACTGTGACATCATCAAGTATCTGTGAATTTGATTGGTCTAAGCTTCAACGTGTGACACTCCGTTTAGAGTTTCACATCTTGGTCAATGACAAAGTAATTTAAAAGTGCCAGGAAACGTTATTTTGTGTGTGTTACATCGTACCAGAAAAGTCTCAATACTTTCAAAAGTCTGTGTTACTGTTTTTCACAAGACCTTAGTCATCACAGTTTCAAATAACTTTTTAAAATTAGTTGTCAGTCATTGTTACTCTCTTTTTCTATGAGAAGCATCTATCAACCAGTGCAGGTATCAAAAGCTAAACAAGCTAAACATACACTTTCCATGTGTCAATGCATTTTGTCAGTTTCTTGAAATCTGTGCTTGTAATAGACAAAGTTTTGCAACTAAATCTGTGACATCACTGTCTTGGGAAAAGCGACACATACAATAATGTAGCTATGAAAGAGATAATACTACGTTCATCATACCGTGCCTGAACTAATTCACCAAAACCAAAAGGCTGAGATCAAGGTAGTCATCCCAATTTCCTCTTGTTTTATCATGACCACTGAAAGAGGTATTCCAGACATGACTACACAAAAGGATGTGCTGCTATTGATTCATATAATATTGGCCTTACAAGTTTGCTTATCATATTTTTTTTGGAAACGGAATTTAAAAAGGGGGTGTCCAGGGGGGGGGGGGGGTAATAATTTTGTCCACAATTGTAGGTCTATGTCTCAAGATTATGCATTTAGCCTACTAGTATAGTTTGTGACGGAGATCTATTCTGAATTGGCTTCTTAGGACAAGAAGATGAAGTCACTGGTCAGTTCTAAACCATGTAGCTTCCCTTGAAAAGTGAGATCTTTATACCTGGAATCCTGCACAAATACTATAATAAAGAAACAAGGAGGCGCATGCAAAGCAAAATTCAGCCGCTCTGCAAACAAAATGATAATGTGATGCAAAATATCACATCCATCATTAGGATGAGGAAGAAACTAATTGTTCCAATTTTTAACCAAGTTATCTCATAAAAAAAATTATTTCAAAGGATAAACGGAGTAGCAAGCCAAATAAGAGAATCAAACAAAAGCCTTTCATGCCAATGAAACTAAACGTGAGGGCAACAAACATCTGAAGAATTCAAATACAATACAAACACTGGCTGTGATGTGATCATGATAAAAGGTAAAATACATGTATTAGAAGAAAGGAGGAATTCTAACCATTGCAAAAAAAGCCATATAGCAGCCTGACAGCGAAGATGAAATCATGACAAATATCAAAAAATGTGTACATGATATCACTACAACTATGCAATGTCAATTTCGTACCCTTTGCTTTTTACTGACTATATTCATTTGTACTGTACTTCCACTATGAGCTACCAAGTCTAAGGCATAAACCACACAGGCATGCTACGTGGGAATGAGGCTGCTAATTTGATAGGGGATAAGCACATGCTTCTACGTATACCATGAAGAACATCTTGGTTTTAGGATACTATCCTCATCAGCTCATGCATTATTGCGTGTAAGGTGACTAAGGTCCTGTGAAGGTCAACTTCCTTTGCGGTAAAGAACGGGTGCTGGACCTCAGGAAACAATCTAAGAAGTGGTCAAATGAGGGACATGGAGTTGTGCAATGGGCATTGGGCAGCTTTAAAAAAATAACCAATGATAACTTGATAAGTATTGGTTATTCACCATGGGAGGAATATGTGGTATATCACCTGAGGGCTTGTACCAAATCCGATTAAATACCATGTGACAAACACTCAAACAGTCAAACATGAATGAGACAATAAGTGGACAAAAAGATTATGAGATTTATTGTGGTGAAACACAGGCCTGTGATTGACTGACAGAAACCTGCTTGTAACTCCTCCCTGTCAGGTTTAGCAAATACAATTAAGAAAGCCTAAATTTCTCTGTTCCCACAAACTTGCAGTTGTAAATAAGACAATACTTCATGTTATAGTTCACTCATCATTATACAATATACAGTTCCAAAATATGCTACATCGCCAAACACACACACAAGTGTGCACATGCACGTTGTAGAGAATCCACACCTGATCTATACTTTTTGGACCTGGCACCATAGGAAACAAGTTCTGAAGTCATTTATTATTCTTTGCAGCAATCCATTAGACGTTTGACTGAGACCTCTTCCTTTCTCAGTGGGAGAGGGGACAAAGGAGAACAACTTTCTTGCAAGGAGTTTTTCCAATTAGCCAAAGCACACATCTGCCACTTGGGTGAAGTTCATTGTGGAACTAATATTCTGAGCTATTCATATAGTACAGATGGGGCCACAATGTGAAACTTGTTTGACGCCACTGCATATGACATTAATAGGATTAAATATTAATATCAATGCGAGTGAATGACTTTGTTTTTTTGTGTCTGCTAATTGACCCATAAGAAGCAATTTCAGGAAGCCTTTTATTCAAACAGCTGCTTTTCCCAATGTCACTATATTTTGTGGAACTATCTCTTAACAGTTTCAATCTCGCTCATTGTATAAAATCAAAGGGACTAGCGAATCGAGAAACTCATTATGAATTTAAATGACTATTTCATACAAAGTAACCTCATCTTTTGGAGACTCCTAAATTATATCCCTATTGAATTAGATTTGACCTCCTGAAGTAATGATCATTCATAGAGGGAAGCCTTGTGTGCCAGAGCTAAAACTGTGAATGTCATGTTCTGGAAAACTTGCAAAAATGTGTTTCCTTGAAAGACTTTTAACAGCTGAAGGCTCTAAAAGGGAATTACACAGCACAAGTACTGTAGTTGAAGATCACAGATTCTGGGGAGATAAGAGTACCAGTACGTGTTATACAAATTATATGAAATTACTACTTCTGCTAAGTTCCAACCTTTTATTGATCCATATTACTTATACCAGTCCTGCATATGTCTTGTAAATAGCATTGATGTTCAGGCATAGAGGATGGATATCACATCTATTGCCAAAGGGCTCCTACTGGGTTTGAACCATAGGCAAACACAAATAGCCATAGAACTCGGTGTGATACTTGCTCACTGCTGTGCTGGGCGGTTTAACCTCCGCTGCTGTATATTAATCAACCTGATCAGCCCAAAGCTGCAGTAAAATGTGTCTATGGTATAGTACATATCAAGTTTGGTATTGCTGATGCTGCCTACTTGACATGAATACCAACTTTTTTGGTCTAAAATTTCCATTGGGGTTTTACAGTGTCCTACACTGATCCATTTGTTTTCGAAGTGCTACTCTTCATGTTATCGCTTTAGGTCCCAGTTTTAGTACATCATAATCTTTCATTGTACCGCTGGCAGTGTTGCTAATCTTGAATATAACAGATGGCGCGTCAGAATTTACAACTTACTCTGATTCTCAGAAATTCTCACAAATAACAAGGACTCTTGGGTTACCCAGCGGCAGTCTTCTTTACGACTGAAAAGCCATAAGTATTTCAGGTTAGTAACAGTTGTGCTTAGGCATGTCAAACAACTCTAGCTACTATCTGCACCATTCCACAATACAGCTTGTGAGCTGTTACCATGTTGGCAAACAATATTAATGGGGGAACAGTAGCATCTGGTCCCTGTCTACAACTTCAATTAATAACACTTAACAATAACTAAAGCAGTAGCACCCCAAAAAAGCATCAACCAGTTTAATGTCACATTCAGAAAGGTGCTTGCAGCATCACAAAAAGTAATTGTCTGTAGACAGGCGTCTATCATTTGTAAAACTTAATGCTCATGAACTTCTAAAAGTGCAATATCAACTGATGATCGTATAGCAGAATATTTACAAATTGATGTAGAGTAAATGGATGGATAACTTCCAGCCTGGAGTTTTTTCGTCCTCTTTTTGCAGCAAGTAAGGAAGATATAATGGGCTAGGCCTAAGGAGTTTTCCAATACAAGGGACACAGAAATCTCATTAAAATATTATTGAGAAAGGCTCCCTCAGGATGGAACCCATTAAAGCATTTAAGTAAGTGATTCTAACTCCCAACTTGGCAACCCAATGCATAGACAGTTGAAGAATGAAGGTGGCAGAATGGTGGAATGGTCGATTTATCAATAAACCAATGAAAGGCATACATATCAGAGGTAACTTTTTGTCCCTCAAAAGATGATTGATGGGATGGATGGCTGATATCTGCTACATGATAAATTTGCTCTAGGGGTACACTGCTATAAATTTATAAGACTGGTATTACGAAGCAAGGCATCAGTCGGACGGTTCTTAATTGCAACTAAGTCTTGTCATCAGGCAAATGGACAAGACAACCATTAGGGGGACTTTCCATGATCACTGTAGCAACATATAGTACTAGATCCCTGAGATCACAACTACACACTGGTATTGACTAGATGCATAGAAAAAAGCTGGAGTAAATAGTTGGTTCCAATATCCCACGAATACTGCAATAGTGTTGAAACAAAAAGATAAATAACACAAGTCACGAAAAACAAAGCTAACTGGCATTGACCTCAAAGAGGCATATCCCTACTATAGCTTTAAGTAGCAATTGTAGCAAAACATGCTATAAACTGATATGTTTGTTTATTTGAAATACATTGTTTTCAGCCAGGTATCAACACGTAACACTAGGTTAGAACCAGCTTTTCACGGCTTAAGACTAAAAAAGAGAGCTGACCTAATACTGACATGTGATAATCCCAATTTTGGGACATGGGCTAAAACTTTTGTGGCAAAGCTCTTTTTATATTCAAGTTATCATGTTAAAAAATAATTCTTCATTTACATGTATGGACGATATTCATGAATTTCACTTCATAGGTCTGTATGGAGTTGTCCATAATGTGGTCTAAGTGGTCTATCAAGAAGCGAGAAAAGTTGCCATAAAATTTTGCGATTGTACTTTCAAAGTTTTCGCTTCCAGCCATCTGATCAACATGTTCTCGGACAGTCTGAAAAGAAAAGACATGTGTCATACAACTTGTCTAATTCCTTTCAGACATGACAAATTGCCATTACATGTCAAGGACACTTAGCTCAAAATGGCTGTTTTGCATTTTAAAATGACAAGGTTGCTTTGTCATTAATTTTGTTGAATAACCACAGATTGAATTTAAAGCATGATGATAGATGTTCAACAAGGTGAAGAATCTTAATTTCACAATGTGTAAAACAAGGGCTCAAAAGCATGAACCTGCATGCTTTGAGAACAACAAAGTGGCATGCAGTGTTATGTACATGATTAAAGTTTACTGGAACATCTGTGGTAATTGGCTGTTCTTGTGGTGAAAATGAAATATTGTTCAGTATGTTAAGGTCATTGTATGATCTGTACCTCACCAATAATCATTCAATGATTCTTAAGACCGAACTTTAAGTATCAAATTAATAAAAGATATCAAGCACTTCACTTTATGTGGGAAATGCATTGTTATTGGCAAATATTACATTTCACTGTTTTCATCTTTATATTGCAGGAAAATATCTGAAAAATTATCACATATATATAGAAATACACAGTATGGAGAAAAAACTAAGGCAGGAAATAACATTGCATAAAACATCTATCTATAGTATTCTATTCCTTAATTATTATGGTCCAAGAACATGAAAAAATGTGAAACATTTATGGAAAAGAAGGAGTTTCTGTGAGCCTATACAATGTACCATATACCAAGATGCCCTCAGAAGTGAAAAGTACATCAAGCTTGGTATTGCTGCCTCAACCTACTTGTCATGAATACTACAAAGACTGCTTTCGCACACTAATATATGTGTCAAATATAGGGGAACGAGGGGCAAAACGGGCCGCCTAACTTCGAAGGCTCGCTGCATGAAGGTGGTATATCATGCGAATGCCAAATAAGGTCTGATCCATGAAGAAGTACCAATACCACTTGCTCCAATTCAAATTTTTCCCTATTTTCAAAAATGCAACTTTATCCCGTTTTGCCCCATGCTTTGTTTGTTTGTGTTTTACACCTCTGCAGCACCTTAGTGGGCTATATCGAGGCAGGCGATCGCCATATGATGATGAGATGAGAAGACTGTGAGTCTGGCACATAACCTATTAATTCAGGGATGCCCAGGGTCTTTCAGTTGCCCCAGCATAAAACACTGGATACAACCCGCCTCCATTAAGTGTCCCATGGGCTCGGACTTTAAGTGAGTTCCCGGGGTGCAGATGTTTTGATAACAGCCTAACTAAAAAGCATGTACACAAACAAAAATGCATTAATTCACGTCATTGCAATGTAAGAATATTGCAGAATACTTAGAGCAAACATAGCAATAAATTATGAAGTCAACATCTCAATACAGGATGAAATTATAGCTGGGAAGTGATGCTAGTAATTCTACATTCTATGTAATTATTTGACAAATTATTTAACCATACACATTAGGTTACAAAAGAAACAAAATTAGTAAAATTTTGTGGAAATGTGACATTTTTATGAATATTCACATAACTCTGATTTCCGAGTTTTCTTAATAATTTAACAATTTAAACTGGTATTGGATTTGACTATGCTTTTTGAAAGGCAGTTACATTCGTTTCAGTTTCAACAATACAGGGTTTTACCACTAGGCCTAAATCCTCAAGGTATTACTGATGACATGGATTAGATCCACAAATCTCTTGTGATTTTTTCTGTTATATGACCAGAAAGTGTATAAAATGTCTCAAATGTCATGGTTGAATTGACCCAATATCAAGCTTCAACCTTTACTAGGCTGGGATTGCTTTTTTGTGCTTCCCATTTTGCCCCCGCAGGAGGACTCCATCTTGCCCCAACCATGCAGGGTAGATTAATAATGACCTACTTACACATGACTAAGCACCAGACTACATTTTTTTGCTTAGTACGCAAGCGTAGTAGTCCTCTAATAATGGTGACTATGAATTATTTGGCTGGGAACGTCATTGGAGGTATTACACCATTTCCAAAAAAAATGATTTTTTTAAGAAAATCGATCAAAAACTTCAAATTAACATAGCTGCTTACCTATATATAATGTTCTCATCAACGAAACTCTCAGGAAAAGTTGGTCATGTATCCTATTTTATTTTCAAACCAAAAAATTAGAAGGCAGGTCAAAACCTTCCGAGAAAACTTAAAAAACCATTTTGCCCCGCCGCTCCGTTCTGCCCCTCGTTCCCCTACAAAGTTTTCTTCTATACTAATCTTTATCATATTATGATTACCTACATGTATTATATCCCCTTATCCACATCATAATGGTGTATTATATGTCGGCTAATTGATACAAATAGCTTTGCATGATACCTGGTATCTTTTTACCAGCACATAACAAACCTTTAATATCTGAAAATTACCAATATCGAAGCTGCAATATGAATTAGGTCTTGTAATTGATATTTACCACCAAGAAGGCAGGATTAACTCGAGGAAGAAAAAACTTATACTTATATCAGAAACACAAAACATTTGATTTAATAAATGAAGCTTTCTATAGCCTTTAGATAATCATGTATTAGTTTCATGAAAATTTAATTATACAGTGACTTAGTTTGTTGCTTTATCTCAGAGAATGTGCGTTGGAGGATGGTCAGTTTTATGCCACTTGATCCTGCTCACAGTCCCAGTTTCTATTGAAGTGAGACTCCTTAGCAGACCTTTCTAATGAAATGTCACCTGAAAGCCAAGCATTCTTGGAAGCAATAATTCAAGCTGTTGTCTGCGAATGTGTAGTAGATGATTTGACCTCAATCTGAACAAATTGTGTTGTTATACAGTAGATTGTACTCGACATTTTGTTAATGACCTGACTATATATATAAACATGGCAATGCATAAACAAGCAATCCATAACATAAAACCAAAGAAACCATTAATTGCAGATCTATCATGGTACTCAATATTATCACCTAAATCATAGTTTTTCATTAGTCATAAACAAGACAAAGTACATGAAATGTTAATGTCTTCAGTACAATGCACTAAATCTATGTGTTTTCATGCCAAGCTTATTGAATGATAAATCAAATTCTCCCAACCTTTACTACAGGGGAAAAAAAGTGCAACAAAATGACAATGTGTTTGGTCCTCAAGTAGCTTTGCCACGTCACAAATTTCCACAGATGACTGAGCACATTCAGTATATCACACTCCAATATTATTCCCATTAAAGTGAGACAAAACAATCTTCTAAAATAATATGTTATGCTTTGAAGCGTCATCTACAACTGATACTTGTTGGGACAACATGATGCATACACCTCACACACGTTCAGGGGTGTACCCAAGGGTGGGGGGCTTATATTCATTATATTATTAAAAGTCAAATATTATTAAAAGTCAATAGTACCCAAGATATGCAAGTAGTGAATCTTGAAATTCAAACATGTGTTTGCCCAGACAATAAATACATCAATCAGTTTATCTCTCTATCTCAACAGTTGCATTAGACAATGAAATTTACTCCTATATCTGTGCACTCTATTACAGATGACAGTTATGGGGTGAAGGCTGGTTGAAACTGCTGACCAAGATAGATCAAGCTGCCCAGAGCTGGGATTAAACCTGGCACTTGTTGTTTGGAAGCACAGGACACTAACTACCAACTGAACTAACCCCCTCACCATACTGGGCATGGATGGGTGGATGATTGGGGCTTTACATCCTGTATTTATGCACTTGGTGGGCTAATTAGAACAAGGGGAGGATATGGCAATGAGGCAAAGGATGATTGAAAGAGCCATCCAACATAAGCCAAGGTGACCCGGCAAGAGCTGGATTCGAACCCTGGACCAAGCGATTGGCAGTCCAGCGCACTACCACTAGACCAACCCTGGGATATCTTGAGGGTTTTGAATTTTTCTCAATAGGATATTATTTATTTTACAGCAACGAGCTTGCAACATCCACAAATATGTTTGTTTCTAAATGAAACAACACAATTTTTCTAAGAAATATTTCCATCCGGAAATTATCTGTAGGCCGATAATGACTACCCAGAAAGGTTACATGGTAGGTACTTTATTTCACGAAAACTGAACAAGAAATTATTTATTTCAGAAAACATCCAACTCCCCCCTCCCCTCAAACGTTGCACCGTTATGAAGCATTTCATAAAAGAAAGGTGTTACTAAAACTTATTGATTAAAGTGTTGTATTCAGCTTGGGAGATATTTACACTCAGTGCTCAGTGGTGCATAGAAAAATTGCTTGTCACAAGACCACTTGAACAGCAAACCACATGGTCATTTCGTTGCACTTCTTGTTCCCCTGTAGTAAAGTTCTATACCATTTGCAATAGCTCTATGACTATTTGCTCCAGGCATTGATAACCCTGTCTTGAACAGTTTCTTTCCCATTTAGATCTTGGCGATTCATCCTCATGCTGACATAACCATTTGAGACACAATATGGTCAAATCACATCAGAGGACTGTGTTTCCAAGGAGAGTCCGTACACCTGCTTGATCACTAAACTAAAAAAAAGAAGATATCTGAAATGTGTATCTGTATCATGGAACATACTTCCAAGGCAAGATCTTGATCAGAAACATTGGTATTGGTAAGTGATTAGCCTGGCCCATTTTTCTTGGGGTTCTGCTTTTGGGTTTTGTCTTTGGCGATCAATTGGTTCATTCCAGAGAATCCAGACGAATCAATACCTTAATCTCACAATGTCATGTGACCCTTTTGATCTTCCCTACCCTGTTTTGCCTCAAAGTTAGGGAATCATAATTGGGTTAGTCCCTTGGGATCATCGATTCTTATTGGCCTATGTTTCCTAATCTTTCAATCAATCACCCTACGCGCTCCAATGAACTTGTAACAGTAACAGACCAGATATTGTATGTACAGTACAACTCAATCAATTTTCACATACTCACACTTGCATGGCCTCACATTTCCCTGTACCTTCCTGCTTTTGCACTCCCCAGCCCAACCCTCCATGTCCCAACTTGAAAATTTGAATATATATTTTCATTACAATAAATATAAGGGCCATTCTCAAATTTCGGGACAATGGGTATAGGAAAATTGTCCTGTAACGGAGGGGACAATGTGGTAACGGAGGGGAATTTTGATGTAAAAAACCAACTGTAGGAACAGCAACAAAAGGAAAAATGATAAAAGATTGATGTAACTATTATTTTCAGAAGTACTTCATCTCGTATCAGTAGATTTTTTGGTCCAAATGTTGATTTCTTGCTCATGATCTGGTAACGGAGTGGACGGTAACGGAGGGGAACAATTTTTTGCTTTTCGCTCATTACTGCTTTTTATTTTGGAGATTAGACAAAATAATTTCAGAATATTAAAACCTGCCACCCTCAGCAACATATACATGAAATCGCTCTGTAAAATTATCATTGGTAAGCTTGGAAATGAAGGAAACGGAGGGGACATTTTAGTGGGACCAAAAACATTTTTTATGAACATTATGTCATAATTTATTGAATACATGTTTTATAAAGTCTGCAAGGCAGTGGTACTATGGCGCACATGCGTCTGATGATATCCAGTGAAAATAGCTCATAAAAAACAATAACGAACAGAGCTATGGCAAGTAACGGAGGGGACAAAAAAATTGACATAAATTAGTGACACAACTATTGTATCAATTTAATCAATGAAATTATACCCAAAAAAAATTTAATATGAACTAAATATAAATTCAAGTCTATATTCCCATGAATCGTGCAAAGAAACTTTGAAAATAATGGTATATTAGGAGGAAAATGAACACTTGATTTTGTCATGTCAGGTCCAGTGACAGGGAAAAACCATTGATTTTGCACGGATTTCTGGACATAATGCATTAAAAAAAGTCTAATGAATGACTAATTGCTCCAAATGCAGTGGTTCTAAGTAGAAATATGAATAACAGATGCAGAGTGACGCTTCAGATATTTATCGCATTCATATTAATGTCAGGGAGCTAGAGTGACGCAAATTGTCCCGAAATTTGAGAATGACCCATAAATTATATAAATATATATACCGGGTGGTTTAAAAACTAGAGCTCGACATGATAGGGACATAGGAAAAGCGTACGTAACACTAATGGGTACAGGATACACTGCAGCAATTAGGTGCAGTGCCTCTTATACAAACTGCTTGCAGTGTGTTATTCACTGCAGTTATTGTACACGCCTTTTTGGATGTAGCCAATGAAGTACTGCTGCTTCTTGTCATTCAGCCTTTTATCAAGGGTAGCTTAAAATATACTGTCAGTTGCGTGTGTTTCAAAATTGACACACACAGCTGTGGAAGCCTAATTGATAAATTGAACCAAGAACTTAGTCTGACTGAACAAAATAATGAATCCCCCAGGAAGTGGAAATTAATACAATCAATGGTTTATCAAGAAAAGTAGTGAAGTGTGAAAAATTCAAGACTGAATATCTACAAGTTAATTCTTTGGTGAAATTGTATTGCCATCTTTAGTCTTTTGACTTGCATTCTTCAGTTGGCGTCACACTTTCTGTCTTTCAGTTTTACTAGCAGCATTGCCATGTTTCAATTGTGGAGGGCCTAAACGTATTCATTTATTTCACCAAAATTGAGCAAGAAATTATTTATTTCAAAGAAACTCCAAGCATCCCCCCCCCGGTTATTAAATGATCTCCCCCTTATAGCGAAAAATTCATACACTAAACTCAATGGAATTTTCCTTATTTCAAATAAACCATTATTTTAAAAAAATCAGGTTTGATGTGACTCCTCGCGGGGAAAATTTAATCCTAGTCATGTTTCTCCTTTGATGTGCCCGTTAAATCATACATCCTCAAGGATGCAGGGTGTGAGGTTACGAATTAATTAATCTTCAGCTCAAAGTTCATCATGTACATCTCCCACTGTTATGAAGACAAAACATTGGCATCCCTGCTGAGATTGATGTATGATATCGTACTTTGGTAACTTGGAACAGCTACCATACCGTTTCTTATGAGAGCACAATGTCATGATCTTGAGGATTTTACAATGAACCCTTAACTCCTGAAATTTTATGAATAATATCTGCCAAAAAATCAAAGAAATTATTGTGTATGAAGCCCTTTGATGTAATCTTGTTAGTTTGCTCAAGCCTTGCAACTGAATTTATCAGTCTATTAACAACCGTTTATCTGGTTAACAACTTGAATCATTAACTCCTGGTTCGATAAAATGTCAGTTGTTGAGAGCCAGGTGATTTATCTTTAATGTTAGGAAAAACCCATCAGATGACATGTGATTGTTGATAAATGAAAAAGTTCTCAAACATCAGTCTTTCACAAAAAAAAGTTTATAATACAAGAACAAGAAAAAGACAACATTGCAATTGAAAACAAAAGAAAAAAATACATTTTTTGTTTTGTTTTGAAGAAAACTACAGATAAAGAAAGAAGCGTTGTCTTTCCATATCAAGACTATTGAAAGATTCCAACAATTCCAAAATTAACACATACTAATCCCAAGGTGTGATTGTGTAAAATCCCATACACACTACCACCAACTCAACCTGTCGCCATGCACTTCTGAGGAACGCCTCGTTTTTGTTTGTCACATGAACAGTTAGTTCTATTCAGTCTTAAAAAAAAGATGTATGGTTTGTTAATGCAAATACCTAAATAGGAAACAAGACATAATTTCATTATTGTGCTGTATTTGAAAAAACAATTTGAAAAGATTCACAGGTATTGTGGTATCAATTTACATCTGTCTTCTTACTTACAGATAATTTATGTATTTGGGACAGTTATGGAATAGTAATATTTTCAGCTTGTAAAAAAGTGTTCAGTTCAGCTTGGGTCTTATCAGCTGCAGCTGGGTGGCTTAGTGGTTTTAAAAGTTGCCTGCCTAGGCAGCTGCTCAGCTGGTGGTCTTTGTCTGCATGGGTTCCCACCCCTGTCGGAGAACCCGAACTTTTCCGTGGACCTTCATGAGCGCAATCCCAGCTAGATGTCGTTCGGTTGAGAGTCCCTTATATCAGTGTCTATGCTGGGCAATTAAAATGTCCCTCACAGAGGGTAAATGTGTAACATGTTGAGGACTCCCACTCTTTCTCCCGTCTCATCAATCAACCCATGTGAGTGCCCAAAACTGGGCTAGAGGGCTGCACTTACCATATCTGTCTATCTATCCATATATCTATCTATCTAGTATCTATCTATCTATCTATCTATCTATCTATCTATCTATCTATCCATCTATCCATCTATCCATCTATCTATCTTTCTATATAGATCTATCTATCTATCTCTCGTCTCATTGATATCTCCACATGGCAGGGAAGAGTGAGCTGAGGTCTTGTCTCATGTCAACATGCCTTCCTACTGGGCTATTCTACCATGATTTCTATAGCATTTATTTTCTCTTTGTTAAAAATATCTTTTCAACGGCTTGATCATAGAATTTCTTCCCTTTATGCTTTATAATTGATGCAACAGGGTGTGGGGTTGGACCGTTGAAGACGATGGAACTTTTCAGAGAGTTCTCAATGAATTTCTATTTCTAGCCTATGGATAGTTCCTTTTTATCTCATTGAATGTATTAATTCTATACAGTGTAGTTTCCTCTTCCTCCACTTCTGCCATGATAATTATACGGCTTTCTGGATGAATACAGACAGACAGACAAATTCTTTATTGACCTGGGTAAAAAAATATACACCCAGCCCTATATGGGCTTACAAGTCATCAAAATAATTCAAAAGTAACTTTAACAACAAATTTTCTGGAAACTACAATATTAAAACATTTACAATCACATATTTACAATATTAGAACATTTACAATCACACATATTTACATTATTTAAACAACAAACTTCTTCTTCTATGGAAATCTTTAAACAAATATTCTGCAGTAAATTTAACTAAATCTTTGGACATCAACAACTTAAATTTTCTTGTAATGATAAAAAGTAAAAAACCACACAATAATCTAAAACACGAGTTAAAAGTAAATTATGTAAATCGTTATAAGTATTACAATGGAACAAAAAATGATTTTCATCTTCTAGAACATGATACGAACAAAATTCACAAACTCTATATTCTAATGGTATATCATTGTAACATCCTGTCTCTATTGCTAACGGTAAAACACCAAACCTAAATTGTGAAAGAACAGACAAATGACCTCTATCATAAATTTTATATACATAATCCCCAGTACCAAATGTAGTTTTAAACTCTCTGTAAGTTCTTAATTTTGGCATGTTAGTTACTTGATTTTTCCAGTTGGTTTTATTAATTTAATACAGCTGTAAACGATATATGCACAAATTGGATTACCCTGAGCCCACTCATTCATATGGATTTTATTATCAGATCAATTCCCCATCTAATTTATCTTAGTTTGAGGGGAAAAATATTATAGATGCATTTTTTACTGCATCAGTTAGCTGAATCATTTTCTGTATACATCAGTTGTACACACACAACTAGAGTAGGTCGGGGCATGCGACCCCCTTAACTTCGAGGTGCGATTTGACCTACTTTTTATGGGCGATTATTTGAATGCTTATGCTGTCAGGAAGGGATCACTTGACTCTACTAACAACTAGTGAAACAAATGTCTACCAATTTTAATAAAGGAGTTACGGCCATTTTTGTAAAAAAATTAAAATTGCCTTCTTACCCCACCCATCGGGCAAGAAGCCCCCCTATTATAATCCTATGGCAATTTTTTTTGCGAGCGCATTCAGCCTAAAAGTTATTTTTTAGGGTTCTTCTATCCTTTTTAAGGCATTCTATTCACTTGTTCTGAATTTCAGAATTTTTCTGTTCATACTTCTATTTTTTTATATTTTTTGTCCTGTTTCAATTTCGGGCCAAATTTTTTTCTATTTTAATTAGCTATTCTATCAAGTTTTAAGGTAAAGCACACATTAATAATGGTTCCTGAAGCAGCTTCGACCCCCCAGTGAAGGGGGCCTAATGCCCCATATCATGTGGGGCCTCTCGCCCCAAACCCACATATTTTAATTTTACCTCCATATTTTGAACTAAAATGCAAAAAACATGATCCAAATCATATCGATGTGATAGTCATAAATTTTAAGTGAAGCAATGCAGATATCTATTATACTTTAAAAAGTTTCCAAAGTTATTTCTGACAACCCCTTTCAAAGAATTAGTCAAAGTTACAAAAACCATGCACATTTTTTTCTTTCTTTAATTTCTACTATGGTTTGGTGCTGTTTGCCCTGACAATTTGTGACTTCACCTAAAATGCCTCTAGCTTCAATCCTATCAATAGATAAACGCACCAAAAATGTAAGTTTGGATATAAGCCTGGGGGGGCCTCTCACCTAACTCGGGCTTCTTGCCCCGACCTACTCTATATTGGCATCTAGTGGATATATCTAAGGTCAATATGGAATACAGATACTATACCACATCCTGGAACGATGCAAAAAGATCCATGAAAACGAAGACCATCTCAAAGTCAAAACTAACGACATACTTGAGAAAGATACAAAACATCCTGAAAAAAGTATCAAAAACACTATGGAAAATGATGAAATAGCAAAAAAGTGCAACCCCCAATGATAGTGGGTAAGACACCTGGCTGACCCAGGCAAGCCCACAGAGAGATAGATAGGCTCCGCAGCAAAATTATTCAACCCCTTTGACATTTCCCATAGACTCAAATAGTAAACGGGCCATTCTCAAATTTCGGGACAAAGAGTATAGCAAAAATGTCCTGTAACGAAGGGGACAATGTGGTAACAGAGGGGAATTTTGATGTAAAAAATTGACTGCAGGAACAACAACAAAAGGAAAAACAGTAAAATATTGGTGTTACTATTATTTTCAGAAGTACTCCATCTCATTGCAGTAGATTTTTTGGTCCAAACGTCGATTTCTTATTTTGATCCGGTAACGGAGTGGACAGTAACGGAGGGGAACAGTTTTTTTGCTTTTCGCTCATTACTGCTTTTTATTTTGGAGATACGATAAAATAATTGCAGACTATTAAAAGCTGTCACACTCAGCAATACATACATGAAATCACTTTTTAAAACTATCATTTGGTAAGCTTGGAAATGAAGGAAACGGAGGGGACATCATTTTGGTGAGACCAAAAACATTTTCTATGAATATTTTGTCTTAATTTATTGAATACATGTTTTATAAAGTCTGCAAGGCAGTGGTACCATTGCGCACATGCGTCTGATGATATTCATTGAAAATAGCTCATAAAAAAGAATAACGAACCGAGCTATGGCAAGTAACGGAGTGGACAAAAAAATTGACATAAATTAGTGACACGTTTATTGTATCAATTTAATCAATAAAATAAGACCCAAAAAAATTTGAATGTGAACTAAATATTAATTCAAAGTTATATTCTCATGAATTGTGCAAAGAAACGTTGAATATAATGGTACATTAGGAGGAAAATAAACACTTGATTTTGTCATGTCAGGTCCAGTGACAGGGAAAAACCATTGATTTTGCACGAATTCCTGTACATAATGCACAAAAAAAAGGTCTAATGAATGACTTTGTTCCAAATGCAGCGGTCCTAAATAGAAATATGAATAACAGATGCAGAGTGATGCTTCAGATATTAATCGCATTCAAACTAGAGTGACGCAAATTGTCCCGAAATTTGAGAATGACCTAACAGGTTTTTGCAAAAATGGTTGTGGTGACTTCAGAATGCTTGATTTGATAAATGCTGATGTTACCATACTCATTTTTACAAGACTCGTATATACTTCTCATGCATTGCTTGACCTGCATGAAGGTTGGAGTTGCTCTACATGCATAGATGTGTGTGGCAGATAAAACCACAATCCGAGGCTCAGAGCAAGGGGATGAAGCCTTTCACTGAGGACAGGAGCTTATGTACTGAAAAGCCACCTTTCTATTAACACAACCAATCATTGGGAAATGACACATTGTCAAGAAGCAATATGTAATGCACTACCCAACTGCCATAGTAACTAAAAAGTAGGCCTATGTGCCATTAATTTCATAAGGGCATTTATTGCATTACCAAACAAGATTGACATATATGTCAGTCAGAAATCTGTAACAGGGTCATTTGGTTGGTTTCCTGTTATCATAACTGAATCAGTACAGTACTTTCGACCTTACATACAAGAACAACAGAGATGCAGCTTTCCAGGTAGGACTATTTGGTGCCGAAAAGAAGTCTGAAATATTTATAATTTTACGACAAAATTGCTCACGAAAACAAAACGAATTTTATCAAACCTATGAGAGGATTCATGCTGAAGTGACAACTGAATACATACATGTATACATTCAACATCACTGAATGAAAATGTTCTTACACACCAAAAAATAGTATTTACCACCATGTTTCCAATGAGTTTAACATCAGCAGAATATCAACACTCTTCTCATTACTTCTCTCTTTCCCATATATTTTGGATACATCAGCAATTTCCTTGGAAATTTATCTGTTTGGCGGCAACTGCTGGAGCTCAGTTCATGCAGGACAGCCATCTATTCAATTTTAACTACCTCCAATCACCATCTCAGGCAAAAAGCATGTAGCTATTTAACATTTATGTTGCTGTGTTATCTAGGCCTTCTTACTTTTTTCTGTAACTTTTTCTCTTAATTTATATAAAAAGTATCCATATTCATGAGCAAGAGTGTAGTTGAAAGCTACCAATCACAAACTTTCATCCAAGCTTTTGTCCACCTCGTTTGATGAATTTTTATTTTTTGAATTCCCAAATCTATCACAGAGATCCACAGCTACTCCTGCTGCAGACTAATTAAGTTCTTTTGTGCTCCTCAATTACCGTCTGCATTTGTCAAAAATTGCCTGTTAATAAATCATCATTCTTTTTGGTGCATGCATCCCTTTGAGGATCATGCGTTGCCAAAGCAGGCTGCATCCAGAAGGACAAAATGAATGAGAATAATTTTTTAATAAAATTATGGATCACGCTTTGATATTTATGAAAAAAAAACGTGACTGAGGTACAGTGTAGATATATTGCAAAACAATGTTTATTCAGAAAACGTGTTATTGAAGTGATAATCTTGTAACCTTGTTATTTGAGTTGAGATGCTGAATCAACTTTGAATCCCTATTGGATATGCATGCCTGTAAGCTCCCACCAGCAGTTCGCTCTCCATTATGGGAGGACGTTCCCCCCCTCTCCATATCGGGCCTATGTCCATCAGGTGCCTCCCATATTAACTTTTTGACTTAAGGTTATAATATACAATTAATAAATTAGACCAATGTCCAAATGTCAAAAGTAATTGCAAGAAAAATATTCCAGGGAATCACATTATACTTGTGCACACAACGTTAAACGAGCAGAACAAGACATGTCACACATGGATGGTAAATCAAACAACAGCCAGAATAGAACAAGTAGGTAATAAGAACTCAGGAAGCATCTAATATTCTTCCAATATCTACATATATATACATACGGGTGAATTCAGAAACATCAATAATGCTGCCTCTGTTGCATAACAAATTACACACACTAAACAACGTCTGCCATATAATATTATTATCAATAATAACTTAATTGCTACGTTGCACAAATCATCAATTTGTAATATATGTGGTTGTTATTATATAATTGTATTGTGTCTGGTGTTAAAATCGACTTTGCGGTCCCTGCCCATTTACAGCAAAACACTTTGATATAGAATTTCAGCGAAACACTTTGTTATAGAATTAAAGTGGACTGTGGCACTATGAAGATGTCACTTCGTGCGTCATCATGCTGATGATTTGTCATGATCAAACGGTTCCAATACTTTCAATGTCAATTTGATTGAAGGAGACTTATCCAACTTGTTGGTGACAGCCAAACGAAAGGATTATGCATCTGATTTTCACTCTAAAATTTGTTATGAGAAGTCAAATGGCTTACTCTTGATCATGACTAATCAAACAGCCTTTATGTTTCCCATGTTGAAAGTAGAGAAGATGACACTTTATTGGCTATCATGAGTCACGAAGTGCCATTTTCACAGTGCCACAGTTCACTTTACAGTGAAACACTTTGATATAGACACAATGAGGATCAGTTCACTGCAAAAAATGCATTTCTTGACTAATGATAGCTGATGAAGTGTCATCTTCTCTACCTCAACATGGGAAAGATAGAGGCTGTTTGATTAGTCATGATCAATAGAAGGCCATTTGACTTGTGAAAACTGATTTCAGAGTGAAAATCAGATACATAATCCTTTCGTTTGGCTGTCACCAACAAGTGGGATAAGTCTCCTTCAATCAAATTAACATTGAAAGTATTGGGTTTGATCATGACGAATCATCAGCATGATGACACACGAAGTGCCATTTTCACAGTGCCACAGTCCACTCTGATTCTATATCAAAGTGTTTCACTGTAATTCTATATCAAAGTGTTTCGCTGTAATTCAATGGCGAACATGTCAGGTTACACTAATCCAAAGCAGCAATGTTGTATTTCTTTTATATCGCTGAACTCCAATGCTTGTGTAGTGTGCCAACCTCTACATCAGGTATAATCGTTTATGTTTTACTGCAAAGAATTAACCAACCCCAAATGTAACATAACATATTGTATGGTCTCTCCTTTTGTACCGCATTGTCTCAGTGCTACTCTTCATATAAAATATACAAAAATCACCAAAGACAGGTCTACAACCCATTCAGAAAATAGGAATGAAGACTAACATTTAAATGAGACTGTTCCGTACTGTTTTTAGATGAAACTAAACTTTTCTTTTGATTACATGTTCTTTCGACCAAGTAGATGTTGTTTTAAATGCATAGGTATATTATATATATTAGACAGACACTGGTTTTGGTGATACAGGCTACATTTGTCTGGAATACTGGAATGCCAAGGTAACAAAGCGGATTGTTCTTGCATTAGTGCTATAGCGTGACACATGTCGTGGTCTGGACTGATCAGCCACCGAAGAGGACTTCGCCTCCATTTTCGATTATCCTGCACTCGGCATCTTAGAGCGACGTGGTCTGCATTAGTGAAATCATAATTATCACAGTTGTAGATTGCCCTTTAATCATGCGGCTAACTTGAACATCTACAGTGTGTATACATTCTGCCACATAATGTGTGTCCCAGGGTGCCCCGTATACAGTGTCCCTATGAACCCCCAAAAATAAGGAAAAAGTGTGTGAATATGCACGCAAAATTGTTCGAAGTGTGCATATATATATAAAACAATAATCATTTGTATTGCTAATGAAAGCTAATAAAGGGTATCAACCTTTAATGGCAACTTCTGATGAAGCTCTCAAAAAGTCTCAAATTCTGAATTTTTTCTAAAAAATTTCAGGTAAAGTTTTCACTTTTGCCACTCCCACACTTCGTTTATAATGAAATTCATACACTCAACTCAATGGAATCTCCATTTTCAAATGAATAACAAATTCCACAAAGCATGAAGTTGATTAAATCCTCCTCCTGATTTAAAAAATCTGGTTTGTTGTGCCCCATGCTGGTCCTATTTCATTCTCGTCATGTTTCTTCTTTGATGCACCCATTAAACCATACATCCTGAAGGCTGGATGATGTGTACATAAAGATTACCATTAATTCTTCTTCAGTCCATCATGTACATCCTCCACTGCTCTGAAGACTAAACATCAACACCCTGATACTGTACATATACCATTCATCTTGATGATTCTACAGTCACTTCCTAATTTTCTGAATGTTTTATGAATTACTATCTGCCAAAAAACTAAGAATTGTCATGTGTTGAATCTTTTTGATGTTATCTTGTTATTTTACTTAAGCTTTTCATAGTAATTTATCAGTCTGTTAATAGCCGTTTATCTGGTTAACAACTTGAATCATGAAGTCCTGGTTCGATAAAATGTGTCATTGTCAATTGTGAGAGCAAGGCAACTTATTTCTAATATATAGGAAACACCAATTTGATGTCATGTGATTTTTGATAAAAGAAGAATCTGTGAAATTTCAATAAAAAAAAGAAAGAAAGTTGACAATGCAAGGAATAAACACAATTAACACATTGACAGCAAAAAGCAAAAACTGCAATACTTTAAAAAATAACGTGCAAGCACTTTAACAGCTGCTTGTAGATATATCTAGCTACCTATCTGCACATCTATTCATCTATCTATCAATGTAACAATCTATATTTTTCTATATATCTCCCTTCCTTTCCTCTCTTTGTTCCATTCTCTTTTCCTTAAAGTAAAGTAAAGTAATCTTTATTTAACGTCGGATATCACAAAGCATACAACATAAGCACAAGTGCTTTTTGCCGACATATTAAAAACGATGAGTAAGTATATACAAATGAAGGGATACAGTTATGGGTATATACAGCGATGAAAATTACATATTAGACAAAAATCACATAAATTGACTAAAAAAAGTTAATTTCGTGAATAATCATAACAGCACTTAAAAACATCTAATAATTTAAAAATTGATAAAATAGAAAACCTTAAAAAACCTTTTCAGCATAAAATAACCAAAACAACATATCACAGACAGGAGGGCAAATGCGAGATTACTCAAAAAACGTGTTTACTTAGTGCTATTTTAAATGACTTGAACTCACTTTCATTTGTAATTGAATTTGGAGATGCATTCCACAATTTACTGGCCTTATACTTCAAAGAGTTTTTTCCATATCGCACCGTATTGAAGTTAGGTTGGCGAATAAGAAGTTTTTGTCTCAGATCATAATCTAATTTCTTTATCTCATAGTAATCAGAAGCAAAGAGGGGTGATAAGTTGTGAATTACCTTGCAGACATGTTCTAATAGCTTCTTACTTCTGTTGCTATGTAATGTATCTAAATTAGCTTGTTTCAGAAGAGAGGTGTAAGCCGATTGGAAATCATTGAAAACTGCTCTTAATGCCCTTTCTTGAATTTTTTCAAGCTTTCGTTCATTTCTTGAGCCACTTTCATGATAAACAAGTGAGCAATAGTTAAAGTTTGAAAGAATAAAGCTGTGTAGAATTTTCAGCTTACTATCTTGGTTTAGTTGCTTTGTTAATCTTCCAAGAATGTTTACTTGTTTAGCCGTCATCTTACATAAATTTGAGACATGCTTGACAAAAGATAAATCTTTGTCGAGATGCACGCCTAAAATTTTGATACTCTCAGAAGGTGCAATAGCCTCATTGTCAATATTAAATGTGATGCTATCAGATTTTGACTGCCTCTGGAGTGTCATACACTGAAACTTCTTAGCGTTTGCTTGCATATTATTCGCACTGAACCAAGAAATTGCTCTTTTTGAGCATTCTTCAATTGTATTCTTTAAAGTGATAGGTCAAATAGTGTGACTTCCTCTATGGTCAGAAGGTTGCCGAAAATTCCTCCTGCAATACAGGCTGCAAGCAGCTGTAAAAATAACGTGCAAGCACTTTAACAGCTGCTTGTAGATAGACTTAGTATCTATCTATCTATCTATCTATCTATCTATCTATCTATCTATCTATCTATCTATCTATCTATCTATCTATCTATCTGTCTATCTACATGTATATATCCTCCCGCCCTCCCTTCCTCCCTTCCTCCCCCATCCCTTTTTTCCTTCCCATATTTTCCTTCCTATACTTTCCTTCCTATACTTTCCTTTTTTCTTCCTTTTTTCCTTCCTTTTTTCCTTCCTTTTTTCCTGCCTTTTTTCCTTCCTTCATTCTTTCTTTTGAATCTGCAAAGACTGGATCTGGCTGCAGCTGTTGCTGCTGGTTTCACTGCAGCTGATCATTTGAAACTCCCGCCAAAATCGAACATTTTAGTTTCGTAAATAAAAATTTTTATGTCACAGAAGTTTACCAAAAGTTGATGGAAGCAAGATAAAATTATATTTAGGCTGCAAGCAAAGTTTTAATGACATAGGTGAAACAACACGACCAGGGGAGTTGTCATAAGTTTTCTTGGAACTCCTCCGGTAATACAGGCTGCAAGCAGCTGTAAAAACTGAAGAATACTACTATTGCAGAAAGAAGTATTGTCTTTCAATGTCAAGACAATAAAGAATTCAACATTCTCACTTGTATTAATATATTTTGAAAATAATTCTTTGAACCGTAACACACACATGTAATACCAAGGTCAAGGTGTGATTGTGTAAAATCCAATACACCATTCCAGTAACTGAAACTGTCACCATGTAGGCCTATTACACTGTAGTTTGTTTTATTCATTCTTCAAGAAAAGATGGATGGTTTTTTATGCAAATGCCAGGCGACAGGACATAATTGCTAGAATCTGACAGATTGATTCATTGTGGTATCAATACAATTGCCTGCATGTTTGCTTACAGATTCGGGCACCGTTTTGTAATATTTTAAGCTTAGCTTATAAAAACATCTTTCAGTTCAGCCTGAGCTGTATCATCTAATCGATATCTCAACATCGAATTAGGTTCTGCTGAGAACCGTGAGCTGATTTCTCATCTTATGCCATCCTACCCGGCTGTTCTGCTATGATTTCTATAGCATATTAATTTCCTCTTTGTTCAAAACATATCTTTTCAATGGTTTCATCCACAAAATGTCCTCCCTTAACACTTTGTAATTACTGTAACATGATGTGGGTTGGATATAATGTAACTTTTCAGAGAGTTCTCACTGATTTATATTCTATAGTTACCTTTTTCAACTCATTGAATGCATGAATTCTGTATACAGTGTAGTTTCTTTTCTTCCGCTTCTGCCAAGATAATTCTATGGCTTTCTGGATGAATACAGCTTTGAAAGATATGAACACTAATAAGATTACCCTGAGCCCACTCATTCATATGGATTTAATTATCAGATCATTTCCCCATCTCCCTTATCTTAGTCTGAGGTGAAAAATATTATCTACTGTAACAGTTAGGTGAATCATATTCAATATACTTATCAGTTATACTCTTAAAAATATTGGTTATTTTCAATCAGGTGAATATGGGAGGTCAATATAGCTTACAGAAAGGACAGCTTACACACTTATTTCTCTGAATAGTTTTTTTGTTTGGGTTTCCTGTTATCATTACCAAATGAGTACAGTACTTTTGACCTAACATACAAGAATGATAGAGATGCAGCTTTCTAGGTAGGACCAATTTGTAGTTACCGAAAAAGAGATGTGAAAATTTCTGATTTTACAAAAAAACTGCTCCAGAGAACAAAACAGATTTGCAAGTGTTAACACTGAAATCACAATTGAATACGTACATCACTGAAACGAATCTTTCCTAACACACCAAAAATGGTATTTTCCATCTTGTTTCCATGAGTTTAACATAAGCATAATATCAATGCTCATCGCAGTACTAAACTCCTGTCCATAGATTTGAAATGCATCAGCAATTTCCAAATAGATTTACAAGCTTAGCAACCTCTGCTGGAGCACATGCATGATGATTTGATTCAATCGTAACTATGGCCACCATAGAGACAAGAAATTCTTTTTAAAAAAGAATTGAAGGGACCTAGTATTAAATATGAGATTCTTCTAACACAGATCTGTAATATTCTACTGATTTCTTATGTATGTGCTGTTACATCTACCTCCAATGTACCGTTCCTATAACTGTGATTTAACAAACCTACCTACAATGTTACCACATGATTAGGCATGCCTAAATACAAGTGTTGGAATCACAGATACCAAACCAGGCAATGAGCCTTTTACATTATCTATCATGAACATGAAATTTCTATTTCTATAACAATTAATTCTGACTTGCATATTTGGATTGTTACCCTTTCCATGTGCTTATGAACATTAGAGCAGTTGTGAAAAGTTGAATATTTGAGTATTTTGACACTTACTCATAAATACTCCATTAGAATGTGTCCACAACTCAATAAGAACGCTGTCCACAACTCAATAAGAACGCTGTCCACAACTCAATAAGAACCTGTACCCTCAAGTAGAACACCACTGCAGTACACATAAATTGATGACACATAGCACTTGGCTGATTATTTTTGTCCCAATAGTAAGGGACCTTCCATGTCAATTACTTCCTAATTTAGAGTAGGGGGAACGGGGGCACATTGGGACGCTTTTAACCTCTACTAATTTTGCTCAATGCTGAAAGCACTGAAGAACTCCGAAGTTTGCATGAATATCACCCATACTATCGAGCTTAAATGCAAGGCATAATAAACTGGACTGCACCTACCCTCTTGCTGCCAGAGAGTCGTAAAAATGACTGTCCCAATGTGCCCCGGCTGGCACAGCAGGGGCACATTGGGACATCAATTAAAAAATCATTTTAACACTCCATGTGCAATAGATATCATATATAAGTAGTGTGTAAGACAATATACAGTGCATTAATACCTTGTAGTGCCAATAGTTCATAACTTTAAACAGTTTTAAACATTTAACATAAACTGTCCTGGGTGCGGACATCTATGTAAGTAACACACAGTGCTTTGCGACAAATTTGTTCACAGAGCATGGTAATCCACTATACCTCTATTCACTGTGGCCTGAACACCTGTTGTTTTCTGTCCCAGGTCATTCAGTTACCTTGGACACTTAAATTCTGCCATATTAAGTGCGTCCCAATGTGCCCCGAATTCACTGTCCCAATGAGCCCCGATATGACTTTTACACCAAAATGCTAATTTCTCGGACACCAGTGAGTGTGTTTATCACGATAGCAATAAATAACTGTTCTTTACGATACATAAAATTCATACAAGCACTGAGAAAGCCTCATTGTTCATGGTTTGTCCACAGAATGGTTCCAATTGAACCAGTCCATATTTACTTTTGTAGTAGGAAAACAAACTTTTGCTCGCCATACTTCTGTATGTGGCTGTAATTTGTCAATAAAACCACGGAAACATCAGGATGTGAAATTACAAGATTTGATGGCACTACCATATCATATACCTTGCCAGGATCCAAGAAAACCCCACCGTCCCACAGTGCCCCGCGTCCCAATGTGCCCCCGTTCCCCCTATGCAACACAGATCTGAGATGGTCCCTACAAAAAACATGTCACCATTAAAAACATGTGTTATTGTGTTATCCAGGTCTTAATGTAGGATAATAGTGGACCTCACTATCTTTCAAACTTAATTCAAATTAACTTTTTTATGCTACTTTTTCTTAAAAATAGTACATATTTATGAGCAATGGTGAAGTTGAAAATTAAACAACCAATCACAAATTTTTGTCTACCAAGTTTGACAAATTTTTATTCTTTGAATTCCTAAATCATTCACAGCTACCTCTGCAGCTAGATAATTATAATTCACCTCTGTAAAACAAATACAAAATTATGTCTTTATCAAACAATTTGTGTCAAATCCTATGAAGACAAGCAATCAAGCATTTAGATAAAAAAGAACACTCACACATGTATGCGCTGTCTAATCCTAGGTGTAATGTGATGAGCACACCAAAGACAGCAAATAAATTGATTGATTAATATACTGACACTCTGATAAAGTTTAGAGCCCATACATGTATACTGCATGTAAATGTCGTATTAATATTTTTTCTCTATATTATTTTAGATGATTCAGAGATTAGTTTTATTTACAGTGACACATAGGCCTATATATACATTAATTCATCATGACGTATATTCTGATTGACTGGAACTGATTGTTTGTGGTGGACAAGTAAGTGGATTAGATCATTGTTTATGGAGTGACAAGGAGCTGAAGGGCCAAGGAAGCAATAAACAACCCATTATTTGGTCAGGCCGAGGCAAGGTGACACGAGAATTCCTGTTAGCAATACATTTATTCAATATCAGCCTGTTGATCAGAGACCAGAATATCCATTCATGAATCATTCATGATGCTGCAGAGCAACAAATCCCTTTGAACTTAGGCCTAGAAAAAAAATGCATTGTGGCCGCCAGTGCCAATAGAGGGCTGGAGGCTCTGATTATGGTTCATCATTTATAAATGAAAAAACAAAATTCATATTACAACAAATCACACTTCCTTTTCGATTAGTTTTCGCTTTCAACAAATCAGAAAGAAATTGAGAATATAAGTAGAGATTATTGTAACCCAATACGTATGGTTGTGACCTTGATACCATAATTATGAACTTATGATGCCAGTGTCATTTGTATAGCATATATCGATATTATGTTCTTTTTTCTTTTTCAATGCAGCTGAGGGATTAAGCTGGTTGATTGGTGAAAATCCCCGGACTGCAATCCTTTTCCCTCCATCTAAGCAATGGGAATGTGATCTGGTGTAATGAAATCTATATAAATGAGAGTAATCATGTTTGTGAATATATATTATGGCAGCTGTATCAACCTGCAAGAAACCCTGAACCGTTTTGGCAAAAAAACGGATGACTTGTGCTATGTTTGAATATGAGCTCATGATTCATGACAAGTAAAATACTGGTTGAAATATTAGGGAGGTTTCTCGCGGCTGGCAATGATGAAGGTCCTATGGAGTATGGAGGAAGACCTCAACTCATAGTCTGCAATTAACTCGGAACCAATACAAGATAAGATAGCACAAATTGCTAGATCTACTAGACTAAACCCAGTGACTCCAGGGCTAATCTATAAATGAGGGGGAAGACCGGAAAAGTGACATTCGCCAGAAGTTCACTTTTCAGATTTAATACCATTTCAAATGACATATCTTGATTTCTAGTAGATTCTACTTGTCAGAATTACAGGGTTTGTCAACACCTATGCCAATTGAGCTAATAATTCTCCCGCCCAAGAGTGGACTATGAATCTATTAATCAAGTGGATGTCAAGTGAATAATATACATTTATTTTTTATTAGTTATATCATGATAAATGTTATGCTAATGTCATGTATGGTAATTTCAGGTTGAATGACAAGAATCAAGATAACAATAACAATGATAAAATTCTCATTTACCTGCATGCCAACAAACAGAAGAGACCTCTACTGATAGAGTGGCCTTGTCTGAGGTGTCCCGAGAGCACACGCATGACATGAGTATTGCCTTTCTTTTCATTAGCAGTCTTGACTTTCAGAGGATGTAGAAAAAGATTCATTCCATTATTGATACAAATCTACAGGAAGTACGCCATTGCAATTTAGATGCTCTAATGGAACCGAGAGATAAGAAAAACACCCACTGGAATGATACAGTACTCAGCTTCAAGCCTCCTCAAGAGCAGACAGGCTGCTGAAACGTGAGACTATTCAAGTTTCATCTCAATAGTCCTACCACATTCAGTAATTATTCACCTCACCATGCAAAAGTAGTTTATCACCTGGTTGGCTGTGAACATCACTGTTTACAGTCAAAATATCAGGGCCTATGATATTGTAAAAAATACCACCCTTCAAGGGCGATATTTTTTAACAATGGTTATGACACCACCAGCATTTCAGCTGCCAGATGATGTCGCAAACTAAACAGTGGCCAAAACAATGGGATTGTGATATCACATCCATTGTTGCTCCATGGTGACGTTACATTTTTGCAATGGCAGAAAATAGTCTCTCTTTATAACTAACATTTTGAGTTAAAACCAGGTGATGAAAACAAAACAACCACGCGTCAGGGCACTCCGTACAATATCACTCGCTGTCGTGTGAATTAATTCACACAACAGCTTGTGATATTGTTACTCAGTGACCCTGACTTGGGTTGTTTTGTTATAATATCCCTAAAAACAATGCTCAAATCGGTTTTTGCAGGGCATGGTGAGATGTGAATAACCAAAATGTATTGCAGCTATTGCTGTATAAGTCTTCAACATATCTAATGTTTAAACCAATGCTGCTGCATTGCTCTATCAAAATTATTCATAATAATAAAAAAAGCAGAAATTGATGAAAGAGTTCCTTAATAATAGAATTGATACCCGGTTGATCAGATGAATATATATCAAAAATCACAAAAATGCTGAAGATATTTCTTACAGCATGTTGCAGTTGTTGCTGCATATACATTGAATGGAAAATGCACACCTTCTAAGGTTTCCAGTTTTACTGAGAGGCCAGAGAAAAAAATATTTAGAAAAGAAATTCCGCTAAGGTTAATCAATATCCTACAACCTCGTCGCTCTCCGAGTTTTTCACACCTTTTATGCCTTATATTACGTGATGGTATATCCTTCCCCTTTTCTTCATTATTTCCATCACCTATATAATATTGTCAGGGTAATTTGCCAATATTCCACTTTCAGGCCTTTGATCAAGAAACTTTGCCACAACAAGTCGTGGTTCCATAAAAAGCAATACTCAAAGTGAAATAATCATGAACCATAAACAGCGATTGTGAAATACACTTAGGTATCATGCAGACTATCGTCACTTCGATGAATTCCCTTTTTTTCATTAACTTATAATACAAATACAAAATGGAGAAACCAAATAACCACTTGCTCTCCTAATTCACATGTATGCAGTATATTGATGTAATGATATCTTTCTCTTCAAATCACTGTCTGACAAATCCTTTCATGAAAGCCTGCCACATTATTCGAGCGTTTAAATTCTGTGCAAACCACTACTATTCCTTATAAAGGATTTCTATATATGTGGGACTTGGCAGCAGTGTCAACCACAGTCAGGGATTTGTCGGTCGTAACTGATAGAATTCCTGTTTACCACAACACAAATTGATGATTATTGAAAATAAGACCACCAAGTTAGTACTGCTTGTGATAGATGATTGGTTGATGCTATTAGACTTATTATACCATTGTTTGTGGAGCTGAAGGGCAAGGGAAGCAATAAAGTGGTGAGGCGTCATGAGTATTTGTATTCCTGTGAGCAATAAAGACTCTCAAAGTCAGTCCAGTGAACAGAGTCCAGACTATTCATTAATGAATTATTCAATCATGATACCGTAGCGCAGAGCCAAAAAAAATTGCACTCATATGAGGCTAAGATGATATGTTCAAATGTATCTCTGAAGCTGAGGTTTAATAAGACAGGGCTCCCAGTCACATCCTATTAACAGGTGGACCATTCACAAAAAAAACCCAGAAGGAAATACTGTCTTCAAAAGGTCTCCAAAACCCTTGTCATAATATTGAGGTGAGGCTATACAGATGTGTTACATGTACCATTTTACCAATAAACATTAACCAATTTTCTACCCACCTTATCTATCAAATGCATAATGTAAATAGCAAAATTTCATCCTTTAGAAGTATTGGGTTTTCATTATTTATATGAATGTATTTTTAGTCCGCCGTGTGCATTAATCCGCCGTGCAACATTTCCTAGATTGGTGCCAAGTATATAAGGAAGGAGATGAATCACTAAGAAAAAAAAAATACATCTTTCATATATAACTCTGACTCACAGAATCTGTCAATTCTATATTTGATATCCATGTATACCCATTGACCTCGGATACTGACAGTTTCTCCAGATGCCAATGGTTTTGTATGTGATATAGCATGCAGAAAATGATTTAGGGGACCATGAAATTGCATCTGTTATCCGTTTTCCCTCATTCCTCTCAGACGAATAAGACCAGAATTTGATTTGGAAAAATGGAATCATAAATGAATGAGAGAGCTCAGGGAAATCACATTGGAGAATGCAGACATATGGGCTGTATCCATTCATAAAATTCGCTGCTACACACCAAGAATGGAAACCAGAACTTCATTCTGAACTCCTTGAAGGGCTAGATGAATATTGGACCAGGTGCTATCATTAACATATTAAATATACAGTGTGTCCAGACTTATTGTATGTACCCATGTTTTTTCAGTAATCATATCTCCAAAATAAATATAACCATTTTGGATATCCTTTACACATAGTCATATTTGTGCCATGGAGCCCATATGCTCTAAATTCTGTCAAAATATGTCAGTACAATGAGGCGTTGTGACCTACAGTCAAGTTTTTTTTGGTGTTCACACTTATTATGCACTTTCTTGAAATTCCATCAAAAAGCACCAAAAATTGATCAAACTAATAATAAAACGCCATGAATTTTATTGTTTACCTCATGATATCCAAGGAAAAATAGAACCATCATAATAAACATAGATGCCTTAAAACTGTGACACTCAGTTTTGGTCGATTCACATTGGCCAGAAGCCAGGGAACCTGACCCCGTTTGAAATGACATCACAGCTGGTAGTTAATTTACGTATGTTGCAATGCTAGAGAATAGAGACATCTCTGACATCGCACTTCAACAGCAGAGAAGAGAGTTGAGATTCCTCGTAAATATGACGAGGACTGTAAAAGATCAGCTGAAATATGCTTTGTCTGCATCTCCCATCCTGTAGCTTATTTGTGACCATCAATGGCAAGTTGGCAACTGTGACTGAATGTTGACAGATTTTGCTAATTTATGTAGCAGCGAAGTTGTTGGCCTACAAATTTCATATCTTTATTGTCCTGAACTAAGTGTTGGCATTTTAGCATGAAGTGATTAACATTACCAGGTCATCTTGCATCATCAGCACTACATGGCTCGTCGACTCTAGCAGGTGGCCTTTATGAATACTGTTGCTTCCTCGTGAATCGATAGAATGTCCGTTTGTGAAGCCATGTGTGGAATATTCCTCTTGATGTTTGATTATAGTAAAAGAGGAACCGGATGTAAGCATGACTGCCTGGCACTCCACTGGCTCTGAAGGTGCTGGAGTGTTGTCCTGTTTCGTGAAAAATCAATATGTTTGTCATTACCGAGTATAAGAGTGGGAACTGGTCATTATAACTCTTACAAATATGTAGATTTTAGAATGAGTCAGGCTCTTGCTTATTTTAAGGCAAAAACTAACTAATAAAAAAGCCAAATAGGCAAATATATGTGAAAGTTGCGGCTCTCACTTTTTAACGATACTCTATTATTTTCAGGATTTTATTTTTCAAAAAGTGTTTCCAATGAGTCTCGATCGTGCACTCTCGAGAATGGTCATGGTCTAGTGCATGAGACTCAAGAAGTTCTCGAGAAAATCTAGGACACTGTCCTTCAAAAGGCACAATGATACACTGAACAAATTTTTTTTAAAGTTCTGGTGGCTCAATAATCGTTAAATTTGGCACAGACCTAGTGTATGACCTTAAAAGCAATTTTGGAAAAAATTGTGAAAAAGGGTTGACTTTTCGCTACACACAAGTGACATGACTCATTTTAGTGAGCTCTCTGTAAACAGTTCACGGACTGTGCTTTAATTATGGTTGAATCAAATATCTCTTTTTACCACCTCATCAAGCAAGGAAAATGGTGAACTATCCTGACTTATTATAGAATATTGTGGAAAGAACAGCAAAGTTATTGAAATTAATCATCACAGGATATTGAAATTTTGTTACTTGCATTTTCAACCAAAGCCACGGCGATTTAAACTGACACAAAAGTTTTGCTCTCCAAAATCTGTAAATTTTTTTCAATATACCTGATGACAACAACTAATTGTGTACAAAATTTCATTGTAATATTTTGAGAGAAAGTACCATTTTTAGCCAATTTGCAATGTTGCATTTTTAATGGATCATGTTTTTTGGCTGTTATGACGTCTTTTGTAGTTTTAATGCCAATCTGTGTGTTTTGTTTCTATAAATCACAGCAAAACGTCCAGATATCATATAATTTTGAAATTATTCGTACAAGTTCACTTTCAGAATCTATCTGATATACACTGAGAGCCATTAAAAATGCTGCATTGCAAAATGGCTAAAAAAGTTTACTTTTTCTCAAAATATCAAGGTGAAATTTTGCACACAATTAGTAGTTGCCATCAAGTATATTCATTTAAATTTACATATCTCTAAGTGCAATATGTTTGTGGCAAGTTAAATCGTTATGGCTACTGTCGAAAATGTAAATCGCAAAATTTCAAGATCATGCAATCATTAATTTAAATTATGTCGTGGTTCTTTCCACATTATATTTTGATTAGTCAGAAAAAATTTACCATTTTACTTGCTTAATGATATGGGAAAAAGTTATATTTGACCCAGCTGCAATCAAAAATGATGAAATTAAAAAAAACATTTAGTGTCAATGCCGGCCTGCCGCCTATAGGAGCTTTTTGTTAAAATCTTCTAAAAAACATGTTTTATTCAAATGTTTTGTTATGGACTGATTGTCTGTGTTTGTGTTTCCATCCTGGATATGCATAACAATCCCATTGTTTAGTAGTTTGGGTTCATATGGTTTATTTTCAGATACCGATGTCAACATCTTGAATTTTCATTCAAAATCTGCTTTATCCTCAATATTGTCTCCACAAAAGGTTAATGGGACAGCTTTTTAAAGTAATGTGCATGTTATCCGAACATTTCATAAGATTATTTCTATCCAACAAGCCACAAAATCAATAATGTCAATGGATACACTATTTGCAAGCTATAGCGTTTGTGAACTTAGATATTGTTTATAGCTGACAGAAGTAATGAAGGCAAGTGAAAGGATGCACATTGCACACCTTCTTCGAAAAAGAACCTTGAAGGTCTGAAGGACTTTCAAATCAGAGTTAGGCGATTAGTGATTACCTTGTAATTATCTCTTTATGTAGGCTAAAAGTTAGGAAAACTGCTTGTTTTGCCTGGTCTAAATAATATAATACCTTGCATATATGTATGCTTATCATTGCATGAAGTATACTTGAGGTACAAAAAATTCTTGACACACTGGAATAACATTTTGTGTAGTAATTTCCGGGTCGTGTCTGAAAAGCAATGTGCAGTTATTTACCGATGTTATTTTGTCATCTGTAAAACAATGAACTCACACAACTGGCAATTTGATTTACTCCGTCAATGTAATAGTGTAATTGCACTGTTATCACTGAGACTGATAAAAGCACTTTTCGATGACATGTTAAGGGATCATAACTCAAGAAAATTGTCACAAGGCAACTCCAAGGCTCTCTCTATGATTTATACATGTCGACAAATTCTTAAGGGTTGTTATGGTCTATGATAATTAATTACAAGTGGAAATTAATTGCAGACTCAAATCTATTATGGTCAGAAGAGAGTGACTGGAGAAGTGAAAAGCAAAAGATAAATGATGGAGGCAAAGTGATCTTGGCATGATACACTCAAATCTAAAAGTTAGATTAACTATCATCTCTGTTATCTTTCCAGAATTATCCTTCTAAGGTATGAATCCAACTCAAATGAAATAATTCACATGCTTTGCGATGTAATAATTTTGATTCTTGAAAAGGCAAAGTATAATGTAACAGAACTATAATATAATTATACAAAATTTAACTAAAATTAATATCAATAAAAGGAAAACAATTGACACTTCAGCAGAACTGAGGCAGGACAGAGACACTGCTTTAGTGTTGAGGAAATACCATATTTCAGTATCATTCTTAGATACAGATATGGCCAATTTGGTAACATATGGTTCTGACTGAAAAAAGGCAATTTTATTCAGGATACCTAATAATTCTCATACAGTTGACAATCTTCGTCCAAAACGATTTACGATTATTCCTGGCTGAGCCTTTGGGCGAGCCTACCCCCATTTTAAAAAATCTTGGTGTTTCCAATGGAAATGACCAATTTCACCATGTTGGGGAGCCACCAGCTGGACATGCTTCATCAAGTGACAGGAAACAACTTGTTTCTCAGTCATATTCACTGATTATTCGGTAGACAACTTACAACTTCTTTTGTAACATTTTTACTGGGTTAGGTTCTTTGGATGACATTGAAATAATTTAAGTGGAGTTTGAACATTTTTTGGCAAAACTTTGTTTGGACAGGCCAAAACTTAACTTTTTTTAAAAGAGAGGTACACAGGGTTGTCTGGCTCAGACAAAAATGAAGCAATAAAGCTTCAAATGCACAGGAACAGTGTCAATATGCCTGCCTACAAACTATTTAACTTTCATAGAAATTAAATGACAAGTCTTTGAGATAATAGAGTTTTCATAAAGGCCCACCTACTAAGCGGGATTTATTTTTGTTGAAGTGTTGGTTCAAGTCCAATATAAGGACCAAATAGTTCCAAGTGTAACAATAAGTGTGTTGTTTGGCTGATGACGTCATCACAACAACAATTTCAACCAATCAGCGGGGGTGTGGGGGCGGCAGCCCCCATGTGACGTCATGACAACGGTTGTGACGCAATGATTTTATGAAGTAAACAGTCCCTCAGGAACTTCTTATCCGTATATTGGACTTGAGCCGAAGTGTTCATATGTTTCACAGGTTAGTTTAATCTATTATATATGTAAGTGCAAGTATATATCTTG
The DNA here is from genome assembly GCA_026936325.1 of Platynereis dumerilii. NCBI lineage: Eukaryota > Metazoa > Annelida > Polychaeta > Phyllodocida > Nereididae > Platynereis > Platynereis dumerilii. The sequence continues at coordinate 107,608,886 of JAPTHN010000001.1, read as the reverse complement.
TCTAGTATTCTGTTCAATCAATTAAAAGCCGGAGGCAACAGTGAGTTTACAAGGTGAGTGCTGTTTTGGTTTGTGGAAAGAACGATTTGGGAAGACTTGAGTGGAGGTTGTCACATTCAGATTCGTCATTCTCAACCCTGAGCATCTGTGACTAGATTTGCATTGACATTTACAGTCTGGGTGCATCCTGGTTGTGGAAAACCTTTTATCTGAGACAAAACAATGGCCGTAAGAAACTTATTTGGAGATAACGAAATTATGACTCCAAATATTTATCAATGAGTGAAGCTAGCAGAGTACATTGACAATTTATTTTATTGTAGAAATAAATGCTAATGTATATAAAATCGATTCTTACAGATTGGGTATGGCCAGAGTTCTAATTAAATTTTCCATTCTGGTGGTTGTCAGTTTTATCACCCTTGTTAGACATGCCTCTGCTGCCTACTCCTGTAAACTAAACTGCTTCTCCAATCGTTGGGGCATTGTATAAAAATGACACTTATTCGTGATCAGCAATCCCTGTATATGGTTACATATAGCTTCTCATACCGTTTATTGTCTGATTGTAATTATTGACATGTGCTATGATCGAATATGAGCTCATGATTCATGAATTTTCAGGGTTTGCCAACACCTATGGCAACTGAGCTAATAATTCCCCCACCCAAGAGTGGATTATGAATCTATTAATCATATGGAAGTCAAGTGAATAATATACATTAATTTTTAATTAGAGATATCATGATAAATGTTATGCCCTATGTCATGTATGGTAATTTTTTGTTGAAATGACATGAATCAAGATGACAATACCAATAATACAGTACACATTTACCTTGCCATGCCAACAAACAGAAGAGACCTCTACGGATAGAGTGGCTTGTCTAAGGTGTAGCTTCTTCAGTCCAGTTAATTAAACCATCTGGCTGCTCCATGCTGTTGAGAGGTAATCTTGAAAGTGCGTCAGCATGGCAATTTTTTTTCGCAGGTTTATGCTTCAATTCATAATCATATGCAGATAATTCAATAGCCCATCTTTGGATTCTAGCTGCAGCAAGGACTGGAATTCCTTTTTTGGGACTAAAAATCAAGCTCAATGGTTTGTTGTCTGTAACTAAGATAAATTTTCTGCCAAACAAATATTGGTGAAAACGCTTCAGTCCAAAAATAATGGCTAAACCTTCTCTTTCCAGTTGGGCATAGTTTCTTTCACTGGTAGTTAAGGTGCGTGATGCATATGCAACAGGTTGTTCCCCCTTTTCTGTCACTTGAGATATTACCGCTCCAAGCCCGACTGGAGATGCATCCACAGCTAGAGTCACTTGTTTAGTGGGATCATAATGTACCAATACTGTGGCTTTGGAAGTAAGTTTTCTTTTTAGGCAGTTGAAAGCTTCTTCTGTCTCAGATTTCCATTTCCACTTCTGATCTTTCCGAAGTAACAAATTCAGTGGATGGCATAAAGTTGACATATTGGGAATATGTTTCCGGTAGTGGTTCACTAAACCAAGAAATGACTGTAATTCTGCACGATTCTTTGGTTGGGGAGCACAGCGCACTGCTTCAGTTCCTCTTGAATCCATTTTAATGCCTTCTTTGTCAATGACAAAACCTAAGTAGGTCACAGTTGGGGCCATAAATTCACATTTGTCATACCGAAGACTCACATTAGCCTGTCGTAGTCTTGATAGAACCTTTTCTAAATTCTCAAGATGTTCAGTATCATTTCTTCCAGTGACTATGATATCATCCAGATAACATCCCACATTCAGCCCTTGAAGGATCTTATCCATCGTTGCTTGAAACAAAGCTGGGGCTGAAGAAATACCAAATGGCATTCGGGTATATGTAAATAGCCCTAAATGTGTATTAATTGCAACATATTTCTTGGAATCTTCATTCAGTTCAACTTGTTGGTATGCATTTGACAAATCCAATTTTGAGAACTTTTCACCTCCATTCAACGTTTGAAATAGTTCCTCGGGTCTTGGCATGGGATGTTCAGGTATTTTCAACACCTGATTAATTGTCACTTTATAATCACCACATATCCTTATGTCACCATTGGGTTTGGGTACAGGGACAATTGGAGCTGCCCAATCACTGTACTTAATCTTCTCAATAATTCCTGCCTTTTGAAGTCGGTCAAGTTCCATTGCAATGCCTTCTTTCATAGCAAATGGAACAGGTCTGGGTTTGAAAAACTTGGGAACTGCATCAGATTTTATCACTAGTTTAGCTTCAACATCTCTGATTTTGCCAAGACCTTCTTTGAAAATCTCTCTGTACTTGTGAATGATATCTTGCAGTTTACTGTTTTTTGTTCGTGGCTTTGTATCAGTTTTCAAAGCACAAATATTCTCCCAATCAAGACGAATATGGGACATCCAACTTCTTCCAAATAAAGCTGGGCCCTTGGTTTCAACGATGTAAAGTCTTAAATTCGGGATTGTTTGTCGTCCCTATGTAACATCTACCTTACATTTTCCCAGGACCGCTACTTTTTCACCTGTAACGGTCTTTAGTAAGATATCTGATGGCTTTACTTTCAAGTGAGGGAGCACTTCATCTTTCATGCATTTTGGAATCAATGTAACTGATGCTCCAGTGTCAAGTTCCATGGTAATAGGCTTACCATTTAGCTTTAAATTGACAGTTATCTCAGGAGTCTTACTTCAAATTTTTCGAACATTTGAAAGACTTAATACCTTTTTTTCTGTTTCCTCATCAGAGTCAGAAAAAGAATTTGAACTGTCTTCACTGTCAAGTACACTTTTCACTTTGGAAGACTTTTTATCATACGATTTCTTTCCATATTTGTGTGGCTTTGATGGTCTTGGTTTGCTATCTCTTTCTTTAACATTCCTTCTTTTGGGGCATTTTGAAGCAAGGTGTCCAGTACCATCACAGGCATAACACTTGGAGTTGCGGTGAATGCAACTGTCAGGACTGTGATTCTTCTTCCCACATCGAAAACATGCCTGCCTGTCCACTCTTCGAACAGCTTCATTTTTACCATGCATAGTATCCATATGATGGTTGGATAATTCGTAACTTAGAGCAGTTTCATATGCCACTTTTATAGTCAGTTTCGACTCCCCAAGCAATTTCTTTTGTGCTGTGTGATCACATAGACCAATAACGAACATATCACGAAGCACTTCATTTAGGAAATCCTTAAAATCACAAGTTTCAGACATTTTCCGTAACTCTGTTAAAAATTTCGTGACTGATTCTCCACTTTTCTGTTTACGGTGGTAAAACTTGAATCGTTCTGCTATAACAATCGGTTTCGGAGAAACGTGCTGTTCCATCAACTCACATATTTCCTTGTATGTTTTCGTGGAAGGTTTTGATGGGGCAAGAAGGGCCTTCAACACACTGTAAGACTGGCTCCCCATGACGCTTAGGAGAAAAGCTTTCTTCTTTTCCACTGTATCACTGTCGGCGATATCATTGGCAATACAGAATTGATCAAACCTGTCGATGTAGTCATTCCAGTCATCACCCTCAGTGAATTCACCGATGGACCCAAGTCGAGACGCCATTATAAATGAAAGTAAAAATTTCCTTGAAGACGGCTGGATTACGTAGCTTCAAAAAAAAAATCTTCAGTCGGAATGTAAGGGTTGAATCATCCTCGTCGCCATTTGTTATATATTAACAAGACTTAGCTGTTGACAAGCTGTTTAATGACTGACTTATATACATAGAAAGTGTCTGTCTTAGAATGAGGCTGAGTTACATGATACCAGAATGAGGCTGTAGCACGGCACCAGAATGAGGCTGTAACATGACGTCATATCAACACGCATGACATGTGTATTGCCTTTCTTTTCATTAGAAGTCTTGACTTACAGAGGATGTAGAAAAAGATTCATTCCATTATCGATACAAATCTACAGGAAGTACGCCATTGCAATTTAAATGCTCTAATGGAACCGAGAGATAAGAAAAACACCCACTGGAATGATACAGTAGTCAGCTTCCAGCCTCCTCAAGAGCAGACAGGCTACTAAAACCTGAGACTATGCAAGTTTTATCACAATATTCACCTCACCATGCAAAGTATTATTACTAAAAACAATGCTCAAATTGGTTTTTGTAGGGGAAAGCAAGAGGTGAATAACCAAAACATATTGTGGTATAAGTTCTCAACATATCTAATATTTAAACCAATGTATTTGCGCTGCATTGCTCTATTAAACTTAATTCATAATAATATAAAAAGCAAAAATCGATGAAGGAGTTCCTTAATAATAGTTGATCAGATTTATATACATATATATACTGTATATCAAAAATCACAAAAAGGGAAGATGTTTCTTACAGCATGTTGCAGTTTTTGCTGCATATACATTGAATGGCAACTATACAAGCTTCTAGTTTTACTGAGAGGCCAGAGAAAAAATATTTATAAAAGAAGTTCCGCTAAGGTTAATCAATATCCTACAACCTCGTCGCTCTATGAGTTTGTCACATCTTTTATGCCTTATTTTACATTTTTTCTATCGCCTACATAATATTGTCTGAGGAATTTGCCATAGTTTTCAATGTTCCACTTTCAGACCTTTGATCCAGAAACTTTGCCACAACAAGTCATGGTTCCATATAAAGCAACATTCAAAGTGAAATAATCATGTTCCATAAACAGCGATTGTGAAATACACTTAGGCATCATGCAGACCATCGTCACTTCGATGAATTCCCTTTTTTGCATTAACTTATAATACAAATACAAAATGGAGAAACCAAATAACCACTTGCTCTCCTAATTCTCATGCATGCAGTATATTGATGTAATGACATCTTTCACTTCAAATCACTGTCTGACAATCCTTTCATGAAAGTCTGCCACATTATAGGAGCATTAAATTCTATGCAAACCACCACTATTCCTTGTAAAGGGTTTCTATATATGTAGGACTTGGCAGCAGTGTCAACCACAGTCAGGGATTTGTCGGTTGTAACTGATGGAATTCCTGTTTACTCCAACACAATGACACAAATTGATGATTATTGAAAATAAGACCACCCAGTTAGTACTGCTTGTGATAGATGTTTGGTTGATGCTATTAGATCATTGTTTGTGGAGCTGAAGGGCAAGGGAAGCAATAAACAACCAATTACCACTGATTATTTTATCAGTCGGATTAGGTTGAGTGGTGAGGCGTCATGAGTATTTATATTCCTGTGAGCAATGAAGACCCTCAAAGTCAGTCTGGTGAACAGAGTCCAGACTATTCATTACTGAATTATTCAATTATGATACCGTAGCGCAGAGCCAAAAAAAAAAAGCATTCATGTGTGGCTAAGATGATATGTTCAAATGTATCTCAAAAGCTGAGGTTTAATAAGACAGGGCTCCCAGTCACATCCTATTAACAGGTGGACCATTCACAAAGAAAAAAAAACCCAAATGGAAATACTGTCTTCAAAATGTCTCCAAAACCCTTGTTATAACATTGAGGTGAGGCTATACAGACGTGTTACATGCACCATTTTACCAATAAACCTTAACCAATTTTCTACCCACCTTATCTATCAAATGCATAGTGAAAATAGGAAAATTTCATCCTTTAGAAGTATTAGGTTTTAATTATTTATATGAATGTATTTTTAGTCCGCCGTGTGCATTTAGTCCGCCGTGCAACATTTCCTAGATTGGTGCCAAGTATATAAAGAAGGAGATGAATCACTAAGAAAAAAAAAACATCTTTCATATATGGCTCTGAATCACAGAATCTGGCAATTCTATATTTGATATCTATGCATACCCATTGACCTCGGATACTGACGGTTTCACCAGATGCCAATGGTTTTGTATGTGATATAGCATGCAGAAAATGATTTAGGGGACCATGAAATTGCATCTGTTATCCATTTCCCTCATTCCTCTCAGACAAATAAGACCAGAATTTGATTTGGAAGAATGGAATCATAAATGAATGAGAGAGCTCAGGGAAATCACATTGGAGAATACAGGCGTATGGGCTGTATCCATTCATAAAATTTGCTGCTACACACAAAGAATGGAAACAAGAACTTCATTCCGAACTCCTTGAAGGGCAAGATGAATATTGGACGAGGCGCTATCATTGACATACTAAATATACAGTGTTTCAAGACTTATTATGCAACCACGTTTTTTCATCATATCTCCAAAATAAATATAACCATTTGGATATCCTTTACACATAGCCATATTTGTGCTATGTAGCCCATATGCTCTAAATTCTGTCAAAATATGTCAGTACAATGAGGTGTTGTGACCTACAGTCAAGTTTTTTTTTGGTGTCCACACTTTCTTGAAATTCCGTCAAAAGGCACCAAAAATCGATCAAACTGATCGTAAAACGCCATGAATGTTATTGTTTACCTCATGATATCCAAGGAAAAATAGAACCATCATAATAAACAAGGATGCCTTAGAACTGTGACACTCAGTTTTGTTCGATTCACATTGGCCAGAAGCCAGGGAACCCGACCCAGTTTCAAATGACGTCACAGCTGGTAGTTAATTTACATATGTTGCAATGCAAGAGAATAGAGTCATCTCTGACATCACACTTCAACAGCGCAGAAGAGAGTTGAGATTCCGTGTAAATATGACGAGGACTGATCAGCTGAAATATGCTTTGTCTGCATCTCTCATCCTATAGCTTATTTGTGACCATCAATGGCAAGTTGCCAACTATGACTGAATGTTGACAAATTTCATATCTTTATTGTCCTGAACTGAGTGTTGGCATTTTAGCATGAAGTGATTAACATTACCGGGTCATCTTCCATCATCAACAACTATGGCTTGTTGACTCTAGCAGGTGGCCTTTATGAATACTGTTGCTTCCTCGTGAATCAATAGAATGTCCGTTTGTGCAGCCATGTGTGGAATATTCCTCTTGATGTTTGATTATAATAAAAGAGGAACCGGATGTAAGCATGACTGCCTGGCACTCCACTGGCTCAGCCTGCTGCCACTTGTGGTTTTTTTCACCACTGGTGTGGAGTGTTATCCTGTTTTGTGAAAAATCAATATGTTTGTCATTACCAAGTATAATAAGAGTGGGAACTGGTCATTATAACTCTTTTTTACTTACAAATATGTAGATTTCAGAACGAGTCAGTATCTTGCTTATTTGGAGGCAAAAACTAACTAATAAAAAAGACAGCCAAATAGGCAAATTACGTGAAAGTTGCGGCCCTCAATTTTTAACGATACTCTATTATTTTCATAATCTCTTTATGTAGGCTAACAGTTTGGAAAACTGCCTGTTTTGCCTGGTCCAAATAATATATAATACTTTGCATATACGAATGGTTATTATCGCATGAAGTATACTCGGTGTACAAAAAATGCTTGACAAACTGGAAAAACATTTTGTATAGTAATTTCCTGGTCGTGTCTGAAAAGCAATGTGCAGTTATTTACTGATGTTATTTTGTCATCTAAAATGAAAACAATGAACTCACACAACTGGCAATTTGATTTACTCCTTTTCTATAATAATGTAGGTACACTGTTATCACTGAGATTGATAAAAGCACTTTCCGATGACATGTTAAAGGATCGTAACTCAAGATAATTGTCACAAGGTAACTCCAAGGGTCTCTCTATGATTTATACATGTCGGCAAACTCTTAAGGGTTGTTATGCTCTACGATAATTAATTACAAGTGGAAATTAAAGACTCAAATCTATTATGGTCTGTAGAGAGTCACTGGAGAAGCTGAGCAAAAGATAAATGAGGTATGAATGCAACTCAAATGAAAAGAATCACATGCTTTGTGTTGTAATAATTTTGATTTTTGAAAAGGGGAGGTATAATATAACATAACTGCAATATAATTCAACATCGTTAAACTAAAACTGATATCAATAAGAGGATACAATTGATACTTCAGCGGAAATGAGGCACAGAGGCACTGCTTTAGTGTTCAGCAAATATCATATTTCAGTAAATGTCTTAGAAACAGATATGGCCAATTTTGTAACATATGGTTCAAACTGAAGCGAAGACAATTTTATTCAGGCAACCTTATAAATATGATATAGCTGACCGTCTTTTGGCCAAAACTATATACTATGCTAAATATTACCTGGAGTGAACCTGCATGTAAGATAGATAGATAGATAGATAGATATGGTAAGTGCAGCCTTCTAAGCCCAGTTCTGGGTGCTCACGAGGGTTGATTGATGAGATGAGAGAGAGAGAGCAGGAGTCCTCAACATGTTATACATTTACCCCATGTGAGGGATCTTTTACTTGCCCAGCACAGACACTGATACAAGGGGCCACCAATTTAACGTCTCATCCGAACGACATCCAGCTGGGATTTTGCTCATAAAGGTCCACTGAAAAGTTTGGGTTCCCCAACTGGGGTTCAAACCCATGCAGGCAAAGACCTTCAGCGGAGCAGGCGGGAACCTAAATAGTTTAACAAAAATAAGTCCCCCTTGAAATAACTTGAATATGTCAAAGATTCCTTTACTTCTATGGCTGAATTATAGGCAAGTTTATTGACCCTAAATGTGTGTATTTATAGCTTAGTGGCGAGCCTACCCCCATTTTAAAAAATCTTGGCGTTTCCAATGGAAATTACCAATTTCCCACCAGGGAGCCACCATGCAGCTGGACATGCTTGCTTCATCAGTACCGGAAACATCTCTAACAAAACTTTCTTTCGACAAGCCAAAACTTAATTTTTTTTAACGGAGGGGTACACAGGATTTTCTGGCTCCGACAAAAATAAAGTAATGAAACTACAAATACACAGGAACAGTGTCAATATGCCTGCCTACAAACTATTTAATTTTCATAGAAATTGAGCGACTGGTCTTTGAGATATTAAAATTTTCGTAAAGGAGATTTTATTTTTGCTGAACTGTTCGTTTGTTTCACAGGTTAGTTTAATCTATGAAGTGCAAGTATCTCGTCTTGTATTCTGTTCAATCAATTAAAAGCCAGAGGCAAAAGTAAGTGAGGTGAGTGCTGTTTAGGTTTGTGGAAAGAAAGATTTGGGAAGACTTGAGTGGAGGTTGTCACATACAGATTCGTCTTTCTCAACCCCGAGCAGCTGTGACTAGATTTGCATTGACATTTATGGTCTTGGTGCATCCTGGTTGCGGGAAACCTTTTATCTGTGACACAGCAATGGTCTTTAGACACTTATTCGGGGATTACAAAATTATGACTCCTTATATTTATCACTGAGTGAAGTTAGCGGAGTCCATTGACAATTTATCTTATCGTAGAAATAAATGCTAATATAATTTCTATGTGTGATATTGGTTCTTACAGATTGGGTATGTCCTGAGTTCTCATTAAATTTTCCATTCTGGTGGTTGTCAGTTTTATCACCCTTGTTATATATATATAGACATGACTCTACTGCCTACTCCTGTAAACTAGACTGCTTGTCCAATTGTTGGGGCATTGTATGAAAATAACGTGATTAGCAATCCACATGATGGATATGTACAGCTTCTCATACCATTGCATGGTTGTGTGATTGTAATGATTGGTTTGCTAAAGATCCAAAATCAATGGCATAAAACTTGATCTTTCTACTTTAATATAATTCTGTTTATGTACCAAAAAGGAGCATTTTATTAACTTTTGCTTCACTATACATATTCTCACACATTATCATTTTCGAAGTTCTGACAAGCGTAAGATTTCCTTTCCCTATTGACGCTGTGTGGAGTATATCTACATTAAATCATAATGATTCATGTCATGTAATGAATGAAACTGACTGTTTATGGTTGGCAAGTAAGGGGATTAGATCATTGTTTATGGAGTGAAAAGGAGGTGAAGGGCCAAGGAAGGAATAAACAACCCATTATTTGGTCAGGCCGAGGCAAGATGACATGAGAATTCCTGTTAGCAATTAATTTCCTCAATATCAGGCTGTTGAGAGACCAGAATATCCATTCATGAATCATTCATGATGCTGCAGAGCAACAAATCCCTCTGAACTTCAGCCCAGAAAAGGTTGATTAATAGATAGGTTTATAGAACTGAAGTGCAGCCCTCTAAGCCCAGTTCTAGGCAGATGATTGATGCGAAAAAATAAGTTGCAATGCCAATTTCTTAAGGCTCTGATTACTGTTCATCATTTTGATACCAGAAGAAACCTAAGTCACAAAACAGTAAACCACACTGCCTTTCCAATTAAGTTTGGCCTTCAATAATTTCCAGAGAAGAAGGCATTAGTACAGAATGTAATTATGGATAATGTGACTCTCCAAAAGTGAATTCTCTTCTTGTGAGTTCACCAAATACACGTACCAGTATTCAAATGGTGTCATGATCTTCAAATGTTTATAGGCTTCCCAGTTGAGGAAACAAAAGCTGCTAATATGTTAGATTTGATTCTCGCTCCGCCCTCCCCATCTAAGAGATAAGACTTCGATCGGGTGTTATGAAATCCATTTGAATGAGGGTGGAAATGGTAATCTGGCTTTTGACAATATACAGTGCCGCCTGTAAGTATGTGAAACGCAGTATATTGTGCCATTGCATCAATGCTAAACATCCTCAACCAAACTGCTTGTAGAACCATGAATTCTCATCCGATGACAGGAAAACATATTGGGTCACAAAGGCCAATATGTAAGACACGTCTGATAACAATGGCAGCCAATTTGCTTCGCTTTAGTCGGAGTTAGCTATGGGTCAAAGTCTTTGATAAGTAAGTGACACACTGGCCCAATGTTATTTAATAGGGAAGGGTGGTTCAGTGTTTACTTACTTTTCAAAGACTAGCAGCAATTTTATATTCCCCCGGTTTTATTAGTAGGCTTAATGGCTTATGACAAATAAATGGCAGGTTAAAGTATATATTGAGAAAACGTGCTATTTGATGTAGTGATCAGACACATTACAAAAAGCAAGAGAATTTTTCTTGGATTATGAGGATGACCCAAAATAAAAGTATTCAGCAACACGGATTCACAGCACTATATTATATAGTATTACATGAGTATTGTATGCCTCTTTAGTAATTAGTCTCGATTTTCAGCTAAAGCAGAAAAAGAAGCATTCCATTATCGATACAAATCTGCAAGAAGTACGCCTCAGCAGTAAATGCTCTAATGGAACAGAGTGATTATGTGATAAGAGAAACACCCACTCAAACGATGCCATAGATATATCAGCCTCCGTAAGTGCAGACAAGCGACTGGAATGTGAGAGTGGTTTTATCAAAATAATCCTGCAATATTGACTTCACCAGACTGAAATGTAACTTAAAACAATGGACCCTTCACTTTTTGAAGTGGAAGGAGAATATCAGTTACACCCTGCTCGTTTCGGGGGTATGGGAATATACACCATGAAGGACTCCATACACCACGAAGCCGAAGGCTGAGTGGTGTATGGAGGCCGGAGTGGTGTATATTCCCGCACCCTCGAAAAACGAGTAGGGTGTAACGGTTTTATCCTCAGACTTCTAGTTTTATTGATGCCATAGATTACCTTGCAAACTGAGTCTGAAATGTCTTTCAGTAACAAAGCAACAGCATTGTGACGTCATCACTAGTGCTGTCACCTGGATGATGTCACAGTGGCTCAAACAAAGGCATTGTGATATCATGACTATTGTTGCTACAAGGATGACATCAAAACAATCCTATGGTTGCGATTGTGACATCATTGTTTACTTCGTACACCCTGTCTGGTAATGACAGACAGGGTGTACGGTGTCATACATCGTGGCTCTCAGCCAATCAGAATCAAGGATTCACACTGGACTGAGGATAAAGGTGAATATCCTATACTCAAATATTGTCCCACAAGCCATCAAATTAATGTCATATAATTTAACTCAACCTAATACCTTCACAACTGTACCTTCAACAGTAACTGTTGTTCTTCATTATAACGAACTTCAGAAGTTCTAGTTGAAGTGGACTTTTCCACATATTTTTGCTGCTGTTTGCTTGTACGTGATGTATGGCAGAGTGCAACTCAAGTGTAACCTATAAAATCGAACTAAAAGTTGCCACTCTAAAGTAAACCACAATGAGGCAGACTTCAATGCTAACTCCTGTATCACATAATATATCTACCAGAATGGTGCAGTTTTATAAACTATATTGAATAGCATGCGAAAGAGAGGAAAAGAAAAATAAATATTACGAAACAAAAGTTAGACAAAGGTTAATCAATAATTGACAGCCTTGTCTCTTTTAAAGATTGTCACACCTTTTACGCTGGCGTCATTTTACTGAATAGCATATCGTTTCATTTCCCTATATCACTACCATCACCTGCAGACAAAGTCTGATCGATTTACCTATAATTTTCTGTCTTCCACATTTGGCCCTTTGATCAAGAAACTTTGCCATAACAAGTCATGAAAACTTAGTCATAATAAGTCATGGCGCCATTGGTCTAAAGCAACCTTCAGTGTAAAATAATCCAATGTCATAAACCTCAATAACAAAATACCCTTATGGGTTACAAATGCTGTCATCTCCTCGGTGAGTTTTTTGCATAACTTAAACAAACTTTGATATAATGTTTTCAAAACATTTTAGAAATCAAAACCATGTAGGCATTTGCTCTCAACATTCTTACATGCAGTGTGTTGATATAATGATTATCTTTCACTCCCTTCGCTGTCTCACTGATTTCATACTTGCCCGTCACAATGAGTGCCTCATAACGCAAGCACTCAAATCCTACCAACTGTCATTATTCCTGATGTAAAGAGTTTCTCTATTTAGGACTGGCAGCAATATCAGTGACTTGGTAGTCATCTATACTATTACAAAGTGAGCATGTTCATTGATTGCTGTGAAATGAAAAAATTGGTGAGCACCGCCTGTGGTGGACAAAACTGGACACGTTAGAGGATTCGATCATGGGCGGCCATACCAATCATTGAGAGACATGAAGTATCAGGGCTAGCGAATGGCTTCAGTGCACCTATAATCTAGCATATGACATATCAAAGAAATGCCCAAGAAATGTGTGTTTTGATATATTTGTCACAGATTCTATCCAATTTGACAGTTGATTATGATAAACATTCTCCCAAAATGCACAGTTATTGTTTGGTGTCGTTATTTCTTTAAGGTGACGATTTGTATCTACTTCTCTCTTATGTCTAACTGCTAAAAGCACAAATAGTAACAAACAATGCATAACAGTTTGTGGTCACTTCTGTTGATGTATGTTGATTAGAATTTGTCAAGTGATTTTGGCATAGGTTCCCACTATTTTTGTATTTCTTCAAAATATGCAAATAATATAAAGTGATTTGCATGCCACAGCCTTATCAAAATAAGTGAGATGTACAAGGTCAACTATTGCATTTGCACCATATCTGTCTATTATTTGCAAAATGACCCTGCTTCTGCAATCTCCAAATTCGTATTGCATACGCTTGTATTGTCTTATAGGGTATTATTGGTATGCATGCACGTGGATTCGATCAGTGTTTGTGGAACAAGAGGCTGGAGGGCTAAGGAAGCTATAAACTACCCATAATTCGGTCACTCAGCCAGATATGACTGAGGAAGGTGGCGTGAGAATTCCCTCAATACCGGCCTGTTGTTCAGAAACCAGGATATGCGTTATGTTTAATCATTCAGTCACAATGCCGCACAGCAGCAAGACATTCAGTTTGTGCTTTGGATCTGGTTCGAGGTCTGAGTTACATTTGGGTGTCGTAGGGGCTGAGTACACCCAATGACCTTAGATTCTGACAGTTTCGCCAGATGCCAATGGTTTTGCATGTGATATGGTATCCAGACAATGATTCTGCTGGGACCCTGAAACTTGCATCTATAATCCTTTTCCCCTCATTCCCCTCTGAATAATAAGACCACAATTTGATCTGGAAAATTGGAATCATATATGAATGAGAGAGCTCAGGGAAATCACATTGGAGGATACAGGCTTATGGGCTGTATCAATTCATGAATTTCGCTTATAAACTCCAAGAATGGCAACCAGTATTTCATTGATAACTCCTTTTAGGTTTACAAGGCTGTCAGTAGATTAGCTGGAACTTATAATTTGTCCAATGCCAATGTGCAATTACTTTAGGACATACTATAAATAATGTTGCTTTATTAAAGGTAACTGCACCAACTTCCATGGATTTGTAACATTCTGTATGAGTTGGACAATAGGAGCATCAACAGAAAACCATGAAAGAAAACACCACATGAAGATTGAGTGGCACTCATCTTATTTTCTGGATGTTGTTTGTTTGTTTTTTGCGTTCAAGCAAACAAAAAGGGGCTCTTCATGAAACTGATCATTGAAAAAGTGCATTCACTTATCTGGGAACAACATTCAACCGCAAAACTTCTCAATATGTTTAAACAGACACTTGGTTAGCAAACACATTTACCAAAAAATGGGAACATGCTCCATAATTGCTCCAGCGCCAGTGGTAAAATATGCCACAAGTGACAGCAGGCAGAGCGAGTGGAGTGCCAAGCCGTCATGCTAATATCCGGTTCCTCTTTTATTATGACTACATCAGGAAACGTATTCCACACATGACTGCACAGACAGACATTCTGTTGATTCACGAGGAAACAACAGTATGAATTCATAAAGACCAATAATCTGGAGCTTACAAACTATTAACAAGAACAACGACACAAAATTTGTTGGTCATAACAACTCAAGCAAAATCTATCAACATTCAGTCACAGAAATGTGGCAATGGATGGTCATAATAAAACATAATTAATTAATTTGTGAACTCACTATGTACATTGAGAAGCACTGCACTGCATTAACTATGCTTTTCATGATATCTCCAAAAGAAATAACACCAAAAACCAATATCCTGTCATTTTGGTTATCTCAGTGAGAAGTTATAGCACATTTTCATTTGCTAGCCCATTGTTTGACATTTTCAGGATCTTTCTCTGAAGAAAACATAATTTTCCTTGTAATTTCCTTACCATGTTGAAAGCAATGCACAACTATTAGCTACTATTTGACAACCAACAAGTTTGTCACTGTGAAGTTATACAAATGGCATTTAGATTTATTCTGTTGCTGTAATAATATAGTTTCATTGTTATTGCAGAGACTGACGATCCTGAAGTGATAAAAACACTTTTCGATGACATGTTAGAGGATCATTACTCGAGATAATTGTCACAAGGCAAGTCTGAGAGTGGCTCTGTGATTTATACATGCTGATAAATTCTTAAGGGTTGTTGTGGGCCAAAATAATAATGGACAATTAATTACAGACTCAAATTACATGGAGGCAAAGTCCTGTTTGGTTGGTTACCATGAGGTGTCAGACAATTGCTTATGCAAGAATCTCCTTGGTGCAAAGAAACATACTGGTCAGTGCTTATGTAATTGTAAGAAAAAGTGCCCCAACACCTCTTTATTGTTTTTATAATGCTTTTTACACTTACTTCATCATGTTTATTGAAAAATAAAACCTTAATATTGAAAATGGCGGTTTCATAAAACAAGAGATCAGTGAAGCCACTATAATTTGAGACATCCAAAAACAGGGCTGTTTTGTGACGTAACTCCTCACTGGACTTACAGAAAAACACAAAACTTGCAGGGTATTTTCTCAACGAAATATACATCATCACGTGTAAAGGGTGTCAAAATACTATGCTTGGTTTTTGAGATATCACAGAGAGACCTACATGTACTTGAGTAATAACTATGAACGAGTCCACTGAAGAACAGTTGAAAATTGTACACGTTTTGCACTGCCTTTCTATGTAGGAAGGCCATATTTCAATTTCAGCTTTGGAAACTGGTAAGGTCAATTTTGTAACATATGGTTCTAACTGAATCACAGTCAATTTTATGCAGCAGATATTTTAAAAAGCCATTGTTATAGCTAACAATGTTTGAATAGATGCTAAATGCTTTGTATCACCAAGAGTAAACCTAACCCCTTGTTGCTTCTTAAGGTTAGTTTAATCAGTAAACTTTGTTAAGTGACAAATATCTTAGTCTGATTTTTGTTGCATTAATCAATGACGACCTGAAGCAAGAGTGAGTGCGAAAAGTTCTGTTTTGGTTTGCTGGAAGAATGTCTGGGATTACTTGAGTGGAGGTTGTCACATTCTCCAGCGCCTTTCTTGACCCCAGGCTTTTGTGACTAGATTTGTATTGACGTTTATAGTCTGGGTACATCCTGGTTGTGGAAAACCTTTTATCTGTTAAAAGCCATGGTTCTTTAGCAAACTGCATGCGCGATTAAGATATCCCCATATATTTGCCACAGAAGGAAGTTAGTAAAGGCCATTGACAATTTGGTTTATCTTAGAAATGATTGCTAATGTATTTATATAAATTCATGGATTCATTCTAATAGATGTCAGTGTTTCCGGAATTCTCATTATTTTCCTTTCTGGTGATTGTTTGATTTACTACATGTTTTTGATGTGTCTTGCTCTGCATGCCTATTCCTATAATTCAAACATTTTCTTGGATCGCTCGAATATCATATAAAAACATGGAATGTACTGCTTATTTCGTTTCTAATTTATGTATATATAGTAGTTATACCATGGGCAGGCCTGTAGCCAGGAATTTTTGCGGGGGGGGGGGGTGCTTTTAGGGGAAAAGTGGACTTTTCTTCGCGAGCACCGAATTGCGAAGCTAAGCTAGGGGGGGTGTGGGGGCATACCCCCCCAGGAAAATTTTGGAGAAAGTAATGGCAATGGTGCATTCTGAGCCTTTCTAATCATGGAAAGGTTGATCGATTTTATCCTTGGGCCAAACTTCATTTGCACTAATTCACATAAGAAATCCCTCAATGGGACTTATTATTTTCGAGCCACTAAATGAAGTCGACTGTTATGCATGGATTCAGAAATAATCAAATAAAATGTGCAGAATCATTAAAATATGTCCTAACATTATGAAGGCCGTAACTAATAAGTTATTGGGAAGGAGGCACAATGAGGCATTGGGTTTTGGGACACCCAAATGTTCATGTAGCAAGCCAATGGCACCCAGATGGTTGGGGAAGAATCCTGAACAATGTGGAGTACTAATGCCACCATAAAATGCAAGACACGATCCGGGACCAACATATAGCATGTTCTGTCTCTGTACCTCCTTCTCTACAGCTTCTGCCTCCTCTACATGCTATAGGTGCCATGTCACCTCTTCCCTCTCTGCCCTAGTTTATCAGCGTTTTCTGCCATGCTCCAGCTCTTGTATCCTTGCGACAATGTATAGTTCTTTGCTCCTTGGATTGCTCTAACCTGCTAAACCTCTTCTGCCTTATAAATCTGCCTCTTTCCACTATGCTTCCTCTATCTCTACCTCCTCCCTCTCTGCTTTCTCCCATTCTCTAACTCCTCCCCCAGCTCGTGTCTCTTTTTTGCAGTGTAGCTATTATATTGGCTTCTTGGATTGCGCTTGTCTTCTCCCTCCTCTCTCCTTGCACTGCCTCTTCCCTTTATGATTTCTCCTTCTCGGCCTAGTCCATCTCTGAGTCTCTGCCACCTACTTCTCTACTTAGTCTATCTCGGTCTCCTCCCTCTATTTTTATCTCCAATTCTGACTTCTCCCCAATTCTCTTCTCCTTTCTAAGGTGTATACATATGTCTTTTTGGATTGCTCTTGTCTCCTCTCTCTGCCTCTTCCCTCTATGCTTTCTCCCTCTCCTCTTTCCTCTCTGATATCACCCATCCTGACTGCTGCTCCCCAGCTCTTGTCTCCTTCCTACAGTGTGGTTCTTGGCTTCTTGGGTTGCTCTTGCCTTCCCTGTGGTCTTTCTGCCTCTTTTCTCTATGCTTTCTCCCTCTCTGCCTCATCTGTCCCTGCTTTCTCCCAGGCTGCAGCAGCCTGCTTCAGTTGCGAGCGTTAGCGAGCAGGCTACAACATTTCAGAATAGGTGCTGTATTTCACATCCTCGCACATGAAATTCTGAAGCAGCCAGCACAGTTCTGCTGAGTTCTGCTGGGCGCGGACCTGACAGGCAGCAGCGCGGACTTTAGGGGCAGCAGTCCCAGTGACCTAGAAGCCAATTCGATACCCATTTCGATGTGAATTTCGTCAGTCTGCAGCCTCGCTTGCTCGCCTGCCTCTACAGCAGACTGTTCTCAGTCAGGCTTACCCCATTCTTTGCAGCTCTTGTTTCCTTACTAAAACATGTATGATGTTACTTGTGCCTCCTTTACAGTCTGTCACTTTGATATAGAAAAAATTAGGACCAGTTCACTATGAAAAATGCACTTTGTGACTCATGATAGCCAATGAAGTGTCATCTTCTCTACTTTCGCCATGGGAAACATAGAGGCGGTTTGATTAGTCATGATCAAGAGAAGGCCATTTGACTTGTCATAACTGATTTTAGAGTGAAAATCAGATGCATAATCCTTTAGTTTGGCTGTCATCAACAAGCGGGATTAGTCTCCTTAAATCAAATTAACATTGAAAGTATCGGTTATGATCATGACAAATCATCAACATGATGACACATGAAGTGCCATTATCACAGTGCAACAGTTCACTCTTTTCTATGTCAAAGTGACAGACTGTAATTGCTCTTGCCTCCCTCTCTGAGTTTTAGTCCAATAATCATGTAAGTGCCGAATAGTTCCAGAGTGTAACAAACACTTTCTTTGGTCAGTGATTTAATCCCAAGCCAAGAGCACAGGCGTCCGGGAGCGGTATAAAGCCTACATACAGGTGACATCGTGACAATTTTAAAGATACTGGAACTACATATCTTTACATTGGACTTGAATTCCTCTATGCTTTCACCCTCTGCCTCTTCCCTCTTGTGTGAAAGTTGTGTCAGTTGTGTCAATTGTGTCAACCTCCTCTCTACCTTCTCCCTGTCTACCAGTTCCCCTGCGGCCTAATGGTCAAGAATGCTTGTCCACTGGCTTTTAGGGTGCGGGTTCAAATCTCACCCTGGGAACTCATTTTAGTACGAGCTCATGGGACATTAAATGGAGGTTGGTTGTATTCAGTATTCTATACTGGGGCAACTGAGAGACCCTGGGCATCCCTGAATTGATAGGGTATGTTCCAGACTCCCAGCCTTCTCATCACATATTCATACGGCGGTCACCAAATAATAACTGTGCAGCTCCCTCAACAAAAAATGATGGTTGAGCTGCGCCGGCTGATCCGGGGTATACCAGCACAACACAAGTCAGTAAGTCAGTCAGTCAGTCAGTAGTCCCAATATTGGATCACTGGTCCAATATCAGGAAACAGGTGGTCCATTACAAATTCCATGTGCCTTAAATTGGACCAGTGGTCAAAACTTAATTTTTGCATTTTATGCAAAATATAAGAATTTTTTTTAAACCTCAACCTGGCCTCATGCTGAGACCGTGGCCTGCCCCATGTACATGATATATTTGTCAAATAATTCGCCTCTCAGGTATCATTACCCTGTATGAGAAATAGGGCCTTGAAGTAGGTGGTCCAACATGTATAGGCCTAAACTTCACTTGTATGGCCCTACACAACACCTGCAAATCTATTGAAAGTAATCATAGCAAAAAATGAGTTGCTTATCAATTGTAATTTAGTTAAACACAATGCCCTGCATTGACCAAAAGGGATAAATTGCAATCAGGAGTGGGGGAATTCATCAATAGGTGTGAATTGCAATTCAGAAAGGCTGTGAAGTCTATGACCCACTGGGCAAATCAAACACACTGAATTGCAATTTGGATTACTTGACATGAAGTCAGGTATATCCTCCTGATTCTGGGACCATTTTGGACCCAAATAGTGGACCTTTTGGGACCATTTTCGTGCAATGTAAGTACTCACATTTGAAACATTTGGAACTTTTGGAACCTCATCCACCAATCAGCGTTAAGAGGTATAACAATTCGAACATTTAGAACCTTTCGAACAGCCAATAGGATGCAAAAGAAATTGGAACTATAGGAACCCGCCAATAAACATTTCAGACATTTCGAAACTTGAATCTTTTCAAACATTTGAATCACATCATGTCAACCAATCAACTGGGAGAGATTCTGCAATGCAGTGACAAATTCGAGCTTTTCGAACAATTTCAACTTTTTGAACATTTCAAATTTTGAAATATTTCAACTTTTCGAAATTTTGAACATTTTAACTTTTTAAACAATTCAAACTTTTCGAACTTTTCAACTTTTTAAATATTTCAACGTTTTGAATATTTTGAAATTTTCGAGCATTTAACTTTTCAAATATTTAACATTTCAAACATAGATGAATCAGCCAATAAGGCAAATAATAAATAAAGATAAATTGAAACTTTTCAAACCTTATATATGGCCAATGAGAAAGCTGAGTACAAGTCACTGTAATACATCATTTTCAATGCAAATTTAAGTATTAGTTAGACACCGATTTGGAGGGTTCTAACATGCATTTTTGTCAGTTAGATCCCGACCGACTTAGACATCAAACGCTTCTTCTATTATACATTTTAACTTCTAATTTTTCCAAAATAAACAATAATCTTATTGTTTGTTTGCTGTTGTAAACAGAGTTAATCCCTAGCCGGGCGCTAACACGCAAAATTGTCAGTTAGATACCAGCTTTTCCAATGGTATAAGTATCTTGGTGATGTCTAAAAGCTCCCTATACAACTCCTTTTGGAAAGCATTTCTTGTTTATTAATCAGACAAAAGGTGTTCTGATTGTTTACTTTAAAATCTGACTTAAAAGACAATATGCAAGTTCATGATTGGTGTGTTGAGAAAGAGTGACATGCAAGCATAGACATTGTTGTTGAATTGCTTGTTATCATGTTCTCTGGAAGTCATTGTTCAATGAAGATAATTAATGCATGCTATTATTTTTGTGGAGCACAAGCCCAAAATTTTTAAAACTGTTTCCAAATAATATAATAAACTGTCACATAAACATGTTTCCAAATAATTAACTGTCACATAAACAGAGATACAACTGACAGATAGGAATAAAATGAAGTATTATGTAATCATGTAGAGTGGGGCATTCTCCTTCTGCAGAGCCCAGGGAAAATGATACTTCTATTAATTTTCCTCTGGATCAAGAAGGAGGATGTGTGATAGACTGAGAATCATTAGAAGTCATCTGTGACAGTAGTACAATGTAACTTTTAAAAACGAATATATAGTATGACACTGTCGAGAAGGTAATAAAACAGAGAAATTGGTGTGATTACAGCCTGGTTAATGCAGAATTGAAGGAATGTGTAGAAAACAATGAAATGGAGCAAACCTTCATGTATATAGTAGGATAAATAAAATGTACCATCATTTATACAATACATGGTTTACAATTTACATGTAGTCTAAATCAAAATGGAAAAGTCGCCGGAGTGACTGTGTAGTCCGAGCCCAAGTAGTCCCACAGAGCCGCAATCTTTGGGGCCAAGATGTCCTTGTCAGCATTTATCTGCATGGCAGTGCTGGACAGCAGGTTACTGACATACTTTAGGTTGACGCCACATGAAGAGTCAAATGACGTCACTAGAGGCACTTAAAAAGTCAGCATTTGTAGCAACATCATGAGGAGGCGTTTAGTTTACGTGATACATGGCTGGTCAGCAGAAAATTATAGCATACATTTGTATGTTGTTATGTACTCCCTGAGGTTTAGAGCAGCAGGAAGGGTTATTGTGAGCGTGACCAGCTGAATTACAGGTACTTATAATTGATAAGTAAGTGGGGGATAATGTAGCCATCTAATGCAGAAAGTGACTGCTTTGTCAATACTCTAGTTACCTAATTGACTTTCACTTCTGGTAATAAATAATGATAATAAACTAAGCATTTATATATAGCGCTGATTCAGTCGGACTGCTCACCAGCGCTAGCGACAAAGTAGTTTACACTTTGGCCTGTGTATGTATGTAGCACATGCAAGCAAAATTTGTTGTTAATTTTTTTCTCGCCAGATTCAATACTAGGGCTCTTATTTCCTGGAACTTTTTAAACTACACTCAATATTGATTATTAGGCACTTGCATGCAAAATCAACACAGAATTTATCACCCCGTATAAGCTTGTTGTCTGGTGTTAGATTATAACTGAAGAAGATGAATTAACTTTCAAAATTTGAAGCGGCCAAATTACACCAGGCTGTAATCAACAGGATTTGAAAAGGATTATGAATTCAATACCAAGAAGTTCTTTCAGCCATTTAAATGGACTTCATAATAAGGAATAGAATTAGCCAGATCCAATCGAAGCCACAAAGTACTTTGTTTTAGGAGTTCACAAAAAATGATTATGCAGGATAAACCATCCACCTCTTTCTGATGGGGGGGGGGGAGGGTTGGTCAAGTGGTAGCGTGCTGGGCTGCCAATCGCTTGGTCCAGGGTTCGAATCCAGCTCTTGTCGGGTCACCTGGGCCTAAGTTGGACGGCTGCTTGAAGCCTTCAATCATCCTTCACCTCATAGCCGAGTCCTCTCCCTGTCCTAGTTAGCCTACCAAGTGCATAAATACAGGATGTAAAGCCCCAATCATCCATCCATCCATCAACCTCTTTCTGATGAAAGACGGCACATAATGTCTGCAGCCAACCACCTCTGGAGTATATGCATGGTTGCACTGCAATCTAAATGGGTTCTGGGTTTGACTCCTTCTCTGGTCGGGTCATCTGGACTAATGTTGGACAGGAGCTTTATCATCCTATGTTTCATTGCTACTGTGTCCTCTTTCTATCTCAATTAGCCCACCAAGTGTGAAATACAGGAGTAAAGCCCCTCTAGGCCTTCCCTCAATCATCAATCCATCTTATACAAATAATTACAATTGAGTTTAGGACAATCCGGGAAGCAGTTTCCAACGCTCTCAAGTATTTGTATTTGGCCACACAAAACAATGAACCCATGTGTCAGATTTTTTTCTTCTTGGGATTTTAAGCTTGTTTGCAGCACAGTCGTTTATCCAATTTGCTGAATTAGCCTGCAAAAATGAAAAATCTAATGTAGAAAATGTTCATATTCCTTTTTCATAAACCAATTAAACTTGCACAGCAGCTTAAAAGCCCCGATTGGTTGAAGAAATACTGTGTAGACCACATTCTTATACAAATTGTAAGATAGAGTTTTAAGTTTTGAAAGGTTTCTCTCATGAAACTATAACTTAGATATTTCCCATAAAATCTGAAACTGCTGATGAGCTATATCTGTTCATTGTTTGTAAATATTCCCTGCAGGATTTGCTACTAAATTCTAATTTGGTCTTAGGGTGGATTCAACTTCCTGCTATTATCAAAACCAAGGGTGCCGGAACAGGCAGGGGAGCAGTTGCCCCTCCTGCCCTTGGCCAGGAGGGGCAGGGGTGGGGCAAAGTTGCCCTTTTGATCTCAAAGAAAATAACTTTGTTTTGCCTTAATTTGCAGTTTATTTAGGCAAAAATATACCTGTTTACTCAAAATTATTGTTGCGGCAACATGAAATTCTTTGCCCTTTCTCGACTGACCGCCTCTGTCACCCTTGCTTCGTTTGGCCACCCCTGATCAAAACCAATTAAATTGCCATGAATATGTGAATGTATTCATCAGAGAGATTGATTCTCACAGAGGAGCAGAATAATTATAGTACATGTAATGACATGTAATGTACACTGTATGTCTTACAATCGTTTCAAATTAATTGCATCAAAGAGATCGAGGTATTTATGATAAAAAATGCATAGAGATGATCCTATCTCTATCTAAAGTGGCTCATAAGTCAGACATAACTGCAATTTTTGGGTCCCAGGGGTCCTTGTCAACCGGACAGGAGGTTAATGACATACTGTAGGCTGACACCACATGGAAAGTCAAATGATGTCTGTGGTGGCACTTAAAGAAGTAAGAATTTGTAGCAACATCATGAGGAAGGGTTTAAGTGACAAATGGCTGGTCAGCAGAAAATTAGGGTCAATTTGCGTGTGACAACTTTAGAAGGTTTTTACGTGCTCCGAGCTATTTATAACAGCACTAAGGGGGGGGGGGGGTAAGGCACGTAGGTTTAGTGCTTCTACGAGGGGTTTTCCATAAGTTCTGTCCAATCTGTCATAATTTTTTATATATTTCGCACAGGGACATGAAATTTGGATCAGTTAATATTGAGGTAATATGGAGTTGATCTGTAAAAAATCAGATCATGAAAATAAAAATAAAAGGTTATTTTGTTGCCTTGGAAACCTGAAGTCATGGAATGCGGCCCAGATTTTGCAATATTTTCTTATACTCTTAGTTTAGCACCTGTCCATTGTAACTGTCTCCACTTCTTGAAACAAAGCATGTTAATGATTTATTTTCCATAAAACCCAACGGGCTGATTATGAAGCACTGAATAACAGTGATAAGAATGGTATTGGACATATTTCAGTAACTTAACCATTCTGGATTCCGTCACGTTGGTTTTGTATGAGATGAGTGCCTTAACAAATAAAAAAAGAGATCACATACACCTATGAAGTTCCTGTAATTTTCTTGTAAAAAAAACTGACAGAGAGAGTAAAAACCTTGTTAAACATTCATTCAAGGAAGACAACATGAGTAATGAAGCATTCAAAACAGGGTGCAGGCTTTTTTAAGGATGAAAAGATCGATCAGACTACCAAAGAATCGTCAGACACATAATTCCGTAACTGTCGTCAACCTGAAGCCTTGGAGGCACGCTCTTTAAATGGATTGAATATATATAAAGAAACAATATTATGCACCCAAGTGCCCCCTTGTGACTTTTGGAAAAGATGGGGCTTTTTTTCCAAGTGTTTTCTGATGAATATCTCTTATAATGATTCAATGATTTGACAAGACATTTGTGTACCTGGCCAATTTCATAGCCGCATTTCAAGACTTCTGGTTTCCATGGCAACATAATTAACAATTATTTTTATTTTTATGATCTGATTTTTTCAGAATCAATTGCAAATTTCCTCAGTTTGAACTGACCCAAATATCATGTGTCTGTATAAAATGTTGCCAAAGTTATGCCCAGTTGGACAGAACTTTTGGAAAACCCCTCGTAATTCAGAGGTGGCCACACCTCTGTTTGTTTTTCCCCTCATTGTCAAAATGCTGGTTTTTTGAGGATCAAACTTTCGTTAAGTTTTTGGGGATTCTGGGGATAATTTAATCATAACAAAGTGGCGGCATTGGCCTTTTATGTAATTCAGCATTACATGTGGGTACTCACAATGTCGTCCTTGCTTGCTAACTTGAACATTCTTGCTTGCAAATTCTCGTGTTTTCCGAGAAAAGGACTCTGCAGATCGACTAAAATCTTTCAATTTCGCGCTAGGAGGGCCTAAAATGCAGACCGTAGGCCGTAAAATGCGGGCCATACGGCCGTAAAATCGGACCTAAAGTCACAGTCAATTCTAGGGAAAGTTATGCATTGTAAGTGTGGACTGTGATCAAGGATGTAATCCAATTGGAGGTCATCATTGATTGCTTTTCATGACATTCCCTATAATCTATTGATTACAAAGCCCTACTGTTCATGATTACCAGATTTGAAATTAATTGCACTTGAAATGTTGTCTTTGCAACTGCCTTTTGCATTTTGACACTTGACAGACTTGAAGTGCGATTTAGCCAATTAGAGTCTGATGCCAATTGCTTAATTGGTAATTTCATTACAGAAGTTGTATTAAATGCCTTTCTACTTCTTTTTTTAATTCTATATATATATATATATTCTCTGTATTTTATGAACTCTTGTGTTGTTATGGAAATATTATTTCCATGACTATTGTTAGTGTTTATTCTACAAATAAAATATACACTTCAAAATACATTAGAACAAAATAACAATAAAAGGCAAACACAAACAATTACAATAAATAAGAAAACAAGAAGAAAGAGAATGCTTTGACACTTCTTAGAGGTCTGAATTAATATATTTTTCTGTTCATACAAATTTCCCCATTTTAACTTAGAATGCAGACCAAAATTACTATCATGCTGACCAAATTTTTTACCATAGGGGGAACGGGGGCACATTGGGAAGCGGGGCACTGTGGGACGGTGGGGTTTTCTTGGATCCTGGCAAAGTATATGATATGGTAGTGCCATCATAGCTTGTAATTTCATATCCTGATGTTTCCATGGTTTTATTGACAAATTACAGCCACATGCAGAAGTATGGCAAGCAAAAGTTTATTTTCCTACTACTAAAGTAAATATGGACGGGCTCAATTGGAACCATTCTGTGGACAAACCATGAACAATGAGGCTTTCTCAGTGCTTGTATGAATTTTATATATCGTAACGAACAGTTATGAATTGCTATCGTGATAAACACACTCACTGGTGTCCGAGAAATTAGCATTTTAGTGTAAAAGTCATATCGGGGCTCATTGCGACAGTGAATTCGGGGCAGTGAATAGAGGTATAGTGGATTACCATGCCCTGTGAACAAATTTGTCGCAAAGCACGTGTGTGTTAATTACATAGATTTCTGCACCCAGGACAGTTTATGTTAAATATTCAAAACTGTTTAAAGTTATGAACTATTGGCACTACAAGGTGTCAATGCACTGTATATTGTCTTACGCACTATGATATCTATTGCACATGGAGTGTTAAAATGATTTTTTAATTGATGTCCCAATGTGTTAGCCGGGGCACATTGGGACAGTCATTTTTACGACTCTCTGGCAGCAAAAGGGTAGGTGCAGTCTAGTTTATTATGCCTTGCAGGCCAAATGCTAACAAAAATATGCAGACCAAGCACATCAGTTAAAATTTTTAATATTCATGAATATAGAGAAAGACAATAAGTGCCATTCAAGTTCAATGGCCACCTCCTTTCATTCCGCTTTGCGATATGAGGTCTAGTTTGTAGAGGAGATGCCCAATGTTTGAATATATTGAATGATTTTATACAGGAGACATCTACTTTTGTTTCTTGTCAATCTTTTAGGCATGCTATATGCTAAGCAAGTATCACCTGTCCTGCAATATGACGTGAACCTTCCAGTATGTTCCACAGGTAAGTTTAATCAACAAAGTGACACATATATCAGACCGTGCCGTTGTTTGTTCAATCAATTAATAAAGGCCAGAAGCAAGAGTAAGTGAAGCGAGTGCTGTCTTGATTTGATAGAAAGAACATTTTGGGATTACTTGAGTGCAGGTTGTCACATTCAGCATCGTCTTTCTGGACCGTGGGTTTTTGTGACAAGATTTGCATTGACATTTGTAGTCTTGGTATATCCGGTTGCAAAACCTTTTTATCTCTGATAAAGCAAATGTCTTCACAATGATGACAATGGGTAACCATTGGATACCGAATCAAGTGACATGCAGTAGAGACCATAGGCAATTAATTTTAAACCAGAAATTATTGTAATCATGCATCATTGCATCATGCTATTAATTCATGGACGCTACTTCAGCCAAACTACTGATGGTTCAGTTATGAAAACTTGCAAGCAGCTTTTCTACACTGTCCACAATGAGCTACAATGTCCTTATTCGGTTTTGGTGTTTATATTTACAGAATTGACTTTACAGAAATAGAAGTTATATTAAATTGTTTTTCGTTTTTGTAATGTTGATTCAACAAGGTTTTTAGAATACTACCTCTATTGCAATCCTCTCTCTCCTCTCGTGTCTCCTGAAGGTATGATATAAGCCTAGTATGTAATAAATGGGTTGACAATAATGGACATCAGAGGAATGGAGGATATGTGTGCTGATTTTTTCATCTAATTTTCCTTCAACTTGTTGTTTTGAAAATATACCATCAATGTTTATGGTATCTGCAGATGGTGCTGCCTGAAGTGACCCTGTCTACCATGTGCACTACCACGTTTGAGAGGTCTTGTTCTGGCTATATAATATATATATATATAGTCTCAGAATGTGCCTGATTTCTCTACTGGAGTATCATACGCAAAAATATGACTTTTTGTGACAATTTCTTAAGCGTCCTTGGTATATATATAATGTATATGTTATTCTGATGATGTCAATGAGTGAGTCTACTGAACTGTCGTGGTAACAGGAAACCAACCGAATTACCCTGTAAAGGCCGTTTGGCTGAAAATGTCACTAATATCGCTGTCAATCTTGTTTGGTAATGGAATCAGTCAATGGCATCCCTGTAAATACATTGTTGCTCATAAATATGGAATATACCAAAATAACCAGGATGCTTGTTTTATTTTTTATCCTTGTTTTGGGTCAGTCCAGAGTTAAAAAATTAACTTCAATATCATGAGAAAAGGCTCAACCAGACCAATATGGGAGGCTGGAGAGGATTCAGTTTATTTTGAGATTTTCATAAACAACGGCTGTAAACGGACCTTGTTTATTGTGATAAACTCTCAGTTGCGAACAGTCAAAACAATTTATAGTTGAAATTATAGCTCATTTTGCTAGAGCACACATTGGGTGTAAAGTTGTATATCAATAAAATATTCCTTGTTGTCGTGCAGTTTTGGAATTAGAATGTGAAAAAACCTGTGTCATTGGCCCAAGCATAAATATTACCTATTTTGTCTGCGCTCTGATTATTTGTCTCAGAGGTTCCACATGCTAATGACCACTGAATTGACTTATTTAAAGGTTAGTTTTTCATTTGGTACCAGTAACTTTAACAAATCAACAACTTTGGATGCAATTCTAACCCTACGTAAACTTCGTATTTTGCCATTTTTTGCGTCATTTGTTCGCTTTCCCCCAGGTTCCGAAATTTTCAAAAATTTTAGCAAATATTTAAGTGAGGACTTCAAGAAACTCTTTAGGAATGCACTTAGGTTCTTAAAAGTGTGATTTTAACCATTGAATTCAAGTGGGGCGGCCACAATTCAATGGTCGTTTTCCTGTTTTTCTATATTCCATATTTATGAGCAAGAGTGTATGATTTTATGTTTTTGTCTTTCCTTATGATACTATTTGGAGCAACACAGACAGCTCAAGTCAAAGGCATTGGCAAACCAGTATTTGCAGGAAAAGGTTAAAGAAGGTATGTCAAAGAATATCAACTCTCCGGAGTTCCTTTATTTCCTTGGCATTTTGTTTATTTCCTGGCAGTTTTAAAATAACACTCAATACTGAATATCAGGCACTTGCAAGGAAAATCATGCACAACAGGTTTTATCACTCTATAGGCTTGTTCTCTGATGTCAGATTATAACTGAAGGAGATGAATTAAATTTCATAATTTAAAGAGGCCAGATTATGAGAGGCTAGAATCAAAGGGAGCTGAAAAGGATGATGGATTTAACACCCAGGAGTATTTGTCAGCTATTAAATGGACTTTATAATAAGGAATAAAATTAGCCAGATCCAAGCAAAAGCTACTCCGCACTTTCCAGGAGTTTCATACTAATGTTCTGGATAAGCCATCCGCTTCTTTTTACCTTCAGCGAACGAAGTTAAAAGAAGGTATTGTAATCACTTCAGTAAAATCTTGTTCATCCGGGGACCACTGTAGGGGAGAACGGGGTAAGTTGTGCCATTTTTTTTGTCAGGCTGGTTTTCCGAAAATCCAACGCTTAATCATGCAATCTGAAAATCAGGCATCAAGTGTAATACGTTGGCCAGAATCAACCAAAGTTTCAGGGCAGTTCGACCATTGGGAAGGTCATAGCAGGCATTTGAAAAAAGTAGGTCAAGTGGCACAACTTGCCCCGGTGCCAGGGTAAGTTGTGCCGCGTGACGGGGTAAGTTGTACCGCCTAATTTATTCCATCTATTTCACCCGTTTCTTCAGATAGATCATTTGTATCATGTGTTTTTAGCGTATGACTGACATGTTATATGAAACTAATCAGACATTTATGAGCCATTTTATACACAAATTAAAAATGCTGAAAAAAAAAACAGAATTATTTATTGTTTAGAGGGTGTTATAACTCTTTTAACAAATGTTCCTTTCAGTGTAAGTTATTTCACAACATTTTTAGGCCTTGCGTAAAATTAAGACAAAAAAAGGATGAATAAAATATTAATTCCTATGTGACTGAGTATGTCATACCATTGGCACAACTCACCCCAATCAAAACGGCACAACTTACCCCAAATTGATTTTCTGGATGAAACTGGTTGTCAAAAATTAACAAACAATGCAAAATGAAATCTGACAACAGAAATGTCTAGATATATCTCAAACTTCATCCTACCAGAGGGACATCATCTTATTACAAATGCCAAATGACTGAGAAACCAGAATGTCAGTCCTCGGCACTTCAAGTTTTCAGCAACAAAATTAAATTTATTAGTGTAGCTTTTCATACCATTATATTTGGTAGTTTTTTTCTTGGTGCCTGATGATGTTGACCTGGTGGGTATATATGGGCAGCATTGCCTTCTTTGCCAAGTTCTTCATTTAGCTCCAACAGTGGGTGGCACAACTTATCCCGCGGCACAACCTATCCCGGTCTCCCCTACATACTTTTCCTTTGACAATGTTGAAAGTATGAAAATCCAAGAATCGTTATTAGAGCAATGCTACAAATTGAAAAATAGTGTATAAATTCAGGAAGTGCTTCCTTGTCAAATGACTAAGTTAAAACATTGTTTATTAGCTCTTAGGCATATTTCGTAGGGGGTTAGGGACCGTTCAGAATTTATGACTGGGGGGGTGGGAGTTTTGCTGGTTTCCACGTCAAAAATTGATACCCCCCCTTGAGTTTCAAACGGATTTTTAGTACCCCACCCTTAGGTTTCACGAGTATTTTTAGTACCCCCCCCCCTCGACATACAAAGCAATACACACAATTATTATATACTGTTATACACTACAACGCTTACAGATTTGCGTCATTTCGCGGACTTTTGCGCATAAAAAGGTCCAAATAAAATGAGTTTATGGGTGTTTTTAAACATTTTTTCTTTGTTAATATTTCTTACCCCCCCTTGGAAGTGTTGTCAAAAATTAATACCCCCCTTGAAACACTTGTGAAAAGTTAGTACCCCCTCGGCCAAAACTCCCAACCCCCCCCCCCCCCCCCAGTCATAAATTCTGAACGGTCCCTAAGGGCAAATGGCTCATCAGGGCAAATCCATTGCCCTGGTCACATTCGTGCCATGTTAAAATTTCAGGGCAAAATTGTCAGAGCCGTCCGTACGCCTATGTATTAGCTGCAAAACTGGATTTTTTGTGTCTCTCCGTCAGTCTGTTCAACTTTCTGTTTGTCAACAAGAAAAATAACGTGCAACTTGTATATTTCAGTACAATATTTTAGTTTGCTTGAAGGATGGATCAACTTCCTGCTATTATAAA
This sequence comes from Platynereis dumerilii, assembly GCA_026936325.1. Lineage (NCBI taxonomy): Eukaryota > Metazoa > Annelida > Polychaeta > Phyllodocida > Nereididae > Platynereis > Platynereis dumerilii. The sequence continues at coordinate 107,577,724 of JAPTHN010000001.1, read as the reverse complement.
AACCAATTAAATTTGCCATGAATATGTAAATGTTTTCATCAGAGATTAATTCATCAGAGGAGCTGATTAATCATGACTCATGAGTAATGACATTTCTTAGAATGATTTCTGATTCATTGTGGCAAGTAACTATTATCTAAAAAACATGAAGGTTATGTGCATAATATATGTCTTACATCGTTTTAGGTGTTTTGGTCAGATGCTGCAAAATGGGGTTTTGACATAATCAAATGGCTTGCAGAAACATTTAAATATCCATTTGTGGAATCATTAAAGTACACCTACGTGTATTATAGAATTATATGCAGCATTAACATTACTTTTAAAAAAAGCACATTACATGTGTAAGATGCCCATTCACATTTATAGGTGCAACCCTGTAAATGAAGGTATCTTCCTGAATCCTGCGTTCTTTTTTAATATATTCCATTTTGCTGCATGTTGAATTTCTCTGGTGAATTGAGTTGAATTTATTTGTTTCCACAAAAAGTTTAAATATGAAACAATACATATAAAATATATTATGAGATAAATTGTAAAATGCATAATTGTGAAAAAGATATTTCCTTCACAGTAGATTCTGAAGTATTCATGATGATTGAAAAACTGAGAGGTCAATGCCGTCAGCCTTTTTAAATCAGGTATTTCCATAAAAGCAACTGAGACCAATTAATGCAATGAAATGCAATGGTCTGGGCTACCACCAGATCGCAAATTGATTAGGTTCATTGTAACTTTAAAGTGCTTTTCATTTTGGGGCCATGATGAATTAGGCTGGAGGGCGTGTGGAGGCACATTAAAATTACAACAGGAAAATGCAATTTGAGATGGTGTTTACATTTTATTGGTTAGCAATTTCATAATTATGTTGGATGTGAGGGTAAAAAGTTTGTTAGAGATCAGATCAGATGTGCCTATACACATTTTGTTGTTGTTGTTTTCAACATTTTTATGAAGTCAGACGGACATATTCATCTTTATTTCATCACAGGCATGAGGCTTCCAGTCATTACAACCGCAACACAGTAAATAGACAAGGTACAGTACTGGCCAGAAACTCCCTTCTCCTTGTGATCTTCTCAGAAGCCCAGGGTGACCCAGTTGACCCTGGACGATGAATTGATTTCTTGTGATTTTTATGTCAGAGCATTTTGTTTCATGCTTGCAGTTGTGTTGGCTCTAATCTCCTTCTAATCCTTTTTTTAGAGAATCACATTTTTATTTTAATCTTCTGTTTATTGATTATCACAGTTTTATGAATGATCTCACACTTTAAACTGGCAAACTAAACATAAAGTAGAATGGAGAAATCCAAACCTGTTCTTCCAATCAGAGAAGCTCAAGGAGGTCCGGTTGGGCCTCTTAAATTACCACTTACCAGACCAATTGAGAAGTGCACCACCTTCTTAATATTTTTCACTGTACTGTAGGTTGATAACATATTCGAAGACTGATACCTGTGGTTTTATTTAAATCTGACTTAAAAGGTAGGAGTTACATGCATAGGATTTGTTGTTGAAATGCCTGTTCTTACAGAAAAGGGAAAATATTTCACAATAACATGATTAATGAGGAAGATCTGCAGAATACAAGCCTGAAACGTTTTTCGGACTGTGTAAAAATAATATAATATCATATAAAATCGACCACCATTTTTAACATAGATGGTTTATATCAAATCAAATAAGTTGCAACTCAATGTGTCTCTTTAGGTTGAATACATAGCTGCAATATTTGGGGCCCAGATGTCCTTGTCAGCATAGATCGATCTGTATGGCAGTGCTGGACGGCAGGTTACTGAAGTACTTGAGGTTGACTGCACAAGAAGAGTTATATGGTGTCAGCAGTGGCACTTTTAAAGTCAGAATTTGTAGCTTCATCATGAGGAGACATTTAAGTGACACAAGGCTGGTCAGACGAAAGGCCTGTTTGCATAAACTTGCATGTGACAAATGCAGAAGCTTGTAATATGCTCCCTGCTTGGAATGTCCACCAGAATTGCAGTTACTTATTATTGATGAGTAGGTATGGGTCTTGTGACCCTCTGATGCAAGTTATTGAGTAATTGAACATTTAATAGCTTCTTTATGTTGCATATACCTATAACAGGAGTGTGCAATTCTAGGCCAAGTATTTTTGCTTCATCCAAGTGACTCAAATAAAACATAAACTGTCATAAATGAGATGAAGCCATGACATTTTAAAAGTGCACAAAAATGAATTGCTTTATATGTCTGGCATGGGCCACTAAAACGTGTTTGGAGACATCACCAATGTTTATAATTCATAAGGATTGGGTTTTTTGTGTCACCATATTGACATGATGAACAGTTATCAGAAACTCCATGGGCACTGCAGAATCTCTCAAGAGTTCTCGGCCAGAGTTCAGAGGGCATTGTCACCCCAGTGTCGTGACTGAATGATTCATGATGAATATGCTGGCTTCCAATCAACAGGCTTATACTGAGGACATTTAATGCTAACAGGAATTGGAATTCTAATGCCACCTTGCTTGGCCTTATCTGATTCACCAAATCTGCCTGACCAAATAATTGGTTGTTTATCGCTTCCTTGGCCCTCCAGCCCCTTTTTACTCCATAAACAATGATATAATCCTCATGTATGCACCATTTGTAAGCAGTACTCTCCAACTGTGATGCTGCCACATTTATTAATCTTGTAAATATCAATCAGGATCATTCAGTTAGATCATAAATTATCTTGCAGTTTTCCTCATGGAAGAAGACTAAGTTGTACATCTGCGATAGTCTTTCATGATCTCAAGATCTAAAGAATCCAGGGAAAATTCTTCAGAGGCAAGTTAGTGACCACGCAGGCTTAGATTTCTAAAAAGGTGCCAGTTCCATCTTCTCTGTAGCAACTGCGATTCTTTGGCTTCCTTAGTTTTATGTTTTTAGTAAATAAATCAATCAAATCAATCAATCAATGCTTTTATATTTATCGTTCAAAATGGAATTTTAACACTATTGAAGTGAATTATGATGCCGAAATGTGAGGGACTATTAATTTATGTGGATATTTGATTCTCAAGGGAGAATTATCTTGTACTTAATGTTGCCAAATGCTCTTCATAAAGAACCATGTCTTGCAATGTTTGGAGATCAAAAACCGAATACGAGAGATTAAAAGCTGATGTTGGGTACAGATTGCTTAGACACTGTTTTTGCTTGATAAAAACTTATGAGGGGAGGTGAAAGGATATACCTCTCTGAAAAAGGAACTTAGAAAGGTGTGTCAAACTTTAAGCAGAGTGTGTAAACGTTGTTGAGTATCGAATAACTTTCCGCCAATTTTTTTCACATCATATTGTTGTTGACTTCTCTGTTAGACTAGAATGTTTTTAAACCTGAAAGGTGAGAATCTGCTGTTCAATACTGACACAAGAACATCGGTGAAGGTCAAATATTCTAAACAACATTTTCTCAAGTAATTCTGCATTAGATAATCGTTATTTTTTAATATTGATATTTTCATAAATGTCACAGACCCTGAGGTCCAATAGGTGAAATGGCAACCCGCTAAATGGCAGTTTTTTTTCTTTGCTTTATTGTACATACAAAGCAAAGACTGGGGACAGTCATCAAGGACGTTATTAGAAAATTGATTGTTGAGATGCCAAGGCTACATTTTTCAATACATCTAGGAGGCTTTATAAATATGGTCATTGCTCATGCTGGAATATTGTTTACCTAAGCATAAAATCCCTCCATTCTTCTCTAAACGTCTCAGTTTCCGTTGTGAACTAATCTATCACAGGATTGAGATACAGGTCACTAGAGAAATGAGAATATCTGAGATGATCATAAACATCTTGGAAATTTTGATACTTTTTTAATAATTTACCTGCCGACAACTTTAATAATTCTCAGAGTGGTTGAAAATCTAAAGTGAGGCAGTTTTTTTAAACTTAATGTGTAAGGCTGTTCTTTTAATTTTCTGTCTCGAATAACTATAAGAATATTTCCAATTTTTTGTGAATTTCTCACCTCAGATGACTCTGAGATGTGATCTGTCAAGTTTCCGCTTGAGGGAATACCAAAGTAATTTCAAAGTTATATCAAGTAGCAGCTGCAACAGACATTTTAACCTCATGACGATGTGATTAAAGGGTCTTTGGAAGTATTTGATCAAGAAACACTTGTTTACAAGAATGATTGAAACTTGAAATGAAGCTGACTTGGATTACCAGGGTCTTCTGGGAAGTGAATTGATAGAGGAAGCTTTTGTTTGGTCTTCCTATCCGCATTGGTTGGTTCTACTCCTTTGTGATTCATTGTAAGGAACCAGCAGAATAACCATTCTACGAATGAGACTTTCATTATTGAAGTATATATCTCGACCAGATCAAAGCATGAGCACATAGTAATAAATCATATGGCAATAACTGAAAGTCTGAAAACCACTGTTTTCAGTTGGGAATTTCTCAGCAATGAGCATTATAATGGTTATTTAGAAAATTGGAGAGAAATTTTCTTCTAAAATCACACTGAGTGAACTGGAATGGCAAGAGATTCAATTTTGCAACACATAGAATGCTATAGCTCATCCTCCACACGCAAGCCCTGCTAAAATTGCCAGGGATTTCTGCTATTTTCAACCTCTTCTGTGATTGGCCGCTTATTTAGGTCATAAGCATTTTGCATGCAGATTTAGTCGGATTATGGACACTTAGAGGATTACTGGCAACTGAGAAAAACAGTGTAAAACAAGCAAACTTTCAAACAGTTTCATTTCAGAACTGTGAAAACACATAATTCAATGGCATTTTTGGAACTGTGATAGCACCTTACAACAATACACAATTTCTCCATATGTAACAGTGTGAAACAGATGCAACAACTGGGTCAGTTAATTAAGTATTCATGAATTAGCAAAGGTTATGGGCCATTTTGTCATGGTATGACTTGGGATGATGGCTATAGCTAGGCCCCCAGCTGGGTGGTAATGTGGTTAAGGTACCTGCCTGTTCCACTGAAGGTCTTAGCCTGCATGGGTTCTAAGTCAGCCAAGAAACCTTGCATGAATTGTGGATGCCTTATCTAATGACCCGTTTCTCATCCTGTGATGGATTAGTTCTCAATATGGACTGAGACATTTACAGAAGAATGGAGGGGCAGTTTTATGCTCAGGTAAACAATATTCCAGCATGAGTATAATTGAGTAATTACCCTATAAAATCTCCCACATGTATTGAAAAAATGTAGCCTTGGCATATCTACAGACTACAATCAATTTTCTAATTATATCCTGGTTGACTGTCAACAATCATTGCTAAATACACAGCAATGAGAAACAAATAACAATGTCATAGCAGGTTGCCATTTCACCTGCTGGACCTGAGGGTCTGTGACATTTATGCAAATATCAATATAAAAAAATAACAATTATCTAATGCAGAATTAGTTGAGAAAACGTTGTGTAGAATATTTGACCTTCACTGATGTTCTAGTTTCAGTATTGAACAGCAGACTCTCACCTTTCAGGCTTAAAACCTTCTAGTTTAACAGAGAAGTCAACAACAGAAAGATGTGAAAAAAAGTTGCGGAAAGTTATTCGATACTCGAAAAAGTTTATCACACTCTGCTTATGTTTGACACACCTTTCAAGGCTCCTTTTTCAGAGAGGTATATCCTTTCACCTCCCCTTGTTAGTTTTTATCAACTGAAAACAACGTCAAGCAATCTGCATCTAACATCAGCTTTTAATCTCTCATGTTCAGCTTTTGATCTCCAAATAATGCAAGACATGGTTCTATATGAACACTTTGAAGAGTATTTTGCAAAATTTAGTAAAATTATTTTTACTTGCGCTGTAAAGACCAAAAAGTGTTTCTCTTTTTGAGACTAAAGTATATCGTTCTTGTAAGCGTCCATTCTCCTTTGTTAGTCCATTATCCACATACATTAATAGCTCCCAAACATGTAAGTATCTTAATTCATCTGAAACTGTATCAAATGCAATATTAAAGCATTGATTGATTGACTTGCTCTATTGATTTATTCAAAACATAAAAATTAGGAAGCCAAAGACACACAGTTTGTTTATAAAGTGAACTGGCATCTTAATTTAAGACTGTGTGGTCACTGATCAACCTGAAAAATGTTTCTCTCTGGATTCTTTAGGACTTGGGATCATGACTGCTAAAGTGACAAACTTGTAGTTCGACTGCCATGTGGAGATATTTATACGAGAAATAAATATGACAACATCACGATTGGAGATATTGCTCACAAATGGTACTAGACACCTGATATGAGGATAAGATCATTGTTTATGGAGTGACAAGCAGCTCAAGGGCCAAGGAGCTAAAGGACCAAGGAAGCAATAAACAACCCATTATTTGGTCAGGCAGATTTGAGATTTGATCAACCAGATAGAGTCAAGCAGGCCGGGCTTTGAATTCCAATTCCTGTCTGCAAATACCCTCAGTGAGGCCCAACATCAGCCTGTTGATTGGAAACTGGCATATTTGTTACGAATCATTCAGCCACAACACTAGAGTGACAATTTGTGCCACTGACAAAGCCCTCTGAACTCAGGTCTAAACTTGTGAGAGAATCTGCAGTGCCCATGGTGGTTCTGATTACTATTCATCAGCTCCGGACATATAAAATTGATTCTGAATCGATGATATGAATCGAAAGGCTACCAATTCACAATTCAAAAACACCAAACCGATTCCCATCACTACTTCTAACCCAGAGTGGGCAACCTGAAATTTTCAGTGGACTTTCATGAGAAAAATCCCAATAGGATGTTTGTTCGGATGAGATGTTAAATACAGGCAGCGAACCCATCCGCTTAATTTACATATCTGATTTTCTTATTTGGTTAGTTCAGACATCGATGCAATGCGGAACTCTAATATTCTTTTCATAAACTAATTATTTGTACATAGCAGGCTTATTACCAGCTCAACTTTTGGTATAAAACTGGTATAATTTACAGAAGTACAATGTAGACCCACGGGCATAAGATTAAATTAAGAATTCAAAAGTTTCTCTCATCATGCTATGAGTTATGACCCATGGGACTAGAGCTATGTACTATCTCAATTGTGGATAATTCTTCCTGCTTCAATCTCGACTAATAAGCCCCACCAAAGGAAAGGACTAATGTTATCATTCGTATATGTCTGTCCATCTGTTTAGCTGTCCATCTTTCTGGTTGCAACAAGATTGAGAAAAATCGCTGCACAGTCTTTCATAAGACCTCTTTATGCACCACAACGAAGAATTGATTGAATTTTGGTGAAGACCCATGTAGGGGGTACAGCATAATGACCAGATACTATCAGTTATACCCTGCTTGTTTGGAGGATACGGGAATATACACTCCATACACCACGAAGCCGAAGGCTGAGTGGTGTATGGAGGCCTGAGTGGTGTATTATGAGGTTATACCTTGAAGTAACTAGCACTAGTTACTTCAAGGTTATACCATGGGTAGGTGCAGTACATCCCCGTTATACTCCCAGAGACCCCAGTATATTCCCGACACCCGAAGGGTCAAGGGAATATACTGGGGTCGAGGGGAGTATACGAATATCATAGAGCTGCTGTGATATGATCTAGAGATACAAAATTAAACGGCCATGGAACTTTAAAATACGTGGACTTAAATCTGTAATTTCATGCTAGAACTAAAAATTCTTGTTTCAGTTTTAATTTTTTGGTGGCAAGAGTTTTGGAGATATCGTCTTGAAATTTTGGATTTCATATCAATACTATATTTATAACATTACCTACTAATTTATATACATCTGGGATAATTAGAATCAGAGAAATAAAATAAAACGGCAGTGGGATGCAGAAAAACGTTTCCGAAATAAATGAGCCACAGTGCTGAAACCATACCAAAAAACAGAATTTATTGCTATTACTTACTCACGTTTTGTGAAACATTGTCTGAAACAATATTAAAAAATAAAAAGGGGTCCTCATCACGATGGAAATTTATATAAATCAGTATTTGTACAACTAAGTCATTTCAGAAAAATTAAACAAGTTTTACGAAAATCGCATTGGACATTTTTCTATACCACATAGAAAGTTAAAACTGTGTAAGTCTAATGCACTATTTTCTTCTGGATCTAATGCTTCAAACCGCTTCTTTCTAACCCCAATACATCCCTTGCAAATTGCAAAAGAGACGCCGATTTTTGTGCTTGGAAAATTACAAGAAAAGATGATGAGTAGCAGCAGAGATTGTGACGCTATATTGAATTTGTGGGGGTGAGTCTAAATGCAGCTCTCTCATTGGCTGTTTTCAGTATATTCCCTGGCAAATTAGGGAGTATACTGGTCAGGTGACATATACTGCTTTTTCTCCCTGATACTGACTTTTTCCCTACTGCCCAGGGAAAATCACAGTATCGGGGAGAAAATGTGCCTAGACATGGGATAAATACCCGTATCCTCCAAAACCAAGCAGGGTGTAACGGTTTTATCCTGAGACTTCTTGTTTTATTGATTCCAATAAATTATCTTGCAATCTGAGTGAGAAATGTCTTTCCATCACAAAGCAACAGTATTGTGACGTCACCACCTGGATGATGTCACAATAGCTCTAACAATGGTATTGCTGCCCTGGTGATGTCATAAACAATCCTCAGATTGCAATTGTGACATCATTGTTTATCCTGTATACCCTGTCTGGTGGCAACAGAAGGGGTATACGGTGTCATATACCTTAGCTCTCAGCCAATAAGATTCGAGGATAAACACCGGACTGAGGATAAATGTACATCTACTGTCATCGAGCCTGCACTCAGTGTGTAAATATGTGTCATGCATGAGTGATCACTGAGAAGTTTTGATAAAGGAGCTTCTCTTGATAGGCTTCTGCACCCAGAGAGTGCTACCAACTTGTTTGATTTGCTTTGAATATATAATAGATGCTATACATACTTTGGAGATAAATTCACCCAGACGAGTCAATTAAAGTCATCATTTATAATTGTAAAGATTGGAAATTCTCATGATCACTCCTGATTGACTTAACCCACTTGGTTCAAAACCACACATGGAGGCCAATACAGGGCGCGGCAAAAAAACTTGCACCACTTGAACATCTCTGGCAGATCAAACAGAAAATTGCAAAATAAAGTTTTGAGTGATAGGGTATCTAGCTAAACATGTTAGCAATTACCCAGCAGTTAAATTGGTGTAAAAGTAAAGTTAGAACACTGGCTATTCTCAATAATGCACAGCCCCTGCAAAATCTTGCCTGCCCAAACCAAAATAGGCTACAATACTTTGGCAACTGCTGGCCAGCTGATCATTTCTGAATTCCATGAATTTTACATCGTAAGGTGGTTTAAATAAAGAGAATAACTCCAGTGAATTTTTGGCATAATATGACCAGTTTCTGTGGTCTGGTGATGATTTTTGCATTGCTAGCTACTGATAACAGAACAACTCATCGTCATTTCATATGAGGGCAAAAAAATTAACACCGGGGTGTTTTAATAGCGTTCTATTATGGCCAAGACAAACCCACTGTATAATTTTTGGTCTCCAGCATCAGTTTCTATGCAGGGCAAGTAAAATATCTCAACATGACGGCATGAATATGTATGTAAAGGAACCCCAATCTCCATCTCATCAATCAAGACTTGGAGCACCAAGAAATTGCCTTGGAGGGCTGCACTTACCAAATATGTCTGTCTATTTATTGATCAACTGTAATGTGATATTCTAACAAGATTAGGTATGGTATGTTCTGCCAAGAGAAGCCTAGGGAGGTCATTGGTATTCGAGTTTATCCTCCAGTCCAAAATCAGAGACCCCCCTATTCATCAGACCTCAAAATTTGAAATGATTTTAAGTGGGCAACAGTATAGAGAGGTGTCTGAGGCACCCCCAACATATCAAAAGCTTGATTGAAGACAGCAATTTGGGTATACATGACAAAAAGGAGATGCACCTGAAAAAAACTGACGTTCACTGTCCTTAGATCTAGAATGTGAAAACTAATTCATGGAAATTAAAAATGCTTTGAGTAAGTCAATTTAGATATTCCTGGCATTGTTATGTCCCAATTTCATACTTATAGAAGCATTGGTTAGGACATTATTTATTTCATACCCTGTCAGTATGCCTCGGCGGTCCAACGTCGGCCCAGCGTCAGTCCGATGTCAGTAGCATCGGACCAGCTTCGGCCGACGTTGGACCGCCGAGGCACGCTGATAGGGATAGCTATTGCTGGTGCAATTTTTTTTGCCGCACCCTGTATTCCTAATTCTCCACTCACTACTTTTACACTCATGCTCTGAAACAGTATTGTGACAGAAACTTTTGTAGAAACATTCACTAGGTATATATTATATGTGTGGTATAAGACCAGCATCCTCAGTTCTTGTTCACCTTATCCATTTACTTCAAGTTCAAACTGAATTTATCTGGTCTCAAAGTTGTTTATGCGGAAAATTTTCTTAATATCAAAGCTCTGTATTTAGTCCGGGCAACTGGTGGTCATACGGGGGGTAACCCACCACAAATTGCAATAGTTTTTAAACATATATTTTATGAATCCTAGACCTCCCAGGGATAACATATCAAAAGTTTACCAAAAAATAATTAGTGGAAGGCACTTTTCTGGGGGTATCTTCGTTAACTTGTAGGGGGGGGTGTTATTTTAAAAATTTCAGAAAATCATACCTGTGTGGATGGAATATGAAAATATAGGTCAAAAGAAACCCAAAGGTACCTCAATCGCATTATTTGGTTTTAAAAACCCATATGGACGGAGGCTTTGAAGATAACGGCTTTTGCGCCGACTGCAAAATTACCCGAAAATGCCATATCTCGAGAACAAATGCACATACAGACTTCAAAATAGGCTCAAATTATTCGCAATCCCTAAGTTTATATTCGTCTTTCATAGTAAATATATGCCTATCTGCCTTATTTTTTAAGATATAGCCAAAAAACCTTGATTTTGTGCAAAACCTTATATTTCCGATTTTTTAGGAACTTTATAGGCTTAATTTGAAGAATGTTAGCTGTAAAAAATTTCTTCTCCACTTGCTCTAGCATCCAAAAGTTAAAGTATTATCCTAAACATTGCAGATTGATGTTGCAGTTTTAGCCAAATCAGTCTTTCTGTGTAACAGTGTCTATCTTTGTTTTAGGTGATGTATGTGTTCTGGTTTTATCCTCGTCAGCACTATAATGACTTGGGATTTATTTGTCTTCAGTCATTTCCTCATATTTTAAAGTAAGTGTGTGTTTGGTGAAGAAAAGTAGGCCTAATTTTGTTTACCAATTTTCATGTAAGAAAATGTAAGGAGTCTCCTAGCGACAGCACATTTCGCTATATTTGTAATTTTACTTTTTGGTTTGTTTCTTTTCTTATCGAGAGGACACTGACAGGTTTTGCAAACTGAAGCAGCATTATCAAGTTGAAGCTGTGAATGTGTAAGTCTTAAGTATTCAGTGAGACATTTGTGTGGCTTCTTATGGTGTTGATGGATCAGATATTCTGATATACAAAGGTGATCTTAAAATTTTCAACCTAATATTGGTAAGCAGAAATATTTAGTTCCCGTTCACAAAAAAAGGCTTAGGGCCTATGTTTATTCCACCTTCTGTAGAAACATGTCACAAATTCTAGGAATTGAGAAAATTTTGTATTTTTGGCAGGTTGTATCTCAAATTTTACAATCTGTCTAAAATTCTATACATATGTGTAACATTTTTCTCTTTACTGTGCAGCCACATCCACTTTTTAAAAAGTGTAGCCATTTTTCAAACAGACTTGATTTGACTAAATAAATAACCTGACCTGACAATTTTTTTAAAATTTTTAGTTTTTGCTACTTTACAGAGATTGTCAACATCTCTATTGACTTGCATGGCTAACTTGTTAGAGAAGAAAGATTCTCAACATCCCAGTTTCATGCCTGAAATTGTTTCTGAACAAGAAATTGATTGACTTGTTCTCCTCAAGTAGTACTTCCTGGTCATCTTTTGTCACATGTTGTCTATGTAACTTTTGCTTTTCTTTGGTTACCTGTTCATTGGTCAAAAGTCGGTTGGTTCAACAAGATAAAGAGTGCTAAAAACAAAGTGCTCAGTCACAAGATGTTGGGGAATTCAATGTCACTGAAGGCATTCACCACAGAATTAAGCAAGGGGGTGTTGGAGAAAGAACTGTATTTTTTAAGAAGTCCCTGGAATTGGTGCAAGGTCCCTTGGCAGAGGTAGATGTTTCAGCTTAATCTTTCTCTCCTCAGAGAAACAGCTTACTCTATTTTCAGAGCTATATATATATGCAAACCCAAACTTTGAGGGTATGGACCAATATTCCTGATAAAAAATTTGTGCATTAAGATGCCAGGCACAGTCAATACATGTAAATTGTTTTGTTTAGTCATACTACTGGTAAAAATGATTAGATCCTGTCTCATCTTCTTGTTTCTCTTAAGACTTAAGAAAAAATCCTCTATTTTCTTGTTATAATACATCATTACTGCACAGTGGTGTCATTGTAGGTGGGGCTGGTGGGGCATTTGCATTTGCCCCACCACTTTTTGACCAAAGTATACATGTTTCTGAATCAAAAAAATATATAATTTTTCCCCTGACATCTTCCACGGAGATGTGACGGCTACTTGCCCCACCACATTAAAATGAAACCAACGCCCCTAGCTGTTACTGCAAGATGAGCATTGGAAACAAATGAATGTGATTAACAATCAATTTTGGAGTTACTAGTCCATTAGGGATGTCATTTTCCAGTATTGCACTTTTATTATTAATAGATTCATTATTTATGCTATCCTCTTCAAGTTAATTTCATGCCATTACTGGCATTACTGCTGTCTCACATGTGAAATAGAATTATTATGGTGTTGTGAATGTCACTTGTTTTATAAGCTTGTCAAAGATCTTGTCAGTGAACCTCAGGACTTTTAAGATAGCTGCACACAGAGTACCACGCAGTTATATGAAACTAAATATTAATGTTATTGTCATAAGTAAATCAAGTATCTAGCTGATCAAATCAATTTAGGCATAATCTATGCACGGTATACTACAACTTGGTATAGTATGATTCAGTAATTGATAATATGGAATAGAACTGTCAAATGCATATATATATTAAATGTAAACATAGATTGAGCAATTTTTGCAATTATTTAGGCTCTAACACTACACACACAGTCTGCAATGCGAGTTTACGTTTGTATACTGTCGGAAAAGAGCAAATAAACAGTTTTTGTCCAATAACAAAACAAATATTGCACTTAAGCCTATAGTTACTATGAAACACTGATATAAAAGTGAGGATTTTGGTTAATTTGAGCCTATTTACAAGTCTCTAAGACCAATAGTTCTTGAGATATGATTTTTTTGGGTAATTTTCGTCATTATTTTGTCGCGTCAACCTTCAAAGGCTCCGTCCATATGGGTTTTCGGCTTATATTGACAAACGGAGGCAACCGTGTTGCCTAACTAGGTCCAGGTCACACAAAAAATGCCACACAGAAACATTTTGGAATTATCACCCCCCCCTACGTTAAGCGCCGTTAGCATGTAAGTTCTGATAAAACGGAGCACATTATTGCTTTAAGTGACCTAATGTTTGATGGAACTCCACTATAACTAAAGTTCTTAACACCCAACAGCATCAGAAACACTTAATGATAAAGACATGTAAAAAGAAGTGGGCATAATTACGAAATATTACCTAATTAGTCATATTTTCTTCTAACAAGGTCACATTAAATTTTGTTTTGTGCTAGAAGCCTGAGAAAGATGAAATTGTAAAAGATACAGAAGAGATTACTTGGAAGAATATGTATTTTTTTCACACCAAGTGGACATAATATCTATAGAGATTCATAAATACTGATGAGCAGGCTTGTTTGCTAATCAAGTGACGTTGGCAAGCCTTTAGTGCAAGATTCCAAACCGCAATCTTGAGTATTGATGCATTTCAACAGATGAATACCCTTAACCCCACATGTATTAAGACTGATGATACATTTATAATGATTATAACAATTGCAGACCACTTATTTTTAAAGAGGGCATGAGAATGGATGCAATATTAGTTGTCAAAGGAAAAATTCCCTGCTCGTCATGCCTTCTTCCATTTCCATTCCTCGGGAATAATATTTTCCTCTTCACTTGGCTAGACCTGAATTTGCTGCTAAACACAAAACTCAGTGGCGCTGATATTACAGAAGCCGTTGTAGGAGGCAGAGATTGTAGTCAGTTCCTTGTTTTCTTCAAGAACTTATGATGTTGTTGTCCATTAAGATTTTCATTCTCATTTTTTCATGGATAATGCAAGACGAAAGCTGAGATTTATGTTCTGTCTTTCTGTGTGGAGGTAAAGGTTTTCTTATTTAACGTGGGTAGCCAACGAAAGTCCCCACCTGGAGTGGATGGAATGTCTGAGTTACGACTTATTTCCAGTTGAGCCCACGGCAGGCATCAGTTACCTCCCCGATATCAAGACTAGGCTAGTACTGCTTACAACAGTACCCAATTAAGCAATCACCCAGTGCTGAATTGTCAGTTGGGAACCCAGCAGCGGTCGGGAGTTGAACCGGCCCGCCGTCTGGTTTCATGAAACGGTGTGCTGTCTCTCTGAATTTTGATCAATTACCAATTTTGCATTGCTTTTCTTTTTCCAATTCCACATATCTGAGAAAAGGTGTAATAACAAAGAAAGGACTGTCCGGCACTTCACCTAGCACATTGAATCTATCTTTCCTGGAGCTGGTTTGAATACCCATCTGTCATCTTCAGCCTGTTTGCATTTTCTCACTTTTTACTAAGAATGTGCATGAACAAATAATCCTTTCTTGCATTTGTTGAAGAGTTGAAGAGGAATCCTCCTTTCTTAGTTTCAATAGGTTGATCAGACATTGATTAATAGAAATGAACCTGAACATGTGTGATGTGCATTCCCTCCATTTGTCTCCCATGTTGTCCCTGGTAGAAGAATGTTCATTAACATAGTTTGATAGATCTATCTACTTTTGCCTTTGTCTATAACGGAGACATGTCCTCTTTATTCACCCTTTATCCAGGAAATCTTGTGTAGAAGCACAGATCCATTTATTAGCTACTGAACATTTTCTGAGACAGTAAAACCCTTCAGCTAAATTTTCAGACGATCTTATGATTCTTAAGGACACTGAGAGGGCTGCGAGGTAGTTGAAAACAGCTTATCTGACTCACATAAATGTATATCTTGCAGACTGACAACGGGCAGACGAGCACGCACGGCTGCAGACTAACAAAATTCAAGTCAAATTGGGCGTATCAGGTCAACCTCAGTAGAACTCTGCAGAACTGCACAGGGCTGCTTCAGATTTGCATATGCACCTACGTGAAATACAGTAGCTCTAGTGAAATATTGTAGCCTGGTCCCTCCGCTCGCAACACAATAAGGCTGCTGTAGCCTGTATATCTTGACTGTTATACCCCAATCTGCTAAGTATATTGTGAAAAGTGCGGATCATTCTCTCACATTTGGTCTAACTCTTTCCATTTTGTCCAAATGGAATCAGTCCTTCCATTCGAACATTTTCGCCTCACTGTGGAAGCATACAAAGCAACGACAATAATACAGTGAGTCAGCTGACTTCTTTGACTGGAATAGATTTTGCATTTGTCCCCTCCCTGTAGCTGATTTTCAAAGTAGTCTGTTCAATGCAAGCAAATTTCTTTGTAAATTAGATCATTATTTCCATAATTTGTAAGACCAAAACGGACAGAGAATTTGGTAAACACAGCAGAGCTGCTTCGGATGAGAAGTCATAATATACATAAAATTATTATATCCCTGTTATCTTGTTGCTGTCTCGATCTCCTGAGTACATTGGGACTCTGGCATCTTCAGCAACCTTTGTTGATGTTTTTGAAGAAATGTTGAAGCCATCCTGTAATTCCTGTTAAATGTGATCACAAATTCTTTCCAATTAACCTCTAATATTGCATAGGAGTCAGTGTTGGAGGTCTCAGGGCCATATTTTGATGGCATCGGCCTTGGTCTCAGTCTCGGATGCCCAATCCTTGGCCTTGCCTCGATGTCAGCTGTCTTTGGGCCAGTTTTGGAAGCCTCGATATTTGATGGCCTCTGCCTAGGTCTCGGTCTTGGGGGCTCGTGCCTCCCTCCCAGCCTCGACAAAATAATAGGAGTTACCTAGCTGTATGTCTGTAGCAATTTGTATAATGAAGGATCTACACCAGTGCCATCAAGCCCCTTTTGCATTTTGTTGATCAGCCAACTGTCAGCCATTTTTTTAGGGTCTGCAATAAATTTTAGGGTGTTTCAGGTGCCCCTAATATTTTCCGATCCTGCTTGACCTTGGTCTGGTATTGCAGTTTATATAGTTGAAGTCACATGTAAAATTTTGGCCCATTCTATAAATACCTACCTTTACCAGAATTCACTTGAAGTTTATAATGTAATCTCCCATTGGGGAACTTGCAAATCCTGAAGATATTGTAAAAATCAATGAAGCAATAGATATTTTTATGGATCTGGCATCCTCTGTACAAGTTCATAATGCAAATATCAATGTGCACAGCATCTGCAGCAATATATCTCTAATATCGAGTGCTTTTATCTAATTACATTGGCCATCCCGCCAGAATGAAATTCAAATGCCACCAATAATATCTCTTCAAAACCAGGTCAATTTCATTAAACTCTCTGACCATCGTCAAGGGCAGGCATTATCAGGGTCAGATGCAGGAGCTTTCAAACGGAGGGGTCAATCACAATAACAGCACAAATTCTGGCATGTGATTTTAACTGCAAACCTTTTTCATGTTGCGAAAGTATCAACATCTTTCAAGGAAAATGGGCATGATCTGGACTCCCTTCAATGAAAAAATTAATACAAATGAGGACAACTATAGTGTATGAACTAAACAATTATCTTTATAGTTAAATAGTTATTAAATGTACATGTAAAGCCCCTGACCAAACTGTGCAATGGACTTCCTCATCTAATCAAATAAGGGAGAATGTTCTTTGGATTTCCGTATTTGTCTTTTTTCTCACATGCCTAGAGGATCCACACCTTTTTTATGTCAATTTTACAAACTGTTCCTCAAGGGCCTATGGTTACTAGCAAAACACAATAGTCCTGTCTTCATTCAGTTCATCTTCTGTGCATCTTCAGTCAGTTCTTGAATTTCTATTGCTTGAGTCGGTCAAGTGCAGTTGTGCTGCTTGTCAACGGAAGTGATATAGAAATGAGATGCTCCTTCACAAAGAAGTGATCTACTATAGTCCCATTCCCAACTAAAAAGGGATTTATTAAAGATATGACCTGACCCCACAAGGCATTTGACTGCAATGTGTGAATTTCAGAAGAAAAGGTTTACCACATCTCGATGAAAGTGAGGGCATGAATATTTTCCGGGATTGTGGCAGCGACAGCAATACTGCATGATATTTATTGTTTTATTTATTCTAAATAACATTACAGATCGCTCAATATACTATGTAGCATGTATTTGAAAATAGATATTTACTTTTAAATGGAATCTGGATCATTTTCATTGGATATTTGAAATTTATAATGTACTTTTCGTCATTTTACCCAGAAGCCTCCTTCCGCACTGCCTTAAAATGTTCCCACATCCGAAAAAGGGTCTTCCACTAAATATATTTTGGTAAACTTTTGATATGTTATAGAGGAAGATGTAAGCTTTCAAATGGTATATGACACAAAACTATTGCAATTTGTGGTGGGTCATTTCACCAGTTGCCCGGACTAATTATTCATTCTGATTTTAAAACAGAGGAAAATACCATGTGTCTGTTTACACTGCACATGTTTCAATGCAAATTAAGGAAATGAGTCTAATATATTGAACTGAAAGAGACAACAAATTTGATTAGGTTTATTGTAACTTCAAAGTGCTTTTCATTTTACATTTTGGGCCGGAAATTAATTGTGCTCAAGGCACTTTGTTATCTAATTTGTTGGAAAGCATGGAAATTGAATTTTAGACAATATTTGTATTGAATGACAACTTGTAATTTACTACTTCTTGTTCTCAAAGGCCAAAATATAATCAGAAGTTAGAATTAAGTCTCACTACTAATATTTGTATTTGTATTTATAAATACTGTTTTTGTATTTGTATTTAAAAAGCTATAGTATGATAAACGGTTTTCTATGAAGTTCCAAATGGAAGGTGCAGCTACTTAAAAAAAAGCGATGGATACAAGCAGGAAATGCATTTATGCTTAAAAAAAGAATCTTATTTTCCAAGAAAGTAACTTGCTCAGAAACTTGCAAAAGATTTTCAATGCAGAAAATGACAAAGCTTCATGGAATGGAAAGTTTGGAAACACGAGTGTAGATTTAATGTTCATGTATTTGACAAGTGCTATTATGGTGCAGATAAACGTTATCTATAGATACATAACCATGTTGAACATGTGTAATATGTGTAGGGAAATCGGGGCACATGCAGTGAGACAAAGGGCAATAGCATCAAAGTGGTTCAGTTCACAAAACTAACCTCTTTTATGTTGTACAAAAAATAGTTAGTGAAAGATTGTCTCACATCTGGAAAACTAATTCAATTTTCTTTTTTAAAGCATAGACAGTTTTAAAAATGTTTGCCCCATTACTTTTTGTCATTATTCCCAAGCATTGTGTCCGTGAGGATAATTGGCATTTCTGCCATAAAGTGGGTCAAAATAGCGTGCCAACTTTACCCCGGATTGCCAACTTTACCCCGTTTTACGGTATGTGACAATGTAAGCCAATCACATTGGATTCCAACCATGGTTTTATATGTTATCTTTATTAGCTGATGGCTCCTGAATCAGGAATGTGCTGCACAATATTCCAAAATTAAATAAAGAAAGAAAGCTGCATTGGCTACATTGAGATGGGGCACAGTGAGATAGAGGCACAGTGAGATTGGGCACAGTGAGATGGGGCACAGTGGCATGGGGCACAGTGGCATGGGCACAGTGGCATGGGCACAGTGGCATGGGCACATTGAGATTGGGCACATTGAGATTGGGCACACTGAGATGGGGCATGTCATATCAATCAATCAATCAATGGGGCACAGTTACATGGGGCGCAGGGAAACATGATTAATAAAAATATGCCTCTCACGAACCAGTGATTTTAGTAAGTTTTATCAAAGAGAAGCATCAGAGAAGAATTATTGTATCTGCAAACCTCATGTAGTTAACATTCATGGCTAGTAAAGAGGCAGTTTTTCTAAGATTCAGCCACTTCACCATTAGGGATGATACTCACCCGACTCAGATTTTGTTAATAATTTTTTTCTTGGTAAACAATCATTAAAAGTGTGACATAAAATGCGGTTTTAGACCTCCATACCTTTTTAGTTAATTTTCAGGGGCCCTTTGAAATATAGGGCCAAAATTTGGATTGTGTCAAAGTCCACATTTCAAATCACATTATCTCAGAATCTATTAATGCACCTCTGTTATATTTTGACAGCAAAATATATTGACCCAACGGTATAATTTGTATCACATTTATGATGATTGACTCTGGGCGCAGGCAACAGGGGGAGCTCAACGTTACTGTTTCAGTCAATTATAAGGTACATTGATAGGGTAAATGTGGCTTGCGCACCGGGAGTACATGTAGCTCAATGTTTTGTTCATGCATATGAAGGAGGGGACCTATATTATAAGTTTACATAAAAATTAGAATGGTACACTGAGGGCGCATCTCCACAGAGGGCGCTGTTTTCTATAAAAAAGTGAAATAGACCCTTTTTCAGGGCTCTTTAGATCATTGCGCCCAGGGTCAACAGCAAGGTGAGCATGCCAGTTATGTGCTGTAACACCTCTAGGTTAGTGTGGTGTGAGCATCACTGAGGTACTCTTGACCATTCTCTCTCCAGAATTTTTTTAATGAACGACACATGATGATTTTTCAATTTTTCAAAAATCACAGGATGCCCTCAATTGATATGAATTAAGGCAGTGTTGCAAGTTATTTCTCTAATATTTTGGTTGTTAGGATATATTTTGCTTAAAATAATAATTACTTTTTAGTGATTGTTTACCAAGAAAAATTTGTTATTTTTGTTTTCCCCTTTTTAATCGACACCATGAAGCTCATCACTTCGAACATAAAGCGCCAAATATTTCATGTTTGTCCATCTTTTTCATAATTTTTTTTTTTTTGATTTAGTTCTAAGGTTGCAGGTAACCCTACCAATATGGTGGGCCGAGGTGCATTGTTGTTCTTCCAAAGGTCTTGTCTAACTCTGCCTCCCATTTTGTTGGCACGAATAATGCTAAACATAACAAAGATAACATCATGCAGGTTACAATGTACCTGGTATGATTTTTGAAACATGATTTCTAAATTGAATATTCTTGTTTCTGATCCTAGAACTGTGGTCTTAGTAGTCTCATAATCTATTTTAGATACGTTCCAACATTCCTCTGAGTGTCAAAGCCATTTAATTAAAGCAGAAATAGTTTGCACAATACATAGTTTCAAGAAGAAATATATATTTGGTTCCATGCCACATGGCCCATGCAGGAGTCGATTGTGTTGTGCTGAGATTATATTCTCTATAATGCTTTTTTCTGCTTATGAAATCATACTCCAAGTGTACATTTCCCAGTTGGACAATGAGATGTCTCCATCTGTCCCATTTCGCTTTCAGCTTTACATTGCTTTTATGTCGCTTTTAAAATCGCAGCACACTGTAGCTTCCTTATCTAATAAGCATGACTGACCCTTTTGTACGTCATTCTGAAAGTTACATGGCAACACAATATTGTATAGAGCTTCATCTGTGTTTCCGATGTCAGGATAGTAGAAATAAAAAGTAGTGTACAAGCACTTTAAGCGTGTTAAAATATTGATGAGACTGTATGATAAGTTCGATAAGATTGGTTAGGAGGGCGCCTTGGCAAGTGGTCATGAGTTTTCTGTAAATGGCACATTTGAAGCTCTCAACTAACAAAAAAAAGCACTATTGTGTGCCTTAAGAGCTGTTTGCAGATAAGCGGCCCAAACAGTTTCAAAATTAACTTTCAACTTGGTCGTGTGATGTCACTGGCTTAAAAATGTTTTGTTTGTGTCAGTTATGGTTAATCTGTTGATTCAGTGCTTATATCATATGTAGCAGCATAGGTGACAATAAACAAACTTATTAAATGACTTGAGGTACTTGATCAAACAAGAATATTAGAAGACCAACAAAAAACTGTCGATAATGTGTTAAAGTTAGTTTGCAAATCGGAAATAAGAAAATCAATTTTTCCAGAGGACCGCCAAACCGCAAAGATCTATAAGGTTTTAAAGAATAATATTAAAGCAAGTAATATATTGATTGCCATAATCGTCACATCACTGCTGTTTAGTCTGTCCATTTGTACAGCGTGGCCTTGATCTGCTGTGGAGGACAGATATGGTGTGCGATGCCACATGAAAAGTCAAGTGACGTCACTGGTGACTCCACTAAAGAGTCGACATTTATGTGGGCTGTAAAGAGCTCCGAGAGGAGGCAGCTGAATGACACATGGCTGGTCAGCAGAAAAGAAGACCTCGGTTTCTGCAGCTTGGATAGCATTAATTTGCATGTGACAAATTTAGGAGGTCGTAGTGTGCTATTTATAGCAGCAGTAAGGGTTATATTGACCATGTGCAGCTGAATTGCAGGAACCAATCAGCAATCAGCAATGCACAGATCTTAAATTTATTTTAAGAAACTCTCCAGGCCTAAGTAATTGGTTTCTGATATAGATTCATTATGACTACTGGACTGGTGGTCTATGTTTTCATAATATAGTTAGTGGAAGAATCTATGCAATCACCATAAGATGCTTTTAAAACTATATTTACACATAACACTTGAAGTATTAATGTTTATTATACCTCCACTATGAAAGCAAAACTCTCAAGTCCAGAAGAGGAATTCTCGATGATTTTCTTTAGCTTATTGACAATTTCTGGCCTTTTCTCATCAGTAATGTACTTAAAAAGATTTCAGGTGTATTTGTTCACAATAGTACATAAACAATACTGGACCCCAGTCTGCATGGTTTCATTACAAGAAACTTTCAATTAAATGACTTACATTCAAATAATGCATTTTATATGTGTTATTTTATCTTTTGAGATTAGCACATCTGTTCTAAATACAAAAATAATTCTCAGACCTGTGTATTGACTGAAGAGGATGCATGTCATAATACCTGGCATAAATACTTGAAATATGATTGCAAAATGTCTAAATTGCAGATCCTTGTTCCTGTTCTTTGAACCGGGTCTGAGTAGCCTCATAATCCAGTTTCGAAATGTTCTACCATTCTCCGGTGTGTCAAAGCCATATAGAGAAAGCACAAATAGTTTAGAAATGATAATTTTAAGAATAAATATATCATACAGATTTGGTTCTTGTGGCATGTCTGCAGCGTTGGAGTTGATTGTGTTGTGCTGAGATTATATTCTCTATAATGCTTTTTTTCTGCTTATGAAATCATACTCCACATGTACATTTCCCAGTTGGGCAATGGGATGTGAGAACTACTCTACAGTCTCCACCTGTCCCAATTTGCTTTCAGCTTTACATTGGTTTTATGTCGCTTTTAAAATCGCAGCACACTGTAGCTTCCTTATCTAATAAGTGTGACTGGCCCTTTTTGTACTTCCTTTTGAACGTTCCAGGACAACATTATTTGCGGCGCTTCATCTGCACTTCTGTCAGTAAAATTGGCTGACATCCCTTTTGTGGTGTAACTGATGATGAAATTTAGTTCGTGCAGGATGCTCTTGAAAATGCTTTTGTAACCATAGGACTGCCCCCCCCCTTTGGTACACCTATGCTTGTTACATTGAAGGCAAAGCTAATTTTCATTATCAATAGGCTTATTTCTTCTCTTGGTGAGTCGTCCAAATATAACCATGAAATCTATATTTCTGTACACGTGTACCATGTCTAAACTCTATTAAGAAAACAATATATTGATATTGAGATTTTCATCTGCATTGGCACTTCACTTAAAACATAGCTTCACCCAAATGTCCTTTACTTAAGTTAAAAGTGATGATTACAGCCTTGATGTGCCACATGAAAAGTCAAATGACGTGACTGGTGGCTGCACTAAAGAGTTGGCATTTACTATGTGGGCTGCAAAGAGCTCCGAGAGGAGGCAGCTGAATGACACACGGTTGGTCAGCAGAAAAGAAGACCTCGGTTTCTGCAGCTTGGATAGCATTAATTTGCATGTGACAAATTTAGGAGGTCGTAGTGTTCTATTTATAGCAGCAGTAAGGGTTATATTGACCATGTGCAGCTGAAATGCAGGCATCAATCAGCAATGAACATATCTTAAATATATTTTAAGAAATGCTTCAGACCTTGGTAATTGGATTATGATATAGATTTATGTCTTAATGTTATATATAGTTAATGAATGGTCTATGCAACCACCCTTAGAGGCTATACACCCTTTCAAACAGTATCTATAGTACTTGTTCTGTTGATGTATAATTGTGTATCGCAATTCTTTCAGTAGTGACAGGAAAGTGCCTGTAGCTGTATGTATATTATCTCTGAGGCTTTACTGGATTTATCCAAGATTTATCCTATGAGTTCAGGAGCTTCATATTAACCTGTCAATTTCATTCCTTTGAGTGAGATTGAAGAAAAGCATCTTTATTTAATGCATAGCATTGTCTAACATAGGAAGCCATACATACATCAAGCTCACAGCTCTCTAGATATTTTCAAAAATTGTTATCTTGAATTCCCTCTGAAATTATCCCGCAATCTAACATATCATGGCTGGCGCAATGCGTGCAGCTGTGTAGATTAAAAAAGCCTTCTAATTTTTAGGAAATGAATGGATATCATGTTGTGAAACGAATGTGTGCTGACCTATTTGTCAAAGCTTGTATGTCACCATATATGCTACATAGAACTACAAATATCTGTTAGTTACCGAGGCCACGCATGTGGAGTTATAGAGGCCCTCCAGAGCAGGCTTTTATGCGTGTGATGACTGACATCTCAATGAATATCGTATCTGAAGAATACAAATTTGTGAACATAAAACAAAAGCCATACACAAACATTTATTAGAGAGAGTGAGAGTATGACTGAAATGTTCTTGTGATTTTACAATATTTCAAAGACATGTCAAAGAAAATCAAATACATCGCTTAAAATAACCAGAAGGGGTCTTAAAATATTTAGATGTGGTCTTGTTATTTTACTATCTATCGCCAGGTAAAACACAAAATAGCTTGAATTTGGATACGCAGCAATTTGGTGCTCAGACTACTTTTAAAATGTTTGACATTTCAGCCGTTTTCATTATTGTAGACTTTCAACCGAGTGTATTTTTTTTCGATGACATGTATTATATTGGGAAAAGTGGCTTTAGGAAATTTGTGACATAATTTTTTGGTACAGAATACAATGTCCTAGAAAAAATAATAAACTTCTCAGCCTGAAGTCTACAATTATGAAAATGTTGTGAGGAATTTAAACGATTACAATAATGAAAATGGTTGGAATGACAACCAAACGTTTTTAAAAAGTTTGTGAGGCAACTGTTATCGTTAAGTCATTATAATAATCTAAACAGGTTTCATGGAAAATTTAAAATATGAATTGTCAGCCTTTGAATACTCTTATAAAATTTTAAGTCAAAAGTCCGTGACATCTGTTACTTAATACATTAATACAATGTATATTCACAACTATATGTGCATAGAAATTGAAAGGTTTCAAAATACAAGCCCTTTACTAAAGTTGGTTTTCATTTATATAACGCGCTTTGATGGTTAACCTTGACCTGCCTTGCAGAATTACAGGTTAATGACTGATGGTGTGCGTGACAACACATACAAAGTAAAAATATTTCTTGTCACTTGTGGCTCCGAAAGATTAGGCATGTATTGCTGCTGCTATATATATGCTAAATGGCCAGACAGGAACGTTTCAGCCTTCAGCTTCTTCAGTTTGGCAGCATTCATTTGCATATCCCCATATTTAGGAGGTTATTATGAGCTTTTACGAAAATTATTGGTCATATTAATTCGTGCAAACCTCATAGCCCCTCCCCCCAAGTTAATGAACGAAACTATTATATATTCAAACAACTTCATTACCAGGGGAAACCTTGCCACAGAGACAGCATCTTTTAAAGGAAAACATCTGAAATAAAATCACCGATCATTAAAAAAAATATATTGAGTACTTTCAGTGTATAATATATCAGTTTTTGCTATTGTAGTGCTGACAGCACGTGTACGTGTATACCATCTCTTTGTTGGCTTTAGCCAAGAATAATCCAATAAGTGTGGTGGCTTTACCTTAATCTGTCAATTTCCTTCAGTCTTGTGGGATTCAAGAAAAGCATCTTTATTTGAGCCATATGAATCAAATTTGTAATTCTCTCAATATATTCAGCTGAGTAAATTAGAAATAATCTCTTTTTTGGAAATGAAAGTATTTCATGCAGTGAAAAGAAAGCGAGCTGACCTGTTTGTCAAAATTTGCATGTTACAAGACTTCGTAAGGCCACACACATGGACTCATGGAATTGTGGAGTGAGTCGCATTTTATGGCCAGACTCGATCGGTGGTGTAGGCCTAATGCTTGACTGTTTGATGAATTTCATGAAATATATTTAAAATGCTGCTTTAGCGGGTACATCTTGATAACAGAAACAATGGCGCGTGCTTCTTCTACTAACAGATTGAAGTGACTATTTTCACTGACAGATGCAGCAGCTGTTGGGTGAAACTGCCTTAAAGCAAACAGTTTCCTCTTGACCTTTTCACTTCATCTGCACTTCTGGCTAAGATTTTATTAGCTCAGTCTCTTCGACTGGCTTGCAGCTATCATCACAGAAAACAACAACACACAGAGCTGTGAATAATTATTGACACTTTTTTTGTTTTTAAATATATATATAAACTGAACCAAATAAAAAACCAAAACTATTTCCAGGGCTGTATTTTTCTGTATATCAGTCAGATGGGCTGTTGAGTTGATGCATATGTATAACCAGGTGTCAAATGACTCAGTTCTATAAAATTGTTAAATTTTGACCTTTGTATCCTCATCTGTGGCGAGGTTTATCACACTGGGGTATGGTGACTGGATGGGGGTATTAGGCACTCGAAAGAGCAAAACTAATGATTTAGTGTGAAAGCTTGAAGAAAATGATTAAAAAGGCCATACAATTTGTTTCAATCAGTGCCTCTTAACTTGTTAAAATTTTGTTGTTCGAGAAGTCAGGTCAGAGTTTGTCACACACAATGATATTGCAGTGAAATACTGCAAAGTTCTATGGAAACAGGTCAAGGAATGGCCTATACACATGCAACTGAGTGAAAAAGGCCTAGGGTCTGTAAAAAAGACCTCTAACAACCTATTTGGCATCTGCAGGACAAATGGCAGTACCATTTGTGCCCTTCTTATGCTTTTCTTTCCGGGCAGATGTGTGGTTGTGAGAATAGCAAAAGGAGGGCACAGAGGGTGTTGATGTTTACCTCTGCAGGTGACACAAAGGTTGTTTGAAGTCTTTCAGATAAACTCAAATCGTTTTTCACTCCATAGCTATTGTTTAGGCTGTTTGAGGACTTGTTTCCATAGTTGCATTGTTCCATTGGAATATCATTGTGTGTGGAAAACTTTCACCTGACTTCTTAAAAAACTAATTTTTTAGCAAGTCATTTGGCACTAAATGAAGTGAATTGTGTGGCCTTTTGCATCATTTTCTTCAAGCTTCAACATGAAATCATTAGATTTTCTCTATGGGGCGCCTAATACCCCTGCCCACTCACCATACCCCAATGTGATAAACTTGGCAACAGACATGCGAAAAATGGTCAAACTTGAGTGATTTTTAGCAACTGAGTCCTTTGACACCTGCTTGCACAGAAGCATACACTCAACATCCCATATGAAGCATATCTAGACAAATAAAGCCCTAAAAATAGTTTTGCGTTTTTTATTTTGTTCAGTTTACTTCATGAAATACATTGTATATTTATTGATATTACAGGGCTGTGTTATAGGAGCGGAATGAATAAATGTTACTACATACCTACTATGCTGACTATGACACAGAAATAAATAGGCAGACTAATTATTATAGCTTATACAAATGTAAACCTAAAAATTGATTTTTTCTTATTTAGCTCATGTCGCAAAGCTCACCTTATGATAAATGCAAGAGATTTGATAAATTACCAAAGCATGTTTTAAAATCGTATTCTTCTTTTCTTATAATATTGATAAGTTGCCTTGTCGCTGGAAATGTGTTCAAAGTCTGCATGTTTTTGTCAAAAGGAGTACTCTTTAGAAAAAAAAACCCGTTTCCTCTCAAAAGAAGATATAACATCATTTTGTTGTGTTGTATTGGCAGCTGGTTTGCATTGGGCTGCATTCAGTCGTGTCAGTAGTTCAATGTGTCAAAATAACAGGCATAAATTCATTGATCCGTCTATCTCCTTACAGATGATTTCATATTTGTAGACTTTTCTCAAATAACAAAATATTATTTAGCAAAATTTCTGGTCTGCCATCAGAAAATCCTGCCAGGTGATTGGTCAAGTTGCCCATTGCGTGTCACTTTTTTTGCAGCTTACTTCAAACAAGTGATGTTTGCTGGATAAATGATGTCATCATTTTGAACAATAGTATACAGCAAAGGCCAACTTGGTATTGTGGCAGTTGTTCACACATGTCAAACCGCAATCCACATGAACTCTTTCACTTCTTCATGAACAGTTGTATTTCACAATCCTGTGTTGATTGTTTCAATTGATATTATATTAAATAAGTTTCAAGCTGACTGAATTGCTTCACATCTTCTTCTTCTTCTGTAACGCTTGTCCGTCTCAGTGAGACACGGCGCTCCTCACCAATGCACTCCAGCTGTTTCTATCTTCTGCAATGTCAATTAAATGTTCAATGTTACTTTGCATCATATTAATGGGCATGTCTAGGTCTGTTGATATTGTCTTCCACCAGGTCGTTTTAGGTCTTCCAGGATCTTTTTTTGCAGGTTTTAAATGTTCTTCTAGAGCTCTTCTGGCAGGTGTTTGTGGGTCTAGTCTTAGTATGTGTCCCAGGAATCTCAGTCGTCTCTCTTTAATGATGTTACTCCACGGTCTTGTACTTGTTCGCTTGTATAATTCTTCGTTCGAAATTTTATCCATCTTTGTTATTCCTAGACATGTTCTCAAAAATATTCGTTGTTGCACATCGATCTTGTTTTCTAATTCTTTCGTAAGTGTCCAAAGTTCCGAATTGTATAGGAATATGGTGGAGACAAAGGCTTCTAGTCTTCTGATTTTATTTCGTATTGATGATTTTTTTTTTTTTTTTTGCTTCACATCTATTTGCACTAAATTATCATGCCTTGACCAAAAGCATTGACTATGACATCAGTTAGGGACCATTCAGAATTTATGACTGGGTTGTGGGGGAGATGGGAGTTTTCCCAGACCAAAGAGAGGCACATTTGAGGCATAGAAATTTTTCAGAGGTACATTTGAGGCACGTTTGAGGCATACTTGAGGCACATTTGAGGCATAGTCTACCAATTGCAGTGTGCCTCAAATGTGCCTCTAATGTTAATGATGTGCCTCATCTATGCCTCCCTGCATAATGATATGCCT
The DNA here is from genome assembly GCA_026936325.1 of Platynereis dumerilii. Classification (NCBI taxonomy): domain Eukaryota; kingdom Metazoa; phylum Annelida; class Polychaeta; order Phyllodocida; family Nereididae; genus Platynereis; species Platynereis dumerilii. The sequence goes on along the minus strand of JAPTHN010000001.1, from coordinate 107,549,055 downwards.
CAAATATGCCTCCCTGACTTACCAAGAAAAGCATTACCTGCATCTATGCCTCAAATGTGCCTCAAACTGGACTCAGTTTTTCTACCCTGTGCCTCAAATATACCTCTCCAACATAGCCAAATTTTTGTGTGGCCTGAATTCCCCCTTACGCCTCAAACATGCCTCTTCTGTAGATTATACTAGGGTGTCTCCTTGTGGTGACCTAAATTTGCATTGAAAAGGGAAACCCCAACTAGGGAGCATGGTGCCAATGTTGTAAGTCACATTTTTACTTATACTTCGCTGTACATGTCATACTTATAAATATGCAAGTTGTAGTTTTTATTGTAAAGGTGTTCTGAACAATTAGTTGAATTTATTTGGTGGTGTTGCTGATGTAACTCTTAGAATTTTGTGTTTTGCTCAACATACTATATTATCACTCACATGACAACATGCTCTTTTGTTAGAAGTCAAATAACAATTTCCTTAATTTGACAAATAATCCGGAATGCATGTCAGATTGAGTGTGCCACCCATTTGGCACTTACATCAAGGTCATTAAGTTTATTTAGTAGTTCTGCTTTTGTACCAAGTCTTTCCTTTGTTTGAGATAGAAGCACTATTTGAAAATTCAAATATTTGGCTCACTTCCTTAACTGTCAATGTGCCTCATTCATGCCTCAGATATGCCTCTTCTGTACCTCCATGCGGAGGTCAAGAAGAGGCACTATCAAAATATTTGGAACGCCTCAAATACGCCTCATTTATGCCTCAAATGTACCTCCACTTACATGATGAGCCTACGCCTCAAATACGCCTCAGTTATACCTCAAACGTACCTCATATGTGACTCAAATATGCCTCTTCATTTGCATATGAGGCACATTTGAGGCACATCATCAACGTATCTAGAGGTATATTTGAGGCATTATTAAAATTTTTGGAACGCCTCAAATATGCCTCCTATATGCCTCAAATGTACCTCGAAAATGCCTCATATATGCCTCTTGCATATTTAATGAGGAGTTTGATATGCCTCCTTTACGCCTCCTGTGATCTCAGCTGATGCCTCTACCTACTCCATGGTATGACTCAAATATGCCTATTCAGGGCCTCAAATGTGCCTCTCTTTGGTCTGGGTTACCTGAGGGGGTGCTACATGCTTCAAGTGGGACAGTACTAATTTTTACCTTTTGTCCAGAATCTATGTGCTAAATAGAATTTATGACTTTAGGGGAATTAGAGTTTTGCCCGACGAAGCACCAATTTTTCACACATGTTTCAAGGGGAGTACCTATTACTTACAACATGCTTAAGGGGGGGGGGTATGAAATTTTAATAAAAGAAAAGGGGACATATACTAAAAATCCACATGGAATGTATGAGAGGTACAAATAAGCATGAAACCAAAGGGGGTATAAATTTGTGATAGAAAGTTCCAACAAAACTCCCCAGAATCATAAATTCTGAATGGTCCCTCAGGACAGGGTGGTAGCCCAGTGATGTGGTCAACATTCATAAGAAAATCCCAGTGGGAATCAGATCTAGGACCCCACGATTGGTAGCCCATTGTCCTGCCTCCTGAGCTGAGCCCCTCTTCTGAGAAAATGTTACATTCACAATTATACATGTTTACTTCTGTATAAACAGTCAATGCATGGATCACCTGATCCTAATCGTCTGAATGCACAACATTGGACTTGCAGTACGTATGTACTGAAAATGTATGAAACACAAACTGAAACTCTCACTTGAAACTGCTAAAGTCAGTCCCTGTTAGGAGATCAATGGCTTAAAATGCCATGGTCAGCCACATAAAACGCTATTTCACTTTTCAGGAGAGAGTGGTGTCATATCTTCTCTCGACCAATGAAAATTGCAAGAAAAATGATGTAGTTTCTACCTCAAATGTCTACAAATATGAAATCATCTGTAAGTTATAACCAGTGATAAGGCTCATAATTGCAACCAGACTCACATTTGCAGAAGTTACGATCAACCTTGATTTACAGCGCTGGACTACATTTTATAAGTCATCAAGCCTGATATTTTGGGGCTACTCATTGATGACGTGTGTATCACCTCATGGAATATAAAAGTGTGTCACTATTACACTGGTCGCTCCTAAAGATTGGACATTAATTGCAGCTGCAAGCATCTGTGCATGGAATGAGAAGGAGGCAGTTTAATGTCTCACGACTGGTAAGCAGAAAAGGAGACTTAGCTTCTGTAGCTTGCCAGCATGCATTTGCTTGTGACAAATTTGGCTAATTAGGGCCTATGTGCTCCTCGCTATTTTTAGCAGCAAAAGGGTAATGTTGAGCTTGTCCAGCTAAATTGCATGCAGTCACTAATATAATCACTGTTGAGCGAATCTGGCTTGACATGCTTCCAGATATGAATGGCACTCGAGTTTATATAGGTAATTTATTAGGACTCATTGGGACTACATCACATTGATATATGATTATGTAGTTTGAGAGGAACACTATTCATGAAACTCCAGCAAGAGAAAAGTCTTTTAACATTGAGAATTGTCACAAAAGGAAACCGCATGATGTGGAATTTGGAAATGTTATTAGCACTTGTATAGTATAAATATCACTTTCTGTCTACAGAGAGTAGAAGCAGGGAGGCATTGATAAGGTATGCCGTCTTTGTTTCCGGCTTTGTTGGTCTTATCCAAGAATTCCCGATGAGTGCTGGGGCTTAACTTTAATCTCTCAATTTCCTTCAGCCCTGTGGGATTCAAGAAAGACAACTTCATGAAATGCATGGGATTGTATCGCCTTAACAACCCAATAAATCAAGTTAAAAACTCTTTTCATACTTTTTCAGAGTGGGACCTTATCTTGTATTTTTTCGCTGCGACCTGATATTTCATCTCTCGCCAACGCATTCAGCTGTGTAGATTAAAAATGCCTTCTCTTTTTTCAGGAAGTGAAAGGGCGGCATGTTGTGAAAAGAAAGTGAGCCAACCAATTTGTCAAAGCTTGTATGTCACAAGATAGACTCACAAATATCCATAAGTGCCAGCTGTTGAAAGGCCAAACTCATATATATATGTGTGGGGTGCATTATACTATAGAACAAGCTTTTATGCTCAGGCTGGCAGTACCATACCTGACTGTGCGATGAATTTCATAACTGGAGGATTTTGTAAATATCAAATCAAAGAAATTCTCAGCAGGTCTCCAGTCTCTCCACTTTAGAGGGTGTGGGACTCATGCATGCATTAAATGGCCTTTTTGTAATATTTAAAAAAATATTTTCAATTCTCGTTCCATACAAAATGACTCAGTGTGGCTAAAATACAATTGATGTGCCTAAGGTCTTTTGTGTGTCTTGTCTTCCTCACTAGTTGGATTTCGAGGAAATGTTGCACTCACCAATTTTGGACACTGTCAACCACAGAATACCTCTGTTATACCTGGCTGAACACAGTCTGCTTTGCAAGCAGGCGAGTGAGCGAGGCTGCAGACTGACGAAATTCACATCGAATTGGGTATCAGATTGGAATATAGGGCAGTAGAACTGCTGCCTTTCAGGTCTGAGCTGTTGCCTGGTAGGCCCGTGCTCAGCAGAGTTGGGCTGCTTCAGATATTCATGCGTGCGAGGACGTGAAATAAAACATTCGCAACTGAAGCAGGTTACTGTAGCCTGCTGTTATACTCGTCTCCAGGTTCTGCTAGTGAAGAAATGCATTATACCACCCATTGGGTTAATTTACATTCAGAGCTGTCAGTCAAAGCCTTTGAAGTTGCAATATTTCTTTCCAATCAGACAGATTCTTTGAACTCATCTGAATCTTGCCGGACTGACTGTCCCTGGAGAAACCAAATTGACATTTAGGCCTCTGACAACAAATGATTGCAAGAGGAATTGTGATTTGGGTAGTTAAAACAGGCAGGAACATTTCTATATGAAGCCTGAATAAAAGTTGGAATAATCGTCTTATCGCCCACTTCTATAAAGGCACTAGAGTCATATATAGAAGAATATTTGGCAACTTCAGAAAGATAACCAAACATGAACCTATTTTCTTTCAAGAATATATTATATATATTTTAAGAATATATTATATATAAGTTTATATTTGATTTTTTCATGATTGATGTACACTTACAACCATACAAAATTATCATCATTCAAGTTTCACATTTCAATTTCACAAGCATAAATATAATGCTATAGGATTAAAAACTGTATCACTTTTACATATAAAAAGCCGACAAATGGGCATGGACATTTCCATACATTTGCAAATAAATCATTACATAATCTATGTACACTTTGTATTTACAGGATTTTCCTCAACAGCCCCATTTTCATGTTTATATTTCATAACGGTAATTTGAAAATGTATGTTCATTTAATAGTATAAAGACAAAAACTGTTCTTTTTAACCTTTTGCTCAGTACATGCAGGCAGGTTATAAACATTGTATTAGATATACTCTGTATATGAATTATAACCATATGGAAATCGGAAAAAGTGAACAGAAGGACCTTCAACAAAGTTTGTAACAATTTAGTTTCATGTTTATGAATTAATTTGCATTATACTGCAGACATAGTTGTACCTCATTAAAACTATCTACAGCATAATTTTAAACGATAGCAAACTTCTCGATGAATTGCCAATGAAATTCTAATGCCCTTTAAGTCATCTTTCTCGTACATGCCAACAGGCACTGCTAGGTTGCAATTTGGCACATTTTTGTGGAGAAGGCATAAACAACTGTGGCATGCAAATTGGAAACAGACACATTGCTAGTACAATGTCATAAACATTGCACATTAATCAAAACACAACATGGTGTAGGCCTACGTATATAGTCTTGAAGCACTTTGTAGACTTAGCAAAAGTCTCTTGTCATACATATTGTAGCTGAAAAACAAAAAATAAAAGAGCAGATATGAGTCTCAGGAGTAAATGCCAAAAAATCCATGTAGTCATAACATTGTGTTTAAATATCATATCAAATAACATAAGATATGCAAAATTACAGGTTCACTCTAAATGGTGACAATGCAATGTATGCAAGCATAAATTAGCAACCAGAATAATACTGATTCGTTGTAGATGGGATTTCAAGGAGCCTGGATGTCACTGCATTTATTAAGAGGTTCATTCTGCTCACGAACCTGAACTAGTCAATCTCCAAGCCACGTATCTTTGAAAAGGTTGGTGTACTAAACCAACAGGTCAGCTCTTAAAGACAAGCTCAAGATTTTTCGTGTGGAAGATGACTCGCACAGCCCTCTTATAGACTCCTATTCCGTCCCCTAAAGATGGAGCAAATTAGATCTGACCGAAGAGCCCAGGATGAAAATGACCTATTAAAGGTTCCTTTAAAGGCTATTCTTGAACATCAACATGAGTGCCACCTTTGACCTCCTGCAGAACATAATTAGGCCACCATTGGGGACGCCTGATATCTTGATGCAAGCCTTTCAGGTTTTCAACCTCCTACGATGTCAAAAAGGCTTGAAAAGCATTGTCGTCACTGATGCATTAGACTCTGATAAATATAATATTATCCTCATATTCTAAAATTACATAGCCATCTCAGGCTCTGGATCATATTAAAAAAGGCATTTTTTGTCCAAAGTGAAATTAATTTTACAATTTTGTTGACTTTAGCATATATATTTTTTCATTTATACGAATCAGAACTGGCACAGCATCACTTTTGTTTTCCATTGGCGAGATAGTTAAACAATACACATACTGATTGGGTCCAAACAATGCATAGCAAACAACTGGGATTTAGGAGCACAAAGCTATCACTGAACAATAATGGTTGTTTCAATAAATAATTGGAAACAACTACCTGTCTATCAAATTTCTACAACTGCGCAATAGCCTGGTAACAACGGTGGCAATTTTCTTTGACTAGATTGTAACAAACTGGAATAAGCGAAATATGGCCGGAAAACCCTAAATTTAAAGACATTGTCACAGTAATGGCTGACACAAATTGTTTTGACTTGCAAATGGCTGTTTCAGTTCATACAGACTTCAATCTGTCAAGGCAAAATGTCAAATGGAATCATAAACATAAAATACGTTTGTATTGTCTGCATTAGGAAGTATATAATCAATTTACAAATCGAGTTAATAGTTCTTTATACCAGATTAGATACCACAAATTCGCATTTCCAATTAATTCATCAAGAAATGAACGGCTCAGATGAAGAAATCAACTGTTCTTGATTTTTCTCCTGCACCTATAAACACGACTATCCTTTGTGTTGGACCTCCTTTTGGCTTAATAAGTCAATGTTTACAAGGTTTTTGCTTTTGCCGAAAATGCTGAACCAATGCATTTTCGGTTATTGCAAACCCGCCTGTTTGAACAAGGAACCGAAAAAGGAAGTTGAAGTTGGAAATGGCTTTGCAACAAATAAACATGATAAAGCAAAAATGCAATGAAAGGAATGACTATTTGGCTGGAGGAGTGCAAGTGCAACTGGACATGTTAATAGTCCAGACAGCAAGTCTCCATGCGACACATTCTCGGCAGAATGACAAATAGTAGACACGAACCAATGACACATAGTAGACTTATTACATACAACTCTATGGCCATTTCAAAGGCATTTGCATGCACCTGAGTTAGGATTGTCTCATTCGCAGCTGAAGTGCACAAGGATTTGTTCATGGGGACAGTCATTAATCCAAAGTGGTGACACATTTTAGCAGCTTTGAAAATCCGCTAGGAGCAAATGTTTGTCTCAACTTACAATGTAACCTGAGAGTAAATAGTTACTTTGTTTGAAATTTACTCCAGAATGAGATCAAAATATCCAGTTCTGATGAGCATGTTGCATGACTGGCAGAAATTGACCAACCTCTCATAATGCACACCGGTGTTTTTGTGTCACTGCCTGCCCTGGAGAACAACTTAACGGTCATATACAAAATTCATGGCAACTGTTGATGGAAATGCAGTTACATAAATCATGTGTCTGCAGCTAATAAACTTGTGCCGATAATGCATCAGCAGGGTGCCTGTGATGATTAGAATCAATCAAATGTTAGTGTCCTGTGTCTTTGCTCTGGCAATATGTTGTCAAGGTAAGCTGATCGTTTCCTATGAGATACGGTCGTAATTATTTCTCTCATTGATTCTTTCCCATTGATCCTCTTCCTCTATTGCATGTCCAGTCTGAAACACAGAAAAAAGAGATTATTTTATAGCTTTGACAATATCAATTTCCAAAGTGACTTAGTCTGAAAGTTCAGAGAAATAACTGTCCATTTCCCTCTCAATTGAATAAAATATTGTACAAAAACAAAATTCTAGCAAGACAACATCTAATATACATGCAAAAGTTGTTATTCATGATTGTGTATATATGTTAAGTCATGCTGGATATCCAAAACAGGATGACATGCATGACAATGCATACTGTGGGTCGAGTGGTGGATTTCAGTCAGGATATCACACCGGCTGTGTGGATTTGTAACCATTCTTTGTGTTCCACACAATCAATTGTGTCAGCAAACTTTAAGGGAAAAAGGTGCCTTCTATTAAAACATTCAGAAAAGAATAAAGCAATTTTCCAAAATTGAGAAAATGGATCAGAGAGGAGAATTCAATTCCCTGAACACTCATTACTCATTTTCTTCACATTGTACGCTAAAAAGGCTTGGTCTCTAATGGTGTGCCATCCATGGCAATTCATTCTGTTAAATCACAAAGTTGCTGAAGAATATGCAAAATTGTATGTTGCAATCAGGCATGTGGTAGCTGGAAACAGAAGAAGGAAAACCGAGTGACAGTTGCCAAACTTGTTTGAAAGACAACCATCTGATGTAAGCTCATGGGAATTGAGCGGATAAGGGTTAAAACCGATTTGATATTGATGAAATACAAGCAATGAAAAATGGGAGTCAGAAGAGGCTTTTTTGTAGACCATTACACGGATAATGTAGTTTTGAAGTGCTTGCTTCATTAGTCGTAAAATTGTTTAGCAGGAAACCGACTAAATAAAGGAATGTAGCCTGCATGGAAACAAACTCATTCGCTAAAAATTATTGGTTTTCTAGAAACAGTCAATTCGTGGTTTGTGATGCAGGCGTCAACAGACTAAAAGTGCCAGTTGTCTTCATCTTTGCTCAAAATAGCTTCGGTTTTTCTTTGAGGAATTTCTATTATGCAAACCAACTTTTTTGTCATTTCCCGCTGTTCTTGATTGCTTACGTGAGTTCCAAAGCTTCCAAAGAAGCTCAACTCACGGCCCACCTTTGCCTGCAAAGGGTTGTCTCCAGCCTCTACAGCCATTAAACTGACTGATGCGGCTTAGTGATGCAGACCACAAGATACAGACAAAGCAATGTCCCAAAGTATCCATCGTCCATCATCTGAGGGCATCTCTAAGGCTTTTAATGTTGTTGCATTTCGGACGGCCCATTCTTCTTTTATTGGCCTTTCGGGTTAGATGTCATTTTGGTACATCAACCGGCCAATCGATATTTGGGTTTCCAATATCATAGCTGATCCTTAAATGCCATCCTGAACTCCTGATGCCCTATAGACATCTTTGTCTGCATGAGCTTGACTGTCAAGGCCACATCACAAACGTAAGCAGGGAAACTTTTTCAATTCAAACAATCTGGAAACCTTAATGTTCAGAACTAAAGACAAAGAGTTTTAGCAAAAAATTATTCGTGTTCAAAAGTTACTCTGGAAATAGTTAACCCCATTGATCTTCAATTACTGAAAGTGAATAAAGTCCCATTCAGTAAGGAAGTTTAATTAGGTATTTGACAAAGAAGATGATGGACTTGAAAATAAAAACTTTTCTCAAGGGTTCAGTACCAAACATAGAAACTTTAAAACGAGCTTGTGTGATAGCATTACAATTTGTAAATTAGATACTAATATTATAGACGAAGAAAATACAAGTCAGGTATATGTATACCTCTCTGCCCAGTCATCTGTAAAAGGGACTGTGACCCTCTATGGCTTCAAATAAGGGAGACATCCCCTAATACATATTACATATTGGTCAGTTTGAAGGCTAGTTCATCCCACAAGCCATTACTGCACATGGTCTGGCACCTGCTTGTTTTAATTAGCCTCGTGATGGAGAAATTGGGGCAAAAACCCCAATTATCTGCCCAACCTGGTGTACAGTAAGAAAATGGGCTGTCATATTACTGTGATGTATGGTTTCGTATAATCACAGCTTTTTTTTGCTGTCCTCCCTATTATTCTAAATAGTGTCTCAGCCCATTGTCCTTCCCTTCAAGTCCAAGTCTTGTCTTTTAGCTGATTTTTTTCCCTCATATCCGCTTTTCCATCAACCCATATCATCTCTGGTGCTCATTTTCTCTAATAAAATTCCTGCATCATGTTACAATGTTGGAAGATAGTAGGTCGTATGGAGGCAAAATCATAGAGCTGTCAGGGGGGACCTGGCTATTATCCATCACCTTGGGAGGATGTTTCATAAACAATCACCTTGCATCTTGGGGCATTACTGTTGGCTGCTTTGGTGCATGGACTCAAAGGCGCATCTTAATCAATGCCCCTGACCTTTGTAATGCACGGAGAAGTACCTTGAAGTACCTTCATTATGTAGGAGACCCTCACATGCAGGACAGGTCGAGTGGTGTGGTTAACCTCATTTGAATTGCAACCAGAAGGTCACCTCTTCATCCAATTCCACTGAAGCCCATCAAGATCCTTGCTTCCAGGCAATTGGCCTCACTAACATCTATTCTACAACAGTGAACTCTCCTTCTTCCATATACTGATAATACCAGTATACATGCACATCTACATAAACCACTGAGTCGACCATGTCAAATTAATAGTTGTCTAGTCGTCAAATTAATAGTGAATGTCTACATGTGGCATGAAATAAATCTTAAAAGTAGTAATCTTAAATTGGCTACTTAATTAGACGCTTCTTCAATCTTCATACATGAAAATTACCCTCATATTCAATACATACAGGTTATATATCTTATTGCGACATTAAATGTACCAAATGGTGTATAAATAAAATTCAAATCTGCATGGAATGTTTGCATGGCGAACTCTCTCTAACATCCTTCACACGTGCAAGCACATTCAAAAACCTGTCAAAAACCAACACAATGTTACTTGCTAACGCTTCAATCAAATTAAGAATCATGCCACATGCTCAAGATGGAACATCATCAATTTTAAATGAAAAGAGAGAATTTTCACCATATACATTGATTTTTACTACTATACAAGCACTGTCAACCGTTTGGCCTGCATCTGAGATAAATGTATTAGGATTGCATATTAAATGTGTTTGTTTTGCCTGCATGCATCATTGGGTGTTGGCCCATGTGGAATTATTTCTGATCTTTAAATCATCAGGAAGCCTGACACATTACTCCGGCAGGTGCACATTCATTGCACAATGAGGTCATGCAGAGACCAAGCAAGTGTGTTGCACCAAATTTGCTTTGTTGTGAATTGATCACACCCAGGTCATCTGATTCCCTCATCTCAGATTGTTGATGCAAGAGATTTTCTGAGGGCAATTACAATTATTTTCAAGAAAAGCATTAAGAAAATAAGATAAGCAAAGAGAGTTGTGAGAACGCGGGGCAGGAAGAACAATAGAACACCAAGAACAGCAAGGGAGCATTTGCACAGCAAGTTGCCTGCCTTCCGCTGTTTTATTTTATTTTTTTTCATTTCTTCCTCTAAAAGCCAAAATGTCAAAATTGAAGACACTCTACCAAATTGACAGGAGAGCTCCTCAATTCGTCCACTTGCAATTTCACATCTGAGTTGTATTCCATCCAACACAGCCAATAGGCTAGCTATTTGTGTTACTGACCAGCCTCTAAATACATCAAGTAAATGGCAAACTATTGATGCAAATTTAAGCTCTACCCTTATAAATATCTCAATAAGGGAGCCCTCATGCATATCATAACATAAATAATGAAAAAAAAATCTGTATTGACATTTTCTGGTTTTACCAGTGTGATGTTTAGGTTTATATATAGGCTTACTCATGAAGACCTTTATACTACAACCTTGTAAAACTAACTGTTTCATGTTTCAGGTTTTTAGATTTTCAAAAAACATAATAGAGACATCTTCAATTTTGTTAAGTCATCTTCAGAGTGATGTCAGTGTCCCCACTTTCCCCTTCATAGAGTTTACCTTTTGCACTGCAATATACACAAACATAAGGCAAAATGGGCACTGTCTATATCTGGATACAACTAAGACCAAACCGAGCTCTTTATCTCACCCTGGGGGTTGAGTCTACACCTTTCTGTGATGCAAACAGCTACTCACACCTGCCAGGGCCGATCTGCTTGATCTGGTCTGTTCCCATGGGCAAACCAGATCAACAACTCTTATAGCCAGGGACAGTCTTTTTGCTGGTCTGGTGAATAATAGCCCTAAATCATGCAGTTGATCAATAAAAGTATTGAATTATGTTGTGTTGAATCACTCAATACAAACTATACAATTCACCAGGCTGCATGCAATTATTTCTGTAAACAGCGTGAAAAAAGTTGATTCAATCCTGAATTAAATTGCTAGCGAAGTTATGCAATTCTCATACACAGATTTCAAGTTCAACAGTTCAGATTTAGCAATTTTTTGTTCTATCTTTTATAAGAATTATTGTTAAACACATTTTTTATCAATATTTTAATTAAATCGGGATTTACTACCGAAACACGTCAATTCAACACAACAAAGAAGCATTGGCCTTATTAAGAAATTTGAAATTACTCATTAAGGTCTATCCAGTCTATCTTAAGAATTAATTAGGTTATATGTATATGATGCATTGCCATTGATTACACTTGCTCATATCAGCAGCACCTGATGTCAGATGCTTGCTGAAAATATGTTGATATGAAACTTGTTTGACACTTGTCTCTTTATTTATGGATTCTATTTTGGAAATAAAATGTGATTTTCTCTTCATATCGAAGCATCAAATTTCTCATCTTAAACCCTTTTTGCAGTTTCATTTTTCAAGATCATTGTTACCTTCTTGTACTGATTTCTAAAACAAAAAAATTTACACAATTCATCCAAATGGAGTTGTGAAATAGAATAAAAAAAGACAAAGATTTTTTCGCCTACTTCTTTCCGAAGTTAAAGAAAAATGTATTATTTTCCACTATTCAAGGAACTTTTTAAAGACCAGCCAGGCTGGAAGTTGCAAAAGGTTGCTCGCCCCCCAAAATTCCACCCGCAGTAGGGGAGAGCCAATAGTCTTCAGAGAGCTGAAGCAGGGAGGCATCGACAAGGTATGCCATCTCTGTTTGGGACTCATGCATTAGTGAAATGGCCTTTATGCAATATTTGAGAAGTATTCTGCATTCTCGTTCAATGTAAAATTACTCAGTGTGTCTAAAATACAATGGATATGCCTATGCCTTTTTTGCTGGTCTTGACTTCATAACTTACTGGATGTCAAGATGCTTTTGCACTATACCCAGTTTGGCTACTCTCTACCACAGGCTACCTCTGTTGAACACGTCCCCAGGTTCTGCTTGTGGAAAACTGCATTAAACCACCCATTGGGTTAATTTACATTCAGAGCTGTCAGTCAAAGGCTTTTGAAGTTGCAATATTTCTTTGCATTCCGACAGATTCTTTGAACTCATCTGAATCTTGCCAGTCCCTGGAGAAACCAAATTGATATTTGGGCCTCTGACAACAAATGATTGGAAGAGAAGTTTTTGTGCGGGTAGGTAAAACATGCAGTAATGTCCCTTTTGTGCATAATGCAATTCTGAACGTAAGTTTTACCCATTTCAATGAGGTCACTACAGGTTAATTCAGTAAAGTCCACTTTACAGATTTGACATTTTACCAGCTTTTTTAGTAATACCTTTACACCTCAGCTATTTCATTGTTAAACAGGGATGTGTACACCATATGAGTACGTCTTACACAATGACATTTTGCCTTGTATCGCTCAACTTCTGTTGCACTTGGAGCTTTGGTTGATGACTTGTCTAATACCTCTATTACCTGGCCGCACCCCTATTTAACAATGAGATAGCTGAGGTGTAATGCTCGGGCTAAACAAGGTGGTAAGGTGTCAAATCTGTAAATCTGACTTTATTGAATTGCCCTAGCAATATATTTAAGAATATTTCGCAACTTCAGCAAGAAAGATAACCAAACTTCTTTTCTTTTAAGAAAAATATATAACTTTATATTTTGATTTATTCATGATTGATATACACTTACAACCATACAAAATTATCATCATTCAAGTTTCACATTTCGATTTCACAAGCATAAATATAATGTTATAGGATTAAAAACTGTATCACTTTGACATATAAAAAGCCGGCAAATGGGCATGGACATTTCCATACATTTGCAAATAAATCATTACAAAATCTATGTACACTTTGTATTTAAAGGATTTTCCTCACCAGCCCCATTTTCATGTTTATATTTCATAAATGTTAACTTCATAGTATATACACAAGAACTGTTCTTTTTAACCTGTATACTCAGTGCATGCAAGTTATGAATATTACATATACACTGTATATGAATCATATGGAAATTGGAAAAAGTAAACATAATGACCTTGAACAAAGTTTTTTAGCCTAATGTTCATAAATTAATATGCATTATATTGCTGACAAAGTTTTTCCTCATTAAAACTATCTGCAGATAACAGCACAATTTAAAAGAAAACAAACTTCTCTATGAATTGCCAATGAAATTCTAATGCCCTTTAAGTCATATTTCTCGTACATGCCAAAAGGCACTGCTTGGTTGCAATTTGGCACATTTTTGTGGAGAAGGCATAAACAACTGTGGCATACAAATTGGAAACACTCTAGAACAATGTCATAGGCATTGCATCTTAATCAAAACGCCACATACATATGTGTAAATAGTCTTGAAGCACTTTGTAGGCTTTGCAGAGTCTCATGTCATAGATTTTGTAGATGAAAAACAAAAACATAAAGGAGCTGATATTAGTCTCAGGATTAATGCCAAAAAATCCATGTAGTCATAACATTGTGTCCCTATACCATATCAAATAACATAGGATGTGCAGAATTACAGGTTCACTCTAAGTGGTGACAGTGCAGAGTTTACACGCATAAATTAAAAACCAGAATAATGCTGATTCGTTGTAGGTGGGATTTCAAGGGGGCCTGATGTCACTGCAACTGTTTAGAATTCATTCTGCTCTTAAACCTGAACTAGTTAATCTCCAAGCTACGTATCTTTGAAAAGGTTGGTGTACTAAACCAACAGGTCAGCTCTTAAAAGACAAGCTCAAAATTTTTCTTGTGGAAGATGACCCGCGCAGTCCTCTTATAGACTCCTATTCTGTCCCCTGAAGATGGAGCAAATTAGATCTGACCGGAGAGCTCAGGATGAAAATGACCTATTAGAGGTTCCTTTAAAGGCTATTCTTGAACATCAGCATGATTGCCACCTTTGACCTCCTGCAGAACACAATTAGGCCACCATTGGGGACACCTGATATCTTGATGCAAGCATTTCAGGTTTTCAACCTCCTAAGATGTCAAAAAGGCTTGAAAAGCATTGTCATCAGCGACGCATAAGTCTGGTAAATATATCCTCATATTCTAAAATTACATTGCCAGTTCAGGCTCTAGATCATATTAACAAAGGCATTTTTTGTTCCAAAATGAAATTAAGTTTACAATTTTGTTGACTGTAGCATTTTTTTTTTCATTTATACGAATCAGAACTGGCACAGCATCACTTATGTTTTCCATTGGCAAGATTATTACACACATGTTAAAACAATTCATAGCAAAACACTGGGATTTAGGAGCACAAAGCTATCACAGGGCAATAATGATTGTTTTAATAAATAATGGGAAATAACTAACTCTCTATCAAATTTCTATAAATGTGCAATAGCCTGGTAATAACGGTGGCAGTTATCTTTGACTAGAGTGTAACGAACTGGAATAAGCGAAGTATGGCCCGAAAAGCCAAAATTGAAAGCTACAATATTCATCAGACTGAATGTACATTGGCATGATTATGACTTGATGTGAAGCAGATGTCGGAGGCTGTGGGGTTGGTTGGCAATAAAGTGGTTGGCGTGGTTCATGTTCATCTGCTGTTGCTGAAGGGGAAGGGATTCGTGAGTCAAGACGGTCATGTCGGGGAAGCTCTTTTTAAAAGTCTGTTTCATCACATGTCTGAATCGACGACCAAAGGCACAGTAGATGAGAAAGTTGACAGAGGAGTTGAGCACCATCAAGAGCTCTGAGGTGGTCGTGAAGGTGTGGATGAAATCACGAGAGAACATCATCTCTAGAGACTCCATATGGCGTCGTAAGACTATCAAGATTTTCAGGACAAGTTCAGGAGTCTCACAAACTATGGAAACGATAACAATGATGATAAGGACTCTTGATGCATTGGCCTCACTCTGGTGCATGTCGTGGGCAACTTGGCAGGTTTCAAAGTGCCTGTGCCTGCGCCTCGACCTTTGGATTGCAAGGATTAACTTGGTAATCAGTATCACTAAGATCGATAAAGGGCCAATGTAAAGTAGGAGCAGATACGAAGCGTACTTGTAGATGTCAAAATAGTAAGTGTTGTTGAAAGGCTGTGTGTACACCAAGCGACTGTATCGTGCTCCAGAACAAAGGTCGTGAAATGTCCACACGCACGAGTCAAAGAATCTTGGAATGTTGTAGAGTAATCCAATGACAAACACCAAGACGGACATGACCCTGCGTGTCCTACTGTTGAATATATCCTGAGCCCTGAGGGGCATGCACACATAAATGTATCTATCCATGGTGACCAGTAATAACATCCAAATCGTGACCGCCTGGGCAGTTTTCAGCAGAGGAAAGATGATGAGCTGCATGGAGAAGTACGCTTCCTCTGATATCATGTACTTCAGTGGATAACGTAGCATCGCAATTATCAGATAAAAGGCATCTGCCAGAGCTAATGTTTGTAGAAGGTAAAGTGCTTCGCGGCGTTCTCTATCCTTGTGCAGAACCACGTAGGCCACAATGTTGCCCAGCAGACCAATGACACATAGTAAACTTATCACATACAACTCTATGGCCATTTCAAAGGCATTCGCAGGCACCTGAGTTAGGATTGTCTCATTCGCAGATGAAGTGCACAAGGATTTGTTCATAGGAACAGTCATTAATCCACATTGGTGATACATTTTAGCACCTTTGCAAATCCGCTAGGAGAAAATGTTTATCTCAACTTACAATGTAAACTGATAGTGAATTGTCACTTTGTTTGAAATTTATCCCAGAACTAGTTCAAAATATCCAGTTCTGATGCTTATGTTGCATGACTGGCAGAAATTGACCAACCACTCGTAGTGCACGATGATGTTTTTGCGTCACTATCTGCCCTGAAGAACGACTTAACGGCCGTATACAAAATTCATGGCAACTTTCGATGGAAATGCAGTTACATGAATCATGTGTCTGCAGCTAATAAACTTGTGCCGATAATGCATCAGCCGGGTGCCTGTGATCATTTGAATCAATCAAATGTTAGTGTCCTGTGTCTTTGCAGTGGCAATTCGTTGTCAAGGTAATCTGATCGTTTCCAATGAAATATGATCGTCACTTTTTCTCTCATTGATTCTTTCACATTGCTCCTCTTCTTCTATTGCACGTCCAGTCTGAAACAAAGAAAAAAGAGATTCTTTTATAGCTTTAACAATTTCAATTTCCTAAGTGACTTAATCTAAAGGTTCAGAGAAATAACTGTCCATTTCCCTCTCAATTTAATAAAATATTGTACAAAAACAGCATTCTAGCAAGACAACACCTAATATTATGTATAAAAAAGTTGTCATTCATGATTGTGAATAATATATATGTTAAGTCATGCTGGATATCCAAAACAGGATGACATGCATGACAATGCATACTGTGGGTCGAGTGGTGGATTTCAGTCAGGATATCATACGGGCTGTGTGGATTTGTTACAATTCTTTGTGTTCCTCACAATCAATTGTGTCAGCAAAGGGAAAAAGTTGCATTCAATTAAAACATTCAGAAAAGAATAAAGCAATTTGTGCCAAAATTGAGAAAATGGATCAGAGAGGAGAATTCAATTCCCTGAACACTCATGCCTCATTTTCTTCTCATTTTAAGACAAAAATTCTTGGTTTCTAATGGTGTGCCATCCATTGCAATTCATTCTGTTAAATCACAAAGTTGCTGAAGAATATGCAAAATTGAGTGTTGCATTCAGGCATATGGTACCTGAAAACAGAAGAAGGAAAATCGAGTGACAGTTTCCAAAAATGGCAGTCAGACTAAGCTTTTTTGTTGATTTGTAGACCAATACAGCGATAATGTAATTTTGAAGTGCTTGCTTCATTAATCATAAAATCGTTTAGCAAGCAACCCACTAAATAAAGGAATTTAGCCTGCATGGAAACCAACTCATTCGCTAATAATTATTGGTTTTCGAGAAACCGCCAATTCACGGCTTGTGATGCAGGAGTCAACAGACTAAAAGTGCCAGTTGTCTTCATCTTTGCTCAAAATAGCTTCAACACAATCTCCAAATTATTGACATTCCCTTTTTTTTCAAATTCACTAGGGAAGACTACAAAGAGTTCTTTCTTTGATGAATTTCTATTATGAAAGCCAATTTTTTTGTCATTTTCCACTGTTCTTGATTGCTTACGTAAGTTCCAAAGCTTCCAAAGATGCTTAACTCACAGCCAACCTTCGTCTGCAAAGGGTTGTCTCCAGCCTCCGCAGCCATTAAACTGATTGATGCAGCTTAGTGATGCAGACCACAAGATACAAACAAAGCAATGTCCCAAAGTATCCATCGTCCATCACCTGAGGGCACCTCTAAGGTTTTTAATGTTGTTGCATTTCAGACGGCACATTCTTCTTTTATTGGCCTTTCGGGTTAGATGTCATTTCGGTGCATCAACCGGCCAATCGATATTTGGGTTTCCAATATCTTAGCTGATCCTTAAATGTCATCCTAAACTTCTGATGCCCTTCAGGCAATTTTGTCTGCATGAACTTGACTGTCAATACCATATCACAAACGTAAGCATGGAAACTTTTTAAAGTTTTCCTTTTTCAATTCAAACAATCTGGAAAACGTAATAATGTTTAGAACTAAAGACAAAGAGTTTTAGCAAAAAAAATTGGTGTTATATAGTTACTCTGGAAATAGTTCCTTTAAACCTCATTGATCTTCAATTACTGAAAGTGAGTAAAGTCTTATTCAATTGTAAGGAAGTTTAATTAGGTATTTGACAAAGAGGATGATGAACTTGAAAATAAAATTTTTTTCAAGGGTTCATTGAAAATAAAAAATTTTCTCAAGGGTTCAATACCAAACATAGAAACTAAAAAACGAGCTTGTGTGGCAGCATTACATTACAATATGTAAGTTTGGTACTACTAGTAAAGTTGTGGAAAATGCAAGTCAGGTATATGTACACCTCAGCTCAGTCATTGAGCAGAAGGGACTGTGACACTCGGATGGCTTCTAATAAGAGAGACTTCCCGCTAATACCGGCCACTGACATATTACTCAGTTGGACGGCTAGTTCATCCCGCAAGCCATTACTGCACGTGGTCTGGCACCTGCTTGTCTTAATTAGCCTTGTGATGGAGAAATTGGGGCAAAAACCCCAATCATCCGCTCAACCTGGAGTATATTAGGTTCATGGACTGTCATATTACTGTGATGTATGGTCTCATATAATCACAGTTTTTTTTCGCTCTCCTCCCAATTACATTGTATTTTAAATAGTGTCTCAGACCATTTTCTTTCCCTTCAAGTCCAAGTCATTGTTGTTCAGCTGATTTTTTCCCTCATATCCGCTATTCTGTCATCCCATATAATCTCTGTCGCTCCTTTTCTCTAATAGAATTCCTGCATTATGTTACAATGTTGGAAGACAGTGGGTCGTATGGAGCCAAAATCATAGAGCTGTCAGTGGGGGACCTGGCCAGTATCCATCACCTTGGAAGGATGTTTCATAAACAACCACCTTGCATCTTGGGGCATTCCTGTTGGATGCTTTGATGCATGGACTCCATGGCTCATCTTAATCAATGCCCCTGACCTTTGTAATGCCCAGAAAAGTACCTTGAAGTACCGTCATTATGTAGGAGACCCCCACATGCAGGACAGGTCGAGTGGTGTGGTTAACCTCATTTGAATTGCAACCAGAAGGTCACTTCTTTATCTGATTCAGCTGTAGCCCATCAAGAACCTTGCTTCCAGGCAATTGGCCTCACTAACATCTATTCTACAACAGTGAACTCTCCTTATTCCATATACTCATAATACCAGTATACATGTACATCTATATAAACCACTGAATCAACCATGTCAGATTAATACAGTACAAATTTCTAAAAGTGGCTCGTCATTTAAAATCTAGCCTTAGCTATCTATCCATAGCCATTCCAAGCTAAACTAAGCTACACTTATCCATAGCTAGCCATAGCTATCCACAATTACTATTGTTTCAACTAGGGGTAAAGAGATTTCAGTGTATACAAAAGAATAGAAATGGATAGTTATGGATAGGTATGGATAAGACTAGTAACGAATAGCTACAGACAGCTAAGTGGAGCCACACTTAGAAATTTGTACTGTAGTTGTCAAATTATTAGTGAATGTCTACATGTGGCATGAGATATATCTTGAGGAGTTTTAATCTTAAATTGACTACTTTACTCGATACTTCATGTATGAAATTTACCCTCCTATTCAACACATACAGGCTATATGTCAAATAGCGACATTAAATGTAGCAAATGGTGTATAAATAAAATTCAAATGTGATGTGTAATATTTGCATGGTGAACAACTTTCTCTAACATCTTTCATACGTGTGGAGTCTGTGGACACATTCAAAAACCTCTCAAAAACAAACACGATGTTCCTTGCTAAAACGTCAATCGAATTAAGAATCACACCACATGCTCAAGATGGAACATCAGCGATTTTAAATGAAAAGACAGAATTTTCAGTTTATGTTTCGCAAATACAAGCACTGTCAAGCAGTTTGCCTACATCTGAGATACATGTATTATGATTGCTTAATTATTAAATGTGTTTGTTTTGCCTGTGTGCATCATTGGGTGTTGGCCCATGTAGAATTATTTCTGATCTTTAATTCATCAGGAAGTCTGACACATCACTCTGGCAGGTGCTCATTCATTGCACAATGAGGCCATGCAGAGACCAAGCAAGGGCGTTGCACCAAATTTGCTTTGTTGTGAATTGATCACACCCAGGTCATCTGGTTCCCTCATCTCAACCTGTTGATGCAAGAGAATTTCTGTGGGCAATTACAATTATTTTCAAGAAAAGCATTAAGAAAATAAGATAGGCAAAGAGAGTTGTGAGAATGCGGGGGAGGAAGAACAATAGAACACCAAGAACAGCAAGGGAGCATTTGCACAGCAAGTTGCCTGCCTTCCGCAGTTTTCTTCTTTTTTTCAGTTCTTCCTCTAAAAGCCAAAATGTCAAAATTGAAGACACTCTAACAAATTGACAGGAAAGCTCCTCGATTCATCCACTTACAATTTCACATCTGAGTTGTATTTCATCCAACACAGCCTATAGGCCAGCTATGTGTTTATGACCAGCAGGGGCGTAGCCAGAAACCAGGCAAGGGGGGGGCTTAGTTTCAGATGGCCTTGGCGGATTTTATGTTGCTGGATATTGATTCTGAGCAATTATAAGGCTTTTATTCTTTCAAGGAAGGTCTGGAATAAAAAGCTAAAAATGCTTTTTTTTAAAAAACTTTTCAGTAAGTTATCATAAAACAAACTATTTGAGAATCCCCCCTCCCCCTTACTCTGTGCAATGATCAGGATATGGCAAATGAGTCCTATAATGTCTTTTTTTAAAGATTTGTTTTGTGCTTTCGATTGTATTGGAATATTTGTCAAGTTGCAAGGGAGTGTGTGAATATAAACTCACATTCTTAGTTTGTTAGCAAAATCAGAGACTGCACTGGAGATTCCTATACGAACAACATATTAAATTTATGTCCATTATACATTAGCCCCTATTCTAAATACATGTACAATATGCAAGGGAGTGATTTTCTGGTATCTAAATCCATTGATTTTAAAACTTTATCAGACTTCTGGGTTTAAAATGGCCAACATTCTCCAATTGGCAAACATGCTACCTGTTACGGACTTACGTTTGGTCTTTTGGTAAAGTGAAGGGATGCAAAAAGTGTCTTTCAGAAAAAAACTCCTTAAATTTAAAAGACAATCTTTTTTAATAAAAGTGGTGTTTCAGAAGAACAATTTACTTGATTTTCCATATATTTACATCAAAGCCGATCAGCAGAAATTCCTGCAATTTATATTTTCGACCCATTAGAGTTCTTATACAGGGCTCATCTGGTAAAATAATTACACTAAAAATGTAACAGCTCGAATTTATGTTAAAAATAGGTTAGATCTAAAAAGAACGAGTCTGTGAAATATTTAAAATTTTTTGTAAAATCTGCGCTCTTTGTCCCGTTAATGTGGGTCTGACGTTGAGGCAAAATCCTGGAATAAACTTTTGTGATGAAAAATATTATTTTGAAATTGTATTTTTGCATCAAGTTCACATACTTTTAGCACTTGTGAGGACTTACTTTTAAATGTCTGGTAAATGTGACTTTAGTTTTGGGCCAAGGGCGGGGTTCTGACCCCCATATCGCCCCCCCCTTGGCTACGCCCCTGAATGACCAGCCTCTAAATACATCAGTAAATGGCAAACTATAGATGCAAATTAAAGCTCTACCCCTTATAAATTGATATTTTCTGGTTTTACCAGTGTGATGTTTAGGTATGTACAGTGCCGCCTGTAAGTAAGTGAAACGCATGACATTGTGCCATTGCATCAATGCTAAACATCCTCAGCCAAACTGCTTGTTGAGGCATGAATTCTCATCAGATGAAAGGGAAACAAAGTGGGTCATAAAGGCCGATGTGTGAGGCAAGTGGGATAAAAATAGCAGCCAATTTTCTTTGCTGTAGTTGGAGTTAGGTATGGGTCAAAGTCTTTGATAAGTAAGTGAACCACCCTTCCCTATGTTTTAACATTGGACCTGCGTTTCACTTACTTATCAAAGACTTTGACCCATACCTAACTCCAACTACAGCAAAGAAAATTGGCTGCTCTTTTTATCCCACATGCCTCACATACCGGCTTTTATGACCCAAAATGTTTTCCTCTCATCGGATGAGAATTCGTCCTTCCAGAAGCATTTTGGTTAGGGATGTTTAACATTGATGCAATGGCACAATATCATGCGTTTCACTTACTTACAGGCGGCACTGTATATGTATAGGCATACTCATGAAAAAATTTACACAAAAACTTTGTAAAACAAAAATTTCAGGCTTCAGGTTTTTAGATTTTGAAAAAACATAATAAAATAAAATCTTCAATGTTGTTAAGTCATCTTCAGAGTGATGTCAATGTCCCCACTCTCCCCTTCATTGTGTTTGTCTTTTGCCCTACAATATAAACAAATATGAGGCAAAATGGACACTGTCCATACCTGGATACAACTCTTTATCTCACCATGCATGGGGATTGAGTCTACACCTTTCTGTGATGCAAACAGCCACTCACCTGCCAGGGACCATCTGCTTGATCTGGTCTGATCCCATGGGCAAACCAGATCAACAACTCTCATAGCCAGGG
Organism: Platynereis dumerilii; assembly: GCA_026936325.1. Lineage (NCBI taxonomy): Eukaryota > Metazoa > Annelida > Polychaeta > Phyllodocida > Nereididae > Platynereis > Platynereis dumerilii. Next base: position 107,526,371 of record JAPTHN010000001.1, on the reverse strand, counting down.
ACAGTCTTTTTGCTGGTTTGGTGAATAACAGCCCTAAATCATGCAGTTGATCAATAAAAGTATTGAATTATGTTGTGTTGAATCGCTCAATACAAACTATACAATTCACCATGCTGCATGCAATTATTTCTGTAAACAGCGTGAAAAAAGTTTATTCAATACTGAATTAAATTGCTAGCGAAGTTGTGCAATTCTCACATACGGATTTGAAGTTCAACAGTTCAGATTTAGCAATTTGTTGTTCTTGTTAGGCAAATTAGGACAGGAGGAGGACATGGCATGAGGTGAAGGATGATTGAAACAGCCATCTAACATAGGCCCAGGTTACTCAGCAAACCCTTGCGTATTTTTCAAGAATCCTAAATACTAACATTAAAAAGCATATGTTTCATTTGATGAGGCAAAGAAACCCAATGTTGTCTCCTTTCCTCATTCTCTTTTGACAATAATGAAATTAAATTTTGCACAAATTTATTAAACCGGTCTTGGGGAAGACATTGTTTAATTCATAATTCTTAAAAACAATGGACTTTGATTATCAAACTGTGTGTACAGTACCTTTTTTCCTAATTACATATTTTCCTAATGATCTGATCATGAATGCTTATAATCCATGTAAATCGACCGCAAATACAAGAAAGTAATATTTGTGTGTATAATAGGAATAAGTATACATGTAAAATAAAAACTAATTTCTCAGAAATTCCAACCTGCTTACAAAGGTGCCCTTTACACTGCATGCAGCGTGGCAAAAATACAGGACATAATCCCCATCCACACTCCATCCTCAAGTTTATACATAGGGACATATGGCATTCATTATATCCTGGAGTTTCGAAAAGGGGGGTCTGTATTGATGACACTTCACAGAACTGCAGAGATGAACACCAAGGCCTAAAACTAAGTATTGGGATAAATGGGCCTGTAAGTATGTGTAAATATTTACTTTTTTGATAAAGTTAGACCTAAAGGCAACAAAACAAATTTAAATAAAATTTACCCTTCCAATGGTAGATAGATAAATAGATGATATGGTAAGTGCAGCCCTCTAAGCCCAGTTTTGGGCGTTCATGAGGGTTGAATGATGAGATGTGTGAGAGAGAGGAAGTCCTCATCATGTCACATATTTACCCCATGTCAGGGATTTTTAATTATCCAGCACAGACACTGATTCAAGGGGCCACCAATTTAACATCTCATCCGAAGGACATCAAGGTGGGATTTTGCTTATGAATGCCCCCTGAAAATTTCTGACTCAGCAGATTGCTTGGAATATGTCTAAAATGACATCAGAAAATAACTACTGGTCTTGTTTTGAAAAGACTAACCACATTACTGCATTAGCAGAAATGTTTCAAACTTGAACAAGATGTAATGTTTGTCAACAAAGCATCAAGCAACAGAGGCAAGTTAGTTATTTTACTTATAGGTGAAGTAAACATGGTAGTGTTAGAAATTGCTGTTATGTAATTATTTTAATACAGGCTAAGAAAGCTATGATGATGTAAAAAATACCTACTGACAGTGTGAACTAAAGCTGATTCATCCAGCACATTGGTAATCATATGCTTTACCCCTGAAAGAGCTTTTAAAATTCCTTCGTTTGTAAATTATCTCAATTTGTTAGACAGAGAGATATAGTGGTTACTGTTGGTCTGACTACGGTATTCCTGCAATTATCAGTGTAGTATATCAATATATTGTAACTGCTGATGAACTCAATGATTTGTGAGTTGTGACATAGCAACACAATGCAGCAACCAACTCTGTAGACAGTGTGAGTTCAGGAATGTTGTGACCTATATTTTAACCAACTGGAGAGGGGAATTATAGGCAATCTGACCAGTGGAAATTTACCAAGTCTGTACGAAAAAAACCATGACAATGTACTGGAATGTCACAAAAAATGTTTTATAAACAATTGACTTGTGATAAAATGTAACACAGTATTTGTTTTTATCTGTTTTTTAACTCATGGCAAAGCTATTTATATGGAATGTTGAATGATATTCCAGGGGATAGTCTTGTTCTTTTCAAGACACCAGGAAATATCTGATAATACCTTAATGAAAATTAAAAGTTACAGTAAATTAAGTAAGTATACCTCCTTAAATTTATAATTAAAAGTAGAAATAAATAAAGGTTTCAGTAATTTAATATTTTGGAAGATCCAAGGACTTCTAGTTGAATGAAAATTAAAAGTTATAGTTTGATATTGATTATTTTGTTAATTAACAATTAGGTGAAATATTAATTAGCAGATGTTCTAGAAGCAGGCTTACTAAATGTGCCCTTTGCATTGTGCTAGGATTATTTTTCCTGGTGGTAGTAACTGATGGCAACTATACAATGGATGTTGAGAGACCAATCTTATAGCTTCTGCTGTTCTGCCTGCTGAACTTCTCACATGATTCTAACAATGATTTTGCATTTTGTACACCTAACCATTTAGCATACTAGATCACTTAGACACTTGGATGTGGTTGCTATAACACGCTGCTATTCCAAAGGTGATAACCGATTCCGCAACAGATCATAAAGTTTTAAAGTTCTAGGGGCAAAGCAAATTCTCATAGATCAGTGCAAAACGTGTGTACAAAACATGTGTATGCTGTGAGCTAGAAAAGAAATTTTTTCTTGACCACTGGTTTACAGACTATTTATGAAAGTTATTAACTAGACTTCTGCATAAACACTGTGGTCTGCTAAACGTTTACTTGCTACAGCCAGGTCAGACTGATATGGTCTTCATCAGAGTGTTTTACCGTCTCAGTGATATGTTTTGCCTGATTTATAATATGTTTTTTTTCCCTAATATGCTCTAGGTCAATTCCACCGTGACTTTGGGACAATCAATGTATTTTCCACCTTAATAGGAGTCAAAATATAATAGAAGGAATGAGAGGAAGGTTTTGATGTTATGACATTTTGTTGTTGTGCCCATGAAGTTGCAAAATACTATAAAAACATCCCCGGAATATGATTTTTAGTTTTGATATGAGGTCAAATATGCTCTTGTGACTGAAGGGACTTTTTTGACCACCGTTTTTTGTGAGTTTGCTGAACATGTAATTACTATCTCAGTTCACATGTCACAACTTATTGTCATAGTGCATTGACATTGTATTGAGATAAACTTTCAAATCAGGCCCTCATTTAGACTGGTGGATCAATGGTTCTCCAGCAGTGCCTCATTCATTCTGTGACTGATGGGACACCTCTTTGTGACTGATGGGACAGTATCTCAAAAGTATTTGATAAAGGCCTTTAGATTCAAATTATTGGCGAAATATAAGGTTAAAGTAACACAATGATCCATCAGAAAAGAATACATTGTCAATTTAATACATTTAACACAAAATTATTTTAGTGTAGGCCAAGATTGTACAAAAAAATATTCACAGATATATCTACATTGTTCAAGGTGTAGCAGTAGTCCAAATGTGAGTCCGGAATAAAAAACAGCGGAAAATTGGAGTTTTATATTGGCAAAATGACCAAGTGGGCAAATGTTCACAAAAACGTTTTTTTTGTGATTAATTATGGTAAATATCTAACTAAGTTCCAAAATTTGTGGATGTGTCTCAATCCCTTCATACGAAAAAAAAAAAAATTATTGTTGAAATGGTTGTTTTTTATGCTCAGCACAGTTTAAACATGTGCAATATGCATAATATGGTCTATGCTATGGGCTTCAAATCATCTAGAGTGTATTTTCTAGGCTAGAAAAACTTGTCAGAAACATTTTTAGTAACATATCTATTAAAGGCCTAAATGGGAAACCAATTTGTTTGTCACATCTGTGGGGAGACAGCTTCCATGCTTCTGGCACGAGATTTACTGAGTAATTGCAATCCTCTTTAATCCAAGCCATCCTTGAAAATAATCCTGTATTTTTGGTTCCTGTCTTCTTCTTCTTCTTGTGGTGTGCGTGTCCCGGGTCGCCGGGTTAGCTCAACCTGGTTTTAATCAGGGAGCAGCACTGTGAATGCAGTATGGTGCATAGACACTCCATGCATCTTATTTTTGAATTATTTCATGGATATCATATTGATAAGAGACCATGTTTCTGGACTCAGGTTGGCCGAATATTTAACTTGTATTCCACATGAATTTACCAAACAGTTTGTATTAATAGACCCTGCCATGCAGTTCAGCAACAAGTTATCCATTACCAAACTTTTCACCATGCTCCAAGTAACATTTTTTGACTCAGGGTCAGGATTTCAATACTTTTTCGCCATACAAATTATTGGAAATTAGAAAGGACAATCCATGTGTCACTTTATACAAAATAATAATGATTAAAATCAACAAAAAACAAGTAATTCGCTGCATGTGGTCAATTTATCATGTTCGAATGTGACTGAAGGGACAATGTTTAAACACCATTCTTCATACAAATGAGTGAGAATAATCTTCAAGACAATTCATGCCCAGTTATCTGTCACTATGTACTAGATAACAATGAAAAAAAGTCTGCCAAAAACTAATAATTCACTGAGTGAGGTCAATTTATTATGTTTTGGCGTGACTGATGGGACAATGTACCAGCAATGTCTAAAGTAGATGAAGTGTGAATCCTCTTCAACATTAGTGTTAGTAAACATGTTTGCAAAACAACTTCCGAGTACCTTTGCAGGCATGAAAAACATGATCTTGCTTTTCTGCCATGTATGTGTGATCAGTATGAAGATAATGAGCAACTGCTTCTTTCAAATTTGATTTTTGCCTAAAATTCTGAACAGATTGGAGGAAAATGTTGATTATTTCAAAACGGAACACAATATGAGAAAAATTTAACTTGTTTTGGGCAGTAGAGACCATACTGGTTTGCTACTGTGAATGATTTGACGATCACTAAGATTTAAAAAAATATTAAAAGTGGTACACTTCTGTGGAATTGACCTCTATACATGTGTCATGCCCCAGTCTCACGGCACGTTACGGAGAACTTTTTACCACTGAGGGGCAGCTTGAGTTGAATTCTAGGAAAAAAATGACCATCACGGCGACATACAATGTTTATAAAACCATTACATAATTAATTAAAAGCATATCACGGCGGGGTTCTTTTTGTTCACTGCGGGGAAGAAAAGTTGTACGCCGTCCCCAAAAGTTCGCCGGGGGAAAGGAATTTCCTCCTCCTGAGGGATACTTTTATATCGCCCCGAGATATAAAAAGTACCCCTCAGGGAACCTATAACTGCCCCTCAGTGAACCTATTTCACCGCGGCGGGATGTCAAAAACTGCCGGCGAGGCTTCAAATGTCCTCCCAGGGGCAGGAAAGGTCCCCGCGGGGACAGGAAAGGTCCCCGCGGGGGCAGGAGAGGTCCCCTCAGGGGCAGGGGATGTCCTAATATCCCGGCGGAGATGTTTTTGAGGCGTTCTCACTGAAAAAATCCACGCCGGACATCCAAAAATTAAGAAAATTTTGGGCTCTGCTCCGCCGTCATGAAAAAAAAGTTTGTACCTGTTGAATCTTTTTTTACATCCACAGCGCAGTTTTCCCATTTCTAGGAACCGCTGAGGGGAACAAAAACTTCCCCTGGGGGGATGTTAAAAGTCGACGGCGGATCACCCAAATTCATCCAAATTACCAGGAAATACTTCGACGCCGATCTAAATAGTTCTCCGGGAGCCGCCGTGAGACTGGGGCATCAGCATTTAAGAGTTGTCTTCTGGATACTTTTAAACGTCTTTTACAGATTTTTCTGACAAATCTTTGAAAAAAGTGAATTTTTTCTGGAAAATTTGTGAAATTTTTTTTCATTTATAACAAAATTTTGCCAAAATGTGAAAAGTTCTTACCTTTTCTTTAAATAAAAAGGTGAAATGTGTACAGTACAATCAGGTACAGATTATGAGAAAAGATATAATTTTCCTGGGAAAAGTCACAGTCCTGTCTAAAAAGTGACACTTTTTTCTGCAAAGTACTACTTGTTTTCCCATAAATCAGATCTTTTTCTGAAAATGTCAATATTTTCTGTGTTGTGATGGGAGAAGTTCTGTAAAAGGTGCTTAAAACTAGACATGGTCACATTTTATCAGACCCTTTTTTTATATTTCTGCAACTCTTTATCTCTGACATGTACAGTATAGTCTATGGGTGATGTCTGTGTCTCTCGCCAGAGGAATGTCCCCTGACCGATAAAAAATATTTTAAAAAACCATTAAAAAATGCTTTTTGACTTCTGTGTAAACACTCTGGTCTGCTAAATGTCTACCTGCTACGGCCAGGTCAGACTGATGTGGTCTTCATCAGAGTGTTTTACCGTCTCAGTGATATGTTTTGCCTGATTTATAATGTTTTTTTTCCCTAATATGCTCTATACATGTGTCAGCATTTAAGAGTTGTCTTCTGGATACTTTTAAACGTCTTTTACAGATTTTTCTGACAAATCTTTGAAAAAAGTGAATTTTTTCTGGAAAATTTGTGAAATTTTTTTTCATTTATAACAAAATTTTGCCAAAATGTGAAAAGTTCTTACCTTTTCTTTAAATAAAAAGGTGAAATGTGTACAGTACAATCAGGTACAGATTATGAGAAAAGATATAATTTTCCTGGAAAAGTCACAGTCCTGTCTAAAAAGTGACACTTTTTTCTGCAAAGTACTACTTGTTTTCCCATAAATCAGATCTTTTTCTGAAAATGTCAATATTTTCTGTGTTGTGATGGGAAAAGTTCTGTAAAAGGTGCTTAAAACTAGACATGGTCACATTTTATCAGACCCTTTTTTTATATTTCTGTAACTCTTTCTCTCTGACTTGTACAGTATAGTCTATGGGTGATGTCTGTGTCTCTCTCCAGAGGAATGTCCCCTGACCGATAAAAAATATTTAAAAAAACCATTAAAAAATGCTTTTTGACTTCTGTGTAAACACTGTGGTCTGCTAAATGTCTACTTGCTACGGCCAGGTCAGACTGATGTGGTCTTCATCAGAGTGTTTTACCATCTCAGTGATATGTTTTGCCTGATTTATAACATGTTTTTTTCCCTAATATGCTCTATACATGTGTCAGAATTTAAGAGTTGTCTTCCGGATATTTTTTTTCAACATCTTTAACAGATTTTTCTGACACAGTTATGAAAAAAGTGAATTTTTTCCTGAAAAGTTGTGAACATTTTTTTCATTTATAACAAAATTTTGCCAAAATGTGAAAAGTTCTTAAGTACCTTTTCTTTAAATAAAAAGGTGAAATGTGTACAGTACAATCAGGTACAGGTTGTGAGAAAAGACATGATATCCCTGAAAAAGTCACAGTTTTGTCTGAAAAGTGACACTTTTTTCTGCAAAGTACTACTTTTTCCATAAATCAGATCTTTTCTGAAAAATGTCAGTTTCTGTCTTGTGTGGGGAGAAGTTTTGTAAAAGATGCTTAAAACGATATGAAGGAAAAGAAGAAGAATTGGGTTTTTTAAAATGATGTTTCATATGGTTTATTATTTTTTTGTGAGAGACACAGACACCACCCATAGACTATACTGTACATGTCACAGAGAAAGAGTTACATACATATAAAAAATGAGGTCTGATTAAATGTGACCATGTCTGGTTTTAAGCATCAGTTAGAGAAGTTCCAGCAGGCAGAAAAGCAGAAGCTATAAGATTGGTCTCTCAACATCCATTGTATAGTTGCTATCAGTTACTACCACCAGGAAAAATATTCCTAGCCGATGCAAAGGGCACCCTTAGTAAGCCTGCTTCCAGAACCATAATCACAACCAGTGCAAATTGAGCCAGAAAACATTTTTGCATAATGTCCATCAGAGTCCTAATTATTAGAGTTCGGGATAATGAAAGTGTTTCCCTGGAACCCCTTCCAGCATTTTTACTGTACTTTGTTGGTTTTGTGTGGGATTTTAGCCCAAGTTGATGTTCTTCAGATTTTGTTTGTCACATCCTTCAAAAAAAAAGTGTCATAATCTTGGACAATTACCCACATGTGAAAATTTTTTTAACTTCCTTGTTGACAATTAGAAATTGTTAACATGTGGATGTGACGGTTATTGTTGGCATTACAGCCTCATCCAACTTTGCAAATCCCAAATTTGAAACAACCTTACAAAATTGTGTCTAGCTGTTTGCAAAATTTAGCAGTTTTCTTCAAAATTTTAGGGATTTTCTTCAAAATTTCAAAATCTTTGGCCAAGCAGTTAATAAGCAGATGTGCCCCATCACAAAAAATTATCTCAAGTAGTTTATAAGTTCTGTCAATTTTAAGAGATGTGTTTTTTTAAGTGTTAGGAGTTTACAATCGACAGCAAAACCATTGAACATCCCTGATGTTTTAAAGTAGACTCCAATGGTTCTTCAAACATGAGTGTGATGACTTAAGAATATATCAAATCACAAAAAAGTATGATAGCATCACATAGTAGACAACATATATACTAACCTTCGGGGGTGCATATCAAACAGATTTGTAGGTACTTACAATTATCACATTTTGGCAAGGCAGGCAGCAGAGCAATGCATTACAGGTAGGATTTTCCTTCCAGGATTGTGTGTCAGCCCTATACACGTTGACTGAGCAAAGAGAGAGAAATGTCCTGTAAGGATCATAGTCCCAATTGATCTCATGCCCAAACCCTTTTTGAACACTTCCATGCTTGCACACACACAGTCAAATTTATATTTACTAGATAATACATATTTGTGGTGGTTCGCTGACAGTGGATTCTGGCTTATGCAAATCCCCATTGCTTCAAGGTTCGTATACTATGATAGTAATTATAACCTTCAGCAAACAAAGTTCTAAGAAGGTATTGTTATCACTTCGGTCAACAGTTGTCCGTCCACCAGGCGGGCGTCGGGTAGATAAATAGTTTCCAGGCCAGGACTCAGCCCCTATTGCATGTATATGGATGACATTTGGTATACATGTAGCCTGTATGATCTAGTTGTGCCTTTCGATGGTCTGATTGATGGATATGTTGTACTTTTTGAAATATTGAGAAAAATATAACAACATTTTATTTTTCGTTTCCATGGTAGGACTCAGCCCTTATGACATGCTGATGGATTAAATTTGGTACACATGTAACCTGTATGGACCAGTTGTGCCTTGATGGTCTGTTTGATGGATATTTGGTACTTTGTGAAATATTAAGAAAACTATTTAAAAAATACATGTACATGGATCAAATTTTTTGCAGATGTAACCTATATGGTCTAGTTGTGCCTTTTGATAGTTGGATTGATAGATATTCTATACCTTTTGAAATATTGAGAAAAATGTAAATTACTAGGCAAAAACTTGGCTACTATGTACATGCATGAAATTTGTGATACATGTCACCTATATGATAAAGTTTTACATTTTGTGGGTGTGATTCATGGATATTCTATACATTTTGAAATATTGACCAAAGAATATTAAAATTTTTATTTTTATGATTTCCAGGCCAAAACTTGGCCGTCATTGCCTGTCCATAGATGGAATTTGATATACATTATCCATATAATATTTCAGTGCCTTTTGTTGGTCTGCTTGATAGTTATTTTTAATGCTTTCTGAAATATTCTGCTTCATACATCACAACCTATTCCTTGTTTATGCATGAAACTGGCCCATACTATGTGTAAATTGGTCTAGTAAGGCCTTTCCATTGTTCAACATACCCTGACGGGCAAGGCAGCATATGACAGGGTATATAGATAATTTCAGATGAAGATTGGGCCACTATTGCAAATACTACATGCAATTTGGTTCACATAACTTTTATAATGGTGTCCTTAAATGGTTTTTTTTTTTCGCTGAAGGTTTGTGCTGTGCAGCCTATGTTTTATACCTTCATGCATACAGTCAACAACATGGTATCTAGGGAACCCAAAGATCTTCAGTATTGCAGGGAAGTACAGTTTGAGAGAGTGTAAAACACATGGCCTTCAGAAAGTCTATTGTTTTGAATTGCTTATCCTCATCCCTGCTAAGGCTTGACCCTACCTGTATACACGTATGTATAGGTCAAGGTTCTTGACTAATTTTGGCTGAACCATAAATTATTTTATTACCCCCTTTCATCATGTTACATCATGAGCTAATTGCACACAATGCTAATTGACAGATCAAATAACCTTTCTGATATTGTATGCACCCGGCTTTGCTAGTAGGAAAGTAGGGTGCTCACTTACATTTTCAGGAAGTAATTTGATCTATCAGATGATTTGTATAGCTTGAATGAAGGATTTTGGTCATGTCTAAAGCTCATGTCTAAAAATACTTGGCAGGCTCCATTTCACGTATGGTTCATAACTTTTAAAACATTACTCAACCTCCTGTTCCAATGCTATTCCAATGGAAATGAGGTGGATCGAATAATTACTGAAATTTCTGGCTGGTAGGTGAAATTCAAACTACCTATCAGATCTCCTTTACAGCATTTGACATTATGTTGTCTAATATGTGATGTCATACTTTTTTCCGAGATTTGATACATACTGATGTCACCACACTAATTTTTACCAAGCTATTGAATTGAATATGAATACATCAAGGTGTGAATACTTTTGCTGCCAATTGTAGCTGTACATGTATATACATGTGTAGTGATGTTAAAAAAGGGGCCAGGCCCAAGCATATTTGAGAGTTTTTCTATGAACTTTAGCAATTGGATGCAAAGATGCCTAAAATAAACTATCCCAGAGAACATTGCACAAAGACTGGCACATGCACCTGTAATTTTGATAAATGCACCCCTATGAAACAAGTCATTTGTGTATTTCACAATGATACTGCAAGTGGTTTAACCCTATTCTCTAAGGTTGAAATTTGTTGTCGATCCATTAAAGACAAATCCCATGCCATGAAGGTGTAATTTCTGTTCAAATATGCTGTTAATAATCTTAAGTAATTTGTCACCTGGCTGGTTGTGAAAATCACCGTTTACAGCCAAAATATTGGACTGAAGTGATATTAATTCATACCACAGTTTGTGATATTGTTACTCAGTGACCTTGACTTGGATTGTTTTGTTATACAGTGCCTGGCTCTGTCACATTTTCTGACGTTCTGACAGTATCTAAGAAACCTGGTTCAAGTAGCAGTATGGAATATCTTGTTTTGTATTATTTAACATTGCTTCTCTGTTGCAATCATGTGTCTTGAAAATGTCAAGTCAGTAGATGTCAAAATTTAACATCTATTTAAAAGTGATTTCCACAGGTTGTTGGACAACGTTAATATTATCTCAACAGCCTTTACAATAGTCTTTTGAATATTAATGGTATTATATATGCATATTTGTGTCTAGAGCCTTGTGGTATCCTAATATTATCTCAGTAGCTTTATGCCTGCAGACAAGCTGGACTGTTCAATCTCTCATACTAGCTAAACAAGCAGATCACTTCAATCCCTATGGTCGTTATATGGTATGATATGTGTGTATTCAGAAAATGTCTGAACTAATTACTAGGGGGCATCCTCTACCCCTATAGCTTCAAAACATCATGCACTTTTGCATGATTGTTCCCTTGTATCATAAAAGAAGCCCTGCAAAATTTTTGGAAAAAATTCTAATGCCAGAGGGTGGCACAACAGCCTTGAAATTTCAGTATAGGTAATATTCTAGAGATTCGCGGTTATAGATAATATTTTCAATTTTACATGAAATGATTTTTGAATGGCACAGTTAGATTCCTTAGAAAGACAGCTTTAATTTGAATATCAACATCAATGGTTTCCATTCAGTAGAAGTCAAAATTGAGTGGAGATATTTTCTTTTTTATTTGGTAAAATTTGATAAATCAAAAAAAGGATGTTAATATGACTTTGGGAAGTCAAAGAAGTCTACAAAGTAGAAATATGGTCTACTACATTATCTGATAAAACCTTGATTGCATTATGATGTAGTCAGAAGAAAAGGATATGCAGAACGGTGTCTCAATGAACTGTTGTATTTCTATAGTAAATCACAAAAGTCAATCCGAACAAATTCATGATTTTTGTACAATATTTCGGCTTTATTTAGCCATCCTCAGGTATGAAATGAAAATTATTTTAGTGTTGGCAAAAATTACACTATATAGACTAACAGGTTGTTCACTATAGAGATGATCAGGGAGGCTAAACATCGTACATCGGCAAACAAGGTGAAATTTTAGCCAGAAAATGTTCCAAACGTATTGGTGCACTAATTACAAAACCTGTCAAATTTCAATTTCTTTGGCAAACCACAAAGATAGCTTCATTTGCCAGTACTAAGGATTTAATTACAAAAGAATTCAAAAGTTCTGTTGTCTACAGATTTGTATGTCCAGGTTGCAATGCCAGTTACATAGGTAAAATAGACAGAAATCTTTGTACACGTATTAAAGAACATACCAAACCTGCAAGTGAAATCTTTAATCATGTTCAAAGTTGTGCTAATTTTAAACATGTTCATGACATTCTTAGCCTCCCTGATCATCTCTATAGTGAACAACCTGTTAGTCTATGTAGTGTAATTTTTGCCAACACTAAAATAATTGACACTGCAAGACACTGGTCTCTATTGCTTTTTAAAGAAGCACTGGCCATTAGAAGGCAAACACCCACACTCAATCATGGCCTGAAAGCCTCAAAAGAGTTTGTGTTATTCAGGTAACTGTTTTCATTGTCTATGTTTCCCACAGTTTTCATGTTGTTTGTTGTTTGTCATGTAACTAACTCTCTGTTTCCTTTAACATTTTCATTTCATACCTGAGGATGGCTAAATAAAGCCGAAATATTGTACAAAAATCATGAATTTGTTCGGATTGACTTTTGTGATTTACTATATTAAAATATTCAGTGGAATCAATGGATGTTGTATTTCTCATGTTTACATGTAATTTATGAAAATTAGCACATTTGAATTTTATGTACAACTATCTAGAAAAATTTTCAATTTCCTACTTTCTTCAGCAAAGTGTTCCTTATGTTTTATTCTAATGATGACATCAAAGTTGCGCAGAAGTTGAGCTTTTAAGTTGATTTTTCCAAACATTTTGTCATAATAGTCAGAAACTTTCGGCTTTCCAAAAAACTGATGCATGAGAAATTTTTCGAAATATAGCTTTCTACCATTCAAATTCTGAGAATAATGGTATATGAATTGAAATCATACAGCCAACCATAAGCTAGATATTTCTAACCGCGACTCTTCAAAGCATCATTTTTTGACAATTTTGGACTCAACTTTGACACAAAAGTGCCACCCTAAAGCCACATTGGATCTTATTGAAATTTTGCAGAATGTGTTTCTATGGGCAAAGGTACAATATGGCAAAAGTGCAAATGAATACTTCAATTTTTTCATTTATAGGGGGCAGACGATGCACCCTAGTCTTCATCTTTGCTCCAAATAGCTTCAAAACAATCTCCAAATTATTGACAATCCCTTTTTTTCAAATTCACTAGGGAAGACTATAAAGGGTTCTTTCTTTGATGAATTTCTATTATGCAAGCCAATTTTTTTGTCATTTCCCTCTGTTCTTGATTGCTTACGTAAGTTCCAAAGCTCAAAGATGCTCAACTGATAGCCCACCTTCGTTTGCAAAGGGTTGTCTCCAGCCTCCGCAGCCATTAAACTGATTGATGCGGCTTAGTGTTGCAGACCACAAGATACAGACAAAGCAATGTCCTAAAGTATCCATCGTCCATCATCTGAGGGCATCTCTAAGGCTTTTAATGTTGTAGCATTTCGGACGGCCCATTCTTCTTTTATTGTCATTTTGGTGCATCAACCAGCCAATCGATATTTGGGTTTCCAATATCTTAGCTGATCCTAAAATGTCGCCCTAAACTCCTGATGCCCTACAGGCACTTTTGCCTGCATGAACTTGACTGTCAAGGCTACATCACAAACGTAAGTAGGGAAACTTTTCAAAGTTTTCCTTTTACAATTCAAACAATCTGGAACTTAATAATGTTTAGAACTATAGACAAAGAGTTTTAGCAAAACATTATTGGTGTTTGAAAGTTACTCTGGAAATAGTTCCTGTTAACCTCATTGATCTTCAATCACTGAAAGTGAGTAAAGTCTCATTCAATTGTAAGGAAGTTTAATCAGCTATTTGACAAAGAGGATGATGGACTTGAAAATAAAAAATTTTCTAAAGGGTTCAATACCAAACATAGAAACTTTAAAACGAGCTTGTGTGATAGCATTACAATATTGTAAGTTTGGTACTAATAGTGTAGTTGTAGAAAATACAAGTCAGGTATATGTATACCTCAGCTCAGTCATTGAGCAGAAGGGACTGTGACACTCCGATGGCTTCTAATAAGAAAGACAGCCAGCTAATACTGGCCACTGACATATTGCTCAGTTGGACGGCTAGTTCATCCCACAAGCCATTACTGCATGTGGTCTGGCACCTGCTTGTCTTAATTAGCCTTGTGATGGAGAAATTGGGGCAAAAACCCCAATCATCCGCCCAACCTGGAGTATAGTAAGTACATGGGCTGTCATATTGTTGTGACGTATGGTCTCATATAATCACAGCTTTTTTTTGCTGTCCTCCCTATTATTCTAAATAGTGTCGCTGACCATTGTCCAAGTCATTGTTGTTTAGCTGATTTTTTTCCCTCATATCCGCTTTTCCATCAACCCATATCATCTCTGGTGCTCATTTTCTCTAATAAAATTCCTGCATCGTGTTACAATGTTGGAAGATAGTGGGTCGTATGGAGGCAAAATCATAGAGCTGTCAGTGGGGACCTGGCCATAAACATAAACAACGTCCTTGCATCTTGGGGCATTCCTGTTTGCTGCTTTGGTGCATGGACTCCATGGCTCATCTTAATCAATGCCCCTGACTTTTGTAATGCACGGAGAAGTACCTTGAAGTACCGTCATTATGTAGGAGACCCTCACATGCAGGACAGGTCTAGTGGTGTGGTTAACCTCATTTGAATTGCAAGCAGAAGGTCACCCCTTCATCCAATTCCACTGAAGGCCATGAAGAACCTTGCTTCCAGGCAATTGGCCTCACTAACATCTATTCTACAACAGTGAACTCTCCTTATTCCATATACTCATAATACCAGTAGACATGTACATCTATATAAACCACTGAATCAACCATGTCAGATTAATAGTTGTCAAATTATTAGTGAATGTCTACATGTGACATGAGATATATCTTGAGGAGTTTTAATCTTAAATGGACTACTTAACTTGATACTTCTTCATGTATGAAATTTACCCTCCTGTTCAATACATACAGGCTATATGTCAAATTGCGACATTAAATGTAGCAAATGGTGTATAAATAAAATTCAAATGTGATGTGTAATATTTGCATGGTGAACAACTTTCTCTAGCATCTTTCATACGTGTGGACACATTCAAAAACCTCTCAAAAACAAACACTATGTTACTTGCTAAAACGTCAATCGAATTAAGAATCACACCACATGCTCAAGATGGAACATCAGCGATTTTAAATGAAAAGAGAGAATTTTCACTATACGTTTCACAAATGCAAGCACTGTCAAGCAGTTGGCCTACATCTGAGATACATGTATTAGGATTGCTTAATTATTAAATGTGTTTGTTTTGCCTGTGTGCATCATTGGGTGTTGGCCCATGTGGAATTATTTCTGATCTTTAATTCATCAGGAAGTCTGACACATCACTCCGGCAGGTGCACATTCATTGCACAATGAGGTCATGCAGAGACCAAGCAAGTGTGTTGCACCAAATTTGCTTTGTTGTGAATTGATCACACCCAGGTCATCTGGTTCCCTCATCTCAACCTGTTGATGCAAGAGAATTTCTGAGAGCAATTACAATTATTTTCAAGAAAAGCATAAAGAAAATAAGATAGGCAAAGAGAGTTGTGAGAATGCGTGGGAGGAAGAACAATAGAACAGCAAGGGAGCATTTGCACAGCAAGTTGCCTGCCTTCCCCAGTTTTCTCCCTTTTTTCTCAGTTCTTCCTCTAAAAGCCAAAATGTCGAAATAAAGACACTCTAACAAATTGACAGGAAAGCTCCTCAGTTCATCCACTTACAATTTTACATCTGAGTTGTATTCCATCGAAGACAGCCTATGGGCCAATAATGTGTTTATGACCAGCCTCTCAATACATCCAGTAAATGGCAAACTATTGATGCAAACTACAGCTCTCTTTATTTATAAAAATCCCAATAAGGGAGCCATCATGCATATCATAACATAAATAGTTGTATTGATATTTTCTGGTTTTACCAGTATGATGTTTAGGTATATATAGGCTTAGTCACAAAAACCTTCCCACTACAACCTTGTAGAATTAAATATTTCTAGTTTTAGGTTTAAAGTTTTGAACGAACAATATAGAGATTCAAATACATCTTCAATGTTGTCAAGTCATTTTAAGAGTAGGCCATCAAATTTGAATTTAGCTTGAACGATTTCAGAGTGAAATGGCACAATTCATTTGAGCCAACATGGCTTGCTGTTTTAAGTTATAACAACATAAAGATTAGCATAAGTGATAACAAAAGGCTACACTGTAAAATCGGACTCGCTGATTCAGCTCAATTGATTGAGTGAGATGGTTGCACAAGTTGATTGAGCTAACATAGATTAATGTTTTAAGCTGAGATAACTCAAAATACTGAGCTGAGATAGCACAAAATACTAAGCTATGTTGACTAAGGTATTCAAGCTGAGAAAACTCAAAACAATGAGCTGTATTGACTTACAGCTCAAAATATTGAGTTTTGTTGACTTATTGATCCAAGCTGACACAACTCAAAATGTTGAGCTGTGTTGACTTATTTTTAGTTGTTTTTCATTTATATTTGTGTGACCTGTCTTATATAGAGTTATTTATGAATATGGGCTGTAATCCCGAAATATTGTTTGATCTCTCAAGGGGATCCACCTGATCCAGTATGCTTCATTTCAGCACATCATGGACAGGCCCAAGATGCATTCAACAAAGACCATTGCATCACAAGGAGATTTAAAAATTAATTTCTTGTGAATAAATCCCAATGGCTTGTGGCTCATCTGAGTTGGTATACAGTGCTAGAAGCCTATATTTGAACACACTCTGACTTGGAAATGTTGGTTGACGTATGAAAGCATGCATCTAATTACTCCAACAAATTAATTAAAGAGAGATAAAAATAAAACAGTAACCAGCTAAAGTGGTGTGCTACTCATTTTTTCTCTGGGATAGCGTAATATAAATGTTATTTTTTCTTGTAAGTAAATAATTATTTAAAACTAAATGCAGTCTTATGAGAAGTGCTTGTTATAGATGGCGCTATATGTGGCATGACTGAGATGTCAAGCTATCTGCAACAACTGAAGCTTTCATGTTTTCACAGCTTAATGTTATGATTCGTTTGGACAACTTACAGCATTGAGCTATCATACCTTGACAACTTATAGGATTGAGCTATCATAGCTTGAAAATTATTAACATTCTCAGACAGCTCAAATTATTGCATCAACTCAGTTTTCAAATTTTACAGTGTATGTTAGCTCAAAAAATTGTGCAACTATCTCACCCAATCATTTCAGCTGACTAAAAATTTCAAATTTTACAGTGTAACGTCCGAGCCCCCACTCTCCCCTTCATTTTTTTAACCTTTCGTGTTTAGCAATATACACTAGCACATGGCAAAATGGGCTCTGTCCATATCAGGAAACAATTAAGACCAAGCCGAGCCAGGGGTTGTATCTTCATCTTTTTGTGATGCAAAAAGCCATTCACACCTGCCAGGGCCAATCTGTTTGATCTGATCTGATCCCATGGGCAAACCAGATCAACAACTCTTATAGCCAGGGACAGCCTTTTAGCTTGTCTGGCAAATAACGGCCCTAAATCATACAGTTGATCAATAAAAGTATTTAATTATGTTGTGTAGCACTCAATACAAACCATACACTTCACAAGGCTGCCTGTAATTATTTTTGTAAACAGCGTAAAAGAACGTTGTACAAGCAAGTTGATCCAATCCTGAATTAAATTGCTTTCAAAGTCATGCAATTCAAAAATATCAATTTTCAGTTTAACAGTTCAGATTTAGCAATTTTCTGTTCTATCTTGTTTACGAATTATTCTCAAACACGTTTTTTATCAATATTTTAATTAAAATCAGGATCTTTACTGAACCACATCAATTCAACACCACAAAAAGGCATTGGCATTATTAATAAATTTGAAATTACTCATTAACGTCAATCCATTCTATCTTGAGAATTAATTGGGTTATATGTATAAGATTCATTGAATGCCATTGACTACACTTGCTTATGTCAGCAGCCCCTGATGTCAAAAACTTGTTTGTCGCTTGTCTTTGTATTCATGGATTTTATTTTGGAAATAAAATGTGATTTACTCTTCTTATGGAAGCATCAAATATCTCATCTTAAACCCTTCTTGCAGTTTCATTTTTCAAGATCATTGTTCCCTTCTCCTACTGATTTCTCAAACAAAACATTGGATACAATTCATGCAAATGGCGATGTGAAAAAAAAAAAAAAAGATAAACATTGTTTCAACTATTCTTTCCGATGTTAACGAAAACATTATTATATTCTAATATTCAAGGAACTTTTTAAATGTCAGCCAGGCTGGAGCATGCAAAATGTCACTCGCCCCCCCCAAAATTCTACCCACAGTACGCCTATAGTCTGCAAAGAGTTGACGCAGGGAGGCATCGATAAGGTATGCCATCTCTGTTTGAGGCTTTGTGCCCTTATCTAAGAATTTTCTGATGAGTGCTAAGGCTCTACTTTAATCTCTCAATTTTCTTCAGCCCTGTGGGATTCAAGAAAGGCAACTTCATTAAATGCATGGCATTGTATCTCCTTAACGACCAAATAAATCAAGCTAAAACTCTTTTCTTACTTTTTCCAAAGGGGACTTTATCGTGTATTTTTCCCCTGAAGTTTTCCTGCGACCTGATATTTCATCTCTCGCCAACGCATTCAGCTGTGTAGATTAAAAATGCCTTCCCTTTTTTCAGGAAGTGAAAGGTTGTCATGCTGTGAAAAGAAAGTGAGCCAGCCAAATCATCAAACCTTGTATATCACTAGATAGACACACAAACTTCCATTGATGCAAGCCGTTGAAAGGTCACACACATGGGGTGCAATATACTATAGAACAATCTATTGTGCTTTTGCTACAGTGTGCTACATGACTGTGTAATGAATTTCATAACTAAAAAAACATCGAATCAAAGAAATTCTCAGCAGGTCTCCACTTTAGAGGGTGTGGGACTCATGCATTAGTGAAATGGCCTTTATGCAATATTTGAGAAGTATTCTAAATTCTCGTTCAATGTAGAATGACTCAGTGTGGTTAAAATACAATGGATAATTGGATATGCTTATGGCTTTTTTGGTCTTGTTTTCATCACTTACTGGTTGTCAAGATGCATTTGCACTATGCCCAGTTTGGTTACTCTCAACCACAGGCTACCTCTGTTGTACACGTCTCCAGGTCAGTTCTGCTAGTGGAAAACTGCATTAAACCACCCATTGGGTTGATTTACATTCATAGCCGTCAGTCAAAGCCTTTGAAGTTGCAATATTTCTTTGCAATCAGACAGATTCTTTGAACTCATTTGAATCTTGCCGGACTGACTGTCCCTGGTGAAACTAAATTGATATTTGAGCCTCTGACAACAAATGATTGGAAGAGAAATTCTGGTGTTGGTAGGTAAAACGGGCAGTAACATCTCCTTATATGCGTAATGAAATTCAGAATGTAAGTTTTACCCATTTCCATGAGGTCACTACAGGGTAATTCAGTAAAGTCCGAATTACAGATTTCACGTTTTAGCATCTTTTTTAGCTCCACCTTTACACCTCAGCTATTTATGTACACCAAATGAGTACGTCTGACACAATGACATTTTGCCTTATATAGCTCAACTCCTGTTGCACTTGGAGCTTTGGTTGATGACTTGTCGGATACCCCTATTACCTGGCCTCACCCCTATTTAACAATTAAATAGCTGAGGTGTAGTGTCTTTATTGAATTGCCCTAGCAATATATTTAAGAATATTTGGCAACTTCAGCAAGAAAGATAACCAAACATGAACATATTTTCCTTTAAGAAAAAAATATAACTTTATATTTTGATTTATTCATGATTGATATACACATACAACCATACAAAATTATCATCATTCGAGTTTCACATTTCGATTTCACAAGCATAAATATAATGTTATGGGATTAAAAACTGTATCACTTTGACAGATAAAAAGCTGGCAAATGGGCATGGACATTTCCATACATTTGCAAATAAATCATTACATAATCTATGTACACTCTGTATTTACAGGATTTTCCTCACCAGCCCCATTTTCATGTTTATATTTTATAAATGGTAACTTGAAAATGCATGTTCAATTCATAGTATGCACAAGAACTGTTCTTTTTAACCTGTATTCTCAGTGCATGCAAGTTATAAATATTACATATACACTGTATATGAATCATATGGAAATCAGAAAAAGTAAACAGAATGATCTTGAACAATATATTGCAGACAAAGTTTTTCCTTGTTAAAACTATCTACACTCTACAGATAACAGCACAATTTAAAAGAAAACTTCTCTATGAATTGCCAATGAAATTCTAATGCCCTTTAAGTCATCCTTCTCGTACATGCCAAAAGGCACTGCTTGGTTGCAATTTGGCACATTTTTGTGGATCGAGAAGGCTATACAAATGTTGCATACAAATTGGAAACACTCTAGTACAATGTCATAGGCATTGCACCTTAATCAAAACGCCACAAACATATGAGTATATAGTCTTGAAGCACTTTGTAGGCTTTGCAAAAGTCTCATGTCATACATTTTGTAGATGAAAAACAAAAAAATAAAGGAGCAGATATGAGTCTCAGGAGTAAATGCTAAAAAATCCATTTAGTCATAACATTGTGTCCCTATACCATATCAAATAACATAGGATGTGCAGAATTACAGGTTCACTCTAAGTGGTGACAATGCAGAGTTAACACGCATAAATTAAAAACCAGAATAATGCTGATTCGTTGTAGGTGGGATTTCAAGGAGCCTTGATGTCACTGCAACTGTTTAGGGTTCATTCTGCTCACAAAACTGAACTAGTTAATCTCCAAGTTAGGTATCTTTGAAAAGGTTGGTGTACTAAACCAACAGGCCAGCTCTTAAAAGACAAGCTCAAGATTTTTCTTGTGGAAGATGACTCGCATGGTCCTCTTATAAACTCCCATTCTGTCCCCTGAAGATGGTGCAAATTAGATCTGACCGGAGAGCTCAGGATGAAAATGACCTATAAGAGGTTCCTTTAAAGGCTATTCTTGAACATCAACATGAGTGCCACCTTTGACCTCCTGCAGAACACAATTAGACCACCATTGGGGACACCTGATTCTTGATGCAAGCATTTCAGGTTTTCAACCCCCTACGGTGTCAAAAAGGCTTGAAAAGCATTGTCATCAGTGACGCATAAGTCTGGTAAATATATCCTCATATCCTAAAATTACATTGTCAACTCAGGCTCTAGATTATATTAAAAAGGCATTTTTTGTCCAAAATGAAATTAAGTTTACAATTTTGTTGACTGTAGCATTTTTTATTTATTTATACGAATCAGAACTGGCACAGCATCACTTATGTGTTCCATTGGAAAGATTATTACACACATGTCAAAACAATGCATAGCAAACCACTGGGATTTAGGAGCACAAAGCTATCACGGGGCAAAAATGATTGTTTTAATAAATAATGGGAAATAACTGTCTATCAAATTTCTTTAAATGCGCAATAACTTGGTAATAACAGTGGCAGCTATCTTTGACTAGATTGTAACAAACTGGAAAAAGCAAAGTATGGCCCGAAAAGCCAAAATTGAAAGCTACAATATTCATCAGACTGAATGTACATTGGCATGATTATGACTTGATGTGAAGCAGATGTCGGAGGCTGTGGGGTTGGTTGGCGATAAAGTGGTTGGCATGGTTCATGTTCATGTTCATCTGCTGTTGCTGAAGAGGAAGGGATTCATGAGTCAGGAGTCCAGTCGTGTGGGTGAAGCTCTTTTTAAAAGTCTGTTTCATCACGTGTCTGAATCGACGACCAAAGGCACAGTAGTTGAGAAAGTTGACAGAGGAGTTGAGCACCATCAAGAGCTCTGAGGTGGTCGTGAAGCCTGAAGGTGTGGATGAAATCACAAGAGAACATCATCTCTAGACTCCATATGGCGTCGTAAGACTATCAAGATTTTCAGGACAAGTTCTGGAGCCTCACAAACTATGAAAACGATAACAATGATGATAAGGACTATTGATGCATTGGCCTCACTCTGGTGCATGTGGTGGGCAACTTGGCAGGTTTCAAAGTGCCTGTGTCTGCGCCTCGACCTTTGGATTGCAAGGATCAACTTGGTATTCAGTATCACTAAGATCGATAAAGGGCCAATTTAAAGTAGGAGCATATACGAAGCGTACTTGTAGATGTCAAAATAGTAAGTGTTGTTGAAAGGCTGTGTGTACACCATGCGACTGTATCATGCGTCCGGAACAAGGGTCGTGAAATTTCCACAAGCATGAGTCAAAGAATCTTGGAATGTTGTAGAGTAATCCAATGACAAATACCTAGACTGACATGACCCTGTGTGTCCTACTGTTGAATATATCCTGAGCCCTATGGGGCATGCACACATATATGTATCTATCCATGGTGACCAGTAATAACATCCAAATCGTGACCGCCTGGGCAGTTTTCAGCAGAGGAAAGATGATGAGCTGCATGGAGAAGTACGCTTCCTCTGATATCATGTACTTCAGTGGATAACGTAGCATCGCAATTACCAGATAAAAGGCATCTGCCAGAGCTTATGTTTGTAGAAGGCGTTCTCTATCCTTGTGCAGAACCACGTAGGCCACAATGTTGCCCAGCAGACCGAAGACACATAGTAGACTTATCACATACAACTCTATGGCCATTTCAAAGGCATTTGCATGCACCTGAGTTAGGATTGTCTCATTTGCGGCTGAAGTGCACAAGGATTTGTTCATAGGAACAGTCATCAATCCACATTGGTGATACATTTTAGCAGCTTTTCGAATCTGCTAGGAGCAAATGTTTATCTCAACTTACAATGTAAACTGAGAGTAAATCGTCCCTTTGTTTGAAATTTATTCTAGAATGAGTTCGAAATAACCAGTTCTGATGCTTATGTTGCATGACTGGCAGAAATTTACAAACCTCTCATAGTGCACTATGGTGTTTTTATTTCACTATCTGCCCTGAAGAACGACTTAATAGTCGTATACAAAATCCATGGCAACTGTCGATGGAAATGCAGTTACATAAATCAGGTGTCTGCAGCTAATAAACTTGTGCCGATAATGCATCAGCAGGGTGCCTGTGATCATTTGAATCAATCAAATGTTAGTGTCCTGTGTCTTTGCAGTGGCAATTTGTTGTCAAGGTAATCTGATCATTTCCGATGAAATACGGTCGTCACTATTTCTCTAATTGATTCTTTCCCATTGATCCTCTTCCTCTATTGCATGTCCAGTCTGAAACAAAAAAAAAAGATATTCTTTTATGGCTTTGACAATATCAATATCCAAAGTGACTAAATCTGAAGGTTCAGAGAAACAACCATTGATTTCCCTCTCAATTGAATAAAATATTGTATAATAACAGAATTCTAGCAAAACAACACCTAATATGTACACCAAAGTTGTCATTCATGATTGTGTATAGATATTAAGTCATGCTGGATATCCAAAACAGGATGACATGCATGACAATACATACTGTGGGTCGAGTGGTGGCTTTCAGTCAGGATATCACATAAGCTGTGTGGATTTGTAACCATTCTTTGTGTCTTTGTTGTATCAGCAAAGGGAAAAAGTTGCCTTCAATTAAACCATTCAGAAAAGAATAAAGCAATTTGTGCCAAAATCGAGAAAATGGATCAGAGAGGAGAATTCAATTCCCTGAACACTCATCCCTCATTTTCTTCACATTGTAAGCTAAAAAGGCTTGGTTTCTAATGGTGTGCCATTCATGGCAATTCATCTCTTAAATCACAAAGTTGCTGAAGAATATGCAAAATTGCGTGTTGCAATCAGGCATGTGGTAGCTGCAAACAGAAGAAGGAAAATCGAGTGACAGTTGCCAAACTTGTGTGAAAGACAACCATCTGATGAAGGCTCATGGGAATTGAACGGAAAAGGGTTAAACCAATTTGATATTGATGAAATCCAAGCAACAAAAAATGGGAGTCAGAAGAGGCTTTTTTGGTTGATTAGTAGACCATTACAGTCATAATGTAGTTTTGAAGTGCTTGCTTCATTAATCATAAAATTGTTTAGCAGGCAACTGACTAAATAAAGGAATGTAGCCCTCATGGAAACCAACTCATTTGCCAAAAATTATTGGTTTTCGAGAACAGTCAATTCACGGGTTGTGATGCTGGTGTCAACAGACTAAAAGTGCCAGTTGTCTTCATCTTTACTCAAAATAGCTTCAACAAAATCTCCCGATTATTGACACTCCCTTTTTTCTCAAATTCACTAGGGAAGACTATAAAGGGTTCCGTCTTTGATGAATTTCTATTTTACGAGCCAAATTTTTTGTCATTTCCCACTGTTCTTGATTGCTTACGTAGGTTGCAAAGCTTCCAATGATGCTCAACTCACCGCCCACCTTCGCTTGCGAAGGGTTGTGTCCGGCCTCCACAGCCATTAAACTGATTGATGGAACTTAGTGATGAAGACCACAAGATAGAGACAAAGCAATGTCCCAAAGAATCCATCGTCCATCATCTGAGGGCATCTCTAAGGCTTTTAATATTGTAGCATTTCGGACGGCCCATTCTTCTTTTATTGGCCTTTTGGGTTAGATGTCATTTCGGGACATCAACTTAGCTGATCCTAAAATGCCATCCTAAACTCCTGATGCACTACAGACACTTTTGTCTGCATGAACTTGACTGTCAAAGCCACATCACAAAAGTAAGCAGGGAAACTTTTCAAAGTTTTGCGTTTTCAATTCAAACAATCTGGAAAACTTAATAACGTATAGAACTATAGACAAAGAGTTTTAGCAAAACATTATTGGTGTTTGAAAGTTACTCTGGAAATAGTTCCTTTAAACCTCATTGATCTTCAATTACTGAAAGTGAGTAAAGTCTCATTCAATTGTAAGGAAGTTTAATTAGGTATTTTACAAAGAGTATGATGGACTTGAAAATACATATTTTTCTCAAGGGTTCAATACGAAACATTGAAACTTGAAAATGAGCTTGTGTGATAGCATTACAACATGTAAGTTTTTGGCACTAATAGTATAGTAGTACAAAATGCAAGTCAGGTATATGTATACCTCAGCTCAGTCATTGAGCAGAAGGGACGGTGACACTTGGATGCCTTCTAATGAGAGAGTCTTCCCGCTAATACCGGCCACTGACATATTGCTCAGTTGGACAGCTAGTTCATCCCGCAAGCCATTACTGCATGTGGTCTGGCACCTGCTTGTCTTAATTAGCCTCGTGAAGGAGAAATTGGGGCAAAAACCCCAATCATCCGCCCAACCTGGAGTATAGTAAGTATACATGGGCTGTCATATTACTGTGATGTATGGTCTCATAATATATAATCACAGCTTTTTTTTGGGGTCCTCCCTATTATTCTAAATAGTGTCTCAGACCATTGTCTTTCCCTTCAAGTCCAATCATTGTTGTTCAGCTAATTTTTTCCGACATATCAGCTTTTCCGTCAACCCATATCATCTCTGGTGCTCCTTTTCTCTAATAGAATTCCTGCATTATGCTACAATGTTGGAAGATAGTGGGTCGTATGGAGGCAAAATCATAGAGATGTCAGTGGGGGACCTGGCCAGTATCCATCACCTTGGGAGGATGTTTCATAAACAACCACCTTGCATCTTGGGGTGTTCCTGTTGGCTGCTTTGGTGCATGGACTGCATGGCTCATCTTAATCATGATTCGAAATAAGAATCACACCACAAACTCAAGATGGAACATCAGTGATTTTAAATGAAAAGAAAGAATTTTCACTACAGTGGTCCCTATGTAATAAGACCCCCTGTTGTAAGACCAAGCAGTTGGCCATATGCAACCGCCTTCATACAGCTCTAAGTAGTATTTTCAGTGCAATTTGCACCCTGACGAGAGACCGCACCCCCACGAAAGACCAGTTCATGGCAGCAGAAGGTGCGGTCTTATAATGCAGGGACCACTGTATATGATTCACAAATACAAGCACTGCCAAGCAGTTCGCCTGCATCTGATATACGTGTATAATGATTGCTTATTAAATGTGTTTGTTTTGCGTGTGTGCATCATTGGGTGTTGGCCCATGTGGAATTATTTCTGATCTTTAATTCATCAGGAAGCCTGACACATCACTGGAGTCTTCAGCCGGTGCACATTCATTGCACAATGAGGCCATGCAGAGACCAAGCAAGTGTGTTGCACCAAATTTGCTTTGTTGTGAATTGATCACACCCAGGTCATCTGGTTCCCTCATCTCAGCCTGTTGATGCAAGAGAATTTCTGAGAGCAATTACAATTATTTTCAAGAAAAGCATTCAGAAAATAAGATAGGAAAAGAGAGTTGTGGGAACGCGGGGGAGAAAGAACAATAGAACACCAAGAACAGCAAGGGAGCATTTGCAGAGCAAGTTGCCTGCCTTCCGCAGTTTATTCTTTTTTTTTCAGTTCTTCCTCTAAAAGCCAAAATGTCAAATTGAAGACGCTCTACCAAATTGACAGCCCATAGGCCAGTTATGTGTGTTTATGACCAGCCTCTAAATACATCAAGTAAATGGCAAACTATTGATTCAAATTAAAGTTATACCCTTATAAATATCTCAATAAGGGAGCCGTCACGCATATCATAACATAAATAATGAAAAAAAAAATCTGTATTGATATTTTCTGGTTTTACCAGTGTGATGTTTGGGTATACATATAGGCTTACTCATGAAAAAATCTACACTACAACCTTGTAAAACTAAATATTTCAGGTTTCAGGTTTTTAGATTTTGAAAAAACATAATAAAAGTCATCTTCAGAGTGATGTCAGTGTCCCCACTCTCCCCTTCATTGTGTTTACCTTTTGCCCTACAATATAAACAAACATGAGGCAAAATGGACACTGTCCATATCTGGATACAACTAAGACCAGACCGAGCTCTTCATCTCACCCTGGGGGTTGAGTCTACACCTTTCTGTGATGCAAACAGCCACTCACACTGCCAGGGCCGATCTGCTTGATCTAGTCTGATCCCATGGGCAAACCAGATCAACAGCTCTCATAGCCAGGGACAGTCTTTTTGCTGGTCTGGTGAATAACAGCCCTAAATCATGCAGTTGATCAATAAAAGTATTGAATTATGTTGTGTTGAATCACTCAATTCAAACTATACAATTCACCATGCTGCATGCAATTATTTCTGTAAACAGCGTGAAAAAAGTTTATTCAATCCTGAATTAAATTGCTAGAGAAGTTCTGCAATTCTCACATACGGATTTTAAGTTCAATAGTTCAGATTTAGCATTTTTTTTGTTCTATCTTGTTTATGAAATATTGTCAAACACATTTTTTATCAATATTTTCATTAAAATCGGGATCTACTACCGAAACACGTCAAATCAACACTACAAAGAAGCATTGGCCTTATTAAGAAATTTGAAATTACTCATTAAGGTCTTAAGAATTAATTAGGTTATCTGTATATGATGCATTGCCATTGATTACACTTGCTCATATCAGCAGCACCTGATGTAAGATGTTTGTTGAAAATATGTTGAGATGAAACTTGTCTGACACTTGTCTTTTTATTTATGGATTTTATTTTGGAAATAAAATGTGATTTTCTCTTCATATCGAAGCATCAAATTTCTCATCTTAAACCCTTTTTGCAGCTTCATTTTTCAAGATCATTGTTCCCTTCTCGTATTGATTTCTAAAACGAAAAAATTTACACAATTCATGCAAGTGGAGTTGTGAAATAGAATAAAAAAAGACAAAGATTGTTTCGCCTACTTCTTTCCGAAGTTAAAGAAAAATGTATTATTTTCCACTATTCAAGGAACTTTTGAAAGACCTGCCAGGCTGGAAGTCGCAAAAGGTTGCTCACCCCCCAATATTCCACCCGCAGTACGCCTATAATCTTCAGAGAGCTGAAGCAGGGAGGCATCAAAAAGGTATGCCATCTCTGTTTGAGGCTTTTACTGTTATCCAAGAATTATGAGTGCTGAGGCTTTACTTTAATCTCTCAATTTCCTTCAGCCCTGTGGGATTCAAGAAAGACAACTTCATGAAATGCATGGGATTGTATCTCCTTAACAACCAAATAAATCAAGTTAAAACTCTTTTCTTACTTTTTCCAAAGGGGGTTTTATCTTGTATTTTTCCCTCAAGTTTTCCTGTGACCTGATATTTCATCTCTGGCCAACTCATTCAGCTGTGTAGACTAAAAATGCATTCCCTTTTTTCAGGAAGTGAGAGGGTGTAATGTTGTGAAAAGAAAGAGAGCCAACCAATTTGTCAAAGCTTGTATGTCATCAAATAGACACACAAATATCCATTGGTGCCAGGCGTTGAAGGACACAGACGTGGGGTGCAATATACTACAGAACAAGCTTTGTGCTTTGGTTACAGTGTGCTACCTGACTGTGTGATGAACTTCGTAACTGAAAAAACATCGAATCAAAGAAATTCTCAGCAGGTCTCCACTTCAGAGGGTTTGGGACTCATGCATTAGTGAAATGGCCTTTATGCAATATTTGAGAAGTATTCTGCATTCTCGTTCAATGTAAAATTACTCAGTGTGGCTAAAATACAATGGATATGCCTATGCCTTTTTTGCTGGTCTTGACTTCATAACTTACTGGATGTCAAGATGATTTTGCACTATACCCAGTTTGGCTACTGTCTACCACAGGCTACCTCTGTTGAACACGTCTCCGGGTTCTGCTTGTGGAAAACTGCATTAAACCACCCATTGGGTTAATTTACATTCAGAGCTGTCAGTCAAAGGCTTTTGACGTTGCAATATTTCTTTGCATTCCGACAGATTCTTTGAACTCATCTGAATCTTGCCAGTCCCTGGAGAAACCAAATTGATATTTGGGCCTCTGACAACAAATGATTGGAAGAGAAATTCTGGTGCGGGTAGGTAAACAGGCAGTAATGTCCCCTTATGTGCATAATGAAATTCGGAACGTAAGTTTTACCCATTTCCATCAGGTCACTACAGGTTAATTCAGTAAAGTCCGATTTACAGATTTGACATTTTAGCAGCTTTTTTAGCCCTACCTTTACACCTCAGCTATTTCATTGTTAAACAGGGATGTATACACCATATGAGTACGTCTGACACAATGACATTTTGCCTTGTATCGCTCAACTCCTGTTGCACTTGGAGCTTTGGTTGAGGACTTGTCTGATACCCCTATTACCTGGCCGCACCCCTATTTAACAATGAAATAGCTGAGGTATAATGCTAGGGCTAAACAAGCTGGTAAGGTGTCAAATCTGTAAATCTGACTTTATTGAATTGCCCTAGCAATATATTTAAGAATATTTGGCAACTTCAGCAAGAAAGATAACCAAACATGAACATAGTTTCTTTTAAGAAAAATATATAACTTTATATTTTGATTTATTCATGATTGATATACACTTACAGCCATACAAAATTATCATCATTCAAGTTTCACATTTCGATTTCACAAGCATAAATATAATGTTATAGGATTAAAAACTGTATCACTTTGACAGATAAAAAGCCGGCAAATGGGCATGGACATTTCCATACATTTGCAAATAAATCATTACATAATCTATGTACACTTTGTATTTACAGGATTTTCCTCACCAGCCCCATTTTCATGTTTATATTTCATAAATGTTAACTTCATATGCACAAGAACTGTTCTTTTTACCTGTATACTCAGTGCATGCAAGTTATAAATATTACATATACACTGTATATGAATCATATGGAAATTGGAAAAAGTAAACAGAATGACCTTGAACAAAGTTTTTAGCCTAATGTTCATGAATTAATATGCGTTATATTGCAAACAAAGTTTTTCCTCATAAAACTATCTACAGATAACAGCACAATTTGAAAGAAAACAAACTTCTCTATGAAATGCCAATGAAATTCTAATGTCCTTTAAGTCATATTTCTCATACATGCCAAAAGGCACTGCTTGGTTGCAATTTGGCACATTTTTGTGGAGAAGGCATAAACAACTGTGGCATACAAATTGGAAACACTCTAGTACAATGTCATAGGCATTTCACCTCAATCAAAACGCCACATACATATGTGTATATAGTCTTGAAGCACTTTGTAGGCTTTGCAAAAGTCTCATGTCATACATTTTATAGATGAAAAACAAAAACATAAAGTAGCGGATACGAGTCTCAGGATTAATGCTAAAAAATCCATGTAGTCATGTTCACTCTAAGTGGTGACAATGTAGAGTTTACACGCATAAATTAAAAACCAGAATAATGCTGATTCGTTGTAGGTGCGATTTCAAGGGGCCTTGATGTCACTGCACCTGTTTAGAGTTCATTCTGCTCACAAACCTGAACTAGTTAATCTCCAAGCTACGTATCTTTGAAAAGGTTGGTGTACTAAACCAACAGGTCAGGTCTTAAAAGACAAGCTCAAGATTTTTCTTTCTTGTGAAAGATGACCTGCACGGTCCTCTTATAGACTCCTATTCTGTCCCCTGAAGATGGAGCAAATTAGATCTGACAGGAGAGCTCAGGATGAAAATGACCTATTAGAGGTTCCTTTAAAGGCTATTCTTGAACATCAACATGAGTGCCACCTTTGACCTCCTGCAGAACACAATTAGGCCACCATTGGGGACACCTGATATCTTGATGCGAGCATTTCAGGTTTCCAACCTCCTATGGTGTCAAAAAGCTTGAAAAGCATTGTCATCACTGACGCATAAGTCTGGTAAATATATCCTCATATTCTAAAATTATATTGCCAGCTCAGGCTCTAGATCATATTAACAACGGCATTTTTTGTTCCAAAATGAAATTAAGGTTACAATTTTGTTGACTGTAGCATTTTTTTTTCATTTATACGAATCAGAACTGGCACAGCATCACTTATGTTTTCCATTGGCAAGATTATTACACACATGTCAAAACAATGTATAACAAAACATTGGGATTTAGGAGCACAAAGCTATCATAGGGCAATAACGATTGTTTTAATAAATAATGGGAAATAACTAACTGTCTATCAAATTTCTATAAATGCACAATAGCCTGGTAAGAACGGTGGCAGTTATCTTTGACTAGATTGTAACAAACTGGAATAAGCGAAGTATGGCCCGAAAAGCCAAAATTGAAAGCTACAATATTCATCAGACTGAATGTACATTGGCATGATTATGACTTGATGTGATGCAGATGTCGGAGGCTGTGGGGTTGGTTGGCGATAAAGTGGTTGGCGTGGTTCATGTTCATGTTCATCTGCTGTTGCTGAAGGGGAAGCGATTCGTGAGTCAAGACGGTTGTGTGGGTGAAGCTCTTTTTAAAAGTCTGTTTCATCACATGTCTGAATCGACGACCAAAGGCACAGTAGATGAGAAAGTTGACAGAGGAGTTGAGCACCATCAAGAGCTCTGAGGTGGTCGTGAAGGTGTGGATGAAATCACGAGAGAACATCATCTCTAGAGACTCCATGTGGCGTCGTAAGACTATCAAGATTTACAGGACAAGTTGGCCACCATTGGGGACACCTGATATCTTGATGCGAGCATTTCAGGTTTCCAACCTCCTATGGTGTCAAAAAGCTTGAAAAGCATTGTCATCACTGACGCATAAGTCTGGTAAATATATCCTCATATTCTAAAATTATATTGCCAGCTCAGGCTCTAGATCATATTAACAACGGCATTTTTTGTTCCAAAATGAAATTAAGGTTACAATTTTGTTGACTGTAGCATTTTTTTTTCATTTATACGAATCAGAACTGGCACAGCATCACTTATGTTTTCCATTGGCAAGATTATTACACACATGTCAAAACAATGCATAACAAAACATTGGGATTTAGGAGCACAAAGCTATCATAGGGCAATAACGATTGTTTTAATAAATAATGGGAAATAACTAACTGTCTATCAAATTTCTATAAATGCACAATAGCCTGGTAAGAACGGTGGCAGTTATCTTTGACTAGATTGTAACAAACTGGAATAAGCGAAGTATGGCCCGAAAAGCCAAAATTGAAAGCTACAATATTCATCAGACTGAATGTACATTGGCATGATTATGACTTGATGTGAAGCAGATGTCGGAGGCTGTGGGGTTGGTTGGCGATGAAGTGGTTGGCGTGGTTCATGTTCATGTTCATCTGCTGTTGCTGAAGGGGAAGCGATTCGTGAGTCAAGACGGTTGTGTGGGTGAAGCTCTTTTTAAAAGTCTGTTTCATCA
This sequence comes from Platynereis dumerilii, assembly GCA_026936325.1. NCBI lineage: Eukaryota > Metazoa > Annelida > Polychaeta > Phyllodocida > Nereididae > Platynereis > Platynereis dumerilii. The sequence goes on along the minus strand of JAPTHN010000001.1, from coordinate 107,493,930 downwards.
CATGTCTGAATCGACGACCAAAGGCACAGTAGATGAGAAAGTTGACAGAGGAGTTGAGCACCATCAAGAGCTCTGAGGTGGTCGTGAAGGTGTGGATGAAATCACGAGAGAACATCATCTCTAGAGACTCCATGTGGCGTCGTAAGACTATCAAGATTTTCAGGACAAGTTCAGGAGTCTCACAAACTATGAAAACGATAACAATGATGATAAGGACTATTGATGCATTGGCCTCACTCTGGTGCATGTGGTGGGCAACTTGGCAGGTTTCAAAGTGCCTGTGTCTGCGCCTCGACCTTTGGATTGCAAGGATTAACTTGGTATTCAGTATCACTAAGATCGATAAAGGGCCAATGTAAAGTAGGAGCAGATATGAAGCGTACTTGTAGATGGCAAAATAGTAAGTGTTGTTGAAAGGCTGTGTGTACACCATGCGACTGTATCGTGCTCCAGAACAAAGGTCGTGAAATGTCCCCACGCACGAGTCAAAGAATCTTGGAATGTTGTAGAGTAATCCAATGACAAATACCAAGACGGACATGACCCTGCGTGTCCTACTGTTGAATATATCCTGAGCCCTGAGGGGCATGCACACATAAATGTATCTATCCATGGTGACCAGTAATAACATCCAAATCGTGACCGCCTGGGCAGTTTTCAGCAGAGGAAAGATGATGAGCTGCATGGAGAAGTACGCTTCCTCTGATATCATATACTTCAGCGGGTAACGTAGCATCGCAATTATCAGATAAAAGGCATCTGCCAGGGCTAATGTTTGTAGAAGGTAAAGTGCCTCGCGGCTTTTTCTATCCTTGTGCAGAACCACGTAGGCCACAATGTTGCCCAGTAGACCAATGACACACAGTAGACTTATCACATACAACTCAATGGCCATTTCAAAGGCATTCGCATGCACCTGAGTTTGAATTGTCTCATTTGCAGCCGAGGTGCACAAGGATTTGTTCATAGGAACAATCATTAATCCACATTTGTGATACATTTTAGCAGCTTTGCAAGTCCGCTAGGAGCAAATGTTTATCTCAACTTACAGTGAATGTAAACTGAGAGTAAATCGTCACTTTGTTTGAAATTTATTCCAGAATGAGTTCAAAATATCCAGTTCTGATGCTTATGTTGCATGACTGGCAGAAATTGACCAACCTCTGGTACTGCACTATTGTGTTTTGATATCACTATGTGCCCTGAAGAATGACTTAATAGTCGTATACAAAATTCATGGCAACTGTCGATGGAAATGCAGTTACATAAATCAGGTGTCTGTAGCTAATAAACCTGTGCCGATAATGCATCAGCCTGTGATCATTTGAATCAATCAAATGTTAGTGTCCTGTGTCTTTGCGCTGGCAATTCGTTGTCAAGGTAAGCTTATCGTTTCCGATGAGATACTGTTGTCACTATTTCTCTCATTGATTCTTTCCCATTGATCCTCTTCTTCTATTGCACGTCCAGTCTGAAACAAAGAAAAAAGAGATTCTTTTACAGTTTGGCAATATCAATTTCCTAAGTGACTTACTCAAAATGTTCAGAGAAATAACTGTCCATTTCCCTCTCAATTGAATAAAATATTGTACAATAACAAAATTCTAGCAAAACATCACCTAAAATGTATACAAAATTTGTCATTCATGATGGTGTATAATTATTATGTTAAGTCATGCTGAATATCCAAAACAGGATGACATGCATGACAATGCATAGTGGGTCAAATGGTGGCTTTCAGTCAGGATATCATACAGGCTGTGTGGATTTGTAACCATTCTTTGTGTTCCCCACAATCAATTCTATCAGCAAAGGGAAAAAGTTGCCTTCAATTAAAACATTCAGAAAAGAAAAAGCAATTTGTGCCAAAATTGAGAAAACGGATCAGAGAGGAGAGTTCAATTCCCTGAACACTCATCCCTCATTTTCTTCGCATTGTAAGCAAAAAAGGCTTCGTATCTAATGGTGTGCCATCCGTGGCAATTCATCTGTTAAATCACAAAGTTGCTGAAGAATGTGCAAATTGAGTGTTGCAATCAGGCATATGGTAGCTGAAAACAGAAGAAGGAAAATCGAGTGACAGTTGCCAAACTTGTCTGACAGACAACCATCTGATAAAAGCTACTGGGAATTGAGCAGATAAGGGTTAAACCGATTGATATTGATAAAATCCAAGCAATGAAAAATGGGAGTCCGTAGAGACTTTTTTGGTTGATTAGTAGACCTCTACACTAATGGTGTACTTTTGAAGTGCTTGCTTCATTAATCACAAAATCATTTAGCAGGCAACTGATTAAATAAAGGAATGTAGCCTGCATGGAAACGAACTCATTCACTAAAAATTATTGGTTTTCTAGAAACAGTCAATTCACAGGTTGTGATGCTGGTCAACAGACTAAAAGTGCCAGTTGTCTTCATCTTTACTAAAAATAGCTTCAACACAATCTCCAAATTATTGACACTCCCTTTTTTTCAAATTCACTAGGGAAGACTATAAAGGCTTCTTTCTTTGATGAATTTCTATTATGCAAGCCAAATTTTTTGTCATTTCCCACTGTTCTCGATTGCTTACGTAAGTTCCAAAGCTTCCAAAGATGCTCAACCCGCGACCCTCCTTAACCTGCAAAGGGTTGTCTCCAGCCTCCGCAGCCATTAAACTGATTGATTCAGCTTATTGATGCAGACCACAAGATACAGACAAAGCAATGTCCCAATGTATCCATCGTCCATCATCTGAGGGCATCTCTAAGGCTTTTAATGTTGTAGCATTTCGGATGGCCCATTCTTCTTTTATTGGCATTTCAGGTTAGATGTCATTTTGGTGCATCAACCGGCCAATCGATTCGATATTTGGGTTTTCAATATCTTAGCTGATCGTAAATTGCCACCCTAAACTCCTGATGCCCTACAGGCACTTTTGTCTGCATGAACTTGACTGTCAAGGCCACATCACAAACGTAAGCAGGGAAACTTTTCAAAGTTTTCCTTTTTCAATTCAAACAATCTGGAAAACTTAATAATGTTTAGAACTATAGACAAAGAGTTTTAGCAAAAAATTATTGGTGTTTGAAAGTTACTCTGGAAATAGTTCATTTTAACCTCATTGATCTTCAATTACTGAAAGTGAGTAAAGTCTCATTCAATATTAAGGAAGTTTAATCAGCTATTTGACAAAGAGGATGATGGACTTGAAAATAAAAATTGTTCTCAAGGGTTCAATACCAAACATAGAAACTTTAAAACGAGCTTGTGTGATAGCATTACAATATTGTAAGTTTGGTACTAATAGTGTAGTTGTGGAAAATACAAGTCAGGTATATGTATACCTCAGCTCAGTCATTGAGCAGAAGGGACTTTGACACTCCGATGGCTTCTAATAATAAAGCAGCCCGCTAATACCGGCCACTGACATATTGCTCAGTTGGATGGCTAGTTCATCCTGCAAGCCATTACTGCATGTGGTCTGGCACCTGCTTGTCTTAATTAGCCTCGTGATGGAGAAATTGGGGCAAAAACCCCAATCATCCGCCCAACCTGGAGTATAGTAAGTACATGGGCTGTCATATTATTGTGATGTATAGTCTCATATAATCACAGTTTTTTTTTGCTGTCCTCCCTATTATTCTAAATAGTGTCTCTGACCATTATCCAAGTCATTGTTGTTTAGCTGATTTTTTTCCCTCATATCCGCTTTACCATCAACCCATATCATCTCTGGTGCTCCTTTTCTCTAATAGAATTCCTGCATTATGTTACAATGTTGGAAGATAGTGGGTCGTATGGAGGCAAAATCATAGAGCTGTCAGTGGGGGACCTGGCTAGTATCCATCACCTTGGGAGGATGTTTCATAAACAACCACCTTGCATCTTGGGGCATTCCTGTTGGCTGCTTTGGTGCATGGACTGCATGGCTCATCTTAATCAAAGCCCGTGACCTTTGTAATGCACGGAGAAGTACCTTGAAGTACCGTCATTATGTAGGAGACCCCCACATGCAGGACAGGTCGAGTGGTGTCATTAACCTAATTTGAATTGCAACCAGAAGGTCACTTCTTTATCTGATTCCACTGAGGCCCATCAAGAACCTTGCTTCCAGGCAATTGGCCTCACTAACATCTATTCTACAACAGTGAACTCTCCTTATTCCATATACTCATAATACCAGTAGACATGTACATCTATATAAACCACTGAATCAACCATGTCAGATTAATAGTTGTCAAATTATTAGTGAATGCCTACATGTGGCATGAGATGTATCTTGAGGAGTTTTAATCTTAAATTGACTACTTAACTTGATACTTCTTCATGTATGAAATTTACCCTCCTGTTCAATACATACAGGCTATATGTCAAATAGCGACATTAAATGTAGCAAATGGTGTATAAATAAAATTCAAATGTGATGTGTAATATTTGCATGGTGAACAACTTTCTCTAACATCTTTCATACGTGTGGAGTCTGTAGACACATTCAAAAACCTCTCAAAAACAAACACGATGTTCCTTGCTAAAACGTCAATCGAATTAAGAATCACACCACATGCTCAAGATGGAACATCAGCGATTTTAAATGAAAAGACAGAATTTTCAGTTTATGTTTCGCAAATACAAGCACTGTCAAGCAGTTTGCCTACATCTGAGATACATGTATTATGATTGCTTAATTATTAAATGTGTTTGTTTTGCCTGTGTGCATCATTGGGTGTTGGCCCATGTGGAATTATTTCTGATCTTTAATTCATCAGGAAGCCTGACACATCAGTGAAGTCTTCAGCCGGTGCACAATCATTGCACAATGAGACCATGCAGAGACCAAGTAAGTGTGTTGCACCAAATTTGCTTTGTTGTGAATTGATCACACCCAGGTCATCTGGTTCCCTCATCTCAGCCTGTTGATGCAAGAGATTTTCTGAGAGCAATTACAATTATTTTCAAGAAAAGCATTAAGAAAATAAGATAGGCAAAGAGAGTTGTGAGAATGTGGGGGAGGAAGAACAATTGAACACCAAGAACAGCAAGGGAGCATTTGCACAGCAAGTTGCCTGCCTTCCGCAGTTTTCTTCTTTTTTTCTCAGTTCTTCCTCTAAAAGCCAAAATGTCAAAATTGAAGACACTCTAACAAATTGACAGGAAAGCTCCTTAGTTCATCCACTTACAATTTTACATCTGAGTTGTATTCCATCGAAGACAGCCTATAGGCCAATAATGTGTTTATGACCAGCCTCTCAATACATCCAGTAAATGGCAAACTATTGATGCAAACTACAGCTATCTTTATTTATGAATATCTCAATAAGGGAGCCATCATGCATATCATAACATAAATAATGAAAAAAAAGTTGTATTGATATTTTCTGGTTTTACCTGTGTGATGTTTAGGTATATGCTGTGTATAGGCTTAGTCGGAAAAACCTTCCCACTGCAACCTTGTAAAATTAAATATTTCTGGTTTTAGGTTTAAAGTTTTGAACGAACAATATAGAGATGCAAATACATCTTCAACGTTGTCAAGTCATTTTCAGAGTAGGCCATAAAATTTGAATTTAGCTTGAACGATTTCAGAGTGAAATTGCACAATTCATTTGAGCCAACATGGCTTGCTGTTTTAAGTTATAACAACAGAAAGATTAGCATAACTGATAACAAAAGGCTATGTTAGCTCAAACAAACAGTGCAACTATCTCACCTAATCATTTCAGCTGACTCAAAATTTCAAATTTTACAGTGTAACGTCCGAGCCCCCACTCTTCCCTTCATTTTTTTTACCTTTGGTGCAGCAATATACACGAGCCCTTCATCACACCCCAGGGGTTGCGTCTACATCTTTTTGTGATGCAAAAAGCCACTCACACCTGGCAGGGCTAATCTGCTTGATCTGGTCTGATCCCATGGGCAAACCAGATCAACAACTCTTATAGCCAGGGACAGCCTTTTAGATGGTCTGGCAAATAACGGCCCTAAATCATACAGTTAATCAATAAAAGTATTGAATTATGTTGTGTAGCACTCAATACAAACTATACACTTCACAAGGCTGCCTGCAAATATTTTTGTAAACAGCGTGAAAAAACGTTGTACAAGCAAGTTGATCCAATCCTGAATTAAATTGCTTTCAAAGTCATGCAATTCAAAAATATCGATTTTCAGTTTAACAGTTCAGATTTAGCAATTTTCTGTTCTATCTTGTTTACGAATTATACTCAAACACGTTTTTTATCAATATTTTAATTAAAATCTGGATCTTTACTGAACCACATCAATTCAACACAACAAAAAGGCATTGGCATTATTAATAATTTGAAATTACTCATTAAGGTCAATCCATTCTATCTTGAGAATTAATTTGGTTACATGTATAAGATTCATTGATTGCCATTGACTACACTTGCTTACGTCAGCAGCCCCTGATGTCAAAAACTTGTTTGTCGCTTGTCTTTGCATTCATTGATTTTATTTTGGAAATAAAATGTGATTTACTCTTCATATAGGAGCATCAAATATCTCATCTTAAACCCTTTTTGCAGTTTCATTTTTCAAGATCATTGTTCCCTTCTCCTACTTATTTCTCAAACAAAACATTGGACACAATTCATGCAAATGGAGATGTGAAATAGAATAGAAAAAGATAAACATTGTTTCACCTACTTCTTTCCGAAGTTAACGAAAACATTATTATATTTCAATATTCAAGGAACTTTTTAAATGCCAGCCAGGCTGGAGCATGCAAAATGTCACTCACCCCCCAAAATTCCACCCACAGTACGCCTATAGTCTGCAAAGAGTTGAAGCAGGGAGGCATCCATAAGGTATGCCATCTCTGTTTGAGGCTTTGTGCCATTATCCAAGAATTATCCGATGAGTGCTGAGGCTTTACTTCAATCTCTCAATTTCCTTCAGCCCTGTGGGATTCAAGAAAGGCAACTTCATGAAATGCATGGCATTGTATCTCCTTAACGACCAAATAAATCAAGCTAAAACTCTTTTCTTACTTTTTCCAAAGGGGACTTTATCGTGTATTTTCCAGCGACCTGATATTTCATCTCTCGCCAAAGCATTCAGCTGTGTAGATTAAAAATGCCTTCCCTTTTTTTTTCAGGAAGTGAAAGGTTGTCATGCTGTGAAAAGAAAGTGAGCCAGCCAATTCATCAAACCTTGTATGTCATCAAATAGACACACAAATTTACATTGATGCAAGCCATTGAAAGGCCACGCACATGGGGTGCAATATATTATAGAACAAGCTTTTGTGCTTTTGCTACAGTGTGCTTTCATAACTGAAAAAACATCGAATCAAAGAAATTCTCAGCAAGTCTCCACTTTAGAGGGTGTGGGACTCATGCGTTAGTGAAATGGCCTTTATGCAATATTTGTGAAGTATTCTAAATTCTCGTTCAATGTAGAATGACTCAGTGTGGTTAAAATACAATGGATAATTGGATATGCTTATGGCTTTTTTGGTCTTGTTTTCATCACTTACTGGATGTCAAGATGCATTTGCACTATGCCCAGTTTGGTTACTCTCAACCACAGGCTACCTCTGTTGTACACGTCTCCAGGTCAGTTCTGCTAGTGGAAAACTGCATTAAACCACCCATTGGGTTGATTTACATTCATAGCCGTCAGTCAAAGCCTTTGAAGTTGCAATATTTCTTTGCAATCAGACAGATTCTTTGAACTCATTTGAATCTAGCCGGACTGACTGTCCCTGGTGAAACTAAATTGATATTTGAGCCTCCGACAACAAATGATTGGAAGAGAAATTCTGGTGTGGGTAGGTAAAACGGGCAGTAACATCTCCTTATATGCGTAATGAAATTCAGAATGTAAGTTTTACCCATTTCCATGAGGTCACTACAGGGTAATTCAGTAAAGTCCGATTTACAGATTTCACGTTTTAGCATCTTTTTTAGCCCCACCTTTACACCTCAGCTATTTATGTACACCAAATGAGTACGTCTGACACAATGACATTTTGCCTTGTATAGCTCAACTCCTGTTGCACTTGGAGCTTTGGTTGATGACTTGTCGGATACCCCTATTACCTGGCCTCACCCCTATTTAACAATTAAATAGCTGAGGTGTAGTGCTAGGGCTACATGAGCTGGTGAAGTGTCCAATCTGTAAATCTGACTTTATTGAATTGCCCTAGCAATATATTTAAGAATATTTGGCAACTTCAGCAAGAAAGATAACCAAACATGAACATATTTCCCTTTAAGAAAAAAATATAACTTTGATTTATTCATGATTGATATACACATACAACCATACAAAATTATCATCATTCGAGTTTCACATTTCGATTTCACAAGCATAAATATAATGTTATAGGATTAAAAACTGTATCACTTTGACAGATAAAAAGCCGGCAAATGGGCATGGACATTTCTATACATTTGCAAATAAATCATTACATAATCTATGTACACTCTTTATTTACAGGATTTTCCTCACCAGCCCCATTTTCATGTTTATATTTTATAAATGGTAACTTGAAAATGCATGTTCAATTCATAGTATGCACAAGAACTGTTCTTTTTAACCTGTATTCTCAGTGCATGCAAGTTATAAATATTACATATACACTGTATATGAATCATATGGAAATCAGAAAAAGTAAACAGAATGACCTTGAACAATATATTGCAGACAAAGTTTTTCCTTGTTAAAACTATCTACACTCTACAGATAACAGCACAATTTAAAAGAAAACTTCTCTATGAATTGCCAATGAAATTCTAATGCCCTTTAAGTCATCTTTCTCGTACATGCCAAAAGGCACTGCTTGGTTGCAATTTGGCACATTTTTGTGGATCGAGAAGGCTATACAAATGTGGCATACAAATTGGAAACAATCTAGTACAATGTCATAGGCATTGCACCTTAATCAAAACGCCACAAACATATGAGTATATAGTCTTGAAGCACTTTGTAGGCTTTGCAAAAGTCTCATGTCATACATTTTGTAGATGAAAAACAAAAACATAAAGGAGCAGATATGAGTCTCAGGAGTAAATGCTAAAAAATCCATTTAGTCATAACATTTTGTCCCTATACCATATCAAATAACATAGGATGTGCAGAATTACAGGTTCACTCTAAGTGGTGACAATGCAGAGTTAACACGCATAAATTAAAAACCAGAATAATGCTGATTCGTTGTAGGTGGGATTTCAAGGAGCCTTGATGTCACTGCAACTGTTTAGGGTTCATTCTGCTCACAAAACTGAACTAGTTAATCTCCAATTTAGGTATCTTTGAAAAGGTTGGTGTACTAAACCAACAGGTCTGCTCTTAAAAGACAAGCTCAAGATTTTTCTTGTGGAAGATGACTCGCATGGTCCTCTCATAAACTCCCATTCTGTCCCCTGAAGATGGAGCAAATTAGATCTGACCGGAGAGCTCAGGATGAAAATGACCTATTAGAGGTTCCTTTAAAGGCTATTCTTGAACATCAACATGAGTGCCACCTTTGACCTCCTGCAGAACACAATTAGGCCACCATTGGGGACACCTGATTCTTGATGCAAGCATTTCAGGTTTTCAACCCCCTACGGCGTCAAAAAGGCTTGAAAAGCATTGTCATCAGTGACGCATAAGTCTGGTAAATATATCCTCATATCCTAAAATTACATTGTCAACTCAGGCTCTAGATTATATTAAAAAGGCATTTTTTGTCCAAAATGAAATTAAGTTTACAATTTTGTTGACTGTAGCATTTTTTATTTATTTATACGAATCAGAACTGGCACAGCATCACTTATGTGTTCCATTGGAAAGATTATTACACACATTTCAAAACAATGCATAGCAAACCACTGGGATTTAGGAGCACAAAGCTATTACGGGGCAAAAATGATTGTTTTAATAAATAATGGGAAATAACTGTCTATCAAATTACTTTAAATGCGCAATAACTTGGTAATAACAGTGGCAGCTGTCTTTGACTAGATTGTAAAAAACTGGAAAAAGCAAAGTATGGCCCGAAAAGCCAAAATTGAAAGCTACAATATTCATCAGACTGAATGTACATTGGCATGATTATGACTTGATGTGAAGCAGATGTCGGAGGCTGTGGGGTTGGTTGGCGATAAAGTGGTTGGCATGGTTCATGTTCATGTTCATCTGCTGTTGCTGAAGGGGAAGGGATTCATGAGTCAGGAGTCCGGTCGTGTGGGTGAAGCTCTTTTTAAAAGTCTGTTTCATCACGTGTCTGAATCGACGACCAAAGGCACAGTAGTTGAGAAAGTTGACAGAGGAGTTGAGCACCATCAAGAGCTCTGAGGTGGTCGTGAAGGTGTGGATGAAATCACGAGAGAACATCATCTCTAGACTCCATATGGTGTCGTAAGACTATCAAGATTTTCAGGACAAGTTCTGGAGTCTCACAAACTATGAAAACGATAACAATGATGATAAGGACTATTGATGCATTGGCCTCACTCTGGTGCATGTGGTGGGCAACTTGGCAGGTTTCAAAGTGCCTGTGTCTGCGCCTCGACCTTTGGATTGCAAGGATCAACTTGGTATTCAGTATCACTAAGATCGATAAAAGGCCAATTTAAAGTAGGAGCATATACGAAGCGTACTTGTAGATGTCAAAATAGTAAGTGTTGTTGAAAGGCTGTGTGTACACCATGCGACTGTATCATGCGTCCGGAACAAAGGTCGTGAAATGTCCACAAGCATGCGTCAAAGAATCTTGGAATGTTGTAGAGTAATCCAATGACAAATACCAAGACTGACATGACCCTGTGTGTCCTACTGTTGAATATATCCTGAGCCCTATGGGGTATGCACACATAAATGTATCTATCCATGGTGACCAGTAATAACATCCAAATCGTGACCGCCTGGGCAGTTTTCAGCAGAGGAAAGATGATGAGCTGCATGGAGAAGTACGCTTCCTCTGATATCATGTACTTCAGTGGATAACGTAGCATCGCAATTACCAGATAAAAGGCATCTGCCAGAGCTTATGTTTGTAGAAGGCGTTCTCTATCCTTGTGCAGAACCACGTAGGCCACAATGTTGCCCAGCAGACCGAAGACACATAGTAGACTTATCACATACAACTATATGGCCATTTCAAAGGCATTTGCATGCACCTGAGTTAGGATTGTCTCATTTGCGGCTGAAGTGCACAAGGATTTGTTCATAGGAACAGTCATCAATCCACATTGGTGATACATTTTAGCAGCTTTTCAAATCTGCTAGGAGCAAATGTTTATCTCAACTTACAATGTAAACTGAGAGTAAATCGTCCCTTTGTTTGAAATTTATTCCAGAATGAGTTCAAAATAACCAGTTCTGATGCTTATGTTGCATGACTGGCAGAAATTTACAAACCTCTCATAGTGCACTATGGTGTTTTTATTTCACTATCTGCCCTGAAGAACGACTTAATAGTCGTATACAAAATTCATGGCAACTGTCTATGGAAATGCAGTTACATAAATCAGGTGTCTGCAGCTAATAAACTTGTGCCGATAATGCATCAGCAGGGTGCCTGTGATCATTTGAATCAATCAAATGTTAGTGTCCTGTGTCTTTGCAGTGGCAATTTGTTGTCAAGGTAATCTGATCATTTCCGATGAAATACGGTCGTCACTATTTCTCTAATTGATTCTTTCCCATTGATCCTCTTCCTCTATTGCATGTCCAGTCTGAAACAAAAAAAAAAGATATTCTTTTATGGCTTTGACAATATCAATTTCCAAAGTGACTAAATCTGAAGGTTCAGAGAAACAACCATTGATTTCCCTCTCAATTGAATAAAATATTGTACAATAACAAAATTCTAGCAAAACAACACCTAATATGTACACCAAAGTTGTCATTCATGATTGTGTATAGATATTAAGTCATGCTGGATATCCAAAACAGGATGACATGCATGACAATACATACTGTGGGTCGAGTGGTGGCTTTCAGTCAGGATATCACATAAGCTGTGTGGATTTGTAACCATTCTTTGTGTCTTTGTTGTATCAGCAAAGGGAAAAAGTTGCCTTCAATTAAACCATTCAGAAAAGAATAAAGCAATTTGTGCCAAAATCGAGAAAATGGATCAGAGAGGAGAATTCAATTCCCTGAACACTCATCCCTCATTTTCTTCACATTGTAAGCTAAAAAGGCTTGGTTTCTAATGGTGTGCCATTCATGGCAATTCATCTCTTAAATCACAAAGTTGCTGAAGAATATGCAAAATTGCGTGTTGCAATCAGGCATGTGGTAGCTGCAAACAGAAGAAGGAAAATCGAGTGACAGTTGCCAAAATTGTGTGAAAGACAACCATCTGATGAAGGCTCATGGGAATTGAACGGAAAAGGGTTAAACCAATTTGATATTGATGAAATCCAAGCAACAAAAAATGGGAGTCAGAAGAGGCTTTTTTGGTTGATTAGTAGACCATTACAGTCATAATGTAGTTTTGAAGTGCTTGCTTCATTAATCATAAAATTGTTTAGCAGGCAACCGACTTAATAAAGGAATGTAGCCCTGATGGAAACCAACTCATTTGCCAAAAAGGCTTTTAATATTGTAGCATTTCGGACGGCCCATTCTTCTTTTATTGGCCTTTTGGGTTAGATGTCATTTCGGGACATCAACTTAGCTGATCCTAAAATGCCCTCCTAAACTCCTGATGCACTACAGGCACTTTTGTCTGCATGAACTTGACTGTCAAAGCCACATCACAAACGTAAGCAGGGAAACTTTTCAAAGTTTTCCATTTTCAATTCAAACAATCTGGAAAACTTAATAACGTTTAGAACTATAGACAAAGAGTTTTAGCAAAACATTATTGGTGTTTGAAAGTTACTCTGGAAATAGTTCCTTTAAACCTCATTGATCTTCAATTACTGAAAGTGAGTAAAGTCTCATTCAATTGTAAGGAAGTTTAATTAGGTATTTTACAAAGAGTATGATGGACTTGAAAATACAAATTTTTCTCAAGGGTTCAATACCAAACATTGAAACTTGAAAATGAGCTCGTGTGATAGCATTACAACATGTAAGTTTTTGGCACTAATAGTATAGTAGTACAAAATGCAAGTCAGGTATATGTATACCTCAGCTCAGTCATTGAGCAGAAGGGACGGTGACACTTGGATGGCTTCTAATGAGAGAGTCTTCCCGCTAATACCAGCCACTGACATATTGCTCAGTTGGACGGCTAGTTCATCCCGCAAGCCATTACTGCATGTGGTCTGGCACCTGCTTGTCTTAATTAGCCTCGTGATGGAGAAATTGGGGCAAAAACCCCAATCATCCGCCCAACCTGGAGTATAGTAAGTATACATGCGCTGTCATATTACTGTGATGTATGGTCTCATAATATATAATCACAGCTTTTTTTTGGGGTCCTCCCTATTATTCTAAATAGTGTCTCAGACCATTGTCTTTCCCTTCAAGTCCAATCATTGTTGTTCAGCTAATTTTTTCCGACATATCAGCTTTTCCGTCAACCCATATCATCTCTGTTGCTCCTTTTCTCTAATAGAATTCCTGCATTATGCTACAATGTTGGAAGATAGTGGGTCGTATGGAGGCAAAATCATAGAGATGAGCGTTCTAAATAGGACATCTCAAGCATCGCCCAGCCAATTGTCTCTTAAATGAAAAAGTCTAATGTATGATAATGTATTGTAAATGGCTGAAATAAAAACCTGTCTGTCTGTCTGTCTGAGATGTCAGTGGGGGACCTGGCCAGTATCCATCACCTTGGGAGGATGTTTCATAAACAACCACCTTGCATCTTGGGGTGTTCCTGTTGGCTGCTTTGGTGCATGGACTGCATGGCTCATCTTAATCATGATTCGAATTAAGAATCACACCACAAACTCAAGATGGAACATCAGTGATTTTAAATGAAAAGAAAGAAGTTTCACTACAGTGGTCCCTATGTAATAAGACCCCCTGTTGTAAGACCAAGCAGTTGGCCATATGTAACCGCCTTAACACAGCTCTAAGTAGTATTTTTAGTGCAATTTGCACCCTGACGAGAGACCGCACCCCCACGAAAGACCAGTTCATGGCAGCAGAAGGGGTGGTCTTATAATGCAGGGACCACTGTATATGATTCACAAATACAAGCACTGTCAAGCAGTTCGCCTGCATCTGATATACGTGTATTATGATTGCTTATTAAATGTGTTTGTTTTGCGTGTGTGCATCATTGGGTGTTGGCCCATGTGGAATTATTTCTGATCTTTAATTCATCAGGAAGCCTGACACATCACTCCGGCAGGTGCACATTCATTGCACAATGAGGCCATGCAGAGACCAAGCAAGTGTGTTGCACCAAATTTGCTTTGTTGTGAATTGATCACACCCAGGTCATCTGGTTCCCTCATCTCAGCCTGTTGATGCAAGAGAATTTCTGAGAGCAATTACAATTATTTTCAAGAAAAGCATTCAGAAAATAAGATAGGCAAAGAGAGTTGTGAGAATGTGGGGGAGGAAGAACAATTGAACACCAAGAACAGCAAGGAAGCATTTGCACAACAAGTTGCCTGGCTTCCGCAGTTTATTCTTTTTTTTTCAGTTCTTCCTCTAAAAGCCAAAATGTCAAAATAAAGACACTCTAACAAATTGACAGGAAAGCTCCTCAGTTCATCCACTTGCAATTTTACATCTGAGTTGTATTCCATCGAAGACAGCCTATGGGCCAATAATGTGTTTATGACCAGCCTCTCAATACATCCAGTAAATGGCAAACTATTGATGCAAACTACAGCTCTCTTTATTTATAAAAATCCCAATAAGAGAGCCATCATGCATATCATAACATAAATACAGTACAACCATCATAAAATGGCTCGTCAGTTTGGATCGATACTTATCTATAGATATGTAGTGATCCATGGCGATCTTGGTCGATATGGAATGATCGATCTCGAGTGATCTGTTGTGATCCATATCTCTTAATCAAAATTAATATTAATAAATTAACTTTTCTGTACCAAATAACTAATGTATTTGTTTCCTTAATCAATATGTTCAATTGATAGATGGATTTTATCTGATCTTTGACTTATAATCCTAAATAATTGACATGATTGATTTTCGCTAAAAGTGGATTGGTAGATCACTACAGATAGAGTAATATCATCTCAGATCGCTACAGATCACTCTTTATCCAGACCGCTCTGGATCACTACGGATCACTATGTTGAGCCATTTTAAGATGGTTGTACTGTAGTTGTATTGATATTTTCTGGTTTTACCAGTATGATGTTTAGGTATATATAGGCTTAGTCACAAAAACCATCCCACTACAACCTTGTAGAATTAAATATTTCTAGTTTTAGGTTTAAAGTTTTGAACGAACAATATAGAGATGCAAATACATCTTCAATGTTGTCAAGTCATTTTAAGAGTAGGCCATAAAATTCGAATTTAGCTTGAACGATTTCGGAGTGAAATGGCACAATTCATTTGAGCCAACATGGTATAACAACATAAAGATTAGCATAAGTGATAACAAAAGGCTATGTTAGCTCAAAAAATTGTGCAACTATCTCACCCAATCATTTCAGCTGACTAAAAATTTCAAATTTTACAGTGTAACGTCCGAGCCCCCACTCTCCCCTTCATTTTTTTAACCTTTCGTTTAGCAATATACACTAGCACATGGCAAAATGGGCTCTGTCCATATCAGGAAACAATTAAGACCAAGCCGAGCCAGGGGTTGCATCTACATCTTTTTGTGATGCAAAAAGCCACTCACACCTGCCAGGGCCAATCTGCTTGATCTGGTCTGATCCCATGGGCAAACCAGATCAACAACTCTTATAGCCAGGGACAGCCTTTTAGCTTGTCTGGCAAATTACGGCCCTAAATCATACAGTTGATCAATTAAAGTATTTAATTATGTTGTGTAGCACTCAATAGAAACTATACACTTCACCAGGCTGCCTGCAATTATTTTTGTAAACAGCGTAAAAAAAAGTTGTACAAGCAAGTTGATCCAATCCTGAATTAAATTGCTTTCAAAGTCATGCAATTCAAAAATATCAATTTTCAGTTTAACAGTTCAGATTTAGCAATTTTCTGTTCTATCTTGTTTACGAATTATTCTCAAACACGTTTTTTATCAATATTTTAATTAAAATCAGGATCTTTACTGAACCACATCAATTCAACACCACAAAAAGGCATTGGCATTATAAATAAATTTGAAATTACTCATTAACGTCAATCCGTTCTATCTTGAAAATTAATTGGGTTATATGTATAAGATTCATTGAATGCCATTGACTACACTTGCTTATGTCAGCAGCCCCTGATGTCAAAAACTTGTTTGTCGCTTGTCTTTGTATTCATGGATTTTATTTTTGAAATAAAATGTAATTTACTCTTCTTATGGAAGCATCAAATATCTCATCTTAAACCCTTTTTGCAGTTTCATTTTTCAAGATCATTGTTCCCTTCTCCTACTGATTTCTAAAACAAAACATTGGACTCAATTCATGCAAATGGAGATGTGAAAAAAAAAAGAAAAGATAAACATTGTTTCACCAACTTCTTTCCGATGTTAACGAAAACATTATTATATTCCAATATTCAAACTTTTTAAATGCCCGCCAGGCTGGAGCATGCAAAATGTCACTCGCCCCCCCCCCCCAAAATTCTACCCACAGTACGCCTATAGTCTGCAAAGAGTTGACGCAGGGAGGCATCGATAAGGTATGCCATCTCTGTTTGAGGCTTTGTGCCCTTATCCAAGAATTTTCTGATGAGTGCTAAGGCTCTACTTTAATCTCTCAATTTCCTTCAGCCCTGTGGGATTCAAGAAAGGCAACTTCATTAAATGCATGGCATTGTATCTCCTTAACGACCAAATAAATCAAGCTAAAACTCTTTTCTTACTTTTTCCAAAGGGGACTTTATCGTGTATTTTTCCCCTGAAGTTTTCCTGCGACCTGATATTTCATCTCTCGCCAACGCATTCAGCTGTGTAGATTAAAAATGCCTTCCCTTTTTTCAGGAAGTGAAAGGTTGTCATGCTGTGAAAAGAAAGTGAGCCAGCCAAATCATCAAACCTTGTATGTCACTAGATAGACACACAAACTTCCATTGATGCAAGCCGTTGAAAGGCCACACACATGGGGTGCAATATACTATAGAACAATCTATTGTGCTTTTGCTACAGTGTGCTACATGACTGTGCAATGAATTTCATAACTGAAAAAACATCGAATCAAAGAAATTCTCAGCAGGTCTCCACTTTAGAGGGTGTGGGACTCATGCGTCAGTGAAATGGCCTTTATGCAATATTTGAGAAGTATTCTACATTCTCGTTCAATGTAGAATGACTCAGTGTGGTTAAAATACAATTGATAATTGGATATGCTTATGGCTTTTTTGGTCTTGTCTTCATCACTTACTGGATGTCAAGATGAGTTTGCACTATGCCCTGTTTGGTTACTCTCAACCACAGGCTACCTCTGTTGTACACGTCTCCAGGTTCTGCTAGTGGAAAACTGCATTAAACCACCCATTGGGTTGATTTACATTCATAGCCGTCAGTCAAAGCCTTTGAAGTTGCAATATTTCTTTGCAATCAGACCGATTCGTTGAACTCGTCTGAATCTTGCCGGACCGACTGTCCCTGTTGAAACTAAATTGATATTTGAGCCTCTGACAACAAATGATTGGAAGAGAAATTCTGGTGTGGGTAGGTAAAACAGGCAGTAACATCTCCTTATGTGCATAATGAAATTCAGAATGTAAGTTTTACCCATTTTCATGAGGTCACTACAGGGTAATTCAGTAGCGTCCGATTTACAGATTTCACTTTGTGCATCTTTTTTAGCTCAACCTTTACATCTCAGCTATTTCATTGTTAAACAGGGATGTGTACACCATATGAGTACGTCTCACACAATGACATTTTGCCTTGTATAGCTCAACGCTGTTTCACCTGGAGCTTTGGTTGATGACTTGTCTGATACCCCTATTACCTGGCCTCACCCCTATTTAACAATGAAATAGCTGAGGTGTAATGCTAGGGCTACACAAGCTGGTAAGGTGTCAAATCTGTAAATCTGACTTTATTGAATTGCCCTAGAACTATATTTAAGAATATTTGGCAGATAAATCATTACAAAATCTATGTACACTTTGTATTTACAGGATTTTCCTCACCAGCCCCATTTTCATGTTTATATTTTATAAATGGTAACTTGAAAATGCATGTTCAATTCATAGTATATACACAAGAACTGTTCTTTTTAACCTGTATACTCAATGCATGCAAGTTATGAATATTACATATACACTGTATATTAATCATATGGAAATTGGAAATTAATCAGAATGACCTTCAATAAACTTTGTAACATTTTAGCTTCATGTTTATGAATTAATATGCATTGTATTGCAGACAAAGTTTTCCCTCATTAAAACTATCTACAGATAACAGCACAATTTAAAAAGAAAGCACACTTCTCTATGAATTGCCAAAGAAATTTTAATGCCCTTTAAGTCATCTTTCTCATACATGCCAAAAGGCACTGCTTGGTTGCAATTTGGCACATTTTTGTGGAGAAGGCATAAACAACTGTGGCAAGCAAATCGGAAACACTCCAGAATAATGTCATAGGCATTGCACCTTAATCAAAACGCCACATACATATGTGTATGTAGTCTTGAAGCACTTAGTAGGCTTTGCAAAAGTCTCATGTCATACATTTTGTAGATGAAAAACAAAAACATAAAGGAGCAGATATGAGTCTCAGGAGTAAATGCTAAAAAAATCCATGTAGTCGTGACATTTTGTCCCTATATCATATCAAATAACATATGATGTGCAGAATTACAGGTTCACTCTAAGTGGTGAAAATGCAGAGTTTACACGCGTAAATAAAAAACCACAATAATGCTGATTCGTTGTAGGTGGGATGTCAAGGAGCCTTGATGTCAGTGCAACTGTTTTGGGTTCGTTCTGCTCACAAACCTGAACTAGTTAATTTCCAAGCCACGTATCTTTGAAAAGGTTGGTGTACTAAACCAACAGGTCAGCTCTCAAAAGACAAGCTCAAGATTTTTCTTATAGAAGATGATTCGCATGGTCCTCTTAAAGACTCCTATTCTGTCCCCCAAAGATGTAATGGAGCAAATTAGATCTGACCGAAGAGTCCAGGATGAAAATGACCCATTAGAGGTTCCTTTAAATGCTATTTTTGAACATCAACATGAGTGCCCCCTTTGACCTCCTGCAGAACACAATTAGGCCACCATTGGGGACACCTGATATCTTGATGCAAGCATTTCAGGTTTCCAACCTCCTACAGTGTCAAAAACGCTTGAAAAGCATTGTCAACAGTGATGTATATTGTATAAGTCTGGTAAATATATCCTCATACTCTAAAATTACATTGCCAACTCAGGCTCTACGTAGATCATATTAAAAAAGGCATTTTTTGTTCCGAAATGAATTTAGTTTATAATTTTGTTGACTTTAGTTTTTTTTTTCATTTATACGAATCAGAACTGGCACAGCATAACAAATGTTTTCCATGGGCAAGATGGCTACAGTGACACACAGGTCAAAACAATGCATAGCAAACCACTGGATTCAGGAGCACAAAGCTATCACAGGGCAATAATGTTTGTTTTAATAAATAATGGGAAATAACTCACTGTCTATCGAATTTCTATAAATGCGCAATAGCCTGGTAATAAAGGTGGCAGTTATCTTTCACTAGATTATAACAAACTGGAATAAGCGAAATATGGCCGGAAAAGCCAAAATTGAAAGCTAAAATATTCGTCAGACTGAATGAACATTGGCATGATTATGACTTGATGTGAAGCAGATGTCGGAGGCTGTGGGGTTGACTGGCGATAAAGTGGTTGAAATAAAAAAATAATAAAGTGGAGAAATAACTGTCCATTTCCCTCTCAATTGAATAAAACATTGTACAAAAACAGAATTCTAGCAAGACAACACCTACTATTATTTATACAAAAGTTGTCATTCATGATTGTGTATGATATATATGTTAAGTCATGCTGGATATCCAAAACAGGATGACATGCATGACAATGCATACTGTCGGTCGAGTGGTGGATTTCAGTCAGGATATCACACGGGCTGTGTGGATTTGTAACCATTTTTTGTGTTCCTGACAATCAATTGTAACAGCAAAGGGAAAAAGTTGCCTTCAATTAAAACATTCAGAAAAGAATAAAGCAATTTGTGTCAAAAATGAGAAAATGGATCAGAGAGGAGAATTCAATTCCCTGAACACTCAGCCCTCATGTTCTCCACATTGCAAGCCAAAAAGCCTTGGTTCTAATGGTGTGCCATCCGTGGCAATTCGTTCTGTTAAATCACAAAGTTGCTGAAGAATATGCAGAATTGAGTGTTGCAATGAGGCATGTTGTAGCTGAAAACAGAAGAAGGAAAATCGAGTGACAGTTGCCAAACTAGTCTGAAAGACAACCATCTGATGAAAGTTTGTGGGAATTGAGTGGATAAGGGTTAAACCGATTTGATATTGATAGAATCCAAGCAATGAGAGTCCAACTAGGCTTTTTTGGTTGATTAGTAGACCATTACAGTGATAATGTAGTTTTGAAGTGCATGCTTCATTACTCATAAAATCGTTTAGCAAGCAACTGACTAAATAAAGGAATGTAGCCTACAGGGAAACCAACTCATTAGCTTAAAATTATTGGTTTTCGAGAAACAGCCAATTCACGGGTTGTGATGCAGGAGTAAACAGACTAAAACTGCCATTGTCTTCATCTTTGCTCAAAATAGCTTCAACACAATCTCCAAATTATTGACATTCCCTTTTTTTCAAATTCACTAGAGAAGACTACATAGGGTTCTTTCTTTGATGAATTTCTATCATGCAAGCCACATTTGTTGTCATTTCCCACTGTTCTTGATTGCTATGCTTACGTAAGTTCCAAAGCTTCCAAAGAAGCTCAACTCACAGCCCACCTTCGCCTGCGAAGGGTTGTCTCCGGCCTCCGCAGCCATAAAACTGATTGATGCTATCTAGTGACGCAGACCACAAGATACAGACAAAGCAATATCCAAAAGTATCCATCATCCATCATCTGAGGGCATCTCTAAGGCTTTTAATGTTGTTACATTTCGGACGGCCCATTCTTCTGTTATTGGCCTTTCGGGTTAGATGTCATTTCGGGACATCAACCGGCCAATCGATATTTGAGTTTTCATGAATTACTTAGCTGATCCTTAAATGCCATCCTAAACTCCTGATGCACTACAGGCACTTTTGTCTGCATGAACTTGACTGTCAAAGGCACATCACAAACGTAAGCAGGGAAACTTTTCAAAGTTTTCCTTTTTCAAGTCAAACAATCTGGAAAACTTAATAATGTTTAGAACTTAAGACAAAGAGTTTTAGCAAAAAATTATTGGTGTTTGAAAGTTATTCTGGAAATAGTTCCTTTAAACCTCATTGATCTTCAATTACAGAAAGTAAGTTAAGTCTCATTCAATTGTAAGGAAGTTTAATTAGGTATTTGACAAAGAGGATGATGGGCTTGAAAATTCAAATTTTTCTCAAGGGTTCAATACCAAACATAGAAACTTTAAAACGAGCTTGTGTGATAGCATTACAATATTGTAAGTTTGGCACTAATAGTATAGTCGATATTAGTCGTAGAAAATGCAAGTCAGGTATATGTATACCTCAGCTCAGTCATTGAGCAGAAGGGACTGTGACACTCCGATGGCTTCTAATATGAAAGACAGCCAGCTAATACCGGCCACTGACATTACTGCATGTGGTCTGGCACCTGCTTGTCTTAATTAGCCTTGTGATGGAGAAATTGGGGCCAAAAACAAAATCATCCACCCAACCTGTTGTATAGTAAGTACATGGGCTGTCATATTACTGTGATGTATGGTCTCATATAATCACAGCTTTTTTTTGCTGTCCTACCTATTATTCTAAATAGTGTCTCAGCCCATTGTCTTTCCCTTCAAGTCCAAGTCATTGTTGTTCAGCTAATTTTTTCCCTCATATCAGCTTTTCCATCAACCCATATCATTTCTGTTGCTCCTTTTCTTTAATAGAATTCCTGCATTATGTTACAATGTTGGAAGATAGTGGGTCGTATGGAGGCAAAATCATAGAGCTGTCAGTGGGGGACTGGGCCCGTATCCATCACCTTGGGTGGATGTTTCATAAACAACCACCTTGCATCTTGGCGCGTTCCTGTTGGCTGCTTTGGTGCATGGACTGCATGGCTCATCTTAATCATGATTCGAATTAAGAATCACACCACATGCTCAAGATGGAACATCAGTGATTTTAAATGGGAAGAAAGAATTTTCACTATACGATTCACAAATACAAGCACTGCCAAGCAGTTGGCCTGCATCTGATATACAATTATACATGTATTATGATTGCTTATTAAATGTGTTTGTTTTGTGTGCGTGCATCATTGGGTGTTGGCCCATGTGGAATTATTTCTGATCTTTAATTCATCAGGAAGTCTGACACATCACTGGAGTCTTCAGCCGGTGCACATTCATTGCACAATGAGGCCAGAGACCAAGCAAGTGTGTTGCACCAAATTTGCTTTGTTGTGAATTGATCACACCCAGGTCATCTGGTTCCCTCATCTCAGCCTGTTGATGCAAGAGAATTTCTGAGAGCAATTACAATTATTTTCAAGAAAAGCATTAAGAAAATAAGATAGGCAAAGAGAGTTGTGGGAACGCGGGGGAGGAAGAACAATAGAACACCAAGAACAGCAAGTGAGCATTTGCACAGCAAGTTGCCTGCCTTCCGCAGTTTTCTTCTTTTTTTTTCAGTTCTTCCTCTAAAAGCCAAAATGTCAAATTGAAGATACTCTACCAAATTGACAGGAAAGCTCCTTCCATTCATCCACTTACAATATCACATCTCAGTTGCATTCCATCCAACACAGCCCACAGGCCAGCTATACATGTGTGTTTATGACCAGCCTCTAGATACATCAAGTAAATGGCAAACTATTGATTCAAATTAAAGTTATACCCTTATTAATATCTCAATAAGGGAGCCGTCATGCATATCATAACATTTATACTGAAAAAAAAAAATCTGTATTGATATTTTCTGGTTTTACCAGTGTGATGTTTGGGTATACATATAGGCTTACTCATGAAAAACAAAATATTTCAGGTTTCAGGTTTTTAGATTTTGAAAAAACATAATAAAAGTCATCTTCAGAGTGATGTCGGTGTCCCCACTCTCCCCTTCATTGTGTTTACCTTTTGCCCTACAATATAAACAAACATGAGGCAAAATGGACACTGTCCATACCTGGATACAACTCTTTATCTCACCCTGGGGATTGAGTCTACACCTTTCTGTGATGCAAACAGCCACTTACACCTGTCAGGGTAAATCTGCTTGATCTGGTATGATCCCATGGGCAAACCAGATCAACAACTCTCATGGCCAGGGACAGTCTATTTGCTGGTTTGGTGAATAATAGCCCTAAATCACGCAGTTGATCAATAAAAGTATTGAATTATGTTGTGTTGAGTCGCTCAATACAAACTATACAAGTCACCATGCTGCATGCAATTATTTCTGTAATCGGCGGGAAAAAAGTTTATTCAATCCTGAATTAAATTGCTAGCGAAGTTGTGCAATTCTCACATACGGATTTTCAGTTCAACAGTTCAGATTTAGCAATTTTTTGTTCTATCTTGTTTATGAATTATTGTCAAACACATTTTTATCAATATTTTCATTAAAATCGGGATCTACTACCGAAACACAGCAAATCAACACTACAAAGAAGCATTGGCCTTATTAAGAAATTTGAAATTACTTATAAAGGTCTATCCAGTCTATCTTAAGAATTAATTAGGTTAGATGTATATGATGCAATGCCATTGATTACACTTGCTCATATCAGCAGCACCTGATGTCAGATGTTTGTTGAAAATATGTTGAGATGAAACTTGTCTGACACTTGTCTTTTTATTTATTGATTTTATTTTGGAAATAAAATGTGATTTTCTCTTCATATTGAAGCATCAAATTTTTAATTTTAAACCCTTTTTGCAGTTTCATTTTTCAACATCATTGTTCCCTTCTCGTACTGATTTCTAAAACAAAAAAATTTACACAATTCATGCAAGTGGAGTAGTGAAATAGAATAGATTGTTTTGCTAACTTCTTTCCGAAGTTAAAGAAAAATTTATCATTTTCCACCATTCAAGGAACTTTTGAAAGACCAGCCAGGCTGGAAGTTGCAAAAGGTTGCTCACCCCCCAAAATTCCACCCGCAGTACGCCTATAGTCTTCAGAGAGCTGAAGCAGAGAGGCATCGACAAGGTATGCCATCTCTGTTTGAGGCTTTGTACTCTTATCCAAGAATTATGAGTGCTGAGGCTTCACTTTAATCTCTCAATTTCCTTCAGCCCTGTGGGATTCAAGAAAGGCAACTTCATGAAATGCATGGGATTGTATCTCCTTAACAACCAAATAAATCAAGTTAAAACTCTTTTCTTACTTTTTCCAAAGGTGTTTTATCTTGTATTTTTCCCTCAAGTTTTCCTGCGACCTGATATTTCATCTCTCGCCAACTCATTCAGCTGTGTAGATTAAAAATGCATTCCCTTTTTTCAGGAAGTGAAAGGGTGTCATGTTGTGAAAAGAAAGTGAGCCAACCAATTTGTCAAAGCTTGTATGTCATCAAATAGACACACAAATATCCATTGCTGCAAGGCGTTGAAGGCCACACACCTGGGGTGCAATATACTACAGAACAATTTTTCGTGCTTTGGTTACAGTGTGCTACCTGACTGTGTGATGAACTTTGTAACTGAAAAAACATCGAATCAAAGAAATTCTCAGCAGGTCTCCACTTTAGAGGGTCTGGGACTCATGCATCAGTGAAATGGCCTTTATGCAATATTTGAGAAGTATTCTGCATTCTCGTTCAATTTAAAATTACTCAGTGTGGCTAAAATACAATGGATATGCCTATGCCTTTTTTGCTGGTCTTGACTTCATAACTTACTGGATGTCAAGATGCTTTTGTACTATACCCAGTTTGGCTACTCTCTACCGCAGGCTACCTCTGTTGAACACGTCTCTTGGTTCTGCTTGTGGAAAACTGCATTAAACCACCCATTGGGTTAATTTACATTCAGAGCTGTCAGTCAAAGGCTTTTGAAGTTGCAATATTTCTTTGCATTCCGACAGATTCTTGGAACTCATCTGAATCTTGCCAGTCCCTGGAGAAACCAAATTGATATTTAGGCCTCTGACAACAAATGATTGGAAGAGAAATTCTGGTGCGGGTAGGTAAAACATGCAGTAATGTCCCCTTATGTGCATAATGAAATTCTGAACGTAAGTTTTATCCATTTCAATGAGGTGACTACAGGTTAATTCAATAAAGTCCAATTTACAGATTTGGTATTTTAGCAGCTTTTTTAGTGATACATTTACACCTCAGCTATTTCATTGTTAAACAGGGATGTGTACACCATATGAGTACGTCTGACACAATGACATTTTGCCTTGTATCGCTCAACTTCTGTTGCACTTGGAGCTTTGGTTGATGACTTGTCTGATACCCCTATTACCTTGCCACACCCCTATTTAACAATGAAATAGCTGAGGTGTAGTGCTAGGGCTACACAAGCTGGTAAGGTGTCAAATCTGTAAATCTGACTGCCCTAGCAATATATTTAAGAATATTTGGCAACTTAAGCAAGAAAGATAACCAAACATGAACATATTTTCTTTTAAGAAAAATATATAACTTTATATTTTGATTTATTCGTGATTGATATACACTTACAGCCATACAAAATTATCATCATTCAAGTTTCACATTTCGATTTCACAAGCATAAATATAATGCTATAGGATTAAAAACTGTATCACTTTGACATATAAAAAGCCGGCAAATGGGCATGGACATTTCCATACATTTGCAAATAAATCATTACATAATCTATGTACACTTTGTATTTACAGGATTTTCCTCACCAGCCCCATTTTCATGTTTATATTTCATAAATGTTAACTTCATAGTATATACACAAGAACTGTTCTTTTTACCTGTATACTCAGTGCATGCAAGTTATAAATATTACATATAAACTGTATATGAATCATATGGAAATTGGAAAAAGTAAACAGAATGGCCTTCAACAAAGTTTTTTAGCCTAATGTTCATGAATTAATATGCATTATATTGCAGACAAAGTTTTTCCTCATTAAACTATCTACAGATAACAGCACAATTTAAAAGAAAACAAACTTCTCTATGAATTGCCAATGAAATTCTAATGTCCTTTAAGTCATATTTCTATAACATGCCAAAAGGCACTGCTTGGTTGCAATTTGGCACATTTTTGTGGAGAAGGCATATACAACTGTGGCATACAAATTGGAAACAGTTTAGAACAATGTCATAGGCATTGCAAGTCAATCAAAACGCCACATACATATGTGTATATAGTCTTGAAGCACTTAGTAGGCTTTGCAAAAGTCTCATGTCATACATTTTGTAGATGAAAAACAAAAACATAAAGGAGCGGATATGAGTCTCAGGATTAATGATAAAAAATCCATGTAGTCATGTTCACTCTAAGTGGTGACAATGTAGAGTTTACACGCATAAATAAAAACCAGAATAATGCTGATTCGTTGTAGGTGGGATTTCAAGGGGCCTTGATGTCACTGCAACTGTTTAGGGTTCATTCTGCTCACAAAACTGAACTAGTTAATCTCCAAGCTATGTATCTTTGAAAAGGTTGGTATACTAAACCAACATGTCAGCTCTTAAAAGACAAGCTCAAGATTTTTCTTGTGGAAGATGACCTGCACGGTCCTCTTATAGACTCCTATTCTGTCCCCTGAAGATGGAGCAAATTAGATCTGACAGGAGAGCTCAGGATGAAAATGACCTATTAGAGGTTCCTTTAAAGGCTATTCTTGAACATCAACATGAGTGCCACCTTTGACCTCCTGCAGAATATAATTAGGCCACCATTGGGGACACCTGATATCTTGATGCGAGCATTTCAGGTTTCCAACCTCCTATGGTGTCAAAAAGGCTTGAAAAGCATTGTCATCAGTGACGCATAAGTCTGGTAAATATATCCTCATATTCTAAAATAATATTGCCAGCTCAGGCTCTAGATCATATTAACAAAGGCATTTGTTGTTCCAAAATGAAATTAAGTTTACAATTTTGTTGACTGTAGCATTTTTTTTTTTCATTTATACGAATCAGAACTGGCACAGCATAACTTATGTTTTCCATTGGCAAGATTATTACACAAATGTCAAAACAATGCATAGCAAACCACTGGGATTTAGGAGCACAAAGCTATCATAGGGCAATAATGATTGTTTTAATAAATAATGGGAAATAACTAACTGTCTATCAAATTTCTATAAATGCACAATAGCCTGTTAACAACGGTGGCAGTTATCTTTGACTAGATTGTAACAAACTGGAATAAGCTAAGTATGGCCCGAAAAGCCAAAATTGAAAGCTACAATATTCATCAGACTGAATGTACATTGGCATGATTATGACTTGATGTGAAGCAGATGTCGGAGGCTGTTGGGTTGGTTGGCAATAAAGTGGTTGGCGTGGTTCATGTTCATGTTCATCTGCTGTTGTTGAACGGGAAGGGATTCGTGAGTCAAGACGGTCGTGTGGGTGAAGCTCTTTTTGAAAGTCTGTTTCATCACATGTCTGAATCGACGACCAAAGGCACAGTAGATGAGAAAGTTGACAGAGGAGTTGAGCACCATCAAGAGCTCTGAGGTGGTCGTGAAGGTGTGGATGAAATCACGAGAGAACATCATCTCTAGAGACTTCATATGGCGTCGTAAGACTATCAAGATTTTCAGGACAAGTTCAGGAGTCTCACAAACTATGAAAACGATAACAATGATGATAAGGACTATTGATGCATTGGCCTCACTCTGGTGCATGTGGTGGGCAACTTGGCAGGTTTCAAAGTGCCTGTGTCTGCGCCTCGACCTTCGGATTGCAAGGATTAACTTAGTATTCAGTATCACTAAGATCGATAAAGGGCCAATGTAAAGTAGGAGCAGATACGAAGCATACTTGTAGATGTCAAAATAGTAAGTGTTGTTGAAAGGCTGTGTGTACACCATGCGACTGTATCGTGCTCCAGAACAAAGGTCGTGAAATGTCCACACGCACGAGTCAAAGAATCTTGGAATGTTGTAGAGTAATCCAATGACAAATACCAAGACGGACATGACCCTGCGTGTCCTACTGTTGAATATATCCTGAGCCCTGAGGGGCATGCACACATAAATGTATCTATCCATGGTGACCAGTAATAACATCCAAATCGTGACCGCCTGGGCAGTTTTCAGCAGGGGAAAGATGATGAGCTGCATGGAGAAGTACGCTTCCTCTGATATCATGTACTTCAGCGGGTAACGTAGCATCGCAATTATCAGATAAAAGGCATCTGCCAAGGCTAATGTTTGTAGAAGGTAAAGTGCCTCGCGGCGTTCTCTATCCTTGTGCAGAACCACGTAGGCCACAATGTTGCCCAGCAGACCAATGACACATAGTAGACTTATCACATACAACTCAATGGCCATTTCAAAGGCATTCACATACACCTGAGTTAGGATTGTCTCATTTGCAGCCGAGGTGCACAAGGATTTGTTCATAGGAACAGTCATTAATCCACATTGGTGATACATTTTAGAAGCTTTGCAAATCCGCTAGGAGCAAATGTTTATCTCAACTTACAGTGAATGTAAACTGAGAGTAAATCGTCACTTTGTTTGAAATTTATTCCAGAATGAGTTCAAAATATCCAGTTCGGATGAGCATGTTGCATGACTGGCAGAAATTGACCAACCTCTTGTAGTGCACGATGATGTTTTTGCGTCACTATCTGCCCTGAAGAACGACTTAACGGCCGTATACAAAATTCATGGCAACTGTCGATGGAAATGCAGTTGCATAAATCAGGTGTCTGTAGCTAATAAACCTGTGCCGATAATGCATCAGCAGGGTGCCTGTGATCATTTGAATCAATCAAATGTTAGTGTCCTGTGTCTTCGCAGTGGCAATTCGTTGTCAAGGTAAGCTGATCGATTCCGATGAGATACGGTCGTAACTATTTCTCTCATTGATTCTTTTCCATTGATCCTCTTCTTCTATTGCATGTCCAGTCTGAAACAAAGAAAAAAGAGATTCTTTTACAGTTTGACAATATCAATTTCCTAAGTGACTTAGTCGAAAGGTTCAGAGAAATAACTGTCCATTTCCCTCTCAATTGAGTAAAATATTGTACAAAACCAAAATTTTGGCAAAACATCACCTAAAATGTATACAAAATTTGTCATTCATGATGGTGTATAATTATTATGTTAAGTCATGCTGGATACCCAAAACAGGATGACATGCATGACAATGCATAGTGGGTCAAGTGGTGGCTTTCAGTCAGGATATCATACAGGCTGTGTGGATTTGTAACCATTCTTTGTGTTCCCCACAATCAATTCGATCAGCAAAGGGAAAAAGTTGCCTTCAATTAAAACATTCAGAAAAGAATAAAGCAATTTTTACCAAAATTGAGAAAACGGATCAGAGAGGAGAGTTCAATTCCCTGAACACTCATGACTCATTTTCTTCGCATTGTAAGCTAAAAAGGCTTCGTATCTAATGGTGTGCCATCCTTGGCAATTCATCTGTTAAATCACAAAGTTGCTGAAGAATGTGCAAATTGAGTGTTACAATCAGGCATGTGGTAGCTGAAAACAGAAGAAGGAAAGTCGAGTGACAGTTGCCAAACTTGTCTGAAAGACAACCATCTGATGAAAGCTACTGGGAATTGAGCAGATAAGGGTTAAACCGATTGATATTGATAAAATCCAAGCAATGAAAAACGGGAGTCCGAAGAGACTTTTTTGGTTGATTAGTAGACCATTACACAAATAATGTAGTTTTGAAGTGCTTGCTTCATTAATCACAAAATCGTTTAGCAGGCAACTGATTAAATAAAGGAATGTAGCCTGCATGGAAACGAACTCATTCACTAAAAATTATTGGTTTTCTAGAAACAGTCAATTCACAGGTTGTGATGCTGGTGTCAACAGACTAAAAGTGCCAGTTGCCTTCATCTTTACTCAAAATAGCTTCAACACAATCTCCAAATTATTGACATTCCCTTTTTTTTTCAAATTCACCATAGGGAAGAGTATAAAGGCTTCTTTCTTTGATGAATTTCTATTATGCAAGCCAAATTTTTTGTTATTTCCCACTGTTCTCGATTGCTTACGTAAGTTCAAAAGCTTCCAAAGATGCTCAACCCACGGCCCACCTTAGCTGATTGATTCAGTTTAGTGATGCAGACCACAAGATACAGACAAAGCAATGTCCCAATGTATCCATCGTCCATCATCTGAGGGCATCTCTAAGGCTTTTAATGTTGTAGCATTTCTTCCCACTGCAATCTTGTAAAATTAAATATTTCTGGTTTTAGGTTTAAAGTTTTGAACGAACAATATAGAGATGCAAATACATCTTCAACGTTGTCAAGTCATTGTCAGAGTAGGCCATAAAATTTGAATTTAGCTTGAACGATTTCAGAGTGAAATTGCACAATTCATTTGAGCCAACATGGCTTGCTGTTTTAAGTTATAACAACAGAAAGATTAGCATAACTGATAACAAAAGGCTATGTTAGCTCAAACAATTTCGGACGGCCCATTCTTCTTTTATTGGCATTTCGGGTTAGATGTCATTACGGTGCATCAACCGGCCAATCGATTCGATATTTGGGTTTCTAATATCTTAGCTGATCGCAAAATGCCACCCTAAACTCCTGATGCCCTACAGGCACTTTTCCATGAACTAGACTGTTAAGGCCACATCACAAACGTAAGCAGGGAAACTTTTCAAAGTTTTCCTTTTTTAATTCAAACAATCTGGAAAACTTAATAATGTTTAGAACTGTAGACAAAGAGTTTTAGCAAAAAATTATTGGTGTTTGAAAGTTACTCTGGAAATAGTTCATTTTAACCTCATTGATCTTCAATTACTGAAAGTGAGTAAAGTCTCATTCAATTGTAAGGAAGTTTAATTAGGTATTTGACAAAGAGGATGATGGACTTGAAAATAAACATTGTTCTCAAGGGTTCAATACCAAACATCGAAACTTTAAAACGAGCTTGTGTGATAGCATTACAATATGTAAGTTTGGCACTAATAGTATAGTTGTAGAAAATACAAGTCAGGTATATGTATACCTCAGCTCAGTCATTGAGCAGAAGGGACTGTGACACTCCGATGGCTTCTAATAAGAAAGACAGCCCGCTAATACCGGCCACTGACATATTGCTCAGTTGGACGGCTAGTACATCCTGCAAGCCATTACTGCATGTGGTCTGGCACCTGCTTGTCTTAATTAGCCTTGTGATGGAGAAATTGGGGCAAAAACCCCAATCATCCGCCCAACCTGGAGTATAGTGAGTACATGGGCTGTCATATTATTGTGATGTATAGTCTCATAAAATCACAGCTTTTTTTTTGCTGTCCTCCCTATTATTCTAAATAGTGTCGCTGACCATTGTCCAAGTCATTGTTGTTTAGCTGATTTTTTTCCCTCATATCCGCTATTCCATCAACCCATATCATCTCTGGTGCTCCTTTTCTCTAATAGAATTCCTGCATTATGTTACAATGTTGGAAGATAGTGGGTCGTATGGAGGCAAAATCATAGAGCTGTCAGTGGGGGACCTGGCCAGTATCCATCACCTTGAGAGGATGTTTCATAAACAACCACCTTGCATCTTGGGGCG
This sequence comes from Platynereis dumerilii, assembly GCA_026936325.1. Lineage (NCBI taxonomy): Eukaryota > Metazoa > Annelida > Polychaeta > Phyllodocida > Nereididae > Platynereis > Platynereis dumerilii. Next base: position 107,462,098 of record JAPTHN010000001.1, on the reverse strand, counting down.
TTCCTGTTGGCTGCTTTGGTGCATGGACTCCATGGCTCATCTTCAATGCCCGTGACCTTTGTAATGCACGGAGAAGTACCTTGAAGTACCGTCATTATGTAGGAGACCCCCACATGCAGGACAGGTCGAGTGGTGTCGTTAACCTCATTTGAATTGCAACCAGAAGGTCACTTCTTTGTCTGATTCCACTGAAGCCCATCAAGAACGTTGCTTCCAGGCAATTGGCCTCACTAACATCTATTCCACAACAGTGATCTCTCCTTATTCCATATACTCATAATACCAGTAGACATGTACATCTATATAAACCACTGAATCAACCATGTCAGATTAATAGTTGTCAAATTATTAGTGAATGTCTACATGTGACATGAGATATATCTTGAGGAGTTTTAATCTTAAATGGACTACTTAACTTGATACTTCTTCATGTATGAAATTTACCCTCCTATTCAATACATACAGGCTATATGTCAAATTGCGACATTAAATGTAGCAAATGGTGTATAAATAAAATTCAAATGTGACGTGTAATATTTGCATGGTGAACAACTTTCTCTAACATCATTCATACGTGTGGACACATTCAAAAACCTCTCTAAAACAAACACGATGTTACTTGCTAAAACGTCAATCGAATTAAGAATCACACTACATGCTCAAGATGGAACATCAGCGATTTTAAATGAAAAGAGAGAATTTTCACTATACGTTTCACAAATACAAGCACTGTCAAGCAGTTGGCCTACATCTGAGATACATGTATTAGGATTGCTTAATTATTAAATGTGTTTGTTTTGCCTGTGTGCATCATTGGGTGTTGGCCAATGTGGAATTATTTCTGATCTTTAATTCATCAGGAAGCCTGACACATCAGTGAAGTCTTCAGCCGGTGGACAATCATTGCGCAATGAGACCATGCAGACCAAACAAGTGTGTTGCACCAATTTACTTTGTTGTGATTTGATCACACCCAGGTCATCTGGTTCCCTCATCTCAGCCTGTTGATGCAAGAGATTTTCTGAGGGCAATTACAATTATTTTCAAGAAAAGCGTTAAGAAAATAAGATAGGCAAAGAGAGTTGTGAGAATTGTGGGGAGGAAGAACAATTGAACACCAAGAACAGCAAGGGAGCATTTGCACAGCAAGTTGCCTGACTTCCGTAGTTTTCTTCTTTTTTTCTCAGTTCTTCCTCTAAAAGCCAAAATGTCAAAATTGAAGACACTCTAACAAATTGACAGGAAAGCTCCTCAGTTCATACACTTACAAATTTACATCTGAGTTGTATTCCGTCGAAGACAGCCTATAGGCCAATAATGTGTTTATGACCAGCCTCTCAATACCTCCAGTAAATGGCAAACTATTGATGCAAACTATAGTTTTCTTTATTTATGAATATCTCAATAAGGGAGCCATCATGCATATCATAACATAAATAATGAAAAAAAAGTTGTATTGATATTTTCTGGTTTTACCAGTGTGATGTTTAGGTATATACTGTGTATAGGCTTAGTCAGAAAAACCTTCCCACTGCAACCTTGTAAAATTAAATATTTCTGGTTTTAGGTTTAAAGTTTTGAACGAACAATATAGAGATGCAAATACATCTTCAACGTTGTCCAGTAATTGTCAGAGTAGGCCATAAAATTTGAATTTAGCTTGAACGATTTCAGAGTGAAATTGCACAATTCATTTGAGCCAACATGGCTTGCTGTTTTAAGTTATAACAACAGAAAGATTAGCATAACTGATAACAAAAGGCTATGTTAGCTCAAACAAGTAGTGCAACTATCTCACCTAATCATTTCAGCTGACTCAAAATTTCAAATTTTACAGTGTAACGTCCGAGCCCCCACTCTCCCCTTCATTTTTTTTACCTTTCGTGCAGCAATATACACTAGCACAAGGCATATCTGGAAACAATTAAGACCAAGCCGAGCCCTTCATCACACCCCAGGGGTTGCATCTACATCTTTTTGTGATGCAAAAAGCCACTCACACCTGGCAGGGCCAATCTGCTTGATCTGGTCTGATCCCATGGGCAAACCAGATCAACAACTCTTATACCCAGGGACAGCCTTTTATATGGTCCGGCAAATAACGGCCCTAAATCATACAGTTAATCAATAAAAGTACTGAATTATGTTGTGTAGCACTCAATACAAACTATACACTTCACCAGGCTGCATGCAATTATTTTTGTAAACAGCGTGAAAAAAAGTTGTACAAGCAAGTTGATCCAATCCTGAATTAAATTGCTTTCAAAGTCATGCAATTCAAAAATATCGATTTTCAGTTTAACAGTTCAGATTTAGCAATTTTCTGTTCTATCTTGTTTAAGAATTATACTCAAACACGTTTTTTATCAATATTTTAATTAAAATCTGGATCTTTACTGAACCACATCAATTCAACCCAACAAAAAGGCATTTGGCATTATTAATAAATTTGAAATTACTCATTAAGGTCAATCCATTCTATCTTGAGAATTAATTGGGTTACATGTATAAGATTCATTGATTGGCATTGACTACACTTGCATACGTCAGCAGCCCCTGATGTCAAAAACTTGTTTGTCGCTTGTCTTTGCAATCATGGATTTTATTTTGGAAATAAAATGTGATTCACTCTTCATATGGAAGCATCAAATATCTCATCTTAAACCCTTTTTGCAGTTTCATTTTTCAAGATCATTGTTCCCTTCTCCTACTTATTTCTCAAACAAAACATTGGAAACAATTCATGCAAATGGAGATGTGAAATAGAATAAAAAAAGATAAACATTGTTTCACCTACTTCTTTCCGAAGTTAACGAAAACATTATTATATTCCAATATTCAAGGAACTTTTTAAATGCCAGCCAGGCTGGAGCATGCAAAATGTCACTCACCCCCCAAAATTCTGCCCACAGTACGCCTATAGTCTACAAAGAGTTGAAGCAGGGAGGCATCCATAAGGTATGCCGTCTCTGTTTGAGGCTTTGTGCCCTTATCCAAAAATTATCCGATGAGTGCTGAGGCTTTACTTTAATCTCTCAATTTCCTTCAGCCCTGTGGGATTAAAGAAAGGCAACTTCATGAAATGCATGGCATTGTATCTCCTTAACGACCAAATAAATCAAGCTAAAACTCTTTTCTCACTTTTTCCAAAGGGGACTTTATCGTGTATTTTTCCCCTCAAGTTTTCCTGCAACCTGATATTTCATCTCTCGCCAAAGCATTCAGCTGTGTAGATTAAAAATGCCTTCCCTTTTTTCAGGAAGTGAAAGGTTGTCATGCTGTGAAAAGAAAGTGAGCCAGCCAATTCATCAAACCTTGTATGTCATCAAATAGACACACAAATTTACATTGATGCAAGCCATTGAAAGGCCACGCACATGGGGTGCAATATACTATAGAACAAGCTTTTGTGCTTTTGCTACAGTGTGCTTTCATAACTGAAAAAACATCGAATCAAAGAAATTCTCAGCAAGTCTCCACTTTAGAGGGTGTGGGACTCATGCGTTAGTGAAATGGCCTTTATGCAATATTTGAGAAGTATTCTAAATTCTCGTTCAATGTAGAATGACTCAGTGTGGTTAAAATACAATGGATAATTGGATATGCCTATGGCTTTTTTGGTCTTGTTTTCATCACTTACTGGATGTCAAGATGCATTTGCACTATGCCCAGTTTGGTTACTCTCAACCACAGGCTACCTCTGTTGTACACGTCTCCAGGTCAGTTCTGCTAGTGGAAAACTGCATTAAACCACCCATTGGGTTGATTTACATTCATAGCCGTCAGTCAAAGCCTTTGAAGTTGCAATATTTCTTTGCAATCAGACAGATTCTTTGAACTCATTTGAATCTAGCCGGACTGACTGTCCCTGGTGAAACTAAATTGATATTTGAGCCTCCGACAACAAATGATTGGAAGAGAAATTCTGGTGTGGGTAGGTAAAACGGGCAGTAACATCTCCTTATATGCGTAATGAAATTCAGAATGTAAGTTTTACCCATTTCCATGAGGTCACTACAGGGTAATTCAGTAAAGTCCGATTTACAGATTTCACGTTTTAGCATCTTTTTTAGCCCCATTATTACACCTCAGCTATTTATGTACACCAAATGAGTACGTCTGACACAATGAAATTTTGCCTTGTATAGCTCAACTCCTGTTGCACTTGGAGCTTTGGTTGATGACTTGTCGGATACCCCTATTACCTGGCCTCACCCCTATTTAACAATTAAATAGCTGAGGTGTAATAGTAGGGCTACATGAGCTGGTGAAGTGTCCAATCTGTAAATCTGACTTTATTGAATTGCCCTAGCAATATAAAAGAATATTTGGCAACTTCAGCAAGAAAGATAACCAAACATGAACATATTTTCTTTTAAGAAAAATATATAACTTTATATTTTGATTTATTCATGATTGATATACACATACAACCATACAAAATTATCATCATTCGAGTTTCACATTTCGATTTCACAAGCATAAATATAATGCTATAGGATTAAAAACTGTATCACTTTGACAGATAAAAAGCCGGCAAATGGGCATGGACATTTCCATACATTTGCAAATGAATCATTACATAATCTATGTACACTCTGTATTTACAGGATTTTCCTCACCAGCCCCATTTTCATGTTTATATTTTATAAATGTTAACTTGAAAATATGTGTTCAATTCATAGTATATACACAAGAACTGTTCTTTTTAACCTGTATACTCAGTGCATGTAAGTTATAAATATTACATATACACTGTATATGAATCATATGGAAATCAGAAAAAGTAAACATAATGACCTTGAACATAAGTTTTTCCATATTAAAACTATCTACACTCTACAGATAACAGCACAATTTAAAAGAAAACTTCTCTATGAATTGCCAAAGAAATTCTAATGCCCTTTAAGTCATCTTTCTCGTACATGCCAAATCTCATGCACTGCTTGGTTACAATTTGGCACATTTTTGTGGATTGAGAAGGCATAAACAACTGTGGCATACAAATTGGAAACACTCTAGTACAATTTCATAGGCATTGCACCTTAATCAAAACGCCACAAACATATAAGTATATAGTCTTGAAGCACTTTGTAGGCTTTGCAAAAGTCTCATGTCATACATTTTGTAGATCAAAAACAAAAACATAAAGGAGCAGATATGAGTCTCAGGAGTAAATGCTAAAAAATCCATGCAGTCATAACATTGTGTCCCTATACCATATCAAATAACATAGGATGTGCAGAATTACAGGTTCACTCTAAGTGGTGACAATGCAGAGTTTATACGCATAAATTAAAAACCAGAATAATGCTGATTCGTTGTAGGTGGGATTTCAAGGAGCCTTGATGTCACTGCAACTGTTTAGGGTTCATTCTGCTCACAAAACTGAACTAGTTAATCTCCAAGCTATGTATCTTTGAAAAGGTTGGTGTACTAAACCAACAGGTCAGCTCTTAAAAGACAAGCTCAAGATTTTTCTTGTGGAAGATGACTCGCATGGTCCTCTTATAAACTCCCATTCTGTCCCCTGAAGATGGAGCAAATTAGATCTGACCGAAGAGCCAAGGATGAAAAAGACCTATTAGAGGTTCCTTTAAAGGCTATTCTTGAACATTAACATGAGTGCCACCTTTGACCTCCTGCAGAACACAATTAGGCCACCATTGGGGACACCTGATTCTTGATTCAAGCATTTCAGGTTTCCAACCCCCTACGGTGTCAAAAAAGCTTGAAAAGCCTTGTCATCAGTGACGCATAAGTCTGGTAAATATATCCTCATATTCTAAAATTACATTGTCAACTCAGGCTCTAGATTATATTAAAAAGGCATTTTTTGCCAAAATGAAATTAAGGTTACAATTTTGTTGACTTTAGCATTTTTTATTTATTTATACGAATCAGAACTGGCACAGCATCACTTATGTGTTCCATTGGAAAGATTATTAGAAACTTGTCAAAACAAAGCATAGCAAACCACTGGGATTCAGGAGCACAAAGCTATCACGGGGCAAAAATGATTGTTTTAATAAATAAATGGAAATAACTGTCTATCAAATTTCTTTAAATGCGCAATAACTTGGTAATAACAGTGGCAGCTATCTTTGACTAGATTGTAAGAAACTGGAATAAGCAAAGTATGGCCCGAAAAGCCAAAATTGAAAGCAACAATATTCATCAGACTGAATGTACATTGGCATGATTATGACTTGATGTGAAGCAGATGTCGGAGGCTGTGGGGTTGGTTGGCGATAAAGTGGTTGGCATGGTTCATGTTCATGTTCATCTGCTGTTGCTGAAGGGGAAGGGATTTCATCACGTGTCTGAATCGACGACAAAAGGCACAGTAGTTGAGAAAGTTGACAGAGGAGTTGAGCACCATCAAGAGCTCTGAGGTGGTCGTGAAGGTGTGGATGAAATCACAAGAGAACATCATCTCTAGAGACTCCATATGCCGTTGTAAGACTATCAAGATTTTCAGGACAAGTTCTGGAGTCTCACAAACTATGAAAACGATAACAATGATGATAAGGACTATTGATGCATTGGCCTCACTCTGGTGCATGTGGTGGGCAACTTGGCAGGTTTCAAAGTGCCTGTGTCTGCGCCTCGACCTTTGGATTGCAAGGATCAACTTGGTATTCAGTATCACTAAGATCGATAAAGGGCCAATTTAAAGTAGGAGCATATACGAAGCGTACTTGTAGATGTCAAAATAGTAAGTGTTGTTGAAAGGCTGTGTGTACACCATGCGACTGTATCGTGCTCCGGAACAAAGGTCGTGAAATGTCCACACGCATGAGTCAAAGAATCTTGGAATGTTGTAGAGTAATCCAATGACAAAAACCAAGACTGACATGACCCTGCGTGTCCTACTGTTGAATATATCCTGAGCCCTATGGGGCATGCACACATAAATGTATCTATCCATGGTGACCAGTAATAACATCCAAATCGTGACCGCCTGGGCAGTTTTCAGCAGAGGAAAGATGATGAGCTGCATGGAGAAGTACGCTTCCTCTGATATCATGTACTTCAGTGGATAACGTAGCATCGCAATTATCAGATAAAAGGCATCTGCCAAAGCTAATGTTTGTAGAAGGCGTTCTCTATCCTTGTGCATAACCATGTAGGCCACAATGTTGCCTAGCAGACCGAAGACACATAGTAGACTTATCACATACAACTCTATGGCAATTTCAAAGGCATTCGCATGCACCTGAGTTTGGATTGTCTCATTTGCGGCTGAAGTGCACAAGGATTTGTTCATAGGAACAGTCATCAATCCACATTGGTGATACATTTTAGCAGCTTTGCAAATCTGCTAGGAGCAAATGTTTATCTCAACTTACAATGTAAACTGAGAGTAAATCGTCCCTTTGTTTGAAATTTATTCCAGAATAAGTTCAAAATAACCAGTTCTGATGCTTATGTTGCGTGACTGGCAGAAATTTACAAACCTCTCATAGTGCACTATGGTGTTTTGATGTCACTATCTGCCCTAAAGAATGACTTAATAGTCGTATACAAAATCCATGGCAACTGTCGATGGAAATGCAGTTACATAAATCAGGTGTCTGCAGCTAATAAACTTGTGCCGATAATGCATCAGCAGGGTGCCTGTGATCATATGTATCAATCAAATGTTAGTGTCCTGTGTCTTTGCAGTGGCAATTTGTTGTCAAGGTAATCTGATCGTTTCCGTTGAAATACGGTCGTCACTATTTCTCTAATTGATTCTTTCCCATTGATCCTCTTCCTCTATTGCATGTCCAGTCTGAAACAAAAAAAAAAGAGATTCTTTTATGGCTTTGACAATATCAATTTCCAAAGTGACTGAATCTGAAGGTTCAGAGAAACAACCATCGATTTCCCTCTCAATTGAATAAAATATTGTACAAAAACAAAATTCTAGCAAGACAACACCTAATATGTACACCAAAGTTGTCATTCATGATTGTGTATAGATATTAAGTCATGCTGGATATCCAAAACAGGATGACATGCATGACAATACATACTGTGGGTCGAGTGGTGGCTTTCAGTCAGGATATCACATAAGCTGTGTGGATTTGTAACCATTCTTTGTGTTTCTCACAATCAATTGTATCAGCAAAGGGAAAAAGTTGCCTTCAATTAAACAATTCAGAAAAGAATAAAGCAATTTGTGCCAAAATTGAGAAAATGGATCAGAGAGGAGAATTCAATTCCCTGAACACTCATCCCTCATTTTCTTCACATTGTAAGCTAAAAAGGCTTGGTTTCTAATGGTGTGCCATTCATGGCAATTCATCTCTTAAATCACAAAGTTGCTGAAGAATATGCAAAATTGCATATTGCAATCAGGCATGTGGTAGCTGCAAACAGAAGAAGGAAAATCGAGTGACAGTTGCCAAACTTGTGTGAAAGACAACCATCTGATGAAGGCTCATGGGAATTGAACTGAAAAGGGTTAAACCAATTTGATATTGATGAAATCCAAGCAACAAAAAATGGGAGTCAGAAGAGGCTTTTTTGGTTGATTAGTAGACCATTACAGTCATAATGTAGTTTTGAAGTGCTTGCTTCATTAATCATAAAATTGTTTAGCAGGCAACCGACTAAATAAAGGAATGTAGCCCTCATGGTAACCAACGCATTTGCCAAAAAGGCTTTTAATATTGTAGCATTTCTGACGGCCCATTCTTCTTTTATTGGCCTTTTGGGTTAGATGTCATTTCGGGACATCAACTTAGCTGATCCTAAAATGCCATCCTAAACTCCTGATGCACTACAGGCACTTTTGTCTGCATGAACTTGACTGTCAAAGCCACATCACAAACGTAAGCAGGGAAACTTTTCAAAGTTTTCGAATTTTCAATTCAAACAATCTGGAAAACTTAATAACGTTTAGAACTATAGACAAAGAGTTTTAGCAAAACATTATTGGTGTTTGAAAGTTACTCTGGAAATAGTTCCTTTAAACCTCATTGATCTTCAATTACTGAAAGTGAGTAAAGTCTCATTCAATTGTAAGGAAGTTTAATTAGGTATTTTACAAAGAGTATGATGGACTTGAAAATACAAATTTTTCTCAAGGGCTCAATACCAAACATTGAAACTTGAAAATGAGCTTGTGTGATAGCATTACAACATGTAAGTTTTTGGCACTAATAGTATAGTAGTACAAAATGCAAGTCAGGTATATGTATACCTCAGCTCAGTCATTGAGCAGAAGGGACGGTGACACTTGGATGGCTTCTAATGAGAGAGTCTTCCCGCTAATACCGGCCACTGACATATTGCTCAGTTGGACAGCTAGTTCATCCCGCAAGCCATTACTGCACGTGGTCTGGCACCTGCTTGTCTTAATTAGCCTCGTGATGGAGAAATTGGGGCAAAAACCCCAATCATCCGCCCAACCTGGAGTATAGTAAGTATACATGCGCTGTCATATTACTGTGATGTATGGTCTCATAATATATAATCACAGCTTTTTTTTGGGGTCCTCCCTATTATTCTAAATAGTGTCTCAGACCATTGTCTTTCCCTTCAAGTCCAATCATTGTTGTTCAGCTAATTTTTTCCGACATATCAGCTTTTCCGTCAACCCATATCATCTCTGGTGCTCCTTTTCTCTAATAGAATTCCTGCATTATGCTACAATGTTGGAAGATAGTGGGTCGTTTGGAGGCAAAATCATAGAGATGAGCGTTCTAAATAGGACATCTCAAGCATCGCCCAGCCAATTGTCTCTTAAATGAAAAAGTCTAATGTATGATAATGTATTGTAAATGGCTGAAATAAAAACCTGTCTGTCTGTCTGTCTGAGATGTCAGTGGGGGACCTGGCCAGTATCCATCACCTTGGGAGGATGTTTCATAAACAACCACCTTGCATCTTGGGGTGTTCCTGTTGGCTGCTTTGGTGCATGGACTGCATGGCTCATCTTAATCATGATTCGAATTAAGAATCACACCACAAACTCAAGATGGAACATCAGTGATTTTAAATGAAAAGAAAGAAGTTTCACTACAGTGGTCCCTATGTAATAAGACCCCCTGTTGTAAGACCAAGCAGTTGGCCATATGTAACCACCTTAATACAGCTCTAAGTAGTATTTTTAGTGCAATTTGCACCCTGACGAGAGACCGCACCCCCACGAAAGACCAGTTCATGGCAGCAGAAGGGGTGGTCTTATAATGCAGGGACCACTGTATATGATTCACAAATACAAGCACTGCCAAGCAGTTCGCCTGCATCTGATATACGTGTATTATGATTGCTTATTAAATGTGTTTGTTTTGCGTGTGTGCATCATTGGGTGTTGGCCCATGTGGAATTATTTCTGATCTTTAATTCATCAGGAAGCCTGACACATCACTGGAGTCTTCAGCCGGTGCACATTCATTGCACAATGAGGCCAGAGACCAAGCAAGTGTGTTGCACCAAATTTGCTTCGTTGTGAATTGATCGCACCCAGGTCATCTGGTTCCCTCATCTCAGCCTGTTGATGCAAGAGAATTTCCGAGAGCAATTACAATTATTTTCAAGAAAAGCATTCAGAAAATAAGATAGGCAAAGAGAGTTGTGAGAATGTGGGGGAGGAAGAACAATTGAACACCAAGAACAGCAAGGGAGCATTTGCACAACAAGTTGCCTGCCTTCCGCAGTTTATTCTTTTTTTTTCAGTTCTTCCTCTAAAAGCCAAAATGTCAAATTGAAGACGCTCTACCAAATTGACAGCCCATAGGCCAGCTATGTGTGTTTATGACCAGCCTCTAAATACATCAAGTAAATGGCAAACTATTGATTCAAATTAAAGTTATACCCTTATAAATATCTCAATAAGGGAGCCGTCACGCATATCATAACATAAATAATGAAAAAAAAAATCTGTATTGATATTTTCTGGTTTTACCAGTGTGATGTTTGGGTATACATATAGGCTTACTCATGAAAAAATCTACACTAAAACCTTGTAAAACTAAATATTTCAGGTTTCAGGTTTTTAGATTTTGAAAAAACATAATAGAGACATCTTCAATGTTGTTTTAAAAGTCATCTTCAGAGTGATCTTAGTGTCCCCACTCTCCCCTTCATTGTGTTTACCTTTTGCCCTACAATATAAACAAACATGAGGCAAAATGGACTCTGTCCATATCTGGATACAACTAAGACCAGACCGAGCTCTTTATCTCACCCTGGGGGTTGAGTCTACACCTTTCTGTGATGCAAACAGCCACTCACACTGCCAGGGCCGATCTGCTTGATCTAGTCTGATCCCATGGGCAAACCAGATCAACAACTCTCATAGCCAGGGACAGTCTTTTTGCTGGTTTGGTGAATAACAGCCCTAAATCATGCAGTTGATCAATAAAAGTATCGAATTATGTTGTGTTGAATCACTCAATTCAAACTATACAATTCACCATGCTGCATGCAATTATTTCTGTAAACAGCGTGAAAAAAGTTTATTCAATCCTGAATTAAATTGCTAGAGAAGTTCTGCAATTCTCACATACGGATTTTAAGTTCAACAGTTCAGATTTAGCTTTTTTTTTGTTCTATCTTGTTTATGAAATATTGTCAAACACATTTTTTATCAATATTTTCATTAAATTCTGGATCTACTACCGAAACACGTCAAATCAACACTACAAAGAAGCATTGGCCTTATTAAGAAATTTGAAATTACTCATTAAGGTCTCAAGAATTAATTAGGTTATCTGTATATGATGCATTGCCATTGATTACACTTGCTCATATCAGCAGCACCTGATGTAAGATGTTTGTTGAAAATATGTTGAAGCTTGTCTGACACTTGTCTTTTTATTTATGGATTTTATTTTGGAAATAAAATGTGATTTTCTCTTCATATCGAAGCATCAAATTTCTCATCTTAAACCCTTTTTGCAGCTTCATTTTTCAAGATCATTGTTCCCTTCTCGTATTGATTTCTAAAACAAAAAAATTTACACAATTCATGCAAGTGGAGTTGTGAAATAGAATAAAAAAAGACAAAGATTGTTTCGCCCACTTCTTTCCGAAGTTAAAGAAAAATTTATTATTTTCCACTATTCAAGGAACTTTTGAAAGACCTGCCAGGCTGGAAGTCGCAAAAGGTTGCTCACCCCCCAATATTCCACCCGCAGTACGCCTATAATCTTCAGAGAGCTGAAGCAGGGAGGCATCAACAAGGTATGCCATCTCTGTTTGAGGCTTTTACTGTTATCCAAGAATTATGAGTGCTGAGGCTTTACTTTAATCTCTCAATTTCCTTCAGCCCTGTGGGATTCAAGAAAGACAACTTCATGAAATGCATGGGATTGTATCTCCTTAACAACCAAATAAATCAAATTAAAACTCTTTTCTTACTTTTTCCAAAGGGGGTTTTATCTTGTATTTTACCCTCAAGTTTTCCTGTGACCTGATATTTCATCTCTGGCCAACTCATTCAGCTGTGTAGACTAAAAATGCATTCCCTTTTTTCAGGAAGTGAGAGGGTGTAATGTTGTGAAAAGAAAGAGAGCCAACCAATTTGTCAAAGCTTTTATGTCATCAAATAGACACACAAATATCCATTGGTGCCAGGCGTTGAAGGACACAGACGTGGGGTGCAATATACTACAGAACAAGCTTTGTGCTTTGGTTACAGTGTGCTACCTGACTGTGTGATGAACTTCGTAACTGAAAAAACATCGAATCAAAGAAATTCTCAGCAGGTCTCCACTTCAGAGGGTTTGGGACTCATGCATTAGTGAAATGGCCTTTATGCAATATTTGAGAAGTATTCCGCATTCTCGTTCAATGTAAAATTACTCAGTGTGGCTAAAATACAATGGATATGCCTATGCCTTTTTTGCTGGTCTTGACTTCATAACTTACTGGATGTCAAGATGATTTTGCACTATACCCAGTTTGGCTACTGTCTACCACAGGCTACCTCTGTTGAACACGTCTCCGGGTTCTGCTTGTGGAAAACTGCATTAAACCACCCATTGGGTTAATTTACATTCAGAGCTGTCAGTCAAAGGCTTTTGACGTTGCAATATTTCTTTGCATTCCGACAGATTCTTTGAACTCATCTGAATCTTGCCAGTCCCTGGAGAAACCAAATTGATATTTGGGCCTCTGACAACAAATGATTGGTGGAGAAATTCTGGTGCGGGTAGGTAAAACAGGCAGTAATGTCCCCTTATGGGCATAATGAAATTCGGAACGTAAGTTTTACCCATTTCCATGAGGTCACTACAGGTTAATTCAGTAAAGTCCGATTTACAGATTTGACATTTTAGCAGCTTTTTTAGTTCTACCTTTACACCTCAGCTATTTCATTGTTAAACAGGAATGTGCACACCATATGAGTACGTCTTACACAATGACATTTTGCCTTGTATCGCTCAACTTCTGTTGCACTTGGAACTTTGGTTGATGACTTGTCTAATACCCCTATTACCTGGCCTCACCCCTATTTAACAATGAAATAGCTGAGGTGTAATGCTAGGGCTACACAAGCTGGTAAGGTGTCAAATCTGTAAATCTGACTTTATTGAATTGCCCTAGCAATATATTTAAGAATATTTGGCAACTTCAGCAAGAAAGATAACCAAACATGAACATATTTTCTTTTAAGAAAAATATATAACTTTATATTTTGATTTATTCATGATTGATATACACTTACAGCCATACAAAATTATCATCATTCAAGTTTCACATTTCGATTTCACAAGCATATAAATATAATGCTATAGGATTAAAACCTGTATCACTTTGACATATAAAAAGCCGGCAAATGGGCATGGACATTTCCATACATTTGCAAATAAATCATTACATAATCTATGTACACTTTGTATTTACAGGATTTTCCTCACCAGCCCCATTTTCACGTTTATATTTCATAAATGTTAACTTCATAGTATATACACAAGAACTGTTCTTTTTAACCTGTATACTCAGTGCATGCAAGTTATAAATATTACATATACACTGTATATGAATCATATGGAAATTGGAAAAAGTAAACATAATGACCTTGAACAAAGTTTTTTAGCCTAATGTTCATGAATTAATATGCATTATATTGCAGACAAAGTTTTTCCTGGTCAAAACTATCTACAGATAACAGCACAATTTAAAAGAAAACAAACTTCTCTATGAATTGCCAATGAAATTCTAATGCCCTTTAAGTCATATTTCTCGTACATGCCAAAAGGCACTGCTTGGCTGCAATTTGGCACACTTTTGTGGAAAAGGCATAAACAACTGTGGCATACAAATTGGAAACACTCTAGAACAATGTCATAGGCATTGCACCTTAATCAAAAATGTGTATATAGTCTTGTAGCACTTTGTAGGCTTTGCAAAAGTCTCATGTCATACATTTTGTAGATGAAGAACAAAAACATAAAGTTGCGGATATGAGTCTCGGGATTAATGCTAAAAAATCCATGTAGTCATGTTCATTCTAAGTGGTGAAAATGCAGAGTTTACACGCATAAATCAAAAACCAGAATAATGCTGATTCGTTGTAGGTGGGATTTCAAGGGGCCTTGAGGTCACTGCAACTGTTTAGAGTTCATTCTGCTCACAAGCCTGAACTAGTTAATCTCAAAGCTACATATCTTTGAAAAGGTTGGTGTACTAAACCAACAGGTCAGGTCTTAAAAGACAAGCTCAAGATTTTTCTTGTGGAAGATGACCCGCACGGTCCTCTTATAGACTCCTATTCTGTCCCCTGAAGATGGAGCAAATTAGATCTGACCGAAGAGCCAAGGATGAAAATGACCTATTAGAGGTTCCTTTAAAGGCTATTCTTGAACATCAGCATGAGTGCCACCTTTGACCTCCTGCAGAACATAATTAGGCCACCATTGGGGACACCTGATATCTTGATGCAAGCCTTTCAGCTTTCCAACCTCCTTCGGTGTCAAAAAGGCTTGAAAAGCATTGTCATCAGTGACGCATAAGTCTGGTAAATATATCCTCATATTCTAAAATTACATCGCCAGCTTAGGCTCTAGATCATATTAATAAAGGCATTTTTTGTTCCAAAGTGAAATTAAGTTTACAATTTTGTTGACTGTAGCATTTTTTATTTATTTATACGAATCAGAACTGGCACAGCATCACTTATGTTTTCCATTGGCAAGATAATTACACACATGTTAAAACAATGCATATCAAAACACTGGGATTTAGGAGCACAAAGCTATCACAGGGCAATAATGATTGTTTTAATAAATAATGGGAAATAACTGTGTATCAAATTTTTATAAATGCGCAATAGCCTGGTAATAACGGTGGCAGTTATCTTTGACTAGATTGTAACAAACTGGAATAAGCGAAGTATGGCCCAAAAAGCCAAAATTGAAAGCTACAGTATTCATCGGACTGAATGTACATTGGCATGATTATGACTTGATGTGAAGCAGATGTCGGAGGCTGTGGGGTTGGTTGGCGATAAAGTGGTTGGCGTGGTTCATGTTCATGTTCATCTGCTGTTGCTGAAGGGGAAGGGATTCGTGAGTCAAGACGGTCGTGTGGGTGAAGCTCTTTTTAAAAGTCTGTTTCATCACGTGTCTGAATCGACGACCAAAGGCACAGTAGATGAGAAAGTTGACAGAGGAGTTGAGCACCATCAAGAGCTCTGAGGTGGTCGTGAAGGTGTGGATGAAATCGCGCGAGAACATCATCTCTAGAGACTCCATATGGCGTCGCAAGACTATCAAGATTTTCAGGACAAGTTCAGGAGTCTCACAAACTATGAAAACGATAACAATGATGATAAGGACTATTGATGCATTGGCCTCACTCTGGTGCATGTGGTGGGCAACTTGGCAGGTTTCAAAGTGCCTGTGTCTGCGCCTCGACCTTTGGATTGCAAGGATTAACTTAGTATTCAGTATCACTAAGATCGATAAAGGGCCAATGTAAAGTAGGAGCAGATACGAAGCGTACTTGTAGATGTCAAAATAGTAAGTGTTGTTGAAAGGCTGTGTGTACACCATGCGACTGTATCGTGCTCCAGAACAAAGGTCGTGAAATGTCCACACGCATGAGTCAAAGAATCTTGGAATGTTGTAGAGTAATCCAATGACAAAAACCAAGACGGACATGACCCTGCGTGTCCTACTGTTGAATATATCCTGAGCCCTGAGGGGCATGCACACATAAATGTATCTATCCATGGTGACCAGTAATAACATCCAAATCGTGACCGCCTGGGCAGTTTTCAGCAGAGGAAAGATGATGAGCTGCATGGAGAAGTACGCTTCCTCTGATATCATGTACTTCAGTGGATAACGTAGCATCGCAATTACCAGATAAAAGGCATCTGCCAGAGCTAATGTTTGTAGAAGGTAAAGTGCCTCACGGCGTTCTCTATCCTTGTGCAGAACCACGTAGGCCACAATGTTGCCCAGCAGACCAATGACACATAGTAGACTTATCACATACAACTCTATGGCCATTTCAAAGGCATTCGCATGCACCTGAGTTTGGATTGTCTCATTCGCAGCTGAAGTGCACAAGGATTTGTTCATGGGAACAGTCATTAATCCACATTGGTGATACATTTT
Source organism: Platynereis dumerilii (assembly GCA_026936325.1). Taxonomy (NCBI): domain Eukaryota; kingdom Metazoa; phylum Annelida; class Polychaeta; order Phyllodocida; family Nereididae; genus Platynereis; species Platynereis dumerilii. The sequence goes on along the minus strand of JAPTHN010000001.1, from coordinate 107,445,533 downwards.
AGCAGCTTTGCAAATTCGCTAGGAGCAAATGTTTATCTCAACTTACAATGTAAACTGATAGTAAATTGTCACTTTTTTTTAAATTTATTCCAAAATTAGTTCAAAATATCCAGTTCTGATTCTTATGTTGCATGACTGGCAGAAATTGACCAACCTCTCGTAGTGCACTGTGTTGTTTTTGTGTCACTATCTGCCCTGAAGAACGACTTAATGGTCGTATACAAAATTCATGGCAACTGTCTATGGAAACGCAGTTACATAAATCAGGTGTCTGCAGCTAATAAAGTTGGGCTGATAATGCATCAGCAGGGTTCCTGTGATCATTTGAATCAATCAAATGTTAGTGTCCTGCGTCGTTGCGGTGGCAATTCGTTGTCAAGGTAAGCTGATCATTTCCGATGAGATACGGTCGTCACTATTTCTCTCATTGATTCTTTCACATTGATCCTCTTCTTCTATTGCTCATCCAGTCTGAAACAAAGAAAAAAGAGATTCTTTTGTAGCTTTAACAATTTCGATTTCCTAAGTGACTTAATCTAAAGGTTCAGAGAAATAATTGTCCATTTCCCTCTCAATTTAATAAAATATTGTACAAAAACAGAATTCTAGCAAGACAACACCTAATATTATGTATACAAAAGTTGTCATTCATGATTGTGTATAATATATATGTTAAGTCATGCTGGATATCCAAAACAGGATGACATGCATGACAATGCATACTGTGGGTCTAGTGGCGGATTTCAGTCAGGATATCATACGGGCTGTGTGGATTTGTAACCATTCTTTGTGCTCCTCACAATCAATTGTATCAGCAAAGGGAAAAAGTTGCATTCAATTAAAACATTCAGAAGAATAAAGCAATTTGTGCCAAAATTGAGAAAATGGATCAGAGAGGAGAATTCAATTCCCTGAACACTCATCCCTCATTTTCTTCTCATTTTAAGCCAAAAAGGCTTGGTTTCTAATGGTGTGCCATCCATGGCAATTCATTCTGTTAAATCACAATGTTGCTGAAGAATATGCAAAATTGAGTGTTGCATTCAGGCATATGGTAGCTGAAAACAGAAGAAGGAAAATCGAGTGACAGTTGCCAAAAATGACAGTCAGACGAGGCTTTTTTGGTTGATTAGTAGACCATTACAGTGATAACGTAGTTTTGAAGTGCTTGCTTCATTAATCATAAAATTGTTTAGCAAGCAACCTACTAAATAAAGGAATTTAGCCTGCATGGAAACCAACTCATTCGCTAAAAATTATTGGTTTTCGAGAAACGGCCAATTCACGGCTTGTGATGCAGGAGTCAACAGACTAATAGTGCCAGTTGTCTTCATCTTTGCTCAAAATAGCTTCAACACGATCTCCAAATTATTGACATTCCCTTTTTTTCAAATTCACTAGGGAAGACTACAAAGGGTTCTTTCTTTGATGAATTTCTTTTATGAAAGCCAAATTTTTTGTCATTTCCCACTGTTCTTGATTGCTTACGTAAGTTCCAAAGCTTCCAAAGATGCTTAACTCACAGCCCACCTTCGCCTGCAAAGGGTTGTCTCCAGCCTCCGCAGCCATTAAACTGATTGATGCAGCTTAGTGATGCAGACCACAAGATACAGACAAACCAATGTCCCAAAGTATCCATCGTCCATCATCTGAGGGCACCTCTAAAGCTTTTAATGTTGTTGCATTTCAGACGGCCCATTCTTCTTATATTGGCCTTTCGGGCTAGATGTCATTTCGGTGCATCAAGCGGCCAATCGATATTTAGGTTTCCAATATCTTAGCTGATCCTAAAATGCCATCCTAAACTTCTGATGCCCTTCAGGCACTTTTGTCTGCATGAACTTGACTGTCAATGCCATATCACAAACGTAAGCAGGGAAACTTCTCAAAGTTTTCCTTTTTCAATTTAAACAATCTGGAAAACTTAATAGAACTAAAGACAAAGAGTTTTAGCAAAAAAATATTGGTGTTTGAAAGTTACTCTGGAAATAGCTCCTTTAAACCTCATTGATCTTCAATTACTGAAAGAATTACTGCAGGTGAGTAAAGTCTCATTCAATTGTAAGGAAGTTTAATTAGGTATTTGACAAAGAGGATGATGAACTTGAAAATAAAATTTTTTCTCAAGGGTTCATTGAAAATAAAAAATTTTCTCAAGGGTTCAATACCAAACATAGAAACTATAAAACGAGCTTGTGTGACAGCATTACACTACAATATGTAAGTTTGGTACTAAATGTATAGTTGTGGAAAATGCCAGTCAGGTATATGTATACCCCAGCTCAGTCATTGAGCAGAAGGGACTGTGACACTCCGATGGCTTCTAATAAGAGAGACTTCCCGCTAATACCGACATATTGCTCAGTTGGACGGCTAGTTCATCTCGCAAGCCATTACTGCACGTGGTCTGGCACCTGCTTGTCTTAATTAGCCTTGTGATGGAGAAATTGGGGCAAAAACCCAAATCATCCACCCAACCTGGAGTATAGTAAGTACATGGGCTGTCATATTACTGTGATGTATGGTCTCATATAATCACAACTTTTTTTTCGCTGTCCTCCCTATTATTATAAATAGTGTCTCAGACCATTTATTTCCCTTCAAGTCCAAGTCATTGTTGTTCAGCTGATTTTTTCCCTCATATCCGCTATTCCATCAACCCCTATCATCTCTGGTGCTCCTTTTCTCTAATAGAATTCCTGCATCATGTTACAATGTTGGAAGATCGTGGGTCGTATGGAGGCAAAATCATAGAGCTGTCAGTGGGGGACCTGGCCAGTATCCATCACCTTGGGAGGATGTTTCATAAACAACCATCTTGCATCTTGGGGCGTTCCTGTTGGCTGCTTTGGTGCATGGCCTCCATGGCTCATCTTAATCAATGCCCCTGACCTTTGTAATGCACAGAGAAGTACCTTGAAGTACCGTCATTATGTAGGAGACCCTCACATGCAGGACAGGTTGAGTGGTGTGCTTAACCGCATTTGAATTGCAACCTGAAGGTCACCTCTTCATCCGATTCCACTGAAGCCCATCAAGATCCCTGCTTCCAGGCAATTGGCCTCACTAACAATCTATTCTACAACAGTGAACTCTCCTTATTCCATATACTCATAATACCAGTATACATGCACATCTACATAAACCACTGAGTCGACCATGTCAAATTAATAGTTGTCTAGTTGTCAAATTAATAGTGAATGTCTACATGTGGCATGAGATAAATCTTAAAAGTTGTAATCTTAAATTGGCTACTTAATTAGATACTTCTTCAATCTTCATATATATGAAATTCACCCTCATATTCAATACATACAGGCTATATATCTTATTGCGACATTAAATGTACCAAATGATGTACAAATAAAATTCAAATCTGCATGGAATGTTTGCATGGTGAACTCTCTCTAACATCCTTCACACGTGCAAGCACATTCAAAAACCTGTCAAAAACCAACACAATGTTACCTGCGAAAGCTTCAATCAAATTAAGAATCATGCCACATGCTCAAGATGGAACATCATCAATTTTAAATGAAAAGAGAGAATTTTCACTGTATACAGTGCCGCCTGTAAGTAAGTGAAACACATGACATTGTGCCATTGCATCAATGCTAAACATCCTCAGCCAAACTGCTTGTGGAGGCATGAATTCTCATCGGATGAAAGGGAAACAAAGTGGGTCATAAAGGCCGATGTGTGAGGCAAGTGGGATAAAAATAGCAGCCCATTTTCGTCGCTGTAGTCGGAGTTAGGTATGGGTCAAAGTCTTTGATAAGTAAGTGAACCACCCTTCCCTATGTTTTAACATTGGGCCTGCGTTTCACTTACTTATCAAAGACTTTGACCCATACCTAACTTCAACTACAGCAAAGAAAATTGGCTGCTATTCTTATCCAACAGGCCTAACAGATCAGCCTTTATGACCCAAAATGTTTTCCTCTCATCGGATGAGAATTCATCCTTCCAGAAACATTTTGGTTAAGGATGTTTAACATTGATGCAATGGCACAATATCATGCGTTTCACTTACTTACAGGCGGCACTGTACATTGATTTTTACAACTATACAAGCACTGTCAACTGTTTGGCCTGCATCTGAGATACATGTATTAGGATTGCATATTAAATGTGTTTGTTTTGCCAGCGTGCATCATTGGGTGTTGGCCCATGTGGAATTATTTCTGATCTTTAATTCATCAGGAAGCCTGACACATCACTCCGGCAGGTGCACATTCATTGCACAATGAGGTCATGCAGAGACCAAGTAAGTGTGTTGCACCAAATTTGCTTTGTTGTGAATTGATCACACCCAGGTCATCTGGTTCCCTCATCTCAGCCTGTTGATGCAAGAGATTTTCTGAGGGCAATTACAATTATTTTCAAGAAAAGCATTAAGAAAATAAGATAGGCAAAGAGAGTTGTGAGAATGCGTGGGAGGAAGAACAATAGAACACCAAGAACAGCAAGGGAGCATTTGCACAGCAAGTTGCCTGCCTTCCGCTGTTTTATTTTATTTTTTTTTCATTTCTTCCTCTAAAAGCCAAAATGTCAAAATTGAAGATACTCTACCAAATTGACAGGAAAGCTCCTCAATTCGTCCACGTACAATTTCACATCTGAGTTGTATTCCATCCAGCACATGCAGCCTATAGGCTAGCTATGTTTGTTTATGACCAGCCTCTAAATACATCAAGTAAACGGCAAACTATCGATGCAAATTAAAGCTCTACCCTTAAAAATATCTCAATAAGGGAGCCGTCATGCATATCGTAACATAAATAATGAAAAAAAAAAGATCTGTATTGATATTTTCTGGTTTTACCAGTATGATGTGTAGGTATGTATATAGGCTTACTCACGAAAACCTTTACACCAAAACCTACTACAATTAAATATTTCAGGTTTCATGTTTTTAGATTTTGAAAAAACATAATAGAGACATCTTCAATGTTGTTATTATCGTTTTCATAGCTGTGTGTTTTTCTGAAAACTTTGTTTTGCCGTTAAACCGTGACATCAGAGGGTATCGGTGAATGTGATTGGTCTAATTTTCAACCTGTGATATATCAGTTTAGAGTTTGACATCACAGTTCTTGACAAAGGAATCTAAAACTGCCAGGCAATGTTATTTTTTGTGTACAACCACAACAAACAACTTCTGTCTAAGCCGAGTGTTGCACCTCCCCAAAAGAGTTTCAATGTTTTGCAAACAAAGTGTATCACTGTTTTTCACAAGACACCAGTTATCACAATTTCAAATAATTTCCAGAAATTTGTTGTCATTCATGGTAAGGGACCATTCAGAATTTATGGCTAGGGGGGGCACCAACTTTTCAGACTGTTTCAAGGGGGGTACTAATTTTTGACATGTCAAGGGGGGGGGTAAGAAATTAAAAAAATACATAAAGGTCCAAAATGCACATACAGTTTTTCGGTGATTTTTATGCGAAAAAGTCCGCAAATCTGTATATGTGACTGTCCAAGAACACAAGTGTAACGGATCGTTATGGATGGATGGATGATTGGGGCTTTATGTTCTGTGTTTATTCACTTGGTAGGCTAATTAGGACAGGGGGAGGACACGGCAATGAATCGAAGCATGATTGAAACAGCCGTCCAACACAGGCCCAGGTGACCCGGCAAGAGCTGTATTCGAACCCTGGACCCAGCGATTGGCAGTCCAGCACGTTACCATTACAGTGGGGTACTAAAAGTCCGCATGAAATTCAAGGGGGGTATCGAATTTTGACGGGAAGTTCTGGCAAAACTCCCACCCCCCAGTCATAAATTCTGAATGGTCCCTATCTGTCCTTTGAGGATAAGTAGTCTGTTTGATAGTTCATTGAAGCATCTGTCAACCAGTGCAGGTGTCAAAGCCAAACAAGCTAAACATACATAATCCATGTGTCAATGCATTTGGTCAGTTTCTTGAAATATGTGCTTGTAATATACAAAGTTATGCAACTAAATCTGTGACATCACGGTTTTGAGATAAAGCAAAGTACAAATTTGAAAAACACACAGCTATGAAAACGATAATATTTAAGTCATCTTCAGAGTGATGTCAGTGTCCCCACTCTCATTGTGTTTACCTGTTGCGCTGCAATATACGCAAACATAAGGCAAAATGGACTCTGTCCATTTCTGGATACAACTAAGACCAGACCGAGCTCTTTATCTCACCCTGAGGGTTGAGTCTACACCTTTCTGTGATGCAAACAGCCACTTACACCTGTCAGGGCCGATCTGCTTGATCTGGTCGGATCCCATCGGCAAACCAGATCAACAACTCTTATAGCCAGGGACAGCCTTTAAGCTGGTCTGGTGAATAACGGCCCTAAATCATACAGTTAATCAATAAAAGTATTGAATTATGTTGTGTTGAAGCGCTCAATACAAACTATACAATTCACCAGGCTGCAGCTGCATGCAATTATTTTTGTAAACAGCGGGAAAAAACGTTGTGCAAGCAAGTTGATTCAATTATAAATTAAATTGCTTGTGAAGTTATGAAATTCTGAAAAATCTATTTAAGTTAACGCAGTCAGTTTTATCAATTTCCTGCATAGAAAAATTAATTTATCCTGCTTAAGAATTATTAAATAAAAACGGTTTCTATAAATATTTAATTAAAATCGTGACCATAACTAAACCACGTCAATTTTGCCTACAAGGAAGCATAGGCCTAATTAAGAAATTTGAAATTACTCATATAGGTCTATCCATTCTATCTTACCAATTAATTAGGTTATATACATGACACATTGATTACAATGGCCTACATCAGAAGCACCTGATTTCAGATGTTTATTGAAAAAATATCGAGAAGAATTTGCTTGTCGCTTGTCTTTGTATTCATGGATTTAATTTTGGAAATAAAGTGTGGTTTTCTCTACATATGGAACACTCTAAAAAATTTCAGACAAAATTGTTTTTTTAGATCCATAATGGTTTTTTGAAAAACCAAATTTCAATGCAAAAAACCAACATGGATTTTTTAAAAAATCCATGTTGGTTTTGCATTGAAATTTGGTTTTTCAAAAAAACCATTTTGAATCTAAAAAACCAATTTTGTCCTGACATTTTTGAGAGTGAAGCATCAAATATCGCGACTTAAACCCTTTTTGCAGTTTCATTTTTCAAGATCATTTTTCCCTTCTCCTACTGGTTTATCAAACAAAACATTGGACGCAATTCATGCAAATTGAGTGGTGATAAAGAATAAGAAAGGATTGATTCGCCTACTTTCAGATGTTAACGAAAAAGTAGTTACATTCCAATATTCAAGATTCTTTTTAAATACCAGTCAGGCTGAAGCATGCAAATTCATGCTGTTCACTGGTTCACCGTAAAATTTGAAATTTTGAGTGAGCTTAAATGATTGAGTGAGATGGTTGCACAATTTGTTTGAGACATAGCATTGTCATAACTTAAAACAACAAGATCATAACTTAAAACAACAAGATATGTTTGCTCAAAGAATTGTGCAACCATCTCGCTCAATCATTTAAACTGGCTCAAAATTTCAAGTTTTAAAGTGTTAGCTCTAACAGATGACAGTTGGGAGTTCAAAGTCGAATGACACAAGAAGAAGAAAAACCAAGAAAAGCAAAGCAAGCTCACCTCAGACTGAGTGACACCTGTGGTAAATGTGGCACAAGATATAAGTTGCCATAATGAAAGAGTTAGATGAATGCCGGTCAGTAGCTACTCCCCTTCTGCAATAACAAACTTGATGATGCCGTCACTTATACGTCAGATGAGAGATGGGATGTGCTACTCACTTGTGGCCACCACCAAGCAGCCCCACCACCCTGGCAAATCATGCAGCTCCACCACGTAGCCAAGCCATAGCCAAGCCATCCAGCCAACATCCAGCCTCTGCAATTCTGGCAATTCTGGTTCAGCAGCCAGCGCCCATCATTGCACGCAACTCCATCAAAGGCAGGCTACAAGCTGGCCATGAGGCAGTTGCAGGGGCAGAAACTGAGCAGCCAGGCAGTAAGAGAGGTTGATAGCTGGATTGCTACACTTTTCAATGGAGAAGTGAGGTTATAGGGGCAAGTAGGATGACAGCCCTAGCCCCTTTTATTATCCTGGGTGTTTTTTCCACAATCTTTGTCACAAGCCCAGCTGTCAAGCAGCATGGCAACCTGTGAGATTTACAAGTTTCCATCTCACGGACCTAGAGATAACGGAGCCACGTTAAAACTACCTCGCTCAAAACTACTTCCATCTTGCCACTGAACTCCCGGAACCACCTCAGGGTTTGTAGTTACAACAGCGAATAAGATGTAGCTAATAAACTACTAATTGTAAACAACAAGAAACCACGCTCTCTTTAATCACCATTATCTGCCAGACCCAAATCCAATGTGTTTAGCAAAGTGTCACGATAATGGACTTCTCTTAATTGATAATCGGTCTTGCTGTTACCATCTCAACTGCAGCCAGGTACACACATCTTGGCCTGAGGCCAGAAGATGGACATGTATACAGAGGCGATTCCAGGACAAATTATTGTATTGAGAATAGGGCCCAATTTCCTTTCTCTACAGGTACATGACTGCAAGTTGCATGATCTATCTACCTATTGTCTGCATATGATAGTATCTATCTATCTATCTATCTATCTATCTATCTATCTACTATCTACTATCTATCTATCTATCTATCTATCTATCTATCTATCTGTCTGTCTGTCTATGTGTATCTATCAAATGGTATTCATGGAATTGTATTGTACGTGTACATATGTATAGGTTATTCACCAGGGGAGAGGCAATATGTGATTTATCACCCAGGGGCTTTAGCCCAAGGTGTGATAAACGATTATTCAGGATCCCATGGTGCATAACTGGCTGATACCACAAGACAAACAGTCAAACACTTAAACATATCAACAATGAGAATAAGTGGACGAAAATGGGATTTATTGCAGCGACATACAGGTTTGGCGGACATAGATGTCGAATGGTATGAAAAGGTTACTGCATGCACATTGCACAGTGATTCTGATGCAGACAAAATTTGTGGTGAGTCGTCAGCCTTGTATAGCCCCCATGTAGACAGAGACTGGGGGAACATTTCCTATTTCACAAGATTCCCATGCCATTGCATTCTCTAGTTATGATCATGCCTCAAAGAATTGAACACTCAAAAATGTGTTGGACGTACTGTTGGTGACTGGAACATCACCCGCAAAGAATTCACTTTAAAATATTTCAGACAAAATTGGTTTTTTAGATTCAAAATGTTTTTTTGAAAAACCAAATTTCAATGCAAAAAACCAACATGGATTTTTTTAAAAATCCATGTTGGTTTTGCATTGAAATTTGGTTTTTCAAAAAACCATTTTGAATCTAAAAAACCAATTTTGTCCCGACATTTTTATAGTGTTCCTCTTCTACCAACAACTTTGTCTGCCATATGGCCAGCGTCATTGAAAATGCTGTGATAAATTAATCCTATTTTTTTTTGATCCCTACAAGATAAGCCACTTTTTTTGCTTCTTCTTTGTTTTATGATACTGACGAAACAAATAGGATTGGTCTTTCACAACAGTCCAGATACATTCATTCCTTTTAGAAAACATACAATTTACTGTAGATCTTATAAGATCATGGAGTATATCTGATTTTGACAACTTTTTTATAAGCCCCTCAATGAAAACTCATTCTCTTAGCTGCAAATCTGCATAAAGACACTGTTCACAACTTTACACGAATAATTGAATATATCAACTTTTAATATGTATTCCAGAGTTTATAAGTATAGATATGCCACAGCACACATATATCTTAGCTTGCCTAATTACCCGGACCAGCATGGTTTCCATCCATCAGTATGTTCTTGGCTGCATCAATCAATCATACTTCATCTCCAGTTCTGGCAGTAGATGCCACATGATTGATAAGACACTTGCACGTAAATCCTGAATGTAAAAATCCCAAATGCATGATGTTTAGCTCGCAGGGCATAGTACAATGTACATTGCTTTCAATGTCTTTCTTGTATACTCCTTTCAAAGTACTTGTACTCATTACTAGTCAAGTGATTGTACTTGTACTCGAGTACGTTTGGCTTCACTCATGCCATGCATCCCTGTTCCTTTGATCAGCCTTATACAACTAAAGCCTTTTTGGTCCATCCAAAATCAAAGGACTTTGCAACTCGATGTAAGTGATATCCACTTGTTCATGCAATAAGTCGATATCGACCGAAGGATGGAAATTCTGGAAGAACTTCTCCACACCTCATGACAAACAGCAGCAAAGCACCCATAGAGTGCTATTTGATCCATAAATTTGGTAAAATGTATACCCGTTTTCAATATGTTAAATACTGTATAAGGATTACTCCAAGGAAACACAGATCCACAACACAACGAGCAGAATATGACCAATGTAACCATTTTCAGACTTGATCAACAAAACACTGTCTGACTTTTTGTAGCGCTCAAATGCAACATACCGATGTCATGCAACTCACACTCGTGAATGAACCAAACTGAAAAAAACAGCCAACATTATCATATTTTTTTTGGGTATAATATGGCCGAAGCTAATACCAGCACTAATTATCAAGTCTCACATAATATGGAGTAACAGTTCTAAATATACGTCAACTCACATATAGGCCCTGCGTAGGGCGTAGGCTGATATACAATTAAAAGTAGGCCTGCGTGTAACCAATTCATCAATTCCAGTGACATGAGCCCCATTATGACATCATTGGATATCTCCAGAACCCACCCAAGGCACTAAATGGATTTTCAAATTGGGAACATCCTGTCACCGCCACATCTTTTAAGACCCGTCTTATGTCATGTAGTAATTGCTGTCACAGGACCACCTTGTGCCACTCCTTTCTTGTACCATATACAAGTGGTTGCTTGAGGTCATGGCAAATGTTGACCTAGGCCTGGGGCCTGGGAAATGAAGATGTATCATTGATATAGCTCACTTACATTTTGAATAAGTGCTTATATTTATGTCATCATTTATATCATAATGTATGAACAATTAGTGAGATAAGTTCTAAAACGAACAGTAATTGAAGAATGTCGACAGTTCTGTCAGGAATTTATCATGATTTGCTTTTGTAAATATGAAATCTGATTGATGTATTTTATTTCACTTCATGTTTAATGATTAGGAGGTAATCCTGGAGGTATTCCTGGAGATATTCCTGGGTACTTTAAAGAAATCTTGTACATATAAAGCTGCTTGAAAAATGCTTGTTCTTTGGGACTCATGAATAAAATTGTACACGTGACCATGTTTATACAATTTGTTCTTCAAGGCAACAAAAAGTATCTATAATTCTAAGCAAATGTCAAATGATGACAACATCTTTATATTGTTTTTGCATATACTGTATAAGTACTTTGTATTTATATATAAGTGTGTTATGGAGATAAAGGTCTTGCCTTTCAATTTATCTTGTTTTCGCAGCATTACAATGTTATCTTGTACGTATAGAGAATTTGCATGCACAGTTCGCCCACCCAGTTCTCCCCCTGAAATCAGAAGCAATTGGATTTCTCGTCTGGCAAACCTGAGCGCCTCCTAAACACACAATCAAGACACGTTACTCCCACGACATATACAAATGCACAATGAATGAATGTCAGACATGAGGATTTATTATACCTTCATCATGAAAGAAAAACTCTCATTGGCCGAATGCAGGTCACAGGTGTGTCCTGAGATCAATCTATTGGTACACATATTTAGTAGAATATAAATATATCTACCAGTGAAAACTAATACCCTGAAGTTGTACCAAAAATAAACCCAGAAAATGGGGTGTTAGAAAAGTGTCAGTTGGACACTAATTTTGAGGTTATAACAAGACTTATTGTCAGTCAGATCTCAACCGGAGAATGCCTTGCAGCAAAGAAAACTAAGTTAGGTAATTTCAATATATAAATGTCATGTTGATTTATGATGTTTAATAATTTAAATGTGGACTAACTCCCTTGGGCAGTAGTTAAGTCAGTCATCCTCTCTTCTGTGTGGGCCAAAAGTGAAAACAATTTCATGAAGCAAAGCTCTCAAGATCGCTCCAGTCAAAATACTGACTTCTGATAAGTCAAGAGTTGTGCGATATTCTGTGATTGTTCTTGGTCGATATTGTAAAACAATTTACCAAGCAGATTGCTGTTTGCAGATGGCAGCACTTTTTTTGTGGGTGCTTAAAAAGATTAAGTTTCTCCTTTGCATAAAAATGTCTCAAACAATTTCAACTTGGTCTTTTGATGTCACTGACTTAGGAATGCTTTATGATTTGTTTGTCAGTTATCGCTTAAATTAACTTTAATCAGTTCATTCAGCACATACAATATCTAGCTCGTTAACTTATTCAAGGTATGCACCTAATAATAAGATTAAGAAACCGACAGGTAACTGTAATGACATGGCAAAGCCAGTTTGCAAATTATAACGAAGGAAATGATTTTTTCTAAGGAACTTGTCATTTGCAAAGAGCTGTAAAGGGAGCACATGTAATTGTTATTTTAAAGTGCATCAGGAAACTCATAGTCCTTATTGAGTCAATGCAAAGGTCAACAATGCAACAATTAAATTTCATACTGCGGTTTTCAGTACTATATAATATATGCATACAACCCAGATTTACCCAGAACTATCACAAAGGGATCAGTGGGTAGTTTTCCCTGTGTCTAATGGATCAAATATAAAGGTGACAGAGTCTGATAAGCAGCTAACTGAGTGCAGTAATCCGATTTGTTTGTTTTGGATTCTGTTTTCAGGGATTTATTCTCAATTTTGCTCAGATTAAAGCTGTAAACACACAAAAGGATTTTATAGACAATCTGGTTGGAATTCAAAAGCGATTCTGTGAGAAAGACTGGTAAATTTCCAAAGCACGTTTTTCATGGAAACTGGCAAAGGCTTCGATAATCCACTTACAAAAAATCTACGTAAATATTAGAGTCCCAGCGGTCTCATATCCCCTGACAATCATGCTAAAATGGCTTGATTAGAGTTTAGGAGGAAATCTTCATCAATTTAAATGCTAATATGGAGATAAATCAGCAATTATCCCAACAATAATGACATGCAGCATCCATTTTCTGCCATTTCTGCACAAAAACAAGACATTTTCAGAGGATTTCCTCAGATTTCCATGAAATGCTAATTGATTTGAGTTGGTTTAAATCTCGAAATGTGAACGATGAATACTACAAAGAAACACTCCTTTGATATAGCTTGATTCTTATACATGGATGATGGAAGAATGAATGAACTGGACTGCAAACAGTGCAATGAAGAATATATAATATTCGCTTCGCGAAACGGCCAAAGGCCGTTTCGCGAAGCGAATTGAGCAAAAGATAGATTTCAAAAATCTGTACAGTGATGGTCTCAACATCAATGGTTGACAGTACGAAATTAGGTCAAGCTTCTTATCAATGATTTAGTTTCGAATGCAACAAAACATGACATATTCATATTCAAAAGTGTCCTAAAAATTCAGTTTTCTCCAGTAATATTCCCTGTATCTATTATTTTTATGGAATTTCGGAATAGTTAATTATTAGCCTTGACAAACTAAATTAAATTGTCAACATGATATTCATTTCATTTCAAAACAGACAACAAGAAAACATAACAAAATCAAAGTTACATAATCTTTGTCAACTGATGATTATGTAAGAGTGAGCAATTAATCTACATGCAGATCATGTTATTGTTTTCTTTTATCACTATTGTGTAATATCAACAATCTAGCCTAGACTTACATTTAGCAGCTTTCAGTGTTGCCAGCTGATTGTCTATCAATTCAATTTGTCCTTAATCTTAATCCTAGGTATTTGCTGTCCTATCTATCTATCTATTTATCTATCTATATATCTATATATCTATATATCTATATATCTATATATCTATCTATCTATCTATCTATCTATTCTATTTTTTATCTATTTTCTAGTCTAAAATTCTCTCTATTTTTCTATAAAAGTCATGGTAACACTATAAGTCCTAAAAAAATGGCTGTGCCATTTACATATTATGTATACCAACTACAGGGTCCCCCACACAAACTGCCAGCAGTGTGCGATCCACTACAGCTGAGTGCAGCTCCGGTCTCCTCTCCTCCTTTCACTTATAATGTGTGTTTGTTAATACTTTGAACTTTACACTGTGTTTTTATCTGCCTTTTTCCTTTTTACATTTTTGTTTCTAAATTTTAATCGATTTTTTTATACTGCCGCCCTCATTCATCCAAATTTTCGTTTTTGTTTTTTTTGGAAGTGCCCCCCTCCCAGTTATGGCTCCAAGAGGCCAATAGGGAGTGTACCAAAAGGAGGGGGCAGAATTTGGAGTGATGTCTGCATTATAAGCTGTTATGAGACTGAATTGCCTCCTCTGACAGTGTTCCTTTTGCACAAAACAAGTTTTTAAAGCATTTGCTTATGAAGTTCACTTAAAATTTTCTGGTTCCCATTCTGGGGTTGAAATCCTAGCAGGCAAAGAAGCTCAAAGACCTTCAGCCGAGTAGGCCTAACCACAACCACTCAGTCATCCAGCTGTAAGAGCTGAATAAAACAAAACTATACTATGACAAAAGATACTGTGTGTCTGTGCTGTTACAAAGAAGGAGAAAGCATAAATAGATTTTGCCTTTAAAAATGCGCAACTCAGTTGCATACACAAATATCTTGGCATGATACTGGTTGCAAAGAATTTGAATGAATGACTGAATGAACGAGGACATCAAGCAAGACAAAGATCCTTGAGAAAACGCATTGCTTCAAATAGTAGACAAAAAAAGAAAATGATAGACAAATTGCAATCTATGCGAAAAAAACAAAACAACTTAGAACAGCATTCATAACAGAATGAAAAGAGGGAAAACATCAGATACACAGGCAGAAGAAGAGCAAAAGAATTCCATGAGCATGCACTGCAACTGAGTGCCAAGAGGACTCAAAAGGAAATGCATGCAACATGCCATAGTTTCATTCTCCTAGATTCTGTTCAGTGATTGTAAGGCAAGGAAGACAGAGGGAGATCTTTTTCTTAGCCACAAAAGAATGAGAACCTGATTCACTCAATTGTTGTATTTAATGGATATCTCGTGCATATGATACAAAGATACACTCTTAGACTTACAAAAGAAATAATAAATATAGGGAGGTCTAAAAAGGGAGCAGAAATTTGGCATGACCATGCATTTTCTATGGGAAGTTCTTACAAACTTCCAACCATTTTTACCTTCAGCGAACTTTTATTGAAATAATTTTAGGCCAAATGTTGTCCATTTGCCAGGCAGAATAGAAAAACTGCTATAAATATTGCTTTGAGCCGGTTTTTCATTGTTCATGATCCTTTTACTTTGTACATTGTCAAAACATAACAGGAAAGAATTTAAATATTGGGATTTTGAATATCTTTTTTCGATGCACCAGTTTCTGTTTTATGCAGATATCCATTTTTGTGAAGGTATGCTATATCACATACTACACACAATTCTTCAAGATTTGCCTAATTACCTGGATAATGTTTTCATCTGTCACTGAATGTCAGTGTTATATGTTCTTGGCTGCAGCTATCCATCATACTACAGCTTTAGATGTCCTGTACTTGATAAGATACTTGCTTGTAAATCTGGAATATATATTCCGAATGTATGACATTCAGCTCAGTGATCTCAATGCAATGCTTCCAATACCTTTTATGTATTCCTTTGATCAACTGAATACAACAAAAGCCTTTTAGTCCATCAAAAACCAGAAGGCTTTGCACCTATATGATGTAAGTGGTATCCACTTGTTCAAGCAATAAGTATAGAATATCGACCAAAAGATGGGAGTTCTGAAAATATCAGGAAAGAAGTTATCCACACCTTATGACCAACAGCAGTGATGGAACTGTAGAGATAATCATAGATATTCGGTCTTCACACTTGAAATGTAAAAGCCCTTTTACTTTTTGAAATGGCACTATAATATCATGTATCAATTTCAGGAAAGAAACTGCAGCAATGCAAACAAGAAATGACCATGGCAACTCACGCAGAAAAGTAGAAAGATGTACCACCATACCCCAACCTTGTTGAAGGTATATTTCAAATTGGACACATATTCTGTCCGGACATCGCTTGGCTTCGTCTTTTAAATCCTGTATACAATTTAGTTATTCCTACCACAGGACAACCTTGCGACACTCCTTTCTCATCACTTTGCAAGTGTTTGCCTGAGGTCAGTGAAAATGAAAGTTGAGGCATCGTGACAATAATAAATATCTGCAGCTGAGTTTGGAATTAACTGCTGTTTTATTATGTAAATTAACAATGATATATGAGTGACAAGCGCATTGACTACTGTTTTACAGGTTTCCTTGTCTAGAGACTTCCTAACTTTTGAAATGTACATAGCCTACACATGTTTATCAAATTGGTGGATTATATTTGTCACCAGCTACATGTATGGTTGTACAACATTTTATAGACTTATCACAAGAGGATCAATGGATAGTTTTCCCTATTTCTATGGGATCAAATATACAGCTGACAGGGTCTGATAAGCAGCTAACTGAGTGTAGTACTCGTAATCCGATTTGTTTGTTTTGGATTCTGTTTTCAGAAATTTCCTCTCAATTTTTAGCAAGATTAACTTCGTAATCACATGAAAGGATTCAAAATACAATCTGTTTGGAATTCAATAGAACTTTTTTTAAGAAAGACTGGTTGACTTCCCCTGCACGTTTTGCTTGGAAATCAGCTAAGCCTCTGAACAATCTGCTTTCAAAATCTACATTTATACTAGAGCCCTCACGGTCTCATGTATCGCCTGACAAACGTGCTGAAATGACTTGATTAGAGTTATAATTATGGGGGCCGTCCACTAGGGCCAGGACAAGACCAGGAACCATCAGGAAAGTGAAATTGACAATTCCCCATCCCTTCAGCACGTTGTCTTCCTGAAGCCTTCCTCATGCTGTCTTTGTCTTTCCTGAACCCTTCCTGGTGCTTCAGCGCCTTCAGCAGAGGCAAACATTTCAGCGTCCAAATTTTGCTCCACAGCAAAATTTGGACGCTGAAATTGATTTCCTGGTGCCTTCAGCGACTTGTCCTTGTTGTCCTGACCTTGTCCTGAAGGCTTCCTGGCTTTCCTGAAGCCTTCAGGAACCCTTCAGCATCTTCTTGAAGCTGTCCTGGACCCTTCTGCGCTGCTGACAGCTTCAGGAATGTTCAGGAAGGCTTGCTGAAGGTTTGCTGAAGGTGCTGAAGGCATGAAGAAGTATTGAGGAACCAATGCTGAAACTACCAAGAAGCTATTAGGAACGGTGAGGAACATCGGGAAGCCTTGCAGACAGCTCGCTGAAGGTGTCAGGACAGCGCAGACAGCATGCAGAATGTGTCAGGAAGGTGCAGACAACACGCAGAAGGTCCCAGGAAAGCACTGAAATATGTGCAAAATGGCTAAGAACAAGATGTCATGTCAAGAAAAATGAGAAAAAATGGCATTTAATCTGCCATCAAATAAAATTCCTCATGCTGTCTGGAGGGCTTCCTGATTGTCCTGTCCCATGTTTTTACCCTTCCTGAAGTGTTCTGCACCCTGTCTGAAGACAGAATGCAGAAGGTCTCAGGAATGGAGCATCTGGCTGAAGATACGCTGAAATGACCAAATTCGCTTCCCCAACCCTTCCTGGTCTTGTCCTGGCCCAAGTGGACACCTGGTCTTAGGAGGAAATCTTCACCAATTTGAATGCTAATTTGAGAATGAATCAACAATTATCCCAGCCATATAATGACACTAAGCATGCATTTGCTGTCATTGCCGTACAAAACAAGACATTTTCAGAGGATTTCGTCAGATTTCCATTAAATGCTTATTGGTTAAAAATGGTTTTAATCTCATAACATAAACAGTATAGACCACAATGGAAGACAGACACTGAGTAAAGTCTTATTATTAATGCAAAAGATTGAACTGGACTGATAATAAGAATTATTAGGGATGTGTATATTATATATTCAATGTTTACCCATAAGACAGTCATCAAATTAGATTTTCAAAGGCTTTCTATGAAAATGGTCGCTGCATTACAAGACCCCTATTGCAAAACCTACTTCCAACATGTGACCACCTCTCTCCTGCACCATAGGCCTAAGCATCTATTTTGAACATTCTGCACCAACTAAAGGAGAGATCTAACATCACGCGAAAACACTGGAGACATCACTATTTAACTGCTCGATTACAAAACAGGCACAGCATAAATTTATGTTCTAAAATGACATAGCATGGTCATTAAAAATTGGAATAAAGCAAATTCATTCAGGGAATTTTGTTAATGAACTGTATTTAAAAACTGGTACCCTGACATGTATATGAATACTGAACAATTCTTTATCACAACAAAAGATTTCATAAAACTGAAAATATAGAACACAGTCACAAAAACTCATATTTCAGTAATTTGAAAAAGCCTCACATTATATCCCACAATAGGCAGTGAAGTTCTGGCAAAATATCATGTGATTCACACCATGTGGTTCATCGTTGTGAACCACATGCATCTCATTATCTTACGTTGTTATGTAAACAATGGGCAGTGAAGTGATGACATCACAATGTTTTGATGCTCTGATTGGTCAGTGTGGTTGCCAGGGATCTTTTTGCGGCCATTCAAACAAAATAGTGCCTCTTGAAATTATTAATTATTTTTACTGGAGGTCTGTTTTTATTGTGGGATATTAATAAAACTTAATGGGAGTGTGGTTCACAGCAATGAACCTCACTCATGTCAGGTCTGCTGCAGAATAAACACTCGTCCTTCGGACTGGTGTTGTATTCTTCCGCGACCTGACATTCATGAGGTTCATTGCTGTGAACCACACTCCCATTAAGTTTTATTATAGAACCTGACAGGAGACACGTTGAACAATTCTATACCATGACAAAAATGAACCTGTGTTGTATACAAACATAAATAGAAGTTGCCTTTAAAAATGCACAACACAGCCATGCACAGATATTCATATCTTGGCATGATATTCAATTGGTTGTACAGAATTTGCAAGAATCACCCAGGAAATCTGTTACTGAAGTGGCGAGAATGAATGAATGAGGAGATCACGCAAGACAAAAATCCTTGAGAAAATGCATTTGTGCCAAACAAGAGGCAAAAAAAAGAAAACAAGAGACAAATTACTATCTATTGGGTAGAGACAAAACTTGAGGTAGTATTTTCCATAATGCATAGAAACACCAGATATTCCCTAGGAAAAAGAGCAGAAGAATTCCGTGCTAAGTGCCAAGACAATTCAAAGGGAAATGCATGTGACGTATCATATATTCGCTCTCTTTGATTTTGTTCTGTGATTCTAAGACAAGGAGGAACAAGGAGGACAGAGGAATGAATATTTCTTGAGCGCGAGCCAATGCGCCATATACAACTGTTGTATTTAATGGATGTCTATATCCAATATATTTCCACTCATAAATCTAAATATGGATTTTTCAAAGCAATAAATGACGTAATACTTGAAATTACATTTACTAAATTAATGCTCTTTCAAGTCAGCATGCAGCCAGACAACATGTTTTTTTATCCTGGTAAGAAACTAAATAATTCTGTATCCATGTTGGTGTTTTAAAGCTGACATCTATAGCTACTGGGGGGGGCAGTTAGAAAACCCCCAGCAATTTTTCCAATGGACCTTTCTATTTGAAGAAGCTAAATGAAATTTTCATTTCGAAAACTAATTTCACTGGTATTTTACTATCTATTACGAATTCATTGTACTTGTTTAAAGTATTAATTTATTTTTCTGTTGCCATAGAAGCACAGTGCACCCAGCACAGCTCCCATTTATGGACAAAAATTCAACAAGGTACAGTACACTGTAAATTTTGAAATTTTGAGTTAGCTCAAATGATTGAGTGAGATGGTTGCACAATTTGTTTGAGCCATGATAACTTTCCGTTTTGAGTTATGATAATCTTTATGTTGTTATAACTTGCAAACAACAAGCTATCTTGGTTCAAAGGAATTGTGCAACCATCTCACTCAATCAATTAAGCTAACTCAAAATTCAAAATTTACAGTGTATGCTCTTGTTTGTAACTGCAGTGTTTCTGAACACCCCGAGAATATCCAATTCCAAAAAGCTTTATGAAAAAAGTATCTTGCGAAGTTTAACAAAATATCAACTTTTAAGGCTTTCCTTTTGACAACAACACTCCAACTTTTAAGGCTTTCCTTTTGACAAAATATGCCATTAAAGGAAAATGTTGTTGAAAATCTAGCTTTGTCTTAGACTAGAAAAAACAAATAAGTTCCTTAAATCATCCTTTGTCATTCGGATAAAAAGCCAATTCATTAGCTTCATTTCTTTTAGATAATCCCTTTGCTTGTTTAAGTTCAATTGCCTTAACTTTTTTGTAGAGCAGCTACCTTTCCTTGGTAGCTTTTATTTTCTACATTTCTAGCTGATTTTTTTAAATATTCCAATTAGAAATGTTGTGAATAAGTCAGTTACCTCACAGTAGTTTAATCCAGTGATGGAAATGGGGGGGGGGGGGCGAGCTCGGGGGAGCTGAGCTCCCTTGACCAAAAAAAAGGGAGAGCTATACCCTGCTACAGCTCCCCAAATGAGCTGTGGTACAATTACAATTATAATGTTACTTTTTCAGTCCTCATGGTATTTTTATTTGTAGAACAGTAAAACAAATTATCGAGGACAACAAATAAACTGTCTGAAACAAACCAAACACACAGTGACACCAATAACTCCAGAATTGGTTCAACCTGACAAGCCAATTACTGATTCGTACAAATGTCATGTGTTTGCTGCCCAATTGAAAAAGCCCTTTAGCCAGCAGACAAATGGATTGTACCCAGCTCAAATATATCGATTTTGACAGACAGTGCAGCCCTCAAAATTGACCATAACAAAGGACCAGGAGGCCATTGATCATGCAATATGCCTTTCAAATGTACAATAACAAAGACAATGCCTTCCTAATATAGTTTAGAGATCAATTGTCACGACAGATGAATGTCACATGATGTAACCAAAAGTCGGTTAATGAACTTCAATTACTCCAATGTCATTTCATGAACTGCCAAATTATCAAGTGAAACTGACAACTGGCCTACAACCACAGACAACATGTTCAGGGGCGGATCCAGGATTTTTCTAAAAGGGGGCACGGCAATACTTATAACATTGCAGTCTCTAGAACAATCTTTTACCAAATAGCAATATGAAGGATTTATCAGATGAAAGGGGGGCGCACAATGGCTACAAGCGTCAAGTGTAACGCATATTAATTTGCATAATATATATATGAAAGTCTCGGATGAACCCACACAGTCATTGTACATGGCTACCAGTGGTGGATCCAGGGGGGCCATGGGTAATGAGGTTAATTTTAAAGAAGTCAGGTCAAAACTGCACCTTTACAAGTCTACATGTGTATGCATAGTATGTGCACATCGCCAACATGCTCATGCTTGTCACTGCAGCATGTCCCCTGCATTATTCATGCTCTGTGCATGTGTGCATGGCCTCCCCATATTAGCATCTTCCGCACATGCACTCTAAAAACGGTGTTTAGAGTCTAAACACAATCCTAAACACATTTCTTGTCCCACTTTTTTCACACGTTTAGCCATTGAACACGTTGTCAATTGAAGTGTTTAGGTCAAGATGTGTTTAGAAATCTATTCATGTTTAGTCTGAGAACACATTCAACATGTTTAGGCTTGCAACACATTACAGTCATGTTTAAGTTCATTTGGGGTTTAGGTTTGGGGTTTAGGTTTTTGGGGTTTAGGTTTTGGGATTCAGTTTGGGTTTTGGTGTTTAGGTTTCTGGGAATTGGATTGGGGATAAGTCTGCTGAAGTTTTATTAAAACTATCCAGAGCATATTACAGCAAATCAGCAGAAAAACAATTGTTGAAATATATAAAAAGAAAATGACTCAAAAAATAAATTGTTAAAAAAGAAAAAACACAAGGAAATCGTTAAAATGACAAAAAAGTCACTATCTGTGACAAAAGATTTTGGATCCTAATAGCCTCGGCAACAATATAAGCCTCCATTGGTGTGTTGGACTGTCTTCTGCAACTTGAGGAGTCTTCAAGTTTGATGATAGGTCTACGGGTGCACCATCTGCAAAATTATAAATTGATAATGTAAAAGAAATCTATTTGAAACATTATAAGACATTTTTCTTTTTAAAGTTAGAAAATGCTAAGAAACGCTACACTTACAGTGTATAAATACTTTTTCAAACTCAGCTTCTTCAGACAGATTGATTAAGAAGAGGGAGAAAATCAGACAATCTATCGAGACAGAATGAAAAAAAAAAGATAAGAGATAAAAAGAGAGAAAGCTTGACAGATAGATAGATTAATAGATAGATAGATAGATAGATAGATAGATAGATCGATAGATAGATAGATAGATAGATAGAAAGTGAATAGAAAGGTAGATAGATATATAGATATATAGATATATAGATATATAGATAGATAGATAGATAGATAGATAGATAGATAGATAGAGTGGCATATGTAGGGGGCATTGGATCATACCCCCCCCCCCCCCGGGACAGAATCAGACAGTCTGTCGAGACAGAATGAGAGATAAAGCATGACAGGTAGGCAGATAGATAGATAGATAGATAGATGGGTGACTGGGGCTTTACGTCCTGTATTTATGCACTTGGTGGTAGGCATTAGGACAGGAGGAGGACACGACAATGAGGTGAAGGATGATTGAAACAGCCGTCCAACATAGGCCCAGATGACCCATCAAGAGCTGGATTCAAACCCTGGACCTGCCATTGGCAGCCCAGCACGCTACCACTAGACCAACCCTCCCCCGATAGATAGATAGATAGATAGATAGATAGATAGATAGATAGATAGATGGATAGACAGTAAGTGAATAGAAAGATAGATAGATAGATAGAGTGGCATATGTAGGGGGGCATTGGATCAATACCCCCCGCTCCGGGAGAGAATCAGACAGTCTGTCGAGACAGAATGAGAAATAAAGATAAGAGATAGAAAGAGAAAGCTTGGCAACCGGTTGCTAGATAGATAGGTAGATAGATATGTAGATAGATAGGTAGATAGATAGATAGACAGGTAGATAGGTAGGTAGATAGGTAGGTTGATAGATGGATAGTAAGTGAATAGAAAGATAGAAAGATAGATAGATAGATAGATAAATAGATAAGTAGGTAGATAGGTACTTAGCTAGGTAGTTAGCTAGGTAGTAAGCTAGGTAGTAAGTAGATAGACGGATAGATTTGCAGATACAGTGGCATATTTAGGGGGGGGGTCATTCGGCCTCACCCCCCTCCCCCGGCCCTAAATTAACATTCGGAAGATAGGAAGAGCCACAAAAAACCGCATATATTCCCTCCATGTTATCCCCCTAGCCCACTTTTCAGAACCGTCCTAGATATGCGTCTGGAAAGATATATAATGATAAATAGATTGACAGGTAGATTTATAGCAATATAGCTAACAAGATTGTTAAGCTAGCTAGCCACAGGGTTGTTGATTTTTTTTTCCTTTTTTGAAATCAGCGATAATAATGATTTAAATAGTAAAAGCCATTTAAATCAAAAGATAATTTTGGATGAATTAAGTTAAATTTAATCATGATTTAAATTGTGTCTTTCGTAGCCTTGACTTAATCCACCAACACCTGGCCAGCCAACTGGAGAGATAGAGATTAACAGATTGATTAATATATTGCTAGCTAGATGGTCAGTCAGTCAGCCAGTCAGTCAGTCAGTCAGCCAGCCAGTCAGTCAGTCAGTCAGTCAGTCAGACATTCAGTTAGTTAGTTAGTTAGTTAGTTAGTTAGTTTAGATAGATAAATAGATAGTTAGTTAGATGGTTAGACAGACAGTTATAGGCAGATAGTCAATTAGACATGTAGGTAGCTAGATAGATCTATAGATAGACAGGTAGATAGACTGGTAGACAGACTGATAGATGGACAGGCAGTCTGAGACAGAATAGACATAGATGATAGAGATAGACAGAGATATAGCTTGATACTCACACTTCACAGCATTTCTTCTCTGTAAATCTGAAAAGGTATCAAGTAAATTCATCAGTTCATGTATATTGTGTCATTTCAATTGATAACTTAATGTATAATTCATGTGAAATACTGTAAATAATAAAACTTACTTCTCCAAGATTCTGCTGTTGAGAGTCCCTGCAGTCCAAGATACAAGAGCAAAATGACAGAATTGTATGGAATGGCCAAGCCTGACCACTCAACCATGGGGTTTTAATTACATCTCATTAAATTGCATGCATAAATTCTGAGGTAATGAGGGTATATTGAGAGCTATATTGTGGGGTAATTACTCTAATTTCCAATCTGCAAATTATATTGAGATATTAATACTTGTAAATTCAATTTGAAGGCATGTGAACATGAATTAGCATTGCACTTTAACTTAGAATTGGCCATGATATATTTGATACAATCTATATAACAGATATAATTATGTTGTTCTATTATTATAACATTATAATTTTTGTCAAGTATGACAATACATAATTTAAAAAACTAGACATTGAGAATTAAAACAATTGAAATATCTTGAGAATATGCAGGCAATTTAATTTTGCATCTATCTATCTATCTATCTATCTATCTATCTATCTATCTATCTATCTATCTATCTATCTATCTATCTATCTTTCTTTAGTTTTGTCTATCTACCTTCCCATTTTCGTATTCTCCTCTTGTCCTAATTAGCCTACTAAGTTCATAAATACAGGACATAAAGCCCCAATCATCCATCCATCAATTCTTTCTTTCTTTGTTTCCAACCATAACTAACTTGTGAAGTTATGCTAAATTTGTGATTGTGTGAAATGCCTGATAAAATAAATACCCCAATTTATTAACAGTGATAGAATATTGTGCAAACATGCATAATCATATAAATTGGATGATCATTTTTTATGAAAGACATTCAAGTAATCAAGGATATCAATCACTAGTCTAACTATCCAGCTATCTATCCAGCTATATTGCTATATTTCTATCTTTTTTCTGTCTTTCCTTTCCAACTATATATATATATATATATATATTCGTCTATCTATCTAGTTATCCAGCAATCAGGTATCCAGCTATCTAGCTAACTATCTATATCTATCTATCTGGCTATCTTGCTATCTATATAGCTATCTTTCTTGTATCTGTTTTGCTATATATCAACCTTTCTTACTTCCTACCTAATCGTGCAAACTATCTATCTATCTATCTATCTACTCATCTATCTAGCATTGCAAGTATCAAACTATCTAGCTAACTATCCAGCTATCTATCCAGCTATCTATCTTCTATCTAGCTATCTTGCTATATTTCTATCTTTTTGCCCGCCTTACTACCTTTCTTACAATCTTATCTGTGTGTATTCATATATCTATCTAGTTATCCAACAGTCACGTGTACAGATAGATATCTAACTAACTATCTACCTATCTATCTAGCTATTTTGCAATCTTTCTTTCTATCTTTTTGGCTATCTGTCTTTCTTCCTTCCTACCTTCTAATCATACAATTTATCTATCTTTCTATCTACCCATCTATCTAGCACTGCAAGTATCAAACTATATAGCTTACTATCTAGCAACTATCCAGCTATCTATCTTGCTATCTATCTAGATATCTTGCGATATTTCTATCTTTATGTCTGCCTTTCTACCTTTTTTACAATCTAGTGTGTATATATTCGTCTATCTATCTAGTTATCCAGCAATCACATATCCAGCTATCCAGCTAACCATCTACCTATCTATCTGGTTATCTTGCTATCTATCTAGCTATCTTTATTTTATCTTTTTTGCTATCTTTCAACCTTTCTGACTTCCTACCTGATCTTGCAATCTATCTATCTTTCTATCTTCTCATCTATCTAGCATTGCAAGTATCAAACTATCTATAGCTAACTATCCAGATATCTATCCAGCTATCTATCTTCTATCTAGCTATCTTGCTACGGTGAATATTTCCATCTTTTTCCGCCTTACTACGTTTCTTACAATCTAATCGGTGTATATTCATATATATATCTAGTTATCCAGCAATCATGTGTCCAGGTAGGCCTATCTAACTATCTACCTATCTATCTAGCTATTTTGCAATCATTCTTTCTATCTTTTTGACTATCTGTCTTTCTTCCCTCCTACCTTCTGATCATACAATCTGTCCATCTCTCTATCTACCCATCTATCTAGCACTGCAAGTATCAAACTATCTAGCTTACTGTCTAGCTAACTATACAGCTATCTATCCAGCTATCTATCTTGCTATCTATCTAGCTATCTTGCTATATTTCTATCTTTTGCTCTGCCTTTCGACCTTTTAGACGATCTAGTCTGTATACATTCGTCTATCTATCTAGTCATCCAGCAATCACATATCCAGCTATCTAGCTAACTATCTACCTATCTATCTGACTATCTTGCTATCTATCTACCTATCTTTCTATCTACCTATCTTTCTTTATCTATTTGGCTATCATCCAACCTTTCTTACTTTCTACCTAATCTTGCAATCTTTCTATCTACTAATCTTTCTAGCACTGCAAATATCAAACTATCTAGCTAACTATCGAGCTATCTATCAAGCCAGTGGCGTTTTTAGGGGGGGGGGCATTGGGCCATGCCCCCCCCCCCCGAGGCCAAAAATTAACATGGCAAAGATAGGAAAAGCCGCTAAAAGTCCGGTATTGACCCCATGTTATGGCCCCCCTTAGGCCATTTCTAGATACGCCCCTGCGTCCAGCTATCTATCTAGCCGTGTTGCTATATTTCTTTCTTTTTGTCTGCCTTTCTACAATCTAATCTGTATATATTCGTCTCTGTATCTAGTTTTCCAGCAATCACATAACCAGATATCTAGCTAACTATCTACCTATCTATCTAGCTACCTTGACATCCTTCCGGATCTCTCTAACTTACTATCTAGCTTACTATATATTAATCTATCTATCTAGTTGTCCAGCAATCAGGTATCAAGCTATCTATATATTTATCTATCTATTTATCTATCTATTTATCTATTTATCTATCTATCTATCTATCTATCTATCTATACATATACGTATCTCTACATATAGATCTATCTATTTTATTATTTTAATTTTTTTTCATTTGGCTTCCAAAAAGGGAGAAAAAAAGTACACATTATACACAATAAAATGATATATCGCAATAATTATAAGTATCATCTTTGAAGAATAAGACTTTATTAATCCAAGGTAGATATCATCATAAGGAATGGTAAAATCTTTTTCAAATCGATTTTCTAAATTAATTGAATAATTATCATCTGATGTTCAAGTAACCAAGAAAATCATATAGGCCTAATTAGATAAATAAATACCATTTGATAAGCTTGAATTCAATTCTTCATGAGAATACAGCAATCTTCTGATTATCCGTGACAGATTTAATTTGTTATGTTATGCTAAATTAATGTTCAAATTCAATAGGCCTGCCTGATGATATTTATATTACACATTATGTGCAATACTATGGCTAAATTATAATGATATAATAGTTCAGACAATTAATTTTATTGGAAGTTACAATGAACTTATTTGAAATAATATAATTTTAAGAAAATTATTTAGCATGATTCATAAAGGAATAATTAAGTAGAGTTAACAATGGAATCAGAAAGTATCTTTGAAATAGCTCCTTGCAATTTCGTCACACTTCCACTGATTGACCATAACCAATTTACACAGTTATGCTGAATTATAGGGTTTGTGTGAATTTTCTGATAAAGTGAATAGAGTTGAGTAATCTTTGCAAAATTGGTAATTATGAAATAATTTGATACTCCCATTAAATGCACACACAATTGATTATAATTAAATAAAACCTTATTAAATTATTTAACAAAATAAATAATAAACCCCATAGCTTTTCTTCGTGTTGAATCCTGATCATGTTCAAAAGCTAGACATGTTGACTACATTGAAGACATTATTCCAAACATGTTTAGGAATTACACACAAAACTGAACATGTGAAGCATATAAACACGTCAAGCTATATAAGCATTTAGGAAATAAACACAAACTAAAACGTGTTTAGTGCATTTACATGTTTACATGTGTTTACAACCTAAACACTGTTTTTACAGTGTGCATGGCCCCAGCATGTGTGGCACATTGTGTGCATGTTCTGATGTTTGGGCATGGGGATGGGTGCTTATGTGCATGTGTGGGTGCACGTGCATGTGCATGCTGCATCTTGAATTTATCCCCTGTTGGATATGCATGTCACCTGAATGGGCATGCTTCCTGCATGTGCATGCTGCGATCATGTCCTCTGCATGTGCATGCTGCCAGCATTTCTGCATGCGCATGTGCATGCTCTGTGCATGTTAGCATGACCCATGCATGTGTGCATATTTTTATTTGGGGGTGGGTGCATGTGCATGTGTGGGGGCGCATGCTTCATGCATTTTGAATTTATACCCTGTTGGAGAATTCTTTCTCTTTTAAAAATTTTGAATGGCGAGCCGCTGCCGCACAAGCCGAGAGCTCCCCTTTCGAAAATTTTCCATTTTCATCACTGGTTTAATCATTAATCTTACTTTGAAAGTCATGATAGATGATGATGTGTTATAGTCATGCATGCTTTTTCATTGAATTCATAATGCTATAGTTGTTTGATTGGTCATGAACAAGAGTTCCTTTCGATATCTCATAATTGATCCTAGTGTAAGAATATGTCTATTAACCATGTCGTTTGTCAGTCAAAAACAAGTAGAGTAGGTCGGGGCAAGAAGCCCGGGTTAGGTGAGAGGCCCCCCCAGGCTTATATCCAAACTTACATTTTTGGTCAGTTTATCTATTGATGGGATTGAAGCTAGAGGCGTTTTAGGTGACGTTACGAATTTTCAGGGCAAACAGCACCAAACCATAGTAGAAATTAAAGAAACAAAATAATTTGCATGGTTTTTGTAACTTTGACTTATTCTTTGAAAGGGGTTGACAGAAATAACTTTGGAAATTTTCAAAAGTATAATGGATATCTGCATTGCTTCACTTTATGACTATCACATAAATATGATTTGGATCATGTTTTTTGCGTTTTAGTTCAAAATATAGAGGTCAAATTAAAATATGTGGGTTTGGGGCGAGAGGCCCAACATGAAATGGGGCATGAGGCCCCATTCACTGGGGGTTCAAAGCTGCTTCAGGAACCATTATTAATGTGTACTATACCTTAAATCTTGATAGAATAGCTAATTAAAATAGAAAAAAAGTTTGGCCTGAAATTGAAACAGGGAATAAGATATTAAAAAATAAAAGTATGAACAGAAAAATTCTGAAATTCATAAAAAGTGAATAGAATGCCTTAAAAAGGATAGAAGAACTCTAAGAAATAACTTTTAGGCTGAATGCGCTCGTAAAAAAAATTGCCATAGGATTATAATAGGGGGGCTTCTTGCCCGATGGGTGGGGTAAGAAGGCAATTTTAATTTTTTTACAAAAATGGCCGTAACTCCTTTATTAAAATTGGTAGACAATTGTTTCACTAGTTATTAGTAGAGTCCAGTGATCCCTTCCTGATAGCATAAGCATTCAAATAATCGCCCATAAAAAGTAGGTCAAATCGCAGCTCGAAGTTAAGGGGGGCCGCATGCCCCGACCTACTCTATGGTATAAAATCAATATTAAATTATTTTATATACTATTCGAAATTGATGGCATGAGTACCAATTTAACAGTTTCCCCACAAATTACGAAATTGCTGTAACCATAGGCGTACTAGCCAGTGGGGCTGAGGGAGGTGCAGCCCCCCCCCCCCCAATAAATATTTTGGAAGATCAGTTTTTTAGGGCGTTAAGGGCAGAAAATTTGTGAATTTAGAATTTTCTGGGCAATTTGGCAAATATTTTTGGGCAGCCCCTCCCCCCTCTCCAACCCAAAATTAATTGACCTCCTACGACTATGGCTGTAATACAACAAACTGCAAAATAAATTGCAATAACACACCAGAAAATTAATATTGAATAGTACTTACCATCACGCAGGCTGTTCATCACATGAAGTTGCAAATTACACATGTTTGTAAGTGTAATAAGATCCTCTTGTTGTTACTGTTGTCCGAGGACTGACTTGTTTGGTGAATCAGCAGTAATTGATAAAGTATCCATGGGTTCAGTGATAGAGCTGGAGTAGAAATGTGATCCTTCAATTTGTTTGAGTGTGAGCTCCTGTAGTCCTGTGTGTGAAATGGCCAATAAGCAACATTAGACAGTTACTGCAGAAAATTAGAGATGCAATATAAGTGTATTAGTTACTCTGTAAGTGATTTTGAAGATTCTCACTTATACTTATGCCCTCAGGGGACTTGCACATACCTCTCTAAGTTTTACTACACACGAAAACTTTTGGCCAAAAAATTACCCAAGCATGTTTTTTAATGGCTAAGTCTCTTTTGTTTGCTTTTGTCATATCTCTTCCAGTCTATAATATCATACAGCAAAAAGTAATAAAATGCTAGAAAATACAGTAAAACACAGTGTATTCTCCACGAAGAGAAAGTTACAGAAATAACCAAACTATACTAAATGTAAATTGTGTCCACCAATAAGTAAACATTTTGGCCATGCAGATAAAATCAAATTGTTTCCTATTCACAGTTCTCTGCCTTTAGTCACACAATGTTTCTGATTAAATTAATCGATTTTCTTGGTAAAAATAGCAACAGGAAGTGTCCACTTCATTCAAATTCAAAACGAAGAACAAAAGCACCTTTCAAGATTGATACTATCTTGGTCTCAACTAGGAACTAATGCGTGAATTTTAATGATAGATAGTTCTCGGAATCTTATTACAAACGCCATATCTTTTAAAACCTTGACTTCAATGCCTCGTCAACTAAAAAAAAAAATAATTCAATTTATTCTTTTGAAATTAATGTGTTAGTTCTCAACTTAAATGTTTTCTGTGTGGTGTCATTTTATTTATTAGGCTTTTTATAAAACACTTCGTAAATGTAAGTTTAAAAGTCTACTAAGTAGTCCTTTAAGTTGGCAATTTCATCCTCCGTTGAGCACCAGTCCATGATTTAATGGAGTTTTCGACTGTTTCGTATCCAGGCCTTCAGCCTGATAGGCCTACAAGTGGATAGATAGACTGTGATTTCTTTTTACACCAACAGAAAAAAAAGACACTCAAGGATAAAGCCTCATAGTGAGTCTTTCTTACATTTTTCTTCTCACTTCTTTATTTGCTTGATAGAATTCTGTGAGTGGTTGGCAAACAAAGATATTGGACAGTTACTCAGCCGCCTTAATAGCATAGAACCATTGTTCAAGTAAGAAAGAAAATCATTGCGCAGAAACCGAATACTCTTAAATACTGATGGACCGCCATATATTCTGACTCACGAAAGAACCATAATAATGAAGATTATCATATCGTAATTAATAATAGGCCTAGAGTGGTCCCTGCTATATATAAGACCTCTTGTTATAACACTAACTCGCCTATAACTGCCTCACTCCTCACCCCAGGATTGACCACTTCAATTTCAAGGGGCAGTCTTATAACACAGCGACCATTGTTTCGTAAAGTAGGCCTATGTGGCACATGTAGAATAAAATCATTTATTATTTTAATTTCTAGAATTCTTTTATCTTTTCTTATTCATCAATAAATCCGTTTGATGAGCAAGCTTGTGGTCCAGGGTTTTTCAATAAAATGGTAGACACGTATCATTTTGTTAACAAAATGCAAATAATAATTTGTATGCCGTATGACCAGTCTGCGGGCACTAGCCATGTAAACACCACAAACAGCATGCAAATGAACAAGACACTGTGTACTAACCAAGTGACCTAATTAAGAATTTTTTTGTTTACATTTTGCTAGTTCTCATACATAGAGAAAGCAACAAACTTTGCCATATAGCCAGTATGCTGTCTTATAGCACAATTAATGCACATACAAAATTTGGGAACAAACAGTTAAGTTGTGGGAGATTAGACAGTTTTAGTAAATTTTAATGCATTTTTTACTAGAATCGCCAAATCTTTTGATTGCTAAACCTTTAAAGCCTGTAATTTCACATTAGCATGTCTAATACATAATAATAGCAAACTGGCTATGTTATATTGTAACTGAATTGGTTTCCAGTCCAAAATTAAAGATTTTATGATTAACTAGGTCGCTTCGCATAGAGCAAATAGTAGTACAAAGTGAAGATATTGCAGAGTGAACTTGAAGAAAAATTGTTTTCCTTCATGCTGTGGGAATCTTTAATAGCTATATATTAATAACAATAATATTGCATAACAAAATGAATGTTTGTACTTTTAAGTTATTAGTACCTCTGTATTCTGTAAGTTATAGAGTGACAACAGGAGAATCAAAAGTTATGTAACAAGTTTTGATGATTGATCACACAAGATGTTTTTGGACATAAACAAAAACCACTGTAACTAAAAAGTTATATATCTTGTCAGAATCCAAAAAATCCAATTTAAGAAGTCCCTCTAACACTGCGAGTCATCAGCAAAATTACAGAGGGACTCATGGAGTCTGCCATTTGACACCTCTGTCAGGCAATCACACTAAAAGCCAGTATTTCACTGTGAAAAAGGAGCCCACCTTATCACCACTTCTACGTGTACCAATCTATGTCAGACATTAGACCATATAATTTCACAAGGCAGTATTTCACTCAAACAAATCCTATATTCTTTGTTGTCTACTTATGCTGCAATGTTAGTTTTTGGTTTTTCATGGTATAGCCTAAGCCAGCTATTCACCATCGGATCAGGAATACATGTTTATCACAGTTTCCCAGTGCTTAAGCCCTAACTGAATCAATCACATTTCCCTCTCCCCAGGTAAATAACTTACACTAAACATGAATATATCCTCTTATTTCTGGTATTGCAGTGCTTTTCTAAAAAGGAGCTGTCTCTGAGAAAATCAGGTGGATAGCCATATAATATTGTGTCCGGATGGCCCAACTCGGATTTTGATGAAATTTTCACCAAATCACCTTCAAATTGATTAACGAGGACTGTTGAAGTCTGTTTTGTCCTCCGTCAAGATTTTCCATTTGGAAAAGTTCGACCAACCGGACATTGGTTTTTTGAGGTTCAAGGCATATCTGAAGATGCCCTATGGTCACTTTTTCAAATGACGTGCTCGGATTTGAAAATTACAATCTCAAAGTTGACAATTTTTACTGTATATTTTAATTTAAATATAATTTGGGTAGTTTTGACATCTATTTTTGAATAGGCCCAAAAGCATGTTAAATCTTGACGGATGACAAAACGGACTTCCCCAGTTCTCGTTAATCTATTTGAAGGTCATTTGCTGAAAATTTCATCAAAATCCGAGTCGGGCCAGCCGGACACCCCCCCCCCTGATTTTCTCAGAGACAGCTCATTAATTATCAACTATTTCTACCTATAAGCACTTTATTTGTTATCTAGTTTGTATATAACTTCGATGACACTATTATAATTCTCAATGTTTTTGCTTGTTTTGTCTGTGTCTTTGTCTATGTCTGTCTTACCGGTCTCTGCACCAGTGCGCAGTCTATAAATACACTTTGTGAAGCTGAGGGTCTTTTAAGACTGTGCCAGTCAAATCTACTGAAACTGCGGATACATCTTTTCTAGTATGCTTTGGCTGATTCAGTGTGTCAAGTGTTTTGGACATCTACAAATAGGCCTATAGACAATCTCCAATTTGTGCCAGCCTTGTACACTTAAGATATTACACAGCATTCTATATAGGTTTGTTATGTGGGCAAAGAGAAGAGAAGTAGAGAAGAGGGGAGGAGAAGAACAGGGGAAAAGTAGAGAAGAGGGGAAAAGTAGAGAAGAGGGGAAAAGTAGAGAAGAGGGGAAAAGTAGAGAAGAGGGGAAAAGTAGAGAAGAGGGGAAAAAGTAGAGAAGAGGGGAAAAAGTAGAGAAGAGGGGAAAAGTAGAGAAGAGGGCAAAAGTAGAGAAGAGGGCAAAAGTAGAGAAGAGGGCAAGAGTAGAGGAGAAACGGAAAGGGGAAGAGGAGAGGAGGATTTTATTCATGAATAAAACGAAATATTGAATCAGCAGAGCATCTTCTATAATTAAATCATATTTTCTCATAGATCTGTTAAATTGTGTCAATGAAATGTCTTGTGAATGACCCAATAATGTGGTGTGAATCACACAGTGATTGAGACATTTGCTCTGACGCAGCATATCACATATCTATCTCACCTTGCAAATTGAAGCTTGAGATTTGAGACTGAGTCAGACAAAGGATTAGGAACTGCAAGGGATTCCCCGGGGAGTAATCTGTCTGGGCTGAGAACAGCTTTGCCAGGAGTCAAGAATCTGAGAGATAAAGAAAAACAAAAGGATCGTAAAAACTCAAGGTGACGTGCAAGAAGATCCGGTGGGAATTCTCTCTTTTTTTAACGATTGAATGATAGCACAGGGGATAAAAGAAACAGGGACGAGATAAAGAAGGTGTTCAAGATGATGAGGCTAGCAAAGCTTTGTAAATTGCAAATGATGCATTAGACGAAGCCCAATTTAAACCTCAACTAAACTGATATTACTGCAAGGTAAAATGTAGCCGAATGCACTGGGTGACCCAGCTCAACTTCTGTGTCAATTCAGCTTTTGTGATAGGTTATTTCTTAAACCCATAGAGAAGTGCGGTACAAGCAGCTTCCCTTAACTTCGAGGTGCGATTTGACTTACTTTTTATGGTTGATTATTAAAATGCGTTTGTAGTTAGAAATGCCTCACTCGACTATATACTGATAACTAGTGAAACAAATGTCTACAAATTTAAATGTAAGAGGTACTGACATTTTTTTTCTCACCACACCAATAGGGCAACAGACATCCCTTTTATAATTCTATGGTAATTTTTTTGCAATCACATTCAGCTTGAAAGTTGTTTTGGGTTACTCCTATCTTTTTTTAAGGCTTCGTAATTACTATTATTTAGCTCCTCACTTCTTTTCTAAATTTACGAATTTTTCTGTTGAAACTCTTTATATATATACATTTTTTTCTCAATTGTGGTGTCTTCATGATTCTATAAACCTGAACCACCTTTGAAGAACAATCCCTGCGACTCTCCTCTACATGTAGCAATACATTTGCAACCATAAACAGTACAGGGTGATGCAGCCAGCTAATCAAGATCTCAGAGCTTTCATTAATTTAAAAAAAAATTGCCACAGAGATGTTGCACTGAACTCGTATTGTATGGGATGACAGTTTCATCAGTGAGTTTCTTGTCAGTGTCACTGTATTGTGATCATAAACTCATCAAAATCTCAGTTTTGAACATTTGAGTCAGAGAGAGCCCTGGATGACTTCAGTAGGTGCAGGACCTACAGTGTCTGACGTTGTCCAATGCGAGCATTTAAATCGACCTAGGAGCGTGATGGGAATTCACTCAAAATGCTTTTTAGTCTGGACAGGACAGGTCAAATCGGGGACTCCTTTTCATCTGCGCTTGTAAGCGGCAAGAATGTACCTTACCCAGCAATATACTACCCATTATATACCTATAGTATTGCAACTGAACTAACACATACATGCATGCTGAAAACCCACAAAAACACAATCACATACAGCTTACAGTGCTTACTCTGTTTACATTCAGGTCATCCTAACCTTGTAAACCTTTCTTGATGACTAAGTGTTTCTCATAGGAAACAGTGTAGGAGATAATGAACTCCTTGAAGGACTCCACATAACACTGACACAGCCGACTTCCTGCGCTGGCCCCAAAGGGTCCTTGGAGGAGACCACAAAGGCTGGACAGTGGCCAGTGGGGCAGTGACATGGGACAAGCTGACTGTCTGACATTGCTGAAATATGCACATCATATCTATAATTGATGTGACGTAGGAGTATTTCTTTAAAGGTTCAATGTCTGCTCTCCAGTATGTTAACAATGCACAACCACGTTTCCGCCAGTAGTCCATCTAACTTATTCCTCAATGTTTCCTACAGGGTGACCCAAGAAAAAGTTTACACTTTTTTTAGTGGTCATAAGATAAACAATTAGGGTTTGCTAATTTCCCGGTTTTCCAAGAAACCGGGAAATGAAGTGCCCAGAACCGGGAGTCCCGGGAATCCCAGTTTCGGTTTTGGTCATAATCAAACCATGAAATTTATGGGACATTTCGCTGAATTAAACTTTTTTTTTAATCAAAAATTAACAATTCATGAAAAAAGGAAATTCTAGATGGCCATTTGCAAAAATAGGCTGTTAAACTTTAAAGGGCCACAATCATGCATATTTTTTATTAGATGATAGCTTCAAGCATAATATTTATAGAAACACTATATTGGTCCTTGCATATTTGGTCCAAAATCAACCCATTAAAAAAATACTTTTAGTTTTCGATTTTGGTGGCTATAACTTTGGCACAAAAAGTGATCTCTCTTGGAAAGCGAATATTTCAGTGACATGAGACTGGGTTTTTAAAAAACAAATTCATGTGGCTAACCATGAACTTTGGAACTGATAGGCAAAGCTGTGAAATATTGTAGAAATGACGCCTTCACACAATCCTGGTAATGTAAAGCTGTGATGAAGTGTAATCTTCATTCCAAACTTTCATCGCTGCATCCAAAATGACAAGTTGGGTGTGTCTATGTTAATATGAACAGTGACTGATTTGGACCAAAATTGACAAGCTCAGACCGCAAATTTCTAAGTGAGATTTCAATCACCTTATGATCATAAAAAACATAATCCTCTGCAGGACACAATCACTCAACCAGTCTATATGTCTTATTTACTGTCTCTGTTCGGGACTGTCAAGTGGCAGCAGAATGCTGACAGTCCCTGGAAAATCGAATTGGGTCAACAATAATTTGATCTGTTTTAGACAGATCACCAGATCAGGTCAAACAACAGCTGTCCATATTACTACGCCAAACTACTTTCACAAAGCATGGTTGCTGGCAAATATCCAGTCCACTGCTTTGAATGAAAATGTTTGGAAATCATGAGGCAAAAAGAAAGTTTTGAAACTTTAGCATACACTTTGCCTGTGAAATGGATGATTTTACTCATCAGACGTTTGATGGTATTCAATCTACTTATGCAATTTAGTGCATGTTAAATTGTGGTCAGAAAAGGGTCCAAAAAGAATGCATTCTCACTTATTCATGTGTCCATACAAAGCCGGTGTTTTTGCTTTGTGATATCAAAAATGCTCAATTGTATTTATTCTGTTACTTTATGGAGATTTATGAACTAGTACAACAATATAATTCACAATTTCATAAAAGCTGTGTTGCACTCAGCAAAAAGTCTTGTCC
Organism: Platynereis dumerilii; assembly: GCA_026936325.1. Lineage (NCBI taxonomy): Eukaryota > Metazoa > Annelida > Polychaeta > Phyllodocida > Nereididae > Platynereis > Platynereis dumerilii. The sequence continues at coordinate 107,408,156 of JAPTHN010000001.1, read as the reverse complement.
ATGCCACAAGTGGCCCCCTCTATACTGACAATATATGTGAGCTACAATGTATACATCCTCCATGATAAAAAAATAGTTCCAACTTATTTTGGTATTTACAAGCTGTCTGCTTAAAATTGAAGCCAACCAAAGTCAGATTAGACACTTGCAGAGTTTTTGGAAATAAACTAGACCATCACTAAATGATGGAACTGTCCTGGTTTCTTCCACACTGTCCTGGTTTCTTCCAGAGATTGAAATTCTGTTGACCGCTCACAGGAGCTCGCGAATTTTGCACCCTAGGTGGCAGCAAATAGCGGTCAACTTGTAGACAGTCTTATTTATATTTACATGTGTCTTGGAGTGCAGCCCAGAACTGTGCTCACTTCTATCTATCTATCTATCTATCTATCTATCTATCTATCTATCTATCTATCTATCTATCTATCTATCTATCTATCTATTTTTCTATCTATATATCTATCTATCTGTCTATCTGTCTATCTGTCTTTCAGTCATGTTAACTGCTTGTCTGCCAATCTATCTATCTATCTATTTATCTATGTATGTATGTATGTATGTATGTATGTATGTATGTATGTATGTATGTATGTATGTATGTATGTATCTATCTATCTATCTATCTATCTATCTATCTATCTATCTATCTATCTATCTATCTATCTATCTATCTATATGTTTATCTGTTTATCTGTATGTATATCTGTATTAGGGTGCATCGCCTGCCCCCTAAAAATGAAAAAGTTGATATATTCATTTGCACTTTCGCCATATTGCACCTTTGCCCATAGATGGGTCATTCTCAAATTTTGGGACAATTTGCGTCACTCTAGCTCCCTGACACTAATATGAATGCGATAAATATCTGAAGCGTCACTCTGCATCTGTTATTCATATTTCTACTTAGAACCACTGCATTTGGAGCAAAAAGTCATTCATTAGACTTTTTTTAATGCATTATGTCCAGAAATCCGTGCAAAATCAATGGTTTTTCCCTGTCACTGGACCTGAAATGACAAAATCAAGTGTTCATTTTCCTCCTTGAATAACATTATTTTCAAAGTTTCTTTGCACGATGCATGGGAATATAGACTTGAATTTATATTTATTTCATATTCAATTTTTTTTTGTATAATTTCATTGATTAAATTGATACAATAGTCGTGTCACTAATTTATGTCAATTTTTTTGTCCCCTCCGTTACTTTCCATAGCTCTGTTCGTTATTGTTTTTTATGAGCTATTTTCACTGAATATCATCAGACGCATGTGCGCCATAGTACCACTGCCTTGCAGACTTCATAAAACATGTATTCAATAAATTATGACATAATGTTCATAAAAAATGTTTTTGGTCCCACTAAAATGTCCCCTCCGTTTCCTTCATTTCCAAGCTTACCAATGATAATTTTACAGAGCGATTTCATGTATATGTTGCTGAGCGTGGCAGGTTTTAATATTCTGCAATTATTTTGTCTAATCTCCAAAATAAAAAGCAGTAATGAGCGAAAAGCAAAAAATTGTTCCCCTCCGTTACCGTCCCCTCCGTTACCAGATCATGAGCAAGAAATCGACATTTGGACCAAAAAATCTACTGATACGAGTTGAAGTTCTTCTGAAAATAATAGTTACATCAATCTTTTATCATTTTTCCTTTTGTTGCTGTTCCTACAGTTGGTTTTTTACATCAAAATTCCCCTCCGTTACCACATTGTCCCCTCCGTTACAGGACAATTTTCCTATACCCGTTGTCCCGAAATTTGAGAATGGCCCAGATACACATTCTGCAAAATTGCAATAAGATTTTATGTGGCTTTAGGGTGGCACTTTTGTGTCAAAGTTGAGTCCAAAATTGTCAATAAATGATGCTTTGAAAAGTCGCGGTTAGCAATATCTAGCTTATGGTTGGCTTTATGATTTCAATTCATATACCATTATTCTCAGTAGAAAATTGTCTTTAATTTGAATGATAGAATGTTTTATTTCTGAAAATTTCTCATACCTACGTTTTTTGGAAAGCCGGAAGTGTCTGACTATTATGACAAAACGTTTGGAAGAATCAACTTAAAAGCTCAACTTCTGCCTAGCTTTGACATAATCATAAGAATAAAACATAAGGAACACTTTGCTGAAGAAAGTAGGAAATTGAAATTTTTTTCTGGATAGTTATTTTTCAAAAATTCAAATGTGCAAATTTTCATAAATTACATTTAAATATGAGAAATACAACAGTTCATTGAGACACCGTTCTGCGTCTCTTTTTCTTCTGATTACATCATAATGCAATCAAGGTTTTATCAGATGATGTAGTAGACCATATTTCTACTTTGTAGACTTCTTTGACTTCCCAAAGTCATATTAACATCCTTTTTTTGATTTATCAAATTTTACCAAATAAAAAAGAAAATATCTCCACTCAATCTTGTGTTCTACTGAATGGAAACCATTGATGTTGATATTCAAATTGAAGCTCTCTTTCTAAGGAATCTAACTGTGCCATTCAAAAATCATTTCATGTAAAATTGAAAATATTATCTATAACCGCGAATCTCTAGAATATTACCTAATACTGAAATTTCAAGGCTGTTGTGCCAACCTTTGGCATTAGAATTTTTTCCAAAAATTTTGCAGGGCTTCTTTTATGATACAAGGGAACAATCATGCAAAAGTGCATGATGTTTTGAAGATATAGGGGCAGACGATGCACCCTAATCTGTATATCTATCAATCTATCTATCTGACAGTTAAATAATATTTCAATAACAAAATGCGATCTGGACATGTCAGATATGGAGCAATTTGACCACTGCCTAAAACTCAATAGCTCCACCCAATCAAAGTGATTGACAGCAATGTTGGTGTAACACCTCTGAAATTTTTCAGTTTCAGTTTGTCTCATATTCATTTTGCCACCTTTGTAACAGCATTTATTAATCTCCCCTATTCAGTATATCACAGCCATTGTTTGGTGGTCAAATTGCTAGTGCCTCATTCTCTCAATGTCCATTCTATCTGAGGACGGAGGGGGATTGGCCACCAGTGGCGTCCCTATGGGGGGCATGGGGGGGCACATGCCCCCCATATTGGACCTGTGCCCCCCCAGGTGCCCCCCCCCATATGAACTTTCCAACTCTGGCTAAAATATACAATTAGTATTGTCGGTGCCCCCCCAGAGAATCGCGTGCCCCCCCAGGTGCCCCCTGCTCGAGAACCCCCAGTTACGCCGCTGTTGGCCATCCAGCCCTACGTCACTGCACAGCTGACTGAATATGCTAAACGTCCACAAAATTGGGCTGAAATGCCAATTTAATAAATTTTTCCTAAACTATGGTGAAATATGATTTTTGGAAATGCTAGCTGAATGCATCCGCAACACCTGATTCTTTCATGGGAAAATAAGTTCATTAAAAGTAGGATTTCGACGAGTGTTTGCCTTTAATAGGTATTCATACAGGCCTATGTGTGTGATTCATCACTCCAATAGAAATTATTTTGATTCTTTACAAACTGTTGTCTTGTATATAATTATTTTCCCATACAACATCTTAAGATACTTTACAAAGTATCATCTACTTTAAGACCTTTAAGAAAATTAATATGATACAAACTGAAATGCTTTATTGAGCAATAAATTATTATATAAGTGTGTTCCAAATGATTATTCTTGAAAGAAGGACTCATAATTAAATATATATTTCTGGCCATTGAACAGAAAATTTTGCTTTGGCAAGACAAAATATAATATTATTAAAATAGAGCAAAATTGAAAATTTCTTGAAGTATAATTTTTTTTGGAAAAAAATATGCCGTCAGATATTCTGGGCATATTTATAAATCTTTATGACAATTTAATGACCTTATGTTGAAAATTACAAGGCCAGTACAAAACTATGTCCGTAAATGAAGTGACTACTCATGGATAACAAAGTTCTATGTTCATATAAAATGCACCACTGTTGCCTGATACAATAAGTTATAATTTTTTCATCACTCTACATCACTGATAATCTATTTTTTTAAGAAATAAGGAATCAATTTTTCTTGAAATAAAAAAAAAAATGCTGAAAAAGATCATGCCATCCGATATTGTGGACGTATTTAGAAATCCTTATGAGTTATAATTTTTTCATCACTCTACATCACTGATAATCTATTTTTTTAAGAAATAAGGAATCAATTTTTCTTGAAATAAAAAAAAATTGCTGAAAAAGATTATGCCATCCGATATAGTGGACATATTTAGAAATCCTTATGACAATTTAATGACTTTTCATGTTGAAAATTACAAGGCCAGCCAAAAATGTTGTCTCCAACAGTTACTGTAGTGACTGGTCATGGACAATAGAGTTCTATGTCCATATAAAATGCTCCACTGTTGCCTGATACAATAAATTATAACTTTTTTGCCACTCTACATCACTGATAATAAAATTATTTTGATAAATAAGGAATTAATTTTTTCCATTTCTTCAAAAATGCTGTATACATCCAGTCCCGGTTTGTATTTCCCGGTTCTCCCGGTTTCAGTTATTTGCCAATTTCCCGGGAATTTCCCGCTCCCATTACATGGACAATTGGTTTCTATGCTTGTAATCTGATTTGTGTAGAGCAACTGCACACAAAATGAAGTTGAAAGGAGTGATGGGGGAATTTCTGTTTTTCTGTTAAGAAAATAGTTAAACCTGTAACTACACAGTGTCACCAGTCACTGGACCTGGCATACACTGCCATACAGTGTAAATTTGTATGGAAACAATTTATCCATATATAGCCCACTTCTTCTTCTTCTGTAACGCTTGTCCGTCTCAGTGAGACACGGCGCTCTTCACCAATGCACTCCAGCTATTTCTGTCTTCTGCAATGTCAATTAAATGTTCAATGTTACTTTGCATCATATTAATGGGCATGTCTAGGTCTATTGATATTGTTTTCCACCAGGTCGTTTTAGGTCTTCCAGGATCTTTTTTTGCAGGTTTTAAATGTTCTTCTAGAGCTCTTCTGGCAGGTGTTTGTGGGTCTAGTCTTAGTATGTGTCCCAGGAATCTCAGTCATCTCTCTTTAATGATGTTGCTCCACGGTCTTGTATTTGTTCGCTTGTATAATTCTTCGTTCGAAATTTTATCCATCTTTGTAATTCCTAGACATGTTCTCAAAAATATTCGTTGTTGCACATCGATCTTGTTTTCTAATTCTTTCGTAAGTGTCCAAAGTTCCGAATTGTATAGGAATATGGTGGAGACAAAGGCTTCTAGTCTTCTGATTTTATTTCGTATTGGTGATTTGTTTGTTAAAAACGGCCTGATCGTATTGAAGGCACTGTATGCAAGTCCTTTTCTTCTTTTGATGTCTGTGATTGTGTCTAGTGCTGTACCAAGGTACTTGCATTTTTTCCACTCTTCTGGTCCATTTTTTCTGATTGTGTAAATTTCAGTTTTTTCTTTGTTCACTTGGAGATTTCTTTCTTCTAGTTTTCTTGGAATAGTCTTGATAATTTCTTTAACAACTTTTTTATCTGTTGTTATCCATCCAATATCGTCTGCGTATTGTTGATCTTGAGTATATTGTCTCTTTTCTTCAGTTTTTGTGTATGAATGATCTGATGAAGGTGCAGGTGTTATCGTTTCGTTTTGTGATGGAAGAGAATAATCGTGATCTTGTAATGCTGTTGGAATTTTTCTTTGTTGTAGACTAATGGCCAGATAGAAAATAAATAAGTATGCACTGGCTGAGTCTCCTTGTGGGGAACCAATGTTTGTGATGAAAGGTCTTCTGGACGTTTCTTCAATTTTGATCGAAATTTCAACATCGTGTAATAAAAGATAAAACATGTGTAATTCATCAGGATCTAGAACTGTGCTTAAGTCTTTGATTAGAGTGTCTCTTTTGATGGTGTCGAACGCTTTGGACATGTCTAGTAGTAAAATGTTAATTTCATAGTCACTCGATGTGAGTGCTTTATCGGCAAGCATTTTGATGGAGAATACTTGTTCAGTTGTACCTCTTCCTGGTAGATAGGCTGCTTGTGTCTTTGGTATTTTTGAATTTAATTTATCTGATGTTCTGCGTATCATGATGACTGCTAGGATTTTTCGAATTGTGGATAGCAGTATTACGGGTCTGCAATTGCCTGGAGGTCCTTTGGGCTTATTCGGTTTCGGTAGTGGTACAAGGACTCCTGTCTTCAATTCTTTGGGGTATTCGCCTGTTTTTGCCATAAGATTGAGGAGGGTCGCAATTTCCTCAAATATTTCTTCTGTTCCATACTTGATAAGTTCTGCTTTAATTTGGTCACAGCCTGCACTTCTGTTGTTCTTCATTGATTTTACGGCTTTCTTCACTTCTGTCGATGTAAAGGGGCATGTCATGGGAACGGGAGGAATATGTGGAATGGGGACTGCTGTGTCTGTTTTGAATACAGATGAGAAATGTGTAGTTAGCCCACTACTTTATAAATTAGATGGCAGTGTCGGATATGCATCATACATGTCTTCAGTAAAGATGAGTTTTGTACACATGACTTGATTTCTCCAGGTCAGGTTGGTTATGGCTGACGACCGGCCTGATTGCTAATTATGGCACAAGAAGCTGCAGCAACAATTGAAAAACATACAAATATATATATATGACAAAAACACTGTCTTAATTCGGGCAAACTGGTTTCTGGGTTAAGTGCCTTACCTAAACCTAATCCTCTTAAACCAAGAGAAGGCTGCCAAGAATTGCAGATGTGGATATTGGCCTATTTTCTCCGGAAAACATCTCAGATGAAAAACAGTAACTGATGTCTCGTTGGTCACTAACCGCATCATATAATTCAAATCAGATCACCAATCAATCATACAATATGTATACAACAAAGTAAGAAGAAGACATTATTACAAACCGATTTTTGCCCCGAGGTATGAGCTCTTCCGTCCTTACTTCCGGTAGATTGGATAACACAGGAAACAACAACTGACAGGGCGAAAATCAAAATATAAAAATTTGTTAGGGCGGATTTCACGAAAAGTGCCCTTAAAAGGTACCTTAAACTTTCCAACCCTTTTGTTATCTCCCTGTTGCTTCCTGAAGCAATTAAACCTATTACTCGGTACATCTGTGAGGTAATGAATAAATATCAATAAAATATTCCTCAAATATGTAGCTTTTTCCTCTTAAAAAGATATTTTTTTATGTCTCATGAGGACAATTTTGGACGACCAAACTTACTGGTGATCAGACATGCTTACTTTGGCAATTTGGAATCTGCTAAAACCAATTCAGGAAAATGTCATGGTATATGATGGATAAAAAACATCTTGAAGATTATTTTGGAACCATTTTTAATTGTCTTGGTAATTATAAAACTTGAAAAAAATGAAAAATAAAAAAAGACTGCTAATGTAACTCGATTCCGTCTCAGGACACTGAGGTTCCATTAGCAACTTTTACATGGAAATTTTTCTGTGTTCTCGCTACTTATGTCAATTTCAAACATGAAATTATAATATTTTATTGAAAAACGTGTCTTATTTGCCTATATTCATCACCAAAAACATAAACGACTGGGTGTGGTACCTGTTTCTTTATTGCTAATGTAACTGCAATTTTGCATCCGTCCATTTCATAGTGTTACAATAGCAAAATGTGCACATAAAAATTATGTTAAAGAGCACATGATTAGATCTCAAATTTTTTCTGAACTGAAAGCCAGGTCTCCCAAGAGCAGGCCAGGGGTGGTAGCCTGCTGGTGACTTCATTTATATTGCAGTAGGATCAGCATAAAAAATTCCATCATTCATCAATGTTACATTAGCACAAGGCCATATTTTTAGCTACTCTGACCTTCCAATCCAACAGAAAAGACCGTTTACACATGATTTAATTAATGGATTGACACAATAAAAGATTTAGATTTCAGCCTTTTTTTTTGTCCTGCCAGCTATCCTCAGAAGAAGCACCCTGAGAAAATCAGAGAATCTACGAATCGATTATGTCTGGCCTTATCAGTATAGTGCTAATGTAACTGGTGGACAAGTTGTTGTAAGTCATTTTGCAGCTTTTTCATGAAATCTGCCTTAGGAAAAAAATGGCGGCTGGTGTAAGTGGTGGAAAGCGAGTGTCATAGTGCCACATCTAGTTATTGCAAAATCATCAAGTGGCCAGCTGATTTACAAATCTGAGGACAGGCAAGGACCCAGGGACCATAACTGCTCAAGTTATGGAATGGTTGTCATAAGCTGAAAGGGAGAACGTTCATTCCTACTTATACTGCAAAAGTGACTGCAGTGGAGCCAAAACGAGATGCAATACTTAGACCCGTGTATTTGGAGTCAGTCTCTCTCATCCTTATGAAGTTCATCACGAAATGACATTTGATAAGCAGTATATACATGGATGCCATCACAGCAAAAGTCTCAATTGGTTACAGTCAAATTGGCAATCTAACCAAATAATATGATGCATCGCCAACAAATTAATATATAATTCGATGGTGAAACTGCAAATACTCATACCCGCTGTGCGTTCTTGTTTATTTACAAGGTATTACGAGCATCAATAATATCATAAACATTCTACCGGTAGGAAATGGCTTGGGTAGGTTGGTTCACCTTACATTTCAAGAATCTCAGTGTTCAAATTCAGAAAGAAAACTACAGAAATCATAAGGCAAAAAAGATACACAAAACATATTTGAGGAAAAATAGACCTACATAGTAATTTAATCTAAAGCATAACACCCATGAAGACATGTGAGGGGAAATATGGGGTGTTTTCATTAGAGAAAGTGAGATAATAACACATCATCACTTGACTTTCCGTGACTGTAATTTGGAACCTGAAACCTGGTTAAGAAAAGATGTATGGAAGTTTTCACAACTGGGCTGTCAGTAGTTTTGTAGGAGTAGCGTAAGGGGTCCGTGAATTAATAGTATGATGCTCCAATTTCAGGAACCTGGAAATAAAACATCTCTTCCACGTGTAAGACATGCCACAAAATTCAAGAATGCGAAATACCACATGACAGATAATCGAAAATAATAGGTCAAAATTGATTAAAAAACCAAAAAAAAGGCATGCATTACACTAAGCTATTGCTTTTGATCAAATCACAGGTCCATTGAAGATATGCCAATAAATCCCTGATGTCGCAAATGGTTTCTCCAGTCTTGGCAAGAGGTCACAGATGGAAATGGAAGCTCAGCACAAAACCCAATATTATTGCAAACAATGTATGCGAGCTTCTGAAGTTCAAATCCCCTGACCAGTATTGAAAGGCAAATAAATGCATTGACATCACAATAGAGAGGAACAATAGTACTTTATCATGGCTTTATAAAAATGAACACAAAGGTGAGCTGTATGCTTAAGTAATGGAAGTTAATGTCACCATTGAGTTCACTTCAAAAAGAAAAAAAATTATGATTTTGATGTCAAATACACCATGCAATTGCAGTTATATTGAGAAAGCCCCGAGAATTACTTTTAGTAGCCATATCACTGGGCATAGGCAGTTGTCATTTTCCTTTTGGCAGCTGGGAGATTATTTTTTTATACATAAAGAAAAATCCATCAGAAACACTCCAAGACGATGTAAACCTTCTATGTGAACTCTGAAAACACCTGAATCAGTTTATCACAGGTTACTTGCAGTGATTTGTCCTTTATGAACTATGCCTTAAAATCCCTGAGGAGCTCCTGGTTGGATTAAGTGATATTCCTGAATGCAAAGTCAGCGAAGCCAAACATCTCTCAGGCTCCTGAGCTTCAATGTTTTATGCAGCAACAATGCCAGGATATACTGATCATACTATAAACACAGTCAAATACCATAAAACATGAATTCCATGAAAAAGCGGAATGTTTGAGGAATATGACTTTTCTTTCCAAAGTGTCCTAGCAAACACAATTTTCAATATATTTACATGAAAAAGAAGTGTTGTTGATCTTGATAAGTTTGGTCATTTGTTACTTTTATTCATTTTTAGAGTTTAATGCTGGAAAGATTGTAATCTTTGAGATATTCATGAAAATTGTGGTTTTTTGGGGGTATGTAATTGTTGGAAAAATGCTAAAAATTTCAGATCTAAATGGGACGAGTCAAGGGTATTTTTCCAATTTTTGTATATTCCATGGTCATTGCCCCGTAAATTTGGATCTGACTTTGAGGAAAACCCCTGGAACAAACTTTTGTGACGAAAAATATAATTTTGTAATTACAAACTTGCAATAAACTTTGCATGCTTTTTGCACTTGTGAGGAATTACTTTTAAAAATCTGGTAAAGGTTACCTTAGTTTTGGACCAAAGGGGGGGGGGGGGGGTTCTGATCCCTATATTCCCCCCTGGCTACCCCTCTGCCAGGGCTCAAGCCCTCACTTAATCAATCACATTTCCCTATCCCTAGGTGAATAACCTACACTAAACATGCCTACATCCTCTAATTTCTGATATTGTGTTGCTTTTAATTATCAACTATTTCTCCTTATAAGTACTTTAATTGTTATCAATTTCGTCTATAGCTTCGATGACACTAATTCACATTGTTTTTGCTTGTTTTGTCTTTGTCTATGTCTATATCTGTCTTACAGGTCTCTGCAGCAGTGTACAGTCAATAAATACACTTCTTGAAGCTGAGGATCTTTTAAAACTGTGCAAGTCAAATCTACTGAAACCTCTGATACATATTTTGTAGTAGGCTTTGACTGATTCAATGTGTCAAGTTTTCTGACATCTATAAAGGGGCCCATCCATATACCATCTCCAATTTATGCCTGCCCCATCAGATATTGGACAGAGCATAAGGGAGAAGAGAAGAGAAGTAGGGAAGAGGGGAGGAGAAGAAGAGGGGAAGAGCAGAGAAGGGAAGAGTAGAGGAGAACAGGAGAAAGGCAAAGAGGAGAACAGGATTTTATCTGTGAATAAAACAATATATATATTGAATCAGCGGAGCATCTTGTATAAGTGAATCATATTTTCTCATAGATCTGTCAAATTGTGTCAATGGCCTGTCTTGTGAATGACTCAATAATGTGGCGTGAATCACAAGGTGATTCAGATATTAGCCCTGAAGCTGCATGTCTCATATATCTATCTCACCGTCAAGACACCTTGCAAATTGAAGCTTGAGACATTAGACTGAGTCAAAAAAGGGATTTGGAACTGCTAGGGATTCCCCAGGGAGCAATCTGTCTGGACTGATAACAGCTTTGTTAACAGTCAAGAATCTGAGAGATAAAGAAAAACAAAAGGATTGTACAAACTCAAGGTGACGTGCAAGAAGATCCAGTGGTAATTCTCTCTTTTTTAACGATTGAATGATAGCACAGGGGATAAAAGAAACAGGAACCAGATAAAGAAGGTGTTCAAGGTGATGAAAGGCTAGCAAAGCTTTGTAAATTTCAAATGATGCATTAAATGAAGCCCAATTTATACCTCAACTAAACTGATATTACTGCAAGGTATAACGTAGCAGATTGCACTGGGTGACCCAGCTCAACATGTGCGTCAATTCAGCTTTTGTGATAGGTCATTTCTTAAACCGATAGAGAAATGCGGTGCATGCAGCTTCCCTTAACTTCGAGGTACGATTTGACCTACTTTTTATGGCAGATTATTAAATTGCTTTTGTAGTTAGAAATACCTCACTTGACTAATATACTGATAAATAGTGAAACAAATGTCTACTGATTTAAATGTAGGAGTTATAGACATTTTTCTTCTCACCACACCACTAGAGCAACAAACATCCCTTTTATAATTCTATGGTAATTTTTTTGTAAGCACATTCAGCTTGAAAGTTGTTTTTGGGTTACTTCTATCTTTTTTTTTAAGGCTTCGTAATTACTATTATTTAGCTCCTCACTTCTTTTCTAAATTTAAGAATTTCTCTGTTGAAACTTTATATTTATATACATTTTTTGTTAATCGTGGCGCCTTCATGATTCTGTAAATCTGAACCACCTTTGAAGAACAATCCCTGCGACTCTCCTCTACATATAGAGCAATTAATTTTCATCCATAAACAGTACAGGGTGATGCAGACAGCTAATCACGATCTCAGAGCTTTCATTAATTGAAAAAAAATTGCCACCGAGATGTTGCACTGAATTCGTATTGTATGTGATGACAGTTCCATCAGTGAGTTTCTTGTCAGTGTCATTGTACTGTGATTGTAAACTCATCAAAATCTCAGTTTTGAAAATTGGAGTCAGAGAGAGCCCTGGATGAATTCAGTGGGTGCAGGAACTATAGTTTCTGATGTTGCCCAATATCAGAATTAAGAGCAACTTGGGAGCTTGATGGGAGTCCACTCTGAATTCTTTTATCGGATTGGGCAGGTCAAATTGGAGATGCCTTTTCTTCTCTGCCCATTTTAACAACCTTTGCAAAGTGACAAGAATGTACCTTCCAGGTCTATACTATCCATTATATACCTGTAGTATTCCAACTGAACTACAATGTAACATATACATGTTTATTGAAAACCCACAAAAACACAATCACACACTGCTTAGTCTGCTTACATTTAGGTCATCCTAACCTTGTAAACCTCTCTTGATGACTAAGTGTTTCTCAGAGGAAGCAGTGTAGGAGATAATGAACTCCTTGAAGGACTCCACAAAACACTGACACAGCCCATTTCCTGCACTGGCCCCAAAGGGCCCTTGGAGAAGGCTAAAGGCTGGACAGTGGTCAGTGGGACAGTGACATGGGACACACCGACAGCCTGGCATTGCTGAATATGCATTATTATATCTATAATTGATGTGGCGTAGGAGTATTTCTTTAAGGTTCAATGTCTACTTTCCAAGACGTTAATAATTCACACCCACATATAATTATATCCATTAACATCACACTTATTCCTAAATTTTTCCTTTTGATGACAACAGAAAAAAATCGATCAGCATAACATTTGATCAGGTTACTAATGTAATTTTAAACTGTTTGGGATACTTTTTCTTAAAGAACTGTAATATAAAGAGGCCCTTATTGCTAAAAAATTGATCAGCATAACATTTAGTCAGGGAACTATTTTAATTTTAAACTGTTCTGGACAATTTTTCACGACAAGCTATAAACATGAAATGATATGCCTATGACTTCCACAGTACATTGATGGATGGATAATTGGGGCTTTACGTCCTGAATTTTTGCAATTGGCAGGCTAATTAGGACAGGAGGAGGACACGGCAATGAGGTGAAGGATGATTGAAACAGCCATCCAACATAGGCCTAGGTGACCCTGCAAGAGCTGGATTCGAACCCTGGACCCAGTGATTGGCAGCCCATCACGCTACCGCTAGACCAACCCTGCCCCTCCACACCACATTATATTGATGTAGTATTATACTAGTTAGCAGAATTAAAATTTACACTTTCAGAGTTATGCATGTAGTAGAAACAAACCTATTCTGTATTCAGGAAACAATAGCTACAATATTTGCAACAGGATGACCAGCTGGTTTTAAACTCAGTGTAACACCAAGCTTGACAGCGGAAGTTCCAATAGTTTTTAGCTGTCAGACAGACACTGAAGCATTGACTTAGGTCACTGGGAAAAATACTATGTTAAAATGAACACATATAAAGGCATTTTTCATGGGCTATTTCGTTACAAATGCTTTCCAAAGAGTCAGAACCTGGCACAACATAATTATGGGTGGACATTAAACAATACACAAAATAATTATAAGTTTATAACATGGCTGCCTATGGTGCAGCCACAGCCGCTTGAGGTGTCACCTGTTCCATTAAAACATTGGTTTTGAGAACATGCATGTTTTAAAAAAACTGTTTACAAATCGCCAAATTTTTTTCAGCTGCAGAGAACCTTGCAGAAATAAAACGTTATATAGGCCTATATATATTTGACAAAAACAGTGTCTTCCAGGCAAACAGGTCTCTGGGTTAAGTACCTCACCTAAACCTAATCCTCTTAAACCAAGAGAAGGTTGCCAAGAATTGCAGATGTGGATATTGGCCTATTTTCTCCGAAAAACATCTCAGATGAAAAACAGTAAAGAAGATCATAAGTTTCACTGCACAACAAAGTAAGAAGAAGCCATCATTCATTCCTCAACAGATTAAATTAGGTTCAACTGCAACAGTTCAGGACCAGAGAGGTGTGTGCATCCAAAAATAAAAGAGCTTGCTAATGTGGTAGTTGCTTTCAAAGAGCAATAAGGAAGATAAATACCATTTATAGTGGACATTGTTGGTTGGCAAACACCAAAATTCACAAATTTATGGAACTTTGTACTCCAAAAATGTATTCCATATATCTGTGATCAAGTGTGTGGCCAAAACAAAATATTCACAAAGTTCTTGGCTGAAAAATTGCAGCTGGCTTTATATAATAACTTGAGCAGCCATGAATAATAACAATATTTCAAGAGTTCCAGACTGTCATGAATGCTTGATGACATTATGTGTTATGTGGCAAAGGTCTATATATATATATAGCCGCTAGGGAGATTATGTGACCGTAATATATACTGACTTTCCTAATATAAATGTGATTCCATGATTATATCTGTCTCCCATACGAAGTGACCACAGGCAGCAGTGCCTGCCTTCTAATCTGCCTCATTTCACTTCCTGTCTCAAAGCGATTTTTGCCCGGAGATATGAGCTCTTCCTTTCTTACTTCCGGTAAACTGGATAACACAGGAAACAACAGCTGACAGGGCAAAAATCATAATATAAAAAATAGTTAGGAAAAAATGCCGTCTGGTATAAGTGGTGAAAAGCGAGTGTCATAGTGCCACTGCCACATCTAGTTATTACAAAACATCATATGGCCAGCTGATTTACAAATCTGAGGACAGGCAAGGACCCAGGGACCATAACGGCTCAAGTTTATGGAATGGTTGTCATAAGCTGAAAGGAAGAACCTTCATTCATAATTATACTGCAAAAGTGACTGCAGTGAAGCCAAAGCGAGAATACGAGATGCAATCCTCAGCCCTGAGTATTTGGAGTCAGTCTCTCTCATCCTTATGAAGTTCATCACGAAGTGACATTTGACAAGCAGTATGTATGTCATCACAGCAAAAGTCTCAATTGGTTACAGTCAAATTGACAATCTAGCCAAATGATATGATGCATCGCCAACAAATTTTATATATTTATAATTGATTAATTTGATTTGAAGGTGAAACTGCAAATACTCATATCCGCTGTGCACCTATATATGTGTCATTTACAAGGTTTTACAAGCATCAACAATATCATAAACATTCTACAGGTAGGCAATACCGCATGTAGGTAAGAGACAAGAGTAGGTTGGTTCACCTTACATTACAAGAATCTCAGTGTTTAAATTCAGAAAGAAAACTGAACAAATCATAACGCAAAAGAGATATTTCGCCAACACAAAAAATTTTTTAGGAAAAATGCAGAGTAATTTTAAGATAATGTTCCAAGCTATTCGTGTCAAAATACATGGGTCTTTCTTCAAATTTCAGGAACCTGGAAAAAACACATCTCTGCCATGCGTAAGACATGTTGCACAATTTAAGAATACAAAACACCACATGACAGATTATCCAATAAAATTGAAAATATCGATAAAAAAACTAAAAAAAAAAAAACTGGCACGCATGGCACAACGGCAGATTTCACAAAAATCTGCAAAATGACTTACCACAATGGTGACAATGCTGATCTTGCAGTTACATTAGCAGTTACATTAGCAATGAAAAAAACAGCTACCACTCCAAGTTGTTTATTTTGTCGGTTATCTATATAGGTAAATAATACCCATTTTCCATACAATTTCAGAATTTCATATTTTAGATTTGCCTAGAGAGCAAGAACACTGAGAAATTACAATGTAAAAGTTGCTAATGTAACATCAGAGTCCAGTGAGACGGAATGGTGTTACATTAGCAGTCTATCTTATTTTTCCTTTTTAAAAATAGTTTATAGTTATGAAGGTAATTACAAATGGTGCCAAACAAGTATTTTAAGTGTATTTTATCAATCACATATCATTATGTTTTGCAGAAGTGTTTTCTGTTGATTCTACAGAGTGCCAAAGTTGGCATGTCAGATGACCAGTAAGTTTTTCCGTCCATTATTGTGCTTTTGACAGATAAAAAAATATTTTTGAAGAACAAAAAGCGGCGTATTGGTGGATTCTTTTATTGATATTTATTCTTTAGCTCACTGATTTACTTGACGATGGGTTCATGTGCCTGAGGAATCAACAGATAGATAATAAAAAGGGTGGGACAGTTTAAGATACTCTTTGAGCACATTTTCGTGAAATCTGCCCCAAGCTATTGCAGTTGATCAAGTCACAGGTCCATTGAAGAAATGCCAATAAATCCCTGATGTCGCAAATGGTTTCTCCAATCTTGGCAAGAGGTCACAGATGGAAATGGAAGCTCAGCAAAAAACCCAATATTATTGCAAACAATGTATGCAAGCCTCTAAAGTTCGAATCCCCTGACCAGTATTGTAAGGCAAATAAACGCAATGGCATCTCCATAGAGAGGAACAATAGCACTTTATCATGGCTTTGTAAAATTCAACACAAAGCTGAGCTGCATACTGAAGTTATGAAAGTTAATGCGACCAATGGGTTCACTTTAAAAAAAATCATTATGATTTTGATGTGAAATACACCATGCAATTACAGTTATATTGAGAAAGCTCCGAGAATGACTTTTATCAGCCATATCACTGGGCACAGTTGTCATTTTCCTTTTGGCAGTTGGGAGATCATTTTTTATACATAAAGAAAAATCCATCAGAAACACTCCAAAACAAAACCTTCAAAACACCAAAATAGCAACCCATAAATGGACAACACATGGTCTATTTTAAATATTAGAGAGGAGATTGAGAGATAAACTCCCATTAGAAAGCAGTTTACAACATTTTGAAAACCACATGAATTTTATATGGTAGTAATGACAAGTAGCTCATAAATATGCAATTTTGACCCATATGAGTGACTTTTGCAGCCTGTGTGGTAGGGTAGTCCAAAAACACTTTCTTACAAATTTCTATGATTTGAATCTTGCATTGTGATCTTATATCTATAAAAGGTATTGAGTAAAAAAGTTTGCGTGTGTTTGTTTCACTTATGTGGACCACCCTACTGTGTGAGCAGGGGTTCTTGGCAGGGTGCTGAATCAGTTTATCACAGGCTACTTGCAGCGATTTGTACTTTATGAACTACCATATTTTCTCTATTAAACGCCCAGTTGGCAGAAGTAATGATGATTATGGTCCATTAATAATTTTTTGCATAAAAAACTGAAGATAAAGTCATATTTTGATGTAATTTTGATGAAAATTAGTTCCTTGTGGAGGGGGGTGGGCTTTTATTAGAGGGTGTGCTTTTAATAGAGAAAATACAGTATGTCTTCAACTGCCTTAGGAACTCCTGCTTGGATTAAGTGCTATTCTTGAATGCAAAGTCAGCAAAGCCAAACATCTCTCAGGCTCCTGAGCTTCAATGTTTTATGCAGCAACAACTCCAGGACATTACTGATCATACTACAAACACAGTTAGATACCATAAATCATGAATTCCACGACAAAGTGGAATATTTGAGGAATATGACCTTTCTTTAGAGTGACCTAGCAAACAGAATTTTCAATATATTTACATGAAAAAGAATTGTTGTTGATCTTGATAAGTTTGGCCATTTGTTACTTTTAATCATTTTTAGAGTTTAATGCTGGTTCGATTGTTGTCTTTAAGATATTGATGGAAATTGTGTTTTTTTTTTGGGTTGTCATTGTTGGAAAAATGCTAAAAATTTCAGATCTAAATGGAACGAGTCAAAGACATTTTTCAAATTTTTTGTAAATTCCGTGGTCATTGCCCCATAAATATGGATCTATATCTCTATCTGTCTTACAGGTCTCTGCAGCAGTGTACAGTAAAAAAATACACTTCTTGAAGCTGACAATCTTTTAAAACTGCACCAGTCAAATTTACTGAAACCGCGGATACATATTTTGTAGCAGGCTTTGACTGACTCAATGTGTCAAGTTTTCTGACATCTATAAAGGGGCCCATCCGTAGACCATCTCCAATTTATGCCTGCCCCATTAGATATTGCACAAAGGATAAGGGAGAAGAGAAGAGAAGAAGAGAAGAGGAGAGGAGAAGAAGAGGGGAAGAGCAGAGAAGGGAAGAGTAGAGGAGAACAGGAGAAAGGCAAAAAGGAGAAAAGGATTTTATCAGCAAATAAAACAATATTTTGAATCAGCGGAGGATCTTGTATAAATGAATCATATTTTCTCTCAGATCTGTCAAATTGTGTCAATGGCATGTCTTGTGAATGACTTGATAATGTGGCGTGAATCACAAGGTGATTGAGATATTAGCTCTGAACCTGCCTGTCTCATATCTATCTCACCTTCAAGACACCTTGTAAATTGAAGCTTGAGACATGAGACTGAGTCAAAAAAGGGATTCCCCGGGGAGCAATTTGTCTGGGTTGAGAACAGCTTTGTTAAGAGTCAAGAATCTGAGAGATAAAGAAAAACAAAAGGATCATAAAAACTCAAGGTGACGCGCAAGAAGATCCTGTGGGAATTCTCTGATATGCACAGGAATAAAAGAAATAGGGACGACATAAAGAAGGTGAAGGTTTGTTAATTGCAAATGATGCATCAGATGAAACTCAATTTAAAACTGAATGGACATTACAATAAGGTAAAATGTAACAGATTGTATGGTTATGCAGCTCAACTTGTGCATCAAATGAGCTTTTTATTGAAGACAGCAAAAATGTGATGGGTAATTTCTTAAAACCCATAGATTAATGCGTGGCATGCAGCTCCCCTTGACTTCGAGGTGGGATTTGACCTACTTTTTAAGGTAGATTATCAAAATGCTTTTGCAGTTAGAAATACCTCACTTGACTCTATTATAACTAGTGAAACCAATGTTTACAAATTATATGTGGAATTACAGACATGGGTTACTTCTATCTTTTTTTAAGGCTTCCTAATTATCAATCTTTAGATTCTCACTTTTTTTTTCTAAATCAAAAATTTTTTCTGTTGAGACTTTTTTTGAAAATATATTTTTTTCAATCTTGGCATCTTCATGATTCTGCAAATCTGAACCTCCTTTGAAGAAAAATCCTGATGACTGCATGTAGCAATTTTCAACCATAAACAATACAGGGTGATGCAGACAGCTAATATCGATCTCAGAGCTTTCATTAATTGAAAAAAATGCCACAGAGATGTTGCACTGAACTGGTTTTGTATGTGATGAGAGTTTCATCAAATGAGTTTCTTGTCAGTGTCACTGTACAATGTACATATTGTGACCATAAACTCATCAAAATCTCAGTTTTGAACATTTGAGTCAGAGAGAGCCCTGGATGAATTCCGTAGGTGCAGGAGGCATAGTGTCTTATGTTACCCTATATGAGTATTAAGAGCACCTTGGGAGCTTATGGGAAATAACTCTGACTTTTTCAATCAAACTGGGCAGGTAAAATTGGAGACTACTTTTCATCTCCGCCCATTTTACCAACCCTTGCAAATGACAGGAATGCAATTCAAACGGCTAAATTATCCATTACAACCAGGTATTCCAAACTGAACTAACGTACAATACCTCATAACGTTTACAATACCACATGAAAAAGCAGTGGATATATCCCATGTGGTATTGCGTTGTATACTCAATGGCTTTTTTATACCACATGGTTCAATCATTGTTGATGATGTCATTGCATTGTTTGCCATTGTGATGTCATGTCCATGGTGACGTCACAACATTGTGACATCGCCAGTTGAGCTGCTGTCCGTGCGCTGATTGGCTGAGGCCACTGTTGAGTATTGATCATCTCAGTAATGTTCAGCTTTCTTTGGAGTTACATAATGGGGTATAAATAAGACAAAATGGTTTTATGGTGGTATTTTGAGATGTACTCCCACTCTTGAAGATATCCGGAGTCCTCTGTACCCACTCGTGCTGACGCACTCTCGGGTACAGAGGACTCAGGATATCTTCAACTCGTGGAGTACATCACAAAATACGACCAGACCCATTTGGTCTTATTATAATGTCATACATGTATAGTGAAAACCCACAAAACACAATCGCACACTGCTGAGTCTGTTTACATTCGGGTCATGCTAACCTTGTAAACCTCTCTTGATGACTAAGTGTTTCTCAGAGGAAGCAGTGTAGGAGATAATGAACTCCTTGAAGAACTCCACAAAACACTGGCACAGCCCATTTCCTGCACTGGCCCCCATGGGCCCTTGGAGGAGGCCAAAGTCTGGACAGTGGTCAGTAGGACAGTGTCATGGGACACACTGAAAGCATGACTTGCTGATGTATGCATATCATGTATATAATTTATGCGACGTAGGAGTATTTCTTTAACTTGTTTAAGGTTCAATATCTGCTGTCCAAACTGACTGAAAGCAGGCGAGAAAGCGAGGCAGCAGACTGACGAAATTCAAGTCGAAATGGGCATCGAATTGGGATCTAGGGCAGTAGGATTGCTGCCTTTCAGGTCCGCACTGCTAACCATCAGGTCAGCGCCCTGCACAACTCAACACAACTGTGTGGGCTGCTTCAGAAATTCAGAAAAGCGAGGACCAGATTAGCAACACCTCTACTGAAATGTTGTAGCCTGCTGTCCAAGATGTTAATAATTCAGAAACACGTTTCCACTCGAATCGAACGTATTCCTGAATTTTTCTTATTGATGACAAAAGAAAAATTCAATATAACATTTTAGTCAGGTAACCATATGCATAGTGATTCAAACTGTTTGAGATGCATTTTCGCAAACAGCTATAAACGTAAAAGAGGGTCTCATAAGCTAGCTTATTGTGTGCTCAGGACTAAACTTATGACTTCCACACCACGTTATTGATGTCGTATTACACTAGTTTGCATAATTAATATTTACACTTTCAGAGGTATGCATGCAGTGAAAAGAAAACTATTTTGTATTCAGGAAACAGTAGCTACAATATTTGCAACAGGATGACCAGTAATTGGACCTGGCATCCCAGTGTCACTTTTGGATGGAAACATAAATGCCTATTTCATCCAGGGGTGAAAAATCAGGCTGGTTTTATACTCAGTCTAACACCAAGCATGACAGCTGAAATTCCAATAGTTTTTAGCTGTCAGACAGACACTGAAGCATTGACGTAGGACACTGGAAAAAATACTATGTTAGAATGAACACTTATATAGGCATTTTTCATGGGCTATTTGGTTGCAACTGCTTTCCTATGTTATAGAGTCAGGACCTAGCACAACATAATTATAGGTGGACATTAAACAATACACAAAATAATTATAAGTTTATAACATGGCTGCCTAAGGTGCAGCCACAGCCGCTTGAGGTGTTACCTGTTCCATTAAAACATTGGTTTTGAGAGCATGCATGTTTTAAAAAAAACTGATTACTAATCACCAAATTGTTTTCAGCTGAAGAGAACTTCCATGCTAACAGGTTTCTTGGTTAAGTACCTTACCTAAACCTAATCCTCTTAAACCAAGAGAAGGTTGCCAAGAATTGCAGATGTGAAGAAGACATTATTTATTCCTCAACAGATTAAATTTGGTTCAACCGCAACAGTACAGGACAAGAGAGACGTGTACATCCCGAAATCATTGTTGGTGGGCGAACACCTCAATTCACAAAGTTATGGAACTTTGTACTCCAAAAATGTATTCCATATATCTGTGATCAAGTGTGGCCAGAACGAAAAACTTCACAGAAATTCTTGGCTGCAAAATTGCAGCTGGCTTTATATAATAACTTGAGCAGCCATGAATAATAACAATATGTGAAGAGTTCCAGACTGTCATAAAGGCTTGATGACATTATTTGGCAAAGACCTATAAATATATAGCCACTCGGGAGATTGTGTGACTGTAATATATATACTGACTTTCCTAATATAAATGTGATTCCATGATTATATCTGTCTCCCATACGAAGTGACCACAGGCAGCAGCGCTTGCCTTCTAATCTGCCTCATTTCAATTCCGGTCTCAAACCGATTTTTGTCCCGAGGTTTGAGCTCTTCCTTACTTACTTCCGGTAGACTGGATAACACAGGAAACAACAGCTGACAGGGCAAATTCATAATATACAAAATAATTAGGAAAAACAATTCCAGCTGGTATAAGTGGTGGAAAGCGAGTGTCATAGGCCTAGTTATCGCAAAATCGTGGGAAAAGCAAGGACCCAGGGATTATAACTGCTGAAGTTATGGAATGGTTGTCATAAGCTGAAAGGAAGAACTGTCATTCCTAATTATACTGCAAAATTGACTGCAGAAGCCAAAACGAGATGCAATCCTCAGACCCGAGAATTTGGAGTCAGTCTCTCTCATCCTTATGAAGTTCATCGTGATGGCAAGGTCCAAATATTAAAATTTTCACACCAACAATCAAAATATTTTATATCTGGCTGGACAGTTTACCAAAAATCATTTTATCTGTTACATGAACATTTCATAATTTAGTCCATTTCCGAGCTTTTTGGTAAAATATCAAAAATTTCAAGAACATTATGATATTGAGGAGGATTGCAAATGTGCTAGAGCAAATGTTCTGATCCAAGCCTCTCTTGAGTGCTGTATTGAATAGTTAATTCCTTGCAAAGCCGTCTCCATTTCATTTCATACTTGGTGCTTTGAACTTGAGAATTCAACATCTGCTTATATAATCTATATAGATGTGTGTAAAACACTGCTGTCTTCAAAGTTTTATAGCAAAATAAAGATAACACAAATTGTGCCAGTTTTGCAATTCACAAAAACATGAAAAGAATATCACAACTGTCGAAATACCGTGTGAAACCGGAAGATCTGAAACAATGATCAAAAGTCAGTGACACACCATTTACTACATCCATGTTATTGTTCCTCCATGAAGTTTCATTTCATCTGAATGCTTGGTAATTGTAAAAAAACAACAACAACAACAATTTACAAACAATTGTTAATAGACTTTTGTTATTACATAATGTTTAATTGATCATTTTATCTATATATTCCAAATTTAATTTATATTTTAATATTTCTACTTGCTCTTAATCTTTTTAACAATTTATGTTTTTACCCTGTTTATTTTTACAAGTATTTTCTTTAGTACATATATATTGTCTACTTCTGTGTTTTTGCGCGTCCTCTGTATATTTTGTGTGTCTAATTATGTGTCAGGACCTCATTGGAAACCAGTGTAACCTGAATGGGCCATCCTGGTGAAATAAAAGATTTTTGACTTTGACTTGACCTTGAATTGCATTGTGCAGTCAGTCACATTCAATTCTAACATTGCAAGTAATATTAAAAGAATAAAGGTCACCACCATTGGCCAATTTGCAAGAATTTCTCTGGTCTCTTTCTATTTTATGTGCCAGAATTAGCTTTAATTCTAATAAATCAGTGTTTGCTCAATCAGTAGTCCAAGGGGAATTGACAAAAAATGTGACAGAAGCTGGCACAGCTGGCATTTAGCTTATGTAGACGAAAATAATGTCCTTTCAAGACTAAACATAGAAAGAAAGACAATGGTAAAACTGAGGCACACAGAGGACAAGGAAGTTCAGATGGAATACATAGTAAAGTGCACGACAATGCATGTGTCATAATCTAAATTATTGATATTGATAACATAATATTATTTCTTTCAATAGCAATAGAGTAGAATCACTGAACTACACAGGAAGTAGCTGCTAATGTGACAGAAATCACAATAGAAAAAATATACTCAGGAAAAATGGACAGATACTCTTATACAACCGCAATAATTGCTGCAGTATTATCACAATCACAGCAAGTCTTAATTGGTTGCATGTAAATTGGCAATCTGACCAAATAATATTATGCATCGCCAGCAAATTATTCGATGGTGAAACTGCAAATACTCATATCCGCCGTGCAACACGCATTTATGTGTCATTTACAAGGTTTTACAAGCATCAACAAATACCATGAACATTCACAGGTAGGCAGTGCCGGATGTAGGTAAGAGTTGGTTTGTTCACCTTACATTACAAGAATCTCAGTCCATAAATGCAGAAAGAAAACTGCAGAAATCATAAGGCGTAAGAGATATTTCTCCAACACAAAACATATTTTAGAAAAAATACAGAGTAATTTTAATCTAATGTTCCAAGCTATTCGTGTCAAAAATACATGGGTCTTTCTTCAAATTTCAGGAACCTGGAAGTAACACATCTCTTCTGTGTGTAAGACATGCTACACAATTTAAGAATGCAAAATACTACATGACAGATTATCCAATAAAATTGAAAAAGTTGATTAAAAAACTAAAAAACAAAAAAGGCATGCATGACCTTAAGCTATTGCAGTTGATCAAGTCACAGGTCCAATGAAGAAATGCCAATAAATCCCTTATAGCTCCTTATGTTGCAAATGGTTACTCTAATCTTGGCAAGAGGTCACAGATGGAATTGGAAGCTCAGCAAAAAACTCAATATTACTGCAAACAATGTATGCAAGTTTCTAAAGTTCGAATCCCAAGACCAGTATTGTAAGGCAAATAAACGCATTGACATCACTATAGAGAGGAACAACAGTACTTTATCAAGGCTTTATACACTCTTGCTCATAAATATGGAATATAGGAAAACACGAAAACTACCATTGAATTGTGACTATCCCATTTGAATCTAATGGTTAAAATCGCACTTTTAAGAACTTAAGTGGATTACTGAAAAGTTATTTTGAAGACCTCACTTTAATATTTGGTTAAATTTTTGAAAATTTGGGAGGCTGGAGGAAATTGAAAAAACGATGCAAAAAAAGTCAAAATATGAATTTTGTTTAGGGTCAGAAATCCATCAAAAATTGTTTATTTGTGAAAGTTGCTGCATGGCATCAAAGGAAAGATTAACCTTTAAATGAATCAATTCAATGGTCATTAGCATGTGGAATCTCCGAGACAAATAATCACAGCACAGACAAAATGGGTCATATTTATGCTTGGTCCAATGGAACAGTTTTTTACATTTTCAATCTCCAAGACTGCATGATAACCAGGAACGTTTTATTGATATAGGTTTATACACCCTATGTGTGCTCTACCAAAATGTACTATAATTTCAACTAGAAATTGTTTTGACTGCTAGCAATTGAGAGTTTATCACAATAAACAAGGTTGGTTTATCACCATTGTTCATGACAACCTCAAAATATGAAAAATCCACTCCAGCCATTCATATCGGGCTAGTTGAGCCTCTTCTCAGCACGTTGAAGTTAATTTTCTGAATCTGGACTCACCCAAAACAAGGGTAAAAAATAAAACAAGGATTGTGGTTATTTCGGTATATTCCATATTTATGAGCAACAGTGTAAAAATGAGCACAAAGCTGAGCAGTATGCTGAAGTAATGAAAGTTAGTGTGACCATTGAGTTCAAGAGTTATTATGATTTTGATGTCAAATACACCATGCAATTACAGTTATATAGAGAAAGCCCCAGGAATTACTTTATGTAGCAGTAATATCGCTGGGCACAATTGTCATTTTCCTTCTGGCAGCTGGGAGATTATTTTTTTATACATTGTACATAAAGCAAAATCCATCAGAAACACTCCAAAACAACGTAAACCTTTGTTGTGAACTCTAAAAACACCTGAATCAGTT
The DNA here is from genome assembly GCA_026936325.1 of Platynereis dumerilii. Lineage (NCBI taxonomy): Eukaryota > Metazoa > Annelida > Polychaeta > Phyllodocida > Nereididae > Platynereis > Platynereis dumerilii. Next base: position 107,382,536 of record JAPTHN010000001.1, on the reverse strand, counting down.
TATCACAGGTTACTTGCAGTGATTTGTCCTTCATGAATTATGCCTTAAACTGCCTTTAAGTAGAAGGAGCTCCTGGTTGGATTAAGTGCTATTCCTGAAAGCAAAGTCAGCGAATCCAAACATCTCTCAGGCTCCTCAGCTTCAATGTTTTATGCAGCAACAATGTCAGGACATACTGATCATACTATAAATCATGAATTCCATGAACAAGAAAAGTACCCTTAAAAAAGGGTACTGTATCGATCTTACCATGAACCTAAGGGTATGTGGCATGTAATAAAAGGTTTTAATATCTCAAAGTAGGCATTTCAATGAAATAAATACCCTTAGAAAAATTCCAAAGCCCCTCCCCTTGTTTCATGAAAATATTACATAGCCAAGGATGTGTAAAAAAAACAACTTCTGTTGTGTAAAACCACCTGTTTGGCTGTTAGTTTGTTATTTGCTACATGCACAGTGTATACACGTTTTTCAGCACTATTTAATAGTGTGTGATTTCAGGCCTGAAAAATACCCCCCCCCCCCACAAAAAAAATCATGAATCTGCCACTGATTTCTGTGGCCACTGGAACTTTGCATCATTGCAGCGTAATGCGCCGAAACGCTTTTTGCGAAGTTAATATTGCAAATAGAGCAAATTGAATAAGTGCTTTGAATTTGGAGGAGTTTACTTGATATATGCAGGTTTTTAAATTTTGAAAATCGGACGTTTATTAAGGATTTTAGACCAAGTTTTGCATTGAGTCCAATCTTGAAATTGTACACAATTTTTGATGATGTTTCACACGTAAAAAATATTGCCAGTTCATTTTCCTCACCTTGATGAATCGATGTACTGTTAAGAATACTTACATGTAAGTTTTTTTATAGGTTAAGACATCGATACATGTAAGTTTTTTTATAGGTTAAGACATCGATACAAAAAGTGGAATATTTGAGGAATATGATCTTTCTTTACAAAGTGACCTAGCAAAAACAATTTTCAATATATTTACGTGAAAAAGAATTGTTGTTGATCTTGATAAGTTTGGCCGTTTTTTACTCTATTCATTTTTAAAGTTGAAGCTGGTTAGATTGTTATATTTAAGATATCGATGGAAATTGTAGAACTTTTTGTTGGGTTGTCATTGTTGGAAAAATGCTAAATGGAACGAGTCAAAGACATTTTTCCATTTTTTGTATATTCCGTGGTCATCGCCCCATAAATATGGATCTGACATTGAGGAAAACCCCTGGAACAAACTTTTGTGATGAAAAATATAATTTTGAAATTACATACTCCTAATAAACTTTGCATGCTTTTGGCACTTGTTAGGACTTACTTTAAAAAATCTGGTGAAGGTGACTTTAGTTTTAGACCAAAGGGGGGGGGGGGTTCTGATCCCTATATACCCCCCCTTGGCTACGTTCCTGCCAGGGCTCAAGCCCTCACTGAATCAATCACATTTCCCTCTCCCTAGGTGAATAAACTACACTAAACATGCATACATCCACTTATTTCTGATATTGCATTGCTTTTAATTATCAACTATTTCTCCTTATAAGTACTTTAATTGTTATCAATTTTGTCTATAGCTTCGCTGACGCTAATTCACAATGTTTTTGTTTGTTTTGTCTTTTGCCTATGTCTATATCTGTCTTACAGGTCTCTAAGCATTGTACAGTTGATAAATACACTTCTTGAAGCTGAGGATCTTTTAAAACTGTACCAGCCAAATCTACTGAAACCGCGGATACATATTTTGTAGTAGACTTTGACTGATTCAATGTGTCAAGATTTCTGACATCTATAAAGGGGCCCATTCATAGACTATCTCCAATTTACGCCTGCCCCGTGAGATATTTCACAGTGCATAAGGGAGAAGAGAAGAGAAGAAGAGAAGAGGAGAGGAGAGGAGAAGAAGAGGAGAAGAAGAGGAGAAGAAGAGGAGAAGAAGAGGAGAAGAAGAGGAGAAGAAAAGGAGAAGAAAAGGAGAAGAAAAGGAGAAGAAGAGGAGAAGAAGTGGGGAAGAGTAGAGAAGAACAGGAGAAAGGCAAAGAGGAGAACAGGATTTTATCAGTGAATAAAACAATATATATATTGAATCAGCGGAGCATCTTGTATAATTGAATCATATTTTCTCATAGATCTGCCAAATTGTGTCAATGGCCTGTCTTGTGAATGACTCAATAATGTGGCGTGAATCACAAGGTGATTCAGATATTAGCTCTGAAGATGCATGTCTCATATCTATCTCACCTTCAAGACACCTTGCAAATTGAAGCTTGAAACACTAGACTGAGTCAAAAAAGGAATTAGGAACTGCTAGGGATTCCCCAGGGAGCAATCTGTCTGGGCTGATAACAGCTTTGTTAAGAGTCAAGAATCTGAGAGATTAAAAAAAACAAAAGGATCGTATAAACTCAAGGTGACGTGCAAGAAGATCCAGTGGTAATTCTCTCTTTTTTAACGATTGAATGATAGCACAGGGGATAAAACAAACAGGGACGACATAAAAAAGGTGAAGCTTTGTAAATTGGCAATGATGCATCTGATGAAACTCAATTTAAAACTAAATTGACGTTACTGTGAGGTAAAATGTAACAGATTGTATGGTGATGCAGCTCAACTTGTGCATCAAATGAGCTTTTTATTGAAGACACCAATAATGTGATGGGTAATTTCTTAAAGTCCATAGATTAACATGTGGCATGCAGCTCCCTTAAGTTCAAGGTGGGATTTGACCTACTTTTAAGGTAGATTATTTAAATGCTTTTGCAGTTAGAAATACCTCACTTGACTCTTATAACTAGTGAAACAAATGTTTACAGATTTAAATGTGGAGTTACAGACATGGGTTACTTCTATCTTTTTTTAAGGCTTCCTTATTACTACTCTTTAGATTCTTACTTTTTTTTTCTAAATCTAAAAATTTTTCTGTTGAGACTTTTTTTGAAAATATACTTTTTTCAATCTTGGCATCTTCATGATTCTGCAAATGTGAACCTCCTTTGAAGAACAATCCTGATGACTGCATGTAGCAATTTTCAACCATAAACAATACAGTATGATGCAGACAGCTAATCACAATCTCAGAGCTTTCATTAATTGAAAAAAATTGCCACAGAGATGTTGCACTGAACTCATATTGTATGTGATGACAGTTTCATTAGTGAGTTTCTTGTCAGTGTCATTGTATTATGACCGTAAACTCATCAAAATCTCAGTCTTGAATATTTGAGTCAGAGAGAGCCCTAGATGAATTCAATAGGTGCAGGAGCTACAGTGTCTGATGTTGCCCGAACGAGCATTTAGAGCAACTTGAGAGCTTGTGTGAAATGACTCTGAATTTTTTAATCAGATGGGGCAGGTAAAATTGGAAACTCCTTTTCATCTCTGTCCATTTTACTAATCCTAGTAGTGAACAGAGTGCACCGTGCAGGGCTATTCTATCCATTATATACTATATGGTATTCCAACTGAACTAACACATACAATGTATGTCATACATGTTTACTGAAAACTCACAAAAACACAATCGCACACTGCTTAGTGTGTTTACATTCAGGTCATCCTAACCTTGTAAACCTCTCTTGATGACTAAGTGTTTCTCAGAGGAAGCAATGTGGGAGATAATGAACTCCTTGGAGGAATCCACAAAACACTGACACAGCCCATTTCCTGCACTGGCCCCCCAAGGGCCCTTGGAGGAGGCCAAAGGCTGGATAGCGGTCAGTGGGACAGTGACATGGGACACGCTGACTGCCTGATATTTGCTGACGTCGTATGCACATCATATCTATAATTGACGTAGGAGTATTTCTTTAAGGTTCAATAACTGCTGTCCAAACTGACTGACAACAGTCTGCTGAGAGCAGGTGAGCAAGCGAGGCTGCAGACTGACGAAATTCAAGTCGAAATGGGTGTTCAATTGGGATCTAGGGCAGTAGGATTGCTGCCTTTCAGGTCCGCGCTGCTGGCAATCCAGTCTGCGCCCTGCACATCTCAGCTCAACTGTGTGGGCTGCTTCAAAAATTCATGTAAGCGAGGACCTGATTGGCAACCCCTCTAGAGAAATGTTGTAGCCTGCTGTCCAAGATGTTAATTCACACCCATGATTCCATTCGATTCAAACATATTCCTCAATTTTTCTCATTGATGACAAGAGAAAAAATCTATATAACATTTAGTCAGGTAACCATACTGACTCAATTGTCCGGGATGCTTTTTCGCAAAACAGCTATAAACATAACAGAGGGCCTCATCAGCTAGCTTATTGTGGGCTCGGGTCTGAACTAAACAGACTGTACAATTATGACTTCCACACCACGTTATTGATGTAGTATTACACTAGTTCGCATAATTAATATTTACACTTTCAGAGGTATGCATGCAGTAAAAAGAAACCTATTTTGTATTCAGGAAACAATAGCTACACTGTAAATTTTGAATTTTGAGTTAGCTTAAACGATTGAGTGAGATGGTTGCACAAATTCTTTGAGCTATCATAGCTTGTTGTTGTAAGTTATAACAACGAAAAGATTATCATAACTCACAACATCAAGCTATGTCAGCTCAAACAAATTGTGCAACCATCTCACTCAATCATTTGAGCTGATAAATTCAAACTTTACAGTGTACATTTGCAAGAGGATGACCAGTAATTGGACCTGGCATCCCGGTGTCACTTTTGGATGGAAACATAGATACCTATTTCATCCAGGAGTGAAAAATCAGGCTGGTTTTATACTCAGTGTAACACCAAGCTTGACAGCGGAAATTCCAATCGTTTTTAGCGTTCAGACAGACACTGAAACATTGACGTAGGCCACTGGGGAAAAACTATGTTAGAATGAACACTTATTTAGGGATTTTTCATGAGCTATTTCGTTACGACTGCTTTCCGATGTTATAGAGTCAGGACCTGGCACAACATAATTATGAGTGGACTTTAAACAACACATAAAATAATTATTAGTTTATAATATGGCTCCCAATGGTGCAGCCACAGCCACTTGAGGTGTTACCTGTTCTATTAAAAAATTGGTTTGGAGAACAGGCATGTTTAAAAAAAACCAGTTTACTAATCACCAGATTGCTCTGCAGAGAACCTTGAGAAATATGCATTAATGTAAGAATTGTGAAACCATATATGATTAAAAGAAGTATTAAAGGTTATCAAGTGAAGTTCAGTTGTGGTTATTTATTCTATCTGATTTCGAAGATTAAGACACTCTAGCCCCCGCAGGTCTCGGGCCTCCTCGTGGCGGTGGGTGGTAACACTAAGGTGAAGACCTCTATCCTTAGTGGCCAACATGAGACAGTGCGCATGCACGGTGTGTCCCCTACCTTACAGGGGAATATCAATGAATATGTCATTTACCATGATTCCAAACCGGATCGTACGTCAACCGGGTTACCAAGGTGCGCGTCCCTCAGCGGGAAACCAGGCTGAGATCGAAAAGTTTGCGACTGGACTACCAAGATTTCAATGGACAAGGACATCTCCGGATGACTCGACTGACCCTGACCGCCCCCCACATCTGTCAAAGACTGAAAATTTGCTTGTTATAAACGGTGTCACACAATCACTGGAAGACCTATCATCTGTTGCTACCTACGAAACAATTGCAGACCTTTGCGACACGACAATCGCAGATAGCCTGAGGCGCCAAACCAATGGCACATTCCTTCTTAAACCTGCGACCTCTGACCAACAAGATAAATTGACCGGCATCCATGAGATAGCCAATACCAAAGTCGTCATTGAACCTTTTCAAAGATCAGGCAAGGGCGTTATCTTTTCCAAAGAAAGTAAGACCTGCTCAGACAATGAACTTACAAATTGGTTTCACAAACACGGCATCACAAAATTCAAACGTCTTGCTCACAAGAATGGTTATGAGTTACTGTTGCTAACATTCAAAGATGAAAGATTACCAAAGAAAGTACCTGTAGCCTTTGAATGGTGCAGAGTTTCTCCATACTTTCCAAATCCAAAACGCTGTTTCAATTGCCAAATGTATGGCCATTTTATTCATACATGCATCAGATCAACGATTTGTGCCAATTGTGGTGACCATGGTCATGCACACACACAGAATAACCCTTGCTCTAAACTTCCACATTGTGTCAACTGTTCAGGGAACCATCCTGCCTTTAGCCACAATTGCAAAGTCTTCAAGAAGGAAAAAGAAATTCTGCAACTACGAACTGAAAGACAACTATCCTTTCCCGAAGCCAAACGCCGTGTAGAACAGGACCCGGACAAACCTTGCCTAGAAGCAGATTACCCAAGACCAGCTCTTCAGTCATCACCGCAGAGAAAGATTCATCTGGACAGGAACCTGTTCACAGATGTCTTAATGACAGCAACTTCACCGCCTCGACCACCAGACCGGCCAAGCAAGGAAGAACCTGTGAACTCCCCTGAATCACCGAAGAAGATTATCCAACAACGTAAAATTTTCTCTTCTGTTACCCAAGGGACTGAGAAGTCCCTCAACCAACCAAAGGAAAAAGATGTTGCTCCAGATCACAAGACACCGCCCAAGACCACGAAACACAAAAGCTCAACAACCGTCTTGCTACCTCACAAAGACAAGAGTAAAACGACACTCACCAACAGCAAAAAAGAACTCCCCACTGGTCTCAAATTTCATATCAAGTCCAAAGATGGAAGACTGAAGGATGTATCACCATTTGTTAGCTACACAACAATGCTGAAGAAATTTGGAAAACCACACTCAGTCGATCGACAGCCTGACGGTAATTTATTGGTACAAGCCATAAATGCCACTCAGGCACGGAAACTTCTTGAATTGAACATTATTGCAGATGTACCTGTCAAAGTGACACCTCACCGATCTCGATGCCATCAACCAAGATGAGATGACTAACTCAACATGACCACAAACCAAGTATGTCTCTAAATAGCCCAATCAGGTGCTGATGAGACGTAAAACACAAACTCACTCACTCACTCACTCACTCACTCACTTAAGACACTCTATATTGCGACAACAATTTTGCGTGTGCAAATATTTTGATATTACATTGTCAATCCATTTGAATATGAATTACCCGCAACAGAACTGCACAGGAATAACAGAGCAGTCAATGTTAGACTGGTGAGTGTGGACCAACAGTCATGTCTGATGGTCGCAATATCAGCATGCTGCCTGTTCTATGCCCTTTTTCTTTTCACTCAGACTTGTAACTTGTGTCATTTGTGTACCTTCCCACATCGGGTACTGGTAGGTTACAGTCTCCCGTAATATTGACACCCTATCAGCGTGCCTCGGTGGTCCAACGTCGGCCCGAAGCTGGTCCGATGCCACTGACATCGGACTGACGCTGGGCCGACGTTGGACCGCCGAGGCATGCTGACAGGGCAATTCGTCTCTATGCTGGTTAGGTGTTTCGTGTAGAGCTACTACACAAAATGAAGTTAAAAGCTGTATCATTGTGGAAGGCTCACCACGAATTTCGTGCCTGCATTGCAGTGCATGACTGATAATATATACAATACAATACAATACAAAAGGAGTTACAGGGGAATTCCTGTCTTTCTTTAAAGAAAATAATTATAACTGCAACTGCACTGTCCCTGGCATGCAGTGAACATTTTGTATGGAAACAATTTATCCATGTGTAGCCCACTACTTTATAAATTAGATGGCAGTGTCAGATATGGATCGTACATGTCTTCAGTAAAGATGTGTTTTGCCGAATTTTTCTCTACTGGCTAAAGCCAACAAGGGTGCCAACTGTCAGAGAACATTTCAGTTCACATGATAAGATTATGTACTTCTTGTTTTCTCCAGGTCAGGTTGGTTTGGCTGACAGCTGGCCTGATTGCTAATTACGGCACAAGAAGCTGCAGCACCAAACGAAAAGCATAATTATAAATATATATATTTGACAAAAACAGTGTCTTCCGGGAAAACAGGTTTCTTGGTTAAGAACCTTACCCAAACCTAATCATCTTAAGAAATAGAAGGTTGCCAAGAAGTGCAGATGTGGATATTGGCCTATTTTCTCCGAAAAACATCTTGGATGAAAATCAGTAACTGGTGACTCGTGGGTCACCAACAGCATATATGAATAAGATCACCAATTAAACATACACTATACAACAAAGTAAGAAGAATACATTATTTATTCCTCAACAGATCGAATACAGCAACAGTACAGGACAAGGGGGGCGTGTCCATCCAAAAATCAAAAGAGCTTGCTGAAGTGGTAGTTGAGGCATTCAAAGAGTAATAAGGAAGATAAATAGTCACTTGTGGACATTGTTACAGTGGGCAAATACCAAAATTCACAAATTTATGCAACTTTGTACTCCAAAAATGTATTCCATATATCTGTGATCAAGTGTGTGACCAAAACAATACACTTCACAAATGTTTGGCTGAAAAATTGCACAGCTGGCTATTTTTATGAACTTGAGCAGCCATGAATAATAACAATATTTCAAGATTTCCAGACTGTCATAAAGGCTTGATGACATTTTCTGGCAATGATCTATATATATATAGCCGCTTGGGAGATCGTAATATATACTGACTTTCCTAATATAAATGTGATTCCATGATTATATCTGTCTCCCATACGAAGTGACCACAGGCAGCAGTGCCTGCCTTCTAATCTGCCTCATTTCACTTCCTGTCTCAGAGCGATTTTTGCCCCGAGATATGAGTTCTTCCTTACTTACTTCTGGTAAGCTGGATAACACAGGAAACAACAGCTGACAGGGCAAAAATCATAATATAAAAAATAGTTAGGAAAAAATGCCGGCTGGTATAAGTGGTGGAAAGCGAGTGTCATAGTGCCACATCTAGTTATTGCAAGGACCCAGGGACCATATTAAACTGCTGAAGTTATGGAATGGTTGTCATAAGCTGAAAGGAAGAACCTTCATTCCTAATTATACTGCAAAAGTTACTGCAGTGAAGCCAAAACAAGATGCAATCCTAAGACCTGAGTATTTGGAGTCACACTCTGTCATCCTTATGAAGCTCATCCTGATGGTAAGGTCCAAATATTAAAATTTTCACACTACCAATCAAAATATTTTTTATATCTGGCTGGACAGTTTACCAAAAATCATTTTATCTGTTACATTAACATTTCATTATTTAGTCCATTTCATAGCTTTTGGGTAAAATATCAAAAACTTCAAGAACATTATGTTGAGGAAGATCGCAAATTTCAACCTAGTTAATTCCTTGCAAAGCCGTTTTCATTTCATTTCATACTTGGTGCTTTGAACTTGGGAATTCAACATCTGCTTATAGATGTTTGTAAAACACAGCTGTCTTCAAAGTTTTACAAGCAAAACAAAAGTGACACAAATTTTGCCAGTGTTGCCATTCACAAAACATGAAAAGAATATCAAAACTGTCGCAAAACCGTGTGAAACCATAAGATCTGAAAAAATGATCAAAAGTCAGTGACACACCATTTACTGCATCCATGTTATTGTTCCTCCATGCAGTTTCATTTCATCTGATTGCTTGAAAATTGTGAAAAAAAAATTTAATATCTTTAATACACTTTTGTTACATAATGTTTAATTGCATTGTGTAGTCGTCACATTCAATTCTAACATTGAAAGTAATATTAAAAGGACAAATTTCACCACCATTGGCCAATTTGCAAGAATTTCTCTGGTCTCTTTCTATTTTATGTGCCAGAATTACCTTTAATTCTAACAAATCAGTGTTTGCTCAATCAGTTGTCCAAGGAGAATTGACAAAAAAATGTGACAGAAGCTGGCACAGCTGTCATTTAGCTTATGTAGACGAAAATAATGTAATTTCAAGACTGAACATAGAAAGAAAGACAATGGTAAGGCTGAGGCACACAGAGGTCAGGGAAGTTCAGACGGAATACATAGTAAAGTGCGCGACACTGCACATGTCATTGACTGTGGAATTTATACATAATATAGACCATAATTGCATAACATAAATTATTGATAGAAGTAAATTTGTCCTAATAACATATTTCTTTCAATAGCAATAGAGTAGAGTCACTGAACTGCACAGGAAGTAGCCGCTAACATGGCAGAAATCACAATAGAAAACAGGAGATACTCAGGAAATAGGGACAGATACTCTTATACAACTGCTATAATTGCTTATGCAAACATACGGTACACACCTACAATTAACCTTTCACATCTCACAACTAATCTTAAATGATATTTGATAAGCAGTATATAGGCCTACATATATGTCATCACAATCACAGCTTAAGTCTCGATTGGTTGCTGGCAAATTGGCAGTCTTACTAAATAATATGATGCATCACCAACAAATTATATAATTTGATTGTGCAACTTCAAATACTCATAACCACTGTCCTTTTTTGTTTCATTTACAAGCTTTTACAAGCATCAGCTATACCATAAACATTCTAATCTACAGGTAGGCAATGCTGCATCCAGGTAAGAGTAGGTTGGTTCACCCTACACTCGAAGAATCTCATTGTTTAAATTTAGCAAGGAAACTAGAGAAATCGTAACGCAAAAGAGATATTTCCCCAACACAAAGCGTATTTTAGGAAAAATACAGAGTAGTTTAATCTAATGCTCCAAGCTGTTCGTGTATAAATACACGTATGGGTCTTTCTTCGATTTCAGGAACCTGGAAATAACACATCTCTTCCATGTGCATGCAAGACATTCCACACAATTGAAGAATGCGAGATACTAAATGACAGATTATCGAAAAAACTTGTCAAAAGTTGATTAAAAAAATAAATAATGAAAAAAGGTATGCATAACACCAAGCTATTGCTATCGAACAAGTCACAGGTCCATAGAAGAATTGCCAATAAATCCCTTATGTTGCAAAATGATTCTCCAATCTTGGCAAGGGGGCACTGACGGAAATGGATGCTCCATAGAAAGCTCAATATTATTGAGGACAATGCCTGCATTCATCTTAAGTCTGTAAAGTTCAAACATCCTGGTTTTGTCAGGCAAATAAAGGCATTGCCATCACTATTGGGAAAGAACAATAGCTTTATCATTGCTGTATAAGAATTAAAGCAGACAAAGTTGAGCTGCAGGAGTAGTGAAAGTTACAGTGACCAAAAAAAAGAAGATTTTGATGTGAACCGAACCATGCAATTTCAGTTATCTTGAGACAGCCCCAAAAAACTGCTTTCAGTAGCCAAATTCACTGGGCACAAAGTTTTTTTTGGGCAGCTTGGAGATTACCATTTTTATACGTAAAGCAAAATCCATAAGCAACCGAAAACAACATAAACCTTCCTGGCAAACACACAAAACACCTGAATCAGTTTTCTCACAAGTAAGTGCCAAGAGATCTGTCCTTTATGGACTGTGCCTTAAACTGCTTCTAGAGCTCCTGGTTGGATTAAGTGCTATTCCAGCATGCAAAGTCAGCAAAGCCAATCATCTCTCAGGCTATCTCTTGCGATTCAACGTTTTATTCAGCAACATTTCCAGGATAAACAAACATGCGAGGAGTGAACCAGATGGTTCAATCAAAAGAGGTGATTTAGACATCCCAAAATATATATACAGCCGTGACTACAAAAAATGTTTGAAAAAAAAAAATGTTTCCAAAAAATTGTTCGAAAACAAAAAAAAATCAAAAAATAAAAATTTTTTTTTAAATTCCCCCCCCCCCAAAAAAGAGAAAATTTTCCAATTATTAAAAAACAAAATGTTTAAAAAAAATCAGCAAAAAAAAAAACGTTCCAAAAAAAAAAAGTGTTTGCAAAAAACTAATTTTCAAAATATAAAATAAAGTTACATTTTCAATCAAAACTTTTGCACCCTATTTCTCTTTGTCCCATTTTTTTTCTCAAAACTTTGTATTGAACAAACCTGAGTACAAAAATGAATTTCGAGAAATAATTTAGATAATTACAATTTAGAGTCTTTAAAATTTACTTTTTGTTTTCAGTCAGTCCCGTCTTCATGCTTTTGGCATTTACATATTAATATTATAACAAAACAATCAATCTTTGCTTACACCACTTTAAAATCACAAGAATGAAAACAAGACACCAACAATAACAAGAAGAGGAAAAGCAAGTCAAGTTTGCCTCACAAAAGTCAAGGACACAAAAATGTAATTAAGTACTATATTTTGTAAAGACAAAAAACAAACTCACTCTCAAACAATGATATAATAGCCTTTTATTGGATTTGAAATGACAAGAAACTGAAAATCTGAAATGTTGGATGCATGTTTTTTTAAGATGTTCTGACAGCCTGAGAATTTATAAGGCTTGATAAAAAAGAAAAATCTGTTTTCACTTGGGAATCAAACACATGAAACAAATAGGCACACCTGTTACTTTCTTACATACAGTAGGCCTGCAATAGGGTGTTTCAGGTGCCCCCAATATTTTCCGATCTGGCTTGACCTTCGTCTGGTATTGCGGTTTATATAGCAAAAGTCACATGTAAAATTTTGGCCCATTCTATAAATACCTACCTTTACCAGAATTCACTTGAAGTTTATAATGTTATTCCCCATTGGCGAACATGCAAATTCTTAAGATATTTCAAAAACCAATGAAGAAATCATTATTTTTTTCTCAATCCACAGTTCCTGAGTAAGTTTTGGGAGGGAAATTCAAATCTGGTGTTATTTTTTGTATAACCCCATTTACCAAGCTACCAGAAGTTGTCAAATTTGTGAAAATCTGCATAAAATGGCAGAATTTTAGGAAATTTAAAACTTCCTAGCTCATTAGGAAGACCTGCTATAAAATATTTGATGCCAGATTTGAATTGCCCTCCCTAAACTTACTCAGAAACTATGGATTGAGGAAAAAATATCTATTCCTTCATTGATTTCTGCAATATCTTCAGGATTTGCAAGTTCGCCAATGCGGAATAACATTATAAACTTCAAGTGAATTCTGGTAAAGGTAAGTATTTATAGAATGGGCCAAAATTTTACATGTGACTTCTACTATATAAACCGCAATACCAGACCAAGGTCAAGCAGGATCGGAAAATATTGGGGGCACCTGAAACACCCTAGCCTGCAACCCTAAATAAAGTAAGACAACCCCAGCAGGCAGGAAGAATCTGCCACTACTTTACCCTTTCACACCTTTTGGCTCCCTCCAAACCACTACCTACCTTTACCTACTTTAAACAACCTTTTAAAATTGCATGGAAATTCACATTAATTTGGACAAAGTTGAGCTGTGCGATGTCTGTTGTTATATTATTCGGTGAAACTCTCTGCCAAATTCCAATAAATCATCTACTCGTTTCCTTGTTTTTAAAGTTTAATATTACGACATAATTCTTACCTTATGTTTATAATTTTATATTATTATATATCACAATTCTAAATAGCTATATTTGTCTATGTTATATCTTTACAAATGTTTTATGTTAGGGCATTACTGTTAATAAATATCTATATCATAAGCTACCCTACTAAAATAAAAGTGACTTGACTTCGAGTAGGACGGGGCACGCAGCAGCATTGCAGCCCCCCTTAACTTCGAAGTGTTATTTGACATACTTTTTATGGTCGATTATTTGAACGCTTACGCTGTCAGGAAATGATTACTTGACTCTACTTATAACTGGTGAAACAAACATCTACCAATTTAAATAGAGAAGTTACGGCCATTTTTGCAAAAAATTGCAAATGGCCAGGTTACCTCGCCCATCGGGCAAGAAGAAATTTTTTTCCGAGCACATTCAGTATGAAATTTATTTCTTGGGGTTCTTCTATCGTTTTTAAGTCATTCTATTCACTTTTTCTGAATTTCAGAGAATTTTTCTGTTCATACTTTTATTTTTTGCTATATTTTGCCCTGTTTCAATTCCGGGGCAAATCATTTCTATTTTAATAAGCTATTCTATATCAAGATTTAAGGTAAAGTACACATTATTAAATAGTTCCTGAAGCAGCTTTGAGGCCCAAGTGAAGGGGCCTCATGCCCCACACCATACGGAACTAAAATGCAAAAAACGTGATACAAATCATATTTATGTGATGGTAATAAAATGAAGCAATACAGATATCCATCACATTTCTTTTTAAATTTCCAAAGTTATTTCTGACAACCCCTTTCAAAGAATTAATCAAAGTTGCAAAAACCATGCACAGTTTTTAGTTTCTTTAATTTCTACTATGGTTTGATGCTGTTTGCCCTGAAAATTTGTGACATCAACTAAAAAGCCTCTAGCTTCAGTCGTATCAGTAAGAAAACATTTCAGAAAAAGTTTAGATATAACCTGGGGGCCTCTCACCTAACCTGGGCTTCTACTGTACATTCTGCATCATAAATTTAAGGCCAATCATGTACCAGGAGATCAGTCACATGACAAGCCAATAAATAATTATATCGGTGTCTTAAATGTGTTATTGGTGTGTGGAGAGTGATATTTGCATACCCCTATGCTCTTAACAGCAACAGTGGACTTAATTGCCTATTACTTGAGGGAAGGCCTGGGTAGGAGAAAATCTAACTTATTGAAAATACCATTTTATAAATATGTCCATTGTAAAAAATGGGAAAAAATTAATATATTTCATATAAAAAACGTAGGTATCTTCAGAAAAACCAGTATTTCACAAATACGTATTAATCGGAAAATTGTGCTGCAGAATATAACAAATAGTAGATGTTGAGTCGACCAATATTGAGTTTTATTGGCCTTAGCAGGTAATATTGGTCTCGGTCTATGGCCTCGCCCAATATTACTGCTTTGACCAATATAACGCATATTTGTCTCCTCACCATCCACTATCTATATATTATATGGACTTGGTTAAACTGTTGTTCATTGACATAATGTCTCCAATACAATTGACCACAGGCAGTCTTACCTGCCTTATAATCTGCCTCTGCACTTCCTGTCTCATAGCCTTTTTTTCCCTGAGGTCTGTACTCTTCCTAACTTCCTTCCGGTCGAGAGGATAACACAGGAAACAACACCTGACAGCGAAAAAATCATAATATAGAAACCATGCAATAATCAGAAAACAAAATACTGGCTGGTCATATCTCATTATTACAAAATTGTGATGCGACCACTTGATGAGGACAGGCAAGGAACCAGGCATGAATATAACCACGTTCGTGTAAGCCCTATTTCACCAGTGTTATATTAGTACAGTACCGTAGAACGGGGTAAAGTTGGCAATCCGGGGTAAAGTTGGCACGCCATTTTGTCCCACTTAATGGAAGAAATGCCAATTTTCCTCGCTGACAAAAGTATCTTTGGCACAGTTGCCATACATGTCATTGAGGAAAGTTGGTTTTTTCTGCCATTATGTGGGTCAAAATAGCTTGCCAACTTTATATCAGATTACAAACTTTACCCAATTTTACGGTAGTAAATAGCACTTCTTGAAAATCAGTTCAATCATGGTTTTTGTAAGTTATCACATTGCATTTTGAACACCAAAGCCATTTATATAGTAGCCCTGCAGTTTGATTGTGTACCGGCTTTCCATATGAAAGTGCCAATAGGTTGGCCGGTATGTGACATCCAGAGCTCCTACGTGGCTCTCAGACAAAATACAGGGGCCGATGTAACACAATGCCATGTGATAACATGTATAGATATGACGTGCATTCCTCTAATGGTAGAGCATTGCCAATATCTAAAAATTTCCTGAAACTTTTAGATAACAAGGCAGATCTCACCATCAATAAATAACAAATGCAGAGCACATGAGGGAATTTCCTTTTGATGTTCCAATCCAAGCCTTTCTCAAGTGCTGCATTGAATAGTTAATTCCCAGCAAAGCCATTCATATTTCATTTCAAACTTGGTGCTTTGAACTTGGGAATTAAACATCTGTTTATGTGTAAACCACTCCGGCCTTCAAACTTTTACTGGGCAAAACCATTACAGCCAAACACTTTGATATAGAATTAGAGTGGACTGTGACACTGTGAAAATGGCGCTTTGTGTGTCATCATGCTGATGATTTGTCATGATCAAACCCAATATTTCAATGTTAATTTGATTGAAGGAGACTTGTCCCACTTGTTGGTGACAGCCAAAGGAAAGGATTATGCATCTGATTTTCACTCTAAAATCCATTATGAGAAGTCAAATGGCTTTCTCTTGATCATGACTAATCAAACAGCGTCTACGTTTCCATGTTGAAAGAAGAGAAGATGACACTTCATCAGCTATCATGAGTCACAAAGTGCAATTTTCACGGTGCCACAGTCCACTCTAATTCTATATCAATTTTCAAAGTGCCACAGTCCACTCTAATTCTATATCAAAGTGTTTGGCTGTAATGACAGATTGTGCCAGTTTTAAATTCACACAGAAAGCGAAGAATATCACAACATTGTCTGGTGCCAATTGCCGGTCGTGAAATCACGCAATCAATAAGTATGATATACAAAGATGGATTAATCTCAACGACAGAAAATTTCAACACTGGCACTTCAGACTTAAAAACATTTCAACTAGACCAAGGTCACAGTCTTCACGTTGCTGCAGGCAACGTAGACTGAGGACATTGCATTTGCTGAGCACTCTTGAAAATCATTTGAAGCAATAAGTGATAATAACAGACAATCAAACATGAGTCAATCACTGTCCACCAAAGTGTGTTCAGATCATACATGAAATGCTTGACTGAGTATGATTGACTGCTGAATGTGTGTAATAGTCTGACGATATTATTTGGAAAACAATAGACATACAAACTGAAGTAGCAAATTATGAACAACGAAATGATTAACAGCTATCAGTTTTGCAAAGCCTCCCTCTCTTCAGCCTGAAACTCCTTTGATTTTTAGGTGGTAAATTGTTGAAAATCTGCCGATTTTGACACTTTAAAGTACAGGAAAGTTCTGAAAATCGCGCACAATACATTTAAAATCATTTCCTAAACACCCATACCTTTAATTTTGATCAGAATAGGCCCAAAGAGCTACGACACGATGCTGTGTCGCTGGTGTGTAGTTCACAACCCATGTTTTATCTCCCATCCTTCTCAGCTACGCTGAGAAGGTGGGTCTTCCTATCTACATTTCAACAAAAATAAGAGCTTATAAGTCCCCGTTTGAATAAACCTGCACATCTCACAGAAATCTCTGCATTTCCAATGGACATAACCAATTAACCATGTTTGGGAGCAACCATGCTGCAGCTCGACATACTTCATCAAGTGACTGGAGAAAATGTTTCTCTCAGTCATATAAATTAGCAGACAACTGTGGACTTTTTTGTAACATTTTTACTGTTTAGATTCCTTGGATGACATTAGAAATAATTTGAGCACCTTTCGATAAAATATAATTTTTATTAATATATATATTTTTTTTTAATGAACCAAAACCTTGATTTTTTAAAAAGAGGGGAATGTGCACTTGAGATCTACTGATTCAGACAAAAAAATAAAGAATGCCTATATGCAGGGATACAAACTGGTCAACTGCCAAAGAAATGGGAAAGCAGGTCTATTTTGTTGAACTGTTTATAATGGCCTGTCTGTATACCAAGTTTTTAAAATTTTATAAGCACCGTTTTATTTTTTCAAATCAATGTTGCGAGGGGGCAAGATGTCCCTCTTCATCTTTAAAAAAACAAAAAATAAATCACATTTTAGGACTTGACTAAGACTTGAATTAGTAAGTATATTTATTCATAATTTATTTTAAAATTTTGATTTGCCCTTATTTATCTGGTGGTCCCTGTCACCCTCCATTTATTTCCTTCTAACACCCTATCAGCCTGCCTTCAACATGAAAACTTAATAGTCATAGTTGTCCAAGAATAATCGGATAAAAAAATACTGATGCTCAGCAGTCATGCTTATGTGGAAAAACAAATAATGCAGGCTTATGGGCCATTCTCAAATTTCGGTACAATGTGTATAGGTAAAATGTCCTGTAACGGAGGAGACAATGTGGTAACGGAGTGGAATTTTGATGTTAAAAATATGCTGTTGGAGCAGCAACAAAATGAAGAACAATAAAAGATTGATGTAATTATTATTTTCAGAAGTACTTCAGCTCGTATCAATAGTATTTTTGGTTTGAATGTCGATTTCTTGCTCATGATCTGGTAACGGAGTGGACGGTGACGGAGTGGAATGAATGTAAAATAGTGACATGTCTGTTATATCAATTAAATCAATGAAATAAGACAAAAAACAAATTTAATGTGAACTAGATATTAACTCAAGTCTATATTCTCATGAATCGTGCAAAGCAATTTTTAAAATATTGATATATTAGCAGAAAACTTGACACTTGATTTTGTTGTATCAGGTTCAGTGACATGAAAAAACCATCAATTTAGCATGGGGGAATGGACAAAATGTAACAAAAAAGGGTCTAATAAATGGCTTTTAATTCCAAGTACAGTTGTTCTAAGTAGAAAAATGAATAACAGACGAGGAGTGACAATGCAGATATTTATTGAGAATGACCCTTATAAGTCTTTCATGAACATGCATTGAAAGGCAATGGTTACAAGGCTAAAGCACGCAAAGGTCATGGAAGATATTGCATATGTCACTTACATGCGATTACAAAATAATCATCTATTAACATGATCATTTGTGTGCCTGACGTCATATTTTCTTCCAGGAGATTGGATTCAGTGGACTACAGGAAATAGCTGCTGACAAGGCAGAAATCACAATAGAAAAATAGGAGATACTTGGAAAATTGGGATGGGATACTCCTACTTCCATAATTATTACATTGTCATTGTGAAATCCCTTATGTGACCACTGACCATACCAACAATTAACCTTTCACGTCTCATGACATATTTCAAATTACACGAAAAGTATTATGTCATCACAATCACAGCAGTTGTGTAAAATATTTAAAATGAAGTGACAGGGTGGGAAAAAACATGCACAAAGGTGCACTTACGGCAGATGCAGTATTCAGTGAATATAATCTATCTTTACCTTCCTGATCTCCCTTCTCAAGGCACTTTCAGCGAGAAGAGAGATAAAAAACAATTATGATGTTAATCTAAAAAAGAATTTGAGGCATATCTTTTCTGTAGGCAGAAAACGTATTGGGACAATTAATCCAAGAAGGTAAAAATTAATGACGTCTGGTTATTCTAGCCTGCCAACTGTTGGGCATTTTGGCAATTTCATATGCATGAACCAACAAATCAATTAACCTGCACTGGAAAAACGTCATAAACCTTTATTATTGTACTCTCATAACACCTGAATCTGCTTTATCAGATATCTTATGAAAGATCTCTCCTTAACCAGTGTTTACGTACTGGTATACTTTAACACTGTGTACCAACCAAGTGACCCAATTAAGGATTTTCTTTGTTTACTTTTTGCTAGTTTTCATACATACAGCAAGCAACAAACTTTGCCATATAGCCAGTATGCTGTCTTATAGTACACACAATACACATAAAAAATTTGGAATCAATCAGTTAAGTTTTCTAGAAGATTAGGCAGTTTTAGTAAATTTTTGTGCATTTTTTACTAGAATCACCAAATCTTTTGATTGCTAAATATCTAAAGCTTGAAATTTCACATCAAGATGCCTAATACATAAATACAGCATACTGGCTATGTTATATTGTAATTACATTGGATTCTTGTCTAAAATTTAAGATTTTATGATTAACTAGGTCGCTTTGCATAGAGCAAACGGTACACAGTGTTATTAAGAGCTGGCTGGATTTAGGGCTATTCCTGTACAGTCAGCAAAGCCCAGCATCACTGAGGCCAGCTCTTGCATGTCAGCATTCCCTGCAACATCAGATCATACAACAAAGTATTATAAGCAGTATGTTAGATCCAAATATATGTAAACCAAAAAATAATATTTACAGAGAACATTAACATGAAAAAGAACAGGTAAGCCAAGTGTCAAATGCAGAAATAGAAAACTACAGACAAAAGGTTATTGTTCCGAACTTGTGCAAGAGAAATCGTGAACTATGAATCAATTAGATACAGCTAAAATGTCATCTCCAGAAGATTTGTATAACAGAAAATTGATAATGTGGATATATGGCAGTAGCTTGATTGACAGAAAGAGTGCAATACATATATGAATATGGAGACTTACATCAAGTTACATGATATCTATATTCGATAGTCTATGTATGAGGTGCAAGGTAAAGATAAAATCATCAGTATGAATGTCAAGGAACATGGCGTGTCATTGACTGCCGAACCACAAACTGTGACCTTCTGCCTCCAATGCCAGGAAATATGTTGAATCCGCCCTTCGGGCAGATTTTCCATTCCAAATTAACAAAAAGACATGTGGTACCTAGGAAACGGAGACAATGCCATTTATATACCAATTGCCAGATTTGCTCTGTTAACCAATCACAAGCCTGTATTTCAAATCTTGGTATTAAAAATTTTAAATATTAGCTCATATTATGTTTATTCAATGGTTAGACTTCCTTGTGGTAGGCTAAACAACCTTCTAAAGGAGGTTCAAAATATTTATCCTGAGACATTCCTGACTGACATAAGCACAGGAATCATACAAACATGTTTGCACACTGTGTCCTTGAACGAAGTTTAGGGTTAAAAAAAATGTACAAAGAATCCGTCAACATGGCGTTGTAGTACGTGGTTTCAGCTTCGATTTGATGTAAAGATCTAAAAAATCTGTTGGGAAAATTTTGAGAAAATTTAAATTAAAAATTTTTGGTTTTTCACACCCTTTTCACATGCAAAATATCAGTTTTAGATCTATCAAATAGCATTACAGTGTTATCAAAATATCACAGCGTATCTAGTTATACATAAGGTTACTGAATCATGTGAAAAATAATAATAAAAAGCATTTTAATGGCGAAATGGCCATGTTTATAGTTGATTTGGCACATTATGTGAGTCAGCGAGTTTGCAACACCCCTAAATGTTGAAAATGATGTGAAAATTATAAATAAAATGCTTTTTATGTGTATGTTTCACCTGATTCAGTAACCTTATGTATAGCTAGATACACTGTGATGTTTCAATAACATTGCAATGCCATTTGATAGATCTGATACTTATATTTTGCATGCGACAAGGGTGTGAAAAACATAAAATTTTAAATTTCAATTTTCTCAAAATTTTCCATGTACTACAACGCTGTGCTGACAGATTCTTTGTACATTTTTTTTAACCCTAAACTTCGTTCAAGGACACTGTGTGCATGTTTTATAAAAAGGTAAAAAGGTATCATTTCTGGTATTTACAAATCATCATCCAATTCTTGACGAGAAGCAGCAACACACTCAGTGGACACTCAGGAGAAATGGAGGTTTTCTTTTATGAATGGTGACAGGAGCAGTTGGCCCAGGATGACACAAAAAGCTTCTGTAATTGTGATCTAAAAATAGCAACTGTAGTTGTGATAAACCTGTCATGATAGTGCTAACAAGCGCAGGTATACTGCCTCCATATCCCCCATGCCCTACACATCTTCCAATACCCACCAGAATTCCAATTTTAGTTATGCCAAATATTTCCACCAGGGGCAAAATTGTGCATACATGTAAGGATGTGGAGACACCTGGGGGTGGAGTTCGCTTTTAAAAATAACATGGCTGCAGGACAAAAGCACAGGAAAAAGTATTTGGGATGTGGAAATGGTTATGATATTTATTGATTTATGGTCAGATTTGACAAGTTTAGGGGGTCTTTGAATGTTGGGAAAGGATGAGCATTGTGCATGGTGTGGTGTTTGAGATATTTGATGGACGCCATGACATGGAGACTAAAAGTAAAATCCCCCATAGCATAGCATGGGGGAATTACACAAAAGAATGTTCACATAAAAACACATGGGCCTTGCTGTTGAGTTATATTGCGTACTTGATCTGTCTTGAAAAGGTCTTAAGTCAAGCAAAATGGCATACTTTTAGACCAAATACTTGACCAATGGCAGGAATAAGCATCATTTAGATGTTAGAAAAAAACCTCTTGAATATCATAACATGACAGTCAAAAAAAAATTGCGGTAATCCTTCAGGCGCTAGTAAAATGATGACAAAAAATTATTATTTTTTCAGTATGTGGACTAAATAATTACACAAGTAAATTGTCTGCTCGGTTTAACTAGAACAAATGATAGATCAGACCAGTGAACATCAAATTCATGTGATTGTTTATTAAAAGGGCTATATCTTTATGTGCTTCTCTGCAAATTGCAAGAATTTCCGTTACCGGATCAAGTCTAGTTGCATGAGACCAGTGCTAAATTCACTCCAGCAGAGCAGTCTTTTCTTTGGGTGCCTAAATTTAGATCAGAATGTGTAATTTTAGCACAATTTAGTTACAATAGCTTTAAATTTATGCATTTTTCAATTCATCACTTCCTTTTTTCATTCATCTTTAACTAGTGGTTAAGAGTGCTTGTTTGCACAACCACTGGCTCTGAGGGCGTGGGTTCGAATCCCACCCCGGAATTCAATTTAGTCTGAGCCCATGGGACATTAAATGGAGGCGGGTTGTACCCAGTGTTCTATGCTGGGGCAACTGAAAGACCCTGGGCATCCCTGAATTAATGGGGTATGTACCAGACTCACAGTCTTCTCATCTCATCTTCATACGGCAATCGCCTGCCTCGATATAGCCCACTACGGTGCTGCTGAGGCATAAAACACAAACAAACTTACCTTTCCAAATGTGGATGAAGAGGAATTAAGGATTATCATCTTTGTAATTTGAAGTCAAACTTGAAGTGGTCCAATTGAGGAACAAATCCTGTCCCGGCAACTATCCCCAGACTTTTTTAACCTTTTACATTCGAATTGCATTGATCACGCAGGCCACAAAAAGTTGCTTAATTTGTTCTCCATAACCATTTATGTAAAGAGTGCAAAACAAAAATAAATTTATCGGAGCACTGTTTTTGATCAAATTTTTCGTTCATCTAATGAGGTTAAATACAGCATGGAGAGAGTTCCAGCCTTTATTCAATTGACCCAAGGTCAAGCTGGATTTATCAGAGCAAAGGATAGTAAAACTGAAAGCTTACGACTTATCAAATATGTATGAGACGTAAATCCCCCATGTGGATTGTCTGATTGGACTGCCTGGCTAACTGAAGGATGAAACAGAATGTTGTGAAAATGTAGTTTCAACACAGGCCTTCTCTGAGGTCATAGAGGATTTCTGAACAGCTCTTTACAATTATTATATTAGGCCCATTATATCAAAACTTAATGGCATATTATGACACTGTTTAGATCTTATACAAAGTTCACAAAATATCATTTTTGCAATATAAACAATAATCCGATTGTTTGTTTCCTGTTGTTAAGAGTGTTAATCCTCAGCAGGGCGCTAACATGCATAATTGCTTTTCCAATGGTATTTATAAGTATCTTAGTGATGTCTAAATGCATTTAGTGCTGTGAGGAGTTATAATGGGGTTTGATATTTGATATTATGAAGTCTCGGTGTTTCTTTTCCAGCAACATGCATAAGTACCTTACCTAATAACAAGGTGGACCTGAAACCCCTGATATGTGTCATTGGGAGTTCAAAAACCTCTTAGAGATACATTATGACCAAAAACGCTTGTGCCAAATATCTCGGCACTTGGTGAACGCTGTAGTATGTTGCCTACATTTGCAGCTTACCCTATTGCATGGAGCTGCCATTGCCAACAGAGCCTTGAAGGTGATTTGCTGATGAATTGTCTGCCATCAATTTCATTATACCAACCAAGTTTTGGTGGGGCAGGACAGTCTGCCAGGGGAGCTTATTAGATTTGACATCCAAGTTGTTGCGGGTCTGCTTCATTTAACACCCTGGATTGTCCATATTGATTTTCAGGGTTTTGCAATGTGATTCAGGTTGGCAAGGTCAGGTCTGCTTATTGGTTCTCCCGTTGGTTGACCCTAGGACAGTTGCAGTTCAAATGACGAAGACCAGGCAATGGGGAAAAAAAGAAAGAAAAAAACCATAATTGGGTAAGAAATGGCTAAATATTCTGTGTTAAGTAATTCTACAGTAAAAGTAGACCTGGGGAAAAATGTCAACTACAGGAATAGAAACTTAGAGGGCAAAGGTTATCATTCCGACCATGAGCAAGAGAAATTGTGAACAATGAAATTAATTAGATATATCCAAAATGTCAGTCTGAAGATTTTTACAACAGAAAATTAATCATGTAGATCAGGCAATAAATCCATCCTCCGGTAGCAGGATTCATTTCCACTCACCCTGCTAACAGGGCCAAAAAAAATCTAAAGTTTAATAAGCATTCTAATTCTTTGTCAGTTTTATTTTTCCGGCATAAAAAACACATAATTTGAATAACTGTTACTGGTTTTCTACAAAAGAAATACTAGAAACAATTAACAGGCTACAGTTAGACAGCTACATACATTCACATGCTTTGAAATGAAAGGTCTCAAACTGTGAATCATGTTAGTCACACTGGAGAGGGAAAACGTTTTTGTTATTTCTTGATGAAAACCTAGTTCGTCTTATCACAGTAGCCTTTAACTAGGCGAGACTGAGAGGCGTGGATGAACACATCTGGCAATAGTTTGATTGATAGAAAGAATATAATACATATCTGAAAACGAAGAGTCACAAGACATAGGCAAGGTAAATACAAATAATTATACATTATTTAAGTATGAAGGTCAAGGAAATAGGTGTGTCAAAACTGTGTCGTTGACTGATGGACCACATACTATGACTTTCTGCCTCTGAGGTGGACAGTAGACATGGTCACACAACGTATTGCTTTGGCAATCACATTTCAAGCGTGAACTCTGTTGACCTGAGGTGCGAAACAGGTGATTATAACAAACAGTCAAAACCAAACAATGCTAAACAAGATAATCCCGCCTGCTATTTTGTAACAGGGCCTCTTGAAACACTGTCAGAACATAAGAATATGTATCAGAGACATGAACTTTTTGCCAAAGAAAATCTTAATTGGACATTTTAACATCCATTTATTGACATGGTACTATCTTCTTACTAAACCTTCATTGCAAGGGATATACCTGGAGAGGGCAAATTAAACATATTGCCCCGTAGATGATAAAATGCAAGGTAAGAGATTGAAATTCTCCCAAAACCATGTCAACACAGAAAACTTTGCCAATTCACCTGGCAATTTTGAAACCCTTTAATTCAGTAACAAAGAAATCTGAAGGTGTACTTTTGCATAGATATAGCCAATAATGACTACATAGACATTTCTGCATGGTGTTATGTTGCTGACAATAATTAGATTTATAGTAATTTGGCTTTTTTTGAGACATGTGCTTTTCTCAAGACATTGATATGATCAAACAGGAAGTGCAACAACAGTGCCACCTCACCTACACATGAGTAGAGAAAATATATAATATCCGCCTGCCGGGCTGGTTTTCCACTCTGAAAAATCAAAACAAGAGACACAAGATACACAGGAAATGGTGACAATGACAGCCATATTATTGAAACAATCCCACTTATCATATAATTATGAAATAGCTCATGCATGTAACCAACCAGCCAGTCCCATACAACACTTGACAACATGTTTAAGACCAATTGCAGTTGAAAAAGGTTTTCCACAATGAGTGTGTTAACGGATTTTAAAATGGTGAATTGGATTATAAAAAACCAAATTGACATCTTGTGAAGTTAAACTATTCCGTCCAGGCACTGGCCATCAGGTCAAGCATTCTGAACCACAAATGGGTTTATTTCAAATCTTCATATTTGGCAATTGAACAATATGTTCTATAGTATAAGATTCCCAATTTAATAGGCAATACAACCTTTACTTCTCGAAGAGGCTCTAAATATCTCTCCTGGGTCATGCCTGACTGCATGATATATATTGAACCACAGACAGGATAAGAGAACTCTGGAAAATTACCTGATGCTTACAAAAATTATATCATAAAATGTTACAAGGTAATTTCAGATATTTACCAATCATCACCCAAGCAAAAACACATATGCCAAATCCATGACATCATGCAGACAAAAAGTCTAAACTGTGTGTGGAGAAATATCAAGTGGACCCTCTGGAGAGGTGGAAGCTTTCTTCTATGAGTGGTGATTGGAGCAGATGGCCCAGGGAGACCAGAAAAGCTTCAGTCATTGTGCTCTAAAAATAGCAACTGTAGTTGTGATAAACCAGCCAGAAAAGTGCTAATCACCCAAAAGAATGTTCCTATAAAGACATCTGGGGCCATTCTGGGCCTTGCTGTTGAGTTATTGAGCACTTTACCTGTCCTAAAAAGGTTCTTAGAAGTGAAGCAAATGACATACTTGCAGACCAAATACTTGACCCATGGCATGCATTGGAAGCTCTTGGATGTGAGAAAGAAGTGTCTTGAATAATATGAATATAATCAACATGGTTAAATCAATGACCTGCATTACTACATGCAAGTCTTATAATATCAATGTAATGTATAAATACAATGTACATTCTTCTAATCTTCAGTATGAGGAGTAAAAATAACTCTTCAAAATTGTCATCTTGGTTTAAATGGAAAGAACTTGCAATTCATATGACTTTTATGTTTTAGAATTTGAAATCATAAGTTCGTCCACCCCTTGTTGTCTATGCAAATCCTTTATACGTCTTTGTGCACAGTACTGTCACTGAATCTTCAGGGCTATATCAACAGAGGTACATCTTTATTGGCTTTCCTGCATGCAATCCTGCACTTGCATGCAGGAAATGCAATGCATGATTTGTATACACACACCAAAAAACCACATACACATGTGGATGGGGATATTGTAACCTTGTGTAATAAATCTTTCATTTTCAAAGTTAACTTCATGCATTGCAGGTGACCACCAAAAGTAAAGGAATAATTAAATTTTGATAAGCCATGAGAGGGTGACAAACAATGACAAGCACATCTATCACATTTATAATTTCTTACGAAGACACAGAAAATAGTTCACCAACTACCAAAAATTCCAGATTACCAAATTTATTTAATTTGCAGTACCCCTAAAGAGACTATTGAAAACGTAAAAAGTACACAATTCCATGCATGGAGAACTCAAAATAAAAATAAAAACGTGTCACACTCATATCTCCATGCTGAAATGGACAACCATTGACGTGGATAAAGTGAAAGACAACTGCATGCTGGCATTGCTGGCATTCTTTTATCAATTTTCTCCACAGGCTTACTGTTTTTGTACATAATTATGTCATGCTTTATACTGAAAATATTTCAAACCAATCTAATTCAATAAGGTTTAATGGGTACATCCTGTAAACAGCCCCATAGTACCTTATTCAGTTGACCTAAAGTCAAGATCCATGGATTTACTTGACCAAAGGTTGGCATAACCAGAAGCTTAAAACTTTCTGTCATAAATTTTCATTAGACCAACCAAGTTTTGGTGGGGCAGGACAGTCTGCCTGAGGAGCTTATTAGATTGACAGCCAAGTTGTTGTGGGTCTGCTTCATTTAACACTCTGGATTGTCCATATTGATTTTCAGGGTTTTACAAAGTAATTCAGGTTGGCAAGGTCAGTATTGCTCATTGGCCCTCCTACTGGATGACCCTAGGTCAGTTGCAGTTTGAATGAAGAAGACCAGGTCAAGGGAAGAAAAAGAAAAGAAACATAATTGGGCAAGGAATGGCTGAAGATTCTGTGTTCGGTAGAATTCTCAAGTAAAAATAGACCCTGTCCTTTTGAAAATAAATATTTGCTGTCTCCAAAGTCTCACAGCCATATTCATAATTGTCAACATTCAAGAAGTATTTGGTCTTTGCTAGAATACCAGAATACAAACTATAGGCCTAATTCATTAATTTATCCAGACTCACAGGTATGGTGCCAAACTTCATAAAAAAAAAAAATAAAAATAAAAAATATATATATTGATCAATGCAATGGACCACAAAAGACCTCAATCCTAAATGGTGGTTACTATCGTTAAGTGCATTGACCAGAACAAGAATCAGACATTGAAAATTGTGACCTTTCGCCAAGGCTCAACCATCAATGCTGGAACATTGCAGCAAAAAGTTGGTATTAAAATTGCAGAATTACGTGTGAACACTGATCATAATATTTTATAGTTAGCACTATATAGTGCAGGAGGAAGGCGGTCACATAAGGCTACTCAGTCTTACAAAGATGATCATTCCGACCATGAGCAAGAGAAATTGTGAACAATGAAATTAATAAGATATATCCTAAATGTCACTCTGAAGATTTTTACGACAGAAAATTAATCATGCAGATCAGGCAATGCATCCATCCTCCCATAGCAGAATTCATTCCCACTCACCCTGCTAACAGGGCAAAAAAAATCTCTGAAGTTTGATAAGTATTCTAATTCTTTGTCAGGGTCTTTTTTTTCCCGGGCATAATAAATACATAAATTGAATAACTGTTAGTGGTTTTCAACAGTTAGACAATCAAATATTAAGTATTTAGAGTGCTCAGATGGTAGATGATGTTAAATGAAGACTATATGGATCCATGTTGTTGTAAATCCAAGTTTATTGTACATGTAGATAGATATTGATATAGGATGTATGTACACTGTTCAGTAGCCAAAGCTTAACTGCCTAGGACTGGCTAGTAACCAGCCTCTAGGTAGCTGTTGGGGGTTGGATCACATACCCTATTTTGGGGATCAACCAGAGGATCTATTTATAGTTTTCATCTTCCTATTCAAACAAATGCTATTACTGAAATACTCTCTTAAATAATTAATGAATAAATAATAACTGGATAAAAATACATTACACAAACCTGCTTCGAAAGGTCTCAAACTGTGAATCATATAAGTCACACTGGAGAGGGACTTTTTATTATATTTCTTGATGAAAATAAGTTTGTGTTATCACAGTAGCCTTTAACTAGGCTAGACTGAGAGGCCAGGATGAACACATCTGGCAATATTTTGATTGATAGAAAGAGTACAATATATATATCTGAATATGAAGAGTTACATGACATAGGCAAGGTAAATGCATGATAATTAGTATGAAGGTCAATGAAATAGGTGTGTCAAAACTGTGTCATTGACTTATGGACCATAGACTATACTATGACTTTCTGCATCCGATGCCTCGTGCTCTTGCAAGAATTCTGCCAGGTAAGTGGAGAGTATCAGGAAATATATAACATCCGCTTGTCATGCTGGCTTTCCACTCTAAAATATCAAAACTAAAGACACAAGATACCCAGGAAATGGTAACAATGGTAGCCATATTATGGAAACAATTCCACTTTTCATAATAATATGGAATGGCTCATGTAACCAACCTGCCAGTCCCATATAACAATTAACAACACAGTTGGATAAGGTTCCATACAAGGAGTCTGTTACTGCAGATTCATTAAGTATGCATTTCTCTGGGATGAGAGAAAGTCAAGCACACGCATGCAAGACAATACAAGCGACAAGCGTATGCAATTCGAATTTGGAGATTGCAGCAGCCGGGTCATTTTGCAAATAACATACAGATATGGTGTAAATGCAATAGTTAACCTTGTAAATCTCACTCATTTTGATAATGTTGTGGCATGCAAATTATTGTTTCCTTTATAGTACTTGCATATTTTGAAGAAATACATAACTAGCGGGAGCCTATTCCAAAATCACATGACAAATTCTAATTAACATACATCAACAGAAGTTATCACAAACTGTTATTGTACATTGTTTGTTACTATTTGTGCTTTTAGCAGTTAGGCCTAAACATAAGATAGAAGTAGAAGAATCTACAACTTATAGAACCAACAACACCCAACAATAACTGTGAATTTTGAGAAAATGTTTTTCATAATCAATTGTCAAATTGGATGGAATCTGTGGGATATATCAAAACACACATGTCTGGGGAATTTCTTTGATTTGTCATATGCTAGTATGTAGGTGCACTGAAGCCATTTGCTAGCCTTGATACATCATGTCACTCAATGATTAGTATGACCGCCCATGAAGTCAAGCCATTCCATCCATACACTGGCCAAGGTCAAGCATTCTGCAATCAAAACAAATACAAAGGGCTTAACGTATGTCTGCGTCATGCATCAGAAGGAATAGGAACAACATCCTCAAAGTGGAATATATGATATGGGTTTCATTTCAAATAGCGGTATTTAGTAATTAAACATATACAAATTTGTAGCACATTGATGGAAATGGGAAATTTTCGTCAAGGGAGCTGTCAGCTCGTGCAGCGCCGGCTCACCATTCCAAATTTTCAAAAGGGAAAGAATTCTTCCACCAGAGCATAATTCTGGCTAAGAATACCATGAGGACTGAAAAAGTAACATGATAATTGTAATTCATTACTGGTCATTGGGGGAGCTGTAGCAGGGTACAGCTCCCCCTACCTCCCCCCCCATTTCCATCACTGCAGTGTAGCAAGATTCCCAATTAAGTAAACTGCACAACCTTCTCATAGACGCTTTATTTAAAATATATCTCCTGGGTTATGCCTGACTGCAATAATATTTTGATCCACAGGAAGAACAAGAGACATCTGGAAAATTGCATGAGACGTACAAAAATGACATAAAATGTTACAAGGTAATTTCTGGTATTTGCGAATCATCACCCAAGCAACAACACAGACACCACACCAATGACATCACGCAGATAAAAAGGTCTACAGTGCGGAGAAATTATCAAGTGGACACTCTGGATAGATGGAAGCTTTCTTCTATGAGTGGTGATTGGAGCAGATGGCCCAGAACGTCCAGAAAAGCTTTAGCCTTTAGTTATTCAGCTCTAAAAATAGCAACTGTAGTTGTTATGTCCTTAAAAGGTTCTTAGAAGTGAAGCAAATGGCATACTTGTAGACCAGATACTTGACCCATGGCATGCACTAGCAACTCTTGGATGTGAGAAAGAAGTGTCTTGAATAATATGAATATAATGAACATGGTTAAATCAATGACCTGCAATACTACATGCAAGTCTTATAATATCAATGTAATGTATAATACAATGTACATTCTTCAGTATGAGGAGTAAAAAATAACTCTTCAAAAATTGTCATCTTGTTTAAATGGAAAGAACTTGCAATTCATATGACTTTTTATGTGTTAGAATTTGAAATCCTAAGTTCATCCACCCCTTATTGTCTGCGCATAGTATGCAAATCCTTTATACATGTTTGTGTACTAGAGTACTGTCACTGAATCTTTAGGGCTATATCTACAGAGGTACATCTTTATTGGCTTTCCTGTTGCAATCCTGCACTGTCAGCAAAGTCTATAAATGGCAACCACCTACCTTTTCCGCTTGCATGCAGAAAATGCAATGCATGATTTATATGCACACACACAAAACCACATACACATGTGGATGGGGATATTTTACCCTTCGGTTTTAAATCTTCTTATTTCAAAGATAACTTTATGCATGCAGGTGAGCACCAAAAGTAAAGGAATCATTCAATTTTGCTTTGCAAGAAGAGGGTGACAAACATTGACAAGAACCACAGTGAAACAAACATCTATCACATCTACAATTTCTTATAAAGACAGACAAATTAGTTCACTGAACATATGAAAGTTCGCACATGTGTTTTTTTTTCCTGGGAACACCAAAAAATAATTCAAAATGTGCTTGGTGCATGGCAAAAATACACCACATCTGATGAAATTATTCAAGTGCGGTATTTTTTAGTGTCATGAAAACAGTTGCCTCCAAATTGGATCAATGGTAAAACTCAAATGTGTTTATTATGTAGCCTACCTTTGCAGTTAACACTTTTACAGCTGCCATTGCCCACACACATGCAGGTGATTTGCTGATGGATTGTCTGCCATAAATTTCATTAGACCAACCAAGTTTTGGTGGGGCAGGACAGTCTGCCAGGGGAGCTTATTAGATTTGACAGCCAAGTTGTTGCGGGTCTGCTTCATTTAACACCCTGGATTGTCCATATTGATTTTCAGGGTTTTGCGATGTAATTCGGGTTGGCAAGGTCAGCTTTGCTTATTGGTCCTCCCACTGGATGACCCTAGGTCAGTTGTAGTTCGAATGAGGAAGACCAAGCCTAGGATAAAAAGTGAAAAAAAACATTATTGGGCAAGGAATGGCTAAAGATTCTGTGTTCGGTAGAATTCCCAAGTAAAAATAGACCCTGTCCTTTCGAAAATGAATATAACCATTAAGTTAATCATTAGTTATAGTTGAAATAAAACAATGCCAATGCTGCAACTCAAAATGGGTACAATCATTTTGGAAAATACACAGAGAGCTACCAATGGGTTCCTTGTTTGTTTGTTTTTGGTATGAACACTGAACAGTCACTTTAAGTTGAGACTCCCCATTCTCATGTAATCTGGTTACAGAGCTTGGCGACAAAAAGGCACTGTAAAGTGGGCTAAGGGAAACTGTGAATAAAACATGACAATAGAGAACACTCAACCCTTGAAATTAGGCTGCTTTCTCAGTTCATTTAGAAAAAAGTGCCTCTTACCAATGAGCTACCTTTGCGGGCAACCAGATGCTACTGGATGGAAACAAGTATCGTATCATTATTTGTCTACACAAGATGATTGGAACTAATATCCCTAAATTTTGTTATTGACTTCAATACAATTATTAAGATTTGCGGAAAAGGTGTTTATAACCAGACTCCTACATTAATGAAGTCTTTTTTAACCAAGCTGGATCTGACTATTTTATGAACTAATCACAAGTGACACACATATTACTTCACACCACCCACCGGTGCGTTAGTCCGTTAGAATACATTTTTGTGAAACAGTAAGCTGATTTGCAGTGCAAAATCCCTGAGCTACCCTTGGTTATGTGGTCTTGTAAAGGTATCTGGTTTCAGCAGATATTGGACAATTGATGACTGGGGCGCGGCTGTTTGTTAGCACTGCTGGAAAAAATATTGGAACCAGTGACCCTGCCTCTGCTTGTTGAATAAACCAAATAGCTGTACTAAAGCCATCCTCCCTGTATTCAAGTCAAAGGTGCCTTTTAGTTGACAAAACACAGGATTTAACACCATTAACAGCATTCACCCAAAATAGCAGATGATCATGATGGCCTGCATGGTGCACTGAATATATATCTACATTGACTCAATGACATGTCCACTGTGGTTAATAAGATTGTGTTCTTTGATGAATGGACCTACAACAATACAGCGGACCCTCTCAGACCTAAACAGTAATTTCCTGGCTATAATGGTGATGGTCAGATACATTGACAATGATATTGACCAGAATAATAGGCCATGGTGGACCACAATACTTGATATTTTCAATGCCTTCACGGAGAGATTCATTGTTGTTAAAATACTGGTCATTGCATTGGTCGTTGTTGTGGTGAACAGACTTTGGTCATTTGGCCATTTCCATTGATCTGTGCTTATAACCAGGAAATGACCATTTACGGCTGAGTTAGGTCTGCTGTCCATCACTCAAAAATGCAATCAATATTCATGAACTTGACATTCAGTGGTCAAGGCATTCTACCAAGTCAGCTAATCTGCAATGGCAGGCTATTGCAATGAAATCATGGACAATTTTAGCTGCACATACATTAAATTTTATGATTGTGTATATCGTTTTTTGTGAATAGCAACTTTTAAAAAGAAAAGAAAAATGTTTAGTAATTGCTTGCAGATTATCATTGTATTACATTTTTTATGAGTGCATGAATGAAAAAACATATGTTATTCTTTTTTCCTTTCTAGATTTTCCATTTAGTCTCAAAATATTCAGAAGTTTCTTCAGTTATTTTTTGTAAAGCCTCATACTATAACCAGCTGGTAACTGCTCTCCCCAATATTGGCAATGGGGAAGTTAAGTTGATGTTATGTGCACTTTGGAAATGAGTCTAAATGCGACATTAAAATCAAAGGCAAATCAAGTTTGTAAGTCCTTTCTTAAATCAAAGTCCAAAGAAGACAAAGACCTCATAGACCGGCAGCCCAGGGGCTCTAGCCTAGTCGAACAAGGTACCACTAACGGAGCATATCTGTATAAAGGGAATAATAAGGCGCACCAGAAAACCCATTTCTGGCGCGGCGTATCGGTCGCGTTTACCCCTGGCGGCCATTTTCCAAGATGGCCGCCATAAAAATAAGTGTATGCAGTTTTTGGTCCAGATCTTTAATGGCTGATCCGATTTTGATAATTTTTGGGTCAAAATATATGTATTTCAATATTCCCAATACAATGAGGTCATAAAAATTTCAATTTTGTAAGCGATTCATGCTGTTTTTAAGGATCAAATGCAAAAAAAGTGAAAAATTTGGAAAAAAATCAAGATTCTCTGGCAAAATAAGGCATCTTAGTCAATGAATAATTGGTTTTAGGGTAAAAATAACATCATAAAAAACTTCCTGACATACAGAAATACCAGAAACCATGTCATATTTGTTTCTGAGTGACATTTAGTGATGAAGATATTCCCATTTATATGACTGGTCACGTCAAGTGAGAATTGTGACGTCACAACATCACTTATCAGCATTCACAAATAAATGTGTCTAATTTGGCATAACTCTCCAACAGCTTATCAGATTTTTATAATTTTTGTGTCAAATTATATATATTAATATGCCCAATCCAATGGTGATGCCAAAAGGAAGAAATTATGAGTATTTTGTATTCTTTCTTATGATCATTTGTCAAAAATGTGAAAAATTTGGGATTTCTAGGCAAAGCAAGGCTTATGACTTGCATTATTGACTTTGACACACAGGCAGACAGAAAAATTATTTTATTTCATCATCATCATTTGAATAACATTGTACTATTATAAAAACTTATAGAGTATGATAACGACATGAGATGAGTTGTAAAAATACAGATGATGAGGAGACCCACCAAAGACCAAAAAATATTGTTGCTACTGGTTGGCCACTTGATGATTGTAATGTTAATTTTAGAGTAAAAATATGCCACCTTTCATCAATTTCACATGTTCCAAAATATCAGCAAGTATGTCTGATTTGTTGCTTTGTCACTTTCGGAGATGAAGATATTTGCATTTTTGTGAGCAACCAGGTCAAGTAAAATTGTGACGTCGTGACATGATATTTCCACAGTTTTGCATACATTTGTCTTATCAGGTGTGAATCATTAAAACATATCAGATTTTTATAATTTTCAATTTAAATATGTATATTTATGCATGCCATATTTAATAGTTTTAGGACAATTTGTCAATTTTAAGTAGTTTATGCTGTATCTTTTTCCATGGTAAAATCCAACAAGAATCTACGGGTTGCTAAATGGAGGTGGCATGTTGTCTTAGTTCAAATCCTCTGAATCCAGCAGATAATTTGTCCAGCACTGCTATAAGTATAACTATTCAGATAGATATGGTTCTGAAGACGTTGATAAATAGATAGATAGATAGATATTACATAGATATTACATAGATATAGATAGATCTAAATAGATAGATATAGATAGATAGATATCAGATAAATATGGTATGCACATGTGCAGCCATTTAAGATGAGTGGGTCCTTAGATTGATCAATGAGATGGCAGATAGAGCAAATGTCCTCCAGGCCTACCCGTTACACGTTTACTCCATTTGAAAAAGATTGAAAGGGCCAATGATTTAACATCTCATCTGAATGACATCCACCTGGGACTTTGATCTTGAGAGTACATTGAAAATATTCTGCCCAAGATTCGAACCCAGGCAAAGAAGACCCTCAGGACTGAAAACACTTGGCCACCCAGCTGTCATATAATATATCCTAAGACGTGCTTAGTTCCATACAACCATGTCAATAAAGATCTTACTTTCTCATTGGGGCAGCTAGGTGGCAGAGCGGTTATGATTCCTGCCTTCTCTGTTTGAAGGTTTTATGATAAAACAGTTAACTGTTAGATTAACAGTTAACTGTTCAGTTGACTCAAATGTCATTTCAATGCTATTTCAAACAGTTAACTGTTACAGTTAACTGGCTGGAAACTCTAGTTCGCATCTGACATCAAATTGGCAATCGCTTGTTTGAGTGTCTGTTGGGCAATTAAAGGATCTCTCACATAGGGTAAATGTGAAGCATGTGAGGACTTCTGCTGTCTCCCATCTCATCAATCAACTCTTTTGAGAGCCCAGAGCTGCACTTAGAGGGCTGTACCTACCATATCTCTCCATCAATCTATCTATCACTAATTATGCTGGTCTATACACCTGTAAATTAGTGTACCACTGCCAGCTAACTTGAAGAGTGCCAAAATGACCAACTCAGTTTATCAATCTAGACTTTGCAAAGAGTTCAAATCCCATGTCTGATTGGCATGGATATTTTGGACCGATGGAAGGACCAGCTTTAAGTCCTGTATTTATGTGGGGTAATTACAGGGAAGGACACAGCAATTAAGCGCAAAGGATGATTGAAATTCCTTTCCATCACAATTTCAGGGCCCAGTGATTGGCAAACCAGTGCATTACCAACTGAGCTGACCCTAACCCTTCCTGGACATGTTGGACCATGTCACAAATTGTAAAACAAGTACCAAATTGCATCCTATTGCTCTCGCTTAACAAACCCTTTTGATAAATCTGTAATCTATCTATCTAACTATTGTAATCAGTGTAAGCTACCTATTTCATCTCTATAATCTATCCATGTAATTCATGCAATCCACTCCAGCACATCCTCAGCTAAATACAGCAAACCACTCCCGAGTCTATGTGATTAATTCATGTTTAACTTCCAGACTTTTAGGAAAATGGCCGATGAAGCTCAACCGTAAGGCCCAGAAAGTTATCACTTCTGGATAGATCCAGATCTGTATGGATAACATGCTGATTGATGTAAAGATTGAGTGTGATACCTCAAAATTAAGGTCAAAATTGGCTATGAAGATGTGAATCGAACTAGAGTCTCTAGACATTGTTGAATCTGAAAGCATTATGTCAATTTATGATAATTTGACATATCAAACCTATTTGTCTAGGATAGATTCTCCGTGTGGTGCAATCTATCTAATTCATAAAATCCATCCATTCTATCTGTCCAGGGCTAGAAAAAAAATATGAATTTCAAGGCAATTTGATGAAATACGATAACATTGCCCATGAATTCTCGCGAATAAAGCCTCCATATTTCCAAGTCAGAAATTTGGACCTTTTTTCAAAAATTTTAAGTGAGATTTAGAGATTTCCAGGCAATGACATGCCTGAATTCCCTACTTTTCCAGCCATGCTATATATCTAGCAGTATTTATCTATCCATTTATCTAGCTAGCAATCTGTTGATAATTCTTCTATCCATCAATACATCCTACACTATATTTAACTGAAAACTTGGAAATTTGTATAACTATTGAAATCTCATCTCCTTTGACCTAGTTTTATGATAACATAAATTCCAAAGTCAGTAAACTGAGCAATAAACATCCAAATGTCACCATGATATAGTTCCATGTCAGCTCATTTCATACACAGAACACAACACACATGATTTACAAAATGGTGAACAGCTAATTTGCATACACAAACACAATTCACATAATTTTTTAATGGTGCATCCAATCAAGATTCAAAGCAAAGGAAGTCTTGTCCAAATTACGACATGCCTGTGATTCATAACTATGCCAGATACATGCTCTATAATCAAGTTATACATTGTACTTATTTCTTGACTCGAAACATCTCCGAACAAAATGGACAAGTCAGGGCCCAAAAGACATTCTAAAAATGCTCAAATTTCCCACTACAACTTCCATTCTCTCATTGTGACTGCATAAATGGAGATGGGTACTCACCTCCACTAAAAATGTGAAACAATGAAAAAAAAAACCCCCGGCCTGCACCAGC
This sequence comes from Platynereis dumerilii, assembly GCA_026936325.1. Lineage (NCBI taxonomy): Eukaryota > Metazoa > Annelida > Polychaeta > Phyllodocida > Nereididae > Platynereis > Platynereis dumerilii. Next base: position 107,344,827 of record JAPTHN010000001.1, on the reverse strand, counting down.
CCACCCCGTGTGATAAATCTCTGACCCACAGCAGCCCACACTCGCAGATACCAGGCCCATCTTTTTCTAATCTTACTCTGTCAGTCTATCTGGGCACTATCAAATCAAATTACATTTAAAAAGTTTACCAATCGCTTCTATTCTGTTCCTTCCAATCTACGGGTACTCTAACTATTGATTGTGAAACGATACTCTCATAAAAATCCCCATCTATCTGTTATCAGATTATCTTGGCCTATCTCGGCCCTTTCAATCAATAAATCAATCAATAAATCAATCTGAGCTTATCTATCTATCCTTCTAAATTTATCACAATCCTATATTTTCTATTGTGTTCTATTTTGTGCCCTCCAAGCTGCGGGCAACTTACTAGTATGTATTGAATATAGTCAAGGCAAATACTCTCTACAGTTGTCAACAAAATAATTCACCCCCTTGATGTTTTTCCATTGAATTCAATAGCTGACAAATGCAAAATGAGTGTGGTGACATCAGCATATATATCAAATCATGAAAAGGATAACATCAATTTGTATCAGACAACATAATGCCAAACTGTTAGGAAGGGCACCAGAACCTGGTAGGTGCACTCTAAAAAATGTCGGGACAAAAAAAAATCCATGTTTGTTTTTTGCATTGAAATTTGGTTTTTCAAAAAACCATTTTGAATCTAAAAAACCAATTTTGTCTGAATTTTTTTAGAGTGTGGTTTGTATTTCGCATAGGAGTCAACAATGTCAAAAATGTTTCAACCCCGTCGCCGCCATTGGATTAGCATTGGAGCACAGTGTTAAATAGTTGTTCAAACGTTTTGACCCATTTGTGAACCATTCATTGATAAAGAAGAGATGGGGGATTGTATGCAATCATTGCGTGGTTGGTTGTAGGAATAAAATGGAATAGGTGAGATTTTTTTATGGCTTAATTTTTCAGTCTGCAACCAATATGGCAATTAACAACAATGCCAATGATAATTATGTGCGATTTATGTGTTTTTTCACATTTTTGTATTTGACCATGAAAAAAGCATAAATTTATTACTTATTATTGACAAAACTGCATAATAGAAGAAAATGCACCATGCTAATATGCAGATCCAAAAACTTGATAATATGTTTAAGATTTACATCCAATTAGACAAATGTATGCATCACTGCGGAAATATAACGTCACAACGCCACAATTTTACTTGACCTGGTCTCTCAAATAAATGTAAATATTATCAAGACCAAAAATGACATAGCAACAAAATAGGCATACCTGCTGATATTTTAGAACATTTGGAATTAATTAAAGGTGGCATTTGTACTCTAAAGTCAATAATACAAGTCATAAGATGCCTTGTTTTGCCTGGAAATCCTTAATTTTTCCTTAATTTTTTAATTTTTTTACAAATGATCATTAGAAAGAATATAAAATACTTGTGATTTCCTATTTTTGGCATCACCATTGGATTGGGCATATTGGAAAATATATATTTTGACACAGAAATTATAAAAATCTGATAAGCCGTCGGAGAGTTATGCTAAATCAGACACATAAGATGCCCCACTGCTGAAACGTGACGTCGTCATGTCACAATTCTCACTTGACGTGACCAGTCATATAAATGGGAATATCTTCAACACTAAATGTCACTCAGAAACAAATAAGACATGGTTTCTGGTATTTCTGTATGTCAGGAAGTTTTTTGTGATGTTATCTTTACCCTAAAACAAACTATTCATTGACTATGATGCCTTATTTTGCCAGAGAATCTTGATTTTTTTCCAAATTTTTCACTTTTTTTGCATTTGATCCTTAAAAACAGCATGAATCGCTTACAATATTGAAATTTTTATGACCTCATTGTATTGGGAATATTGAAACACATATATTTTGACCCAAAAATTATCAAAATCGGATAAGCCATTAAAGATCTAGACCAAAAACTGCATGCACTTATTTTTATGGTGGCCATCTTGGAAAATGGCCGCCAGGGGTAAATGCGACCGATACGCCGCGCCAGAAATGGGTTTTCTGGTGCGCCTTATTATTCCCTTTATACCCATATGCTCCGTTAGTGGTACCTCGTTCGACTAGGCTAGAGCCCCTGGGCTGCCGGTCTATCAGGGTGAGAAGCACAGTCATGTCTGGGAGATAAAAGACTTTCAATAAATCCTGTGTTCTGCAAAACTCAAGGCACCCTTAACATGAGGTTCATTAATGGTCACTTATAGCTAGATATTTGGTTTATTAACTAAAAAATTGCAATGCGACCGGCAGTTTTAGCAGCAGTTCCAAGAGCATGTCCCAGACATTGTGCAATACCTGCAAACACAAGACTTCTTTACAAGACAAAAGAAGCCTGATCTATACCAGGATTTCACTTTGAAAATTAATTTACCTATTTCAGACATATTCACAGTAGGTTTGTAAATGCTAAGTAATAGTTATCATTTGACATTCAACAATTTATCCTTGAACGATTTTGATGTACACTGTGAAGGTCACCCCCATATAGTATTATACATAGACAGCTTCTTGTGTCGTTCCAGTGTTGTGCTTCATAGCGGGCGTTAGTGGAACTCTCCTTTTTCCAGCTCTCCTGTGTTGACGAGCAGAATAAAACTATTTCCGGAAACATCAGCCTGGGAATTTACAATGGAGCCGGGGTTTCTAAGGTCCGTAACAAAGTCTAATCAGCCTGACAGTACTGGAATATGGTGGCAATCCATGCTAAACATTACATTTAAGACTCGGCAATGCAAATCCGTAATGTTTTCAATGGATTAAAAGTGCCCTGTGGCCTGGAACGCCAGCTCCACTGACTCAGCAATGGTACAAAATGGCAGCTGTTCCCGGAAATAGTTTTATTCTGCTCGTCAACACAGGAGAGCTGGAAAAAGGAGAGTTCCACTATCACGGCCTATTGGCAAGATTAAACACTTTCATGTCGAGCAGCTTGAAAGGCAGTCTCCTTTCTTGGTGTCGATTGTGTTCTCTTGTCATGTTTTATTCACTCTATCTTAACAGACTTTACGCCCGACTTTACAGTGCCTTTTTGTGGCAGGTTCTGTAACCAGATCACCTGAGGCTCAAACAGAGTCCCGAATGGAAGGATTTTGCACCACACCAGCAAACAAGAAAACGGTGAATTACATTGGCGGTGCTGGGTTTTCAAAAACTGTTTATTGAAATGACTTACTATATTAGTCATTGACATTGGTGTTATTTGTAGCTATGTGTATCTTAACAGGTTATTTGCCATTCTAATAAAGCCATACCAAGTACAAAAGATTAAGATTCTGAATAATAAACAATTGTTGTAAAAAATAATAATTATTATATATGCATAAATCTACATCTTTAAAGTAGTTTTGATATTATCTTCTTTCAATTTCCATGAAAAGGGGCCCCAGATTCTTGCATTAATATGAGAGGTCTCATTGGAATATTTTGTTGTGTACCTATCTACTTCCTGATTCATTGCATAAATGTTTAGAACATGAATTGGTAATTGTTGAGGTCAGTAGTGCACTTGACCATTACTTATAACCACCATTTTGGGCTGAGGAGATCCTTTGTAGGTCCATTGGCCAAAAGAAGCAATCAATATTCATGAACTGGTCATTTTGTGGTTAGGCAAATGATTCTACCTTCTAGTGAAGGTTATCTTCAAGTATACCCTATGTTCGACCTACACATACCTTGTATCAAACCATGCACATGGTTCTTTACCTTTCTACTGCAAGTTTATGCATTACCACTTTTAAAGAATCCCTCATAAATTGTTATTATATACTTGTATGTATTTCTATTCAGTCACTGTGCATTGAGGTTGAAAAAATCAACAAAAATTCTCCTATTTTCCTGTATAACACATCTTTGTGACATAGCAGTCTCACAATATTTTAGAAGTTAAAAAAAGGTTACCTTTTCTTTCACATTTAAATCATGGACTGCCAGTTCTCAAAATATTGCAAAAAGAAGTTTGGGAACGCTATTGTGTGAGAGTGCACTTGATGCAGGTTATCTCTGTAGTAAGCTGTAGTAGAAGTGCAGAATTTGGAATATTCTTGTCTAATTTAGAGCGAGGAAGAGAGGGCCATTCTTGCCTTGCTGATCAAACATTTCCTGCTGTTTGCCAAATATGAAACATACAGAACTTGAAATCCAGGGAAGAATTGCCCTACATCACTGCTGATTCACTAGGTTCATTCACCGAGAAATTGCAGGATCATTGGTTCCAGGAGTTTTAGTAGCAGTTCCAAGGGACAGGCATACCCAAGTCATCAATTGTGCAATATCTGCTAACACCAGGCATCTATACAAGACCACATAAACCCGAGTAGCTCAGGGATTTGGCTCAAAAAATGAATTTACTGTTTCATGTATAGTGTACATGTACATTTTGTATAGATCTATATTCTGCCTGCTGTCTAATTGCCATCGCTTAGTTCCAGAATTGGCATGACATGACATTGTGCTGTCATCTGGAAATAAAACTATGAATGTGTAATGAAATTGTAACTATTTCTTGAAGCTACATACAAAAATAATTTTTGCGCCAGGTGGCAGTAGCATACAGTTTTCAAAGGACCCCTGAGGTCTTCGCCCTCCCAACCATCATCTCAAAGAGACAGTACCATGTCCAGATTGTCCACCTAATACATGTATAAGTAGATGATTGAAAGCCAATCTTATGTTTCTATTATTATAGGATTTATTAATTCAAACTGAAAAAGAATTTGCCTGGCAAAGTTGTTTATGTCCCCACCCCCAACATCCCTCAGTTTTTTTAAACATACCTACTGGATTTGAGGCATTTTATGAACCAAACACAAGCAACACATATTACTTAACCACCGTAAGTCCGTTACCATAAATTTTTGGCTTGCCGTTCGTGAACGCCAAGCCTATGTAATCGTTAAGCGGAAGATCGCCGCGAAACGACAACGATTTGAATCGGTCGACCGCATTTTGGTCGAAAAATCGGGTCCAGAAGAAGGGCAGGTTCCCTGAACCAAATCATGCACGTAATATACAGCACAAGAATCAGATCATCGCTAAAGATACCCGACAACACGATGTCCCCATGCAACGTTTTCTCGCATGGCTTGTCATCAATGCAGACACACAAACTCGCACTCACTCGGATTCTTGCAAACCTGTCTTACCGCTAGAGGGCCTCCAGTGCCTTGTAAGCTAAATCTGAGCGGCAGACCTTACCAGTAACTTCAAGCGCATGGGATCTTCGTGATCCAAGGAAGGGGGGTCTGGGGGCATACTCCCTCAGGAAAATTTTTCTGGGAACCAACGCAAACGGTGGCTTCTGGTGGGACTTGACAGCTATAATGAGATAGCATAGGACCTACTGCAAAAATTCAGGAAGAGTTGTGGTTAAGTTCAATGACTAGGGTCTACACACAGTAACAGTGATGAGAAATTTGCATTGCATGATATGATAAAGTTTCAGTAAGACCATAGGAAAAAAACATAAAATGTCCATATCTCAGCCAGGGTTGATTTAAATCGCCCAATAAAAATCATGATTTAAGTTGTTGTAAAAAGGCTTAAAAAAGCTGGCAGTGATATATTACAGCTTGCAACCTACCATTTAGCAATACTCTTTCATAAATATGTCTAATGACATATCACACCGGCCCCTTGTATATATATAAGATATAACTTTAGATATATGATAATATATTTCTGATAAATATATCCGAGTAGAATGACTACATACATGTAAATAAAGATTTGAACAATTTTATTTCAATCATGAAATTCTCATGATTCTCTCAACAATTTCATTGCTGCAATGAAAAACAAAGCCATGTTCTGCAAATGCAGCACTGTCCCCAAAGCCCCTACTACTAAACTGATATCAAATAGGCATCGTGAGACTGAGTGCTGAGACTGGTGATTTAACGAGCAGTTCATTGCAGAGTAGGGAAAATGATGACTCCTTTTGACATCCCTTTTCATCTTTTAGAAGGTGTAGTTCTGTTACAAGTAACCTGATTGATGTTCAGTGAAAAAAATACTTTTTTTAACACATCCATATCAAAATGTGGAACTGCTGCCGTAGCTTACATTATGATTATTATATTTAATAAATCACCTGCCTTGATTTAATAATTTTGCATTATAATTTCTCTAATTTAAACAAAATTATTATATATATGCCTTATTGACATCTATATATGTGTTATTCATGTCAATGCACAAAAATTAATATCAGTAGGTGAAATTGATCCGGAAAATGAATTTTCCATTAATGATTTAAATCCGATTTAAATCAAAAAAATCAATAAAATCGCAACCCTGAATTCTCAGCACAATATGTAGACCTACAATCCACAAGGTCAATATGCTTATGGAGATACAGCTTACAAATAACAAGAAGCACCACATCACTAGCGTAGCAAGTAGAAATCATAACATGAGAACAAATACCTTTTTTTTGTAAAGATGTCCACAAAATTAAGCCATGTTCCTCTTTTCTGTTCCTCTCAAGTACATGTCTTGTAGTACACTGAATGAGGCTACCAAGGCTGGTCTTATATACTGCCTACTGAGCAGTAGCTGAGCTCAAAAGTTGGCATGTGCTGTCTAATGATTGCAATTACTCATTGAGCTGTGTCAAAGAAAGTGTTAACTTAATTGGCTTAAGTTGGCAGGTAGTGTCTACTGATTGCAATTACTCTTTGAGTTCTGTCAGTGTCAAAGGTAATATCAATTGATGGAAATTGGCTTGAGTTGACAGGTAGTGCCTAATGATTGCAATTACTCAATGAGCTGTGTCAGTGTCATAGAAAATATCAACTGATTACAATTGGCATTCAGGGTTAACTACAAAGTGTCAAAAAATGTTCATTTGTGTGAAATCCAATTGAGATGATGACAGAATAAATGTAATTTCAATTGCATTTTCATGTTTGCTTGATTTATTTTGATATTAAGTATGCTGTTAGCACAAGTGAACACAATTTATGAAAGTAGACAAATGCTGTATTTTCTTTTTCATAACTGTTATAAACATGTGATTATTTTGATAATTACAATATAAAATATTTGGCCTTATAGCTCTAATTAACCACCATTTCCAATTATCATGGCAATAACCAAAAACAACAGATCAACAAACAAATTTGGTTGTACACAACACAGTTCTGTGAAACTGCTCAACTTTTACTTACAATATAATGATAACTTAAATTATGTCTAATTTTTGATTAATTAAACAATAATAAGATGAGGAATTCCATGTCAGTGAAACTACTTGATAACAATGTCAGATAAGGTATCATTCCTTTCCATGACAACTTCACCTACATTTGCAATTATGCATGCATCTTACATATTCTGTAAGTATGTGTCAAGTGGACCTTAGTTAAAGAGTCTAATTGGGACTCAGAAATATTAAAGTATCAGGTTAAGGTGGGAATGGATGTAACATGTATGCGAAAGTTATGATTTCACAAACGATATATTTTAAGTATGTTGGTCAAATACACTGCACAGTCAACACACTCTACACAATAAATAAAATGTCCTAATTTGTGGCTAATTACTTTTAAACAGCAACATTATGATGATGGCTGTTGCGAAAAATACTCTGATACGTAATTCTGTGGATGAGCTTTCAGATATCAAACCCTTTTTTAAAAACTAAGGGTTTGACAACAAAGGTCCTACTTTGAAGATACAAATTCATAATTTTCAAATGTATATTTATAATTTTCTCGTTTTATTTCAATTTATTTTTTTGTGAATTCATGTATTTCTCCAACCTTGATGACTATTATACATGAATATCGCTATCACCCACTCCATGTTAATCACTTCCCCTTAAATATAATGCCAAAACGGCAAGCTTTGAATCCTCGGATTCTTGTTGTGAAACAGTAAGCTGATTTGCCGTGCTAAATCCATGAACTACACTTGGTTGTGTGGTCTTGTATAGGTATCTGGTGTCAGCAGATACTGCACAATTGATGACTGGAGCATATGCCTGCTTGTTAGCACTGCTGGAAAAAAGTCTGGGACCAATGATTCTGCCTTTACTTAGGGACCGTTCAGAATTTATGACTGGGGGGGTGGGAGTTTTGGCCGAGGGGGTACTAACTTTTCACACGTGTTTCAAGGGGGGGGTAATAATTTTTGACAACACTTCCAAGGGGGGGGTAAGAAATTTTAACAAAGAAAAAATATTAAAAAACACGCATAAACTCATTTTATTTGGACATTTTTACGGGCAAAAGTCCGCGAAATGACGCGAATCTGTGCGCGTGGCGATGTATAACAGTATATATGTGTGTATTGCTTTGTATTTTAGAGGGGGGGGGTACTAAAAATACGCGTGAAACCTAGGGGTGGGGTACTAAAAATCCGCATGAAACTCAAGGGGGGGGTATCAATTTTTGACGGGAAGTTCCAGCAAAACTCCCACCCCCCCCAGTCATAAATTCTGAACGGTCCCTTAGTGAATTAACCAAATAGCAGTACCAAGCCATCCCCTCTGGATTTCAAGTTGAATGTGCAATGTAGTTGCCAAAACACATCCATGATTTATTTTAATGGTTGATCTCCCAGGCATACCCTCTTACTGTCCCAATATATTTTAAGAGTAAATAAATTAGCAAGGAGGACTCCAAATTGCATTCATACTATGGTGCATAAGCAAAGATCAATAGTAAAGGTTAAAAATAATGGTCAAGCTAGTGCACTGACAAAACTATAACATTGTCCGGTGGCTCAACAACAATGCATACTCAAGTATTGAAAATATGCAGGAAGACTCGCAGTACCTGATAATATTTTCAATGTCTTTACAGAAATATCCGCTGTTTGAAATACTGGTCGTTGGAATGGTCATTGCTGTGGTGAATGGATTTGGCCATTTCCATTGTTCTGTGCTAATGACCAAGAAATGACCATTTACTACAGACTCTGACTGAGGAGGTCTGCTGTAGGTCCTTTGCTCAAAAAAGGCATTCAATCAATATTCATGAACTTGACATTCAGTGGTCAAAGCATTCTACCCAGCTAAAATCTGCAATGATTCTGCACAGGCTATAATGCACTGAAATCATGTACAACCATGCACACACATCATTGTATTGTTTTTGTGTGAATACCACATTCATATAATAAAAAAGGAAAATACCTGAAGATCTTCATTGCATTTTACATCAGTGCATCAAAGCATAACAAATGAAACTTCTTTATTTTCTGTTTTTCCATTTGTAGTTTTGCCCTTTTTGTCTAAAAACGTTCTGATGTTTCATTTATTATATATTTTTTAATAGCCACATATAGTCATGTACCCAGCTGATAAATGCACCCCCAGTATTGGCAATGAGGACAAAGTGTGATGTGGGAGTAGTACCGGAGTACTCTTGAAGTGAGTAATCTCTGTATTGGAATGGCAAATTGAGTTTGAAAGTTGGAACTCCTTTTCGAAAGTAAAGTCAGAACTCAGAAGGTCTTAGAGTGAAAAGCAGAGTCATGCCTGGGAGATGCTACAGTTCCTATAAATCTCATGTTCTACCAAATACAAGGCACCCTCAAAATAAAATCTAGGGAAGGATGGCTAAAGCAATACTCTTTGGTTTATTCTCTAGGAAATTGCAGGGTCACTGGCTTCAGTAGCCTTCACAACAGTTCAAAGAGACAGTTGCATAGTGCATACAGGTATCCCCTGTCTACAAGTTGACCGCTATTTGCTGCCACCTAGGTCCTAGGGTGAAAAATTCGCAAGCTCCTGTGAGCGGTCAACAGAATTTCAATTTCTGGAAGAAATCAGGCCATGTCTAGAAGAAACCAGGACAGTTCCATCATTTAGTGATGGTCTAGTTTATTTCCAAAAACTCTGTAAGTGTCTAATCTGTTTCGTTCTTGTATTGAGTAGAGACACAGAAGTTAGGTTGACATCTTTAATACTCAATTTCTCAACTGCCCACTAGAGGGCTACAGACATACATGAGCATATAACACAACTAGCAGGTGCTGTCATCTGGTGTAGAATCACGCAACATCCTCCTCTGTTTGGAGACTTTACAATTACAAAGCACACAGTTGTAATTATAGTTAACATAGATAGAATCATCAATGAGCAACCTTTTGTATCTTGACTAGTAACAAACAGTTAAACACTAAGCATAGATAATGAGCTAGAATAGCCTGATAGACTAGGGCATTAAAATTAGAAACAGATCCACAAGTGAACTTTAGTCAGAAACTATCAAACTAAGAGAATATTCATACATGGATAACTGCACTTAATTATCTATTACAAGACTCATCATCATACGTCATACGTGAATTTTCAGTATGAGAGATCAAGTTTCAATACATCAAGTTTTACTAACCCTAACAGAGAGCTAGAAATTAAAATGAAAGTACATGAGTAACAATGATAATACTGTAACCTAAAACATGTTAGCTAAATAAGCTAATATCTTGACTAAATGTTTACACACAGTTATGACTACAGGTACTCTATACTGACAGCATACCCAAACTAGCACCAGAAAAATAAGTTCAAATATTGGATACATGTATATCACAAAAATGCAAAATTTTGATTTTTATAGAATTTACATCAAATATCAGTTTACATTAAAAAGTCCAAAATTTGAGAAATTTGAGTTAGTGTTCTTATCATTCCAATCAGTGATTACTATATTATTTACGGAGTCCAGATTTTTTTTTTTTTTCGTTCAGTCATCATATCGAGCAGGCTTCCTGATTTGTCGACCAGATCGTGAACGCACTGTAGGGGAATTTGCACCTTGATCCACCATCGGGGAGGGGGCTTGCACCATTACGTTTGGGGGGTTTGGGCGTTCGATCTGCGGGGACCCAGGGGGAGCAACTGGTGGTGCAGGTGGACCTGGTGCTTGAGGAATGGCAGGTTCTTGTGTGGGGGCACTGCCTTCCTTTGTTGCTCGCAACAAACGACGGTTGCGTCGCAACACTGAGCCGCTGTCAGTGATCACCTGATAGGAGCGTTGTGACAGTTGTTGTGTCACCGTAGCCTTTTTCCAGGTCTTCTTGCCAGGTTGTATTGGCTGAATTCGAACTGTCTCACCAGGTTTCAACGGACGTAGACTACGATTGGTGATTTGACTCTGAGCGGACTTGTTTTTGCGCTTGTCCTTTGCTGCTCTGTCGCTTGATGGCACTCTGGGCTTGAGTGCACCACTGGTTATAGGGACCAATGTTCTTGTTCGGCGACCCAATAAGCGCTGACTTGGGCTTGCATTGGTGCCTTCTGTTGGAGTGTTCCTTAAACTTAGCAGCCCAAGATATGGATCTTGTTTTGACTCGAGGCTTTTCTTCATCATGTTCTTGATGGACTTGACTGCAGCCTCAGCGGCACCATTTGATTGGGAATTACCAGGGCTCGATGTAACATGTGAGAATTCCCAGTTCCTGGCGAAGTTGGCAAATTGTGTTGATGAGTACTGGGGCCCATTGTCACTGTACACCACATCAGGTATGCCATATCTGGCAAAGTGCTGTTTCAGTTTGTGGATCACATCATCAGCTGTGGCAGTTTTCATGTAGTCCACTTCGATGAAATTGCTGTACATGTCAACAAGTACCAAGTACTCACGACCTTCAAGGTGGAATAGGTCCGTAGCCACACTGCTGAAAGGCAACTCAGGAGTCTCTTTTAAGACCAAGGGCTCCGATGTTTGCTTGGTTGCGTACATGCAGCAGGTTGGGCATTTTTCAACAAATTGTCTAATTTCGGCCGACATTCCGGGCCAGTATATCGACTCCCTTGCTCGTCGCAGACAGGAGTTGATACCCATATGACCGGCGTGCACTGACGCTGTCACTTCCGGCCTGAGTGTTTTGGGAACTACTACCCTTTCCCCTCTCAGGATTACTCCATCATGGACAGAGAGCTCGTCTCTGTAGTCGAAGTAAGGGGTGACCTTGGCATCCACTTCGGCCTTGTGTTCAGGCCATCCTTTCAGGATCACCTCCTTTAGTGTGATCAGCACTTCGTCCAGAGCCGTGGCTGACTTGATCTTAGAGAGGCTTTCTCTGCGGACAGGTGCAGAGAAAACTGAATGCACAATTTCTTTACCATTTTCACATCCAGGCAGTGGACTGCGAGAAAGGGTGTCTGCCACAGGAATGTCTTTCCCAGATCGGTACACTAAATTGAAATTGTATTCCAGAGTGCGGAGAAGAAGGTTTTGTAAACGTTTTGGGGCCTTGTCCAGAGGCTTCCCAACTATGGATACTAGGGGTTTGTGATCAGTTACCACAGTGACATCTCGACCAAACGTGTAGTGGTGGAACTTGGTCAGCCCATAGCACACCGCCAACATTTCCTTTTCAATTTGTGCATATCGAGTTTCAGCTGGGGTTAGCGTTCGGCTGGCAAACGCAATCGGTTTCCCGTCTTGATATAGAGCTGCTCCGAGCCCATAGCTGCTTGCATCATTCTCGAGAGTCAGCGGTTTATCCGCATCATAAAAAGAGAGAACTGGTGCTGACGTCACCAGCTGTTTTGCCTTGGCGAACGCTTCCCTTTGTGCACTAGACCAGTTGAACGGCACATCTGTTTTGAGTAGGTTTGTCAATGGAGTGAGAGTCCCAGATAGATTTGGCAGGAATTTCCCTAGGTAGTTGATCGTGCCAAGAAATCTTCTCAGTGATGGCACATCGGTCGGTGCAGGCATGTTGATTATGGCCTTCACCTTCTCAGGATCCGTCTGTAGACCGTCACCACTCATTACATGACCCATGAATGTCACTTCTGACTGCCTAAGGTGCAACTTGTCCTTGTTCAGTTTTAAGCCAACATCCGCACAGCGTTGCAGAAATGCTTCAAGATGCCTGTCATGTTCTGTCTGGTCTTTGCCATGAATGACAACATCATCAGCAATGCAGACTACACCTTGCAGCCCAGTCAGAACTTCGAGAAGTTTACGCTGAAAGATCTCAGCGGACACAGACAGTCCAAAGGGTAAGCGTTTCCAGCGATATCGACCATGTAACGTTTGAAACGTAGTAAGAAGACTGGATTCCTCATCCAGCGAGACGTGCCAATATCCAGCTCTCAGATCGGCTTTGCTGAAAATCTTCGACTTGCCCATTTCATGCAGTTTATCTTCTAGGATAGGCATGGTAAAGTGCTCTCTAATAAGAACTTTGTTGAGCTCGCGGGGGTCAATGCATACCCGGATTTCTCCACTCTTCTTTGGGACGATAACCATCTGATTGACCCAGGGGGTAGGCTCAGTGACCTTGACAATGACTCCATTGTCTTCCATTCTGTCAAGCTCCTCCTTCAGCTTTGGACGGAGACTAATTGCCACTCGACGATCCGGCATGACTACAGGAATTGTGTCGTCTTTTAGTTTCAGATGGACCTTTCCAGGAAGGGACCCCAGTTCACCATTAAACACAGAGGGAAATCCTTCTACCACAGACAGTGGCTTGACAGCAGCAACAAGATCCACATTTTTCTTGACCACTTTAATTAGGCCCATTTGAGTAGCTGAACTTAGGCCTAGCAGTGGCATGAAACCGTGGTCCACTACTGTAAATTCCACATTGTACTTCTTGTTGTTTTTGGGGTTCCTGATAATTTCGCGGCATGTGCCCAGTGGCACCGTAGTGGAGTTGTTCCACATTTGTAGTTTCTTCCCAGGAGTAGGATTGACATGAGATGCGAACTTAGACGGCAGAATGTTGACTGATGCGCCGGTGTCCAGCTGGAAAACAACAGGGTTGTTGTTTACAAGCAGCTTACACTTCAGCTGTCGAGCTTGCTTGTCACCGGGCGAAACTGCATAGATCCACTCTGCGTCCGAGTCATCAGAGTCTTCCATTTCTACCACATTGTGTACTCTTCGACCTTTCTTTTGCACTTTCTTACCACCAGGGCACTTGGATGAGAAATGGTTTGACTCTTTGCATTTGCTGCAGGTCTTGCCCCAGGCTGGACACAGTTCCTTTTTCATGAGATGCATGTTGCCACAAAATTTGCACATCTTTTCTGCACCATCAGACTTAGGTACAGATGTTTTACCATTCGACTTTCCTTGTCTTCTGTCAGCCTTGTGCTTCGATCTTGTGGAGAACACCTTGTTCACGGGGTCTGGTTTCACAGATTTCTGCTGAGCGTTTGCACACTCCACAGTGCGACAGATATCAATGGCAGTTGCAAGATCAAGTGGACGCTTCTTGAAGAGGTCACTGCGTGCATCTTCCGATTTCACTCCGAAGACAATTCTGTCACGCAGCAAAGAGTTACCACAATCATTACAGTAATTGCAGGTTTTCATCAATGTCCGTAGATCTGCCAGATAAGTATCAAACGATTCAGATTCAGTCTGATTTCTGCTGTTAAACTGGTAACGTTCATAGGTTTTATTCAGCTCACCTACTACAAATTCCTGGAACTTATCGAGGATTTCCGTGACTGTACGGGCATCATCCTCTGTTTCAAACTTAAATCCATTGAGAGTCTTTAACGCATCATCGGCCAGGCTGTTGGTCAGGAGTGCCACTTGTTCCTCACGTTGCAGATTGGGCACCCTTGCCAGGACAGAATAAGAGGTCCAACGTTGCTTGAATAAGTTCCAGTTTTCAACAGGATTGGAGCCCAACGCAAACTGTTGCGGAGGTTTGAGACCAGGTAGTACGGGTTGGTTATTCACAGCCATTATCACCTTTGAGAATCCAGTTAGATCAGTTCAGCAGAGAGTGGGTGATAATAGGCAACCATGTGCTCCGAGATGAAACCATGTGGTCAGAGATGCAGAGGCCAGAAACAGACAGCTCACCAGCACAGACGCATCAGACAGCCATGCAGGACGACCAGCAACTTCCAGAGATCCTTAGTTCAGCATAGGAGTAGGGATTTGCCAGTCTTTTCACCGCTGCCACCATGTTTCGTTCTTGTATTGAGTAGAGACACAGAAGTTAGGTTGACATCTTTAATACTCAATTTCTCAACTGCCCACTAGAGGGCTACCGACATACATGAGCATATAACACAACTAGCAGGTGCTGTCATCTGGTGTAGAATCACGCAACATAATCTGACTTTGGTTGGCTTCAATTTTAAGCAGACAGCTTGTAAATACCAAAATAAGTTGGAACTATTTTTCATCATGGAATGTTACACAGCTTTTATTAAACTGTAAATTATATAGTTAATAAATCTCCATATAGTAGAGCAGCTGGAGGCCAAAAAGTGCAATATTTAAGAAGATACCCCGCACGGAAGTACAACAGCAAGTTTCATATACCAAAATTTGCGGAAAATTCTCTAGTTTCGGGTAATGCTACTAAAAAATTCTGAAATTGTGTGCGAACTTGGCAGTACAGGTTTCCATAGCAACGGATTCATTTAAATTTATTCCAATACTTGTTTCACTAAATACTGCATAAGACAGAGAAAATTAGTGATAAATGCAATCTGACTTCACATTATGGTAAATCGGAGAATGGGTGAGCAGACTGAGAAAATCATTGACACCCATTGTTTATATGGTTGCCATGACAACCGGGAATTCTTTAAAACAGTTAATTTTTTTCTGAAAGTCAATGATAACTTCTCTAAAACTAAGGAAATTTACAATGTTTTAGGATTTCAATTACATGCACCTGAAAGCCCTTTTTCTACCCATATTACTACACCAAACTACTTTCACAAAGCATGGTTGCTGGCAAAGATCCAGTCCGCTGCTTTGAATGAAATTGTTTGGAAATCATGAGACAAAGAGAAAGTTTTGAAACTTTAGCATAAACTTTGCCTGTGAAAGGGATGATTTTACTCATCAGATGTTTGATGGTATTCAATCTACTTATGCCATTTAGTGCATTGTTAAATTTTGGCCAAAAAAGTGTCCAAAAAGAATGCTCTCTAACTTATTCATGTGTCCGTACAAAGCCAATGTTTTTGCTTTGTGATATCAAAAATGCTCATTTGTATTTATTCTGTTACTTTATTAGTAGAGCAGCTGGGGTGGGCTGTGGCTAGTGAACTTTTTTGAGGATTTGAAGAATGTGTGGAGGGAGGAAGCAGATAAGAGAAGAATCAGGCTGTGTGAGATCCGGAAGTTTTACAGGGAGAGGCAGAGGGGAGGGGGGGAGATGATCTGTGATTGGTACTTTACATTTGAAATAATTGGGATAGAACAAAGAGACAGCCATGAGGCAAAAGATGATTGACCATTACAGTAGACGAACATCAAGTGCTTACAGATTTGGACTGAAATGTTCCTTGTGAGGTCAGAGCCCTATACATGCCATGTTATTCTTATGAGTCATAAGGAATTTATGAAGTCATAGTCTATACTTACAATGTTATCAAATCTAGAGACGACTAAGTGTCAACGAGGTCACAAGTACTCAATGACACGTCAACAGCTTATTTCAATGCCATGAATAGCCGGATAGGGCCTGCTGTGAGGTCATTGATGTCCACTAACAGCCAAACGTAAGTACTTGTCATTCGTCGGCTGTAACATAGGTCTGAGTGACCCAGCGGCAAGGAAGAGGTGTAAATCTTAGCCTTCTCCCTCCTACTTTCTCAGGGTGTCCTCCAAATGTCATTGTCTGCACCCTCCCTTTCTTCATT
The DNA here is from genome assembly GCA_026936325.1 of Platynereis dumerilii. Classification (NCBI taxonomy): domain Eukaryota; kingdom Metazoa; phylum Annelida; class Polychaeta; order Phyllodocida; family Nereididae; genus Platynereis; species Platynereis dumerilii. The sequence goes on along the minus strand of JAPTHN010000001.1, from coordinate 107,328,221 downwards.
CTCCACTGTCTCTGTCCTTCTTTCTACTAAGTTTCTAGCCTTACATAAATTATCCCCTCTGCTCCCATCACCTATTTCACTTCCATTCCATAAATGTATTCTTAACCTTCTTTCCTTATCCTTCCTTTCCCTGGTCCCTTTTTTCCCCTCCGAACCCTACTTATACTAGGCGTGTACTTCCAATCTGTCTCCCCATATAGGGCTTGGGCCTGGGTCAGCAGTAACCCTCTGGGTAGCTGCAAAATCCTGAGAAAACCCAATTAATTCTCAAACAATGCTTGTTAGATGATCCCTGGTCCAAAACTTCTAACGCAGTCGGGCTGCAGTCCATTTATTGAGTCTTCAATATATTTATGTTTACTAGCATAATAGTACCGTTACTGTCAATAACTTGCCATCACCGGCATTATACTGATGGACATTGGACACTCTCTTTAGAAACCAGAATCTGAGGCCTGTAGTATAGGACAACAACTTGCAACAGTGACTGCTCACATTGTTCATGTTGTGTACATCTCCCAAGATTGAATTCCCTTGAAATTGAATCAAAGAAGATGCGAAAAACAGTTACTGTACAGGAAAACACTTTTAGGCAGCACAGTTCATTGGTAGTTGCAGCTTGAATGATAGTGAGACTAAGCATTCACTTGTGAGAGTATTATGACTATATGGAATGTAAACCGATAGATAGATACATATAGATAGATATAGTGCACTAAGTGCAGCCCTCTAAGTCCATGAGGGCTGCTTGATCAGATGGTTGAGAGAGTGTAGGAGTCCTCAACATCTTACACATTTACCCTGTGTGAGGGATCTTTTGATAACCCAACACAGACATGCACAGATTCAAGGGGCCACCTATTTAGCATTTTATCCACACGACATCCAGCAGGGATTTTGCTCATCAAGGTCCACTAAAAATATTGGATAACCCAATTGGAGGTGAATCTCTCTTCAAAAATGATGTAGTGGTGATACAAAACACCAAACAGTAAATCTCTGATCAAATGTGACAAGAAATATGTCTGAGCTGTCCAGACTGAGGCATGCCAATACCACCAAAATGTAACTATTTGTCAGTTGCTAAGGTAATAAACAAATGCTGAACCTTGGTAACCAAAAAAAATTCAAATGTTTTAATTATAAATTTTCCAAACACAATTTTTTCAATATTTCTTCATGCAAAATGAGACACAAACTAAGAATCATGAGGTTTTTTTTCTCAAAATGGCATATTTTTGCAGATTTGATTGTTCCTATGGCAACCAATTTGATCATCAGTTAATAATTTAAGCATTTTTAAAGTAACCCTCAAACATGGATCACCCTCTGATGACAAAAATTTGGAATTGAATTGCTTGTTCTTCTATACTGCGGAAATTGTGAGCTTACTGGTGGATTCAAATTTGTTTACTTGGGTTACTTTGGTAACACTTTGTGTCAAGGATATTAAACCGACCGAGAAAAGAAAGACATCGCCAGAAAGCCGAGAAAAAGGGCTTTCAGGTGCATGTAATTGAAATCCTAAAACATTGTAAATTTCCTTAGTTTTAGAGAAGTTATCATTGACTTTCAGAAAAAAATTAACTGTTTTAAAGAATTCCCGGTTGTCATGGCAACCATATAAACAATGGGTGTCAATGATTTTCTCAGTCTGCTCACCCATTCTCCGATTTACCATAATGTGAAGTCAGATTGCATTTATCACTAATTTTCTCTGTCTTATGCAGTATTTACTAAAGCAATTCTTTAATTTATTTTTTCTAAATCCATTGCCATGGTAACCGCCACTGCCAAGTTCGCACACAAAATCAGCCTATCTTACTATCATTTCCTAAAACTAGAGAATTTTCCGCACATTTTGGTATGTGAAACTTGCTGTTGTACTTCCGTGCGGGGTTCATCCTGAAAATCGGTCTACAGCTGCTCTACTAATAAAGTAACAGAATAAATACAAATGAGCATTTTTGATATCACAAAGCAAAAACATTGGCTTTGTACGGACACCATGAATAAGTTAGAGAGCATTCTTTTTGGACACTTTTTTGGCCAAAATTTAACAATGCACTAAATGGCATAAGTAGATTGAATACCATCAAACATCTGATGAGTAAAATCATCCCTTTCAAAAGGCAAAGTTTATGCTAACGTTTCAAAACTTTCTCTTTGTCTCATGATTTCCAAACAATTTCATTCAAAGCAGCGGACTGGATCTTTGCCAGCAACCATGCTTTGTGAAAGTAGTTTGGTGTAGTAATATGGACAGCAGTCGTGCGACCTGATCTTGTGATCTGTCCAAAACAGATCAAATTATTGTTGACCCAATTCGATTTTCCAGGGACTGTCAGCATTCTGCTGCCGCTTCTCACACTGTAAAATCGGAGGCACTGATTCAGCTCAATTGATTGAGTGAGATGGTTGCACAAGTTGATTGAGCTAACATAGATTAATGTTTTAAGCTGAAATAACTCAAAATACCGAGCTGAGATAGCTCAAAATACTAAGCTATGTTGACTAAGGTATTCAAGCTGAGAAAACTCAAAACAATGAGCTGTGTTGACTTACAGCTCAAAATATTGAGTTTTGTTGACTTATTGATCCAAGCTGACACAACTCAAAATTTTGAGCTGTGTTGACTTATTTTTAGTTGTTTTTGATTTATATTTGTGTGACCTGTCTTATAAAGTTATTTATGAATATGGGCTGTAATCCCAAAGTATTGTTTGATCTCTCAAGGGGATCCACCTGATCCAGTATGCTTCATTTTAGCACACCATGGACAGGCCCAAGATGCATTCAACAAAGACCATTGCATCACAAGGAGATTTAAAAATTAATTTCTTGTGAATAAATCCAGTGGTCGAAATAAGGGGGGGTCAGGGGGGGTTTGACCCCCCCAAATGCTCATGGGACCCTCTCAAATACATTTTTCAAAAGGACCCAGAGGGGGTCCTCAAAAACCCCCCCCCCAAATACTGAAAGTGTGCAGAGAAGTGAGCATGAAGCAGCAAGTAAAGCCTAATCAGCAAACAAAAACCTCTTGTAATTTATATACATTACCAATAGGGTTTTCACAACTCATTTTCTGAGATAAAACATACATTTAAAAAGCCCAGAGTTCATTTTTAGAGTGTCTGAAAAAATTCGGCTTCAGGGCACCCCTGGCGGCCCGCTGGCGGCCCACGGACTGCCAGCTACAAGGATTTCAACCCTTTGGGTCTTCCAACTGAGAGACCCCCCCAAATAACATGGCCTATTTCGACCACTGAATAAATCCCAATGGCCTGTGGCTCATCTCAGTTGGTATACAGTGCTAGAAACCTATATTTGAACACACTCTGACTAGGAAATGTTGGTTGACGTGTGAAAGCATTCATCTAATTACTTCCACAAATTAATTTAAGAGAGATAAAAATAAAAAAGTAACCAGCTAAAGTGGTGTGCTACTCATTTTTTCTCTGGGATAGTGTAATATAAATGTTCTTTTTTCTTGTAAGTAAATAATTATTTAAGACTAAATGCAGTCTTATGAGAAGTGCTTGTTATAGATGGCGCTATATGGCATGACTGAGATGTCAAGCTGTCTGCAACAACTGAAGCTTTCATGTTTTCACAGCTTAATGTTATGATTCGTTTGGACAACTTACAGCATTGAGCTATCATACCTTGACAACTTATAGGATTGAGCTATCATAGCTTGAAAATTATTAACATTCTCAGACAGCTCAAATTATTGCTTCAACACAGTTTTCTAATTTTACAGTGCAGTCCAGAACAGAGACAGGGTATCCCCAGTAATCAATTGTGCATGCATAACATGCAATTACCAAATACCTTTACAAGACCATGCAAAGTTCTGCACACAAACAGGAGCAACTATAGGATTTAGCATTGCTAATCAAATTTACCCATTTCAGACATATTCAATATTATTCATATGCTGTAAAGTAATAACTGCCACCTGACCATAGGCGTATCGGGGGGGGGGCAGGGTGGGGGGGCGATCGCCCCCCCCAAAAGTTTGGGAAACAGTAAGATTCGGGCAAAAAGGCTAAAAAATTTCGGCAGATGATTAAAGAAATACACGTAATACTGAAAATTAGTGATTTTCAGGCAATTTCATTGGAAATGGTATTAAATCTAGATCTTTAGATTCGGGCAGATGTCGCTTGCCCCCCATAAAATCGCGCGCGCCGTACGCCTATGCACCTGACTTTCAATCATATGTCCCTGTACAGAGACATTTTAGGCCTATGTGCATACAATGTAAGCTCACCGGTAAGATAAAGCTCTTTTCTGTAAATCAGGTTTGAGGCAGTCTCCTTTACAGAGTCATTGAGTGGGTTGTGTTCTCTTGTCATGTTTTATTCACTCTCTCTCAACAGACTTAACACCAACTTTACAGTGCCTTTTTGCGGCAGCTTCAGTAGCCAGATCACCTGAGGCTGAAAAAGAACCCCACATGGAGGATTTTGTACCACATCAGCAAATATGTGAAATATATATATGTACGTTGGCGGTCCTGTATTCCCAATGCGTAGGGTGTCTTATAGCTGTTAGCACATTGGTGGTCTAAGCAGTTTCAAAATTAACTTTCAACTTGGTCGTGTGATGTCACTGGCTTAAAAATGTTTTGTTTGTGTCAGCTGTGGTTAATCATTTGATTCATTGTTTATAATGTCTGGCAGCATAGCTGACAATAAACAAACTAATTAAATGACTTAAGGTACTTCATCAAACAAGAAGATTAGGAGACCAACAGAAAACTGTCAATGATGTGGCAAAGCCAGTTCACAAATTGAAAATAAATCAATTATTTTTTCCAGTGGACCAACATCTGCAAAGAGCTCTAACATCAGTGATTCACCTTTACGATAATGGTTATTCAGTCATACTTCCAAGCCAGAAGACAAGCAAAGTGGTCTCTAAACTAATTTGTTGCATTATAACAAGCCTTAAAATAATAACCAGTGACAAAACGGGTATGTTATCTTGAAATCATATTCTTATAATTATTTAGGACAAGATGTAAATATTTCAACGTTAACAGAGAGCTATAGAAGTCTCTGAACATATATTTGGCAGTGTACATACAGAATGCCAAATTCCTCATGAATTCTTAGCTGATGATGTACACTGGTATTGTTGTGGTCGGTGACACCCTTCTTGTCAGAAGGCCCTGAAGTCAGTAGGTCCGGTAGTCAGAAGGAGCTAGAAGGCCCACAAGTCAGAAGGCCCGCAAGTCAGAATATAAACAGTAAAAACAGAAGGCCCCTAAGTCAGACCACTAGTCAGAAAATAAAGAGTAAAAATATCAAGCAAATCTATAATTTATTTCCTGACTAGTGGGCCTTCTGACTTGTGGGTTTTCTGACTAGCTGGCCTTCTGACTAATGGGCCTTCTGACTAATTGGCCTTCTAACTAATGGGCCTTCTAACTAATGGGCCATCTGATAGTGTGCCCCCTCCTGTAGTGGTCAGCAGTGTCCTCAACATGCATTGCTAAATACTTATTCTCACCATTTAAGGCTGAGGAGGGCCTTTGTAGGTCCATTGGTCAAAAGATGCAATCAATATTCATGAACTGGACAACTGGTCATTTGGTGGTTTAGTCAATCTAATGAATCTACCTTACTCTGCATTTTATCTGCATGGACAGCGTATGTTTGGCCTACATTTCAGGATTTGCACCAATTTGCCATAATACCATGTACATGGTTGCCCAGCACAAGAAAAAAAGTATAAAAGCAGTAGAGCCTCTCATTGAGGAAGTACAAAATCAGTACAAAAGAGGTACATGGACTCACGCTGCAAATGTACTCCGTTATACCATATATGCGTACGGCGCGCGCGATTTTTGGAGGGGGGGGGGCAAGCGACATTTGCCCGAATTTCAAGATCTAGATTTAACATCATTTCAAATAAAATTGCATGGAAATCATTAATTTTCAATAGTGATTATTTAATCAAATGCCCAAATTTTTTAGCCTTTTTGCCCGAATCTTGCTGTTTCCCAAACTTTTAGGGGGCGGTCGCCCCCCCTGCCCCCCCTCCGATACGCCTATGCGTTATACTGATTTTGTGCCTCTATGCAAATTGCGTACTGATTTTATACTTCAAGTGACACAATTTGAATAATCATGTGGGGGAGAGCAGGGCACAGTCAGACGACAGGCACAGTGAGACAAAGCCAGTATTGTCTAACTGGTTCTGTTTACAGATCAACCCTTTTTTGTATAGTACAAAAAGGTAAGTAAGTACTGTGGTATATTATGAATGCCAGCATATCGACGGTGAAATTTAAATGTTCTGGTTTTTAGCCAGTAAAAGTAAATAATTTCGCTACATGACCTTTTCTTATAATTCCCAAGAAAAATGGGATAATGCAAATCAATTGCCAGGGATTCAAACATTGGCTATTTGTGGGTCAAAATTTGCTAAAGCTGAAATTCTTGTCTCCGGTGTTAACATTAAATCATGTTGACTGGGTGATATATGCAGCACTTTTTGATGTCATCTGTCGTAGACTAGGGTACTAGCAAAAATCATAACATATAAAATATGTGACAGATAACTTTTATCCCTACCACAAATGGCTATGAATGGGCCTACCCCCCTTAAAATGGATTGTCTCCGCTTGAATTTTCCCTGAAAGATCCCCTCACAAAAACTAGTATGCGATTCTGCTACCATGCATTTAGCTCCTTCTCACATGGAAACTTGACCACAACTCTTCTAAAATCTTGTCACAAATGTCTGAAATGGGTCAAAATTTGATAAGTCTGAAATTCTTGTCTCCAGTGTTTAACGATAACTCATGATGGCAGGAAGACCAATAGAGGACCTCTTGCTGTCATTTGTCATAGACTAGGATATTAGCAAAACTTATAACACAAAAAATATGTGGCAGAATATTTCAATCCCATTCAAAAATGGCATTGAAGTGGCCAACCCCCCTGAAAATGGCCTGTCTCCACCAACACCTTCTTTGAAAGATCGCATCACAAAAACTAGTACAGGATTCTGATTCAATTAAACTCTTCCATACATGGAGACTTGACTGTCAGTCTTCTAAAATCTGGTCATCAATAGCTGAAATGATATTCTGTATAAGAGCAGGAGGTTGTTGTGTCAATGTCTCCAATATTGTGTCATTAGCATCACGCCGGATTTGTTTCTTAATAAAAAATAAAGGGACACACATTCTGTGAGAAAACCTTGTGTCTGATGTTGTCTGAGAACCAAAGAAAATAACTGAACTATCTGTAGCTCTGTATCATTTATGTAAAGCAAAATATTAGAGTATTTCTGTTGGCATGTCAGTTGTCCTACCTCAATTTGTCACTAGCAAACACCTTGCTACTCTATTTTGACTGCATATTTCTGGACCAAAATCACTGTTAACATATTTCTGGTGTTCATTTATAAGGTCATTGCATGCACATATTGCCAGACTGCCAGTTTTGCACTGGTCCCTACAAAGATTTTTACAGTAATTATCATTAGCATCATGCTGTCATTAGCATCACGTCAAAAATAGCTTACTGCCTTTATCTAACTAAAATTTTGTTTCAAGTGACCGGAATTGAAATCAGTTGAATTTATATTATCAATAAATGTTTCAACAGACTATTATATAACATTTTTGCATTTTCGTTGCATCTGACATGCTTAGTATGAAGTTTGATTCTTCTCTGAAACTACTAACCAAATATGGGGTGGCAGCAACATTTTACCATTGTCTAGCATCTGAAATATGGTTTAGCAAAGACATTGGGCACTGGAGGGAGTAGGGGAGATCATCTTTATTATTCAGAATCCAAACTATTGATGAAATGAATATTTTTGTTTGTTTTTGTAAATTTCTGGTTCAAGGATTTGTTCTATCTCAATAGCTATTGGTCATAGAGACCTGAAATATAGCTCATTGTGTGCAGAATAGCCACTTTCCTATTTGTTGGTAATACATCATTCAGCTCTAAATGGTACGGATTTCAAGTTATAGGCATGATGCTAATGACACACATATTTGGTATTTTAATTGATCAAAATGCAGTTTCTCAAAAATAATTGCCATTAGAGACCTGGAACTTGCCCAAAATGTGTCCAGCCATTGCCTAATCATTGGCAATAGATTGTTTAGCCCCAAATGGCCAGGATTTTTTAGTTAGAAGAGTGAATTTAATGACAGTTGAAAAAAAAAAAAGAATTACATCTATGTTTATCACCTCATCACAGATCAGCGGGGCATTTCGACCCTTGGACATGAAAGTGCAGTGATAGCTGATTGTTTGACCTACCCAACGCAAACTTTAAAAGGCATTTAAATTTTCGAAATTTTTTCAGCTGAAATTTCAAGGTTTTCAAATTTTGACCCAATTATAATGTTCTGTTTGGGACAAGGAGGGTGTTGAGTCGGTGTCTCCAATACTGCGTCATTAACGTCACACCAGATTGTTTATTTTATAAAAATACAAAGGACACACATTCTGTGAAATTACCTTGTTTCTGATGTTGTCTGAGAACCCTAGAAGCAAACTATTTTGTCTGCAGTTCCGCATTAGTCATTTATAGCAAAATATTCTAGTATGTCTGGTAGCATGTCAGTTGTCCTATCTGAATTTGTCAATAACAAACGCCTCCCTGTGATATTTTGACTTCATATATCCAGACCAAATTCACTGTGGGACATTGCTTTGGTGTTCCTGAATCTTTTGCATGCACATATTACCAGAGTGCTACTTATGCACGGTCCCCATAAAGATTTATAGCAAAAGTGTCATCAACGTCACACTGTCATCAACATCACGCTGAAACTAGACCCCATCCCTACATGGTTAATGCTTGAGCGCATCGACATATTTCTTCCATTGATAACAGAAATAGTCAACACATCATTGACTTTAGGGGAGATGCCCCTTGATCTGAAGCATGCATTGGTTAAGCCACTTTTAAAGAAAGGAGGACTTGATCTGATCAAGAAAAACTACCGACCAGTATCAAACTTGTCCTTCCTTGGAAAGATAATTGAAAGTGCAGTTATTAAACAATACATGGATCACCTTGCTCGCAACAAACTTGATGATGACAAGCAATCGGCATATAAGCAATTTCATAGTACAGAGACCCTTCTAACAAAGATCCACAATGACACAATGTTGAATATGAGCAAAGGTGAAATTACAATGCTTGTACTGCTAGATCTGTCAGCTGCTTTCGACACAATTGATCACGATATTTTACTGGCGAGGTTGAAAAACAGATATGGGGTGTGCAACTCAGCTCTCAACTGGTTTAAGTCATACATTTCAGAAAGATCACAATCAGTCTTGGTAAATGACCAAACATCAGATAAGCTTCATCTCAAATTTGGTGTCCCTCAAGGGTCAAAGCTTGGTCCAATCCTGTTCAATTCTTACATTGCTCCACTTAGTGAAGTTGCTTCACGAAACCAAATTGAGGATCAGAAATACGCCGATGATGAGCAACTCATTATATCATTTAAGGCAAACATTACAGATCAAGAAATAGCAATTGAGAAAATGGAGAAATGCATTACGGAAATTAGGAAATTTCTCCATGAAAACAAACTGTGCAATAACGGTGACAAAACAGAACTTCTCTTGATTGGCACGCCACACCAACTGAATAAACTTCAGCTTTCATCAATCAAAGTTGATAATGCTTCAATCAAAACAGCAGAGGATGTCAGAAATTTAGGTGTGACCATGGACAAAAACATGACAATGGAGAAGCAAGTAAACAAAATGTGCCGAAATGCCTACTTTAATCTGCGAAACATTTCCAAACTCCGAAAGTCCATGAACAAAGACATAGTTAAAACTGCAGTAAATGCTTTAGTCACACCCCACCTGGACTATGGTAATGGCCTTTTGTATGGCATATCTCAGCATCTAGTGAACAAACTTCAGGTAGCCCAAAACTCAGCAGTTCGTCTCATAGAGAGGTTAAAACGATATGACAGTGTGGGACCACACAGAAAGAAACTTCATTGGCTGCCAATTCCTGCCAGAATACAGTTCAAACTGATGACCACAACTTGGAAGGCATTGAACAGGCAAGCACCAAAATACATTCAGCTACTCGTCCAACTCAAACCCAACCTGGGCTATAACCTAAGGAGCAACAGCAAACTTTTGTTGACGGAACCAGCTTCAAGCAGCCACAATAAATTTGAAGATAGAGCTTTCTCTTTCGCAGCACCAAAACTCTGGAACAATCTACCAGGAAGTGTCATGGCTGCAAAGACTCTGGATTCATTCAAGGAAAAACTAAAAACTCACTTGTTTAAAACATTTTACAAATAACAGCCAACTCACACAAGCGCTTTTGAGCAGTTTACTGGAAAAGGCACTATATAAATTACTATTATTATTATTATTATTATATAAAATGACTTTTTGCCTTTGACTCACTGAAATTTTGTGGGAGGTGACTGGAGTTGAATTAGATTGAATTTATGTCATGAGACGTGAATAAATGTTCAAGCAAAATAATTACATAATACTCTTGTGTTTTTTGGCATGCTCAGTATTAAGTTTGATGCTTCTCAACACTACCAGCGAAATACTAGATGCTGATCACATTTTACCACTGCGTGTCTTCAGAAATATTGTTCAGGGTAGACATAGGGTGATGGAGGCAGTATAGGGGATCATATTTGTCACCAGGTATCAAAATTGTTGTTGAAAAGAGTTTTTAATCCTTTTCATAAATTTCAGAGTAAAGGGAATACTGTGTATCTCAAATTCTCAATAACTGTTGCTCGTAGAGACCTGAAATAAAGCTTAGTGCGTGCAGAACTAGAATTCGTGTCGCAAGCAGAACGTACGGGAGTTCGCCGCACGCAGGTAGATATCGATGTAAAAGACTCGAGAGAGTGTCGGAGCGAGACTCACGCAGATCTCGAGGAAAACAAGTAATTCTGCTGTCAATGCATGATTGGGAAAACAGTGAAATCCAACATTCCTTTAGATCTGCAGGATTTCAGCTGAAGTACAGCAATCTCGTAGATCTGTGAGATCTTAAACAAGTCCTTCAGATTCGCAGGACAAGTCGGCGGGAAACTCAGTGCCTTTTTTTGCAATTTATAGATTGAGTTACAGACTCGAGGCAGGCAATAAAATTTATGTCATCCTAGTGCTGTGTTTCTTTCACATTTCATGGATCACAATACAGATCGTTTTTATGCCATTTATAGGTCTGAAAATAAGATAACTTCGAAATAACGTGAAAGCACTTTAACAGCTGCTTGTAGATAGACTTAGGATCTGTCTTTCTATCCATCTATCTGTCTATCTATCTATCTATCTATCTATCTATCTATCTATCTATCTATCTATCTATCTATCTATCCACATGTTTATCCTCCCCTCCCTTTTTTCCTTCCTACTTTCCTTTCTTTTTTCGCTCCTTCATTCCTTTCTTCATTCCTTCCTTGCTTCATACCATCCTTCTGTCATCCCTTCCTTCTGTCATCCCTTCCTTCTGTCATCCCTTCCTTCATTCTTTCTGTTGAATCTGCAAACACTGGATCTGACTGCTGTTGTTGGTGCGTGTTTCATGGAGCTGCGTGGTCATTTGAAATTCGCGCAAAAAATAAACATTTTAGTTTCGTAAATAAAAATTTTAATGTCACAGAAGTTTACCAAAAGTTGATGGCAGCAAGATAAAATTATATTGAGACTGTATGCTAAGTTTCAAGGTGATAGGTGAAATAGTGCGACTTCCTATATGGTCAGAGGCTGACTGAAAATTCCTCCTGCAATACAGGCTGCAAGCAGTTGTAAAAATCCGACATTGGATTTTAAAATTGGACTCTGGATTTCTTCTACTTGAAATAAGCTTTAATATGAGCCTATTGCCAAACCTGTAGACAAAATACAGATTTTTCCTGATAAGTTTTTTTGTTTCAAATGGCTTGAATTGGTTTAAATACTGCAAATCTGCAGGCATCTTCCAGGGAAGCTACAGTCTGTCACTCTGGTACAACACTTAGGAGTAAAGGATGCGGACCAAGTAGCTGCAGACCCAGATTAATGCGGACCAGACAGATTGAAGACAAAATAGGCCTATATTTTTTAAGCAATGGCACTCAACTAGCACTGACTAAAGCGCCGTGAATAGGCTTGCCTATTTCCGCACCGTTTTTTTGGTCAACATACTTAGTATACTTGGAATGCCTGTTTATCAACTTGCTTACTAAAGTTCAGAAATAGGCTTTAATATTACTTATTTAGAAGTAATAATAATCCACTTTTTAAAAATTGTTTGGTGTATATAGTCTGAAAGTTGAATGTAGTTATGTGTGACAGAGACAACATATTCTTTTTTTTATTGGCCAATAGACCTATTTCACTGAATGTGCTGAACATTTGCCCCAAATAACTTCTAGGTAATTCCATGATTCTTAATTTGCTTTCCGCACATGGAAGATGTATGCCCATTAAACCTAAAAACACTACTTCCAAAATTTAATCTGAAAGAATTAGGAAGTTATAAAGCCTCAACAATGCTCAAAGTTACATGAAACAATACCCATGGAAAGTGGCCTGCGTTCACGTTTTTTTTTTTTTTTTTTTTTTTTGTACTCAGACTAGATATGTAGATTATGGTACTCTATTACTGTAATGTCTGCTCTTCGTCTGTTGATGTGTTGCTATTTATTTATTGGCAGACACCCATTTTCAGCATCTCTTTGTGACTGCTGTCACATTGTCATTTGCTTACTTGTTTATGGGAAATAGATTGTACCGCTCTAGCAATCTAGTAATTTCATCATCGTACACTCAGGTGATTTTGTTAATACAGCAAATATGGTTATAAGGATATTCCTACAATGTCTTATTTTTAAATATTGATCAGATTTGTTCACCTGAGTTTGTTGTATGTTTATGGAGTTGGTTTGTTTATATCTAATAAGTTTGTTTGCCAGAGTGCAAAACAGCGTTGTTTGTGTTGTCTGCTTGTAGCCAACCATGTGTGTTAGACCTTGTTCACGTTTCTTGAGGTTGTATAATACAATGGTCTCAGGGAACAACAGGAGAGTTGCAGCAATTATTAAGATTGTGAGCTCATCCAAAGGCAGCATTAAAGCACGAAATCTGAATTGGCATGGGGACAAACAATGCTATGATTAATTTTGGACTCAGGCTTGGAAGGCTCAGCAACTGCCATAAGGGAACTTTCACTTGCGGTGCAGGGGGTTTCAAAACTGAACAATTGGACCTCACAGGAGATGAAGGACTGTATCCTCTATTTATCCTTAAATTGACATTTGGTTCCCAAATATAATTATTAATTTAATTACATTTATTGATTGTATTATTTTCAAAATACTTAAAATTGTGTGATAAGCACGAATAAATGGTATATATATATATATTAAAATGCATTAAAAATACTCCAGCTTGGAGACACCTTGGGTGGACCAATCATAGGCAAGGGCGAGAAATCTATCAGCCAATGAAATTTTAAGTGTACTGACACCAAGCACCACTTTTCCCCTAGTGTTTACTGAGAGAACCGTCCCTGAAATTAGTCTATTAGTTCAGGTACTTCCAACAGCCAATAGGAACAGATTGAGTTTCAACCAATAGGAGAGGATCATCTTTAAATATTAATATTCAGACTAAAAGTCTAAAAGAACTGTCACACCTTGCAGCAAATATACTGTGATCAAGAAATGAAAGGGCAGTTATTCAAAAGACATGGCTTAAAGTGCAATTATATTCAAATCTGGCAATCAGTGTTTGTGAAGAGGGCCTTGTAATCAAATGGATTACAGAGAGTGCCATTCTTTGGCTTGGATCAAATGCAATTGAAAATACACATTCAATTGGATGGCACCTCCAGATTACAGTCTACACTTCCAATTCATGGCTTTTGAAGAGATCAATTGTCTTGACAATAAAAAAATATTTATTTTATCACAAAGATAGAATGAAACTGAATTAGTGATTGTACTTAATAAAGAAGAATAAAAAAATCCTCTTATTGTAAAAATGTGCTATTTAACATCATTTAGCATCAACAATGCACAAAAAAAGTATAGGCCTATGCATTTTCAACGAATTCTCAGCAATGAATAAATATATCTCCATGAAAAAACGAAATAATATAGTCTATGAATTGAGGATTCTAAAGAGCCTAAAATTTTAATTTTAGCCCTAACAGAAGTGTCCAAAAAGCTATCAGAAAGACATGAGCCAATCATGGACCAGGTAGCATGAACGTAGGATCTTGACCAATCAGAATCCCTTTTACATTTATACCATGGCTGAGTCTGTGTGTAACACTGAGGGAGCAGTCAGTGAATGTAACTGAATTTATGAATGTTGATAAAACACTGGAATTTGTCCTTTTCCTCGAAATATTTACCAAATTACCATTTAACTTTGTCAGGTACAACCTCAAAGACGTAACAAAATAAATTTAACATGTAAGAAACAAATTTTAAAACTTTAATTTTCCATGTCAATATGAATTACTGGCTGCTCCCGCGTGAATAAACACCCATTTGGTTGAAAACTAAACCTTAATATTAAATAAACCAGAATCACAAGAAGCAAAAAGTCATTACCACGCCTCTTTTATGCATCATATTAGTCCATTGAATCAAAAAAACACTTTGGAAAGCGTTCCCTTGTCTCTCACAAGCGATCCAAAAATTTCTGACAATCATACCGATCCCAGAGGGAGAGAGCTGGCTCTCTCCCAATAACCACTTTCCTATATGTTGGAAATACATGCTTCAGCTCTAACTTCTAAGTGGTGCAGATTTCAAGTTATAAGCGTTACGCAAATGACAGTCATATTCCAATTTTAATTGACAAAGATGCTATATATATATATATATATATATATATATATATATATATATATATATATATATATATATATATATATATATATATATATCAAAAAGTACTGGTGCTAGAGACCTGAGATTTGTCCAAAATGTGCGGGCCACTTTCCTTTTCATTGGTATTCGAATTTTCAGCCCCAAGTGGTCAGGATTTTGAGTTTACATGTGTGATGTTAATGACAACCAAAAAAATCCCCCCCCCCCCCGTATTTATCATATCAGTACAAACCAGCTGAGCATTGGGACCCTTGGACATGAAAGTGCAGTGATAGCTGATTGTTAGATCTACAAAATGTCAACTTAAAAAAGCATTTCTAGAGCGAAAAATTTTCATTGCAGGCATCCGGTCCACAGGATTAAAAAAATTTATAAAGAAAGCTGTGTGGGGCACAGTGAGACAGTTCGATGCGGGGCACAGTGAGACATCACAAAATACACTCGAAACAACCTGAATGTAATGCATAGCTCACAATTCCCTATTAAAAACAAAGTGCCTGCTTTTAGCTACTGATTTTAGTGAGTCATATTCAAAGGAAAGCATCAGAGAAGAATTTTGATCAGTATGTAACAGGTGTGGCAGGTCAAATAAGTCGTACATGTGTCCTGTGCAATGAATTTTCCAAACACGCTAAAAAAAGGACCTCAAAAATCACATAGCCAGCTGCTTTTTTTAAGTATAGTCATTTTAGTAAGAACAATAAGAATATTATAAGATAGAACAATTCCGCAGGTCCTGGGAGACACTTGACAAGTATGGACATAATTCAAAGTTTCCCCAAACCTGTAAAAGGTAGGAACCTGAACTCATTTTACTCTTTTAAAACTGCTAACTTTTGGGAACACCTGAAAAAAAAAAGGTCTCACTGCGCCCCGCTCTCCCCTACTGCATATGTGCTCCTCTAACTTCTAAATTTCATTTGAACAGTTTGTGTATTGAATTTATAGATCTATGACTTTTAGGCTGATCAGATTCAGTCCCCAGCAAGGGATTATTTTTTGAGAGTATACATGGATTTGCATATCAGGAGTATAAATGGAACATAATTTAAATAATTCGAGCACTTCAAATGTGCTCCTTTTGTACTGCAAATATGCTGCAAAAGTGCTGCATTTGTACTTCAAATGTACTGCATTGCAGCATGTGTACTTCAAATGCCAATTTTGTGTGAAAAAGTCTCTCAATCTGCAAATCGTCATTGCGCAATGTCGTTCTTTTACGCTTCTAATGTACTTTAGACATCACCAAGATACTTATACCATTGGAAAAACTGGTATATAACTGACAGTATTGCATGTTAGCGCCCCGCTAAGGATTAACACTGTTTACAACAGCAAACAAACAATCAGATTATTGTTTATTTTTCTAAAATTATAAGTAAAAAGAAATAATCTAATTGACAAAAATGCATGTTAGAACCCTCCAAATTGGTGTCTAACTAATACCTAATACCATAAATTTATGGGATATACTGATTTTGTACTGTTTCTGTGCTGCGAACATGCTCTTTTTTAATTCCTTTGGGTGTTTAGTTTCTCAAAATACTTACAAAGGGATGTTCATGTAGGAATGCTATATCTATGTAATAATACCTTTGATATGGCTAATCTCGATCCATAGTAAGCTCCAGTAGAATTTAGCTCCCTTTTCTAATTTACAGTACAGGAAAGAAGGACATTCATGGAGATCAAACATATCCTATGTTCTGCAAAACACAAGATACCCTGAACTTGAAAATCCAGAGAGAAATGGTGGCCTACTGCAACTTGCTTTATTCACTAAGAAATTGTAGGGTCACTGCTTGCAGCAGTTTTAGTAGCGGCTCCAAGAGACAGGCACACCCAAGTCATCAATTGTGCAATATCTGCTAACACTAGACAACTCTGCAAGACCACACATGTCAAGCCAGAGGTGCTTGGGGATTTTGCTTTCAGAATCAATTTACTGTCTCACATAATAAGACTTGTGTAAAAGTATCACCACGTAAAGTACTGAATAAAGACCCTTTCTGAAAAAGTGAATACGAACATGTGGTACAGAACAGTCAGATCCATGGTTGAGAGTTTTGGTAATCAATCATAATTTTGCAACCTGCCCACAATTCAGATTGCAGTATTTTATGTGCAAGGACAGTTTCTCTCATATCATATATATATGAATATGGTCCAAAATTTTGACCAAGCTCAAAAAAGTGCATTTGATGTTGGTCTGGAAAGGGCCTTGATCTCATTGCAAGTGGAGATGCAGACCGGACCACCTTTTAGAGGGTGGTCCGGTATTTACAAAAGTGGTCCGGTCCTGGTCTGGTCCAGGATGAGGTTGTCCGATTTTGTTACTGGACCGGTCCAGAAGCGGTCCATCGTCATTTCAAAAATTATGATAAAATGAGGGTTATAACATGCTTTATGACATAAATTTCATTTTTAGATATGACAAAATTCATGCAATACTCTTCATGACATTAAAAATCACTGGACCGGTCCGGACAGACACTTGACCGGTCCGGTCCAACACTGGACCGGTTTTTGTAGGTGGTCCGGTATTTTGGCGGTCCAGGGCTGGACCGCGGACCGGACCGGGGCGGTCTGCATCACTAATTGCAAGAGACATACGAGTACTTAATACAACAAAGTTGTTTGCAATGAAAATCGGACTACTCCCCAAAAAAGACTTCCCTAGCCATTGGGATACATTGCACAATCTTTAGGCCTAATTTGTAGAGAAATTAGAAGTTGCATCTCTGAGTACTGCAAAGAGAGAAAGTTGCAGGATTCTATACCAGGTGTCAGCCAAGTACATGACAATGTATGGTGCTGACCTCTGGTTGAAGTCAGTCAGAGAGAGCCCAGGCGGAATCAATAGAATCATTGCAGAAAACCCAAGCTGTGGTGAACCACAGGCCGACCCATACAAGTAGACAATTCAGAGCCATAACCACATGGCCACAGGTTTATTTGATATCATTTTACATTACAAATTGTTACACAACTCTCAGAATCAAATACGATTGACGACTGTTAAATTCCACCAAAACGCAAAAAAGAATAATGCAACAGATCAAATTCTTTAAACAGAAAGTGTCTTTATAACTCTTATTACTCACAATAACATTTCACATATTCCCATCCAGTCAAATCAAAAATATTAATAAGTTGAAGCTGAAATAAGTGAACATGCTATTAATAAGCTGTGTGAAAAGGCGGAATGATTGTTTCTGTATGAATATAATATGATGCTCATATGTTCCTCTCGGCATGACACCCCCACTTTTCTGCAAATGAAATGCTAGGGAGACAGTTATAAACTTAATTACCTCTTGTATAATGTTAATAATTGCACAGACATGACATACACTCATCAGTGAAATCATTGTGGCCACCAAGTGATACAGAATTCATAAACAATTACTTTCAAACTGTGATTATTAAGTTTATAATAATCAGACAATCAACTGCTTTGGCTAGGCAATTTCTTTTTAAATGGGGACTTTTTAAACATGCTAAACTTGTGCACAAAACAAGATCATTTATCAACACAGCAGGTGGGAAACATAAAAAGTGGTGGGACACCTGGCGAGCGATTTGTACATTTAAAACAACACTTCAGCATTGAGACTTCATACAAGGAGCGCTAAGTCGCTATTTAATGTTAAATAGTGTAATATAAATCAGATTAATTTCTCATTAATGCACTGGACCCTTCTCCTAAACATTGGTATGTCTCCTAAACGGGAGGCAAACCAAATTTAGACTTCAAGTTGGTTGCATGTCACCACACGAGACATTTAAATGTTTCACAAAAGCAGAACTGGTTAAAAGCATAATTGACAATTGTTTACAATTAGTTATTAAAGTAGCATTGCATTCATTTTATATTTAAGTCGTTAGTAACAGCTATTTTGTTGCCAGACATTGTTCATAGCAAGGAGCCTTTTAGTATTTTTAAACCAGCTTAATACAATTCTTTCCAGCCTACAGCCTTCAACAATAAAATTGATTACTTGACTAATGTTTCAACTGAATTATAATTCAAATGTCATCTAAAACTATGAATCAATGAGTTCTACCGTGAAAAAATAGGTAGAAAATATCAAAGCCTTCCGAATTCGAACAAACGCTCGTCGGAGGCATGATTCATCGTATTTACAAACACCTACATTGCCAAGGTTCGGATATGAATGAGAATTCCATACTTTCTAGGGAGAACATAAAATCAATCTAATTTAACAATAAAACCAAAGACAAATTTCCATGTCATTCGCAAGCAGCAGATAAGCAGATCTGTTGTTATCACATCTGGGCCACGGTTGAGTATACATTTTAGTAAAAGTTCTGTCATTCATTTTGTGAAATTTCATCATTTTGTGAGGTGCAACATGTTAATTATACATTGTTATAGAAAGATCATGAAGATAGTATCAAGGTATTGTTTAAAATAGCCAGATCGATAACATTGTAAAGACATTCAATTAGTTGATGATTAACATGTGGCCATGGTGCTCTCCTAACACAATACAGTCTATGGTAGGCTGGCTTTGCAAGTTTCTGTCATCACGTTGTGCGCACTTTTCCGGGAACATAGTTCTTGTCAATGACGGGTTCCAGGAGGAACATATGCAGGCATCGCTCGTTCTGCGCCAGGGGGTGACCAGCCACTCTGCAAACGATCAACTTTCAAGTAAATATTTGCCAAATAATTGCACAATAAATTGTAATTGCCAATCAATCAGGCAACTACACTAGTACACTACTATCCAAGTGACAACCACTGTACTGGGTGACAATCATGATGTGTTTTGTTAACTTGTGTCACCTAGTAGGAAGTACAGTGTGAACTCCTGTCACCTGGTTGGAGCTGCTTGTCACCTAATTTGTACTGGATGGATGAATGATTGGGGTTTTACGTCCTGTATTTGTGTACTTGGTAGGCTAATTAAGACAGATGGAGGACACGGCAATGAGGCAAAGGATGATTGAAACAGTCGTCCAACATAGGCTCAGCCAACTTGGCAAGAGCTGGATTCGAACCCTGGACCCAGCGATTTGGAGCCTAGCACTCTACCACTGGATCAACCCTCCCTCCAGTTTGTAACGGAAAGTGATTTCTAAATTGTGTTCCGAAAAGGCAACTAGCATTGAATAGAGTTGAAATTAACATCACTAAACAAGTTTCAACACCGATTAGTATGAATATATTAGCAACACAAAATGTCTAGAAAAAGAAGAAAATAGAACTCACTTGTTAACAAATTGTTCTAAACCCTTTCTTCTGTCTTCTATGAAATCGTCATCAAATATTCCTTCATCACTGCGAAACGGCATTTGTCTCCCCCATGCTTTGCCAGGTAGAGGAGGAACAACAATCTGCATGGGAAACCAGGCAATTATAGAAGTGTACAAGGGCAATTAAAGTACACTTAGTACAGCATATTCCTGAATAGACAATCATTTTAATTTGAGCATAATAACACATTCATTGCATAATTAGATCTATAGCATTTAATGATTTCAAAACTGAGCAATTATACAAGCTATGATATTGCATGAATTATTATGGAATAATTGGGGATCATTACAAGATAGCATGGATGAACAATTTGAGTGGACACATTTTAAATGGAAGAAATGTTTTACCTTATTTGAGTATCTACATTTCTGAGGGCAAATCAGCAAAATTGCTGTGACTAATACCAAAGCTTCTTGCAAAAATTCATGAATTTCCCAGGACTGAGGAATAAACACTTCTGAGTTGAGAGCGGTGTTTTCTTCACAACACTATCCAATTACATATCTGGTGACAACTTTAACACCCCAAATTGCTCTATCTGGTCCTGATACAGCTGTGTCCCATAAAGCATCAAGTCTGGTTGTCCTGCAGCAGTGTACAGGGGCGTTCTTGGTGAAATGGCAGAGGGAGGGGGCTGAGTACTGAATTCTGAAGACCCAATATCAATTCACAAATTAAAATGTAATTACTATACTCTATTTTATAGTACACTGTAAATGTATGAATATATTTTAATAGTACAACATCATTCTTGTAGTGTCAACTCCATACAACCAATTAAACCATGCACAATAGCACATTCCAAATAAGATCATAACAGCCTACCTCAAAAGTGTTGGATGTCTTATAAACCATATCCAATTTCCTATTTTCCAACTTAACTAGTCCAAATCATCGCAACTATCCGTGTCAGACATCACATCTCCTTGACTGTCACTGTCAGAGTCACTGTCCTCCTCTCCCAATTCAATAATTAGTCTATCACAAACAGTATCCATAAGTCCTTCCAGTTGCCACATCTTCTCTTCTTCTTTTATCACATGGCCACAGTACTTCTTCCATTGTTCTTTAGTTACATGCTCCAGAGCCTGATTTGTGAGTGATTCGACATCTTTCACTTTAAATGTAGTGTTCTTATCCTTCACATATGACTTAACTTGAGCCCATACCATTTCAATGGGATTAAGCTCACAGTGATAGGGAGGAAGCCGAAGAACACTGAATCCATTTTCCTCAGCAATTGTATCAATTACATATCTCTTCTTGTTATCCTTGTGCTGTTTAATTAAATCATACAGTGCACATTTGGTCATTTTCGTATCCCAGGTTATCCCTTGTTTTGTCAGCCAGGCCTGCATCACGGACTTCAAAGATGCACAGGTTGGTGCTTTGTCAAGTTGAACTGAATGATAGCTTGCATTGTCCATGACAATTACAGCATTCTGAGGCAACCTGGGGATGAATTCTTCTCGGAACCACTTCTCAAATAATTCTGAATTCATGTCGCCATGATAATCAGCTAAATTTCCAGATGTTCGAAAAACAAGTCCTGCTCCCCCAAAAATCCATTCTCACTACCAACGTGTAAGACAATTAATCTTTCCCCTTTGCCAGTCGGATCTCGCAGACCACCTTGTCCAAAACCACTCAAAAAAGCTTCTTTTGCTGTTTTTATTGTGGTGTCTACCCATGCTTTTGGCGTAGTAATTCCAGCAAAAGTCCATGTTTCGTCAAGATAAAATATTTCGCGTCCCTCTTTTCTGTATTCCTTAATCTGTCTCAGGTATCGATGCCTCCACTCTATCAAGTCATTTCGCTCAATCAGAAGACTTCTGCGACTGCGTTTCCTGAATCTGAAGCCAATTTTCTTAAATAGTCTCTGAAGTGTTGTCAGAGATATGACTGGCAATGTTTCATCCTCATCCACTTTCTGCATAACCTTTTTCAATGTTGGTGGTACATTTTCCATAAAAAATCCATGAACAATTCTGCGAATAGCAGACAAGGTGAAGTCATCATAAATTTTGGCAGTTGGCACCTTTTCTTTTGATTTTTTCGGCTTTCTGGGTGTAACAAGCTTTCCAGTGTCCTTTAACTCTTTTCTAAATCTAAAAATAGAGGACTTGCTGACACCACTGGCTTCAGCAGTCTGTTCAACTACTTTTTCCACTGTCCTTTGAGGGTATTTCCTTTGAAAGTAATCAAATATGTTCAACACTGTGCTTCTAACAGAACTCCTCACAGGTGCGCCTCTTCTTCCCAAAGTCCTCTGTTTTCGTGAAGGTGTGGTATTTGCTGAAGTTGATGGCAACACAAATAGCAAAAAGAGTTTGCAAAGTGAAGCACATGAGATAATTCCTGGAAAAAACATCTTGTCATGACGAGTACCTAACTTGAAGTGAGATTAAGTAAGACAAGCAGCAGATTACCAGACATTCCCTCTTACCCCCCCCCCCCTCCCTCCATACAATATGCCCATTGATTGGTTTGATCATTGATTTCAAAGAGGATATTTTCTCTCATGTTAAACATAAAACCAGCTGTAAGCACTCTTTCACAGTATCCCTCCCCCCAATAGCTACGCCACAGACAAAAAGCCCTGTGCAACAAGGATGTCACTGGTCATATGTGGTTTCCAAAGTGATAAACAGGGCATGGTTCATCAGTGCTGTTGACAGTTCCAGATTAGGACCTGTTTGAGGTGCCGCTCTCAACTCAGGGGAAACAGACTATACACATCAGAACTTTAGCTAGTAAAGGTATTTTCTGAATGCTGGAGGCAAGTTTTATGACAAGCATAAATTTAATGTAATAAGCTTTTATGAAAACACAAAATTACAAGAGACTGTGCATAGAAGCAACTACAACATTCAAATGATTTAATGATTGTCTGTATCATGTCAATGGATTAATGACATGGATTGCAGGTTTTAATTTTAACGTACCTTGCTGTCACGTTCTAATTCTCCTTTTAACCAATCAAAGTCGCTGTATCTCCGTCGCACACTGCATTCTTTTACTTTAAAAACTGGCAGATTTGTCTGAAATTAATTTACAAAAATATCAGAAATACTATGACAGAGAGAATGAATGTTAATTCATCACATACATTTTGCACAATCAATAACAATGTGACAGGTAACATGTGATAGGGATACTGGAGAAAACAATGCCATTTTAACAGTTGAATGTACTTGACACTATTACAGTACTAGAAGACTGGAAGTACAGTCAGACCAAGAATTATTCAGACGCTTGCTCTTTTGTTGATATTTTAAAGAATTACCAATTAAACCAATGAAACATGCAATCGAAAACATCCTTGGCATTACATGTAACCTGCACAAAACAAATTTATTGCAAATTGGCAAGAAATGTGGTGAAAAAGGCTACTTTTGTTAACTGGATGAACCAAAAATTATTCAGACACTTTCACAATGTAATACAAAGTGAACTATTTACCTTTATTTGTCAGTATTTATATCAAAATAATGTTCATAAACTACATAGGAACCATTATAACTGCATAGAATGACAGGTGTGACCATCAATTAAGAAAATTAGGATAAATATTGGAGAAAAACAATATGTCCAGTTTATCACATTTTCTTGCACTCTTTAACCTCAAACATGTCTTGTATTTACTCAAATTGCTTTGGTTTACCACAGAATTGTATTCTTAAAACTTTGAGTCACAATATGAAACATTAGAGGCCGGTTACTAAGTTCAGTGTGTTTTTGTATTTATTTGTCCAATTTTACCAAAACAAAAACATGTCCCTGTGGCACCAAAATCTAACAAATTTTCGAAAAGCAAGATTCATTATCTATATCAAGCTATATTCCATGCATGGTCCGAACAGCAACTCAATGGGGCACTTTGGACTTCATTTGGGAAGGGGGCAAAAATGTGGTTCTTCGGCCTCAATGCTATTCCAATGGAGATTGCCACATGAAAGCACACTATAGTTTAAGTATGGCATACCATTGTTAAACAACTGGCGTAAATGGGCTATCCTGTATATGCAATAGAGTGAACAACCTTAGGAAGGCCATGCAACTTTATTTTAAGTGATTTGATGGAATGCAGTGGCTCAATGGGCAAGGATTCAGAGAGCAGTTGGAGCCAAGAACAAAAGGAAAATATCAAAGTGCATAACATTTTTCAAGTAGGCCTGTATTTCAATTTCGTTCAGATAGAACATTTGACAATTGACATTTTATGATATTCTGAAATATTTCCAATTGATATCTGACAGATTTCAGCCACATTAATCAAGAAAATGTGATAAACTGAATCAGATGTTTATCTCACATATTCATCCAAATTTTCTTAACTGATGATCACACATGTCATCCAATGTAGCTACAATGATTCCATGGTAGTTTTTTTGGCAATATTTGGGATAAATGTTAGTAAAAAGTTTACTTTCTACAACTTTGTAAAAGTGTCTGAATAATTTCTGGTTCCTGTAATTGACAAAAGTAGCTATTTTCATCCGATTTTATGTCAGTTTGCAATAAATTTGTATTGCACAGGTTACGCTTGATACCAAAGATGGTTTTGACTGCATGTTTCATTGCTTACTTTGTAATTACTTCAAAATAATAACAAAAGAGCGAGCGTCTGAATAATTCTTGGTCTGACTGTAACCTGGTTAAGATTCCTTACTGAATGAAAGTTTAACAATTTTGAGGTGTTTGGCATGATCGAGAAGTTTACTTTACTGCCAGTTCGAACCATCAAAAATGTAAATATATATATAGGAAAAGTATGATTTTTTTAAATCTGTACTAATGAATTTTGAAGAGTTTGTAAAGTGACTAGTCTTGACCAAACTTAACCAATGAAATGACAATGGGGACACAGAAATCTAAAAATCTTTCTTGGAGCACACTCCCAATTCAGAGTAACTTTTCAAATACGGTGGTTTCACAAATCAGCTGAGTGGACGTAGTGTGAGAAATGGCAGTGGGAAGTTGGACGGCACCCAAATTAACATGGTCATTATTAATTTTCACTAATCCAAGGCTTTTTTCAGGTAGCCAGGACGATCGGACGTCCTCTATTTCGCACACTGAGTGGACAGCCTCGTTGGTATAACATGTGCGAAGGTCTGTTTATAGGTCAGCTTCTTGGGTATGTCACTGAAGGCTTTTGTGAAAGTGCTGTGCTCACTTAGAAAGCCACAAAACAGATTCAAATTGAGTTGCTGACACCGACAGTTTCATTTGAACTGTCAAAAGAGGTGCCCGGGTACAAGCACCTGATATATCAATTGAAGTCGTTGAACACATTCTTTGTTTTTGCATAATTGAAAATCCACAGTATCATTGTCCATGGACCATAGTTTTTGGTATTATCCCCAAAACAAGTCCTGGACGCTGATAAGTGATAATGCAACAAGCGAGCAGCTTCTCGGTCCGTAGCAGAATGACAGGCCGGACTTATTTCGTGATAAAGCCAGTCTCTTATAATGCTGCTTTCGATAAGGCTTCATTGTTCATTGACATCAAAATGCACAATCCACAAACTTAGTAGGCCTAGTAGTAGTATTACTTGTTTGAATGAGTAGGGCACATCGTGCACATTTGACTGATTTGACAGTGCTGAGTCAGAGACACATGACATGTCTGATTGTAACTGAATTGCCTCATCATACAACAATAATCAATTTCAGCCAATTAGGAACTGTCAGAAATGCTGTGACATTTGACAGCTGAATTTCAAACAACACTCATTGATCAGTGAAGCTTGAAGAATCTAGAAGGGGGTGTGTTTCGCTCGTAAAAACAAGAACAACCATGAACTTCCGTACCCTCATTCGCACTTCATAGTCGGTGTATCTCTTCTTTCCCACGCCATGTGTTTGAGAATTTATGACATCTATCTCTAGGAAGTTAGCAGGAGGCGCATAGGCATCATCTAGGGTCTGTTTTTTGGGTTGAATGCGAGCAGTTGCAGGAGCGGGTTGCCCAGACATTTCTCCAACTTTATTCCGGCTGTCTCACAAAGAAAATATCCGCCCCTCATAAACTTCTTGAAAAACAAGAGGGCAGCACCTGCCGGTACACTGAACAGCGACATCTCGTGAATTTAATTATATATATATAGATTTTATTGACAACTGGATATCAAACAGTGATACATGTGTCTTTCAATATATATGAAGCAGAAAATAGAACTACAGCCAGGGTATAAAATAAGCGTGCAACGATCCCAAAATGTGCAGTGATCAATCTGAAATGTGCAGTGATCAATCTGAATTTGTGCAGTGATCAATTTCACCCTTTAATGCTAAATTATGGTGAATGCATAAAGCTCCAAATATATGTTCAACAAATGAAATACTTTTGCACGCCTGTTGATAGTTTTGGCAATTTGTACTGATTGATAACTCAAAGACAGTCCTGAGTCACTGGTTTGTTGTTCATTAGATTTTCCAGATACATGTACAATGTCATGATGAAAGAAGAATATATTCTTGCTCATGGATAGCTAAATATATAAATCTTGAAACACTGCCTCAGAGCACAGGCATTACAATTATTCACAGCACTTCTGCAATAGACTCCAGCGACTGGTGTTCAGCACCACTACTACAGCATGATGCAACAACGTGGCAGCACTGTACACATGCTGTACATAACTTCCTCTTTGATCAAAACATTGGCTTGGAGAAAGCACATGTTTCAGAAAAAAACAACTCCTATAGAATCAAATTGCTGTCAGCTATAGAAAACCACTTAGAAGTGTATGCAGTCACTGTGGACCAAACCTATGCGAAGTGTAACCTTGAAACATCTGATATTTGACTAACAGCCTCCAAAATTTCAGTGTGAGTTGGCAAAAAATTCTGTGTTGACACGTTCATTGGAGAATTTGGTCTTATCTTTCTTGCAAATAAGTATCCTACAATTTGTCTTGCCAGCCATTCCAAATATAGACATCCCATACAATATAGCTATAATCCGTAAACAATTCCATGCAGATAAATGGATGCTCAAATGTTTCAATTATCATTTCTTGGGCAACAATTCCCTGGCTCTGTGACATATTCCTTTGCTCTGACAGTGTCTTGAGGGGCCCTGCTACAAAATAGCAAGCTGGATAATCTTGTTTAGCATTGTTTGGCAATGACTGTTTGGTGTAATCTCCTGTTTGGAACCTCAGTTCAGTGGAGTGTACCAATTCAACTGTGAATTCCATATGTGTGGTTGTGGGACCATGTACAGACACACCAAGGTTGGCATATCCCCTGAATCGATCACCCTGCTGTAATGTTGTACTTATGGGGTACAGCCATGCCTGACTGTTGATTGCCCAGACTTACCCACCTTCCTTTCATTGTTTAAGGAGGTAAGCATCATGCAGGCCATAGAGTGGGAGGGCTGGCAAATGATCAGAATGCCTGTGCCTGAGAGGCGACAGGAAATTTCCCCAGATAATTTTATCTCATTCTGGTTCAGTAGGTGCTACTGCTTTGAAACCATACTCCTAAAAACTATGCATTTGAGAGTAAAACCATCCAGTTTATGAATTCGAAAATAGTTATTAGCCAACCGCATTATTGTTTCTTGTTGATCAGCCGAGGGGCAACATGGCAAGCTAAACATATCAAAGGGTTCAGCATAATATAAAAAATCAAGACCCCTCAACACAACTTCATGTGACACAAAATTGTGATTTCTCTGCATTTGATGAAAATTTGTATAAACAGCAGATTTTAGTCTTACAAACCAAAGCCTGTTGCTTAGTTTGCCACTTCTTTCGAAATCAGTTTAAATTGTGACAAAATTTGGCCATGTTGGGATAGACCTCACATTGCCCCTAAAACTGTTTGATCACTTGACATGTTAACTGCAATTTTAAATTGCTACCAGACATGAAATTTTACTGAAACTTTTGGTAGGCATTAAAAATTAATTTTGTGATTCAGAAAGCCTTGAAAATTTACCAGAAAAGGTTTTTCACCAGAAAGCACAAATCCCAAATAATACGATCTCAGAAATTTCAGGACAAAAATGTGAATAAACTGAACTGTGGAATGGATGCAAATGCACTGAGGTGGCTATAACAATGCTTTATAACACTTGGGCTACATTAAAACAGGTTTTGCCTAATTGCAAGTATTAAGGTTGTACACTGATTGAGTTACACACCTTCAAAATCAAATATATATATCTGGACTAATAAAAATATCACAAAAATCTCAATTTTTTTTTTCAGAGACATCATTGTATAACTTGGGATTTGTGCTTTCTGCTGAGAAACCTTGGTTCTGGTAAATTTTCAAGGCATTCTGAATCAGTCGAGTGGGAAAATTTTCTGAAATTTGATGAAATGACACAGAATTACCAATAGTCTTTCAATGGCTCCAGTAACATATTTTGTTATTTCTCTGAGCTTCCAAACAGTTTCATAAATAAATGTATCTCCCCCATTTTTACTGGAACAAAGGGTGATCAATATACTTCGTTTCAAATTATTCAACTAAAGTACTGTCATGTTAAATTTTGAACTGGCATTTAATTAACTGCAGAAGAAAGACAGTTTGTTGTTTGTTTACTTCAGAAGTATAGAAAATGTAAGCAGCAGAGCCCAATCGGACACAATTAAAAAAATAAGAGCTGCAAAAGCCCATCAACAAGCTGTTTAGACACATGTGCTGATTTCATTCCACAATTTTAGATAATATTTCATTTTTCAATTGAGCCGTTGCATGAACGTTGGCACTTGAGAACGCCGATTGGTCAACCTAAGTTCGCACGAGACAATATGTGCAGTGATCAAATTTTCTTATTTTATACCCTGACTACAGCTACAGACTACAAATATTGGTGTATAGAATATGGGTTTACTTAAAATAATGGTATGTTTTATGCAATTCGGCAATGTTCAAGAGTCTTTGAGAGTCCATTCTAGAGATTCATTAATCATGTCCCTAATTTAGATAAATACACATGAAATGTTTGTAAAATGAGGTGAATTGTTAGAAACATTATTGATAGAGAATAAGCTTTGAAATTAGTTGAATATTACACGGTCCCAGCTTTGCGAGATAGGTGATAGCATATAAATATATACAGTAATACTGATAGTATAAAATCACATACTAATAATATCTACAAGGTACAGAAACATATATCTATGACTATTTGGCACATTTACTAAATAATTGACTGAACAAACAATTTTTAACATTAATGAAAACATACTGCATATAACAGATCATACATTAAGTATACATTGCAATGCTTAAGTGACATCTCTTTGGGGCTCAGTGTGTTCAGCTGTGCTTGTTCGTTCTATCTTTTAAAATTGAATGCTAAGTTTTTTTTTTGTTTTTTTTTTTTGTATTTTGGCATTAACGTTAAAGTGTAAGTTGCTATTTTCTCTATATTATTCATTAATTTATACGTGTTGGTTTTTTTTTTTACATTTATATATTCTTTAAGCAAGTTTTTCGGTTTAGATTACTTGATTCAGGAAATTGCCAAGGGCTTTTAGGATGATTGGATCCCTGGATCTCATAATGGTTACAAATTTGTCTTTTTGGTTAAGATTGTTAAAGTTGGGCAATATGCTAACCACAGCTTGAAAGAGATTGGAACGTTGACTGTTGTGGGATTGACAGGTTATGAGACAGTGCAGTTCATCTTCAACTTCATTTGAGGTGCATTTTTCACAGATTCTACTTTCAGCTGGTATTACTGGGCGTTCATGTCTGCCAGTCTCAATTTTTAGGCTATGGGAACTACACCTGAACCTAGCAATTTTTGTGTAAATCTTTTTATTAGTGTTTTGAGTTAAGTAAGGTTCTAATCTAAAATCAGTCTTAAATTCTTTGTATGTTCTTAATTTAGGATATAGGGAGCTATCATTTATACCCGACAGTATTTTATCTTGTTAATTGAAACCTCTCATTCTCATCTCACAAGGTCCATGCAGCAGAAGGGTAAGGGCCCGGGGGGGGGGTACTCACTCTATAAGGGTGTATATAGAGGCGCCGCTGGATGGTAATGGTTTTTTGGCCTTCTTGGATTAAAATGGTTTTGGTTTTTTGAAAATTCTGATTAATTTGGTTCTGGTTTTCGCAACCCCAACATGTTTGGTACCGTTAGAATCGGCTTTAAAAGAGGATTAAAATGGTTTAAAAACCATGAAGATTAAATTGGTTTGCAAAAAATTTTAGTGAAGGATTAAAATGGTTTGTGGTTTTGGTGCAGTTTCCGGATTAAAATGGTTCTGGTTTTCAAAATTGCCGTGGCGCATCCGTATGTAAAAGTCCGCGAAGTACCCCCCCCGGGGGTAAGGGCAAGGGGGACCTTCTGTGGATTCACTGCATTGTAAACTGTAAAGCATATGAAAAGCTACAGGCATGTGGCATTAGCAAGTGCAATATGTATGGAGACTCCTTTGGCAATGTTGAATGCACTGTAGACTAGTAGGCCTAACTAAGACTTTTAATAGTAGTTATAGCCATTCAGAATTTCAGAGAACAGCCTGACAGTAGCTGGGGCGATACTCAGGCTATATTGCCCATGGGTGACTGGTAGCAGAGTATGAAGGTGCCATTGAGTGGCAAGGTTTTTACCTTCAGCAAGCGAAGTTCGAAGAAGCTATTGTAATCACTTGGGTAAAATGTCCGTCAGGCGGGTGGCGGACGGATAAAAAGTTTCCGGGCCAAACACAACCGCTATTGCATGTATAAAAGCATGTGTTCCGCAGCTCCCTCGAAACAGTTCCGTAGCTCCGTCAAAACTGTTCCGCGTCGTCGAAACCATCTCGCAGCCAGGGGAGGACTGGCAGCAATAGCATTTTGGGTCCGTGGCAAAATAAGTTAATGGGCCCCCACATTCCTGTTTCAGCATTATTCCATTTGTACTAAGTGGAAGGGCCCTTTCCCATTCAAGGCCGTCTCACATTGGCGCACTAACCTAAAAGTTTGATTGTATCATGCAGTCACAAACTTTGAAATTTTGGCTTTTTTCCTTTATTTTTATTTTTGCCACCTTGCATGGGCCCCCCTGAGTTGTTGGGCCTGTGGCAGCTGCCACTCTGCCAAATAGGCCAGTCCGCCGCTGCAAGTCACAGCGTCGTTGAAATAATGTTGTAGCGAAATTGTTTTTAAAAATGCCATTTTTTCGCCAATGATGTTCCTTCATCATTAATTTATAGCTATTTATGGATGATCTGCGCTATTTCCTTTTCTTTTGAAATTGATATTTCAATTATTTTAAAATAGTGTTTTTCTACTTCTTACAGGCTCAAAGAAGAACCAAGGGATCCCTCGTCAAATTTAGGTTTAATTGTCAAGTGTCAAAATAAGTGGTATCTAATATCTAGGAAAAGATTTATGTTGACGCTATGGCCACAGCATATACCAAGAACAGTGAATGTGGTGATTTCGTGACTCTTGACCTGGATGACCCTTTCCTGAATGAGGGTGATATTATGCACCTCAAATCTTGCTCAGCATGTTCTGCATGCTACAAGGACTGCCATCCGGGCGATAAGAATGAAAACTTCCCCTTATCCCACAAGCATGCCTCCTCAGAAGGAAGCAGTGGCGAAACTTCTGAACAGCTTAGGCCTATTAGTGACAAATTGCCATCAGTCAGCTTGTCATTAGACAGCTTGGGAGCTAGCCTGAAACACAGCACTATATCACAGCTTGTCGAAATTCCTCCATGTGACTGGAACAATATTTCGTCCAATGTATACAAAGCTTTGAAGGTCTCCAACTACATCGTCGAGCCCAACTATTTCCTCTCTGCCAGACTTCATGGTGTTCCGTATCCTGATCTGAATATGGATGAAATTTTTCGTGAAATATCAAATCACCAAAAAGTTCCCTCTTGGTGAGTTTAATCATGTTAATGTGTACCCTCAAAGTTAGTTTATTTAGTTTTGTGATTTATTAGCTGTCCCTTGGGGTTACCCCCTGGGGAGGCAGCTCTTGGTTTCGTAGGGAACATTTTTTGCACACACTAAAATGTTCACATCTAGGCCTTATTTTCTGTAAGAGCTACTGGGCACCAGCCACCACTTCCACTGCCCTTCTTCCCATGTATGTTCATTCATGTCATAAAGCTTGTCCCAAAATCTTTATTTTTATGTTTAGGGTCCTTATTGTGTCATTTAGCAACAAGTTCTTCTTTAATTTTGTGTATTTCCTATCTCAGGTCTCTTAAAATTTCTTTTATGATATTAATTAATTGTTTTTTTACTTGAAGGAATGAAGTGGAAGGTCATTTCGAGAAGCTACTTGAGATCTTGGACTTCGAGAGATGCAAAGATGTAGCAGATATCCTGGTATCAGACCCTCCTGCATCAGAGCGTCTTCTGAGAAGAATCTCACAGAAGTTGACATATCTGCTTCAGGAGACCAATTGTAAATGGGGGTAAGTTGAATACTGTATAAATAAGAAGATGTGATATGAGTAGGGATCACTCACTTTATTTTTTAGCAATAATGGGATTGCATTAGGTCGCGAAGACCCCTGCAGGATTAAGGACTATACACAAAAGAAGTGAAGTCAAGACTCCTTGCTTTGAAAAACATAACATTTTTAACCAAATAATCGTAGGCCTGTATGAAAAATTTGAAAACATATTATATATATTTACACATGAACATGCAGCTAAATTTAGGTTATGATATCCTGTATTTTCAGCCAATTTGCTATAGGTGCCGCCAGTCACTTAAAATCCTTCTTCTCTGACCTTTTGGATTTTGTTCAGTTCAACGACCCCGTTCCAGAGAGTTTTTCTAAGTCGTATGTTGTCCTTCTTTTTGATTTCTTCATGAAATCTACTGCAACTGCAGATTTCAGCCTACTGTTCAGGTTAATATTCTTTTCCTTGTACTTTACATTGAATGCGTCATTCTATCTCAGTTTATTTCCAGTCTTTGAAGATAAACTAATTTAGCTCTTTAGCTCTTTTAAAAAAATTGAAGTTGTGGCTTGTCCAAAAAAATATTTACCTAAAGGTGCTCAAACGCCACTCAAATTATTTCTAATATCATATATACAAGGATTCTAAACAGTGAAAATGTTACAAAAGAAGTCCTCAGTTGTCTGCTAAGTATGGTGGACTTATTTTTGTTGAACTGTTCATATTGGTGTTGTTTTTTCTTGTTTGCTTTATAGAGAGGAACAGGACTTGTTCTTGAACTTGGACCCAAGCAAAAGTTCTTCTAGTATTAAGCATGTCAAAGCTCCTTTTTACGGACAGTGCTTTGGCAAAGGTTTCCTTGTGGGTCAGGTAATTATGCTGTCTGCCTTTATTTCTTGTTTCCCAATCAAAGATAAGCCTATTTATAAAACGTTGCTCCTGATTTCAGCTATAATTGGCCTGGGGGGGGGGGGAGGAGGTGGACTGTGCTGTGGAGCCTGTGAAGGGGTTTTGAGGATTTTGAGTTTTATCATTTCTATTTAATAGACATAACATAAATAGAATCCTCTTTTTGACAACTCTCAGATTTTGTTCTTCTGATTTTGCAGTTTTTAACCGGCCTAACAGCGGAGGCCGGTTAATACAGGAGCTGTAAATGGATCAGGTGAAACCATAAACAAACCATGTAACCATGTAACCATGTAACCATGTAACCATGTAACCATGAAACCATGAAACCATGTGAACCAAGAACAGGGTAGGTGGCAGCAGGTCCACTGTATGTATGAAAATAGCCCTCTGGTGGATAAGCCTTGCAGTATTTTGAGTTCAGTCCCTGACAGGTCTAACAGCAATATAACTCAATTACCTTTCAGGAGTGTAATTAGGTACAATACAATGCATTGGATTTCCCGTGTCAATATAGTTTGATGCCAATGTCAGTTGTGACTAGGCTAAAACTGGGCATAGCACATAATACCAATTTAAAACACTTGTATTCAACTGTGTAAACTTAATCCTGACCTATGGAAGGTTATATTTATAGTCTATCATCACACAAAGAGTGCCTCGGTGAGAAAAATGTAGACTTTTGTGTGATGATTGAATATAAGTACTTGTACTCAAATTTAACAATTTTGAATATAGACACTGTGAATGGTTGAATTGATAAGTGAGTCAAATGTAACATAGGCCTACAGGTGTAATGGATATTAGGCATACTTATCACAATGCAGTGGTTTTGAAAATGATAATTAGCTCACCTGTTTAATATCAAGGTAGGACATCCCAGTGGTGCATTGAATCAGCCGATAGCCAGCTTCATAAAACAATATCAGGAAAGTCAGAGAGATAATAGTCTCAAGGTTGACAAAGTTGGGCCTAATTCAATATAATTGGTATTTATGTATCTGTCTTATTTCATTGTACTCTATTTTTTTGCCTCAAGTTTACAAGCAGCTTGCTAGTTGCCTTTTATTTCGAGGATTTCATGATATTATTCACATTCTTCAAATTGTTATTTGCATGTCTTCAGTATGGATATATATATATCATTTATTCATAAATTTGTAAAAAGCATAATTTGTACATGTACATTTTTTTTTAAAAAGTAGTAAAAGTATAAAATATCAATCACAGCATAGATGAAATAAAACAGAGTCAATTTCATCACAAGTTAAAAACTGTTCAGTCCGTATATTTGACTTAGCACATCGGAGCTCTTGAATTTGCATAAAGAGTCTAAAATCATTTCCATTAAAATCATTCTTAAATTGAGAGTCATTAAAATCAAGTCTTTCATAAAAGCTTAGATCATATCTGTGAGCAATGCACTGCAAGTTTTTACAAATTATACTTGAGCTATCTCTGATCATCACATCAGCCAGGTACTTCACCTTTCCATTATCACTTTGTAGCATCTTCGTTAATAATTTATGAAATCGCCTATAAATTTTATCCAAAACATACGGCTGGCCAGTAAAATATGCCAGAAGACTTGTATGAGTTAGACGGGGCAAACTGTATATCCTTCTGACGCCTTGGTTCCAAGTCTTCCTGAATGTTTCAACATCTGGACTGGCTAAGTTCCAAGCTTCCGCCCCATAGAAATGACTGCACTGTTTATTTAAAATCTCTGTTTTAACAACATCATCAGCATGAGTGAATGTTGCCAGTGCACTGTTAATTCTCCCAATAAAGTCTCCTCTTTTGCTTGCAACCTCGGTTGTTTCCCTCATATCATCTTGTATAAAGTTGCCCAGATGTTTAGCGGCACGAACCCATTCAATTGGTTTACCAGCTAGGAATATTTGTGGAAGCACACGCTTTCTACTCTGAACACTAAGTCCAACAGATTTAGTAGGATTGTACTGCACACCATATTCGTTGCCAAATTCTTTGCATAGCTGTAACATACGCTGAAATCCATGTAATGTGGGGCATAGTATAGACAAGTCATCAGCGTAACTTAACGCTCCAAAAAAGTGGTTGCCTATCTTACAACCTAATCCACTAGCTTCCAGCCTTTTGAGTAACACATCCATATACACAGTAAAAAGAACTGGAGATAATATACTTCCTTGCTTTATTCCATTAATTGTCTCAAATGCTTCAGAGTAAAATCCGTTCCAGGTGGTGCGTATCTTTTGTCTCTTGTATGAATCCATTAGGAGCCTGATTACAACTGGAGGCAACCGGCGTTCAATCAACAACTTAAAAAGTCTGTCATGACGCACCCGATCGAAAGCTTTACTTGCGTCAATAAGTCCAACATAAACATCACTTTTTTGCCTTTTGAAATATGCAGCAACCTCCTTCAGTGCGAGAGTGCACATAGTTGTTCCATGGCATTGTTTAAACGCATACTGCATGTCAGATGTGGAAAGTTGACAGTTAAATCTTTTCAGAATGACATTGTCATATATTTTCGCAAGACAGGAACTTAACGCTATCCCTCGATAATTTTCACTGTCACATAAACTGGCTCTCACGTTTTTCGGAATTGAACACAGAGTAGACAGCAGCAGCTCTCCTGGCATATAGCCATGTTTCGTTGCTGTGGTCAATAAGACAGCAATCAAATTGTTCAATCGCTTTGGAGCGTGTATCACATGGTTAGACAAAACTCCCTTATATCCATCACTTTTTCCTATCTTTAGCTGATTGATGGCTTCGGTCACATCTGACTCTCTCACAATGATGTCACACATGTTGGTATTTTCGAGTCCTCTCTTCACATACTGCTGAATTTCCTGCATTTCCAATTCATTGGACGACACAGAATTGTACAGGGTTTCATACTTCGTTCTGAATATTTCTGCTATGCCCTGATCATTCATTACACCATTTACATTTGGAGCAGTATTTACCCTGCCCTTCATCTTCTTTACCTCATC
Organism: Platynereis dumerilii; assembly: GCA_026936325.1. NCBI lineage: Eukaryota > Metazoa > Annelida > Polychaeta > Phyllodocida > Nereididae > Platynereis > Platynereis dumerilii. The sequence continues at coordinate 107,291,751 of JAPTHN010000001.1, read as the reverse complement.
CCAAAAGTTTCTTGTTTGATTACAGTTTGCTTTTTGGGCCATGCGCTCAAACTTTAATTGTTTCTGTTGCCGTATCACTCTCCTAGCTGCATAGGCATATTGACGCTTGGCATTTTTCATTGCTTCATATATATCTCCACTCTCGGGTTCTCCATTGTCCCGCCAAATATTATGCCAAAGAATAGATTCATTGTTGAAGGCTTTCACATGTTCACTCCACCCTGGTCTAGCACTGGATTTAAATTTCCTTTTTGGTAAACAATGATATACAAAGGATTAGGTCAACATTGATTAACCCATTCCATGTTAATCACTGCCCCTTTAATATAATAGCAAATGGCTAGCTTTGAATCTGCGGATTCTTGTTCCCCATTGTGACCTTAATATTTCACCTACAGTTATGAAATTTGGTACAGGTATGGGACTCTGGGTATGGATTGGGAACATGTTGAGAAATCCAAGATGGCGGCCATTTTGTGGTGGCCATTTTGGCGGCCATCTTTCTTCATTCTTGAACTGCCCATTGTGACCATAATATTTCACTTAGTTATGAAACTTGGTACAGGTATGGCACTCTGGGTATGGATTGGGAACATGTCAAAAAATCCAAGATGGCGGCCATTTTGTGGTGGCCATTCTGGCAGCCATCTTTCTTCATTCTTGAACTGCCCATTGTGACCATAATATTTCACCTACTGTTATGAAATTTGGTACAGGTATGGTACTCTGGGTATGGATTTGGAACATGTCGAGAAATCCAAGATTGTGGCCATTTAGTGGCGGCCATTTTGGCAGCAATCTTTCTTCATTCTTGAACTGCCCATTGTGACCTTAATATTTCACCTACAGTTATGAAATTTGGTACAGGTATAGTACTCTGGGTATGGATTGGGATCATGTTGATAAATCCAAGATGGCGGCCATTTTGTGGTGGCCATTTTGGCAGTCATCTTTCTTCATTCTTGAACTGCCCATTGTGACCTTAATATTTCACCTACAGTTATGAAATTTGGTACAGGTATGGGACTCTGGGTATGGATTGGAAACATGTCGAGAAATCCAAGATGGCTGCCACTTTGTGGTGGCCATGATGGCAGCTCTCTTTTTTCATTTATTTCACTGCTCATAGTGACCTCAATATTTTGCTTAGAGTTATAAAATTTGTTACAGGTATGGGCCTGTGGGTATGGATCAGGGACATGTTGAGAAATCCAAGAAGGTGGCCATTTTGGCTGCCATTTTTCTTCATTTCTTGAACTGCCCATTGTGACTTCAATATTTCGCTTAAGAGTTATGAAATTTGGTACAGGTATGGGGCTATGGGTATCAGACAGGAACATGTTGAGAAATCCAAGATGGCGCCCATTTTGACAGCCATTTTTCCTTTTTTCTAGAAATCTGTTCAAACTGCATCGATTCTATACTAATAGTCTAGCATCTTCCAATCAACTATTTCTCCTATCTTCCAATATCAGTTGCTCAGTGGTTTAAGCAATGGCACCTTCAATTTCATTGCGCTAGGTCGGTTTTGAATCCGCGGATTCTTGTCTTATTTTTCTTTCAGTTCAATCAGGTCAGAGAAGGTGAAAAAAGACCAGAAATTAAATGTGCAAGCCAATACGAAGATGAAATCATAGAGCATACTGTTAAAGGTAATAGGCTATATAACATGTATTTTTTGTAGCTTAGGCTGTTGTTGTTTCAATTATCGATTGTGAATATAGTCACATCATGACTCACATGTCACGATGCTTGTGGTGAAAATGGCATGTCAGTTCCAAATTTTCTTGTACACGGTTGTAGATTTTGAAAGAAGAGGAGTCATGCCACCAACAACAAATGAAGAAACTACCGTTTCAAGAGATCTAGTGGACTCTCATAAGATTGAACTTCCAGATGTTGTTTCTGAAGGTTTCTCTGTAAATTTGAGTAAACCAGTTTGTGGTTACAGGTGAGAATTAATGTATATTTTTGCTCTTAGCTTCTCAATCCCATTTCCAGAGCAGAAAAAGGCCAGTTTGATCTTTTCGATTAATCACCAATTCAACCTTTCTTTCAACTGTCTGTATTTATTGATTCTCTCTGATACTGTGTAGGTTTTGATTTATGCCAATCAGGCTTGCAAGAGGCACAAAAAACTTATTGAACATGATACAGATCAGTTTTGAATTGTCAAACTGAGTTTGAAACCTAGCTTGTAATGACACAAATAAAAGAAAAGTATATGATTCTCCTGAGGGTGTTCACTCATAAATGGTAACAGAAACAATGGTGTTTAATGACTAATTAACTGTACTAAATTAATGACCTTCAAATTCCTCAGGAGAAATTTTGGTAGTGATTGCAGTCACACATTTTCCCAACACAATATACACATATATATATAGTTTTTGGATAATTAATCAAAACTTAAGTTGAGGCATCATTACAGAAATTAATTGACTATTTTTTCAGGAGATTGAACTCAATGGAAGTTCGAAAAGTTAGCGATTATTTGCCTCAGCTTCTTGCTGGAATGATGGCCGCCATGCAAAAGAGAGACGACCTTTCTTTGAAGATTGGAGGCATGTCTGGCACAATGAGCAGCAGCAACGAGAATGTGCAGTTGGGATTTGCTGTGGATGGTTTTAAGGTGAGGTTTACAGTTTTGTTTGTGTGAGTGTGATATGAATAACAAAATGAAAAATGTTACCACAGTAGCCAAAAGCAAATGCAACTGTGCCTTAATTAGTAAATTGTCTTTTTCTTTCAGTTAAGATTTGTCCGCCTGGTGTTGTGCCAGAAGATCACTAGTCAGAAGCCAACAGTACATGATATCAGAAATCCAAATATCAAATGTCATGTTTTTATGACAAAAGAATTTAATCTGTTCGATAAAAAGCATGTAAAATTGTTTTTCCAGTACTTGTATGCTTTCAGTTTCATGTATCGTTATTCTTGATATGCATGGATTTATTGGGATAGATTTAAATGCAAATAAATATATTTATTATGAACACTTGTTTTATTTATCTACGCAGTTGTACTTATGAACATTATAGCGACTCTGAAAAGTGTCTTCAAAAAACTATACTTTTACATGGACACTTGTGAGTTTCATCAAAGTAGCTTTAAAAGTGTCTTGAAAGAGAGAGTTTTTGACTAGAAGGCATGTTAATTTCAGCAGAAAAAGGCTCAAAAATAGTCTTTAGAAGAAGTTACAATAAAGGACTTGTGAATTTCATTATAGAAACTCTCAAAAGTGTCTTTAAAGAAAAAAAAGAAAAAGTTTGAGTGAACGAACTCGAAGGCTTGTTAATGTCATGATGTCTTACAAAATTTCGAGAAAGAAAAAGTTGTGCCTTAAGAGGCTTAATATGAATTTCATTATAGTGGCTTGAAAAAGATTTCCTGAATGAAACATTTTTGACTGAAAAGTTAGTGAATTTCATCATAACAGCAAAAGGTTTCTTGAAAGAATAAGTTTTTATTTGGATGCTTACAAGTTTCGTAATAGTGGCTTAAAAAGGCATCTTGAAAGGAACAGTTTCTCACTAGGAAGGCTTGTTAATTTTGACATAATGACGTTGAAAAATTGTCTTAAAAGAAAAGTTTTTTTGACTGGAAGGCTTGTGAAATTCATTACAGTGGATTTTTAAAAAGGTGTCCAGGAGAAAAGAATTTGAAAGCTTGTGAATTTCATAATTGTGGTTTGAAAGAAAAAGTTTTGACTTGAGGGCTTGTGAATTTCGTCATATAGTGGCTTGAAAAGTGTCTCTAAAAACAGTTTTGACTGCAAGGCTTGTGAATTTCATCCCATGCAATGGATTTTGAAATTTGTCTTTGAAAGAAAGTTTGGCTTTAAAAAAGTCTTAAAAGAAGTGTCAATGGAAGGCTTGTGAACTTCATCATAGTGGCTTTAAAAGGTTCCTTGAAAGGAAAAGTTTTGACTGGAAGGCCTTTTTTTCAGCATAGTGACTTTTAAACAGTGTCTTGAAAAATAGTCTGGTGTATTTCTAATATCACTAGTCTATGGCTTATGAAAAGAAGACTGTCTAGGGAAAAGGAAAGGGTTTGAGTCAAAAACTTGTGAATTTCATCATGGTGGCTTTAAAAAGTGTCTTTAAAGAAAATGCTTTTACATGGACACTTGTGAATTACATCATAGTGGGTTAAAAGGCCTTTTGACTAGAAGATTTGTTAATTTCAGCAGAATGGCTTAAAAATAGTCTTAAAATAAGTTTCACTAAAGACTTGTGAATTTCGTCATAGTGGCTTTAGAAAGTTTCCTGTGAAAAAAAGTATGTGTTGATGAAAAGGCTTGCTAATATAACATAGCGTCTTTTACAGAAGTTTCTAGAAAGAAGTTGTGACTGGAGAGGCTTATTTAGAATACCATTGTTGTGGCTTGAAAAAAGTTCTTGAAAGAAAAAATTTGACTGGAATGCTTGACTTGTGAATTTCATTTTAGTGGATCTTTCGAAAAGTCTCCTTGAAAAAAAAAGTTTTGATTTGAAGGCTTGTGAATTTCATAATAGTGGCTTTAAATTTTCTTGCAAGACATCAGCTTTACTTAGATGCTTGTGAATTTCATCATAGTGTTCAAAATGCATATCTTGAAAGTAACTTTTTGATGAGAAGACTTGTGAATTCCAACATAATGGCTTTTAGACAGCTTCATGAAAGAAAAAGTTTTGACTTGGACCCTTTTTAATCTCATCAGATACCCATAGTGGCTAAAAAGTCTTTAAAGAACTAGTTTTAGTTTGAAGACTTGTGAATTTCATTGAAGACTTGTGAATTTCATCATAGTGGTTTCAAGAAGTTTTGACTGGAACGCTTATGAATTTCATCATAATGGCTGAATAGGTGTCTTGAAAGTAGCAGTTATTGACTTGGAAGGCTTACAAGTTAATTTCAATACAATGGCTTAAAAAATAGTTTCTTCAATGAAAAAGTTTTTAATAGAAAAAAGCTTGTGAATTTCATCATAGTTCATTGCTCCAAAAAGTTTTCTTGAAAGAAAAGTTATTGACTAGAAGCCTTCTTAATTTCAACACAATGCGGCATTAAAAACATGTTTGAAAAGTTTTGACTGGTAGGCTTGGGAATTTCATAATAGTGAACACTGGCCGCTCAATCTCTTCCCCTGATACAGCAGTCTCCAATCCCTCACTCATATCCCACTACATGTATGAAGAGCATTGGAAGGGGCAGGCTTGCAGGGAAGAGACTGAGGGGCCTGTGATAGTGAAGTTTAAAAAGTTTCTTGCAAGAAAAAGCTTTGACTGGAAGGATTATGGATTTCAGCACAGTGACCTTTAAACAGAGTCTAAAAAAAAAAGTCTTATGTATTAACATCCTTGAATGGCTTTTGAAAAGAGGATGAAAAGTTTTGATTGGAAAACTTGTGAATATCATTGCGATGTCTTAAAAAGGTTCTTGAAAGGAATTAAATAGCTTTGACTTGAGAGGCTTATGAATTTCATTATTGTGGTTTTAAAAAGTTTCTTGAAATAAAGTGTTTTGATTCATAAGGCTTGTGTATTTCAGCGTAGTGGCTTTTTAAGAAACTGATAAGGAAAAAACTTTTGACCTGAAGACTTGTGATTTTTAAAAAGAAGTTTCTCACAAGAAAAGGTTTTGATTAGGAGACTTAAAGAATTTCATCAACACGGCTTTTAAAAGTGTCTTGAAAGAAATTTTGTTTTTGACTTGAAGGCTTGTGCACAATGGCTTAAAAAATACCTTATCTTAGAAAAAGTTTTGACTGAAAGATAAGTATTTCATTGTGGCGTCTCAAAAAAGTTTCTTGAAATTGTATGTTTTGACTGAAAAGCTTAGTGCAAATGCTCCCGAGAATTGGGATACATTGGCCTTATTGCACTAAAAAGAATAATTTGCAAATTCAGTTAATGCAAGTGCTCCCAAGAATTCAGATACATTGGGCCATGAGGACTTGGGATGCATTGGCCGAAAAAGAATCGGTTGAATCTGATGCTGGTATTTCCACAAATTAGTCCATAAAGCATTGGCAACAAATTTCAAAGAATTTTGATGCAAATTTGATGACCATGAAACATTGGCCAATGAAGAATTGGTTGCAGATACAGCGCAAGTGCTAGGAATTCAGATATATGTTGGCCCATGTAAAATGTGCAACAAATTTGCTAATGCTCCCAAACATGGGGATACATTGCCTATAAAAAGAATCAATTGTAAATTCAATGCAAATGCTCCCTTGTATTGGGATTCATTGGCTCATTAAAAGAATCAGTTGCAAATGCCATGCTTATGCTCCCTTGAATTGGGATACATTGGCCAATGAAGAATCACACAGTCGCAAATCCATGCTAATGCTCCCTTAAAACGGGATACATTGGCCCCATTAAAAGAATCAGCTACAAACGCAATGCTGATGCTTCCATGAATTGTGATACATTGGCTCATAAAGAATGAGTTGCAAATTCCATGCTAATGCTCCCTTGAATTGGGATACATTGGCCCATGAAGAATCACCCAATTGCAATTTTTATGCTAATGCCCTCTCGAGCTGGGATACTGTTGCCCTGAAAGAATCCTTTGCAAATTCGATGCTAATGCTTTGCAAGTTCCTTTCAAATGCTCCCTTGAATTGGGATACATTGTCCAATAAAGAATCAGTTGCAAATTCCATGCTAATGCTCCCTTGAAGTGGGAATTTGGGATACATTGGCCCATCAAGAATCAGTTGCAAATTTAACGCAAGTGCTTCATTGAATTGGGAAACATTGGCCAACAAAGAATAACTCTAGTGCAAATGCTGTGCTAAAGCTCCCTTGAATTGGAATGCACCTGCCCATAAAAAATCAGCTGCTAATCCAATGCAAATGCTCCCTAGAATTGGGAGTTCCATTCAAATGCTCCCATAAATTGGGATATGTTGGCCAATGAATAATGACTCAGTTACAAATGGGCCATGCTAATGGTCCCTTGAATAGGGATAAATTTGTCAATAAAGAATCTGTTGCAAATTTAATGCAAACACTTCCTTGAATTGGGATACATGGGCCCACAAAGAATCAGTTGCAAATTCAATTTAAATGCTTCCTTGAATTGGGATACATTGGCCAATTAAGCGTCAGTTGCAAATTTAATGCAAACGCTTCCTTGCATTAATTGGGATACTTTGGCCCACAAAGAACCAGTTGCAAAGTCAATGTTAATGCACCCTTGAATTGGGATACAATGGCCAATTGACAATCAGTTGTGATGCATGTGCTCCTGGGAATTGGCGATACATTAGCCCATAGAATCAGCACTGAATTCAATGCATCTGTGCTTCCAGGAATATATATATTTATGTATATATATATACATCAGCCTACCACGGCATGTAGAATGTAAATCGGCTGTGAATTCAATGCTAGTGCTCCCATAGTTGAGGACAAATCAGCTCACAAAGACCGAGCTTTGAAGAGTTTTAACAGGTGCTCCCATGAATTAGGACAAATTCATTGGTACATTAAGAATCAGTTGTGAATAAAATACAAATGCTCCCAGGAATTGGGATTCCCTGGCTCACATGCAGAAAATAAGCAGAATATTCAATGTCAGTACTCCCAAGAAATAGGATGTGCAGCTCCATTGAGAATCTATGAATAAAATGCTGGTGCCCTTAGAGAATGTGCAGCTAATTTGATCAATCTATGATCCATCCAATGATATATTGCTGTTATCTCTGCTCATTTGGCTTGCAATAACCATTTGGCAACATGTGTACAACCATAGTTGGACTGTTTTCTTAATCTTTAGGACATAAGTTTGTAATCAACAAAAGAAAATTCTTGAAGCCGGAATTTTTATAAAACACAATGACTTATATTTATTGGGTAGCATTAGTGTTAGTTATGATTAATTACTATCACAGACGTTTGAGATTTGGCTGCATATGCAATTGTTTGATTAACTAGTTAATAACTTCTTCCTATTTTTTCATAGGCTTTAATGACTTTTGATCCATTAATTTTGTATGAATGACTTGGTATGTTGCTCCAAACCAACAATTGGTTAGTGTCCAAATCATCTCTTTTCTGGTAAACCAGCCATTTGTGATTCTATGTTAGTTTGGACATTTTCAAATAGGAAATAATTTGATCACCTCTATTGCTGAACTAGCTTGTTCATTCCCTGAATACATAATTTTCAAAATATTAAAAGTCATCATACAATGTAATAAAATATTTTGTGTGGCACTCATCTGCTTACCAGCGCTCAAAAAAGTGAACGACAGATCCTGTCTATTGTATATCTAATATTTTAGGATAAATCTAAATAAAGATATAAATATACAATTGTCATACATGTATGTAAAGTATAAATCACCCACACAATGACTTCTGAAGAAATTTTAAATAAAGAGGATTTGCAGTTAATTATTGATGCAGATATTGCTTGTACTTCGAGTACACCCAATTGCAACTACTCTGCTGCATAGGTTTAGGAAATGACACCTTTAGCCTTCAGTTCCTGAATTTTGTCCTCAGAGAAGTCAAGAATGTCACTCAATATATGTTCAGAGTGTTGTCCTAGTGTCGGAGGGGGGCCCTGTAGAACCACATCACTTTCACTGTAACGGACTGCAGGTCCTGAAAAAGCAGTGAATATTTTTGAAAGTTATTATAAACAGAATATCATTATTAATATAAGCATTATAGGAATACTGCATTCAATTTGGCTATGCCACCTTTCAAAATGGTTGCAGTTGCAACATGGTTGTTCTAATGGATCTTCGCCAGCTAATGTTGTTATCATCTATTAATCAGTACAAATTTGAGTATGGAGTAGGCCTACATTGTATTTAATTTTAAAACATGGATCTATGGCTCTATCAATAAAGTGATAATTTACAATTCAATAAATTAAATTCAGTTATTCCAATACGTCGAAAGGTACAATATTATTGTAAAATACTATGATTTTGATTTTCTTACCAGGCACTCGAATAGGTCCAATAGTGGAATGGTCAATTTCTTGAATCATATTGTTGTGTTTAACCTGTGGATCTGAGAATACTTCTTGCATGTTGTTAATTGGCCCAAATGGAAATGAATAGTTGTCAAAAATGTCCATCCATTCTTTCGTGGTCTTTTGCTTGAACCTGCATTGGAAAAAAAAATTGTAGGACTTCATTTTTTGCCTGCAGCCAAGATGTTACAACAAAAATTGTTTAAGTTGTACCACTAAACAAGAAAGGATTCCAAGCCTGGCAACTCTGGTATGCAACCATTGAGTTTGCTATAAACATGTCTGAAGATAGAGGATTAAGAATTTTAGATAATTCCGGATTTGCGTTTACCTCTGTGAAAGAATCTTCAATAACTCTTTCCTGTTCTTCACTCTTTTGTCATTTGCGTTGTACTTGGGGTCATCTGCAAGATGGGCCAGGTCCATAGCCTGAAATATTAGCATGATGACCAATGAGCACTGGTGAATTGTCCTTTCAAAATAATCTAATGGGACAATTTTGAAAGTTTATTTAAGGGAACCATTTGGAATCTATTTATAAATGCAAGTATTTTAGCTTTATTGCACCAAATATTAAGCACATTTCAAACATTTTGCTGCAAGTTACAACATTTAATTTTTTGTGCCAAAAACTGAATTTAACTGATAATCACAAACCTCACACATATTTTTGTAGGCCTTGTCATTCCCAGCTCCCACTATCAAGTGGCTGTCAGATGTGGAGAATGCCTGGAAAAGGATTGTAAGAAAGGATGTAAAATAGTTACCGGAAGTGGTTTTATCAATCCAATAGTCATTTTGAACATTGTTGCATGGAACACACCTGGTATGGTACAATGCTTGGATGTCCACTCCCGTATCTTTTTGCCTCAACATCTTTATTAAGATAATTAGAAGCTATGTGAGTCAAGGTGGCGACCTGAAATATATTTCAAAATTTATTTTTCTCTTGACTTGACTTGACTTGAGTTGTGCTGGTGTACCCCAGATCAGCCGGGACAGCTCAACCATCATCTTTATGGAGGGGGCTGCACTTTCAGTTTTTGGTGACCGCCGTATGATGATGAGATGAGAAGACTGGGAGTCTGGAACATTCCCTATTAATTCAGGGATGCCCAGGGTCTTTCAGTTGCCCAAGCATAGAATACTGGATACAACCCGCCTCCATTTAATGTCCCACGGGCTCGGACTGCATTGCGCATATTGACTCACTTTTGCGAGAAATTAGAGATGGCAGTAAATTAAATGTTTTTACCAGAGCTACTTCAAGGTATATAAACTTGTCATTCAAAAATTATTTCACCCAAAAAAAATTATTTGTGGTTGTGAAGTTTTAAATCAGTTTACATCACCAAGTGGTTTTCATGAAGTGAACTGACCAACTTGCAAGTTAGGCCTATAGCGCAGACTGTCAAATTGTCAAAAAATGAAAAATCTGAAGATGGCCTCACCTGAGTGGACAAGAGGTTGCAGTCGATGTGTTGTCCCTTTCCAGTTTTCTCCCTGTACAGCAAAGCTGCCATGATGGCACCGTAAGCATACAACCCGGTAGACAAATCTGTCATGGCCACTCCCACTCTGCAGGGGTCACCATCCTAATAATATAAGGTTCAAAAGGGTAATTTATTTTGGAGAACCAGATACCTGTAATTGATCTTTAGCTTCTAGGATCTTCTTGAAGTACTTTTTCTAGGGCCGGCCAGTAGCACCAGAAAAAAGAAGCCGTAATCTCAATTGTTTATAATGTAATTTTAATAAAAATTGCAGGTAAGCTCAATTTTTTTTTTATCATCAGAAAGTCAGTTGGGTTAGTCGATCCGAGAAGCAAAAATAAACTACGTCTGGCCCATGTTTAAGGGTGCCAGAGCAAGTGTCTTTTGTTCAGAATTAAGGTGTATCAATGGCCATAATTATAATCTAGTCACAGGAGTTTTGAATAATAAATTTTAAAAATGTAAGTTTGTGCAAACTACACAACTTGGATGAACATAAAAACTTTTAACCACAACATGAATGAGAAAAACTGGTTCCAAAAATCTGATGTACATGTAGTAACTCCTTGCATTCAGAATTTCAGATGCAAAAGCATAATTTTTTTAAATGCAAAACACTTAAGTTCACAACATGAAGAAGAAATATATCTAAATTTTTGTAAAACTTATTCAGCCTTGACAAAACCCATTAGGTGCTGAAGAGGAAATAACACACGCAAGAAAGTGGTATTTGTATGTATGTGATACAGCAACTGAACATTTTTTCTTCTACCATTTTGAAATCTAACAATCTGCATTTCTGATATAATTTCCTATCAGTTTTGCGCACATTAATTAATCTAAAATGCCTTAGACATTTTAGATTTTTACCAGGAAAGCAGTGTAAAAAACAATTTTTTCACCTCAGGGCCAGTAATATGTATCAATCCACCAAGACCAGCAGCAATCACATCGTAACCTCCACGATGATTGTATGGACCAGTTTGACCATATCCTGAAAGAGGGATGGTATCTTTGTTACGTGAACTCAATGAAATATTTATAGGGACTGTAACACACTGATAGAGCAGATTTGGTGGAGTAGTAGGTCCACTCAGCACTGGTCTCAGCAGTTTTCTTTGTTTGGTTAAAACTCTTTACATACTAATCACACAAGAAGAGATTTCAACAAAGCAGATTACCATGAAATTCACACACATACATACCTGTTATAGAGCAATAAATCAAATGAGGTGCACGTTCTGACAGCTGATCGTACCCTAGTCCCATTTTGGACAATTTTCCAGGAAGATAATTCTCTATAAGCACGTCACTTTTACAAGCAATCTGAAAAATGAAATGTTTACATATCATTATTTATGCTTGGGAATGTCAATTTCAAAAACAAAAGCACATTTATAATTAATTTTAGACAAACTTACATCTTGAACAATCCTGGCACCTTCTGATGACTTCATATTAATTGCTAAACTCTGAAATTAGGAAGATCAATCCTATATTATAAAAGAGTAGAAAATGAAAATCTATTCATTAGTCTTTATGTGAGTGTGTAAACTGTGTATTTAATTCACCCTCGAGAATTTTTTTTTCTAAATTTAGAAAAAAAAGTTGTACTTGAAAAGACTCAGTGAAGCCTGTTTTTGATTGTACATGTATGAGCAATTATAAAAAATTAATGTGTTACACAATAAGTTAGAGGCAGAATACTGTTATAACTTATAATATCGGGATAATAATGAGTGCGTACTGATTTTTGAACAATCTATCTTTGTCATCCATTTCAATTCATTTACACACACTCAGTAAATGCATGGTGATACAAAAAGCTCTAACCTTTTTGTTTCTATTAACAGCTAAGAAGTAGGCACTCTCTTTTCCGCACCAGGGTGGTCCCCAAGTTCTTGTGTCATCCCCTCCATCTGCAATTTTAAAAAACGCAATGAAGGATGAGATCACGACAATATAATACGCCTAATTGAGCAGTGCCTGCAGTGGGGAGAAGTTGGTGAATACGACGAATACATATACATTGTAATTTTTACATGAGTAAATGACTGTATTATCACTGAGCTACTGTAACTCTGAAACATTGGAGACAAATCAATACATGTATGCACAAAGAAATATACAAGCTTATAAACAAGAATCCGCGGATTCAAAGCCTGGCTCAAGTGGCAGTGATGAAAGCAAAATATGTGGCAGTGATGACGGCAAAATATGTAGCAATGCTGGTGAAATAGTTAAGTCTACGTATTTGGAAATGGCAGAGAAAGGTGGTTCTGAATTGCGGCAAGTGAAGTGCTGTTATTGTGGTTGTTCCTTGAACAAAATAATATCCAAATAACCACGAAAAGAATGTGTTCGATTTTTTTAAATCTTGAAGTCGCCCAATTTCCTCTTTGAAAATATTGGCGAAATTGAAAAAAATAAATTGTTTTTTTTTAATCTAGGAAAAAAATTTTTTTCTTTTTTTTAATTTAGGAAAAAAAAGAAGTTAAAATTTGGAGCAAAAAATGTTTAAATTTTGAAAAAAAACGTTGCCCGATTTCCTCTTTTTGAAAGAAAAAAAAAATTTGTGTAATTGAAAAAAAGTTGAATTTTTATTTTTTTTCTAATTTTGGAAAGAAAAAAAAATTTTGAAATTGAAAAAAAAGGTAATTTCCATACATCTAGCTACCCTAAAAAACCAATAAAACACAAAAGCAGATATATTGAACCTGTAGTTATTGAATAAAGACAAAGTAGAACGTGTGCAAAGGTATTTCACCCGACGTATATTGAACTATGAAAATGTTTCGTATGAAGAAAGATTACATTTTTTGAACTTAGATTCATTGGAAATTCGAAGAAAAAATTCTGATTTAATATTGTTTTACAAAGTTATTAATTGTCATACAAATCTCAATATAAATGATAAGGAAGAAGTTTATAAATTTGTACATAGAAGTAGAGGTCATAATAAACAGCTGTATGTGTTTTATAGCCGTACTGATAAAACAAAATATTTTTGGAGCAATCGAATTGTAAATAAATGGAATAATTTAGATGAAAGAACTATTAATTCAGTGTCAATCAAGAATTTTATAACTAATTTGAAAATGTTTAATTCTGCTAGTTAGTGGGAGTTACGTTGTAATTTTTACTTAAACTCCCATTGTTTTTGTATTGTTCATAAGTTGTTATTTTGAATAAATAAATCAAATCAAAAAAAAATAATCAAATCAAACAGTAGAGTTGACAGACAATATTTTCAGACAATTACTCCTGAATTAGCCTGGTGCTGCCCAAAATTTTTTTTCCCTGAAACTCCATTAAACTATTTTTCCAAAATTGTTAGGGGGACTGCAGCCCCCCCCCCTTCCCCCGTCTCCTACGCCTATGCACAAATCAATTCACAAAAAAATACACACCATGCAAATGGTTGATACAACAATTAGTAATACAAACAGACTGGCATGTATATATTTTTTTTTTTCTCGTATAAAAGACATAGAAATATTTTAATTTATTTTGAAAATGTACATTAAGAAAAAAATTAAAACACGCACTGGGATGTTCAACTTTAATTATCTCAGCCCCAAGGTCCCCGAGGATCATTGTACAGTAAGGCCCTGCCAGGATCCTGAAATTAAAAATTGATAAATACATATATAAAACGGGCCTTAGTAATAATATATAATTAAAATAGCAGGAATTTCAAAAATATTACTTATAGGTTAAGTTGATAATACATATATTAAGGTCAATTTTTTTAAACAATTGAATGAAACAAACCTGGTTAGATCAAGAACCTTTATGCCATGAAGGGGGCAATTTTTTGTGAGGGAATCGCCTCCATGAGAACCTGAAAATCACACAATTTTTACTAGCTGTACTTGCGGAGGCCTCATGGCAGGACACCCTCAACCCCCTGGGGTAACCACTGTTTTATCATGGGGTAACTGAGGGTAGTTGAGGGATGGAGAATTTGGTTGAGGGGAGGCGAGTTTGTTTGAGGGGAGGCGAGGGAATGTGAGTTTAGTCGAGGGGAGCTGAGTTTAGTTGAGGGGAGGCGAGTTTACTTGAGGGCACCCGAGTTTACTTGAGGGGAGCGAGTTTATAGTCCAGTAGCATTAGCTCCATATTGGCATGTACCCGGAACAAATTAGTAACAAGCTGAAATTTTCAGGAAACGTTCAGAAAATTGTCTAGAATAACATACTAAAAGTCCTCGAAAATCCTCCTATTGGCACCTTGGGAATTCAAGATGGCGTCCAAGATGGCTGACTTGAGCGATTATACCATTTTTCGGCTAAAAATACTCTACAAATGCAATCAAAGTGTCATGGATTTGATTCTCAAGACCTTAGAATGAACTAGAAGAATTTATTATGTAATCAGAAATTCAAGATGGTATCCAAGATGGCCGACTTTATGTTTCTATTTTAGTCAGGTAGCCAGAGGGTTATACCCTGCATCGAAGGATAAAGTTTTTTTCTCAATGGATTTGGGGTCCTTAGATCCTCCGTAAAACATAAATGGCGGGAAACAAGAGCGTATCCTTGAGCATTTTGGGCAAATGGCCGAATTCAAATGGTCACCAAAACGTGCATCGGTCAGCCTAACTTTCTTAATTTTGTGTCTAGAAAGATGTGAAATACCTCTATTTCAGGTAAAATAGACATGGAGAACTCATTTGTCTGGTTTTTAGGTGGTTAAGACCAACCTATTGGATATTATTCGGAAAAATATAATTTTTATCTCTCAAATTTACAATCATTTCCGTGTAAGTCGTAGTTTTATAAATTATTAGGTTTTTAATGCAAGTGCATGTCAAATTGTTTTTGACACTCATATATTTCTGTAAGATATATTTTCAGTGGATTATCAAATGGTGTTATTCTGAATAATGCTGATGCATTTAAGGTTATAACATTGACTAACATGTGATTTAAGATTGAATTGGCGTATAGACATTGTCACAATAATCGCTGACACAATTTGCATTCTTTGACTTGCAAATGGCTGTTTCAGTTCAAACAGACTTCAATCTGTCAAGGGAAAAGGCCCAATGTAATCAAAAACATAAAACACATGGGTATGCTCTGCATAAGGAACTACTTGACATAAATTAAATTGAAATAATGGTTCTTCATACCAGATAAGATACCCCAAATTCACATTTTCAATAATTTCATCAAGAAAAGAACTGCTGAGATGAGATTTTTCTCCTGCACCTAAAACAGGACTATCCTTGTAGTGGAACTATAAATTTACTCACAACGTAATTCATAGGCGTATCGGAGGGGGGGGGCAGGGGGGGCGATCGCCCCCCCAAATGTTTGGGAAACAGTAAGATTCGGGCAAAAAGACTAAAAGATTTGGGCAGATAATTAAATAATCACTACTGAAAATTAATGATTTCCAGGCAATTTCATTTTAAATGGTATCAAATCTAGATCTTGAAATTCGGGCAAATGTCGCTCGCCCCCCCAAAAATCGCGTGCGCCATACGCCTATGACGTAATTTGACTCGAAGAGCTTTCAGAGACCATCCAGTCTCCTTCCTCAGTTCTAAGTTCGGATGATGGCATTCAGGGTTGGGTACAAATGCAAATGCATTTGCATTTGCATTTGCAAATGTCGCATTTGAATCCGCATTTAAATGCTTTTAGAAAAATGCAGATGTATTTGCATTTGCATTTGCATTTGAATGCCAAATATTTGCATTTGCATTTGCATTTGCGTTTTTAGAAATGAAAACATTTGCATTTGCATTTGCATTTGAGTAAAAAGCATTTGCATTTGTCAAATGTTTTGTCAAATGCATGGGTTATTTCACAAATTAGCAAGAAATATTGTACTGTGAGATATCTTAGAAATAGAAATACTATGTTTTGATATGAACATGTACCAATAACAAATTCATATGAAAGGAAAAAAAAACAATAAAAGAAAGACTATGATTGGGTGTATTATGAAATTTAAAATGCATTGAAATATAATAACTGTAGGCCTAAATTTATTTTAGCTTTTTAAGGACTTTTGAGGAGTACAGTAGCATGATCATTCATGTTACAAAATACTTCCATTTCATATGAAATGAGAAATAGTTAACTCTTTTTAAAATCAATATGCAATAGCTTGATTATGTAGTTGCTGTATAAATTCACTGCCAATTGCATGATTATTATTTAAGGGTTTTCCTAATCATTGAGCCATGAAGCTGTGAATGCAATGTCATGGGCGAGTGATTATTGAGTACTGGAACAAATAGCTATTTAGGGTAAACACCACATCTCTATAATATAAATATTCTATTAAGTAGTTATCTAATATTTTTTGTCAATATGCATTATTGCAATTGTTAGAAAATATAATTTCTGTGTAAATGCACTCACTGCCAATTGCATGTCTATTATTAATTTTGGGGGTTTTCCTAATCATTGAGTCATGAAGTTGTGAATGCAATGTCATGGGTGAGTGGTTATTGAATACTGAAGCAAAAAAAATTATCAGGAGAAATTACTGCATCTCATTAATGTAAATATCTTTAAGTAACTATCCTATCCTTTTTTGCTTGTCAGTATGCAATACATGCAATACTTTGGCAAATATCATTACTGTGTAAATGCACTCACTTCCAATTGCATGACTATTATTCATTTTGGGGCATTTCCTAATCAGTGAGCCATGAAGCTGTGAATGTCATTGGTGAGCAGTTATGGAACTCTAAGGCAAATCAAATCAGGGGAACCAGTTATATGTAATAATGAGGAATACAATTTTATTTTACATTGACACAAAATAAAAGTTTTAATTTCCAAAGACATTTAGACAGATAGATAGATTGACAGATATTTGGTGGATTCCAGATAAATGGATTGTGAGATAGATGGATTGAGACCTGATAACAGAATAGAATTTAGTTAGGCCTAATTTTATTGTTATTAATTGTTAAACATGCCTGAAATCACCCAACCGACAGTCTGTCAAATGTGCAGATGTAATACCAACAAAACACCTTTTTAAGTAATTTTTGTTTATTTTATTGAATTATACAAGAAATTTTACACTTTTGACTAGTTGATTGCTTGATTGTTTGATTGATTCATTCATTAATTGCTTTACTGATTGATTCCTATGGATAAATATGCTGTCTGATGGTTGTTCATTTGAACGTAATAACTTTATGGACCATATTTACTGCTATTGGAATAACATCAACTATTGCTTGTTCTCACTTTTTCAGAAAATATGTCTTGTTTTGTCAGATAATAAAATCAATCTAAATATACAGCATAATACGCCCAAATACAACTAGTTAAAAAAATGACCAAAAAAAACATAATCAACTGATAATCTGCCACCAATTGGCCTTTGATTGAAGGATGAAGATAATTGCTTCCCGAAAGTACAATGTGTAAACCTGGTCATACCAAATTAAATTAAAATGTTTTATAATATATTTTCATGTTATCTACTTCGGTGTCATAACAAATTCTGTTTTGGTATTTAGATAAAATTGTGAAACCTAAATCTGTCTTATCTTGAATAATTTTTTTTAATTACTCAAGCAAAACATTTGAAAAATATCAAATGCATTTGCAAATGTATTTGCATTTGCATTTAAATGCTTTTGAAAATAGCACATTTGCATTTGCATTTGCATTTGAATCATTCAGAAACACTTGCATTTGCATTTAAATGCTTTTTGCTGGGAAGGCATTTACATTTGCATTTGCATTTGGTCATTTCCGAAACATTTGCATTTGCATTTAAATGTTTTTTATCGCATTTGTACCCAACCCTGATGGCATTCAGGGCAAAATTTCAATTTTAACAAACACTTGACATTATTTAATTCTTGTATACAATTTGACGCAGATCCCACCTGCTGTGGAACCGTTTTCCATCATGTTACGGCTGTTACTGAGTCACTGCAGTGGTCCATCTGACCAGCAGAAGCAGTTCCATGGCAGAGACTCCCTAAGAATATAGAAAGATGAAATATCAATGCCAAGAAGTTTGGTTATGGACTATGATACTTTGATTTACAAACAATTTCATCAGCTGTTGCAGCCATTGGTTACTGCTGTTTGAACTGCATTTCTTCACACCAAAAACCTTGTCACAAAAATAGTGATCAATGCCTCTTCCCATTGGCAGGTATGAAGAGATTGTTCGGACAGGAGCATCGGTTCTTCAGAAGATATTCAATATCATTTAGGACTTCATCATGCTAATGATTGTTTTCAAGCCGTAAGAGCTCCCTTCTTATCTGTCTGACAGCAAAATGTGTTGTTGTAGTCTCCTCTTAATATTCATTGTTTATATTTAGGGTAACATTAGATCTTTCTGTGAACAAAATAATGGAGCAGATATTCTCTCATTAACTCTCTCAATCTGCCCTATTACAGAAGAATCCGGAATAACATAGTTCGTGGTATCACAAATTTGTTGCTTTGAGATGGACTGTTATTATGTCCAGTATCTTGCACTCCTCCAGCCTCCTCCACCCCAATTGTCATACCTTTCATTGCATTTTCCTTGATTTGTTGCAAGGCCATTTCCAACTTCTACTTAGTTTCTCAATTTTGTGGATCAAATATTCTGGTTTGCAATGAACGAAAATGCAACGGATTGGACGATTTGGCAAAATCAAAAACACTTACATTGACTTATTGAGTCACAAGGAGGTCCAACACAAAGGATAGTCCTGTCTTTAGGTGCAGGAGAAAAATCTGATTTCTTCATCTCAGCAGTTCTTTTCTTGATGACATAATTAGGAATGCGAATTTGTGGTACCTGATCTGGTGTGAAGAACCATTATTTCAATTTAATTAATTTTATACTTCTTAATGCAGAGCAATGCCATGTTTTTATGTTTATGATTCAATTGGACCTTTTGCCTTGACAGATTGAAGTCTGTTTGAACTGAAACAGTCATTTGCAAGTCAAAGAATGCAAATTGTGTCAGCAATTATTGTGATAATGTCTGTACGCCAATTCAATCTGAAATCACATGTTTGTCATTATAACCTTAAATGCATAGGCGGTATCCAGAATAACACCTGCCCATATATGTTAAAGAAATGTACAAGTGTCAAAAACAATTTGACATGCATTTGCATTAATAAACCTAATGATTTGTAAAACTATGACTTACACTGAAAATGATTGTAAATTTGAGGGATAAAATTATATTTTTCAACATAATATCCAATATATTTATTTTTACTACAGGTGTATTTAAAAACCTGAAAAATGAGTTCCCCATGTCTATTTTACCTGAAATAGATGTATTGTACATCTTTCTAGACCCAAAATTAAGAAAGTTAGGCCGACCGATGCTCGTTTTGGCGGCCATTTTGAATTTGGCCATTTACTCAAAATTCTCAAGGATACGCTCTCGTTACCCGCCATTTATGTTTTATGGAGGGTCTAAGGACTACAAATGCATTGGGAAAAAAACCTTATCTGTCGGTGCAGGGTTCAGGTAAAAAATCAAGTTTGGCTGCCTGACTACATAAATTCCGCCATCTTGGATACCATCTTGAATTCCAAATTACATAATACGTGCTTCTAGTCAATTCTCTAGCTTTGAATATTAATTTCCAACACTTTGATAACATTAGTAGAGTATTTTGAGCCAAAGAAGCAACAAAAACGCTCAAGTCAGCCATCTTGGACGCCATCTTGAATTTCCAAGGTGCCAATAAGAGGATTTTCGAGGACTTTTAGTATGTTATTCTAGATAATTTTCTGAATGTTTTCTGAAAATTTCAGCTTGTTACTAATTTGTTCCGGGTTAAATCTAATGCTCCTGGACTATTACTTGAGGGGAGGCGAGTTTAGTTGAGGGGAGGCGAGTTTAGTTGAGGGGAGGCGAGTTTAGTTGAGGGGAGTGAGTTTACTTGAGGGGAGGCGAGTTCAGTTGAGGGGAGACGAGTTTACTTGAGGGGAGCCGAGTTTACTTGAGGGGAGCCGAGTTTAGTTGAGGGGAGGCGAGTTTAGTTGAGGGGAGGCGAGTTTAGTTGAGTTAAGTTGAGGGTAGTTGAGGGTAGTTGAGGGTGGCGGAAGTTAAAAGGGGTAAGTTGAGGGTAAAAGAGGTTAAGTTGAGGGTGCCGAGTTTATGAGAGAGTTTGGGGGGTGTATCCTGTCTTGAGGCCTTTGCGGATAACTCTTGTGTTAAAAGAATTATCTTACAAGCTTAAAGTTGTTACTTTATTTTGGGGTTTTAAAAAATATTTTTAGTTTTATGAGAATTTTTATTACTATTACGGCATTCTGCCCTATTGTTACTGGTCTTCTCTCGATCTTGTGGACAAATTTCAAGAAAAAATACTGCACCATTTTTAAAAATTCAAACTTTGCACACCTGGTTTAATTTGCCAGAGATTGTGTTGATCAACTTTACAGGAACATACACATTGTTTAAATACCATTTTAGAGACCCAGGAAAACCATCGATCCTAGAAAAACTGTAAAAAGGGAGTCTTGTGATGTCATTTAGGGGCTTTCCCAGCCCGATCTATTTATAGCTCACAAAGAATTTGTCAAAACAACAAAAGGTCAACAATTAGGACAAAACACTGCAGTGGTTAGATGATGTGCAGAATGCCCTTTAAAGTGCCTTGTGCACGTTATTTTTTCCTTTGACATGGTCATCTTGGTGACTTCTAGAGCTTAGCTGGTTCACTCATATGCTGTCAAACTAGTTGGCACTCAGAACCTCACATCAATATTAATAGGCCTACAATCCATGAAGATGTTTTTATCGTGTTCTAATTTTTGCAGAAAATTTAAGGTAAAAAGTTAGATAGGCGCACCAACATGTTACTATTTTCCAAATCAGGGGGTGAGCATTTAATTTCCAGGGGGGCTCGGAGTTTTCTCCGGCGGCAAATTATTTATTTCACAGTAACGGCGGCAATAATTATTTATTTCAAGCGCGTGAAGACCCCCCCGCATGTTCATTCGGAATTTCCTAAATCAAGCATCACCTTTTTCAGAAATACCCCCGACATAAATTATATACTAAGACTGCCCAAAAATTAACCAAAACTGAGCAAGAAATTATTTGTTTAAAAAAAACCCCAAGCTCTCCCCCCCCCCTCCCCTTGATAATGATATGGAATGGTGGCCCTCCTAAATAATATTCCACACTTTGGTGTCAACTAATCAATGCTAACCACATGATACAGAGGGGATTGGTCAAGTCGCCAGGGGAGAACCCGCCAGGCCCACTACTCGCCAGTTGACTTCCCGCCAGTTCCCCAACCCGCCAGGTTACCTATTATAGCCCTGTGTTTGGTCTTTTTCTGTTCAATAAGATTATAATAAGGCCTACTTGTTAGAGACGTGTCATATATATATAACCACAGAAAGAACCTAATTTCGATATCGATTCTAAGATTTAAAGAACTTAGAAGTGCAAGTGTTGGATCAACTTTCATTGCATTAATATCTTTCATGTTAAATTAACAACCCTGTGCCGTGTCAATTAGATGTGGGTGATCAAGAACTTTAAATAGCAAGCCATCTACCTATTTAGCTCTATTTAGCCAAATATCTTCCAGCAAGCACCAACGTTTTTAAACCTTGAATCAATATCAAATAAACACATATTTTTTTGTTTAGGCCTATATGTTTCTCTCCATTGGAGGCTTAATAAATAAAATTAAAAAAATTGGCCTATATAGGCCTATATTTTTATGTTACAGTGCTTAATTGCTGGGCCGCATATTTCAAGAGTCAAGTAATTTTTCTTTTCTTTCTTTTTTAATAAAAAAAATCCCCAGTATTAATACCAGCTAGTCTATTGTTCTGAAAGGTGTGAAATTGAATTGGATGACACCGTTGTTTTAATTGAGCAATTCTTTATACAATTATAGAAAACGTGTCAGGGTTAATTTTACAGGTGGAAAAAACATGTATGTTTAGCAATTAACATTTTAGTTAAAAATATTTGCATTCATAGGAAAGGATCAGACCTCATATTAATAATTTAAAAGCTCGTCCTACTAAAAAAATTGCCGCAATTGACGACAGCTAAAATCAATCTATTTTGTAAACCACGCAGGCCTGAAATTCTTGAATTAAATTAAATAATATGTTTTTTGGGATGCTTTTAGGCCTAAGTTACGCCAATCTTGAGCTCCTATGCCGAAGTTTTATATAGGACTAATAAAGCTGGTAAAAAGCAACCATTTTACATCAGGTAAAATATGAACAACAAAAAAGATATGCTGATAGTTAAATCATAATTGCATCAGCACGCTAGGCCCTACTACGTTTTAAAACAAAAGTAAGTGAAATAATTCATAAATCCAAGAAAGATAAGCAATCGATGCCAATCATGCAAATCTATTAAATATGTAAGTGGTCTAATATACCTGACTTTCCCCCAGAAATTAGCGAGTAACAAAAGTTCTAAGATGAAAGGGGAATGTTAAATACGTAAATGAATTTTATTTAACAAAAGAATATTTACATACACGGCCATCATCTCACAAAGATCTACATTCGTTAAGTATCTTTAAAAGGTACTTGTTTCATTTCAACAAATCAGCTTACAATTCAAAATAAATTGCATTGTTAAAGCACAGTGACTGCGGGGATTTAGTCTTATAGTATATTTCATGTACATATATGAAGTTTAATAGCATGCATGCATGTCAACAAAAAGACGCATCATGCAAAATAGTTGACATTGTAGGCCTCTCTGTGCTTTATAAGCCTAAATAAAATATACTGGCGAGTTTGTGCCCTGGCGAGTTTTCATCTGGCGAGTTTTGGACCTGGTGAGTTGTCACCTGGCGGGTTCTCCCCTGGCGAGTTGACCCATGACCGATACAGAGACAGTCAAAGAAAATATCACACAAAAGCTGGAGTATATCTGGGGTACTGACATCACTGATTGGGACTTGCTGCCAAGTTGCTAGGCAACTTTTCAATGAGCAAGCAATGAAATGATGATAAACCACTTATTATCGGGGAATACCTAAAAGGCGTGACGAGGGCACGGGACGAGGCGTGACGGGCGGGACGAACTGAAAGGCGTGACAAGCATAACGGGACAGCTCTTGATGAGTTTAAATGATTACAGAAAGACAACCACTTGGTGTACAGAAATGGCAGACCACTTTTTAGAAAGCTGAGACCATTATCTCTTGATATGAACTTTTAAATATAACCATGGAAATCTTTCTCCCATTAAAAATGACGTATTTTTATAAAATTTACATAAAAAATATTTTACAAAACAGAAAAAGCATGATATCTTAACATCAAACTTGTTTTAATTTCTCAACAATTGGCTTTTATGAAACTTAGCATATCACTTGCCCTGAATGTAGTCTTAAGCAAGGTATAAGTTTTAATGGGTTCAAAAGTGTTCAAAGACTTAAAATGCAGTTAAGAAATATGTTGTTTTTTTTTACCGCAAATTTGTTGTGATATAAAGTCAACATTGATATTTGAAGACTTCATTTTAAGTGGATGTTTTTTAAGGGAATGCTGAGCTGGGTATATTGAACCACTCAAGGAAATGCTGCTATAGCTTGGTAAATATTGCAGACAGAAATGTGAATTCTTGTTGGCTCAGTGGGTAGCCAATTCCTGGGTCCCGGGTTTGATTCCCACTGTGGCTGCGTCACCTGGACCCATATTTGACAGCATCAGGAAAAGGGAGTCTCGTATCTTTCACTGTTTTAAAGATATCTCTATTTGAAAAAAAATATGAAAAATGTTTCAATATACCTGCCATGGTTATTTCTTGGACAGAATAGTCCAAAAACAATATCAGCCCTATAATTGTTCTGTTTATTCAGGCACAATGATGATAGCTATAGCACCTGAGTATGGTATTGAAGATGTCATAACTAACCACTCTATCACTAGTCTATTTTTTGCCAGAACCTGACAAATGCATCTTTTAGGCAATGGTCAAATATATACCTGCCTGGTCCAGTATACCATACTTTCCCCTAGAGGTGTAATTAGTAACTAGTATAACTGATATTGCCGTACGGCAATATCGGATAATCCCCCGCGCCCCCCCTTGTCTCCCCTGCCCTGCTTACTCCCTCCTTCCAGTTCATGGCCGTCGTGATGAATTCTTCATACCATGTATAAACGTAGTAATCTTGCTGGTGCATATGCCTATGAAATGTCGTGGCAGGCACAAGGTCAGCTGGGAAAGGTGGCAGTGAGACAGTATATACCCAACGGCTGACTAACATGCATCTGTGAATTATTTTTTTAGCTCTATTTTACCAGCAAGGTATTGGAGATAGGAGGATGCCCATATACCACAAAATAGGGCAAAAAATTAGCAACATGTACATTCAGTTTTAAGTGATCTGAAACAATCGTTCATGAGTTATAATTGAATATATAAAATCATTTATTTGAAATTGGCTATTCAGGAGAAGTATATTCCCTTGGAGGACAGTAAAGGCCATAATTTTACGCATCTTTTGGTATTAATTTCATGAAATTTGAACAACCAGAAGCTGAGCAATGTACATTTCAATTTTGAAATTCAAAAAATTCTCTAGGAAAAACTATTTGTTGTAGAAAATTGATCTTTGGGGACAGTATGGAGACGTGCACTAGGCATCCCACAAAAATTATTCATGGACATCCATATAGAACTTCATTGACTTTTTAGCCTAAAACATTTTTGTAGGCGCAAAAAGTGACATAAAATTTTCAATGTCTGACGCGATTCTACGCCGCGCGTCTGACACCATCATGCTATACACCATTGGAAAGCTGACAAACAGGCCTTTCTTGTGATATGTAATACTTTGTTGTAGCTTAAATAGGGACCGAGATATGGCCACTTGAAAATTGCGTTTTTGGACGTCCGTAGCACCAAGACCGTTGGTCCGAGCGGTCCGTAACTTTGTGAAGTTTGTATACTGTGGTACATCTGTATGTTCACCTATTTTCAGCTCTCTACGAGCATTCCTTCCCCGTTTTTCAGAAAAATTTTGGTCAGTTTTCGGGATGTCTATTATTAAAAAAATCATATCTTGAAATGTGTTCATGACATCTCTACGAGACGCCTTTCTGCACTGGAGACTTTGTCAAGGTATCTTAGAAAAAATCAACAGCTCTCAGTTATGCTTAGGTTCTCAGAAACCTGCGCCGGAAATTTTTTTTGAATTTTGCTCATAACTCATAAGTGTCTTGAAATTTGATCATGAAATTTCGTGTAGAGTAGCGCGCAATGGAGTCACACATTACCCTCCACTTGTAAACCAATATCTCTAATAGTTTTGAAGTAATCCCAGTTTTCCTGAGCTGAATAATAATAAGAATAAGAATAATAAGAATAACTAGTATAACTGATATTGCCGTACGGCAATATCGGATAATCCCCCGCGCCCCCCTTGTCTCCCCTGCCCTGCTTACTCCCTCCTTCCAGTTCATGGCCGTCATGATGAATTCTTCATACCATGTATGAACGTAGTAATCTTGCTGGTGCATATGCCTATGAAATGTCGTGGTAGGCACAAGGTCAGCTGCTGGGAAAGGTGGCAGTGAGACAGTATATACCCAACGGCTGACTAACATGCATCTGTGAATTATTTTTTTAGCTCTATTTTACCGGCAAAGTATTGGAGATAGGAGGATGCCCTTATACCACAAAATAGGGCAAAAAATTAGCAACATGTACATTCAGTTTTAAGTGATCTGAAACAATAGTTCATGAGTTATAATTGAATATATAAAATCATTTATTTGAAATTGGCTATTCAGGAGAGGTATATTCCCTTGGAGGACAGTAAAGGGCATAATTTTACGCATCTCTTGGTATTAATTTCATGAAATTTGAACAACCAGAAGCTGAGCAATGTACATTTCAATTTTGAAATTTAAAAAATTCTCTAGGAAAAACTATTTGCTGTAGATAATTGATCTTCGGGGACAGTATGGAGGGCTGACATGGGTAACCCACATAAAATATTCAACGACATGCATGAAGAATTTCATTGACTTTTTGAGGCGAAAAGATTTTTTGGACCTAAAAAGTGACATAAAATTTTCAATGTCTGACGCGATTCTACGCCGCGCGTCTGACACTATAATGCTATACACCATTGGAAAGCTAACAAACAGACCTTTCTTGTGATATGTGAAACTAGTCTGTAGCTCAAATAGGGACTGAGATATGGCGACTTGAAGTTTGAGTTTTTGAACGTCCGTAGCGCCGAGACCGTTTGTGCGAGGGGTCCGTAACTTTGTGAAGTTGGTACACTAGGGTAGGTCTGTAAGTGTACCTACTTTCAGCTTTCTACGAGCATTCCTTCTCTGTTTTTCAGAAAAATTTTGGTCAGTTTTCGGGATGTCTATTTTTCAAAAAATCATATCTTGAAATGTGTTCATGAAATCTCCACGAGACGCCTTTCAGACCTGGAAACTTTGTCAAGGTATCTTAGAAAAAATCAACAGGTCTCAGTTATGCTTAGGTTCTCAGAAACCTGCGCCGGAAATTTGTTTTATATTTTGCTCATAACTCATAAGTGTCATGAAATTTGATCATGAAATTTCGTGTAAAGTAGCACGCAATGGAGTTGCACATTACCCTTGACTTGTAACGTAGTATCTGTAATAGTTTTGAAATAATCACACTTTTTCTGAGCTGAATAATAAGAATAATAATAATAATAGTAAAACGAAGAATATCAATATAATCCCCCGCCGCTGCGCGAGCGGGGGATTATAATAATAATAACTAGTATAACTGATATTGCCGTACGGCAATATCGGATAATCCCCCGCGGGCCCCGTTTGACCCTAGCCCCGCTTATTCTGCTGTTTCAATTCACATCAATAATTTGTATGAATACGCCTGTCCGCTCATACTATTAAGGTTTTTAAGTGCATTAATAGAGAAAATATGCCCTATCAGCCAACGCTTAGAAAATCCTTTCCCTTCAATGTATATTATAACCCTGTCATGATAGGCCTAAGCCTGTGCCCTGTTGTTGATGACCGTGTTTGAGTATGCTGCTCTTTGCATTGCGTAATGCTGCTGCTTGGGAGCAGACCTGGCAGTGAGGCAGAATGGCCCCGACAGCAGACTAAGATGCATCTGTGAATTATTTTTAAACTTTTTTTTCAAGGCAAAGGAAAAAAGACTGGTAAGCTAGGATTATACCACAAAATAGGGCAAAAAATAAGCAGCATGTAATTTCAGTTTTAATTGATTCGGAACATTAATGCATGAGTAATAATTGCAAATGTAAAATCATCGTTGTAAAATTGAGTATTACTATGAGCTGTATGCCCGTGCAGTTCAGCGTAGGTCATAATTTTATGCATTTTTTGGAGTTAATTTCATGAAATTTGAACGAGTAGAAGCTGAGCTATGTGCATTCCAATTTTGAAATACAAAAAATTCTGTGGCAGAAACCACTTGATGTAGTCAAATGTCCTTTTAGGACAGAATGGAGGCCCCACAAGGGTATTAGGGAAAAAATATTCATGGACATTGATGAAGAACTTCATTGGATTTTAAGCCAAAAACTTTTCGAAAGGTGCAAAAAGTGACAACAAATTTTCAATGTCTGACGCGATTCTACGCCGCGCGTCTGACGCTATCATGCTATACATCATTGGAAAGCTGACAAACAGGCCTTTCTTGTGATATGTAACACTTTGTTGTAGCTTAAATAGGGACCGAGATATGGCCACTTGAAAATTGCATTTTTGGACGTCCGTAGCGCCAATACCGTTTGTGCGAGGGGTCCGTAACTTTGTGAAGTTGGTACACTAGGGTAGGTCTGTAAGTGTACCCACTTTCAGCTTTCTACGAGCATTCCTTCTCTGTTTTTCAAAAAAATTTCAGTCAATTTTCGGGATGTCAAATTTTCAAAAAATCATATCTTGAAGTGTATTCATGAAATCTCCACAGGACGCCTTTCTGCACTGAAGACTTAGTCAAGGTATCTTAGAAAAAATCACCAGGTCTCAGTTATGCTTAGGTTCTCAGAAACCTGCGCCGAAAATTTTTTTTATATTTTCCTCATAACTCAGAAGTGTCATGAAATTTGATCATGAAATTTCGTTCAAAGTTGCGCGCAACGGAGTTGCATATTACCCTTGACTTATGAAGCGGTTTCTTTAATAGTTTTGAAGTAATCGCAGTTTTCCTGTGAGAATAATAATAATAATAATAAAAGGTAATCGAAGAATATCAATATAATCCCCCGCCGCTGCGCGAGCGGGGGATTATAATAATAATAAAACGAACAATATCAATATAATCCCCCGCTCGCGGCGGGGGATTATAATTACACCTTGTCGAGCAACGAAAAACAAGAGAGTCGTCCGCTTTCTCAACTTTCATGATGTAGGCCTATATATATATAGATAGATAGTTAGATCTAGACAGATAGATCAGTCAGAATGCACTTGCTGAAGCCCATTCTTTCATGAGAAAAATATTAACCAAAGTGTCTTTGTTGTTACTGTGGTTAATTTTTCAAAATAATTTCAGCTCTGTCAAAAACGAATTGATTCTCTTGACACTTTCAGAATCGTTAGATAAGAGGTTGGACAACTGGCTGGGCAAATTGCATCAAGTTAACCTAATTTGTTTAAAAGTTTGGTCACTTCAAAGAAGTATGCGTTTTAAATTTTTTTTAGTTAAATTGTTGTCAGATTTTTCTCTTTTAAGTCCTGTGCAGTCTCTGCTACTGCTTTCAGACCTACCAAACTATCAAAATTAAGTAAGAAATCGTTTCAGCATTCTAAAATGGGGTCTGCCGTTTCTGTAAACCTAGTAGATGTGCAACTGTGATCAGTTTTTAAGGTTTAAATGCTGTCACGGAACGATGTCACGCCTTTCAGTTCGTTCCGCCCGTCACGTGCCGTCCCGCGTGTCTGTCACGCCTTTTAGGTAGTCCCTTATTATCGCTCATATAAACAAAGCCCTTATTACTGATTTCTAGCACATTTCAATTTGTCAACTCAATCTGACAGCCATGGTAGTTAGTTACCTACTTGAGTAACTTCTTGATATCCGTCTACTCAACCTCAGTGGTCGTAATGAAGAGCTGATACGAAACATGACCATCTCAGAAAGTTACGGCCAGTGATCTCTATGAACGTAGAGATCACTGGTTACGGCCCCCAACTGAGCTTCTTGGCACTCCTGCTTGGTGGCGCTTCGATCAGAATTTCTGACAGGTGTTTGTTTACATACCTGTCAGATGCACGCGGTCAGTTGGAATCTGACAGTTGCAAGTGACAGGCCTGCAGGATGACCATAAAACCTTCTACAATTGTCCAAGAGGTCGCCCAATTAGGTATGATCGAGTTTGTCTTCTTCTTGTGGAATTGTGACTGCACTAAATGAATTTGTTCATGCCTCTGCACTGGCACGTCACTGACACTGTGTGTGATTGTGAGTCTGTTTGGCCACAACAATGCCATTCTATGCCATGGCCATTCTTGAAGACTCTTCATATTTTTTTCTTAATCATGCAATGACTCATGATAACTAAAATGAAAATTATGAGTATCATCAGAGTATGGCCATGTACATGGTGATGGTGTAGTGAGTCAAAACATGTCACTCAGATCAATGCCCAATTGCCCATCAAATGGCAATCATCCAGGAAACTCCTGAAGTTTATGCCAGTAGTTTTCAAGAAATTAAAATTTATTAACTGATCCACCAATTCTATATGCCTCAAAAGTTACTTAGTGAAAATTAAAAAAAAAATTTCTTTTATTGATTATTAAATTGCGGTTTATATAGGCATTATAGCGGTATATAATTCGGAAGGCATAAAACCTCGAGAGGCTTGTTATAATAATTGATTCATCTGCTAAATTTCAGAACCAACATTTGCCTCGCTACTAGGCTGTAATAATGGGTGAGTGTTTTTGGACTTATATATGTGTATTATGTACATGTGCACTATACATTTATTTATTTTTAAAATATTTCTCTGATTTGTATTTAGTTCTGTTCCTGTTTAAAAGTGTTAACAATTATTAAGACTTCATTATGGGCATTTTACTTTAACTTGCCACTCGTGTATGTCATTGCTAAAAAGATTTCCATCGATATAGTAAGTAAATGCCTCTAAGGCCAAAAAATAAACTGATCATAAAATAATGCCCTGAGACTGAGAGCCTTACCGATCTGGTCAGTCTAAGATATTTTGGTTTACTGTTGTGGCAAAATGTCAAATGACGAAATGAAACAAACTTCAAATGAATAAGTGAATGATACATGAAAGTGTAATAAAGCTGTTATAGATTTTGATATATAAGAATTTTTATATAGATTACTTTTTTTTAGCAAGTTCATTGATGATGATGATGAGACAAGTGTGCTCCTGAAGTGTACCCTGGACCTTTTTCAATCCATGCATTTGGAGGTAGACATTTTTGAGTCTTATCTTTTTCATGGTTCTGCCGAAAAATTGCCACTGCATTTGGCCAAAAATTCACCTTAATTGACAGACACTATTTCTTAAAAGTTTCTTTCTTGATTATACACCTATGATTAATATGTAACTTGCTCCTTTTAATTGTATGTATAACATTGTATGTATGTATATATAATTATATATATATAACTAGAACATCCCATGAGACATAGACATATATTTCAGAGGAAAAGGAAAATGAGGGCAAATGCTCTGAAATGAGATAGGGGAAAGTAGGAAATGTTACGGAAAGGAGTAAAAACCCTCCCCCCCCCGTGGCTGTCCATGGCAGAAAGGGAAAATGTGCAGTGAAGGTTTTGTGATTTGACATGTATGTTTTATTTAAAAGTGTGTAGAAATGCAAACTTCTATAAAGCAAAAGAAATGAAATGATGGATTGTAAATGATATGTTATGCATTTAATCAAGTAAATTTGAATAAGCTGTTGTGGTTGACAGCAATGTGCAATAGTTTGAAACTCTGCTGCATTTATTGGTGGCTCCGTATTTGGAGCCCAGGGAGAACAATGCACTACCACTACTGCAGCCACGTGAATAGAGATATGTGGATAGCATACATGTGTGGATAGGCTGTTAGACGTAACAGACAGTTCTGTAAAGATAAAAATCTGTAGAGGTTTTGAAAACATGAAGATTGATGTATAGCATGTCAGGATCCATGGAGAATTGGCGATTTGCATAAAAAAAGAAGATGTGGCAAACAACAAAAATATAGTATAGGATTGAATTGAATGGAATTCAACTTAAAATTTATCAGAGTTTTAGAGTTGACAAACTTTTCCATATGTCAGTCAGAATTTTGGTATTTCTTTTATTTATCAACTACTTTTTCCAATTTTTAATATTATTATAATGCAATTTATTAATTTTAGCACCCAGTTTGGCACATGATTGGCAGTGCATTGCATGCTCATCACAAGCAGTTTTGTTGTGGGACCAAGACGCTTCTGATTCTCACTTTGTGGCTTCTCCAAGCAGCTGAGGAATTGATCGCCAGGGTCAGTGCTTGAATTAAATTAAGAATGAATTATAATTTTTAATATCTCCATAAAACGCCAACAACAAATTTCTCACTGTTTGTTAAAAAATTAGACAGTTTTGAGACTGATTACAGCTACCTCTTTTTTTTTTGGTAGCTTGCTGAGTCAGCAAGCAATCAAAAAAGAGGTAGCTGATTTGTCTCAAAATTGTCATTGCTGACTTAGATAATGGACTTCATAATTCTCCACAGGAGGATGATGCTCCATCTAATCATGCTAATGCTGACTTATGCTACGAAAAAGGTGCATGAACCAAACTGTAACAAAATTTTTCAGACAGTGCAGCCCATATTTTTTCAGATACGCGAGCCTCAATTTTAGGAAAATCAGTAACCCATCAATTTTATTTTGTTTGCAGAAATGCTTACCAAGACTTTGAAAATATTTTTATTTTTAGGGTATTCCTGTGAGTGATGTGATTGATGGCTACCATCAAGGATTCAACCTCTGCTTTGACCACTTGGAAAGTCTAAAATTTGATCCATTCCCTGAGGAAGAAGTTTGTACCGATTCAAAAGGAGAGTCGACACCTCCTTCTACCAATGATGATGTCATTGATGATGATGATGATGTATCCTGGTTCTTCACAGATGAAATAGAAATTCAATCATTGCAAGATCCTAGGCAAAACAGACAGATTCCCGCATCAAAATTGGAGCTTCCTAAATTTGACAGCATTCTGGATGACTTCGTGACCAAGACACAAAACAATGAAGGATACAGCAGCTTGAAAAATTGTCCTGAGGATCTTGATGAATTTGATGATTGCTTTGTTGGTACCCAGTTTGAAATGCAGGTTAACGACTCCAAGGCTGACCTAGCAAGTGATGCATCCAGAAATGACCTAAATCTGAAAATAGAAAATATTTTAAAGTCAAGACTGAAAACTGGTGTCGCTGCTAAAATTCTCAACCAATCTCGACACTTCTGCTCAATTGAATCTTCACTTGAAGAAAATACTCAGAGAAAACAATCTCATTTGCCATTGGTTGACGACATCGAATCACAATTCCAAGAAATAGCTCTTCAAATGAATGGTGCTAATGTGGCTAAAACAGTCAAAGATGATACTCTGGTGCATAACAGTTATTCAAGAAGTGAACTAAATCAGAAATTAGAAGACATTTTAAAGTCAAACCCCAAAAAAGACTCATCGGCTACTATTCTTAACAGATCTCGGCACTTCAGTTCAATTGAATCATCACTTGAAGAACATTTGACCAATGAAAAACAGCAGTTACCTTTGCCTATGAACTGTGATTGTTCATCTCAAGATTCAGCTGTTCAAGTAGATAATTGCGAGTCAAACCTGGCCAAAGACCCTGTCTCTGTGATGAATCCTACTGACAGTGCTACCAAATCTAATTCAAGTAATAATGGAAAATTTGAATATTCAAATGAACAGTTTCTTCAAACATTTCTATCCCAAAGTATAAACGGTGCAAGTATTGAAAATACTGAAGTAAAGAAAGATGTTATTTGGAAAATTTTACATGGGATTTGTCGGGGTGATGAAGATAATGTGCGATTGCTTACTGATTTATTTCTTCAACAGAATGAGGGATCCTTGTCGAATATCCGGTATGTTTGTTTTTATGAATTTGAATTTGGAATTGTATTTTGATCAGCAACTATGAATGATTATTTGAAGTGAAAAAATTATCTGCTTGCGCTTCTAGGAGAAATTTTTAGCCAGAGTATTTTGTTTATCTAGATAATCATGATGTGATTCTGTTATGAATGATAATTTCAGATTCCAGAAAGATTTTGTCCATTTTTGCCAAGCTAGTCTCCGCTCCCCAAAATGGTCACAAGCAGTTCGAGGGTTGGTGGTGAAATGTTCTGCAGACCTGTCAAGCTTAGTCCATTTAAGATCAGGGATGCTGTTGCGAACTGTGGTAACTGTTATTTTGTATCTATTAAAATTGTATCGTCATAATGGCTCTTTTTAAAACACTTATTGTACGAAGGGATGATTCTATATCAATTTCATTTGACAACGAAACTTCATTATTGATGCAAGCGTCAAAAAAAATTAATAGAACATGTAAAATGAAATGATAAAATCGGTTTTTAGTCAGCTTGCTGTAATTTTGATTGACATGGAATGTTGCAGTTTAATATTTCCATTTTAAATATTGATAAAAATAACTCATTGGCAACAAAATGTCTGCCTACAGCATGTACAGTGTCGCTAAATAAATTTGAATTCCTCATTGCTCAGTTTACCCTGTTGATGAATCTTTAAATGTTCGATTATATTTGTGTGTCATTAATGTGATCTTGAACCTTAGAACTTAGAAGTTATTGCAATATTCTCCAAGGCTTGTAACTTTTCATTTGCAGTTTCTAAATGGTGACTTGACTCCGGGTTACAGACATGCAGGGCACAAAGAAGCAGTTCAAGGTCATCGCCATGGCGATAAGGTTTTGGAACAAAGTAGTGAACAGAAATGGATAGATAAGACTCTTCATATCTTGGAAGATGTAAGTTTCCATTTTATACTCCAACATTTGAATTATTTTTCACATCAATCATTTTATTTGTGAATTTACCAAAAAAATGTTGTGGTTCATGTTACCAATGTCTGTAATTTCTTCGATAATTTAAGGAGATTTTATTAATTACTGGGCCTACTGATGCTGAGAAAAATTACTACATCGCCCATTCAAATGAATGTATTGTTTTTTTCTTTAAAGACAGATTATAAAATTTAGTAATTTTTCGTTAGATTTCTTTCTTCTTTTTTTTTCAGAATGACATAAATGCCATTTTGGTTAGAGGTCGGGTTCTGCCTGAATTGGAAATCCAATGTTTTACAAAAGGGATTTTTGTAATAACAGATATTCCAGTGAAAATGCTTCAGTGCCTTGCTACAGATTTCTGCTGTGATCTGCTGGTGTATTTGGAGGACATAGCAATGGTCAGTTAAATTTATATGATTAATCAATAATGTTCATAAAATAGATAATACTATCAAGAACACCAACCCTGACATTCTATTTTTCACAATAAAAATATTTTAGGCATGACCGATTCACCTCTCCTAAAATAGCTGAATAAAATTTCAAATAAGTGGTAAATTATTTAATTTGTATTTTTTTTACATTGGTGCCTATATATATTTGCTGCCTAAATAAAACATTTCGAAAGCGGATTTTGTAAGGCCCGATTCAATTGTTGTAAAATTACATTGAATTGATATATATTCATTTACTTAGTTACCTTTGAAAAAATTCTGAACCTGACTTTTTGACTTTGTCTTAATTTTCAACAAATTTAATTAACTGTTTTTACGCAAAACCTTCAGAGCTATATATCATCAGATGTGTTGATATGCAACTGGCAGCCTGATTGGATAACGGAGAATGGTAGTGACCACTTTCTGGTCATTCAGCCTGAGAGGTCAACGTTCCAGGTCAGTTCAATTGAATCAGTCTAACAAAATTTAATTTTTACATCTTATCTCTAACTCACTTCAGCAAAGCAGATTCTCTGGGTGCTCTAACTATGAATGGAGCATTTTTTTTAATATCTGCAAAAGAAATTGTATGAAAGTTATGTGTCGGGGTCTCAGTGGGTGATCCTGATCCTGTTACAGTCGATTAAAATTAATTGGTTTTTAGTATTTTCTGGTTATGCATTTTTTAAAAAGTATAATTTTCATGTTTTAGCTGGTGTTCTGAGTTCAGAAAATAACAAGTTCAACCATTATAATATTATGCAATGGACAACAATATTGAAATTGTTCTTTTTTTTTTTCAGACACTAGTCATGTGCTCGTGGAATGAAAATTTGACCAAAGTGAAGGAAGATTCCCTCCAACATGCATTGGGCAGACTTCATAATGTTGTAGAAAATAGTCACTGTTTGCCTGGCTCAGGCATAACTGAACTACTGTGTTCTAAGCAGCTTTTAGAAGCAGCAGGTTAGTTCACGTAATTTTATTAGTTTTTTTAGACATTATTGTGTATTAAAGTAAATTTGTGTTTGTTTATGTAACTCATTCAACTTTCAGTTAGATACTTTTGAATTTTTGTTCCTTTGGTGACATACTTTATTACTTTTGTTTGAGCTAAATTTTATTTTGATGTGAAAAATTCATGTAAATAAGGAAACCTGCTACTGCTGGTAAAAATAATAAGTTTTCATTTTTCCTTAATGCCTCTCATAGGTCCTAATTTTTTTGAAACTTCAGCCCTGATTTTTTTCAGGAAATTCACATGACAATTAGCATTATCTTCTTCCTATTTTTTGTTGCTTTTAGGGTCAGAAGGAGTATCGTTACCATTCCATTTGGACAACACTTACAGAAGTTTGGCATCTGTCTTTCGGAGATTTTTTCATACCATTCATGTTAATAATGGCTACCAAAATATCAGCAGCCTGGATGATTTAATTTGTTTATCCAAAGAAGAAGTATGTCTGTACCTTGATGACTTTATTTCTAAAGTAGCAGCTTGGAAAGGATGTCTCCATATTGTGAAGCAAATACTTTTTATTGACTTTGAAATTATCACAGGATTGGAGGATAATACTTTGTGTTACTTGTGACTGTGATTATCTTCTGATAATTTTTTCAGAATCATTCCAATAAATATTGAAAGCAACTATGTGTACCATATTGCCTCAAAACCAAAATTACCTTAATTTCTCACATACTGCCTAATTCGTGGTGGCGCTTTAGTAGAGATGGGCTCTAGTGGTGAAGAGCTGAAGTAGATATTTGAAGCGCCACCATGCGGCACATTTCCGTGCAAAAAGTAAACAGGGCGGAACGTGGCTTCACTCATTTCTGCTTCAGTGTTGGTTTAGTGTTGGTTAAATTAGTGTAAAGATGACCACTCAAGATCCGCCGATATCAGCTGTCAAGAAGCTATCTGCTGCTATCTGCTATGGAGTCTCATCCTTCCTCATCATTGTCATAAACAAGACCGTGCTCACCACAAACAGGTGAGTCTACACACTGAATCAGTGATTGCAAAATGTGAAAAACACAATTAGTGCCAGATACAATACACATTTTGAGTATTCGGTCAGGGGGTGCGGTCAGTGTCCTGGTGTTACATTGTATGTAAACAATTCTGAAGTAACATGATAACTATAATGAACTTGACTTAATAAAAAAAAGTTAATGAGGTTGTGCTGGTGTACGCCGGATCAGCCGTGGCACCTCAACCTTCATCTATTTTGCGGAGAGAGCTGCACTTTCATTTTTGGTGACCGCCGGTTGAGATGAGACGACGGTGAGTCTGGCACATTCCCCTATTAATTCAGGGATGCCCAGGGTCTTTCGGTTGCCCCGACATAGAATACTGGATACAACCCGCCTCCATTAATCAATTAATGTCCCATGGGCTCGGACTAAAGTGAGTTCCAGGGGTGAGATTTGAACCCACGCCCTCAAAGCCAGTTGACAAGCGTACTTACCGATTAGGCCACGGGGAAACTGTTGCCTGTGCTTTTGTGAAGGCAGTGAAGCTGTTCCAACGTCACTCTGACCGCATTCACAATTCATATTTTGGCACTAGATAATGGGCTTCATCTGAAGTTGAAATATCAATCTTGGGGATGATACTCCATCTGGTCTTGACACAAGAGTCTAAGAATATAATTATGGAGAATATACAATGTAGTCGCATAGGCCTAATGCCCTGATCAGGCCTATAATCACTGTATCTGACGGTATCAAGTCAACTACTCTCTGTCATGTAAAGCAGAGGACAGACGTTTGGCCAGATATCTCAGCCTACAGGCCTTGTACAGACAAAATTCAAACACTCACCTAAATGGTACCAGTTTTGGAATAATCGTGCAACATTTCCAGATTGATTTGATCAAGTTTTGTTTACACCCATTGAAATAACATTGCTGTCACTTCTGTTTATGTCTGCAATGATTCGTGACGCTACAATATAACAAAATCGATAGCCATGACGTCACTATGACGTCACCAGAAATGACGTCATGATTGACTGCAGTGTCCGTAGTGTCAAAAAAGTGTCTTCTGCCATATCAGATGTGACAAACTGTAGTAACCAAACCAACTGGTAACCAACCAACTGATAACCAAAAAGCTCTGCCAACTCGTAACCAATTGTTTTTGGTGGGTCAAAAACTGGTAACCACTCACTAAAATCAATTTATTGCCCTTAAGGCCCTTTCACACATTCCTGGTTTTGCCGTGACAGCACTGCCGGTAGCTCGAAATCCAGGATCTTCCATAGTCCGCCGACAGTCCTGTATTGTCCGCGACAACCCCCCACGTTTTATAACTTACTGTGAACTCTGGGGGATGAGAGTTTTGCTCAAGGCAGCCAAAGCCAACAGTCAGTCGCCATTATACCCTAGTATTTACGTCGTATTGCCCTGAATTAACAGTGTAGTCTTAAGTTTAATCCTTGTTATCGGCGGTTTTCCTTGCTTTTTGAGCGAAAGTCTGTGAATTTGCTTTCAAGTCTTGTTAAATTACTGCTGGCATTTATTTGTCTCCGACAGCCGAATGGCTCATCAATTTAAGTAACAAATTTTGATTTCTGTCAGTCAAAGCGGCAACTGGTGGTTGCAGAAAAAATGACTTCTAAAGAGTCTGGTTGATTTGTTATAATTTGCCAGTCAACCATGTCAAAAGTAGCCATTGGCATGTTGCCATTGTTGGGAAGCAACTAATAACAAATTTAATGCTGCTTTTGTAATATGACCATTGACCAATTGACTGTATACATGTATATGTCCTTCATGAACTTTTAGATTTAAAAATCACCAAAAAAGTAATACAAGTGCACAATTTTAGAGCGTGAGAATTATGAGCTGATTAGTAAAACCAAAACCTAAATTTAAGTTACTTAATTTACTAATTGTGTTGTACTACTGTAATAGTGCACAAATGAAGCTAAATGAGGTAAATGAAGCGAGGCTGCAGACCAGCGAAATTCAAGTTGAATTGGGAAATGGGTCAATCAAATTGAGTCTTGCCAATATTAATGCCGCCTGGTCTGCGCCTTGTAGAACTCCAGCTTGAAATGTATGCACGGACCTTAAATATGACACTTCCAGTGAAATGCTGCAGCCTGCTCCCTCCAGTCGCAAAGGAGCAGGAGGCTGCACAGGGTTCGAAATTAGCATGAATTTGATAGGAGTCAGTCGGACTCCTAGGTTTCAAATTTTGGGAGTCCGCCTGAAGATGTGGGAGTCCAAATATTTTAGTTAGTATTTGGATTAACGCATTTCTAAAAATTTAATATTATATTAAAGATTTCTTCATCTTTGTTTTCCTAACCTAACGCAATGAAAATAACTATTAGGTAAGACAAAAGATAGTAAAGAATTAGGGTGATCAGAAGTCTACACTTTAAACATGACATTCCAATACAAATTTACATTCAGCATGTTCAGTTCCAGTCACCCAAGTATCCAATCCAATTAAGTAAGATCAATTAACCAATTCAAAAGGGTGTGATTGTTTTTAGGATTGTTCGGGAAATGTCAAATTTGTATTGGAATGTCATGTTTAAAGTCCCATCCTGAAGTGCAATTTGCTTTTATACCTTCAAATATGCTGAAATTCTTCATAACTGAGCTGTCAACTGTACAATGCAAGAAGCCTATAGCCACCCACATACAACATACATAGATTGATGGCAGATTGTCTTCTCTGGAGAATTGTAAACCATTTCATATTTCTTCCAATATCAGCAATGATAGGATAGTGTAGACTTCTGATCACACTAATTCTTTACGCATTCAGAGCCAATTGCCATGAATTAATTGGCTGTAGAATCTTGGGAGTCGCACAGACTCCTCACATCTCAGCTAAACTGCTAAAGGAGTCCATGGACAAATACAGCAGTCTTTAATTGTTTTCCGAAATTTTGGTAATAAATAGTTTGGTAATGAATTTGTATTGAAGTCCAATCAGCCATTCACACCTCTGATGCTTACTGAAATGTGATGATTGCAATTCAATTGATGACATTTATGTACCCCTATCCTATAAGTTGATCCCAATTGAATTGGTGTTAATTGGATTGGATAATTGGGTGAGACTAGATGACTCAGTTGGCTGCATTGGGCTGTCAATTGCTATTATGCAAAGCTTCGAACTTCAGTGAATTTGGCTGCATTCATAGTTAAGGAGTCCCACGGACTCCTAACTTCTCATCTGTAGGGAGTCCGTGGACAAATAAAGGAGTCTCGGACTCCCGCTAATTTCGAACCCTGCTGCAGCCTGTCCAGTACTTAGTCACACTGGTGCAACAATTGTCAAATGTTATTTTTTTGGCTGGAAGTGGAAATCGGTCTGTTTAGACAACAAAATGAACAAACTACGCCAGCTATATAATATCAAGCTTTCTGTACTGTCAAAAGAAAATGATATATAACGTTTCATACTTATTACTTAATAAATGAACTGATATGAAATGCATTTATTTAAAATTAGGGCTCTCACGATTAACCGATTAATCGCCGCCGATTCGATTTTAGTTAAAAATCGATTCCAGTTTGCAAAATCGATTAATCTGTTATTTGTATTTTTGTAAGTGGAAGACACTGTATGGCTTTAAAGTTCCAGGTGCTAAGAGTGAATTGCAACTGGATGGGTCAATTGGATTGGCTAATTGGATTGGTTGTACCTGAGTGAAGCACTTTAGAGAGAATGAAGTGTCAAGTCCGAATTGCAATTAGCATTTTCAATGGAATATCCAAGTCTCAATGCTCTTTTTCAAGACAATGATGTAAAAAGATGCAGGACTTTTCCCAGTGTCTATAATGGCGGGAAAACGGCGATTAATCGATTACGATTCGATTTTAGGCAATAGATTAATCGATTTTGAAATTCTGTAATCGTGATAGCCCTATTTATTTTGATGAGTTGAGATTTCATGATTGCTGTAGTCGCTTGACCGCTTAAACAGTAAAAGGTTATTGTTGATAATTGGTCAGTGACATTGCATGGATTTATATAAGCACATGTCTTGAATACTAATGCCAGTCATATTGTTTAGCATGCACAGGGTTTTGTTTTTCGTTTGTCAAATAATTTTGGCATTAGCTATGATGAAATAATCATAGAATCATTAGTATGTTCTGTCACTTTTAAAAATATTGTTATCTGTGTCAGTGATTGCACAATGTACATT
This sequence comes from Platynereis dumerilii, assembly GCA_026936325.1. Classification (NCBI taxonomy): domain Eukaryota; kingdom Metazoa; phylum Annelida; class Polychaeta; order Phyllodocida; family Nereididae; genus Platynereis; species Platynereis dumerilii. The sequence continues at coordinate 107,250,631 of JAPTHN010000001.1, read as the reverse complement.
TGGAATTTGGTTATAAATGCTTATTTTGTTTTTTATTCAGCACATGGCATGAACTGACAGCTATTACAGGGCAAATAGTCCATAACAGTTTTAAATGGAAATTTAAATGGAGTCCTAATGACTGTCCCAATTTTATCTGACACTGTGTATGGATTGTAATTGGTTTGGCCTATTTATATTAACATATTGACTGTTTCTAATTTATTGAATGTGTCAATAAAACTTAGTAATTTCAAAGTTATATAATGACAGCCTATTCCTGACAGGACTCTTTTAGATCTATAGAATTGGATTCGTGAATGACTCACATTTGACCCCAATTTTACCCATAGAAATTACAATAATCTGATTAATTGATTTGTTTGTCTGTTGCAGGTTCTCATACTACCAATTTCTAGGAGCTGGTCAGGTATGTCCGCCTATGTATTATCTTATCTGTTTGCGTCATCTTTAGTCTCTGTAGGATCGTGATAATAAGACCGTGTCTTTTTTGATTTTTTGGAACTGTGCTTCTTCCTTTGCTTATTTAAAATTTTAGAAAAGTTGCCCTCATGGCATTTTAGCATTATAATATAATCTTACTGGGTAATTAGATTTTCCCTTTGTGCTATTTATATAAAATGGAAATCTGATAATGAGAGAATGATCATGTTAATGTTCGTACAGAACAGGTGTTAGCGCATTACAGCGAAACACTTTGATATAGAATTAAAGTGGACTGTGGCACTGTGAAAATGGCACTTCATGACTCATGATAGCCGATGAAGTGTCATCTTCTCTACTTTCAACATGTTCAACATGGGAAACATAGAGGCTGTTTGATCAGTCATGATCAAGAGTAAGCCATTTGACTTGTCATAACAAATTTTGGAGTGAAAATCAGATGCATAATTCTTTCGTTTGGCTGTCACCAACAAGTGGGATAAGTCTCCTTCAATCAAATTAACATTGAAAGTATTGGGTTTGATCATGACAAATCATCAGCATGATGACACGCGAAGTGCCATTTTCACAGTGCCACAGTTCACTTTAATTCTATATCAAAGTGTTTCGCTGTAATGTACTTTCATTTTATCCTACTCATGCTGTCTAAATTTAACACTAGGGATATTTAAAAGTTGTAAATTCCGGTTAATCATTCTGATATAAGAAGTTATTAATAACCATGTGGTAGTATAAAATAAAATGGTGAAGGAGTACTCAATGAATGTCAAGTAATTGGCAATATTTTAGTAAAAGAATGTCAACCAAATCATTATTTAATCATACTGTGTTTCGAGTCCAATCTGCTGGCTTTGAGAAGATTTCATGAACATTGAACAGTGTTGAACAGTGATGAAATAAAACAAGAATAGCTGCAGGTTTCAACGTAATTATTTTGTCGGTCCTAATTGATAGCCGCATTTGGGAGCATCAGCAATTTGCATTTGAATATTATTAATTAACAATTTTTCATTCAATTTTCTAACAGAAAAATATTTTTGGCCACAGCTGTTGTCTGTATCAATGTTTCATTACGTTATTCTGCTGAAATTTAATAAAAAATCAGTGTAAATTAATTATATTCTTGCTCTAATGATTTCACTAATTAATGTTATAATAGATGAGTTAGGGATATGACAAAATAAATTCTGTTTCCATGAATAATCTCCTAAGATATTAAACAATGGCAACAGAAACAGTAGACAACCTCATGATCTCAAATGGACTGTCAGTTTCCGTTAGGTCATATGATGTTTGCTTACTGAGCTGTTGGCATTTAGTAACCAGTAGCATTAATTACTCCCTGAAACCATCGAGATTCATAGTTATTATTTTTGTGAACTTACCGTAAAGTTTATTGACATCGTAATATTGCACACAGTTATTGCCTATCTTGTCTCAGCCCATTATCGTGCAGCCAAAACGCAAGGTAAAAAAGGAAATTATATTATATATATACAAGTCACACATGTGGTGGTAATTGATAAATTATCATATTGATATGGTAGTGAGGAGTGTCACATTAATCTGGTGCTACAATAATATTTTTGTCTGGGCTCAGTCTGAGTATGGATTGCTGCATATGCCTGAAAAAAAGGCAATATTTTCAAGGCTAGTCCATGTCTTCTAAATCATGTAAATGTTAAAATACTGAAATGAAGTTAGCAAAAATTTCTCAATATGAGTGAATCAGAGTGATATCCTCCATTGATCGATATACATGATGGGAATGCTGCATTGACTGGTTGCACAATTATATGTCAAAAGGTGAAAGTTACAGGTTTAACGCCTGTGGTCCCCCTATGAGCTCGGCTGACTTTTGAATTACATCCTTGGCAGGCCAAGCTTGAAATCTTGGATTTATTTATTTATTTATTTAAAAATCTTGAACAACAGAGAAACAATACAAAAAGCTATGGAAGTTTAAGTAAAAAATACAATGTAACTCCCACTATGGCCACTAACTAGCAGAACTTCACAAGTCTTTCCCAGCTCCATGCAGTCAGTGTACAGTGAATTTCACTCGCTTCTTGGTCAATGATTCCACAATTGTGATCACTACTGTCACGGTAGCCAAGTACGAACTTCCACCTGGGTTGAGTGAAGCAATGGTTTAAGGAAGATCTCGTTGGTTACTCAATGTGGGGGTTCGAACCTGCAACCATGTGCGTAGCAAGTCAAACACCTTATCCACTAGGCCATTTCACCCATCACAATGCAGCTGTAGAATATTCAAGGTCTCCTGGGGTTCTTGTTTCAAACTAAACACTCTATTGAAATATGCCATTGTACTAACTGCAGTTTCACTTTTCTGTGTAGACTACTTGCCTCTAAATAGCCCACACCGGTGCTGATGGGGCGTAAAACACAAACTCGCTCCTGTGTAGACTACTGACAGGCTGACCAAAAGTATGTTCACCTAAACCTAATAACGGTTGCATTGCATGGCTGATAATAATGGCGAAACCCGTTGACTATTGTCTTGCTTTGTGAACATGGCACATGAAAAAGAATGCATTCAGGTCATTTGAACCCTGCGTTAAGTACCTGACAAGACTTATTAAGATAACGAGAAAGAAAGATTTGGTTGACTGAGGGCATAGATCACAGCAGGAAAAAGTAGGTATTTTGACAACTTCATACCAATTACCATCTTTCATCTTTAAAAATTATGATGGCTATATAAGGAACAAAATAAAGATCTGCCAGTGTCTGTCCTCGGCAAGTAAAAGATCCCTCACATGGGGTAAATGTGTAGCATGTTGAGGACTCCTGATCTCTATTTCCCATCTCATCAGTTTAGCCTCGATAGTGCCCACGCCTAGGCCTAGAGGGCTGCTTTTGCCATAGTAATGGTTGAGCATGTTGAGGATCTGATTGCTATAAACATATATGATAAATTTCAGCTTTGACCAAGGTGACGTCCACATTTTTTAAAAACATCCATCATCTAACTCTTAAATATTTTAAATATATGAATGGTTTTCTTGGTCTACTTTGATATGATCCTTTTGAAAATTTGAACCATATATAATTTATGAATAAACATGTATAGTTTTGTGAGGATGATCTGCTCATGAAAATCATCATAACATGTTAAATACACACTATATTGTCATTTCAACATGTCCATTTCCCATTTGCTAATTATATTTTGTTATATGATAAAGCTAATTATTGCTGTGTGGGTATTGTAGGGCATAATTATATCATCTGATTATAGAACAATTTATATATATTAATAATAAATTAATTGGTGTACTAGTTAACCTGTTTCAGCAATAATCAGGATATTAAATGCAGTTTAATAAATTGTGATGCATTTGTTTTTAACAATGTTAAATGTTTTTATGTGATTTGAGGAGACTGTCCCAGAAATTTTAAAGTGTGTTCTATCTTTTTTTCCAGATGGTAGTTGCCATTATCATATTATTATTAGGAAGACTATTTGGTTTAGTAGAATTCCCAGGTTTATCCAGGGACATTCCACGAAAGGTAAGTGAAATCACAACTGTATGAAGTGTTTAATGAATAATGATTATTTTTTACTAATTGATTCATTATAAATATAAGTTAATAAGTTAATTTACTTGGTGGTATTCCTGGAATTTCTGCAAGTTAGTTTTTTCTTTTTTTTTAGCCATGACTATTTTATTGACAATACACAATACACTCCAATGTGACATGCTTAACCGCACCCAGTGTCACCCACCCTGAAAAAATTTTTTTGGCTGTTTGATTTACTCCTGTTCACTTGAAGTTAAAAATGGGTCATTCTTGTTTATTTCCTAACTTAGTATGCATTTAAGCCTCCATGATTATGAATTGAAAAGTTACACCAATGCACACTGATCCCTGGCACTATGTAATTTTGTGCCTCAAAAGACCTTAGTTTTCCATAAATGTATTTTCTGTATTACATGTATTTTAGCAAAATTATTCCTTACTGACCGTGTCTGACACTTCACATACTTTAGCCTATACTAGTTTTTCAATGTTTAATGGAATATATGGTAATTCAGTTCTCTTGACTGGTTTTCAGTCATGCCATTGGCTGCTTACGGGAGTGCTGTGAGCGGTATTTGGCCCGACTGGGGTTTGAACATGGGTCCTCTTGATTGTGAGGCTGCTGTGCTGACCATTGTGCTGAGATGCAGATTGTAGACTGTTCATAAATTTTTATGACAGTGTGATATTATTCAGTTGACAGATTTGAATTGATTTGCTGTCCTCGTCTAACGTATGCTTTTCTAACACTTGAAGCTTTTTATTGCACAGGGATGCCCAAACTCACCAGCTCACTGCACATGTGCTGATGAAAATTAAGTAATTTTAAAGCTGTCACCTGGTCCAATTAGTATTTGGTGAGCTTAGCCTACTTATAGGGCCTATAGCTAAGATTTCTATTATTGAAGTGGAAACTTCTGTATTTAATTTTTGATGAATTTTGATGTGTGCACCAACTGTTGCCTCATCATGTATGGTGAGGAAATTGCTGATTTTCACTTCCGAGGATTTTTGAATATTCAATGACTTTCGCTCCTCTGAATATGATATGCATACATAAGGGTTCCAGTACAGCTATTGTAAATTTGATAATCATTAGTCCAAAATTAGAATAGTAATTTATATATAAAGCAATTAAATTAGATAATATATAAAGCAAATAAGTTTGATATGATAACCAATGTTCAGGAGGCTTTAAATTGTATGAAAGGACGACTTGTTGCTCCTGTATTTAGTCCTAATTCATAAGAAGAGTGAATGATAAAAAAAATTATATTATTGATATTGAAACCATTTGGACAGTTTGCAAATACGACCGAAAGTGTGACTATAGAGAAGTACTGATGAAGATCACTGATCATCAGTTTACAATTATGTATATTTCATGCATATCTGAAGCGGTAACATGCTGGGCTGCCAATCGGTGGGTCCAGGGTTCAAATCCAGCTCTTGCCGGGTCACCTGGGCCTATGTTGGACGTCTGTTTCAATTGTCCTTCACCTCATTGCCGTGTCCACTTCCTGTCCTAATTAGCCTACCAAGCAAAAATACAGGATGTAAAGCCCCAATCATCCATCCATCCATCTATACATATCTGAAAATTTGTCAGTTTGTGATATTCCATATGGAAATAACTTTTAACAAAACTATTAATTACTTTTTTCTAAAAAAGCATAAACATGAGTTAATCACAGCTTAATCAGTTAATGGTTAGCCGCCTGAATCTTGAATGTTAAAAAAAAATCGCTCCTGTAATTTAATGTTCACAATTTATGCAAGAAATAAATGTTTCGTTTAATTTTCAGATATGGCCATTACCTGCTTTATACATGGGAAACCTTCTTTTTGGTTTAGGGGGAACCCAGAAAACAAAGTAAGCTTACTATTTGAAAAATCATGTAGCTGCATGTTTGTGTTTAGAAGTTTTGTCATGAGACTGTTTTCATTGTTTTATGTAGGTGTGAATTGATGAAGATGCTCTTCTGCTGAATATTCACAGTAAACATGGTGAAGATTGTCATGCCTAATATTATTATTATATGTATTTTGGAATATAATTATTACAATTGTGAAAAATTTCTGTTTTTTCAGCCTCCCCATGTTTACAGTGTTACGACGGTTTTCCATTCTTTTTACAATGATAGGGGAGAGGTGGTTATTAAGGTAATGACATGAACTCTTTTAGTCTCTTTTTAAATCATTGACTATGCTGTGTTTGTTTTTCTGCAAATGTGATTATCAGCTGACTATGTAAAGGATAACTGATTGAAAGATTGTGTTTTGTGAAATACCTCTTATCTTCTACTGAAGTTAAGTTATTTATGTAAATTGCCACTTTGAAAGTTTCTTGACATTTGGATGTTGAATGTATTTAATTATAATATTTTCATATTGAAATCAACTAATATCATGTTTCTTGTGATGATGAATATTTGATTTAAATGTATTTAGGCATTTTGAACTGAATTTGATTTTTTTGCTTATTCAGTGTCCACGCAAGTCGTAGAGTACAGATGTGCGTCTTTCTAATGATTTTTGGAGCATTAGTTGCAGCAAGGTTTGTACACAATGTAGTTCATTTCAACCATGTGTAATATGTATTTCATTTCATGTATAGAAAAAAAATCTGAATTTGTCATGGACTCATCGGTATGAATCAATCTGCATCCTACTGTAAATGATTTGACAGTGTATTTGGTATTTGATAGGATTATGAAATTAGTTTGTCCTGATATATACAAAAAGAAGAAAAGTTGTCGTAACTGTAAAAAATTTTAATTTGTATTCAGCATTAAAACCAAATGGTTTAAATCTGAATGTGATAATTAGATGGTACAAAAAAAGAGACAAGTAAGAAATTAATCGATGAAAAAAACTAAAACTTTTCTCTGAAATGGCTTTCTAAATGTGGGGCATTGCGGGCAATAGAAATAACATGTTTATTATTTATATATTTATTGTGGATGTATATTTTTGAACAGAATATGAATATGTAGTTTTTGAATTACTGAAATATTTCAGAAGTTAAATCATGCTGACCACACTTGAGTGGCTTGCTTTTGAAGATTGTGTTGCCTTCTGCAGCTGAAGTGCAGTGCTTCTTAATCTTTAATAATGCGGTTGACAGCCACCTGTAGAACAATGTGACGTGACCATCTAATCCCTTGCATTACATTTTTTCTTTCCAGCAATGACCTTGCATTTGACCTCGTGGGTTACTTATTCATCACTGCGAATAACGTCTTCACTGCTGCCCAGGGAGTTTTCACCAAGCAGAAACTTGATTCAAAAGACTTAGGCAAATATGGCGTCCTCTTTTACAACTGCCTGTTCTCCATAATTCCAATATTTGCCTTGTGCTATTTCACTGGGGAATTTGAACAGGTAAGATTGTCTTTTCTGTGCCATCGATGAAGTTTCGCTTAAAATTATGACACCTTCTTTGCAGAGACTCCCACAATAATTAACTAATGGCTATGAAAATTGTAATGTTCTTTTCTAAGTATGTGCTATGTGGTGGGCTGATGTACCCATGATCGGTATGATGTGAAGTGTGAGAAGTGATTAAGTATTATTTTTGTCTGTTCTGATGTGATGGCTGTCATGTCGTGAAAGTTCTACAAATTGGATACAAATTAAATTTTTGACTTCTTATATTTATGTTAAGAGCTTTCATCACAAGATCAAGGGAACTTTAGTTCAATAATAGCTGTTACCACAGCCAGCGCATCTGGTGGAGCAATCTTATTTGAAATATTCAGATATCATGTAGTTTGCAGTCTATAAAATTGTTATAATGTTCTAAACATCAATTCAAATGGTTTAAACGTTTGTATAACAAATTCAAAAGTCATTGAGTCTGATATCAATACAGTTGTTATGGTGTTGATTTTATTTTACTATTGTGATGCAGTGATACATTGTGATATCTTTGAGAAATTCCTCAAAATATTCTTCCTATGTAGGTTTAACCACAAGGAGAAAAATATCATTTCAGATATTAGCTCTGTGGTACTTCCATCACTACTTTATACTATGCTAAATATGTTCAAAGCTAGATAGTATGTTATTTAGGAGTTAATAGATTTTTATTTTTGTAAATTTTTATGTGTTTGACAGGCATTAGCATATCCAGGGTGGCGCAACCCAGTGTTTGTCGTAGAATTCTTCCTCTCCTGCGTCATGGGCTTCCTCTTGATGTCTTCTATAGTTTTCTGCACTGCTTACAATTCTGCATTAACTACAACTATCATCGGAGTTTTAAAGGTAAATCAATCTTTTTTCGTTCATAAGGTTTTTCTGCTGCCATTAGCAAAGCTATTGATTATTATTAGAGTCAAGGATGGTAAATCCGTCCAGGAGGGCAAATCCGTCCACCCTCTAATATGGGCATAAAAATATATCTGTTGAAGTTTTGTGAGTTTTAAAAGCATGAGGAATTCGTTTTTGTATGGATTTTGCCGTTTTTAGCATTTTTAATCATTTTTTGGGTCTATTAAACAACATAAGATGAAAGACAATCAAACTCTGTGACGTCATCAGCCATTTTGTGAATTTTACTTTGTTGGCATTGCAGGCCTATTTCAATCAACAGACAAATGTATTTCATGTAAAAAATCAAAGAATAAGATAGAACATTTATTATTTTTATTGGGTTTTAACAAAATTACTCAGTTGTGACATTATGGATGGAAATACAATGGAAATAAAAGTGGACGGAATTGCCATCCTCATATTAAAACTTGCTTGATTGGGTGTTTTGTAAATCCGTCCACCTATATCAGAGTACTTTTATGACTTGCAATGTTCATAATTGGCATATAATTGATTACACAAATTAGATTGGAGCAATTGATAACACTTTGATTGGGATAAATAATTTTTTAATTGTGATTAAGGCAATCAATTGAAATTGTTGCAAAAAACTTGATATCTAATATTTAATTCTTCTGTTTTTTGTGTAATCATTGTCCAATTGTTATTAGATTAACACAAATCCTTGGTGAAGGTTGATAAATCGCAACATTTCAAAATTTAATAAGATATGATAGGTGGGGCTGTATTATGCCCTGTGGACGGATTTACCATCCTTGCTGGACGGATTTACCAGCAACCTGGACGGATTTAGGAGCCCCAACCTTCATTTTGGTTGCCATAGTTTCAGCAAAATTATTTGAATATTTTTACCTTTTTGGATGTTAATGGTAGCACGGAATATGCTCCTTCCATTGATCTAATTTTAATTTTTTTAACTATTCCCATTGTTTGGGAAATAGGGTTTTAGCCAAAAGTGGACGGATTTACCCTCCTTGACTCTAGAGGTTACGTTGCATGATCAGCAACTGTCGTTACCTAAAAAATAGTAGTTCTAATCATAGTACTTAATGTCTTCATAAGTGCACAATTGTTTGAATTTTCAACATTATTTAGACTCTCAACTGCAGCACTGTTATTATCAAAGCAGCTGGGTGGCTATTTGCTGTTTTGATGAGATATTAAATTTAAACGCCCATCTTATCAATGTATCGATGTCTATGCTGGGTAAATGAGAGATCCTGTACGTGATGTGTGTGTTTGATCTTTTCTCCGCCTCATCTCACGAGGGAGGGGGGTTAGCTTAGGTGGTAGCGTGCTGGGCCACCAATCACTGGGTCCAGGGTTCAATTCCCACAATGGCTGGGTCACCTGTACTAATGTTGGACAGCAGTTTCTCTCATCCTTTGCCTCATTCGGCACCGAGTCCTCCTCCTGTGCTAATTAGCTAACAAATAGAGAAATACAGTTCAAATTCGTGAAGTCCAATCGTCCATCCATCTATTCCATCTCACCCACCAAGTGGCACTGACCCTTGTGCTCAGAAGGAACTAACATAGGAGGTCTGTCCTGGGCGTATCTATGTACCTTTATTTTCGTTTGTTAATCATGATATAATTTTTGCTCTTAGTTTTAATCTTGTGTGATGGCTGCGTCCTGATATTAGTTAAAACCTTTTTGTTCCATGTACAAAATGTACAAAAAATTACCTCCGTATTCACTGACCCAAATATCATGTGTCAGGCTTTTTGTGGCTGAATAAAATCTGGATGAGGTTATGACAACATGGGCAGACACTTTTGGAGAAACCCACATAGTTTAAATTTTATTCAACAATATATATACCAATAACATAGGCCTATGTGGCCTTCTTTGCTAATTAGTATCGTATCAGAAAATATGCTAATTAATATCGTATAAGAATAACAGCTAACGACTTTTGGGGACCATGCCCAAAAATCACCTTATAAAAAAAGACCTTATCACATTTGTTGAGAATCACCCTGCCCTAGACCAATCAGATGCAAGTTAGTTGGTGGGTATGGTAATTAGAAATCAGGAGAGGCTGGTCTTTGAGAGTCTGTGACTGCCCAATTGTCTCCCCTAAGCAAATAGGTTCTTTTGTTCAGAGATAACTCCTCCCGTGGGAATGTCTCAAAAGTGACTGATTATTGGCCATCCAATCAAAATGTTTTGATTTCAAATTTTCCCATGGATTATGAAAATATGTTATTCCTTACAGTCTGGCCTGAGTCTATTTCCCTGAGTGCCAAAAATAGACATATGACAATGATCTCTAAAATGTACAATAAGTGTCTGTTGGTTATCCCAATTCTGACTTATCTATATCATTGTCTGGGCAAAATATAGTACAAATGAAAGTATTCTCAAACATTGGGTGTATTTACTCTATGGTTGTACTAAATGATGTGCTATTTTGTTGTATATATTATATATATATATTTAGATATTAGATTGTTCCGTTGTTTATGGAACACAATACTATCAATTGTCAATTTATTTTATAAAAATTGCCTCACTTCTTCAAGTGATCTTCAGTTCTTCACCTTTGCCAACTGAAGAGTGAAGCATTGCAACTCATTGACACGTACAAGTAGGCCTTTACAAGAATGTAAGAATGACATCATTACCATTGCTGTATTATTATAAGAATGGTGGGCAGCTGTGGAAAGATAGTGCAACCCTTGAAGGCCAGGTCTGGCCACTCACGGGGGTTGATTGATGGGGGAGAGAGAGAGAGTGATAGTCCTCAATATGTTACACATTTACCTCATGTGGTATCTCTTTCACTTGCGCAGCATGGACTCATAGACATTGTGTGAGCCATTAAAAAAGAAATCCGTTCTTGATAACCATGCAGGCAGAAATGGCCTGAGGGGGGGCGCCATTACATGGGGTCAATGCGGGGCGTTCCGCGGCTTTTCCTATCTCTTCCATGTTAATTTTGGTGCGGGGGGGGGGGCCATGGCCCAATGGCTCCCCCTCCAAATATGCCCTGACTACATGCAGGATGTTACATATTGATTCTACAAAAGGATGTTTGTTGATTTATTATCCATTGCTCATATTTTACTCATTTAGCCAAGGCCATAAATTGAAGTTGGATTAATTTTCACCTCTTATATCACTCAGCAACATGCTGTTACCTGTGACATTGCTAATTGCGATATTTCTGCCCTGTTTGACTTGGTGTCAGGAGATGGTGTGGCTCCTTACCGCGGAGGGCTGGAGGCATTTTGTGTAGATTCATCCTCCATTGCCTAGTTGTCAAGAGTGTATGACATTGTTTGTGCAGCCACTGGCTCTGAAAGCATGGTTTCGAATCTCACTCCTGAACTAAATTTAGTCCGATCCCATGGGACATTAAATGGAGTGTAGCCGTTCTATGCTGGGGCAACTGAAAGACCCTAGGCATCCATGAATTATAGAGTATACACATGTGCCAGAATCACTGTCTTCTCATGAATCATCATCATATATAACTATCAGCAACACTGGAAGATGCTTCAGCTCGCGACTCCTTGGCAATGTTCCGGTATCCTCTGCCCATGGGCCCTACTCTGTGGCTGCCCCGCGCTGTAATCAGTGGAAGGCACACCACAAATTTCCCCCCACCAGAGGACCAAGAAGATAATATTATACAAATACAAGGGAAGGATGCTTTGTATCAGCATTTCCATTACACTCTTTTTAGGAATTATTACGAGTATAAATGCTGTGACTTGTCAACTGTTATATAATTCATAAGTTGACAAATTAGTAAATTTTCCCAGTGTATGCCATTGATTTTCTAGGAACTTTTAAGCTGTGATGAATACACTTGCAACCATGTGTCCTATTGCTTTCCCAACCAGACACCTAGGGATAAATATGATGGTCTTCATGTACTAGATGAGGGTCGGCTGTATGTTCAATATAACTTACTATATAAATAGTATAATGGTACAATGATTTGATTTATGTTTGCTTTACTTGAGATTTGATTGTACAAAGTGACAACTGTGCCCTAGTCTACTTCACATAGTGTATTTGGTCAATTTTTTTTTCATTCATTCACATGCTATGTCAATTGAATTGCTTGCATAGTATCTACCATAGAGGATTTGCTGAGGAATAGATCTATTTTAACAGAATGCCTGAGTGTTTTTTTAAATGATATATGCATAGATTGTAGTTAGATTACGAATGCAACTGCAAGATACTTTGCGATTTTGTGTAAACGGAAATATCCATATATATGTGTGCACATTAAGAGCTTTTCATTTTGAGCTATCACTAATCCACATTCAAGTTTCTTTTTTGAAATACAATTTGTAATGGGATTTACATGCTTGCTGTTTGTGTTTGATTTGTGTAACACTCTTAGTCTTAGCTATTCATGCTATTTGCAATAATATATATTTACACAGTTGTGGTCAACTTAAAATAATATATGGTTACAAAATTCTGGTGAACTGAAAAAAAATTTTGTTGAAGTGCCACACAAACAAGGGACGGTGCTCATTCATATACTCTGGTGCTATTTTATGGAACAATTTACCTTGTAACATGCACAGTTTACTATGGAACAACCTACCTTGTAATGCGCGTTGTTTATCTAGTGTTGATGCTATGAAAGCAGACATATATTTCAATAGGACAGTGTAATGTTTTATTGATTTGATGGTTTTTACCTTGTATTGTTTGTATCATTCCACTTTTATATTACATTTGTTTACTATTATAACAAACTGTAGTTACATGTCAGGGCCAGAATGAAAACAGATGGAGTATTTCTGATTGTGTACCCTGCTTAAATAAAAGTATTTTGACTTTGACTTTCAATTTTTTTGCAGAATTTATTAGTGACATATGTTGGAATGGTGATTGGAGGAGACTACATCTTCAGTTGGATCAATTTCACAGGGTTGAATATCAGGTCAGTGGAATTGGAGGAGGGAGTTGCTAGAAAGATAGAAATTGAAATATATAAAAATTAAATCTGTGTTAAAGTGAGTTTGGAAATTGATAATGCATTAATTTACCAGGACCTGTATTCTGCAGATTTCTTTACGTTAACATGTCAAATTGTTTTAAGTATTCCATGTATATACATGTGTATTACCTTGACTGTTTTTTTTTATAGTGTGGTCGGCAGTATCATCTATACATACATCACATTCATGGAGAAGAAACCAAAGCCAGAAATGCAACCAGAACTAGCTAAAAATCCACCACAAGGTGTTTAATTATAATTTTAATTTAACCTCTTCTTGCTTGACCCTCTGATATCAAGATACTTCTTTTAAGGAAATCTTTGATACTTTAGTTTTACCTGAATCTCAATGCCTAGCTTCTCTTGCTGTTCAAGTAATAAGGCTGTGATTTGTAAAAAGGTTCTGGTACTTATAATTTGTTGATTTTGATAATCGTTATCCTTTAATTGTTATTTTGTTATGCAATATAATCAGGCACATTAATCATTCAAGTAACTGGGAGTTGCCACATTGTTTAATCACTTGTTTGTGCTTGTTCAAGTTGATTCATTCCCCAACCTTAACTATATTATGTGCAAGTTAAGGGTGTGAATATTTTGCTAATGATCTGAACCAATTGGTGAATCATGTTGCTGATGTGGTGTTAATGTGTGAAGACATGATTTGGTTTTGTATTATAGTTATTATGCAATGGTGGAGTCAGCAATGCATAATTTTATCAGACACACAGCCTTAATAAGTTTTAGAATAAGTTCATAACTGCTTGGTACTTGTAGTTATTCGTTGTAACCTAATTATGGTGTTTCAGCAAGTGAACCCTTTCTTCACTAGTTTTACTAATTATTTTCTTTCACTGCTAAATCTAAATTTTTCTGAGCTTCTCCTTTATATTTTAACATAGTTTCTGCTGAGTTGCCTTGCTTAAATTGTTTGTATTATTGTGAAGCTAGCTATCCATATGTCCAATCTATGTCCTTGTCTAACACGGATGTAAAATTGGACACATGGATACTAGCCAGCTTATGATTGATACACATAGACCATGATTTAAGAGGGGCATTCAGAGAATTGTTAGTAATTATGAAAAATTGACAAGTAGGGGGATTTGGAACAAAAATTATTTAGTTCTGTTTTGGAATATTATAGCAGGTTTCGCTCGAAGAAGACTAATCAATGACGATGCCAATGTTGAAGGTTTGAATCAACTAAAATATTTTTTACCCCCAATAAATTCTCCCTGGAGTAAGGTTTAATGAGCCTTTTGCTCTATCTGAAAACTGCATGTTTCAACGGAGGTTTCCTTTTGGTTATAATGTCTTAAATTTAGTACAGTATTTTATAAAACTAACTTATCATTGTCATAGGATTAAAGTTTGATCAATATGTCTGAAATATGGATAAAAATATATACCGCCTTTTGTAGCCCTTGTCTCTTTCGCTTACTGTCAGCTGAGAGAATAAAAAGTTACTGGATGAGACCATTTTTGTATCCCGAAGAAATCCAGGATATTTTTTTACCCTTTCATAATGAGAAAATAGCATGACAATTAATGTTACTAGTTTTTGCAGCACATTATAAATACATGCTATGTTAAGAGTTTTAGTCACTTATTCATGAATCCAAACAATTAACAAAATACACTTCAGTCTCCACCTTGGTAAGCTTATTTAACTTGCACCAGATGTTCTTTTCTATCCCACATAAATTAAAGTTACCGTGAAAATTATACAGCACTGTGCTGTACTCCATTTGTAAAGAGACACAGTTGCTACGCATCTCTAGGGACCTGATGCCCATCAAAACCAGTCAAAATGCCCAGTGAAAATCATAACCATATTTTAAACGATTTAGGACACTATTTTTCCATTGACTGCGATTTATTTTTTTTATACCTGATGTCATTTATCTCCTCATGAGTGACCCCATATTCTGTCTGATGTGACATTTTGTTGATTTTTGGTCCGGTTTAGCCATTCTGATCACAGTTGCAGTGGATGTGTGTTTGTTTAAAATCTGGTAACTTATTAGTTTTCTGCACCCTATTTGATGGATTGATCTTTTTTATTTATCCTTGTAGCTTATTCAAGAAGAATGGGTCGAATATAAATAAGCTTTGTGGTAAAGTATCATAAGGTTAAGATGCATGCATGCCGGGTGTCTGCCCTCCTGTAGTAAGAACGCCAATTGGTGTGGACTGACAAAGTGACATTGCACGTTGGGTGAGAGTGAAAGCACTACTACTAAATCAGTTTGTGATATAGGCCTGCTATTTCATAGTATTTATGTTGTTAAATAAATTGTACATACTTAGTACTACTTAAAATGCATTATATTTGAGGTCTGTGATGATAGCCACTCAAACCAAATGATGTGGTGTTATTAAGTGCCTGATGTGCCATAAACAATGCACAATATTCCATGTATATATATATTAAGGTTAATGTATTTAATGTTGTACCATTGATATTATTTCAATGCTTGACTTTCAATGGATTTTTAAACCTCCGAACTTGTGATATATTTGGGACTTATGTTACTGTATATAAAATGGGGTTGTATATTGCGATATTTATAGATATCATATAGAAGGGGATTATTTTTGTGGATTTTGCATTTTTCCTGCTTTTATTTATGTAGACAATCCATAGACTACCGAGCATGAGTTTTAAAATCTTGTGCCTGTTCCTTATTGTGTAGACAATACACACTCGCTATTGTCAATAACATAGGCAGCCAAATAGTATATCCATATATATATATAATGCATGTAGTGAAGAAAATTCCTGAATAGGGCCGAGTCTCAAGGTCAAATACCTCAGTTTAGTGTGAAAATTCACAAGTTATTGATCCTCAAAATTTGAAATCTTGAAATACTTAACCTACATGATTATTTAACTGTTTTCACTGCATTGTCAATTAGATGACTAATGATTTCTTCATGATTATGCTAGATTTTGGAAAGTTTGCTAGAAAAAAGCTTAACATGTTTGCATGGTGTGTACCTGGAAGTCTAAGTCAGTGTCAGTGTATATGAAATAATTAAAAGATGTGTCATGCCCAAAATAATGAGTGTTTTAGAAAGTGTCCCTAGTGAAATTTTGCATAGCTTGCCCTCAAAACCAAAGCCTTGTATATGTTAGAATTACATGAACCTTATTAATTAAAAAATGTTGATGTTGCGCTGGTTTCGCACTTAGTTTTATTTGTACTTCAGCGAGACAAAACCTTGGCAAGGAAGAACACTGACTCAGGCATTACTAACGCACTGCTATAATGCACTTACACACTACTTACATTCACATTAGTCGCTGTTGTTCTACGCCAAATTTTGTTTGTTTTTGTGCATATTTGACACTTGTTTAATGGTTTGTTATTGTAATCCATGTAGCCGGGCTGAAGCGAGATTGAGATGTGTCCTTACCCGCCTCAGAGGGATCGCTGGCAGAATAAAAAGTTTGCTTCTATGTGTAATTGCCTTGTTAATGAGCATTGCTTAATTTTGATGAGTGATTAGGATAACATAACCACTTAATTGTGTATGTCTAACATTATATGAAACTAAACTTGACATTACTAGCAGATTAATACTGCTATCAGATCTCGTGCATGTCCAAATGGGTTTGATTTTGTTGTTTTAAAACATCAACCTTACTGTTTTGATGAATTTTCATTATAATTACACCTATACGCAGTACAGATGCATGTATCAGCTGATTCAGCTGCTGTATACCTAGAAATTAACTTTTGAAGATCTACGCTAATGTCAATTTGTGACAACATTGAGTAATTTTAATTCTGCTCGCTGTCTGCAGTGAGGGAGTTTTCCACCTCTTAATTTTACTCCGATTTAGTCTTTCTTACTGATTTACTCGCATTATATGCATATAAATAGTTTTCAGAAAATATTTATATTTTGTTTACTTGAATCTATGGACGTTCTAAGCAATATTGTATTTTCATTTTGTCATATTTCCATGTAACTTGTGACATATGTAGCATAATTATAGATGAATTTTTGTGATGTTATGAAGAATTGTTATAGAGCTTAAGTGGGATGATAATACCTGATAACGATGTTGGTTGTTATTTATTAGTGAATTAAAATCTTGATGAAATAAGCGTTTGGAATTTCAATGATCTTTTCTGGAGTCATAGCACAAGGTTTGTGCTTTCTTCATCTGCAATTGCTTCTTGATGTGGAGCGGCTTGTAAATTTCATCTGATCTACTTGGCTTTGCATGACTCTTTCAAGTTTGAAGGAATACAACTCATTCACGTTTGGACTAAATTTAATTATTATAGTGATAATTGAAATGCCATCATATATATTGGCATGTGAATTTCATCGAAAGGGTTTGCGCATTCTCGGTGTGTAGATTAAGTAGCTGTCGTTAAGCAGTCTTTTCATTCTGTTTCTTAAATGTAGGTCTCTCTGCCATATTCATGATGTCTACAATTCTTATTGCACTTTGAAGTGAAGCCCTGTCCATTGGATATGGTGGATGGAACAGGTCATGACCCATTCTGCAAACGGAGATTCAACTCCCCCCCCCCCCCCCCCAACCTGGTGAGGAAGTTGGTTATGACCATGTTAAATTGGCCCTATGAAGCCCTTTCAGTCTCACTCCAGACATGAAGGTCGACCATTGTTACATCGGAGACTTTGGCAGTTTCAGAAAATGTAGGATGTCACTATCTCCGATCTTTTCTTTGGAATGAGGTATCAATTTGTGTCAGTCCAGTCTGGTGAAAAAGAGAACTGCATGCTGCGGCCACCTGGCACAAAGTTAGTTTTGTATGCCTCTGCATTGCAGCTCCAAAGAAATAGTTCCAATTACACAAAGTTTCTATTCAACATTCAGGTAAACCAGAGTAAGACTCAGCAATCACATTCTCTAAAGAAGTAGACAAGGCCGTCAGCATACTCAGAAATTGCCCTAGTTTCTTCTAGACAAAATTTTGTGAGTTCCACATACTCAGTTTATGTGGACATAAGTGGAATTTCACACTTGCCACAAGGTGGCAACACATGACAGCATATGTTCTGCCAAGGCTGGAAAAAGAAGTGGCAATGAAACAGCGATCCGCTTGTAGACAGTATGTGTGTGTAACTTGGCGAGTATCGGTAGGGGTATGACCTCACAAGGAGAATTTTGACAATCACTTGTTTTTCAATGGCTCTATATTTGAGAGGGGGTGTATATGTCGCCGTGTGTCTGTCCTCAGGACTAAACGACTGCTTCATTTCTTCCAAGTGAAATGATAAGCTTATATTATAGCCGACTTGTTGCATATCGGTTTACTTGGGTCTTTCCTGCTTCTAAGGACTGCAAGAAAATGCCGCAAGAAATTATAAAGAAAATTCCAATAATTGTCATGAAGAGTGTTCTGTCCAGAATGAGTGAGATGAGTTTCCATTCCAGGATAATTTGATGTTTTCTTCTCTTCTTTTCTGCCTTCTTCATGTAGGTGTCCAAGCAGTTTGTGATTTTGGAAGTAATTTCCGAAGGGTTTTTCTTTACACCTGTGTCTCTTGATGGGTCTTCCGGTTCAATTTGTATCATTTTCTTTGTGTTCCAAATTTGACTGAATATATCCGGATTATGGTTTACTGTGCCTTCTTGATGGCCATTGAGCCTTTCCAATGATTGTTTCTGGAAACAAAAAGTAGTAGCAAAAATATGTAGGCCTAGTGCATTTTAATTTTTATCAAAATCACCAGTAAGCGATTATCTTTAGATTTTGTCAAGAATTTTCAATAGGTAATATTGCCAAATTTCACTCTAATGCATTATTTTTAATCAACATACTCCTTTTGTTTCTTTTGGATTTTATGGTAATTTCCCCCATTCGGTTGGCAGCAAAATTACCAACCCCTTGATATTTTCCCACAGGTTTCTATGGTGACAAGTCTTGCAAAAATGATTGTGGTGCCAAGAACTAGGCCTATCCGACAATAAAAAGTATGATATCAAAGCACAACATACAACCAAGTCTGCTGTGAAGGAGCAATAAATGTCAGAAAATGCATCTTGTGAAATAACTTGACATGGGGTTGTTACTGTGGTGCCAACTAGCTAGCTTGTCATTTGTGTCATGACTCTTGACGGCGTCAACATCAATAGAAATTTTCTTTGCGCTTCATGGCGGGCAATATTCCTATAATAACAAGGGGGTTGAGTAAGTATACTATGAGGTTATATCATGGGTGGGGGCAGTATATCCCTGGTATAGTCACCCAAGACCCAGTATATCCCGAGACCTGGGGGTTCTGCCCCCACCCATGATGTAACCTTTTTATCCCATGTCTTTTTTTTTTAATTCTTTTATTTTATATCAATGTAAAACAGTTTGAAGCACTTAATGTGAATGCAGCTGTGTTACAAAAAAATAATCAATACTCTTACTTGACAGCACTTAATTGCTTTAAATCACAACAAATCAACAAATATGCTGGTATCTGCGTGCTAATAGGCATGATATATAGGGGCACTGTTAATTGTCTTCTGATTGGTCAGTTCCAGTATATCCCTGTTTATCTCATTATCTTTCAGTATAATTCCTGCTGGCTAATTAGCCAAAGGAATTTGATTGGCTGAATTAAATATGTTCAAGAGCACAGAGCTGCCACCCTTTTGTGGAAATCCATGTCACACTTTTTCCAGGGCCTATATCCTACCCTTGGAAGAATGAATTTCTTTTCTTTTTTATTCACAAGTTATCAAATATATTCATGGGGATATAGGCCGATAATTCAGCCAACTGTCATCAGAGAAATAATTTTTGAGATATTCAAGTTTTGAACTGTTTTTTTTTTTTAGGCTACCGTCACAGCAGAGTTAGTGTATGTTGATTGCTGTGCATTATTTTGTGGTTTGATACATTCCGATGTTGCCACATTCATTTTTTGTAAGTCTGGTTTACAATTCGAGTCTATGGGATAACATATCAAGGGGTTAAATCATTTTTCTGCCAACTGAATGAACTCATTATTTTGCCTTTCTATTTATAAAATTGTTTTTTACTTGGGGAAATAATACTTATTGCCAATTTGGCATCGAGCACCAGTTAATTCCTGGAATGACCTGGATCATTGGTCTTGAAAAACGTCCGAATTAGTGAATGCTTCACATAATCTTAAAAACTTACCTGAATTACCTTCAGATACTCTCTGGTTGCACCACCGAGGAACACAAACTTAGAAAGGTACTGGAATACTATTGTTCTGAGGGTTGCAGAAGCTCTCTGGTTTGAGAAGTTGATATTTGAAGTGC
Source organism: Platynereis dumerilii (assembly GCA_026936325.1). Taxonomy (NCBI): domain Eukaryota; kingdom Metazoa; phylum Annelida; class Polychaeta; order Phyllodocida; family Nereididae; genus Platynereis; species Platynereis dumerilii. The sequence continues at coordinate 107,230,055 of JAPTHN010000001.1, read as the reverse complement.
AGATCGTCAATGACAGGACTGATAATGATGTTGAGAGAGTCAGGATTATGACACTTGCTGCAAAATATTGTGCTGAAAGTGAAAAAGAATTCAGATATTCATCAGATTGCATCAAAACCTGCTACTACTCATAACAAATGTAAGCACTAAACTTTAAAGTAAGTGTCTTTTGCAGTGCAACATAAACCGTTTTTTAAAACAAAATAAGTCCCCCTTAGATAAACTTATATATTAAGGATTCCTTCTCTGATTTTCATGACAGCCCTTTCGCTCTTTCCCTGACTGAGCCCATGTGGGCGAGCCACCAATTGGACATACTTCATCAAATGACTGATGAAAATCTGTTTCTCAACCATATGTTATATAGTGGAATACTAGGACTTCTTTTGTAACATTTTTACTCTTTGGGTTCCTTAGTTGACATAAATAATTTGAGGGCACGTTGAGCATCTTATGGTAGAAGGTTTTGTTTTTGGGCCGGCCTAAACCTTAGAATCTTCTAAAAGAGGGGTACAATAATCGGTATACATGCAATCAGGGTCTGCTGGCTCAATATGCAGACCTACAAACTGGTTAAGTTTTCTGAAAATCAACAAAGAGGCTTTTGAGATATTTAAGGTACATTGAAGAGGGACTTATTTTAGTTGAACTGTTTAGTTCGAGGATTAGTTTTTCCATTTATAAATTCAAGATTAACAAATAACATGAGTTGATTTTGATAAAAACTTAGTACGAGGGGTGTCCCAAAAGTTCTGACCAATTATTTTGGCAGACCTTTCTATATGACATAGCTAAATGAAATTTTCACAAAATAAATTTCAGGTATTTGACCATCTATTTTGAAAAAATCAAGACTGTAAGAAGTATTTAAGTTACTGTTCTATTACCATGGTTACGAGAGGTCAGTGCGCCCAGCGCAGCTCAATTTCTCGGACGAAATTCAGCAAATTAGCCGTGTTAAAAGTCAGAGAATTTATAGTAAAAAAGCAAATTATTGCAAGAAAATGTATTTCCTGATAAGCTGGCAGTCTTTCAAGATATCTTCCATTAGATTATAAACATTTATTTATATTTCAACCTGATCCGCTGAGGCAATTACCAAAGGCTTTTTCCGGTAGTTGCCTAACAGCGCTTGAGACGGTTTGGCTGAAACAATCTGCTGTCAAGAGGCAGTGCTCAAGAACGTTAGGTTCAAAACCCAATCTCATCTGCTTTAATTACCAGACTTGGCCTTCTGTAACTTTGCGTGATACTAAAATATATATACCAGTTAAAAAATTAAAGAAATAATAGTCATAATGAGAAACGAAACAATCGCCACATACACTGAAATTCCACAATTTAGGAAAAGCCCAGTTTGGAGGACCCAGGTGATCGCCTCAGCACATGGGTTAAACTGATTCACAGAGACTTTAAATGTGAATGAAAAACTTTGAGATACTGTTAGGTTTCCAAATAATATTTTTCATGATCATCCATTGCATATTTACAGTAAATTCCTTGGTTATTTACAAGCCTAGACACTTGGATTTGGCCTAAAAAATTGAGCTGCGCTGGGTGCACTGACCTTCTGTTTCCATGGCAACAGAAAAGTTATTCAAAATGTTCGAACAGGTACCATATTTTCAAAATGGATAGTGAAATACCTGAAGTTGATTCAGTGAAAATTTCATACAGCTACTCCAAATAGAAAGGTCTGCCAAAAAAATTGGTCATAACCTTTGGGACACCCCTCGTAGTAGTCAGATTGGTGAGTTACATACTTAGCAAGGGTATAGACTCTGATGTTGCGGGTAGACTGTCTGCCGTCATCAGCTGGAATACCACAATGGTCAGGAGAATGGTGGTATGGAGGGTGATCTTATCTCCAGAGTCTGAAGGAAGGATGAATGCCAGCACTCCAAGAAAGACCAACAGTGTGCCAGGAAGAACAAACTTGATGAGAAAATGAAGAGGTTTCCTTTCTATTGTGAAACGAAAAACTGCAACAGAGTATGTGTCTTCTTCTGCGCTGAAGTTCAGTAGAAATGCAGAGGTACTTATTATCCTCCATTCCCCGTTTTCTAGGAAGTTCTCCATTTTAATGTCATTGTACTCCATACTGAATTTTATCTTCCTTACGTTCTGCAAATAAATTCAAGTTGGTCATTTAATACACAAAATAGAGACAATGTAGTGCCATTCCACTACCAGTTGGCAATGTTTTATTTGTATGTTGTCATCCTTGGGAGATTTATGATTATAAGAAGTTCAACAAAAATAAGCTCCCTCTAAATAAACCTGAGTATCTCATAGATTCCTTCTCTGATTTTTATGAAAGTTGACTGAATTATAGGCCTGTCTATTAGAGCCCTGCGCGGTCACCCAAAAGCACGACCGCCCCGCCCCGCAATGGACTAAGCTTGACCGCGACCGCACCGCCCCGCACTGCTGAAAAGCTGACCACGACCGCGACCGCCCCACATGCTTGAGGCCTGACCGCGACCGCCCCGCACCGCATGCGGACATGGTATGCTTTACCGCGACCGCCCCGCTTGACCGCAATATGACCGCAGATGTCCGCAGTTCGAAAGATATTGTGACTCGGGTCCTTTGTTCTAAGAATATATATATGAAACTAATCATATAATGATGAAACATTGAATGGATGACTAATGATTGCAGTCTAGAGATTTGTCTCACTCTGTCATCTTTTTATGTTGATATTATCTAGAGAATAAGATTTATTTACAAGTTTTAAAGGTTTGAAATCAAATGACTTAAAAATAGAAAATATACCATTCACTTTTACTTTGTTTATCTGAAAATGCATCTTATTCAGTTCATTGTACTATAATCTTAGATTTTCACATGTATGTAATGGTTGAAGTCATTCATGTGATACTAACAAATATATATTTATTTTTGTTTTTTATAATATTGAAAATATTAATAATTGCACTATTTTGCAAGTAATTATTACATTTTGGTCCTTGTGGGGTAAAAGTGGAAGTTTGAACAAGCACTGGGTGATAGCAGATATGCATGATTGGTTCCACTAGCTACAGGTGTGTGTAAGAACCAACACTTTAACAACAGGCTTTTATAAAAAAAGAGAAATCATGTTTTATTAATTAGCTTAACTTGATTGTGGAAAAAATAATAATATTGAAAAGAAGAAGGCCATGGTATACAATTAATGCATAATTACAATTACCTGTTATGTTGTACTTATTATTACCAGGTTGCATTCTAATCATTAAATTAGGGGAATTCTCATTTTATGTGGGGGTATTGATACAATAACTGTAAAAATAAAATATTTCATATTTTACATGCCTATGAAATCAGGGTTAGTGTGCTATTCTTATGTTATTTATTTATTAATGTTTCTACCAGGTTACTAAAACACTAAATCTTGATTTCTCAAAACTTTAGGTGAATTGCCACTTAATTGTTATAGGGGCATTTACCCAATTGCATTGTCTTTGTCTTGAGACAACAATGGTGGTCCAACAATAGATACCCTTATGCAGCTATATTATACACTTCTTGTCTATTAAGAATGTTGGCCTATTAATATCACATTCTAATGTTGTTAATGCAATTCTCTTCTAGAATATTTCCACAATTCTGCAAAAATGCAAAAGGTTGATTTTTCTAACTTTGGTATACTTATGACTGAGAACAAATGAAGGTCAAATAACTTTGGATGTTAATTTTCAAAAAGAACAACAAATTTCATTTACTAATAAGCCTACAAATATTATTGATGTTACATAAACTGATATGTTCAAGTTTAGGAATTATGTAAAATATGCCAATTACTGAATGTCATCTATATCACTATATTTTCCCTAAATGAAAAAATATATATACCTATGTAACAGAAAATACTGACAGATTTTGAAGTTTGCGGTCATTTGCGGTCATATTCTGACCGCATGGATTGCCCGCCCCGCCCCGCGACCGCTTGGCCAAAAGTATGACCATGACCGCCCCGCCCCGCAAAGGTTTCAACCTGACCGCGACCGCCCCGCACCGCATGCGGTCAAGGAAATTGTGACCGCACCGCCCCGCGGGATGCGTTCCTTGCGGGCGACCGCATTGCGGGCGACCGCATTGCGGTCTGACCCCGCAGGGCTCTACTGTCTATAGACCCTAAATGTGTGAATTTGTAGCTTAGTGACGTAACTCTTGGCTGAGCCAGAAGCCTTAGAGGGACCTAATGTTGCCGCCAATATCCACTATTGTGCCCAATAGGCGTATTGGGCATGGATATTAGGCCTTTGGGCAAAATGTAGGGTCTTTTGGCAAATAGTAGGTCTTCGGGCAAGCTACAGGCCTTTGGGCATTACGACCCCTTTTGGCATGACTTCCCCGAAGTCATCGCATCCTTTAAAATATCCGCAAGGCCTTGGGCAAAATATAGGTCCTTTGAGCGCATGCCTAAATCACTCATTATTGCTCACTCCCGACTATAGTGGATTTTTCCAAAGATCTTATACTTTGGATACATTCCCAAGTTGCTCACAATAACTCTTTTATAAATACTGTTGTGGATTTGGACAAATATCCAACTTTGAATAACAGTGAACTGACTAATGAGAATACGCCCTAATATCTCGAGTCCTCGACCAATGAGAATCTGGACTCCCTAATATACACAATAGGGGGCACTGCAGTTAATAGTTTGTCCAATGAGAATGCCACCTAATATGCTGTCCAGTGAGAATCTGGTCAAATATCCTAGCCAATGACAGTCAAGCCTAATATCCACAGAGCCATGATTGGCCAGTGGATATTATGCTACATTCTCATTAGCCACACTGAGAATTCAATGAGATTCCAATCTAATATCCAACAGCCAATGAAAATTGAGCCTAATGTCAAATAGGCTAATAGTCAAATAGGCTCTTTCGTCAAAGTCAAAAGACTAAGCCAAAATCCACGACAGTCTTTTGTGGATATTTGTCGATATTTGTGAGTGATAACATATGCTTTGGGCATACACACCTACCCCTGTTTTCAAAAATCTGTGGTTTTTACCATGGATATGACCAATATCACTATATGCAGACTGCCACCAACTGGAATAATTACCTAGTGACAGGAGAAAATTAGTTCCTCAGTCATATTTAGTAGAAAGCTAAGGATTTCTTTTGTAGCATATTTGCTGTTTAGATTCGTTGGATGACATTAGAAATAATTTGAGTGCAGTTTGAGCACCTTTCGGTAAATTTTTTTTCGGACAAGCCAAAACTTCAAAAATTTTGAAAAGTGCACTCAAGGTCTGCTGGCTCATACAAAAATTATACTCATACAAAAATTAAGCAATGAAGGTACAAATACACAAGACAATGTAATAGGTGGGCCCACAAACTGGTCAACTTTTATAGAAATCAGAAAAGAAGTCTTTGAGGTATTCAATTTCGTAAAGAGAAACTTATTTTTATGGTCCGAGGCGTTAGGTATGAAAAAAGAGGGAACCATTTTGCTGTCAAAAGTACGCTTTATGGCTCATGACAGCTGATGATGTGTCATCATCATACTCTAACTAAACAACGCAATCGCAGAGGCTGCTTGATTGATCAATGATCTTGACCAAGAGAACGCCTGTTGATATGTTATAGATAATTTCAGTTTAATAATCAAGTGCATATATATCCTTTCATTTACCAATCACCAACAAGCATGATCCTTTCTGAAGAGACAAAAAGAACTTAATGTAGATAAAATCCTGATTGTTTAAAAATATTGAAATAGAACTTGAAGTGGTCGAGTCAAGGCATCGGTCAAATGTCAGAAACTCGCCCCAGAACTCTTAGTCCAGGAGCCAAGCCCAAAAAACTTGCATATTTGAGGAGTTTGATTACAAAAAATATATACAGGCTGAATTTGGTCTTATTTGATAGAGGAGACCCAGACGCTTCCAATTCTTGAAAAATTTTACCACCTTCAACGTCAAGTTTTTTTGCTATTTTTGTTTCCGTGGCAACCATCTCACAAAAATCCAGGTACAAAAGTTAATAACATTTTCCTCTGTAAGGTTTCTCCTATTTTAAGGAATCATTTCATTTTTTCAGGATATTGTCATTACCAGTAAGCCTTTCAAAAAATGTCATAATCAAGATCAATACCTTTATTTTCTTGTTGCTATGGAAACAAAACAAGCAAAAAATGAATTTTTTTCTAGAAATCACTTCAAGAAGTTTCTTATGCCTGCAAATCAAAGGTATAAAAACACACACTTGGGCAATCTTGTGAAAGAGCAACTTCATACCAATCAATTTCAATATAGTTTTCAGAAATATATGTGGAAGTTTAACAGGAGGACTAACAGATTTAGTTTTTTCTGAAAATCATAGAATAACAAAGAAAATCTGAAAAATCAACAGATTGAAATGGAACAAGTTTTTTTTGGATATATCTCAAATTTTTGTATATTCTTACAATGTTACAGTTGTCACCGGGGATATAGTGATTTATAGAGTTGATGTCGCTATGGAAATAAACAATATATTCTCACCTTAGCAACCAGACTTACCGAGTCAATATTCTCTACATTATTTCAACAAAATTAAATTTTCGGTTATCTATTCGCCCAATAAAAGCTCATGGTAGGTTGGCAAATATAATTGAGAGTATAATAATTATGTTAAAGAGACTGTTGCCATGGCAACAGAGCAAACAAATTATATTTAAAACAATAATTGGCAAAGTATCAACACTTAAACTCAAGTGCCTGTGACTGGACAGAAGAAGATGAAATCTTCAAGTGATTTTCCCGTCCACATATGATATCATGCAATACATCAGTTAAAAACATTGTTTCTAAAGGGGTTAATGTGAACATTTGGTTGCTATAGTAATGAGAGGAGCAAGATAAACATAGAATGGTAGCATTGATTTGCTTAACAACTTCCAAAATTCCGTTGGATGATGAAAAAAATAACAAAAACCAAAAAACGTCACTTTTTCATCATGACACAATCTCACAGATTGGTTGTCACAAAAAAGTAACGGTTGTCATGGCAACAATTTATGAAAAAAAATGTATCATACAATTAAATTGCATTTCCTCAGTCTAGGTAACATTGATGCATATTGCCATATATGCAATATAGGTGACTATGTATGAAAAGTGTAGTGTTGCTGGGTATTGGACTCTAACAGGTCCTATGATCCAGTTATTGTTGGGAGTGGCACCCCTTGGAGTGCCCCCCCCCCTCCACTGACCAGTGTGGCCAATGCCACTGTCCCCTAGTGAGGGTCAAGTCCATAAGAAGGCCTGCACCCCCTGATCTGTCTCTCTCTGACCCCGGTCTCCAGTGCTCACTGGCTAGATTTTGTCTTTTTAAAGACAACTCTGGTATATATGTTTAGTCTGGCATTGGACTAACATGCAGGTTTGCGGTAGTAAAGCATTGACTTGACTTTTAAATTGTCATTATTGTCTTGATATGACATTTAATTGTTTTTGTGTATTCTGAAAATACTGGATGGGTTCTGTCTTTTTAAAGAAAAATCTATTTTGTCATGTCATGTCTGACATTGGACTTACATGAGGATTGGCTGTACTGAAGCATTAACATGACTTAAATTGTCTTGATTTGACATTTTTGTTTTGTGTATTTATATGTCTTTTCAAAGACATGCTATTGGGCTATGTTCAGTCTGGCATTGGACTAACTTTAAGTCAGTTGTCTTGAAAGCATTGACATTGGCAATTATTTTAGCATCGCATGTATATCCAGCACATACGAGGGGCATTCAGAAAGTGCTTTTTCTACACGGACACTTACTATTCAATCTAGAACTATGAAATTTTTAGAGGGCAAAATTCAGCAATTTTGGAATAGATTTCCAAAATTTTGGACAATTTAGACATTTTCAAGTCATTCTGTGGTTGCCATGGAAACAGACAGTTCAGCTGTGTGGCGCAGGTAATACGGAGATCAGGAAAGCCATAAATTGCGGCTGAGAGAGACCTTGCTCTATCACTTGTCACAGTGCCCCTGAGCAAATTTTAAGATTTAAAAAAAAAGCGAGAAGACAAATGGCACGCGGCTGTTGAGCAAGGTTAGGAGAACATTTTCAGACAAAAACGAAAAAATTCTGTTGGGAAAATTTTGAGTTATATCGATTTTAAGTCGTTTTGGTTTATCACACTCATATTTCAATGCTGAAACCGGGGCATAGGCCTTTAAGGAAATGTTTTAGATCATTTGCAGAGACAATTGTTGATGGAAAGACAACATCATTTATTTCTGTGACCATTGCATTTGTGTAAAACATGTTTAACCTAAATATAGTGTGCAGAGTGTGACAAACACATGTGACTGTTTGCTTCAGACCAATAGTACAGTGATGAGCAAGTTTGAAGCCTTCCAACGTTGTCCTTGGTAATCAGACTAAATCAGTGACATTGTTTCGGCATGGTTAATTGTATATAGGCTGGATTTGAGCTATATTAGACCTATATATTGAGAATGTTTTATGTCAAACATGCCACAGAATGTTGTTTACTGTGCTGTTGTAAGTTATATCTACATTTTGTATGAAGTTTCATTTATCAGCATCCTCCATAGTCTTTAGGTGCTGAAATTACCTTCCCGAATTTCCTTTTCCCAACAATTTTTATTAGATAATTAATTTTTTTATTTGTTCCACCATTGCTCAATGATATACATACACCGTTGTGTGCACACTCATGACACTTCAAACATGTTTCAATGCCAAATCTGAGTTTGGTATAAGTATCAAGCTAATAAGGGTCTCGCCTGCATAATATGTTGGTCTAGAATCTCAGGAAGTCTTTTTAATTTAATTTTTTCATCCTAAAATTTATACAATCATGCAGTCAGCATTAATACATACAATGCCATACATGCACTTGCAAGAACAAAACAAGCCATGAACTTGGGTTATTTGTAAACAGATATGCATTGTTAACATGATTTTTTAAAGACAATTGTACTAGTCATGCTCTGTGCCTGTATTGGTTATTCATAAATATCAATGATATAAACTATCCTAAAAGCTACATCTGAGACTACATTTTTACATTTTGTCATGAAAATACAACAAAAGACTCCAAAGAAAGGCTTACCCTATCAGCGTGCCTCAGCGGGCCAACGTTGGCCCAAAGCCGGTCCGATGCTGCTGACATCGGACCGACGCTGGGCCGACGCCAGACCGCCGAGGCACGCTGACAGGGTAGCTAAATTCAAACCCACACAGAAGCAGTTGAACGCTCAAAACAAACAATAGAGTCAATTTAGCAGGGCTAAATAAATAGTATTTTTGACAAACATACAGTCAAGTGAGTTTATCACACACTGCACATTAATTTTTGATATAACATATTTCACACACATATTATAGTCACAGTGATTAAAGAATATTGTCTTTCCTTCAAAAACTGTGTCTGTAGGTGACTTATCTAACTTATATCCACTTTTATGACCCCTCTTTTAGGCAGAAAATGTGGGTGTGATAAACAAAAATCTTAAAATTGGTATAACTCAAAATTTTCCAAACAGAATTTTTTCGTTTTTGTCTCAAAATGATCTCCTGACCTTGCTCTACAGCTGCGTGCTATTCATCTTCTCACTTTTTTTTTTAATCTTAAAGATTGCTCAGGGGCACTGTGTTGTATCAGTCAGATTGACACTAATTGACAAAAGAAATATGATATTAGCTTTTATAAACACTCGCAAGTACATCAAAAGCATTTGAATATCTGAAATTTTCTAAATTAATTTGAATATCTGGGGTACCCCACCCTTGGTGTATCCCCCGGGGATGCCCCCACCTTTGGGGTAACCCCCATGCCCCTAACCTTGGATATCCCCAATCTTGGGGTATCCCGTGGGGTGGCCCCACCCGGGTATCCCGTGGGGGTGCCCCCGGGGTGGCCCAAACCTTGGGAAATTCCCGGGTTGTCCCCATCCTTGGGGTATCCTCTTGATGTACCCCCACTCTTGGGGTATTCCCCAGGGTGCCCCCACCCTTTGGGTGCAGGGGTATCCCAGAGGGGTGCGGGGTAATCTCCCCTTGGTTGCACCACCATTTTGGGCATCCCCCGGGGTGCCCACCCTTGGGGGTAGCCCCGGGGGTGCCCCAAACTTTGGGGAATCTCATGGGGGGTGCCCCCAACCTTGGGGTATCCCTGGGGGTGCCACACCCTTGGAGTATCCCTGGGGGTGCCCCCACCCTTGGGTATCCTCCAGGGTGCCAATCCTTGGGGTTATCACCGGGGTGCCCCACCCTTGGGTATCCCTTGGGGTGCTCCATCGTTTGGGTATCCTCTGGGGTGCCCCCACCCTTTTTGTATCCCCAGGAGAGCGCTCAACCTTTGGTTATCCCTGGGGGTGCCCCACCCAAGTTATTTCAAATTGCAAGTTGTTTTGGCATCCAAAGTGTTATAGTGAAGTTTATAGTTACGAGAATGTCACAAAATTGTGAGAACTTCATCCTCACAATGATTGCTTATGGTTTCTTAGGGTAATACATTACTGGAAGTTATCACTGGGAAACTACAATCCATTATGACATAATTAGTGGATTATTAGTTTCCCCTGTCGTTTTCTTAACAAAAAAGTGCTGTAACCCTGGAATACTCGGGCAAATTGGCCAAAAATCAAGTAATATAATTTTAGATCATTTTGTGACCTTTTGACCAACTTTTGAAATTTGTATATTGGTCATACCTGACCTAAATTTGCAGAACGCACAATTCATATCATTTTGAATGGTAATTTGTTAGTCCAGTGGTTTGGAAGCTAGAGCAATTTTTGTTTCTGCCACCCCATAATTTTTGTGATCAAATTCGACTCGGTCTTCCATATTTAAGGGCCAATTAATAGCACTAAGCTGTTGCCTCAATCTTGGCTTCAAAGTTTTTTTAATAGTCTATGGGTATATGTATTTCAGAAAAACGCAGTGACATTTTCCTCCCCATGGGGTAACGATACCTGGTCTGTATCATGGACTAATACATGCAGTCAGTCACACGACTTTTTAAAAAGCAAAAGAAGAAGGCGACATTGCACAAGCCTATAGTCCCATAAAACCTTGCTGTGCAATACAAATAGGAGTTACTGTTATTAACATTTAAACTGCACCCTCTTCGAATTTGTAACCATGGTTACTATTAATACCCAATCCTTGTCTGGTTCAGAAGTAACAATATGCTTCTTATTTATTTTAAGCATCAATGAATATGACACCCGCTTGCAATCCTAAGATTGATTTCATGCACACGAATGCCACCTTCATGTTTATCACGTTCCTCTCATTACCATGGCAACAACTTGTACAAATTAACCCCTTTAGAAACAATGGTTTTAATTGATGTATTGTATGATGTCATGTGCGCAGGAAAATCACTTGAAGATTTCATGTTCTTCTGTCCAGTCGCAGGTACTTGGGTTCAAGTGCTGATACTTTGCCAACTATTATTTTAAATATAATTTGTTTACTGTTGCCATGGCAACAGTCTCTTTAACATAATTATTGTACTCTCAATTATATTTGCCAACCTACCATGAGCTTTTATTGGGTGAATAGATAACCGAAAATTTAATTTTGTTGAAATAATGTAGCGAATATTGACTCGGTAAGTCTGGTTGCTAGGGTGAGAATATATTGTTTATTTCCATAGCGACATCAACTCTATATATCACTATATGCCCAGTGACAACTGTAACATAGTAAGAATAAACAAACATTTGAGATATATCCAAAAAAACCTTGTTCCATTTCAATCTGTTGTTTTTTCAGATTTTCTGTGTTATTTTACAATTTTCAGCAAAAACTAAATCTGTTAGTCCTCCTGTTAAACTTCCACATATATTTCTGAAAACTATACTGAAATTGATTGGTATGAAGTTGCTCTTTCACAAGACTGCCCAAGTGTGTGTTTTTATACCTTTGATTTGCAGGCATAAGAAACTTCTTGAAGTCATTTCTAGAAAAAAATGCATTTTTTGCTTGTTTTGTTTCCATACCAACAAGAAAATAAAAGTATTGATCTTGATTATGACTTTTTCTGAAAGGCCTATTGGTAATGACAATATCCTGAAAAAATGAAATGATTCCTTAAAATAGGAAAAAACTTACAGAGGTTAATGTTGTTAACTTTTGTACCTGGATTTTTGTGAGATGGTTGCCACGGAAACAAAAATAGCAAAAAAACTTGACGTTGAAGGTGGTAAAATTTTTCCAGAATTGGAAGCGTCTGGGTCTCCTCTATCAAATAAGACCAAATTCAGCCTGTATATATTTTTCGTAATCAAAACTTGTGCTGGAGGCCCTTGGCTCCTGGACTATCTGTTCTTAATCTGAGTTTCGTCTTGTTTTACCTGTGTCCATGAGCCAAGTTGGACGTCGCATTGATGGATATCAAAGGGAAAGTAATACACTTTAAGTCTACATGAAATCTGCAGAACACTGAGGGTATCCCATTTCACTGTTCCATCATACCAGACTTTCAGAGGTATTGGAGCAAATACCAATGATCCCATGTTGTCCTTCGCCACACTGAAATGAATGATTTGGTAAAGAATTACACAGCTACTTTTATTACATTATGGACCTAAACGGAAATTAAGTTTGCATAAAGCAATTTTTTTACCAAGATTATTGGGTGTGAGCCTGTGGGGTTTCCTTATCGATAAAAAGGAATTAACTCCCATCTCGAAAGAGTAAAGTGGGGGTAAAGCTAAAAAGGTTTTCTATTCAATAAACTGAGCATAACACCAGGAATTTTAGCAGGCAATATGTTTGTCATCCACAAACAAGGTGTTGCCAATCAAAAGAGATGAAACAGCTAAGTAAAGAGAAGGAGAAATCTAATATACTTGTAAATGGCACAGGGCCCAAGTGTTTGTCTTCAGATCAATGAGTTTACAGGTGGACATTTCGTTGAAATGGTTGTGAGTTGGTATAGAGGTAATAAGCCACTAATCAGTGAGCTAAATGACAGACATGGTGTAATTATGGTGTATTCTGCTAAGGAGAATTGTTGCTGCTCTTGAAATGAAAATTAGTTTACTCTTTTAATTAGGTTAACCTTGCAAATAAATATGACATCTCCAGTTACTAGTGTTTTTCGCTGTTTGTTTTACATTACATGTATATTACATTACAATTCTTAGCAGGTGGTGTTGATGTCAACACATAACTGCAGAATTGTTTTAAGTTGGGTTATACCATAATTTGACACCTCTGTCAGCCAATCACATGCCAGCATTCCTGATGGTATAAGCTGGTAATTCACCATGGGATCAGGAATGTGTGTTTATCACACCTCGTGCTAAAGCCCTCATAATAATATCATTGTCATTAATGCATTGGAGCTGATTTGTTGTTATTTGATGTTATCATCAAGACATAATGTTGACATTGTTGTCAGCTGGGCATTACACCAGAAATGGAAACCGGCTATTGCATGGTTGATAAAATTAACTTGAAAAGCTTGTTCAATTAGCTATGAAGCCTGAAAACATTTACCTGTTGTACACAACCATGTCAGGTGCCCAAATTCTATTGCTGGAAATTAGAAGGTCTTCCCTCCCGTTATAGTTTGATATGTTCCATGTAAAATGAGGGTCTTTCCATCGCTGTAAAATAAAGTACATTATGGCTCATTGATGCATGTTGAGATTTTGTTTTATTAACAAGAAATCATTAATTGATTACAGATAATGAGTGTCTCACCATTCTGACCCAGAACAGTAAGTCAATGACCTGACGTTGTTCATCCTGAAACACAAACAGCTAATTTTAATGCAAAAAATATTATTTACATGTATATTTATTACAAAATGGCATTAAATCACTTTAGAGATTTCTGACTAGCAGTTGGCAGCTAAGTTATTTAACTCTCTTGATGTAAGGGTAATGTTACTTATTAGTTAAGCGAGAAGTGGATGACACTTTGTTAAAGTGTCAAAAAGTGATTTTTTGGTGCAACCCTCACACTTGTAAGCAGACAGCCAAATTTTGCATGCACAATGCTGACATCTTTGGTAGCTATGTACTTGGGTCTATGAAATTTGTGAAGTTCTGGCCATTAATAAACCAATCAGACTGGGCAAAAATGCCATGTAGCAAGTGAGAAAAGAAACTCCGAAAATGCTTGCTAACTGAAATAATTGTAAAATAACATTAAAAATGGCGGAATTATCAGTTGTTTGGAATTTGGGTACAATGCCGTACATGGTATGAAATCAATGGGGTTGAATAAGTTTTCTGCCAACTCAAGGAATAGTGTAGTTCTATTCTTACCAAATTTAGAAGTTGGTACATTGAAGCACTGAGTTCAACGACAATCGGGGATCCATTTTCTCCAGAAGGCATCATATCGAAGTCATAATTCCGAAACAGATCTTGCAGCAGGTGGGTGTCATTGGATGAACTGCCTGTGATTTATATTTTTCTCCAGTTAACTGTTTCAGTCATGCCATGTTAAATAATTTCTGTCTGTTGATATTGGGATGATAATTTTATTTTTACATAATGATATCTATGGGCAGTGATATCGCATTAACTTTTGTTTATTGGTATTAAATTAGCTATCACAAAATTCTGAATTTGTGTTACTCTCGTGCAACATTTAGGAACAGGCACTCTATTAAGTATTGCTAATTTGAAACTCAGAAGTTTCTAGCTGTTCTTTTTCAGGCTTAACATACTAGTCAATTTTCAATTGGTTTTTAGAGATGCTTGCTTGCTTGCAAGCAGCATCTATATTGTGGGAGGAAGGCTCTGAAACTTATGACAACTGCCTTGGTCATACTGTTTCATCTCTGTCATTAAAACTTTGCATACAGTCACAATAGAATTTTATCTTGCGTTGATAAACTTTTGGTGTCTCTCTTAGATAAAGAAATTAATAAAGAAAACAAACAGGCTGAGTTTCTGCAGGTCAAAGGTCAATCACCAAAAGTAGATCACAGGCCAGATGTCCTCCAGCAGGTCTTAGTGACAGATACCCTTGTGCAGGTCTCACATGCCAGATACCCTTGTGCAGGTGACAGGCAAAGGGGTAGATACTATCATGGGCAGTCTATCTACAAGCATCTCTTAAAGTGCTTGCATGTTATTTTTTATATTACAAGCCATGCGTCCTGAAATCTCCTACTGTCTCAATGTCTCATATATATACCCTTTCGTCATGTAGGTTCTGGCACAACAAAAATGTGGGCTCACTTACCATTTGTTAAATAAAGTAAAAGATTGTATGCCTGATGTTATTGTGCTCTATGGGGAAAAAAAGTAGTGCAGTGAAATACAAGTTGGTTATAAAAAGTTCCAGAGGCAATTTTGATAGTTTCACAGATGCGGTTAGGTATTGTTCTAAAGCAGTTGATTAAATTGGAAAGTGCCGTATAATTAATTTTTTTCTAGCTTTAAAAGTAATTCAAAACCTCAGTGAGTAAGACTTACCTGTAATCAAGGACAACATGACCATCTGTGCTATCATCTGCGCAGTTGTCAGAGGAAGTATAGTGTCTACGTGTACCTTAGCCATGCTGAGAGCTGTTTGTGTGACTACATTTCTCTGAGACCATCCACTTGCAGAAAGGGTTGTCCAATGAATGCCGCTCTAAACCAGCCGCCAACAATGCAAATGCGCCTCAGAATTGCTTTGTTAGTTTTGTTGCTGGCCATGTTCTGTATGTCTGATGCATTCTAATTATGATCAAGGCAATGTGAGTGATTTATCAGTGCTCTGAGTGATGCCCCTGTACTTGCATTGCCTTGTTATACGGGCCATTCTCAAATTTCGGGACAAAGGGTATAGCAAAAATGTCCTGTAACGGAGGGGACAATGTGGTAACGGAGGGGAATTTTGATATAAAAAATTGACTGCAGGAACAAAATCAAAAAGGAAAAACAATAAAATATTGGTGTTACTATTATTTTCAGAAGTACTTCATCTCATATCAGTAGATTTTTTTTGGTCCAAATGTCGATTTCTTATTTTGATCCGGTAACGGAGGGGAACAATTTTTTGCTTTTCGCTCATTACTGCTTTTTATTTTGGAGATAAGATAAAATAATTGCAGACTATTAAAAGCTGTCACACTCAGCAATACATACATGAAATCACTCTTTAAAACTATCATTTGGTAAGCTTGGAAATGCAGGAAACGGAGGGGACATTTTGGTGAGACCCAAAACATTTTCTATGAATATTTTGTCTTAATTTATTGAATACATGTTTTATGAAGTCTACAAGGCAGTGGTACTAAAGCGCACATGCGTCTGATGATATTCATTGAAAATAGCTCATAAAAAAGAATAATGAACCGAGCTATGGCAAGTAACGGAGTGGACAAAAAAATTGACATAAATTAGTGACACGTTTATTGTATCAATTTAATCAATGAAATAAGACCCCAAAAAATTTGAATGTGAACTAAATATAAATTCAAAGTTATATTCTCATGAATTGTGCAAAGAAACTTTGAATATAATGGTACATTAGGAGGAAAATAAACACTTGATTTTGTCATGTCAGGTCCAGTGACAGGGAAAAACCATTGATTTTGCACGAATTCCAGTACATAATGCACAAAAAAAAGGTCTAGTGAATGACTATTTGTTCCAAATGCAGTGGTCCTAAATAGAAATATGAATAACAGATGCAGAGTGATGCTTCAGATATTAATCGCATTCAAATTAATGTCAGGGAGCTAGAGTGACGCACATTGTCCCGAAATTTGAGAATGACCCATACACACTTGAATTTAATTCTCCATGTCCTGTTTGGGGTTACTTGAGTTAAATCATTTGATTACAATTTTCATATAAACATTTAACACCTTTTTTCCCTAATACGTGTATAATGGTATTTGAAGAATCTAAAGTTGTGCTATATCAGGGGCAGACCACAGGGGTGGGAGTTCAACCCCCCCCCCCCCCACCAATCCCTTGGTCTGTAGATTTTAATGTACATCATGGCACTTATTCCTGGCCTGAGGTCTCGCATCACACAACCATGTCCAACATATCTTCATTGATGCAGGCATGTTTCTTCGTGACCAAATTGCCACAGGTGCTGAACAATCTTTCCGATGGTGTTGAGCTGGCTTGGATTGCAAGATAGTGTCTTGCGACTCGAGCTAAGTTTGGGTACAGCACCTCCCTTTCCTGCCACCATTTGAGGTAGTCAACTTGTCATGCTTTGATATCATCATGTACCTTACCGCCTCACCTTCAATTCCACTCTGCAGATCTGGTGTCTCATCCGTGCTCTTGCTTGTCTTGGAATATGTAATCAAACAGCTTCAACTATTTGGCGCTTTGGGGACTACTACTGGAGTAGGTTCATTTTCAGCTAATCTGATGGATCTGATGGTGAGTTTTTCTCAGTTTTCACAGTAATTTCAATTGCTAATCTTTCTGCTTGTTCAGCAACTGCATCACAAACTCCCTGCCGGTTTTCTGTTGCAATACATTGTAGACCCTTAAACCTTGGATCAATGAAGCTAGCAGTTTCCGTCATTTCTTGTTGTTGACAGCTTCTATTTCTCTTTTTCAGGTTCTCTAAAATGTCACTCTTCATTTTTTCATAGTAGCTGGTTCATCTTCTTCAGATACCCCAAATTCATCCTCGATTCTCTTCATTGTTGGCAGCGCCAGGTTTAAGGATGGGCTCTTTTTAGCACTGACAGGAAGTGTGAACCTTTTCATTGGACACTGACTATGTTTTCTAACCATGCCTCTTCACTCTCATTTGGAAATTCACCCTTCAGCAAATCTTTTATCTGCTCTCTGTTCCATCAGCATGAGTTGCTGGCAGCAAGATAATGTATCTATCCAACATGTCTAGGCTTCTGTTCCAACTTGTGGATACGTCAATAGTTGGCTTCCAATTGTGATGCTCTTCTTTGAATTGGAATCTTGCTTTCTCTTTCATTACCATTAGACCCAGGGGACTGTGGTGAAAATAGAACAACGCATTTCTTACCTTGCCTATTTGTTGGGTTTTGCAGGCTATGCATTACTCCGAGGTTAGGGTTTTGACCCCAGTATCCAAGGTAAGGCACTTTCATTTGCTTCAGGGCTGTAGCTCATTTGCAGCATTGTCTGATGCAACAACCGGATTATCGCAATTCAACTCATTTGAGCAGGACTAGATAACTTTGCAATGTTTTGAGCTGTGTGCTGCTCTGCCGTTTTCTTAGTTCCCATAATTATGTCAGTGTTGATAGAGCTGTCAGTAGCTGAACCTGTCCAACGATCATGTGTTACAGCAGGATGAAGGGCACTGTCCTTAAACCTCTTCTTTGCAGCACTCTTGGTCTCCTGGGTAATTGTGTCATATTTTACTGCGGTTGATACAAGTTATTGCAAAAGCCATTTTCTTTAAATCTTTGAAACCATTTCAACTAGAAATTGACATTTAACTGACCTGTAAAGAATGAGAAGTAATATTGTATTGTATCGTAGTTATTCGTTTTAGTGGCAGGTATATATATGCAATGGAATGCCCTATAATGTCAATTATACCATACCTGTGAGCCATCAGCCAATCAGAAGCCTGTATTTGGCTGGTATATATCCAATATTCTTTGTTGTTCACTTATACAATAAACACCCATAGGAGTATATAAAGCCTCATGTTGTTTGTCATTGTAATCTGTTTTCATTGTTTTACTGTATCTAACATTTCAACATGTACGCCTCCTATTCATAACTTTCCTGAAGATGGTCTAATAAAGACTGAAATATTGAAAAATGAAACTCTCAATTTTCGGAATTGTTTTCCTACTAAGTTGTATTTACATGTACTTCATGTAAATTTGTACATTTGGATTTCGTTAAATATAAATAAATAAAAGTTAGTTGTAATTCCTACATTCTTCACCAAAGTGTGCCTTGTACATGATTCCAATGAAGGTGTGACAGTCGTGCAAAAGTTGACATTTTAAGCAAACATTATTTCTAACCGCGGTTATGTAAAACATCACTTTCTGTCATTTTGGACCAAGCTTTGATGCAAAAGTGCCACCCTAAGGCCACAACCGATCTTACTGAAATTTGGTAGAGTGTCTTTCTTTAGGCAATGGAACAATATGGTAGAAGTGCAAATGAATACGACTATTTTTTTTTCTTTTTTAGGGGGCTGGTGATGCACCCTAATGTCAATGAATTAACTGAATGGAAATACTGTGTTTTGAACATGGTCTATTATTTTGTTAACAAAGTTCATAATATTAAATTAATGTTAACTAATGATACAATATATTTTTCTGATATTTCCAAGTTTCATCTATACATTACCTATACTTAGTAATAAAGTTTATATATTATTGAACAAATTCATCCTGAAAAATTCATATGCTTCATAAAAACAAACAAAATTAAGCTCCTCAGGTAAATTATAATGACAAACTTCACATATTCTTGTTATCCTATATTCCTAAATCTGCCAGTCTTAATGGTGAATCACCAAGCATAGTAACATGCTAGTAAAGGACTTCTTCTATTTTTGAAATGAACATTTAACTCAGTTTTAAAATTTTTCTTACTCTTACTCTTGAGACAATTTATGATACCTTATGATGCTAGATTTTCTCCTATTGGTGATCTTAAAACTGTGAGGGCATTAACTTTCTTCTGAGAAGGTTCAGCGTCATCATTATGTAGGTCGAACTTTATCTGATATATCCATTCTTTGTTGGTATAGAGGATTATACCTCAATGTCTAATTTTCGCACCGTGGGGCCCGGGTGCCAAGCCATTTCAGACTCATCCTTTGTGACATATGACACAACGTAGTTTATGCAAGCATAAGGGTCACATACAAATTGTATATCAATGTTTTCTTGCCTTGCATTCAGTAGGTCAGTAGGAGAATATTCAGTGACCTCGAGTGGTTATCTTTGATAAATAACAGCGCTTCAAAGTATTATTCTTGAGTGACACCAGCCTTTTGGAGTAATGTTCCAATTGAGTTGACATCAGTGTCTTTGTGCAGAGCTTTGACAGAGTATAGATAAATTGTGCTGGATTTTAGTTCCTCTTTTGGAGCACATCATCTGTGTCAGGCATTGTTGACATGAGTGTCATGTGAGTGTGTAAAAGGTGGTCATTTTCCACTTCTGGA